>JAIUSX010000039.1:11680000-16680000 GCA_026573805.1 Hesperophylax magnus
ATCAGAACTTGTATTTAAAGAATTTTATTTCTTCATATGAAGCGGTTACTTTGTGATGTGACATTATAATTTAAAATTAAACAATAACTTTGTAAAAATTAATTCTTCAAAAACTTTAATTCTTTACAAGCCATTAAACTATTATACGTATCTCTAGTAAGAAGTCTAATTGAATATAACTCAGTAGTTTGGTCTCCATCTTACAAAATTCACATTAACAACATTGAGCGAATACAAAAAAAATTTCTACGTTTTATAAATTTTAAATTAAATATCCCTGTCGAAGACTTAAGATACATTTTTTTATTAAATACTCTAAAAATACATACATTAGAAGATAGACGTAAAATAAACGATTTAACGTTCTTATTCAAAATACTTAACTCTAAATTCGACTGTTGTGAACTCCTGCAACTTATAAACATACACACACCCACAGTAACAACACGACAAAATACAATGTTCTACAGCAGCACACATAAGCGTAACTACATTGCCCACTCTCCGATACAACGACTTCACACCATGGGAAATCATTACTTGGGTGATGTTGACATATTCAATACCAACTTGGCAAGTTTTGTGGATCATTTAAAACATTTATTTCTACAATACTCCTAAACACATCATGTAAACCAAGGCTGCCCAACCTTTTTAACAGTTGGGCGAAATTGACGATTTTGAATCACTGGCGGGCCACTGAATACCTGACGGTTCCTATTTCCATGGGGGGGGGTGGTTAGAGAATTTCTATAAAACATAATTCCCCACAAAAAAAATTCAAAATGAGTGCTCCTCACGAAATATTTGAAGTCCATGGGGGGGGGGGTGGCTACGAGATTCCATTTCGGACGCAAAAAATATTATATCAAAACCGGTGTATTTTTGTTTAAAAAGTAAGTTCAACAGGTTAGATTTTTTCGTCGCTGATTCTCGTTCTGAGTAGCCTAAATAGCGATAAATCGCCTTCGTTGGCAACACTGGTGACCGCGCGCAAGCTGCATTGTTTGTTTTACCGCGGACCCGCGACACTTTTTCAAATTGGCGGATTGGCGGGTTTTTTGAAAATGGTTCACGCGGGCCTGGGGTTGGGCAGCCTTGCAATAGGGCAATTCAATTATAAATATCTTGGAGTAAAATTTTTAATTCACTACCAAGAAGTATTCAAAATATAATTTAACAACAAAGCTTTTAAACTTCACGTTAAAAACACACAGAACACATAAACTAAATACTTTGGCATATTATGTAAAAAAATAACAAACAAAATGACACATCCCCCATACACACAGGCCTAGCTTTATTATGGTGGTACATCTTACGTTTTAAAATTAGATGAAATAATTACTATATTTTGTAAATTATGTAACTTTATGTTTTTTTGTGAAAAAATATTTAAAAAAAAAAATTCAATGCAAAAATGTTTATGAACCATTCACTAGATCGATATCTTCGGGCTTTTTGTATGAAACAAATTGGTCCTAAAAACCATAGATATGCCAATACATAGACAGTAAAATTCTCATTCGGAGCCTACTTATTATAATATACACCAATGAATTACTCTGAAAGTTTACTCCATAGACTTTCAGAGTTTTTCATTGGTTGATATAGTTAGGCAATTATATGACGTCACAATATTTCGATCGGAGTTATACCCCCCTGCTTCCACCGATAAACACAATTTTATTTGTATATTTTTGGAAGTTATGAATAATTATCTTACTTCGTATACCAGTCTGGATACACACAGAGCCGGCCCAACGCTGGCGTAATTCGAAAATTCCGCTCCAGGTGGCGTATTTCCTTTTCCGTGCTCAATATGAGGCAGTAACTACTGCCTTGAAACGCGCACAGGTTTGTTACGCCAATTCCCTTTCTAAACTCTAGTCAACTCTAATACTGCTATTGCCTCCTATTGAACACGGAAAAGCCGCCGAATTGTTAAGGCACCAAGACGCTGATAATACCTAACACCTAACAAATGGTACGTATACATTTGCGAACTTAAACGCGAACCGAGCCACGAATTACGGGAAAGTAACGAAGCATCTGCAAGCGGCGTTTACGGTTTTGCGGTTGCTTCGTTCCTTTCCCATAAGTTGAGTTTAGTCCGGCAGTTCGGTTCGTGTATGTATACGTAGCATAACACATCACCCTTGAGATATTTTGTCATAAAAAACGGCGCTTCACAAAAATACAAATCATTCGAATATTATTGATTACCTACCTACTAGTTTGGTTGAGGGCTGTCAAAATTTAACTCGCGCCAGACGCCGTTTGGCTCAGGGCCGACCTTAGGTACTAGCGATGAGTCGGTCACGAACGAGCCGCACAATAATTGATGAGCCGTATTCGTATGACTCAAGGTATCAAGAGTCGTACGATCATTCGGTTCCATGATAATTCAACACACCCTTAAAAAGTGATATAAAGTCATTAGAAACGATGAAAAAAAAATTAACCTAACCTAACCTACTTAACCCAGTTAATAAAGTTTTTGTTTCATCACTTTCCATGACTTTATATAACCTTTTAAAAGTGCGATGAATTATCATTTTGATGATTTATCCGGTCACCGATCATTCATATGCTTACGCTGGGAGCCGTAGCAAGGAGCCGTACCGGGGAATATCGGTCGAGCACAGTATTCTCATACTCTTACGCTCGAGGCTCCCGTTTAATTGAAATGACTCCCGCTCTTAACAAAATGAGTAATAATCCATCACTACTGGATACACAACTAGCATCTCAAGAGCTATGACCTTCCGCGATATCTCGATATACGACTCTTTATTATTAACTAGGTGCAGTCCACGACATCGTCCGGGCTTTACGCAGTTTTGGTCAAGGACAAGTTTGCAAAATTTCACCAATATCGGAACAGATCGCAGACAATCCGATTTCTATGAAACCATGAGCTGTTCCCAAAAGCAAAAATTCTCATTGAAAAGCTTACGAAAAACATGGCCTTTTTTACAGGTGTTTTTTATTATCTTTGGGATATGGCATTACCGAGTGATGTACTGGATCATTTTTTTTGTGTCCTAACTATCTGGAGCTAGTGAGATTATGGCATCCCAATTAGGGAATACATCATGCTGAAGGTTGCGGTGAGGGGAAGTACCTGGACCTGGCCACCAAACACAGCTTAAACAGGGTGGCCACAAAAAACGGATTTCAAAATTCCCTGATAATTCCAGGTTTTCCAGGGCAGTTTCTATATTTTTCCCTGATATGTTTTATTTGGTATAAGGACATATCGTTCAAAATTTTATTTTTGAAACACGATTTTCATCTACGCCAGAAAATTAGAACAGATACATAAATAAAGGGAATTCCGTCATCTAAAGCATTTATTATTTCCTTGCACCACAATGATCTATTCAAAACAAAATACACTTATTACAAATTTATGATATTTCGCCTGAAGACAATTTGTGTAAGTACAAATGAAAAGACCAGACAAATAAACAAAAGTAAGTACAGTAGAACCCCGATAATTCGAAATTTTCGCCAAAAAAATTTAAGCAGAAAAATTTTTTCATACAAAATTTTTTTATTTCGAAATTTGTTAATTCGTAATTCGAAATTTATTTTCGTCCGCGCACGAAAATTTGTTCGTGAAATTCGAAAAAATTTGATTTTTGCGAAAATAAATCATAATATTTCGTAAATCTGAATCTAAAAGTCAGCCGTGGCGGTAAAACGCCGAAAAATGTATTTTTACGTGGTTATACATCGTCCTGATTAGTATTATTATTTTGTAAATCTGAATCGATTTACACTGGAATGTTGTATTTTTTCAAATTTATTTCGAATATCCGAGTTTGAAGGGCCGAGAAAATACGTTTTACGCGGATATATGTCGTAGTTTTACGAGTTTACATCAAATATCTGTATTTAAAGGGTCGGCCGCGACGAAACTCGGCCGCGAAATTTCGATTTACGCGTAAATGTATCGTATATTTACGAATTTATTTCGAATATTTGAATTTAAATGGCCCGCTGCGACGGAAATCGGCCGCGAAATCTCGATTTACGCGTAAATATATCGTATTTTTACGAATTTATTTCGAATATCTGAATTTTGAAGGGCCCGCCGCGACGGAAATCGGACGAGAAATTTTAATTTACGCGGAAATATATCGTATTTTTACTAACTTTACTTCGAATATCCGAGTTAAAAATACGGCGCGACGGAAATCGGCCGAAAAATTCGATTCACGCCGAAATATGACATATTTTTACGAATTTACTTCAAAGATCTGAACTTAAAAGGCCGGCCGCGACGAAAAACTGCCGATAAAATTCGATTTACGCGGAAATATTTAATATTTTTACGAATTTACATCAAATATCTTAATTTAAAGGGTCGGTCGCGACGGAAATCGGCCGCGCATTCTCGATTTACAAGAAAATATATCGTATTCGACGGAAATCGGCCGCGCATTATCGATTTACACGGAAATATATCGTATTCGACGGAAATCGGCCGCGCATTCTCGATTTACACGGAAATATATCGTATTCGACGGAAATCGTCCGCGCATTCTCGATTTACACGGAAATATATCGTATTTTTGCGAATTTTTTTCGAATCTGAATTTTAAGAGCCGGCCGCGACGGAATACGGCCGCGAATTCTCGTTTAACGCGGAAATATATCGTATTTTTACGAATTTAAATTCAGATATTTGAAATGGGCCGGCTGCGACGGAAAATTACCGCGAAATCTCGATTTACGCGGAAATATACCGTATTTTTACGAATATCTCAATTTAAAGGGTAGGCCGCGACCGAAATCGGCAGCGAAATCTCGATTTACGCGTAAATATATAGCATTTTTACGAATTTATTGCGAATATCTGAATTTAAAGGGCCCGCCGCTACGGTAATCGGCCGCGAAAATAAAGAAATAATTGGTATTAATACGAATTTACAACTAAAATACCACCCGGATTTGAAGAGGCGGCCGAGAAAATCGATTTTCGGTGTATTTTTTTTTTTTTTTATAAAAATTCGAATTACGTGGGAATTCGTTAATTCGAAATTTGATTTTTGATGTCCCGTGGATTTCGAATTAACGAGGTTCTACTGTATTGACACTTTGTAAAAATGTTGATAATGATGATCTTTAAATTTTATTACGACCGTACTGGGTGTCCGACCCTTTTGACACTTTGTTGTAACTTTGCTAGCTTTTTCTTTACAGATTTCGCACCAACATAGTACCTATAGGGGAAAAACCAAGGCGGGTGGTTTACAACATGATTGCGTTGCAAGGGCTATTTACGAAAATAATAATAAAAAAATACCTACTTATCTAGTTTGTCTTTGTCGACATATCTTTTGTTACACACGCCGCAAGTAAAAGTAATAAAACACAACTTTGGGACTTCAAAGTCGTAAATAACGAATTTCGTTTTATTTTTGGAATTCCCTGATATTTTAAAATTCCCTGATAATTCCCGGTTTTCCAGGTCTGTGGCCACCCTGTTAAACCATTTCATATGTAAATTCTGAATAGGGGTTAGGTTAGGTTAGTATATTCCATTCTGGAACTTGCCACAAATATACCATTATATTATTTTGAAAGAATAAATTGTGAAATGACTAATAAATTTTACTTGCGCACGCCAGGATTTGAACCCGCAAACCTCAGCTTTGCTAGTCAAGAGCCTTTTCTTCGACTATGGAGGCTGTCAATTCAAAACACAGCAAATAAAAGGATACAGGAAAAAAAGGAATAATCACTTTTGAAAATTTTATTTATTTGCAAAATCTAAAAATTAATATCACAATGTTAAATTTTGTGTTTAATGTGATGAAAAACTTAAAAGTAATGACAAACAAAACACAGTATGGAATAATGAAACGATTACAAAGATGAGCACGATATGTACAAGAGCAGTCTAGGCATCACTAGATTTGTTTAGAAAGCGTATCTCGTTCTAATGTCTTCTAATTTCTTGGAGACTTCAGCTGGTGATCTTTCCAAATCCCCAGCAATGGCCTTCTGCTTCCCGACATCCAGAGAGTTGAATTGCTCACACAAGTCACCGTCAATCACATTCTGGAAGTATTAAAAAGGATTCATTAGAATATTTATGGTGTGCCGAACAAAGCTAGAAAGAAATCTTTGGCGTAAAAAGGTGTAAGTTTCCAAAACTAAGAAACAACATCCAAATAATGAAGTTTCAACTCTCAGGAAAATCGTATCAGAGATCTCCGAGATACCTTAACCAATCAGAACGATCAGTTAGATAAGAAGATACATCCAATATTTATCTACCACGAGTTTAACGCTTATGCATTCAGGATAAATGCATCCGCTGACTACCCTGTGGATGGGTACTGCTCTGTAATTAATTTTACATTAATGTTAACGCATAATTACCTTGACAGGATAATAGTAACTTCGGAAGGAGAGGTGATCTCTCCCACAAAGGGGCGGATTTTCACTCCTCATGTGCATCTCAAGGTGTTGGAAGAAGTCATGATCCTCCCGAGATGTGAAGGGGAGGAGCACCCCAAGGGCTCCACTGAGGGTTGCATACAGGAGGGCCTCAGAACCCCCAGGGATGAGGGTGGCCTTCTGCAGCCAGGTGACAGTCTCCCCCACGTGAAAAACACTGCTTGTTTCAGTCTTTTGAGAGGCACCATTGAGTAAACCTGAGAAAAATAAGTTCGTTTCATCAACCGTTCCAAGCTGTTTGAATAATTGAGGATTGCAACAAACTCATCAGAAAAATTTATAATCACGACTGATCATTAGTCTAGCATGTAAAAATAATTGGATCATCACAAACAGGTGCATATTTATTTCACAAAAAATAATAACCATAAAGAAATATTATAATAATTACCTCTGTCCCACAGGGCTTTATTTCCAGTCGGATCTTCATCCACATCATCAGAAACTGCGGGAGGTAGTCGGAGAACAGCCACATTGCCAAACTTATCAGCACTGGCCACCGTGTCGTAGTCCAGGACACAAGTGTTGGTCACCCATCTGGAAATGATAATACTATCTATTAGTTCTATTGTAATAATATAAATAATTTCAATGGTTGAAGATATTAGGCTTCATCAGAAAGATTCCTAATCACGGCTGATCATTAGTCTAGCATGTAAAAATAATTGGATCATCATTAAAATATCAACTTATATGTAGTTGGCAGAGATTCATACTTCTTCCAATCAGAACGAGGAGTAAGGAATAATAATGTAAAATGAACATACCTTGGATGTGTATCATCCGCGAAGATGATGAGTTGGTTTTCTCTCTTCTTGTAGCGCACACAGAAGACACTCTCCTGTATATCTGACACATAGACCCGCTGCCCCATGGCCTGGATGTCAATGATGAGGTTGGGTACGTGTCTGTTTTCACACTTGCGTAGAAGTTTCCTTCTTCCAAGTTCATACAAGCGGAGGGTTCTTCCCACACCGGCCAGGACACGGCCACTGAAGCTGCATAAAGCACCCACAGGACCGTCCACTATCGTTCGGTGAAGAAGCTCCATGGTTCCGGTGCCTGTGATTTTGTAGACATCGAGGAATCCTTGTGCGCATGTCCTGGGAGAGAGGTGCATGTCTATGTGCCCGCCCACTACAACGTGGGTGGCAGGGCTTTCTCCCCGTGGGGCCCATCGAACCAAACACAGAGAAGACACAGCCTCATTCTGGACCATGGGGATCTTCTGCAAGGTACTGCCCGCACCCACATCCACTACACGAACTTGCGATGCCCACATACCTGAAGGAGATGCATACAATACATATTAGTAATCTGGTAGTGAAACTAAAAATAAGTTTCTTGTGAAAATTGGACTATATTCCTTTATAGCAATCTGAAGCAGAATAATAACCATTCCAGAATACTTTTAAAGGACTTTTATCTACGAGACCCTTAGCACCGATAATATCTTTTATTTGACAAATCAGTGACTCTGGGCTCGCCAAATCTTTAGTTATTTCAAAAGAGTTGACATAATTTATGAAAAAATAAGTATTAAATTGTACTCACCAGCACCAGCTTTGGGAGAAGAAAATATATTTTCAGGCAGAACATCCTGAATGAAAGCTTCTGCCATCTCTCCGGCTAGCTGCTGTTCCTCCGTACTGGTCCCCGCAGCCTCTCTCATCTCCTGGGCCATTTGCAATCTGAACAATGGCAAGAATTAGAAACTATTGAATTAACAGACAGAATCTCCTTGGAGAAGGGGAACGGCTGTCAGAACTGCAGGGGTATCATCATTGGACAATCAATTTCGTGTGAGTTTTGTCATCATTTAACCATAAAATTGTTTCATAAAACAGTATTTTAATACTATTTGTTTTTGAATTAGGGGAATAACGTACCTTCTTTGTTTTTTAGTTTCTTCAGTATAGGCATTGTGTTCAGTCTCTCCGACAATGATGTGATTGTTATCAGGGTTAATGACAAATCTTCGTGGTGTGTAATCCAGTGGGATGGAGATTTGATTGAACACAGCACCCAGCTTCTCCAGGGCCAAGATACGAAGGGTGTTGGTGGAAATGGCGACAATACCTTCCATGCATTGTTCTGGAAATTAAAGATATATTTTTAGTAATTGGGAAAGATTATAAAGACATAATAAATGTAAGGAAACAATTGACTGTTTCTCTTTCTGGTATCTGTATTAAGAAGAGCCTAATCCAGCGTAATTAAGAGATTATTTACTCTACGAGACCCTTAGCACCGATAATATCTTTAATTTGACAAATCAGTGACTCTGGGCTCGCCATTTCTAAGAATCACACAAAAATTAAGTTAAGTTGATGGATGTGTAACAATATTTACCTGAGCTAAAACCCGATGCATATTCCAAGCATTCGTAGGAGAGTGGTGTGAGATGAAATCGGTTCTGATGGTAATAGCTCAGCCAGGTTCTGGAGGACATGGCCAGCACAGCCTCATTGCCCTGCATGGATATCCTGAAGAGTTTGACCGGCCTAGATCCTAAGTAGCGGGTGCGCGTGTCAGCCAAGTCTCCTGAGATGGGATCCAGGGTGGTTCTGAGCAGTACTCCGTTGGACAGACCGATGTTGAGATGGAGGGCAGGCTTAGATCCAGATTCTAGTGGCTGTTCCACTATACACAGAGACTCTGCACCAGCTGGGAGGGCTTGCATGGAGCGGGGAGAAAGACAGTCCTGAAATAAAGATAAATATTATAAACTTCTGCCAATGACAACAAAATAATAACGTACTTTCTGATGATCATCAGATAAATTTGAATAACGCTTTTGGTGGTTGTAATCAAAACTTTTCAGTGGTGTCCTTGTCTCATCATGAAAATATTATTTATTAAGATCATTTATTATTACTCAAAGCAATAACTTACAGATGGGTCAAGTGAAATGATGCGGACAGTGTTATCACTCAAGCCGACAGCCAGGAACCACGCCCTCTGCTCTCCGGGATTTACAGATCCTAGCGCCATGCAGGAGACTTCCGATGAAAGCTTCTTCCGTTCTGTGTATTCATTTAATTGCCCGGTCTGAAAGAATAAAATATCATTATTAAAAATGCCCTCACAGACATGAAATCGTTAACTTCACAAACGTGTATAAAGTACATTAAATAGTTGTACAACACCTAGGTACACACAAGTCAATCAATTTGATCATGCATGTGTTTTAAATGCAGTCTTCAATTTATCCCATTTAATAATAATACAGATGATTCAGAATGGAATTTCGTTCTGTAGCGTTGATGGGAAAATATTATTTTAATATTTAAGCATAATGTATGTTTTATGGTTGAATTTAATCAAAGAAAAGATTGAACATTTTGCCACTAGATAGATGAGAAATAGTTGTAGAGGAGTGCTTACCGGATCCATTTCAAAGTAGACCAGCTCTCCTCCAGTCAACGCGATAACCACTTGTCTCTGGTTGACGGCACATTTGACTATGGTCTTCTTTCCCGGCGCTTTCCACTCGTTGACTCTCTTGTCGGCACGGATGTGACGGATGCCGTCAGGGTAGACCTGCACCAGGGCATCATTGCCCAGGGCGTGGCAGCTGAGGGTAGGCGTGGTGCCGAGGAAGCCACTGTCCGTCACCTCCTCCACAGTTTCTCCAATGGACAGCACGAGAGTTGCATTCACGAAGGACACTATGATGTAAGCATCATATTCCTCTAGAAACACAAAAGCGGGACATTGAAAATAAGAGATGCCTAGTTTCAAAACGCAGAAGCTTTTCAATCACTACCTTTAAACTGGAGACCACTTACGGAAAGTTAATGTAATTGTATTCCTTTATAGCAATCTGAAGCAGAATAATAACCATTCCAGAATACTTTTAAAGGACTTTAATCTACGAGACCCTTAGCACCGATAATATCTTTTATTTGACAAATCAGTGACTCTGGGCTCGCCACATGGTGCATCATAACGAGTGACAGTTTAATGTTAACCTTAAATTACCTACCACGGTCTCGAAGAAAAAAGTGATATTACTTTTATGAATAACTAAGCGTGCACCCATTTTTACATGTGTGTCCATGCACCTTCTCCCGCCACTTGAGTTGGTCGAGAATAGAAGTGTGCTTTTGCATTTTGCGAGTTAAAAAGAATTATGTAATCAGTCTGAGATTGGTGGTAGGTAGTTAAAAGTTTTAGTTGATTAAATTATTTCCGAATATTTCTCTAATTATAGGTTTGCCCTATTAGCGTGATTACAGGTCGTCTTCAGTTAGAAGACATTATTTTAAAAATGTTACTTCAAAGATTGTGCGGCGAATTGAACGGTGTTAATTGATTGCAACATTTGACTATTAGATTCCATGACAGAGCAGACATCCGTGGAGGGTTGAACTTACCTCTTCAGTTCAGCTAACAGGAACGATGGCGGCCCAGTCTGAAAATAAAAACCACTGGTGTTTGATTTCATATCCAACGACCATGGTTTATTAATATTTGGTTTGGTAACTTTCCTATCAAACTACTACTCAACTCGGCAACCTTCCGGGAGATCGCCAGAACAGTGAGAAACTCGCAACTACCAAATGGAATTTGGAGAATAATTGTCTACAATTACTATTGAGACTAATTTTTACAACATTTTATAAGGCTATTATTTTTAGGGGAATAACCTGATATTGCTTATAATCTACATGTTCATAGATGGCGTTATTTTATTTTTTCTATATTTCGTATTTTGCAAGTTAAGCTTTACAATATTAAAATGAATTATCGAGTTTTTATGCAGAATTAATAAATAGTTTTGTCCGAATAAAAATTCAATTCCTTTAATAAAGGCTTACAAATACAATATTGATTGAATCACCGATACAATATTGTATTGGTGTGCCTTTCTTGAAGGAATTGAGTTTTATAAGGAGGAAACTACTTATTTATATTGCGTAGGTACGGGTGCAAACAAATAATTTGTCTTAATATGGTAAAGCATACAAAATTTAATAAAAAAATAATTAAATTAACGTCCATCTATGAACACGTAGATTATGACGAATGTCACGTTTAACCTCAAGTTAATATAATTTAAAACTTAAATCTGTTAAAAATAGACATACCACAAGCAGTTCCCAAGTAATGTTAACACTTAATTTTGAAATTCATTTAATTTGGGGATTACTTGCCACAAATAAAAATACAATAACAACAAAGGTTCTAGTTAAAGAAGGTGTAATAATCATGAAATGTATACTAACCATCCTTGTTGCGTTTGACGGTCCATACGGCATTTGGGTTACCGGGCAGCTCAGACACAGCCATCTCCGTGACCTCCAGGCCATGGCGAAGCACCCTCAGGGAAGATCGGGCACCCCTGCCACAGGTCAGGTACACTTGAGGGGTGTCCTCGCCACATAAATCTGCCACTTGGCAAGCTGGGGATAAACAAAATACAATTTTATTTCATCTGTTCAAATTTGGTTACCTGGTTAACGTTTTGTACAGGGGGATAATGGAAAGATTTGTAACATTCAGTTTGGTCAATAATATCATTGTCAATCAAAATCCTCGGACCATAGTAATCATAATGCTGTAATATTAATGTTGCTAAGACAATAATTCAGACTAGGCCACAAAGTATTAAAATATATGTAATTTTGGGTTTCTGTCATACTTGAAGTAAATGGTTATTTGAAAATGGAATAAATTAAATACACACCTAATATGGGTGAGAGGGAATCCATTTCATCAACAAGCACCAGATTTCTGAGAGGGCGGGGGGCAAAGAAGAAAGTATCCCCCTCCTCCAGCGGCATGGCGGAACTGAACTCAGGCTCATCATCCTCATCTCCCAGATGCGCTATTTGGTAAAGGTAACTGAAAGAACAAGTTATTGTTAGCATACAAACTATTTACATGTAAATTTCATGAAGAAAAGAAATAAATGTATTTCTCATCTCAGTGTGTTAATCCTCATTGAAATGAGATAAACCTTGGTTCAGAGAAATGATTATATTGCATTATGTAAAAATAACATCATCCAACGATGGACGCTGCATGATGGTCTCATATGCGAAAACTACATACTACTGAAAGACATAATAAATAAATACTTACTGGTTACCAAACTCCGCAGCGACGTACAGGAAGCCAGTCTTTAGTACACACATAGCAGAGGCCACGGGAACTGTGTCAAAATACTTCAGCTTTATTTCAGTCACTACGTCTTCATCAGTTTCAATGGTTACTTTGAAAATATCACCCTGGGAGCAAACAGTTAAAAACAAAAAAATCATTAGAATAAGTTGATTTTGCATTATCATTATAATATATAATTTGGTTTTTTGCATTCAGTTTGGTCAGTAATATCACTGTCAGTCAAAAACACGGACCATAGTTATAATCATAATGATGAGACTATATTGATTGCAAAAGGTCTAAAATAGTGAATGCATTTTTACCTGTTCAGTTTGAGCCAAGAAGAAGAACATAGACTTGGTTTTATGTGTGGCAGAGCAGACGAAAATCATTCCTCGTTCTGGGTCATCGAGGTCATTTCTCCTTCTGGGAATGGGGCAGCGGATGTCATGTTGGTCTCCGAGATTCTTGTAGGTAAGATAGTTCTCAGAGCAGACCAGCACTCCGGAAGGTCCGTCATTTCCACCGGGAACGGTTACGAGGAAGTTGGCATGTTCTTCGAGAGGTTCAGAGTACTTGCGGACAACGTGGTTCAAGCCGAGATCGAGCTCGTAGAATGTGAGGGTTTGTTGGGTTTTGTGGGCGGCTTCACCTGAAGGAGAAAATTATCATTATAATTTGGACATATTTAAACATACAAATAGAATCAGTTTTCTATATAAACATTCAGTTTGGTCAATAATATCACTGTCATTCAAAAACACGGACCATAGGTATAATCATAATGCAAGGTTCTGTAATTTAAAAATACCAGCACAAAGGGTAATATACAAGAATTTCTTTGATTGGGTTTATGGAGAGAAACATTACAGAGCGTAGGTAGAATTAAATTTTATTATAAAATTAAAAATGATTTACCTGTAGTATCATTGTCAGCTTCCTCATGGTCAATCTCCAAGCAGGCAAACATAGGGTTTTCAAATCCAACATCAACGCCAACCATGTGGTAGACTAGGGTGTTGGACTTGTGTGCTTCAAGAGGTGAAGATATTGTCAAACGGGCTTCGGCATCCCTGTTAAGGATGTACACCAACTTCTGCTTCTCAATGGCTCCTGGAATAACAAATACACTGAATGATTAGTATGCTGAACAGTTATAAAATTAGCAAAGTACTTAAGGAATTTGCATCAGAAGTGTAAAAGGTTGTTCGTCAAGGTATTCAGTTGAAACACGGAACACTAGTAGCATCATTTAGCATTAAAAAAATAAAAATATTTTTTTGGATTGATTGATTTTTATAGCATACCAATCATAACAGCTCTCCCTTTGGGATCAATGGCCAGATACTGTCCGGGAACAATCCTCCTGCATCCAGATTTCCCAAAGGTCTCCTGGTGAACTTTCTCCAGGATATTCTTGGCGGGGATGTATTCGAGGATCACAATTCTTCCTGCATCTGATCCCACAACTATATAATCTGGAAATTAACAAATTCATTAGAAAAGTGTTGCTTTTGGTGCAAAATAATGAGAATTAACAGAAAATTTTAGTTTGGTACATTGCAGGTTGATGAGGTTAGATTGGGTATTGTATAAGAAAGTTAGGTTGTGCATTCGATGCGTCGAGTATTTAGCGAGATTTAAGTATTGTGCCACACAAGTTCAATCCAGTTGTGCACTCAGCACAGCCAGAGGCGACAAGTTGACTATTATACTTTTTGCACTTGAGTTTCAGCATCTGTGCTCTTGGACACGTAAGACGCATTGCGAAAGTGCAACATAATAAATAAAGATGTTAAGGCAAACATAACGCATGTTATAATCTATACGTTCATAGGTAGCATTAGTAAAATTATTTCATTAAAATACACTTTTCAAGTTATGCTTTACAATAATAAGACATTTTTTTTTGTTTACGCACCTGTACATATGCAATATGAATATTAATTAACCCATTCCCTCCTGGCTGCCATTATTTATGCTGCCCAACAAAATATTATTTATTTACGTAAATAGTAGCATGTAATAGTGTGATAAAAATAATACCGTAAGATCACAATGTATAATTATTATTATTACTACTATTTACGTCAAAAAATTATATTTTGTTGGGCAGCATAAATTATGGCAGCCAGGATGGAATGGGTTAATATTCATATTGTGCATGTACGGGCGGGCACCCAAACAAATGAATTCATGAATTTTTTTTAAAACGTAACTTGTAAAGTGTATTTTCATAAAATGAATAAATTAGCACCGTCTACGAATGTTACTACAGGTTAACAAGCAAGCATTTAAAAATATTTTCTACAATGCAACTCATTAATATATTATTTAGCCCAAGCTCGTTCTTGCTCATGGTTTTACGCTCATTCAAACATGTCTCAATCTGTGTAGCTCGCGCAATGCTATTTTGTTAAATATTGAGCAAACAGCTTCATGCGAAACGAAGATTAAACATTGGTAATTCTTGCTCAATGTCTGGCGGAAATTACGAATTGACCGAGCATCTTGTTGGTGAGACGCAACGATGAGCATGGTTCAAAGTCAACATGTTCGATCGAGCCAAACCGTCAAGCATGTATATATGCGTGCACACAGCATTAGAACATGATGAAGACAAAAAAAAAAAAAAAAAAACAAGCAATTTACCATCTACACTAAGTACAAATGTTTTTAGGGGCATTTGGTTATATAATAGAACGAACAGTATTCAACAAGGAAAACATAAGGAGCCAATTAAAAATAATAAATCATGTTTACCTTTGGTAGCGCCCGTAAGCCTGAAGGCCATAAGGGATCGGACTATTCCGAAGAGTTCCACCGTCATCAAGGTGTGAACTTTCCCCGTGTTGGGGTCTGGTCTAACCAGTTCCAGGACCTTTCCTCGGGAGATGAGAATCTCCTGAGTTTTGGTCCCAGAGAAGTTCCCGTGGACAGCATGGGTGATGGCCGTCGCACGTTGCAAAGTGAGGTTATACAAAAACATCGTGGAGCGTTGCAGTCAACACGCGTGTATTATTGTATGTAGTCGGGATTCAACCTTTCATTCTGGAATACAAAATGGAAAGTTAGAAACCGTTATAATCACCAGAACCGGTGGCACATGAAAAAAGTCAAAATTATCACTTTTGTAGAGAGAACATTTCCAAGGAACATAGTATCGATAAGTATGTACCTAATGATGCGAATCTCTCGTAAATTTGGCACTAATTAAACGACCATTAGACAGCAAAACACTGTAGACTGGAGATACGTAGTGCCTCGTTACAAATATAACAAAATGTACACAATATTTACATATAATTACGGATATATGTTATAAATAATGATAGACGGGAGCTATTAAAGTTACCTCTTGTGTTTATTTAAGTAGGATGTTTGAGATATCGATGGATTTCTGCAAAATGTCCCCCGGCAAAGCGGCGCGCTGCAGAGGCCGACCGGAAAGAGGCCGTTGCGGAACTCCAATTCGAACCCATGTCAGAAATGCAAATGGCTGATATCCTGCGCAAGCGCTGTTATAAGCTGCTGAATTTCGGCAGTAAATTTGGGAACTAGAAGTAGATTATCTCCGTAAACTGCCATCTCGTGTCGAGTGGCTGAATTATTTTACATTATTAAGAAAAAAATACTTTAATATTTTTTAATCTTTTGATTCATAGGTGGCGGTGTAAAATGTTTTATTCGAATTTACCTCGAAAATACTTTTTCTTTTCTTGTTAGAATATTATAATCCATTTTTCGTTACTTTACTTTCATTGAATGTTTATCATCTGTAGGTAATATTGCATTATTTTAAAAAAATATACGATCTCGTAAACCTAATAAATATTATGCTAGGTATACATTTGCGAACCGAAACGCGAGCCGAGCCTCGAATGGGTAAGCGGCGTTTCACGCCCGTTGCTGTTTCGGCTCGCAAATGTGTTCGCTCCGTTACATTTTTGCGAATCCTCAATCATTGCTTTTTCACAATGATGGTAGTGGTTGATCGTTGTCTGAGATCGGCACCAAAATAATGACATACCTACTTCAGTTATTGTTACACTCTATTTATATTTATCCGATCATTCGATTATCAATGATTTGTTCACGACCGTTTAGCTCTATTTGACCATTACTAACATTATAAAAATTCTGCCCGCGACTCGTGTGAAAGGAACCACAATAACAATGAGGTGAATAATATAACACTATAACCCACGGGGATGACTCCATCACTGCAATGTTTGTGTTTGTTCCAGCTCCTTCGCTCCGACTCCGAATTAAAAATAACAATAAAGAATATTTCGAGTAACGTCAACCTTGGAATTATTATTGGTACGGCCATGGTAAAAAGAACACCTGAGCATCTCATCCATTCCCTCAATACGGTTTGTGTTTTTTTCGTCTTCTTTTTGTCGAAAGGTAGACCGTGAGGGAATTCGTTAGTCTCGCATTCCTTTCTGCGCCAATGCGGTTTACTAGGAACTAGGAAATCTTGATTGTGTGTTTGGTTTTGTGACTGTTGCGTAAAATACCACCTGAAATGGTTGATGTATTGAAGCCATTCAACAAATCTAACATGTATTATTTGTCAACACACGTATCTACCTACATACAAATAGAGGAACAAATACGTGTTACATTGTGTGTTTCAAATCATTATGTATTTTTGGTATATAATATCTTATAATAGGGATAGGTATCTACCTATTTACTTAGGTGGGGGTAAATAGGAGAGTGGTGTCGAATGTCTAAGCAGAAAGACAATTAGGTAGGTAGATTTTTAAACATTACAATTAAATAATAATTGGGTTCATAGGATGGTTCAATGTTGCACAATTTTTTTACCATATCAAAATGGTATTATTGAGTTTTTGGGGATAAAAGAGGTAGGTAGGTAGGTATCTACTAAGGAAGTTTTAAACGATTCGAAAAATTTTGTTAGTGCAGGTATCACGTATGGTGATTGGGGATTCTTCTCAAAAAAGTTATGATAAGAGCGCATATTTCTTCGTTTATTCGATTTTTTCTCATAATTTTCAGAACGTAGCGAAGTGTTGTTTTAATTGGACCATTCGGCAATTCATCTGTCTGTAATTTTTGTTTACGTTCCGGTTCCGGTTCAAGGTGGTGACCGTTTTAATGGTTCAGTAAAGATCCTTTTCTCAAATGTGAAATCGTCGTTTTTATTAATATTTATGTACTTACCTACTTACTAATGTTGTCATTTCAAAGGAAGTTTTGGTTTTCTATTTAAAATACGAGAAAATAAGAAACATTCTTTTTTGAACTAATAGTGTATAATATATATTGGATACATATTTATTTTTGCAATATCCGATCACTAAGTTCTACATTGTTCAATGTTCAAGAATGTAAGATGACAATACGAATGCCCCAATATTCCCGCCGAGCGCGATTTACGGCCTACCACCCGTACAATATTATAATGTACAATATCATCCACATACATTACAGTAGGTACCTACCCGGTAGGTACCCTCCCAGCGAATGCAATACCGGTCGCAACAGATGGCCGTTCTGCCCATATCTCCCAACATCTGTGATGTGATGACCGGGCCTATCAATCGAGTTTACCATGCTTTTTAGATAAAACTAAATGTCGCGAATACATAACATATCACACGTCCAATTAACCGCTTGCACGCGTCGAGCCATGTATGTAATAGTATGAACGATTATATTGATGTTTGTAAAAGGTGTGTGGTTCCATTACTTACTTCCATTTATAATAAGTTGATTATCTATGGCTTCTGACAATATTTATACATTTCTTTACAACTAATTTTGATGCATAATTTGAAATTGTGTTGTTCCGTAATGCGTAAAATTATTAAAGTTCAATGAACTTTTTTAAAAATTGGAACTGATAAGAATAAGTCATATCTTCAAGCGATAATGCAGATATATACCAAAATGTTTATTGATTAACAAAATTATTATTAAATTGATTAGTATTTCTTTTGTTTAAAGGTTTGTTAAAATGTAATTTTATAGATTAATTTTTCAAGTTTATTAACATTCGAAAAGTAATTTCTTATTTTGGAAGGCAATGATCGTAAATAAATTCGTTTTTGTTTAAAAATCTCTAAGAACTTTAAATACCTCTATATTTTTTGTTGTTATAGTTAGTTTTAAGATTACCCCCTTTTAACATCGAAGAATACTAGGTAAAATGTTAGCATCTCGTCACAAATGTTATCTTACTGAAGTAAAGTGCAAAAACACATCCATGACCGCACCTGGTAAGCAATTTACCGGCGCTTAAAAATCTGCATTATCATATATTCATCGGTTCAAATATGAATGTGAACCAGAGTTGACATGTTTTAAAATACCCAAAAGAGATGAAGAGATTTTCAAATTTCCCACTAAATCCTCACAAGTTCCTTTAACTCCAAAAAGAAACAAAATTCTATTGAAATTCGCATTGTTTATTTTTATTTATTATCTAGGATTTTCTCTTTCGTTCGTGCTTTAAAAATAGACTTTTTTTAAATTGCTGCAAATGAAAACGAAATATAGTGCGTTCTAATAATTATTGTAACATTATTTTTCAATTTGGTTGGTCGAGAAATGCCCAGAATCCCCGCAAACACAATTTTTGAAATTCTTAGAAATTCAAAAAATTTGGGGAATTCTCCATGAATTGGCAAACCTGATGTAGAAAATTTAGACCATAGATATTAACAGACCTAGACTGGTTGCGATTAATCAGTAGATTAATCGTGCCAACCAAACGGTGTGTTTTAATGATTTTTAAATTAGAAATTTGTAATCTTTTATTCGTTTTTAAACAATAATTTATAAATTCTGCGTACAAAAGTATTTAATAAAACTTTAATATTCAGAATCAGCGTTTGTCGATCTATATTATGAATATTGTTTTAAGCCATAATATTTTTCACTGCAGTTCCTTATTACCACGAATTGGCAACCTTGATGTAGATGTTGTAGACCATAGATATATTACCCACGTAGATAGGTTGTAATGAATCAGCAGTTCAGTCGTACAAATCAAACGGTGTGTTTTAATGGGATGATGTTTTTATTCGTTTTTAAATTACGATTTATATATTCTACGCATAATAATTTATAATAAAAGTTATATATTCAGAATAGGCATTTGTTGATCAAATTAATATCTTTTTTAAGCCGTAATATTTTTCACTGCAATTCCTTATTATAATATCCAGTAATTCTTCATGGGTCTACGCTAGTGTGATAGGAATAATTACCTAACCACTACCTATGTATGTAGGTAGGTACCTACTATGCAGACAATACGCACATAAAAAACCTAGATTTAATTAATTATAAAAATAATTAATTAATTAGGTATAATACAGGGTGTATCGGCAAGTACCCGACAAACTTTAACCAGCTATTCCTTAGCACATTTGGAGTAAAAAATGTTTTTGGCGCTTTGCTGTCCGGTAACATTTTTTTTCCATTAAAAACAAAAAATAAATAAAAAATCCACACTCCGTCACTGTCATTTGCATTGTTTCTCGTGTAAAACAGCTGTTATTAGCAAGTGTGTCAAAAAGTGTCCTCGCTCTTTCGTACACACTAAATAATAATAGTTAAAAATGAGACGAATGGTGTCGTGCCATTTCGTTGTGATTGTAAAAGCGCGCCAACGTAGGCACGTACGTACATTATTCAACGAAACTCGAACAAAATATTACCAGACGGGTTTTCAAACTTTGACAAAGGATAAAACATTGGTGACATGTGGTGAAAATATGAATAGTAATTTTTTTATTAAAAAAAAATGTTACCAGACAGCAAAGTGCCCATAACATTTTTTACTCCAAATGTGCCAAGGAATAGCTGGTTAAAGTTTGTCGGGTACGTGCCGATACACCCTGTATAGTTAGATACAAGGTATTTTGTCGATATATGGAAAGGGTCGTGTTCTCTTATAGGTATATATTTTATATACTTATTTTCTTAATTATAAAAAATGCCGATTTTCAGTAATGAGACATTATTTCCATCATCAGTTGGAAAATATTTATTCATATTTTTTTTTTTACATGAACCCCAAAGTCATCTTTTGGGATACTGTGTTAAGGGTCGTTTGTAACTAGATGAAGTTCTGTAATGGTAAAAGGTATGACGGATAGAGATACAAATTGGAGAGGTCAGAGGGTCTCTCCTGATCTGGTAGGCCACGCAGCTGGTGGGCAGGCGCATCCTGAACACACCCGATAAACCCGGGCACCCCTACTAAATCACCAAACGTAGCGAACCACTTAGGGTGACCTACAGCGGAGGTGTTGGTTATCCAATAAATGGTTGCCGGCGAGGCGGTACCCAAACCCGCCTCACAAATAGATTAAATTAATATTTAAATGGTTTTGATTAATAGATTTGTACATGGTCTCTGGAAACTAGTGGTACAAGCGGGAAACTGATAAATCTAAATCACATTTGTAGTTGATTTTGTTGAAGGTGTACCTTTTTTGTTTTGAGCTCTCGTTTTCGAATTTTCGAGTAATTCGAACCGAAAGTTGGAATAATATTATACGAAGAATCAATAAGTGGTTATTTACAAATGAAATACCATCGCAACAAAACGTCCTGTTCTGTTGGCACCTCTGTATCGGCGGCTACTGTCGTCATATTGTGTATTAGCGAGTACCTACTGCCTGGTTTATTTTGTTTTAGTATATAATTTTTTTATCTGTGTATTTTGTTTTCTTATTAAATATTGGATATTATTTTTAGTTTTGGCGAAATTGAATCTTAATTTGGGCTACTTTAAGCTCTGATCTAACTTTATTAAAATAAATAAAATCATTAATGACGGAAACGGGATATTTTCATGGGAAAAACGACGCCAGCAAATGTCAATACCGAAATTGTGATAATTACAATGTATCAAAAACATTGTTATTATTCTTTGAGAAAGTTTATAAATGTTATGTAACATGTTCAGTAACGGTTTACATAAAGCTCATTAATAGCTGTAAGCTATAAAGGTTTTTGTAAATCTCATTTTTTATCTAAATAAGATTTACTAAAATCGACGGACTGGTCATTTATGAAAAAAATTGTGTAATTGATTTTAACTTCTTCTCCTGGGTATTTTCACTGTTGTTGTTATTCCTGAAAATAATTAAGTAAAAATTCTTTTTTTATAAAAATTTAAAATGTGCCATTTTCGATTTGCCGCCAAAACGACATGTTCGTTTTTATTCCTGAATATAGCAGCGTTGACACAACGCCGGACAATGTTTGTGACACCCGTCTTACCAGCCAGTGGCGTTTTATGTCATAATGACGTTGTAGCCAGTTAGAACCGTTTCGGAATGTGCAGTTTTAGATCGTTTTAAAAATCAATAATTATGAATTAAAATATTAAAATTACACATTTTTAGGACAACGATCAGAACCATAAGAATAAACTTTAAGGGGGTGTTTCACTATCTCTGATTATGTTCTGACCAAGCACTAATCCGCGGATTAGTCATTTTTTCGTTTTCACTATATCTGAATAACGCTAACGCTAGGGTTAAAGTTAGATTTGACTAATCAGTGCTCGAACTTCACGTTAGGCGCTATTCCTCGAATCAAAGATGGCGTCAAAAACATTCCGAGTTTAACAGCTGAGAAGTGAGTCGAATTTTGTAGAATGAATTTGAATGCTTGTATGATCCATCCTGAATTATTTGATTGTGTTCAAATAAGAAACAATGTATTAATTCGACACGAATCTATCTAAAATGACCTGATAATCAACATAACATAACCAAAAAAATGCACACTTCGCGGTGTGCGGACTGTGACGCATGACAGCCGGGCAGTAGATGGAGAAACTGCAAACATTTTGCGATGTTGCCAGACTATTTCGAGTGTTATCTATCCGGTAGCTCGAAACAATGGTGAAACGGTCTCCGTTGAATAACGAAGTTATTCTGAACTTTAAAGCTAGCCAACGGATAGCTATTCAGATATTTAGCCCGACATAGTGAAATACCCCCTAAATCTTCCAAACATTTGTAACGGTTAACTAACCATCACGCCGTTTCCCCACAGATTCAGATACAGATTTCCACCAAACATCTCGGTCTTGGCACACACATTCCTTTCTACATTCACATTCATGCATCGTCTTATACATACTCATCTATTCATACTACCTGACTCTTGAGCTCTTGACTTGGCCTTAACTGTGAAAATACCCCATTATAAATAAGTCATATTATCACTAGATGGGTAGTCACTAGACACTACACTACGAAAGTTCTGTAATGTAATCCACCATGTAAAATTATTAATCACTCGACGTATTATCAAGTAGAGTCGAAAAATATATTAAAAATATTATTAAAGTGTTGGCATCGAGACAAATGCAGAAAAAATATTACATCTTTTTTTTCCCGGTACAAGAAACCAAAATGCCTTTTTATGAGGGGCCAATACATTATACTAAATAGCATCGAATCTGAATAAAGCCCGAAGCCCTTTATTGGGCGCGTATGTAAATAGACGCAAAAAGGTTGACAGTTGGTGTAATCAGTTGATGCGTTCATGTTCACAGAACTAGGGTTGCCGTTTTTATATAGAGAATTTGAACAATTCTTCAGATTTCAAAGTTAATTTTCAAGTTCTGTGGAATATTTTATCGAGTTCTGTTATTATTTCAGTTCTGTCAAGAAACTAGCCTATAATGATATAGTAACAGAACTTGAATATGACTTTCACAGCGTTGAAATTTGATGAATTGTTAAAATTCTGTGAAACAACCTATTCTTATAGTTTTATTTTTGAACGCATGGAAAATATTACAATGCATATTCCCCAGTAAATTGTTATTATTGTTATTATAATTGCATAGATGTATTATGGAAAATGCCAGAAAACAAACTCTTGAATTATGTAATTAGGTAATCATCATCTCAGGTGACATGGCAAAAAGGAAATTCCAGTTTTTTTTTAAAAAACGTCTCTTGTAGATTTTAACGACAAAGAAAGGTATTGCTTTTTTTAATGTTCCTACCTTCAATGCTGTACCGGACGTACCTCCACCGACCTAAAATTAATTTGCATAAATCTGAATTTACGCAGAGGCAGTTCCTTTACAAACCCGCCTCTGCGCATATTCGAATTTATGCAACAAATTCTCTCTATAAACTGTAAACCTTATCTGAACTTGTATAAACTGTAACTCTTGTTGATTAATAAATAAAACCACGGGGTCAAGCAGTCATTATTATAGACAAAAAACAAAGGCTTGACCCCCCGACACCGTCTTATAAATTAAATACCTATCATCTGTACAAAACATGGAAGATTTGCATGAAATTTGAAATTGTGCAGACGCGGTTTCCTTTACAAAACCTGCCGTTTGCACAAAATTGAATATTGTGCAAATCTTCCCTTTTAAATATATATTTTCTCTCTTTAATATGTAAATTTGCACAAATTAAATATTGTGCAAAGCTGCCTTTTAACTCTGTAATATGTGCAAACTCACAAAATATATTTGAATAAAAATGACCCGGGCAAAGTGGATTGAAGAAACAGTCAGGGACCTAGTCAAAATCATCTCCAGTCCGAGTTGCGCAACAACGGCGCCCTGCCCTGTGAAAATTCCGGGAACCCAAAAATAATTCTCGGAATTTCTCGCTAACAAAGGGAGCGCAGGGCCCGTTGGTCCTTTAAAAGGCGAAAAACTTGTGCAATTCGGCAGAGAGCCAGCACCCTTCGCTTCATCAACATCTCTCCTGGACTGCCCCTGACTGCCTTCTTCAAGCCTCTTCTGCCCTGGACCTTCACTGCAACTTGGCCTTCTTCTTTCTCCCGGCTCCCTGGTGCTCATCAAGAAGAAACTTTCACAATAGTCGAAGCGTCCCTTGTCAGGGCGCAGGTTCCCCCCTACCTTCCTCCCCCTGCCTTATACCTTTCTCCCATAATCCCCATATTTTTCCCCACATTTTTTCCCCATATTTTTCCCCATATTTTTTCCCCATATTTTTCCCCATATTTTTTCCCCATATTTTTCCCCATATTTTTCCCCATATTTTTCCCCACATTTTTCCCCATATTTTTCCCCACATTTTTCCCCACATTTTTCCCCATTTTTTCCCAATATCCTTCCAAGGCGTCGAAGCGGCCAGCCGGCCACTCCCGCTATATCGTCTGTGCGGCCGGCGACTACAGTGCCGTCCCGTACATGGTCCTTCGAGCCGCGATCGCCTCTTCACGCCTTCACGCCTTCACGCCTTCGCGCCTTCCAGTGACGTCCCGAGATGCCGTCCCTGCGGAGCGGCCGCGAGGCTTCAGCCTCCACCCCGGATTCACAACCCGACGTGGAGCTGGTGACAGGCCCTCACCCCGCCGGCCCTGCCGGCCCTGACCCTGCCGGACCTGCCGCCCCACGCGCTGCCAGCCCTGCCGACACCCACTTTGCCGGCCCTGACAGCACTCCGTCCTCCGATGTGGAAGAAGACTCTACCACCACAGAGGACACGGTCAGGCAGCTCCGGAAGGCGAACCGGACAATGAGCAGGCAGCTCGCTCAGCTGCTCGCAGCCCTCCCCACCGCGACGCAGTACCTGCCTGGGGCGGACCCCCCTGGCACCCACCTGCAGCGGCCCCTGGTGCGCATCCTGCCGCCTACCCTGGTGCGCATCCTGCCGCCTACCCTGGAGCGGCCCCTGGTGCGCACCCTGCCGCCTACCCTGGAGCGGCCCCTGGTGCGCACCCTGCCGCCTACCCTGGTGCGGCCCCTGGTGCGCACCCTGCCGCCTACCCTGGAGCGGCCCCTGGTGCGCACCCTGCCGCCTACCCTGGAGCGGCCCCTGGTGCGCACCCTGCCGCCTACCCTGGTGCGGCCCCTGGTGCGCACCCTGCCGCCTACCCTGGAGCGGCCCCTGGTGCGCACCCTGCCGCCTACCCTGGTGCGGCCCCTGGTGCGCATCCTGCCGCCTACCCTGGAGCGGCCCCTGGTGCGCACCCTGCCGTGCACCCTGGCGGGCCCCCTGCTGCGCCCGCTGCTGCGCATCCTGGCGAGCACCCTGGCGCGCCCCCTGGTGCGCATCCCGCCGCCTACCCTGCCGTGCACCCTGGCGGGCCCCCTGCTGCGCCCGCTGCTGCGCATCCTGGCGAGCACCCTGGCGCGCCCCCTGGTGCGCATCCCGCCGCCTACCCTGCCGTGCACCCTGGCGGGCCCCCTGCTGCGCCCGCTGCTGCGCATCCTGGCGAGCACCCTGGCGCGCCCCCTGGTGCGCATCCCGCCGCCTACCCTGCCGTGCACCCTGGCGGGCCCCCTGCTGCGCCCGCTGCTGCGCATCCTGGCGAGCACCCTGGCGCGCCCCCTGGTGCGCATCCCGCCGCCTACCCTGCCGTGCACCCTGGCGAGCACCCTGGCGCGCCCCCTGATGCGCATCCCGCCGCCTACCATGCCGTGCACCCTGGCGGGCCCCCTGCTGCGCCCGCTGCTGCGCATCCTGGCGCCTACCCTGGTGCGGCTCCTGGCGCGCCCCCTGGTGCGCATCCCGCCACCTACCTTGCCGTGCACCCTGGCCGGCCCCCTGCTGCGCCCGCTGCTGCGCATCCTGGTACCTACCCTGGCGAGCACCCTGGCGCCTCATCCCAGAGTTTTTCGCCGCTGTTTCCCCCGCAGCCGAGCGCCGATGAGACTGCCCATCACACCAGCGAGTGGGTCCGACAAGGCGCCGACCCATTCCTGGCACAGCTGGGCACCATGCTGGCTGACGCCATCCGCTCCTCGCGCGCCCAGGACAGCCCTCGTCCCTCAGTGGAGGAGGACCTTCGGATGACCGCCCTCATCGCCCGGCAGTCCACCGCCAAGGACCTCCCCACATTTTCTGGCGACCCCCTCGAATGGCCGGCCTGGATTGCGCAATACGAGCAGTCCACCTCGACCTGCAAGCTCACGCTGAGCGAAAACCTTATACGGTTGCAGCGTGCGCTTAAGGGGAAGGCGAGGGAGAACGTGTACTCGCTCCTGCTGAACCCGGACCGCGTGCCCGAAATTATAGCGACCCTGGAGGAGCGGTACGGTGGATCAGGTTCGATCGCAAACCTAATGCTGGACAAGGTGAGGAAGCTGCCCTTCCTGTCTGCCGAAGCCACCCTGGAGGAGATTGCTGACTTCTCCGGGACAATCCAGAACCTGGTGGCTTCCCTGCGGGACTTGAGGACGGGAGGCTACCTCACCAACCCCGCCCTGCTGGCCGACATCACCGCCAAGATGCCGTGCACATTAAGGATGGCCTGGCTGCTGGAGCTGCGGATGCTGGGGCAAACAACCCAGTCCACCATCCTCCAGTTGGCATCCTTCCTGAGGGGCGTCGCCGGCGTGATCCCGGTCAGCGGGATGGTGGATCCCTTGCGATCCGGCAAAGGGCGCCGGGAACATGTGCTGGCCAACACTGTGGCCACACCGCCAGAGGGGAAGGCCAACCGCCCACCACCAGAAGTGAGAAAGAACAAAGTGAAAAGTGCGTGCGCTCAGTGCGGTGAGCCACACAAAACTCGGGAGTGCCGCGAGTTTATCTCGAAATCGCTCTCCCTCCGGTGGGAAACAGTGCGTCTGAACAATTTGTGCCGCAAGTGCCTGGAGCCGCACCACTCCAGGGACTGCAAGGAGACAGTGTGGTGTGGTGTGGGTGAGTGCCGCCACCCGCATCATCGGCTGCTCCACCGGGAGACCGTCGCGGAGGTGAACCTTTGACGCCAGACAGTGGACAGCCGCGTGCTGTTAAAAATAGTGCCGGTTGTGTTGCGGGGGCCCACGGACGGGGAAGTGTCAACGTTCGCTCTCCTGGATGAGGGATCCACCGTCACCCTCATCGACGCTGACACCGCAACACAGATCGGCGCCCGCGGCCCAGTCCACAGTCTGCGGCTGCACGGGGCGAAGGGGATGTGTACCTCCGACGCCCGCTCCCAACGCGTGAAGCTGATGATCCGGGGCGCTGGGCTGGAACCCACCTTCACCATCACCGCCCACACAGTAGCTGACCTGAGCCTGCCGGAGCAGCGCGTTCCTGGAAGACGCGTCACCCCAAAACTCTTGATCGGGCAGGATAATGCCCACCTTATCGTATCAAGAGAGGTCCGTGAGAATAGCACTACTCGAATAGTGTCACGGACCGCTTTGGGGTGGATCGCCCACGGAGGCTCGAGCCTCAGCAACGACGGGCCAGCTACCACACTGGCCCTCCAGTCGGAGACCGCTGCAGATGCCCGCCTGAGGGAGTTGGTAACATCCAACTTTGCCGTCGACTCCCTCGGCGTCACGTCTGCAGCCAGAGTCAATGCCATGGACACAAAGGCCATGGCATTAATGGCAGAAACCACCCGCCCCCTACCTTCTGGGCGGTGGGAAACTGGCCTCCTGTGGAGACACCCTGACGCCACACTACCCGACAACCGGCAGTGTGCGCTGAAGCGGCTCCAGTCCCTCGAGAAGAAGCTCGCAGCGGACGCAACCCTGGCAGCGGCGTACAACGACAAGATGAAACAGCTTGTCGCCAAAGGCTACGCCAGACGCCTCTCCCCCAATGAGGCGTCGCTCCCTGCCCCGCGGAAGTGGTATCTTCCCCACTTCGCCGTCACCAACCCGAACAAGCCAGGGAAGATAAGGGTTGTGTTCGACGCTGCCAGCCGATGCCGAGGGACGTCACTAAACGACCAGCTGCTCACTGGCCCCGACCTGCTGTCCTCTCTCCTGGGGAACATCCTCCGGTTCCGGGAAGGCGGTATAGCCATCGCCGCCGACATCCAGGAGATGTTCCTGAGGATCCATATCAGGAAAGAGGACCAGTCTTCGCAACTCTACCTGTGGAGGTCGCCAGACCGGCAACAGCCGGACACCTACCAGCTGGCGTCCATGATGTTTGGGGCTACCTGCTCGCCCAGCAGTGCCCAGTACGTGCGGGACAGGGTGGCCGGTCAGTACGAGCACCAGTACCCGGCCGCCGCAGCAGCCATTCGTTCACGGTTCTACATGGACGACTACCTGGACGCTGTGGACAACCCTGACGAAGCTGCTGCCCTAGTCCGAGACGTAAGGGCCCTCCTTGCAAAGGGAGGGTTCCACCTTACGAACTGGGCCTCAAACAGCCTGGACGCCATCGCCGATGTACCCCCTGAAGACCGCGCCACCTCCACGGTAGCAATCAGCAGCGGGAGCAGCGAGACCGAGAGGGTCCTGGGACTGGTGTGGGACCCATCTACCGACCGCTTCATTTACACTTTCCTGGATGCGGCCAGTCCAGAAGAAGCCACACGGCCTACAAAGCGGCAGCTCCTCTCCATCGTGATGAAGATCTTCGACCCGGTGGGCTTCGTCTCCTGCCTCACCATACGGTCGAAGATCCTACTGCAAGCCGTGTGGCGTTCGAGCGTTGGATGGGACGACCTCATCACCTTGGAGCACGCCGAACGCTGGAGGGACTGGATGAGCCTGCTCCAGGAAAGCAGCGTCTCCATCCCACGACGGTCGCTCCAACAGAGGTCAAGCAGCGTGACCCTGCACCTCTTCTGCGACGCCTCGGAGCAAGCTTGCTGTGCCATCGCATACTTCGTGGAGGAAGTGCAGGGCACCCTAAAAGCCACCTTCATTGCCAGCAAATGTAAGGTGGCACCTCTCAAGCCGCTGTCCATACCCCGCCTTGAGCTGCAGTCCGCACTCATGGCGGCTAGATTGGCCAGAACCATCCGGTTGGAGAGCCAAGCGAGGATAGCCTCGACCATCTTCTGGACGGACTCGACCACAGTGCTGTGCTGGTTACGCACCGATCCGCGCACGTACTCTGCGTTCGTGTCCAACAGGTTGGGCGAAATAGATGAGCTCACCTCCATAGCCAATTGGAGGTGGGTCCCCACCAAGCAGAACCCGGCCGACATCGGCACACGGGACTTGGAGCTGCCCGACCTGTCTCTCCAAGGAAGATGGTTCAACGGCCCCGCCTTCCTCACCACACCGGAGAGCGACTGGCCAAAGGAGCGCACCCTCACGAAGCCAGACGACCAGACCCTCGAGACCCGGCCCCGACACTACGTCGGGCACATCGCCACAGCCGGAGAGGCCCTACCTCTGGTCGAGAGGTTCTCATCATGGCACCGGCTGATCCGGGCTACAGCGTGGATGCTACGCTTCATCAGGCGCTGTCGGACGGGCCCAAACCGACCCCCTGAAGGCTCTTTACGAGCAGACGAGCTGACGGAGGCTGAGCGCAGATGGGTGAGAAGGTCCCAAGAAGACGCCTTCTCCACTGACCTGCACACCATCCGTCTCAGCCAGGCGCTACCTGCCGCCAGTCGTCTCGTCAGTTTGGCCCCCTTCCTCGGTCCTGATGACGTTTTGCGGATGGGCTCACGGCTGAAGGAGCTCACCGGAACAACGAGCGTGGCGAAGACCCCCGTGATCTTGGATGGCACCGATCCATACGCCCGACTGCTGATCCGCCATTACCACGAAAGGGCGGACCATCCAAGCACGGAGAAAACTGTGGCCGAGATCCGGTGCAGCTTCTTCATCCTGCGACTCCGTACCATAAGCAGGAAGATCAGCCACGACTGCCCCACCTGCCGCTTACGACGGAGCAAGCCCTCTCCTCCACTGATGGGGGTTCTCCCGCCGACCCGCCTGGCTCACCACGTTCGCCCCTTTACACACTGCGGACTGGACTACTTCGGGCCAATGGAGGTCACCGTCGGCAGACATCGAGAGAAGCGCTATGGAGCCTTATTTACCTGCCTCTCCACCCGCGCCATCCATCTGGAGCTAGCGGTCTCGCTGTCTGCCGACTCGGCGATTATGGCCTTACAACGGATGACCGCCCGAAGAGGTCAGCCCAAGGTGTTGTACTCGGACAACGGGACGAACTTCCGTGGTGCGGACGCGGAAATTCGGGATGCCACGGCAGCCCTGCAGCAGGATGACAGGATGACGGACGCCATGGCTACAAAGGGCATTGAGTGGCGCTTCATCACCCCCCTCAGTCCCCACATGGGGGGAGCCTGGGAAAGGTTGGTGCGCTCGGTGAAAAGAGCCCTGAGCGCCACCTTAAAGGAGAGGGCGCCAAGGGAGGAAACCCTGCGCACAGCATTGGCAGAGGCTGAGTTTGTGGTCAACAATCGGCCACTGACTCATGTCTCTGTCGACCCGCGGGATGAAGAGCCCCTCACCCCAAATCACTTCCTCATGGGGTCTGCCGGGAACCGCCCGCATCTGTCACTCTACGACAGCAAGGAGGAGGAGGTATGTCTCCGTCGCCAGTGGCGTATCAGCCAACAACTCGCCGATATGTTCTGGAGGCGGTGGCTCCGTGAGTACCTCCCCACCCTGGGCGCCCGACAGAAGTGGCACCATCCGACTGACCCCCTCAAAGCTGGTGACTTGGTGGTCATCATAGACCCCGCGCTACCACGCAACAGCTGGCCGCGCGGACGTATCGTTGAAGCCACCCCAGCTGCTGACGGCCAAGTGAGGACAGCCCGGGTCCAAACAGCCACAGGGACGTACACCCGCCCTGCTGTAAAACTTGCCCTCATCCTCCCCGTACCGGCACCAGCGCCCGCACCGGCACCATCCCCAGCGCCCGCACCGGCACCAGTACCAGCGACGCCCTCTACAGCACCCAGACCACGGATGCCGCATGGGAGCCATAACCCCCAGCGGCCCAGGGGAACCGGACGTCGAGGACGCCGCCGACCTACACGTCCGGACCGCTAGGCGCAGCCGTGACTGCACCGGGGGGAGAATGTACCGGACGTACCTCCACCGACCTAAAATTAATTTGCATAAATCTGAATTTACGCAGAGGCAGTTCCTTTACAAACCCGCCTCTGCGCATATTCGAATTTATGCAACAAATTCTCTCTATAAACTGTAAACCTTATCTGAACTTGTATAAACTGTAACTCTTGTTGATTAATAAATAAAACCACGGGGTCAAGCAGTCATTATTATAGACAAAAAACAAAGGCTTGACCCCCCGACACCGTCTTATAAATTAAATACCTATCATCTGTACAAAACATGGAAGATTTGCATGAAATTTGAAATTGTGCAGACGCGGTTTCCTTTACAAAACCTGCCGTTTGCACAAAATTGAATATTGTGCAAATCTTCCCTTTTAAATATATATTTTCTCTCTTTAATATGTAAATTTGCACAAATTAAATATTGTGCAAAGCTGCCTTTTAACTCTGTAATATGTGCAAACTCACAAAATATATTTGAATAAAAATGACCCGGGCAAAGTGGATTGAAGAAACAGTCAGGGACCTAGTCAAAATCATCTCCAGTCCGAGTTGCGCAACAACGGCGCCCTGCCCTGTGAAAATTCCGGGAACCCAAAAATAATTCTCGGAATTTCTCGCTAACAAAGGGAGCGCAGGGCCCGTTGGTCCTTTAAAAGGCGAAAAACTTGTGCAATTCGGCAGAGAGCCAGCACCCTTCGCTTCATCAACATCTCTCCTGGACTGCCCCTGACTGCCTTCTTCAAGCCTCTTCTGCCCTGGACCTTCACTGCAACTTGGCCTTCTTCTTTCTCCCGGCTCCCTGGTGCTCATCAAGAAGAAACTTTCACAATAGTCGAAGCGTCCCTTGTCAGGGCGCAGGTTCCCCCCTACCTTCCTCCCCCTGCCTTATACCTTTCTCCCATAATCCCCATATTTTTCCCCACATTTTTTCCCCATATTTTTCCCCATATTTTTTCCCCATATTTTTCCCCATATTTTTTCCCCATATTTTTCCCCATATTTTTCCCCATATTTTTCCCCACATTTTTCCCCATATTTTTCCCCACATTTTTCCCCACATTTTTCCCCATTTTTTCCCAATATCCTTCCAAGGCGTCGAAGCGGCCAGCCGGCCACTCCCGCTATATCGTCTGTGCGGCCGGCGACTACAGTGCCGTCCCGTACAAATGCTTCAATATGACCCTTTGATGGATTAAATATTCCTACCTTTAATGCCTCAATATGACTTGTTAATCGATTAAATATTCCTGCCTTTAATGCCTCAATATGACTTGCTAATCGATTAAATATTCCTGCCTTCAATGCTTCAACATGACCTTTTAATGGATTAAATATTCCTACCTTCAATGCTTCAACATGACCTTTTAATGGATTAAATATTCCTACCTTCAATGCTTCAACATGATATTTTAATCAATTAAATGTTCCCACCTTCAACGACTTTTTAATGGATTAAATATCTCTGCCTTCAATATGTCCTATATTCCTGCCTTCAATGCTTTAATATGACTTTTATGGATTAAATCACAATTATAACTTTCATCCGCTTTTTTTATTAATGACCGAAGATTTCACCTTTCCAGTTTGAAGACATCCGTCACATTCATAAAAAGGGGAAATAAGTAATGAACGTATTTTAATCCATAAAAAAAGTCGCATCAAGAAGGAATTCCACCACCGTTAACGGTTTAAAAATTAGGAATACATGCTCCGTTTAATTTATTCAATTATTATCTTATCTAAAAAATAATCTGCTAGTCTGAAGCAGAAAAAAATTAGAACGATGAGGTCTGGCGTCATGAGATGTGCACGCAACAGGTATGGTCGTCTGGAAGTTCTAGGTACCTATCCAAATATTTTCAGCTGGCCAATTCAATTCAGAGCCATATAGTCAATACAATTTCAAACCACATTTCAGACATATTAGCATTTATGATTTCAGAATTTCGTAGCTATTGTGACATTTTTTTTTTTCAAATTAAAAAATATATTTTTTAAATGCAATTTATGATAGAATCATCGGTAGATGGGGCAACCCTAATAACAGCTATTGTTTGCAATAGAAACCGACAGATCGGGAAGCCAGTCGTCACTAATCACGCGATATGTTTATGTCCTTTTACAAGGGGTGCGCTGAGTAGTAGGTACTCCACTATCTCTCAGTACCTACCCACCTTCAGTGGTTCAGTCATTATCTACCAGTATCGTGAATTATATTGTGTGTGGGCACCTTTATATTACCTAGAATACGAATGAGATAATATTTTTCATGATATTACAACTAATATCATGTCGGATGATGTTACGTGGAGTATTATTTCCTTCGGACCGAGACACAGTGAGCGTACAGGTATCAAGTCTGACATGTACGTCTTTCAGAAATTTACCTAAATTGCCTAATTTTATTTTTATGGAATAATAATAAATACCCCTAAAATCATTTTCCCATCATGAAAATGATATTAAAATAATTTGGCATTCTCAGACTATAAAAATATTACCATTTGTTATTTCGGCTACGGGCATTATACCTAGCTCTCTCATTCAAAATTTTCATTTTAAATACATGTAGGATAACGAAAGATTTTTTAAATATTTATATTGAGGGATCAGTAAGATATAAGGTCCATTTAGGAGTTCTACCGAGCCGAACACTCTGATATGAAAATATCTGGAGTCGGTGAATTATTTTCCCATTTGATGTCTGGTGATTTTTTTTTTTTTTACTTTATTTATTTTCATTTCTTTACATAGATTATACATATTAATAGATAGTATATAATAACATAATATATAATACCAAATAGTATACAAATTGTACAGCGCCCTTGAGGTGATTTTTCACAAAAACGGCGCTCTACAAATTATCCGATTATTATTATTATTACAAGAAATGAAAACCCACTAAGGCACTGCCTGAGTGTGGGTAGTATAAAACGATTACTATATTTCAAGTACCTAAAGTATAATATACATTAGTAGAAAAAGTTTTTTTTTGTTGTTTATAGTTATTATAAAAAGTAAAGAGAAAACATTATGTACAATAGTTTATAAAGTTTCAGCAAGTGAGTTGTAGAAAGGATCAATAAATTTATAGTAAAAGCGTTTCAATATCTGCTTTGACGTGATGTGATTTGACGTGTTGTTCTTGTATTATCTTGTATTTATTATGCTTATATAATGCACTTGCATAATGTGGTTTGACTAGACGATCATTCGTGGAAAAGTGTGTGGTAGGGTTTAGTTTTTCCTGTGGGGAAGATTTAACCCGGTCATTAAGTCGGAAAATATATAAATGAGCTAAAAAACAAGCTAATTACGTAATAACTCTATTTTCCGTTCTATCAATGTCAAGCTCTGAGTCATTATATTCATAGAGCGTTGAGGCATGGTGATGTTATTAATAATTAACAATCAATCTTCTGTAAGGTAGTTTAAGAATGATTTAAAAAAAATTTCAGCTTTTAAAATAATTCCGTATAAAAGCTACGTTGGTGGGTACAGGTACAGGTACCTGTAGCCATACTTATTTTTAATCAAAATACTGTTAAAAATGTGACTTCATGACCATTTCATAGGATAAAAAAAGGATAAAGGATTAATAAAGACTCAGAAAACAATTTTAAAAATATTTCTAAGGCTACCTATAATTACAGATTCGAATCTAATTTTTAATATTATGAATGTGTTTGATGTTCGGCAGCTATATGCAAAAACTATCCTAACTCATCTATACTCAAATATCCATAATTACTACGAAAAAAGTTCAAATACACGATGTACTCGAAGCAACAACAAAAACTTACTACAAATACCGATAACACATACTGCGTTTGGTCAACGAAACTTTAAATACTTTGCGACAAGACTCTACAACATTCTTCCAGACAGCATAAAACAATGTGATTCACAAAAAAATTTCAAAGATAATGTAAAAACTTGGATCAATTGAAATAAGAATAGGGCATTCGCCGGTGCATTCACCCAAATTCGTAGTTATTGAAGTCACCACATTATTGAGTGAATACACCTTAATACAAGTATAGGTATGTTCAAAGGTATTAGGAACTAACACGAAAAATTTTGCCTCAAAACAGGCTAGCCTAGTGAGGCGGTATTTGAGAAACCTCAACTAACTGCACTTTTATTTTCTTTTTACCTTCATAATATTATGTTTGTATTTTTCAGTTAATTTTATAACCTTAAAAATAAACGTTACAAATCAATGTACACCATATTATGTATTTATAGTTGTAATGTGTAAACTTTCCTAAATAAAGATATTATTATTATTATATCTGAACACATGTTCACCCAGGTGTCTTGTCCGAATAAATGTAATGGACGAGATTAGAAAATATTATTATTTTGAAGAACACGTGTTCCCACTTCCTCGTAACATATTAAATCCTCGTAAATCATTCATTGTGGGACTCTAGTCCCGTTTTTACATTGATGTATTATATTTAGATGAGACATGAAGCGGAAAAATAAGTTTCGAATTTTGACGTCCAACAGACCTCCAACTCTCCCAACGCTCTAACTAAAACTACCGAATCTGTTGTACGCGCATCGCTTATATTGATATTAGTACGCAGTAGCGCCTCTATTGCGTTTAAACGAATAATTTTGCCAGATTTTTAATAAATTAACAATATTTCATATCAGTAAGTATTCTCGGTTTACCAAATTTTTGTTATACATCCCCTTTGAAGCGATATTTCACAGAAAGTATTTTTAACGGATTTTAAACGGGCTTTAAAGACAAAATTATTTGAAAAAATCTTACCATTTATAAATTTTAACTTCTTTTCAATATTTTATAATAAGCCATATTCTAAAACATCGGTAATTGTTTGGTTTGGGTTGTCTCCTTATTGTACCTACCTTTTTAAAGTGTCTGCTCAGAAAATTCTCATTTCTGAGCACAAACTGCCTCCTGTTTTATATTATGTTTTAGTTTTAATATTCGTGTCTTGTCCTGTCCTGCTGTTATTGTTATTCTAAGTTTTGTCATCACTCTGTATAAACAGTGTATTTAGTGTTATAATATTAGATCTGTATTGGGTAAGGCACACAGTAGGAATAATTTTAAGAACCACTAATACTGAATTACCATTTTTTTAAAGTTTGTTATACGAGTAGTTAAGCGCACTTGAAGTTAAATGACACTAAACTGCGCTATATAAATGCCATGTTATTATTATTATTATTTATTATTAACTCTTGACAGGCCAAGATGCCAAACAAAACGTCTGTAACCAAGTGTTTCCAATTTTTCTGTCTTATGGGCTATTATTCAGTGAATTATTAACTGTAACTTATGTTTTTTTTTTTTTTTTTGGTAAACTAACGTTTAAGACAAGATTTTTTATGCATAGCACAAAGGGTAACAATTATTTTACAAGCAATAATTATTCGCCTGAAACACTCATCCACATTGAAAAATCTCCTGATAAAAGATACATGACGCCAACAAAAAAAAAAAATAATAATAAATAAAAAAAAAGTAATAATAAAAAATTAAAAATTAAAAATTAAAAAATAAATTAATATTTGACAAGTTCAAGTATTTCACCTAAAAATGTAGACAATTTGTCTCGACGCCATCTAGTGAGAGAGTTAGCACTTACAATGCCTTTCTCATATAAAATAAAGTTGGTTGTTGTCAGGTGAAAAATGTAACAAGCAGTAATTGTTGAATGAAACACTAGTATATATTGAATCATTTCGCGGGTAAGAGATAAGCCGCCATAGCTCAGTGGCCAGAGCTGTCGACCGGAAATCGAAGGGACACGGGTTCGAGTCCCGTTGGCGTCATGTATCTTTTATCAGGAGATTTTTCAATGTGGATGAGTGTTTCAGGCGAATAATTATTGCTTGTAAAATAATTGGTAACTTATGTATTTGGGCAGGAATACGTAAAATACGAAAATGATATATGTCAAGTATTTAAGCTAATATAAGGAGGATAGTAATTTTGGGTACTACCTACTCCCCACTTGGCTGCGGGATAGTTAATACAACAATGCCTTCTCCTCGGATCGAAAATAAATAATAATACAATATTATACTGTTCTCTTGGACCGCGCCAAGGATCGTCGATGTAATGTGGGGAATGTAGTAATTGCAAATTCCTCGGCTAAATATTCTGCTTGGACTTAATTGCATTCCGATCACGTTCGTCGGGGATATTATAACTGAACAGAAAATCCTTAGAAGTAATTATAACGAAAAAGACACTACACGATAAAGTGAATATATACTGGAGTCGGGTCATGTCAAGAATCAGATGTTTCATCACTTTTTACGACTTTCTATCACTTTTTAAAGGTGTGTTGAATTGATATTTTGATGAGTGATCTAGTCACATTTACTCCAATACACATAAACCTAACCTACATAACTTATTTAAAGTAATTTTTGTTTGATCACTTTTCACGACTTTATACCATTGTATTGTACGCCCGAAGAAGAAATGGCACGATCAAGTGAAACAAAACATTATAAAAAGTAAGGTTTTTAATTCTTTAGAATAATAATATCTCCACCTTAAAAATATACCCGGATATCAGGTACTCTAGAAATCACAACCTCAAAACTTTACTCCGAACTATTCATAACCCCTAACAACGCCGGGTATATGTCAGCTAGTTCACTATAAATCTAAAGAGTGGTTGATCAAACAAATTAAGTTATAAAGCGCCCTTGAGGTGATTTTCCCACAAAAAAGGCAATGTGGAAATTATCCAATCTTTATGGGACAGAAAAGTCTTTCATAATCTTTTTCTTTGCTTTATAATCTATAAAAAATACAATGAAGAATTTGATCTATTAAAGACCATTCGACCATAATAAATACCAGACCATAACCTTTGTTAAATTCATTTTTAAAAATCAATGAGCTAATACATTATTACTTATTTATTCCATAACAACATCTCACATTGTTGAAAATTCATTCACAAATGTTGAAATGATTCCTATATTTTTTTCTTTCGTGTCTTTAAATCACAACCGTTTGGAATACAATAAAAACACCGAAACACGACATTGTCTCAAAAGGTAAAAACTACGATACCGCTTGTGGGGTCCTATCAATTTCTTCGGGCAATATGGACAAGGTCCATACTGTTCCCTCCATATTCTATAATCTACATCCGGAACAACTAAATACCGAGTGGCCATTTATCTGCCCCAAGCAAAAAGCTCTAACCAATTTCATAAGCTGCTGTATGAACTGGTATGATTATTTTAGTTTTTTGGTGAGTTGTGTTTGAATTAACGGGTGTTTTTAAGTGCATTTGATGGTTTTGGATCAGTAGACGCACGTGCACGGAACGAGATGTTCGATAAATCACGAATTCCGTGCGGAGCTTTCGCCGATCGCTGTTTTAAATGTTAAATGGTAACACTGAAGTTGAATATGCGAACATTCATTAAGACACCCGCCAAATTAACTAAATGTCATCAATTACGTCACGGAATTGGAAGATGATTATGTTCTGAAGTAGTTAGATTGGCGATTTGAAATTATTTGGGATATTGCCTCTATGATTGCCCAGCATTTCAGTAAATTTAGTAATTACCCAGCATTTCAGTAAATTTAGTAACTGCCCAGTATTTCAGTAAATTTAATGAGTGCCCAGAATTTCAGTAAATTTAGTGATTGCCCAGCATTTCAGTAAATTTAGCGGTTGCCCAGCATTTCAGTAAATTTAGTGGTTGCCCAGCATTTCAGTAAATTTCAGGTGTTGAATTTATTACGTTAAAGCGCAAAAACGAATAAAAAAAATTATTGATTTTTTTAGTAAAATTTATAATGTTGATGGCATAAACCTAAATAGCCCTGGACACAGCTATTCGAGTACAATTTGAAGCCTGGGGGTTTGGGGGAAGATGTATGATAAATGACTTTACCTAGATACATTTTTAATGTCATATTGACCATTCCTTGTCTCACCAAATGCCCAGAAAACCATAAGCCATATAACTGCTTTAACAGCACAAACATAAAATTATAATACTTCATTATGTACTACTTTGCCCACAAATAATTGCAAAATGGTAATAGAGGATATCATTTTTTTGATAATTGCATCCTGCGAGAGTTTAGTAAATCGCATGACTTCCAAAAAACACATAAAACACCTAAAGGGTACTTTACAATAAAGTAGTTAAATTAATTATTTATAAATATATACATCAATCAACCTTTATCAATTTACAAAGGTCACTGCCTGCAACTGATAATTTACTATTGTTACTAGTAACATACAACTAATAACGAAAAATATTTCTGAACCGTTTCTTTCTTCACATGTCTCGACCATGCACTGATCCTAAGAAATCCTTTACATTATCGCAATTACGCAATTGGTAGGTAGGTACTATACAAAATAATTATGATTTCCGTATACCCATAATTATGGATTATTTGCTTCAGTCTTCGTTTATTTACACAACTGTAAAACGAAGTTTCCATTTACCAACAGAATGGTCATTACCTGAAAGTGGTTAACTCGAGCAATTCAACGAAATGAATCAACCTCCATTCAGTTTTAAGTTCACCATCGGATATGGCATTATAAAAAGTAATAAGAGTAGTTATTCCAATCACCATCAAATTACTCAATATCGGGTGCAGGTTTCAAGATGAATTCGTAAACACAACATAACTGCTAGTAGTAAACGATCTGGTCCTGCCTCTGAGAGCTGAGTTCACTGCGTATTAATCTTTACATACGTCAGACATGCGAGAGAGATCACAACTTAAAACGGATTTTATCAGCAATATTGCCTATAATTTACTGTTTAGATACGTTCTGCTTGATTTAAACGTATTATAAAAGGTGGGGCAAAAGTAATCTCATAATGTGAATGTGCCATAATTTTTTCAAATGGCGTCGAATGTCATTGTGCTTTGACATGTATACTGTAGACACATAGAGAATAAGTTGATACAAGCAATGGAGCGATAAACACCCGAAGAACGCGGAATTGTTGTTATTGCTTATTTGACCAATTTCCGGTCTGATGCTTTAACGCAGCGTGAATTTCGTCATCGTTTTCCTCGTCGTCTTGCACCATGTGCACGAACAATTAAGCGTTTGGCCGAGCGTCTCGTGCAAACCTTCAAATAATCTTTCCGTGCAAACAGAACCCATTTTTTAAAAATTATGACATTACTTTTGCCCGACCTGCATTAATGCGCAGTAACAAAAATTCCGCATTCTTCAGGTGTGTATCACTCCATTGCATGTTGTCATCTAATTCTCTGTCCGTCTGCAATATAAATATGAAAGATATTTGACGGTATTTGCAAAAATTATAGCACATTCACATTATGACATTTCTTTTGGCCCACCTTATATTACGTAGATGCGTTACTAAATTATAAAAATGTTGAACCGATAACTGATAGGTTACAACCATGAGGAAAATAATGATTTATTACTAGGAGAATGAGATTATATAGGCGGATTAATTTTGTGCAGAGATTAATTTATAAATACATATATGATTTTGTACACCCTTTTTTCGGTAAAGATTTTTGCTCTCGAAATACGTTTTCTCTTCATAAACTAATTTGAATACTATTAAAAACAGATAACAAAATTTGTAGTACAATGTTAAGAATATTGGTCAATACATTCCCGAGTGTAATGCCTCTAAAACATTAGTCTACAACATTAGACCACAACATTTATTCCACAGATTCTTATGGTGTTGACACTTAATAATATTTTACACTTTTCGATGAATGCAATATGTACAATTATTCTACTTAATCTTATTTATTACGACTAACCTTCCTACAGAAGCAAAAAAAACTACTTATCAACTCTTACGTAGTCTCACCTCTGGAACACTGCAACGACATTTATGCCAGCCTTCCAAAATATCACATTGACCATCTTCAATCAGTGTTTAATGCAGCAGCACGGCTCATAACCGAGGTTTCTAAATATTCGCACATTTCAGAACACCTTCGTAACCTTCACTAGCTAAAGTGCTCCGGAAGAATCTTGAGCCCTTGAGGGGTTTTTGCACAAAAACGGCGCTACACAAATCATCCAATTATTGTTATTATTAAATGTTAAGGTAGAACCGGCAGTAAAGCAGCCATGTGACTGATTACTGAACTACCATTTTTAAACATAACACTGTATTATCTAACATGTATTATAATCATTAACAGTAAAAAAATAAAATTGTATATTTCATCATGGTTCACACACTTATTTTCCTCAATTTAACGTTCACTCAGTTTTTGTTGGTAAAAGAAGTGGTAATAAAAATTCACTCCTGGCGAAATAAGAACAAAATTGAAATTTTCAACGATATCGGTTGACTACATTTCGAGTTTTGCGAACGCAAAAATACACACGCTGAATTTTTATACCTATGATTTCTCATCTTATTCTCTGTATAATACTTTGTACTTATAAATTCTATACAACGAGTTATTATTTTCTACATTATTTAATTTCATTGCAAAATACCTGACATGTGGTAAAAACAATAAAATTATGAATTTACGCAAAGTTGTCTGATGTGCAGTACATACTTTTGCTTCATCCTCTATAAATAGCTATATTCCGTTATTTCTAGGTATACGGAGGAAGGTTAAATATTATATCCCATATATAATATTAATTGTAGTCGAGTTTGACAAATCGTTTGCAATGGAATTATTCTATTTTAAACTAGATGTTACATAGAATTACGGTAGAGATTACGTACCTTACAATACGTCAATGTCTTTTCTCGCAGCATAATGTGGACAGGTGAGGCAAGAAGACAAATACAAGCCAAAACCGTTATTAATAAGATCAGATTCAAGACAAAAAATACATAAATGTGGAAATACATAAACGTGATTTGTTGGGGAAAATGGGATCTAATGGGACAAACTTTCATAAATAACAATGTGCGGTGAGAAAATGAAGACAATGTTGGTAGTTCGTATTCGAAGTATGATACAGTTAAATATGACCGAAGCAGATAGGCTCCCACTAGCTCAGTTGACAGAGCGGTGCCCCGGCAAGGCAAGGGTTCGAGTCCTAGATGTGACTGAATCTTTTTCTGTTTCAAATTTTCGTTTAGGAATGGCCAATATTGTTTTCAATAATTTAATAAAAGAAAATCGATTGCATTTGAATCGATTCTTAATTCTTAATTATTGTCTTAAGAATCTTTTGATCATTAAATTCACGCGAGCAAGATAGTTGAAATCCCCTTGTCGTAATAAAAAAACGGACATCGATGTTTTTAATTAATCGAAATTTTGTGAGCTTGAAGGAAAATGGGAAAGAATCACATTCAGATCTAGTCACCAAATTCTGAATGGTGATTGAGTCCGGTAACAATGCGATACTGATAGTATATGCCTCTCTAAAATGTATTTTATTTCAGGAAGGTAAGTTATCCTTTTTTTTGTTTAATTAAAATTTCATCACCCCACATTCAATATTCCCAAGTGCCCGGAGCCGGTGTAACTATAGCAACCCTGTTAGTGGAGGTGAGGTTGGAGGGAGTGGGTAAAGGCAGACAATGGGAAGATGATGTCTGGAAAGATTTACAACTATTTTTTGATTTTCTGAAGAGGGAATCATTTAAATTTGCTGTGTTTATTTATTATTTTGGCTATAAAAATATTGCCTGGCTTTTGTAGGCTTCTTTTTTGGGTGGGGAAAAATTGTTTCTAAAAAAACCCTCCAAATTTGCATGTTATTACCACCATCCGATCAGCAAACAGTTGACCATATAAACACACATTCTCTGTTAGGACGGGTTGTTTCGGAGAATTTGAACAATTCATCAAATTTCAACGTTCATTTTCGGGTTCTGTGAAAGACTTATTCAAGTTCTGTTTTTATATCATTGTAGGCTAGTTGCTTGACAAAACTGAAATAAAAATAGAACTTGAAAAATTCTTTCACAGAACTTGAAAATGAACGTTGAAATTTGATGAATTGTTCAGATTCTCCGAAACAACCCGTCCTAAGTGTTAGTGCTGTGTGAGGATTGAGAAGTTGTCGTCTATGGCCAATTTTTAGGAATTCCTCCACATTAAAGATAAGGGAAATCATAGAAAACCTTATTCAAGATGAGACGGCCGTACATCATGAAAACATGGCGGCTTTCAGTGGCAATCAACATATATGGAGTCCCACGTTGTGTGGGTTCTTAAATAATTTCCTGATAACGTGGTTTTTTGTCTACGAGCTATAATACTATTTTTAACTCCAATAAGCTTGTCTGTTTATTGACTGACTTCAATGAAGACACTAGCACAATGCGTCAGGATTGTAATATCAGTACCAACGGATCTATGGGCAGTCCATCTAACAATCAGCCACCTACGTGCCCGGTGTCCAGGTACCAGGTAGGCACCGACTAAGTCAAGTATTGTCTCGACACCCGCCACCGCGGCGCCACTAGGTACTCGCCTAGACTAATAAGCATTGAACATATTTATATATGGGCATCAAGCACAAAAACACTTAAACACTGGGCCCCAGTGGACAATAATTAACATAATAGTTACGTTACGACATTTCCTTTCTAATTTAAAAAATATATATTTTTATTCCGACGCGTTTTGATTGTATTATTGAAATGTTGAGCTGACGTGCATATTAAAGTAATAACTAAGTAGATACCTAGCTGAATATGTACAAGAAAAGATGCCCGCAATCCGATAAGTACACGGACAAAATCTCATCAAATTATTCGTATTCTTGTTAAAATCAGGACTGTAGGTCTTTAACGCCTTTAATTGACAGATTTCGTAGTAAACTATCAGTAAAACATGAATGTCTTATGGCCATGTGGGACGTGTTCCCACATCACCATGTCCTATATAAAATTTCTATCATTTTCGCATTTCGAATTATATATATATTTATTTTTTTTGATAATTTTTTACAGCTGTTGAAAAGAATGTGACATTAGAAGGTACCCCGTTCTAAGGTCACATTGTACATAATGGGATTCACAAATATGCTCCCGAAATATAACGTCTCCATTCTTAGTAACCGGCGAACTTACCTTGACCTAATGACCTTGTACAAAATCTGTAACAACTTTATCGACTGTCCTGGCTTACTCAATATAATAAACTTTAAAATACCACCCAGAACGACTAGGCTTAACGACTTATTCCATATTAGCCGGACGCTGGTGTCAGGGATCCAATCAGAAGAATGTGCGAATTGTATAATAAAAACCAAAACCTGAAGGATTCCGACATATTTTTTGATACATATTGCACTTTTGGTAGAAAATTAAAGTCTGTTTTCCTATAAAAAAAAGAAAATGTGTACTTACTTCATTTACGTAATTTTGTAATTTTCTTAAGTAATTTTGTATGATTTATCTCTAAACTTGTATAAAAAGTATTTGTACACTTTTATTTGACACTGAGCATTAGCTATATACAAAATAATTTTCTTTTATACTTTTTCCTTATTTACATGTAAAAAAATATTTAAAATTGTTATCTACCAGTCAATCTGTGAGAAATAGTTAGGATGCAGGCGAATTCTCAAGATATTGTTTTACAAAATAATCTTTTAATTACTGTCTGTACCTATCTGTGTTTTCTCCTTAAATAAATAAATAAAATAGTTATCTGCGTGAATTATAAATTAGGTCAAGTTTTTTAGTATCTGTATTTGATGTTTGTAAGCGTGTCAAAATATAATTATAAAGCGAAATAATACAAAATAAAAAAAATAACATTACGCAAGAAAAATATATTGTGTAAAAATATACTTTGTTAGGTTCGGTTAGGTTAGGTTATATTCTTCCTTCCCGTGTCCATAATCCATATCTTCATACTTTTTTGAAGTCGGTTATCTTTTTATTGCAAGAGGGAGGATATTAAATACTTTTATAGAGAAATATTGCAAATTTCTTTGCCCAAAAATTTTCGTAGGTTGTTGAAATGTATCTAGTAATATAATAACATGATAAACGCATCTGCATGATCACGTGTTCCGATGTATTATGACATTACTATTAGTTTGTTGGGAAATGGAATTCTTTCAAGATTTTAACAGTTTTTTTTTAATAAATTACCAGAATTAAATATTCTCCGCGTGTTTAGGTTTTTTAAAACCATGCTTTCATGGATATATACCTACGTTCTAAATTTTCTAATAAAACCCTACTTTAATGATATAGTGCAATTTTTAAGGCCTGGTTGTTAATTAACGTAAGTTAACATGATTTTAATAAATAAAATCTTTTATATAATGTAACAGTATTATTATTTTTTAAATGTTTACTTATAATCAATTTTGGCTGTGCAATTATGCAAGTGAAAGCATTATCAAACTGTGGTGTTACAGATACAACTCCGACGGTTTCCACGGTCAGGGCTAAGGCTCTCGACAAGCAATTAGAAGGTCGCGGATTCATATTCCCGTAATTTGTGTTATTTCACAATTTATTAATTAAAAATAATATATAGTATACTTGCGGCACGTTCCAGAGTGGAAGATACTCTCAGTATCACCCTGGTGTAAGACCACCTTTCAGAGTTGAAACGTTGCTTGAAATGCCATTAGCCCCCTTTGGCGACCAGATCTAAATAGCCAGGTACTTCCCCACCTTCCTCTACCCCATCTCCTTCATCCCACCACTACCTTTAGCCTCACAAGATACCCCAACTGGGGATGCCATGATCTCACTGGCTCCAGACGATTGGGAGCAGTAGGGACTCTTGTGCGGTATTCACATAAAAGCCAATAAACATTTTTGATAAGTAAATGAAGATAATATTGAAGTTGTTGACTTGCAAAACTAGCTCCGGAAATTTCCGCTGGTTCTGAAAATGTAAAAAAAAAATCATTTTTATTTCCGATTAAAGTTAAATAATGTTTACATATATATGTATAACACTTTAAATTAAGAGAATAATTTTAACAAATTGTTGTTTATTGTAACTACTTATGTCGACAGAAGACCTATGTCGAAGAAATATAAACATATTGTATGGAAATGGCTTCACTAGCAGTCTAATAATTACACACCAAAAGCTGTTTATAAATAAACTGTTGTTTTAATAAATTTATTAATAATACTATTGAATGGATTGAAATGGAGTTTTACAAATTAAACGTAATTACAATAATTTTTCTAAAAAACAATGCTTTAAAGAAATATTTTTAATTTGAAGGACGCATAGCGACACAAGAAAACCATCGCTAACTAATACAAAATATTCTAATATAATAAAAATAAAAATATCGGTATTCCTATGTTGAAATCTAATGTCACTACTCAAAAGCAAAATAGTACCTACGTACTTCTCGTTTCACATACACATACACGATGTTTTTTTAATAATTTATTGTAATATACTTGTTTTCTCGTTGTTTGTAACTTGTTTTCATTTCCAATACTTTTGTAATAAGGTTGTTAAGTAAGTACCAACATATTGTATTAAGACAAGATATCTGTAAGTATCTACTTTAAGACATTCTTCTCGTGGCCATTTATGGTAATTGCATCTTGTAAATATTATTTTATTTCATACGACATTAATTGATGTTTGCAATAAAATAAGTAATAACAATATCATGTCTTCAATCTTTAATACTTATTAATGCGTAATAATAATTGATGATTATAACATAAGTGGAGATTTTTATACAATGTTACAACCGCCTTGGAAGTAACTCAGAAAATAAGATTACATCTCAATATTTTTTTAAATAATTTTCTTAAATGAAGAAATACGTCATAATTCTATTACTATGTGCTCAATTTATAAATCTCAACTCCTCAGGACTCATGTATATTCTGTCAGAAAGTTTGAGTATTTCCGCTTTGCAATAAAATCCAAATAAAAGGAATTTTTCTGAATGTATCTGAAAAATAAAATCTGTTTTTGAAAACTGTTAAAATAAGATTTAAAATTTTATTATTAGAAAACATATGTTTTTTTTTTTAATACAAACATAAAAAATAAATAATAATGGATCACAACACGATTTTTGTAACTAAAATTGCAGTCGCGTCACTTTTGTCGTTTCTTACAAAAATAATTAATGAAATAAGTTTTTTTTAAATTGCCGTTGGAACCTTTCGTTTCATAAAGGTGCACATGTTAATTATTTTGTTCATAATTTCTATATTTAAAGCGTGGTGTTTTTTCTTTCTAACAACGTTTAGATCATATTTCTCACCATGACAGTGAGGGAGATACAACATTTCTTGTGAGACCAAATGAGGTGTTCCCAAAAGCGTGTAACGTATAAATTGACGCGAATTTAATGATTATTTATTACGGGTAAGAGAAGAAATTAGCTGGAAGGGTTAAATCATAGAAATATGTTAAAAATTATTAAAATACTCACTCGAAGGCTTTGTCTTTGTTGGATTTTTTTAAACATTCTTTTTTTAAAATCCTAATTTTTAGTATACCCATTTCTATATTACTATTTATTTTATGGTTCCATGTCAACTAAGGACAGTGGAAAATAAACACCCAAAAAGGGCTCTAAATCTGCATGACTTTTTATCACTTTTTAAAAGTAAGTTCAATTGCAACTGTCCCAAACAGACGAATTGCATGGATACCGTATTTTATTAGTCTCAATAAATAAATAAAAAATACATAAATTTGTTTTTGACAACTTTAATTTTATTTAAATTCTACCGGTTTCAGAAGAACCCCTTCTTCATCAGGAGAATATTAAAAAAAACACTAAGTTAATGCTTTTTAGAAATACGGACACGTAAATAAGGTCACAGCATTTACGGTTAAATTAATTGAAGCTGATATGGTGTATGGGGGAAAATAGTACAAAATTTTTTTTTTTGTTATAATTCCTTATACATACTTTATAATCTGATAAAATATTTACTTTATCCAGAGTTTACATAATCTTCTGTGAAGAGGTCACTTAATTCAAGTTGAAGATGTAATCCTACAATTGAAAACTATTCTAAAAACTATGTTTTGGATTAATTAAAACACTTTGTGGTTATAACTGTGTTGCAGTTTGCATCGAAGGCAGGACATGGAATTTTGATCCCTAGGGGTCTCATTATAAACTATAAAGTGATATAAATAACAACCTCAGAAATGGATAAAACCACAACAACATTGTTGGAGAAGATTAAAGATTTTTTTTCGGGAATTGTAAGGGCAAGTTTGAAATGTATGTGACATCGTGACTCATAGTCTACATGTATCCTTGTATAAAAATCAAACGTTTTGGCCGAGAACAGGGATATGAGGTTATTTTGGCTCCACGAGTTGATGTAGCTTCCATAGAACTTGAGTATTAAGTTTGAAATTTGATGAACTGTTCAAATTCTATAAAACAATCCTTCCTACATGTCTATGTTAGGGCCCCACCAAAATTTTGGACAAACTGTGAACGCGCATATTTCTTGAATTACATACAAATATTAAGTCAACTTTTACATGGCAATTTTATTAATCGATGAATGATTTACAATTAATTTACTGACTAATATCACGTTTGCAAGACTGCGACTATTGCTATGTCACTAGCGAATACAATATGATATTTTGTTCCTATTCAGGGCTTAAATTTGTCTTACGTTTCTATAATTAGTACCTACCTACTTTATGGTCCCATGTATCCCACACAATAAGGGACTGTCGGGCCATCACTGGTGTTTGCTTTAAACTAAATACACGTGTTTTAATGATGGAGACAAAGTCACTTCGTTTGAAACCTCTTCGAGTTAAACGAGATGTGTTTTTGTTCCTTGAATCCTGCATCCCTATTATGGTGCAGGGTCACTCGGAGTTTTCACAGCATCCATCTGGCGCCGCTCCATATTCCGCAGAGAAGATGTGCCTTGTATGGTCAACCACGGGACTCGAGTGCCCGGCTTTGGTCATCCCGACGTTGGAGGTTTTTTCCTGCCACCAAGAGCAAACACGCTAAACATTAATTGACCGGTTTGTGGCAGGGTGTTACAGAGCTTCTGGTTTGTAACCAGGCGTCGAGAGTTCGATAAATTAAAACAAACAGTTTTAATAATCGCTTATATTTCTATAATCGGGATAAATCAAGAAGATTTTAATATATAATTTACCCAGTGTTTTCCTTTCTCAGAGCTCAAACTTTCAGTAGCTAAGCATCGGAGCACGAAAATGTAAATTCCCAACTGCGCACCCAGCATCACATTTTTAAGTTTGAATTAGATTTTTTTCTTCTAATCTATTTTCTTCTGCCAATTCACCGAATGTCTTCATTGCTTCGTACATTAGCGACTTTAGACCACGGGTTTTTTTACGAAGGAGAGTCTTATTTCATTTCTTTTCCTAGTGCATGTTTTAAATTTTTCTTAGAAATTAATTAGATGTGTTTCCATTCATTATAATGTAGATTATAAATAAAGCATTGATGTAAATGAGACAATCTGTTTAAATGACGAGATATTTAACTCCTTTCCTTTGATTTTCATAAATCCGATAGATTTTTCTTGATTTGGCTAAACATGGCTAAAATCATTTCAAACTACGTTTTTTTTTCTTTTTTTAAATTTTAAAGTGAACGCACAAGAGACCTAATTGCTCCCAACCATTCGGAGCGAAAGACTATGGCATCCCCAATTGGGGTATATTCTGAGGCTGAAGGTAGTAGTGAGGGGAAAGAGATATGGAAGAGGAAACTGAGGAAGTACCTGGCTATTTAAATCTGGTCACCAAACTCGGACAAAGCCATTTCAAGCAATGTTTCAATTCTGAATAATGGTCTTACAGCAGGGCGATACTGAGAGCATCTTCTACTCTGGAACGTGCCGCAAATAAATGGTACATTATTTTAATTAATAATTTGTGAAATAACAAAAAATAATCAAATAAAATTTATTGCGCACTCCGGGATTTGAGCTCGCGACCATCAGCTTGCTAGTCGAGTTGTGGTCTCTCACTATGGCGACATTGTGAGTATCTACCATTTTGGAATATCTATAATACAGTCTATCAATATTTTATTAGCTTTGCTGTATATTGCTGTAAGGTAGTAAAGGTGGAATAGTGGTTACAACTGATAAGATGTTTTATCTATCTCCTTTTACTCGGAAGATTACCGGTAAAAGTCTGAGAACGTTAGAACTGAAAGAGCTTAACAATGAGTTAAAATAAACAGAACTCGGTTGTAACTTTTAATCTATTGTTTCTACTGACTTTCATTCGTTAGTAAACCTGTCACTTGTTGTAGTGCCGCTGAAGATGTTAGGATTGTGCATTTTCTAGGAAAAGATAAACAATGCACCTCACAGGTAATAGTGAGTTTTACGAGAATGCGCTTTGTTTGTGTTAGCAGGTATTATTTTACAGGTGAGCAATACAGCACGTACCTGAACAAGTTGTGTGGATATTTTGTCTAGTAAACGTCGCCATTGATTCTTCTCACGAGTCTTAGAATAATATTCTTAAATGATGCATGTTTTTTCATACAAAATAAATGGTAAAACTTAAAGGCTTATGTCATAAATAATATTTTATACACTTGTGAGAATTTCTATACGCAGCATTATTTGCCTATTTGCACTGCCTACATTCAAGTAATTCTTTCTTCCCACTACCTACCTATGTTATGTTCTATGGACGTTTGGGGTATGCATACATAATAAAGTCAATGAAGTCATGTACTTGTTATGAGCTTATGATTTCTGCGGGTTTTTCCTAATAAAAATAATATTAATATTTACATGATTTGTAGAGCCAAGTTCTAGTGAAAAATCACCACATGGGCGCTGTCCAATTATATTTATTCACGCCTTTAAAAGGCTTTTGGATGTATACATTATACATAGGAGTTATAGGTAAGTTGTTTACGAGTACAATAATAAGTGTATAGTACATAACATAATAAACTGAGTTTTTTTTTTTTTTTTTTTTTTTTATTTATTCTTAAATAAATTAGTTTTACAAAGGTAAAGTACATTGTCCTCCACGCTAGGAGTTCACCTGTGTTGTGGAAGACTTTTTCAATTGTTAAGTTATATACATAATAGTAAACAATACAGTGGCGATTAGTTACACAGAGAAACAATAGAAATTAAAATATAATATCGATTTTTACATAGTTTTAACAAAAACAAATGCGAAATATAAAAAATTAAATATTAAAAGGATTGTAGCCAGTTCCATATGTGTTTTTTGTATTCTGTAAGATTAGATGTTTTATATTGTGTTGGAAGAGAATTGTAAAGTTTTATTGCCTGGAATCTGTAGTGTTTTTGTCCAAAGGATGTGTTGGTTTTTGGTATTAGTAGTTGGTGTGCATGTCTTGTTCTGATATTGAGAGAAGTTTGTGAAGTTTTGAATGTGTTTAGGTTCTTGTAAAGGAAAGTAAGTATTTGTTTAGAATATAATTTTTGAATCTTCAACACTGGGAATTTTTTAAATATGGTTGAAGTGGGTGTTAGTATTGGTACCTTAAGTATTACTTTTATTAAGGTTTTCTGAGCTTTGTACAGTGTGTCTATGTATTTTTTACTGGCATAGCCCCAGGCAATAATGCCGTATTCAATTATAGATTGTGCTATTGCGAGGTATATATTCTTAATATCAAATATGTTTAGTATATTTCTCACGTTTTTGAAAAAGTAAATCAACTTGTTTATCTTTACTTTAACCGACTCAATATGTCTGTCCCATTTTAAATAACGGTCGAAGTATATACCAAGATATTTGATATTTTCGGTTTGTGTGATTGGAGGACAATTGCATGGGGTGCTCGCTGAGTTTGAACGATAGTTTGAACGATATAAGCAGATACAATACAAGTTTTTCAAATGAGTTCTGTAATTGTACATAATAACAAGAGTACAAAATAAGGTACTATGAAAGCAGTTGCAGAGCAAAGTGTACTTACTTTGTTGACATTTATAAAAATAAATAAATAATTTTAAAATAAAGGAGAATTAAAAATAATTTAAGAGTGATCAATAAGTTTCGCAAATTAATTCTTTTACTAGAAATGTCACAGTCCACATAATCTTTCTATAAAATGGTATTTTTTAGTTCTTTTAAGTTATTTTTATTATTATTTCATGTGTGATTCATACTTGCATACTTATGTTTCTATAAAATAGTATTTTTTAGTTCTTTTAAGTTATTTTTATTATTATTTCATGTATGATTCATACATATTTTTCTATAAAATAGTATTTTTTATTTCTTTATGTTATTTTTATTATTATTTCATTTATGATTCATACTTGCATACTTATGTTTCTATAAAATAGTATTTTTTAGTTCTTTTATGTTATTTTTATTATTATTTCATGTATAACTACCACAACACGGGCATTAGCCTAGTATGGTAGTTAAAAAAATGTCTTAAAATGTAACATGTAAACATTTATTAAATAATAAAAAAAAATTAAAATTCATTCAAAGTAATTTTTATTCTCCTATACGTAAAAATCATTATTTATTTTCGGAAATATTTCAAAATAAACATATGTGCAAATTGCATGTTTAGACCACCATTATTTTCTGTATCAAGCTGTGAGTGAGATTGAATTACCAGCATTCGGGAAATTAAAATGAGTGTGTTCGCATAGAGCTACAATTAGAGGCGCTACTGTGTACCTAATACCTCGTCAAAACTTAGAACTAAAACTTAAAACTACTGTTAGAACGCGATAAGCGGTGCGCGTAGACCGGTTTCGGTAGTTTTAGTTAAAGCTTTGGAAGAGTTGTGGGGTCAGTTGGAGGTAAAAAAGCGGAACCTATTTCATGTCTCATCAAAATATAATATATTAATGTATGTTCGTCGTTTCAACATTGAGAGAGGTCAGTAAGGCTGTCATATTTATATGGCTCCGATAATACTTTCAGTAAAATCTACCTGAAAATAATGCCCGGATGTTCGATACGACGACAAATCTTCACAATATTGGTGTTATTATTAAAGTGTGAAGTCGAGGCTCACTCAATCTTTTGGATAATTTGTATGGCACTGTTTTTGTGAAAATCACCTCAAGGATACCGGTAATAGCATTTACTTATTGAGAAACTTCGAAGTCACAGCACGTTTTGCTTTCTTAAGCTCTAATAACAGTTAAACAATACAGCACCGTCTGACAAGTACATTTATACCTGTCGGAAGTCAGGATGACTACACATATCTGGGCGAAACAGTTAAACCAAACAGAGTTCATTTATGAATAGTTCGGAGAAAAATCGGTCTTCTTTACAAAATAATTATTACACCTTGTAAAAATATGCATTTAAATGTTTTTAAAAATGCAAAAGAAATATATTACTTACTCCTCTCTTTCAGAATCGTTCAGAATTCTTCAACATTTTATCGTTTACATTCATCGTTTTGTCGTCTGTATTTTGACGACACCGAATAACTTTAAATACTCGTAGCTACGGTTCACCTTTCAGTGAGTGATAAGTTCTATGATTTGTGGACTGTGCCAAGGCTTTGAAAATATTTTCGTTCATTCATCTTCAGAATTGTTTAAGTTCCATAAATTATGTTTTTCTTTCAAAGACGTAACAACCATTTAAATTTACAAAATCAAATTACTATTTACACGCACTTAGATTTTTCATAACTACGAATACCTTATTACATTAAATCACGTTTGAATAATGACCAATGACCATGGCTGTGAAATGCTCTAAGAATATGAAATAAGCACGGTATGCGCCAATAATGAATTACGTGGCGTTCTATCGTATCTGTCTACCATTTTTAAGTCTAAGTTTTTGCTCTTTTTTTTTTAAATGCACGATGGATCAAAACAACCTTCTGGGTGTTCTGTGAGCGTGTCTGATGTGCCAGAAGCAAGAAGTAATTCTCTACGTGTAATTCTATAAAAGTGATCAATCTTTAACTAATTAGTACCCATCGAAATTCTGTCTGGAATGGACAGTCAATTTCGGACAGGGAGTATTTTTCAAATTTATATTGGAAACAATTATGAATTATCGTAAGTCACTAGTTTTGAGTCAGTATTTCTAGTATTAATTACTTAGGACCGGTTGTTTCGGAGAATTTGAATAATTCATCAAATTTCAACGCTCATTTTCAAGTTCTGTGAAAGATTTTTTCTAGTTCTGTTTTTATTTCAGTTTTGTCAAGCAACTAGCCTACAATGATATAGTAACAGAACTTGAATAGGACTTTCACAGAACCCGAAAATGAATGTTTAAATTTGATGAATTGTTCAAATTCTCCGAAACAACCCGTCCTTAGTAAATATATTTGTACAGCGCCCTTGAGGTGATTTTTTACGACAACAAATATTATTATTACATGTACAGTGACTGAAAGCAAACCATTATAGGTGTTTGCTTTGATGATAAATTTAGTTTGGGTTGTTTCAAAAAAATTTAACAATTCATAAATTTCCAAAGTTGATTTTCAAGGTCTGTGAAGGTTCAATTCAAGTTCTGTTATTTCACAAAACTGAAATAATAACATAACTTGAATAGAACCTTCATAGAACTTGAAAATCAACTTTGAAATTAGATGAATTGTTCAAATTTTGTGAAACAATCCGTCCTCAATCAATGGTCCTCAGAATGGTATTTGTATACATATTCAAAATACCCAAAAAAAGTTTCGTATTTAAAAATAAATATACGCTTGTCCTGTGATAATGGGGAATTGATGCCATACAAAATTGAGTGTACAAGTAGGATCTGTCCATAATTAAATTCAAGCTATTGATCAATGAAGCCTTATTTACATTCAAAGCGCATATCCCCGCCAGCCTTAAAGTCAGAATATTCATAGTGTAGCCTCCCCAAGGCCTTATTAAGCACCAGCATCTACCCGGCCTTAGCAACCCCTAGTGAAAGCGTAGCCTAGCAACGGGGTTTTCTATTGGGTGGCGGGAAATTCAAAATGGCCGCTGGCGATCGATGCCTGTCGGGGCGGTTCGCGAGGGGTTTCCGGTAAAGAGCCTCCCAGAGCAGGGTAAAATGGCTTTATGGGATATTATTTATAGGGGGTGGAAATCTGTAAGTCAGTTGTGGGTTACTTACATATTTTCGAATATTTCACAGAAAATTATTATGATTTTTGGCTGAACTTTTCTGCATTCCACTCCGATTTTCAGTACCTCCATATTTTATTATACAGAAATGGTCATTTTTGGAAAACAACTTTAATATGCATATATTTTTTAAATTGATGGATGTTAACTAAACATTAATGACTATATGGCAGACAATATGTTACTGATTTAAAATATTGCTAATTTATTAAAAATCTGGTCAAATTATTCGTAATCCTGGTTAAAACGGGACTGCAGGCCTTTAACCCACGAATTGACAGATTTCCTAGCAAAGTATCAGTAAAATGCGATTTTTTTATGAAGACGACGGAATACGTGTTCATAAAAATACTAATACTGTCGCATTTCGTCAATATATTTATCAGGAATAGCGCACATGCATGAAAACGTGTTCCGATATGTTCGGAATGGACTGATATTTATCAGGAAATGGATTGCCATCACGTTTTTTAACAGGACTTGAGTAAATTACCCATAATCATTTTCACCGTATTTAACTTGCGATGCAATGATTTTTCCAGGGTTATTAATAACCAGATAATATTTGAAAATCTCCTACTAACAAAATGTTATTTGTGTCGTAATGGATGACTTAAAACTAATTTTATATGAAACCTCACAAGAGTCCTAATTGCTCTTATCCATCTAGAGCCAGTGAGACTATGGTATTCCGAATTGGGGTATGTTGTGATGCTGAAGGTAGTGAGGGAGGATGGAGATCGGGAAGAGGAAGGTGGGGTAGTTCCTGGCTTTTCAGATCTGGCCACACGACTAAAGCTTTTCTTCTATTAGAAACTGTTCTATTATTGTAACATAAGTTTTTCAACAATGTCATTGTTACTAACTTACATATAGGTATTTTACTTACTAATGATATATTGTATATTCTGTAATTTTTTTTGATGAAATAAAATAAATTTAATTTAAAGCCATTCCAAGCAACGTTTCCATTCTGAATGGTTGTCTTACAACAGGGTGAAACTGAGAGTATATTCTACTCTGGAACGTGCCGCAAATATACTGTATATATTTTATCCTCCAGACCTCCCCACTGAACGCGTATTCGAAGAATTCAATGTTACTACATTTAAAAACTTATTTATGAAAAATCCAATTATTCAAATTATAAAAGATAAAGATAAATACTAATTCATAACTGAAAATCGAACCAGACTAAAATATATATTTGCATGCCCTAAACTACACATTTCTTTTGCCCAGACCATTACACCCATTAAGAAAAGATTTCTTTAATAAATTACCAGAAGAAATCAGAAGCATTCATGATAAAAAAAACAAATATTGAACTCTATGAACATATATTTTAGGTAAATCATCATTCACTTGAAAATCTCACAAATTATCCTACAATAATTTATTTATCCTCCATAATAATGTTTCTTCTTTCCAAATACAACAATTTGTATGGATTTTAATTTCGTAATTATTTTTCACTTTGTAACCATAACCCTAATGTAACATGAATCTTTGATTTAAAATATGTTAATTATTTCACCAAATAATGCATTATATTACTATACCATTATTTTTTCGCAAATGTAGGTACTCTTGCATCCACAAGCAAATGCTTTTAATGGAAGAGTAGTATAAATAGAAAACTGAAACTATGTAAAACCCTAATTGAAATATTATTACATTAAAAAATTTAGTTAATAAAAAAAAATTAATTAAAACATTGTAAAATAACACAAATTAAATAAATAAAATTTACTTTCCACGCCAGGTTTTGAACCCGCGACCTCCAGCTTGATAGTCCAGAGCCTTACCCCTCGACCGTGGAGGTGGTCAAGACAGCCAGCCGAGGAATTGAACTCACGACGCACGAATTTCAGGCAAGTGTAATTATCTATAACTAAAAAAAAGTCCAATGAAGCGAAGATAGCAGTCCACAATGGAGTGCTGGTACCTATCAAGATTTTTGGAAGTGAGGCATGGAACTGGCAGAGAAAGGATGAAAGTAGACTGAATGCTATTGGAATTCGATCCCTGAGGCGTATGTGTGGTAAAACCATGTATGATCGTGTGAGTAATGTGGAGATCCGTAAAGAGTGCAAGGCTTGGATGGTTTGGGCATGTAGAGCGAATGAGCGAAGAAATGAGTGTAAGGAGAATATATTATGCCAATGCCAATGGTAGCAGAAGTCGGGAACGCCAGAGGAAGACATGGCACGATCAAGTGAAAAGCACTACTGTCTTAGACTATCTATGTAGCTGTTACAAAGTAAAGTTTTAAAATAAATATTTGGTTTTTGTCTCACCATTTGTTTGAAGGAATCCAGTAGACTTGATTTCATAAACCCAACACATGTGCCAATATTTCTAAAAGGAATAAAGGACTCGTGCCTATACGAGTTCGGTACCGAGAACGTATTATTTTAGTAGCGGTGTCGGCTTATTTTAAACGGTGGTAACATTTGGTGCAATCTGTCAATACCCCATAACATTACACTCGTATAAAAATACTTCTCTCTTCTGATATTCTCGTCATATTATTTTTGTAAATCTGCGGCCAGATGGTACGGGAAGTAGTCTTCCCGGGGAGCTAAGTGAAACAATCCACATCGTTACTTAGGTTGAATCTATTGAGCTGCAATTAGAGGCGCTACTGCATACTGATATCTCGTAGAAACTTGTTACACTATTAGAACGCTACAAGCGGTGCGCGTAGAGCGGATTCGATAGTTTTAGTTAGAGCGTTGGGAGAGTTGGAGATCAAAAAGCGGAACCTATTTTTCCGCTTAATGTCTCATCTCAATATAATACATCAATGGTTTAATAATTTTTAATATGGTGAAAGATTTTCCGATTGTTACTGAGATTTTTTACATTTACAACTTATTTAACTCCACACAGGACGGCTTGAGGAAAATAACTTCAGGGCCTGGTCTGTGTTTTTTGGGGAGAGGAAGGGGTGAACATGGGATTGAAGAAGCTCATGTTTCTGGAGGGAGGAAACACAGAGGCCGGCAAATCCTTTCACATGGAGAAAAAACAGTATTGATAATTTATTATGGATCAAGTTATTGCATGACGTTTCACAAAAATGTTTGGTAAATTCCTAATATATTGGAACACGTGTTCATGCACCTGCATTTGACTTGATAAAATATAATGACGAAATACGAAAATATAATACCTACTACCATTATAAAATATATTTTATTTAAGATTTTTATGAACACGTGTTCCGACCTTAGAGTAACAATATTATTACTCTAAGGCAACGACATCGTGATAATATATTCGTATTTTACTCAAAGTTTTTCAGGAAAGCATCACTCGTTAATGGGCTGCAATCCCGTTTTTAACTATTATGAGTTACCAATAATTTGAAGAGATTCTTAATAAATTAGAAATACTCATTTTTCTCCGTGCACAATAATCCGTTCTCATGTGACAAATGTCAACTGTTTGCAAACTTGGGTGAGTGTTTGGCATGTTTCCCAACTATGCACCGGTGCCCAAAGGGCCAATGACGCTTATTCCTAGGAGCATATTCCATTGAAATACCGGTAGAACAAGAAATAAGGTAGACTCGTAGATGGATTTTCAGAGGGTACCTAAATCAGTCACTAGATTGAGTTATGTAACCTATTCGCTAAAAAAAAATTTCCCACTATGTAGATAAGCTTAAAAAACAATTCCAACATATGAAAGTACCAACCCACAACATAAATACGTCTTAAATTATTTTTGACTGGATATCGAATCTTGAATTAATTATTGTTCCACACATGTAGTTCCGTCGCTAGAGTGTGTAATAATAATAATAATAATAATAATCGGATAATTTGTAGAGCGCCGTTTTTGTGAAAAATCACCTCAAGGGCGCTGTACAATTTATTTCCTAGGATCTACATTTGTTATTTTAAATTAAAATAAATTATAAGATTTCTAAAGTGAAAAAGGTTTTCTATCCCGTAGTTACATTCATTATAAAAAAAACTTCCAATTGAATTAGGTACACGGAGAAAAATGATCCTTTTAAAAAAGTGATACCATGCCAATTTCCTGATAAAATATTGCTCATTCTGAATATATCGAGAACACGCGTTCTTTTCCTAATAAATATCATTCCGGAATGCGACAATATCAGCATCAATATTTCATAAAACATTCGCTTTTAACTGATACTTTGTTAGGAACTCTCTCAATTCATTCTTTAAAGGCACGCAGTCAAGGCGATGCACTACGTCGTGCAATATTTTAAATTGAGCCGCTATCAATAACAACCCTTACGTAGATGGCGATAAGGTTTAAATTCCCGCTTAACACCATCCGCCTGTTTTGATTTATGCAAGAAAAAAACATGGCCAAAAAGTGCGTTTTATTTTATTTTGTGGATGTTCAGGCAAAAGTATTTAAATTTTTTTCGATCGTTTTATAAATAACTTAATTTTCCACATTATTCAATAAAATCATAACCGAAAATGGGTTCGTAAATAAGAGATTTTGAACTTTAAAGCAGTTTTTATAGGCCTTATACATTATTTTTTTCTGGGCTTATAAAAAGATTTATCTAAAAAATACTCGTTAATTTCAAAGGCCAATATGTATTCTACTCGCAGTATTTAATTAAAGCATCTGAAACATTGCTAGGCGACAAAATTTTCAAACCAAAAACACATGATTTTGCATTACTACGTATGGCATCGCCTTACCAGTTTTTTTATAAATTAACCTTATTTTATATCAGTCATTTTTTTTCGTGTACTCCCAACAAAAAACATCGTCTAGTGATAATTCTGACTGGACTTCGAATCACAACTTCCAAGCTTTTTGTTGGATAGGTACCTAAAGCAGATTGTGTGTATTGTGTATTTACGTGCTGGCCGCGTGGATCGCACGTGGGTACCATCCGTCAGCCGTGGGCCGTGGCGGTCGGAAATAAGTTTACTCCTAGCGCATTCTGCGCGCCGGGAGCACGTGGAAGAGGAAAAGTATCGACTGGAGTATTTGGGATCGGTTGTCAAGAAACTGCCCAACGGCGGAGATTCGTAGAATGGAGACGTCACAAAGGAGAAGAATGAGAAATTAATTCCCGATAAATATTATTTATACAAACATCGTTAAAATGACTGTGTTTGTTGACTATCTGACCAATCAGATACTTCTCAACTCGTCTAAATCAAGTTTTATATACTCATTTTCCACTTAAAGGTCGTTCAAATCCAAAAAATAGTTTTCACGTGACTCAAAAATTAGAATTGGGTTCTATAAATTAATCGTGAAAACAAATGAATCTAACATTTTCTTCGAAACTACTGATTCTTTTACTACGTTTTCTTCGACCATGCAATTCTTCGAACGTCTCAATTCTTCGAACATTGTTCATAGTTTTTCGGTGGAAAACTTACAATTAGTTGTAGTAGTATGTGACAATTCTGGGCGGAAGTGTTAAGAGTTTCCGTATTGAAAGTACAAGTAACGTACTACGTTTGATATTGATAAATAATTTATTCACAAAAGCAAGATGTCGAAGAATTCAAAGAATTGCTATTCTAAGAGTTGGGACTACCAAAGATGTGTATTTCGAAGAACTGCCATTCGAAAAATATGTCCTTCGAAAAATTAAATAATGTAAGCCACTAATATTTATTATGCAATATATATATTTGTACAGTGCCCTTGAGGAGATTTATCACGAAAACGGCGGTATATTAATTGATTTCGTTCATATATAAAACTGAGTTCTTATAATTTACTAAGATAGCTGGAAAGTAGCACCTGCATTCAAATTAGACTCTCTCAAATCAGCTGACTTTTTCTTTGGCTGTTAATTTTCTTCTATTTCAAGACAAAATCTTCCCCTGAAAAAGAGCGTTATTGAAACACGTGAATACCCATCAACTCAAAAGTCTCTACTGCTCCTAACTGTCCAAAACCAGACAGAAAGCAGTGGGGAAAGAAAGGAGAAAGGTAAGAGAAAAGTTGGGAACCTCGCTAAACTGATATAGTCATATATATACGAAGTACAATAAGAAAAAAAAGTTCTACAAAAGGTATTGTTTATTAAATTTTGAAATGGTCTAGTTCCTCTATATTGTCGCTACGAGCCTTTCGCACAGCTGTTCAGGAAGACTGTCTATTCTTACCTTGGCGTACGTTAGGAAAAGCGGAAAATAAATATAATACGACGCTGAAAAAATACTCCAACCGACTTGGCATGCTGTCACGATTGATTTATGGCAGTGCTTCGCGTTGTCGGAAAATACCATTCATTAAACTCGAGGAGATAATCGACACAGCTTCTGATTCATAAATACCTACTGTCATGTTATGTCGTAAATATCGAAGTTGGGATGATAGAACAAAAAATTATGATTCAGAATTCAGAGTGAAAGATTATTTAATTATCGACTGGACGATAGGACCTCGTTCGAAATCGAAATATTACTGGAAATACAAAGCTATGGCCGATTTTTTAACCAAAAAATAATTAATGATTGGCGCATTGCCCCCAAACGTGCGCCACACACTGCATAAAATGAGTCTTGCAATTTAATAAGAATTTCTTCAAATTATTGGTAATCTTTAATTCATTCATTAATACCTGAAATCCCGTTTTAAACCGGATTACTAATAATTTAATTAAATTCTTAATAAATTAGCTCTATGTGAATTATTCCATTTAACTTGGTTAATATTTACTACAATTCTTCCCTCCTGTACCTACCTTATGGCTTAGGTCCTTTAGGGTGTTAAGTTCACCTTTACACCATCCAGTCCCCTAAGTTTAGGCCTCTTAATATGTAATACTCCTTCATGCTGCAGGCTTATGAAAGCCTCATTGGAGGTTGACTACCCTCTATTAGGTAAGTTGAAAATCCTCAAATGAACAATTCATAACTCATTATAAATTGAGCAATAGGAAATATACACCATTCGAATCGTAAACCCATAACGAGCTCTTGTAAATCCATACAACTAATTATGTGGAAGTTCTAGAGGCTTGTTTTCGAAAAAAACATTATAAATCACGTTTATTCTAGAAAAACCAATAAAATGCCAGATATTCCTAATTAACAACCACTTTAATGAATCATCGTGAGAATTTCATCGGCGAATAGATGTCCAATTAAAAATTGTTAGCAATATAAACCTGTCAGAGTTTGGGACAAATAGAATGAGTAAAACGGCACGAGGAGTATTAAAGACCAATTTATAAGAGGCAAAGAACGGTTTTTTTGTAAAATTAAAAATTTTACGAATTTTGTGTTTTTCTTGCTTGGTTATTATTTATACGCTTGGTGGCTTTTAAGGCTTTTTCAGACAGTTTGTCATAAGTATTATTTACAAAACATAGTTCGAGTTCTACACATTTATAATTTAGTATTTTTAAAGGTCTTAAAATTTTCACATTTGACTGATTGTTAGAACGATTCAGACAAGCGATAAAGTAGGTAAATAAATTATTTTATTGATTGATTATTCTATATTTGAAATTAGCATTTCTTTTATGAGAATTTTTGAAAGAGGTCGTAATTTTTCAAGTTTACTAACGGTATCCATTCCAAAGGCAGGAACAATTTTCCAGAGGAAAATACAATTATCACGAATCCAGCAATTATAATATCGCGTAATTTTTCACGGGTCTGAGCTAGGTAAATAATAATGTTCTCTAATTCTTATAACGAAAAAATTCGATCCGATTCTTACATTTTTTGAAAATACGAACAATCTAAGCAAAATAGCCATACAAAATATTTATGGTTTTAGAACTAGATTCTGAGCTGAAATGATCATTGATCTTATTTTGTTCGTCATTATTTCATTTTCTTTCTCAGCTTATTTCGGAGAGAATAAATAAAATATAACAAAAATTTAAAACAGTCACTTTTAGTAATATTTATCCATTTATATTAAGCTGTTATTTAAAAAAAAATCATTCACTTTTTTGACTTACTTTTTCTTTTAAAATCTTTTACTTCGGAGGCTTTTATAAATTACAGCTAGGTATATGTTTGAAGCACCTACTTAACATGACATTTTATGTCAAATGATGTACCAGAAATTAATGAAGATCTAGCAAAGTAGGTAAACGCATAAATTCAATCCAAGATTATTTCCATGAAAACGCTTAAAACTTATTGCCTCATGTAAAATGGCACCGGCAATATTTACTCAAAATATTTGCGTTTAATATCAGGAGAAGCGGCTAATTAGCGGTGATTTAATTCAAAATGACGAGAGTTTTACTGGTTGACAGATGACTGCTATAAGTCTCGGGTCGGAAGTATAAATTCTGCTCGTTACTCGACTCGGACTTCGCGAGGAGCTTAAATTTATAGATTCGCAAAGTGGTTATTTGTTCCCCAGTATAAAAATATGATGATCTGAAATCGTCGGGGAATTAATCAGGAATATTTGAAATCGAGAAGAAAGAAAGAAAAATGTATTGCGGTTAGTTCATTTGAATATTGCGTATCTTGCAGATATAAATAAATTATTGGTTCTTTTCACAAGAGCCTTTAAATAATGCACAAAAAATAATTTAAAAAATAATGTAAAGGTAAATTTTTTTGTGTTCGTCACGGTTATTATTTAGTGAAAGTAAATTATGTCAGTAAGGCAGTTGTATATAATACAGGCGTTTTGTAAATTTTTCAACAACATTGATAATGCCAAAAGATAACAACAATAGATTGGGTTTTTCTTTAATGTATCAGCCGGTGAATACCAGAACATCCTTTGGACAAATGAGTTTTTCTTATAAAGCTCCGTTGCTCAATAATATACTTAGTGAAAATGTAAAAACTATAGGTTTGTTAAATCTATTCAAGAAAATGTTCAAGAATTCTATACTATCTGAGAGTGGTGATTTTGGATTAGAAACCCCATTTTCGATATAATCCATATCTATTTATGTATTATGTAATTTACTTATTTGATTAAATATAATTGTGTTGCTGCATCTCGACACAGGAATTCCCCAGTGAGGTGAGTGACGGAGGATTCTATTGTAATGTACCATTATATGAATGAACAAATAAATAAATTTTCAACTTTAGCTAATCATTTTTATTTCATTTGATACGGGTATTGTAGACATTTTCGATGTATTTTAGGATGCCCTAAATTGAACCTTAATCGCGCTACCTTTGAAGCAATTCGATTGTAGTAAAAAAATACGGAAATAACGTAGGAACTTCGAAAAAAAGGTATGCAGAACTCACTGTTAAGAGTGTTTTTTTTTTCTGTCAATAACAGCTTCATAAAAGCGTCCCCAATTATTATTGCTCTTTATGCCGTGGCATACGGCGGCTATGGTAGTCGGGCGATTTGATACTTTGTGACGGCTCGGCACGGCACGGCACGATATAATGATATTATGACGGTAAAATACAATGAGTGGATTGTATATATTATAGATGTTTGCGATAACGGAGTGCCGTAAATGTCAACGATATAACTTGCCGTTGCCGTAGTAGGTATACCTAGTTCCCCGTTGAAACCGTGCGGCAATTTTGTTAGTGTAGTGTGTAGTTACAAGGATAATTTGATGTGTTAGTGAGTTCTAGTCGCCATCTGCCCGCCCGGCGCTCGCCGACAGCGTCACTTGCGCAGCGACTTTTGCGCGTTGAGGTTGTTGTTGCTTGTTTTCTGCGTGTTTTATATAAAATTAAAGCTTAGAAACATGTCCTTCAAGTACGATGTTGTGACGTTAATAGAACTGGTGGAATCTCGACCATGCCTGTGGGATAAGTCCATTGAAGAATTTAAAGACAAACTTTTTAAGCAAAATGCTTGGAATGAGATATTCCATTATCTAGAAGAACAATACTATGCATTAAAACAAAACGAACAAAAAGAAGTTGGTAAGTTACTTTTTAGATTCATTTAGTAGAAATTGTTAGAATCAATACAAGTGGAATAATCTATTTTTTTAATAAAGGATTTTTAATACATTTTTGTATTTGCCAGGGGAGGGACCCCGCATAGGAATTAAAAGACTTATGCGTCGACTTTTTTTGTGTTTCTAGCAGAACTGCCGGATCATTTTGACTGTTTGATATGTCTTGCAAGGAAAAGCCATTCTCTCTGACTGTATTATGTATGTGGCTAGCAATTTCTTCAATACTGACCTCAAGTTTGTCAAAAAAATTAATTTGGGAATCAAAATTATCGATAAACCTACTTTATTCTGTGCAAAGGTGGGCGGTCTGTCTCATTGACAATCCGTTGTTAAGCAGAGTAGACTAAAAATCGTTAAGAGTAGACTAATAATCATTAAGCATAGTAGACTAATAATTGTTAAGAGTATAATTATAAAGTAGAGTAGACTAATTATCAGTATAGATTATGCATCAACCAACATGTAACCTACCCTGATAATGGGAAATGCAAGGCTCTCCGGACTGTTGGCCCAAGAAGAAGGGGATGACAACATGGATCAACAAATCAAAAATAATAAAAATTATTGCAATAATAATATTGAAGGAATTTAAAACAAACGTATGGTTTATACATTGAAAAAAAAAATAATACGTCTAAAACGTACATTTTGCTATATGACGTGAGAACCTTTAATAATAATAATATGAAACTTATTGTTAATTTCACTTTAAAATTATTATTAAACATTACAATGATTCAGCTTGCAAGCCCGAAATATTTATTTTTGATAGTAATTTATCACAGTTCTCATCTAGTAAAGGAAGAAATTTTAAAAAGAACGAGTCCAACCTTAAAAACTTTTCTCGGAAATATTAACGCTCGAGAAACTTTGTATAGTGATTTTTTTTCTAATTAGTTACTTTTGACATTTTACGAAGATTTACGGTAAAACAGAGGACGTAATATGTTCTTAGTCCTCCTCACTAGTAGATCATGTGCTGAGGCGAACTAGGTTTTGGATAGGGGGGTTTTCAGCGATTTCTATGGTTAACTTCAAGGTTTGGTAGGGTATTTTAAGTAGCTTCTATGTCGATGTTTTTAAAAATACTATTTTTTTTGATAATTCCTCAATCCAAGATTTACTGGTAATTGATTTAATTTATTTGATGCTGGTAGTGAGTTTGTTGTGCAATTTAACGATACACGGAGAAAACTAACTAATATGAAATATTGTTAATTTACTAAAAACTCTTTCAAATTTTTCGTTGTCCTGTTAATAATTTGACAAATTTTATAAAGTTACAAGCTACCAGAAAAAACGAATATATTTATGAGGAAGTCGGAACACGTGTTCTTTTTAATAAAAATATTTTCGTATCTCGTCCATTTCATTTATTCGGACAAGGCCACCTGCGTTGAACACGTGTTCAGAATAGCTAGTATTTTATTAGGAAATGGTCATGTAGTCACATTTTTAAAAGTATCTTGATAAAAATACCGTACTCCTTTTTCTCTATGTTCAGAGCTTTCAGAGTTTCTTTGACAAAAGGTAATATTGCTCTTAGGTATATTTAGCATTAATGCTTTGCTCTGGTTTTTTTATTAAGTGAGGTGTTTGCCTTTAGGTATGTCTTTTATGAGATGATGAACCAGTATATTTTTGGAATGATTTTTTGTTTACTTGGAACGTCGAACTTTTTAAAGATTTCTGTTGATTACGTCCTTAATGGTCTTTGTGATGCATTTATGAGTTTTATGTGAATTTATGCTGCTAATCCGCACCCTAAGGACGCCCGAAGAAGACATTGCACGATGAAGTTAATCAGATTCTTGAGTCGGGGCATGTCAATAGTCAGAATAATAGAAGAGTATGTATGAGACGATGTATGAATCTGAATGAGGCAAGAAGTGTGTGCCAAGACCGAGTTGTTCGGCGGCCCGTCTTCTGCCTACCCTTGCGGGAAACGGCGTACTGGTTAGGTTAGGTTAGTTAGTTAAGCCTCATAATATTATTCCATATTCAAAATTAACGTGGCATAAAATACCTTTTTTAGATCCTAAGATGGCAAAATATTTCGTAATTTTGTTGAAGTATATTAGTTTTTTCGAGGTTTGATTAATGTGTAAATTTCAATCCTTAGATATTTAATGCTTTATATTATAAAAGAAAAAAATAAATAATATAATAAAAGAAAATTGTTTTTACATTCATGTAATTTGAGTGTATGTTCAATCGTTGGTTGACCTCTTTGTTTTTGAGAATGTTAAGTTTTACTTATGTTTGAGTTTTGATGTACAGCCAGGCCATGTGTTGCCCCTTTGTAGGTGTCCAGTCTTGTTCGCGTATGTTAATAACAGTGGTATCTGAAAATCTGATCATGTGTCCTTTTGTTGAAAGATTCATAAGATCATTTGTATGGTCCAAATAAGAAACGGTATTGGTCCTAATATGGTCCCTTGGAGGACACCATATTTAATTAATAGAGATTTTTTTCCAACTATCTATTGGTTCTGGGAGGTGTTTATTGATAAAAAAAACATATTATTTTGCTTAGAGTCGCCATCCCTACTAAATAATTAGTAAATTACTAGGTAAAAATTGTTGGTACCTGGAACAAAAAATGTAATTTAACTTTTACCACACAGTCACTAATTTATTCCTTAATGTTTCAGGACAAAAAATTACAACTAAATGGGTCAACATAAAGGACTCCTTCCTTAAATCTTTAAAAACAAAATCGGGACGGGGACCGAAGAAGAAATACATTTATGGAAATCATCTTCAATTTTTATTAAAACGCTGCAAAAGAGAAAACACTGCGGATTCATTAAGCAACTATGAATCAACAGACCACTTCGATAGTCATTTTGTTGATGTGAAAGATACTTTGAATACATTTAACAATACAACACCAGATTTGTCAACAAATACTGATGAACTACAAGAAGAAAGCATTCAGTCATATAATCCAAAAAGGTCTAAAAAAGTTACGTCAACAAGAAAATTAGATAATATGCAAATACTGGAAGAATTAAAAAACACCATAACCGGGATTCCACAAACATCATTCCGTATGAGTGATGATGAAAAATTCTTTCAGTCTTTTATACCGTATTTAAAGGATATGACGGAAGGTGAAAAAATCGAATTGCAAATTGACATTTTAAATTCTGTAAGAAAAATTAAGCAAAATCGGTCACAGAATCGTCCTGTCGTACTATGAACTTTTAATTCGTTCGTTCACAATCATTCGCTTCTTCGTTCACAATGTTTGTCACACACGGAGAAAAATGAGCATTACCGATTTATCAAAATCCTTTTAAAAACGGGACAGCATTCCTTTTTCTAATATTTTTTTTATTACTTTCCCAATATATCGGAACACGTGTTCATGCACCTGCGTTTGTCCCTGTTAATATTTAACGATGAAATGTGAAATTATACTATTCGCTTTTTGTTTGAATAATGATTTTCTGTCAAAAAATTTACTTAATAAAAAATTATTAAATCATATTTGTGTACTTATTAAAAAATCATTATAGTCACTTTTAATTTATAATAATAATAGATAGAGTTTTTGTGCAAAACTACCTCAAAAACATAATATATTTCTATAATGCTCTATCTTATTACTAACTCTAGGGCAAGGCTGCCCAACCTTTTTAGCAGTTGGGCGAAATTGACGATTTTGAATCACTGGCGGGCCACTGAATACCTGACAGTTCCTATTTCCATGAGGGGGGGGGGGGGGTTGTTAGAGAATTTCTATAAAACATAATTCCCCACAAAAAAAAAATCTAAATGAGTGCTCACCACAAAATATTTGAAATCCATGGGGGGGGGAGGTTGTTACGGAACTTCACTGAGAAAAAATTTCGAAAATCATATGTGATACCCCACAGCAAATTTTCGAATTCCATGGGGGGGGGGGTGGCTACAGGATTCCATTTCGACGCAAAAAATATTATGTCGAAAACCGGTGTATTTTTGTTTCAAAAGTAAGTTCAACAGGTTAGATTTTTTCGTCGCTGATTCTCGTTCTGAGTAGCCTAAATAGCGATAAATCGCCGTCGTTGGCAACACTGGTGACCGCGCGCAAGCTGCATTGTTTGTTTTACCGCGGGCCCGCGACACTTTTTCAAATTAACGGATTGGCGGGTTTTTTGAAAATGTTTCACGCGGGCCACTTATAATTCGTTCGCGGGCCACATTGTGGCCCGCGGGCCTGGGGTTGGGCAGCCTTGCTCTAGGGTATTCAAATACATTACGTTAATTATACTAGTCCCAGCGAGAGATCATACCTACGTCATTGACGATCATCATTTTCCTCGTCACATGTCTTGTGCGAAAACGAAAAAGAAGATACTATAAAAGTGGTGTATTACAAAGTGTATTTTTCTTTTATTATAAAAGTATTTTACTTTTAGGAGTGGTTCCTTCCAATATCTTCTTTAGGAGCGGATGCTGCCAATATCTTTTTTAGGAGCGGATGCTGCCAATGTCTTTTTATCATTTGTGCACGGAGAAAACTTCGTGATAAAAAATATTGCTAATTTATTAAGAATCACTTCAAATTATTTGTATTCCTGTTTAAAATGGTAGTAAAGTGGTTAAAAACAAAATTCCTTTTCATTTAATTAAAATTTATATATCTCATCATGATGTTTATCAGCTACCGAGATTCGAAAAAAACTGTATGTTACGACAGTCCACTCTCGCGGGTGCAACGTCCCAAACAAACTTTAACCCTAGCAAACTTTGAAAATACCATTCCGTCTCGGGCGAAAGGCGAAAACACCGTCTTAAAAATAGTCCCAACAAATTCCAAATGCTTCAATGTCAGGAATAAGTCACAGGAGCTCTGCATCCAGAGGTGACAGTTGCCGACCGATTGGCAAAGATCCGACAGTCGGATGCTGAGAGTAGTCGAATGGTAGAAATATTCCTGAAAAACCAGCTTTGATAAATAGCGCGCGATTTTAAATAACAATAACACAAATCGCGCATGTTTTATGTGGGTCAAGACGTCAAGACGATGTCGTACGTGACCGAGATAGGAGAACACCTGTCTGATAAGATCTTAACAAAGTATTTTCTAATTCAATGATGCTAAGACAACTAACTAACTTACTGACCATAACGAGGTTTCCTCGCAAAGGATGGACCTCCAGGTTCTTCTAATATCTTTGGTTTTGGTACACACTGCTTGATTCATTTGCATCTGCACACAGTCTTCTGTTATTCTGACTCTTGACATGGCCCTACTAAGTATTTTGATCACTTGAACGTGCCATGTTTTCCTTGGGTATCTCCCACTTCCTCGACCATCTACATTTGGGTCATAATAATTCTCCGTACGCTGCTTTGGAAAAAAGAGAACAGGACGTTTATAATTACTGTGGGTTTTTCTCATAGGTTAGAATTTTTGTGAAGTCTTTTGTATTTCTTGTTTCTGACACAGGTATATTAACTGTCTTTTTATTATCTGATTAGTGTTACATTCATATTGTCTCCTATTATTATTGTCGATTATTGATTTACTTTCAATTGTATATTTTTATTTTTTGTCTTTTCTTGAAAAAAAAATTACTGGATATTCTGACAACAAATAAATAGGTACGCTATTCAAGACACCCGTAATTTGAAAATAACGGTTATTTATGGGTTTTTACAGATTGTCGTCAATTGAAAATAATTTATTATATTTCATTAAATTACCTTTTGTATTTTTATACTTTCTTACATTTTACACTTTGTACTTATAACCATGTTACTGGCATATGTTGTGCGGTATGTTTTTAAAATTAATAAATATTATATTAAAACATTTCGTAAACCCCATTTTACCGGGGTAGGTTCTATTATTATCGTCATCCAAGTAAAAAACGACCACTCTACAGAAACGAAACCTTATCTTTATTTAATTTAAACTTGAATTTATAATAAACGACTTTATCTTAATTTTATTTATATTATAATAAATGACTTTATCTTAATTTAATTTTGATTTATAATAAACGACATTATCTTAATTTAATTTTAATTTATAAAAAATGACTTTATCTCAATAAAATGACAAGATGTAAATGGGCAGATACCTACTTACAAGCCTTAATTTTAACTACCCCCTCCTCTCAATTTCTTGCGGTTTAAAAAAATCTAAATTGAGCCTTTTAGTTACACTAACTCTAGGCAGTTGAGACAGTTCAGACAATTAACCCTACAGGCGTCTGACATATTGACCGAAATATTTATAAAGCAGAGAAGAAGTAGGAGAATTTGTGTGTATTTCCGTTTCCAAATAAAATCCAAATAATGAGATATTTCTTAACCTTTCCTAAAAGAAAAACAGTTTTTTAAAGATGATGAAATACACTTTTAAAATTCATTATTAAAAATAAACATATAATTTTTGAAATATTAAAATTTTTTATGTTTTAAAGTTTAAAAAATTGGTCGCCTTACATACTGTCGTCTAAACAGTGAACTAAAATTATTGATTGCAAAAAATAATATTTTAATATACAAGTGTATTCTAAACATTAGAGCCACCCTACTTTTTTGTCATTTCATGTAAAAATAATTCGTAAAAAAGTTACAATATGTCATAAATTTTTCTCAAATTGCGGTCGGAAATTTGTTTTGATAGAGGTGTACATTCTAATTATTCTGTGGTTAATTTTTATTTTGAAAATAAAGCTTGGTGGTTTCTCTTTTTAACACCGTTTAGTTCATATATCTAACTGTGAATGTAAAAGAGACACAACGATTTGTATAGTCCCAAAACCGAACAAATTTGCCTATGAAGCAAAAACAAAATAAAGCTTGGTGCTTTCTCTTTTTAACAGCGTTTAGTTCATATTTCTAACTGTGAAGGTAAGGGAGACACAACGATTTCTGTGAGACCATATGCGCGAAAAAATCGAACAAACTGACTACTAAATTGGGTACTGTTTGGGTTTGGGTTTGTTCCCAAAACCGAACAAATTCGTCTGAGAAGCTAAGACAGTTGAGACAGTTTAGGTGATTGAGACAGCTTAGGCTATTGAGACAGTTGAGACAGCTGCTAAAGTTGAGATCGTTGAGACAGTTGAGACCTTCGAGACAGTTAAGACAATTTAGACATTACGTTTAAATTAGTTAAACAGTAAAATGTCAACATAATAACCGCTACCAAAATAATAAATAACAATAAAACAGCAGGTTAATGGCTCCTGTGTTCTTGTAAAGTAAAATTTTACTACCTCAATCACGAAATGGTCAATAATATTCATTAACATATTGGGTATTACAAGTTTGACCGAGCGCCATTCAAATAACACGTGTTTTAGAAATATCCAACAAATTCAACATTTCTTAATCTTGACGTTGATTAAAACGGTTTAACAGCTGAGGTGATTATTAAAGATTTTTTATGAAGCACGCTAAAACAAATCCAGCAAATTAATGTGTATTTTTCAGAATGCACGCTTGAATTATTTAGGTATTTGAACTATTTATATTTTATGTTAAATGCTGCTTTACCTACTCATTAATTATAATTTATTTTCCGAAAACAATTCATAGTGTCCTAATTTATACACAGCGTACGTATCTAATAGTTTTATTGCCACTAACGAAAATTCTCAATTCAAAGTATTAGAAAATAACTTATTTTGACAGAAGAATTTCGAATAAAAAATAAATGTCACAGTAAAAGCAAATTAGTGATACAATGCATGTGGGTTATTTTTTTTTAAAGTATCCAAATTTTTTAGAACTTTCTTTGAAGTTTGCTAATTTTTGTGTTATGTACCGCATCTGTCAACTTGTGGTTATTCAATTGAATAACATATAAATAGAGTCTACATTCCTTGCAAAATCAGTGTAAAATATTGTTCCCCTGCGGGAAATAGGAAGGAGGTGTGGCGGCTTCGATGTTGTCCGAATGCTTCCGTCCGCAAACGAACTGAACGGCGTCGGCGGCAACCGCACGCCGCTGCGCAGTGCTCCTTGAGTTTTTAAGATTAAAAAGTCAATTTACAAGACTTCTGACTATGGTAAAACCCTATTTACTTATGAAAGTTTATACCATTACTTTCGTTATCTTTTCCATTACGACTTATACAATATCTCGGCGTGCATGTCGGAGACCTGTGGCCGGTGACCTGAACTGACTGAAGCCGGTAGTATCTCTCAGCAAACTATATATCTGGCGCCCTCTGTGTATATAGATGAGACTTCTCACTGTTCAAACATAGGCGGATTTCGCTTCTGATATGGGTAGCGAAACGTTGTTGATTTTTTGCCTGCCTAGTCAGTCTCGTGCATGCCGTCACACCGTGATCGTACGCGACCAGTGTAAAAATAATTATTATTAAGGCGATGCCATACGTAGTAATTCAAAATCATGTGTTTTTGGTTTGAAAATTTGGTCGCCTAGAAATGTTTCAGATGCTTTAATTATTTACTGCTAGTAGAATACATCTTGGCCTTTGAAATAATCGATTATTTTTTAGATAAGTCTTTTTATAAGCCCAGAAAAAAATAATGTAAAGGCCTATGAACACTGATTTAAAGTTCAAAATCTCCCACTTACGAACCCATTTTCGCTTATGATTTTATTGTATAATGTGGCAAATTAAGTTATTTATAAAGTGATCGAAAAAAAATTTAATATATTTATGCCTGAACATACACAAAATAAAATAAAAGGCACTTTTTGGCCATGTTTTTTTCTTGCATAAATCAAAACAGGCGGATGGTGTTAAGCTGGAATTGCAACCTTATCGCCATCTACGTAAGGGTTGTTATTGATAGCGGCTCAATTTAAAATATTAAACGACGTAGTGCATCGCCTTAAAATGGATAGTGATAGCGCCTGTAACATACGGAGAAAACTTCCTGATATAAATGTTGCTAATTTATTAAGAATTTTTTCGGTTACAAACGGGATTGTAGGCCATTAACGAATGAATTGATAGGTATCCTGATAAACTTTACGTAAAACACTAATGTTTTGTCACGATGTCCGAATGTGTTCATAAAAATCCTGACATTTTTTGCATCTCGTCATAATATATTATTAAGCCAAACGCAGGTGAATGAACACGTGTTCCGATATTATTATCAATTTACTAACACATTATCAGGAAGCGGTTTGCAGTCCCGTTTTCCATAATATTACTAATAATTTGAAGAGTTTATTAATCAATCATCATTACTGCGTATTTTTTAGACTTAAATACAAGAAATACCTAAAATGGCTGAGACGTTGTTGGTTGTAGTCCATTGTACCTATCCGCATTTGGCCGCAAAATCTGTACAAATTTTAATGTCGTTCATGGCAAAATAAATTTTTAAAAAACGGTAGACGGTAGGTCTGTCCACGACATTATCTGAATAAAGTAAATATTTAGAAGGTGTAGTATTGTTGGTCAAAGGTCATGACGTACGGCACTCGGCCAAAACCACAAAAATGCCGTTCACGACCGCGATAATGTAATAAATAACGCGAACCGTAACACAAATTACGAGAAAGGAACGAATCAACTGCAAGCGGCGTTTCGCGCCATTTCCGGTTGCTTCGTTTCTTTCCTATAAATTGAGGTTCTGTACGAGCTATGAATGATCGACGGCACGATATGCCGTGGACGTGCACAACATGGAAGTGACGTGAAGTGCCGTGCCATGCCATGCAAAATTTAAAAAAAGAGCCAATGTCTTTAAAAAGACTCCAGGAGCTTTTCCACTCCCAATGATGGAAATCATGGATGAAAATCAGTCTTTATGTAACACGACTTCTTGCGATTTGTTCTCGAGTACTCTTTTGCGACGGCAATACATTCACGACCTCATCATCTAGGCATTCCATGGAAGCTTCCCTGATCCGTAATCTTACTTCTTCGTAGCCATCATTGCCTGTCATTCGGGACAATTTCACAAAATTAAAAGAGGGACGTGACAATAATAAACATGAGGTTTACATAAATTTTGTCAAATTGTCCCGAATTACGGAATAATGAAAAACATACGATATTGATCAACTATTAACCAACACAATAGTTGATCAATATCGTATGTTCGTCATCATTCTGTCATTCGGGACAATTTGACAAAATTTATGTGAACCCTCTTTTCATATTTATTATTGTCGCGTCCCTCTTTTAATAAGCAGAATAAATATTTCATTTATTTTACCATAATCTTCCTTAAAACAACACGTGCCGGGGAAGTTGGGATAATAACACCGCACTAACAGTTTTGATTAATTATAATGATTTGACTATAATATAATACTAAAAAGAACATAAAACCTAATATTTTCATATAAAAAATACAGCTCAATTTGTAAGTCGTATAAAATAAATTAATTATCAACTGTGGTTTGATAAAACCCTTAATGCTTACGGCAGAAGTGAAAAGCGAATATTAACAAATTTATAAAACTTAATAAAAATATTGATGTTTGTACGAAAGTGGTCATTTGTTTTTCTTAATTTTGATGTAAAATATAGCAATTCTATTTAAAATTATAAGAAATTTGTGGATTGAGTATTTTTTTCTATGGTTTTCTGGGAATTACCTAAAAAAACTATACCATAAATTTAATTGCCTAAATACTCAATAATTACTTTACTTTTTGACACTTCGAAGACGAATTCTTTACGAAACCACTGAGGAAAAGATGTTATTCCAAAAAATTCCCCAAAAATGTGGTTTGAAAGATTTTACCAAAACACTATGATTTTTGTACATTTTATAGGAAAATATGGAGTCGTATAATTAAAACTAAACATTTCAAAGCCATCGAACTCTTGCCAAAGTAAATTAATATTATTAAATCTTAATGTACTTACTAACCTATTTATATAAAATTACCCATTATTGTTTATTGTTAATTGTTTCATTATATGATATCATTGTTTACATTTCAATTGTTAACCTTACTAGGACTAGCCTGTGTTGAGTTTAATAATTTTATAAATTAATAAACAAAACATGAAAATAATATTATTTAAAATAATAATCTTTATTACAAAGATTTCAGATTAACCGTTGTTTTTTAGTACTGTGAAATGATGTAATATTTATTGTTATTACCTATACCGTTTATGAGTTTTACGTCAACCGAAAGTGTATATTATAACTTATACCCATAGACATATGAATATTAGTAGACCTGCCCTAAGTGATTAAAAGCGTATTATTCCCCACTCCCCATACCGGTTCCATTGGAGCCGGCTGTGCTCGCGTATGGCCTCAAGTGAATTTAGAAAACGTGACGTCATCATTCTTGTACGAACTAGCGTCGAGCTATGGTCGAGGCATCGTCGGTTCATTTTACGAAATAACACGGCAAAATGGTGGCTTGTGCTATGAAAACTTGTAAAAATAAATGTGAAAAAGAGAATAAACCCAATTGTCGTATTACATTCCATATATAAGCATTATTTTAATTTATTTTAAGCATATTCACATCGTATAATATGGATCAGTTGTAGAAACGTATACTATCACATCGAGATACGTCTGGACGCGAAACACAAAGCTGGATTGGTTGCTGGGAAGTAAATTTGAAACATTTATAAAAGTGTCTTAACTAAATACGTAAACGAAATATACGACTCTGAAAATAGAAGAAATTTATTTTGCCGAATTTGGACTTCGCAAATTTGTTCATAACGTGGCGAGTAATTTGCGCTCCCATGTAAAAATGTCTATTCATTCAAAAGCAGATTTTACTTTTAATAACTAAATGGTGATATTATAATGCGAGATGCCTATTTACTGTCAGATTGATTTATTGACGAATCACAGTCAGCTTTCCTCTCTGCGTCCCGCAACTCTTGTTTTAACCCCTCGTCCATAACTTCTCGTCTATTAATATTCATGTCTGTGCTTATACCTTATTATGCTAACATTTAACAATTTTTTTTTACTTTTCACCTGAAATGTGTCAGATTAACAACATTCTATTGGCAATATATTAATTTAAGTATTGAAGAATTTATAAAGGTTTGCTTTTATCTAACTAACTAACTCACCATGACGCCGTTTCCCCGCAGGAAGGAAGAGAGGACGGACCGCCAAACAACTCGGTATATTATTATATATATGTTTATTAACACATTAAAGCTAATAACTATGCGGTTTCTTTAGATAAAAGCCAATGATATATATTTAAAGGAGCTTTTTTAATCGCTTAAGTACTACGCCCGAGTATACTCGGGTCGATATTCTATAATAAAATTCCAACACCCGAGATAACTCGGGCAAACTTCATCTTCAGAAAAGACTACTCCCGTTTGTACTCGGGTGAAAATAAATACGATTTATGGTATGTGGAAGCGAGACAAAAGACAGCTGCGATGAATTTAAAATGAAATTCGAACGATTTAAAATGAGGTATCACCAGTACCGGCCAGTTAATAAGTGCTGCCGAGCGGCGAACAATAAACAAAATTTCCGACATGGCTAATCACAATACGAAACTCGCTTTGGTCATAACATCTCACAAAGATCTCATATGATAGGTACCTACTAAGCGTGCGTAAATTGCATTGCAACTGTACCTATGTTCGTTTTCGATTGCGATCCAGAATTTTACTACTTTGCTTGGATAATCTGTGAACAATTGAAAGCGTGGTACATATGATTTTTTCCCAATATTAGCATATCGCGAACGGCGATCTTGCTTTTACCACCACATGGGAAGAAACAGTTTATATATATACATACATATATTATTATTTGTGAGCATTATTATTTTAAATTATATAAATAATCATATTATTTCTTTTTAATCACATTTATGAGATGTATTTATGAATTACATACACTTTTATTTTTATATTTCTATGTTTCTTTATACATATTTTGCTTTTCATAATCCACACTATTAATTTTAATTTAATCATAAATCATTATTTATTGTTGACTATGTACCGAACACAACTGTATTACTTGTTACCTATGTTTGTAAAAGCCCATTAGGGCGTAAATAAATAATTAAGATTAAAAAAATATATACACAATACACAGTAACAAAAAAAACAACAACAAAAAATAAAATGAGAAAATTAGAAAAAAGTACAAACTACAGAGAAAATCGGAGAGAAAAATAGATTTGTACAAAAAGTTTTTTTCACATAACAATTTTTTTCAGCATGCATCTCCTTATAAAAAATTGTTCACAATAACCAAGTTGTAAATTTTAAAGGACATCGCATTTAAAGGTTCTTTGAGCGTATTTATTTAGATAGCTGAGAATCAAAGTCTATCGTTTGCAGTTAGTCTTACATACTGTCTTCATTATTAATTTGGTTAACGATTACCAAATGAAGGCGTTATGGTAAGTGCGTACTTACATAAAAGTAACTATCAGTAATGAAGAAGTTTTTTTTTTACATTAGCTCCACACATTTTTCCCTCGGGGTCTTTTTATTCTTTGAGGATGCTGTGTGGAAGATTTTTAAAGGAAAGGAGGAAGAGGAAAGACAGGAAGATCTTAGAAGGAAAAAGGTATGAGGGGTGGGTAGGAATCTGGGGTCCCCCCTCAACCAGTCTAAAAATCCGGCCGACTCCCCATGAACCCGGGCACCATTGCTAAGTCACCAAGCGTAGCGATCCACTTGGGGTGATCTATCGCAGAGGCGTTGGTTATCCAATGAATGGTTACCGGTGCGGCGGTACCCATACCCGCCTCCCAAATTGCAGTATACGATGGAGTTCTGATACGAAACCTAATTTATAGCAGTAATTCATGAAACCAGCAGAGAAAGGCCGATTTTAGACTGAGTATTTCACCAACCTCTTGGTAGCTTATCCAAAGGAAAGCGTATATTTTTCATTTATATTTTATTTATCTATAAGGTCCGAGTATACTATTCGGTAGTCAAACCTATTCTACTTCTTTGCGAGGATTTATTTTATGTTATCCTATGGACAAGCTATCGAGAAGATGGTGAAAACCCCCAGAATCCAGTTGGAACGAGATCTTTTAGGCGTAGTTGTGAAAAATGTGTTGTAAAACGAATGAAAAGATCGTAAACTTTTAAGGCAAATAACACATTAAAGAGTGAAGAAGACGAGCGTGAAAGTAAAATGAATGACAAAGTCGGGAACAAACTAACAGATATCCTGTTAATTTATTGATAGTTTAAATACTGTTAATTTATTAAAAATCTGGTAAAATTATTCGGTATCGTGTTGAAAACGGGACTGTAAGCCTTTAACGAAAAAAAACTTTACGAGGACGGCGGAATAAGTGTAAGGACGGGTTGTTTCGGAGAATTTGAACAATTCATCAATTTTCAACGTTCATTTACGGGTTCTGTGAAATACTTATTCAAGTTCTGTTATTATATCATTGTAGGCTAGTTGCTTGACAAAACTGAAATAAAAACAGAACTTGAAAAAATCTTTCACAGAACTTGAAAATGAACGTTGAAATTTGATGAATTGTTCAAATTCTCCGAAACAACCCGTCCTTAATAAAAAATATTCATATTCATATTGACATACTGATATTGTCGAATTTTGTCATGATATTTATTAGGAAAATAACACGTATTCCCGATATATTGTGAATGACTAATATTTTATCAGGAAAAATTGGCTATTTCATGCTATCACTTATTTAACAGGATTATTTTTTTGCGTGTGGGAATACAAGGTGCTATAGAGATGATCAATTTTAGATAGCAGATATGTCCGTGATTAGAAAAATGTGGTAAATTCGCTAAATATTAATGAATACTTACGTATTTCAACGATTTACGAAATAACGTAACAACATAGTGTTATAATAATAAAAATCTAATGTTATTACATTACCCGAATCAATTACTAATTACACCATCTGTACCTTAACACACTGTCAGGTTTCATCCGCACTTAATGTGCTTTAAAATCCAATAGAACTCAACATCTGTTCGACTGCCACCAATTCTTATTATATCATAGTAAAGTAACAGTTGTGAAGCCATGGAAGCGCCGCGACGCTCGCAATTCACCCTCCGTTGGGCGATGCGTCGCGGGCAGAATGGAACATGCGGTATTTAAAAAGGGAACACATGACGGGAGTACAGAACATACAGATATTGCAAGAATTTTCGTTGAATGTTTTTTTTTTCACTTTGCGTTTATAGAGATTTAAACCCCTAAGACTTGATTTGAATGAAGGAATACCGTTGTAAATTTTATAACGCTGATGCACACAGTTTAAGAATTTTTAGTGAGATTATTTGTTAAAGTAAATTTAGCCCGTCGTCCCACAGGTCAGCAAGTAACCGATAAAAACCGAATGCTGCAATACCCTGTTCTCGTCTTCTTCCATTTCCATACTTACATCCACATCACAACTATAGGACTCTTGTGGGGTGTTTCACTGAGACAACATACTAAAATGAAACATTGCTAATTTAACGAATGAATTGAAAGATTTCCTAATAAACTATCAGTAAAACGCGAATATTTTATGGTGATGTCGGAGCACGTCTTCATAAAAATTGTTATATTTTCGCATTTCGTCATTATATAAAAACAGGAAAAACGCAGCTGCATGAACACGTATTCCGATATATTATGAAAATACTACTAGTTTATTGGGAAATGGATGCTATCACCCTTTAAACAGGATTTTGATAAATCAGAAATACTCATTTTTCCCCGTGTACTTCTACACCTAAACAGTATTTCAAATCTCCGATGAAGACCATTCTCATTAACCTAGAAATCTGAAACGGAAAAATGCAATGCGATTTCTTGATGCAAGAGCTCACTGAGCGCTTATCGAGCTTTTAGTGTTAAAAGATAGCCAGAAATTCCCAAAATTATACTACAGGGTTTTCCAATAAGAGGTATTATTTTGATTTTCAATCGTAAAGTGTGGAATCGTGGTTTCGTTGCATGTGTGGCACGTAGCGCCGTTTTGTTGTAAGTAAACGTTGTCCAGATCAATATCATCCAATTCCGGCCATAAAAAATCATTAATCATCTCTCGATAGCGCAATCCATTCACCGTAACTGTTGCTCCAGCCTCATTTTCGAAAAAGTAAGGTCCAATGACTCCGCCGGACCATAAACCGCACCAAACAGTCACACGTTGAGGATTAAAAGGCTTTTCAACAATAACTTTTGGGTTTTCCGAGCCCCAGATGCGACAATTTCGCTTGTTGACGAAGCCACCGAGGTGGAAATGGGCCTCATCACTCAAGATGATTTGCATTTGATTCACTTAGGTGAATTTTAATAATTTCAATGCCTTGTTGAAGCGTGTATCATTCCATTTTTAGAAATGGCGTAGTTTCTACTTGTCAAATGTCAAAAAATGACAGCTTCAAGTATCATCTACCGAAATATAGGGCTATTCAAAATAACACCTCTTATTGGAAAACCCTGTACTTCATTATCCATTACCCTTTAAAAATACTTTGGAATCGAACAATTCCCCTGGCGGATTATATGATGCGAATATAAATAGGCCAGTCAAAAAAGTTCATGGAACTCTTCCATGGCGTTATAAAAAAAATTGCAACAGTTTCAAAAAATTCTCATCCTCCATAATGTCAATTCACCCCAAGGAAAGAACTCTCCCCACCCGCATAAGTAACTACTGGTACCTAGTAACACCACGGTTTGTCTAGCAATTTGTTGGTTTTATTGGCTCGACTCCTCGATGCGCTGGCGCTGTGTACAAACGCCATTAGTCCAAATTAAATTTTGTTCAATTTAATCAGCCTCACCAGCCGTTTCATTTGCGTTGGAATACACGACATGTGGAACGACATTCGTTAGGGAGTGAGCAGTATATACTGAACAGTGAACAGTGAACCCGTGGGTTGCTGCGACTGCACTTACGTCAAATTGACTTTCATTAATGAAATTGATACAACGGAAGACCCTCGCCTTGTCTATTGATCGATTGGTTTAAGGAGCGCTGCTCAGCATAGGGATTGTTACAATATACAGAAAATAACACGTAATTTTTTTTTTATTTATTTATTATTATTATTATTATTTTTGTTTTTAATATAAATTTGTTTTTATATTTTGTTGACTGAGCATTTACCTTTCTCCTCAGGGTCTGGCTCTTAACTGCTGTAAACATTCTAAATGTCTTTGAAAAGTGATAAAAAACTGTTTTTTTTTTCGTTTGTCTAAGGATTTAACTATCCTCCCCAGGAACTAGAGTCAACCGCACTAACAACTGCGTCAAAACCCGATTGATAGGACTTAAAATTATGGTCACAATTCCATGGATAGGACCGGCATTTATGTCGTATATTAACTGCTGTAACGTCATCCAATTTTGGAGAAACGAGTCCGCGTGTGTGCGCGTGATTGCTACCAAACCTTCGGTGCCATAATAGAATGCATTGTCATTGACAACGAGTCTCTCTACCAAGTTTCAGTTCTATCGGATATCGCAAAGTAGGTTCATTTCCACTTCCAAGATTTCACGAAATTCTTTTCCCAAAACAACATTTAAAATTAAAATAGATGTAATCAAAAAAAGTTAATTGAACTGCCTTCAAATACCTACTTGATAGGTACCTACCTATATCTACTTGAAATGTTTGTAGGTACACATTTAAAACTTGGATAGGTACTCGGGATTAGTTGAGGATGAGGATGATTTTTTAAATTTATTTTGTGTTTTATACTCCTCCCGTCGCGATATAAATATTATACAGGCGTATATATCATGAAAAACGTTACTCATAAACGCTCCGGATACTTATATAGGCAGTATTAGTATCTGTCGGTTTACATCGGCTGGCCTCTTGTATAGCGTCAGGATAGCGTCGGAAATTTGAATTATGCCCGAATTTGTTGCCCGAAGTTTGACAAAATAAATATCAATCTGTCGCACAATGAAAATGTAAAAAAACAGTAATACCCATTTGCAGCACTACCGGAGGTATGTTTTAAATAGAAATATCGACTTGCAAAAGCAGATATAAGAACGAATAAAAATATACTAATCGCAGTAATCGGCGTACAATTAGCTTTATACCATTCGATTATTTTAGAAAATGTTCATATTTGAAATTACAACTTTCATTGTATGCATTTTTGAACTACTTTTATTTCCAATAACTAATTAAAATACTATTCAATGATAATACTTGACTAACTACGTGATATATCACTACTAGGAAAGTTTTTGGCTTTGATATCTAAACGTAGAAATTAACATTTTTGGACCCGTTGTTATTTAGAGAGTTGGAGCTCAATTTGCTATTTTGGTTTTTTTATTTTACTTTTAATTTATTGTTCATTTAATTAATTTATTTTACATTTAATTTTATCAATGTCCATTTAATGAATTTATTTTAGATTTAATTTATTAATTGTTCGTTTAATTTATTTATTGTTCATTTAATTTATTTATTTTAAACCAAATTCAGTTATGATTTTATTGAATTGTGCAAATATTTCAATTTTGTATTTATGTGACCGCTGTTTCAGCGTTCAGGAAGCTAGGTGCCTATAAGTGTAGTGTTTTAATCTATAAAAGTTTATTTAATGAACTGAGTATAAAACGTGCGAAGAAAACATCATACTTACTTTATGTCTTTCAAACACTGAATTGACGTTTTTCTTCTAATAGATAGGGTAAATCTTACACCCCATGAAGTCTGACTGAATAAACTCTTTCATTTTTATTTATATAATTTCATTCCATGAACCCTCTACCAATATAAAACAACCATTAAAAATTCATGTGTAGGTACTGCCTCTCAGAACGGCTTCCATTTTGTGCACGCGCTCAACGGTGCCCATGGGAAAATGCAAAGGAAACGGAAATACGGAAAATGGCGATAAAACGAACCGAATGTCCCTTCAGGGAGTTTGAAATTCAAACCAAGATCGAATACAAGATTAAATATGGAACGGATAAAACTATTTGGATATCGTAAAGCTATTTTCTTTACGATTGGAGTAAAACATGTTTTATGAACCGCGAGCTTGATTTTGATGTAGGATACTAAATTCAGATTTACGTACTTGGGAAAAATCATTCTATTGTACGAACAGGGTTTTTGGCCGTATATACTAACATTGAATTCGAGTACTGTAGTGCCACAATATTTGAATGTATGTAGAAGGGAGATATTTCTATCTTCGGTATCTCAGGGGATGAAATGACATTTTTTTAAAGTATTCAAAATCACACATCGGAAAGAAAAAAAATATCACCTTTACCACAAAAAGATGTCACCGTGAAGCAAATACCTTTGCTTTTAGCAACAATATTTTTTGGTAAGACCCAGAGTAGTAAAAAAGAGCCCTATACTATACGGCGCCAGCTGGACCATTGTAAAATTTGGGTTATTATATTAGTGAGGTCGAAGAATTGGATAAGGAAGGGATATGGAAAAGAGGCATGTCGGGCAGTACTTACTCAGATCTGGTCACAAAACACGGCTAATGCCTTTCGAAAAGCCGATACTGAGATTATATTCCAACTATGAATAGCCACAAATATAATATGTACGAGTATGTATTGAATATTGTATGAAAGAACACAATTAAATTAAATAAAATTTATCTGAAAACGCCGAGTTTCAAACACTCTACCTCGAATCCAGATCCAAAGAGCTAAGCCGCTCAGTTAGGTCGTCACCCTCGTCATTGAATTCATTCTTAACTTACGCTATACGGCCGCAACGCTAAGCACTTGGAACTAGTATTAAAATACCATCGTAAATTGATTTCTATTTGAGCAATATGGTTTCAAGCAATTCATATTGTTTTTGTTTTCGGGCGATATTTAACTGCAAATTCAGTCATTAAACAGCGAAGGTAATAAAGGAAGGACTCGATCGTTCCAGTCGCAGGATCAGCATCAATAATGTTAACAGATTCAAGACCCGGTTGGTTCTACTACAGGGTCGGGCATGATGGGTTCTCTGCCCTCTGTATAATGTATTGTGACCGCTTTCATCTAGAAATGCGGCATTTGCAGAAATCGGTTTGTACTTCAAGGAAAACTTCAAGGGATAAGCTTAGAGCTTAAAGCTTTAGTTTATCCGTGAAAATTGATTAACTCGTGACTGTCTTTGTAACTCTGGTAGAACGCATTGATTCATAAAGCAAAGTTTTTTATGCTAATACACCGCACAAAGAGTTTAAAAGTTTAAAAAAATCTGGTTTCCTTTTTTGATACATTTGCAGTATTTAAAAAAAAAACAATATAATAATCGTTATGGTAGAAGTTGGGGATGCCCGAGGAAGACATGGCATGATCAAATCAATCAGATACTTGAGTCGGGCCATTTCAAGAGGTAGAATAATACAAGATTTATTTATTTATTTATTGAAAAAAATAATATATACCATACATCATAACTCATGTCAAAGAACTGTAGCATTTGATCATAAAATGACGACAGTAAGTATAAAATTAATACTAGAAGGAGATACAGGTACATATAAAATACAAATTTGTATTAGAACTTGTAGCCACTTAATGGCTTGTTATATTGAAAGCTTAACTTATTAAATACACTTTTAACTGAATATTAATATTGAGCTAAAAATTTATGTTCTTTCTGTGTCACTATGTTTTGATGTGTAAGATTATGTATGAGACGATGTATGAATGCGAAGGAGGCAAGGAGTGTGTGCTAAGACCTAGTTATTTGGTGGTTCGTCCTCTCTGCTTACCCCTGCGGGGAAACGACGTGATGTTAGTTAGTTAGATAGTTATAATAGTCATGTGAACCTCACTGGTTGCTTACCCGTGCTGAGGCCAATTATATAATTTTACAATTATATAAGAAAGATACAAAATATAAATTTCCATAAAAATGTATTGAAATTTAATTTTAAAAAAAAAATTATAAAAATGAGGGCATATGTATGTAATTATTGTTACGGTCGTCAATAAACTGTTTAATATACATTTTTTAAAATTCTTTTCAGATATTTTTTGTTGGTTTCTACAATATAATATTTGTACAACCTACCCAACCATTTCAAAGGGTTTAGCTTTGTGTTATCATAGTTATTTATTTTTGGGGAATTATGCCGTGTTGCGCTACCTCCTTCTTAACCAACGTTTCGGGCGGCATTACAGTGTCTAACATCGGGGAAGATGTGTCTTGCTCTAACTTATAGAGTTATCTGCACATCTGCCTTGATGATGGATACTGTAATGCTATCCAAAACATTGGCAAATAGTACCCAAAACAATAAATCACTATTACACCTTTGGCCCTGAAAATCTTTGTGTTATCATGTCGTACTTAATTTGCCCATCTCAATCACTGTCTCAAAAAATCATAATAATTATTCCATCAACATGAACAACACACAACGCGCTAAGCTGTACTTGAATATTAATAGAAAGTCCTGTATATTCACAGTTTATGTTGTCCTTTAGCCAGTCGGGAGTGGCTCTTTACGCTTTGTTCATGTGGACGGAACAATATTGATAGTCCCGACTGACTGGCTCAATGATGTACAAAATGATAACTTTTCATGGGAGCTATTAAAATTGATCATGATGGTTATATACTTTTCCAGTAAAATAAATGAGGATTTATGCAAAAAAATCAACACAACTCTATGCTTCTTGACTTTAGAAACAAGATATGAAACTTTTAATAGCACTATCGCTCTATGCAAAGCTGCCAAATTTTAGTTAGTTGAGACGATCATTATTTTCAGTTTAAAAAAGTCACACTTATGTGATTTAGTGCAAAAGAAGGAGCTATATTGATCCAGAGGTTGGGTGGAAAACGAATTTAAAGAATATAGTTTTATATCAAAAAGAAATGTTCCATTTTGTTTGGCTTTTTGATTTAGCGTATATTGGAAAACTGTTTTGAAAAACTTTACATTGGATTTTTCATACCTAAAAACTCTTACCTATCTCACATGTCAGATGCGATGAGTTTTCAAATGGTATTAAACATACATGAATGAAGGAAAAAATCACATGAATTTATTTATTACAATAACTATTATAAGTTTTGGAATCTACCCGCGGAGATATAACTGCTTTCATATCGACTATCGATTGTTCCTGCGGTTCTAGGTATTAAACTACAAAAACTACCCCACAACACTTTTTAGCTCGTAATCTATAGAGTTCCGGTGCCGGGCCACGTGGCAAACTCAACTTCCGGCTTTTAGGAGCACGTGGCGCCTCACGTCTGTGCTCTTCCGGTCACGTGGGTGTCGCTACTAGCTACGAAATTCGTGAGAATATATTATTTTTATGTCTTCGATTGGATTTAGTTAAAGGTAGCTAAGACACAATTATAAATTATTAAGCATTGTTAATATTTAATACATGTTTACATAACTCAAATGTCCTGTTTGGAAAATCAGGAAATGTTTTTGTTGTTGTTGTTGCGCTTGTTTTTTATGTGAATATCTCTCAAGAGTTCCAATTGCTGTCAGCTATTCGAAGTCAGTGGGAGTATGGCATCCTCATTTGGGGATGCTGTGAGACTAAAGGGATTGAGGAGGGAAAGGAGATGAGTAGAGGAAGATTGTAAAGTGCCTAGCTATTCAGATTTGGACATTAAATACGGTGAAAGCCATTTCAAGGATCGTTTCCATTCTGACTGGTGGTGTATCACCAGGGCCATATGCCTACTTAGAATATCTACCCCTTGTGAGTATTATTATAATTATTTTTTAACCAGTGGGGTATATATGTTGAAGTGATATTGTATGCGATTTTTTTACACTTGTGATAGTTACTTTTTGTATGAAGGTAAGATAATCGGTATAATGCTAATTGAACACGAGCACCATACTCTCATAATATTAGTGATAAGATTAAGTACACGGAGATAAATTAGAATAGCAAATTTATTAAAAAATCTCTTCGAATTATTAGTTATCCGGTTAAAAACGGTACTGCAGGCCGCTTCCGATCGACTTTTAGAAAATTCGTAATAATATCACGTATTATACATAATAAAACGTGTTCATATACGTACGTTGGTCTTTAATATATATAATTACACACTTTTCTGAAATCATTACAATACGTTGGTATTTTACTACAGTTTATCAGAAAACCTATCAAACATGTTAGGAATAATTTTGAAGTGATTCTTAATAAATTAGCAACATTTTTTATTAGTAAGCTTTCTCCGTGTAGGCAATGCCAACATATATTATGAGAGTATGTTGCTTGTGCGAGCATAGCATTACGGTGTGTAAGCGATGTTAATGTCAAAAATAATTAAGATATGTGATAAGATTGTGGAAACGTATGCGTCTTTACCAATGTTGCCACATCGAATGGTGGTTCCCAGAGCCATGCTGAACGCATCTTCCTATTACATGAATGTGGAATAGCTATACAGAGTAACCAGTATCTGGGCCCAGTTCGCAGTTATGATTATTCCGAATCATCAATCGTCCATAGCACGATAATGATAATTGATGGGCGCACCACAGGGGCAGGGGTGAGAGGGGGATGATGAGATTTGTTCCAGCAGTACCTATTCATAATTCGGGGAAAATGTTGCACGCTTGTTCAATTCCGGTCACGTGACTCAGTACTTTATTACTTTTTGTGTAATAATGAAATTTAGCTTTACTACCCGGCTTAACTCGTGATTTTCATTTTATTATTTATGTAACCGACAAAAAATATTTATTCGTGTCTTATTTTTTAACAGCAGTAGTTATTGTTTTCATTAGGTGAAATATTCGACTTAACTACTTTGGTATTTCTTGATCGAAATGATGTTATCGTGGTGATAATATTTGTTGGAAATTTTTTTAGCACATATTTTTTAACTTCATTTAAATAATTACTAATTCTTAAGTAATATTCTCTAATGTCTAGTAAACCCGAGGTCCCGGCGTGCGCAAGAATTTTTTTTTGATTCATTTCTGTTATTTTTTTAATTTTTTTTAATTTTTTTTTATTTAACTATTTTTTTATATAAGATAATGTGTCTTTACTGGGGTACCCCGTTCTAAGGACACATTGTACATAGTTATGTGTTTGAAATAGTATAAGTACATATGTTAAAATACTATATAGAAAATTAAAAAACAATATTTAGAGAAAAATAAAACATAATACAAGCTTTAGTCTTTGTTGGGTTGCAAAATTATATCTATATTCATCCTTCCCTTATCCATAACCCATTTCTTAATGTTTCTTTTGAAGTCAGTTATTTTTTTAATGTTTTTTATTTCAAAAGGGAGGACATTAATTAATTTTATAGAATAATACTGCATATTTCTTTGTCCAAAAGTTGTTTTAGTTGTAGGTTGGTGTAACATATGTTGTAATGTGGATCTTGTGAGTCTGTCTGAGTTTGTCTTTGTAAAGTTGTCCTGTTTTTGAATGCGTAAATTAGTATATCTTTTGCGTATAATTGTTTTGGTGTCATTACATTCAAGGTTTTAATAACATAGTCGGTAGAAGTTCTGATGGGGATCCTAAGTATAATTTTTAGAATTGCCTTTTGTGTTATGAGGACTGGTTTTATACTGGAATCGCATGAGCTTCCCCATCCGATAAGATTAATAAAAATAAGAAGTTGAGATTGGGCTAGTGCGTAGTAAATTTGAATTAATTGTTCTTTATCTAAAATGTTTCTTATTGTTTTGAAGAAATAGGTTAGTTTTATTAATTTGTTGCTCACATTTTCTATTTGGGAGTTCCAATTTGAGTTTTGATCAATAATTATCCCAAGGTATTTTATTGTTTGAATTTCAATCAATTTTGGGCAGTTGCAAGGAATTTCATGGTTCGCGGTTAAACAGTTTTTATGAATTTTTATGTTTAGGTTTGAATTGACATTATCTGTCTGTTTGTTGTAAATTTTGAATATTATATATTTAGTTTTTGTATCATTTAATGTTAGAGAATTTGTATTAAGCCATTGTTTTACCTGATTCATCCCTTCTTCAGCTTTTACGAATACAGTCTCCCACGACTTTCCATGGAAAAGAAGAACTGTGTCATCTGCGAAACTAATTACTGAGCCGTGACAGTTTAGATTACATAGATCATTTATATATATATCAGGAATAAAATCGGCCCTAAGACACTGCCTTGTGGAACTCCGTATTGAATTGGTATTGGTTGACTTGATTCATTTTTAATCCTGACTAGCTGTGACCTTTCTGACATGTAGCTTTGAATGAGATTCAGTTCACGACCTACGATTCCAATCTGTTTGAGTTTTTCTAGGAGATATGTATGATCAATTGTATCGAAAGCTTTACATAGATCTAAAAATATTCCGATACACTTATTACCATTATCGAGACTATGTTTTATACTTTTTACAATAGAGGCGATGGCATCGGAAGTTCCCATATTTTTTCTAAATCCGTATTGATTTTCAGATAGTATGCGGTTTGTTTCAAGATATTGGGTGAGCTGTTTCTTAATAAATTTCTCTACTATTTTTGAAAGATTATTCAATATTGTTATCGGTCTATAGTTACTTATATCCGCTTTATTTCCGGCTTTAAAGATTGGTATAACAGAACCCAATTTAAGCGATGCGGGAAAGTTACCATCCTTGATACATCTGTTCACAAGGTGGAGAAGTGGTTGAATTAGTTCATCTCTAGTTGATTTAATTATTCTCATTGAAATGCCATCTGATCCTGAAGTGAGTGTTGGTTTCAATGAATCTATAATGATTTTAATGTCATCTGCCGTAACTGTATTTAATTTAAAGGTGATATTATCGGTAAGTACGTTGTTATTCTCATTAGCAGTAGGAAGAGGTTTAATGATTTTTTTAGCTAAATTAGAACCGACATTGGAGAAATATTCATTTACAAATTGGACTATTTCCCTTGGATGTTCTTTCATATTTAATTTTTGATTTGGTGTATCCAGTTCGGAAATATCACTGTTTGTATTGTTGTTAGTATATGTCATCTACCTAATAATTTTCCAGACAAGTTTAGGGTCGTTATTACAGTCTTGAATCTGACTTTTATAATAGTTACCTCTGGCATATTTCAGAAGTTTGGAACACATATTTCTATAATGTTTATAAAGATTTAGTAATGAAAGATCAAGTGGGTTTTTTTTAGTTTTCAAGTGTAATTTGTCTCTAATTCTTATACTTTTTAGAAGTCCTTGAGTAATCCAAGGTTTTTTTTATTTTACGTTTGTGTGAAGTCTGTGTTGTGAATGATTCTGAACATTTATGAATATTTGTTTGAACAATGTTTGTAAACGAGTGCCAGCAATCTTGAAAATCTTTAATTTTAAGTAATTCTCCCCAATCTTCCAATTTTAATAAATCCTTTAATTTGTTAACATTAATTCTTTTTTTAACAAGTGTGTTTTTAATATATGTTTGTGTATTTTGAAGTTGAATGGTGAGTAGTAGTGTAAAGTGGTCCCACCCTTATTGGAATGGTGAACGGCGGTACAGTATGGTTTGTTTGTTTTTACCATGATGTGGTCAATACAGGAGGCAGATACAGTTTGAGCGTTTTCGTTATATCCTAATCTTGTGGTACATTAACTGCACTGATCAGTCCATGATGCAGCAAAAGTAGTTGGTAGTCATCACACTGCGGGTGTTTCTGTCCTGTATTTAGTAGATTAATATTAATGTCCCCAATTAAGTACACGTTCCGAACATCTCGTAGTAGGGTTAGCTCATCATCCAGGGAATTGAGAAAGGGAGATATGTCTCTTGTTGACGGTGATCTGTATATCCCGAATATTGAGATGTCATTATTAATGTTTATCAGTAGACAGTTTGCGTCTCTGAGTTGAATTTCCTTTACAATTCCTTGGATCTCATTTTTAAGATAAATTATCACTCCGTCATTTTGACTTTTATGTTGCGTGGAGTTATATACTTTAAATTTCACAATTCACTCATTTAAAAAAATATATACTACATTTGCGGCAGGTTCCAGAGTGGAAGACACTCTCAGTATTGCCCTGGTGTAAGACCACCATCCAGAATTGAAATGGTTTTGACCGTGTTTGGTGACCAGATCTGAATAGCCAGGTACTGCCTCACCTTCCTCTTTCTCATCTCCTTCCTCTCCCCATTACTTTCAGCCTTACATATGCGCCAATTGGGGATGCTATAGTTTGACTGGCTCGAGACATTTGGGAGCAGTTGGGACTCTTGTGCGGTTTCACATAAAAAATATCAACTTACAGTTATGAAAATATCAACTTTTACCATAAAAAAATGATTGTTGGAATAAAACCCAATATGAATTGGACATCCTCGTTGGCACTTTGTTTTGTAAAAATCATTTCCCGCATCCAGCCAATTAATCCAGCCCCGGACGGTAATAATTCTGTCTTTTTACGTGTTACTTATGATTTGTCCGGTACTTGCGTCCAAAAATACTGCTTCGTCGTGTGATCTCCAGAATGACATGTGTTCAACAAGAGAAGTTCGCATATGGGTGATATCTGACAGCGGCGTGCAGCAAAGAAAATACAAACATATTTAAGTAATTTATTAAATTAAAAAATACTATCATCTCTGAATAGTATAAAATAAATTCGCTATTTGCATCTGTCTGTTTGTGCGCTTAGTTCTTCTAAACGACGCAAAGGATTTTGATAGGGGTATCACTATCATTTAGAGCATTTCTTCCGGAAGTTTTACATATATAAAACATGCATATTATATTTATAGAAAGTAGAGAAAGTCGATGTTTTATAATCAAGTCGTAAAAATATATTTTCAGTCACTACATTGCTAAAGCTGGCTAAACCTCATGAGATACATCAAAATAATGTAGTATAGAATTTTATATCTTAAAATGGCCTACATAAAAGTCCGTGATGGTATATGTCTATCTCCTAAGGGTAAACCCCAGCAACGCTAGGCACACGTCACTATAAAATAAATTATATCGCTGTTATGCGTCGCTAAAAACTATTTTATCTGTGTTATATTAGAATAAAATAAACACGAGTAGGAAGAGCATTCGTCAAAAACTTGTTTTAACAAATAAAATTGTTTTAAAAAAAAACTTTTTTATATTTCTTTATTTAGTATCTATAGACTTGTAGATTTCTAGAAATTGAAAAGTAAATTTAAGCAATTCACTTCTCAAAATCATAGTATTAAGGCACGTCACTGGTATAATGTGTTATAAAAAGCAGGAATTACTCCGGTTTGCATGGACCGCTTGCCAACCGTCAATTAGTGTAAAGTTTTACGGCGTGTTGGCGCGTGTTAAATTAGCAAATATTCCTATCGTTTTGACACTTTTGCATCTCGAATGCAAAATATAATATGTTTATTAAATTATGCACCGTCCCGAAATAAGTATACCTAAAATAGCGACCGGCAGATCTTTTACAAATTTGGTGCCAGCGAAAATCTGTACATATTTCCAAAAAACGTTTTATTTGAGCTCAAATATAACAAAAATAAATAAAAATAAGTTGGTTCTCCAAATAGTTATCCTCTGGTTCAGAGACCCCAGAATCTAGAACACTGAGCCGAAAAAACGAACTGTATTAAAATTACTCTATAGTTTTCCCTGTACCAGAACGATTCAAAATCTTTAGTGTTAAGAATATAGATGTCAGTTTTTTTCTGCCGGTACTTAAATTGATGGTCTCCGAAGAAATAATACACTGATCCCTTCGGCAGACGCGTGTCAACCCGGGATGTAATTAATTAATAACATCTCGACAAGGGAAATCCCTGAGGAAATCCTCAGTGGGATGAGCGGCGGAGGTTTCTATTGTAATATACCATTTTATGAATGAATTAATAAATAAATAAAATAAAACTTAATGTATATTTCTTTTATTTTATTTATTTTATATATTTATAAATTACAAACAATACAAAACAAAATTAATCTTTTTCTGTCGAACTGGGAAGGATTCCCGTTTCAGGACAGCCAAATTGTGTATTTAGTACATAATATTCTTACAATGGAATGGCGATGCTGTCAAAACAAATTTTGGGAACATTGTTGATTGCATTCGAAGCGACAGGATGGTTTCATTATCCTTGAGCGAATCGCAAAGATGTAATTTATTACCAGAGTCAATTTGGATACCATTAGTAATTGCATTCAGAACAGATGAATGGTTTCTTTCGGGACATCACAAGTCTGGGATTCTTTCCAGGGCATTTTGGAAAACATTTACAATTGTATAGTTAGAATTTCCACATTTATAAATCAGTATAAGACATATGAATCCTATAGTACTATATATTTAGAATTTCTTAGATGATATAAATTACACATTACTAGACCAGAATATATGCCGTATGACATATGAATTTCCAATTTTAAAATTTCGAATCTTTATTTATTAAATGTCTAGTCATTATTATACAGTAATCGAAATAAAACCGCGCAAGAGATTCGTAAATTTAAATTATAATAACAACAATGAAGATCAAGTATTAGGAACAAAAATAACCATTTATAGACTTGAAATAAAAAGTGACTTTAGATCCCTATCTCTCTTAAGTATAAAATAGCCTTTTGTAAGAAAAAAAATAAACTTTAACATAATATTATCGACGCTTTTATATATTTTTTTCTATCTAAGTACTTAAATAAGTACTTACTAAAAAAAATAAATTTAAATAACATTTTTTTTAAATTAAACACTTATTAGTTCATATTAGATAATATGTGAGTTTGTGTTAGCATGAGTTCGCTCTCGACTCTCCCCATGTCCAGAAGCCAATTGCTAACCAATTTTCGCAACGCGCTAGCACTTTTCAATTTCCATGCATCGGGAATGAGGTTGAACACTTTAGGCCCTAAGTTTGAGTATTGTCTTTGTGCAGGTGATGTGTTTGTAGTGAGTTGAACTACTGGATTCCTCCTTGCATGACGGGTGTTGTGGAGATGATCAATATATAACTCATCTTTACAAGGTATCAAAAAAGAAACTAACAAATGAACACGGCTGCTAACTAATAGAGAAACTAATAAACAAGGTAACTTCATTAGCTCTAATATTTACACTAACAATGCTCCCTGACCAAGTAGGAAAGTATATACACATCTCTACTGCAATAATCTTCATTTTTTAATTATCTTTTTAACGCCTGTGAAAAAATTACACACAGTTCTAGTTCTTACTCCAACAGAATGTTTTTCAAACTTTTTTATAGCTATGTACATAAATAATACCTTACTTTAAACGAAAACATACAAATTCGTCTATCACGCATAAGGCTAGGGACGAGGAGTGTGAATCCCCTCGCCAGCCGACCGTCGCTAATGAAAATTCACTAGGATAACGATTCGTTAACTTTAAAAGGTTTCGGCAGTGATTGCGAGGCCAACCCTCCCCCTCTTCGCCCCTAACTCGAGCTGGCTTTCTTTGGGGAGGGACGGGGCTTTGGCATCCCTTATTATTGAGAAATGCACGTGCGCTCTCAAGTAACTTGGGATATACTGGGGTACTTATTCTTCATGGTGGGATGGAGAACAGGGATTTTATCGTGTTTTATCCGTTAGCGTTATGAAACCCCGGAAACATGTCATCATTTTTTGCATCAAGTGCATATTAATAATTGGATACTTGTTTATCACGGATTTTTAATCTAACTCTCTCATTTATACTCGTGGAATTGGATACCAAGGTATTTATTGCAGAAATACAAGCCGGAAAAGATATTTACTTGAAAAGTATTTTTGTTTGCGGTTAGGTTGTCCGATTTCAATAAGAGGCAAGTACTATATTTTATTGATTATTTCTGAAAAAATCATGCACAAAGTAGTTTGACTGGTTTTGATTTGATTTTATTTTAAAGTTAAAGTACATCGATTGTAATTAAAAACGTAAGTAGGTAGTTATTATTTAAATATATTTAATTTATTCATTCTGCAAAAACTTACTAAAATAATGTAAATAGGTATGTTGAATAATAAATAAATGTTAGTGTTCTATTTTCATTTTTTTACCCTAATACCTTATTTTCCTGTTTTTAATTAGGAATAATACGTAAACACTTAAAAAACTAGGAATTGGTGACTTTTAATGATACGGGGAATAATTAAAGATTGCGGATTTGTGAATACTTATTATTTTTAATTAAATTAAGCAACTCGATTGTTTTGAACTTGATTCTGTCATTCTACCCGGGCACCACCGGGCTATCGGACACCTCAGCCGTATTCCTTTGAGTATAATCATCGTGGCAAACAGTAAAGCCTCCTCCCAATCCCTAGTTTACTGATATCGTCTCCACCCCCGGGCTGTGTGCAGATAGCGCGTGGTGATATTCGAGACTTCCAATTTACTATTAAAAGGATATCCTAGAAAGAGGACATATCCCCCCTAGCAACGACTTTAATCGAAAGATACGTCATTGTTTCCATGAGCAATGCGAAAATTTACTATAAATTGTATTAACATTGGATTGAAATTTATATTGTAAATGAAGATTGAAATCTACCGACAAACTTTTCAAAGCTTTTTTTTTCATATTAGTTGGTTTAAGGATTCATTTATATTTTCAGTGTTAGATAAGGTACTCTCATCATTCACTGTTACAAATCTATTTGTGAAAGCAAAATTTTCCTACGGTGACCTCTAGCGTTAAGAAATGTCTAAAGCTTTTTCTTTTCTCTAGGCTCCTGTGTTCAGCTCGTAACTAAAAAATCCATTGGGCTTTTGAAATATTGTTAAGGCCAAACTTTTCAATCATTCAAAAAGGCAAAAATAACTTGTTGAAATCTCGGACAAAGCCATGTAACAGAACATGGTGTTTCGTAACGCCTTCAGTTCACGTTAGCTTCGTTCTGCTCCCCGCCAATGATAGTGCCATGACCAAAACATATAGCTTAGGTCTGTGCATTTTGTACAGACCAGCAAAGGGCTTCAACCTTCTCACGACGTGAGAAATCAAATAATGTATCGCTGGTGTTCCATTTTACATGTCGATAGTTCTATATCAGTAACTACTGATATAATCCGCCGTAAGCGCTGTGGAAAACATAATCATTTCAAGTGATGATCGCCGTGCTTGTGCAGTGATTAGTGTTTTAACGTGACTAGTGATTTCGTGACTTCTGATCTAATCTATCTAAAAATTACCAAAGTGCGGGCCCGTCTTCAATACACATCATCAAGATAAACAAAGATGATGAGTACAAAAGTGCAGAATACTTTGTATATTGTTCGGGGCTATACGCCAAAAAAGAGAATATAATCCTTTTCTCTGATCCGTACAAAATCCGTGAACAAAAATGGGATTTAACTTAATTCGTTTACTTCCACGAATATTTATAGCACACTATTAGGTTCTGATTGTACCTACTTTCCAACTTTGCCATCCAATTGATCAAACATCAAAGAAGGATAGGATTTCTTGAAAAGATTGATTGCTCCGAGAGTAATCTTGCGCCCAGAATACAAGTCACGGGTAATGAATCTCACCAACTTCGATAATACCACGACCCCTCACACCACAGTATACTTTTTGGTGTAACCTCAGCAAATAGTCAATCGGCAAAATGTGTGTAAACATATATATAATGGTTTGTTTAGCGTACCTATAGAGTTTCAGAAACAGGGGCTGAATTATCCCAATGACTTGCGTAAGAGAGATTTTTTTTTAATAATAGATTTTTTTCAAGACATAATGCTAATATTATAGAGATAAGTTGTTAAGATTTTGTTATAAAAGCATGTATATATTGTCATGAGGCAGAAATGATAACTTTGTGGTTTAACTCAACGTTGGATTATTTTAGATAATGCACTCGACGATTTATATTTTTAAAAACCGCTTTTAAACCGCTTGTAAACTCGTTGTTGATTACAGTGCAGTGCGGCCATATAAGCATTTTTCTGAAATTCGGTGACATTACAGCAGTTAATATACACAAAAAATCTCGGCCTTATCCAATCGAAAGCCTCCGTGGTTGAGGTGTAAGGCTCTCGACTATCGCAAGTAAATTTTATTTAATTATTCAAATTCTCAGAAACAACTCATCCTAATAGTTATATTACAGTATACACCTTTTTGTGTGAAGCTACTTGTACGTACAAGTTTTTTTTTTTTTTTTTTTAATTCTTTATATTGGCTTTCACCCATTAAGAGTGATCTTGGCCATACATTACAACATTTTTCTTATTAATAAATACAACAAATTACAGGATAAAATTGATTACACAACATGACATAACATAACGTAACATAAATAAACCAAACATAACATAAACATAACATAACATAACATAACATAACATAACATAACATAACATAACATAACATAACATAACATAACATAACATAACATAACATAACATAACATAACATAACATAACATAACATAACATAACATAACATAACATAACATAACATAACATAACATAACATAACATAACATAACATAACATAACATAACATAACATAACATAACATAACATAACATAACATAACATAACATAACATAACATAACATAACATAACATAACATAACATAACATAACATAACATAACATAACATAACATAACATAACATAACATAACATAACATAACATAACATAACATAACATAACATAACATAACATAACATAACATAACATAACATAAACGGTACAGATCTGGTAACAGTAGATTATCCCAAAATTATAAAAATAGGAACCTGTGTACAATATAAGTGTGCACTTTTCGTTATTTTACGTACAAGTTAATGTGAAGCTAAAAACATTTAAAAAAAATGGAACTGCTCTGTTATAAATGGAACAGGTATGGGTATTTTTGAATATTATAAGAGTGTTATATTATTACTAAGTGGTAAATACCTACAAGTCCTGCAGCCATTAAAGCGCAATACCTTCAAATAAAATCTGACAGATGTCATCATTAATATGGCAGCTGTTTGATCTCCATCTTCAATCTCCGTGCATCTGATATTAGATTATGCACTCCACGGACAAAAATCGTTCCTGCCCATGAATATATCATAACTCACTTACGCCGGCTCCAAATAGAAATAGGGGAGGGGAAGATGAAGGGCAGAGCTATCAGAGGGATTGAGGAGCATCGATAATTCATGATGCGAAAAGGTTTATTTCCCCAGCGAAATGACTTCTGATCTAAGGGGTGAATATCGTAAGAACGAAATTTTTGTTATTGTTTATTTTTTTATCCAAATTTATTTCCGAAAAAACTTTTCAATGTCTGATAAAGTACAAGCAAAAGTTAAGCGATCATATTCCTGCTACTGAAAATTTCATTATAAACTGTTTTCCTATACATGCGTCGTTTATATTAGTTTGTAAAGCTGCACACACACGGAAGAGCCAGCGAGCCAAACAGACCTGAGCTAAACCGAAACTCATCATGTGTGATGAAACTCAGTTGGCTTAGCAGCTAGACAGCCAGCGTTTGATATTCGGTGAGTACGAAATCCACAGAGCCGAGCCAAAAGGACGTATTTGGAAAATTGGCTTGCCAGCTCTGTCGTGTGTGTGCAATTCCCGAGCCAAAATCAGCGCAGAATCTGACTGAATTCTGACTTCGAGTCGGACAATATGGCATATGGACGATGGTTCCTCCGTGGTACGGCATCTTCAAATATTTGTAAAAAGAAAAACTGCTTTATTTAGGTATATTATTTTTAAATGAACTTTCTTTGTTGAATATTTGTAAAAAAACGTGATTGTATTTACCTATATTATATTGAATACCTATTTTAAATAATTCTCTGTTGAATATTAGTGAAAAAAAAAAATAATAATAATAATAATTGGATGACTTGTATAATAATAATAATTATAATGTTTATTTCAGCTGGACAGAGCGGTGTGTGCAATGCTCTGCCTGCCATAAAAGTTTACATTTAAGTTAATACATAAGAATAAAAAGAATAAACAAATAAATAAAAATATAAATAATCAATACATTGATGAGCACATTAGGACTTTATGGTGGCTTGAGTGAAATTCTCCATCTCTGGTGTAGCGGCGCTCCCTGCCACTGGGCAACGGCCTGGACAAGAGTGTTGTCCGATCTCTGGTAGCGCTGACTCGTCCCGGCTATTCTGTGGCGCATCAAAGCAGTGAACCCATGCACCCTTCCTTCGGTGAACATCTGTGAGGCGCTGCATCGCCAGGGGAGGCCAAATAGGGCTCTGTATGCGTGGTTGTACTGTACTCGGAGTGTGTTCATGACGCCTTGTGTGTATGTCGTCCATAGCTCGCTAGTGTAGAAGCTCTTACAATATGTTTGGAAAAGTTGCTTCTTCACCGGAGGACTGCATTTGTTGAATCTCCTGGCAAGCATGTTAGCTCGCACACTCAGTACTCTTCTTTGATGTTCTATGTCTTTTTTATCATTTAGGTCATCGGTGATAACATGCCCCGTATAGCGACGTTTTTGTGCAAAATCACCTCAAGGGCGCTGTACAAATTTATAATACATTTCTACACTATGTTATTACTAACTATTTATGGAGATAATATATAGTACAATACTTATCTGGTAGGTCACTTGAGATTAACACTTAATAAACATTATCTAATTGTGTATTAGCGAAATTTAGATACAGGATTTAGGACATAATTTGAAAATAACTGGACTTTCTCTTTGGAATGGTATATTTAATTTAAGGGTATGACAGCAAAAAGGTAAGTTTTTAGTTTAGATCTGAATTCTGTTGGACTTGTTATTGATCTTATTTCCGGAGGGACTTTATTCTAAGCCTTCGGCCCAGGTACTCCGAAAGCGCGATCACCACACTTAGTATTTGGCTTTCGCTTAGGTTCTATCAGTCTGCCTACAGCTGATGATGTTGCTGATCTAAGAGTTCACTGCCTCAGACCGGTGTTTTCCGGGACGCATAGTTCAGAGATGTAGGGATTTAAACACCATCCAGCACAGTTCGTACTGGATTCTTTCAGGGCACTTGAGCCAGTGAAGTTTACGAAGGTGTTCTGAAATGTGCCAATATTTTGAAACCCCGGTTATATACCCATATAAGATTTTAGTTCATAAGTTCGAGTTGTTCGATAGTAATACCGTTCTTAAAATATTCTTGGGATTTTTTTCTCTCTGAAGTTCTCTGGCCACCAGAAATATAACAACTAGTCCCTATAAATATTTTACAACCTACCGATTTTCATTTATGGAGCATGGCGGATATAGATCGAACTGGTTCAACTCTTCGGCTCGTTTATGTGTGGCCCCCTAATTTTTACTGTGTCCAAATGGCTCGGCAGTGTGTGTCCAGCTTAAGAATGAGAGAGAGAGAATTCAAAGTAATTGTCTTTTGCTACTTGGTTATGGACAAAGTTGGGAGGCAGATTATGGAAAGGGCTTGAAAGAGGGAAGATGAATGCCGGTTGTCCTTCCTTATATATTATCTATATCACATAAGGAATATATAGGCACAAAAACGATTCGTTAAAGGACATCTCAACTTTAAACTAAGGTTAGGCTCCGTCTGGAGAGTTTCAATCAAAAATTATTAATTTATTTTATTTTTAGTAGAGTACCTACCTGCTTTACGGCCAAATCTCAATTTTCCGATAATTAGTCGGACAGTTGTAAAACGCAATCGAGCACAACTAACAAAAATTTATCTTCTTAAATATTAATATGTAGGTATATTTTGCGTGCTTTGAAAATACAAGATTTTAATTTTTAAAATACTGATTGCGAAAGAATTATTATTTGTCACTTCTTATCTGAACTCAAGACATAAATGCTGGAAGAATTTTTAATTTCCTGGATGAGGAAATTAAATTTTGTTAACATAATTGCCCATTAACTCGTGAAATATGTGCTTGGACTTCTATAAAATGCATCCTGAATGTTAAAATGATTTATTTTTTTCAACGCACTATCATCAAAATATTCATCAAATTAGTGGCATTAACAAACTAAATAAGTTTAAGTTCAAGAGTAAGAACTAACATAAATATGTAATTTTTATTTTTAAAATTTATTTATTGCTTCTCACGGGATACGGAGAAAAATGAGTTATCCTGATTTATAAAAAAATCTCTTCCTGGAATCCTGTTCAAAACGGGACTGCAAGCCGCTTCCCGATAAAGTAAAATCATAATAATATCCACGAATGTCTGTCTTAATAATATATCATGACGAAATGCGAAGATGTTATGCTAGGTATGAACACGTGTTCGGACATTGTGACAAAACATTGGTATTTTACTTAAAGTTTATCAGGATATATATATATATTTTTTAATTATATTATTTTAATCTATCAATTCATTCGTAAATGGCCCACAATCACGTTTTTTACAGGAATACTGATAATTTGAAGAGATCCTTAATAAATTAGCAATACTTTTAATCGGGAAGTTTTCTCCGTCATAATCAACCTCACTCGGACTAATACCGTATTACAGGGTTAATAACAATAATGCTGGTTTATAAAATAAATTAATAGCCTTATTGTATAAATGGTTGTTTTCCGTTGATATAAGTCAGGAATATTATCAAGAAATATGAAAAATGGTTCCTCCGAGTTTTTTAGAGAATTTAGAATTTATCAAGTTTTACAACACCAATAAAAAAAATTGAAATACTGTTTTTCAATCCTTTCACAAGTTGCAATTTTTAACGATCGGTAATTTACCTGCTTGTACTTAGATAATATGTAATTTATATTTTGAAATTCGCATAACACACCCACCATATCTGTTATATTTGGTTTTAATAATGTCAATATCAATTATGTGCGATTACAATGTGTTAAATGTTTTTTTTTGCGATTGATTTTGTTTGACCGTTAATTATAATAATAATACTTGGATGATTTTTATAGCGCCGTTTTTGTGCAAAATCGCATCAAGGGCGCTGTACAAATTTATAATACATTTCTACAATGATCTATGTTATTACTAACTATATATGAAGATAATAATCAGTACCATATTTACCTGGTAGGTTATTTCAGTGCACGGAGAAAACTCACTGGTAATTTATGAAAAATCTGATCAAATTATTCGTTTACCTGTTGAAAACGGGACTGCAGACCTTTTAAGTATTAATTGACAGAGTTCCTAACAAAGTATCAAAGAGGACAGCGGAACGTGTTCATGCAAATACTAATATTGATATTGACATACCTAATGATATTGTCGCATTCCGTCAGGATATTTATTAGGAAAAGAGCACAAAGTCTCTAAATGACTAATACTTTATCAGAAATTTGAATGCTATCACTTTTTTAACTGGGTCATTTTTTCCGTGTGATAAAGCCTAAGTATATCCAAAGTGTTAATTTTCGCAGCAAAATAAACTCCGTACTGCATTGTATATAACCTGTGTATATGTTGGTACCTACCTCCGTTGGTTCGTGCTAAAGTGGAAAAAACTGTTTCTCAATATCCTGAGTCTCTTCTTCAAATATGGACGCAAAAAAATCTTTTAAAAGCTTACCAAGCAATTTTTCTACTCGTAGCCAATACTAGAAAACAGCCCCTATGCAAAGAAGAAACAAAAGAACAATTCGTTTGAAATGATTTGAGTTACGATGTTTTTTACGGTTTCAAAGATAAGCTCATAAATATATCGAAGACACATTGAGCACGTTTTTTTCGATTGAATTAAATCTGTTCGCTTTATTTTTTCTTAACAGATTTTCTTGAAAATGCTCTCGGCTAAAATTGTGACATTTTGATTCAATTCGTTCAAAAATTCAAATTATGAAAAGTCAAAAGAGACATTTAAAGCATTTTCAAAAAATTATATCCCATTTTGAATCTATGTATGGTAAGCCATATGGATTTTACAATCTAACAAATTAAATTCATTACTAGTAGTTCTATAAACAGTAGATCTCGCGTAATTAAAGTATTTGTGTAATTTTTTATTACTTACTAAATCACTACCGAAAATTACTCAGCAATCATAAGATTTGTAAGTAGGCACTTAAATACCTACCTACTTAATTATAAACCGTGGTTTTTTATTTATGTACAATTTAAAAAAAAATTAAGTAAGGAATTATACCATTTGTTCAAAGAAACGTCACTGATCTTTGGTGTGTATTCTGTCATTCATGTCATTCTGCTCAACTCAGCATACAAAACTTTGTCATACAAGATGACTGCCGGACAATTTCCACTCACCCTAGATTTGGCTTCAATGCCATTCATACAAAATCACATTAATGCTCTGTCGAGGGCTTTTTAGGTCCATGATGTAATATATCTCAAAGATAACTCTTTTTTCAATCTTCCTTAAGGCAGGTAGGTTAATACAATAATATCAAAACGCACAGAACAATTTATTTAAGCCACATAATAGTATGAGAAAAAAAAAGCTACCCGTAAAAATAAATATACATAAGAACCAACATTCGTTCACACTGCAAAGAAAATCCATCGTTTTCCAGGGTACGTTCCTAGTTATACCAGCTATTATAATTCACTGTGCAGTCCACATACAACCCTCCGGAAAACAACCCCCCCCCCCCCACTGTCCCCCGGGACTTGACTTATTGATCGGCCACCGCCGTGTCATGAGCGGGCACACCCCTAGACTTCATCCCCATCCCTAGCCCACGGTCCTCATCCTCAGAACAACCCTTAGCCTTCCACCCACCAACTACCCTGACAGTTCAAGTTGCACTCAGTACCTATACTACCTAACTACCTATATATAGATACAATGGGTAGATATTTATATGTTCTAAATAGGCACGTGTGGTCCAACGCCTGATTATTTTGTTACTATCCAATTTAGTATGGCAATTTCGTAATTGTTTTGGTTAGTTGAAAATAAATGTAATAAAAATATTTAATTAATTGTTCAGAATATATAAAGGTAATTTTTTCCTTATATTTTGATGAAATATTGCACTAACTAGGAAAAAAAATGCCAGTAAATTAAAATTAAGACAATAAAGCTAAAAAAATAAAAAAGATATTTCGATCTTGCCAGGATTCGAACCTGGAATCTTCTGATCCGTAGTCAGACGCGTTATCCGTTGCGCCACAAGACCCATGTGAAGCAATAGCCAAGATAAAATATAAATATAAATAGTCTGAAGTTCATTGGGTGAAGCTTATAAAAAGTGACGCTAGATATCACTTTACATTTAATAAAATAAAAAATATTATTTATATTGTACAATCGACGAGAATCTAGAATATTAGAAATAAAAATTTGATAAAAAATAATTACATATTCCTAAATAATTTTATATTTTTATATTTTAAATTATGATTTTTGTAATAATCCCGGAGAATTTTTATATGGTTCGTAAACTGTAACTGCATGGAAAATTGTTCAATAGTCCTTTTTATTCTCCCTAAAATTTCCCTTGGGCAATTCAAATGAATAATGCAGGCTACGAGCCTAGGGACTAGGGGAAAACTCGTTGCATAGTGTTGCGTGGTGTTGCGCGTCGGCGAGACTTGGCGGGCATAAACATTGAACACGCGCCACCCGTAATATTTACCGTGCCGAGTAAACAAGCTAGGAAAACATTGGGCAGTTATTGCGTGCATCAGAATAATGCACGCAGTTACAATTTTTTTCCTTTTTTTTTATAGAAGCGTTATTTGTCTCCTAACAAAAAAAAGATCTGGAAAAAAATTTACTCGGTTAAAAAGCAAGATGGCGTAGCGTTGTTTGCAATTCCAACGACTGTCATGAAATCAATTATTTAAACGAATTGACTATTATTGCATTTCAACAGTGAGTTGATAATTGAAAATCCTTTTATGCCTAGATGCATCTTATATAACTACTAGTAATAAATGATTATTATAACTTTCTTGGTGATTTCTTTTGTAACTTTAATACTTTGGTGTTTAATTTGTTATATTGTAAAATCCATATGGCTTACCATACATAGATTCAAAATGGGATATTATTTTTTAAAAATGCTTTAAATGTCTCTTTTGACTTATCATAAGTTGAATTTTTTAACGAATTGAACCAAAATGTTACAATTTTAGCCGAGAGCATTTTCAATAAAATCTGCTAAAAGAAAAAAATAAAGCGAACAGATTTAATAATGTATAAATAAAGGCATATATATGTACTATAATTCAGAAACGTAACATTAATCAAGATCTATGAAGCTTTGTATTCTCCTTTTGAGATCCGAAAAATCAGACAAGACACCACATTCTTTTTTCCAAGTTTTTCAACTGCTAGAAATATTTTTTTAAATTAATGAATGTAGACGGTTTCCGGAAACACGTAGTACCTACAAGCGGCAAACTGGTGAATCTATTAATCTATATCACATTTGGAATAGATTTTGTTGAAAGAATCTTTTGATTTAAGCTTTAATTTTCGAGTAAATCGGGTCCGAAGATGGAATTTTTGGAATTGTCACACCATGTAGTGAAATTATGAAAATGAGACAAATGTGAATAAGAATAAAAATCACGGGCGAAACCGGGTAGTAAGTCAAGCGCTTAAAAAACTTTTAGGTGCCATATATAATGGGCAGTATGCACTTTCCTTTGTATATTTCATCCCCTTAGCAAAAATCATCCCTCATCCGAATTAGAAGTCTTGACTTCATTAGGCAGCATCGTTTCCACGATACAAACTACAACCTAATCTAATTAGCCTCCCACTGTGTGTTCTTCATAGAATAATATGAATCGACATCACCCAGTACTCGCTGCCCCTACACCCCGCACTCAAAGTATATTGCACTTTCGCATTCATTAATGCCGTGACGTCACGGAGGCCACGTGACGTGACACGTGGGCGGGGCTGTGTCAATAATGTGTAATTGGAGCACGTGACCAGCACGTGTCTTCATCAGACTATATTGTTGCTAAATTATATGCCTAGATCTACGGGGTCATTATACAGGTATAAAAGTGGTTGATTTTGATTAAGGCGATGCACTACGTCATATAATATTTTAAATTGAGCTGTTATCAATAATAACCCTTACGTAGATGGCGATAAGGTTTAAATTCCCGCTTAACACCATTCGCCTCTTTTGATTTATGCAAGAAAAAAACATTGCCAAAAAGTGCCTTTTATTTTATTCTGTGGATAAATATTTAATTTGTTTTCGATCATTTTATAAATAACTTAATTTGCCACATTATAAAATAAAATCATAACCGAAAATGGTTTTTGTAAGTAGGAGATTTTGAACTTTAAAGCAATTTTTATAGGTCTTATACATTATTTTTTTCTGGGCTTATAAAAAAACTTATCTAAAAAATACTAGATTATATCAAAGGCCAAGATGTAGTCTATTCGCAGTATTTAATAAAAGCATCTGAAACATTCCCAGGCGACAAAATTTTCAAACCAAAAATACATGTTTTTGCATTACTACGTATGGCATCGCCTTAAGGACTCGGACTATATTCGGACCAGGGTGGTAGATACTCTCAATAGCGACCTGCTGAAAGAAATGGTTTTAGCCGTATTTAGTGAACAGATATGGATAGCCAGCTACTATCCCAGCTTCCTCTCCCCAATATCCTTCTCCTCCCCGCTACCTCACAACATACCTTGATTGGGGTTTCCATAGTCTCACTGTCTCCAGACGGTTGGGAGTAATCGAAACTCTTGTGCGGTATCACACATAAAAAAATTCAAGAACGTTCCGGCGCCGAACGGCCGGAAACTAGCGAATACATTCCCGACGCATGATATTTTTGGAATCCGTTTCGACGAGATAACTATCCCGTGATTTTTGACGAGAAAATTTATTTAGATGGAAAACGCGCACAGAAGGCTACACTGAAACTCTTTCCATTTGGCCATCTTTGGGACGTACTAACCATCCTGCACGGAGAAACCTTACTGATATAAAATATTACATATATAGGACAAATTATTCGTTTTCCTGTTAAAAACGGGACTGGAGGCCTATAACGAATGATTTGACAAATTTCATAAAAAAACTGTCAGTAAAGGACGAATATGTTATGAGGATGTCGGAAAAATAAAAATAAAAATATTTAATCGGACAAGGGCACCTGCGTGAACACGTGTTCATATATATTCTGAATGACCAATATTTTATTAGGAAATGGTCACGCAGTCACATTTTTAATAGTATCTTGATAAAAAAGCCGTAGTTATTTGTCTCCGTGTGTGAGAGTTTCCTATTAAATTTTAAATTAGTTTCTCAAGTTCACGATCTATTATAATTCTTGAGAGTTTCCTAGCGAAAGTCCGAAAAAGTGTTTTCTGTCCAAAACTGCTTTACTTAAACATGAAAGTAGTAAAATATTAGTATAAAAGATATGAAAATCTAGATACGAGTGTACACATATTGACGAACACGTAAAATTGGCAATAGATTTTATAGCTGTTTTATCTCATTCGTATCACTACTTTTGAGACATGTTTCTTGGATTTGGTTTTATAGTTTCCTTTCTTATTTCAATAAACTATTAAATGTTATTTGAAAATGCTCTCATAAATTTACTGACGATGAAAAAATACATTTACCAAATACACGAATAGTTTGAGCACCCCAAACATAAAAGATTACCGACCGTAATTATGACACTTAACTAGTTGTATTTTGATTTACTGGCCTTTTAAATATCTTGCACATGCGTTTATAAATCACTGTGTCTATTGATGCTCTTTTCAAAGATATAACAGAAAATGAGATGAGGAACCCGTGGTGATTTTTTACTAAAATGGCGCTAAACAACTGATCAAATTACTGTAAATTACTAGTAGTTTTGTGAACTGTGGACCTCTCGTTCATAAAAGTACGTTTCTAATTTTCTCTCTTTTAATAAATAAATAAAAAATCAATTTAAAACCTTCCATCTGAAATCTTAAATACGAGTAGCTACCTACTTGGAGAAGATTTAAGATTGTCACGGCCAAAGGTTTGTTGCAGTAGCCATAATTAAGTGTTCGATAAATTTAATCCAATAGTTGTTATTTGTTGGCAAACGTAAAGCACATCGGTACGAAACGTTAACTAAAGAGGATATAGCGCAACGCGGCATAGTACCCTAAAAATCAATGACTTTACTACTTACTTACTTAATTAGAAACTACGTAATATTGTACGCAAGTAAATAAGGAATCACACAATTTGTCCAAAGAAAAGACACTATCTCCATGAATTTTTTTTCAGACAGGTAGGTACCATAATATTGAAAAGCTCAATAGTCAAAGTTAGCAATATAGCTAAAGTAAGGTTTTCTTGAATAATAAAGTAGATCTAGCAGATTTTCTAAATCGGATACGGAACGTACAAACAAAAGTTAAAAAGAGGACTTCTCTAGGCTCAGTCGATGACATTTTTTTATTTATAATCAACGGCCAGTTGGTAGCCACTATTAAAGTTCTTCTCTTGAAAACTAAAGGAGGTTGAGAAATTAATATTTCTCTAATATTTCGCTAATTCAATTGCACATAAAAGTGTGTAATTAAATTAGCGCAAAGTTTAGTTCTGAGGATAGTTTCCATACAAGACTTTAAGTAGGAGGTGTGCAATACAGATATGAATGTGGATGAAGGAGTGTGTGCCGAGGGTTCTCCGTTCTCTAATTACTGTTTAGAGAATGTAATAATCAATAATGAAGTATTGGTTAAATTTAATTCCAGAGTTATTATTTGTTGACAGAAAAATCACTCAGCGTTAAGTTTTACAACCTTCTCAGCACGAGCAGAAATAACAATTTCCTAAAAAAAATAGTTTTGCACATTGCGGTTAGTTTAAGTATTAATTACTCTATTTATTTGGGTAACATAACTCGGAGTAGTAACAAAGTCGGACGTAAAACCTTGGCGCCAGTTAGTCATGAAAACTTAATGAAGACATGAAAATCAGACGTGTGAAGAGTTATTATCTGAAAGCTCCTTCTGTTTTCTAACTCTACCGGTCTGGAGCTGTGGTCAGAATAATAAATAATAATTACTGCTTCATATTTCATAGTACCTTTATTTGTATCCTGGAACGTTGTGCCAGGATTAAGTTGTAAACCACAAATTCCTCCAAGATCACTCCAAGAAGAAAATATAATTTATTTAAAATGCTTGAAATGACTGCAGCGGACATTCTTTGAACACATGTTCGGTGGTCTGCACCACACCGCATTCACAAATCGCTGACTCTTTAAGGCTCCACCTGTGTATCATATGGGCCCAGCGGCTGTGGGAGGACCTTATCCTATTGATGGCGGATGAGAGCAGAGGACGAACGAGAGGCAGTGAGAATCCATTTATCACATTGACCGATTGCCACGAGAGTCTTCTATATAAATTAGCAAAGCTTTATTATTAATCCCATAAGTACTGAGGTACAAAAAATCCTTACCCTCAAAAATGAAATTTTGACCTCTATAAAAAAAAAACTAACAATTTTTTGGGGGTTATTCTTATACAGGGTTTTCCAATAAGAGTTAGTATTTTGATATTCAATCGTAACAGATCAATGGTTTCGTTGCTTGTGTGGCACGTAGCGCCGTCTTGTTGAAAGTAAACGTTATCCAGATCAATACCATCCAATTCCGGCCATAAAAAATCATTAATCATCTCTCGATAGCGCAATCCATTCACCGTAACTGTTGCTCCAGCCTCATTTTCGAAAAAGTAAGGTCCAATTACTCATAAACCGCACCAAACAGTCACAAGTTGAGGATAGAGAGGCTTTTCAACAATAACTCTTGGGTTTTTCAAGCCCCAGATGCGACAATTTTGCTTGTTGACGAAGCCACCGAGGTGGAAATGGGCCTCATCACTCAAGATGATTTGCATTTGATTCACTCAAGTGAATTTTAATAATTTCAATGCGTTGTTGAAGCGTGTATCGTTCCATTTTTATTAATGAGGTAGTTTCTACTTGTCAAATGTCAAAAAATAACAGCTTCAAAAGTAACATCTACCGAAATAGCGGGCTATTCAAAATAACACCTCTTATTGGAAAACCCTGTATATGTATACACACTGAAAAAGAACCCAAAAAACACAACTGAATATTTATTTATAATAAGTTTACTGTTTTTTTTGTTGCTGTAGTATTTTCCGATTAACATAACAAACAGCCAATTGTCGGTCCATACCAAAATACTAAAATCCGACATACAATGTCAATACGTACTGCGACAATTAACGAGCCTTAAAATATTTATTTAATATGATGGGTCGCGGTTAAGTTCGGGTGATGAATCTCTCTCTTCTCTTTGTGTTCGGTTTTTTGTCTCAACTGTAGCACGTGCCGCTGATAATACTGACTAGCCTGTGCTCCGGGTACAGATTTCATCAGCATCTGGTAACCGTACTAGTTGCTAACCAACCAACGGAGAGTAGATATTTGCGTAATTACATAATAAAAACCAAGATCTACAGAAACATACATCTTTTTACACTAGTAAGTATGCAAGTTTGAATATTTTCTCAACCCGCGATATCCGTAAATATATTTATTTTACGTAGGTATATAAACTATCGTTTTTCTAATAAAGCCTTTCCTGGTTTGTGTTACTTCAGTAAATTAGTAATTTCAAGTATTTATAAAGTCGATGTAATTATAGTTTTTTATTAATTTCCAACTTATTGAAATTGTGAAGCGCCTTGACTAATGTGATAATGAAAACTTACCGATTTAAAATAGTGATTATTTATTAAAAAATCTCTTGAAATTATTCGTAATATGTTTAAATAGGGACTGGATTCCCTAAACGAATGAATTGATAGGATTCATGTTATGACTGTTTAGTAAAAATATAATGTATTAACGCGACGCCATGTCCATAAAAATCATTGCGTATTAGTTAAAAAATATATTTTATTAGGAAACAGCCTGCTGTCCCGTTTTAACAGGATTTTAACAAATCAGCAATTCCCATTTTTCTCCGTGCATTTAGATATAATTTAACCATGCTGTATTGAAACCTCTGAGTATCGCTTTGCTAACCAAACTTCATATTTTCTGGGTAGGTAATCACATTATGTTTTCAAAAAAAAATGGCAATTAACTATAAATGAAATATGACACCAATAAAAAAGTGCATATTATATTACAAAATAAGGTACTTAATTTTTTTATTGTTCTCTAAAGTATTATCCCGTTAAACTGCAACTAAGCTAAAATATGCTTACACAATATTATTACTAATTATAAATATACATAATATTGTTGCTACTTATAAGATATTCAGATTATTATTATTATTTGCACACAATCTAAAATAACACTAAATATACATGCTTTCAGCATATATCTGAATCTGTTTGTGAATTTACATTTTTTATGTTAGGTACTTGGCAACATGTTGTACATTTTGGGCAATGATTGAATAAACTAAAAGTGACAAGATACCTAATTTGTCGAAGAAGATTGTTATTTATATTTATTCGGACGTTAAGATATGTCGTTAAGATTCCCACTTTATTTTAGAGATTTGATAGGGCAAATTCAACCGCAGGTCTCTACAATACACTAGGCCGCGTGTCGTATATTTTTGTGCACGACTTTTTCACTTATGTCGTTAAGATTCTGGCTTTATTTTAGGGTATTGTCTCGTCTTAATCGAATTATCAATTCTTTAGTCGGCGACTTCGATTGATGAAAGTATCTCGATTAATACCAAATCAAAAACATCATGAAACTGGGAATGCAAATATACTTTATTATTTAAGTACATATAATTTTATTTGACAAATAAATGTATTTCTTTTAACTCTGTTTAGTCATCTTACTGCCATATATTTAAATAATTTGTTTTATGTAGGTATACATTACCTACAGCTTAGATGATAAATTAACAAGCTTTGGTTGATGCATTCTGAAACCTAATCAACCATAATTTGGCACTAAGGCAAAAGGGTAGACCAAACCATTTTAACTGTTAACAAACCATTTTACTCGCGTTTTGTTTGATTTTCCCCTTTTTCGAAGGTTCGGCAATTTAACAGAGAGCTTTTCATAAATTTCCGCGGATTTATTTTGATCTGAAAGAAGCTTTGATTGAGCTTTGCTTGATGTACCGCACGTGACGCCTCGTTTGCAGGCAAATGTTTCGCGCACATGTATGCCATTTCTCATCGAGCAAACTCCACCATGTGTTGGACCAATCCATAGACAACAATCCTTCTCTTTTGTCAGGGGAGATGAAACCGCTTTGTTTTGCAGATGAAGTGATCCAAACATTGAGCTAAACTTGCGAATGCTCAAACTATACTCTGAACAAATTAAACATCTGCCTTTTAAATATGCATTTTTGTGCACCTACATGATTAATATTTCACGATATTTGCATGCTCGAAGAAAACTTAATGATATAAAATACTGTTAGTTTATTAAAAATCTGGTCAAATTATTCGTTTTCTTGTTAAAAACGGGACTTTAACGAATGAATTGACAGAGTTCCTAACAAACTCTCAGTAAAGCACAAATATGTTATAAGGAAGTCGGAACACGTATTCTTCAAAATAATAGTATCATCGCATCTCGCCCATTATATTATTAAGGCCACCTGCTTGAACACGTATTCTGATATATTCTGAATGACTAATATTTTATTGGGAAATTGTCATGCAGTCACATTTTTAACACAAAAATCTTCATCTTGATAAAAAGCATTACTCATTTTCTCCGTGAAGTATCAATTAAAAGTTAATGTTTTATGAGGAACGCGTTCATTCAATTACTGATATTGTCACTTTCCGTGATGATATTTATTAGGAAAAGAGTATTCTGAAAGGCTAATATTTTATCAGGAAATTGGCATGCTATCATTTTTTTAACGGGACCGTTTTCATGTGTGTTCTTATTCAGTTGGTCTGTCATTTTTGAGAAACATGACCACCAAACTAATTACCCTTAATAAAACAGGCTCCACCATATGAATTAGATCCTTTATCATGTCAATAGAGACGATACGATATTTCAAGGTACAAAAAAAGTTTTTCCAAATATGTGATATTAAGATACACGTCTTCAAAAAACAGAGACATACCTAGTAATAATAGGTACCAATCCATAACCTACCGTACTGGTGATTGTATTGAAAAGTAGTAATTTATTTGTGGATATATATTTATATGTCTCAAAGTTAAGGTGTTTAAAATTTCTTAAAAATGTAACAGATTAATTAAAGCATGCTGAGAACAGAACTTTTTCACTTTTGCAAAATACCTAGTAATAGTAAGCCGTCAAAGTGATATTATAAGGCGTGTAATGTCACGGTACATGCACGACACTAATTACAACAGCACTGCATTTGAATTAAGCCTGTGACAGACCACGCTAAGATACAGTGGCTTGGGCCTATTTTAGCATATCGATCGCCATACGTTGCCATTGGGATTGTTTGACGAGCGTTAAGGCAAAGCTTAATGCCAAATTACTATTTTTATTAATCTTTATAACGAATTGGTGTACATACCAAAAAATATGTTTTATATAAATTGAATGTTTTCCTATCGTTTCGCTTGAGTAGAATGCAAATAAAAAAATAAATAACTCAATAAATTTTTTTTTTTTTTTTTTTTTATATTAACTCCACACAGGAGGCCCTGAAGAAAATAATTTCCCTCAGGGCCTATGTCATCTTTGGGGATGCTGTGTGGAGGGTCTAAATAAATGTAAGCTACTAAAAAAAATATTTTTTGAATAGAAATGTATGAACGCGTAAAGAAAACAAATTTTTAAAAATACAGTATTATAGCTAAGATTATTTGTGACAGTTTCATTAGAATAACTTTTATACTTTCTCATAAAATTATTTACAAAATAAATAAAAACCAGTTTTGTGCTTGACATCGAACGTTTCTAGACTCCGTTTGTCAAGCGATTTTAATGCCTATTACCTACAATATAAGGTATACCAAGAATATACACATTTTTGGCTTGTATATTCCCTCTAAGCTGAGAATAGTCCAAGTAAAGTCAATTTGATAACTCATAACTTCGTCATATTTGAAGATATCTAAAAACAAATCTTACTGTCGTTATTAACTCTTTCAAATTTAATAAATTTTCATTAAAATAAAATAAAATAAAATATAAGACATTTTCCCTCTTTGAATAAATATTCTCTCAAGCCATATTTAAAATTGCATCCCCTCCATTCAACATATCATCTCTTCTAAGTCTGAATTGGACTCAATCTTCCATATAATTTTGAAATTTTCCAATTTAAACCAAATTGATACATAAATTCATTTTCCCTCTCTCCAAAATAATAATATTGGACAATTTGTATAGCGCCGCTTTTGTGAGATATCACCTCAGAGCGCTTATACGGAGTGATGGCGTGGAACACCCGTGAAAGTCAGAAACATAAAAAATATTTCATTAGTAACTCGTAAAGTCCTTTCTTCCCCTAATTATTCTATTTTTTTTTACTTTATTACATTTATTATACAAACTGTACCTACATTGGTTACAGTCATGAAAAAATTTATACAGATTAAATATTATTTAAAAATAGATAGGTACTTATAATAATATGTTTCCTTGCAATGTCTTATTTGTGGAAGGTCCGGGTGTTTATCGGGTGAAGTGTGCAATGTATGTTGTCTGTATGTGTGAGTATGTTTGTACTGTGAGTTGGGCGATAAATGGTGATGTATAGAAGTGAACCGATATGCACGTTTTGAACAGTAGTTTATGTTATTGACAGGATGCTCTTTTTAAATGTGGTTAGCGAATAAATAACAATGCCAATGCTAGATTATAGGTGAATGTTATTGAAGGTTTGAAGAGCACTGATGATTGGTGAATTTTGTTTTGTTATTAGACGTGTAGAATAGTGCTCTATTTCGGGGATATATCTCAGTACATTTGTGAACTGGTGTTTTGATGTATCGAATGATGTAGCCTCACGATAAATTAACAGATCTTATTTTATTGATGTTTTATCGATTTACTTTGATAATATATTATGAAAATAATGTAATGCAAAAATATTCGTTTTTCATTCAACACGCAAGGAGAAAACTTAATGATATAAAATATTGTTAATTTATTAAAAATCTGGTCAAATTAATCGTTTTCCTGTTAAAAACGGGACTGGAGGCCTATAACGAATGATTTGACAAATTTCATAACAAACGGAAAGTCGGAATACGTGTTCTTCAAAATAATAATTATATTTATTCGGAAAAGGCCACTTGGGTGTAGATACACGTATTCACATATATTCTAAATGACTAATATTTTAGTAGAAAATGGTCATGTAGTCACATTTTTAACAGTATTTTTCATTATTTTTCAGTATTTCAACATTATGATAATATATTTGTGATTTACTAAAATTTTGTCGGGAAACCTGTTAATTCATTCGAAAGGCCTGCAATACCGTTTATAACCGGATAATATTTCTCCGTGCAGTGCGTTTGACGTCCTATTTCTTCCGGTCACCCAATTCAATGTATTTTTAACATAATTCAGAACTAATACAGGAGTACAGCATAACATGGGAGGATATCACAACACGTGGTGTAAAGAGATAAGAAAAGTTCCCAACTTTCCCATGCTGTTCCGACTGAGATGACGTGCCGGATCAAATGTCTCAGCAGATAACAGAGCAGCATAATCAGGCAACAAGCACGTCTGCTGACTGCAATCTGTGTCAATTTCTCATTCGTGATATAAGACTACCCAACCTTCAGTCTTCAGTCTTCCAATGGAATGAAATGACTATTGTACAGACGTGCCTAGTAAAGTCATCTAAGATATTTTTTTTGTGTAAAATTGAAAAACGAATCAAAAGTTTGCATCCATTCAAATTCTAATATGGACATTGACCTTCCTTTTCTTGTTAAAGTCAAGTGTGCCGAAATTTTATCAATGTCGGAATAAAACTGTAGATTTGTCTTAAAATCAAATCCATACCTTCCGCCTGCTGCAGACACTCTCATTTAGATCGATATACAGATGAAGAAAAAATGTATGGTTAATAGTCAAGGTTGGGTGTTGTTAAGTAGAATTTTATTGATTTTAAAAATTTGATTTAGAACTGAAATTCTCGGATTGAAACTCACAGATATAAAATATTGCTATTCATTAAAAATCTGGAAAAACTAAAAACAGGACTGGAGGCCTAAGAAATGAATTGACAGATATCTAACAAACTCTCGGAAAAACACGAATATGTTATTAGGATGTCGGAATACGTGTTTACAAATATTGTCGTATTTCGTCATTATATTTATCAGAAAAGAGCAGCTGCATTTTATTACAAAATTTATTGTAATCACGTTTGTAACAGGATTTTAATAACAAATAATTACAAACACCTAGTGGAAAATTTAGCACAAAGAAAGCCTTTGGGGTTCAAGTATTACGTAAGCAGATTTATTACAATTATTTACCCCCTCTTCCCCCTTGTCACCAAAAGTAAGCAAAGCTCTTACCCCCCCCCCCCCCTCCCATGCTTACGTAAAAATTGGTACCTGCGTGCATTTTTCTGTTAATGTATTCTGTTTTTTTATTGATTCATAAGCACTTTTAAAAATAGACTTAGGATAGAGGACTTTAATGCACATAATATTCATTTAAACAAACTAAGCGATTACCTAAAGGTATCAATTATTTGTGAGAATCCCCGAATATGTATTCGGTTTTCAAACATAGACAATGTGTGGGTTGCCAATGTGTAAAAAAAATAACTACTGCTGAGCAGTGCTGACGTAATCACTATCTCGAGCCCCCCACCCCCCCATGTCATCAAAAATAAGCAAAGCAAAGACCCCCCCTGCCCCCCTATAGTGCTTACATAATACTTGAACAAAAATAAAGTTGGTTGTTTACAGGTGAAAAAAATATAATAAACAGTAATTGTTGATTAAGGTACTGGTACACATTGAATTATTTGGCGGGTTGGAAATAAGCCGACATAGCTCTATGGTTCAGAGCACCTTACCGGACATCAGAAGGCGCGGGTTCAATTCCCGTTGGCGGCATTTATTTTTACTCGGGAGATATTTTCAATTTGTATTGATATTTCAGGCGACTAATTATTGCTTATAATTATTTGTTATCCGTTATGCTATGCATAAAATCATTAAAAAAATAAAGGATTTTAATAAATCAGCCAAGATCATTTTTCTCCGTAAAGGCACTAAAGAGGTAAGGTGAGTTATGCGTACCTTACCCACTGAATTAACATATTAATTAATTTAGTAGGTAAGGTACGTATCAGAATCCCAATAGTCTTAAGCAAAAAAGCTTCTATTCTTTTGGCTCCATTACACAGCAATATCAATCAAAGTACAAACTTTCAAACAAGCCCTTGTAGCTATAAAAACGTAAAAGAACAACACCTACTTAACACGAGAAATGTGTACAAACACACATTTTCTATAAAATAATAGTAATAGTTTATTCCAAATGTATGCAGGGGTAATGCATATTTTGATCTTTTGAAATAATAAGAAAAACAATACATAGGTACATAAAATAAAAACAGAAAACGAAAAACTTAAATGAAAAAATGCGGAAAAGAAGTGAAAAATGTTAAACACAAAATGGTGGTTATTTGACCGTATCCCGTCTCCAGAGGGTCATGAGGGGGGACTCCATCCAGGCAACCATGGCAGTGATGATGTATTATTTTATTAGTGTAGTCTGCGTCATAAGCTTCCAATGGGGTGGCGGAAAAGTACTCTGAAACAGTGCACTCGTCGCTCTAGGAATATTTTCGTAGCGCTGCAGTATCTTGGTAGGCGGAATAGTTGGAGATAAGCATTGTTGTAACTTTTAGCTTATGCCATCGCGATGCAGTGTAGTCTACCCACATTTCTGACGTGTACAGAGAAGTGCAGAATACGTTGAAAAGTGCAGAATACGTTGACGTTTGTACTGCAAAACTGAAAACGCCTTGAATGTATGTGTATTGAATAAATCAATAAATCTTTCAGCACTTTACCAAAGTAGAGAGATGCAAAACAACCCTGTTGCTCGCTACTTCTGAGTGTTGATATTTCTTACTTTAGATATTATTTATATCGTTTGATTGGTCAAACTGTCGGAGCGCAAGAGTCTGAGCTCTCAATCCATTATCGACTATCAAATACTTAGCAGAGTGGCAGTGTTGAAAAGTCTGCAAAATATTTACGGCCGGAAGATTTGGGAGCACTTAAAACGTCGAGATATTCCGGACACCTCGAGTCGGAATAAACATTTATTTTAATCGAAAGGTGTCGAGAGAAATGGAGGATGGAAGTTACTTAATGTCAGCTTTGGTAACTCATCGGGGATTCGCTTTATTAATCGATTTGTTTATTGGTTTGAATTAGATGTGTGTATTTTAGTATGGGAGTCAATATATTAAAGAATTATTTTTTCCTGAACCGCAGTGTTCAAAAATCTAATGACATCAGCTTTTTACAAGTGGAATAAAGAAATAACAGCAATTAATTTACCCATCGTCCATTATGATATATAACTAATTGTTTGGAATTATTAAAAACTAAGAAGGTGTATCTAAGTATTGTGTTTTCAGTATTAAAAGCAGTGTTTTACGAAAAATGAAGGGTTCCGATACATTAAAAGGTCTGAGGTAGTCAGCTCTTTCATCAGCTACAGGCAGATTCGCATTTCGTCTTCATATAATAAAAGGATAAGCGCAGCTGTATAGTTTGTTAGGAAATGGAATGCTTTTTTTTAACAGGATTTTAATAAATCTCATTTTTCTCTGTGTACGTACTAATCGTACGAGTTTAGGATAATATTATTAAATTGATTTACCTCCATAATTTTAACACATTATAAATCAAGTTGGTGTGACTTTAAGTAAATGCATAGTTAAATTAACATCGGATTAAGGTCTGCTTGAATATGAAACAGAATAATAGTGATATATAAACATGTGTGTATCTGGTGTGAAATAAATCTTCCAGACAAGCCTAACTTCAAGATAATCTTCTTCCGAATGATAATATCAAGTTCGTTAATTCATCTTATCTTTTATCTACAGTAATTAAAGCACGTGCAGTTGTTTGTGTGCAGTGTCGGTTCAATAAGTGCATTTGTACTTGATACGAACTGCGTACCTACTGGAAATTATTATTGAGTTGACCAAGGTTATTAGTTATTGAGTTATTGGCTAATTAGGTATGAATTATTAATAATTTTAAACAGGTGGGTATCGTTACTTCACGGAAAATGAGTATTCTATAAATTGATAATAATCTCATGTGAATATTATTATAGGTAAGTACAAGAATCATTAAAACTTTTGCAATATTATGAGAAATATCTATACCTACATTATTAGATACTGACGTTTAATCTGCCTTCTTAAATTGAGCTATAGACAAATAGAGTTTACATTCCTTGCACTACCAGTGTAAAAAAATTTTCACTTGAGGGAAGTAGGAAGGGGGTGTGGCTGCTGTCGATGTTGCCCGAATCCTTCCGACTGCGAGCGAACTCGAAGAGCCGCGCGAATGCTTCACGAGTTTTTAACATTAATAAGTCAATTTACACGACTACTAATGAAAGATTATACCATTGCTTCCCTATATTTTCCAATACGACTTGTACTTGTACAGACCTGTGCCCGGCAAGCGCTTGAAATCGACTGATGCCCATAATATCTCACATCGGACAATGATCCAATATGCGTGGCCCATACTTAGAAAGTCAAAGCTGGCTCTATCTATATACCTTAATGCCTTCTCAGTCATTATGATGGTACTTATCTAAAATTAATAAAGCTCTCCGACAGAAGATTGGTATCTGATGTAATTTTTATTTTTAATCATAAATTTTGACAACCCTCCATTATTGCAATGAATTTCATTTGGTGTTCCCTATAGAGTCACGCGAACTAAAATATCTTTAATAATGTCAATATCAATTCGTTAATAAACTCCTTTGCCACACACAGCTTCGGTAAACCAACATGCAGATATAGCAGATATTTTTAATAACACCAAAAGAACTTACAAAAATATATTTCGTGAAATTTTTGAAGAGTTTTTTTTTCTATATCCTCATTTTAAATTTTGGTTTATTTGAATAATATTACTATGTTTGCACTGTATTATTATTTGTACCGTAAATAAATAAAAAAAATACTAAATATTATTCATCCAAGAACTAACAAACAAAATATTGGTGATATCATTATTAGTCAGTTGACATTTATTTTATAAATCAGGTTTCCGAACAAGCCTGATATTTTGGGTAGCATAAATTGTAGGTTTAAATCCTATTTTTTCGCGACCAAGAGAATCAGAGTGCGTGGTTATAGGGAGGGGAAGGAGATGAGGAAGATGAAGGTGGGGAAATACATGGCTATTTAGATCTGGTCAGCGAATGTTAGTCTTTCGCACTTAAATTAAAAAATTGTGAAATAACATCATTCAGTGAAATATCAATTAATTCAATATAATTTAATTTCTCATGCGACCTCCGGATCCGTTGCCAAGAATCGTAACCACTGATCCACGAAGGTTGTCCTCGATACGAATCTTGTCGAGCGTTGCACGGAGTAAACTGACTATTGCTAATTTATTAACAATCTATCATTGACTTTTTCTAAAAATAGTGGTTAAGAAGCTTTTCCGGTAAGACGAGAGATATTGGGTTTTATTCCTGTTGTGACCGTTTTCTTTTTTATTTTCTGTGTCGTGATCTGTTCCATGTTTCGTTTAGATTTATTAGTATTATCTTCTTCTTAACAGATAACCGGTCACCTTTGACTTTTTGAGTTCGTTCGGGGTCGGAAGGATTCGGGCGACATCAACAGCCACCACTATATTTCACACTGATATTGCAAGAAATGTAAACTATATTTATTGATAACTCAATGTAAGGAGGCAGATTAAAAGTCAGTATCATAGGTCATAGGCCGTACGTCAATAGATATACTCGTAAGTCTTAAATGTAAATTACTAGTTTTAAGGCAGTAGTTCTAGTATTAATTATTTAATTAATATATTTGAACAGCGCCCATGAGGTGATTTTTCATGAAAACGGCGGTATATTATATAAACAGCGAAATATTATTAATAATAACGGTATCATATTCCTCATAATATAGCCAAAGTTATCATGATTGTTGTATTTAACTGTAATAATACTCACATGAGATTATTATAAATTTGCAGAATACCCATTTTCCGTGAAATATCGATACCTTACCTATTAATGGGTATAACCTTTAAAAAAGATAATGAAAAAGTTTTTCCTCAATATTAAGAATTTCTTAAAATTATCGGTAATTCCAGTTTAAAACAGGATTGCAGGCCTTACGAATGAATTGACAGACTTCCTGATAAACTTTTAGTAAATTACGAATATATTATAATGTCGAAATATGTGTTAAATGTTTAAACAAAAAATATTTGTATTATCATGATATATTCAAGGTAAATCAATAAAAACAATTTAAAATTGATGTTTTACTAATAAGGCCAGTTAATTTATCGTGAGGGCGAAAAACGATTTCTCTCTATGTGCAATAACAGAAGATTATTAATGAGACGATGTTGTGTGGCAGTCTATTCTCTCTGCCTATCCCTCTGGGGAAACAGCGGTTGCTAGTTAGTTTCTTTTTTTGTTTGGCCAACTCCTCCTCGCTTTTGTTGAAGTAGTATCAGATTATATTTTATAATTAATAACCCAATTCATGATGTTTTGTGAATACCTCTCCACTTTAACAGAAATATTGTTCACAAAAAAAAACAAATTTTTGCATTTTACTATCCAGCTGAGATTTGCTTCTGACATAAATAAAATAATTTTGTTTTAAAAATATTTAGGTACCGTGTACCTATATTGTTATGTGTTTCTTTCTTGGACGGACATCAAGTAATTGTCTGCAGCTGTACAATACTTAATTACTTAATTCACATGTGTTCAATAATTGGTAGCACCATCTCATTTAAGTACTCTTATAGAATAAGCACGGCTTTGAAATCTATCCCAGTCAAGTGATTGGTGCATCTCAAATACGTTGTGATGATGCCCAAGATAGGGCGTCTCTTGTTCTAGCAGGCGGGAAGGCGGATATGACGTCATTACTACTCAACTGGGCGCCAGTGATTGAATAGAAAACAAGCCACTGTGACGCCAACAGCGAGAAAATAAGATGACTTCGAAGTGACGTAATTCTGCGCAAATTTAAATGATCAATTTGAATAATGCAAAGATGATGGAATAACTACATTTATAATTTTAAATTTAACCTTAAATGACGATCGTTGTCATTGTACCTAAATAAGATATCCATTTTACTTTTTTTATGACCATTTTTTTAAGTACTAATTTTTAATTAGATTAAAATTTAGAATTATGTGTTTACAAATTAAACAATATTACAACAAATTAATTCGTCATTTTGATGAACGTTAGCTATCCAGAGTTAAATAATACACGTATGAACGGCTTCTACGGGTAAATTCAACAAGTACAGGTAGCTGTTACCCACCTACTGTAATAAAACATACCTACTACATGACTTCACCCGAGTTTCAACACTTTTTTCTCATATTTACTAATTATCGTGACGAAAAAAATGCAACATACGAAAACATGGAGTCTTGTCTTATTTGTTGCGTCTTACTATTCCTCCTACTTCGTGAACCAACTTTGCAGACTGTCTTTTAGTATTCGTTATCAGGGCAGATGCCTTAGAAACGTATACAGAAACGATAGTTTAAATAGGACAAATAACATAAAGCTATACCAGTGCTCTTGAGGTATTTAAAAAAAAAACAGTGTTTTTTTACAAAAAAAAGACCGGACATCAGTATACATTTATTTTTTCCCGGGAGATATTTTGAATTTGTATCGATGTTTCAGGCGACTAATTATTGCTTATAATAATAATCAGTTTCATATGTTTCCATGCTAATATTTTGAGGAATGGTATTAATTAAATAATGTGGTAAATGTATATCAATGACACCAATCAAATCAACAAATTAGTATGTTTCACGAAGCAATTTTTTCAGCAGGTATTCTAATACAACCAACAATCTAGAACGATAATAATTTTTGTTAGTTTCCAATGAAAACCGCATATTATTGCAATTACCATTTTTTCTTTCTTTGTAGAACTTTAATTAATTGATTCTGAAAGATCGTGAGATAAGGTCATGGTATTAAAAATAATATACACACGGGTCAATTTTTTATTCACATTCAAGGATAGTGAAAAATAAATACTGCACTCTAAATTGCTTACAGTTTACTCGATTAAGTGGATACTTTTAGTATCAAGGTGAAATCGCAGTATTTTGGCATTTGGAGTGAGAAATTAACACTTCATGCGGATTAATGTAACGGAGGTAAGTAAAAATAATAGTAATATTATCAGCAGGTTAATAAATGTCGGAGTGAACCAAAAAGGAAAAGAAAGGCGGAGATTGCGCCTTCGAAGTGAACTGAAATAAATACTTTGGCTTGTGGTTGTTTTGTGGTCATTCCTCAGTGGTGCATAACCCATGGCCCGTAAGCTTATACTTACGGCCCAAGTTCCTAAAGATATTTCTAAAATAATAAGTATCCTCCTACGAATCAATTCTTTTGAGGATGAAGGAATTGAGATGCGGAGTGAAATGCCAAAGAGAAAGGTTAAAAAATACCAGTATATCCAGAATACTGGCTAAAGCCAAGTCAAGGAACGCAAAGTATTAATAAAAACGGAAAATGTGTTGTGAAAATGCTTGTGTTGTGATGGAGGACTTAGTCAGCCGAGGAATTGAACACACTACTCTTAGGTGGGACACAAACGAACTGTCAACTCAGCCACTGACCGGTGGTTAGTTTTAATAGTTAAAATAAGTGACAATAACCTTTGTAATAGTCTGTAGTTAAATATATTTTTCACTTTCATATAAAGTGGAATCTCTAGAGTTTACAAAAAAATACAATAGGACAGCAAGTAAGCGACACAACAATCGTAAAAAAATCCTCTAGATTGAAATAAGACATTTTGTATTTGTAATCGCATTTTTTCGTTTGTGATATTAAAATCTAAAATAGTCCTACATCTGCTTTCAAAACCACTAATTCATTTTGGTATACATTCAAGAACAGAGAATCAATTATATTCACCAATTTCTGATTGCAAAACATGATATACAATACAAGAGTTTAAATGCTTAAAACCCACGTAGATCTAGATACGGCCGATGCAGTGATACCAACCAAGCAGGGCGTTTTGAACAGATATTATTTTAACCATTTTTAAATAACGATTTATTAACTCTACGTATAATATGTATTGCATGTAATAAAACTTATATATTCATAATATTTTTCACTGGCGTTCTCCAGTCTGAAAGGTCCAGTTCTCCGGTCTTTCACCGAGAATATTTCCTGCTCTGGAATGTTTACAAATTGATATGTCTTAATAGATATTTGAAAAAACGCTATAAAAACCAACAGGTTGAAACGTCTCGGCTTGTCTCTGACGTCAACCAATACTGATCGGATCATCATTGCAGAAAGATGTCAAGACATCTTCTAACCCTGATTCTCTGGCTGTATTGTTCTATCCGTTATCTAGATTTTGTTTATTTTTCGCATTTATACACATATATGTACATGTATTTTTTATAAATATATTGATATGGAATATAATTCACGTAATTGGTCCTCTTTAACAACTCTGTCAGACCTGGTTATGTTACACAGAGTCATTAACAACTTAATTGACAGCCCTGCCATCGTTGCCACTATTAAATTCCATATGCAAGACAAAATGTAAAATTCTTCTGCAATACATACACAACCAACTATCAGACACACTCACTCACCAATAGGATGCATGATCTGGGCAAGAAGTTATGGGGTACTATTGACATATTTACTGACTCCATTTATAGAATTAAGCGTAATCTATTCAAGCACTTTGTTGAATTTTACAAATTAAAGTAGCGTTGGTAATGTAGTTTTAGTGATTTGTCTTTTATTTATTAATGTATTATTCATTAACGCCCTATCGGGCTTTTAAGGAGGAAATTGACAATTTTTATGTATCATTGTTTTAGTATCTATATTTTTTTACTGTTAGGTACATGTTTTACTAATAATGTTTCATATGCAGTTTGTCGTTATTTCGTTATTTAAAAACTTTGTATATAATACGTGATAGCTCACTACGTATATTCTGTTCTTAAAATCCATGTAAAAGTCCAGCTGGGCATAAAACCAAATAAAATAAAATGATATCATAGTTTCGTATATTTGAATCCAACGATGAGCAGAAAACATCCCTCAATGGCATCAAGTCTTCCGGAAATTGTAGATATCTGAAAAAATCATACCTGTTATATTATATGCATTTTAAAATATTGGTTATTTTCAAAATTTAATAAGTAATTTCGTCATTAAAACATGATTTACATCAATAATTCTGGCATTGCTGGAGAATTTCGATTTTGTATAACTAGATTTCTGTCAAAAGTTTAAACATCACTGACAATAGCCACTTGTGATTCCAGTAAGCATAAAACACACGTGAAAAAAATACAGCAAAAACCGCAGCGAAAATAAACAACAGGTGTCAAATAACGTAATAACAGTTTACGCGTTTCGCAATAATACGTATTCACTCCATTGTTACTGGCTCCTTTGTTTGAATAACATTACTTGACTCCGAAGAAAGAGCTATCGCTAACGAACAACGAACAACGAAATGCGCTGTGATATGTGATATGAATGGAGCGGTGGTGGGATTGCCAAAGGCGCGTTGGTGATATTTTATTCCATACATATTAATATTAAACCTTACTTCAGGTGTTTTGCTTAAAGCTTAAATGACGTCAGGAAACACGTGCATATTAAATTATTTTCAATATATTCCTATTTTCCTTATAGTGACGGTATTAATCAAAATGAATGGCTATTGATTTCTAGTCGTCCACATGGATTCAACTTCGAGAAGGATGTTAAACAGGTAAAAGATCTCTGGACCTAAAAGTGGGTACAGTAAGAATGGTTATTATTTTTGTTTCTCTGTTATTGCGTAATGCCAATATATATATATTTATTAATTTTCGGGAAATCGACAGTTCACATTTATTTCAGTTTGTACATAAGTATTATATCTCCAAATTAAAAGCAATTATGGATTTCCTCCTAGTAACTTTACCTTTACTGAGACAGCATAATAAGGAATAAGTAAAAAAATATATATATATATATATATATCACTGCGTTAAGAACTTTAAGGGACATCTATTAACTTTTACAAGAGAGTACGTGTTTTGAAATTCACAGATTCAACAGGTTTCCTGATAAAATGTTGGTAAATTAAGAATACATTTTCATGATGTTGGAACACGTGTTCATGAAAATTCGAATATTTTTGCATTTCGACGAAAAATCTTTGTAGAAAATTCGTAATTAGATGTTTTATTAATAAGACCTTTTAATTTATCGTGAAATCAAACATCGGTTTGTTTCCGTGGAACTGCATGCACATAAATTAATTCGTTTTCAGTTTTCAGTTCCTCCACAAATATTTTCATTTTCAGTTGACGTCAATAATTTATACCGCATTTCACGCTCATACAGTGAAAATTTAAGCATTCAGGTTTGAAATGACATCTTTATTATTGTGTTCGGTAAACATATATATGATGTATGTATTCCTATTCCAAAAATTGACGCAAGTACTAAACTTTTGCCTGTAAAAGTACCCAAAACTAAGATAACACATGATAAAAAAAAAAAACTAAGTTATTTTAGTTTCACAAAAGTCACGTCACTTTCGAGGAATAAAGGTAGAGAAAAATATTTTTTTCTATGATAATGCATTTTACACTTCGGAGATGAAGCAACAACCCGTCTCAATTTGATTAAATTTCACACCTGTACGTCGGCCTATTAATATTAATTGTGAAGCAAACACAGAACGCATGTGTTAATTACTTTTAAGCATTAACGTGTGGATAAAAAACAGTCATGATACCACCTAGACACGTTTGTAATTAATTGAAAAAATGTTACAATGTAATTATACGTTTGGCAAATACTCCAGGTTGATTAAGTCAAATTAAATTTTGATATTTTCATTGTATTTTATCTCCATCCTTTTATCAGAGTCTTTCTTATTGAGCCTACACGTATTTCTGTAATCTTTGAACATGCGGGACAAGAGGGCTGGCATTTATGTATTTATTTTTATAAATTGTCGACAATAGTTACAGGCGTCCCGGAAAACACTGGTCTGAGGCAGTCAACTCTTAGATCAGCAACATCAGCAGCTGTAGGCAGACTGATGGAACCTAAGCGCAAGCCAAATACTAAGTTTGGTGATCGCGCTTTCGGAGTATCTGGGCCAAAGTCTTGGAATAAACTCCCTCCGGAACTAATATCCATAACAAGTCCAAAAGAATTCAGGTCTAAACTAAAAACTTACCCTATTCCCTATTGTTCCTTATTGACAAAGAGCACTCGCCTCTCAATCTCCCACCTATCCCTACCTCTTCCACTGTACCTCAGACTGTCCACTCACTGTGATATCAACACATGTTAATTTAGATTTTAGCAGTATAGTTTAGTATTATACTGCCCTGATGAAGCTACGGTTGTAGCGAAACCCGGTCGGCATTAAGTATTTACCTATAAGTGATGTTTACAAAGTTATTGTTTAATTTTAAATTAAAAACTTACCTTTTTAAGCTGTAATACCCTTAAATTAAATATACCATTCCTGAGAGAAAGTCCAGTTATATCCAATTTTACAATTAAGTCCTAAATCCTGTATCTAAATTTCGCTAATAAACAATTAGTTAATTTTAATTAAGTGTTTATTCTCAAGTGACCTACCAGATAAGTATTGTACTGTATATTATCTCCATAAATAGTTAGTAATATCATAGATCACTGTAGAAATGTATTATAAATTTGTACAGCGCCCTTTAGGTGATTTTGCACAAAAACGGCGCTATACAAGTCATCCAAATATTATTATTTTTAGTACTTACTGAAAATGTTGACTTAATACAACTTGTTCTGATAATGGAGTAAGTTGCTAGCTGCATTGTGAAATGAACTCGATTCGTTCGATGGCATCCTACACAACTGATAAAGATTCATGCATCAGAGTAAAAAACTACACCAGTGGTAATAGAATCTTCAAAGATCCCTATGATATAAAGTATGAAATCATAGAAAATTACAAATTATATTTCCGCGAAGTCATAATTTATTACGTACCTACATTGTTTGTTGATATTGACAGTGGTGTAGCTATAGCATTCGCATGGAAGGTGGTTTAACCCTGGTGGAGAGAGGAGGGGGGTTGAGAAAAGTATATAAAGTTTTTTAGGACTTATATTTACCACAACTTATTATTTACATCACTTTAATAAAAGAGATGGTGCAAATAATATGTTTATATTCATATCATAATATATGCATTTCATAGTTGTGCTTAAATATTAAAAATACATAATGGCTGTCATTGTCCAATGATACAGAAATGCTTTACTAGTGATTTAATTTTGGGGTATTTTGACGTGTTGTGCTACCTTCTTCTTTGGCTAACCTTTCGGAAAACATTACAACGTCCATCATCAGGGAAGATGTGTGTCACACACAACAGGCATAATACCCCAAAAATAAATCACAAATTATATCTGATTCTTTTATCTAGTGATTCTTCGCGTTATATGAGTAGGTAATATTATTAATTACTTTGAGAGACAGCTGTTTCAACTAGGTATTTTAAGTGAAGGGAAAAGATTAAATAATCATTTTGTATTATGGCAAACTTTGTTAGATTTTATCAGCTTTACACCGTGCATGATGTGTTGTATTTCTGTATTTTTAACGGCATTATTTGACATGCTTAAAATTTAATTGACGCTTAGTTAAATATATTTTAGCCCAAAAAATAGTAAAGTAAATATGATTGATGGCAACCTTGGATTTGAGAAGGGTAGTGTGGCGTATAATTACACGTTATAAGCTTTGTATATGACTTTAGTAATTACCAAGTAAACACGGCAATTATAAAGGCGTTTACAGACGCGAAGACAATGTTTGCTCATCGTTGAATACACTGAAAGACATTCAAGTTTCAAGTGGAAGGAACTTGTACATTGTTACGCACCATTTAAAAAATAATAGAATACGACAAGTGAGATATTTTGTCCCTATTACCCATTCATATTATTCAATTTATGCACGAGAAAGTCAATAATATGCTTACGCTTAATTTCTATAGAAAAAGGCACTGCTTTTCTGCATTTTCTTGTGTCATTTTTTACTTCATCTTTTATTAAGAAAACACAACAAATCAACCAGCAAAATGTATTTTAATTTATAGTTTATTTTGGTTTTACTGGGGATCGAACCTTTCTCCAAAAGGAATGGAGTCAACCGCGCTAACAATTGAGCCAAATCTTAATTGTGTGGGACTGACATTTATTCCGTATGTACGTAAATATATATTTTTATATTTACCCCACACAGGATAAAAAATAATAATTTCCTTCGGGGCCTGTGTCATTTTTGGGGATGCTGCGTGGAGGGCCTTTTTAATGAAAGGGAGGAGAGGAAGTTCTGGGAAGGAAAAAGGGATCAGTGTGTTCAAAAGTGACGGACGAATTATTATATCCATCACACTGTGCCGCAATGCGATGGGTCGAGAGACAAGTTGGAGAGGTCAAAGGGTCTCCCCAAAGCTGGTGGGCAGGGGCATCCTGAATCACCAAACGTAGCGATCCACTTGAGGTAACCTATGACAGAGGTATTGGTTATTTAATAAATGATTTCCGGGGCAGCGGTACCCAAACCCGCCTCCCAAATTAAAATAATGCTATAATGTCTTCCAATTTCAGAGATATACGTATATGTCCAAATGCGTAAGCGCGATTGTCATCAAAAGTTGATAGAGTGTATCGTCATAGACAAGGAGTGTATTTGCCAAGTTTCGGCTCGATCGAATGACGTAAAGTGGGTTAATTTCCACTTCCAATATTCGAATTCATTTATTCACAAAAACAAAAGTGGAATTCAAATAGATGTACTTCAAATGTAAGTTAAATAATGCATATAATCAAATTAGTGGACTTTTTAGTTATTTTTCAAAACATTTTTTTTACAACGAATTTTCGTTATGTCCTGAAAATCTTATGAGAATGAAAATAGGAAGAACCAATTTTCAAAAATCTTTAGCTGATTTTTTAATGTTTTATTGTATGGTGGCCGAACTATGTATTAATTATATCAATGCAATATAATAATATTAACATAAATAAGTTTTAAAAAAATAATGAAGTAATTTTTGAGGTCAATATTTTACATGGTTTTGTCGTTGGTTTTGTTTGTCGTGCATTGATTAGTTGAAACACGGATGAGGTATGTCGAACGTAAATGAAGATTGAAAGATAACAAGTTGTGGTGACAAACAAGTGGTCAGGTACTAAAATATGTGAACTTTAATAATATAATCATGAAAGATTCTATAAATAATATCGCGTGACAGTCAAGTTTTCAAAAACGGTTCCATGATAACTCAACACAGTGACAATATAATAATCACTTTCCATGACTTTATATAACTTTTTAAACATGTGATGAATTATCATTTTGATGAGTTATCCGGTCACCAATCGAAACATGATCACGATTTTCAGTCGTGAGGCGTGGCCTTAGTTTTATAAAATTATTACATTACATCTTTATTTATTTATTTAACGCCCAGAGGGCTTTTACATGGTTGGTAGTATAATTTTAATTTGACAGATACTTTGAAACATAAAAAATAAGAATAAAATTACATTTGATAAAAGCTATGCAACAAGTCTTACAAACACAAGAAACAAAAACAGAAAATTACAGCTATTTGTAGGTTTACATGATGTGTTCAGGAGTATTGTTGAAATAATATTTTTTTTTTTTTTTTTACAGTGAATACCTCACAAGAGTCCCAACTGCTCCCGTCTGGAGCCAGTGAGACTATGGCATCCCCAATTGGGGGATGTTGTGAGGCTGAAGGTAAGTGGGGAAGGGAAAGAGGAAGGTGGGGAAGTACCTGGCTATTCAGATCTAGTCACTAAACACGGCTAAAGCCATTTGGAGCAACGTTTCAATTCTGAATGGTGGTCTTACACCAGGGCGATACTGGTAGTATCTTCCACTCTGAATAAATGTTTTAAATGATCCACAAAACTTGCCATGTTGGTATTGAATATGTCAACATCACCCAAGTAATGATTTCCCATGGTGTGAAGTCGTTGTATCGGAGAGTGGGCAATGTAGTTACGCTTATGTGTGCTGCTGTAGAATATTGTATTTTGTCGTGTTGTTAATGTGAGTGTATGTATGTTTATAAGTTGCAGGAGTTCACAACAGTCGAATTTAGAATTAAGTATTTTGAATAAGAACGTTAAATCGTTTATTTTACGTCTATCTTCACTCAATCCTGTCTTCATTGGTTCAACTGATCACTAAGCTATTATATGCAATTTTAATGCCACTCAAATCTCTTCTCGCATCTCCTGGGCCATTAAAATAACGAGCGAGGGAAAGCATAAAAGTCCATCAAAAAGACGTCATGTTCTCCCATAAGCCGTCCGATTATAATGGGAAAACCCATCAGTGTATCAGGGGGTATGAAATATGGATGCAGTGAAAGCTTACAAGTTCCGAATGAAACCCTAAACCCGTAGGATTATGGGAACTGACTGGGGAACGACTCCCCTATTCGTTTTCCCTACCGTTTCCAGTTGGGTTGAAAGCCAAATCTAGACTTGTATCAGGGTTGGATAAGTTGCTAGGGGAAAAAATGAGGAACTTTCTTATGGTAGGTAGGTATAAGGTAGAAGAAAAAAATCTACACACTGTCCACAATTCTTAAATATTATAAGGTGAACAATATCCATGTTAAGATCTAGAATGCTAGGTTCTTCCAAACCTTTTCCTAATTATTATTTTTTTTTACCCTCACAACTCATATTAAGTATAACCGAAGTCATACCTTTTCTGCGGAACTTGACTATTGTGTTGCAAATAACATAATAATCGATGTATTATATGAATTTTTGTATCAAAATGAATAGTAGGTAGGTGTAAACGATGCTATTCAGCTTTTTCATTTTTAGTTCTAATGATACTGAATCTCTTTGTAAACATAGACTGATTTTATTGATAAAACCATCCGGCTGAGAACATTAAAAATTATTTCGATTATTATAGAAATGGTTAGTTGGTATTATTTATTAAACTCGGCACATCGATTCATTATTTTAAGGAGTCTTTCATAATCTAGCTGCCCCATGAAACATAATCCTGCATAACAACCCCTGTTGAGAAAACATTGCCCTAATTCACGGATAATGACTTTTCCATGTTCTATGAGTTACTGCAAATACAAACATGCAATACCTATACCATACAATTTCTATGAACAGTACTAGTGGTACAGTACCGATGCCTATCAATTAGCGGAATATAACATATGTAGTAATATTCAACGTGTCTTTTCAATATTTGCAGGTCACAAATAATCATACAATATAATTCAAAATAATATTAAAATTTCCAAAAAAAAAAATCCTTCCAAAAAAAAGTCGAGATGTTTCTACGATACATTTGGTTTGAAAGAAATTCACTGTAGTAATTTCACATTTGACCTTGGCGGACTCATTTAATTCAATATGTATTGTGATGATAGGGTAAATAGTTTCTACAAACCGTAGAATTGTTCCAGCTGGTTCTAATGGAGTACCTACCAGTACTAAAATTCTAAAGAACGAACATGAAACTAGATTCAGTGAAGCCTTCGCAGTGATGTTATCCATCTTTACTGTGTAATCTCACATCGAATTTCAAAGGCTCTTCACATTTTTTTTTGAATTACTAGCTATTTTTACAGAGTTTTTAACAAATTACTATTTTTCTTCTCGATTGTAGGTTAAATATTTTTGGATAACTTCGCTAAAGTAACAGAAATAACAAACTAGAGTTGGGAGGACAGTGTAATACCTTAACAACGATCCAGTTTGTACGTACCATTTGAACTCTAGCATTGTTAATAATTCTCTTCATATTTACAAATTTAAATGGCTCCTGATAATTTTATAATCATCGTAAAAAAATATGGGGATGTATAGCAAATCGAAAAGAGGGGTACCTACCAGATGACAATAAATTTTATAGCTTTAAGGCGATGCACTACGTCGTGTAATATTTTAAATTGAGCCGCCATCAATAACAACCCTTACGTAGATGGCGATAAGGTTTGAATTCCCGCTTAACACCATCCGCCTGTTTTGATTTATGCAAGAAAACAACGTGGCCAAAAAGTGCCTTTTATTTTATTTTGTAGATGTTCAGGCATAAATATATATATATATTTTTTACGATCATTTAATAAATAACTTAATTTGCCACATTATACAATAAAATCATAACCGAAAATTGGTTTGTAAGTAGGAGATTTTGAACATTAAAGCAGTTTTCATAGGCCTTTACATTATTTTTTTCTGGGCTTATAAAAAGACTTATCTAAAAAATACTCGATTATTTCAAAGGCCAAGATGTATTCTACTCGCAGTATTTAATTAAAGCATCTGAAACATTTCTAGGCATCCAAATTTTCACACCAAAAACACATGATTTTGCATTACTATGTATGGCATCGCCTTAAAAATATGTCTGAATAAAATAATCATTTTACATTACGTATACTTAGACTGTAATTTTTATATTATTTTCTGAGAGCGCCAGGCGCTAGACGATACTTTCAATAAGAAGTGTATAACAACATTATCAATGAAACAAAGCACGGCCATTATTATCTGCCATAATATTTTATTTTTTTATGATCTGTGATTAGTTGCTATGCTTGGGCATGTACATGAACAGATGAGCAATGGAGATGATTCTAATTGAAATCTTGAGGTGGTGCGTGTCATGGACTTCCTATCCGTTTATGTATCTGTATGTTAAATTGATGTTTACATTATTTGAAGAGCGCCGATTTTTGTGAAAAAAACACCTTAGACGCTGTGCAAATTTTAATTCGTACACTCATCTATCTAATTTCCTATAGATAATCTGATTATAGTAATTTATGGTAGGTAACGTGAACAGCGAAATATGTCTAAAAAATTAATTCCAACTCTTCAGGTCTCTGCCATACTTGATATAAGGTCAAAACGCTTTATAACAATAATTAACAGGTAATTTTACTTTGAAAGCCGTTTACTCAGATTCAATGGGGCTGATTGTGCCTGAAAATTTGGAAAATTATTATTAAATTATGCGGAATATCAAACTTTTTTGTAAAATTGTTATTTTCATTTGTTTTAAAATCTGTGTACCGGGTGTGGGAAGGCAATCGCACCCCGAAGAGCCAAGGTCAATAATTTCAAACTTAAATAACTCGGATAAAAACAGAGATAGCGCCGAAATCTTAGTCTTATTTTAAAGAAAAGGGGAGAAAGTGTGTGTCAGTACTGCTCCGGTCGTGAACCCACAATTTTCGGATTCGACACGTGTCTATAAACGCGATCATATCTTAGACACTAATTAATTATCTGGTACGAGTGAACCAACCGTTGTTTTGAATAGACGCGTAATATTTTACAACTCATTTTGGACTCCGAGCATATTTCATAAAAACTATAAAAGATACGAGGCTGTAAATTTGAAAAAGTTTGGAAATTTCCCTACTTTCTAAAAATGCCGCGTTATGATGGCAAACTTCTAATGAAAGATTTGGACAAACCAATCACGCAAGAAAAAAATGTAGATTTGGCATTTGCAAGACGAATTAAAATATTTTTCAAAGCATGCCATATGCATTTTTATGCTTCTCATACCACTACCCTATAATTTTTTTTAAATTTTTTTTTTTTATATATATATATAAAAATTACAAACAATATAAAACAAAAATAATATTAACCACTTAGATATTGCACAGAAGAGCATTATAAAAACCATACTAAAATTACCCATCAGAACCCCCTCAAAAGATATTTTTAAGTGTTTTGACATTCTAAATTTAAAACAAATATATGCCAAGAATATTTTAATACATCATTTTAAAAACAGAAAATCTCCTAATGAAACTCGGATACATGATACAAGAGCCTCAAAAAGGGATATACGAGATGTTCCAAAATTCAAGACAAGTTTTGGCCAAAGAAACCACTTATATCTGGCAACCAAACTTTACATCCTTCCTCCAAGTTTGAAAAAGATAGAAAAGATAAATAAGCTTAAGGAAAAAATCAAAATATGGGTGAAAGAAATTAATGCAGACATACTAGAAAATGTATTAAAAACATCATAGAAACATAACAGAAAATCAAAGAAATCTACCAGTCCGCCTCAGCACAAGACTACCTAGTGAGGAGGACTAAGAACAAACAGATGAAATATTATAGATTATCATATATTGTAACTCTCATCAAACCTGTAATTATTTATTTTATTCACTAATAAAAAAAAATGAACCTATGTCTGTCCAACTGGGAAGGATTCCCGTTTCAGGACAGCCAAATTGTGTATTTAGTACATAATATTCTTAGATTGGAATGGCGATACTGTTAAAGCAAATTTTGAGAACATTTTTGATTGCATTCGGAGTGACAGGATGGTTTCTTTATCCTTGAAAGAATCGTAAAGATGTAATTTATTACCAGGGTCAAATTGAATAACATTAGTAATTGCATTCAGAACAGATGAATGGTTTCTTTCGGGTCATCACAAATCTGAGATGAAAGTTGAAATAATTTAAACTTTACAAAACAAAACTTTCATATAATTTCAACTTGTACATAACAAACGATTATAATACTCTACACATAAACCTAGACTACATACGATTTATATTTTCACGAAAATAACTGTGACAACATCCAATGCTGCCTATCAAGATTTTTTTTTAGTTTGTGTGATAGCTTGTAGTTGAAAAATGTTATGGAACAACACTTACAGAGGAGCAGTCATAATAAAATATTGAAAAGAATTTCACTATCAAAATGCAAGTTATGTATGCATGTCTTTTCTTTTAATATTTAATACTTTATGTTTTATGTTCCGAATATTCAATATACGAACCTTTTGAGATATTGCAACTTATTTATCGCCTTGTTATCGGATGTTTTCAATTTCTGGTCACAAAAATAAACTAATTGAATAGGCACTAGAGTGTATGTTCAATAGGTATAATAATTGGCAATTCATAAATAAACAAAAATATTTTTTCACAGAATTTGCAGTGAAGAGAAGTTTTGTTATTGGTTAAGTAGTTTCTGTATAACTGTCAGAACTTTCAGGGAACTTGAATTTTAACTTCAAATTCTGCGAAACAACCCATCCAGAAATCAAATATTAACTATTAAATCACACCCAAATTATTACTTTTTCAAGTCAACAAATCAACTCTGTTACATAGTTTCTTTACCAATAAATTCCCAAAGTAAATACAACTTTAACTTTTGCGGTGCTTACTTTCCCGTTTAAACTTGATCATCAATTAAAATACTAAATGATAAAGTCATTCGACTTGTTTGTGACATTAATGTGTAATCCTACCCAATGCAACCCCCAACACTTGTCAGCTTGGTAGGGGAGGATCGAGGGGTGGGTGCTACTACGCTGTGGGGAGGTAGGGTCTGCGGTAGTGAGGAGGGGATAGGGTGACTGGCCGCCTTCCTCCCAGGGGGTGGGGCAAAGGAATTTCATTACACGGATATTAAAGGGATGAAATGTCACGGGGGTAGAGGGTGGATATTGATATACTTTGCCTGACGAAAGATGCGATCTGAAATATGCATTTAAAAAAATACAAGTTTAAAGAAGTTATAAAGATTTTCAATGAAAAGAATAAAAATATATTCAAAGTAAATAAATTCAAGAGTATTCAATTCTTTGGTTTATATAACCAGCCGTAAAAAAAGCTACATCTTTACTAGTTTTCACGTAGAGATGTAAATAATAATTTTACATAGTTATAGGGAAAATGATAATAGGATTTTCGTAGTGAGATTTCACTTCGATATTCATTTGTCTTCTTCCTTCCCAGCTTTATATCAAAATATTGCTGAGTGCCATAGACCCATAGGTTCAATGTTTTCCATGAAATAAGACTCTCGCATTGTGCTAACATTAATAAAGGTACAGAATCAATTATCGCAGCAGTCAAAAAGACAATGATTTTATTTTCTTTCGTCATACATAATAGATGAGTTGCTGGTAAGGGTGTTGGTATGTTGACAGTTGAGTTAAAAATCATGCCTAAAACGCAAAACACGTGCAAATTTTCAATATTGCAACACAGCGATAAAAGCATGATTTCGTATTGATTCTGTTACAGTCGCGGAGCATGATTTCCGTCGAAAAACAAACATATTTTTAAATGATTTTACTTATTCCTACATAAAACTATTTACTTAAAATATTTAGCGTATCCGGTCAGGATTTCGATACAGCTGGGTAGTGGGTACACCTAAAGACCTCACAGCTGTTGTAAAGGTATTTGCTAAATGAACACAATGAGTTCGGTTCATTGTGCAATAATTGTGTAGGCATCTGAGAAGTTCATTGAAAAGTTCCGAGGCCTCCGAGACTTTAAAATGTTATCATTTTATTCTCACGGTAGAAGTGCACGTGTTCCAATGGTCCCAAATGTCACGTCGCGCCGCTCGCGTTGTGCAAATTCGTTCACTCCATATTCAAGTAAGTACCTACCTGCGATTCCTTCTTACCGGTAAGGTAGGTACCTACTTGCATATATATTTCTAACATGCATCAAATTGAAAGAATCGAAAGAATAAAAAGAAAATATTTTGACAACATGAATAAAAATTTAAAATTACACCGAATCGATTTAGTTTCACACCTTCAATAGAACATTTTACAGAACTTGAAAATCAGCTTTGAAATTTAATGAATTGTTCCAATTCTGTGAATCAACTCGTCCTAAGAGTATTGAAGAAAATTCGAAAAACGAACACGGAAATGAATATCGGATTGAAGACAATGGAATTAAATCCATACCTACTTTATTTTAAACTAGCTCTGCCCCACCACGCGTTGCTTTGGCTCAGTCTGTCTGTGCAGATAAAAAAACAATAGCGCATATTGCTTTTTCGTCCAACAGATAGCACTGTATTAAAAAAAACACATTTTAAACTGTCACAGATGACATCTTTATAATATAGGTATGTATAAACATACGCGTATTCGAATACAACGTTGTTTCAAAATTTCAAAGCAATCGGTGAAGAACTTACGAAGTTTTAAGATTCAGATAGATACACGAAAAGGCTCTGCCACACGTACACTTCGGAGTCCGAAAGTAAAGTAGTGGAGCGGCGCGCGATACCGCCGCTCCGAAGTATACGTGTGGCATAGCCTAAACAGATTTCACAAACATGGAGAGATGAAAATATTTGGACTGGATGCTGAACAATAACAAGTCCATGAACACCTGCATCGTCGAATTCGACAAAATTGACATGTGCCAAGAAATATCAAAAACAAAACTTGTTACTCCAGAGTTCGGTTTTGCAATAAAAAATTGTATCCCTCTTTTGACCTCATTTATCCACTCGAGCGATTTTTGAGTTTTGTTTTGATAATGTGCCAAATTTATAAAACCTAAAATATAGGATAAACGGTGAAATCTAGGTGGATTCATTGGCTTCAAGCCACAGTAAGCAGTTTCTTGTGTTTCCATATTAATATTTTGACGAATGGTATTAATTAAATAAAATTGTAAATGTATATAAAGGATTTTTTAGCGAATCTAACATTTTGATGCATACGCCTACTGCACGCTTCTGATAAGCGACTTATTAAAAATTAAAATTACACTTTTTGGGATAATTTGTACAAAGCTGTTTTTTTTTTTTTTTTTAATAACCCAAAGACCGCTGTACAAATATTTTTCCGGGATCCACCTTTTAACTAACTAGATTAAGATGAATTGTATTTATGTCAACGACTGAAGATAATTATTTTCTACAATCTTATGGATAACACATTCAATCCACCAAATCATCAATTTATAATTATGAAATACATGCAATTCATGAAAATGAAAATAGATATCTTCTCTATATATATTTCTCTATATCTTTTATAAATAGTACAAAACAAATTCACTATCCGCGTTTGTCTGTTTTTGCGCTAAATTCTTCTAAAATACGCAATGGATTTTGAAAGGGTTTTCACTATCATTTAGAGAATTTTTGTCCGAAAGGTTTATATATATAATACATGGATATTATGTATATTTATTGAAAGCAGAGAAAAGTCGATCAACGCCGGGTATACGTCAGCTAGTTCTTACCATTTGTTTTCACTAAAAACCTTTATCTGCAATGTTGACAACTCTGTTTTCAAATTATAGCCACCCGAAAAGGAACTAAAAAAGATCTAAAAAAGAGTTAAAATCTTGTATAGCCTAAGTTGAACCGAACATTCCTGGGAGGGGTATCTAGAGAAATTCTGAGGAGATATTAAACGAATTTTCGTGTGTCCTGGGGGGGGAGTGATGACCAGAGAAATTATTTACGGTTCTTGGATCTTGGGGGGAGGGGGTGGAGGCTAAAGAAATTTATAAAAATAAAATAAAAAGAATTATGTAAACAAGATTGCAACATAAAAATAACCGGTTCCAAAGGAAATAACTGTCATTTCTAGTTGATGAATATTGTACAAAAATAGGAGATACGAGTATAAGAGAATAGGAGAATAAACTAGACTATCTGAAAAAAAACGAACAAAGAAACTAAACCACCATTTTGAAGCTGACGGCCTTGATTTAGGGCTAAATCAAGCTCTATAGGAGCTGAGTTGGAAACACTGATTATCTACAAGCTGATAATTGACTGAGTGTAACGAAGTCCGGTTTTCCATAATAATATGCTTTGTACAATGTACAACTTACTGTAAATTACCACTTAAGTCACAATCACGTACAAATATAGCTAAAATATAAAATAATAATAAAAAATATCTCCGACGTTTTGCATTTTGTTCGTCTGTAAATTTGTTTGTACGTTCCGTTTCCGTTTCAAGATGGTGGCCGTTTTAATGGTTCAGTAAAGATTCTTTTTACAAATGTAAAAATGTGAGTTTATTTGGTCTTTCCCATTCTCATTTTCGAAATACCTATCTATCTGCCTGAAGAAAGTTTGAAAATATAATTCTGTCATCGAGATAGTGACGTTTTTAGGAAAAACTATAGTTTTCCTTTTTTGCTGTAAAATTAAAGAATTATTAAAAAATACCCACGTATATAATTATAATTAAGTGGGTACACAGAGAAAAATGAGTATGGCTGATGTATTATATTCTGTTAACAATTTGCCATTTCCTAACAAACTGTGAGTATATTCAGAATAAATCTGAACACGTGTCCAATCAGCTACGCTTATCCTAATAAACATAAAGATGAAATGCGAGAATATCAGAAATTTTTATGAACACGTACGTGTTCCGAAATTACCATAACATATTTGTGTTTTACCGACAGTTTGTTATGAAACCTGCCAATTCATTCGTCAAAGGCATGCAGTGCGGTTTTTAACAGAAATACGAACAATTCGACAAGATTTGTAATAAATTAGCAATATTTTAGTACAGTAAATTTTCAAGTTTTACAGTAAGTAAGTGTAGGAATTTAATTGGGTAATACCTTTTTTATTATTTATTATGGCATGCACTTTTTAGGTAATACTTCACAAATCAATTAAGTATTTTGAAAATCTCACGAAATCTCGGGAATTTTAGGCTTAAGAAAAATTAAAGACCAATTTAACATTTAAGACATAAAAACATGCTTTTTAGGACGCTAGGTTTACTATACACATAGCTACTAGTATATATTTACCCAAGGACCATATTATATTTATATATACTTTACTACTTTATATATATCTATACTTTACTACTGCATAACTACTTTATGCATATATATGTATAAATACTTTACATATTCAAAATTGAAAAAAAAATTCTGAAACATTTATGAATTTGTAAATTTTTTATGTTAACAATTTTAAAACATGTTAATAATATTTTCATTATTTTGAATTAAGTAATACTTACACTCCACCTTAAGGCGATGTCATACGTAGTAATGCAAAATCATGTGTTTTTGGTTTGAAAATTTGGTCGCCTAGAAATGTTTCAGATGCTTTAAATAAATAATACGATTAGAATACATCTTGGCCTTTGAAATAATCAAGTATTTTTTAGAAAAGTCTTTTTATAAGCCCAGAAAAAAATAATGTAAAGGCCTATAAAAACTGCTTTAAAGTTCAAAATCTCCTACTTACGAACCCATTTTCGGTTATAATTTTATAGTATAATGTGGCAAATTAAGTTATTTATAAAATGATCGAAAAAAAAAAATAATATTTATGCTTGAACATCCACAAAATAAAATAAAAGGCACTTTTTGGCCAGGTTTTTTTCTTGCATAAATCAAGGCGGATGGTGTTAAGCGGGAATTTAAACCTTATCGCCATCTACGTAAGGGTTGTTTTTGATAGCGGCTCAATTTAAAATATTACACGACGTAGTGCATCGCCTCAATAAACGATAAAAAAATCTTTCGTTAGATCGACTATAATACCAGAGTCAGTGTGACTTTCTATGGAAGGAAACAGTAGATTGGTTTGGTACCTTCCCAATTTTATGGGGAATCCACCCTCCAGGGAGGCTGTGTTTTGTTTATGGGGATGGAGCGGAGGTGGTTGGTGGCTGGCTGACTGTACGGTGTACGACTCTCCCATGAATACATGGCCCGCCTAATGAAGGCCCGGGGGCGAGATGTTTCAGCAGGGGTGAACAGACGCATGCGTATAGCTTGTGCCTTTATTGCGAGGGTAGTTTTGTGGCTTTAGTGCAGTTTTTTAGATAGGAAAGTTTTGCTACATTTCATTGATATCGTAAATATTTATTTATTTTATTATATTCATTTTTTAATATTATTTTACAACTGTTAAAAAAAATTTAACCTTACTGGAGCACCCTCTTCTAAGGTTTTTTTGTGTGAATTATCAATTTGTTTTTTTAGTGAGTTAATTTTTTTAAAGTGATATTTAAAAGCGTGACACAATATAACAAGAGGTAAATTATAAAAGATAATGAGATATTTTTTTTTTTACCTTTTATTTTATTTTCATACTATTATTTAAAAATTTTAACTTAAGGAAAAACGAAAATAAATTTTTGAGAGAAGTTGAATTTTAGGCCTCTTGCCGCATTGTTTTTTTTTAAATATATATGGGCCAACTTTTTTTCAAACTTAAATTAAAAAAAAAATAAATTATATCCTATTGTACATATAATATAAGTTGACCTTCCATCTTCTCTACGGGGAAATTGTTATTCAACGTTCTATTGAGATCACACTGAGATTAACACGGTTAAGATGAGTTAATTCTTCTCTCGCTAAAGCAAACGAGAAAGATAAAAAAACAGCAAATAAAAGTATTTGTTCTATGAACTTCATTCAGTCAACACTATCCGCAAATGCCGCATTGATATTGTTTTCTAAAAAAAACTATGACAACATCTATAAGGGTTAAGATAGAAACACACTGAGTAGACGTACGCGATACACGCATTATTACGTTCCCAGATTAACGTGCACACTAGTTCTAAACACACGACCACGTGACAAGTGATTTCCAGTTCGTAAGTACGCAGCGCACAGGCGCGTCAGTTGATTTGACGTTTATTCTTTAGGTTCTATTTATGAGCTTCTCTTGTCAGCAGACGCAATTCGTAACGTTGTCATGTTTTGCGAATCAGAGAGCGAATTTGAGGACGATTTACTTAGTTAAGGCGATGCACTACGTCGTGTAGTATTTTAAATTGAGCCGCTATCAATAACAACCCTTACGTAGATGGCGATAAGGTTTAAATTCCCGCTTAACACCATCCGCCTGTTTTGATTTATGCAAGAAAAAAACATGGCCAAAAAGTGCCTTTTATTTTATTTTTGGATGTTCAGGCATAAATATTAAATTTTTTTTCGATCATTTTATAAATAACTTAATTTTTCACACTAGACAATAAAATCATAAGCGAAAATGGGTTCGTAAGTAGGAGATTTTGAACTTTAAAGCAGTTTTCATAGGCCTTTACATTATTTTTTTCTGGGCTTATAAAAAGACTTATCTAAAAAATACTCTATTATTTCAAAGGTCAAGATGTATTCTACTCGCAGTATTTAATTAAAGCATCTGAAACATTTCTAGGCGACCAAATTTTCAAACCAAAAACACATGATTTTGCATTACTACGTATGGCATCGCCTTGTCAAAACATACAACCGTATATTATAACCGTATATATATCCATTCATAGATGTGAAGTCAACTCGTTGGAGGCGTGACGCTTTAACATCCTCCATCTTCACACGTTCGACGCCGATTTGAACAGCCCAGATTGGAGCAACGATGGAAGTTTGGGTTTGTGACTAGTATGTTTCTAAAGTTTATTACTGTATTTATTTAAAAACTATATGGATTGTAATAAATCCAGATATCTTAATGCGTACTTACGTAGCATACGTTGACCCAGTGTGTTTCTACATTTAACGTACGGCATTAGGTTACTACCGTGAGTACCTTATCCTTAACGGAATGAAAAGATGTACCTACACACTTATCGTTCTTATAAGTAAATGAAATTTGTTCAGTTTTTAGATTACCTCTTATAAAATAAACTTTAATTTTATTGTTTTTACTTATCAATATTGAAACGCAATAGTTTATACCTAATCCTTCAGCGCTTTCATTTTACAGAAAACATTTTTACCATTCCTTGTCAAAAGCATCTGTCAGTCATACCAATGTATCACCAAAAACGTTTTGCAAAATTATGGACTCGGTAGTTAAGTTATTTAATGTGCACACGAGTGTGACATTTTCAAAATTTGAAATTATTGTGAAGAGAGAACCTATATTAATTCCAGACATGCGATGAACAACCAATCTATAGTAATTTCAAAACTATTATTATTTCGAGTAATGTATTGATGTTTGAATTACAGTAAACTGGGTTTTATAAAATAATTTAATATTTTTTATTTAAATCTTATTACAAAGCAGAGCGGAGGTGAAAAAGGGTGGTGGGAACGGGTATGCTGGGAAAGTTAGCATTAAACGCGGCCAATTTTGTCAATATGTTAAAAAAACTTTAATATCGCTAACTAGACAAATGCCCGTATCCTGGTGGTAACATAGAACAAATTCAATAATACAACGATATGCATATATGCAATACAACTAATCATATAAAAACAATAATTAAATAAAAAAACATCAACAATAATATTATAAAAAACAAAAATAAAATATTCATAACAGCTGTTTACTCCAAATCTGCTTCTCCAGTCCTCGAGTCCAGTCCTATCCAGTGCAGTCCTGTCCAGTTCAGTTTTCAATTTAGTCAGACCATGATTTTATTCAGGAAGTTTTCCAATTCTGTTCTCCCATTTTCTATAACCCATACTGTAATTCGCTGATGTCACGGGTTCCATCCCGTCTTTCACTGATTTTTCCCCCTGACTTTTGGAAATGGTTTATTTGGCACCAGTCTTTCACAAAATTTTACTTCGTAGAACATTTCAAAACAAAGAGCATCAGGTCCAAAGTTCAAACTTATCGAGACTGTAGAACCAAAACCTCCTAGACCACAAGGCCGGGACACTCATTCAAAGCAGTCTCCTAACTTTTATGGGATTTTACAAAAAATGTTGATTTAGTTTTTTTTACTATTTATTCTTATTAATTAAAACATCAAGTTCGTTAGTTTAAAAAATAAATTTTTAGGAGGTTCTCATACAAGTTAGGAGGCTGATTTGATTCAGTCCCCGGCCTTGTGATCTAGGAGGTTTTGGTAGAACAGAAATCAAAATTGAGTGAATATTTCCCAGTACGTTCGTGGCCTCCTGTGACCTCAGGTCAAGTTGAAGTGTGAAACAATGTTATAGTTAAAAAATGCTACATTATATTGACCCAACCTCTTATCCCATTCCATTGCAGAGATACTGCTTAATAATGCATATAATGTATCAGATTTGAACTGCGCACGGAGAAAACCTACTGATATAAAATACTGTTAATTTATTAAAAGATCTTTTTCTGTTAAAAACGGGACTGCAGGCCTTTAATAAATTAATTGAGAGAGTTCCTAACAAAGTATCACTTAAAAGCGAGTGTTTTATGAGAACGGCAGAAAACGTGTTCATAGAAATACTGATATTGACATTGCCGCATTTCGTCGTGATATTTATTAGGAAAAGAAGACATTTTCTCGATATATTCTGAATGACTAATATTTCATCAGAAAAATTGGCATGCAGTTACTTTTTTAATAGGATCATTTTGTTCTGTTTGTTATGTTCTTTGATTAGTTAGAAAGAACATTCAATTTCAAGTCATGTTAAGATGTCTCTAGTATTAAATTTTTTTACAGCTAATAACTTGTATTATTTTCCATTTGTTTCAATCATCATCATATAAATAGTTATCATTTTCATTGTTATATTTAGCTCGTGTCACTCATAAATGACGACACCCTCTCCGCTTTTAAACCAGAGACAATGGTAATAAATACGTACGACATGGGTGCAGGAATCGACCATAAACAACAACAACAAACAATAATGTATCATCTCATCCTAGTACCTACCACAAACAATAGACACGGCGGAGCGGCGCGGGGGCACCCGACCATAGAGCCGCCTCGTCACTTCCTGTCGCGCCAATCCAATTCAAATCTAGATCGTTCCATCATTCCAATTTTAAAATAACCCTCGTTTAGAATGGATGTCCGGTTCTGGAAAGCCAGATTTAAAAATAGTTTTTTGAAAACACGTTCGATTTTTTGTTGTTGAGGAAATTACCCCATTCTGAAAAGTTTTCAATCTACGGCAGTTCGCCATCTCCTAGAGCGGAAAGAATGACATAAGAATGGTTTTCAAATATTTAGATTTTTATTATTTTGTAATCCATTTTTTATAGTTTCATTATTATTTTTTTAAACATAATAATGCTGCTATTTTCAACCCATCGTGAACCAACGTTATCCTTTCACATCGATTAATTGCGGTACAAAGCAAGTAAGGCAAAGCTTAATGTGAAATCACTATTTTCGATTAATCTTTACTACGAATCAGTTTCCATTACGAATATAAAAAAATATGCTTTAGATTAATTAATGCCTTTACTACCGTTTCGTTTAAGTGGAATTATAATACAATTATTAACTATACTTTATAAAAAATATTAGCATCAACTACCGTTTATTTGGATAAGGTTGTTTGTGAGAGTTTCCTCTATAAACTTTTATTCTTATTTCTTATAAAATTAGTCACAAAATTAATTACTTATGTGCTAAAATTGAACGTTTACCGAGAAATTTTTGTATGCCTTTTACCTATATTCGTGGTGATTTGAAGCACACTAAGAATAAACGCATGTTTGGCTTATATATTCCTATAAAACCGTAAAAACTCTATTGCTGAGCTCTTGCTTCATGAAAATTGCACTATTTTTTATGCCTACAATTTCAAAGACAACATAACTATTATATGTGAGGTATTAATCAAAGTGTGAACACATCTACTATAACAGTGATTCTAAAAACAAAATCTTATTTGCGTGACAAGTGACATTTAAAGCCATAGACATAAACCTAATGAAATATTGTTCTGGCTGTCACTGAAACCAGAGACAATATTTTGAATTTGAATTGAAGTGGGGGCATTTTTGAACCCAACTTTCTTGTAAACTGTGAACAAAATGTCTAATACCCAAACACGTAGCAATAAATCAAACCTTGATAAAGAGGACAAACAAACTATGGTTAAAATTTTTGATTATATCGACAAAAAGTTTGATTCTTTAAAAAAGGATATAATTCAAAAAATTGAATGTCAGAATACGGAATCTATAAAAAGTATTGAGTACATAAGTGCTCAATATGACGAAATTATTAAAAAATTGGATACAAATAATAACCAAAATAAATCAATCCAAAACGAACTTGAAAATATAAAAAAAGAGCTAGTGGGAAAAAACGCTACAATAAAAAAAATGGAACTAAGACTAGATGAAATTGAATATACATCAAATCTGCACTACCTAGAAATTGCAGGAATTCCACAAAAAAATGGTGAACAACTGGAGGAAATTATAAAAAAAGTCGCATCTGCAGCTGGAGTTCAAATCAAACACGCTGATATAAACAATGTGACCAGAACTACAGACCGAAGACTTAATGCTCCGCCAAAAATCCTAGTAAAATTTACAGAAATTAAACTAAAAGAAATCCTTCTATCTAAAAAAAGAGAAATGGACCTTAATTTACTAAAGGATTTGACAAACGAAAAAGTGTACATAGGTGAAGTAATAAGTCCCTACAAAAAAGAGTTGCTTTGGAAAGCAAAGCAACTAGCCAAAGAAAAAAATTATGAATTTGTTTGGATCAAAAATGGGAAAATAATGGTTCGTAAAGGTCATGATCAAAAAATTTTGTACGTAAATCATCTGGACGACCTCGATAAATTAATATAACAAATCACTTACTTGAACACACCAAACTGAAATACCTACTGAGAACATGGGTAAGGAAACAATAACTACAAACAAACCAGATGAACTGCTAACTCTTAAAAACAATTTTAATATATTAAATAAAAATATACGAAGTATCAACAAAAACTTCGATGAACTTCAAATACTAATTAAGAATCTAAAAATTAATCTTGATATAATTATCCTCACTGAGTGCTGGATAAAGGATAAATATTCACCCTTACATATTAATAATTACACCTCATATGCAACCAATTTGAATTACACAAAAAATGATGGTGTGATAGTGTACATTAAAGATGACACTAAAACTGAAGTCAATGAAATAAAATTCCCAAATACAAACTGTTTGAAAATCAAAGTGGGTGATGAAACCACTATATTAGCTCTGTATCGATCACCAGCTACAACTAATATTAATCAGTTTCTTGAAACGCTTTCTAATGAACTCAATCTTCTAAAAAACAAAAAAAATGTCTTCCTCATCGGAGATATAAATATTGACATACTAGAAAACGGTCATCCAAATAGAACTGATTATCTGCAAACACTGGCCGCCCACGGACTTGAAAGTTTGATAAATAAACCTACGCGTGTTACAAATGACAGCAAATCTTGCATCGACCACATATTCAGTAAGACTGTTAAACCAACCAACTCTATCATATTCACCTCTACTATAACCGACCACTATACAACAATTTTATCTATTACAAAAAAGAAAATACAAAGATCGCAGCCCTACCCAATTATCGTGCAGAAGACAGAAACCATATGGAATGAAGTAATACAACAATTACTAAATACAAACTGGATAAACCTACTGGAGAACCTTGATACAAATAGTGCCTGGAGTAAATTCATTGAATATATAACTCATACCATCATGTCAAATACCAAATCAATAGAAAAAAAGATTTCACATAAAAATCAACATCTTAAACCATGGATAACCCAAAGCGTTATAAATTGCATTAGAAAAAGAGATGAACTACACAGGAAAGTTAGTTTAAATCCTTGTGATATTTTTATACAACGATATTATAAAAGATACAGAAATATTTGCAAAAATGTTGTACGCAATGTCAAAGAAAATTATTATAAGAAAAAAATAGACGAATGTAACAATGACCCACGCAAATTATGGAAGATCATTAATGAAATTACAAGTGCAAAATCATCCCATAACAAAAGCATAGATGAACTAACAATTGAAAATACCCAAATCTCTTTCGAAAAGCATCCGGACAAAATTCTCGAATACGTAAACGAATTTTTTACAAATATAGGGTCAAAATTGGCAAAGCAAATCAGACATCCAAAAACTAGCATTTTACCAGAAGAAAAGGAAAGTATGAACCAGATAGATAAATTAAAGTTAACTAATGTAACCAATACTGAAATCAGAAACGCAATTGTATCCCTCAATGTTAATAAATCATCGGGAAATGATATAATCTCAAATAAAACAATAAAACAACTCCAAAATGAACTGACCTTCCCTTTGACATACTTGGTCAATCTGTCTATATCTACAAATGTATTCCCCTCATGCCTTAAAAAAGCAACAGTTATACCTATACATAAAAGTGGTAACAAAAAGGATATATATAACTACCGACCCATAAGTCTCTTAAGCTCCTTTTCAAAAATCTTGGAAACTGTAATGAAGAAGCAAATTGTTCATTTTCTTGAACAAAACAAATTATTATCACCATCCCAATATGGCTTTAGGGAAAATCTAAGCACCAATGATGCCATAGAAAATCTAACAAGCATAGCCATAAAAAACATAGATGAAGGGAAAAAGTGTTTGGCTTTATTCATAGATCTTCAAAAAGCTTTTGACACAATAGACCATAAAATATTACTAACTAAGCTAAAAAAAATAGGAATGGCCGAAACAACAATGAACTTATTAGAGTCATATATAACAGGGCGAGAACAACAAGTACAAATTGGCAAACAAAAGAGCAAACTACTATCTTTAAACTATGGCGTCCCTCAAGGAAGTGTACTGGGACCGATCCTATTCATTATCTATATCAACGATTTAACTAACCTTACCATTAAAGGAAACATAATCAGTTTTGCTGATGATACTGTTTTATTATTTCAAGAAGAAAATTGGACGGATACATTTAATGAGGCTGAAAAGGGGCTTAGTGCACTTCAAAATTGGCTTAAAATCAACTCGCTTACCCTTAATATAAGCAAAACAAAATATATAACATTTTCAATAAACGCAAGGAGCCAACCAATAAAATCACTAGAACTAAAACTACACGAATGCCATGGAAATAATATACAATGTTACTGCCCCGTCATCGAAAAAACACAAAACATAAAATATCTCGGAGTAATAATCGACGAAAATCTTAGATGGGACCTACACATCAAAGGTATTACGGAAAAACTCACAAGCCTTATATATTTCTTTAAAAATCTAAGAAACGTATTAAATAAAAAGGATATGAAAAAGGTCTACTACGCATTATGTCATTCTCGAATTGAATATGGAATCATAGGATGGGGATCTGCTACACATACGTACCTACACAACCTGAATACGATTCAAAAAGGAATCATAAAGACCATATTGAAAGTACCAATTAGAACGCCTTCAATTGAAATATTCAATTCCTTTGACGTACCAAATGTACACCAAATATATGCCAAAAATATATTATTGAAGCTCTTCAAAAATAACAAATCCTCTACTAGACTGTGTATGCATAACACTAGATCGAACAAAAATGATATAAAAAATATTCCAATTTATAAAACCACATTCGGACAAAGAAACTATACATACTTTGCAACAAAACTCCATAACATCCTTCCCCTAGACATAAAACTAATAAAAAATCCTAATGAATACAAATCATTAATAAAAATATGGCTGAAAGAGGTCAATGAAAAAACCCTAATGAAAACACTAAAAACGATATAGAAGACACTAAAAACGACATAGAAGACACTAAAAACGACATAGAAGACAAATAAACCATATTTAAATAACTTTAGTCCGCCTCGGCACAGGACCCCCTAGTGAGGAGGACTAAGAAATACAATATTTTATACTTAATTTCACCATTATATTTTGTATGTAACAATTATTTTATATATAGTCGCTAAAATAAAAAAAAAAAAAAAAAAAAAAAAAATTAGCTCTTAAGGCGATGCCATACGTAGTAATGCAAAATCATGTGTTTTTGGTTTGAAAACTTGGTCGCCTAGAAATGTTTCAGATGCTTTAATTAAATACTGCGAGTAGAATACATCTCGGCCTTTGAAATAATCGAGTATTTTTTAGATGAGTCTTTTTATAAGCCCAGAAAAAAAAATAATGTATAAGGCCTATGAAAACTGCTTTAAAGTTCAAAATCTCCTACTTATGAACCCATTTTCGGTTATGATTTTATTGTATAATGTGGCAAATTAAGTTATTTATAAAATAATCGAAAAAAATTTATATATTTATGCCTGAACATCCACAAAATAAAATAAAAGGTACTTTTTGGCCATGTTTTTTTCTTGCATAAATCAAAACAGGCGGATGGTGTTAAGCGGGAATTTAAACCTTATCGCCATCTACGTAAGGGGTGTTATTGATAACGGCTCAATAAAAAATATTACACGACGTAGTGCATCGCCTTAAATATAGATTTTCAAGACCTATCAAAAAATAAAACAAGACGCCGTATAATTTTCTGGACATTTTTCAATTGTGGGTATAAGGAAAAGGGATGTTGAAATTCATCTTCTTGGATCAAGGGTCTCTTCTTGCCTGCTTTACGCATTAGGTCAAAATTGATAAGGTTCAAAATTACGCAAATAAGAAACTAAATTTGAGAACCACAGATCTGTAAGTGTAAAGTGTACAGGAGACCATAACGCACTGAGGATAATAATAACAAAGTCTACGCAGCCAAGTGTTTCAGTGCATCGCCCAACCCTTCTTTCATTAGACCACTGTTCCAGAAAGAAATCGCCTAATTGGACCATTCGTGTAACACTACGCACTGTCTTCTTCATGGTCTGTGAGTCTTATTCTCATAGCTTATGGATGGCTGACTTTTAAACTTTAAAACCAGTAATGTTCTCCTATAGCACGCGACCAGTTAAACAGGCACAGAGTTAAACTGATTTTCATTTTCACTTATCATATGACTTTATTATATTATCATTGTCTCTTTTCTTCTTCTTCGTTCTTTTACTATTAATAATTGTAAAATAGTGGAACAGAAAAATCTATTAGCCATTGAATAATGCACGCGAACAAATGAAACGATTTTAATATTAAACAACACCCAAAATGCGACTGATTATTTTGCAAAGGATTTGGTGTTCTTTTATGAGGAATTATGGGGAAAGTAAAATTTTGTTTGCAATTGATCAGCAACATTATGTTGGAAGAAAAAATATTACATATATAACACGTCAACGCCATCCTTAGCAATGTTGTAAAAATGGAACTAAATAGAACTATCAAGGAATTACAAGGGAACTTCATGGTTTTCCAATAAGAGGTGTTATTTTAAATAGCCCGCAATTTCGGTAGATGTTACTTTTGAAGCTGTTTTTTTTTACATTTGACAAGTAGAAACTACGCCATCAATAAAAATGGAACGATACACACTTCAACAACGCATTGAAATTATTAAAATTCACTTGAGCGAATCAAATGCAAATCATCTTGAGTGATGAGGCCCATTTCCACCTCGATGGCTTCGTCAACAAGCAAAATTGTCACATCTAGGGGCTCGGAAAACCCAAGATTTATTGTTGAAAAGCCTCTCTATCCTCAACGTATGACTGTTTGGTTCGGTTTGTGGTCCAGCGGAGTCATTGGACTTTACTTTTTTGAAAATGAGGCTGGAGCAACAGTTACGGTGAATGGATTGCGCTATCGAGAGATGATTAATGATTTTTATAGCCAGAATTGGATGGTATTAATCTGGACAACGTTTACTTTCAACAAGACGGCGCTACGTGCCACACAAGCAACGAAACCATTGATCTTTAACTATTGAATATCAAAATAACACCTCTTATTGGAAAACCCTATATTCAAAATTCATGTTGTTAATTTTTTTTAATTTACACTTTCGAATTTTAAAAACATAAGGCGTTTGTATTCCAAATACATTTTGAATGCTATAATTTCTAAGCTCCTTAAATTAGTAGAATTTGAATTGTTGGACCACAAGCGTCACATGACGTCACTTAGAAGTTGTCAATCTCTTCTGCGATAGCGCCCGAGTGGTCGGTAGTCACGACGACATGATAAATTTATTATATTTCAAGATCGATTCAAAAAATGTGCAATTAACTGTTTACTTTAAATAATTATCTGAAACGTTGTTTCTCATTCAATGTGAATACGTAACTACTATATATAGTATATTTTTAAGATATGTATAATATTTTTCACTCAGATTTCTCATGTTGCCGTGGAATTAGGAAAACCGATAAGAAATTCTGAATTCTATTCCTGAAAACCTATGTTGTACATAGAAATCTTCATAAACATCGCTGTGCACTTTTCAAATAACCACAACAAACCATCCTTTCTGAGGGGATCGCCAATACGTACCTGCACGGAGAAAACCTGATATAAAATATTGCTAATTTATTAATAATCTTTTCAAATTATTCTTATTCATGTTAAAACCGGGATTGTAGGGCATTAACAAATGAATTGATGGATATCCTGATATATTTTTTCACGATATTCATAAAAATACTTACATTTTTGCATTTCGTCATATTTTAATATATATATGAATATATATTTTTTTAAATTGCAAACCTCACCGTCTAGAGCCAGTGAGACCATTGCATCCCCACTGGGATATGGTGTGTAGCTGAAGGAAAAGTGGGGAGATGGAGATGTGGAAATGTGGAAAAGGAACTTGGGAAAGTACCTGGCTATTCAGAACTGGTCACCAAACACGGCCAAAGCCATTTCAAGCAACGTTTCAACTCTGAATGGTGGAATTACACCAAGGTGATATTGAATATCTTCCTCCCTTGAACGTGCCGATAATACGAGTATACTATATGTTATTTTAAATGCGTAATTTGTTAAATAACACACATCAATCAAATATAATTTACTTGCTCACACCGGGATTTGAACCCGTAACCCCCAGCTTGCTAGTCGAGAGCCTCATCCCTCGACCAAGGAGGCCGTCAAATATTATTATGAATTTTTTTACACTTTATAGGGAAGCGGCTTGCAGTCCCGTTTTTAACAGGATAAACAATAATTTGAGTATATTTTTAATAAATCAGCATTACTCATTTTTCTCCATGTACAGCAGCTCCCACAGCATTTTACTAAATAATAGCACTCTTAGAAAGTATAATTGTATTGTGTAGCATTATTATGCACGACCAATTCAGTATTCTCAGCTCGATCGCTGGCTGTGAGTTCTCGAGTGAAATGTTTAACCTTTCACGACATCCCAACATCACTTTGAGGTACTGAATAATGGATGCGGTTCGCGTGACCCATTACTGGCACTGGCACCCCTTGAACTATTCAGTTTCTCTTCGACCTGGGGCCTCAAGTTTATCCTATGGAAAAATCAGATATTCTATTAGTTATCTACGTAGTAGAGGAGCCAACGAAGTGTTTGATGTTTTGTACCACGAATTTATAAAACAAAAAAATACGATGGGAAAACCTGTTATCTTCAACAAGTGTGTGATTATCTATAGAGCAATGTAGGTACTCAATTAACGGGTGCGATCTAGTAAATAACGTAAACATCTTCAAAATAATATATTATAATCTAGTGAATACTTATATTATCTGTATTGCCATATGCGAACTAATGTTATAATAATTTTTGAATGATAGACTAATGTTTTAAGGCGATGCACTACGTCGTGTAATATTTTAAATTGAGCCGCTATCAATAACAACCCTTACGTCGATGGCGATAAGGTTTAAATTTCCGCTTAACACCTTCCGCCTGTTTTGATTTAAGCAAGAAAAAAACATTGCCAAAAAGTGCCTTTTATTTTATTTTGTGGATGTTCAGGCTAAAATATTTAATTTTTTTTCCATCATTTTATAAATAACTTAATTTTCCACATTATACAATAAAATCATAACCGAAAATGGGTTCGTAAGTAGGAGATTTTGAACTTTAGTCAAAGCATTGAATTTTGTGGTATATGCCTAAATGACTTTCGAGAGTCAATACGCAATGTCTAATTTCTAATGCCCTTTGAACCATCTTCATGCTTTGACTTATTATTATCTCCCATTCTTACTTTTATATTATTATTGTCATTATTATTGTCTTCGCTCCTCATTTATATATGCTCTCCTTTCACTGTCATCTCTGTTTATAAAACTTATTCGTGTAATTAATATGTTGTTAATGGACTATTTGTCCGTAAATAAATAAATAAATAAATAAATAAATAAACTTTAAAACTGTTTTCATAGGCCTTTACATTATTTTTTTCTGGGCTTATAAAAAGACTTATCTAAAAAATACTTGATCATTTTAAAGGCCACGATGTATGCTACTTGCAGTATTTAATTAAAGCATCTGAAACATTTCTAGGCCACGAAATTTTCAAATCAAAAACACATGATTTTGCATTACTACGTATGGCATCGCTTTAAGACTAGGTTTTATGCATAGCACAAAGGATAACACATTATTATAAGCAATAATTATTGGCTTGAAACAGCCATACTAATTGAAAAAATATCTTAATATATAAAAATCGGCCTGCGGGTGTTTTGTTTTTACGATACCTCTACATGACAGTGTTCGGTTTACCCATGGCTGTTTCCAACAACATTTTTCTCGGAAACGCTGAGAATCTGCAAGTTCTAGGAGGGATGTCGCATTACTGCTGATGGCTTATAAGCTTCTGAACGCTTTATTATCAATACCACACAATCTGGCTAAAATAGGATTCTCTGTCCTGTATAATTTCACGCGAGGCCGCCAACACATTCTTCCCAGGTGCAGAACTAACCTACCAATAGTGATACCCTTGAGAAGACTCACCAGGTTAATTAACAATTAACTGCCTCGCAGGAAGTGTGGATATTTTCCACATGTCCTACAACAAATTCAAGCACGAAGTATTATTAAATCTTTAACACACAGTTCCTCCGTGCAACCTTCTTTTCCACATGTATATTTGTAAACGTTATATTTTTATTGTGCCAAATATTTTTTTGTAATTTTCTTTATCGCTTTTGCAATGTATTGGTTCTTATACTGTTTTCGCAAATCAAAATATGCATCAAATTCAAGCACGAAGTATTATTAAATCTTTAACTGTGTGTTCCTCCGTGTAACCTTCTTTACCACATGTATATTTGTAAACGTTATATTTTTATTATGCCAAATATTTTTTTGTAATATTCTTTATCGCTTTTACAATGTATTGATTCTTATACTGTTTTCGCAAATCAAAATATTCATCTAATATATAAATTTGGGCGTACTGTGTTTATTGTAAGAATCTAAGTCAGCCTAATTATTGGGCACTATACCAGCTCTGAAATGAGATAATAGGTAGAAATAAATTGATTTTTTAAATGGTACTAATGTGGTATACTTAAACTTTACCTGGTCACCGGATCAAGCAAAATATTAAATTTTAACAACAAAAAAAAAAGATACATATTGGAAAAAAATAGAACATCATAGATCTTTATTCTGCTTCAATCACAACACATTCAAATCTATTCAACATTGCACTTTCCCCGAAAAGCTACATTCACTGCAAATCTTCTTAGACGGCCTTGGAATTAAATAATGATTCATTTAATTATTCCGAACAACCTCGGTACACCAGCACTCTCTTGTAACACCTGATACGGATCAATGATAATTGAAAGCAATCAACAAATAAAATAATTAATAACCTCATTTATGGCGGCTTGAACACCTGGCGTGTTTTACATTTGTTTATCCTGATACCAAAAATTAAACGCACTCAACGGGGAATCACGGTCCGACGTTCACTGTCCTTTTCTACGAATATTAAATTATTTGGTTTGGGTTTTTTGATATAAGCTCATTTATTAGCTGGGGATTTATTGCGGTATTCTTGATTGGCGATTTTTGTTTGGCTTCTAACCAATTAAGTTTGAAAAGTAAATCAAAAATGGTTTGAATTCACCCCAAGACGTTGTGTACTGAGTAATTCAATATAAATATATCTATATTCTAGGTAATATAACTATGGACAAGTCCCTTAAAGTAATTTATTTGTCTGCTTGTTATTGCGCAAAGCAAAACTTAAGTGTTTCTTTTCGGATTTTTATGATTATTTTTTGTTTTTGTTTTCATTGTTGAAAGTTTTTGTCACTTGTAAAAAGTGTATTTTACTATCTCGACCACAAGGAGAAACTTACTGAAAAAAAATATTGCAAATTTATTAAAAATCTCTTCAAATTATTTATAATCCGGATAAAAACGGGACTGCAAGGCTTTATTTATATATATTATCACTGACGACCTGAAAAATATCGAGGACATGGAAATTCAAGGAAGATCGATATTCTTCAGAGCAGGTATGCTGTAAGGCGCTTTAAATTTTGCAAAATAGATTTAAAAGGGATACTATTTAGCGCATTCTGCACATCGCTGTACACTATTGAACTTTGGGTAGATTACACTGCATCCCGATGGCATAAGCTAAAAGTCGCTTTCAATAATGCTTATCGTTTACTATTCCGCTTACCGAGTTACTGCAGCGCTACCCAAATGTTCCTGGATGGACGAGTGCACTATTTCAGAACAGTTCTCCATCAGACTACGCCAATCGAATAATATAATAATCACTGCCATGAGTGCCATGGTTGCTTGGGTGGATTCCACCCTGATGGCCCCCTGGAGACGGGAGACGGTCAAATATCCTCCATTAACGGCTCTTAATTCATTGTGAAACGACATAAATAAATAAAAAAATCTTTCAAAAATAAAATACAACATAGGATAAAATTAGTAGGTTAAATTAGTATATTTTTTTTAAATTTATAACAATATTATATTAAATTTATACTTGCATTTTATATTTTGTTTTGAACCATAAAATATCTACGTTTATCTTCAAAGGTATTCTGAGCAGTTAGAGTGTAACAAACGTGGGTACATAATTTTATCAGAGTTTAAACACTAAGCGATATGAGTTTATTGCTGTAATCTTATTGGTTAAAGAACAATTTTCTTGGAATGGGAAACAATGCCTCATAAAGTCATAAAGTACAGAAAAAAACAATATTGCCTTTCCCGTACAACGTTGAAAAATTTACTTGTATAGTGTTTATGTCCTACCTAGATAGTAGATAGGTTACTAAGTTCATTTTTTACCACCAATGGATAGCAGAAAAAAACTTACCTAATTTCAAATACTTACTTGGCCTATTCTATTCTCCAGGCGTCCTAGGTTATTTTAGTGGCTTCCGTCCATTCTAGACTATTGTAGGAACTTCTCCTCGCACAGCCTCTTGGCCTGTGGTTGCTTTCTCTGACTTTATCTGGAATTGCAGCAAGTATTTTATCGGTACATCAACGATCGTTTTCTTATTAAAAATAACTTTAAAACACAAGAACAATATCGTATTTTCAAAAGATTTTACAAAAAAATTGAAGTTTATATCATGGGTACCAAGATGGACAAATACATAGGCGTGAATTTCACACAAATTACTCACAGCCGAAATTACACACGGACAAAATTATGCCTATTGGAATTACGTCGAAAAAACCTAACCTAACCAAACTTTAGTTTTTTTTTCAATTCGAAATTTATTTTAGCACACGCTTGGGTATTCACTCTAAACAGAATAAAATAAGTATTTTATGTCTTATATCATAACATTTAAAATTAACCTTGTTGTTTTTAAAATACCACAAAACCTTCATTTTATTTTATTATATCTTAGGAAATTGATCTTAATTACTAGAAAAAGAACGACAGATAGAAATTATAAAAGGCTAGCATTCAGATATTATAAAATACTACAATGCATGGCCTTACAATCTGTCGAAGATAAGACAGATTTACTTTATATCTGTAAATAGTGAGTCTGAACCAGAAAATGCTTTTTTGTCCGCCCACATGTTCCTTGTGTTCAATTTTACGGGGAACGATATGAATGAATATGCACACATGGTGAAAAATCCAGAATCAAGTTATTCTAATAATATATAAAGTTTTTTCTGATTCTTTCGCAAACTGCTTCTGAACTTGAGTAAACTTAACAGATTTTGTAAATACCACGTTGCATTGACAAGAAAAGCATTATTATTGTATATTTTTTCTGAGCAGAAGAAATTGGTATTTCTCAATCATTTTTATTGCTTATTTATTACCAGTTTATTCACTGTATCATCTTGAGCTATTCACTGTTTCAACAGAAAGCTAAAGTGAGCTGTATTTAAATTTTAACCCTTATTTAAAGTATCGAAAATGTTAAATAGGACCACGCGCTGTTTCAAGTATAATTTTTTTAAAGTAATAGTTATTAGTGTGGCCAGTCTCAAAAAAAAATATTCTTCAAAAGCAAAGGTTATAGAAAATAGATGGCTCGTAGGTTATAAAATAAACAAATTATTAGTGTAAGCTATTTTCTACATCTCCAACCGTCACCAAGTGACAAAAGATCGACATACGCCAGAAATCCCGAATCATCCCAAATAGCATATTATTTACGAGTAGGTAGTCAAAATGTTTTCGCTTTTCGCTGTAACGTATATTGGATAAGGAATTCATGGTTACTGTAATTATATTTTGTAATATTAATAATCGTTAGTAATGTTGAAGCGTGCAATTGCTTACCTTTCCGCAAACAGAACTGTCAAAATGGCGGAGTAACCATCGATCTTTGAAAAGTAAAAGCAAAAGTTGAAATTAACGTTAAACAGGCATTTAAATAATTTGAAAAACGCACTTTGGTGAAATTTAACTGTAGCAATTGCTTTTATTCTTACTTTTACTCTAGTAAGCGCTGAAACAGACGGCTCCTTATTATATTTTATAAATTGCTTATGAAACTTACCTTGTACATCTAATGTTAACTTTTATAACAGAAATAATACAAAATGTTAATATCGAATCTGATATAATTAAGGAGAAAAACAAATTTATTAAAACCATTATTAAATATTTAATAACAGTGTTATTTCTAATTCTTACCATTAACTTCCCCACACTTACCCCTCAAATTCTTCCTCCATTCATATTCACGTCATATTCTTACTGTGTCACATGTCCTGATTTCTAATCCACATAGAAGAGTGGAGAAAGCATCATAAGTAATGAAAAAATAATTTGTAATTTGATTATTTAGATCGGCTCCTGGTAAGTTTGTTATCAATGACTAAATTGTGACTAAACTTTAAGTAAGTACAGGTGTTGTGTTCTTGACAAGTACACTTGTACTCGTTATATTAAGTCGGCCGTTATCTTAGGTCTCATTACACACTTGCCAAGAAAAATTGTTTCCTCAGCGTTTTTAGATTAAGGTGTATTATCGCTTAAACTATTCAATTATTTGTTTATTAACAGTTTACTTTGAGATTGTGGAAACTCGATAAGGTGGTATATTTTACTTGAAGCGACTGTGAAAATTATTCCTGAAGTGCCCTCTATAAAAAGAAATGGATAGACTAGCGATTAAAGTAAACATCATTTAAACTTTTACATTCGAGTGTTTGCCAATAGGTTATAATTACGGAAAAGGGTCTTAACAAGTTGGAGATAAAAAATATTATTTAATGTTTACCTCCCCAGGTGTGTGAGTTTTTTGTGTCACAATTCGATCGTTCGTATTAACAAGCCCGCATTTAGTATACTAACTGATAAAATTCTTCGATTTAAGATAGGATTATGAAGCAAAAATTTTCCACGATGTTTATTCAGAAATTATTAAAAAAAATCTTTAATCCCGTGAGATTAATCGGATTGAAATGGTAATTTTAAACTAATTTTGTTCGTTTTTCGATTATATATTAAATAAGGTAGGACCCCAATAATATATTTGTGCACAACATTAAAATTTATTTTAACTAAATAAAATAAATTTAAAATGCGATCTAACTTCATGTTTCCTACAAAATAATCGTCAAGAAAGAAGAAACATCAACTTGCAAACTCGGTCAACTTTTTTAATATACTTTAGTAATAGCAAATACGTCACTTTGCCCTTCAAGGGTAGGCAGATGAGATGAAACGCCACAAACAACAACCCCCTTTGTATTGGTACATCGTCTCGCAAAACAGTCATGCATTAGATCGACATGCATTGAAAAGACTAGACTTAATTTAGACTTAATCCCGAGTCCTCCAAAGCTAGAGTCCTCCAAAGACAGACTTAATCCCCAGTCCTCCAAATACTAGACTTAATCCCAAGTAGAAGTTGGTCCTATGAGTACTTTTCGTTACTGGGTACAATGAGTACAGGTACAGAGAAATACCTGGTAAAAATACCGGTGACAAAATACTCAAAAGTATTTAATACCGACCTGAGGATTGATTCAGAATACGTAATTCTAATGCACTCGCATAAATTCTGCCCATATATTCGAAATGAGGGGTTGTTACAGAACTTCACTGAAAAAAGATTCCCCACAGCCAAAAACTCATATGTGATTCCCCAAACTTATTTTTCTAAATCCATGGGGGGGAGGGGTAGCTACGGAATTCCATATCGAAAAATTCCCCACATTTTTCCGGTCGCAAAATATCATTATAACAAATACCCAACAGAAATGACCGTCAAAAATACCCGTCAAAAATACCTATCAAAAATACCCACTAAAAATACCCATCGAAAATACCCATCAAAAATACCCATCAAAAATACCTGGTAAAAGTACCTATTAAAAATATTTAGTCCCAGTATAAAATACTTATGAGTATTTTGGAACCAGGTATTTTTGAGATCTGTCACAAGTACAAAGTATCGCAAGAAATACGCGGTACTTTTACTGGGTACGATAAATACGCCTCACCTCTAATCCCAAGTCCTCCAAAGTTAGAGTTCTCCAAAGACTAGACTTAATCCCGAGTCTTCCACAAAGCATCCTTCCATCCAAGTTATCCACAATATCCACATGACACCCCTTGCTAAGAGCATTTCTTCTACATATTCAAACCCTACATGTCCCATTCTCAATCATGTTCAAGCGCCCCATTCTTAATTAATTTAAAGTCGCCTCATTCTACGGTACATGTTTTACTAATATACTATCATATTTTATTCATCAGTTGTATTATACACGCATTAAAAACTTTTTGTATAGTTATTAACAGTTATATAATATTTTTATTCATCTAAAAGATTTTTTTTTTTTAGTCAGTGGTACATTTTTTTCCGCAGACTTACTCGTCCATTGCATCTTTTCTAAAAAAATTTAAAAAAAAACAACCCGTAAAAACCACGTTTTTTTACTATTTTTGAATTATTTTTTTAATGATGCATTGCAATATTTTTTTACAAAATATGATTTTGTAACGTGAGCCTCTTTAGGCGCTTTATCCCTATTTTACAATGTGTGACAAATTATGTACGAAAACAAAAATGAACTGCATTGAAATTATGTTTTAAACGAATTTAAATGAATAAAAGTAACGTAATAAAAATAAAATAATTTAGGCAGTTATAAAAACTAAGCAATATATCGGTTGTTTATAATGAGTGTACTATGTAGGTAGGTATATTTTTTATTATTTTAAGATAAATTTATTTTGTAGTATAATACACATCTATTTTAAAATGTAATTTTATTGATGTTTGCATACGTATTGAATCTTCCTTCCCAATAAGAGGAGTTTGCAACTCTACCAATCTCACCAAATACCGATCGGGTAGTATCGGGTGTGTACGTCACTACCACCGTGTTAATAGAATGCATTGTCATCGACAACGAACTGAACTGCTGAGTTTTAGCTAGATCGGATCTCGGGAAGTGGGTTTATTTGCCCTTCCGAGACTTTTATTAATTCGTTCCCGAAAACAAAAGCGGAATTCAAATAGGTAGATGTTTTTAAAAGACGTATTGTTGGATAATATTGACGCCAGAGGTATAGATTTTTATTTATCTAATTATTAACGTACAATCCACTTGGTTCTCTACCGCTGGTACTGGTGCAGTAGGTACATGTTCTTACGATAGTCTCCTATCAGCGGTAGATTAACGTCTCACAGGTGTGCCATACGATCTAATTGAATTTAAATTTGATTTTGGAATAGTCGAGTGCGATTTCGGTGCAAACACTTGCGGATATTAATTCAGAAAATATCCAATTATTTCCAGAATTCTGTTCATATTCGTGACAGTATTGGGAAATCGATTTTTTATCAAGATAAATCGGTATTATTCTAAAAGTAATGTAATGAGGCTACATAATACAATTGGTTTATTGTTTATCCGTATCAAAACTTTCAACACGGTTGGTATTAATATCAAAAATAATCTTGAACTAAAAATAGATTATATACCAATATATTACACAATTCTATTTTTGAGTTGAAATAAACTAACTTCAATACATCAATGAGTTACTTTCGTATTTCTAGGTATCATTGCATGGAGAAAAATTAGTATTTTTAATTTATTAAAAATCTCTTATCAAATTATTCGTAATCCGGTTAAAACCGGTATTGCATGCACTTATCCCGGCTCTTCTCGTTTTTTCTTGGCCCTTCTTGGGTCGTCTTGTATATTTTTGCATCTTCTCACCCTTTCTTCACGATTTTTGTCTCTTCTTGCATATTCTTATGTCTTACCACCCCTTCTTATCTCTTCTTGAATCTTCTTTCTTCTTACCGCCTCTTTCCGTCTCTTCTAGTATCTACTTGGCCATTTATGCCTCTTCTTGGTTCTTCTTGCATCTTTTTGCCCATTCTTAGCTCATCTCGTCTCTTCCTGGTTCTGTATCTTCTAAATTCTTACCGACCCTTCTGTTCTGTTCTTGTCCCTTCTAGCCGACTTTTTCTTCTTGCTTCCTCCTGGCTCTTCGAGTATCGTGAAATATTTAAATGAAATAAGGCAAATACCTAAACAAAAAATTAAAATGAAATATTCACATACTCCGTGTACGAACAAAGGACACTCCTCTGAAATGTTTTGAATAAAAACCGACTGGAAAACAAAATAAAATATAGTCTCTAAGTGGCACTATTTATGTTATTGTAAGATTACGGTGGACCTAGAATGCCGATATCAGTATTTAGAAATATTAAGCTAACAAAACAATCTTCACCATTAAACAAAAGTTAACTAACGAGATCCTATCATGTAATGTGATCCCTTTGTCAAATTCTTCGCGTTCACTCGAATTCACTTCTAAACTGTATCATTTTTACCCCTATTACATCAATGCAAAACCAAATATAGTTATCAAATTATGAAGCTATAACTAAAACACGTATTTTGCAACATTTTCAATGAGATTGGACCAATGGGGCTCACGATACAAAAATATTCACTCAGAGCCACGAGAAATACGTCATGTCGAAACGAAACCTAGCACTTGCGCCCAGGTCCATGAACACTTGTTTTACTAATTACTAAAAGTTTATCAGGAAACGGCCTGCAATCCCGTTTATAACCGGAAACCGGATTAGGTTACGTTTTCAAAATGGTTCTGGATAAAAAAATATGTACCTACCATCTGATCTAGCCTCTAATCATAAAATTTTAAAAATAATTGCGAATGCTGCATATCTGAATAGGTAGTTATTTTAGGAAAGTCTATTAAACTTACAAAATGAATCATCATACTAATTTCTGTTGTCTGTGTGTGAAGTGAAATGTACTTTTTATTTTTATATTTAAACCTACCTTTTTTACTTTTACATTTAAAAATTGGAACTGATTGTGTGAATTTAGATAAGCGAGAAAGTATGTATTAGTAGGTACCTACCTTAAATAGATTTTTTTTTTGGTTTATATTTAATAATTTTGTATTTGAAATGTGTACCTCTTTGTTTAAATTTTTAACACATTGCGTAATTTTTCAATATAATTAATGAATTCTGTATCTTATGAAAAATAGACAATATTTCAATTTGTCGTTGTTTAACGGCAAAATATTTTATAAATACTTACAGAATCACAAATCCTACAATTATAATATCCCATAATTTTCATGGGTCTAGTTATTCTTAATGTATTTAAATTTATTTAAAGACAGGCAATATTGTACCTAATAAATCAGTGTCTTATCAGTACAAGTGACAATATTACATTGTTTATGGACATATTTGTGTTATACCTTTAACCCATTGTTGTTTGTCATTTAATTGTGATAATGTGGCTAATTATTTTTGTTATTATTATGTACTAAATCATCAATGTGTGTATGTTTTTGGGAAACATGACTGTTTCAGTGTTTAAATAAAATAACAAAATAAATATCTGTGTAACATTTTTGTGATTGATTAATAATGTTACCTTTTTAAAAATCCATCTGGAAATATTTGTACGTTTTTGCACGTGTTTCGCTAATCTCTATGATTATTATTTGTCCGTGAAGGTTTCTCCAGTACAACAGTACCCAGCTATCGACATTAAAATTAATATATCTTTTCTAAGCTCATTATACAATACACGGATAAGGTGTTTACGGTCCTAAAGATAAGACTTTTACGTTTGCACCTGCAGACTGTTTAAGTACAAATCACCTAGTAATTGACTCATATCGACCGAAATAAAAAAAAATATTTTGACTTCTCCAATAATTGCAAAATCACTTTGTAGCGTCACTTAAATTTGTAAATAAATGACTTTATGTTGTATGATGAAAAATACCAAATTTAAAAATAGGCAAACAAGTATAATATACAAATATAATATACCTCTGGACAAAAATATTACAAAGAAAGGTGATTAATTAGTAATATTATAAATAAATTAAATTACCATAAAATAGGTAATTATTGTATTTATGTACCTATACACCGAAAACTTTAATAAATTAACATAACAGTATGAAGGAGTAACTAGGATCTCCTAATAACAAAAAAAAATGTAGGTATCTATGTGAAAATAAATTGAAGGAAAGGCTATTTTTTAAAAAAATATGGTCATTATTAATATTTAATTGAATATTAACAATTTGTAGATGAAAGTTTTTAACCTGTTGAAATCAAAAGACTGATTTTTTTCCAAAATTTGATTGGCAAATTAGTGCTCCTTAAACCTATTATTAAAATTTCTAGAAGACTTGTAAACTTTATGTTTGTTTATAGTATCATACATATTTTTTATTTCTTTCCTTGTTATTTAAAACATCATTTTTTTTTAATTTTATTAGTGTTAAAAGCTGGTCGAAGAGTTTTTGGGATGTTTTTAATTAGATTTTTTTAAGTATGATTATATAAAAATACGATTTTTCTAATTGACATAAACACAAATACGTATGTTCATACTAATCTAACAAAAAATACAGCACGTTCCTGTTTCAAGATTGAAAGCGAATAACGAAACGCATAAGAAAAGAATAGCCACAACGAATATATCTACTTGAATGAAATGGCTACAAATAACATCCTTCATAGCTTAATGGAACGGAACGCATTAAAAAGAGATAGCCAATCAAATAACATGTGTACGGATGAAACAGCAGAGGTTTCATAACTAAGTTTCGGTAAAACATGAATATGCAACATGAATATATAACAATATAACATGATTATGTTATTAGGATGTTGGAACACGTGTTCATAAAAATTCTAATATTGTTACATTTCGTCACAATATTTATCAGCAAAGCACAGCTGCTTCTGAATAGACTAATATTTTATTAGGTAATGGATTTGCTGTCACGTTTAAAAATTCTAATATTTTCGCATTTAGTCATTATATTTATCAGGAAAAGCACAGCTGCATGATCACGTGTTACGTGTTAGCTGCATGATATTATTCTGAATTGACTAATATTTTATTGAGAAATGGATTACAATCACGTTATTATTCGTTATATGTTGATTTTTCTCATTGTGTCGATGTGTACAGGTAGAAGCTTGGTATTTCTCCGTGTATCCTTACCGTATATGCAGATGTGTACAGGTAGAAGCTTGGTATTTCTCCGTGTGTCCTTACTGTATGTGTAGATGTGTACAGGTAGAAGCTTAGTATTTCTCCGTGTGTCCTTATGGTATATGTGGATGTGTACATGTGGAAGCTTAGTATTTGAGTTCAATAGTACAATTATAATATTTCATTCATCGTAATATTTTATCTAAGATGCGACGAATTATTATTATCGAACCGAATTTTGCTGAATCATCCGGTTAGTTATCTATGTAACACCTGTGCTCCGCCAGTACACAGACAACTTGAAAAGCTTCAGAAACTTAGAATTAAATTCCACTCATTTAATTTACTCGTAATGGAGTTGTTCAATGATAATAATAATAATTTCTCAATCTAATAAATTTGCATATATTATGAACAAATTTAGATTGATGATATTAAACATACGTGCTAAAATGTGCAATCTTAGATTTGCGTTGAATATAAGAGTTTTTGTATGAGTTTGTCTCAATGATTTACATACTTTCTCGAACTATGATATAAACTATTATCAGTTATTATTATTATCGTAATAAATAATTAATTATATTGTTAATTTTCATTATCCTGACGAAGAAGCCATTATCTTTGAAACTTGTAGATTATTATTAATTAAAAGTTGTGAATACAAATATTTAATTTTCATATAATTTAAATGACGGCGCAAAGTAATTTTGCAACTATTAAAGAAATATAATAATACTTGTTTATGAAGTAATTGTGAATCCTGAATAATATAACGTAATATATCAACGTAAGATCAATCAAAATATGTATGTTGTCACGTTTCACAACAATTTCTGTTTAACAGGTGGCATTTAGTTCGTAAAAACCTAATTTTCTGATAAACTAGGTACACACCTGCAATTTTCGCATATCACGCGTACAAAGTAAGTGCATGTACATCTGTATTATATTAGTCCCTATTCACAATCGATTCTGATACAACATCTAAGAGATTTTGATCTTATAAGATCTTGAGTCTTCGAAGATAAAATTTCTCGATTAATTTGAATTTTTTGTATTTTCTGCAATTGGATTTTGAGAAGAATTCTGATCTGATAATCGTAATGACGTTATAATTCTACTGACTTCAGAGAGTCAGGGGCTCTATTCCTGAATCGAGGGCGCTTGTAATCGCCGTCGAAAGTACGTACGTTGGTCGTCGTTGCTATTCCCGAAATTGGTCGAAGGTACATACTTTGACGCCAAACGTCAAAAGTCATTCCACACAACATCTACTGGGTGCAACCAGTAGAAACAGGGCAGCGAGTGGTAGGTTGTTGGCGTTTCTATGGAATTGGCTGTCAAAATCTAGTCTAGCTGTCAATTTTTGTTTTACCGCGCGGATTCCGCAAATGTAAAAGTGGGTGAAAATTTCCCACTTACTAAGTCTTTATCGGAGCTTACAAGCTTAATTAAGAGTTGCTTTTGGCAATTTGTAAAATGTCCCGCAGCCATTTCTGTTTTGAATAACGAATAACTGTTGTCTGTTTGACAGTCACACCATAGAAATCCCAAAAACATCAGGAACATAGACAATATTCACAGGGGTGCCAATATAATCATCTCTTCTACCAACTTCGACCGTTCGACGCTCAAGAATACGTAAAATTGAAACATTCGAAAAAGTTAGTCGCGGCGACTAGTAGTTTTTCACTCGAAGACGGCGCATACGAAAACGATTGATCGTTTAACTCCAGAATCGCAGGCCTGGACCCTTGCATATTACAAAAGTGAAATGGTTTTAAACTGTCAATGTTTGGTATAATAAGAGTTCCATGGACCTCGGAAGTATTATTGTACGTAATACAAAGCGTAATAGTACAAAGTAGGTAATACAATTTTGGGAAGCGGCTTTGGGTACCGCAGCTCCGGGAACCATTTATTAGATAACCGACACCTTTGCCACAAGTGGTGTGCTACATTTGGTGACTAAGCAGGGGTGCCGGGTTTATCGGGTGAGGTGTGTTAGGATGCGCCTGCTCACCAGCAGTGTTGCCAAGTTAGCATATTATATGCTAAATTTGGCATAATTACTCTATGTTTAGCATAACTATTATGCTATTAGCATAGGTAGGTATAGCACATTTATTTGGCTTATTTTTACAGAAACATGAAAATAAAAACCAATTTTTTTAACTATGACATCGATTGAAAAACTGGTGTCTCAATAGAGAAACATAGTTCCCATTAAATGGGAATCCTTGACTTCCACTGTAGAGTTTTGGAATGAAGTCATGCAATATAAAGATGCAGCTAATAATAACCCCTTCGGTGATTTATGTCAGTTTGCAATATCTATTTTAACATTGCCGCATTCAAATGCGGACATTGAACGTGTATTTAGCCAAATGAGTCTGGTCAAAACAAAACTCCGAAATCGTTTGGCGGTGAGAACCCTGAATGCCATTTTGTACGTGAGATTTGGCCTAAAGAGAGCAGGAAAGTGCTGTTATTGTTACACTGTTCCTGACGAAGTACTACGCTGCATTGGGACCAAAAAAAGTTACGACTCCGTCTCTCAGCCTTCCACATCAGCTGCTGTTAATGAAGAAGAAGAAGATGAAGATGAAGATATTGATATTTTATTTCACTGATTTTATTTCTACGTTAAATTTATGTTAACTTTTTTTTGCCATTTTTTAAAGTAATTTAGCATTTTTCTGGCATTTTTTAAGGAATTTAACATATTTCTGGCATATTTTTCCCATCATCACATATTTTGAAGTAGTTGAGTTGGCAACACTGCTCACCAGCTGTGTGGTGTACCAGATCGGGATAGGCTGGTTTGGAGAGACCCTTTAACCTCTCCAACTGGTCTCCCGGCTGGTCCGTCACTCCTGGACACACTGATCCTTAAATTCCTATCCGACCTTTATCCCTTTTACCTTCCCATAACTATTCTTCCTTTATTTAAAAAATACTTTCCACACAGCATAGCAAAAGATGACATAGGCACTGAGCGAAATTATTTTTCTCAGGGTCTCTTGTGTAAGGTCAATTGTAAAAAAAATATACTTCAATCGACAAAAGTGTTTTTATTAAGATTTAATCTTTATTAAAACTATGCATTTGTATGCAATAGTTTACTAATACTATAGCTGATAAAAAGTATAATATTACGACATATTTTATAACTGGAAGATAAGTGGCTAGTGCCGGATTTCCAGACTGGCACAGAACATATTATGCAATAAAATATTAAAAAAATGTGAACTTGATAATTATTCTTACTAACTGAAAACGTTATTTTTATCTTTTGGTGACATTTCACTAGAGTGCACGGAGAAATAGAGTATTGCTGATTTATTAAGATCCGATTAAAAACGCGATAACATGCCATTTCCCAATAAACTTTTAATACATTCCTTATATATCGGAACACGTGTTCGTGCATCTCCATTTGCCATAATAATATACAATGGTGAAATGCGGAAATATGCGGATTTTTATGAACACATGTTCGGCATCTTGATTATACATTCGTGTCTTACTAAAATGATAAAATGATTAGAAAAGCTATCGATTCATTAGGTAAGGGCCTGCAGTCCTGATTTTAACCAGATTACGAATAATTTGAAGAGATTCTTCATAAAGTATCAATATTTTATAGTGGTAAGTTTTCTCGCGCACGTTTGTGTGCACATTTTATGTGCGCACGGGTGTGAAATACTGTAATTTATTAAAAATCTGGTCAAATTATTCGTTTTCCGGTTAAAAATGGGACTGTACGTATCAATAATAAAGTATAATAATAAAATATCAGTCAAAAGCAAATGTTTTATGTGGACAGCGGAACACGTGTTCCTAAAAATACTGATACGGATACTGACGCACTTATATTGTAGCATTCCATCATGATATCTATCATGAAAATATCACCTGTTCTCGATATATTCTGAATGACTAATATTTTAACAGGAAGATAGCATGCTGTCACTTTTTTAACGGGAACACTTTTGTCGGTGCGTTATGAAAAGTAACAAAGTTTTTTTGTTCATTTTCAACTGTTTTTTATCTACAGGGACGATCTTAACGATCAAACTTATTTAAAATACAACCTTGAACCTAGTTATTGAAATGACTCGAGTAATTTTTTTAATCAAATTAACACAAAACACATTAATTAAAGTAAAGAACATACCTAGGATCCATCAAAAAAATTAAACATTTTTATATGTCACCAGCACAACCTTATAATATCTTTATGTTTAGGTAAATATTTATTTCATAGTATCATGACATACACCTATAAAGAGTACGCCTTAAAATGATCTCAATTAATGGACTTGTATCAAGTCCTAGTAGATATAATAAATACTTCAACAAAAAATACAATGATTAAATAACACCTTAATATAAAAATAATGTTTTTTTTCCGCAAATGACTCCAGAAATCATGTTTCTTCCTGTGCTTGAAAATATGACAAAAACTTCTGAAACCAATTATATTATTGCTGTCCCTTTTTAATGAAAACAAAAGTACATATATTAAATCTTAGTTGGTCACTGTTTGTAAGAAAAACCAGTCTGATTACCACTTTCAATTTATTATATATTATTAGAGGAATTAACACGAACAACAGGTGCGTCTTTCGCCATCTCACGATCGGATTATCGTCAAATCATTTTATTAGACGGGTCGTATATTTCATGTTTATGATAGATGTACTTGCGTCATTATTTTACTAGCATACATGACTCCAAAGGTAGCCAAATTATTGCCACATCGCACTGTAAAATCGGGCGCTTAGGATCACAGGAACCTAACTACAAAAACTAGTGTTTTGAGTTAAGGCAACGCTATAACGAATTGGTGTACATTATGACTACCAAAAAATATACTTTAGATAAATTGAAGATTTTCCTATCGTTTCGCTTGAGTAGAATACAAATAAAAAAATAATTACTCGATAAAAAATATAAGTGTAAACTACTAAAAAAAATATACTTTCAACAGAAATGTATGAACGCGTAAAGGAAACAACTTTAAAAAAATACACTATTATAGCTAAGATTATCTGTGACAGTTTCACTTGATTAACTTATTTGCTTTCTTATAAAATTATTTACAAAATAGTTTCTAGACTCCGTTTGTCAAGCGATTTTAATGCATATTACCTACAATATAAGGTATACGAAGAATATACACATTGCTGGCTTGTAGCTTTCTCTTAAGCCTGGTTTCGAAAATGCCATAATCATGTTTATTAGTGACACGAAGCTGTATCTCGAACAGCTATTTATCAAATACAGTTAGGTATATGAGCATTCCAATTTTTATTTGCGTTTATCTAAAATCTGTGCGATTGTAGATAGTCCCCTGTGTTCCTAAATCACTGAAATATGGGAATTAAACAAGTGTAATGAGAACTTGGAAGCGGAAATGTAATTTTAATATGTTTATACGCAAAGGAAACTCACTGATATATAATATTACAATTTTTGTATAAATCTATTCAAATTATTCATGTTCATGTTAAAAACAGGACTGTAGGCCTTTAACAAAAGAATTTATAGATTTCCTAATAAACAATCGGTTAAACAGGAATAATTTATGGCCGAATTTCGCATTTCGCCATTATATAATAACTAAAAGTAGCTGCATGAACAAGTGCCCCAATATATTATACAAGTACTAAAAGTTTGTTAGGAAATGGCCTGCTGTCGCCTTTTTAACATGATTTTAATAAATCATTTTTCTCCGTGTAGGTGTGAGTACTAGCTACCACTTAAAATTAAATCGCTGAAATTTAAGCAAGTATAAATGTGATAAAAAAATCAGAAAGTAGCTTATGTTTAAAAAAATATCTGAAAATGACGTGTCAAGATTTTTCATGGTTTTACATTTGATATTTATTTGCGTTCATGGGTACGTAGAAACCTTTCTCAGAATAGGGCAACTTTTTAAAATTCATTATGTGGAAAAAAGTCTGGAGAATTTTGGGAGGGAATGATGAAATAAGTATCGCACCTTGGCAGGTACCTACTAGACAACTACCTAATTAGGTATTGAAAACCCAATAAATTTATGTGGGACAGCGCAAAGTTAATAAATAATTTTTGAAAATGTTTTGAACTGTAAATAATTTTTACCAATAAACTTTTTGATGTTTCTGACCTTTCTGATATTTATTTACACGTCTGAACAATCTAACACCGAAATGTGATGAGAACTTTCTCAAATTTTAATATCTCACCATTCTATTTTAAAGGTCATATAAATCATGCTTTCCGAAAGCACCTACGGTTTCAACTTGTGAAAACGATTTTAGATATCAATAATAAGAGATTTATTAATCTATTTAGTAGGTACGTGCGAACACTACAGTAATTTTTGTAAATCCTGTTGCTCTAAATCTGTCAATCAGCTCTCGCTGATCACTGAAATGAAAACAGATGTCCCCGATTTTCAAAGAAGACATTTTGACTTCTAAGCTTTAGGCATGTCAATAAAATTGATTACCTATCTGCACCAAAAATGATTTCGATAGGTATATAAGGCAAATCATTTAAAAGAGCGCTCATTTGAACGTATTTGTGATAAACGGAAGTTGTTCAAACTGGTCAGAAATTGGTCTGATAGTATTCCCACAATACAGTATACTGGTAAACAATCAACAATCTCTTTGAAATGATTCTTCTATACTTGAAAATGTTCATTTTAATAAGAAATCAAGGAAAATGAGCTAGCAGTGCTAATACACTTCCATAGTTCACAGCGGCTTAGCTACAGCATTCACATGGGGAGTTCGACCGTAAGGGGGGAGGGGAGAGGGAGTTTGACCCTAGTGAGATGGTAAGAGAGGAGGAAGAATCGGAAGTTTTTTTACCTCTACTTATCACAAATTATTATTTACATCACATACGTCCAGGAGTGACGGTCGTATGAATATATCCCTCCTACTGGGGTGCAAGACCAGTTGGATAGGTCAAAGGAACAACAATCGATCAGGACGCTACGCAGCTGGTAGGCAGGCGCATCCTGAACATACCTCAACCGATGAACCCGGCCACCCCTGCTGGATCACCAAACGTAGCGAACCACTTGTGATGACCTATAGCAGAAGTGTTGGTTATCTAATATATGGTTACCGGGCGGGGTTAACCAAACCCACCTCTCAAATTGATAGAAGAGATGGTCCAAATAATATTTTTGTATTTTTCAGGCTCTTGCTTGCCGCTATTGCCTACTCACTTTTTTCATTAGAAACAACTCTACAACTTTATGGCCGTATGAAAATATACAGGTATATTTTTTATTGTCCTCAATGGTGCTATAATTTACCATGATAACTACTTGTAGATCATATGTATCAGGGTGAAGATGGTATCTAATATTTATAATCTTCTTCATCTAGTGCCCATAAATTAACATATTACCTGATTACTTGTCAATTATCAATCAATTTATTGGTGTGTTCGGGGCATATTTTACAATAATAAAAGCATGGACCATTTAGCCTCACAACTGCTAAGAAAACGTGTTACCGATCAAGATAACCCGCGCTAAGTTAAATCTTCACACCTGATCGTGTTGAGAGAATTCCTTCATTTGGAGCAAGTAACCCCTTCACAACGACAACTAGGGTACGATAAAATTTAACTCTTGAATATAAGGCGACTAGAGGTGAGGCGTATTTATCGAACTCAGTAAAAGTACCGGGTATTTTCATGCGATACTTTGTACTTGTGACAAATCTCCAAAATACCTGGTTCCAAAATACTCACTATTAGTATTTTATACTGGGACTTAATATTTTTAATAGGTACTTTTACCAGGTATTTTTGATAGGTATTTTTAATAGGTGCTTTGATGGGTATTTTTAATAGGTACTTTGAATAGATACTTTTGATGGGTATTCCTAATAGGTAATTTTACCATGTATTTTTGATAGGTATTTTGATAGGTACGCATTTTTAGTAGGAAAAATGTCGGGAACTTTTCGACAGGAAATTTCGTAGCCACTCCCCCCCCCTCCATGGATTTGAAAAATCATTGTGGGAATCACATATCGAATGGTTTTGTGGGGAATTATAATAATTATTATTATTGGGGGAATCAATTTTACGTAGAAAATTTTTGGGGAATGTGTGGGTAGAAATTATGTGAGTACTTACAAATTACTTACGTAAATACTTTTGAGTATTTTGTAACCGGTATTTTTACCGGGTATTTCTTTGTACCTATACTCATTGTACCCAGTAATGAAAAGTACTCACAGGACCCACCTCTAAAGGCGACATAAGACTATTAGCGGGGGTTTGCTCGACGCTAACATTTTAATTATTTTTGATGAATGTATTTCTAAAATCTCAAACGTTTCTAGAGGGATCCCTAGGAAGTTATTTATTTTTATAATTAATACAAACAGAACCCTACCATTAAAATATTAAATTTGAAACGGTTTTATAAAATTTTATAAAACGTTTTTCAACATAAAATTAGCAGTAAGCACCAGATTTTATTTTTAAGCGAAAATTAGTAACTTCCTGAAGGATCCCTCTAGAAACACTAGAGATTTGAGTAATACATTCTTCAGAAATAATTAAAATAAACCCACCGGAATGATCGATTTTCTATGCATGCTAGAGCAAAGTCGACCGTAGGTCCGTCCATTACGCCGGGCCGCGGGGTGTATTGTTTTTACAAGACTTCATAACTTATGTCGTTAAGATTCCCACTTTATTTTAAAGATTTGAAGGGGCAAATTCAGCCGTAGGCCTGTCCAATACACAAGAACCGCGCGTCGCATATTTTGGTGCACCGCTGCTTCACTTACGCCGTTAAAATTCTGGCTAAATTTTAGAGTATTGTCTCGTCTTAAGAGAAGTTAAAAACATTAATCCCTTGTGCTTTTAAATATTTTTGCCTAGTTTCCGATGTTTCCGATGGGCTGCAAATGTGCTAGAGATGCACTTCATAATTTTTTTAAAATTTTGAAACTAGATAAAATTATCATTCAAGGGGTCTTGCACAGTGAAATCAATAACTTTACAATGTCGGATCGATGAGATCTATAAAGCCATATTTCAATACGATATTGACGAAATCCGCTATCTATGGTTAGTTTGCGATGTTCGCGGGCACGGTCAAAATATGATTCCGATAGTCGGTAGACAAATGCCGCTGCTTTTAGCGAGGCCTCCAAGTGTCGAATAAGCTGTCATTATGCACGAATTTTTGGATTATGTCGTTCGTTATGCAACATAATTGGCTAATCAATGAATAGAGGTGAACTAACTACGCCCTTAAGATGGAAGAAATTATATACACGCTTGGCACATTGTGGTAAGAGATCGTTCAAAAAGTTTTTGTAAACTTGGCATAATATGCCAAAAATCGCTCGAGTTGTCAACACATTTTTTACGACGTTTATAACTCCAAATGTAGAACACATCGACAGAACTGAATATTTCGAAAATACATCGCTTTGTTTACGAAATTCGTAAGACAATTTATCGTAATTTTTTTTTCTTGTCATACAATAAGAATAAGAAATTAATTTTAATTTAAACTTTATTTCAAATTAATGGCGTGAATAATTATGAATGATTCACTTTTGCTGTTTAAACATTTTTTTAATACGATTTTATTATTTATTACAATCAGGTTGAAAATTTCTAGGTACGTAAAAAGCAAATGTTAAAAAAAAATAGATTACAAAATATTTAAAATAAACTCTTTCCGCGTGATAGAAAAAAAACTGTTGTATAAAAGTATAAACGCCCGGTCATATGCAACACTAAGCTGCTTGAGGGGTTAAATACAAATCATGCGAATACTTGTTATATTTTATTATTTATTGGTCAGTTTTAGACAGTTTCTGGGTGATTATAATAAAAAAATTCCATAACCCGATAACTAAGCCATTTAGACAGTTTGATTAAATAATTTTTTTTTTATTTCCCGAACTTACTTTCATAGTCAAGGGGTTGAGTTAAGCCCCAGCACGGAATAGCGAATACTGCATTAAATGGATCGCTGAAGAAACCCGTGGGAAAAAACTATTCTCATTGTGAGAACAGTCTTATTTCCAGTCCCAGTCACTAACCGGAGGCTAAATATCTCAGCACAACACCCCAATCACGACAGAGGTCAATGCCCAACAATAAAAATTATTCGCAAGAGCATGGATTATCGTAAAATTGAGGTTTTGTAGTGGTGTTAGTTGGTTGGGAGAACACGTCTGAATGTGAGATTTTCTTTGTTTTCATTTTATGACTTTATTTACTATGGCAGTGCACGAACACGCCGCAATAAAACACTTATTGTTTTAAAAGTTCAAGAGTTTTGCTTCGAAATGCAACAGAGCCTACTGTTCGACCACTTTCATTGGCATTTGAAATTTGAAATTTGTCTTACTAGTAGTTCTGTGAACTTGACGTGACTTCGTAATGTTGAAGCTCGCGACAGTCGCTTATGCGCTCTGGCGGAACAAATATGTACTATCAAACGCGGCTACATCTTGACAAGATTAACCGGACACGGTTACAAATTTACAGAAGAAATGCAAAGCAATAAAGTTACTTTGCTACGCTCAATCAATTGAAATAAAAAATAAAAAAAACATTAATAATGTTTACATTTACCATCGATTTTGTACAGAATCATTTAGAAGACGTTTTAGAGTCAAATAATTCTCCTTGCAAACCTCCATTATCAATCTATTCCATAATCATAAATTACTTTATTACTGATCTGAATGCTGATGCCGATGATGAATAATCACCTAAAGATCTTCATCGCTATTTATTCTACGCATTCCGGTTAAAAACGGGACTGCAGGCCTTTAACGAGGTTCAATTGTCAGGTTTCCTAATAAATTATCAATAAAACGCGAATGTGTCATGGCGATGTTAGAACACGTGTTCATAAAAATTCTAATATTTTCGCATTTTGTCATTGTGTACTATCCTGGACAAACGCAGGTGCATGAACACGGGTTTCGATATATTATGATTGTACTAAAAGTTTATTAGGAAATGACATGCTATCCCGGTTTTAACCGGATTTACGGTTAAAAATGGATACCCATTTTTCTCATTGCGGATATGATATTGTGAAGTTTCGCTATCACTCTCAATTTGTCCATTTTAAAATTGAAATTCGCTATTCCAATCGATGCGATTAAAAAAAACATTTGTTAATAATCACAGCTTAACATAAAGTCAATAAGTTATAACATAAAAGTATTTACAACCGAATAACTTTTGTATTTTAAATATTTTTTCTCCACAAGGAGAAAAATGAGTATAAAAAAAGTGATTTTTGCAATTTTTTTCCATTTCCTAACAAAATATTAATATATTAAGAATACATAGGAACACGTATTCATGCAGGTGTCCGTTTCCTAATAAATATAATGACGAAATGTTCCAATATTAATTTTTTTATGAACACGTGTTCAGACATCCTAATCACACATTCGTGTTATTCCAACAGTTTGTTAGAAAACCTGTAGCGTTTTTAACAAGAATACGAATAATTTCACAGGATTTTACATATTTTTAAGTGCTTTCTAAACACTCTTAACAGGTATCAGATTTAAATCTCTATTTTGGAAAAAATATTAAGTGAAGAGTCAACATAGGTTGAATTATTTAGGCTTATATGATATATTTTTTTACATCTGATAATTACGGTGCAAAGATATAATCTACGTACACGTGTACCGACGCTACGTACTAACTGTACTTAGGTAAAAGTATTTTTGCAGGCGATAACAGCGGCCACCTGTGTGGGAATGGTTTCCTTTTACTACTGATAACAGAACATACGACAGAATTACTTCTATTTATACGTTTGAACGTCAAAACCACTTAAAACACAGGAAAATTTACTTGTACTCAAATATCTATGTTATTTAGTCATAACTACTTATATTCAAACATACCATTATCTTCTCAGAAACCCGGGGAAATTTTGTACTGAAAAATAACTATTACTAATTTATTACGAATCTCTTCAAATTATTGGTAATTCCGGTTCAAAACGGGATTGCAGGTCTTAGTGATTAACAGGTTTCCTGGTAATCTTTTAGTAAATTACGAATATATTATCATGTTGTCGGAACATACGGAGAAAACTTGCTGATATGAAATAATGTTAATTTATTAAAAATCTGATCAAATCATTCGATTTCCTGTTGAAAAATGGGATTGCAGGAATTTAAAGAAATAATTGACAGGTTTCTTAACAATCAGTTAAAAGCCTTTTTTTATGAGGATGGCAGAATACGTGTTCACACAAATACTGATATTGTCGCATTCCGTCATGATATCTGTTAGGAAAAGAACGAGTGTGCTCAATATATTCTGAATGACTAATATTCTTAGCATGCATTGAAATTGGCATGCTAACACTTTTTTGAAAGGATCATTTTTCTCCGTGCTCCAAAATGAAAATCCGATATTTTTTGCTTTAAATCGAATATTCTTGGTATTGTCATAAATTACTAACGAGGCAAATCGGTAAAACATTCGTAAAGTCCTGTTAATTTATCGTGAAGGCAAAAATCGGTTTTATCCTTAAATTTTATTTCAGGTTTAACCACATAATATATAACTTCCTAGCTGATTTATAGTATTTTGTGAATATTTTTGACATCGTCATCAAACGGTGTTCAGAAATTAGTAATAGGTACTTCCTAAAGCGTGATGTTTCCTAATGATTCTACGTCATCTTCTATTTTTTTCGTATTATTCCCAATGTCCAAGGAATGATTCCAACGATCACGTGATGAAGACTGATCAGAGAACGAGAAAGTTGTGAAATTATTAACATATTTACGAAATACCCAATGACAGTTTCATCACTCCAAATATAAGGATGCCATAATCTACGTTTGCTAGCAGTAGGGGCTCTTATGTGGTATTCACATATAATATATAATTACTATATAATTTTACCAATAAAGAAAAGTTGTATTAAAAGAAAGTATTCATTACCAAAATAATCATACATTTCCCCTTTGGAGCCAGTCCAAAAAAATGTTTAAATATTTTGGTGTATCTTCACGGAGAAAAATGTGCTAATTTATTAAAATCTTGCAATTCCATTTTTAACCGGATTACAAATAATTTTAAGAGATTTTTAATAAATTCGCAATACTCATTTATCTCCATGTTCTTGTTAACTAAAACGCAGATATACTTTTCACCTACCTATGGCAGAATTTATACTATTTTTGTTTTATTTCTAATGCAATTCTTAAAGCAGCGGAAGTAATTGCAGCAGAAACTTGTGTGAAATGTGAATAAGTAGAGTGTCATTTTCACCTGCTTAAGCCAATCATAAAGCCGGGTCTACGGCCTCTAGTTCCTGTCATGCTGCAATGGTGGTTGTCATTTGCCAACTGCCACAAATATTTCTGTTGTACCACAAAATATCACACTCAAAACAAAGGTAACCTAACCTGCACGGAGAAAACTTACTGATGTAAAATATTTCCAATTTATTATAAATCGGTTCAAATTATTCGTATTCCTGTTGGTACGTATACAATTTCGAACCGAAACGCGAACCGAGCCACGAATTACGGGAAACGAACGAAGCAATTGCAAGCGGCGTTTCGCGCCATTTGCAGTTGTTTCATTCCTTTCCCATAAATTGAGGCTCAGTTCGTCAGTTCGGCTCGCGTATGTATACATAGCGTCTTAAAAACTTGTCTTCAGGACCTAAAGGATTGAATTGTTATCCAAATAAATACTAGATAGAATTATTATTATTCTTTTTTTTTATTCATAAACTAACGTTTATAAGACAAGGTTTTATGCATAGCATAAATTATAACAAATAATTATAAGCAATAATTAGTCATCCGAAATACTAATTCAAATTGAAAATATCTCTAATGAAATTGATAAATAATAATATTTGACAAGTCAAAAATATTTCCCCAATAAATGAAGATATCATATGTCTCGACGCCATCTAGTGAGAAATTTAGCACTAACAAAGCCTTTCCTACAAAAATAAAGTTGGTTGTTTACAGGTGAAAAAATATAATAAGCAGTAATTGTTGATTGAGGTACTAGTACATATTGAATCATTTGGCGGGTTGGAAATAAGCCGACATAGCTCAGTGGATACAGAGCACCTGACCGGACATCAGAAGGCACGGGTTCAATTCCCGTTGGCGGCATTTATTTTTACTCGGGAGATATTTTCAATTTGTATTGGTATTTCGGATGACTAATTAATGGTTATAATTATTAGATAAAATTATATTTGGAATTTTTATATTTGAAATTAACATTGATATTTCTAAAAAATAACATTTATATATCAACATGAAAATGTTAACAAAAGATCTTACCGGGATATTAGGACTGGAAACGTTCATAGTTTGAAAGAATTAGATATTTAGAAAACACATTCCTTTTATTTAGGGAATTTGTAAGAAAACTGTCACTTTACTTTTTATGCCTTTTATGCAATATATATATTTTTAAACTTCCTTAACTGCCTCGAATGGAATATGATGGTTGTGGCTAGTAATATCCTCCCGAGGCTTGAAGGGTTAGGGTACGTACGCATTGTACTATACGTAGGTACAATGAGCACACAGATGTACCATAAATATTACATTGTTATCTTGAGTAATATAATATTTTGTCACATTGCATACATGTTAACACTTAGTAATTAACTAAATTACAAACATGAATAGTAATTGCATAAAGTTACAAGTTTTCAATATTATATACGGAGAGGCGTAAGTATTATGGTAATGGTTTTCATTACAATAAAACATTATTGCCAACTTATACAGTTAACAGATGATATTACAAAGAAAATCAAGTCATTTTTGATAATCCGAACACTGTTTTCCGCTCCTGCTTGCTTTGTGTTCGTATTCATACAATCCTTGTCTACCATCTACTGTCTACTGTCCACAACTACTCCAGTTCAGAAATCTAATGCAAACGTGAACATGAAGAGCTCTTGCACCTGCCGTTACAAATAACCTCATTTGACACATGGGAGTACTTCTACTTCGTAGCATTTGAAATTGCTGAAGATGATATCTCTATGGTGCTTGAAAAATCAACAAAACTAAATAATATTTAAGAAAATAAAATAAACATCTTATTTCCTTTAAAATGTATGCGTACCTACGTACCATATCTCAAAGAGGAATATTTTCTATTGGTCAAAGGAAAATGTTACACCCCTAATTGGATGTTCCAGAAAATCACAGTGTTCCCAATTTTGGAGAACTACAGAATTTCAAATACAGAACTTTGTTGATTGAAATAGTGGATTGAAACGGTGACCGAATAACTCATCACAATTATAATTCAATACACCTTTAAAAAGTGATTAAATAGGTAGGTTAGGTTTGTATTTTAGTTCTTTTTCAGCGTTTTTAATGTAATTGTGTTGAGTTATCATAAATCCGTAAGCACATTTTAACGGTATTAATAGTTTTTGAAAATATCCCATCATGGGAAATATTAAATCATTCTCACCGATAAAGGAATGCTTAATTCAGTTATTCATTAGATTCGGGTCCTCCTGTAGATGGATACACAACACAGGTTGATTGGTCGGTACCCCCTATTTTCGGAATGCACTTGTAACTAGTCTCTAGCCACTAACAGTGCATATACCAGACAGGTGTTCCTCGCTTCCTAACTGACCGGAGGCTGTTTGGTCCATCCGTAGATCGTGTGTACCTAGTCTATCAACTGCACATTCCACCTTTTATGTACCACAGCCTTCTTATGATACCTCAACTTCTGAATAATAACTACCCGGTTACATCGTTCGGCATTTTGATGATAATTATTGAAACGGACAAAGTTGCTAATGAAGAAGTCTGATTAAACAAACATTCATTGAGAGGAAAGAATTCAATTGTCTTAGGATAAAAATTGTTCCGCTGATATTTTAACTGCTAAAACTATTTTTTTCGTTTTTTTAACAAACAGCTACTCATATTATCCGTAGAGTAAAATTGTTCGCTTTTCGGAACAGCTCTTATAGTCTCATAGACGTCGTTGTATCTTCCTTACGGTCATAGTTAGAAATTTGAACTGAACGGTGTTTGAAAGAAAAAATACCAAGCACAAAAGTTAACCACAGAATAGCTAAGATGTTCCCCTCTATGAAACAAAATGTTCCGACCGCAATTTTTAATTAATTATTTTTAAATGAAACGACAAAAAGTGGGGTGGCAGTAATGTTTATAATAAATTTGTTTAAAAATACGTGTTTTTTGTGCTCAATTTTAGTTCCGTGTTTAGACGAAAAAACGTAAACTGAGCAATTTTTAAAACTTTTTGTGCTTGATTTGAAAACTGAAATATTTTAAAAATTGTGTACATCATAGACATATGAATATTAGTAGACCTGCCCTAAGTGATTACAAGCGTATTATCCCCACTCCCCATACCGGTTCCATTGGAGCCGGCTGTGCTCGCGTATGGCCTCAAGTGAAATTTGAAAACGTGACGTCATCATTCTTGTGCGAACTATGGTCGAGGCATCATCGGTTCATTTTACGAAATAACACGGCAAAATGTTGACTTGTACTATGAAAACTTGTAAAAATAGATGTGAAAAAGAGAATAAACCCAATTGTCGTATTACATTCCATATATAAGCATTATTTTACTTTATTTTAAGCATATTCACATCGTATAATATAGATCAGTTTTAGAAACATATACTATCACATCGAGAAACGTCTGGACGCGAAACACAAAGCTGGTTGGTTGCTGGGAAGTAAATTATGAACATTTATAAAAGTGTCTTAACTAAATACTTAAACGAAATATTCGACTCTGAAAATGAAACCGAATTTTTTTGCCGAATTTGGACTTCGCAAATTTGTTCATAACGTGGCGAGTAATTTGCGCTCCCATGTAAAAATGTCTATTCATTCAATAGCAGATTTTACTTTTAAGAAGTAAGTGGTGATATTATAATGCGAGATGCCTATTTAGTGTCAGATTGATTTATTGACGAATCACAGTCAGCCTTACCGCCTTCGTTCTTCAACAGTTGATTTTATCCCTCGCCATTATCTTCTCGTCTATTAATTCCTATGTCTGTGGTGTACATGTTTTTTCTAATAATAAAAATTGAAGATGTACCTGTTTCACAACCTTCCAAAAACAGTTATTAATTTTCGAATACGTTCATAAATAATCCATTATTTGGATTTCATTTAGAAGCGGAAATACACACAATTTCTCTGACTTTCTGACAGCATTTAAGGCTTGATAATATGCAGTTATTTAGCAGTAATATTTATCACCACAACTTGAATCTCTCAGTGGAATCTAAAAGTACATACACATTGGTATAAAAAACTATTATTTTAATCAAATTAGTAATTAATTCGGTCTCATGAATCAAACTCATATTTTTTAATTAATTCCGAGTGAATTCAGTAAGTACTTTATATAAGTAGGTCCCTAAAAATTGACCATAAAGCGAGTCATAATCAACAGAGTACTTACGTATTTTGGTTACTTTTCTTGGTGTTGACTGTTGATTGAAATAAATTCGTTCACTTGTTTATTAATACATATTAATTTCATTTTGGCCCTTTGTACATCCAAGTTTACAAATGTCTAATTTGCTATAAACCTTTTTAATTATTTGTTACATTTTCTTTTGACTAATATGGCTCCTACAATCCAGCTTGAATCTATCAATCGATGCAGACTTTATTGTTTTCGGCAGCGTGATATAATATTACATTCATTTGAATAGTGGACGCAATTTGTAAAGATGTTTTAATCCTTAAAAAAAGTAATATCTTAATGGAATTCTTAACAAATCAACGGTTTCAAAGTTAGAAATAATTAAGATTTAAAAGGAGAAAAGTTATCCCGTTAAAAAAATGATAGCATTTCGATTTCCTGATAAAATATTAGTCATTCAGAATATATCGAGAACACTTGTTCTTTCCTAATAAATATCGTCACGGAATGCGACAATATCAGTATGTCAATATCAAATATGAATCCGTGTTCCGCCGTCCTTATAAAACATTCGCTTTTAACTGATACTTTGTTAGGAACTCTGTCAATTGATTTGTTAAAGACCTGCAGTACTGTTTTTAATGGGAAAACGAAAAATGTATCAGATTTTTTATAAATTAATAGTATTTCATATCAGTACGTTTTCTCCGTGTACATATTTTGTATTCGGTATATCAGTCATTTTATACAGATAAAATAGATTTTCTTTTACGATTTGGACTTTTACCTATATGTAAATCAACATGACTTGTCAAAGACGAGTTTTTACATCAAAACAAATGGCTGAATTATAAAATTATTAATTATTCACTTAATCCGGTGAATCGTCTGAAAGGAATCACCAATACGAATAAATCTGCCATGTATAAGTCTCTTGCTTCTTACCAACTCATCGTTATACCTTCTACTCAGCATTATTACGTCTAATCTACCGCAAGTGCGTCTAGTCTAGCAGGACAAGTTCTCCTAAGAAATGAATTCTGTTAATAAATTTGTACCACTCGGCTAAGAACGGACTCGATTATACACGGGTGAACTTAACGCGGAGATAAGAATGCGCTAGAGATGCGGAGATCCTGTTCGTCTCTCAAACTAGATTGTCATAATGCCGGATTAGGAGAGAACATAAAATCTGGACAGTCATTTCACAGTACTTGGAAAATAACAGAACTTAAACATGACTTCCACGTAACTTGAATATTAATATTTTTTATTTATAATTTTGCATGTATTTTAATCTGACTTTTAATATTTTTAATATGGTTTCTATAATGATATGCATTTTTTTTTAAATTTTGTTTAAGCATTGCAATTTCCTTTTCCCTTGTGTTTTATTCTACAAAATATTATTTTGTTATTCTTACATAAATCAAGTACGACTACCATAACACGGAAATAAGCCTAGTATAGTAGTTGAGAAAATCACCAAAATTGTAATCTTTATAAAATACAAAAAAAATAATATTAAATTTGTTGAATTGTTCAAATTCTATGAAAAAAAAAACTGTCTTAAGAGAATTTATCAAACGGCAACATCCTGAGATTATTTCTGCTTTTAATATTTTTTATCGATTAATTTCACAAACTTGTTTACAAAACTAACAATATTGGAGAGACAACACCTACAGGGTGTTAAGATACGTACCTACCTGACTTACTAATAAGTGATTCTTGAAGTTATTTTTTTTACTATAAACGTCTATTTTTATTATTAGATGGATTTTAACGGAGGATTGAAATGACTTTTACTACTTTAAAATTAATCAAACATAATGGTTTGACTGAGGATTAAACCTTCCTACTCAGGGACTAGAGTCAACCGCGCTAAAAACTGAACTAAATCCCTTGATTGATTGGTGGACCTGCTGTAATGTCATTTGTCATTCCGAATTTCGAGAATTGCGTATGGGTTCTCGTATGCATGTGTAATTGCCACAATATAATGGATAGTATGCGTCGTCATCGTTAACAAGTATATCTGCCGAGTTTCAGTTCGCATAGTTTCCAAGATATGCATTCATTCATTCATATATGAAAATAAAATAAAATTCTAATTAATGTAGATAACTTTTTGGTCTTTGGTGACTTTTTTCTACTAAAAACATTAAACCATTTATTTTTTAAATTTGGGAACCATTTATTGGATAACCAACACCTCTGTCATACGCCACCCCGAGTGGTTCACTACGTTTTGTGATTTAGGAATGGTGCCCGGGTTCATCGGGTGAGGTATTTTCAGGAGGCGCCTGCCCACCAGCTGTGTGGAGACCCTGTGACCTCTCCAACTGGTCTCTCAACTCATCGCCTTGCGCCGCAGTGGGAGGGATATGTTCATATGTCCGTCACTCCTGAACACACTAGAATCCCTAGATTCTTACCCAACCTTTTACGTTCCCAGGGCATCCTCTCCTTCATTTACTTAAAATGACCGTCCACCCAGCATCCCAAAAGATGATAGGCCCTGAGGGAAATTAATTTCCTCATAGCGTAGTTATAGTGCGTAGGCTATTAAAAAAAAAGATTAAATGGGGTTTATTTTTATTTAGGTATTGGACAGGACAGTGTGGGTAGATACCAAAAAAATGAAAAAATGCCATCAGAAACATAATTTTGCACTACAAATAATGACAAGAATAACTGGTTAAATTAAGTCAACTGACTCTTAAGAACGCGTATAGAAATAAGAAAACAGACTTCAAAAAATACACCCAAAAGATCCATTCAAATTTACATCGCGGTATTTTGAATCGCAAATAAATAATGGAACATAATGGATCCATAATTCCAGTCCCCCGCCGCTTGATTAATCTCAAAATTGAATTTATTTAATGGCTCCACTAAGTCACATCGATTTTGATTGATGAAATAAACAAAGTTAAGCCAATGTTAAATAGAGAATAAATCAATGGAGTTTATGTACGTCGTTACGGGCGCCGAGAATACCCAATCAAATTTAAGGCCCTGCTTATTCATTGATTTACCAGTTTGGCTTGCTGACATTTTAGTTAACGCGATTTAGAAAAGCACGGTGAGTGTTAAACTTCTTATTTTGAATTGTGTTTGCTTAAACGTCCAAACAAATTTAACAGAACATTTTTTTTAAATAAAATATAATTAGTGGGCACAACTCGTAAATGGAGTGGCTTAATGGCAAATTTACTTCAATATTTCCGCTTTAAAAGTACATTATACAGCAAATAATTATAATGGGAGAAAAAATCATAAAAAAAACTAATTTAAAAAGAAAGACAAACATTCCCAGGTTACGAATACAATATTTGAAAATCTCCTACTGCTATCACAATAAGCGGAAAATGTTGCTTGTGTCGTGATGGAGGACTTAAACAGCCGGGGAAATGAACGCACTACGCTTGGGTGGGACCCAGTAAAAAAATAGTAATTTTTCGTGTTCGGCATAATTTCTGACTGCGCGAATATAGGTTGTGATTGGTTAGTACTTTGTTGCGTTAGTTTTGTTGGCTTCTTTAAGAAGAAGTATAGTGTGCCTGCCTCATTGAAATATATATATAGTTGACAACACGCAATGTAGCGATACACATCTGAAGAACGCGGAATTATTGTTACTGCTTAGTTAACCAATATGTGGTCTGTTGTTTTACCGCAGGTGAGCCAAAAGTAATTTCATAATGTGAATTAGCTGCCATTTTGTTAGAAATGAAAAAATGGGCTCGGTTTTCACGGAAAAAAGGTTTGCACGAGACGCTCAGCCAAACGCTTAATTAATCTTAATATCGCTCCATTGGTGTTTGTCAACTAATTCTCTATCAATATATAACATAAATGTCAAAGCACAATGACAATTGACGCCATTTGCAAAAATGATGTTACATTTACATTATGACATTACTTTTGGCTCATCTGCGTTAAAACAACAGACCGGATATTGGTCAAATAAGCAGTAACAATAATTCCGCGTTCTTCAGATGTGTATCGCCCCATTGCGTGTTGTCAACTAATTCTCTAGCCGTCTACAGCGTAAATGTCAAAGCACAGTGACATTTGACGCCATTTGCAAAAATTATGGTAGATTCACATTATGACATTACTTTTCCCCACCTTGTATTAATGATTTCCGAGGTTTAGATTGAAAATATTTTACAGTGCACTAGTATATGGCGTGTGTCTTATTTTTTTACAGATATGTGGTCATTTAGAATCTCTATAACCATCGCTATAATTACTCGGTTGGTCGATGTCGAGCTTTAATTGACTCTATGAGTTCCAAATAGTTATATTCAACTAGCAGTTAAAAACCCGCTTCGCGGGTTTTTTTCTGCTAGGCCCTGCGGGCGGCACTTACTTGGAATTCCCCCATTTTAAGTGATATGAACAACAGTTACATAATAGATAGATATCAGGTCATTCACAGAGAGAGGGTAAGTATATATAGTTAAAACACGGAACAGGAAGGAGTTAATGTATAATAACATGCTAAATTTACGCATAATAAGAATGACAGTTGTTTAAATAAATGAAATTTTACGTATTTGTGATGGATTATTTCAAATGAAACACTATTATTGACTACTATTATTGTCTACAACTGATATTAACTGTTACCGTACCTAATATAATTAGCTCATAGGAGACTTGCAGTGCTTAAATATGTGTTACAACCGTCAATGTCTATAAGTTGAATCAATATCGTATAGTTTGTCACAATTAAATATAGTTATAACAAAGTTGACTTAAATAATAGATTATTACATATTGATTAATTGTACCCGTGTTTATGAATAAAAGGAGGGTAATTGTGCGATGACATTAGCAGTCGGTTTAATTAAAAGGTGTTAATTTTACTCCAACTGGTGGTAATTTTTTACCTACAACTGTTACTGTATCTAATAAAGTTTAAATTTAGATTATATATACACCTTCATCAGGAGAGTAAAAATCTATATATAAAGGTAGATTATTACAATATAGCGCCCCTGAGGTGATATCTCACAAAAGCGGCGCTATGCAAATTGTCCAATTAATAAGTAAATATAATGTTTACATTTTATTATGTACGTATGCATTGATATACAACGGAAATAGATAAAATAATGTTATCCGATTGAACTTTATTTTATTAAAAAACAAATAACTTTTTTAAAATCACTTTATTATATACCATCAATACATGTTTCATGAACGAAGTATACACCGAAGTCAAAAATTAAATATAGATTACAATTGGAAAAAGAAGTGGAAGGAGGGGGGGGAGGGGTAAGAGTAGGCTGGGTTTATAAAATTAGGAATTACAATATGAAAGACCAATTAAGTGGGAAAATATTTAAAAGATAGTTTATAAAAAAAATTCTTGTTAATTATATCTGCTTTTATAAACATGTTCTCTTATTTCTAAAAATCTAAATTATATATTTGCGATGCTTTATATCCTGTGTGAAGTATTTTAGACCTGAAAAAAATAGCATGTAACCATAAAACAATATATTCATAAGACAAATAACATTTAATAACGGTTATTCTAATAAATTGATAGTAGAAATACTAAATAAAGAAATTAAACATATTCTATTATCGAAGAAAGCAAACACTTTGTGGCTTGACATTATACAAAATGAAAACAAACACTTAGTTTTAAACCACTTTATTTTGATGTATATTCGTCTACCGGTCTTCCCTTTGTCTGTCTTCCCTTTGCATATCTAAACTTCCTTCAGAAATAAGGCCGGCCTTCTATACTAACAATAACTTAGCAAAAATTTTAATTAATTCTAAAGACAAAGAGGATCAATTAAACCACTCTGGCATCTATAGACTAAATTGCAACGATTGCCCTTCGCGGTTTTACCTATATAGGTAAAACCGCGCGAAATATAAATATTAGAGTTAAAGAACATATCAGGTGCTTAACACACACAGGTTTCTCAGAATTTGCCGAACATTTAATCAATACTAACCACACATTTAATAAAAATACGGGAGTCCAAATAATTCATAAAAATAAAATAGGATTACGCCTGAATAATTTAGAAGCTTTGGAAATTTCTAAATCAACTAAAAATAATTCCCAAATTTTAAATAAACAGATAGAACTAACTAACAGCCCGATTTTAAAGTTGTTTCCTTGCTCCAACCTAACCCGTAACCACCACCCTTCCTTTGGTCCTCCCCCAACCCCTCCCCCTACCCCTCCACCAACCAGTCTCTGATGTTCTCTCTCTCTACTACATACTTTCTCTTTCTTTCATGTTTACCTTATACCTTGCTCTGTATTATAATTTAGTATTATATTTTATTGTCCTGATGAAGATTGAGTCCAATCGAAACCGGTCGACGAATATACATCAAAATAAAGTGGTTTGAAACTAAGTGTTTGTTTTCATTTTGTAAACATATTCTCTTCAAACGGTATTTTTACCCTATTTCTTAAGATATAAATAAACAATCCGGATTAAAGCATCGCAAATAAATAATTTTTAAATTTTAGAAATCAGAAAACATGTCAATATAAAATCAGATATAATTAATGGGCAAAAAAATATATAAATAATAATGAAAAATGCCATTGCAAAGTTTAAATAAACTTCCAGAAGAAATCTTCTTATGAAACGCTGGTCAAGTAATTTTGCATATTTAAATATTCGCGCCAGCCACTTTCGGTTCGTTCTTTCACCGCCAGAGGAGCGCTCTGTCGGCCAGCTATTGCCGGCCATATTGAATGAACGCGTGCTTTTTTCGTCAAACGTCAAACGTAATCACGTAATTGTGGATAATTTTCACTGTAATTTAATTAATCCAATGGATTATGAACTTTTTAAAACATATTTTCTTCGATATTATCCAAAAATTATATGAGCAGAAACGATATTTTTTAAGAAATATCGTATTACATGTGGCGATTCTTTTTCAGTATGGAATCGTGTCTTAATTTTTAATGTCTTATTTTTTTGTATCCAGTCACCTGCAAACCGAAATGAACCTTACGGTTGCTTAAAATTGAGAGGCAGATTGGTATTTTTTGCCTGCAGACACCCTATGCAGAATTTATCAGAATCACACAATTTTAATTTGACCAATCAGAGGGCCTACATCGTCCAGACGCTGGGACAATAATACTATCAGATGGCATTATAATGGTTGCGTTTACATAATTCCAGACTTAAAAAGCAGTGCACATTTTGTAATGTCAGAACCCATCGTTCGAGAGTTATTTTTGCTTCAGACAATTTATCATATCTGAAACATTCAGAGTGTGAAAATTCCAATATTCGTTTTACACGATATCATATTATACATTCACTGAGTGCGTTTGATTCGTATAAATCGAGGGACCAGATAAAATTAATGGTTAGCCATGTAAACATTTTGGGTGGGACTACATCAAACGATTTCGCCACAAATTATTTTCATGCATTGATCTTAATTAGCAAGTTCTTTAAATTGCCGACAGAGGCCAAAAAAGCAGTCGCAAGTTGAAACTATGGACGATTGAATATATTTATGGAACTTAAACAAAGAATATAAACATATTGTATGTATGTACTTATTTGTATCTAATAAATAAATAAATATTATGGAGGACATACATGGTTAGATCATATTAGCAGCCCACACCATAAATAAATTACCAAGTAAAATATTATTACATAAAATATTATTATTACAAAAAATTGTCTTTTTCGGGGGGTATATATAGTTTTTAGATTTTAATAAATTCAAGGGTACAAAACAATTTCATTTTGTTGGTGAAATTCTAGTTAGAAAAAGTAAATTGAATACCTACCTGAAAAGAGTTTGAACAAAAGAAGTAGAAGATAATAAGATAATTATTATAGTATACATAATAAGATAATATAGTATACTAAAAGTCAGGATTTATTTCAGTGCAGAAATTCTGAGACTAACTACCATATGTATTCTTCTTTGCCCAGAATACTAATGGAAGCAAATAATTATACCAAGTCAGTTGACATCTTCAATTTATCTTTAAATAGATATAAAATTATGTTAATGAAGCAATTCAGTTATATACAATAAATAAGCCCCGATAATAATAATAATATAATGCCCCGAAAAATGGCGTCAATGAATAAATAAATAAGTTTATGTGTAGTTATTTAGGTATACGGCTCTTTTATTTTAAGCTGATTAGGCTTAAAACTGTGATTCCACCTGACCCGTTATAATATTTCTTACTCCTACTTGCTCTGGTCGATTTTGTTTGACTTTGCTATTTCCTATCAAGCAAAACAAAAGTTGTAGTTGATTCAACATTGGGTATCTATTTCCATCAAGCATGACATAGAAATCCTGATGTCACTGATCTATTTCATAGATTCCATGAAATACATAATTAAAAAGATGAGATGGGAACGCGTCATAAACATGGTAAATTACAGTAATGGTGTTTAAAAAGTTTCTTCTTGAAATTCATTCTTGTGTAAAAATCTTCTCATTTATATTACAAAATGATTTAACGTTAAAGGGACTCATGTTTTATTCGCTTTTTAGTTTTATTCGTGTTTTATATTGTTAAAGGGATGTTTCACAGTTGATTCCACGTGTAATCTCAAGACATGCAGGTGTGTTTCCCACAGCTTTACAACAAAGAGACTCCCACCGAAGTTTAACCATTCCCACGCGGCTTTAATCTAGCTATATATTAACGTAACAATCCGTACCTAAACAGGTAGGTATTTATAACGCATTCACTACCTCTATCTTTAACTAATTTCTGCTAGATTTTCTCATGCAAGTTTCTTAAGCAATTTACTCACATGTTCCCAGTTACATTTTACTGGAGGGAATTGAGAAAACACGGACCTATTGAATTATCAAACTCAGGGCATGATACTAAATGTTAAGGGTTTTCTCAAAATATATTTGGAAACTTCTAATAAAACTCTTTTGACACGATACGCTTTTGTATATTGAGATGAATTATTGGTTCGCGCCCGTATATCAAATATATTAATCTGAATAAATTGTTTTTTCTTCCTATAAAGCTCAGGTTTTAGATAACGGCATAAAACACCCAATTTATCGCAAAAATAACACGTAAAAATACATTGTTAGGATACAAAAAAATATTACCCAACAAAAACAATTTGCGAATAAGAGTGTATTTCAAAGCTCTAACGGTATAAATAAACAAAATAAAGTGTGTACGCGAACACAGGATTCGTTGCAGGTTCATTTAGACTTCTCAGTATTCTTATTTTTTTAATGATAAACTAATGTTTAAAAGACAAGTTTTTTTATGCATTGCACAAAGGATCACAAATTATTATAAGCATTTGACAAGTCAAAATATTTAACCAACAAATGTAGATATTATAATATGTCTCGACGCCATCTAGTGGGAAATTCAACACTAACAAAGCCTTTCCTACAAAAATATAGGTTGTTTACAGATGAAAAAAAATAATAAGCAATAATTGTTGATTGAAATACTAGTACATTTTGAATTATGTGGCGGGTTGGGAATAAGCCGACGTAGTATAGTGGTTCAGAGCACCTGACATGCAATCAAAAAGTGCAGGTTCAATTCCAGTCGGCGGCAATTATTTTTACTCGCGAGATATTTTCAATTTGTATTTTGATATTTCAGGCGAGTAATTATTGCTTATAATAATCTGTTCTCAGTAGTCCAGGTTTGTGAATAAACCAGAAAGACATGGCATCTTGAGTTATTCAAATAGTGTCGGGTCTGAACGATATATAAATGTAAACGAAGCAATTAGCGTACAAAATTTTGTGTAATTCCAGTCCCAAAATAATAAATAATTGTAAATTTTTGGGAAAGCACTGAACGCTGTTGTCGCTGAAAGCTGTTTTGTAATTTAGTTCACACCTACTGCAAGTTTCAGGAAACACGCTAAAATGTATTATTTTAATTTTTTTTAATAAGGAGGACTAAAAAGACTTCATACTGAATGTACTTTTAATGCGATGAATAGTTAAAAAAAAAAATTTCATTGGTATTCGATATCAATAGGTTGACTCACCCACAAGGCCGGCAGGGAAGATAGATTCACTTCTCATACAAAACTCAAATTACGATCTCGATGGTTGATCGTGAGAATAAGAACAATAATCTGATACTTAATGCGATGCCTTTATCCGCCTTTGTTCCCATACAACTTACTTTATAAACACTCTAATAATGGCGGAGTTTTGATTGCTAGATGATTGAGCGTTGCTTGAGAAAACATTATGAAATTTTTGCTCGAGGCTCGCAATTCTTTTCAAGAGATTTAATAATATATGCAGGTGGGAAGAAACTGCTATGCCCGTACTCTGTTTTTAATAGATATATTATAATTTAAGCGAAAAGGTTCACACGTAACATAACCTCAAACGGATCCAAGCCTAGGGCCACGATTTAAAAAAAATGTATGATAATTACAATACTTCTAAACAGCACAGTTAATTATTTTCACCAAAGCATACATCAGTGAGTACACACATTGTGATTAAACGCAGCGGTTTTTGAATATTTGTAAACGCCAAACCGAGTACAAACACACTGCGGCTGGCATTTAAGAGGAAGCTACAAGCCTAAAATGTGCATATTCTTGGTATACCTTATATTGTAGGTAATAGGCATTAAAATCGCTTGACAAACGAAGTCTAGAAACGTTCGATTTCAAGCACAAAAATAATTTTTATTTATTTTTTAAATAATTTTATAAGAAAGCAAAAAAGTTCCTTAAAATTAAATTAATCAAGTGAAACTCTCACAGATAATTTTAACTATAATACTGTATTTTTAAAAGTTGTTTTCTTTATGCGTTAATACATTTCTATTGAAAAAAAAAATTTAGTAGCTTACATTTATATTTTTTATTGAGTAATTTATATTTTTGTATTCTACTCAAGCGAAACGATAGGAAAACATTCAATTTATCTTAAGCATATTTTTTGGTATTCATAATGTACACCAATTCGTTATAAAGATTAATCAAAATGTAAAGACAATTCAAAACTAAATACAAAAATTTAAGAAAAACTACAGGCCGCCTCAGAACAGGAAACCCTAGTGAGGAGGACTGTGAAAAAAATACAAAAAATATACTTATATTATACTTTAAACCTACATAATGTACAAATTTTGCTATTGATATTAATAAAAAAAAAAAAAAAAAAAAAAAAAAAATAGTGATTTGGCGTTAAGCTTCGCCTTAAGGCGACGCACTACGTAGAAATTCTAGATCATGTGTTTTCGGTTTGAAAATTTGATCGCTTAGAAGTATTTCAGATGCTTTAATTAAATACTGTTAGTAGAAGATACCTTGACCTTTGTAGTAATAGAGTGTTTTTTTATTAAGTCCAGTACAAAATAATATGTCAGGCTATTGGCCATATATTGGCCTATAAAAAATGCTTTAAAGTTCAATATCTCCTACTTACGAACCCATTTTCGGTTACGGTTTTATTGTGTCATATGGCAAATTAATTTCCGTACAAAATGATAGTAAAACATTTAAATATTTGTGCCTGAACGTCCGCAAAATAACATAAAAGCCACTTTTGACGATGTTTTTTTTCTTACATAAATCAAATTAAGCGGGAATTTAAACCTTATCGCCATCTATATAAGGGATGTTATTGTTAGCGGCTCGATTCAAAATTTTATAAGACATAGTTCATCGCTTTAATTCTATTTCCGTACCACCATGAAATAGAGTTAGAAAGTAAAATAGTGCGTGTGTTTAATCGCAGTGCGTTGCATGCCTTACTCCTTTAGCTTGCGAGTGTACATATGCATATCTTCTAATTAACTCCTTAAAATTAATTTTAATGGTTACTTTTTCCTTACATGCTCTTAAATTTATTTTAGAATGCTGTTTTATGACCTGGCATTGGGAGAAAATTTCACAAAAATGATAACTTAAAAAATTTGCAAAGTTGGTGAATATAAGTATTACTACATGTTAGTTTGAGTGCAAATATGAACTATGTGAAGAAACATATATATGTGGAGTTCCCATCATCTCTATCCAATGGCCACACCTGCAGCCAAATAAAATTACTGTTAATTATAATAGTGGCAACAATTACCTCGTTGGTTATGTTAGGTTAATTAATCAATTAGATATTTTTGAATTGCATAATTAGGTAGATATTAGGAATTTGGGATATTAGGAACTCACGGAGAAATCTTTCCTTTATAAAATATATATGCATATATATTATTTAAATCATTTAAAATTATTCGTAATCGTGTAAAAAACGGGATTGTATGACCCAAATGAGTTCCGATGTGTTCGCAAAGTACTAACATTTTATTGGGAAATGGCCTGCTGTCCCTTTTTTAATAGTATTTTTATACATCAGCAATACCTACTCACATTTTTCCATGTATAGCTCGATCGAAATTAAATAAAAAAATTGACTTTATACACCTATGTCACATTAGTGTATATATATATAACTGCCCTAACGAAGACACAGTTTTACCGAAACCGTTTTTTCTATGTAGAAAAAACACAAACAATAAACAAAAATATCGTAATCCAGTTATAAACGGGATTGCAGGCCCTTAGCGAATGAATTGATAGGTTTCCTACATTAACATTTTCGCATTTTGTCACTGTATGTGACACATCAAGGCAAATGCAGTTGCATGAACAAGTAATCCGATATATTTAGAAATTACTAAAAGTTTATCAGGAAATGTCTTGCAATCCCGTTTTTAACCGATGTCCATATTTTGTTGAAATTTTTGTTGAAATTTTTAACAAATTAGCTATATTAATATTTCTCCTTGCATTCATTATAATCGTAATACCCTCACCCTTTACTTGTTTTTTGCACAACACAGTATTTTATTAGAAATTATTCACAAATGAATGTACTAGATAATTTCATGACAAATCGTATTCGACTGATTGATACTGACGCATATAAGTCCGAGCCATATTTGCAAATAAATACATTAACTGCTAATATCAATCGCCGTACATACAATTAATTCTGTTTGTCATCAGGCCTTCAAAAATAACAAAAGATCAATACAGATTAAGTCTTCCGATTTGTGTTATCGCTCAGCTGTCTGCACCCAGTGTACTTGGCCGAGCACCTGTGATGGTGATAATCAAGTGCAGCCGAACTGTGAAGAGCATTACGCTCTTCATGTTGTTAATTGATAATTATAACTCGGTGACGTGATTTACTTATAAGGACTTACTCAGTTTAATCGCGAAAAGCCGCGTTCTTAAAATTTATGTTTTTCTGTGATGCAATGATTAGAGAGATACCTAAATAGGGACCATAGAATAAAGAACATCACAAGAAATTTGTTCAATCGAGGCTTACATTTCCAATATAACTTACAAATTCATATGGGATGTAAATCTCGATGTCAGGCGAGTGTAAGTGAGACAGATGTGCGCTACCTCCTTCTTTAACCATCGTTTCGGACAGCTTTACAGTGTCCATCATCAGGGCAGATGTGTGACACATCTGGACAGCATTATAGCTTCCATCATCAGGGCAGATAAGTGACACATATGGACAGCATTATAATTTCCATCATCAGCGCAGATTTGTTTCACATCTGGACAGCATTACAGTGTCCATCATCAGGGCAGATGTGTGACACATCTGGACAGCATTATAGCTTCCATCATCAGGGCAGATGTGTGACACATCTGGACAGCATTATAGCTTCCATCATCAGGGCAGATAAGTGACACATATGGACAGCATTATAATTTCCATCATCAGCGCAGATTTGTTTCACATCTGGACAGCATTACAGTGTCCATCATCAGGGCAGATGTGTGACACATCTGGACAGCATTATAGCTTCCATCATCAGGGCAGATGTGTGACACATATGGACAGCATTATAATTTCCATCATCAACGCAGATGTGTTTCACATCTGGACAGCATTACAGTGTCCATCATCAGGGCAGATGTGTGACACATCTGGACAGCATTATTTCGGACATTATTATAGTTTCCATCATCAAAGCAGATGTGTGACACATCTGGACAGCATTACAGTGTCCTTCATTAGGGCAGATGTGTGACACATCCGGACAGCATTATTTCGGACATTATTATAGTTTCCATCATCAAAGCAGATGTGTGACACATCAGGACATCATTACAGTATCCATCATCAGGGCAGATGCGTGACACATCTGGACAGCATTAAACTTTCCATCATCAGGGCAGATGTGTGACACATCTGGACAGCATTACAGTGTCCATCATTTAGGTAGATGTGTGACACATCCGGACAGCATTATTTCGGACATTATTATAGTTTCCATCATCAAGGCAGATGTGTGACACATCTGGACAGCATTACAGTATCCATCACCAGGGCAGATGTGTGACACACCTGGACAGCATTATACTTTCCACTATCGGAGCAGATGTGTGACACATCTGGACAGCATTACAGTGTCCATCATTAGGGCAGATGTGTGACACATCTGGACAGCATTATACTTTCCATCATCGGGGCAGATGTGTGACACATCTGGACAGCATTACAGTGTCCATCATTAGGGCAGATGTGTGACACATCTGGACAGCATTATAATATATATAATTATGTAGTTCTCTTGTATCACGATGAGCCTAGACATTGGAGAAGTTTTTCGTTGCACTTTGATCCGCTTATATTTCTCATTTTGAAACGCTACAGAGCAGTCTGTTCATTTTAATTAACACCTTGCCTGAAACCTAAAATCTTTAGTTGAATACCACTTCTCACTGCGTATTATTTTGAGAAACACGTTCTCTTAGTTTTTTGCTTTTTATTAATATATTTTGTTGTTCCAACAGAAATCCCACACCTACTATCGAATCTACTTCTGAACTCATAACATGAACTCCAGCGACCAAGGAGAACTATGAAGTGCTTGAAATTAACAAGGATTTGACTATGATTCCTTTCCCATGGGAGGAACGAATGAAGATGTGGTCGAATATAGAATAAAAGTATTTAAAATCCAGGTCAATACTTACAGAGTACGACTTTTCGTGTGAGAAATTTCGTAGAAAAGTGCCTACCGACATTTTTATATAAACATATTTAGGAAAAAGATAAACTAATTTTGATAAAAAAATACATAACACATACTTAGAAAAACCATAAAAATTTTTGTAATACTTGTGTTTTTAAGCAGAAATTTCAACCTAACTGATAATAAATATTTTCCCTCGTCGAGAAAAACAATTTTCAATTACCAAATAATAAACAGGATGCATTGTGGTGTGTAACAAAAATATTGTGGTATTTCTCATGGCTGCTACAGTGGCGAGAAACAAAAAAAAACATTTTTTTGGAAATAGCCAACTTTAAAACAAAATATATAATAGTTTTAAATTACTAGTTAAAAATCTTAGTTGTAAATCACTAAACATTAATCTTAGTTATAATGCACTAGTTATAAGTCACTAGCTATTAAATTTAGTTGTAAGCCACAAGTAATAAATCTAAACCGTAGGTATACATTAAATATTGTTACTAAGTTGTTAAGCGCCTTTGAGGTAATTTTCTCGTGAAAACGGCGCTATACAAATAATCCAATCATTATTAATATTATGTATTTTGATAGCTTCTCGATAAAAAGTAAAGCAAGTCATAACTACGGTTGGTGCTCAACAACACTTCGGTATTACACCGACCGCTGTTGCTTTCCGCCATTATATTACCTGAAAATGTACGGTGACACAACTTACAAAATGATATATTGTTTTTTTTTATTTGTGCAGTTACCAATAACCGAAAAATAAAATTTGTAGTGATCTGAGCGACCAACAGTTTTAATGGTCACCTCATTTATAAATTAACGTAATGGAATGATGTTCCGTATTTATTGTTTGTTGTCTAAATATTATAACTGAATTCTAAGTTTCTCGTATTTCCATTACTATTTACTAAATCTGAAACTAATCAAAAAGTGAATCAACATATTCACAACGAAATTATGCAGCACAATTCTGATTTACATCCTGACGAAAGTCGACAAATGGGTTTGAACGAAATATATATTTACTAAATTTTGTCTTGTCATAACCCACAATAAAGCATTTACGAACACAATCTTTAAAACTTGCTCTTTATTTTTCTGTGAAATTATTAATTTTCCTTTTGCAGCTGCCAACAGTTGATCAACCCTGATTTTTCAATCTCATTTGATAAATGTATAAAATGTATTATCAGATCTTCCAGTTCTTTCTTAAGGAACGATCTTCCAAGGGGTTACATCGTGCCTCATTAAAGTGATAAAACCATGGCAAAACTGAATAAGTTTGCTATAATTTTATTATTGAGCTTGTGTGTTTGGGCGCTAGTCGTTTCCAAGTCTATCAGGCACCAGAGAAAGCACATTAGATGCGCGAGTGACTATAGAAGATGTATTTCAAGAAGGTGTGTTATTCCAAACCCTCGAAGAGGACCGGGAAGAAGGACATGTCGTTTTTGGCGTCCAATTTTCAAGTGCTGTCGCAAGAAAAGTTCAACTACTACAGAAATTCCTCAAATAACAAATACACCGTATTTCACAGCAAATGATGTTCCTGGATATTTCAATTTAACAACGGATTTTACGAGTTTTCTTGATCCTACGAATGTTACTTGGGATTCACCAGCTTATACCACCGCTATTCCGGACCTCACAGCAAATAATACTTATGAAGATTGGAACTCATATAATTTGTCAAGTTTTCTTGATCTTCTGAATATTACATCGGATTCGCCATCTTATACTACCGATACACCGATCCCAAGTGTCGCTGGATTTATTCCGATTAACATCATAGTTGCTCCTGTAAATTGTGGTGAGGGGAATAAATTGGATCATTTTGGAGGATGCAGAGAGGTTCTGTAACTAAAAACAGGTATTGATAAACACATTTTGATTTATAAATGCTCTTAAATATTTAAGATTTTCATAAAAATATCGTATTGATTTGATCTTTAATAGTTATTTTACTACCTTAATCGCATAACGCCCGTTAGGTGACTTTTCACAAAAACGGCGCTATATCATCCAAATATTACAATTATTTTATACTAAAATTGATATTTGGAAAAGTTTCATTATTGTTGTGTAACATTTCCTCAAGGGCTAAAATTGTTGAACATCTACTGATATTACCTGTAAAATCATTCGTTCTACCTACTTAGATTGTTTGAGGCTTTATGAAAAAAATGAGAATTGTTTTTTACAGATGTTGCGGTCTTTGAGCAGTTTCAGAGTTGTGGAATATATAACTACATATAATGAAATTATTGAAGTCAAACTGTTTATCGCACCTTTGTCAATTTAAAAAAGAATCATTCGAAATGTTTGTCCGTTAAAATATTCGTAGAAAATAGTTTTTAGGAATTTAATAACTTATCGACGACGGAGCCTTTATCACAAGCAAAAACTATTCATTTATACAGTTCAGAATCCAGTAAAGAAACTGCGACCTGGTGAAAACTTTCTGTTTTTTAACTTTATAGAAATATATTTTTATTATTTATTAAAAAAAAATCACACAATACATTTGTCTTTTCATTTGTAAAATTTTATAAGCTTTTTTGAAGTAATAATTGAAACCATGTAGGCAGATGTTTGAAACATCTGGACAACATTTTAGTTTCCATCATCAGGGCAGATGTGTGACACATCTGGACAGCATTACAGTGTCCATCATCAGGGCAGATATGTGACACATCTGTACAGCATTACAGTGTCCATCACGAGGGCAGATGTGTGACACATCTGTACAGCATTACAGTGTCCATCACCAGGGCAGATGTGTGACACATCTGCCCTGGTGATGGACACTGTAATGCTGTACAGATGTGTGACACATCTGGACAGCATTACAGTGTCCATCATCAGGGCAGATATGTGACACATCTGTACAGCATTACAGTGTCCATCACGAGGGCAGATGTGTGACACATCTGTACAGCATTACAGTGTCCATCACCAGGGCAGATGTGTGACACATCTGGACAGCATTATTTCGGACAGCATTATAGTTTCTATCATCGGGGCAGATGTGTGACACATCTGTACAGCATTACAGTGTCCATCACCAGGGCAGATGGACAGAATTATAAATTTCCAGTCACTTGAATTGAAATAAATTATTCGCAAATCGTCAATACAGAAGCGTACAGAAAGTTCCACTCAACTGAAACCGGACTACTTCGTATGCTATCAGACATAACTCTTACCGTAGAGTCAGGTAAGTTATCACTTATCTCACTCCTAGACATGAGTGCAGCATTTGACACGATTGATCATGAATTCCTCATTAAGAGATTAGAGGAAAAATTTGGTTTGAATTCCGACATCAAAAATTGGCTGGTATCCTATCTATCCAATCGGTTACAAGCCGTGAGGGTTGGAAATAAATTGTCTTACTTCGCAACACTTTCTTCAGGGGTACCTCAGTGACCTGTTTTGGGTCCACTTCTCTTCATCCTTTTTACAAATGATGTCGCCAAAATAATCGAGTCATTTGGTCTCTTGTCCCACTGCTACGCTGACGATCAGCAAATTTATTTTTAATGCGCTCCAAACGAAATCAATAGTCTCAAGATCCGTAAAACTGAATGTCTAGAAGCAATAACTCGTTGGATGTCTTCAAACAAGCTGAAGCAGAATCCATCTAAGACTGAGTTTCTCTGGGCGGCCACAAAAAACGTCAAAATTTCATAGAAGATTCACCTATTTCTATTTCCGGCAGCGATATCATCCCAAAAACAACGGTCAAACTTCTCGGTGTCAATTTAGATTCAGACTTTTCGTTTAAAAGTCAAATAAATAGGACTGTAAGCACTGTTTTTTTTTTTCACCTAAGACAACTCAAGTCTGTCCGAAAAAACCTTCCTACAGAAGCGACAAAACTACTAACTACTCAACTCTTACGTAGTCTCACGTCTCAATTACTGCAATGGCATTTATGCGAGCCTTCCGAAATATCAAATTGACAAACTTCAATCAGTGTTTAATGCAGCAGCACGACTCATAACCGAGGTTTCAAAATATTCGCACATTTCAAAACACCTTTGTAACCTTCACTGGCTCAAGTGCCCTGAAAGAATCCAGTACATTGTGCTGGTCGGTGTTGCCCCACCCTACATCTCTGAACTATGTGTCCCGGAAAACACTGGTCTGAGGCAGTCAACTCTTAGATCAGCAACGTCATCAGCTGTAGGCTGACTAATGAAACCTAAGCGTAAGCCAAATACTGAGTTTGGCGACCCCGCTTTTGGAGCATCTGGGCCGAAGGCTTGGAATAAACTCCCTCCGGAACTAAGATTCATTTCAAGTCCAACAGACTTCAGGTCTAAACTAAAACCTTACCCTTTTGAGCTGTCATACCCTTATATTAAATATACCATTCCTGAGACAAAGTCCAGTTATATTCAATTTTCTAATTATGTCCAAAATGCTGTATCTAAATTTCGCTAATAAACAATTAGTTAATGTTAATTAAGTGTTAATCTCAAGTGACCTACCAGGTAAGTAATGTACTTTATATTATCTCCATATATATTTAGTAATAACATAGATCATTTTAGAAATGTATTATATATTTGTACAGCTCCCATGATGTGATTTTACATAAAAACGACGCTATACAAATCATCCAAATATTATTATTATTAGTTTCTGTACATTGTAGTCTTGGAAGTTTTCAAATGTTTCTTCTGTCGGAGATCTTATTTGTGCGGAAAGAACTTCTAGTTATCTTCTTTATTCTATCACAGGGTGGGTAATAATATACAATTTTTATTGTCATACTGATTACACATGAGATTCATAAATAAATTGTCAAGCTTTGATTCATATTAAAATAAAAAAACTAATTTTTTTTGTAGGTATTCGATAAGCGCCCTTCGGGTGACTAATTATTATAAGCAATAATTATTAACCTAAAACCCTATTATAAATTGAAAAAATAAATTCCGCCGGCGGGAATTGAACCCGCACCTTCTGATTGCCAGTCAGTGCACGGAACCACTGTGCTACGTCGGCTTATTTTAACCGCCAAATATTTCAATAAATACTAGTAATTCATTCAACAATTATTGCTTTTTTTCCCTTGGGTTAGTTTAATCGACAAAACGTCACCAGAGAAATTATTATTATCTGCGTTTATTACATAACATTACAGAACCTTTTTTTCAGTTTTTCGTAGTGCCGAGGTAAAAGTTTTGTGTTTATATATCTTTATCAGTAACAAACAATGGTTTTAAATCTTGCGGTATGCGGAAATACTTGTCCAGCGTTATCCGAATAATAAAAATAATAATTACATTCTATAATCTTGGCTTCTGATTTCTGAAATTCATAAAAACCTTATAACTTTTTCTTTTACAAACACACGATAATCAAACATCAAAATTTTAGAGTGCCATATTAGATACTTGCAACGTATCTTAGGATACAGCGCACTAAAGTCTATTTTCTTATTATTATTAGTAGTTGTTCTGTGAACAATCAGTAAACAGTTGGACAACTAGTGAACAATTAGCTGTCATTCCCTTAAATTAAACATACCATTCCTGAGAGAAAGTCCAGTTATATCTAATTTTTAAAATTATGTCCTAAATCTTGTATCTAAATTTCTCTAATAAATAATTGGTTGATGTTAATTAAGTGTTAATCTCAAGTGACCTACCAGGTAAGTATTGTACTGTACCTATATTATCTCCATATATAGTTAGTAATAACATAGATCATTGTAAAGGTGTAAACTGTAGGTATAATAAGATTTATAATGTAGAGAACCCGTTAGACAAACTGTTAAAAAGCAGTTTATATGGACTTTTTGCCTTATATTTGTAAAGTGTGTAATATAAAATAAAAAAATATAATTTTTTACAGCGCCTTTGAGGTGATTTTGTACAAAAACGGCTCTATACAAATCATTCAAATATCTACTATTATTATTAAATCTACATGATTATTCAAATATAATATTATGATTGCTAACCGTCCGGACATAGGTAGTAGATAGGTACATAAAAGGTAGGTACATTTGCATTTTTGAATAAATATACTTATAATATTTTTCAGATATCTATAACTATAGTTTAAAATAAATGTGCCTTTGTGATGCGTCATCGCAGAAAAATGTGTGTGACTGATTTATTAAAATCACGTTAAAAACGTAATGACAAGCCATTTCCTAATGTAATATTGGTCCATTCTGAATATATCGGAACACGTGTTCATGCAGCTACGTTTTTCATGATAAATTTAATGACGAAGTTCTACAATTTTAGTATTTGTACCGTCATCCTCATGTTTCGTATTTTACTGATAGTTTTTTGGGAACTCTGTTCAATTCATTCTTTAAAAGCGTGCAGTCCCGTTTTTAACAGGAATATGTATAATTTGACCAGATTTTGAATAAATTAGCAATATTTTATATCAGTAAGTTTTCTCCGTGCTCTTGCGGTAATAACTCACTAAAATATATGTATAACTCGGTAATAATCGCTTTTCCTGATAAATATAATGACGAAATGCTACAATATTAGTATTTTTATGAACAAGTGTTCTGACATCCTCATTACAGATTCGTGCTTTACTGAGAGTTTGTAAGGAAATCTGTCAATTCATTCGTTAAAAGCGTGCAGTCCCATTTTTAACCAGAATACGAATAATTAATAATAACTAACTAAAACGTCATTATATAAATTGTAAAACCACTCGAGTGATTTTCGGCATATAATGCAGAGTTTGCGAAACGTCTTGAGTGATAACACGCCATAATATGCCATTTTTGACTGGCAGAATTCACACATTAACGTTTCTTTTTAAAAATCCTAAAAATACAGGATAAACGGTAAAATAAAGGTGAATTCATTCGTTATATAGCACTATAATCATTTTATATGTCTCCCTATTAAAATTGTGAGGTACGATTTTTTTAAATGGCGAGAAAATAAAAACTCGAACGCCAATCACTCAACTCATATTCCAGGTCTTTGACGCGAGTACTCGAGTTGTTATGTACATTGTATTGTTACTATTATGAAGGTGTGGACTGTGGATATCCACTCGCACAACGTGTTATTATGATTCGAGTATTTGTCGGTATTCTGTATTGACGTTTCAGTTCAAAATGTCAAACCACACAATAAACATTTGCAGTTGGGTATAAGCTCACCGCAATATAAACGTATCAATTTCCATATATTATATTATGAACTCTAATTCACAGAAAATGTTTTTAACATTTTGTAATTTTTGCTATCCTCTCCACCAGATATTACATAGACTATGTTATAACGTTCCAAGCTCACACTCAACTTTTGGGGGTGATTATTCGTAAAAACCTTTATACTTTATAAAATTGACGTTATGTCTTCATTAATAATTGAAATTCGAAAGTGGAGATTTTTGCTGAAATTACGCCCCAAAAAGTAAAGCTACGCTTATACTACACAATTTTTATAAGATACCATTTTATCAAATTAATTTGCTTTTTGATTATAAGTTTATTAGGATTGTTTTCTTAGATAATCATTAATAATCACCCCTAAAGTTTCGCGGTATGAGCATCGATCCAAGGTAATATAACATTTGTTATTATTTTTTAAAGATAAAGTAATGTTTATAAGACAAGGTTTTATGCATAGCATAAAGGATAACAAATAATTAAAAGGAATTATTAGTCGCCTGAAATATCAATACAAATTGAAAATATCTCCCTAGTAAAAATAAATGCCGCCAACGGGAAAATAGGAGATATTTTCAATTGGTATTGATATTTCAGGCGACTAATTATTGCTTATAATTATTTGATAACATTTGTTGTTAATATACATTTTATACTTACAATGAATCAGCAACGCACACTATAAGGAAAATATACGGATTTTCATGAACACTTCTTCCGACATCGTGATAATATATTCGTAATTTACTAAAATTTTATCAGGAAACCTGTTGATTAATTCGTTGCCTGCAATCCCTTTTTTACACAAAACTTCAATAAATTAAAGAAATTCTTAATTATTTAGCAGTACTTATTTTTCTCCGTGCCTTCACCTGAATTAATTCCGGTACACCTAATTAACCTACTTAACCTAATTACACCTACTGTCAAAGTTCCTTCTTTTTTTACTTTATCCCACATTTGTATGGGAACAAAAGAAATCAAATTTCCCTTCACTCTCCATTTTTTCACACATTTTTTCTATAAATATGTTCACTGTAAAATATTTATTTTATTTTTCTCAACACAATATGCACCCAATGACAAGAGAAAAAATAGTCTCAGGACCGAAAGGGTTATGATGCACGAATAATACTTCGAGTAATACGTAGGTACAAAACAGCAAATGAGAACCTTTGAACCAACCAAACTTATCGAATGAGCTCATTGTAGCTCTACAACGATCAATTCTTGTGTATTGACTAATACAAAATATTTGTACGTGCAAACATCAAAGTTTGTTTGTTCCACGTTTGTTCCCATTTATCGGCGGCCCAAAGAATCTAAATATGTATTTTTTGCTGCTGATTGACTTGAGTTCATTACATATTTAAATATTTATTCAGTGTGGTCTAACACCGGACAACAATTAGAATTGCATTGCGTGTTTTGAGGTCATATGCTGATGAGTTTTTGTGTTGCGTACTCCCTACCTACTCGTGCATATTTAACACAACAATTAATCCAGTTTGTATCTAGGTATATAGTTTGTATGCAGCCTTGCCTTACCTTGTAGCATTGCAGATAACGACGTTTGGAGGTTAGATTATTTTTTAAATTTATTCATTTTTACATGAAGGCTTGAGTGAATTTTAAAAATTTTAAGAATTTCAAAATTCTTATGTTAATGTTATGATTGACCCGATAATATATGAGAAAAATCACCAAATCAACCTGCGATGACATCTTCAGGGTGCGCAGTTAACTTTACAAATACAAAATAATATTTTTTACTAGTTGTATTACTATACCACTAGACATATTAGACTATACAGTAGGCTGGAGTGATTTTTTTGTTAGTTTTCGAATTTTAAAATTCCTACATATTTCATAAATTACGCTTGACTATATGAGAAAAATCAAAAAAATATATATTTGCTTGCATCTTCACGTGGCGCGGTTAATCATAGATTTACAAAAAAACTTAATTTTACATGTTACTAGACACCTTAAAAAGAGCAATTAAAATAACTTTTATCGATATTATTGATGGTGGCATGTGTGGGACCATTGTTTCTTGCTCTTGCAACTCTTTCTAGCGACTTCCGTTAAAACAAATAGTCGAAAATTGTATTATATAGATGCGAAGCGCATGAAACTCAAAATCACTCCCACGCTTGGATTTCTTGATGCCACACTTATTTACTGGAAAATGCAGTATGTTTCGTGAATCAAAACAGTTCATTTATTTCATGCAACTTTTTACCGTCTTATTGTGATACTATAAAGTACCATTTGAAGTGAAAAACGATTGATTATTTGAATAACGGTAAAGTGTTTCGATTAGGGAAATTTGTGAAATACAGGCTGCGGCAAATCAGACAGTGTAGTTTTGAAGGGCTTTTAAAAAAGACGGCACAACTTGCAAAAATTGGGTTGATTTTATTTTATTCAGTACATCATGCCGTTTTATGCATCAAGTCCTGAAGATGACATCAGAAAGGTGGTGTCCCCCCAGCAGCGATACATCGATGAAGGCGATTTCTGAAGTTGTCAGCTGTATTTTGACATATATTTGACAATTTCTTTCCGAATTCGATCTTTGAGTTCTTCTAAAGTGTGAAACTGATGTTTAAAAACATGGTTAGGTTATGGTTTTCACAAACCAGGTAGCCCAAATTGCAGCCGGAAGGCCCGCTGGTTGGCGCCGAAAGAACGGTCATTTTCAAGAAACGTATGGATGGGGAAACCCCGGTGTTGTCCGAACCAAACCATGGTAACGACTGAAAACCTCACGACCCTCCCGACAAAATGAGACCCCTCCCAGGTTCCTACTCCCACCACACGGGAAATACCGGCCCTTCAAAACTGCACTTTGCTGCATCCTGTGTTGACAAAATATGTAAAAAAAAAGTCCTATAACAAGCTTATATTCCTGTCGTAAGCCCTAAGCAAATAATGCAACATTTTTTAATAAACATAAAAGCATTATTTATTTTTAATATAAGCAAAGACTACGACTTTTGTCGTAGTTTTGGGATACGCACAAGTCGAGTTAACATTATACGAACCGGTCTTTGGTCTTTTGAGAATTCTCGGTCTATAGATAGTAATTTTGGATATTTAGACAGTGTTGGAGTGGGAGTCACGATCTTCAGAAACGAGGAACCAACTCGGGAAGAAAGAATGCTAAACGCACAAATAAAATTCCCATTGTGGATTGTGGCTGTGGTAAAAGGGGATGTCCCGTTTATAGTGACACATGCGAGTAGAGTTTGAGTAGATGACATCAGCATTATATATTATACATGGATGGCTCATTCGAACTAAGTAGGTACTCCGTAAAAGTTTGTTTGTTTGCAGCAAAGACATCGAATGGAATCTGAGAGCTGCAAAACATGTTGAAGATAATTTTATAATCTCAAATAATTCTGAAAATAAAGTGGTCCATAGTTGATTTGGATGCTTTACTGGCAGTCAGAAGGACCGAAGCTTAAATTCGGTTCCATGCTAACTCAACACAGTGACTATTCAACACACCTTTAAAAAGTGATATACAGTCATTAGAAACAATGAAAAAAAAAATTTAACCATCCTAACCTAACATACTTAACCCAGTTAATAAAGTTTTTGTTTCATCACTTTCCATGACTTTATATAACTTTTTAAAGATGTGATGAATTATCACTTTGATGATTTATCCGGTCACCCTTAAATTCGGAACGACTTACTCCCTTTTCAAGACAAATTATTACTAAGTAAGTATATACAATAATTATTATTCATGGGTACCTACATAATTTCTTTAAGGAAATTTAAAAAAATAAGTAATATTAATAGGGAGGTAAACAATCATTTACTCGATATGAGAAGTGAGGGAAACAAAAAACATTTCAGATGCAATATTATAAGATGGATTAAAGAACAAAAAAAGGCAATATTACTAAAATTTTAAAACATAAAAATTATTAATGTATTTTATTTTATTTTACCTCAGTTTTATTTTATTTTATTTCATATTATCTTTTTATTGAATATTATTAATTTGTAAAATGGGGGCCTCAATACGGGTAAAGCACCCAGTGAGGCCCACACCATCAGTTATTGTACACGTAGAAAACTTACCGACATATAATATTGCTAATTTATTAAAAAAAACTCTTCAAATTATTCGTATTCTGGTTAAAAACGGGATTGCAGTCCAGGAATAAATTTATAGATTTCCTAATAAACTTTCAGTAAAACACGAATGTTTTATCGCGATATGTTATATCATTTCTAATATTTTCGCATTTCGCACGTAGAAAACTTACTGATATGAAATACAGTTAATTTATTAAAAATCTGGTCAAATTATTCGATTTCTTGTTAAAAATGGGACTGCTGGCCTATAAAGAATGAATTGAAACAAAGTATCAGTAAAAAGCAAATATTTTATGGGGACAGCGTAACACGTGTTCATACAAATACTGATATTAGGACTGACATACTTATATTATAGCATGCTGCCGTGATATATATTCGGAAAAGGACACGTGTTCTTGATATATTCTGAATAACTAATATTTTATTAAGAACTTAGCATATTGTAACTTTTTAAACATGATCGTTTTTCTCCGTGCGTCATTGTAGATTGAAGTACCAAAAGTTTATCAAGAAGCGGCCTGATATCACGTCTTTAACAGGATTTTAATAAATCCGTGTTTCGAATAAAAATAAAATATAAATAATAATAATACTAAACCTCCGGAAAGAGCAAGAATTGGTCACCTAAAGGGGAGGTTTTTTAAACTAGAAAAATGTTAGCTCAGACCCGTGAAGACCACGGAATATTATAATTGGAATATTTGTGATGCCGAGAGTTACTACATATAAAAAAATATTTGCGATAGGAACATTGCGTTTCAAAATAATAATTTTCCATTCTAATATTAGCGACTTGAAAAATTAAACAAGCATTTTAACAAAATAAATACGCAATTGAAATAAAATATTATTAATTAATAAAATGTTTTCGGTACGTGCTGTATCGCCTGTCTGATATAATTTTAAACTTCTTAACAGTTCAAATTTATTAATTAAATTTTGTTTATTGAACTCGAATAATTCTTGGCATTACGCTGGAATAATGGAGAATTTTTTTATAGATTTGACCATATGACCATTTCCTAATATAATATTAGTTTTTCAGAATATATCAGAAAACATGTTTATGAAGGTGGCCTTGTCCGAATAAATATAATGGACGAGATTCGAAAATATTATTATTTTGAAGAACACGTGTTCCGACTTCCTGTTTGTTATGAAATTTTTCAAATCATTCTTTATGGTCCTTCAGTCCCGTTTGTAACAGGAGTAATATCAGTAAGTTTTCTCCGTGTTGTAGATATTTATGAAACAAAAGCATACACACCAAAAATATTGGCCAAAATTTGATCAAATGATGACAATGGCCGAGAAACGGGTTATCGGAGAAAAAATTATGATCGATGTTCGTTCCTCCCATTTCTGCCTTTTTAACTAATTTTAGATTTGAAAGCTAGATCTAAAATTGTTTTTTATAATTAGGAAATTTATTTAAAATATTGTTTGATTTGAAAACTAGGTACTTACCTAATATTTTCATTGTTTTTGATCTGAGTCGTAGATTCGTCTTGCCATTGAAATACTTGTTATTCAAAAGCCATACCAAAATTAAATTATTCATCTGCATACCGCCTACTACTGCGGTTGCCAGGTTGGTTTATTTCTAGTCTACAGCAGTATTTTCCTTATTACGCTATAAAATAAATCGCTTCTGAGTAGGTACCGATACTTACAGTTCTTGCAAATCATTCAATTTAAAATTTCACATCGCTCATTATTCGCTTCGCGTAACACGGTAGTCGTGACACCAACTTCTCAACCGGTACTGCAATGGAAACATAACCATATTGCAAAGCAATTTGAAACCACCTCATAAAAAAGTATCGAAACGATTCAGAGACAATTTTGCAATCGAATACAAATAGACAGAACTTTTTATTGAGTGTTCTATTCGTGTGGCCTGATTAAAAATGCACACCCATTAGTAAAAAGAAAGTTTTCAAATCTTCCATTTTAGTTTTTTAATGAATAGTTAAAAAGGATCTTTGATGTGTGCTTCAATACTTTTGTGTGTTGTGGTTTTCGTAGATATTTCAAAACAATTGTAAGTTGTTCCGGATTGTCGTGTGTTTTCTAAACGTTTTTTTTTTTGTACTTTTGTCAAACTCAACAACAATGCCAAAGTCAACGACTTCATCATTTCCCACTGGAAATTCTCACTAAAAGCATAACGCTGATATATCCGTTGTAACGTTGCAACGTCAAATAAGGTTACAACAGAACTCACATTGGAAAAACGATACGAAAAAGAGCAATATATTCATAATTTTGACGATATGTGCTACAGGTTGGGCGTAAATCTTACGTGCGGGTGAAATACGTCACCAAAAGATAAATAATGTATTTTAATAAAGATCAAACAAGAGAGTCTAATGGCGCGAACAGATTTGATAACGGAAAACGCGAGGCGAGTTTCGAATTATTGTTAAGGGAAGAAGCAGCAGCAAATGGCACGAAACGTCGCTTACGGTTGCTTCGTTCCTTTCTGTGTATGTAAGTAAGTAATGTATATAGTAGATGCCTACTCTAGAATCTAGATCTAAATATCACAATCTAAAGAATCTAATCTAGATAGATCGAACGATCACCTTCACCGTAAAGCAAGGAAACAAGTATTTTTGCTGAAAAAACTTTCGGTGGGTTCTCAATATATATTATCTTTATAAAAATCTATAAGGGATCTTGTTGTTAATTCTTGTAAATATAATATGTGAAGACGGAATGATAACCTTTGTAAAATATTGTGCGAATAGGTTATTTATTTATTCAGGCCTTGAAGGCTTATGTATGCATACATTGTTTGAGGTTGTTCATAAGTTTATAGTACATTACATAATAAACATAATGAACGATATAAGCAGGTACAATACAAGTTATAATAATCTGTAATACAAAGAAGTTCAATAATATTGTATAATAATAACAAGAATACAAAATAAATACTTAAGAGGCGGCCTTCTTCATACAAAAATTAAATTTGAATTTTAGGCCAAAAAAATTGACTACATAATTATTTTTGTAATCAAAATGTGTAGCGAATATCAAGTACGGATATGTGCAGCTTATTTGTATTTGAAATTATAAAATATATGCAATTAAAGAATTAAATTTTTAACGATTATAGGGGCAACTTTGACAGTCAGTTAATGGTAATTATTAAAAAATAATCTTTCCCAATAAACTAATGAAAAATACAATGAAATATAAATTTAAAAATAAAGCATCTGAATTTAAAATTTACATGCGACAAATATTTGTTCCAACGTAAATCGGTCGTTTGAAAATTATATTTAAGCCCATTAAAATAATTTATTTGACAATTCATATTGTCTTATGTTATATTTCATCATATTTGCATTAAGTCACAAAAGATTGAAAAACTAGACTATTTCTTTAATGGACCAAATTTTATAATTTGAAACACAAATAAATAAATTACTACACTTTTACTATTCCTTTCAAAATAAACAAATAATGTTTCAGTTTGGTTGGGTATTTTGGCGTCAAATCAAATTTTATGTTTCTTATGAAAAGGGCCGCGCTTCCCCTTAAGATACACAGAAAAAAATGAGTACGGCTTTTTTTATCACGACTTTCACGAATTTCCCAATAAAATATTAGTCATTGAGAATATATATGAACACGTGTTCACGGAGGTCATTGTCCGAAAAATGTAATGGACGAGATGTGAAACAATTATTATTTTGAAGAACACGTGTTCCGACTTCCTCATAACATTTTCTTGCTTTACTGATAGTTTGTTTGAAAATTGTCAAACCATTCGTTATAGGCCTCCAGTCCCATTTTTAACAAAAAAACTAATAATTTGACCAGATTTTGGATAAATTAAGTTTAACCAGTTTTCTCCCTCTACTATGAAAGTATTTACAGAGAACAATATTGATGTCATTTAATTTTCAAAGTCATGTATAAGTAGACACGTGAAAAGGGTATTTTTTTACATTAGCTCCATACAGGAGGCCCTGAGGAAAACAAACCCTCAGGGCCTATGTCATCTTTGAGGATTCGGTGTGGAGGGTCTTTTGACGGAAAGGAGAGAGGAGGAGAGAAAGTTGTGAGGAGGAAAAAGGTATGAGGGGTAGTTTAAAAATCTGAGGGTCAATGTGTCCAGGAGTGACGAAACCCACTCAACCCAGTGGTCGAGAGAAAGTCCGGCTGGAGAAGTCAAAAGATCTCAAACAACCTAGATAAACCTCACCCCATGAACCCGGGCACTCCTGCTAAGTCACCAAACGTAGCGAACCACTTGAAATGACCTATGACATGGGTCTTGGTTATCCAATAAATGGTTTCAAATTATAATTATTTATTTACCTAATGAAAAGCCAACACAACCTCACATTTTTTTCACGTATTGTTTGAAAGTGCACACTGAACAATTGATCAATCAAAAAGAAGTATATACTGACATACCCACTTACTAATAAAGACGTTTTAAATTTTACACAACTAATATACGATCATTAATATATTGTTAGTAATAAGGCCCATAAATCGTGCAGTCATTTATATTTAAATACGATACCATCTGAAACACTGATTGTCGAGAAATGCGATTTAAACAAGAAACGATATCGCTTTTATAATTGCCAATTATTGATGCCAATAAACGATAGTGTTTAGTAACTATAAGTTGTAGTACTTCAAGGCAATAAGGAATTATAAACGTATTATTCAAGGCGTAGGTAGATACTAAATACCTCCTATATTAAGGAAACTGAACAAATATTAGTTTCACAAATTGCTTAGCAAATATCCTTTTACTAATACATTTTTTTTTAATAATATTTATGGCACTTTGTGCAAAAGAAAACGATAGCTTTTCCAACGTTACATGAAAATTAAATACTTTGTATACAATTTTTATTTTTTATTATTTTTATTTTATTTCTTTTTTATTTACAGTTTATATAAGTTTTGTTAAAACCTCACTGGGAAAACCTGTGCTGAGGTGTTCGCATGTACTAAAAAAGTGTTATTATGCCGTCATAAGTAAAAACACATTATACCGTGGTTGCACCCATGGAGGCAGTAAGGCACATGGCAGTATATAGGTCAATAGCTGTTGCATCATAATGTTACATATTACATAGACATAATTTCGTGGAAAAAAAGGATACTACAACTAATGGTTTCTTCGTCAGGATAAAAATAATGTAGCTATAATTATGATATTAAGGATATTATGTATATCCTTACAAAGAAACCATTAATTTCGAAACATGTCGATCTTTTTTGATTAAATAGTGTTATATGCAAAGTATTTAATTTTCATTGAATTAAAATGACGGTAATTTTGCGTTTTTCGAATTTTAGGACATCATTAAGTTATTTGTTTCAATTAGTATTTAGTGATTAGGTTCATGTTCTTCCAACTCATGTACTTCCCTACCCCACACTTTTGGCACTATAACATTCCTAATTCGTCGGGTTATAACAGAGCAGTCGGAGCTTTTTAAGCGTCCTTGAGGTGATTTTCTCACGAAAACGGCGCTATACAAATAATCCAATCATTATTATTATTTAATTTTTGTGCATTATTCACAAAATCTTAAGTTTTTAAACGATTTATTGGCGAAGAAATGAAATGAATAGAAGATAACAACGGCTTATATAAGAGAGGGGGGGGTTACTGGGTTCAACCCCCCCTACCCCCCCACATCAGCTTCAGTATTGCATAGGAAAACGAGTGAATTGAATGCTATAGCTACGCCACTGGAAGATAATATAAAATACGCTACTTCAAATTTGTAGAGAGGATAATATATTCGACCGGTCGGTGGCTGAGTTCACATAGCATTTGTGTCCCACTCAGACGTAGTGTGTTCAATTCATTGGCTAGCTAAGGTCTCCATCACAACACAAGCAACATTTTCCGCATACTGTGGTGGTAGTAGGAGATTTTCAAATATTGTCAGGTTATTCGTAACCCTGAAATGTTTGTATTTCTTTAAAATATATTTTATATTATATTATATTGTGATACCACGAATCAAAATCCTTTTTCCTGGTGTAAATTCCTAGATTATTTGCTTTATGTCTCTATCGCAAACTATGGCAATATTCTAGTTAACAATTTCCAATTTGTCAGGTTGTTTTAATGGGAATTACGTAAAATATACATCTATACAACTACGCACATTGCTTATGGCGTTTGTTATTGCGAGAGAATGGAATATAAATTATCATTGTCATGTGCTATTGACTAAAAGTGAGTCAATTCTATAACATGTAAAACAAACTTTTCTATAGAATTGTTGAAACTGCCAAAAGATGGAAAACTTCGAAGATGGTATATGCAATGTTTAGATCAAGCAAATAGTCTTTTCGTATAAAAATGTAATAATACTTATTATGTAGGTACGAATTCTCAATTCAGAAATGGAAAGAATGAGAAAGGGACACTCAGATGGTTTAGGCATGTACAGATAATGAGCGAATAAAGGAGTGTAAGGAGAATATATGACGCAAATGTGAATGATAGCAGAAGTCGAGGACGCAGGAGGAAGACATGCCACTATCAAGTGAATCAGATACTTGAGTCGGGCTATGTAAAGAGTCAGAATAATAAAACAGTATGTGTGAGGCGATGTATTAATGTGAATAAGGCAAGAAGTTGTGCCAAGACTAAGGACGGGTTGTTTCGGAGAATCTGAACAATTCATCAAATTTCAACGTTCATTTTCGGGTTCTGTGAAAAACTTATTCAAGTTCTGTTTTTATATCATTGTAGGCTAGTTGCTTGACAAAACTGAAATAAAAACAGAACTTGAAAAAATCTTTCACGGAACTTGAAAATGAACGTTGAAATTTGATGAATTGTTCAGATTCTCCGAAACAACCCGTCCTTAGTTGTTTAGCGGCCCGTCTTCTCTGCCTACCTTTAAATCAAATTGTTACCCTTAAATCGATTCCCGGTTTTGTTGTTTTGGTATCCGAAGTGTTTAAACACCATGGAGAGTGTAAATACTATCAGCAGCATCGACAACACGTGTAGTCATCACGCTGAATACATTACATTCTTCTTATCACCTTCATCACTCTTCATATAGTATCTGTCATCTGCCTACTAGCCCATTCCTCGCTGTCATCACTTCTAACTGCATCTTCCTGATGACCTTCTTCCAAAGATCTTCCCATCCATGATCATTCACGGGAGTTAATATTTGTCACCCCTTTATATGTGTGTATAGGGGTCTAAGGTTTCACGATGAATTATCAATGCATTTTTCCTAATACAGATTTATCCCAATAATTTTCCTATGGATTTAAATGCCGTTTTCACCAGTATCATTTTATTCAAAGAGTTATTATTGATTAGTAAATCACTTTCAGTTTCAGTTATAAGCCACTAGTAATAAGTTATGAGTTGTTAAGCGCCAATGAGGTGATTTTCTCACGAAAACAGCGCTATACAAATAATCCAATTATTATTATTATTATTTGATTGAGCGTAACGAAGACTTGTTTTAGCTTGACCATATCATTCTTATCTCTTCTATCATATCTCTGTATCATTCATTTTCACTTAATTTATTTGTAAGTTCGGTCTCCGTTTTAAGATGGTGGCCGTTTCAATGGTTCAGTAGAGATAATTAATTTGTAAAATAATCGTGTTTATTTGTACTTTATTACTGCTTGAAGAAAATTTAAAAAAAATAATTGTTATTGAGATAGTGACAATTCTTTAAAAAAATTGTATAATCCCTTATTTTTTTTATATGAAACAACTTTTGGCGGGCCTAGCGGGGTAAAACCGACTCTTGGGTAGCAAGCGTGATATGACGGGACTTCCAGCTCGCCAGCCTCGTGACTCGTGGACTCCTTCCGCCCGGCCGCCAAAACTCTGTGCGGTATATTTGCTTATATTTTCACTAAAATTGGCAAAGGATCTATTCTAAATGAAGATGAATTTGTTATTCGTAATTACTCTTCGCAAAACTACTAGATGTGAACTAAAATTTATACCCATATTATGTTCAATATTCCCTGCCGTTCTGCATACATGGAGGTCAATCTGATTAATTTCATCAAGTCATTCTACCGAAGAAAACTTGCACGATTTTCCTACCCATTTCATGTCTTGTCAATAGACACCCGATACCGTGTACGGTAAATTTTCATTATCCTGGTAACTCAGATCTTAGCGTACTGGCTTATTGAAGCGTGGGCTGATATTAATGTTGACTATTGAATTATTCCGGTAAATATTAAGTACATATCTCAATACCTGAGAGGCTACTTATACTAATATACATATTTATTACGTGGAAATATACCTTGGTGACATGTCATCGAAGCATGTGACTCACTTATGCATAATAATTTACACATTATAATAATATTCATAAATTACTCTTATTAATAAATGCCACTCCCTGTTGCAGTAATTCCTGCGCGTGTATTATAACTTTTTGAAGGTGGTCTAGTTGGAAGAAAACAAGTATGCCCCAAGCTTGTGAGTTCCTAGTTATGCCCATTATGTCCATTACGGAAAATTTTATAAAATCCACTGGTTGCAGCAAATAAGATTTGAATTGAAATCAATGTCGCCACTTTCTTAGTACCCTTTGGTTTTAGCCCATTTAGCATGCGCTCTCCCTCCACGGAGAAAAATGAATATTGCTAATTTATTAAGAATTTCTTCAAATTTCTGGTAATCCGGTTAAGGCGAAGCTTAATGCCAAATCACCATTATGATTAATCTTTATAACTAATTGGTGTACATTATGAATACCAAAAAATATGCTTTAGATAAATTGAAGGTTTTCCTATCGTTTCGCTTGAGTAGAATAAAAAAAAATTACTCAATAAAAAATACAAATGTAAACTACTAAAAAATATTTTTTTTCAATAGACATGTATGAACGCATAAAGGAAACACTTTTAAAAAATACAGTATTAAAGCTAAGATTATCCGTAAAAGTTTCACTTGATTAACTTTTTGCTTTCTTATAAAATTATTTACAAAATAAATAAAAACCAGTTCTGTGCTTGAAATCGAACGTTTCTAGACATCAAGCGATTTTAATGCCTATTACCTACGATATTAGGTATACCAAGAATATACAGATTTTTGGCTTGTAGCTCAATGCACTACGTCGTGTAATATTTTAAATTGAGCCGCTATCAAAAACCATCCCTTACGTAGATGGCGATAAGGTTTAAATTCCCGCTTAACACCACCCGCCTGTTTTGATTTATGCAAGAAAAAAACATGGTCAAAAAGTGCCTTTTATTTTATTTTGTGGATGTTCAGGCATAAATACTTAATTTTTTTTCGATCATTTTATAAATAACTTAATTTGCCACATTATAGATTTTGAACTTTAAAGCAGTTTTCATAGGCCTTATACATTATTTTTTTCTGGGCTTATAAAAAGATTTATCTAAAAAATACTCGATTATTTCAAAGGCCAAGATGTATTCTACTCGCAGTATTTAATGAAACATTTCTAGGTGACCAAATTTTCAAACCAATAACACATGATTTTGCATTACTATGTATGGCATCGCCTTAAAGCGGGATTGCAAGCCGTTTCCTGATACACCTTAAGTAAATTCCTAATATATCGGAACACATTCGCAAGGCCTGAAATCGAGTTTTTAACCGGAATTACTAATTATTTTTGGAGATTCTTAATAAATTAATTTGTCGTTTTTCTCCGTGTTTTAGTAAAAATAATAGTTGGTCATTGGAGCTATAGAATGTACTCACGACTCTATAAATTGTAGACGACATAATCTACTTTTCTCTCCACCAACCGTGAAACATTATGGTAATCCCATATTAAAACCGTGACTAAAACTGCTTTTGAAAGGGTATAATTTGTCGTTTTGGAATCACTAGGTGACGTTATACTCCTCGGGCGATCTACATTAAAATTTGAATTTGAACAGCAGATGACGCCTAACGCCAGTCAGCTGTGGCAGAATTTAACGCTATCTATTGCGATATTATGCTAATGTCTTATGTTAGAAAAATAGCCGCAATGTGTTTTAAAGAATTGTGACAACAAGCCCTTGAGTACCTACAACATTAAAAATAATTATTTCGGTCGTCTTTCTGGAACTTTTATTTGCTTATATTTTCAAAACGCCACTATTGATATGAGTAATTCTGCATTTGACATCTATATTTCTATTGCATAATTTTTTGGCTGGGTATTTTCAAGTTTGCATGGAAAAATTTAATTGCAAATTTATGAAGAATCTCCTCAAATTATTCGCAATCCGGTTAAAAACGGGATTGCATGCCTTTAACGAATTAATTGATAGGTATCCTGTTAAATTTTTATTAAAACACAAATGTATTATCACGATTATTTATTTCGTCATCATATATCATCAAGGCAAATTCAGGTGTATGAACACGTGTTCCGATTTAAATGGAGTTTATTAAAAATTTATTAGGAAATGGCCTGTAATACTGTCTTCAACTGAAATACCAATAATTTGAAGATATAATCTTAATCATAATAACTCATTCTCTTTGTGTACACTGTGTGTATTGAAATATTGAGGAATCCTAAGGAATTGTTCGTTGTTTTAATATGTTAGGCTTCTTAAATAGTTATATTATTTAATTTTGAAGACAATATTAGCGATTTCTAAACAAAAATATGAAACAGAAAAATCAGAAAAGGATACGGTCACATCTAGGACTCGAACCCAGGACTCTTGCCTTGCTGGGGCACCGCTCTACCACTGAGCTAATGGGACCCTATTCCCTTCGGTCACATTTAACTGTATCATACTAGAACTACCAACATTATGTTAATTTTTTCACGGCACATTTTTTATTGCCAACTATCTTTATATATGAACATCCAAAAATCCTTATATTAGTCTATTTTGAACGTTATTAACAGACATTTAGTTCAAAAATTTACCGGCATATTTAAAAAATAAAACAAAATGTAAAGACATAATATTATCTTCTAATGAATCTGGTGGAAAAACTTTTGGGGGAGAAATCAGGGAAATACAAAAACCTTCACTCGAGAGTCATATTCTCATCACTCCCTGATCCGTCCACCCTCATTTCATGTAAAAACCATCTCAACGATCATTTCTTTAGTACAGTTTATGTTTTATTGTAATTTTTTTGTTGTCAGGTCTCCATATTCCTAACACGGTCTACATGGTTCTACCACACATAAGCTTCAGGAATCTCATTTCATAATTGACGGTAAAATAAAATTGTTTATGAATTATTATAATGTTCATCCGCCTTCACCAAATCTTTCTTAAAATTGTCAATCACTTTGTAGAGTAAAGGTTGAAAATTGTAGTACAAAAAGGTTTGTTAGAAATCATTTTATATTTTCTAGTAGTAAATTACCTTTTTTCTTGTTTCTAAAAGTTATTGTGTATCTTCAAATCTTTATTTCGAAGGTCATCAATGTACTGATATTCGTAGTTGCTATACTATGCTTGTCAGGTATTTGATGCAACTTTTCTTCGTAGTTTCCTTCTAAAAAATGTTAGAAGAAAGTAAGAAGGAACTGGAGGAAAGTAGGGATTTTGAATATAAAAGACATGTTTATAGTTGTTGTGCAATATAATTTATATATCTCCCAGTTCAATGATTCAAACTGCGCATCAAATACAATAATTCGATTGATATGAGAATTTAGTTTTGCACGCAGAACGTGTGCAGTACTTTTTTCGTTTATATTTTTTCTATATTACAAGATTTTAAATCATAATTAAAGCAATTTCATAAACTAAATCATGATCATTAAAATCGTTAAATTCTCTTCTACTTACAATATGTACAATTCTTAAACCTAATAAACTTATAGAGGATTTAATTTTTATAGAACAAATAAAGAGAACAATCACAGAACAAAATGTTTAAAAGCGTTTTGTTATTAGAACACCCTACACTAAAGTATGGTCAACATTTAACAAGAATATCTTCTTTGCTAATAGTATGTCATCTTCAGGTCGAATGCACTATTTTCAAATGAGTCAAAAATTAAACATTTTGTTTTACAAATTTGGAAATCAAAAACTCAAGCAAATGAAAATATAGATATAATAAACCATATAAAACAAGTAACATTGCGACTTGAAACAGGTACATTCAACAATCTTTCTTCCTTCTCTTCATACTTTCACGTCCCCTGTTACATTCAACACAATAAAATATTTCCACGCCTCCAATGATGGTCCGTTGGCGGGTGGTCAATCAACCAAATACACGGCATAATACGATTGTTAAACATAATAAAATGCCCAAGAGTAAAGTGTATGGAACAACAATACGATAAACTAGTGCGGCAAACTTAATATATAATAGTACATTATATTGTTTGCAACTGTCCCAGAGATTAACTGCTAGCAAAACTCCACGTTCATTCCTCCGTCCATCTGGCGTCCGGAGCTCATTCCACATGTTTTCATTATATTTATAATTATAGGTTTATCGAAAAACGAGATCGGCTATAGGAGAAACAATACACGAATATTAAATGATATTAAACTAAACACGCGAATCACACACGCGATGATAAATGCTGATAAGAGCCGAAAAGATTGCGATGGATGTTGTTCCGATCATCTCAGTTGTTCTGCACCGTAATAATATGATGGTCCCTTCTGTTCAGTTCTTCGCAGGTGATCCGCTTCTGGATTTCAGGCCAAATCCACTCCTTACTTGATGATTTAAATATAAGCGATTTATATTTTAAAACGAGGTCTATAAATTATTATACTTTATTTGTGGTTCAACACGAAAGCGGCCTGTCTTGTTGTGATGTCTTTTCAGAGTTCTGTAACAAAAGAAAAAAAAACTATCATTAGTTAATTGTTTTTTTACAAATAAAATGATAAAACTTTGGTATCAATAATTAGGACATGGACAAATATTAGAAAAACGTCACCAAACTTTTATTAATATTTCAAAATTATAAGCTCGGAATGTTATGAAAGCCTTGATTGAAATTAATAAAGCGATTCCTATCAAATAATCAGCCCATAACGGCCCGGGTGCAAGAAATGACAAGAGGGTGTTCCCCTTTACAATATAACCTATTCATTGACATCCCGAATTTGTTTGATCAAACAAATACCCATTTTAAATGAGCCCCTTTATTGCGTTAGTCCCGGTGTGATCTGTACGTACACAGGGAAGCTAGTGTGAATGAAAATAGTTTAAAAAAAACTACACGTGAGATCGTACAACTGTTCACGGATCTATGGGATATTGTGCTAAACAGAAAGGATATCCCGAGGTATGTCTGAATCTTCAAAACATTCTCAGAAAGCCTTCAATGAACGTCTTGTGCTATTACAGTATTATACGCATGAATTCGTTCCATTGTTAGAATTTTAGAATGCTTGAGAAATAACTAAGTATAAACATAAAAACACACGTTATTGGTGAAACATTCTGCAGTTGTTTGAAAAAAAAAACAGATTACACAACGCGATGCAAATTAAACGTGATTTTATTCGGCCAGGCAATATAGCATAATTTGGTTTGTCAACTGAACTAAGTGAACATAATGGGGATATCCTGGACATCTGTGCGACGCATCTGCGCCGTTGAAACGGGGCCCGGACAGGGGTGCTCGGGGGCGCGGGGTCTTCCCGGCAATAGCCCATTGTTCCACGGGTATATCATATCAACACCATTTGGAGACCGTTTAATCAGGAATTACCAAGACCAACCGAGCGTAAGAGCGAAGGAATTTTTTTCAGGATTATTAGTTCATTAAATAGAACCTCTCCTCAAGGACTCTTATAATAACTATACAAATAATTTTATGTAATTAACTATGCACGTTAACGGATATCGCGAACTGTGAAAAAGTTCGGACTTTTAAGATAAAATATAAAAATAATTTGACATCAACAAAAAAAACTGTAATAATAACGAATTTAGCTCTGAAAATAGGGTTTCGAATCTGTTATTTTGATTTAGACATTCACAGTACATTTTACTAAAAGAGATAGGTACCAACTATTAAATTGTACATAGTAATGTACCTATTACGTATCTCCTTAAAATGTGTTGGTAATTTAGTCTTGGATGACCATTATTATTCTTAATTCTTACTAATGGTGTGGGTATGAGTAATAATAACAAAAATACCAAATAGGAAGAAAGTGTGTGGAGAGATGAAGAGAAAAAATTAAAAAGAATGCGAAGCTCATAAGTTGTAATCATTTTAAAATGATTGGATCAATTTGTTATCTATATTTTGATTTTTAAAGAGATTAATTAATTCTTTAGTTTAAAGTATTTATTTTCGAAGTTTTGAGATATGTTAGAACCTACCAGTTCCGCGATTTAATTCTTAATACTTAGATAATATTGGTATAATTTAGTCAGCTATGCTACACAAGCAATGCCCATATTCGACCACACGTGCACTTACAAAGGGTGTTTTATAATTTCGCACGTGTTCCTGGGAACAGCAATGATCTATTCATGGCATCTCACCCGGGGATTGAACATCGAACATCTGACGGTATTAATATGTACCCAGTCTACCACGTGTACGGGGGAACAAACGAATATGTGTGCACACCGAAATTCTTAATTTTATTCGGGGATAATGAAATTTCATTACTTCGGGAGCTGGGAATGACATTAGCCGAAATTGATTTGTTTTGTACGGAAACTGGTGATTTAATTTCTTGACCTTACGACTTTACGAAGCTAAGTGTAGTCACGCCATCAAGAATCTATGAAAAGCCACACAGCTCTGTTTAGACAACTATTCCTTCATTATTTTTTGATACACGCTATTCTGTCTTAACTATTTTGACATGACCTAACTCGAGTATTTGAATGACTCCATTGAACAATGTCTTCCCTGATTCCCCTTTTCATTTTTTAGGCGTCATACGCCTTTCGGACACTCCTCCTGTATTCAATTAACTTTCATCCTAAGAAGCTTAATTTGCTATCTGGTTTTAACAAGGTTAAGGTTTTCTTCACTCATTGGAATGTGCAATCAAGTAATAATGGTTCTTGTATTGTTTTCGCACCGGTGCTCGTTGGTGTCTGTGCTACAGAAGCAAGAGGCAGTGCTCCGGTTGCTGTACCCAGTGTACCCGGCGTACTCTCAGTAGGTAGAGTCTCTCGGCGTATCGCAGCCAAGGTCTGGCGCCGGCTGACCCCGGGTCACGCAGCTGCGCTGTCTTGTCTCGTCAACACAAAGTAACGATCCGCCGAGCCCGACAATCGAATACAAGTAATGAATGGATCCGAGCTTTATCAATAATACCAGCATCTACGATCTGCTGCACACTACTAGGTATCTACCAAACATAACCGCTTCTGCGACCGTTGCCAGTATGACAAAGGCTTTCAAAATTATTCCATTGCATTGATCAGTAGATAATAACACGTTTAATCGATCTTAGAACAATCAGGATCTGGGGATCCCCGCTCTTTCAATAATATCCACATCTGTGATATACCACATTACTACTGTAGTAGTAGGTATATAATAACACGATAACAGCTTCTGCAGTCGTTGGCAGTATGTATGAAATGCTTCTCGGAAACTTGGAAAGCTTTCAAAAGTGTTTCATTGCCGATGGATGCGCACACGTGCGGTTCTCTGATGTTCAATTTATTCGAGATGCTGCGGTATTTATATGGGTATCATCAAATAGTTTCGATTCTATGAACACGGATGTAAGTGCGGTCTGGCCGTAATGAAGAGTGACGAGACCACGTGCGGGCGCGGGATTGGGTTGGGATTGCGAGTATTCCAGGCATCCCGGCGGCAAGGAGTCAGGCCGAGGAGTGCCCATGTGTCCATCCCTATTTTGGGCGTCTGTCACCCTCGCCGAGTGTGGAAGCCAACAGGATAAATATATTCCTCTTTGACATTGCCACGTGCACTGAGGAAATAATCATTTGTTAGAAATGATGCCGTGAACTCGGTTAACTACTTTTTTTCGGGAAGCTTTGATAAATGCGCACGTGGTGAAGTATTTAGGGATGTATTAATACATCTACCGTAATTAAAGCCGGCTGTTTCCTTCAAATAATATTTACGACCAATTTTACTTTGTAGTCAGCGATTTCGAAATAATCATGAGTACGAATGATAAAAGAGAAATAAATTATAGGCATTTGGCGATTTCATATTTTTAATGAGCTTTAGATTACTCCTAAAGAGAAAATGTTGTTTACAAAATAATAGCCGATCGTAGAATAAAAAGCCCACACGGAGATAGTGGCCGGCTGCGTATAGACTACTACAGAGGTACGTAGTGCACATTTCCCCACAATAACAGCGAGCCAGATGTTCATGCATCGACCAGATTTTTATACCATCGGGTACTTTCAACGCGATTCCGTGATTTGGTTTTATATGCGAGTGGGTATAGCGAGCGAACACCTGGCCGAAAGTTTGCCGCGGAATAACCAACCAACTGTTCATAGACTCGAACAACAATAACTGTTGGCGGATCAACTCGCTGACAATATCTCTTCGGTCATGTGACACGACTGCAAGCCGCCGAGAGATAAATATTCCGAACAGATGTTTGATCACGCGGGTCTACAGCACTAGCTTGTTACAACACCAACACCTAGTGGATTAAAACGGCAAACGGCCACATTACCTCAATATGTCAGGTGGGCAAATCCCATACAAGGATTATCGCTCGCGTATCATATCCAACCAAACATCACAAACCCCATAAGGCAGCACTCATTAAAAGATCACAGTTTTTGGACATAAATTGAATAAGCACCACTTATACCAATAAATGCTGTTGACCAGATGCGGGTAACAATATTGGTTTATGGATCAACGAAGCCCCTATATTTTTCAATATTAATTAAGATACATTTAAAGTCACTCTTAGTAACGTTAAAATAACGGTTACTAATAGTGGGAAAAATTGTTATTTTATTGATTCGACAAACATTACATTACAAGATCACTTCTAATTCTCAGTTTGTAGGGGCAGAACGGTTACAGGAGATAGATTTAAATAGAGATGGATTTAAAATATAAATCGAGCATTGAGGTTAAATAAATTATCCTCAAGGTCTTTCGAAACTGTGAAATCAAGCCGCATCCGCGTTAAACACAAACAATTGCAAGATACTCGCACCTGGTGTAATTGTAAAATAATTGCGTTGACCTTGTATGCAATTAATATACCTAGTTTGCTTTTAATCGAGGCTACGACGAAATTTAGTTCGGTATTTTAGCTGACAACTTCCGACATTGACATTTAACCGCTGGTAGTATATTCGTCAGACAATCTTTTGGCTTACTTGCAACGACTCATTGCTTAACTTCCTGCCGTTAAATGTGAAGGTATTGTGGAGCTAAGTTCATTTGAAACTGATTGCTAGTGAATGCAACACACATTACGGAGTTAGATACAAGATAAATCATTAACAAAGCAGATAGGCCCGATACGATCTCATTTGAGCGTGTTTGCATTGAAGACAGTGGAATGATCCATTTATCAGCCCCATCGCGGGTGTCTAATTGAATATATTATAATACGTGAGGCTAGTATATGTGGATTGTTACCATTAGGGCCTGCTCCCGCGTGACTTAGTTTGGCAAATAACATGGCTTTACACTACTTTAGATGGATCGACAATGAGTGATAAGTTGCCACTCACAACAAAAGTTTCTCAATTGTTACGTAGGAAATTATAATAAACATAAAGCTTGAAATGTCAGCTATATGTGGGAAGCGGACAAGATCCATACAAATCTGTCGTATTATTGAATTTAGGTAATTAATTGAGATATAATCTCGATGATGTCCAGTTAAAAATGGCGAACAAACCACTTATTTCGTGAAACCGACTTCTTATATAATGTCGTAATACTGCATATAACGTTGCATTGGAGTGTGAATCGTGAGAAATTGGTGAAAACTGTTGGGATGAGCACATCCTCGTTGCAACGTAATTGCGCAATTTAACATTAACGTTTTAATGGAGTTGAAAGAGTTGAAACATCTCGATCGCAACATTTCAACCCGCGGGTTACTATGGACAGAATGCACAGTAATGTAAAGTTGCTGGTTCCGCTAAAGTGAGATTGCTTCAGCCTCCGCTCACGGAAATCGTGATTCTCGAGTCCGCTGCGTTACCCTAATTATACACAAATTCCTAAGTCAAATCATCGCCTTAATTTATTCAACAGATTCGCGAAGAAAATATCAACACCGTTTGCATAAATTATTTTTATAAAAAGGCTCAAATAACATGTTTGTAATGACATATAGTATTTTATGTATCCACATATCATAATTTATATTATGGCCGTACGTACAAAATGTGGTCATCGAATACGGTTTAACGTTCTTCGAACGGCCTTGCCTAGTGTGGATATTTGTGGTTTTGCCTACAGGCAATGTCACTGCCTAACAGGTTTTCTATTATATTTGACATTAATTTCGTGCCACGATTTAACGGACCGAAATAGATAGGAACGTACTCGCCGTGATTTGATCGAAGTACAGCTGGGTGAGATTACACATCAGAAGCTATTATCATCATGGAGTAAGCGTTACAAACGGCCATTCATTTCTCTTTAAATTTCGCTTTCGTCGGCCATATTGCACTGGTCATTAATTTTCCGATTAGACAATTCCATCAGCCAATCTCGCTGATGAACGATCAACGCTTGGAAATGTAATCAAGTTACCGAAGTAATCATTCAAGTCGGTAGAAGAGTTTAAATACCCTTAGTTAGTATAGTAGAAGCATGCCTTCAATCGAATTTCATCAATCGTATTGAATCTGTTAGCTTTCTATCGGAATGCGAGTATTTTATTCTTTTTAAAGTCAAAGTAACGGAAGTGAGCTGATAAAATTTAAAATTCGAAAGAAACAGTTCTTAGAAATGTCCGCGCTGGCGCAGAGATGCATAGCTGTTTACCTTGGTAATCATTATTCACTCTCGCCGCAGCGTCTCTTTCTTCTCGTCTCTCGAGGAGACGTGGCGAGAAAGAGAGAAACTAGCATTGTTCCCGGCGAACAAAGACTGTCCCGCAATACTGGCGATATGAACATGAACACGTGTGTCCCATCATTCTTGCATTCTCATATCTGGTTCTGTCCTGGCTTCGGGCATGTCTCCCGGACTAGGGAGACATTCTCCTTATGCTAAATATAAGAGTCCAATAGAGTGTGTGAACACATGTGTGAGAGGATGAATTGTTTGACGATTCAAAGGTGGGCCAGGTATAATATACTACATTTATCTCGAATCCCTTTCTCGTCCCGACAATGATTGTTAGTCTAAAAATATATTTACACGCGATATCCTCAATTTTTTTCATTACATTAAAACATAGCTTCATTTTTTTAATAACCGTACTAAATTAATAGTAAGGAAATGCTTGTGGGAAAAGTCACGAACTGGCGATTTGTTTTCTTAATTGGCAGCGTTCAGCCAGTGTCCGGAAAGATTCCACGGGTCGGGGAATATGTTAAAATCATGAATTATGAATTTTCTAGCTCAGATGAGAGCACGACCGAGCTACCAGCATCGCCACTAGCTCCCAACAATAATCACTAAGAATCCGTGAACAGTCATTAATACCAGTTACTTAGTTCGCGGCGCCAAAGCTAATACCCTATTCATTTATTCCGATCCCAGGCTGCCGAGTCATTCTAACCTTGGATACAATAATGATTATTCTTATATTATTGTAATCGATTAATGGTGTTTTTTACCTTTTCAAATGTATAAATAGAACTTGTTTATATAAAATTATGTTTATTGCTATTGTTGACGATAAAGTACTTTTTACTAGGCTTTGGAAGCGGCGAACGCTTGACGAATAGGAGCAGATGCATTCAGAGGGGCAATTTAGAGAAAATGATGCTTATTGCATTTTCTCTTCTCCGTTATGTCCTTTCTTTGCCACGAGATGACGTGCAGAAATTATGGTTGACTAGCGAGGCAGACGGGCGGACAGGGCAGACAGCACGCCGCGTCTACCATATTTCACGGAGAGCGGCGTCGCTCGGCGTCCCGACGCCAGTTGTCGCGAACATGTCACAGGTTAAGCCCAATCACTTTGATCTCTGGCCCGACGCGGGAAACAGGTGAAGGAAACACGTAAATACGGCAAATTAAAGATGCCTCCCTGGAAAATATCTTATGATTTACAGTGACGACTGGCAACAAATTACAGAGACTTCCACTTATTCGTTTAATTTTATTTCGGGAGAACGTTAGTCAATTATCACGGCTGCGCTACACTTGCCGCGTTATTCACAGCTGAAATGTGCTTCAATATTAATTTCTGTCGGTGAGAGGCGATTTGCGACGGGATTCGGCCGCTGCCGGCGGAATTATGATAAATAGGTCTTAATTAGATGAAAAATCTTCGATCTCGAGCGGATCTGGCACAAGTTAATGCTATCCCACCGCGAGCCCTGCGCGGACCTCTCCGATCATAAATTCCGCGGCTGAACACCTGCAGCTACCTTCCTACCACTCTACCGCGCAGGCCTCTCGTGAGACCGAGACTCGCCAGCGAGCCATTTAAATGCATTCTTGCTGTGAGGATTTATGGCGGACGAGAACTAAAAAACTAAATCGAAAAGCGGTTCGAAATAAAATTGGGATGGAAACTTTTCGAAACGCAAATGCCGGGATGACACGAGACACGCTAAAACAAACCATCAATTTGATTGTTATTTTAAACTTAAATAAATTCAGCTGTGAAACACCTTAAGTCATGCATCTGCTAATGAAGTCATCTGATTATTGATTATCATTCCTGCAGCTTCTGAGTGAGTGATGGCGGGCAATTGTTTTTTCAACAATCAACAGATGTTTTAATGCAAGACGAATGTTAGTTGGAGCCATTCTTGACAATATACAAATAGGAAACAGTTGTTCCACAGTTTGGAATAACTCCGCAGATGAGCCGCGAAGGAATCACGACACAGCTGTTGCAGTAAATCTGTACTAAGAAGAAAACATTCCAACAATATCACTAAAGGAGAGAACAAGAACATTTGCATCGGTTGTTTCATAAATTGGTATCCAGATTTATTTCTCCACATTAGTGACTACTGTAAATCCCCCGACACCTGTTTTCTCGTCAGAGCGGAATGGATACATTATTACAATGGATGCTGGGCCAGAGCAGGGCTGTTCATCATTTCGTGGCTCATTATTAATACCAGGATTGATGGCCACGGGAATAGCGTGGGTTTAACCGCCATGCTGCACTCGTGGCCAGTTCGGTCCAGGATGCCACCTGTGAACATTTTACTTACTCATACCCCAGTAATGTATTTAGTTCCCTTAAAACCACTATACCTACTCTAATTTTAGACAAAAAGTTTATCGACCCAATGAATCTAAAATGAATTACTATTTGACTGAGAGGTAAAGACTTTATGACCTGAGAATATCGATGATGTTGATTTATTGAGAATCGCATTGCGATACAATAAACCGTGACTGAATAATATATTATGAAAATCGAGAATCCCGTGCTTATAAAAAAAAAGTCGTGATATTTGTTTCACCCAACAATTGGTCTGCTAATGAGACATTTTGTAACAAGCCACCCAAAGGCACTTAACCAGGGCAATTTTCTTATCGAGCTTTTACAAATTCTATAATGACCGGTGTTCCGCATGATGCGCTCCCACAGGCAATCGAGCTCAGCCGGATAACTCTACGGTTCTGGCAATTAAGATAAAAACGGCAAAAAAGGTAAAGATTGAGTCAACCGACCAACTCAGACCACGGGGAAAAGAAGAAGTTGTTGATTGTGATACGCCAAGACGCTTAGGCATTTTAAGAAGGCGGTTAATTCACGTCTCTTCAACAATTCAATTAACCTTAAACCCTTGAAACTTAAAAATATAATGATGCATAAGCAATAAAGCAAGACACTTCTAGTATTATAAGTCCATAGTTCTAGAAGGAAACTTGATGTTAATTTATTAACGAAAAAAGTATGAGAAAAGCTAATATCTTTAGTTCCACAGTCTCAATTCTTGGCTGGCATAACGACGAGGGTGGGCTTTTGCTGCAAGATAATTTTCGATTAACTGTGTGATTTAAAGCTAACGCGATTATCATTCTTCCCTTTGGTCGTATGTAAATGATGTTAAATAAAGCAGCGCAGGTGTCCACGGCAATTACCGAGGAGGTCGATGGATAGCATTGAAAACAAACACGCCTTGGATGGCTGTGGTACTATGATGGTAAGATAGTACAATGGTGTTACAGTACATATGAGTGGGAAGAATTCACCCATACTGATACGTTTTTACTATGGTGATCCAACAAAATAGTCCGTGGCGCCAACTCTAGATTGAACGGCAGGGTCGGATTGATTGACTTAATTTAATTGTCGTTTTATAAACACCCATGTTAGATATTTGATGAAATGTTAAAGGGTTTTTATTGCAATTTGTATAGAAATACAAATTATTATTATTCCAGAAGGACTGTGATTAAATAAATCATAAATAATAAATTATATTAAATTGTTTTTTCGTAGATTTAAAAACTAGCCCATTCTAATAAAATCAGATAGTTATTCGTAAACGTGTACCCGTTTACGGCAAATTAAAACAATTACGAAGGTGTTGTATTAATCTATTGACACTTACATGTTATTTTTGTAGCCGAAAATAAAATATACAGTAAAAATATCTCGCATGGAATATGCTAGAAAACTTAAGGAAAAATTTTAATTAGCCCATTTTAAAAATAATACATACTAAAAGCACAAGTTTGTTTATGGTAACCAAGTTGACAGCAATTAAAATGAATATAAAGGTGTTATGTTATTTGACGATAAAGAGTACAAGCGCTATGCGAGTAATCACTTGTGCTGAAATGAGTACATTTTTTGTTGAAGTGACAAAATCAACAGATACTTTCCACTTTCGAAACGATTTTTAGACGGGGCAGGAATAGAGAATCACAGTTGTCGGCAGCGGAGGAGCCGATAGCGTGATTTTAGGTTTTCGTCATCTCCGCAGATGCAAAGATTGCGGACCAAGATGTGATACGTCATCCGCGAGATGTCAGTGGACCGGATTGCGAGAAAAACATGTTAGGTCATCCGGTGATCTTGGGCAAGCAAACCATCACGGCTAATTGCTTTTCGGGACGTATTGATTTGCGTTGCAGGATGTTTTGAAAAACATGCTCAACAACATTGCTCATAAATAAAACGGTTTAAAAAATTTACAAGGTGTGTGAAGCGCTGCGATATTTGGAAAGAGACAAGAAAATAATGATTTTAGAAATTTAGGAGTAGGTTTTGAGTTTTTTTTAAATATTTAGATGCTTACCGTGTATGTGTTGTGTGGTGAGGGGGGTGACATAGGCGCGGGGGCTGCGGATAGCATGGAGTTGAGTTGAGGCAGGGGGCCCAGGGGTCTTCGGGGAGCCATGGCTGCTACGGGTCCCAACACCGAAGCCGCGTCGAAGGCCCCCGCTGCGGGGTGGGTTTCCAGGGCGGTCTGCAGCTCGCAGATATAGTCTATAACGTGCTGGATCACCTCCAGCTTTGAGATCTTCCTATTCTTTGGCATGAACGGCACTAGATCCTGTAGCTTTGACAGATACATCTGGATCTCTGCATTCTCTCCGCCCCTGGCCCTCTGGACTCTGCCAGATGAGATTGGGGGCACGGCTCCGGTAGCGCACACTGCTGTTATAGCCTTCATTTTTATGATAATCTTCTTGGTAATACGGTTTAAAAAAAAAGTCACTCGACACTTCTCACAAACACAAGCGGAGCAAAATAATCACGGAATCGCGAAGTGATGTTGTCTAAACTGACAGATCAATATTATCGCAATCAAGTAAGCAAGGCGAGTTTCACAGGAGCACACGACTCGGCAGTCAACTGATGAATGACGTGCTAGGCGCACACTCGGCGCTTATATAGCCTCGCGCCGGTCTCCCCTCCCCGGGTTGACGGACCTATCGGAGCGCCGGATCTAAACGCCAGGGCGTTCGGAGGCGCCGTCTTGACCAATGGGAAGGCGGCGTTGTGACGTCTGAGGAAAGCGGGGGGAAACTACCTGTTCCGAGTTCGATTGTGTTTTTTGAATTGACTCAGTGGAATGCTTCTGCCTGGATTTTTTCCCATGGTAGGCCGAACGGATTATTGAAATGCAAATCGCCTGTTGTTTTTTCTCGTTTCATAATGCGCGACTGAAACGTCGGGCGGAATCGTAATCATTTTTATTTTTCAATGCGCAGCACATATTTATTTTACGTTTAAAGTCCAAATAATAATGTATTGTTTGTGCCGCTAAGGCAATAATATGGTCATTCCTTACAAATGACAAGATATCTAGTTACATTCTTATTTGTATTCTTCAGCTATGACGTAAAATATTATAAATACTAATTTCGCTTGTATGTGCTTCCTGCGTAACTCTAGTTCAATGAACTCAAATTTGAATTTGTGTATTTTTCATAAGTGGAACTGATTTGTGAAGAATTTCGACTATCCTGTGATTTTTTTTTAGTCTTCGCTAGAGTACAGTAATGATTATTTATATATTTTGTTAAGTATACAGCAAATAGCTAATTTTTTGTTTCTTACCGCAGGAAGTAGGAAGCAATCATGATGTTAATTTTGAACAAAAACGGCGCTATAAAAATCATCCAAGTATTATTATCATTGTGTGTCACATACAGTGTAATAACCGCATCTAGTTTTTTTTGTTTCCTATCAAATAGAATCTCCATAGATTTAGCAGAAATCTGTTTTCGGAACTAGAAAAAGTATCGAACGGTGAGCTATGGTGTCATTAAATTTACAATGTTTTTCCTGACTGGTTTTCGGGTCAACGTAGCTAAATTAAATTCGAATTGTAATTCAAGCTTTAAATTTTGTATCATTTTTTACAATATAACACTAAAAGTGCCTGACACACAAATTTCGAAAACATAGTTTTGTATGAAAATATAAGCCTAGATTAGGCAAATATTTGGACCACGTAAAACGGCCACAAGGTATTTCTTATTTTATTCTTTATTCCATGATTTTACCAATCTTACTTTTAAATAAATGTTTTTAGTGAAATCTGGAAAAAAACTGGAACCCACAAACTTGTTACACTAATACTTTTTATGGTTTAAACATTGAACAATAAAATTTATATGTAAGTAGATACCAAACACTACAAATTAAAAATGTATGGCTTATTTGGAGAAAACTGATATAATATATATTGATAATTTATTAAGAATCTCCTCCAATGACTTCTGACAGAATATACCAGAGGCCTTAAGGATTAAACTTTTAGTACAGTCTTAATGAATCGGAACACGTGTTCATGCAGATGCATTTGTCTTGATAATATAACTAACTAACTAACCAACCATCACGCCGTTTCCCCGCAGGGGTAGGCAGAGCGGACGGACCGCCAAACAACTCGGTCTTGGCACACACTTCTTGCCTCATTCACATTCATTCATCGTCTCATACATACTCTTCTATTATTCTGACTCTTGACATGGCCCGACTCGAGTATCTGATTCACTTGATCATGCCATCTCTTCCTCGGGCGTCCCCGACTTCTGCTACCATTCGCATTTGCATCATATATCATCCTTACACGTTATATCTTCGCTCATTCGCTCTACATGCCTAAACCATCTAAGCGTCCCTTTCTTAATCTTACTCATTACGCTTATATCAGACTTGCACTCTTGGCGGATCTCCACATTCCTCACACGATCAAACATGGTTTTACCACACTTACGCCTCAGGGATCTCATTTCAACAGCGTTTAATCTACTTTCATCCTTTCTTTGCCAGTTCCATGCCTCACTTCTATTCATCAAGGTAGGTACCAGCACTCCGTTGTGGACTGCTAACTTCGCTTCTTTGGACATTTTTTTGTTAGCGCCAACGGCGTTCAGTCCTCCATTAACGGAATTACCTGCATTTACCCTTCTTTCAATATCCCTGTCAGCCTTCCCATCTCTCGTAAACATACTTCCTCAATACACAAACTCCTCCACCTACTCCAAGTATTCCTCATTGATAATATACAATGACGAAATGCGTAGATATTAGAATTTTTATGAACATGTGTTACGACATTGGGATAACATTGGAAGTTTATTAGGAAACCTATTAATTTAATTAATTAAAAACCTGCAATCCCGTTTTTAACCGGATCTCAATAAATCAGCATTGATCATTTTTCTCTGTGAACAAAAAAAAATAACGTAATTGTAAAAAGCATTCACTTTGTGGCTCATCATAATTTATAATAAAAACACATAAATTTGTTTTTGACCACTATAGTTTTATTTTCACTCTACCGGTTTCGGAAGAGGCCTTCCTTCGTCAGGAGAATATTTAAAACTGAATTGTTTAAAATATTATAATATTGTTTTAAATATTCTCCTGACGAAGGAAGGGATCTTCCGAAACCGGTAGAGTGAAAATAAAACTATAGTGGTCAAAAACAATTTTATGTGTTTTTATTATAAAAAAAAATAAAGTGCCTACTTATGCATTCATACAATCAACTTTCACATCACATGTCTCGTAAACTGCAATATCATTTTTACAACCAAAGTAACACGCATGTACTTGTAGCAAGTTGTAGCACAAAGCGTTCAATTTCTGTGATAACTGAACTTTAAAACCGGCTCGAGTAATTGTATCAACACCTGCAGCCGCAGCACAATATTCCCACGAAAGTCTCCAACACCTTCAGCTCTGTGGTAGTTGAGGAAAGTTAATTAATTCCAAGATGGAATGCTAAATTAAATAGGTACCTACCTATACGACTTCAACATATTACATTGTAGGTATTAAAAAGACCACCGAGGTGTTAATTCAGGTGAACCATTAAAATTCTCGTGAACATTTAATATTACTTACCTAAGAAATGTCACATTATTATGTTACACTTTTAAATATGTAGGTGCATCTGAAAAATGATGGTAAATGAACTCTTTATTCAAACTAGTAACTTACATCTAAGACTTACAACTAGTGACTTACGACTAAGACCCGTAACCTATAAGTACTAACTAAATTACATATATTTACAACTGTGGCTTAATGTTAGATACTTACAACTAAAATACTTACAATTAAAAATATATGTATTGTGTTTATCCTTGTTGTTAGTGATAAGTCAATAATAATTAAAAAAATAAATTGAAAACAACACTCTGTGTTGGTACATGTGCAAACAGGTCAAGAGAAAATGTATGTTAGAATTGTGAATGTAAATGAAGCAAAGAATGCATACCAAAATAGACTTTTGATATGATGTTAAGTTAGTGAGAACATATTCATAAGGCAATAAACCTACTTTTACAAAAACATTAACTAAAGGAATACATAAAGATCTACGGAAAATTTTATTTATTCTATAGTTACTGGACAGAACCACCGATAATCTCAATTTTTTTTTTAATTTACCCAGTCAACACCTGAACACCACGTGTATCGATTCCGATCAAAATTCTCGCGAAAGGTTAATCATTAATCTGAGAATTCTATGCTAATGAGTAAAGCCTTCCTAGAAGAAATATTTGTCTGTGGATAATGGCCCGGTAAGGTCATTCGGGGATTATCCTTTATGTCCTTTATGTCTGTGGACGCGTTAGCCCAAAACAAAATTACTTAGAAGGACAGGTACTTATTTTATGGGCCGGTGCAGGTGTGTGAATTATGAGAAGCGGCCGATAGGTCCACAGGTAAAATACCTTATATATCACAGGTAACTGACAATTTCAACGTGAAGGTGGGAACCTAAGAAATTGTGTAACAATATTACCACAAAATAATAATTAATAAAGATTATAAAAAATAATTAATCTATCATTCCTGGAATAAACTGGCATATTAGTTAGCTGCTAGGAAACTGAAATGATTTTGATAACATTTTTTAAAAATAATTTTAATTCTAAAAGACTATAAATAGTTACCTAAACACCCTAATAGGTATAAAAATATTCTACCTTATGCGTCCTCGAGGTAATTTAATCACTGAACGGCGCTATATAAAATGACCAAATTATCTAAGTTACTCTTTTCGGTTGTCTGTGATGTACGTTAGTAAGTCTGGTTTAATGAACTCAAATTTAATTTTGATTTTAAATTTTAAAAATATATTCTTTGGTTGGATGTTTTGGCCTAAAATCTAAAAAAAAGCTGCCAGACGTTCCTATATTTAAGAAAGCTAGGTTGGACATTTAGAGCGGATGGAAGTAGAAAGGAATGCCTGGTGAATACATAATATAGAATGGAAGAAGTCGTTGACAGAAAAGTGTTAACGCTTCACATATGTTTGTGACGTCCTTAAAATCTCTGTGCAAAAACGGTCTGACAGTAGTTACCATTAATTGAGTACTAATACATTTATTTCTCTTTGTACGGGTGATAAATTAATAGTCGATATCTGTGACGATGCAATCTTAGATGTTTTCGATTAAAACACAAATTAAAAAATAATTACCATCCTGCTAATCTTGTCTTAAACATTAGTTTACCAAAAAAACAATAATGTATTCAGATAACCACGTTAATCGCTCACAAGTATATAGGGTTTATTAACACTTAGCTGCTTTATTTTAAACATCAGAACCCATTACTCGTTAGACTGATCCATTCAGAGTAGTTATCAATTAACAACAGAAAAGTGCCAAAATAAAATATAACTTTTTTTTTTTTTTAAGTTTCTTTATTCAATAAAATTATTAGTTACATGCATTGAGGAATTTTTCGACCACCATGCTAGGCACATGCCCGTGTTATGGTGGTCGAAAACAGGAAACTGAACTTCTACATATTTAGAACTTGAACTTCTACATATCTACATAAATAAAATAACGTCATTATCTTGGTAATGATGCTCTGATGCTTGATCCCTCTGCAAGTTGATTCCTCTTCCAGTTGATCCCTCTGCCAGTTGATCCCTCGGACAATTCAAAACCTCACAATCACATCCCATACATCTGCCTAGCAAGGAACTAATATCACTAAGCACACATTTAAATAAAATAAAACTAAAATAATTGTTGCTTTGGATTAACTAATTAATATATAACTAATTCTGTATAAAATTTCACAATAATCAGGGCTGGACCACACTGTAAAATAGATAAACTTACGATATTTCATCAAATCCTTGCTCAGAAATCATAATATTACTGACGTATAATTTTATGCAATATGTTATTATTTAGGAGTAGCTAAATTATACCATTCTCTTCGTTCGTAATATACAACATGTTGCTTTGTTTGTATTATTATTATATAATAAGTCAATAAACAAATGTAATAATAAAATAAATAAATAAAGTACTAGAAAAAAAAAAAGAATTATGTTATCACGATTTATTTTTTATCCTGTGTTGTGCTTCCCCGTTCTTGAGTCGGCCATGATGATGGACACTGTAACGCTGTCCGAAACGTTGGGTAAAGAAGGAGGAAGTTCAACGCGGCATAATAACCCACAAATAAATAACGATAATATTTTTGGGCCTGAAAATCTAACAGCACATCTTTGAAATATGTTGTTGCCTTTTTGCTACCGGATGACAATATATATAATATAGTCGAAAATCTATATAATTCAGTCGACAATATATATATAATACAGTCGACACTGTTTATAATATAGTCGACAATATATATAATATAGTCGACAATATATAAATATTCCTAAAATGCAAAAAGCGAATAAAATGTAATTTATTTTCCTGTTTAGTATTTGATGGTTCCAAACACCTCAAAATGAACAGTCCACTTTTGTAAAGTGACCACAACCTAAAGTGCAAGGGTTTACTCGCGGCTGCCTGCTTATTTACCTGCCGACATGGTGCAAGAGGTGTGCAGCGAGATTCGAAGGCCTAATGCGTTTTTCTCTGAATGGCTTAATATCCCTCGAAGAAACAAACCATAAATCTCTTCCAACGCCCTGACAAAACACGCCGTATAAAGTTTCAAGAAAGAGTCGTATAATAATTACGTATGATTATTATGAAGCCCTGCTTGTTTATTTGTACTCGTATTTGTTTAAGGAGAATTCTACCCATAAAGGTGAATTTATTTGAAGAAGACCGCTCGGAATACTCCTTATTAGTACTTTATTTAATAGCCAGTCATTAAAGTGGAATTATTTATTCAATTTACCCTATGTGTCTACAGTGTGATTTTAGCACATGAAACATATTGCTTGTAGTACTATCTACTAGCTACGAATGTACCTATAGTAAAATCAATTAGACAAGGATTAGTTTAATGTCTTTTAGCGCCCTGAAGTAATTTTTAACAAAAAATTCAACGTTCTGGTTTACAATTTTATGTATAACTTTATAAACTACATTGAACTAGTGCAGACCGAGAAAAATCGCAGGATATTTTAATTGTAATATTATCAGAAATTTAGTTTTATTTTTTTTATTTATTTATTTATTTATTTTTTTTTATTTAATATTTATATGTTTTTTACAATAAATATACAATTTATACACATTATACAGTGTTATAAAGGTAAATAATAATAGCTTTTTTTCAACTTTGAATGTTAAAAGTGGGATGAAATGCAACAATATTCAAATTTTAACACGTGTTCAGACATCGTGATAATATTTTTGTAATTTACTAAAATTTAAGGCCTGCAATCCCGTTTTTAACCGGATTACAAATAATTTAAAGAGATTTTTATTAATTTAGCAATAGGTACTCATTTTTCTCCGTGTATTAACATAATATAACGATATTTAACACACCTAATTTCCACATTTTATGTTGTGCATTTCACACGTCAATAAACATAAACATTGATAAACTTAGTACAACAAGTACCTATCTACCTAACTATAAATGCTGACAAATTGTTGGTTACCAAACTAGTATTCATAAAAATGCTTATTTGTTTGTCCTCATTCGTATTGTTTGATATTATTACTTATTTTTACAAGAACAACGCTATATAAACACAAATATTTTATTATTTCAACACGATACATGCCTACCCTAATAGCTTATTTTAAATTTCTTTAGGATTGTAGTTTTTCCTGAAACATTTATACTATTTTTTCAATTAAAAATACAATAATGAGACCAAATTAAATAATATTACAACATTTTTAAAACGCTATATTTGTTTAGACTGTCTGCAGGAAGATATGTGCTGGAAGATAACCTTTGCTTAATTAGAACAACATTTAAATGGACAGCTTTCAAGGGACATTGATGGTAATTTTGCATTTTACAAGTTGATTAAAAAACACACCAAAATATTACAGATTAATAGCTTGAAATTACTCACGCTTATTTCCCAACAAAGTGATAGTACATTTGATACTAACTTTTGTATAAAATAATCAAAATCATGAAAGAATAATGACATCGAGTACCAGGGGTGCATATTTTGGAGAGGGTATATTTTTCCCACGTGAAGGAACTATTACACATTTATTGTCGGCCAATAATAGTTCCACAAACGCAGCTGTCTAGCTTGTAGTTGAATGGAATGGTAGGCGCGTGTCGCTGCGATGGTAAACATTGGAACATTGGAACTAATGAAAGCTTTGTGCAAACATTAGGCGTTATTAGTAACTTTGGGATACTAACGACTCACGAATATAACGTGTCATCTTGGTAAGTATCTATATAACGACATACATATGCACGATGTTCTTTTAAAAGTCGAATATACTACACTTCTACACTTTGATATATCATAATAGTTTAGTTTCATAAGGTTTTCCAATCTTTAGCTAACTACAAGTATCTCATAGATACTCCTTAATTAACAACCTATCTATTTAAAGCCCGCTCGGACTTATGACGTACGACCAGCACTCCTGCCCAGTAATTCTTTTGTATGAATACATTTTTGCTTGTAGGATTGTAAGTTTTTTTTTGTATTAGGCAATTCACCCTAAAAAGAGTGCTATGTGATGTTAAGTTCATCCCTCTTCAGAATGAACAAAACAAAACTGTTAATCACCTCGCTTATTTATCGAACAATTCGTTTAGCGATCTAGTCGTAGGAATAAAACTCAGTCGTTTATTGTCAATTGACAATAACTTGATTAAAAAACTGGAATGGCACAACAAGGATTGTTTTAATGTGAAACCGCACAAGAGTACCAACTGCTCCGTACCATCTGGAGATAGTGAGACTATGACATCCCCAATTGGGGTATATTGTGAGGCTGAAAGTAATGGTATGGGGAAGGAGATGAGGAAGAGGAATGTGGGGCAGTACCTGGATAATTTGATGTGGTCACCAAATAATTTCAAGCAACGTTTCAAATCTGAATAGTGGTCTTACGCCAGGGCGGAAGATACTCTCAGTATCAGTATTAATACTTCTCCACGTTCCTCTTCCCCATCTCTTTCCTCTCCCTAATACCTTAAGCCTCACAACGTACCCCGATTGAGGAAGCTATAGTCCCACTGGCTCTAGACGGTTGGGAGCAGTTGGCACGATTGTGCGGATTCGCAAAAAAATGAATTTACAAAATAAAAATCTAAGGCTAGCTAAACATTTACAGTACCTTAACTAAATACAACCGCCCAATCGTTTATAGATTACCAGATGCGCGTTGAAATCCATCGCTCAACTTCTGCGCTTATTATGCCTGTTTATCGCGGGGATTTGAACGGCTGAAAGTGCAGAGGGCGGGGGTTAATGATAAATACTTAGGGGTTGGTTGGAGGTTGAAGGGTTAGGGGTAGGAGAGGGGACTGCCCGACGCCCGTGGGAGCGTGGAGTCCACGCGACTCCCACGGACAATGCCGCACGCCCCAGAAGCGTGGACTTAGATAATCGTGTGGGTAGATAACGATAACCGGAAATTTATAAAAAAGTGTGTAAGTACACTAATTTACGCTTGCTATCTTTCTGTTTAAGACGACTGTTTGATAAAATTCTAACAATTCATCAAATTTCAAAGTCAAAAGTCAAGTTCTGTTTCTATCCAGGTACATTGAAGCCTCCGGCCCATGATGAAATAATAACAAAACTTGAGTTGAACTTTCACAGAACTTTGAAACATGACCAATTTGAATATTCTGTGAAACAATCCGTCCCTAATATTTCCAGTAATTATGGGGACTTGAAAAACTGATTAATATTATTTTGTTGGCATCTGAAATCGGAAAGAGCAAAGAACAAAATAATATAAATTATACTTGAGGTACCTAACCATACAATTTATTTAATTTAAATTATGTTTTTTTTCTTTGCCTTTGATTCTTTGTCGAGGATTATAATATGTTATTAATTAAAAAACAATAATTCGATATTTATTGACGACGAAGATCTAATCGATAAAAATTAATAAACCTATTGAATGGACAAAGAAGAAATGAATACTGAGTAAGATCCAGGCAAACCCCAAATACATTATATACATATAAATATAAAGCATCAATCTTTATGGTTTATTTTCTAAAATCTTATGAGTACTTAAATACGGTCATGTATGCAAATGCTCTATTATTGACCGAGTGTAGCGACGTTCTGTTTTAACTCCACCATTTTGCATTACGTCTGTCTGTAAATTTGTTTGTACGTTTCGTTTCCGGTTCAAGGTGGACGGCGGTTCGGTAAATATTATTTTTTCAACTTCTAAATTGTGTTGATATTTGAATATTCTTATTCGCATTTTTTTTACATTATGATTGGTTCTTTATTTTACCTGCCTGAAAAATGTTTTAAAAAAGTGTAATTTTCATTGACATAGATTACAATTTTTGGACAAATTTTATAATTCCTTATTTGAAACAATAAAAAAATGTTATCACCATGCTTTATAATTTATTAATACTTGCAAATATTATGAAGCGAGGTCTACTGTTCACAGAACTACTGGTTTTATGAAGAAACTACAGTACAGCGCTTGAGGTGATTTTGCACAGAAATGACGCTATAACAATCATCCAAATATTATTATTATTACTATTACTAAGCGATAACAAATAGCTTGAAGGAAAACTAATATTAACGAAACACAACACGTAAGTTATATTACCGGACAAGCACCCGTTTATTGCTTTTGAATTAAATTTACCCAATACCTTAGCCAAATAAAGATAATCATGATCTGAATGATTTCTTATCCACATATATTTGTATGTAATTTGGAAACATAAATAGTCAATTGTGATTGTTACTATTTAAGTATGTACCTACTTACTATTACCATTGATGATAATTTGTACCTGCTTACACGAGAAAGAAGCCCGGGAGTGTAGAAATTTGTTAGTAAACAAAAAGTACAATTAAGTAAAAATTATTCTTATTTATGTTTAAAAAACGTGACTGCAGGCCTTTAACGAATAACTGACAGGTTTCCTAACAAACTGTCGGTAAAACACGGATGTGTTATGGGGGATGTCGGAACACGTGTTCAAAAAATTTTGAAATGTTTTGCATTTCGTCTATATATTTATTAAGATAAGTGCAGCTGCGTGAACATGTGTTCAGATATATTCTGAATGTACTGATAGTTTGTTAGGAAATTTAAATTTATTTTTATGTGAATACCGCACAAGATTTACAACTGCTTCCAACGGTCTGGATACTATGGCATCCCCAAGGGGTACGTTGTGAGGCTGAAGATTGTGGGAGGGGAAGGAGATGGGGAGAGGATGGTGGGGGAGTATCTGGCTATTGCGATCTGGTCAATAACCACGGCTAAAGCCAGTTAAGGCAACGTTTAAATTCTGAATGGTGGTCTTACATCAGGGTGATACTGAGAGCATATTCCATTCTGGAATGTGCCGCAACTATACTATGTATATATTATTTTAAATAAATAAATATGTCGTCGAGGCAAAACATCGGTATTTTACTATAAGTTTTTTAGGATACCTATCAATTCATTCGCTAATGAATTGATAATAGAATTGATTAATTTGAAAAGTTTTTTAATAAATTGGAAATATTTTTTATCGGGATGTTTTCTCCAAGACGGTCCTTGAATTTTGTGAAAAACTGTCATAGATATTCTGTTCATCCTCATTGCAAACCCTCTCAGGAAAGAAGCGCAAAACATCAAAAACAGAGTTGTTCATTTTTTGCATGATATCTGTAATAATACTTTAAGTAGGTACTTGATTCCTCTCAAAAAGCGCATCTGAAATGTGTCACTGAAATTCCATAAACACAAAACGGATGGATAAGTCTATTCAGCTGCGAATGTCGGGAGGAGTAGTTTTATACAATATCCCACAATACGCACAAAGATAAGCTCTTGGGCAGATAATGGGGTACTTTTGGGAGTTAATAATGTTGCCATGTTGTCTGCTCTCTCCCCCTACGCCCCGACCACGTCGTACAAATGTTTTATAAATCGCGGTCACGTGTCCTCCACGATGACGTCAGCCTTCTGATTTTGAAAACATTGGGGTTAAAACGTTCTACTCGTGGGATAGATAGTTTTAAATTTCCTCCCTTGGGTACCGCACATTATTTTATCGTGTTGGTAGATAAAGTTCTTGAATTATACTATCACGAAGGTAATTAAGGATATTATGCACCAACTAAAAATCATCTATGAAATTTATCTCGAAGGAGTGTACGCCAGTTGTTGGTGGTCCTTTCTGCCTACTGCTTACATCTTGATGCCTACAGCTTGATGGTTAATTAGTTAGTTACACATAATACGTCAGAAGCATTCGGAGTATCCAGCCTTAAGGCTTGGAATAAACTTCCTATAGAATTGAGATGTATATTGTATAACCAGCCCAACAGAATTTAGATCCAAATTAAAAACTTACTTTTTCAGACACTCATTTCCATAAATCCGTCATTCTATTCAAATATTGCATTTTTTTTCCTTTTGTCAAAACTCACTTTTTCAGACACTCATTTCCATAAATCCGTAATTCTATCCAAATATTGCATTTTTTCCCTAGCGATTGCATTCAGCTACTTATGATAAAGTCAAAATGATATTGACTTGCCTACCAATGGACAATGTACAATATCAGCGGGAACATAACACGTCAATCGGTTTAATAGTTGGCAGATGAATCATTTAAATGCGTTAAAGATCGACGATTAATTTCATTCATCCGTTTAAGATATTTTTTAAACACCCGAATATAATAGAACTTCCTCCTTCTTCTGGCACTTGTAAAATTAGATTGTTAATGTTATTTTTAGTTATAAATTTCTACATATGTAAATATATATTTTATTAAGATAGTAGTTAAAGGCCTTAGTCGTAAGTCTCTAGATATAAGTTAACTATTTAAGAAATATATTTGTACAGCGCCCTTGAGGTGATTTCTCACGAAAACGGCGCTATATAAATTAGCCAAATATCATTATTATTATTGACATGGGGCGGTATTTTATTTAACCCTCATAGGCATGGGCTGTTTCAGACCTTCCTAAGTTCAAATAAAGCAGACGAAGATAACAGAGACAAATATTGCCCTTTAATCTATTGATACCAACTGAGATGCAGTTTGTCCCTAGTCTCATAGGGATGGATGCGATATCTGATACGGGGGTGTAATCTCAGTCTTATTTAGGGCCCACGAGATAAAAGTCAATGTATCAAGTTTTCTGCTTACTGTGACGCAGATAATAACATGTTGACTCTGTCTATCTTAGCTGACTATCTCGGGACAGCTTTAACATTATTTATTGGGTTCTTAATAAAACAACGATGTCAAAGGTTATTCTAATCACAAACCTAAACCAGATTGTGTAATGAAAACAAAACAAGTTATGAATGAGCAAAATAGTGTGTCGCTGACAACACATTTATCTGTTTTAATTGAGTCAATAAAGTGATTTATATTAAGTGCCTACGCATATTTATCACACTTATTTTTTAATGCGTTAATTTATATATGCCTAAGTATATATTAAAACTCTCTTATTAAAAAAATGCTGATTTCAATACTAATTTTATGCTTGCGTTAGTATTTAGCTGATTTTTTGCCTTGCACGTGTCTCAAAGAATATACTTACTCGTTTTTTTTATTAACGGACGTGAGACTTGACACATGACCAACGTCCAAAATAATATAACACATAGGTAACTGAATACTAATTATTAACAAAATTATAACAGTTGTGCGGCCGTCTTCATACAACACTTAGATTTGAATACTTGTAATATATATTATTAATATATATGTAATACGAATAAGTTATGCTCTATTTATTTGTGTTGTAAAATATAAAATAAAGGTCAATAAAAAATTGAGCTTTTCAGGATTTAACAAATATATATATAAATTTAAACAATAACGTTTTGTATCGGAATTTGAAATTTATATACAGCAAATTTGTGTTCTAACGAAATCGGTCGTTTGAAAATCAAATTGAAATCCATCAATGGGTTTTTTTAGTAAATAATTTTTTTTAAATATTATATTTGCATATAAAAAAAATACGATTATTTTATTAGTCATAAATAATTGCAAAAACCTACCTCTAAAATTAATTTCTTCAATTACCATTTGAAATAAAAATAAATAAAGTAGGACAATTTTTTGCTACATCTTTGATCAAAAAAATAATTATTCAGTTTGGTTGCGTATTTTAGCCTAAAATCCAAATTTAAGTTTTGTGTGAAAAAGGCCGCCCTACCCTTGAAGTATTTGCACTGGAAAAAGTATGTTAAATTTAAATTATCAACATCATTTTTATAACGGTACCGCTTCATCCCAAGGTGAGATTTGTCCTCCACACATGTGATCTAACCTCTCGGGTCTGCGTCTCCAGTCCTACATATATACTGCGTGACCCGTCAAGGGTCTAATTTCTTCCACTCATTTTTTCATTTTTTTTTTATTTATTAAATAATTAATCAATTTAAAGTAAAATAGTATAACAGAGTAAAATCAATGTTAACTAAAATAATTCATTCAATTAGTTTTCACTGCTATTGTTTTTTTATTGTTCCTCTCTATAGAAGCTGGCACTTGTGTCTAGAAGAGTGGTGAGCATCAAGATTAAAGAATATTTAGAATTGTTCAAAAAATGAAAATGAACGTTGAAATTTGATGAATTGTTCAAATTTCAACGTTCATTTTCAAGTTCTGTGAAAGATTTTTTCAAATTCTGTTTTTATTTCAGTTTTGTCAAGCAACTAGCCTACAATGATATAATAACAGAACTTGAATAGGACTTTCACAGAACCCGAAAATGAACGTTGAAATTTGATGAATTGTTAAAATTCTCCGAAACAACGTGTTTGTAATTATGAATATTAACATTTATAATTAATTAAAAAGATAGTTTCATCATTTTGGTATTTTTACATTAAACTTCTGTTTAATTGCTTTTAGTAAGTGTTTATCGTTTTTTATTGTTCTGATATTTTCGGGTAGGCTGTTGAAGTATTTTTTCCCTAGAGATATATGTAATGATTTTAAGCAAAAGTGGTGTTACATTTTTGTGTTGGAAATATATGTTTTTGACTAGTACGACTTTTAGTTAAAAAGCTGTGATTTTGTTTTTCGTTTATATTTAAGTTATTATGTTTTTTTTGGACAAGATCATTAAATTTTAATACTTTAAATTCTTCATAATTAGGTGTGTTGGATAATCTCTTGTTTTTTCAATATTATTTTTAAAATTAGACGTTGTACAATTTCAACAGGGAGTTAGATTTGTTTTGTATGCAGCTCCCCAGCTGACTACAGCGTATTAGAGATTTGATTTACTAAAGCATGGTAGACTGATGTTAGAATTTCCAATGAGAGAAAATTTCGAATGGTCAAAAATATATAAATTAATTTTCTTATTTTGTTGACGGTTTGGTTGATCTGATCTTTCCAGTTTATGTTTTTGTCTATTAATATTCCTAAGTATTTAATTTCATTTGAAATTTTCAATGTGTAACAGTTTATTGTACAGTTTTTATGTATTTTTAAATTGTCGTGTATAATAATGTAAAAATTTTGTGGAACGTCATTTGATTTTATTGCAAATGGTATAGCGTGAGTTTTTGCGCTATTTAGATATAGTAAGTTTATGTCAAACCAGAATTTAAGAGTGTTTATGTCTTCTGTTGCTTTTAGTTTTACTAATTCCCATGTATTGTCACTTTCAATGATGACTGTATCGTCAGTATAAGAGGTTTTATTACCATGAAGTGTTTGAGAAAATATCCCGTTTACATATAAGATGAATAATATTGGACCCAGTACCGTACAATCCATCTACATGATCTTTAAACTGGTTCGCATACATTGTCGCACCGACACAAGGCCATTATTCTCGGTAATCTGTTCTTTAAAATTTATTCCCAGGTCTTTATTTTATGTGTGAAGAATATCAGGAATGGAAAATCATTAATTTTTAAAAAAAAAAAAGTTTTTTTTAACTACTTTCAGCTACAATTAGAATTTTTTTGCGTAGTTTACATTCTATAGGAGTAAGTGTATACAGCACTTACCTAATGAAACACGTAACACGCTTTTCCTAGATTACTATTGACTGTTCTCTCATCACACGCGTTTCGTAGTTTCGTGTTCACCGAGTATTCCAGAAACTCTGCGACGGAGCGTGCACAAACAAGTGAAATATTGGAACGGATTACTTACGGGGATAGGAGTCGATTGATAGCGAGGGTTGCACGGACGTCGCCGCGTGCCGGACACAGGGCGCGCGGCGCTGGGCGTGCCCGCCGCGTGCCCGGCGTGTGCCGGCCCTGATAGATTAAAAGATATGAAACTCGCACCATTATGCCGATGGAAAATACGCCATTGTTGGGTATTTGAAGCACTTTAGTATGGAAATGGACCGCCGTCCCGCGTCTCGCTGAATGCCGCGGGGGATTACCAGATTCATTAGTGGAATTTATGAGCTCAGAGGGTTAAATTTTAATAATGGTGATTAAAAGATTGCAGATGTAGTCGTTGTGTAATTTTTAATTCTACCTACCATTAATGAATTCAAAATAACAATGGTTGATTTTTCCAAGGTATTTATTTTTTTTATTTTATTTCTTTTTATTTAGGAAGTATATGCATAATATTCGAGTATTAGCAATCAGCCTGTCCTTCAAGGTTTCCAGTTTTGCCAATTATCTCAGTAGATATTCGGGAAGCATTTTTAACCTTTCAATAGCTTGCTTCTTCTTCTTCTTTCGTATGGTGGGGGGTCAGAGGGGGACATCTAGAACTGCGAGCCATTTTAGGGCCTCAGGCGTCGCCATGTGAACCTCATCAATCCCGCCGGGGAATGAATGGAGCGGGCATTCGTTGACCACATGTTCGGTAGTCTGCACCGCACCACATTCACATATCGCCGACTCTTTAAGGCCCCATCTGTGCATCATGTGGGCACAGCGGCTATGGGAGCACCTTAACCTATTGACGGCGGACCAGGTTTTGCGAGGCAGTGAGAACCCAGGCTGTCTCTCGGTGGGGTCCTGTATGAGATGGGCATTTCCCACGTTGGCCGTTTGCCACTCAAGTTTCCACCTATCTTCTGGGGTGAGAGGTAGTCGGAGGAGCCACTCTCCTTCCGCCCAGAAGGGTTTTCGGGACTTTAAGCGGCATGCCGGGTGGGAGACGACATCTTCGTGTAGAGGTATTGCGCTTTTTTGCAGCGCCTTCTTGTATTCCCTCAGTGTTGCAATTTCTCGCCTGATGTTTGGCGGGGTTATGTTTGCAAGTACGGGGAGCCAAGGGAGAGGAGTAGATTTTAAAGTCCCGCTGATGGTTCGCATTGTGGCATTAAGCTGAACGTCTACCATGGAAGTGTGGGCGCTTCTAGCCCATACTGGAGCACAGTATTCAGCCGTTGAGAAAACCAGGGCAATGGATGCTGTTCTGAGCGTGTTGGCGTCGCATCCCCAGCTAGTTCCAGCTAGCTTATTAACTAAGTTTGCTTTTATAGCTTGCTGATGATAGCACATTGCTAATCTAATTATTTTTTATTGCAATGCACTATATTTTCAATAATGTACAACTAGACCAAATAAGTTGTAGTCATTTCGTTAACTGTTTTAAATACCATCCAACAAAGCTAAAACATTATTTTTCCCACCATTTCAGGGATGATTTTCACTATACATTCAAATATGGGAATATAAACCTATTTAAAAAACGACGGTGATAAAACGCATTTTTATTGATAATAAAAACCTAGTATCAAATAAATTGAAACATAAAATAACTACAATAAGTAGCAACAAAATTAAAACTAACTATGAAAGTAATTACACTAAGCCGAGACAATATCCCAGTATTTTCCCAGTAAAATCTCTAAAATAAACTGGCTATCTTAACGACATAAGTGATGAAGTCGAGTAACAACAATATTCGGCGCGGGGCCCGGCTAAATGGACGAACTACGGTCGACTTTGGCCTAGCAGACCTTTTCGTGGGGTTTATTTTAATTATTTCTGATGAACGTATTACTAAAATCTCCAATGTTTCTATAAGGATCACAGAGGAAATTATTAATTCATCGTCCGGAATAAACAAAATCTGGTGCTCACCGCTAATTTTATAGTTGAAAAACGTTCTAAAATTTTTCAAACCGTTTTACATAAAATATATAAATGGTAAGGTCCTGTTTTTATTAATCTTCAATATAAATAACGTACATCCGTAGGAGTCTTTCTCAAAAGAATTGACTTGCGTTTTTAAAACATCGTCATAGAAGTTACTGAAAATAATCCTACCCAAACCACGAAGTTGAACCATGAAAGTGGCTTAAAAACCATCTATCCAAAACCTAGTTCAACTCAGTACAGAATCTTCTAGTGACAAAGACAAAGAAAATATTTTACACATTGATTTACAAATATTTATCGTTATAAAGTAAAATTATAATATAGTTATTATAAAACAAAAACTTAAAATAATATAATATTGTTCATGGGATGATATTTGCCTTTTGTGCTGTGAGTGGGTATTGCATAAATAATTTAATTACATTTTTATTAAATTAAATTACTTCCTCGGTAAACGAAGGGTAAGGCTCTTAACTAGCAAGCTGGAGGTCGCGGGTTCAAATCGCAAGTAAATATTATTTGAGTAATTTGTGATATTTCACAATTTAAAATAATATATACTATATTTGCAGCACCTCCCAAAGTGGGAGATACTCTGTTTATCGTATTGTGTACGACCATCAATTAGAATTGAAACGTTGTTTCAAATGGCTTTGACCGTGTTTGGTGATCAGATCTTAATAGCCACCTTCCTCTTCCCTATCTCCATCCCCTCCCCACTATCTTCAGCCTCACAACAAACCCCAATTGGAGGTGCCATAGTTTCACTGGCTCCAGACGGTTGGAAGGAGTGAGGACTCAAAAATCCATGTACCTATGTTGTAAAATCGTTGATTTTTTCATTTTTTTATCATTTCATCTTCATCGTTTGAAAGATTTTTATTGATGCAAAAACTGGGGAATTAGGTAGATATGTATTTTGATTATTTACAAAATAATGCACGTATCGGCGACATAACGTTTTAATTTCCAATAAATCTGCCAGGCCCGGTGTCCCAAGCGACAAGCGCCCTGACCCGCAGCCGGTGGCTCAACCGCCAAAAAGTGCAGATGTCAATAGTTGTATTATATCCAACAATGAGGTCGCTTACCTTATCAAACACTTGGGCAATTCACAGCGCCACAGAGGGCCAGCCGGCTGCGACCCGCTGCAAGCTTCTGCTATGTGTGAAACCCCCCGTTACCGAATTCACAACACATTTTAATATTATATTTTTATACTGTCGCGGGGTTGGGACAAGTCCAGGTGCGCCACTGTGCAGCCTCCCCTAGAAAGCTCGTAGTCACCTGGGCGCGAGGACTCATATGCAGTGACGTTTTTCTCTAAAGTGAGTTTGTGCAGTGAACCGCCAATTAACAAGATGAGATTATTAGACAAACTTGGATTTTAACAATGTTAGCACACTATGAACAGCGCCACATTAAATTTTGACTTAAAAATCGACGCGACCACAAAGTACGGTCATAGACCAACCGAGTATTCCCATGCTTTGCGTTATAGAATCAGCAAAAATATTAATGCAAAAAAAAAACAACACTATCCCCCTGACGGTGACATCTTATAACCTACGCCAAAACGAGACGAGCTTTTTGCGCTGCGATAGAGAATATTTAATGCCACGTGATCTCCGAAATTTGACGTGTCCCCCTAAATTTAAAAAAAATTACGACGATGAAGGTACTATTTATTTGATTTTTAAGTCGATAAATAAATATTCTAAACTCTATTCTCTATTTAAAATGAGCATTTTGCCGCCAAAACAACGTGTACGTGAATTCGCTACAGGCAGTGTCGGCTTCTATAAAATGATGATGTTGTAGCCTGTTCGAACGGTTTCAGAATTTCTCAAATCAATCATTACGAATGAAAATATTAATATTACATATTTTAAGTACAATGCCAATGATCTCAATCAGAAAAATAAACTTTAAATCTCCCATACATTTTGAACAGTATTTATAGTTTGTAATAAAATCCCTTCTGTCTTGAAATATGGTGTTGTGCTTTATCTCGTTTGGTTTCGGCTTTCTACTAGAAAGCAGTTGCATTTATTGATTTTAGTTGTTTTTGTCAGTTATAATTACAACAAATACTCTACAATGGCAAAATATAGTCTTGTTTACATTAAGAAAAATAATGCGAGTTTGTGTGTAGAGGGGCTCGAAATAAAACATGAGGTTAATCACTAAAATTGGATGAAATAAAAATATAATATCTTTTATTCACATTCAGAACCGTCAGCGAAAAAGACCACGAACAGCCACTGCTCATATGAGATCAGCTGTTTTTTGATCTGATTTGAAGTGAAGTTTTGGAAATACTAACTGAAGTTTTTTGGCATATTCCCTAGATAATACGTCATTTAAATTAAACACAACTGATAAAAGGTTTTGTAATATTTTAAACATTTATAAGTAAGGCCCGCAGTATAACTACCGAGACGAAAATGTCACAAAATCAGTATTTAAAATTGATAGATAATTTAAAAGTAGTTAACACACTAATAGCTTTGTTTAGGTAAATTATTTCAATAAGTTAAAAAAATATAATATGTTATTGTTTTATAAAACTACATATATTATAATTACTGTCTATATCTGTGTTTTCTCTTTAAATAAATAAATAAATGAAGACACAAATTACCGGATTACGAATAACCTAACAATATTTGAAATCTCCTACTACCATCACAGTAAGCGAAAAATGTTGCTTGAGGTCGTGGTGGAGGAGTTAGCCAGCCAAGGAATTGAACTCGCGACGTCTGGTTGGGAGCATTGGGCCAGCCATTGACCGGACTCACCTCCAAGTATTAAGAAAAAAGCAAACAGAAACTTTTTTTTCAAGATTGTTTTTTTTCTAAATCGTTTAACTAATGGCTCCTATAATTCGAATTAACCGTAATAAAATCATCAAATAATTTGTATAAGTAGGTACACCACATCTTATTATCTGGTGGTAAATGTCGTTACTTTATTAATATTAGCTAGCAACTGCTGCAGATGACAATATATGTTAAATCCCCCCGCAGAGTGTTAGCAGAGGGTTAACATTAGCGGCGGGGTTGTTTTATCCAGGTGTCCTTTACCCCCCAAACTCAAAACACAGTTGTTTCTCTCTTTGACACCTGGATATCTCACAAAATTACTGAATTTAATTCTTAATTAATTACCACCTAATGAAAATGAGCAGCACAAACAATCATTTTACAATAATGTTGTAATTCATAATTAGTTTATATTATTATAATAAAAATATTTAGATGATTTGAATAGAGCCGTTTTTGTGAAAAATCACCTCTTTAATATATTTTTTCAATAAATTTTATTATGTTTTACATATTAAAACATAGCTAACGTTTATTACGGCCTACATCATCGAGCTTGTACATGGTAGTAAAAGCACGAATCGGGGGATAATTTAAATACATACAAAATTACAGATATCGTCAGTTGTAACATGATTCAGATTTGCCGAAAATGCTATCAATTCTACTGTTTTTCAAATGCTAGTACAAACATGTTGAATATTAAAATATTAAGTATTTGCGATAATAATTGAAAAATGGGTAAATCCGTAAATAATAAATACCTTGGGCGGATATAATATATACAATAATATTTGGATGATTTGTATAGCGCCGTTTTTGTGCAAAATCACCTCAAGGGCGCTGTACAAATATATAATACATTTCTACAATGATCTATGTTAATACACACTATATATGAAGATAATATACAGTACAATACTTACCTGGTAGGTCACTTGAGATTAACACTTGTTATGATCGAAACTAATTGTTTATGAGCGAAATTTAGATACAGGATTTAGGACATAATTGTAAAATTGGATGTAACTGGACTTTCTCTCAGGAATGGTATATTTAATTTGAGGGTATGACAGCTTTAAAAGTTAAGGTAAGTTTTTGGTTTAGTTTAGATATGTTATTGTACTGCGTTTTAAATGAAAATGTGTTTGCCAAATAACATGTTTCACTGAAAAAAAGAACACGTTTTAAAAACGATTTGAAATGTGTTTCACTGACATGTGTTGCATACATATTTTTACCACATTTCCAAAATAAGATAGCAGTTAGAGCTGGCATACCATGTGAGCTAGAGACTATGAAGAAAAAATCCACAAACAACTGCCTACCAAATGCCAATAGTATGTTGACTTTTGCGACACATGTAGGCACTACTAAAAGTCGATTTTGAGTTCCGAAGAGGCATCAGATCATTGGTTGTGTCATAACGAGTTTTTTCAGCTCTAGAGGTCTAGATGAATTATTTTTTATTGGATTCTGTAAGATGATAACGGTGAAGTGACATACCCACGCAATGTGACTAGGTTAAGCGATTAGATTATTTTACGTGGAACTATGCAGCACTTGTCACGATGAAAACTTTATAGTTCCTCTATAACATCACACAAGCGTTTGAGTCCTTCTTATAAGTAGTGGCGGCTCGTGACTTTTGGGTGTTCAAGAGTGCTAATATTACAAAAATGGCATTATTGATGTTGTTGTCGCTGAAAAATTTTTTTTTTTTTTCGAAAATTCGAATTTTTTTATGAAGATTTTCAAGACATGCGGTGCAAGGACAAACTGAAATTTCCTGAAAATTTCAGCCGCCACTGCTTATAAGGTTAGTAATCAATTTGTATTATCATGGTGTAATATGTACAGTTTGGGAGGCGGGTTTGGGTACTGCCATCCCAGAAACCATGATTCCTACCCAACCATCATACCTTTTACCTTCCCAGAACTTCATCTCCTTCCTTTCCTTAAAACACATTCAAAATATGACATTGGCCGTAGGGAAATTATTTTCCACAGGGCCTCCTGCGTAGGGTTAATATTAAAAAAGCACCTTTCCACCCCCTTATAAATGAATCATTGATAATAGTTTGACTAGTATATAGTTAGTAGTAACATAGATCATTGTAGAAATGTATTATTTATTTGTACAGCGCCCTTAATAATAAAAAAATAATAATAATACTTGGATGACTTGTATAGCGCCGTTTTTGTGCAAAAACACCTCACCTCGGGTGATTTTGCACAAAAACGGCGCTATACACATCATCCAAATATTATTATTATTGTTATTTATGCAACACAGATTTTGGGGTAATACCCTTCAATGACGCCTTACAACAATTAAATAATGACCTGATGTAAGTGTAATAAGTAAGATAAAGAAAGGGACGCTTAGATAGTTTGGGCATGTAAAGCAAATGAGCGAAGAAAGGAGTGTAAGGAGAATATACGATGCAAATTAGGATGGAAGCAGAAGTCGGGGACGCCCGAGGAAGACAAATCAGATACTCGAGTCGGGCCATGTCAAGAGTGAAAATATTAGAAGAGTATATATGAGACAATGTATGGATGTGAATGAGCTAAGGAGTGTGTGCCAAGACCGAGTTTTTCGGCGGTCCATCCTCTCTGCCTACCCCTGCAGGAAACGGCGTGATGGTTAGTTAGTTAGTTAAATAATGACCAAAAGAAGTTTAAAAATCCATTTCCCGCAGGCGTAGGCAGATAGGACGGAACGCCAAACCAAACAGCGCCCTTGAGGTGTTTTTGCACAAAAACGGCGCTATACAAGTCATCCAAGTATTATTATTATTATTATTAACTCAATCTTGGCACTAATTTCGTGTGTGTCGGCTTTTCAAATGCCCTTAACTTTCAAGTTGTCATATTTATGTGTTAATGTAGTTCTATCTCAAAAGTCCTTAAAATTTTATGATACATTACTATTTTTTCTCGTTCTGTTCAAAGTCAATAAACATCACCAGGTTACCAATAATATTCGACTACGAGTGACACGTAGTAATAATACGAAGTGTTTTTAAACAGTGTAGCGCTTTGTTTAATAATAATGACGTCATTTCGAATTAGGTTTCACCGCCATTGCCGGCTCTCGCACTGGGCCATTTCAGGATATTGCCACCACGCGATTATTGGGATTACTTGTAATTATTATAAATATATATATTTTTTTAAATAGAAGATGCATTTGACATGATCTACAGATTTTTGTCTGATACCTTTTATTAAAAACCTAGTTTTGTTAAAATTTTTATCACGGATATTTATTTATTTATTTTATTTTACAACACAAAGGGCTTTTACATATTTATATACATAAAGGCAGTACAACTACACATGAGAAAGAAATATACATACATACATAAATAAAAATAAAAGCAACAAAAAATTAAAGTACAGTGAAAAATAATAACAATAAAGTTACGATATATTTTTTGAAATACATACAAGATATTAAATTACAGCAACAAAAATTTTAAGTAGCGTGATCAGAGAATTACAACATTACTGTTTCGGTATTGGTTTCACATAGTACGAAACCGCTGTATCGGGGAATTAGCAAGTTGCAGGAGTTCGGAACTGTCCGATATGGATTTTAATATTTTATATAAGTGAATTTATATCTAAATAATACTACAGATTATGATGGTTTACAATACTTCTACGAATCATACATTTAATTACTAAAATATAGGTAGAGAAATGTTTAGTAATTTTGTCGATGTAGTTTGATAAATTTAAAAAAGAACTTCTTTAGTGAGAACTTGTATCATGGATAAATGATTTGATTATTTCGTGTTTATATTTTATCAGTGACATATTCCATACATCTATGTGCTAATACATATTTCCCAAGTTTTGAATTCTGTGTAGTGGTATATTGAACTGCTTTTATTTTAGCTACTATAAAATAAAACAACAATGCATTGTACTTACACTATAATATAATAGTGGTGGTGTTCTTTAGTCCTGTACTGAGGCGGACTAGTTATTTTATTCTATTTTATTTGTCTTCTATGTCTGTTTTAGTGTTTTTTTAAGAGTTTCTTCACTGACTTCTTTCAGCCAGATTTTAATTATTGATTTATACTCATTATACTATTCTATTCGGTTTATATCTGTGTGGAGAATGTTGTGAAGTTTTGTTGCATAATAAATTAAGTTTCTTTGTCCAAATGAGGTTTCGTATCTTGAAATGTTTTTTATATCATTTTGATTCCATCAAGAGTGGATAGATTGATATGGATACGCGGTCTAGTAGAGGATTCCTTATTTTTAAATAGTTTAAATGGCATATATTTGTTGTATCTGTATTTGGCAAAACTATTGAAAATTTCAATCGAAGACGTTCTTTTGGGTAGGTACTTTCTGTTTGGGCTTTTTTATTCCTTTTTGAATTGTATTCAGGTTATGTATATACTTAAATTTAGCAGATCCCCATCCTATAATTCCATATTCGATTCAAGAATAACACAATGCATTATAGACTTTTTACATATCCTGTTTAATTACCACATTTTTTTTGATTTTTTAAGAAATATATAAGGCTTGTGAAGAGAATATATGACGCAAATATGAATGGTAAAAGAAGTCGCCCGAGGAAGACATGGTACGATCAAGTGAATCAGATACTTTAGTCGGCCCATGTCAAGAGTAAGAATAATAGAAAAGTATGTATGAGACGATGTATGAATGTGAATCAGGCAAGGAGTGTATGCCAAGACTGAGTTGTTTGGCGGTCCGTCCGCGCTGTCTACCCCTGCGTGGAAAGGGCGTGATGGTTAATTAGTAAGTTAGAGTTTTTCCGTAATTCCTTTGATGTATAGGTCCCATCTAAGATTTTCATTAAGTACTACTCCGAGATATTTTATTTTTTGTGATTTTTCAATAACTGGAACATTATTTCACTATTTCAATGGCATTCGTGTAATTTTAGTGAATTTACTGGTTGGCCCCTTGAGTTCATTGAAAATTTTATATATTTAGATTTTCTGTATTAAGGGTAAGCGAGCCACATAAAATATTTCCGACGATGTTTTCTTCTTGAGATAATATTGCGGAATTATTAGTAAAATTGATTATGTTTAGTGATATCATTTACATGGATAATAAATAGAATTGGTCCCAGTACACTTCCTTGGGGGACGCCATAGTTTACAATGTGGTTTGCCAATCTGTACTTGTTGTTCATACTCAGTTATATATATCGCCAATAGGTTCATTGTCGTTTTGATAATTCCTATTTTTTAATCTTAGACAGTAATATTTTATGGTATATTGTTTTGAAAGCGCTCTCCAATCTATGAATAAAGCCTTACTTACTTCAAATATAAGAATAAATTAATGATTTATTTTAAGCTGGTGACTAGTTTTATGATGAAAAAATCTTGGAAATTTGGTAACAATTTGAAACATCCTGCTTATAACCTTAATTTCTATTTTCTATCATAGATAAAAGTATGTTTCTTAAATCAATTTAGTACATCATTATTTGTGACACCGCGTTTTCTCAATAAAGATTATGAAGGTCTGAATTATTTGTGCAAGTTATAAGCATGAAGGTCGAACAGCAGGTAATCAGGAAGGTTCGAAGCAGATGGCGCTAGTGTGGTCGGCGATCATTTGCATGACATAATAGCAGTGTACGTGATACGGCTTAAAATATATTAGCTTAAGGATTTATAGCCAATTAAAAAAATGGTTTATTAATATGGTGGTTAATCGATAGTTGAGAAATAGAAAGGCAAAATTATTTGGTTGAGTTAATAAGTTGTTTGTAACTTGAACTTATGTCAGTTTTTTTTTTCTTAATAATAATATTTGGATGAATTGTAAAGTACCGTTTTTGTGCAAAATCACCTCAAGGGCGCTGTACAAATATATAATACATTTCAACAATGATTTATGTTATTACTAACTATATATGGAGATAATATACAGTTTAATATTTACCTACCTGGTAGATCACTTGAGATTAACACTTAATTAACATTAACTAATTGTTTATTAGCGAAATTTAGATACAGGATTTAGGACATAATTGAAAAATTGGATATAATTGGACTTTCTCTCAGGTTAAAAAGGTAAGTTTTTGGTTTAGACCTGAATTCTATTGGACTTATTATGGATCTTAGTTCCTGAGGAAGTTTATTCTAAGCCTTCGGCCCAGATGCTCCGAAAGCGCGATCACCAAACATAGTATTTGGCTTGCGCTTAGGTTTCATCAGTTTGCCTACAGCTGATGATGTTGCTGATAGTTGACTGCCTCAGATCAGTGTTTTCCGGGATGCATAGTTATTTTCTTATTAAGGTTAAACGAGACGTTTGTTATAATCTACGTTGTCGTAGATGGCATCAATTTAACTATTTTATTAAAATTCGCTTTTTGCTGGTTATTCTTTACAATTTTAAGACGAATTATTTGTTTGCGCCCGTACATACCCAGTATGAATATGAATAAATAATACATCAGTATAAAAACTCTATTCTTCCAAGAAAAGCATACAAAAACAATATTGGATTTAATCATCGATGCAAAAAGCATGTTTTAATAAATTTAAAAAAATAGTGATATTTACGAAACAGCAGCACTACACATACTGTTAACAAAATAATATGAGAAATAAGTAATGCTTTTTTATTTTGAGATTGGAGGCGAGCGTCAGAAAAAAAATTACAACATACAATTTTAAAAACAAATTATTAAAAAAAACTACGTCACAGCAAAGGAATAACCAAAGATTGACTACTATCATAACCGCAAACTCGCCAACTTTCTTCAGGGGTACCCCAGGGATCCGTTTTGGGTCCACTTCTCTTCATCCTTTTTACAAATGATGTCGCCAAAATAATCGAGTCATTTGATCTGTTGTCTCACTGCTACGCTGACGATCAGCAAGTTTATTTTTACTGCGCTCCAAATGAAATCAATAGTCTCAAGATCCGTATAACTGAATGTCTAGAAGCAATAACTCGTTGGATGTTTTCAAACAAGCTGAAGCTCAATCCATCTAAGACTGAGTTTCTCTGGGCAGCCACAAAAAAACGTCAACATTTCATAGACAATTCACCTATTACTATTTCCGGCAGCGATATCATCCCAAAAACAACAGTCAAACTTCTCGGTGTCAATTTAGATTCAGACTTTTCGTTTAAAAGTCAAATAAATAGGACTGTAAGCACCGGTTTTTTTCACCTAAGACAACTCAAGTCTGTCCGAAGAAACCTTCCTTCAGAAGCAACAAAACTATTTATCAACTCTTACGTAGTCTCACGTCTCGATTACTGCAACGGCATTTATGCCAGCCTTCCAAAATATCAAATTGACAAATTTCAATCAGTGTTTAATGCAGCAGCACGGCTCATAACCGGGGTTTCAAAATATTCGCACATTTCAGAACACCTTCGTAACCTTCACTGGCTCAAGTGCCCTGAAAGAATCCAGTACAAACTGTGCTGGATGGTGTTTAAATCCATCAATGAAATGGCCCCACCCTACATCTCTGAACTATGCTTCCCGGAAAACACTGGTCTGAGGCAGTCAACGCTTAGATCAGCAACATCAGCAGCTGTAGGCAGACTGATAGAACCTATGCGCAGTCCAAATACTAAGTTTGGTGATCGCGCTTTCGGAGTATCTGGGCCGAAGGCTTGGAATAAACTCCCTCCGAAACTTAGATCCATAACAAGTCCAACAGAATTCAGGTCTAAACTAAAAACTTACCTTTTAAGCTGTCGTACCCTTAAATTTAATATACCAATCCTAAGAGAAAAACCAGTTATATTCAATTTTTCAATTTTTCAATTAAAGTGTTAATCTCAAGTGACCTACCAGGTATGTATTGTACTGTATATTTTCTCCATAAATAGTTAAGTAATAACATAAATCACTGTAGAAATGTATTATAAGTTTGTACAGCGCCCATGAGGTGTTTTTGCACAAAAACGGCGCTATACAAGTCATCCAAGTATTATTTATTATTATTAATGGCTGATTCGATCATCACGGATAGCTGCCATTGTCGAATTAATTAATTTTTGGGGACAAATTACGATTATTATAAATGTTTATTCTTACGATATCATAAAATATTACGATAAAACAGAAAAAAAATTACTTTGGTTTTTGTAAAAAAATACGCTTAGAGACCGATCCCTTTCAAATTAAATATAATGTTCCCAATATCCCTCTACATGATGGTCACTCTAAACTAAATGCTTAACCGTCTCAGCTTATTAGCTTCCCAATTAGTCACGTCTTGTGACACATTGGGTTCGGCACTCTTGTGCTTGCCTTTATGTCCTCACACCGTCACCCTTCCCCGTTACCCGTCCCGTCACCCGTCGCCCGTCACCCGTCACCCGTCACCCGGCCGTGATCCACTGGGGTGTTTACTTTGCCGGTGTCACCAATAAACATTGCACTCATAAACTGCCTTGGGACTTATATGGATTACTTATTCTTATTAGTGTTATAAGTTCATAAGGATGTGAAAGATAAATAAATATCTTTTTAATTTGTTGTTTTGGTGGAAGATTTCTGTCAATATGTTTTGGATGGATGATATTTTCGTTGTGGCATGTTGTCGAGTGAATCGGCGTTTGGTATTTTCGAAAAATATTTAACTCTTCTCTTCAGAAAATCAAAACAACAGCAAAAAAAAATAAAGTTTAAAAAAATCTACGACACTAGTTTTACCACCCGGTTTCCCATATTACTTACTTACTTTGAACATTGAAAAATATGGAACAAAGTATAATCTATTTATTGTTATTTGTTTTTGGGGTGTTATGCCGTGTTGCGCTAACTCCTTCTTTAGCCTGGCTATGTCAAATGGGATAGAGATCTACGATGTCAGGCGAACATAAGTGATACTGGGCGCTGGGCTAAATGGAACAATTATTTTCATTCAAATTTGTATGGAAGACACTGATATTCTTAGAAGTTAGAAATATCGTATTATAGGTAGGTACTATATCACTTGTCTAGATTCTCTGAACAAACACTTCCAATTTTCAAAAAAATAACAGTTCAAAGTATAAGTTCTAGAGTTCATTGTACCGTAGTTACATAGAGACACATCACCAAAATCATTATTTTATTTTCTTTTATTTTTAAGATTTCTACATCGATTCCCAATCATTTATAACCAAGATTGACAATGATAGACAGGTCAGGAAATGTTAAATACTATTCATAATATTATTAAAGTATTCTGAAATATTTCTAAAAATAATTAGGTTGTTAGAGATAATTTGACATTTACATAATTTCGCATAAATGTAGGCACGTTTACAAGAATGCATATTAATAGCTTTATGAAATTTTAATGGGCGTGTCATTATCTCACAGGAAGTTATGGAAAGAAATTGGTTAATTTTAGAAAACACATGTTTGACAAATAATAATGTGTTTCCCGGCGCAGGGGATGGTGTTGGTAGCACCCATTTGGCTGAGAGAGTACCACCACACTAACCACCCTCTGGTCTGATGGCAACATGTGAGATGTTGCCATCACACGCTGTGGCCGAATGTTGCGCGGATACAGGAAATCTGCTTGTCAGGGATTCAACAAGTGTACAAAAATAATGTTTATTAATGGAAAGTTTTAAAAACATATTTTGTAGATATGCCATGTATGTTTATGAGAAAAGTTGTTAAGTTTTACATATATTTTATCTATTACTAAAATAACAATATAATATATGCATGTACCGTTCCGAAATTTATAAGCATATTGTTATTAAGAACCCGTTCACAAATTGCAATCTAACAGTTCAATGGGCCTTCATTGGAATTACGTTATGTAACTAACTAACTAACCATCACGCCGTTTTTCCGCAGGGGTATGCAGAGAGGACAGACCGCCAAACAACTCGGTCTTGGCCACACACTTTTAGCCTCATTTACATTCATACATAATCTTCTATTATTCTGACTCTTGACATGGCCCGACTCGAGTATCTGATCACTTGATCGTGCCATGTCTTCTTCGGGCGTCCCCGATTTCTGCTACCATTCGCATTGGCATCATATATTCTCCTTACACAAATTTAATACCTCATTCTCTGTACTGCTCAAACCATCTAAGCGTCCCTTTCTTAATTTTACTCTCTACGCTTACATCAGCCTTGCACTCTTTACATAATGTACGACATTCAAAAATATGTAATAAAGAACTACAAAAAAGGATTGATATAAAATAAGGCTTCTGATTTTCTGTCAATTATTGTAAAGCGTCCTACAGGTTATTTTCAGCGAAAAATGATACTATAAGCTAGATTGATATTTTTGTAAACTTTTTTTGTTTTGGTGATTTATTTTGGCAGGCCCTGCTCCTATCTATCTTATAAAGTCGTGTTTAAAAAATATTGACGTAACGTGATCTGGGAGATTTGCATGTGGTCTGCCTACAAGGTAACAGCCTCCTCGCGATGGTAACGTTTCGGGTTCCGATCCTACCCTAATGTCACGGAAACCAGAACGTCAACGATTAGCCACTTGAGCTGTTATTTGTGCATTTCGTCAATGGATGATTATTAACTTCCACTTGTCGCCAAATATCACATTCCCCTAATTAAGCGAAATGCTTAATACCTTCATCCGGTTTGCCGAAGAATTGCTGTATTGCAAAATGTATGCTTATATTAAGTAGTAATGTGCTAACGGAAGAAGGTTGTTAATTTTATTTATTGATGATATGGGTTCTCTAAACGATGTCTAAACGCGATATGCTTTGGTGATACCTTTATTAAAGAGATGCAATATGTAGTAATGCAAAATCATGTGTTTTCGGTTTGAAAATTTTGTCGCCTAGAAATGTTTCAGATGCTTTAATTAAATACCGCGAGTAGAATACATCTTGGCCTTTGAAATAATCGAGTATTTTTTAGATAAGTCTTTTTATAAGCCCAGAAAAAATAATGTATAAGGCCTATGAAAACTGCTTTAAGGTTCAAAATCTCCTACTTACGAACCCATTTTCGCTTATGGTTTTATTGTAAAATGTGGTGAATTAAGTTATTTATAACATGATCGAAAAACATTTAAATATTTGTGCCTGAACATCCACAAAATAAAATAAAAGGCACTTTTTGGCCAAGTTTTTTTCTTGCACAAATCAAAAAAGATGGATGGTATTTAGCGGGAATATAAGCCTTATCGCCATCTACGTAAGGTGTGTTATTGATAGCGGCTCGATTCAAAATATTACACGACGGTGCATCGCCTTAACCTAGCTTCCGTTGAAAGGTTCCACGTTTTAACGAATATTTAAAAAAATATATATTTTTATTTTATGTAGTAAAATATGGAATGATGAGTTTGTAATTTAAGCAATATAATAACAAAAACGTATATATTCACGTTTTAAGAAGTAAATCATATTTGGGAAACTTCTTTTTTTAGATAATTTTCAACTTTATTTCAACTGCCAACAATAAATACAGAACTATAATTGGAAAAAATTGCATCTTTTATTTGAAGAGAAAATATATGAATCAACGATGAAAATCTAATTTCGTATACTTGTTGGCGCAGGTTGGACAAAACCATGAAACTATGCGATCTTAAAATGACGAGTAGTCAGTAGATTTCTCAAAAACTAGAATTTAGATACTGACGAAAGGAAACCGCCATGCGCACGAATCTTTCTAGCGGGCACCAAGTTAGAACCATTCAAAAATTACATTTTTTTTTATTTTATGTTCGTCATTTTGACGAACGCTATATAATATGTTACTACAAACTTAATTTTTAGCATATTTTTCCAACTCTTGTGTACTATTGTACCACTGTACTAACTGTACCAAATGTACTACTGTACCAACGTAAAATACTAAAATGAATATATCTTCTTGTATATTTCATGTACTGAAATAAAATGAGTGCTAGTAGATGGAAAACTACAAAGTGGGGGTTGGGAAAAGGTTCACATTATTTAGAAGCAAAGTACATCCGTACTTTCTGATTGGTAAATACAATGTTTTTAGCATACCTAAATACCAAGTAATCCTTTACATATTTTTGTAAAATATCTTGCTTTGTCCATTCATGGAATCAACTCAATCCAATTTAAATATCTGTTTACTGAAATACAGTCTATAATAAAGATAACACGTGCAAAATATTTATAACCGTATTTCTCTTGACTTCTAACTTTATTCGGTTCTCATGACTTGTTGTTTAAACAACTCATACATCAGACCACATGTTCCTTGTTGCAGTTACTGATATGATGCAACTTGATCCTCTATAATCATGAGGTTTGTTATCGCGTTGTGGGAGTTGAACCGGTACCTTCTGAATAAGAAGAATATCAATATTTATCATGAACTTATCAGGTCTGTGATTTTTTTCCTTTATCCTGTTGATAATGACCTCGGAACAGGTCGCAGACCTTGAGGTGAATGCATAGACCCCTCTTAATTTATTATACTAACACTAACCATCGACAATTACACTAAATTTTATTTATTTATTAATTTTTTTAAAAACATGACATATTACAGTGATCTTTGGCTATCCAACTAGGAGATTACCTGTTTTAGGACAGTCAGAAATAGGCATATTTATTAAAACCGATTCATGTTTAGTCTAAATTGTATATAAATTTTATACCAAACCTGAATGACACACAAACGAACAAATCGAACAAATACACCACATTCCAAGCACAGTTTTATTAATAATTTTGTATTATTAATAAAACTTTTGTAAATTATGTAATAATTCTTACTAATCTTATGATTTACACTGTTCTTCCATCGGAATCATTTGCTTGTGGATGGAAGAGGAGTGGTCAATTGGAAAAAAATTGTAGTATAACAATTTACATGCAGTATTTTATGAAATAGTGTACATTTATATTAGAATTAGGGATTCTTTAAAAATATATATTTATGATTGCATCGTAATTATGATTACGAAATTTAAAGACATACATATGTATGTACGTACCTATTGTTTATATAATATGGGCAGGGTGTAAGTGCAGTGATTTCAGTTGACGTAAAATAAAAATATATTTTTTGGATGATTTGTATAGCGCCGTTTTTGGGCAAAATCACCTCAAAGACTTCTTCTAAAATATATATAAACAATTTTAGTCATACATTTTATACAGGAAAGAATCCCTGATAAACAGTTTAATTTTGCATAACAATTATCGAAAGTGATGATGTGAAAAAACGGCCTTACCGATATACAATATAAAACAATAATAAGAGAATAAATAGAACAATAACAAGACTTGGAAACTAGAAAACAAGTGACAGAAGTAAGTAAGTAAAAAACTAAGAAGGACATCACATTAAAAAAGATGTGGCAAAGAAGAAAGCCGATACTATACAATTTAGAAAATGTGTTAAGTAAACCTGCCTTAAGAGTTTTTGTGTCATTTTTTATCTTTAAAATAATTTTATGACTTATTTCCTACGAGTATCCAACACGTTATACCTCAATTCAACACATGATTACCGCATTTCAAATCTATGGGAGTCAAGCCCATACTTGCTACAGGGGGAACAAACCCTAATTGTTTTCAAATTGCCCCTAAACGTGGTATTGTAAGACGATACACGTCTGTGGACTAAACAGCTTGGGTACAGCTTCTGATCTCAAGATGTTTCTGCTTTTACTCCGAACGCTGATGCTGGAGTCGCAGATGTAACATCTGGATTTCGTTGGATGTTGGAAACGTATCATCTTGAATGCGATGGCTGTTGGCTGTGATTGTACCTATGCCTTACACAAGAGGCTCGAACAATAGTGGTGATTGTGGAGATTTTTATTGGTATTTAATAGTTAACAGATTGAACGTTGAACTTTAAGGCAACATGTGGCGAATGGTGTGATGAGGTTATGTACGTAGTTTGTGTAATTACCTATTACTAGTTTCCAGCTGAAATTGACGATTACTCAGTTTTACGATTACTTACAACGTTTTTTTTGTATTTAGTATGGGTCGATTACTCAGTTTGGGTACTACTTAGGGCATTTTTCTATCTTTCATATTTGATCTATAAGAGACCTGAAATCAACAATTAACTCAACCCGAAGACGTAGGTACCAAACGCGTGCCAAACAGCTGTAAGCGGTTTACATTTGTCACGTGAGAACTCACCATCGTAACAACTCATTATCGTAACCAAAACAGCTTGGCTATGGAATTATTTGAGAGCTTTCGTAAGTATTTCCTTTATCCTACAACATCTTCGAGAAGCATGCTTACTCCATCAGATTCTCAAATAGGCCTCACTATAAACTAACTAAAAAGTCCCCGCAAAGGTAGGCAGACGGACCGCCAAACAACTCAGTCTTAGCACACACTCCTTGCCTCATTCATATTCATACATCGTCCCATACATACTCTTCTATTATTCTGTTTTATTTATTTAGTATTTAATATTAAATTTTGACATTGCCCGACTCAAGTACGACAGTTTTACTAACATGGAGGAATTATAATATATATACATGTACACCTATCTACCTCGATCGTCACAAATGATAACATAGGCCCTGAAGTAAACTTAGGGGCCTCCGTGTGGAGTAAGTCGGTAAATATTTAATGAAAACAAGTAAATAGGTACGTTGATATCAACGATAAGATGAATGAAACATATATATATATTTTTTTTTGTATCAGGCAATTCACCCTAAAAAGAGTGCTATATACATTTTGAATGTATTTTTATATTTTTCACAATAAGCCTAATAAAGGCATTTCTGCAAGTGCTTGTCCATACCAACACTTGCTGAAGCGACAAAAAGTGCCTATTATTAGCTCGGCCATAAAATGCGCAATACACTCTTACCTGTGAATGCTGGTGCTGCGCTTTGCATATTTAATGCTCTCACTGCTTTATGTATTTTCCTGTACAGAGCGTAAGCATGCGTCGGCACAATATCAAATGCTCGACAAAGGTTATTATTGCGTATTCCGAATACATATTTTGCAAGATTCGTCGAACTTTCCTGGAATTTTGTAGGTTTTATTTAAATTATGATACCCTGATTATACGAAAAGAGAAATGAACTATGATTGTATCATCATGGCCATCAGATGCTATTCCAAAGGATACTTCGATCAAAAATGACTAATCCAATCTCTATGAAACGCTCATCGGACCAATTCAAAACTACTTGTTGAAAATGCTGACCCACAAAGAAGAATGAGAAGATATTTTATATTGTCGAAAAGAAATTTCTGAGAATTATAAATACATATATATTTTTTAATGTGAAACCGCATAAGAGTTCCAACTGCTCCTAACCGTCTGAAGCCAGTGAGACTATTGCATCCCCAACTGGGTGATATTGAGAGGTTGGTGGTAGTGGGGAATAGGTAGAAGATGAGGAAGAGAAAGTTGGGGAAGTACCTGGCCATTCAGATGAGGTCAGGTCAGATTTGTGTTCTTTCATAATTTACCAATTTAAAATAATACATATCATACTATCGGCACGTTTCAAAGTGAAAGATACTCTTAGTATCACCCTGGTGTGAGATCAACATTCAGAATTGAAATGTTGCTTGAAATGGTTTTGGCCACATGTTAAAATTTTGTAACAAAGAGAGTATCTTCCACTCTGAAACGTGTCGCAAATATGCTGTAAATGTGTCGCAAATATGCAAATACACTGTGTTATTTAAAATTAGTAAAATGAGAAAAAACACAAATAAATCAAATAAAATTTACTTGCGCACGCCGGGATTATAACCCGCGACCCCCGGCTTTGTAGTCAAGAGCCTTACTCCTCGACCACAGAGGCCATGATAAATGTAACACTGTAAGCTAAACATTATTTACTCTAGAGAAATTTGCTCAAAAAATACAATAAAAAATAACGAATTTTTATTAAAAATAAATTTAAATATAGAAAAGTTTTAACCGATTTCCAAACACATTGAAATTCAAATACTTTAAATTTAGAACACCCACCTGCGAACACTGTTTATGAATTTGAAATTAATTAATTCAGACTGTGTTGCTTTTTCGCGACTGGACTTCGAATCGCGTTACCAGTTACCAGTTACCACCTCACGCACTGAATTATTATCAATATTTTTACTTTGTGCTCTTTCTCTGCTGTGGTTTGGTAGAAATCTGAACTCCGTGACTGTGGCTGTAAGCTATATAAACGACAACTCGAAGTCATTTTTATTCGTGTTAAGTGTTCAATGACAATTGTATGAAGTGTGAATAAAAAAGCATACCTTTCAAACACCTGCAATTAATCTGTTGTTTTGAATTTAAAATTCACTGTAAAACAACTATTTTGTACTTTTTTACGACTGAAAACATTTTTTAGATACTTCATGCTTCATTCATATTCATACATGGTTACGTATATGCTTTTTTTCGATTTTTACTATTGAAATGATCCGATTAAACCATTTAATTTACTCCACCATGTCATGTCTTCCCAAGAATCCTCTTACGCCTCAGTAAAATTGTCACTTGCAAGTGCTTCCTCTACATTCCCAATTTATTCATCGTATCAATTATATAGTTACTATTCGTAATACGGTTGTAGTTTAACATCCATTCCATCACATCAGGGTTGGTACCAAAACTCTATCATTCTACTATACCATTCTACTATATCATTCATCCACCTAGTACAAATTTATTTGAAAGGAGGTGCAAGCTAAGATGTTTACACATCAATTTTTTTTTAGTTTTACCGTCGATTGAGATCTTTAGAATCGTGTCATCCCCAGTGGCGGCTCGTGACTTTTGAGTGTGATAGAGTGCTATGTTTGAAAAATTCTACATTATCGTTGCGTTGTTTAGTCCAAAACGTTTTTTTTTTTCAAAAATTTTGTTTTTACATAAAAATTAAATTTTCTAATTTAAATAAAATTTTCGGCTACAACAACATCAATAATGCCATTTTCTTAATATTAGCACTCTAGTGCATCCATGTATATGGTAAGAATATTCAGCAAGAAAGCCATACACATTTGTTTTAGAACTAATAAATATTTTATTCTTTTAGATAGTTGCAATATTCTTCGGAGAAAAAAAACACTGCTTATAGCCATTCAATTTGCATGAACAATGTGTGACGTACACAGACGTGCCAAGAAAGCCAAGGAGAGTGCCTGAAACTCGAAGGTGGCAGACGCTGAAGAAGGCTTTATGGGTTATTTATAACAAGACATAAACCATCAGCAGTCAACGGTCAGCGTGTCTGGGAGGTTTCTCGTAGTCTCGGCCTGACCGGTGGTTTGCATATGGCCTGCATGCATAAACATTGGCTAACTGGCTTTCCAAACTGTCCTTTTGGGAGGTCAGTCTGAATTGAAACATTATTTTTTTCGAGATTTGATTCCATGATGGGATTGTTGCATGTATCAAAAAATAATTGTTGATTATAAATGAACCGTTTCTAAATTATTTGCTTCCTTTAACGACTGGAAACTGTGACGTCATGTGTATATGAAGAAAAATGAGAATTGCTGATTTAATAATATCCGGTTAAAAACGGGATTGTCGTTTCCCAATAAACTTTTAGTACATCCCTAATATATAGGAACACGTGTTCATGTATCTGCACTGCGTTAATAATATACAATGAGAAAATGCGGAAACATTTGGATTTTTATGAACACGTGTACCGACATCGTGATTATATCGTATCACAGTATTTATTTTTAAATTATTATTATTAAATTAGCTCACATCGTTTTGTGAGCTAATAATTTTAGAAACATACTCGTGGTGAAAAAAAATTTACATTATTTGGCAAAAATAATATATCTTCAAATATTTTAAATTTAAACATATTAAAAATCACAAAAAAACATCAATTTCTGAGATGGACATACTTTCTCACTTCCTTTTTTGAAATGAATCATATTTATAGTACTAAAAGTTTATTAGGAAACCTATCAATTCATTCGTTAGCGCCCCTGAGATACCGCCCCTGATAGATATCTCACAAAAGCGGCGTTATACAAATTGTCCAAAAAATAAATAAATATGGCATACAGTTCCGTTTTTAATAATGTGAACAGATTCTTAATAAATTAGAATTATTTTATATCATGAAGTTTTTTCCGTGTACTCAAGCTAGAAAAAATGAGCCTAAAAATAAAATACTCGTAGTTCAACGTTTTTGATATTTGTATGGTTATTTAATTAATTTTAAAGATATTGTGTAGATATTTAATTAATTTAAAAGATATTTGTATATATATTTAATTAATTTTAAAGATATTTGTTTATTTTTAAAGGAGAGGTATTTAATTTATTTTAAACATATTTAATTAATTTTAAAGATATTTAATTAATTTTAAAGATATTTAATTAATTTTAAAGATATTTAATTAATTTTAAAGATATTGTGTAGATATTTAATTAATTTTAAAGATATTTGTATAGATATTTGATTATTTTTAAAAATATTTGTAGAGGTATTTAATTTATTTTAAAGATGTTTAATGAATTTTAAAGATATTTGTACAGATATTTAATTAATTTTAAAGACTTATTAAAGATTATACGTAGTTTAAAAGAACCAAGCGCACAAACAGACAGAAGCGGATAGCTTAATGTTATTAGGATAGATTTAATGTTATTTCACTTCATAATCCGGTTAAATACGGGATTGCAGGCCGTTATACGTGTACAATACCGGTATACGTGTTCATGCACCTGTGTTTGTTTCGATAATGAATTAATGAAAATGTTAGAATTTTTATGAACACATGTTCCGACAGTGACAGTAAATTAGTATTTTTCTAAAAGGCCTGCATTCCAGTTTTTAACGGGATTACGATAATCGAAACGTGTTGTTCAGAATAATCGATTCATTTATATAACCTGCTCTTTAAAATACATATTAACGTTAAAGCAGTAGCCGAAGAATGCGAATTGCCAGCAGTTCTATCGGCTTCAATGACCACAGGAACGATTGACAACGGAAACGGTTTACCTGTGCGGTACAAATTTGCACATCGCTTCGGTACGTTTCTGCACGCACACCTGGCCAAGTCAAGTAGTACGGAGTACACCTGACCAAAGAGTTACGCAAGGTTATTTAATAAATTGAATAATAATCTCAGCTTTGTCAACTGGGTATGTGAAATACAGCATTATTATTATTATGTAAATTGTATTATTTTTAGACAAAATAACATAAAAAATAAAAATAAATTTGAAATAAAAAGATCCATTCCTGGAGTCATTTCTACTAAATTTGCTTTACTAAGCAAGAAAATATCTTTAAATCATAGCTTATGCACAGGCATCTCTATTCATTCATCTTTATCTAAATAGTATAAAACAATGCTATCCGCGTATGTCTGTTTGTGCGCTTAGTTCTTCTAAACTATGCAACGGATTTTGATAGAGTTTTCATTATCGTTTAGAGAATATCTTCTAGAAGGTTTACATGCATATTCTATTTATATAAAGTAGAGAAAAGTCGATGTTTTGTAATTGAGATGTAAAAATTATATTTTCGGGCCCTTGCTAATGCTGACTAAACTTTGTGAGATACATTAAAATGTTGCGCTTAGTTCTTCTTAAATACGCAAAGGATTTTGATAGTGTTTTAACTATCAAAATTTCTTTCGGAAGGTTTACATAAATAATACATGCATAATATATTTATAGAAAGTACAGAAAAGTCGAGCAACGCCGGGTACACATTAGTGCTGGGTACTACTTGGCACTAAATTGATGTGTATGGCGCCGTTTTTGTGAAAAACTTTTTTTCTATAGCTTAAAACGCAAAAGTTCCTGAAATATATAATATACATAGCTTATATACGTAACTTTAAAAAAATTCCATGAGCATGTTTTTTTCGAAGACAAAGACGTTTGTTTATTTTTGTTCACAGATATTACGAGTTTTGTGAAAGTCTTGTTTTTTGTTAGCTATTTAGCATTTAGATAATTAAATAGATTTTTTCTCCCCACTAACCTCTAGACCCTCTGACGTTTTGCAATGAACTGCTCTTAAATGAACTGTCAGAATATAAATTCCGCGGAAAATATTTTCACATTACTTTTAATTCCAGAAAAAATGCTGTTTCTGAACGTATTCCAAAACAAAATACTGTTCTGGATAGCAAGTTCTAGTTTTGGTTTATTTTAGTATTAAAAATCGATAAATGCAATTAAAAATATTGAAATTTTCAACACAAACAAAAATCGTTCAAACTTCAAGTCGTTTACCGATAATTTTTATCTTGTTAACTCTAATTATTACTTTACACGAAACTATAAAATCTATTTAATTTTAGAAAGGTTTTATTAAAGTTATCGTCGGTTCGCTTTTTTTCGTTTAGTGTAAATATATTTCAAACGCTAAATGTTGTTTCATAGAATTGTTTCAAATTTTTCAACAGCGTTTATGCTAAATTTTTATTCTCTATTTCAACACTGCTTAAATCATATTTCTCAGCCATAGCATAACTTTTATGAGACCGAATCAGGCTGGGATATCTCACAAAGATACTGCGTTTGTTTCTTGTCTATGAAGGTGTGAAGAACATCTCCCAAAATTCAGAAAAGGAAGATTTAGAATTTCATATTTTATGATCTGAGCTTCGAATATGCTTAAATATTAATATGCTTGAATATGAGGGTTGAAAAAGATTGATGAATTTCGTGAAAGTGTGGAAAAATAAGTATACAAACATGAGTACTTTGTTTAACTAAAAGCACAGTACATTTACTGTGGTCTACTGTACCGTGCATTTAAGTTCCTTGCATTATTAAGTAACTACTTCTAAACTAGTCGGGTATTAGTACTGTGTACGTGTACTGTCACTGATTGTATGTCCTATATCTCAGTAGAGATGGTCCGTCTTGTAGCGGGTACGGTATGCAAACTGCCGACGCACGCTCGTCGCATACCCAATGCGGGCGACCAGTGGCTATTTCTGTACTCTTGTCCATATATTATATTCATATAATAATATATTCTGGTACGTGAGGCTGGTATTTACAGTCACCACTTCCATATATTCAAATCGGCAGTCTTTCTGCCGCCATAATGACAATTTTAAATTATTTATAAATTATTATCAAACAATCGGCACTAATATGGGTACTTGTACCAGTATTGGTTATTCTCTAGCTACTTGCGTGAGGAATATGTTTAGTATGGCACATGTGACATATCCGCAAAAAAGTGCTGATAAATTCTAAGAATAAATAAATTGTGCGTCAATGCGGTATTTATTTTAAAACACCTAATATGACATACATACATATTTACTTATTTATAATCTACACAATAGAGGATAAATATTTTTAAAAAATAACAAAACCGAAAAAATTGAGCGATTGGTTTCACATATATTAAATTACTAAATTATTTAATTAATACGATTCCTCAAAATATTAATATGTAAACATATAAAAAAGCTTACTGCGATTTAAAGCCAATAAATCCACCTAGATTTCACTCTCAATCCCATATTTTTAGGTTCTCTAAAATTGGCACATTATGGCATACGATCGCTTTAAACGTTTTTGCAAACTTGGCATAATACGCCAAAAATCTTTCGAGTGGTAGGTACTAAAATCTTTCCACTAAAGTGGATGTTATATAGTCGACATATTCGTAAAAGAGATTGGAAGAAGGGTCGATCCTTTAGAAAGAAATATGGAAAGTTGCGCGGTTTCTCAAACGGCGGTTGATATTGATTTTGATTATAGCCAAAAGCGGAGATTCTAGATGGTGATTCTAGAAAATTTTAGAAGAAATGTGATTTTTTTCCCGACGTATACCTGTTTTACATCTATTTAGAGTTTGAGTTATCATCGTCGTCATCATGGAATCAACATCTCTTGGAGAGTTTAGGACTCCTTTTTTAAAATTCTCTATACTTATTTCTGTTTTTTAAAAAAGGGAGTCATAAACTCTCCAAGATATCTAGATTCCACAATGATGACGATGTTGATTCCATCGTCATCATCGAATCGAAATCTCTAGGTTTAGGACTTCTTTTTTAAAATCCTCTATACTTGCCAATCTTGCACTGTCCTCCTGCACGGAGAAAAAATAGTATGGATGATTTATTAAAATCCTGTTAAAAACGTGAATAAAACCAATTTTCTAAAAAAATATTATTCTATTCAGAATATATAGAAACACTTGTTGATGCAGCTGCTATTTTCCTGTTAAATATAGGTAATGAAATAATGCGACTGTATTTAATTTTTTATGAACACGTGTTTCGACATCCTAATAACATATTCGTGTTTTACCGATCGTTTGTTAGGAAACCTGTTTATTCATTCGTTAAAGGCCTGCAGTCCCGTTTTTAACAGGAATACGAATAAATTGACCAGATTTTTGATAAGATCACCATGTTTTTCCGTGTGTTCATCCTGCAGGCTTGTGGGTACGCCTATTTGGTGGCTTCTTTCATCCTTGATTCAATACACTTTAAAATTTCATCATCATGAAGAAACCTTTTTTTATCAAGTAGTTATTATTGCTTACCATATACATTTCAGAAAAAACACCTTCAAAGCACACCAATTATAGGAAAGTCCTTTAATTGACACACCTGCAGGCTGGTATTTCCAATTAAAGAAAACACAATTAAAAGCATAAATTGTAGCTATTTCTCAACCATTCCATAAAACGTTAACCTAATTTTGGACAACCGTCTTTCGACTGAGTAGGTGAAATCCCACCTACTCGAGAAAAATTCATGACACATAGCTCGATTTGCAGAAGTGAGACGTCTTTTACCACTTAAAAAGAAACGCGTCTTTATGAACACCTCCGCGGAGTGCTTACAAGGAAATTTAACTGTAACGACCATCTTTTCAGACACTTACAAATAACGCAAGAACTACGGCAACATCCTCTTCATGTCCTCATCGGCTAACTAGCAAAGTAACACGCAATTTATTACAAAGAGGCTACCATGAATAATAATAAATTTATTTATCATTCAGCAGCATTTCACGGGTTGGTACAAATTACGTCAGAAATGACATTTTATATGAAATTTTTAATAGGCCTAAAGAATCCTCCAAAATCCTCTAAACAGCATCCCCAATTATTGTACATGGTGTCAAGGAACGTTAAGTAACTAACTATCACGCTGTTTCCCGGCAGGGGTAGGCAGAGGATGGACCGCCAAACAACTCAGTCTTGGCACACACTTCTTGCCTCATTTCCCTCTTTTACTATTCTGACTCTTGGATGGCCCGACTCGAGTATCTGATTCACTTGATCGTGCCATGTCTTCCTCGGGCGTCCCCGATTTCTACTACCATTCGCATTGGCATTATATATTCTCCTTGCACTCCTTTCTTCGCTCATTCGCTCTACATGCCAAAACCATCTAAGCGTCCCTTTCTTAATCTTACTCATTACGCTTACATCAGCCTAGCACTCTTTGCGGATCTCCACATTTATCACACGATCATACATGGTTTTACCATACATACGCTTCAGGGAGCTCAAACCCCAGAAACCCGAAGTAACTACGGGGAAATAATAATAATAATATTTGGAAGTTTTTTATAGCACCGTTTTTGGGAACAATAACCTCAAGGGCGTTGTAGAAATATAAAATATCTTTCTACAATGCTGTAGGAAACTGGAGAATCCACACACACCACATGTTATAACTTCTTGAGTTGAGCTTTCGTTTCTTTCGTCCAGAATTGTATTTATAAAGCGATAAATCAAAGTCTTGAACACTTTTGGAGATTCGTGTATTATTTATGTTTACACTTTTCAAAATGGCAGGTGATATCACGAGATCCGTATTCGTCAGAGATTGCGTCGAGAAGAGAGCGCCAACCAAGGGTAGATAACCTAGCTACCCTTCCAGCCGGTCCAGTGTGGCCACCCGCAGCATATTAATGAATCTTCCCAGTGTGTCCGGGGTTGGTTGTTGCTTTTACACTCGACCATCCTGCCTCTCCATTGTGACCTCACAAAGTAAAAAGAAAAACATATTAGTTACAAGCATTAAATCACATAAGCAACCAACTCTCGGTTGTCTGAACAGTATCATCAAAGTTACTTTTCAATTCATCCACACAGACGAATTCAAAAACAGATAGTCTCTACCAGACATATCTCATACCTTCATGATGTATCACCACATGAATAGCTTCTACCGAGCATATTCAGTCACACGGATAGTTTCTACTGAACTATCCCGGATAGCTTCTACTGAGCGTACCCAATTATTCGGATCGTTTCTACTGAACGAATCCCGGATAGCTTCTACTGAGCGTACCCAATTATTCGGATTGTTTCTACTGAACAATCCCGGATAGCTTCTACTGAGCGTACCCAATTATTCGGATAGTTTCTACTGAACTATCCCGGATAGCTTCTACTGAGCGTACCCAATTGTTCGGATTGTTTCTACTGAACAATCCCGGATAGCTTCTACTGAGCGTACCCAATTATTCGGATAGTTTCTACTGAACTATCCCGGATAGCTTCTACTGAGCGTACCCAATTGTTCGGATTGTTTCTACTGAACAATCCCGGATAGCTTCTACTGAGCGTACCCAATTATTCGGATTGTTTCTACTGAACAAATCCGCCACACCACTAGGATGCAAATACACACAGTTATTTTTAAAGACTGAGACCAGCATCTCATCTGCCAAACTGTAAAACTTCCAGCAGTCCAACGACTACCCAGTGACACACAGTCACTCATGCACCGTTAGCAAGTTTAATCCACAATTAACCTTGCAACGTGCCGATCTTGGTGAGACTCAGCTCTCCAGTAAATCCAGTAGATCATCTCGACCTACCTCACTATCCTGGCTGTCAGACTCATCAGAGTTTCCAGGTGCTCCCTTGTAGGGCCTCAGCGCATCAGCGGCAACCATGGCGGTGAACTTCTTATAGCCACGCATACCCTTGACACTGCTAATCTCATAGCGGTCAATATGTGGAAGTACTTCAGTTACCTTGTAAGGTCCACTGTAGAGGGGGTCAGTTTTGTGGTTGATCCCTGCTCCTCCTCGAACCACACCTTCTTTCCACAAGACAAGGTCTCCTTTTCCGTATTTGCGTGCTACCTTTCGCCTTTTGTCGTACTGCGCTTTCATCCTCTCAGCAGCTACTGCCATATTACGCTGAGCCGCCTCACGACACTCAGCTACCTGCGCCTCCCTGGAGAGATGTTCTACACTGACATCCTCCTGCGTGTCAGCAAGAACACTGTTCTTGTGACCAAACATCAACTGAAATGGGGTAAACCTAGTACTGGCATTGACGGTATTATTAATACCCCAGATGATCTCAGGTAATCCTACATCCCATAGATTTGGATCTGCATCCATAGCACGCATCGCCTCCAGCAATGTCCTGTTAGTCCTCTCAACCTGCCCATTTGCCCGGGGGGTAGCAACTGCAGTTAAGATGTGTTTGAACTGCTTTTCTACAGAAAATTGCTCAAATCTTCTGCTATTAAAAGCCAAACCTCTATCAGAGATAACTCTAGTAGGTACTCCAAATATACTGAACATTTCATTCAACTTTCTAACCGTCTCCATTGAATTTAGTGTTCTCGATGGAAACGCAAACACAAACTTAGAGAAAGCATCTGTAGCCACCAGTAAATAGCTATTACCTGACTTGCTTTTAGAAAATGGTCCAAGGTGGTCTATATGCAGAGTGTGCATCGATCTGTCGGGCTTCGGAATAGCGTTAAGCTTACCTTCCTTTTTCCCATATTGGCCCTTGGCAAATGCACAATTTATGCATGCGGCCACATACTTCCTGATGAAACGGGTCATCTTGGGGAACCAAACTTCACTCTTGATCAGTTTCTCACACCGTTCGAAACCTGGATGACCAATGTCATCATGATATTTCCTTACCAACATCCATTTAGCATTATTCGGGACCATCACTCGTTCACCCGCCAACGTTTTCCGGTACAACCTATCATTTCTGATGCAGAAATCGTTTGTCAAATCCTTATTAGCCTTGCCACTCTTAAGCTGCTCTACGATAGATATAATCTTTTGGTCCTGAAGTTGCAATGAAAGTAACCAATCATCTGTTTCCACCATTGAAACATTCACCTCAAGAGGTGATGGGTTGCGACTCAAAGCATCTACATGCTTCATACGGTCACCAGGACGATATACTACATTCATGTCGTACTCCTGTATGGTGAGCCACCATCTAGCTATCCTAGGAATCATATCCTTTTTAACCAGCGTTGCCCTTACGGCAGTGCAATCTGTCACAACAGTAAAATTTATTCCAAACAAATAGATGCGGAACCTTTTTACAGATTCAACAACAGCTAAAGTCTCCAACTCATAGCTGTGATAGAATTCTTCTTCCTTCGAAGTCACCCGACTGAAATAAGCTACTGGTTTTATTTCACCGTCGCTCTGCTTCTGCATCAGAATTCCACCTAATCCAAGTTTACTGGCATCTGTGTGCAGTTCTGTCTCCAGTTCTCTATCATAAATAGCTAGAACAGGGCGACTAACTAACTTCTCCTTTAGGGTTTCAAATGCGTGTATCTGGGACTCTTCCCATTTCCACTCGACACCCTTCTTTGTCAACTCAGTCAACGGGCGACCTATTGTAGCAAAACCTTTAATGAATTTTCTGAAAAAGCTGGCCAATCCCATAAATTGCCTAATTTCATGAATATTACTAGGCTGTCTAAAGTTCTGGACTGCATCAATTTTGATATTGCCTGGTGCAATGCCTTTATCGGACACCTCGTGTCCCAGATAAGTAATTTTAGTTTGCAGGAAAGAACATTTACTCAGGTTGACTCGAAGATCAGCTTCTGCTAATAGACTCAAAACCGTTTTAAGTCTGGCTATCCCTTCGGGAACTGATCTAGATGGTATCAGTATATCATCCATGAACACCAGAATGTCATTTCCTGGTATTCTCGCTAAAGCCTTCTTAATAATGCGCATAAATGCGGAGGGCGCATTAGCTAATCCATAGCTCATTCGTAAATACTCAAACTGTCCGTCTGGTGTCACAAACGCAGTTTTCCTAATAGAATCCTCAGCCATCGGTACCTGATGATAGCCTTGAGCTAAATCTAAGCTGGTAAAATAGATTTTCCCTGCCAGTTTACATACTTGGTCATCAATATGCGGCGATGGAAATCTATCCTTAATAGTAATTGCATTAAGTGCTCGATAATCAACGCACATTCTAAAGTCTCCGTCCTTTTTCCTAACGAGAATCACAGGACTAGCATAATCTGAATCCGACTCTCGGATTATACCACTAGCCAAGAGATCATCAATCTTCTCTTGTACTACCTTCCGCTCTGCAAAGGCCAGCCTATATGGCTTGTAATGGATCGGTTGGTCGGTAGTAGTTTTAATAGTCATCTCTCCCAGATTGGTGCAACCTAGGTCATTGGTGGAATTAGCAAAACAAAATTCAAACTCACGAAGCACCTGCAGTAGGTCCCGCTTCTCCGCTTCGCTAATGTCCCCCACCTGCAGATCTGATGTCTCCATTAAACAAACAAGGTTGTCACTTACTTCTCCTCGGCTGTGAGCCTGACCTGCTGGGGCTTCAGTGCTCCGTACAGCCCGAGTAATGAGCTCGCCCTTCTTCCACCTTAAGGCTTCTCGCCCAAGGTTGTGAACCTTCATCACTCCGTCGGCACCCAAAAATGTAGCTGGCAGCATGAAGGTGGTGGCTCCCAGTTCAAAACAGCGCGGGGCCGTGGAGTAACTCTCTCCAAGCTCTGCTCCTGCAACGCTCACCTTAACCACCTCCGTGGTTGATGGTGAGATAGTAACATCTCCGGCACATACCACCTGGAATGACTTATCATCAATTATTGCAAGATCTATAGTTTGTACAGGGTTAGCTTCTACATCCTTTCTAAAAATAGCCTGCCCATCATGTACAATGAGGGTAATTCCAATCTGTGAAATAAAGGGCTGTCCAATTAAAATATCGATGCTGCCCATAATACAGTCTGTAACAAGTGCTGAGGTGACCAGACTCAAACCGTCCACCTCGAGAATAAATTCTACCACACCTTGTGCCATTACTGACCCACCTGTAAAACCTTTCAACATTGTTCCAGAATGCTCCAATGTTAAATTCAATTGCCTGCAGGCTTTTTCAGATACAATATTGGATTGGCTTCCCGTGTCTATATAGGCACGGAAAGTCAACCCGTTTACCTTTACCTCCTTATCGAAAACATCATTCCTGCCTGCTAGCTTAAGGATGTTAACATTGGCCTTCTCCTGATGCTTGGGCCGCTTGTAACACCTGGCAGGCAGGTGTCCACTCTTGCCACAGTGCGGGCAATCCTCCGTCTTCTTCATGCAGTTGGCTGCATAATGGCCCTGCTTTCCACATCTGAAACAAGCCTTGTCTGCCTTGGCGCCATCCCGCTGGTCACGCCTACGCCCCTGCTTCCCATAGCGATGAGGCTGCGATGCTGGCGGGGCACGCACAGTGGCCCTGTCCGATCTTGAGGAAGAACTGCCTTCGGGGGCTTTGTAGTTTTCCTGGGACGCCAGGAATCCCACATACAGCTCCTCGGGGGTGGTGCATCTGAAGCTTCTGGCATGCGGCTGAAGCTCCAAGGGCAGACCCCGTATGATGAGGGAGATAGCCGCCTCATCATCTAACCGGCACCTTTTCACCATCATCCGCTTCTCGTGGTAGTAATGCGTCATAGTCTCATCGCCACGCTTCCTCCTCTGCATCAACTCCTCCATCATGTCGGCATACTCAATGTGCCGTGGGAAGGCTCGCTCCAGCGACAACTTCCATTCGGGCCACGACATTTCGTAGTTATCTAAGTGGTCGTACCACTTTCGGGCCGATCCACGCAGCCGCGTCTGCATATAGCACGCTTTCGCGTACTCGTCCCACCCGTGCACCCTTCCCAGGACCTCAATCTTCTGCAGCCATGACACCGCCGTGACTGCCTTGTCCTCGGGATCGAAGAAAGGGATGATCTCCGCTTTCACAGTCGGGCCGCTGCTCCGTGCCGACGAAGTACTCGGTCCCTCTTGACGGCTGGAGCTGGAACTCCCATCCCTAGCCCTGAAGTACTTGGCTAGCATGCCCTCGAGTCTGGTCTCGAGTAGTCTTTCGAAAACCACGCGCGAAGGCTCCATGGAGTCTTCCGAATTGCTCGGGCTACGACTTTCGCTTCGGGACATTTTTTCGCGCCAAACGTAAACACAACAAACAAAATGGCGGCGGTAGCGTCACCTTACTCCCGCGCACGAATATAATTTTCCAAATTAAATTAACGTCTCTCTCGTATACACACAATCACTAGCCAATAAAGCGTCAATTTCGCACGTGGATGTTACCACTGAATAAAACGTCTCTATCGTAACTTTTATTCGAGTAACCAAAACACAAACAATAACAAAGCGTCTATTTCGCGCGTAAATCTTTCACCAAAATAAACAAACGTCACTGTCGCAATTTATTTGGATATATCCCACTTCTGAATTTATAAAGCGATAAATCAAAGTCTTGAACACTTTTGGAGATTCGTGTATTATTTATGTTTACACTTTTCAAAATGGCAGGTGATATCACGAGATCCGTATTCGTCAGAGATTGCGTCGAGAAGAGAGCGCCAACCAAGGGTAGATAACCTAGCTACCCTTCCAGCCGGTCCAGTGTGGCCACCCGCAGCATATTAATGAATCTTCCCAGTGTGTCCGGGGTTGGTTGTTGCTTTTACAGTATTTTTAAAAATATCTGTCGCTGAGCGGCCAATATCAGATGTTTAGCGTCTTTTAAAATACGTCAAAGCATAGATCCGGCTCCAAAAGTTTTTGTTTAACCCTTTAATTGTCAAAAAACGTAAACTTTATGGGTTCTCTATGCAATTTACCGTACACCATGTTTAAGACGTAATATTTACATAATTTATTTATATTATTTGTTCTGCATTCATGGATAAAGGATATAATTCGCCAAGTTTTTTTTTTATGTGAACACAACAATGATTACTTTTTAGGTAATTTAGGTACGTTCAAAAACATTTTTACAAACATCAATTTTATTCACATCGTATTTTATTTCGCTGGGAATTGAACTAGATCATAATACCATCCCCAGCATATTACCGTCCTAATCTCATGGCATGTAAAAAAATATCGAAATGATTGCGTCCTTTTATTGGATTTTTAATGTTCATTTTAGGAAGGTACAAAATAAATAAATGCTTAACTTACTTAGTGCGTCTCAAAATCTTAAAAAAAGAAAAACCCTACAATCGAAATCGGCCACCTCAAATCATTTATCTACCCGTAAAGGGCTTTCCCTCGACTTGGGGTAGTCCCTCGCCAGCTGCCTTCCAACGGGACCAATGTTCCTACCCTCTACTCCACCGAGGGGTGGGTACTTTTACTAGACCAAAGTGCACGCCGTTCCCTCCACGATATATAGTCTACACTGTTTACAGTGCACATGCCCCGGTCTGCTGGTACTGGTAGCCATATGCAGACCGTTCTATGGGAAAATATCACCGATCTGGAGGAGTTCACCCCATCGAAATCAGTGTCCAGGTGCACGGGAGTATATTTGAGCTTAGGTTTATGGGGTAATTTTTATTCGTGAAGTCTAACTTTGAAGTTATGTGATTAAGATCATAATAATTCAGGTATTATTAACATTACTTAGGAATATAAATTATTAAATGAGGAAATAAGTAGATCGAATGTCAGCGTCGAAAGGTCGAAACATTTAACAAGTTATTATAAGCAATAATCATTACCCTGAAATATCAATACAAATTGAAAATATCTCCCGAATAATAATTTGTTATCCTTTGTGCTATGCATAAAACCTTGTCTTATAAACATTAGTTTATCATTAAATATATATATATATACAAGTTATCAAAAAAAAAATTGAATCACGTAATTATAATTTCCTGTCTGGAACCCACATTATAATTTACATGTACAAGCTGTTGAAAGAATACAAAACAAATTCCTACGTTTTATAAATTTTAAAATGGGTATTCCAGAAATAATGTTGACCTGCAACACTCTGTTAAATTATATGAATTTGCTCAAATTGTCAGAAAGAAGAATTTTCACTGATAGTCCGCTATTGCTAGAATCGATAAGCTTCCGGATTCCACAACGTCATACTAGAAGTCAGGATTTATTTCAGTGCAGAAATTCTGGGACTAACTACCATATGTATTCCTCTTTGCCCAGAATACTAATGGAGGGAAACAATTATACCAAGTCAGTGGAGATCTTCAATTTATCTTTAAACAAATATGAAATGTTGTTAATGAAGCAATTCAGTTATCTACAATAAATAATGTATATTTCTTAAAATCCACATTTAAAAGCCCCAAAAATGGGCGTTAATTAATAAATAAAGAAGTCTTTCACATTCACATTGCGATCATATGTACGCACATCTCAGGGATATCATTTCACCACAATTATCAATTAATTCAACATAAATTAGTTTTTATAACCGGCACATTTATAACTTAATCGTTATTTCTGTCATGTAGAATTGTAGAAGTCTACTAGATATAAAAGCAATCTTATGCTTGACAGCCACTTCTCCCTTCAATCTATCAACGATAATAATATCTAACCTTAAAAACTAACGGAGTTAAATATTATTAACATAATTACGACTACATATTTTTGAAATATTCAAAACCATAAATAACATCTATTGACTCGAGGTTTTTTTAATAATATTTACTGTAAAGTGTAGGCAGTGAAGAAAATGCGTAACATGTTAATGAACCTTGCAGTAATTTAAACCAATTAGGCGAGTCCTTTTCATCGAAGATGTTTATTTTCTTATGTTAATTCAATCAAATGTCAACCCAGCGCACTTCACCTAACAAAATTATCATAAACCTTTATAAAGGTAATTGAAGGCAGTATATTATACCACATTAATATCAACGACATTGTTGATAATGGCCATTACAAATACGGATGACATTTGAATTAGCATAAATATGCAATTAAGCAGGCGCTCGATGTTTAAAATAAGTGCATAGTTTAGGATTTAATATGCACATAGAATTTATTCGCGAAAACACCTGTCCGGAATTCGCATCCTGTTCGGTGTCAAACATCTGAATATGACATCTAGAAATTCAAATAGCCATTCCAATCAACCATACCTTGTTTCGAAATTTAAATATTGAATAAAAAAAATACGCGCACTGGCATTCATTTTTGAATACTCGTCGTGGAAAGTAAAAAGAATTCTAAGCGGCTCATTCTAAATCCGTAAAATTTTGAATTAGCACTTAATTAAATTAGAGTTTTATTTGTGTTGTCAACGTCTTATTCACATTGTGTGGAATGTGACACTACTTGTATACAAGTGAAAATGTTAATTTTGTGTATTTTTTTTATTAAGATATGATAAAAATGAACTCTGATATTGATTATCAATAAAAAATTTAATTCATAATTTACTTTTAATTAATATTTAGTTTGCCTTTTTTGTTTTACATCAGAAAATACTTGATTTGAGGTGTTATTGCTGCCACACCGATTCGAAATTTAATATCCACTCACCAGGCAACTTCTTTAACCACTTAGCTATCGTGGCAATTTTAATAATAATAACCGCTGTGATCCTTCTGCACACAATATTACTTATTACCTTCTATACATTTTATAAAATTTAGTTAGAAAGTTACTGAATTTTGCCGAATCTTATTATAATTTTCCTAGTGGCCGGTGGAAAAACACCCTTTTTGTATATTAACTCCACACAGGAGGCCCTAAGGAAAATAATTTCACTCAGAGCCTATATCATCTTTCTGGATGCTGTGTGAAGGGTCTTTTTTAAGGGCAGGAAAGAGAGAAAGTTCTGAGAAGGTATAAGTTATGAAGGTTTGGAAGGAATCTAGGTATCAGTATGTAACGGACTGTGGCGGAAAGCGATGGGTTGAAAGACCAGTTGGAGAGGTCAAAGGGTTTCTCCAAACCAGCCTCTCCCGATCTGGCACGCCACGCAATGGTGGGGTGGTGGTAAAGCGCATCCTGAATACACCTCACCTGATGAACCCGGGCACCCTTACTAAACCACCAAACCTAGCGAACCACTTGGGGTAATCTTCGGCAGAGGTGTTGTTTATTCAATAAATGGTTACCGTGGTGGCGGTACCTAAACCTGTTTCCCAAATTGAAAGCCACCTCCCAAACTGTATAGACTTCAAATGAGACAGCGAGTACAAATTTAAATCATTTTCAATACGAACTGTACTGTAGAGAAAGACCCAATCTTAATCTTATTAAATATTATTATTTGACCTCTCCTACTGGTCCCTCGACCTTGGCCGCAGTGGGAATGGTATATGCATATGTCCATCACTGGGACACACTACACATACATTTTAACTTAAAATTAAAAATTATTTCCGCAGGGCCTCCTGTTTGTCGTTAATTTCAAAAATCATTTTTTTAGACGCATAATTTCCCTGATGAGTTTACTGAAAGTACAAAAAATCACAAACCTAAGATCTTAATTAGATGATTTGCATATTTAATATTATCGTCCACAGATGGCATTTCATTTTTTAATGTGATTTGGTATAAAGAAGGTGACAGGATCTATCCACAACGGTTTTATGTTTTGCTGTTATAATAATAGTTATACCTCGTCGTGTAGCAATAAAGTATTTATGTATTGTAAGTTTCGTAATTAATATATTTAATTTATCTCGAATGGGCTGATAGGTTTTTCGACTAGAATGCTCGGTGGGTTAAACCCCAGTAGACTTTTTAATTATTTTACCATCTTGATATTTTTCCGGATTAGGTGGAGATGATGGAAACTCACGCTTCGTCACGTTATATCCAATTTTCCAATTATATCCTAAATCCTGTATCTAAATTTAGCTATAAATAGTTAGAAATAACATAAATAAATATTTTATAAATTTGTACAAGATTTTGCACAAAAACGACGCTATACAAGTAATCCAAATATTATTATTATTATTCGTCCATGCTTCATCTACATGCGTACACTCTCGTTAATTATTCTTACTGTTAACAAGATCCGAATGTCTTCGTCAAGTTTTTGGTCTTAGGGAAAGTAAGAACTTTACGAAACTTGCATTCCTGTTAATAGAAAATAAAGTATAAAGTCTAAAAATAATGTCAATGGTGAATTTTTCAATTGTTCACATTAAAAATGTTGAATCTACTAAGGTATTTAATATATTTGAAAGGATTAGACATGTTTGTAGCACTTATATTTGCACCAAATCAAAACGGTAGGTGGTTAGAGTCACAGCTGCTCCCAACCACCTGGAGCCAGTGAGACCATGACATCCCCAATTGGGGTATATTATGAGGCTGAAGGTAGTAGGGATGGATAGAAGACGGGTAAAATAAAGGTGGGGAAGTACCTGGCTATTCAGATGAGGTCATCAAACACGGCTAAAGCCATTTAAACCTAAGTTTCGATTCTGAATTAAGCTATATCACCAAGTCAATACTAACAGTATTTACCACTCTGTAAATAATATAAATTAATCAAATAAAATTTAATTGCACCCGTCAGGTTTAAACCCGCAACCTACGGATCGCTAGTCAAAAGTCTTACCCCTCGACCACGGAGACCGTCAAAGAGAAGTTAGAAGGTCTTTATATTATAAATACTTAAATATACGTCGCCGAACGTCACAGCGGTGCTGCCAAGGTCTATTATCTATGTGAGGATACTGTGTCGGCTCTTAATTAGCAGCAGACACATACCTGGACGGATGACGAACCTCGTGCTGGCAGTGTTGGTATTGCAGCAGCAGTTTCCTCACCACTCCATTAACTGTAACGCGCCCCTGAGGTGATATCTCACAAAAGCGGCGCTATACAAATTGTCCAATAAATAAATAAATATTGCCACACTGTTTCGCCGACCTTATCTAAAAGATGGCACTGCAAGAAAAAGAAAAAAATTAAAGTTTCGCTTATACACTGCGAAAGAAATATAAAGCAATTTCAAAATATACTACTTTTTGGGACTTTTAAATGAGTCGTCTTAACTAATATTTATCACCTATTCACCTCTGTTTTGTGTTTGTTGGTTGAACCCAGACGGTTCGGGCCATTAAGTTAATTCGGGGTCAAATATTTAACGAGGATTTGTCAAGGAAGAAATAACTCCTCATGAATAATAAATAAATGAATGGCAAGCCGTCAAATAAATGGCGTGTTCGATGTTAGAATGTCTAACACATGTTTACTATATTGCCTTCGACTCTTCGGGTAGCGTGAAAATAATAAACTTTATTGATTTTAAACTTTTTTTAGTAGTTCCTTTTTTAGGGTTTTATGAAGCTAGAATAATAATAATGATAATAATAATTGGATAACTTGTAAAGCGCCGTTTTAGTGAAAAATCACATCAAGGGTGCTGTACAATTTATTACGAATTCCTAGTCTCTATTTAATTTTATTAATACCATAAACAAATTCAGAAAAACATACGTATTATTTACAAACAGATACAGAGATATATACGTACCTTGCAGGTCACTTCAGATAAACACACGTTATCAAAAAGTTTACGACTTTGCTCGCAGAGCACTACAGTAAATAAAAGGTCCTCCACAAGATCTGACTTGCAGAACCCAACATATCGGATCATGTGTGGGCAAAACCGCCACCGAATTATTCCCTTTGTCGGGCCGTCGGATTAATAATAATTCAACAATTCGAATCGTGTGTAGGTTCTATAAAGAAGAGATAGAACCTAAAGAAAATAGCCGAAAACTTTAATAAAATTTACTCTTGCAAATTTTATTTATTTTAGTGAATACCATGTAAAAGTCTAAACTGCTTCAAACTGTTCGGAGCAAGAGGGACAATATCATCCCATATTGAGGTATGTTGTGAGGCTGAACGAAGTGTGGAGTTAAATGAAAAGTTGGGGAAGTACTTGGATATTCACCAGTCACCAAACACGACTAAACCCATTGTAAACAAAGTTTCGATTCTGAATGGCGATCTTTCATCGGGGCAATACTGCGAGTATCTATAACTATGTAAATCTGGTATTCACATAGCTACACCTATCAACAAACTGATGCTGAGATGTAAAAGAAAAGCAACCTTTCTATAATGGTTTTAATAATCATCCCCAAGTGTAAACTTGTTAAATAAGTAAATTCTCGGGAAAGAAGAGTGACCTAGTTATCTAGTGTTATTTGAAAACAATTCAAATTAATGGAAATACAAAAAGAAACGTTCTATAAATACCATAATGTCCGAAAGGAAGAATTCAACCTACGCAAAACAATTAAAGATTTTGAAAGTCCAATTCAAAATACCCATACCTTGAAGAAATTTCCACACCAACTGAAGTTAATATTTGAATCTATTAAACATAACACATTGTTTAGAGGTGACCTCTCCATAAAGAGTAATTTAAAAACGATAAATAAATGACTTTACTAATCACCTTTCTAAACAAATCAATGTTTACATAACATAAAATATACTGTCCAGAGACATCAAATAAATCCGAAGAGAAAAGTGACCTACCTAAAGATCAGAACTATTCCGAATGCCAAAATCCGAAATTTACAAACCCAAACAGGTATTTACTAAAACGGTTCTCCGCTAATTAATGTATTTTGAAGATTTATTTGACTATTTACATATGCCGTATTCGCTATTGACATTTGAACCGTAACTCGTCACCGGGGTAACGTACTATCATGCCATACAAAAAAGTGGTTTTCCTTGCAAAATACCTTGCAAACACTAACGATTGTTGGATATATTTGACAAAAATTTGCAAACCTGTCGCCGTTATAACAAAAAAATCTTTGTGCAGTTCTCATACCTGACCGTAGGATTAATGTAGATAAAATATCTGAAGATAGACATTTAACTATTAATTCAGAATGAAATTAATCACTTTCATACGTATGTGCATAAAACTATTTACCTTCTTTCCATGTTATGACAACATCAGTGGGGTAAGTGAGACGAGTGGAATAATTATTATTGCAGTTTTTTGTCATTTGAGAAGGCAATGTTCAAAAATGGTGGAATTTTTATCACAATTTATATGCGAAAATCGAATAGATTGAAATGACGTCCAATTATCTATTTCATTAAGGATTTTAGATTCCTAGTAAAGTTCTCAATCTTTATTGTGTCTTTGCCATATAGTTTAAAGTTTTGCTAATTAAGATTGCCACTATCATGGCAGTACAGTTTAAAGTATAGATAAGATTGCCATTTTAATATATGGTACCTGCTTACAAGTTTGTTTTTATAATGCATAGTTGGTTAATTCCATGTAATTCCATGTATGTATGTCAAAAAAATTACTAGTATTATTTTAAAAAACTCATCCATTGTCTTTAAAAATAACAAATCTGAACTCTTCGAAATGATAGAGACACTAGCAAACCACTGGAGAAAAGCTTGCACAAAAATAAATGAAATGATTTGATTTCAGATTTTCAAGGCCAAAAGTGTTATTATCGTTTTTTAGGGGTTATTTTGCCGTGTTGCACTTCCTCCTTCTTTATCCAGCGTTTCGGACAGTGTTATAGTAGCCATAACAGCATACATTTTTGCTCTGATGATAGCTAAAGAAGGAGAAAGCGTAACACGACATAAAAACTCAAAAAATAAACGATAATTCTGGCTGTATTCGAAAAAATCCGAGAAACAAAATTAATCAACATAAATGAAATTGACGGCAAAAATATGACTTCATTATTAAGTCGACCATCAATAATGATTAGGTAAGACTTTTGGAGAAAAACAATAGTTATCAGAATGATGCTGAAGTTGTAAGAAATAATTAAAATAATATACTCCAGAAATACTTATAATATAATAAAAAGTACTATTGATATTAGGCGGTAGATCACTGATGATCAACCTTTTTAGCCGGAGGGCCAATTCATTAATTTTCAGTGATTTGCGGACCGCAGGGCATAGGTAAACATAGCTTGACACATAATCTTGCGGTCGTTGATGTCCTAAACCTATTTGTATTTTTTTTAAATGTAACTCTTCAAGGTCAAACAAATCTATAAATGCCGTTGATTTTTCTGAAAGATAATAAACATATTTTTTAAATCTGATGGACTGATTCAAAATAGATGAACAAAGATTGTCGTGAAACACTTTCGAATATTCTAACAAACACTTTGAAAACGTTAAATATGTGATCGTGGCACCCGGTTTTTGATAATGACTTCAGAAGGCAAAACCCTGACGATTGCCAAAAATAAAACTATCTTCTCTTCCTACTTATATTTATCCAAAAACATAATTATTTGGAAGCGTAACCATCTCGATCACAAACAAAATTTGATCAAAAACACTTTTGGTTTCCGTTTTAACCTTTAAAATGTGTTCAAAACTTTGACAACTGACTAAACACACTGAAACTGAATCCATCTAAGACAGCATTTCAAATGCATTGTACATATATTTTATTTATTTATTGGACAACTGTTGTGGGAGGAGATTTTATAGAATAAGTTCTTTAAATTAAATCAGGGAGTGACTTCGAAGGTCGACCTAACTTAGAGTTGGATAAATGAGATCTGCAAACACCATATTTGTCTGGAAGCAGCCTAACTGGCCCTAGCGACTACTGACTACTAGCTGCCATCTTGCGGACTTCCAAGCAAGCCTTTTGCACTGCCCTCTGTGAGTGCATCAGCTCTTGGCTAACTCACTTCCCAACAGAGACTAATAAAATCGTTTTGTATTTGTGATCAACGAACCGGTGGATGCAATCTGTTTTTCCGATCAATTTTGAATGTCATAAATGTATTATATATATTTGTACAGTGCCATTGAGATGTTTTTGCACAAAAGCGGCTCTATAAAGATCATAAATATATTATTATTAATATTAACGTTTTCCGCTAAACCCTTTCTCAAAACAGAATACTTAACCGTTGAATATTTCTTACGGCTAATTTTAAGATATTTTATTTAGTCAATAGGGCCGTTCAAAATGAGCTCGCAGACCGCATGCAGCTCGCGGGCCGCAGGTTGTCTATCACTGCAGTAGATTATAGTTTGAAGGAACAAACCAATAAACATCTTCGTGAAAAGAATATTTAAACCATTCCGAGAGCCGTCGCGATATCACAAAGATACAAAGTATTGAAATTTACGAGCTCGTAAGTGTTTGGACTTCTCTGGAGATAAATTCAGATTTATTTGTTTTCATATCGCATTTAAGGGTTAATAAGGCGGGTATCTCGAGTGACTTAATGATAATTGTTATTATTGGGTTTTAACGGAATGTTTACTTTGAGGTGTTGAAATAAATATTTGCTGTTAGACACAGTTTATGATACGGGAACGTAGGGTGCGTATAAGGGTACGTGCTTCAAATATATGGAATTTTAAGTTGCAGTGGTAATTGGCCAAATATTTTTTGTTTATAATAAAAATACATAATAATAATAATATTTGAATAATTTATATAGCGCCGTTTTCGTGAAAAATCATCTCTAGGGCGCTGTACAGATATATGTATTAAATTACAGCCAGGAGTCATAATAACTAGTAACTTACATCTAAGAGTTATTTCTAGTGTATTACTAGTAGAATAATAGTAGAATGAGGAAGTTCTATAATATTAGGGTGTTTCATAATTCATTTTAAAAGACGGGTACAAAATTTTACGGTATCTCAACATACTTTGGTATCTCAACATGCCATGGTATCTCAAAATGCTATGGTATCTCAACTGGCTATGGTACAAATTGTGCTGGATGGTGTTTAAATCCATCAATGAAATCGCCCCACCCTACATCTCTGAACTATGCGTCCCGGAAAACACTGGTCTGAGGCAGTCAACTCTTAGATCATCTACATCATCAGCTGTGGGCAGATTGATGGAACCTAAGCGCAAACCAAATACTAAGTTTAGTGATCGCGCTTTCGGAGCATCTGGGCCAAAGGCTTGGAATAAACTCCCTCTGGAACTAAGATCCATAACAAGTCCAACAGAATTCAGGTCTAAACATATCTAAACATATCTAGTCATATGTACCCTTAAATTAAATATACCATTCCTGATAGATGTTAATTAAGTGTTAATCTCAAGTGACCTACCAGGTCAGTATTGTACTGTGTATTTTCTCCATAAATAGTTAGTAATAACATAGATCACTGTAGAAATGTATTATAAATTTGTACAGCGCCCTTGAGGTGATTTTGCACAAAAACGGCGCCACACAAGTCATCCAATTATTATTATTAAAGTCCAATTATATCCAATTTTCCAATTATGTTCTAAATCCTGTATCTAAATTTCGCTAATAAACAATAAATTAGTTAATGTTGATTAAGTGTTAATCTCAAGTGACCTACCATGTAAGTATGGTATTGTATATTATCTCCATGTATAGTTAGTAGATCATTGAAGAAGCGTATTATATATTTGTACAGCGCCCTTGAGGTGATTTTGCACAAAAACGGCGCTATATAAATCATCTAAATATTATTATTATTATCTCAATCAGTAGGTACCTATTTTTTTTGTAAGTCATCACGATAATACATTTAAATGGTACAAAATTATTTTCTTTAAATATATGTAAAGAATATTTGTAAAGGCTTATTTATTTATCTGCTGATGATAATAATAATGACATAGCATTTATATAACGCAGTTAAGTGTCATTTCACTTCAAGTTCGCTTTACTATAACATACCTAAAACGGCAATTCGGTATTCGTAGTCATGTTCTTAAAATCATTCCTTCAGTGCGCTTTACCCAATACTGATCTAATAATATAACACTTAATGTACAGTTTATCCAAAGCGATGACAAAACAAATAATAACAATAACAGCTGTATTATAGCACAGGACAAAACAAGAATATTAAATCTATAATATTATAAAAAACAGGAGGCAGTTTGTGCTCAGACATGAGAATATTCCAAATAGACATTTAAAAAAGACAACCGAAACTAAACAATTACCGGAAGTTTGAGAATATGGCTTATTGTAAAACATTGAAAAGAAGTTAAGATTTATGAATGGCAAGATTTTTTAAATAATTTTGATTTTAAAGCCCGTTTAAATTCAGCCAAATTCTGGATATTAGTAAGAGTTGAGGGAAGTTTATTCCAAAGGAGCGGGTCCGTTACACTAAAAGAGCTTAATCTTTATGAAATAGTTATAATGAAGGCGAATTCTCCAGTTAGTACTTTGTATGTTACTGTCTGTATCTGTTTTTTCTCCTATAAATATATGTAATTTATTTTGTATGTGATATTTCTAGGATACTCACCTTTTGCGTATTGAGCTAATTTTTGCTTTGTGAACGTAAAAAAAGCCTTCAGCTTAGGTTACTAAATACACGTTATTATTTTGCAACAAGAATTAACACCGACGACGATAGATTTGCTTGAAAACACTTCTTGGAATACTATCTCCGCTTTACGTCGAACCGCGCGCAGCTAATAAATTCATGAATATTAAATTTAAGAAAAATATTCCGAATTTTTTGCTAATTTTAAAATTAACATAAATGAATTTCATATGAAGAAAAAATGAAATCATGTTCATTATAATGTGTCTGAAACGTGTTTTGTGTTTGTGTTCCACATGATTGAACTGTAAAATATTATCTAACGCTTGATATGGCGGTCCAGCAGCTGCGTGGCCTTTGGGATCGTCTTGGCGCCAATAATTATTATTGGTCATCTGTCTCATCTGTCCATTTTCACATGGGCTCTATTAATCTCATTTAAGAAATCTTTCTACGAAGTAGGTTTATTAAAGTGTAAAAATTACGTTCATTTTTAAATATAATATATATACACGGAGAAAAATGTGTATTGCTGATTTATTAAATTCCGGTTAAAAACGGGATTTCAGGCCATTTCCTCATAAACTTTTAGTACATTCCAAATATATCGGAACACGTCTTCGTAAACCTGCGTTTTCCGATATCGTGATTATACATTCGTATCTTACTAAAAATGTTTAAGAAAACCAATCAATTAATTAATTTAGGGCCTGCAATCCTGATTTTAACCGGATTAAGAACAATTTGAAGAGATTTTCCACATCACCCGATTTCCTTAAACATAAAGGAAATTATACTATTAAACGTACCCTTATTAACTTTGTGATTATCTATAATAAATAAATGAAACAAGGTAACTTTATTTGAACCACTATAAATATATATCATATTTGGTTTCGGAACAACCGTTCCTTCCACAGGGCAAAATATATATATTTTGCAGGAAATTACTTATCCAACTACGGATCTTATAATAATTGAACCTAGTTGATATTTTATACACTGGTAACTGCTGTTTAATCGTGATAGATCCTGCTTTCGCACAGAGAAGCCTTCGAGCCAACATAAACCTATTTACGATCATTGAGGCATATAACCTCAATGGTTAATTGAGGATATAAAGTTTAAGTTGATAACCAGTATACTTAACATTAGTCGTATTTTCATGGGATTAAATCCGGTTGATGCGGCTGATTATTTAAATGAAATATTAACCTGGAACCATCGCATTTAATGTTCATCAAGACAGGAATCATAATTATTATCAATATTATTAAATTCTTCAATCTGTTAACTTCACCCGCTATAACACAGGGGCATCCCTAGCATGGTGGTTGAAATAACATCCAATGAAAATTTTATTTGAAATAAATAAATAATATGCTACGTATACATACGCGAGCCGAACTGCCGAACTGAACCTCAACTTATGGGAAATAAATCGCAAATGGTGCGAAACGTCGTATGCAGTTGCTTCGTTCCTTTCCCGTAATTCGTGGCTCGGTTCGCGTTTCGGTTAGCAAATCTATAAGTACCATTACACTGTATAATCTCCGACCGAATAAAATAATATTATAATTAATTGCCAGCCACAAAAATTTATGCAGTTCATATAATATTTAATATTTATAATATTTCAAACAAATTCATTGTTCAAAGAATCCATGATACCAATCCTGCTTTTTTAAAAAAAAAATATTCTCATTTATTTGCACATATAATACATAATAACATATCGTATATAATAACATAACATATAATAACAAATAGTATAAACAAGAAATGAAAACCCACTAAGGCACTGCCGTAATATAAAAACGATTACTTTATTTCCAAGTACTTAAAGTATAAAATACATAAGTAGAATAAGTGAAAAAGTTTTTTTTTTAGTTAGGTATCATAAAAAGTAGAGAGAAAACATAATGTACTACAGTTTAGAAAGTTACAGCAAGTGAGTTGTAGAAGGATAGATAAATTTATAGAAAAAGCGTTTCAATATCTGCGTCATTCAGCAATAATTTTACCTCATTAACATATTTTATCATATTATTTATTATTTGAGTTTGTAGTGGTAGAAGGTTAAATGTACGAGGACCAATGAAACTGCTTTGTTTCTGCATTAATTTAGTATTGGTTTGGGGGGTGTAAAATATATTATTTGTTCCTTTGCTCATTCTGTTTTCATTTATTCTTTTTTTTTTTTAAATATATATTTCATAGTTTGTAATATGAATAATTTACGAATATTAAATAATATAGATTCTTTGTATAATAAGTCGGTCGAGAATGTTTTATTTTTACATATAACTTTAATTACGTGTTTTTGTATTATTTGTAAAAGCTTAATAAATGTATCAGGTGCACCACCCCATCCTATTATGCCATAAGTGATTAAATATTGCACCAGGGAAGAGTAGATCATTTTCAATTTTTCAATGTTTAGAATTTCCTTAAGTCTATAAAATATGTAGGTAAGATATCATTATGGCAGTAGTATAAAAATGAGATACTTGAAACGTTTTTTTTTTTATTTAAAAAAAATATTATACTTATAACTATTAAATATATAATACATGTTTATTGTTATTAAATAATACCTCCATACACAGAGAAAAATTGGTATTGCTATTAAAAAATTCTTCAGATTATCAGTAATCCAGTTTTAAAGGGGATTGTAGACCTTACTACATACGTAATATACTAAAAATAATAATTATTAATCAGGAAACCTGTTTTGAGATTTTCACGGCCAAAAGTATTATAGTGAATTGTTTTTGGGGTATTATGCCGTGTTGCGCTACCTCCTTCTTTATCCAAAGATTCGAACGGCATTGCAGTGTATTGCATTCAGGGCATATGTGTAATACACTTAATAATTACACATCTGCCCTTATGATGGACGCTGCAATGCTGTCCGAAACGTTGGCTAAAGAAGGAGGTAGCGCAACACGGCATAGTACCTCCAAAACAAATCACTATAAGAAATCCTGTTAATTCATTCGTTAAGTCCAGCAATCCCGTTGTTAACCGGATTACCAATAATCTGTAATATTTGAATTGTTAATTATTAATATTTTAGCAATTCTGTTTTTTCTCCGAGTAATTGGGAATAACTTGTGATTAGGAAGAGGGTAAGTTCAGTTATATTCAATTTTCCAACTATGTCCTAAATCCTGTATCTAAATTTTGCTAATAAACAATTAGATAATGTTAATTAAGTGTTAATCTCAAGTGGCCTACCAGGTAAGTATTGTCCTGTATATTATCTCCATAAATAGTTAGTAATAACATAGATCACTGTAAAAATGTATTATAAATTTGTACAGAGCCCTTGAGGTGATTTTGCACAAAAACAGCTCTATACAAGTCATCCAATTATTATTATATTTATATATGACATAAGTCCGATAAAACCTTGTATGACCGTGTGAAAAATTTAGAGATCTGCAAAGAAAGCACGGCTAATGTAACAAAGAAAGGGACGCTCAGATGGCTTGATCATGTAGATCGAATGAACGAAGAAAGGAGTATAAGAATATATGACTAGAATGGTAGAATAAGTCGGTGATGCTCTGGGAACACGTGGCAAGATCGAACGAACCGAATACTTGAGTCGAGTCAAGAATCAGAAAAACAGAAGGGTAATAGACGACGTATGAATGTAAATGAATCAAGTTATACACCTAGGTATTCATTAATAATAATGATTATTATAACATTTATTTAGCGCATTTTTGTGTGGTTTCACTTCAAGTGCGCTTTACTAAGACAAACTTAAAAATAAGTACTATAGGTCATGTTCTTAAAATGACTTCTACAGTGCGCCTTACCCAATACAGAACAATTGATATAACACAAAAATGTACAGTATATACAAAGCGATGACGAGAAAACAAAAAATAATAATAACTTTGCTATTTATTAATTAATTAAATTAATTTTGTATTAAATGCACAGGAAAATAATAACTAACATGACATACAAATGTACTGTACACGCAAAGCTATGATCAGAGAAGAAATAATTAAAAGCATCAGTGCTAGAGCACAGGACAAAACCAAGAAGATTTAAACTAAAACATAATGTAAAACAGGACGCAGTTTGTACTCAGAAATGAAAACATTAAAATTAAAACAAAATCAAACATAAAAAATGTACAATGAGGATCAAACCGAAACCAAACAATTTCCGAAAGCAATTGCATTAGTGATAAGCCAAGAAAACTATTGAGTAAAAATATTATCCAATCATGTTTATTTCAAATGTATTTCTGGATTTCTGGATCTGGATTATACTAGTTATTTTAAGTCATCATGAAGCATTTTTATGTGATAATGTCATCAATGAGCTATTTTTTTATTATTATGCCTATTGTATAAAATTTCTGCAGGAACTTTAGTTCTTTAGGCGTTAGGACGATCAAATACAGAACGAATTAGTTTTCTAAAACCCATTATCTTGTTACTTCAGTGACAACCTAGTCATTTCTATTTTTATTCTTTCGTTAATCTATATCTGAATATGAAAATTAAATTATTGATAATGAAGCAAAGTTGAACGTGTGTGCATTATGTTTAAATGGTAAAGTGAGCTCACTAATAACAAATATGTCAAAATTATTGAAATTTATTTTGTTATGCACGAAACCATTCAATTTTTTTCCTTACAAAGTCCAAACTAACACATCAATCTCAAGTAGGTAGGTACTTAAACGAATTCTGGGATAATACCAGTAGCGTGGCAACTACATTGGTAATTGGGAATCTGCCAAGGACCCGAACCTTACCAGGCTCCACTAACCAGATTCAGGAAAATTTTCATGGCAAATTTCCATTCTCCCGTTCATCCACTAAGTGGGTGGATTGTTCGGATGCGTTATTCACTATTCAGATACGAACGATAAATATTTTATGCGACGCTACCTTTCCACCCACACACCTTTAACAAATCTGTATGCTGAATGGGTATTTTGAATTAGCGGCGCAACGTAGGTTGAAACCTTTTACAATTTGTATCTATGGTGATAATAGTAATATTTGGATAATTTGTATATTGCCGTTTTTATGAAAAATCACCTCAGGGCGCTGTACAACTTTTTGTAAGTTCTTAAGCTCTATCTAATTTTATTATTTACAAACAGATACAGAGAATAGGTCACTTCAGGTAACACACTTTTATTACAAAGTTTAAACTTGGAGAATATACGATTTTGCACACAGAGGACACTATAAGAAAAACACTGAACATTACCTACATGATTTTACATTTGCTATTATACCCGCCATCACAATTGATATTTCATTTATTACAAGACTAGTGGCAAAAGAGTTGATTATTATTTTAAATGACTTTTTTTATGAAATGACCTCAAAAAGTTAACTAATTCTTATTTATTTAAATATTTTGCAGCATGTTTAATCTTTAATCTTAAAAGTTTTGTTTAGTTTTTAGCTAATTTCTAGCTTTCTGAAATGCCTTTTAATTAAAACGTCACAAAACCGTGCTTTAAAAAGTACACGGAGGAAAATGAGTATAGCTGATTCATTAAAATCCTGATAAATATAATGACGAAATGCGAAAAATTGCAATTTTTATGTACACGTGTTCCTACATCCTCATAACACATTCGTGTTTTACTGATATTTTCTTAGGAAATCTGTCAATTCATTCGTTAAAGGCCTGCAGTCCTGTTTTTAATAAATACGAGTAATTTGACCAGACATTTAATTAGCAATATTTCATATCGGTAAGTTTTCTCGGTGTAGCAAAGTATTATATTTTATGATTTTTTTATAAATTTATCTAAAAAAATCAATTCAACTTATTTTTTATATATGGGATCCGGGAAATAAGCTTGCCTCGGGTGTGTGACTCTGTCCCTACGCCACTGGACATGGACGAAGACCGTGTAATATGAATAAAAATATCATTATACGCATAAATCGTATTAAAAAAAACTTGAAGCAGTTAGGTATCTCTGGAAGGTGCTGAAGAATTTTGATGATACACCCATCACGGATTTCTTTATCCGTCAATCTCCTCCAATTGATAATGACCTTGGGGTCTGGCAGTGCAACAGCTGTCATAATAATTCGAATGCTCATCAGTAGAAGGAAGAATGGCTGTTTTTCATCTCGCCATTACCACTCGTTATACCGGCTGTCAATAGAAGAAGCTGTGAGGAGTTTTTACAATATCTTGACCTCTGCCAGAGGTCCTCTCGAGCCGGATGGTGACCTAAAATAATACAATAATAACTATTTATCGGTTGGGAATAGAACACGCGAGTATTCCGACGACCTGAAAGAACACAATGGGACTGGCGAACCGTAAAGATCGGTCACTCGTTCCAATAACTAAGAATTGAATTGAAATTTTTATTTTTACTGTAGTCTTTGTGCAAAAAAATAAATAAAGAAATGCTTAGCGTAAAAAATCAACAACGCCACTAGGGCAACCATTAGCACTTAAAAAGTTCCTATCGTCGGGACTCGAACCCGTGTCCCTTCGATTGAAGGGACACGGGTTCGAGTCCCGTTGGCGTCATGTATCTTTTATCAGGAGATTTTTCAATGTGGATGAGTGTTTCAGGCGAATAATTATTGCTTGTAAAATAATTGTTACCCTTTAATAATAATAATTATTATTTTTTTGGTAGTACATACAAGATAATCTACCGATAAAATTCGTGCATAATATCTCTGAACATCATAAGCGAAATAGTATGCATTAATATAAAAATCAGACTGTTTGACACCCACAGGAGCAAAAGTCAAGGATCGTGTGATAGAATGATTGAGTGGCATTACAGTTCCACTGGCCAGTGTTATGTGAGCGGGTACATTTATAATGCATGTAATCTAACACTTGGTATCAGATGCTGCCACTGCCCCTGCCCTGTCTCTTGTATCGTGTCATCCCGCCTTATCTCTGTTCACTGTCCATTCACGAATGGAGTGCTTCTTGTTGCTTGGGACGGTTTCTCCAACTTTATAAAAATAAAATTGCATAAATTTTTATATCGAATTATTTCATATATTCAATATATTTCAATATTCACTTTTTTTAGCAAAAACGAAGGCCCTCGTTACGATAAAATGTTTAAGTATTTATAGATCTAATCAATTAAATGATTCTATGAGATATATGCAAACTACGAGTATTACGATTAGATTACCTATACTGTCACCAAATCCTGACATATTTCTAATGATTGTTAAAAACACATCGTTTTTGGATAGCTCTTTTTTTACTTTTTGAAATAGTGGCATACAGAGCTCCGGGCCAAAAAGGCCCCTTTCTCTATCATCATTTTTAAATTGGTTGTCGGAAAACAGATTTAGTTTTTTGGGAAAATTTATTTGCAATGATACATGTCTGCAGTTGGTGGGGTAATTTACGTAGGATTTGTTTTAGTTTTTAAATTTAGTTTTGGCATTTACGTCGTACTGGGCGAGACAATTGATGGACGGGTTTTTATGGGTTGGAATGCCCGAATAAAAATATTCCACGAGATTTAAGATGTGTTCTTTAAGGAGAGGGACTTCAGAGTCCCGGTGGAGCTGGGAAACCCTCATCCACTTGGGGACTCCCAGGTTTCTGCGAATGGATTTATTATGGAATTTTTGTAGTCTATTTAATTGGGTTTTTGAAGCGTGGGCCCAGATTGGGCTTTCGTAGGTTAATTTTGGTCTTTTCGTGAATTTGTATATTAAAAGTTTATTTCTTGGAGATAATTTCTATTTTCTTTTGCATATGATGGGGTAAAGGGCTGCAAGGGTTTTAATGGCTGAGTTTAATGTTTAGTGATATGCTTTACCCAGGTTAATTTACTGTCAAAGGTAATTCCGAGGTATTTAATGTAGTGTTGCCAAGGGACGTTTTCTCCGAATAGATGGATATTGGGTGGTCTTTTAGGGCGTTTACGGGAGAAAACACAAGCGGCGCTTTTGGAAGAATTTTTACTAATTCGCCATTTTTTAACAAAATGATTGGATAGCTCTTGAAAATTGTAATCTAGGCCGTCAATTTAAATTGGTTTCGGGAACCCACATCAGGGCCCCCACCACGTTCCCAACGACGGTATAAGAAAACTCAAAAATAATGGTACAGTTGGGAGGATGACAGCAGAACATTGAAATAGACCCACCCTTGTATTCTATTATCTAGGTGCCTACCTTGTGGTGGATTACTTTTTGTTCTTCCAAATGCACTAAATTTCCACGCCAAATTTTGATTTCGTCTTTTGGGCGTAACGCAGCGTAGAGTGTATAACTTGCTTGTCTAATTATATTGTATAATTTTTACGATTTCCCCATCTTTGTTTATAGACCTCATCTCTATGTTTGTTGATGGCTTCATCTTCTAACGATCGGTATTCTATTTGTAACTAACAAACCGTTTCACCACAGGGTAGGCAACAATATTGGACCGCTACTGCACAACTCAACCTTGTCTCAAACTCCTTGCAATATTAATAGATCAATACCTATTGTTCTCTTACTCCGACTCTCTTTATACCCGACCTAGTATATGATTAATTTGATCGAGCTATGTCTTTCTCGGGAATCCGCTACTTCTAAATATCATCCCTTTCACGTGATATATATTATCATTGCATTATTTTCTCTGTCCATCCAATTTATTTGTTCAAAGCATCTTATTTCCAATGATTTTACTACACACTCGCCTCCGGAATCTCATTTCTACATCTTATATATCTTCATTCATCCATACTCGGTCAGATACAATAAATATATACCTACGTTTCACTGCCAGATATCATCATTCCTCGCATCTTTGGAATACTTTTTTACTAATGACCATCGCTGTTTGGAGTAACTTAGTTTTTTTCCCTAGATCTTCAAGATTCAATAAAACGAAATAAGCCTAGAATTTTAATAATTATAAAATTAAGTTGCAATACTGACATCATCTATATCACTACGTTTGCAAGGTGCAGACAGGTCAAGAAAGGCGACGCCAAGAACGTCAGCTTAACATTACGTGTTTATAATTTATATAACCGGGTCACAGGTCATCCGATGACTGGTAGCTGCTCACTTATCACTGCTCATTCATGTAACGTGACGACACTGCTTCATTCTTATCTGTTCGACGTGTTTATTCGGTTTATTGGTGCCTGTTGAACAGTTCAACTGTTGACAACTACATTATGGTCCTACCAATGAGAACTCTGTGTTGTGGTGTGATATCTCTTTCTGTAATATGTGTGGTTTATAAATTGCAAGATATATAGAGAGTATATAGCCAATCCTTTAGCGTAATGCCTATAGAGATCATGTTGTCTATTTCAGTCTTCAGTACTTGGCCAACGGGTCATTTTCGGATAAGATGATAATAAGTTGTCCCAGATTGTGTGAATTATGTGTGAACTTTACACAGGAGAGACTGAAAATAGATGTATATAGATAAAAATGTTAATACAATCTGTATTCTGGGGTCCAGAGTGGCCTCAATGGTACAGATTTTTATACATTTTCCTCAAATTTCCAATTTTCTAGTTGTAAAATGAAGGTTCATTTATGGACCACATAATATAATTTTATTTATAGTTTTAACTGGCGTAGTTTTTAGCAATGTATATCTACCCCATCGATAAGAAGTGGGCAAACGAAATTCTTGAAATAAAAATTTTGAATAGTCCAAATGACCATGTGATATTGTAAAGCGAAATAAAGGAAGTTATAGTAATTAACTAACTAACCATCAAGGTTAGGCAGAGAGGACTGACCGCCAAACAACTTGGTCTTGGCACACACTCCCTGCCCCATTTACATTCATACATCGTCTCAATATAATTATATAAATAAGTTGTCTCAACGTGGCCTAACTACAGTTTGAAAGAGGCATTAAACGCCACAATTATAAAATATTAAAATACTTGCAGAACACAAAAACAAATAATAATATAATCATATCATACATACTCTTATACTATTATGATTCCTGACATGATCCGACTCAAGTATCTGGTTCACTTGATCGTGCCATGTCTGCCTCGGGCGTACCCGACTTCTACTAACGTTCATATTTGCGTCATATATCAAAACACTAACTTGTAAGAGAAACCCCAAAAAAAAATTTTTTTTAAATTAACTAAAACGTTTTAAGATGTTCTAATAAATAAATAATACTATTTAAAAAAAAAAAAAAAAAAAAAAAAACAATTTTAACAATCTTATTATAAAAATCTCACTCATTACACACTCTTTGCGGATGTCCAGATTTTTCTCAGAATCATACATGGTTTTACCACACATATACCTCAGAGATCTCATTTCAACAGCATTCAGTCTGTAGTTATAGTAATAGTATCTCGATTTAGAAATGTTATATGCTAAACAAATGTAGTTTTAAAAAATTCTGCACGAATTCATGCCTGAACATGCTTGTAACAAAGTAGGTTGTAACTTTTGAGCGTGTACTGTACATTTCCATGACTAGAACGAACGACACTTTATGACGATTCGTGATACTCGCTCGCCACCACTGCGACTGCAGACTTTTGATTCCTTTGTCTTCTTCTCACCGCAGAGTTAACCGCGGGGTACTAAACCACGAGAGCCATGGACGATATTGTTTTCTGCATCGCGATTCTTTCTCTGTACCAAATAATAGTAAATATGTGTTGCGTGTGTCGAATCGGCCATTTTAAATCACAATGGCGGCTAGCGTTTCCTTCCCGCCAAGAACGGCCGTCATTGTTCCATGGTTTTATTCAGCGCGGACTGCGGTTGGACTCTTGACTTTAATGTTTTTATTTATAGTTTCCAATTACTGGAGGATGGAGGACTTTCCAATCATTTCAGCGGCCACTTTTAGTGTTTTCAATGCATTCATTCCTGACTCCATCATGACTTTGACGTGCGCCGTTCCAGAACTGAGGGCCTGTACGTCGTAAGTAAGGAGCTGTTAACGAAGAAGGAACAGTAAATTTAAATGATTCTCTCTTCATGGAAAATAACTATCCAGTAAATAAAAACATAAAATAAATTATTAACCCTCGTTTTGCTAGGGGTAAAATGCCAATCGCCCGTCGTAAGAACCTCTTCGGAGTATTCGTAAAACGGTTAAAAACGGGATTGCAGGCCCTTAACGAATGGATTGATGGGTTTCCTGATAAACTTTTAGTAAAATACCAACGTATCATCACAATGTCGGAAAACGTGTTCATAAAAATCATAATATTTTCGCATTTCGTCATTATATATTATTAAGTCGAACGCAGCTGTATGCACACGTGTTCTGATGTATTAGGAATTTTCTAAAAGTTTAACAGGAAACGGCTTGTAATCCGGTTTTTAGCCGGATTACCAATAATTTTTAAGAGATTCATAATAAATTACCAACACTCATTTTACTCCATGCACTAGTTTTTTCTACGTGATTTCTTTGTATATTATACCGTCTTAGCAGATAATGTGTTAACATATTTATATTTTTTATATACACGGAGAAAAATGGCATTTTTATCACTATAGTGTTAAAAATGTAACTACATTACAATTGCCCAATAAAATATTACACATTCAGAATATATACACGTTTTCGACCGTCCTCATAAAACATTCGATTTTAACTGATAATTAATTAGGAACTCTGTCAATTCCTTCGTTAAACGCCTTCAGTCCCATTTTTAACAGGAAAACAAATAATTTTTAAACGCAATCAAAAAATTCAAGCCTGAGAAAACTATTTGTTAATTTGTTAAGAATCTGGTTAAATTATTCGTTTTTCTGTTAAAAACGGGACTGAATGCCTATGACGAATGAATTGACTAATTTCATAACAATATAACAGGACAGCGCAAATATTTTATGAGGAAGTGCATATAGGAGAGATATATTCTGACTTACTAATATTTTATTAGGAAATGGTCAAATGTAGTCACATTTTTTACAGTATCTTGATAAAAAGCCGTACTCATTTTTCTACTTGTGTCTTGACATAATTTCCTTGTTTTATTCACACTCAGATTTGTGAATAATATATTATTTATTTATACGATTCTCTGCCACTTTTTTCAATTTCATGACGAACATAAACTTCATAGTTCAAAGTGATTTCTAAGGATAACATCAGATTGGTCATTTTCAGTATTATTTGTTCTCATTTATAATTAATGCCCATCTCAACATCTTGTTTGGTGTACATATCCAGGTATTATTTCTTTCCTTTTAAATGTTGTTAAAATTCCTGGTAACCATAATAACACGACAGGTAAAATATTAATACTAAAGAAATCACAAAGTGCCGCGTAACGAGAACCTCGAAACTAGATCGCATTTAAGATAAAGAAGATTTGACCATGAATCAGCGAAATCAGCACGAGACTGCGGAATATATTATTACTGGGAAAGTGAGATTGATAAAGAAAGATCTATTGTTTCCTTTACGAGACAAAACTCAATTCGTTTCTGGGAAAATGTTGCAAGATATTGCTTAATTTCTGCGCAACATGAGTTCTTATCTATAGTATCTTGTAGACAAGGGTGGATAATATTTGGATGATTTGTGTAGTGAAAAATCACTTCAAGGGCGCTGTACAAATATTTAATATTTCTTCAAGGAGAAATCTTACTTATTATGCTTACATCAATCACAATCTTCACACGATCATACATGGTTTTACCAAACATATGCCTCATTAATCTCATTCCTACAGCATTCATTTGGGCATATAGAGCGAATGAACTTAGAAAGAAGTGTAAGGTGAGTATATGACCAAAATATGATAGAAGATAGTTAGTTATACCGAGAAAACTTACTGGTAAATATTTTGTCCATTTGTCGCAATGACAAAATGCGAAAATATTAGAATTTTTGTGAAGACGTGTTCCGACATCGTGACTCGTCTTATACTAACAATTTATTATGAACCTATCAATTCATTAGATAAAGGCCTACAATCCCGTTTTTAACACGAATACGAATAATTTGTGAATTTTTTTTTTTTAAATCAATATTTTTTTTCATGAAGTTTTCTTTGTGAGTTAAGTAATGTTTTTTTTTCAAATGCCTTCCATAAAAAAAATCTTACATATCTTTACTCAGAATTAGCTCAGATACGTATAATTTTCCAATTTTCAATTATATATGGTACCTCCATCACCGTTAGGCGAATATTCTTTCAAACATCGTAAAATCTTTCGAACGTGTAAAATGGTAATTTAGTTTGTACAATCTTGGTTCGGTTGTAACGTATTCTTATCCATATCTTACTGTACTGACACTGACCTTTGCGTGGAGGACTAACTGTGAGAAATAAGACAGGTGGAACAAACAACACACCAGGAGTACAGGTAATACTGAGGGGGTACCGACCAACCCTAATTACAATATTATTATTGTTCACCGACTAAGACGCCGTACTACTTTCCCTCCACAGAAATCTTTTTAAATTGCCCGAAATCATACAGCGTAATTCCTTCCTTCCCTACACGCCATTATCATAATTATTTATACGATTATATTACTATACAGGGATGGCGGTTTGATTTCTTGTAAGATAAGGGCTTGAACACTTTTATTTAAGACGTTAAAACCGTGAGAAAATTAAATTTATTTCTACTAACGTTTTTCTGGAAACTACTCCATAGATTACTTTTTTTAAATACCATCTATTTGAATGTCACTTTTGTTAACTAGAAAGAATGTATGAATAGTGAAATCTTGCATGTGGAAATTAACCCGCTTCCCGGCGTCTGATCGAGATGACACTCGACAGATAGAGTCGTTGTCGGCGACAAAGCATTTTATCAACTTTGCTCAAGCAATAACTCTCTCGGAAGGGTTTGAATAAAATGTCAATAATTACCAAAAATACATATTTTTGCAAACCAATGCAAAGATAAAAAAAAATCTAAAATTGGTTTATGTGTAGGTATGATTTACTAAATACGGGTTGTTTAGGAGAATTTGAACAATTCGTCAAACTTTAACTTTCATTTTCGGGTTCTGTGAAAGTCCTATTAAAATTCTATTATTATATCATTATAGGCTAGTTGCTTGACAGAACTTAAATAATAACAGAACTTGAAAAAATCTTTAACACAACTTGAAAATAAACTTTCAAATTTGTAAACATATAATACAAAATAGATACCATTACAAAACGCATAAAAAATTGTTAGCATTTAAAACCTGATGCACAGAGAAAAATTAATGATACGAAATATTGTTAATTAAATTATTAGTTTTCCTGCTAAATACAGGACTGGGGGCATTTAATCAATGATTTAACAAATTTCATAACAAACTACCAGTTACGCAAGAATATGTTATGAACAAGTCAGAACACGTATTATCTCGTTCATTATTTTTATTCGGACAAAGTCATCTACGTGAACGCGTGCTCATTGGGACATAGTCATTCAGTCACAATGTTAACAGTATCTTGCTCTTTTTACTCCTTGTAACACAATAATTAATGTATGTCAAGGGTCAAAGTAGAACAAAATCACAATACCACAACTTTTACGATTCCACGTTAAATTAAAATTAACAATTCAAAAGAGAAGCACCGGAAGGCGATATACTTGGCGGCTTCTTGTTGGGACCAGGTGTGCCTTAATCGTTCCACATTTGAATCTGTTTCCTTTACCGTTTCCCCGGAACGCGTAACCTACAAAGGAAAAGGTGAACTCGAAGATTTGTAATAGAACCAACGACTTTTAATGTCCGTTGTCCGAATCATTTCGCGTAACCAACGATTTTGTATCGTTACCCACTTCCTCAGTCGTGCTGTCGTAATAATTGCTATGGCAACTATGTGATATAATGTCTGTGTGATATTAGTCAAATAAACCCAGTTCGACTATTCGGTAAAGATTGACTGAAATTTACCGATATTTTAAGGAATCGCTTCATAAAAATTAGAACTAAATATTTGTATAAATTTTCAAAGGTTTATGAAACTTCAATATCAAATTCAAAATTTGAAAATATTGTTTTTGTCTTTAAAATAAGTCAGATGTACGATTAATTTACAAACTACGTAAGTGATGATAAGTTTTTTATAGAATAAAAATACAGTAGAAATTATGAGCGTCTCTCTAATTTGAGGTTTATTCAAATAAAACAAAAGTCGTCGTACCTCCGTAGAACATGAAAATCATAGTATAAAGATGTATTCTGTGGTGAAAACCTGAAAATAAATACCTATTTACCTGCCGCAAGCAAATCATAAAACCTAATTTTAATACATACGAGATACTTACAAATAAAGCTTCTGTAAAAATAAATCTACATTGTAATCAAATAAATGTGTAAAAATGAGAGCTTTCTTACAATAAAGTAAATATCCAGTTTTGTTAGACTTTGAGATAAAATATAATTGGAAAAATCCTGAATAAAAAAAAATAACCTACGGTAATAAGAACCTACCTATGGTGTAGCGGAAAGTGCAGGTAAATCATTTAATGGGACCCTTAATTGTGTAGTGGTGAAGGTACTGGATGGATAAAAAATAATTTTATATAATAGTCACGTTGTTTTGTTTTTCAGGAAGCTGAAAATTAACATAAAAAATTTGAAAGTAGTATTATCAAATTGAATCGTGTCTAACCTGCGAACACAGTACTCATCTTTGGGCATTTGAGGAATTTTAAATCGGATGTATTTTTGACATCGCGTTCGAAAATATTTAAGTTCGCATGTCAGTGTACAGTGCACATTGTCATCTGCACTATTTGCAAATCTTTGACAGATATTTAGATATAAGACAAGAAATAACTATTTCTGACGATTTATATTTTGGTAGGTATAATAAAAACCTTAAAACTGTAAGGGTGGGAACTTCCTTCAAAAACAAATTAATGAATCGAATGAATCTTCTACACTTTCATACAAAATATGCAGCGTGGGAGCAAAACTACCAAAGCATCAAACGGTGTTCACAGTGTGTTGTCGTTCACACAGTTCCTCGATACTTAGATATTCACGTGCAAGACATGTTGTATTTTCCCAAAACACCGCCATATTGGCCGCACAACTGACTGCTGTTGGCAGTTATTTGTTTCAGCATATGTGGACTCTCGTCCTCAGACCAAGTCCTGCAGGAGGAGTCAAGTACCCGATGTTTCACCATCTGCATAGCACAAGGAGGATAGTGCCAAGTTTAGTGTGAGAGAACTATGTTCTGCCGCTTCGGATGACTAAAAAATGCCTTCCGAATAAAACGATAAATCATTTTGAAATCACAGATGATTACATATGATTAGGTACTAGTACTGCAGGACCGGACAATAGCATCGCGGAACTTCACTTACAAAAGTTCTGTTTAATTTATTCTTTTATAGCGATAGAGCAAAATACGTTTCGTTAATTTGTTGACCCGAATATAAGAATTTGTTGACGTTTTCCAGTACACCGACACAAAATAATATTAACTTAATATGCGAATTGAAAAGGAACGTAGGTTAACCCTTAGGATACGACCAACTACAATAGCAGTTCAGCGAAATCATGACTACATTCAGGTGCACTGCAATGTACAGTGTACTCGTATAGAACTAGGTTTTATAAGTGTTGAACGCATTTCAATATTGTCCATGAAAATTCCTAAGTAATACCTTGACATTATAGATGCCTGTCAATTATTTCAAATATATATTATATTTGGCTTTGCGATATTTACAAAATATTAGTTACCAAATTAAATTTATTGGATACCAATCACGATAATTTTTGACAGATCACATACTTTATCACACGACATGCGACCAACATTGCAAACTATTTAATTTAGCATGTAGTACGTTCAAATTTCTCAACATATAAGAATATAACAATTTGTGTCATATAACATTGTCTGTACTACTAATATACCATTATAGGTAATGTTATAATTATAAAACGGGACGGTATAAAATATTGCTAATTTATTATAAATCTCTTTGAATTATTCATATTCCTATTTCAAACGGGACTGCAGGCCTTTAACGAATGAATTGACAGGTTTCCTAATAAACGAAGGTGCAATCGCGAAGTCGGAACATGTGTTCATAAAAATTCTAATATTTTCGCATTTCGTCATCGTATATTATCATTAAAAACGCAGGTGCGTGAACACGTGAATGTACTAAAAGTTTGTTAGGAATGGCTTGCAATCTCGTTTTGAACAGAATTTCAATATATCAGCATTACTCATCTTTCTCCGTGTAGTATTCATTTATATTTTTTTTATTATCTCAATAAAACGGTTATACACCAATATATATTAATTTATTCGAGTTCTCCATAAAAAAAATTATCAATTGAGGTACATATAAGTATAAAAAGGTCATGGGGGCAGTTTTACTATTTTGTAACATAAGTCAAAAGATAGTTGACAAACTGTCTGTAAGTGACGTTGAAAATGTCGATGGTCAACGCAGAATCGTTAAACAGTTGAGTCGTTCGATGATTGGGGAATTCTGATAGGTAGAATTCCTCATATTTGGAGCATAACAATTGCAATTGTAGAAAACTAGCATTTCTTTTAAGAACAAATAGGTATACAGAAATGGAGAGTGTATATATATTCCCTCTGTTGTACTCCTTCTATATCTAGGATATGGTTTTGTAATGATGGAGCTATAATTTCTGAATACTGCGAACAAATGTTTTATACTAATAACCTTTTTTTATTATGCTATAAAATTATACCATGACTTCTAATCAAAAATTCTAATTACGTGAAAATTTTCATATAAAAATATTCAATGAACAGAAAATAGCATTGAATTTAAGTGTCATTTTCAAAATTATAACTGATAGTTACAATGTAGGAACCTACCTTGAATCATAAAAGTATTTATATTTATTAATTTAAACATCTATATTTGAAATCGGTAGGGATTTCTTTTGTTTAAATTTTTGATAGATTTTTTTGATTTTCGAGTTTACTGACGGAAAGAACATAAGGAAGAGAAATTTCTAATCGTCTCTCTTATTTGTCAACAAAAAATATAATTGTTGTATTTTAAAGAAAATTGACAATATTTGTTTTTGAAAGCCAATACTCCTAAGACAAATATATTATAATTTTTTTTTCAATGGTCTGTGCTACTAAATATTGATAATACTGGACTCATTTGTGAGTGCTACTTTTGTGAAACATCACTTCACGGACATTTACTAAAACTGTACTCAGATGAATTTTTTAATTTATTTTTTCGAACAACTTAGTAAGTAAAACCTCAAATTGTAATATTTAATTATTGAAGACAATATTAGCGATTCCTAAACAAAAATCTAAAACAGAAAATCAGTAAAAGAAACGGTCACATCTAGGACTCGAACCCAGATGAACCCAGAGTCCTAGATGTAACCTATATTTTTCTGATTTTTCTGTTTCAGATTGTCGTTAAGGAATCGCTAATATTGTCTTCAATGATTGATTTTTTATTTAAACATTACTTTTTTAAAGTTTTTTTTATAAAATATTATTAAGAAATATGAGCCTCACTGGGTGCTTACCCGTGCTGGGGCCCCCATTTTACAATTTTATGTGACAAATAAAAGTAAATAAAATTTACTGTATTGAAATTATGTTAAAAATGAAACGTATAAAAAAATTAAAGAAATAAAATAGAGTAATGAAAATATAAGTATTTTAAAAAACTTTGTTGATATTTTTAATAAATCATTCATAAGAAGCTCTTCTTGAAATTATGATATGGATGTTTGTATTCACCGACTTGGCTTATGGTAATATAATTACACAAACAAGTGTATATAAGTTCCTAACTAAACTAATGGCTATCCAAAGCAGTTCAATTTACTATCATTAAAGACTACCATTCACTTACACTAAATTCTAATAAAACCAAATTCATCACTTTCAAAATAAAAAATACAAAAAACTCTGTAGAAAACCTTAACTTGAAAAATCATAGCCCGCATCACTTAAATGAGCATTGCAATTGTCCCTCATTAAAAAACGTTGACCATATAACGTATCTGGGTCTAAAAATTGATGGAAATTTAAAATGGACCAATCACATTAGCTATTTAGATAATAAAATTAAAAAACTAAGTTATTTTTTCAAAACTATCAGGAATGTGCTCATTAAAAAAGACTTAATCAAAATCTACATGACTCTCTGCCAATCACTGTTAGAATACGGTATTATCGGATGGGGCAATGCAAAAAATATATAATAAAAAGAGGACATTTTCGACTGATCAATTGTACAAGGAATCTCAACTATTCAATCTCCGTAAACTATTTTTACTTCAAAGCCTGAAATATGTTATGAAAAACCAAAACAAATTTCAAAAATATGAACCCAAAATCAACTTTAGAAGAAATCATGTATCTTATACCCCACAAACCAATACCAAACTAATGCAAACTCACAGTAGCTTTATTGGACCTCGCACTTTTAATCTATTACCAAAAAAATTTCAAGTAACAACTAAACTAGCGCAATACCAAAAAGAATTAAAGTTGTGGCTGTACAATGCAAATGTTGAAGCATTATTCATTTAATTTTAACTTTTTCTATTTTGTTTCTGTATAGTTATTATTATTTTATTTTGTGTTACTTCATTACTTCATATATATTATCTTACAATCTTTATTTTTACTTTGATTTATTTTTAATACGCACCTCTTGCACAATCTTTTAGACTAACTTTAATTATAATCCTACCGTTTTTCTTTATATGCTTACTGTTATTTTTAGGTACAAAAATATAATCTTATACACTTATATTACCCACGCACAGGCTGCGCCTTAGTGGGTTCCCTTTCTTATTATTATAAAACTGTAATGTCAAATGTATAAATTGGGATAAAATAAAGGAAATAACAAAAAAAAAATATGTATATATACTAAATCCACTAATTAAAACTCAAAAAGCCATAATGAAAATTATACTGAAAGTTCCTGTAAGAACTAGCACTGACGAAATCTTCACCAATCTTAACATCATGTCAATTAAACAACTATATTCTAAAACTATATTCAATTACATTCATAAGTACAAAACCAAACAAACACGTACAATAGAAACACTAGATCTCATGGTCAAAAACTTATCCAACAAACTACTAATACAACTTTACTTTTGGGCAAAAGATATACTTCTTATATCATAGTATTAAACTCTACAATAAAATACCACTCTCACTCAAAAACCTCAACATTATAACATTTAAATCTCAAATAAAAAGCTGGATACTTAATTTAGGAAGATCTGAAATAAAAAATATACTGATATCAAACACAGACTAAAAACGAATCTACTAAACTGAACTATACAAAAAAAACACTATCTTACTTATTTTAAAATTATTTAAAAAAAATAAAAATTATACTTCATGATATATGTTTATAATTAAATTCATATGTTACTTTGTTGAAATATTAAATTATAATATGTAAATGACATCCTCAGCACGGGAGATCCCAGTGAGGATATCGTTATCTCTATATGTTACTAAGAAAAGAAGACAATAAATCAATATTAATCTACATACAGAACGCTTCAATCTACAGAACACTTCAATGTACAGAGCACTTCAATCTGCAGAACACTTCAATCTAAAGAACACATCATTATATAGAACACTTCAATCTACAAAACACTTCATTCTACAAAGCACTCAATCGACAGAACACTTTAATCTACAGAACAGTGAGCACTCTTGAAATGTGCCAACCAGATTTTCTCCAAGGGATGTTCTGGCTGAGTTTATTTATGCTTGTTATCACCACATGACCTGTTTGCTTCCTGTTCGATTTTTGAATTTGAAACGCCGCCAACAACAGACACTCTTCCGACTGCTGTTTCTTTGACAGCTGTCTGCAATATGGATATGGACTATCCCAGAACAGAAATTGCATCACATGTTTCAATTTCAAAATGGTGACTTTTTTAACTTTACACATGCAAAATTTCGTTAGTGCTTCTTCGAAAGGGGAAAAAATCGCCGGTTTTATAAGTTTATTATTTAACGGAGGCAGATGTTTCATACGAAACGACAGGACACAGGACATGTGCCTCTACTGAACTCAAATTCAGTCAATTATAATGTCTTGTGATTTTTAAGAAGAATACCTGCTTTATGCAAATATACAAAAGGAATTTTTAATAACTTGTAAGTAATTTCATTAATTTGCATTGCATTTTAACATGTGTTGTGGTCGCTAATTTATCATTACTAGTATAGATGTTAATCAGTTATGATATTTCATTGGAAGATGACCCGAAAAACTAGCGCAATTGATCCAATCGCGTGACCAACATTTTGTAGACTTAAAAAGAATACATCAGTTTTACATCTCGTTTATATTCAAACATCTCAGTTGTGGAATCATTTGCCGGCTTTTGTATTTCCTCTTTCCTACAGCATGAGTCTCTTCAAGACCCAGGTTGAGATCCTATGCATAGTATCGCCAAATATAATTAAGGGTCCTAACTCCGCTAAGGTATCCCTCAGGGCATCACGTGTGTTGTTGCTCGTTAATACATTTAAAGACATTAGTTGATGTCAAATCAGAGTCTTACGTCGAAAATTATGAATAAACTTGGGCAGACCCGTGAAAGATCACGGGATATTATATTTGTAGGATTTGTAAAGTTAAAAGTAATCATTAAATATTCGTCGTTCAATAAAATAATTAGAGACAATCAGAAATTTACCATTTGAGTGAAGTCTTAATAAACTTGATTTATTGTACGCATTACGCAGGAATACGTAGGAAAATTTCATATCACGCTTGCATCCACGGACAACCGAAATTAGTAGGCATGAAATCATAAGCATAACAAATGTTGTTTTAGATGGTACAAAGGTTTCATTTTTTCACGTATGTTCCTAACTAACTAACTTGAAGTACGTACCTGCCTACTTCATTGCATAATATCCGCAATATTCATTGACTAAAGTGCTAACGAATGATGAATGGTTTAATTGCACTCGCGAATAGAGTTCCGAATTATTGTTTGCAGTCGGTCAGTAATAGATTATTATAGTGACGTGAACCAAACACTGGGTTTGTTTTCCGCTTAGCTCAAGGAATCGGGTCGAGAAGTTGTTTTGAATAGCGTCATGAATAGTGCACCAGTCTGTTATGTAGAACTGTGCCGAGCTTACACTAAACAACACTAACTTTAGATTCAACGCCAACTACTTGGTACATGATGCATGCTCTGCATTCGAACTGGTTCAATGGGGCTATTGATGTTATGTACCTACTTGGTATTCGATTTATAAAACAAATGCAGCATCTAATTCGACAATTAACCGAGCTCTTCATACTCTAAATAATAATTGTCTTAACTCTAACATTGACATTTTTTCGGATTCACTGCCCAAATTCAAACGTGGCATCATGTCAATAATTTAATCTATTCAATGCGCATACATACAGATACACACACACACACACACACACACACACACACACACACACACACACACACACACATACACACATACACACACACACACACACACACACACACACACATTATCGCCAATCGCCACCAGCGCAAGAAGGGCATGATTTCGTTTGGATTTGGAGAGTTTAGATTTTTTACGAATAGCTTCGTATTTGTTTAGGTCTTTTACGTTTGTTCCATTTTTTCAATTATATTTATTTCATTTATTTTATATTATAGAAACAAACAGTACATGATTTACAGAGATGAAACAATATACAGGAATAAGATACTTCATGTTGTGTACCTATGATATGTTTCCTTGTAATGTCTGCTAAATGGTATGTTTATTCCGTAATTACCAGGTGACTTGTGTAGTTTATAGGTGTGTATGTGACGTGTGTAATATATGTGTGTGAGTGTTTGTGTGTGTGTGTGTGTGTGTGTGTCTGTATGTATGCGCATTGAATAGTTTAAATTATTGAAATGATGCCACGTTTGAATTTGGGCAGTGAATTCTGGTTATCTGGTTATATGGATTCCTGGCGAAACATGGTTTTGTATTATAATGTGATTTTTTTTTATTTCGCCTGGTAGCAAATTATATTATTTAAATATTAATTTCTAGTGTTGAGTTATGGTCAGTTAGAAGGACACCAAGAACCAAAATTGAGCAAAGCAGAAAAAAATCAACAACTCAAATGTAATATACCTATCTATCCATGTATACGCATACATAATATGTTAATAAATTAATGTTTTAAGGTATCTTCAGCTTCAAATCGATGTAGTCTTAAATTAATTAATGAAAAAAAATCACTACACTGCGTGGGAAGTTAATTTAATGATTATCGTAAGATTTAAATCATATCTAGTCCCTTCCTACATATTCTGAATAATTAGATATGGATAAACTCAAATTATCCATTCAACCAAGAGCAGGTGCTGAAGCTGATTCTTTTAACAAAAAAGATTTAAAGTGTAATCCAATAATATTTTTCCTCCGCCTGAGTAGCTACCAATCATTAAATCGTGCCATTATGTAGGCAATGGAGAAAAAAACCTTCGCATTAATTCAATGTACAAACATATACACGGAGGCTATTTCGCAATGATCTTTCTGATTTTGGTAGGGTGACAATATGGCTATAAAATTATTAACTTTAACAAATTCAACACTAATATTTTGTTTCCACATTTTACAAATTTAATAGGTACCTGCGATTTCTAAGTAGAATAATTTTAGAGCAATGTATCTACATCGTATTGGGTAAGCTAATAATCTACAATATTCAATTATTATAAATCTGATATTTTGGGTAGTCTAATTCTCACAAAATACATAAATCAAACTATACATGTTATTTGTAATATTTTTAAAACATTACTGAAAAAACCTATAACCTAACCACTAACTTATTTTTTTTACATTAACCCCACACTAGCCTAGGTTATCTTTTTAAAAAAAAAAAAAAATATTTGAGGCACAAACAGGACATTTAAAGTACATTCTTGTGGTTAGTATAAAATAAATTTACATAAAAATATAAATGTCCCTAGACCCTAGACTAATGTGTCTGCAGCAATCACATTTGCACATTCACTGAAGGAAACACAAGAATACCAGTATTTTTTTTTACAAAGCTTAAAATTACAAGACATTTCAATTTTTAAAATATGTTTATATTAGGTATGTAGTGGTACGCCACTTCTTGATTCGAACAGCATTCTAGAAGTTTCGGCTTTTTCCAAACAAGCTACTTGGATGTTCTTTTATTCTTTTTAATTTTGTTTTGGCAATATCTACATAGCAACCAAAATGTTCGAGAAGTTTCTTCACCTTATAAAAGCGACAGCATGAAGGATCTAGTCAGTCAGTCAGTCATCAATCCGCCATCAGTTAACAAGGCTCAGCGAGTGATCACCCGCGCTCCTCTTACTCGCGCGTTAGGACGACATTCTTCCCGGCTACTGCTCATGGACTCCATCGGGACATCATTATAGCGCCTGGCCGTCCCTGGCCAGCGCTACAACGGATGACAGCGCCCTGGTTCCAGCGCCTCTGACCAGCGCTACTTCATCCACGCACCATGACCACCACGAGGATACGCAGCATCCTCACTGGTCTACACAGCTCCCGCTCAACCGCCTACAAGGTCCACCGCACCTTCGGCCTTCCCGTCAGCACTGGAGTACTGATTGCCAAGATCGCCAGTGCCTGACAGTCAACGAGTCCGGTCACCAGCGCCCGGCGTCGACTCACTGACCCGCTTGACCTGCCATCACCGACTGCATCCGGAGAATACTACATCTGTCCTACGTCCACTCTCATCACGGCAAACTGACTCACCAATAAAACACTGTGACCTTCACGACCCGTCTTTCATTTCGTGCCTCCTCGCCAGATCCCCAAAGGTATATAATAGAAAATATCAAACCATCAAAAATCAACAAACAATATTTGTTTTTTTTTTTAGGTACAGAAATCGTGGAGACATCTCTTGAAACAAGTTATATTATTTACGAAAATATCTATGCAAGCATGTGTTTTAGCAGGTGACCGGATAAATCATCACAATGATAATTCATCACATCTTTAAAAAGTTATATAAAGTCATGGAAAGTGATGAAACAAAAACTGTATTAACTGGGTTAAGTAGGTTAGGTTAAAAAAAATTTTTCATCGTTTCTAATGACTTTATATCACTTTTTAAAGTGTGTTGTATTGTCACTGTGTTGAGTTATCATGGAACCGTTTTAGCAATATTGTTGTATGATCGAGACATTCTAGACATAGGATTAAAATAACCAGTGTTATTGGTAAAAATTTCTGTCCAAAATATGTTAAGCTTTCTAGTGAATTTGGGCCTGGCTTTTAACTTGATTTGATGGACTATGTTACTATTGAGAATGCTGTGTGGAGGGGTTTTTTTAAGAAAGGGAAGGAGAGGAAGTTCTGTTAAGGTAAAAGGTGTGAGGGTTGTGTAGGAATCTAGGGATCATTTTTTCAATCGTGAAACGGTCGTCGTGTTTATTTGGTCTTGCTTTTACGTATTTTTTCAATATCTACATACCTGGCGAAAGTTTGAAAAGAGAATTATATTTGAGATAGTGATGTTTTTTTGTAGAAATTGAATAATTGCTTATTTGAAATTAAAAAAAAAGTTTTTTGGTTTATATTAATTAGGTAGGTATTTAAGTACTTACTTACAAATCTAATGATTTCAGGAGAAATTATGATTTTGTTTTATCAAATTAATAAGAGAAAATTAGAGACATACTATATGGACGCGAGGTCTACTTGTTCACAACACTAATAGCTATTGGTTTAACATGGTCACCCCTTCAGCTGCGAGCCATCTCTCGTAGGCAAAGCTGGACCGGATGATGCGAAGCAAAATAATGTGATGGATAATGAATGTATATAATTCTCGTATGCAAAGATCGTGACATCCTGTCTGTCCGCCGCCAGTCCGCACTGACACCTGGCGGAAGAATCCCGCTTTTTATAACTGCGGAAAGTTTACACCGTAAAAAACGATATGGCCTTTAACGTTGTTGGTCCTTCCGTAGGCAGTACCATTCTGAAATCCATTATTATATCTCCGGAGATTACTGCGAAACCAAAGGGTAATGCGTTTATCTTTTATTCTTTATGCGTTTCGAGCGGAAAGTGTAAATAATTAGCAGATATATAATTATTTTCATATTATATTGACTGCACTCTGTTAATACTTTTTAAAACACTTCCATATTATACACACGAGGGCTATTCGGAAAGTACCAACCGTTTGGCTATAATTAAATAAAACCTGCGTTGATACAAACATTTTAAGAAGTGCCTCTAAAACTACAGCATTTCACTATTTTCAAACATATTCGCCATTTTAATTAAGTACCATACCTCATTTTTTTAAATGATAAACTAACGTTTATCCGACATGGTTTTTTTACATAGCATAGAGAAAAATAATTTATTATAAGCTATAATTAGTCGCCTGTAAATAAAGTTGGTTGTGTACAGGTGGAAAAAATATAATAAGCAGTAATTGTTGATTGAAGTACTAGTATATATTGAATTATTTGTTGGGTCAGAAATAAGCCGACGTGGCCCAGTGGTTCAGAGCGTCTGACCAGACATCAGAAGGCACGGGTTCTATTCCTGTCGGCGGCATTTATTTTTACTCGGGAGATATTTTCAATTTGTATTGATATTACAGGCGACTAATTATTGCTTATAATATACCGTCTACATTTCGCATCCAACTATTTGTCACTGTAAACAAGGCAATACACACGCCTGAACTCATAATGGCCATAAAGCAGGTAATTCATCTAAATTTTAAAATGACCATATTTACAACTACTTAACTGCTATACACAGGTGCTTCCTGCAGGTAATAGTTGTTTAGGTCCTTCGCACGAGAATCGGTTATATCAATTTATGCAGCTACCAGCCAGCCCTTGAATACTCACTTCCCGTAGGTACAAAGTACAGGGTGACATGGTAGGGGATATGAAATTTTAATTTTAAAAAGGGTAACAATTTTTTTTAAAGATAAGATGATGTAGGTACTTTTTACAGCTTTATGGGCTGTTTAGACACTGAGAAAACTTACTGATATAAAAAATTGGTAATTTATTAAAAAATTTCTTGAAATTATTGGTATTCCTGTTTAAAAACGGGACTGCAGGCCTTTAACAAATGAATGGACAAATTTCCTAGTGAACTATCAGTAAAGCACGAATATGTTATGACGATGTCAGAACACGTGTTCCGATATAAAATGAAGTACCTACTAATAGTTTATTAGGAAATCGCCAGCTATAACCTTTTTAACAGGATTTTAATAAATCAGCAATATCATACTTTCTCCGTGAAATATGAGGCCTCAGCACGGGTAAGCTCATCCAGTGCGGCTCATTTTACCAAATATTTTTTTATGTAAAAATACTGCCAATAAGATTGTTGTTGTTATTGATAAAAAAAAACCTTTATACCTTTTGGGCCCTCTTTTATTGTTGACCGGTTTCACCTTATAACGAGTTTCTTTAGACTGGCATAGTTTCAAGTAATACCCGTTAAAAATAAGATATAATAAAGAAGTTTAGTATGTATTTTATTTCCAAGGACAAATTAGAAATAACTATTTTTCTGAATGATGATTAACGCAGAATAAAATAAGATTCAACACATGCAAAACAAGTTGTTTTCGACGTGGTAATAAAAGGATTGGTTAAAACGAAGAATGGTTAGAAACTAAATCATTCGATAAAGCTAACTTAATGTAATAGGTACTAAAAATGTGAGTGCATTACGATTGCCTCCTAATATATTTATTCATAATATATCCGAACACATGTTCAACGCTGGTGGCTTTATCCGAATAAATATAATGGACGCGATGCAATATAATTATTATTTTATAGAAAACGTTATTTGTTACTAAATTTACCAATTCAATCGTTATAGGCATCCAGTCCTGTTTTTAAAGAATACAAATAAATTGACAAGATTTTTAATAAAATAGCAATATTTCATGTCGGTAAGTTTTCTCCGTGTACAACGTTACACTTTTATTAAAATTAAATAAAATAACGAATTTCTAGTTAATTCGTAATTATCGCCTAAAAATTCGCAATATCGCAAACGCCATTTTTTATGTCGTATGTAGGTATGTTTTATGTCTTTACTAACATAAGATAAGTGATGTATATTCGAAAGTAGGTATGTTTTATGTCATTACTAACATAAGATAAGTGATGTATATTCGAAAGTAGGTATGTTTTATGTCATTACTAACATAAGAAAAGTGATGTATATTCAAAAATGGGTATGTTTTAACTAAAAAAAAAGCTAACTAACAGGTAATTAACAACAAATCGATTAACCGAATTATCGAATTATCAAATGAATTAACCGAATCGATTATTTACGTGAACATTTTTGGGTCACCGTGTTTATTATATTATTAAGGTATCCACCCTTGCGATACATATGTTCATCGGATTTGATTCTAAACTGGAATAAATTACACGGACAAACGCGCACGCGTCGACCCTTAACATCCTGTGAAAAAAATCATGTATTTTTGGAGTTTCCCACGTTATGTAATGTAACTATCCATATCCCGTATTTTTGGTCAACTTATTTACTATTGGGGTTTTTGAATTCGACGAAATAATGCATGCACTTTACTTGTTCTGAATGAAAACTTTTTTTACTATCTACACGGAGAAAACTAACTGATGTAAAAAATTGCTAATTTATTAAAAAATATATTAAAAGTCTCAGACTGCAGGCCCTTAACGAATGAATATGTTTTCGGTTAAACTTTTAGGAAATAAATAATATATTACCGCGATGTTGGAACACGTGTTCATAAAAATCATTATATTTTCGCATTTCCTCATTATGTATATCAAGGCAAAAGCAAGTTCATGAACACGTATTCCCATATATTAGGAATGTACTAAAAGTTTAACAGGAAACGGCCTGCAATCCTGTTTTTCATAAATCCCCAACTTTTGCTACAATTCACATTTACGTAATATATTTTCTTTACACTCCTTTCTTCGCTCATTCGCTCTACATGTCCAAACCATCTAAGCGTCCCTTCCTTAATCTTACTCATTACGCTTACATCAGCCTTGCACTCTTCGCGGATCTCCACACTTCTCACGCCTCAGGGATCTCATACATATATAATGTAGCTAAATCGATTTCATGTAAAGTATTAAAAAAACTTGCTAATGCAAAATAAATAAATAAATTTTTGATAAAATTTTACATGAGGTGTTTTATTCCATAACAGCGTAAACATAAGTTTAATATTTTAAAGGAATGAATTTTCATGGTTTTGCCATTTTCAGTGATTTCCAAACAAAACAAATGCAAATACCGTATGGTTACCTAGGTAGGAGTCTATGAAAGTAAACGTTAGGTCTCATAAAAGTAATAATAAATGTTAAAACCTATTAAATGCGCTTAATTTTCTGCTTCCAGCCATTTTATTCCAAGAAAGGACTTGCTCCAAGATCCAAGGACCACCGGCGGTAACCTTCCATTATCAAGAGCAGGGGCTGAAGCAAAAACAATGTCTCACCAATCACATACTCTTACCTACTCAAAACATGTCCAGTCTCGTTCCCACTACAGCCAGACGCGTAGACCCGTCCCCTACGCACATCACTGCAAAAGCACCTGGCTCATAAAATCAGATTCGGCAAACATCGGAGTACTGGCGTGAGAAAACTATTCCAATCGAATAAAAAATCGCAAGCAATCAAAAGCTTTCAAGCGATATTGGAACTTAATGCTATTTTATTTGAGGGGTTGGAATCGTATGTGCCGTGGGTTTGATATGAGCGGTTTTGATAGACGAGGAACACACCCTTTTATTGTTATATTGTACAATATTCTTTATAAGGCTTTCCATTCATTTGATGTTTGGAATTCTCGAATGTGGGACACCTGCAATACACATCTGTTTGTCAAACACACTCATTCAGGGTTAGGGCGGCGTTGTGTGTGGTGAACTGCGTACCAATACGAACACTCGGCAGTATGCAGATGTGTGGGTCTTGCACGGCGTTATCAGAACAGTTCCCACGGTCAAATTGCGGAGCCATGCAATTACTATGGTAATCCGAATCAGGATTTTGTAATAAAAACAAGTATTTCTGTTTTAATTATGGCATAAATTTGTACTATTAATGGATTAATAATAACTTTCAAAGAGGCTTTAATGATTTGGCATCTCATGTTTCACGGATGTCAGCAGGATTATGTTTCTGTTTCTAAGTATCACTGTATTAAATTTTGCGGCAAGTTGAAAATTTTGCATTCTCGAAACTCTCTGAATGTCTGGTTTGTTATCTTGTCAGTTTTTCCAAAGCTGACCTTGACTTTTTAGAAGTTTTTTCATTTCTATCTAATCCGTACTTTAACAAATCCAGTGATTTTTGATTACAACATTGATAACAATGCTCTTGAGACATTAACACAAATCAAAGACTTAGGTATCACTTTTCAATTAAATCTTTCCTTTGTTAACCACATAACAGAAATCTCTAATACGGGCTTTAAAATGTGGAGATTTATAATTAGGCTAACCAGAAATTTTAACAATATAAAGTATATTAAATTGTTATATATTTCCTATGTAAGAAGTTAATTTGAGTACAATTCTCCTGTCTGGAATCCACATTATAATATACATGTACAAGCTGTTGAAAGAATACAAAACAAATTTTTACCTTTTTATAAATTTTAAAATGGGTATTCCAGCAACAATGACGAACGACAACATTCTGTTAAATTATATGAATATGCAAAAAAAAATTTTTTTCAATAGAAATATATGAATGAGTAAAGGAAACAACTTTTAAAAATACAGTATTATTGCTAAGATTTTCTGTGACAGTTTCCCTTGATTAACTTTTTTGATTTCTTATAAAATTATTTACAAAATAAATAAAAACTACTTTTGTACTTGAAATCGAACGTTTCTAGTCAAGCGATTTTAATGCCTATTACCTACATTTGTGACAACATAAGGGATACCAAGAATATAGCTGTACAACCACTCTTGTAAATTCATCAGATGTGTGTATATAGTTCATATAGTATAATATTTATGGAAATATAATACAAAATACAAAAAAAAAATTTTCTTTGAATAATTTTGGCCGTTGTGTTACTTTTTTTACTTGAAATTACATATTCCTGCTTTTTCCTTACAACATAATTAAAAAGCCTTTTTAAAGAAATATGAAAAATTACTCACTTTCCTCAAATCACTTTATCAATGATCATCACGAGACTAGTAATTTTTCACGGTTTGTTTCTTAGGACGGGTTTTTTTAACAGAATATGAACAATTCATCAAATTACAAAGTTAATTTTCAAGTTCTGTTCAGGTTATTTATTAATTTTTGGGAAATCGACAGTTTACATTCAGTTTTTACATAAGTATTATATAGCTAAAATAAAAACAATTATGGATTTCCTCCTTGTGACTTTACCTCTACTGAGACAACATAGTATGGAATAAGTAAATTAAAATTGTGAGAAAGGAATATGAATTAAAAAATTTATACAAAACAAAAGATTATGTAAAACGAAAAATTTACAAAACAATACATTTATAGCCATGGAGAGAGGTTGTAGATATAAATCAAATCATAATAGAGTTATAAATAATAGAGACATAAACATTATTTACAAACCATTAGAGAAATATTCTTCTTTGAACCTCTTGTATTTGGTTAGTTCGAAACTGAAAATATCAAACTTGGATAATACGCTATTTTAATTATTGCATAGTCTGTTCAGGGTAGAATTCTGCTTATTCAAGTTCTATTAATATATCATTATTGCCCAGTTGTTTCACAAAACAGAATTTTCACAAAGCTTAAAAATCTCCTTTGAAATTTGACTAATTGTTTAAATTCTGCCAAAAACCCGTACCTTGTAGACACTGAAGACTTAACAGACACTGCCTAGTTAGAAACAATAATGTTTTCTGGGTCATAATGTATTCACACTTGTATTGCAGCTTATTCTTGATGCACGAATAATTATAAATATATTATTATGTATTATATTCTTGTCTTAAGTATTTGGCTTAATTCTGTACATATACATACTTATAATTTTTTTTGCTTGAATCTAAATTTATAACATAAATAAATATGTTCCTTCAGCCATCTTTTATTCAGACCAATCTAACATAACAGACAAATATAAAGTGACCAATATATTAAGTTGTATTCAATAAGTTGCTATCTTTGTGTCCTTTGTGCGTAATTTTGCATCAATAAGCACTGGGACAGGTACCTACTTACCACGTATTATCCGTATTATATTAATATTACTGTTCAATAGTGCCCCGCCTCAATAGTGCCAGGTAGGTACCTACTGACTGTGTGTGTTGCCAGATTGACCCTCTTATTATTATTATTGCGAGCATTATGTGTGTATGTATGTATTGTTGGTCTCGCCCCATATCAGCCCGGGTGTCCCGCATTAAGGACGCGCCTCTCATTTGTACCAGCCTTTGTATGCAGGGAAGGGACAGGTTGGTATGCGGCGTAAACAGGATTAGCGCAAGGTTATGATATGAGTGGTGCTTCAACTGTTTTAATTAATATTATTAAATAATACGAAGAGATTCCTTGAAAATGTATGATTCCCGTCACCTATCACTTATGTTTAAATGCGGAAAAAGTACCCTCATTCATACAAACAAGCGCATCATAAAATCAAGTAAAAACAAGTATTTTTTAAAGTTAATGCGATGCCATACGTAGTAATGCAAAATCATGTGTTTTTGGTTTGAAAATTTTGTCGCCTAGAAATGTTTCAGATGCTTTAATTAAATACTGCGAGTAGAATACATCATGGGCTTTGAAATAATCGAGTATTTTTTAGATAAGTCTTTTTATAAGTCCAGAAAAAAATTAATGTATAAGGCCTATGAAAACTGTTTTTAAGTTCAAAATCTCTTACTTACGAACCCATTTTCGGTTATGATTTTATTGTATAATGTGGCAAATTAAGTTATTTACAAAATGATAGAAAAAAACACTTTTTGGCCATGTTTTTTTCTTGCGGTGGTGTTAAGCGGGAATTTAAACCTTATCGCCATCTACGTAAGGGTTATTATTTATTATTGATAGCAGCTCAATTTAAAATATTACACGACTATTTAAAATATTGCATCGCCTTAAGGGCATTTGTTGAGGAGGCCAAATTCCATTCAGAGATACATTGCCATGATGATGATGAATAAGATATCCCTATCAAAGAGAAGTCATCAAAATGCTTGTCGGAACAGCTACTCTTCAAAATATCGCTCACGAAGACAGTGTAAAATTTCCAACAGAGTTCGCAAATGAGGAATTGTGTGACAGTTGGCAATATCTAGGCTATGCATCATAAATACCATTTTTTCCTAGTTTCAACAGTGATTTAATCCAGTCACAAGTAAATTAGGATTTCATAAAACTAAACACTTTGAATCTCCATTTTTTAAAATCAATAGATACAACAACTTCCATGATATTTCGTGTTCCAAATTTTTGATAATCCGAACGTTAATCAAAATTTAAAGATGCAGTTAACAAAACTCGAAAAATTACACACAGACTACCATTGGTCACAGTTCAAACACGAGCACGCCACTTGTGAATAAGCTATAAATAATTTTAAAACTGCCAAATCTAAATCCAACCTTATTAATTATCGCTTATGAGACTTATAAGAAAATCAACCCCGAAGTTTGAGGATCCCCGTTTGCAGTAGGGCCCATAAAGGGATGACGGTGCTTTGATAGGAGTGTGGGAACAGCGAGATGAAGTTTTTCGCAGTGATGGACATCTGTATTCCCTAATGGCCGATTCGCATTTACTCTAAACACAAACAATTCGTTCTTATACCATAGCCGACACTGAAAACAAAGGTTAGTTTTTTAGGCAGGTGCCGGTTTAACATTACTTTATAAAATCAAACTAATTTTAGTTGTCAGTGATGATGTGAGTGATGTGAAATATTCCTGCGTAATGTAATTCGAAAAATATTTAATGAACTTTTATTTTTCATAATTGAAACTGATTGTTCAAACCAAGTGCTAAAGTACGTACACAATGTATTTCTTTTGATAAAATTTTTGGCATACCAAAATTTGAAATTATTATTATTTTTTTTAATTTAATTATATTAACCTATTCATGATCGTAACATAAATATTTTATAAATACTTTCAGCTTGACAAATTCTACAAATTATAATAACCCCAGATTTTTCAAGGGTCTGCGTTACTACATAAATATGTAAGCGCGTGTAGGAATAAGGAATATCTGCAAACAAAAAAGTTATTATTCTTCTAGGTATTTTGATTAGCTAATTTTCCGATCTTCATTTACGATTCAGTTCTGTCAATATGTATGGGTGGATATTATGTAGAAACCGATGAAAGAAACACAGTTCTACAAAGGAAATTTAAGCAAAGAATAGTCTGACCTTTGAATCACAAAATACGCCCACATGTCATTTCGAGAATTCTTCATTATTCTATGCATATACATTCCTTATCTATTTTCTTCTTCTTTATGTGCCGTATCAGGTCCCCCCGACGTTGGCGATCACTCTAGAAAATGTCTCTTTGTCTTGCGCTGCCCGGAATAACTCCTCCACACTTCTAATGCCGGTCCACTCTCGTATATTTCGCAGCCAAGACATTTGTCTCCTACCAGGCCCTCTGCGACCCTCTATCTTGCATTTCAATATTAACTGGAACAAGTGATACTTCTCATTGGTAGCATTAAATCAATTTTAAACAAGAGCTTTAATTATTTGATGTCACTACATCGAACATAGTATTTTTTTATGTGAAACCCCACAAGAGTTCCAACTGCTCCCAACCGTCTGGACTTCAGTGAGACTATGGCATCCCCAATTTGGGTATTTTATGATGCTGAAGGTAATGGGAACTGGAAGGAGATGGGGAAAGGAAGGTGGGCCAGCTATCAGATCTGGTCGCCAACCACGGCCAAAGCCATTTCCGTCAGCCAGTCTTACACCAGGGCTATACTGAGAGTATCTTCCACTCTGGGACGTGCTGCACATATACTTCATATTATGTTTAATGAGTAAATTGTTAAATAATACAAATTAATCAAATAAAATTTACTTGAATTTGAACCCGTGACCTCTGGCTTGCTAGTCGAGAGCCTCTCTCCTTGACCACTGAGGCCATCAAAAACATATAACGATAGAGCTACAATTAGATAAATATATAACATCAATGAGTAATTTCTAACCTTAGAGAAGTTTATATGAGGAGATATGTTATCAAAAAATGGCGCTACAAAAATAGATTAATCTGTTGAGATATTTGGCATTATTAATATGTTAGAGGGGCGACATTTGGAATTTGGAATGTGTATCCTATTCAGCTTCCATCGTTCCGCAATTATTGAATTCATTAGTAAATAATGATGTGGTATAATTTATTTTTCTAGTTTGACTTGTTTTTCACATCTCACATCTTCTTTCCAGTAATTTTTGGTTGCTAGTTGATGGCATATTAAAATGAAATGAGACTGAAGGGAATGTGTGCAAAGTCCGAGTTGTTTGGCGGTCCATCTTCACTGCCTTCCTCTGCGGAAAACGGTATTAGTTAATAAGGTTAAAATCTCAATTATTTGGATCTGATGGAGAAAAACTAATGATCACAATGTATCGTCAACTCCATAAAATTGATTGCCCTGATTTTTAAGTTTATGAATATTCCTTTACAAATTTGATTTACTCGGTTAACTTACACAAGTTACAATGAAAATGATCTAACAAGTAAATGTATTATTATCGAGAATATAACGTAGTGAATCTAAAAAAGGAATAAATTGCTTAATTATTCAAATTACAAATTACACAATATTTTATTCGATGTTATTTTGTTCATTTTTCAAATCATTTCAAGGAACGCCTCAATTCTGAATGGTGGTCAAAAAGTATATTCCACTCTTGAACGTTATATATACACTAAATTGTATATTAATAATTTGTGACAACCTTACCCTTCGACCACGCAGGTCATACTGGCTTATTTTTAAAAATCAGTAAATTTCTTTGTTGAATTAGCGTAGGTGTATTCTTCCTGTTCATTTTCTCTTTAATAAATAACACGTAAAAAAATGTTTGTAATCGTAAGGGTCCATCCGTTGCCCGTTTATGGAGGAACATCTTGTGTTGTAGCCATTGAAACAAACAAAAAAGTAGTTCATTCACCTGTGCAAGGGTATTCGTTTTTTACTCCTAATTAGAATCGTGGGAAAGATCGAAAACAATCCGAGCGAAATTCCTATTCCACGTTTGGCTGCTTATTTGTCTCCTTGTCAACACAGTGATGGAAGTGCTGCGAGGATGAGTTTCATTGGTGAAAGAAATAGATCAATAGGGTATCAGTGTTTAAGATGTCATCTGTGTGTAAATATCATATATTTCAAAAATCATATTCATATTGAAATGCATACACAAATTGCATAGATGTCTAGCCGATTAGTATTTACTAAAAGTCATGTAAAGAAAATGTTAATTATTTCTTGCACTAGTGCTCAAATGCGTCCAGCTTAAGAAAGATAAAACATTAGAAAGCTTGCAGTCTGCGACATTATAAATAACTAAATATGTAAAACGGTTAATTAGTATTGTTTATTTCGTATTTAAACCTAAGCAGATTTTTAAAAAAATTCTTCAGGACACAAATTTTTAATTTTTTTATTTTCGTGAAAATCGACAATTTATATTTTATCAATTTTTACATGTTTAGGAAAGCCAAAATAAACCAGTTTTCGATTTCTTCCTTGTGGCTGTACCTCTTAAAAGACAACATAATAACAAATAAATAAATAATATCCTGATCAATTTTTGTATAAATAAAAACAAAAATTTAAAAAAAAAACACTATATTTGTGCAATATCACGTCATGTCTCAAATACCAAAAATGTTTGCTCGTTATGCAAATTCGATGACTTGTATGGCGTTCTAAAATTGTTGTGACTACGTTACGTAGTTGTATCTCTTCGGTTCTATAATCCAAGCACGTCTCCATTTCGCGGCGGTTTCTCCATTGAAATTTTCCTTTGACGTTCACCACATTAGTGCCACATATCGGATTTCCACGTCAACGTCCAACTTCTGCGGTCGGAGAGGTCTCCACAGCACTAGGTGGTGAGAACCATCAAAGAGTTGGAATACAAAATAAACTCAACGGCTGCCAAAGTAGAATCAAAAAGTGATTATACTGATTATAATTCAGACCAACGTAATTTTAGACATCCCACTCAAAGGAACAACTGGGCGTTTGAAAACCCTATCAAGACCTATGTGAAAAATCTTTTCTTTACACGACGATTATTTTCATTCGTATTACGATTTCATAAGGATAGTTGTTGCCATTAGCGAAGAAACAATATTTTGGGACGATACTAAATCGATAAAAATGAAAACACCTTGACCACAAACATAGATCGCACGAAAGTATCTGTTGTTTGGGATTGCCGTTGCCATCAACAAATTATCAAAAATACTTGCTTAATTCAATTACCGAATAGAAAAATACGTTCACATTCAAACATATTTACTATGGACTTTTTATCATCAATATTACAAAGAAGAGTGTTTGTGATTTCGTTTTTAATACAAATATACAGTTTTATTTCAAATTTAATGAAATTTTGTAAATATGACCTTAAAAACAAGATAAAGGTCATTGTCTACATTGAGATTTGTAAAAACCACGCCATCCCTTTTTCACCCCTTAAAATGGAATGTAGACCGGAAAACGCTGATGCCAGTTTTAAATATATAAAAAATAATCTTTATTAGGTAGTTCTATTTTTTTAATATTTTATGTTATTTTGTATACTCTGTATACATAGAAAAAAATAAACAAATAACATGATATAATTACATAAACCAGTGACAGAAGACAGATCTCAATTAATGTTGGCCATCTTTATTGTACGAAAATCGGTACCAAATTGATCACGTCCTTTGTTCACCCCGAATCCATATGGAAAAATGACTCATATAACATCCAAAAGACAGAAGACACACACGTGTCAAACCTCATCTCAAACAATTTTCTAGCAAACATTTTAGTGATCGCCTAGAGACCCGAAATTTCAGGGGTACCATTTTACCTCAATTTGGGGTATAGGAGTTAAAAGTGTTCAGATTTAAATGATTGGAAAGGATGAAAGTGCCAAATCTAACATTAACCTTCATCCGCTCGCTAGGACGGCATTTTGCCGTATTTTTTAATTTTCGCGCAATTACCCTCCCTCCACTAAATCGAGATAAAATTTGGTTGAGCCATCTACTAGCTCATTATATCCACTAACTCGGTGGGTCTGTATGACGGCCGGAAAACGAAATTTCCTTTTTCACCACTCGGCTTAAAGTGCCAGTGTTTAGTTTCTATAAGTTTGGTACTATATTAATTTCACAGTACTCTAGATTAAGGAGAACACCTTTTCTCTCCAGTTTTCTATAGTTTCTTGTCAGTTTTCTATATTTACTTCCTTGTAATTGCTAGTTTTTTTTCAATCTCAATATTTTGCAGTGAAAGCCAAACGCAACAATACGTTGTTTATTCTTGTTCAGAGATCGGCTGTACTTCACTGATGAAGAAACCACACGAGTTCTGGCCAATTTGGATAGAGAGTAAATGTATAATGAAGTTTCAGTTCCCATTTGCGTGAATAACGATATTTGGTCAAAAATGTACCTTTAATGATGTGTTGGAGTCTATTGGTCCTAATCATTTCTAAGCATGCACTTTAAACGAAAACAAACTCACGAAATTGAAAAAAAAATCATGAAGAACACAAATATAAAATATTACAAATTTTCTAAAAATCTCTTCCTAATAAACTATCACGTGTTCATAAAAATACAAAAATTTTCGCATTTGTCATTGTGTACCTACTATCAGGAAAAACGCAGGTGCATGAACACGTGGTCCGATATATTATGAATATACTAAAAGTTTATTAGGAAACGCCATGCTATCCCGTTTTCAAAAGGAGTTTTATAAATCAGCAATTCTCATTTTTCTTGGTGTAGCGAGTGGAAGTGTGACTTTAGGAGGCGGGGGACGGATGAAGGTTAAACAATTTAATTGCAATGTTTCAATAATGGAATTTCACTATCACGAAACTGAGAGTACCGCTCTGGAACGAAGTATATTATTTTTATCCTTCTTTTTTAATTACTACAGGCAAGTGTAACAGCATGTACCCAAATGATTTTCACCAGCGATTTTTGAGAATATTTGTTGTTAAAAGCATAGATGTCAGTCAACTGACGATAATATGTTTAAAAATTAAAAACAAAACAATATTTTACCATCCTTTCCCAATGGAGGTACTCTAGCGCCCACACCAGCACACATTGGATGCGGAGAAAGAAATCACAGGCTACGCGCTACAGGCTAAGTTAATTATCATAAAGGAACCTGTAGTACATTAAATCCTTTAAGGTAACCACGGCCGCGGTTTGATTTATGACTCTTCGTGGTTTTATCAGAGCTTAACAGTAAAATGCTAGTTTGTCTAGCTGTACTAGTTCCCTGACAATTCAGGATGGTGGCAATTCGACACACTTTTTAAAAGTGAAATAAATCAATAAAAGCGATGAAAATAACTGGCTTAAAAACCCAACCTATGTCACTTATCAAAAAAGTGCTGAATTTCGTCTGTCCTGAGTTGCCGTTTTACAGGAGTCCGTGTAACAGTGTATTTTACTACGAAAATTTTGATAACTTCGTCCTTTCATTGTTCAATACTATTCAGTTTGTTTTACTTCGAAAGATTTCATAACATCGTCTTTACAAGTAAAGTAAAGTGTCTGATAGGTTTTTTTTTTTGAAAATTTTTGATAACTTTGCCAACATTGTCCAATAAGTTTCAATATGTTTTACTTCGAAAGTTTCGACTTCGCCTTTTCATTATACATTAAGCTTAGGTTTGGTTTATTTCGAAGTTTTGATAATTCTGCCCTTTCACTATCCATTAAGTCAAAGTTTTTTTAGCTTCGAAAGATTTTATAACTTCGCCCTTTCATTGTCCACTAAGTTAGAGTTTGTTTAATTTTTAAAATTTTGATAACTTCGCCATTTCACTATCCATTACGTTATTTTTTTATGTTGGTAAGTTTTTATAACTTCTTCCTTTAATTTTCCATTAAATGATGGTTGGTTTTAGTTGGAAAGTGTTGATAACGTCCCCATTCATTGTCCGTTAAGTGACGATTTGTTATACTATACACGAGATATTATAATTGTACGAATTATGATTCTCACTGTCTTTCAAAAACAAATATTTCAAATGTTGTAATATCCGATCTAATAAATATAATAATATCAGTAGTAATGGAGGATAAAACGGCAACTTTAAATCATATAATATTCAGTGTTTTTAATATAGGGTCCTCTGCTAGCAAAATCGTATCTTCTCCGAGCGTAAACATTCTAACAAAACTATGTTTTCTGAATCAACCTGCCGGTAAATCTTTCTAAAATTACACCACATTTCAAATAAACCATTAGACCGTATAGCCTGTTAAATTTTTCTGTGTTTTGTTCTGTTTCATGTTTCGATTAGATTTATTAGTATTATCTTCCTCTTCGATGAATAATTGAGTAATTTTGGTACCTTCTTTATCGCTTGTCTGCTATCATTTTTCAGTTCCAATTTTGAAAATTAAAAGTTCGTTGAACTTGAATAATTTTACGCACTAGCCAGGAAAACAATTTCAAATCACCCACGCACCCGTGCACCTGATTTGAAGACGTATCTGCTCATTAGTTTAATTTTTTAATAATTTCCTTGATAAATTTAGAAGAAAGGTTGTTAGGAAGGTATCCAAGTTGATGTAAAACTCCACATTCTTTATAACATTTATCCGATGATTTGCTTCTCAACACTCGTTTGATTCCTTATATGGGTATATGGCTGTCCAGTCCCCAGTGCCCAGTGCCCAGTGCCCATCGTTAGCTTTCAGAATTAAAATACTCCCTTTAAGGTGAAGTATATCTGAGTAATAAAACAAAATTGATCTGAGCCTTCTGGCTACGTGTATCGGTAGGAGAGAATAACAGCGTAGAACAGGGATAAACAGGCTGTGGTACGAGAGGTGTAACAGTGATGGCCACTCTCACATAAAAAAATATATTAAAATTAGTTTTAACTAATTGAAACTTTACACTTCATTCTAATTGTATTATTTAAAATAAAATCAATAACTTAACCTAACCTAACATCGTTGCAGCTTCTCGCATGAAAGCCACGGACAATACCATTAATACTAAAGCATTTTGACATATAATCTCGTAACATTTTATTTTTTAACTTTTATATCGATATATATTATATACATAGCCACACACTTAGGAGATTGAGTTGGCGACGGCGTTGCATTTTTTTTATCCTAGTATATCTGCTACAGCACAATATAGACCTAATGCCTCTTTTCTGAATTATTTCCTTTCTGGATTCATGGATTTTATTTAATTTTTTTTTTCGGATTTCGTTCGCAGCACCATTGATACTTATTTGTGAAAATAAGCTAAATTTTACAAAGTACAGGAGACCTCCTTATATTTCATTTTTTTACTGTACTTTTATGTCAAACTTTATTGTTTAAATTTTTCAATATGAAAAAAAAATCACTTTAATACCAAAAAAATGGAAAAAATTATTTATTTTAGTAAATTATAAACATTTCGAGACAGCTTTTTTTTAACTGGGTAATTTTTTAATGGAATTTCCAAAACAAAACAATGTTTTTTTCCGTACACTCTGTTGTATGAACATAATAACAACACATGTTTAGCTCTCCTTAAATTTATATTTTCTTAATAATTTTCTTAATCAGGTCTAATAGATTTATTTATTAAATTTACTCTCTGTACTACATACTAATCAAAGCATTTAAATATATATAACAAGAAATCTTCCACGATGCAAACTCTTATTACACAATGTAAATATTTATTTATTTTTTACACTAACTGAGGTTCATCTTTGGGGATCCTGCGTGGAGGGTCATTTAAGAAGAGGAAATTTTGGGAAGGAAAAAGGTATGAGAGGTGGGTAGGGATCAATGTGTTCAGGAAATAAATATTTATCCAACAAATGGTTCCCGGGGCGGCGGTACCCAAACCGGCTTTCAAATTTTTATTTTTTTTGTTAATTATAATTGTTTTTGAAAAGTTTTTCCACCCCTTTGCTGAGTGTATGATAATTCATTATTATGGCATAACGCTTCCTGCTTTGAACAAAAAGCCGAAAGCACCAATCACCATAAACGACCGTGTAAAATATCAGAGCTCATCTCATTTCTGACGGATCGCTGCAGTCTTAAAGCGTCAATTATTATAATTAAATTTAATTAAATTAAATAGTTCACCACAACAAAAACAGATCGAACTTTTGTCTTGAGAGTTTTATCTTCTCAATAACCACATCTCAATGTAATATCAAATATAAAGATAATATAAATATTGGATATAAGCTTTGTAACCCAAACGGAATGATATGTGTTAATAGTTAATCCGCATAGGACTACCTCATGAACCATATCGTCATTTTTTTGGAGGCTGCGTGGAGAATATTTTTAAGGAATTGAAGAAAAATCCTGAGAGGAATTATAAACATTTGTCAGAAAAACACTACTCAAACTTAGAAGACTTGCAAACTTTTATAAAAGAATAAACATAGACTAAACCACATTTTTATGGGTTTAACTGACTGATATTATTTATTATTATGTATATTTTTGGATGGTCATTTTATTGTCTTGTCTTTATTGCCTTGTCTTCGTAAATTACCTTCATTTCGAAATCTTTGCACGCAATCATGCACTAAGTCAAGGATTACGCTGACGTCAACATTTTTTTATTATATGTTAACAGAGGCCTTGAGGTTACCCTATTAAGTTATGTTTGGGGATGCTGTGCGGATGGTGTTTTGAATGAAAGAACGAGTGAAGTATGTTTTTACTGTGCCCACGAAAAATAACAAACAGAAGCCGGAAAAAATGGTAAAAATGGATTATGCTTGATTAAAAAGGAGAAGAAAAAGAAACAAGACAAAACAAAACACGACATGAAAATACCTTTTTTTGTTTTTAATCTATATACAAAATAATATTTTATAGCATTACGTTGATATTCTTTAATATGCTGGTAGTTTATCATATCTGGAAGAGTGTTATAGAGTGTGTAGGCAATAGGGTTCGGAGATTTTATCTCATATTTTGTAGTGTGTTAGAGGAATGTGGATTGTATTGTTATTACGAGTATTGTGGTGGAGGATGTCTCGATTTTGAAGTGGCTTGAAGTTAGTGTGGGTTGATTGTTGGGTAATTTGCAGGATGGTGCTCATGGTTACAAGCTTAAGAACGATTGTGATTGGAAGGATACTGGAAACAAATAGATATCCTTGACATGACATGTCACACATTATGTGTCTCGTGGAAGAACAAGAAAATTTCTGAGAACTCGTTCGATATAGAAAATTATACATAGGTTACAGTATTACGCCAAATAACGTATACATGGATATTAGATTTATACACAACGACATATAATGAAATAACAAGAACAATTTACGTCGAGGATAATCTTGAATACATTCGTGAATACTTTATGGTCCAGTGAACATTAGTTTTTTACCAGGCAGGCCTCTTCTAAAAAAACTAATCATGACATCGATTTTTGTTGTTTAGAACATAAAATCTAATTATTGTAAAGATTGTTCAAATAGATTATTATATTAATTTATTTGTATAAGTAATACACTAAATATGGATAAAAAAAACTTGAGAGAAAATAAATAATGGCTAGTATGCGCTCGTCATAAAGTATCAGGTTTTTTTTAAATTTAATATTTCCATCTGCCCCGCTTAAATCTAATAACCGTTTTGCTATGTTTCGACCAAAGTATGACAATTCACACAGTTTCAGTTAGGAAGGGATTTCACTATAATATATTCGAGGTAAGGGAATTATTTTTGATATGTCGCTGTGCTGCTCGTTGCAGCAGATAGGTCATTTATGCCCCTCCTTCTGATTATTATCCTTTTATATAACACTTTCGAACATAAAGTACATAGGTGGTGTGTGCGATTGTACTAACCTTCTATTGTTACCTATTATTATTAAAAAAAACTGCATTAATAAATATAGAATAAAAAAATCAATACTAAAACCTCTACAAACAAAGATTGGTGGTCTCTGCTAAATATATTTTCAAGAAAACACCTTTTTAAGTAGCCTCTTTAACCCTATTAAATTAACCGTTTACTGATTGTTATCGCATGCATTGTTGTACCGGAAAAACAGTTCTGGTAGGCTCGGTATATGGTGTACAAGTTTTGTTCCTGTTTTCCTTAACTGTACGCAGTTTCGTCAATTTGAGCATACCGTATTTGGAGGCCACCGATAGATACCGCCTTGTCCATCACGACTTTAGTCGCCATATTGAGGTCAGTTCTTACACTCAAATTAAATTCATAATAACGGTCATATTTTAAGAAACGTTATTTGCTAAAGATTACATCTAGATCACTCCAAGTGTTTTGCTATGATTGGTGTTTAGCAGGGATGCCCGGGTTCATTGGGTGAGGTTTGTCTAGGTCTTTGCGGTGGATTTGTTTGCCCATCTACTGCGTGGCGAGTCGGATTGGCAGAGACTGGCTGAGGGAGACCTTTTAACTCTATCTCGACCCATCCCCTTGCACCGCAGTGGGAGGGATGGATTCATACCTCCGTCACTCCTGGACACATTGACGCCAGATTTCTACCCACTCTTGATGCCTTTTTCCTTCCCAGAACTTTCTCTCTTTCCTTTCCTTAAAAAGATCCCTAGCACAGCTTCCCCAAATATGACATGTGAACTGAGGAAAAAGTAGTAGATCGATATCGCAGAAAATTTGTTTGTTCTTATTAGTTTCAGGAGTACTTAGAGATTGGTTTAAATGGTAGAAAAAGTCTGTGATGCCCGAGGAATACCAATAAATACGTAATATATCTGCACCAAAATGAGATACGGAGTCGAATTAAAGTCGATGTAATGTAGTTTTTAACAGTAACATTGTGGTATACAGTAGTGAATGGTGTAGTGAAGTCGGATATGCCCGAGAAAGACATCAGCCATAACGAATCATTACGGGGTTCACTAGTATTATATATTTGTAAACCACCCTTGAGGTGATTTTTCACAAATATACAAATCATCCAGACATTATTATTACTATAGTTAATACGATATTTTTGTTCTGGTCTAGAAAACATATTTCCTTTCTAATTTTTTTTTTTTTTTTTTTTTTTTTATTATTTTTTTTTTTTTTTGTATTACAGACTGTGTGTCCATTTACAATACACATGTAACATTAACTACATATAGATGATACGAAACAATAAAAGAAAAAAAATAGAAATAACAAGTTATAAATAGTGATTTTTGGCATTGACATGCCTCTTGAATTCTTCAAGGCTACTATTAAAAATATCGATAGTCTTGGAGGCATTGTTTAACAGCGCCATACCTCGTGTCATGCTATGCCGAGCCAGTACGTCGTATAATTTTCGTTATAATTTTATAGTTTAAATTATAAAAATGCTATAAATTCCTCCAGTCTATATGCAACAGCCGCACTTTATAATAGGGCATTGCAATGTAACGAGAAAAAATCGTGTATATCTCGACGTTGGAAGCGAAACAAGACACGTTTTGTGGTGCCAAATAAATCAGTGAGCCCCCTGTACTCTGTGACGTATTTGGGCACGCAGCGGTCGGCTGATCCTGCCAGAGCATGTGGCCTTCCTTACATGGACATGGCTTGGTTGTATCTCGTCCCTGCTCACTGCCGACCCCTTCGGCGATGTGGAATGGGATCGACTGCAGGCTGCATTTTGATGCGAGAAAAAGCGATTGATGGCTCGCTGCGGTTATTATCACAACGGATGAACATTACACTTGGGAGGTACTTGACTATTTTAAACAGCATATCAATAAACTAAGCTGAATTTGTACCTACATAATTGCTTCACAGTCCTGAAAATAATTTATTGTGAGTCGGCACACATTTCAATCTGTACTTGTACAACAAAATAGTGGAACATGCTCATGTCCCCAAGACTTACTGCAAACAATGGACTTGTACCCAAATATCAAAATGAGAAGCTACGGCCAAAAAACAATGTCCCAAAATATCACATCTTATAAAATTTTATTAATTAAAAAATTGTGAAAACTGGTGTTTAGCAGTTTAACGGTACAAAATTGTAATGTATTGTGTAACATAGAAAAATAAAAGAGATATCACACATTAAAAAGGGCGCTTGATGGTTATTCTAGTTTCTTTATTCTATCTCCTCCCCCTCCCTTATTTTTTTTTCGCTGTAGTGAAACTCTTCCATATTCTTCAAAATACATCCGTCATCCACCCCCTATAAACTCCCAATATTCGTGTAATACATTGGCTCCAGGCTGTTGCAGCTCTTGTGCCGGTTCTTATTTTTTTAATTTTCAATCTTCAATAGTAAAGATTATTACTTCTAACTCATCAATTCTTAATTCTATTTGTGGGGTTTTTTTAACAAACATTTTAAAATTATTTTTTTAACAATATCTCTCTTCAACCCTTAACTAATAGATATTTTTATGAAGTGAAGTTAAGTCGTCACTTGCAAATAAATAGTACGCCATTTATTACATCCAGTTTACAGGTGGTACACGTCAGATCAAATTAGTGACAGGAAATGCGAAAAAATGATAATGATCCCATCATATAGGAGTATACAATTACAGATCGATGAATGTCACATGATCTGATTTCGAGGTCTGCCTCCACACAAGGCGGTGGCCGGGTCTTCTAGATTTTTAAGATCTTTCCCACGACAGGTTATCAACTTTAAATGACAGCAATGAGAAAATGCGGTTGTTTGTTCAAAACCAGTTGCCCACCTGAAACTTTTTACAAGGGAAATTTATAAATCTTTAAAGTAATTAACGCGCTTTAACATATATAAGTAGGGATTGATTTGATTTTTTTAAATCGAAATCTTTTATAATTTTTTCTCTTGCTTATTTTTGACCGGACCTTATTTACCTTATAACGGGCAACTTACAAGGTGTAACCTGCCCGATCAAAAATAAGCAAGTGGAAAAAGGTATAAAAGTTTTCATTTAATAAAATTCTAATCTTTAAATGGAATTCCACTACGAATTAACTGTTTAAAAAAATAATGATTAGTATGTTTCGCCTGAAATAAGTATTTAACGAGTATGTAGAATACAAATGAAAACTTATTGAAGAACAATGAACCAAATTATAGATTTTTTTTCTTCCGTTACTAGATGAGTTTCCCGGCGTTGATCTTCGTTCGGATAAGACAATAATTTTCGTCTTATTTTGAACGTCGAGCGTGTAAATTTTGATCAAGAAATATCAAAGGACGCTCTTTATTATTTATAAAATTGTAAAAGAAAAGATATTTTAAAATTTCCAAGCTATGTTACCTGAGTAGAGGTTTTATTGATTCTTGTCATTGTTGACGCACCTTCAACAACTAGTTATAACAACAAATAATATTTAACCTTAATGCACAATGCACATGTGTGCGGAATATAAATCTTGTCGATAATATTCGCTTCAACATTAACAACCTTCCAATAAGGTTTCAATGATGAATTTTATTCCCTTCAGAATAGCATAAACATAAAACATCGGGTTAAAAGAAAGCTGTACCATTATATTAAGAACCGAGTTATTAAATTTTATATCATTTTTATTGACTTCAGATGCTGGTTTATTGGTCAGTTAATACAAGATGTATATCATCTTAACAAAAGATTCGTTTAAACCACAGGTTCTCAAACTTATTTCGACCACCGCATCTTTGAGATTCAAAAAAAATCTGGTGCCATCCCCCTATGTTTTAAAGTAACTTTTTACATAAACAACTATTGCGTATCTTAAAAAGAGCATTTAATTTTTTTTTAAAACGTTTATTATTATATATAAACGTTTAAGCAAGTTAGAACTAGTAATATTATCATGTCAATTCATGCAGGGTTGAAAAAATCGCGTTGTTTTACAAATAACTTGATGGCCACAAACACGGCACGAACTTAAGGTGGATATTACGATACAGTTTTATATACAAACATTGATGAACCAATGACGGTGATAGAAAATATATAATACCACTCTTAGTGTTTTACTTAATTTAAAAACTAACTAACTTAGTGGCGAATAGATTTTGTTAGGAAAGTAAAAAAAAAAAAAATTATTAAATTCAACTATATTCCGTCAGATTTTTTATAGATTTAATTTGTCTGCCGTCACCCTTCTAGACTTCCTTAACGCCCCCTAATTTTCATTGACCCTTTTACTGCCCCCCTCCTGAAAGCCTCCAGCACACACAAGGGGGCGTTATCACCCACTTTGAGAAAGACTGGTTTAAACCTTTCAGTAAAAAAATAGATTTATAAGAATCGGTCATAATATTTTATACTTCGGCAGAGCAAGTAATATTTTTTTACTTACTTTGTTGAATTACGTACGTGCTTTACAAAAGAGCTACATAATTAACATTTTGACGTGGCTGACATTCTGTGCAGTCGGTCGAAGGAGGAACAAATAAAATATTTTTTTTAATCCATTGGTCTTTTTTTAATGGAAGATATTCATCGAATAAGCCTGATGAGAGCTCACTATTCAGAATTGAAACGTTGCTTGAAATAGTTTAAATTTGTTTAGCGACCAGATTTTAATAGGCGGGTACTTTCTCACCTTCCTCTTCCACATCACCTTCTCCTTCCTACTACCTTCAGCCTCATAACATGTCGCAATGGGTATGACAAAATTCCACATGGAAAAAACTTACTTATATAAAATATTGATAATTTATTAAAAATCTGGTCAAATTATTCGTTTTCCTGTTAAAAATTGACTGCAGGCGTATAACAAATGACTTGGAAGCGTTCCTAATAAAGTGTCATTCAAAAGCGAATGTTTTATGAGGACGGCAGAACACGTGTTCATACAAATACTGATATTGATATTGACATACTGATATTGTCGCATTCTGTCATGATATGTATTAGGAAAAGAACATGTGTTTTCCATATATTCTGAATGACTTATATTTTATCAGGAAGTTGGAATGCTGTCACTCTTTTTAACGGGATAATTTTTCTCCGTACACTGACTTTAGCTGGTTGGGAGCAGTTTATGGAGGAGTCCTTGAGGAAAATAATTTACCAACTAACTAACTAACCATCACGCCGTGTCTCCGCAGGGGTAGGCAGAGAGGACGAACTTGTCACACACTCGTTGCCTCATTCACATTCATACATTGTCTCATACATACTCTTCTATTGTTCTGACTCTTGATATGGCCCGACTCAATTTGATTCACTTTGGTGAATCATGGTCGTGCCATCGTGCTCTATATCATTTATGGAGATGCTATGTGAATTGTGGAGGGTCTTTTAGGTGAGAGGGGGGAGTCTCTTCAAGACTGATGTTGTAGGAGGGAGGAAACACATTTCCATTGCCAAAACTTACGAATGGACAATGTCAGTGGAAGCCTAACACCACAAACTGTTTAAGCGATGTATCATCTTAATGTAGTAAAGATTAACGATTAATTTTGTTCAATGATTAAAAGCACTTTACGAAATCTACTTACTACCGTAAAGTTAAGATTGTCGATATGTGTTGTCAAGAAAATAAACGATAGTTGGATAATATCGACAAAAGGCGGAAACGTTCTTCGGGGCTAAAAAAATTGAGCAGATATTTTAAGTCTTTACCTACAAGATTAGATATAAAAAATACGAATTATTCATAAATGATGTCAGATGACCTTGAATTTATTTTCAAAACAACTTAACTAAATGTTTTAAATTTAATTCTCAGTGTATGCCATAAGGCATACGCATTGGCACCATGCGCTTATCTCTTCATAATCAATGTAAGAAACTATAAATACTCTATCATTATATATTTTGTATCTGATATCTTTATTAATATGACCTCACACTTGCGAGCTCCAAACGGAAGGTATATTTTAGTATAATTATTATCACCTTATTTTTCACAACCGGTTTTTTTTTACTGGCCAATATTTCATTATTAGTTCTAAACGACCGTTTATGCTTCTAGATCAATTAATTTAGAGAATTATACTCGTAGAAGAGATTCTTTAATGGCTTTTAAGTTTTGGACCAATGATTTTTTAATTCAAGAATATTTATGGCTGCTTCAACCAATTTTAATCGAATTTTTAAAAGTATAATAAAAAAATGTAACGTACAATTATTTTACCACGTTTACTTTTTTGTGTGATACATAAAGTTTTTTAATTGCTCTGAGCCAGTGGAACTATCGCATACCTATTTGTTGAATATTGTGAGGTTAAAAGAAATTGTGGAGAGTAAGGAAAAGAGTTGGGGAAGGTTTGGAAGTTACTGGAATTTTTTATAATCTGGTAAACAAAGATAAGTTAAGTCAGTAGTTATAAATCATCTTTCTAAGTTACACTTATTAATCTTAGTTGTAAGCCACTAGTAATAATTTTTAACTGTAATTCGAAGTTATTAGTTATAAGTAATGTTCTCTCAAGGTATTCGGGTTAAGAATTGTCCGCACACATATTTACGTCTTCCGCATACAACTCTAAGAATCTTCAATGATTACAACATCGACTTATGACGTTGGCTAAAAGTCGAAGTGATTTTATAACGAAAACGACGCTATATAAAGTATCCAAACATTATGATTATTATTAGGATAAGAAAAAAGACATGTCATGAAACGTTTCCAATTTGAACAATTGTTTTTCACCAGGGCAATCGACTGAGCGTTTGTACCATTGCGAATAACAATCTGTTTCGTGATTAAATAAATGTCTTCTCTCTAAAATAATATATAGAATATTTGCGGTTCGTTCTGGAGTGGAAGATACTCTCAGTATTGCCCTAGTGTGAGACCACCATTAATATATCAAAATAGCTACGGCACTTCTCACTTTCTTCGTTCTCATTTCCTTTCCCTCCCTGCTACCTTTACCTTACAACTTACCCCAATTGGGGATGCCATAGTCTCTAAATAGTTGGGAGCAGTTGTGACTCTTGTGCGATATTAACGTACATATATTTATTAAACTATAAAAACCTACAATAACGATTGCGTAATAGTATATCTACATGTAGGTAGTCATATAAAAAATAATAATAATACTACTAAAGCTCTCGCACTGAAAACTGGTGTCAAAAAATTCACATCTTTTCAAACTTTCGAAGCATTTTTTTCACCCTTAGTATCGCCATTTGGAGCTTTGAAATTTATATATGATTTTTGCTTCATATTATAAAATGTGTATGTGTAGGTATTAATAATGATTCAAGAATAAAACACAGATTTGAACCAAGACTGTATACAAACTAAGACAAATTAAAAAGTGGCACATTTTTCACGTAAAGATGATATATTTATTTGTATATTGAACGCCCGTAGAACTTTTACAAACATAATGCATGTCATAACTTTATATACATAGTGTAGAAATAACATATCAGTATATACATACTGGCTCAAATGTCCTGAAAGAATACAGTTCAAGCTTTGTTGGATGGTATTTAAATCGCTAATGGTTCCGGCTTACTTATCGGAAATGTATATTCCGGAAAATACCAATTCACGACAGTCAACCCTTAGGTCAGCAGCGTCTTCAGTTATCGGAAGGTTAAAGGACCCAAAACGCACACCAGATACCAAGTTCGGAAGTTTGAGCGTGCTGTCGGAATATCAGGACGTAAGCCTGGAATGGACTACTACATGAAGTACGTATGATCAAAGTCTCAACAGAGTTCAGAGCTGAACTCACTTTTTCAGACAGTCATATCCATAAAGTCGGAAACCTTTCATCTTCACAGTCCGCAATATTGTAAATCTGTAAAAATGTAAAACAACTGTGGACGGGTTATTTCGGAGAATTTGAACAATTGATCGAATTTCAACGTTCATTTTCAAGTTCTGTGAAAGATTATTTCAAGTTCTGTTTTAATTCAGTTCTGTCAAGCAAGTAGCTTATAATACTATAATAACAGAACTTTAATAGGTCTTTCACAGAACCCGAAAACGAACATTGAAATTTGATGAATTGTTCAAATTCTCCGAACAACCCGTCCTAAGTATTTTGAAAAATTCTTATGCCCTCAAGAGTCCTAAATTCTCCAGTCTTTTAAAAAATATATCAACTATAATTTTGCCACTAATCTTCTAATAAAAATGTAATATCAATAGTAATGGAGGGTAAAAGAGCAAATGTAAAATCAATGTCCAGTGTTTTTACTATATTGCCCTCTGCGTTCAATGTAGTCAACTTTCTAATAAAAGTGTGTTTATCTAAAGTGACCTGCAATGTAAGTATGTTTTTCTAAATCTGTTTCTTTTATAAATAAGTATATTTTACTGAATCAGTTGGTAGGAGACAAATGTCTTGGCTGCGAAATATACGAGAGTGGACCGGCATTAGAAGTGTGGAGGAGCTATTCCGGGCAGCGCAAGACAAAGAGACATTTTCCAGAGTGATCGCCAACGTCGGGGGGACCTGATACGGCACATAAAGAAGAAGTTGGTAAATAATAAACTTAGATAGAGCTTAGGAACTTGTAATAAACTGAACAGCGCCCTTAATCTGATTTTTCACAAAAACTGCGCTGTATAAATTATACAATTATTATAACTATTATTTATAAAACATTTTATCAACTTAATAAATACTTAATATTTCACAAACGTAAAAAAAGAAACATATCAGTTACATTCAATACTAATTCGTTTTGCTTTGATGTAGGACGGATAGGTTTTAAATGGATCAAAAAGGTCTGTATATAATAATAGTAATAATAATATTTGGATGGTTAGTATAGCGCCATTTTTGTGCAAAATCACCTTAGGGGCACTGTACAAATATATAATACATAGATGATCTATGTTATTACTAACTATGAACTATTAAAACTATTATCAATTTATTGATAATAGTTGTAATAGTCCATAGTTATTGCATCCACCGGTTCGTCGATCACTAATATAAAACTATATGTACAATGCATTTGATTGATGAACGTGATGCTAGAATGTACATGTGTTATTATACTTATTTATTTATATTTTTTACAGGCAGATACAGTACCATACTTACCTGGTAGGTCACTTGAGATTAACACTGTTTAATGTTTATTAGAGAAATTTAGATACGGTTCGGAAGCACAGGATATAATTGGAAAATTGAACATAATTGGACTTTCTGGTATTTATTTTAATAACATATATTTATGTTACTTAATGAGCGTGTTTAGGAAAAGAAAGCAATATGAATGTATTAGCAGCAGACACATACCTGGACGGATGACGAACCTCGTGCTGGCACTGTTGGTGGACGAGGTGGACCCTCTCGCTGCAGCAGCTGTCCAGTTTCTTCACCACCTAGGATTCTTGCTGCAGAGTCTCCATCTTCTATCTTCTTCGAACGTCACAGCGGTGCTGCCAAGGTCTGGTATCTGTATGAGGATATTGTGTCAGCGCTTTATTAGCAACATACACATACCTTGAAGGATGACGAACCTCGTGCTGGCGCTGTTGGTGGACGCAATGGACTCTTTTGCTGCAGCAGCTGGTCCAATTTCTTCACCACCTAGGATTCTTGCTGCAGAGTCTCCATCTTCTATATTCGTGTCACCTGTTCCTGTACTTAATTTTATTTAACTTAATTTCACTTTATTTTTGTAATATTTATATTTTTTGTAGTACTGTAAAGCCTGAGGTGATGTCTCACAAAATCAGCGCTATACAAATTGTCCAAGAAATAAATAAATAAATTGGCAGTTTGGTGAAATCGCGCTACTGGGGAGTGGAAGTTAGCGCTATGGTTATCACAGTGGAAAATATGGTGGAGGAGAGTATATTTATAACACTTAGGGGGTATTTCACTATGTCGGGCTAAATATCTGAAAAGCTATCCGTTGGCTGGCTTTAAAGTTCAGAATAACTTCGTTATTCAACGGCGACCGTTTCACCATTGTTTCGAGCTTCCGGATAGATAACACTCGAAATAGTCTGGCAACATCGCAAAATGTTTGCAGTTTCTCCATCTACTGACACGGCTGTCATGCGTCACAGTCCGCACACCGCGAAGTGTGCATTTTTTTGGTTATGTTATGTTGATTATCAGGTCATTTTAGATAGATTCGTGTCGAATTAATACATTGTTTCTTATTTTGAACACAATCAAATAATTCAGGATGGATCATTCAAATTCATTCAACAAAATTCGACTCATTTCTCAGCTGTCAAACTCGGAATGTTTTGACGCCATCTTTGATTCGAGGAATAGCGCCTAACGCAAAGATATTAGAAGAACGAGATGTGCTATGCGCAGTTCGAACTGAGTGGAATTGTTTTGCCGAGTGTCGCCGGTTTTGTTCACCAATACTACTGCACACCTTCGCTTACGCTAAGGCATCGCTAAGGTATCCGCACTAATACATAGAACAGATTTCTGTGCGTACACGTCCCGATACCGTTCAAAGTACCCTAATTAGGTAGTACTTCGGCTACGGTCCGGCGGCCAACATAGCATATCTCGTTCTTCTAATATCTTTGGCCTAACGTGAAGTTCGAGCACTGATTAGTCAAATCGAACTTTAACCCGAGCGTTAGCGTTATTCAGATATAGTGAGAACGAAAAAATGACTAATCCGCGGATTAGTGCTTAGTCAGAACACAATCAGAGATAGTGAAATACCCCCTTAACATTTAGCGGTTAATAATATGGTTTATCTATTTGCACAATTTACGAAAGATATGTACAGATTGGCACACTCAGTTTTGTAGTTAGTGACGCTATGACGTAATCTTAATGCTTTATCAAATTTGAAAAATCAACATTATAGTACCTACTTGCCTGAAGAAAGTTTGAAAATATGGTAGAAATCAAAGTAAAAATTTAAAACAAAATAGTTTCTCATTTGGCCGCCTGCAAAATTAAACGTGTCATGTAGCTGGTAAATAGATACACTATTCATCAAAGTAATTAGTTTGTTTAGTTTTATTTAAAAACATGTGAGCATTATCCATACGTCGCTAGCAACAATTCTGCCTACATGATAATTCTTTGTTGCGTGTCAAGGATAAATTAGCTACATCTGTGTACGGGATGCTGTGTGCTTGTTTTGCATCCAAAGAACACCAAACACGTGCATTTTCTTGCAAAACACACAGCGAGACGAAACACGTAATCGGCTGGAAATCCATACAAATCTCTCTGGAAAACTTCCTCGCATACTACACAGATAAAAAAATATCTCCATCGACCAACACCTGAGTCAAATGTGTCTCATTTCACCACAGAAATTCAAACCTTATGTCGCATAAGCATAGAGCACTTATTCACTTGATAATAAGCTGAGATTTAATACGTTTCAGATACAAATTGTCTGAAATGCAGGTGTTCACCCGACATTGTGTCGCCAAAGCTTAAGACTCATCCACGTATAAATCAAGTTATCTAAGAAGCTGTTACCAATTCGTAAAAAGGTATTTTTTATTGCCATGTAGGTAAGTGATCAGGTGAGATACTTATGTCATTTATACTCGGTGGTTGTATTTTACTTGGATGTTTACCTGTCGTTTTCGTGCCATGTAAATTGTGTTAAGCCTTTCATGGCGCCACTACCAATACATAAATATTTAATTGAAATACATTTTTTTATGTTTAAATAAATTTTGTCAAGAAATCCTCGTCCGTCACAGTGAATGCTTAAAATTGATGTCAAATTGTAAACTGAACGTAGCTAAGTCCTGTGTGTAAATTCGTTTCCGGTTCAAGATGGTGGCCGTGTTGAATACTACATTTTTATCCCGCCACAGTTCGCAAGAACGTGAATCTACTAAGAGATCTCAAATTGGAACAATCAATATGATGGTACCTACCCGCCCAACGAAAGTTTGAAAAAAGAATTTTCACTGAGATATGACGCTTCTTTGGACAAATTGTAAAATTCCTGATTTGAAATTCAAAAAAAGAAGCATGATATATAAATAAGTATGTGGGTTACCCTAATAAGTACCTACTTAAAAATCTTATGATTTGAAAAGGAATTTTTTGTTTTGATTAATTTAATGAGAGAAAATTAGGTACACCATGTATACTTTTAGAAGGGTTCTACCATTTACAAAACTGCTATCTTATTATATTATATAGTTTGTAAATGGGTAAATAAAATATTTCACTCCTATTGATTTAAACAACATTGAGGGAGCTAATAGGATTATTACTAGGACACTGCCACCAAAGGAGGCACAATATGTAGATATTAATTGTAGGTTTATATTGTGTAGCTTTTCGGAGTGGACTGCACCATTGTTAGCGTGGTAGGTACTCTTACTCTCAGTATCACCCTGGTGAAAGACCACAATTAAGAATCGTGATATGTTGCTTGACATTGCTTTAGACGCGTTTATTGACAAGATCTTTTTTTACATTAGCTCTACACGGGAGACCTAGATGAAAAAAAATCTTCGGGGCCTATGACATCTTTGGGGATGCTGTGTGGAGGGACTTTTGGGGAAAGGAAGGAGATCAAGTTCCGTGAAGGAAAAAGCTATGAGGGGTGGGTAGGAATCTGGGGGTCAATATGTTCAAGAGTGACGGATGTAAAAATCCATCCCTCCCACTGCGGTGCAAGGTCGAGAGAGCAACTTTTGTGCGGTATCTATCAAAAATAGATCATTGTGAAATGGATACACATATGAGATTGGTGCCTTTATCTTATTATACGTGAAAAAACCGCTGAACTCACCCAAGTCTAGCGATTTTCGTTTAAACTTAAATATTTTAAATATTATATTCCGTATTAGCCTTTTAATATGCGTTAAAACAACAGACCGGAAATTGGTCAACTAAGCAGTAACAATAATTCCGCGTTCTTCAGGTGTGTATCGCTCCATTACTAGTTGTCAACTATCTATCTATATCTATCTACAACATAAATATCACAACACAATGATATTTGTAGCCATTTTCTAAAATTATGGCACATTCACATTATAACATTACAACATTACTTTTGCCCCACCTTACAGTAAGTCTTGTTTAATGTGTTTCGGAGTGATTGCTTTTAACAAAGAACCATCAACCAACTAATTTCAAAGTACAGATACGAAATTGTGTCATAACAACTTAACTACAATATTTCAAGAATTTGATAAGTTGTGTTAGATGTTTGGTAGGGTGTTATTTACGTCTGACATTTATTGGGGATTGTTGTGAGGATGGAGTGAGTGTGAAAGAGAAGGAGATGGGAAAGAGAAAGGTTTAGAAGTGTCCAGATTTAGTTACCAAATATGGTTTTGGCCATTTCGAACAATATTTCGATTCTGAATGGTTGTCTTTCAATAGAGCAATATCAAGATTATCTATATTTACGACATTCATGAAACATAGGCCATAAGGGTGTACACATATATAATCTCCTTCCTGATAGCCTGACAACCGTAAATAGAATAAATATATTTTAGAAAAAAACTGTTTGCCCTCAAGATCAATGAGCAAAACCAAAATGCTCTTACTTAAGAAAAATATGTTACTTAGGTAGTAAACCATAATTATTAATATATATATATTATTTTTGTTTTAATCAATGTAAACTTAAGTTAACAAATCGAAATATGTATTTCTTTTAACTTAATTAATAACTAAATAATAAATAATATAAACAATATCGTAAATTATTTTTGGGGTTGTATGCCGTGTTGCGCTTCCTTCTTTAGCCAATGTTTTGGAAAGATGTAAAGGATTATGGATACTGTAACGCTGTCTGAAACGTTTTCTAAATAAGTAAGCATTGCAACACTGCATAATAACCTAAAAATAAATCACGATTAAACTTTTGGCCTTGAAAATCTCAAATCATAATCGATGTAAGCAATTTTTGATTCTATCTGTATATTCTACATCCTCCCACCAACAATTTACCTTATATGTCTAGACCAAAATAACGAAGATGCTATTGTGGACTTAAAATCAGATAACATTAAAAAAAACGAAATACATGTTACGAGTAAGATGAATAGATTTTGTGTTACAAAAAAAAACATTTTCACAGACTTGTAAACAACTTACGAAACATAACCAAAAATCACAGCAGTTAAAAACAAAAGCGATTGACAAGCCATAAATAAGTTCAAAAAAGAACAAGGATCCCATTTCGCAGTTCTTTTGTTTTACCTGAGACCTGAGACATTTAAAAAAAATGCCGCTGTTCGATTTTCAAATATAGTCGTGGCGCCTGTTGATTCCATTATCTGTGATTTATGTCCTCATATCCGTGTCTATGGTCATGGGATCTTTTGTTTACCATGTTAGTAGCATTGATAGTCTATGGTCGCTGTAATGCAATGTTATCTACATTTTATTTTATGCGTTTGGTTTATTGTTAGAGTGAGCGGACCACACGGAGAGTTAATTACAAACTAAGTATTTTAGATTTTAGACCAGGTGTGCATACATTTCATTAGTTTATCAGTCGTGATTTCATGCCCCAAATCACAATAATTTGTACGTGAAACGAGTTTAGAAGAATTTCAGTAATTTGACACTTGAATAACCTTTTAATAACGCTGACAAATTGTAAACACTCTGAAATATTCTATTATTGTATGAATTACGTTATTATGTACTACCTAAATTAAAACATTATTTGTACACTTATTTAAAAAATATATTTGTATGTAGCTACCTTTATTCAATTCCTTAATGGATTACACGTGCTTGAATACTAACTATATGTAAAAAAAAAACTCATGTCCTAGTTTTGTCTTGATCGTCAAACGCAATTTTTCTTTTTAAATTTAGTTGTAAAGTATGGTTATTTCTTGAGTATGATACGAGTTTAGTTTTAAACTTAAAAGTTCTACGTAGAAAGATACTAATATATGTAACAATATTGTTCTTTCAATATATAATCTTTGTGTTATTTTGTAAAATTATTAACCTCAACCCAGGTTTGTTTCAGTGAGGTTAAATATTTCAACGTAAAAAAGATACAATGTAAAGAAACAATAAAAAATATGGGTGTGTGTTCTAATTGTCAGCAATTAGTTTAATATGGGAACAATAGTTTTTTTTTTTTTTTAATAATACGTTTCGCGATTTTATTTTTTTACTCTCTCTCTCTGGTTTCTATCCTGGGATTGGTTTGCAGCAATTTCATCTAATCTCCTCTTCCATTCTTCCTTGTCTTGTGCGGCTCTTTTGACTTCTGCATATGATGAGCAGCGCACGTCCACCAGCAGGTCCTCCAGGTACTCTCGGCGTGGGCGTCCCCTAGAGTTGGTCCCCTCGGTCATACCCTCCGTTATGACATGCAAGAGGCCTTCTTGTCGTATAACATGGCCGATCCATCTTGCACGCCTTTCGGACAAGGTCCTGAGCAGGTGCCTTCCTCCTTCGATTCTTTGGAGAACCTCCTCATTAGTAATATGGTCTCTCCAGGAAATTCCTAACAGTCTTCTATAGGACCACATCTCAAAAGCCTCTAGTCTCCGTTTATCTCTTTCGGATAGGCACCATGTTTCGCAGCCGTACATCAAGATACTCCACACATAGGTCTTGATGAGGAGTATTCTCAGTTTTAGGTCTATATTATTCGATTCTATTATTTTCGACCTTTTATTGAATGCAAGCCTAGCCTGATGTATACGGCTGTCGACCTCGCTCTTAGACCGACCGTCCCATGTTATTTTGCTCCCGAGGTAGACAAATTCCTTGGTGTTCTTTAGTGGAACTCTTGCCATCTCTACTCTCATCTGATGTTGCGTTCGGCCTAAGGTCAGCAGCTTTGTTTTGTCTTTATTTATCTTCATGTTTTAGTTGTTTTGAAGAATGTTTTGCATGGTTGTTAAGGCCTCTTGCAGTTCTTCTTCGCTTTCAGCAACCAAAGCAATATCGTCAGCAAACCTTATAATATCCACCTTTTGCCCGTGTATCTTTACTATACATATATATTTTATTTTTTTACTATACACGGCTTATTAAAATCTTATTATTCGGAAATAAAGTTAAACATAATTATCATAAAAATATACGTAGGTTCAAACATTATTTGTCTAATTTTTAAAGCGCCAACTTTGTGGAAAAAAGAATCAAGGTCATTTAGATGAGACATGAAGCGAAACAATAGGTTCCGCTTTTTTACTTTCAACTGACCTCCAACTCGCCCAACGCTTTAACTAAAACTATCGAATCCGGTCTACGCACACGGCTTATCGTGTTCCAACATGGAACAACAGACGCAGTAGCGTCTCTAATGCGACTCTATGATCAAGGCCTAAATTTTCTTATATCTTTTGTCAACAAACACTGTTGTTTGGATTCCATTAATCTTCTCTCGCGGTGAATCCCATCACAGAACAGATAATTTCTACAACTGTAATAACCAATTTGAAATATAAAAATGTGTCAATTCACATAAGACCTTTTGACTCCGGGGCGTCAAACAGACCAATGAAATTAATTATAATTTTGATCAATTTTACCAGAAGCAGAAACTTACTTATACGAACATGCCAACAAAGCAGATCCATCGATGTACGTCATAGTGAATCACAAAATAATTGAAATTACTCCTTGGATCGATTTTTGATTAAAGTCAATGTGCAATACCTGCTTCCATGCGTAAAAAGGAATCCTGGTAGATTTATTTATATATTAATATTTATTCCGATAATAGCGCAAATTACATTGTTTTTCCACGTGTAATTGAAGAGATATTCCAATGTTGTCCAGCCCTGGCATTCAACCTAAGCGGAAGGTAGACACTAGACACTTAAGGTCAACATTCTTTATCTGCATTCCTTTACGGAGACAAATTAGTAACAAATAAACGCGGCGCCAGACGCCAGGTAAAGTCAGAGATTAAACAATTAAGAATTATTTCAGTCGTTTGGCATTTTGTAAACAGGTACTAATGGCTGGTGACGTAGCCGCAACAGCCTTCTGAAATGAACCTTTCTCCTGGAAATTAAACGTGATGGCGAGACGATTTTTTTTTATTGGAAAACGTACATTTTAAAACTGTATTAGTTAAGTCGTGGTAACGTGGAAAAATGAAGGAATAATAATCTTATCGAAGGAAGCAAACACTTTGTGATGTGACATTATATATTAAATGAAAAATACACTTTGTAAAACACCACTTTTATTTTGAATTAATATTAACAGCCAAAAATAACCAGGTTTCACTTAGCTCAAGCTTCACCAGGGCTTATTGTATCAACTTTGATATAATAAGCCCTGATGAAGCTTGAGCTAAGCGAAACCTGGTTATTTTTGGCTGTTAATATTAATTCAAAATAAAAGTGGTGTTTTACAAAGTGTATTTTTCATTTAATATAATGAATAATAATCTAGTCATGGAACAAACTTGTTGGTGAGAAGATAATCTCTTTTCAAAAATAAGAATTGATAGATTTAAATATTCGAATGAAATACGAGTAGCTACAATAATCAAGGTATTGAAGCTATTATTGTGATTTCGACTCCTGTTGTTTCTTCAATATATTATCAACAACATCAAAAAATTAGCTTAAACTTTAAAGGGAACTTGCCTGCAGCCTAAGCTATAGGTATCAATGATTGAGCAATCCTTCAATAACTTGTTCGTCATACTATATCGTGACGCACATTTGTATGTCCTTAACCATCGAAGCGTTCCTTTCTTCATCTTGTTTATTGAGCTTAGATTGGCCTACACGAAGAAAAATCGATTTTTGCCCTTACGATAAATTAACAGACCTTAGTAATATTTTGCCTTGATAATACATATCATTGCGATACAATTTTTTTTAGGTAATGACTTTTATGAACACGTGTTCCGACATCATGTTAATATATATTAGCTCATTCGCTTGGGACAAAAGGTTCCATCTGACAAATGCGTGAAACTGATAAAATAAATGAAAAATTACAATAATGAAAAAGTGAACATACAGAACGTATTGTAATTGAATTGACAAAACACACGGCATTTAACAAAAAATAAAATGATAATCGGATTGAACCTTGTGAGTTTAGCTGATTTTCAACAAGGTTCAATCTGCTTTTTGTTTGCTTAATATTTTTGCTAAATGTCACGGGTTTTTTTGCATTTGCATGGCGTGGATATTCTCAAACATGAATAAAATTCAATTACAATACATTCTTCATATACACTTAATCATAAATATGATATCTTGTCATTTAAATAAATTATTTACTTCAATATTTTATTTTTCATCGAGGATATAATTAATAGCCACATATTAATTGAATTTCGAAAAAAATTCAAAACCTGCAACACACACAAAGAAAAAATATAAGATTCCGTTGAGGATAAAAAAAACCACAGTCGAAAGTCGCTAGAGTATGAAGCAATGAAGATATCTGGCCAGTTACCAGAAGAAATAAAATTAGACGAAAATGAAATCCAATTTCAATTTAAATTACTACATTAGGCAATTGCGTCTCTATATGAGGGAAGCGTTGCATGTGTTAGAGTGAACGGTGGTTTTACGGGGTGGTTTGATATCACAAAGGGTGTTAAACAAGGTTGCGTAATGTCACCGTGGTTATTCATTCTATACATGGATAATTGTATGCAAGAATTGAAAGAGGTGGGATTGGGCGCGAATTTGAGTAATCTGAAAGTATGTTGCCTGTTGAATGCTGATGATGCGGTGCTGATTGCTAATAGTATGGATGATCTGCAGTCTCTCGTGTCTAGGATGAACGAAGTATGCATGAAGAATGAGTTAATGATGAATGTAAGTAAGTCTAAAGTAATGGTGTTTGAAAGAGAGATTACGAAAACAGTGTGCAATATAGCTGTGAATGAGGAATACTTGGAGCAGGTGGATGAGTTTGTGTATTTAGGAAGCATGTTTACGAGAGATGGGAAGGCTGACAGAGATATTGAAAGAAGAGTAAACGCAGGTAACTCCATTAATGGAGGACTGAACGCAGTTGGAGCTAACAAAAAATTGTCCAAAGAAGCGAAGTTAGCAGTCCACAATGGAGTGCTGGTACCTACCCTGTTGTATGGAAGTGAGGCATGGAACTGGCAAAGAAAGGATGAAAGTAGATTGAATGCTGTTGAAATGAGATCCCTGAGGCGTATGTGTGGTAAAACCATGTATGATCGTGTGAGGAATGTGGAGATCCGCAAAGAGTACAAGGCTGATGTAAGCGTAATGAGTAAGATCAAGAAAGGGACGCTTAGATGGTTTGGTCATGTTTTTTTTTTTTTTTTATATTGAATACCTCACAAGAGTCCCAACTGCTCCCGTCTGGAGCCAGTGAGACTATGGCATCCCCAATTGGGGGATGTTGTGAGGCTGAAGGTAAGTGGGGAAGGGAAAGAGGAAGGTGGGGAAGTACCTGGCTATTCAGATCTAGTCACTAAACACGGCTAAAGCCATTTGGAGCAACGTTTCAATTCTGAATGGTGGTCTTACACCAGGGCGATACTGGTAGTATCTTCCACTCTGGAACGTGCCGCAAATATACTACATATTATTTTAATTAATTAATTGTGAAATAACACAAATTAATCAAATAAAATTTATTTGCGCACGCCGGGTTCGAACCCGCGACCTTCGGAATGGCAGTCCAATGCGTTACCACTGGACTATGCCGGCCTATGTAGAGCGAATGAGCGACTGTGTAGAGCGAATGAGCGAAGAAAGGAGTGTAAGGAGAATATACGATGCAAATGTGAATGGTAGCAGAAGTCGGGGACGCCCGAGGAAGACATGGCACGACCAAGTGAATCAGATACTTGAGTCGGGCCATGTCAAGAGTCAGAACAATAGAAGAGTATGTATGAGACGATGTATGAATGTGAATGAGGCAAGGAGTGTGTGCCAAGACCGAGTTGTTTGGCGGTCCGTCCTCTCTGCCTACCCCTGCGGGAAAACGGCGTGATGGTTAGTTAGTTAGTTAGTTGATTAATTCTAAAATTATTATTTTTTTAATAATACACGTAATTGGATTATATTAGGACACCTTTTTAAAATACCACGAATGAATTAATAAATAAAATAAGTATCAAGTACATTTTATTTTATTATCGAATCAAATTTTGAAACTAAATATATCAGTTCCATACAAATGGCAGATATAACTTTTTTGTCAAGGGCTTGGTTTGTCGATTTTGAAATCAATTTCCGACAAGTATCAAAGATCAAAAACGTAATTATCTTAAAAAAATCTGCCCTAATTAGGTATCAAACCGAACAAATATCTACATAGAATTACCAAGTCACTGCGTAGTTTAAAATTTCACCGGGAATTATTTTCACTTTACCAGTTAAGAGCCTGTTTGCCGAACTACATTATTTTGATTAGATGATTACGTTATGATTTCTACATGTTTTAAATGACTTTTCAGTATAGAGTGACAAGTGACAGTCGATACAATCATGGTCACTGCAACTTTTTATATCTAGATTATTATTGTATCTTTAAAATGACTGAGAATGTCAATGTGTACCAACTGTCGAATCATTTCCTTATTAACTAATTTGTATCATTCTTAGAAGTGTTCGTAAAAGTTATAAGGCCAATTATATAATATTTATGCAGGTGCTCGTATTTTTTACATATCTATTAGTAAGCACAACTTTTTAATATATTTCCGCTAGGGGTGCCTACGGTTTTCAATATTAAAACAAGGAAGCAATCAAACTACGTATCTTGCTCCTACGTCTATCTCGATATAGTTATTTCTTAGTGAGACTGGCATCGAAAAAAACATTTTCAATCAAACTTTATATTTATAAATAAATAAATGACTTGGTGGTTTGACATTAAATATACCTACCTACTTTTTTTTTATTTCGGTTTCAATTAGTTTTGGCAAGTCGACTTCTGTCATTCGAGTTGATAATTTAGCAATTAAATGGAATAAAGACATTCAGAACTGACCATAAATTTTGTTCCTGAAAATCAATTTATTTTCCATTACAGTAAAGCGAAAGATCAAAAAATTGTCAATGTGCATGATTACGAATTGGAGGAATTTTTTCATTTACAGTTGAAGGTTAAAATTTATTTGTATTTTTTTTTATATAAACGGCACGAAAAGCAAATTCACAGTTTTCTTACTAATTACTTACACAAAATGTGTTTTATAGATATCGAATGCTTTCAAAATTATGGACGTTCCGAGTCAAAATGTCCTGGTAAGTTTTTTTGTTAACATTTTCAATAAAAAAATATTTTTTAGAAACATCAATACATTTCAAATACAAACATTTCAAAACTAATTTTATATAGTTTCTAAAACCATATTTATTTTGAAGAGAACTTCAAAAATAAGTAAATCTAAAGGTTGCCTTAATTAGGTTCGTATAGTGCATGGACCAGGATAAGTTCCATGCATTCGCATATTACGTGGATAAAGAGGTGCCTGAGGAATTTTATTGTGGATTTGTTCCATCATACTTATTTTAGTTTTGTGCGGAGTCCAGCTAAAACATGGCTATCATTGCTTCTGGCTCATCAAACTGTTTAGATGTTCTAATGATAAACCTCCGAGTTTCTCGGAGAAAACTTACTGATATGATATACTGTTAATTTATTAAAAATCTGGTCAGATTATTCGTTTTCCTGTTAAAAATGGGACCGCAGGCATATAAACAAAATATCTGTCAAAAGTGAATGATTTATGAGGACGGCGGAACACGTGTTCATACAAATACTAATATTGAAATTGACATACTGATACTGTCGCATTCCGTCATGATCACGATTTTATCAGGAAGTTGGCATGTTGTCACTTTTTAACAGGAATATTTTTCTCCGTTTTGTACCAAACCGGAGTGAGCCGTGATAATATGTGATCCAGCAGGTATATACGAGGCTGTTCAGATCTGGTGACCAAATAAGACTAACCATTTCAAGCAATGTTTATTTTTTTGTATGCTGATTGACCACGTCATGGGTTCAGTCTCAGCTATAACGGTGTCAATAGGAGTTTTTCAAATATTGTCAATTTATTCGCATCCCGGCAATGTTTGTCTTAAATTTTGAAAAAATAGTAAAAAAAGAAAATGCCAATTTCACTTATTCGTAACATTAAAGATTTCTTGTTATGAATTAGACTAAATCTCCCTCCGGTATGCGAAATTCTATTAGACATAGAGTGTTTAATATTTTGTTTGACATATCAATTCTAAAACGTGGACCACTTTACGAAGTCATCATTTATCATTTCTCTGTGTTCTTGAGATAGCAAACACTACATGATTTGTTCTAATTTCTAATACAATGAGACCGTGCCAGTGATAATACCATAGAATACTATACAAACAGAATGGAAATATTTCAAATTGATTAATTTTCTCCTTAAAACCTTTGGAACACCAGACCCTTTTTGAGAGAAATCAAAAATGAACTCTAAAATGTTTCAAGTGCAAGCGATTCTGTTCAAAATATGCCCTTTCTCATGGCATACATGTTTAAATAGCATATCAAAAAATTCAGCTAGGGAAAAATTCCAATGCCAGCAGCGCATGAACGGTTTGTCGGCGAGAAAAAAATCTTGTCTCTGGTGCACAAACGGTTTTAAAGAGGTTAAGTGTTAGAATAAAATATGGTATTGGTAGCGCAAATAAAAAATATGCTAGATTTATAATTAATTATGTATCGAAGTCCTGCTTTAACGTGACCGTTTGGCGTTCCATCTGTCTGTAAATTTAGAAAATCTGCCGAATTCATTTTATTATTCAAGCTAGCCTTACTTTGACTAGATGGGTAACTTTGACTGAGCTTTTCAATATTACAGATCTACCTGCCTGAAGAATGTTTGAATAGAGATTTGTCATTGAGGTAGTGACGTTTCTTTGAATAAAATACATAATTATTATTAATTATTTAAAATTAATAAAAAAAGGTTACTTAAATTATTATAGTGGGTATTTAAGGACCTACTAACAAACCTTTTTATTTTGGTGGAAATTCTGATTTATTTAATTTGACGAAATTAGAAACATACTTTTTTGGATGCGAGGTCTACTGTTCATAGAACTACTAGTATACTTGAATGTTGTGTTTGGCTACATGTTAGTAAATTCATAAAAAAATGCTTGGAATTCTTGAAGGGATTAAGATTTGAAGAGAAAGTGTTTCAGATCCAGTATATTACTTTTACCCTTTCTTCTCACAAGGTGAGAAAGAGACAACTTCTTGACTCATTGTGTTAACAATAACATTAACTACAGCAATAATACTAACTAGCAGTTAAAAACCCGCTCCGTGGGTTTCTTTCTGCTAGGCCCTGCGGGCGCCACTTAGTTGAGCTTCGCCCAGTTTAAGTGATACTAACAACAGTTACATTTAATAGGTAGATATTAGGTCATTCACAGAGAGAAGGTGAGTATAAATTGTAAATAGATTATTACAATATGGCACCCCTGAGGTGATATCTCACAAAAGCACCGCTATAAAAATTGTCCAATAAATAAATAAATATAATGTTTACATTTTATTGCGTACATATTCATTGGTATACAACGGAAATAGATAAAATAATGTAATCTTATTAAACTTTATTTCGTTAAAACACAAATAACTTTGTTAACATCAATTTATTATATACAACCATTACATGTTTCATGAACGAAGTTCACCTCATCAGGAGTAAGTATAAACCGAAGTAAAACAAAAAAAATATTCATATAAAAGCAGATATAATTAACAAGAATTTTTTTTAATAAACTCTTTTTTAAATATTTTCCCATTCAACTGGTCTTTCCCGTCTAACGATATTGTAATTCCTAATTCTGATAAACTCCGCCCACTCTTACCCCTCCCCTCTCCTTCCACTTCTTCTTTCCAATTGTAATCTATATTTATTTTTTGACTTCAATTTATACTTACTCCTGATTAGGTGAACTTCGTTCATGAAACATATAATATAGGTTGTATGTAATTAAGTGATGTAAACAAAGTTATTTATGTTTTAATAAAATAAATATTGCCATCACAAAGTGATAAGCTTCCAGAAGAAATCTTCTTACTAAACGCTTGTTAATGGTCAAGTAATTTTACGTAATTATGCGTATTGTTAGCTGCATATTTAAACATTCGCGCCAGTCATTTGGTTCGTTCTTATACCGCCAGAGGGGCAGAGTGGTCGAATTTTGCCTGCAGACCCACTATTCGGAATTTACCCGAAACACACGATTTGAATTCGACCAATCAGAGGACCTACACCGTCCAGACGCTAGCGTAATAATATTATAGTTTATTTGTTTTTCATTAGTGAAAAATCGACAATTTTTAAATTATGATCACATCTCTTATTTCTGCTATTTGTAGGTAATAACGAATACTATTATCACAGTCAAACTGGCTTCAACGTGTGTGGCATTTATCATGTAATTTGACTCACGATTCGAAGATGGTTATGTGTCTTATTATTAAAAACATTACTGTAATAATTCTTTCCTGTTCCGTCTACGAGATTCATTACTCTGTGGAAAGCAGAGTGCGCAGTGGCACAAACGAATTCGGAGACAATTGAATTATGCCCGCCGCCATTACAGTACCTACTCACTACTGAAGTTGCTCCCGGAAGGTAGGTACTAGGTGCGAGTAGGTAGGAGGTGTATTAATTCAGATCACTGGGTCGATATGGCAACACTGGGAGCAACTTTCTGCGGTCACGTTGCATTGAGCGTGAGCACTGTGCACGATACAGGGGTTGCACACGATATCATTTTTTCAAGATTTTTTAAGAAAAAATTTAGAAAATTATTTTCTTATGAGGAAGGTCATTGCCTCCAATCGGCTTGACGCTTGCTTGCACAATTAAAATGCTTATTTTCACGTTATAAGTAAATCAAAAACATGTTATTGCTTATACATTCGTAATATTATTATTTTACACAAATGTAAGGAATAATTTATTTTAAGTACGTAGAATCTAAATTTTAGAGAAAAGTTGGAAATTACCTTACGATTGAACACCGTTAGTAAGCTTGAAGAATCGAAAATAAAAAAAAAATTAAACAAAATAAATACAGATTTCAAATATAGGATAATATTTCAATAAAAGTAAAATATTTTTTGATTCTTGGTAGGCACTTTATCGCTTGTTTCAATTCACACAGTAATTTAAAAAATAACCAATTTTTTAAATTACAGACGCAAATTGTGAATTTCAGACGTCATGAATACTTCAAATTACGCATGCACTTCACAGACAACCAAAATTAGTATGTTTGGTGTAAAGAAAATTAAAAATAAACGTTTATTTATAAAAAGTAATTTATTTAATTCTAGCGATGAAAAAAGTTTTAAAAATTGCTTAAATAACTGATAAACTAACTAACTAATGAACGGAGAAAAATGAGTAAGGAGTAATTATATCAAGATACTGTTAAAAATGTGACTGCATGATCTTTTCCCAGTAAAATATTAGTCATTTAGAATATGATGCCCTTGTCCGAATTAATATAATGGACGAGATGTGAAACTATTATTATTTTGAAGAACATGTCTTCCGACTTCCTCATAATATATTCGTTCTTTACTGTAGTTATTTTGTTATGAAATTCGTCAAATCATTCGTTATAGGCCTCTAGTCCCGTTTATAACCAGAAAAAAATAATTTTGATATTTTTTTATAAAAAGCAATATTTCATATCAATAACTTTTCTCCGTGTGCTTCGTTCACATTATCACATTAATACATCGTCTCACACATACCTTTCTGTTATTCTGACGCCTGACAAGATCCTACTCAAGTCAAGATAGTGCAAATCAGCTACAAGGAGAATACTTACTGATATAAAATATTTCCAATTTATTCAAAGCATGGTCAAATTATTAGTATTCCTGTTAAAAACGGACTGAATACATTTAAAGAATGAATTGACAGATTTCCTAAAAAACTGTCAGTAAAACACGAATGTATATTTCGTTATATTTATCAGGAAAAGAGGAGCTGCATGAACACATGTTCCGATATATTCTGAATGGACTAATATTATATTAGGAAATGGATTGCAATCACGTTTTAACTGAATTTTAATAAATCAGCTATACTCATTTTTCTCCGTGTAGCAATTGCTCAGTTTGATTGGCACGTTCATAAGCAAGAGTGTTGCAAACATTTTTTAACAATACATTACTTTTAAGCCCTCGTGTTTGTTATCACTGATCTTACTATATGGTAATATAGTTATATCTTACTATTAGAGTCTTCAGTTAGTGGGTGGGTAAGAACGGTCTGCTGGTTGATTATACTTTTTTACATTAGCTCCACACAGAAGGAGGCAAATAATTTCCCTCCAGACCTATGGGGATGCTGTGTGGAGGGTCTGTGTAGAAAATGTCTCACCAGGTTTGTCCAGTTTTATTGGCTGAGGTTTGTCCAGGTGTTGATAGGGATGCATCTGCCTATCACCTCCGTGGCCAGCCAAATCGTGGAGGTCGATTGAGGGATGATACCCCATGACTCCTAAAGTCGGCCTCTATCAACCGAAAGCCTCGTACCACAGTAGGAGAGATGATTTCATATATCACTCCTGGATACACTGATCCTCAGATTCCTATGCACCCCTCATACCTTCCTCTCCTTCTTTTACTTAAAAAGACTCTTCACACAGCATTCCGAAAAATTACATGAGCTCTGAGGGAAACTTATTTTCATCAGGGATTCCAGGGTGGAGTTTAAAAAAAAAACAAACTAACCTATTATAATGAGAAAATATCATATAAAATATGTATGCACACTAAACATATGACTCCAAATATGAATGGATAGTGCATAGAACTCTTGGTCCCCCTCTAAATTAATTAAGGTTAGGTGAGGTGGTTGAGGTATTTTTATCATTATTATTGTACTTAAAAATATATACATTTTCACATCATTTTATTATACTTATTTCTTTTTTAACATAGTTTCTTCCAATACCTAGAGAATGAAGAACTATCAAAGATCAAACAAAAAAAATAGAAAATATGATAACACCTAGGATCATAGTATCCAATGGGCCTATCTATCTTTTTTCGCCTACTCTACACGAAAAAATAACAGTAAGATTAATAATCTATTAATAATCATTTCTAATTTCCTAATCATTTCCACTATTATCTTAAGATCATCAATGACACAATTTATAAATTACAAGGCGATGAACCACGTCTTGTAACCTATAGAATTGAGCCTCTAACTATAACACTCCTTATGTAGATGGCAATAAGGTTTAAATTCCTGCTTAAGGCGAAGCTTAATGCTAAATCACTATTTTGATTAATCTTTATAACGAATTGGTGTACATTATGAATACCAAAAATATGCTTTAGATAAATTGAAAGTTTTCTTACCGTTTCGCTTGAGTACAATACAAATAAAAAATAAATTACTCAATAAAAAATATAAATGTAAACTACTAAAAAAATATTTTTTCAAAACTTAAGAAATGTATGAACGCGTAAAGGAAACAACTTAAAAAAATACAGTACTATAGCTAAGATTATCTGTGACAGTTTCATTTGATTAACTTTTTTGCTTTCTTATAAAATTATTTACAAAATAAATAAAAAGCAGTTTTGTGCTTGAAATCGGACGTTTCTAGACTCCGTTTGTCAAGCAATTTTAAAACATATTACCTACAATATAAGGTATACCAAGAATATACACATTTTTGGCTTGTATCTTCCTCTTAACAGTATCCGCCTGTCTTGATTTATGCCTGAAAAAAACATTGCCAAATAGTGTCTTTTATTTTATTTTGCGAACTTAAAGCACATATGTTTAAATGTTATTAAAATTATTTTCTAAATAACTTATTTGTCCATTTTATACGAAAAACCACAGAAAAGAGGTTCGTAAGTAAGAGATTTTTAACTTTAAAGCAGTTTTTGTAGTCAAGATTCTTTATTTTTTTCTGTGATTTTTTTCACGATTGCTTTAAGGGCCAAGATGTATTCTACTCAATGTTTTTAATTGAATCATCTAAACTATTACATTTTAAAACTATAAATACATAATTTTGTATTACTTCGTAGTGTTTTGCATTAAAACTCAACACCTACAGTCATAAATCTGTATGTGTTCAGGCACTTTATGGAATTTGAATTCCGTTATTCATAATGCCTATTGTGAAGAATTAAAATAAGTATTGTATAAAACTCCGCAAAAAACGTTATTGTTCACGAATTATGACCGTAAACACGTGTTGAGTGCTAATTTATTCACATAATTTCAATAGAATTCCAATGTAAAAAGATTAATAATATTTGAATAGATAAATTATTATTGACAAGCCTATTAGACAAAATTATTATTCAATATCCTCCTCGTTAGACATAATTTCTTTTGTCAATGTTTTCGCTGTCAAATATATTTTTGTTTTAATATTTATGTTATTGTCAATTACCGGAGATATGTTTTTTTTTAATTCCTAATATAACACGTGTATAATATTCTTATGATAATTCAATGGGAAAAAATCTATTCACTTGTAAAACAAAATATGCAAGCATAAAATATGTGACACAGCGCTAATTCATGGATTCACGCACACCTTCACTTAAAACCATTCGTAATTTTTTTGTTTTAATTAGCTCCATATGCGAGGCCTTGAGGAATATAATGCCCTCAGGGCATATGTCATCTTCTATGTGGAATGTCTTTTTAGGGAAGAAAGGAGAGGAACTTTTTTGAGGGAAAAAGACACTAAGGGTGGGTGAAAATCTAGGGATCATCGTGTTCAGGAGTGACGGACATATGGACCCATCCTTCCCACTGCGGTGCAAGACAACGTTCCGTGAGAGTCCTTTTGGAGAAGTCAAAAGGTCTCCCTCAATCAGTCTCTGGCAATCTGGCGTGCGACGCAGCTGGTGGGCTGACGCATCCGCCACCAACACCCAGACAACTATCCACAGAAACCCGGGCGTCCCTACAAGGTCACCAAACGTAGCAAACCACTTGAGATGACCTATGGCAGAGGTGTTGGTTATCCAATAAATCCATATCCACACCAGCCTTCCAAATTGAATTTATAAAAAGGTGCATTTTCTTCATTATCGAAGTGCTGAATTCTATGGCAGGATTTGACCGATTCCACCAGCTTGCGTCCCTAGCCATTCTTATCCAGTTCTAATGCCTTCCAATCCTGCGTCATATTTATTATACTCGAATCATTGATGTATTATACTAGTCAATAACTCGGATAGTTCTCTCGGATGGTTTTTCTCTAGGTCGCTTCTACCGTGGTACAAATTTAGTCATGTTTTTCGATATTCTGTCATCTGGTATTCTTTCCACATGTTCAGTCCACCGTCATATTTGGAGCTACGGAGTCTTGCGATACTTATTTCATAGTCATTAGGTTTTTCGAGTTCATCATTAATCAGATCCAAATCGTCCTCTGTATGACTCTAGACCACTTTCACCGTGAGAGTAACTTTGTCTAAAAAGAAAAAGATGAATATATCATAAACTTTAAATAACTATACCGTTATAACAAAATAATTATGTTTTGGCATTGTTCCACAAAAATAAAAATTATATATATTTTTATTTATGTCTACGTAATAACAAAAAATTATAGTAAATCGAGTAGTGGATCTAAAAAACTAAAATGATCTCATCGTGTCATGAATGATACAAGTCATTATTAGAAAAAAAAAACATTATGATTTTTGCAGATAAATTGATGGCCTGTTGGTATGTTAAACAAAACGTATGGGAGAGAAATGAATTAAAATTAAATGGGTATTTGTTAACATGTTAACATTCTTTGAGATTTGTTGTTTTTATTTGTACCTGTCAAAAATAAGGAGATAACATTAAATCACAAGTTAAGAATTGATAAAATCAGAAAAATATTCGTTTATTTAATTGTTTGCTCTTAGCGACTGCGTATCATGACATTTTTCTCCATTATTTAAGATTTTTCTATTATATTTATTTGTATTATTTGTGTGAATTTTTAAAACTGAACATAAGCGACAGACGGTTTCGTAAAGGACCACGCGTTGATATCTCTTTCTTATGAGGAAATATTTTACAAATTTATGCTGACAAGATTTTTTGGAACAAATAAATGGATCGTTCATATCTTGGAAACATCGATTGTATCGATTATTCCTAACAAAATTTTTGAAAATCTTATAAATAAAAATGATATATGAATCGATTATCCGCTACATCGCATCTGCAATGTTTATAACTGGTTTCAATCGGTATTATTAGTACATGGGTCACTCTGTCAAATGTGTTGGTGCGTGTTTTGATGTTTAATATTTACTATATTATAAGCATAAGTGGATTTAATTTGCTGCATTACTAAATAACTAATTTTAAGGTAATATTTTTTAAAAACCTCAAATTTTTCGAAATAATCAATATTTTGTGGTTAACTGGAGTTTTTTTATATGATAATATATATCGATTATTTCAAAAAGTTGTAAAGATTTTTAAATGAAAGTTTAAACTTAGTTAGTTATTTAGTAATTCCACAAATTAAAGCCACTTACGCTAATAATAAAGAAAATATTTAACATGAAAATCTGATCACGAAATATTGACCTGCTCGGGGGAATGACCCAAATACGTAATTATTAATTAATTCTGCCTGGCTGTATACTATACTGCTGCGTCTGTTTACCTCGTTCATATAATCTGGGCCTCTTCAAGACCCACATTAACAAATCCTCTCCTACAGCTCTTACTTTAATCCTCCTCGCAACGCTGCCCAACCGGGTGGTGATATAACTCCCCTGCCTTTACACTCTAAACATAGAGGCGTTTTTGTGAGGTATCCATAAAAAAAAAAAAATATTGTTTTTTATAAAAAGTATTTTTACTATAGTTCATATTTCTAAGAATCGAAGAATGATAATAGCCAATCTTAAATGGTAGAATATGGTTGTCATATAGTTAGATACTAGTTATTGGATTTCGTGTTTAGCAGACTAGATATGGCGCTATGCGACACCTGCACAGACAAAAAATACTTTCTACATAACATTAGAAACAGTTAAACCAACAACTTCTCCTACTTAATCTACTCGACTAAGAAAACTGATTTATTGGGTTACGTTTTAATGGTTAGTTACAGAAGCACTAAACTATTGGTAAGCGAGCAAAATTAAAACAAAACAACAGTAATCTCGGTGGCTTACTTTTATCATAAGCTTATCATAATTTTAGGATATTACGTCGTTTCTTTAACACCATCTAATTAAACATACCAATTTCGGTTGTCCGTGCATAAGGGGTGAGAAATTTTTCTCCAAATTCCAGCGCAATTACAATAATACTTCGTTTCAAATGTGTTTTTTTGTTTCTATTTTTGACAGATAATGAATTAGTAACATTTTTCATTCCAGTGGTAATTATCTTTTAATAGGCTATGATTATGAGGTAAACATTTTATAAATACAATCAGCTGCACAAATCCTACAATTATAATTACTAGGGTTTTTCGTGGCTCTGCGATTGTTTATCATAAAATTATTTAAATATCGCACTTAGTGCAAGAGTAGGTAGCATTTTCAAATTGTGACATGTGTAAATGTTTAGATACTTTAAGGACCACACAGGTGAAAGCCTAACCCTAAATATCTGAATATTCAGGTTCCCCAATCTTCCTCATTTCCTTCCCCTCCCCACCTCCGAATTTTCACAATATATCCTTATCGGGAATGTCATAGTTACATCAGCTTCAGACAGTTTGAAACATTTAAAACTCTTATGCGATATTCACAAAAACATTAAAAAAATATTCCACTCAAGAATTAGGTTCACGTCTTTATTTCCTTGCTATTTCTATCCGTACAGTATCCCTATGTAAGTATAATGTTTAATCCATCGGTTACTGGATTAAAAATTCTGACTATTACACCAATAATGTATTTAAATAAATTATACACAATCTCTTCAGTTTTTTATCACTGCGCCTTCTTTTTTCACATCGTATCGAGATATATAATATCCGCTCATTACACCGGATAATGATAATTACCTACCTTTATTATCGTACTAACTCAGAATACGAAATAAAATAATATTAAAGTAGACATTCGCGTATAAGATCATAGCGCTCCTATATAATTAGGAAGCGTTTGTAAACGATAATCAGTGTTTACAGCAACTATTCTTGACAGTTAATTTGACTTAACTCATTTATTCAATACGGTGAATTACACGATGTAAGTTACACCGTACCATTCAATCATTTTAAAAAACAATCATATTACAGGTATATAGGTATATGATAGACCTGATTCTAAAAAAAACATACATACTACCGTTCAACACTACCACCAAGCATAACATGGAAAGTCATAGATGGTATAATTTTGGTCTTTCAAGCTTGTCGATGATACTGCGAGTAGGTGTTTTCCGCTAAGGATGAGGTTCATATTAGTTTGATAGGGTATTCTAAGTAATTTGTATTAATTTTGTAAAAAAGTTTTAAACGCGTTTTGTTACGATGTCGTAAAATTCATAAGTATTATGGGTATCACTTTCGTTGTCATTGGTCTAACAAACCAACTAACCGTCATTACATTCATGTTCAAAGATCATACATACTTTTTGTTATTCTAACTCTTGTAAAATTTGATCGAGCCATAACATCCTGAGGCTTCCACGACTTCTTCTTTCGTCCACTCTGCGACTAGATTTTTAAATGCATAAGAAGTTCATTATCTAGATCTAAATTATCTAGGTCACCCACCGTTAATGCTATTGTGAAAAAAACGTTTAACACCTAAATTCCTTTTGTGGATTAGAAATAACTCAGTGTTTGCAAAAATATTTTTTAAGCCATTGATATTACGCTGATGCTAACTTCTTTTAGTATAATCGTTCATGAAATGTTTAGCCATAATTTTAAGTAAAAATAAATATAATCTGACAGTGAAAGTATAAATTGCATGTGAAAACGTAGTACAATGTGCACAATCGCCAGTTGAGTTTGGACAACCGTTAAAACAGTCTCATTGGCTCTAATGCAATCGGAAAAGTATTTATTAATTAAACATCTCCTTGTAGGAAATATATTAGATCAGTGGTTCTTATCCTGGGTTCAATCGAACCCCAGGGGTTCGGTGAGTCAGTCTCGGGGGTTTGGTGGAGGTCAAGACCCCCGACTTATATGATTCGTGGTGAAACGCCCCGCTTGAAATCATTGAAATTCAGCAGAGCCAGGTTCAACAGCAACTTTTCAGAACAACATCGCTCTCAACATTTTGGTGTCAACAATTGGAAACATACCCTGTTATTGCTAAGAAAGCTCTGGAGATTTTTATACCGTTTGTTACAACATATCTTTGTCAGCAATCCTTTTCGAAGATGCTAGATATAAAAACTAAGAAGAGGAATAGACTTTGTTGTGAAAATGACATGAGAGTGGCACTTGCTAAGGTAAAGCCGCGAATTTCATAATTGGTTTCTGAAAGGCAACAGCAGAAGTCACACTGATTTAAAGTAAATAATAATTAATATGTTTCATGTTTTGATTTAACCATTAAAATTTAATGTTTTGATCTTCGTTTTTATTTTTTTTTTTCATTTTGTACACCTATATATATATATATATATATATATATATACCGTGTTTTGAATTTGTAAAAATCTAATTTTATTTTTCAAATTAGGAGGGGTTCGGTGAATGCGCATATGTAACTGGTGGGGTTTGGTACCTCCAAAAAGGTCAAGAACCGCTATATTAGATAAATAAGGAATTACACAAGATCTTATACAGGGTGTCCGGAAACTTGTAGTACAAGCGGGAAACTGGTGAATCTACATCACATTTGGAGTCGATTTTGTAGTATATTTTTTTTTGATTTGAGCTTTCGTTATCGAGTAAATCGAGTTAGAAGTTGATTTTTTTTTTTTTTTAATCAAATTCTTATAAATTATTACTGAAGATCAAAGTACCCAACTAATTAAAACTATTTGAAAGTAAAACAAATGAAGAAACTCGGATTTAAAGCATTATTTTGAAATCACCCTTCATTTAATCCGGTGTAATCATAAAATATTTCTGCTCTGCAGGGTTAAAACATCTGTTGTTCAACCCTAAACACCAGAAAAAACTTTAACCCTAAAATAGCCGAAAAATATTTTTTTTTGTTTTTTTTTTTTTTTTGTGAAAATGCTCAAATCAAAAAACTTTATGTTTATTTGGGTTCCCCATGTGGTGTAGATTCTCCAGTTTCCCGCTTGTACTACGAGTTTCCGGACACCGTGTATAAAATAAAAGATTTGTATAAAGATCGCATAAAAAGCACTTAAACATATTTTAGGCGGGGAGAGAAAACTTACTGATATAAATTATTGCGAATTTGTTAGGATTCTCTTCAAATTATTCGTAATCCGGTTTAAAACAGGATTGCCGGCATTTCACGAATGAATTGATAGGTTTCTTAATAAACTTTCAGTAAACACATGTGTTATCGCGATGTCGAAATTCGTGTTATTAAAATTCTAATATTTTCGCATTTCGTCATTGTATAATATCAGTACAAATGCAGGTACTCATGTACCTGCATTTGTACTGATAGCACGTGTTCTGATATATTCTGAATGTACTTATACTTTGAAATGGCCTGCCATCATGCCATTTTTCCACAACATGTGTTTTTGTTTTGTTTTGATCCACGTGTTAATTACCCCAAACTATACACGCTTATTTTTATAAAAGTATGTTAAAACCATTCCAAGCTTGAATTCCCAAATTGAATTAAGTTTTCAAGTACGTCGGAAATTAACCGTAAAATGATGACTTGATTTTATCCAACTTTCTCCTTGTGACATGTACTGAAATAATAATTACGCGATTACAAGTAAACCCCGCGGTTGTGCGGAAATCTTAATTGCGATTTTGCATTTCATCGGGAACGTAAATCTGCGGCACATCCGCAAACTGGAATTCCGAGAAAATATTATAATCTGAGATGGTGATGACAATTTTACTGGTGGATACTTTGTAAACTTCAACATTTCAACAAGCCTACATCTGCGATATAAATAACACGTCAGTTAAAGCATAATATATTACAATAAGCATTTTTGTCTTCGAAATTAAATATTTTTTTATCACAAATATTTATGTGTTTTCAATGATTATTAACTCGGGTTGTTAATATTTGGTTCTTTTGAATTGCTTATTCTATTTAACTTTTGTAGAAAAGTACCTACAATGTTCAACATTCGGTTATAATCGAGAGCCATCTCTATATGTTTATGAAGATTCTTAATGTTTTCAATGAAGGATTTGTGTGTCTTCATCTATACTAATATCTATTGCGTGTTTTTATTGATAGAAATTTTAACATCACTGATATAAGTTAGGTTATTTTATATATAAATACACTATTGTGGAAGGAATTTAAAATGATAAGAACTCCCTGGAATCTTTATCATTACGTCACAAAGTAACGTAAATGATAAGAATATCTGGATTATGTCTATAAGTAATGATAAGAACACCCTGGAATTTTAAAGAATCACAAAGATAAGAACACCCTGGAATCTCTGGATTATGTCACCAAGCAACGTAAGTGATAATAGTGTATTGATAACGTCTCTAAGTAAATGAAAAGAATACCCTGGAATCTCTTGATTATGTCACTAAGTAACGTAAGTGATAATAATCTCTGGATAATGTCTCTAAGTAAATGAAAAGAATACCCTGGAATCTCTTGATTATGTCACTAAGTAACGTAAGTGATAATAATCTCTGGATAACGTCTCTAAGTAAATGAAAAGAATACCCTGGAATCTCTTGATTATGTCACTAAGTAACGTAAGTGATAATAATCTCTGGATAACGTCTCTAAGTAAATGATAAAAACAACTTGGAATATCTAGATTACTTCTGTAAGTAAATTTGAAGTATCTGTTTAGGAGAAAGTACGTTTTTTGATAAATATTTATAAATTACATATAAAATTTAAAGCGTATTATGAGTATTTTCAATTGAACTGAAATATAATGATAATTGTGAAATGATTTATCCCACTCTATTTATAAAACCCCGTAACCTCTGATTAGTTATTAGTAATATACTAACAAAGCAGTGGCGTTCAGTTATATCAATTTTGTGTTGTGCTACGAGAAATTTTTTTGCATTTTTACAGATAGATAGTTATAATAGCACGAAAAAATGCTAAGGATCGGAAAAACTGAGAAGCAAACATTTCCTCAATGGAACTAAACTATTTTTCAGATTACATATATACATGGTACGACTATAGTGTGTCAATTTAATCATTTCTGTCAAATAAAGAAGACAGCAGAAGTTAACGACATTTTTACTGACATTTTTGAGACTGAGAGATCATTTTTTGTGGAAAATGCAGCTAGAATTTTGAGAATGAGAGTGGAGAATTAACAAAGGTATAAAAATATGTAAAAAAAGATTTTTCACAGGAATTCGTTTAGAAATTTACACATGAAGTCGGATGCATCAAAATCATTTAAATTATGGCTTCTTAAAATTATTTAAAGAAGTGAATCTTCATGTAATGTTGCATTTACTGTAAATTGTATCAATTTTCGCTATGTTAATTGTTCCTTTTCCAGCAATAACGCTACTGAACAAAGGTAATCTTACGATTAAGCAAGTCGAGTAAATCATTTACAACAACAATAATACAACCACGCCTCTCGGGACTTACACAATCGATTGCAAAAAAATTCTCCAACCCACACAGGTGGATTAATTACCTTTTTATTGGGTCGTGATTCATTGCTTTTGGTTTCTTGTTCTAATATTACTGAACCTATTATCGATTTACCACGGGGCTATTAGTGGCAATGGTAGCTGGGAGTATCGTGATCTTGTTTTATTGGGGTTTATTTGATAACTCCATAGATAAGCCCGAACACATTTGTCATTGAAAAGTGGCCTGACTTTCTAACGTAGCGTTTGAGCTGTGATTCAAGATAACTAATAATTAGATTTACGGTGAGTCCTTCTTTTCGAAGTAATTGGGGTAACGCCATGTAGTTCCAGAATGGTACATACCTACTCTCAGTGTCGCCCTAATAAAGACCACCATTCAAAATCGGAACATTGTTTTAATTTTAATATTTTCATTCATAATTATTGATAAACGATCTAAACGGCACATTCCGAAACGGTTTCAACTGGCTACTACAACATATGACGTAGAAAAATTACACCTACTGGAATTACACCTACTGGAAATACACCCATTGGAATTACACCTACTGGAATTAAACCTACTGAAATTACATATACTGAAATTACATCTACTGGAATTGCAAAAACTGACCTATTGGCCGGTATAACGTCAACAACGTCATATTCACTAACAAAAACAAACAAGGTTTTTTGGCGGCAAATCAAAAATGGCGCATTTTAAATCGTTGTAAAAATTCTATTTGTCAGTATATAAGTATTCACATTGAAAAAATATATTTTTGTTTCAAGTTATTGAAGTTATACTCAATTTTCGAACGAACAAACGAATAAATTACCCATCCACGAGTACCTACAAAAAAATGTTATTAGATTCATCGTTTTCACAATTCAAATTTAAACATTTTTTCACTTGGATTGGAATTTCCGTGAGAGTGAAAGTGCTTAACCGATAACTTCATTTAAATATACGAATTTTGTAGCTTTTAAAGTGGCAATGAGTAATCACCAGCAATATTATTTGATTGAAAATGATTTATGGGTTGTGCAAAATTTAAAAGGATTGTTGAGGTTGAAGATATTGTTAGGCATCAAGCAACAAAACTCGAAATTGCTAACATTTGTGCGAATTAAGAATGTTCTAAAGCTTTTAATTAAGGTATCATAGTAGCATTTTTTGTGATTTATAGAAAAAGCTTCATAAACATTCATCATAATTTAAATACTCGTACAACAACTAAGGACATGTGTGAGGGAAGGTTTTACATATATACGTGTGTTTTAATTATACCTAAGTTAGGTATAGGCATAAAAAGAAATCAATTAAAAAATCTGCCCTAATGATTGAACCACTGTAACGCTATTAGAAATATTGGCTAAAGAATGACGTAGATAAATAATAGTACATGTAATAATACCCCAAAAACATATCACGATAGAATTTTTGGCTTTGAAAATCTCAAATTATATCTGTTAATAAATATCATAAATTTGTGCTAAATAAATTTCATGATAAAGAAACAAAAGTTTTTTTGACGTGTGTAATTCCAGTAGGTGTAATCCGAGTAGGTATGATTCTAGTATATGTAATTCGAGTAGGTGTATTTCCAGTAGGTGTAATTCCAATGGGTGTAATTCCGGTAAGTGTAATTCAAGTAGATGTAATTTCAGTAAGTGCAATTCCAGTAGGTATAATTCCAGTGGGTGTAATTCTCTCCTTTTGTAATTTCATTCATGTGTAATTCCTTCCGTCTGTAATAATTCCAGCAGTTCAATATCTGTATACGGAGAAAACTAACTGACGTAAAATATTGCTAATTTATTAACAATCTCTTCAAATTCGTAATCCAGCTAAAAACGCGACTTCACGCCCTTAACCAAAGAATTGATAGATTTCCTGTTAAACCTAAAATCAAAATAGGAATGTATAACAAAATAGGACCAAAAACGTATTAAAAAAAATCATAATATTTTCGCATTTCGTCATTATATATTATTAAGGCATGGTGCCAAGAACACGTGTTCCGATATATCAGGAATGTACTAAAATTTCATACTGTAATGTACTAACCGGATTACGAATAATTTGAAGAGATTTTTAATAAATCAGCGATACTAATTTTTCTCCGTATTAGTGAAAATCACGCCTTTGTAATTTCGACATCTTATCATAAATATCTAGTCTTTTGAAATTCCCTGTGTGAATTATTCATCTTACAATCGAATTACTTAAATCTTAATTATGTCCTTCTCTTGGGTATTCATATACACAAATGTTTTTTATTTACTTTTCTTTGGAATTTTGGCTGTTTAGCACATGCCAGGTAAATGCATTAAAAATATTTAGGTATTAAAAAAATGTGTTCTCTTGGGTGTCCTAATTATGTCCTACTCTTGGGTATTCATGAACACATGTTTTTATTTACTTTTATTTGGAATTTTAACTATTTGGCACATACCAAGAAAATACATTACAAATATTTAGGTATTAAAAAATGCTAATTATGTCCTTCTCTTGGGTATTCATATACACAAATGTTTTTATTTACTTTTCTTTGGAATTTTGGCTGTTTAGCGCATGCCAAATAAATGCATTACAAATATGTGGGTATTAAAACAATGTGTTCTCTTGGGTGTCCGAATTATGTCCTTCTCTTGGGTATTCGTATACACATATGTTTTTATTTACATTTCGGTCGGATTTTAGCATTTTAGCACATGCCAAATAAATACATTAAAAATATGTAGGTATTAAAAAAATGCCTCTGCCTTAGTTTGCTATAGAAATTCGGTGTCGGCTTAATATTTTTAAACATTATAATCTATTCCAGAAAACCTTCAGGCGTTTTAAAATGAAATTCCCCGATTGAAACGTGATTCCATCATCTTGACAGCTATATAATGGAACTGTCATCACTTGGACGACAATTCATATGATTCTAGTTTTGCCTTGTGCGTACACTGTTCAATAGAAAAAAACACCGGCCCGAAGGCAGGAAAAGAAATCTAATCAACCAACCTGTTTTTTTTTTTTAAATTGAGTCGTAATATCTCTGTCCTACATGCTGTGTTTACAAACTTTCATAAACGTTTTTTTTTTACCGTCCAGAACCAGTGAGACTATGGCATCCCCAATTTGGAAATTTTGTGAGACTGAAATTATTGTGGAGGGAGAGGAGATTGGAAAGAGGAAGGTTGGGAAGTACGTGACTATTCAGATATGGTCACACGGCGATACTGATACTATCCACTATCTATCTATCTTTTAAATGAATAGTTTGTGATATAACACAAATTAATTAAGTGACTTCCAACTTGCTAATTGAGAAGCTTAACCCTCGACCACACAATATTCACATATAAATTTATTTCATATTTCGAAAAAAAAATCGTACTTTGTTTATTATTATCTATTTAGTAATCAGTAAAGATTTACAGGTTTATTTTCGTTAATTTATTTATTTAGGTTTACAAAGGATTGAGTAGGGGAGACCGAGGGGTTTTGAAACAAAGGTGAGTTGAAACAGTACCGATTTCTCCGAACTTAAAACCGTTGGCGAATTGGCAATGTCGCTTTTCAACCGTTTACCTCCGCCTGCTGGCTCGTCAGTTCGCTTCGGTGCCGCGAGTCGAGGGGTTGTGGAGTTGTGCGTGCCATGTCTCAAAAATCGTCAAAAGTAAGTTTTTAACGTTTTTTTACGATGTCTATATTTTGATAAGGGTTTTGTATTTTGGTTTAAGTTATATGTGTTTCGAAAGCTTATTAACTAACGATTTATTACATATGTTTGGTACAATTGATTTTGTGTATTTGCTTCTTGATTGTGGATTAAATAAAAAATGGGAGGTTTTTTCGTACTGAGGAGATTTGAAACAGACTGTTTCAACTCTCCTCGTTTTCAATTTTATTTGTTTATTATTTTACGGGCACAAAATAAAATGTTTTTTTGTTGATTTAATTTATTTCAGAATGCCTACTTTTTATAAAAAAAAGACTGACAGAGATGACGAGTCTCGAAATATATGGTCTCGCAGCAGAAGACGTAACTATGCGACAGAAAAGTCTCCGTGACGCGGCTTCGAGTTACAACCTGAACCATACCTCCCTCTACAGGTATATTTAAAAAAAAACTGCTTATCGAGCTAAGGAAGGGGCGACTGCTCCAACGGTTGGATATCCCGAATAGACCGTTTTTACAGCTTCGGAGGAGAAGGTACTCTGTGACTATCTTTTAAATTGTGCTGCTGCTAACTTTGGCCTAAGAACAAATATTTCAGGACGCTGATTATCTTCCGAGTCAAATTACTGATCGATCTTTGGCAACTTCCATTAGTCCTGGTCCATCCTACTCTTACTTGGTGGGAATTTCAAGAAGTGAAGAACCCTCGCCATGTCCTACTTCTAGCACAAGTGATGAACATCCCCTTGGAAACAATATTTTAAATGATTCTGGTACACCAAGTCCATCAATCATCAATTTACCAGCTACTCCTCCTCAAATCAGCTACGAAACAGAAGACGTACCCAAGTCTGCAGAAAACTCTGATAAGAATTCACCTGATCTGGCGATATCTGAAGTAATGCTTAATACTATCACGATGCCTTCAACCACTGAAGATATAATACCTGTAGCATCTACATCACGAGATACTTCAGTTACTGTGACAGCAATTCCATTCTCACCTGAAACTCTTAGACCCTTGCCAAAAGCTCCACCAAGGAAAGGAAATCAAACAAACAGACGCCAAGTGAAATCCGCTGTCTTAACCGACACTCCCGTAAGCGATGAACTAGCTGCAATCGAAGCAGCTAGAACAGCTAAGAAAAAGGTGAAAAAACCTAGCTTTAAGAAACAAAAACAACAAAAAGATCAAAACCAGGCACTAAAATTAAAAAGGTCAAGGTTGTCAAGAAACGAAGACATTGCAGAAGAAGAAGAATCCCTTTGCCTTTGTTGTTTAGAGCCATATTCAAATAGCAGAGCCAAAGAAAAGTGGGTGCAATATCTGGAATGCAGCAATTGGGCTCATGAAGCTTGCACTAGTGGGGAACTTTCTTATGTTTGCCACAACTGCTTTTCAGACTGACGTTTTTTATTTTTAATAATATTTTTATTTTTATACCTACTTGTTTGTTTTGTACCTACTTGAAAAGTTTAATTTTAATAAATACCTTTAAATTATATCATCATTTTTATTTTACAGCCCTTAATACTTCTCAAAAATCATATGTTTCAACTCTCCTCGACCCCTGTTTCATCTTACCTCGGTATGAGGGGAGTTGAAACAAGTTGACTTGTTACGGTTAAGTCGATTTTTAACCACAATATTTAACGCTTACAATTTCTTTATGTTAGTCATTCGCAAGTATAAAGAATGACCTATCGATTGGTACTAATATCATACGATTTCTGTCTATAGTATTTGGTGTATGAAACAAAATGTGAAAATTGTTTCAACTCCCCTCGGTCTCCCCTAATGAACTTATCTGTGCTCCTATTTATGTGAATGCCTATCGCAAAAAAGTCCAAACTGCCATTTTGGAGCCAGTTGGAATATGGCATCCCAAATTGGAGCATGTTGTGACGTTAAAAGGAGTGTTGAATGGAAGATGTGAAGAGGGAGGTTGGAAATTACAATCTTCTATTAAAATTTAACAAGAGTACAATAGTTTGACCACGTCATGTAGAAACCATCCAACACACAATTTCGCAATCTGAGATAATCGCATATTAATGTTAATTTATGGACATATTTAAAAAATTTTAAATGCTTTATAATGAAAAAAGATGTCAATGAACATGGACGTTACTAATTTTGAACTTTTTGGTTGGATAAATGAAAATATCACTATTAACGAAGTAGGTGTTATAAAAAAACAAAATTTTACAAAATGTGGGTTGGATGGTTTCTACATATTTGAAAAAATTATAAATATTGGTGCATTTATTAGTTATAATAAAGGAATCATAAAAACACCAATAAACCGGTAAAAAAAATTATGCACAACATACAAACCACATGGATTTTTTCTGCAAAATTTTATATGTGAAAATTTTTTTAAGTGAAAAATGCAGAAAGCTGTCAATCCACATGGAAGTTACTAATTTTGAACTTTTGGGTTAGGTGTCTTCAGTAAATGAAAATATTACTACTGATGAAGTAGGATTGATAAAAAACACAAATTTAACAAAATGTGGGTTGATTAGTTACAAAAAGGAAGTATAAAATAAAAATAAACCGGTAAAAAATCAATCTTAACAATAAATTTATAAACATCTGCATCGATACTGTAATCATCTTTAAACACTGCATGTCCACTATTATATGAAAGTGCTTCTTTATTCTAGGTTTCATGCCTGCGAAGTCATGATTGTTCTCGGTTGAATGAACGACTACAACGATGATAAATAAGCTAATCATAATAATTATAAATAATAAACTATTTAATGTTTTAATTCTACTGAAAAGATCTCTGAAAAGAGTTTTTACCAAAATGTTTTATTACTGTGTATTACAAAAATCCGCAAGTGACTTAGTTAAACGTGAAAACAAATTTTGTATTTTTTTAAATTCCATCAAGAAGTCAAACGATATGATTTTGGTGACGTCAACAGATTTAAAAATATAAATTAATACATAAAACTCTTTTCCTCCTGAATTTGTGAAACCCATTATGGCTGACAAATATTGAAAAATAAAAAAAAACTAAATCGTGTTGATCTAAGCGCGACAAATTTATGTGACGTTGAAATACGAACTGTTTAAAGTTTGGGTCATTTATGCTTCTGTATGACGATATTTTGGAGGAAAACGTACGCAATCTTCTGCAAATTGACACCAAACCTGTTGTCAAGACTCTGAAAGTATTTAAAGAAGTCTAGGGGGATATTTGCGAGGTATTTATTACTTTATTTTCGTTTCAGTGTTGAAGTGAGAACGATTCGATTTATCCATTTTGCACATCATCGTGTTTAATAAAATCTTTTTAGAATTGTCTCATGTTAATATCGTTTTTTTACGTAAGTGATCTGCAAATGGTATTAATGCACGAAGCACTCAATAATACGACTTATGTTAAAATTTAAAGGAAAAAAACTTTAAATACAGGTTAAACGTTAAAAAACTATTAAATTTACATGGTGTTTTTCTATCGATTTTACTAAGTCTTTAAATCAAACTGTATTTAGTTGGTATAGTTTAATCAGCAAAATAAATATTTTATCCTTTTAGAAAATAGTTCATTGTTCATTGTAACAATCATCGCACAGAATTTACGCCATTAAATTAATATAACACATAAAAGCACTAATAAAATATATTTTTGATCAAAAAACAAATCAGTCAAATCAACAAACACAAACGATCGTTAATAGATCAGTTAGATAAGCATACAAAAAAACATAATAAAATCTGATGGTAAACACAAGCTTTGGACAAAGTTACCACAAATTCCTGGCAATAAAAGCATTCAATCATCTTTCAATCGATACACAAGGTGAGGGAAACAAAAAAAAATATGCAAATTCAAAAGATGGATTAAAAAACAACATATTACATAAAAATTGTAACGTAACGGAATAAAATATGCAAACCTAATACACAATACCATTACAATATATACACAACCGTGCCTCGTAATATTTTTCGTGTTTTTTCATTATCGCCTTCATTTTGTATTTTATTTCATTTCAGTACTAATTTATTTTTTCATATTATGTTTTTATTGAATATTATTAAATTGTAAAATCGGGGCACAGCAAGGATAAATCACCCAATTAGGAACGCATTATCAAATGATGTTTTAAAATGTGGAGTTATTTTATCTAATAAATAACAATACCAACAGAAAATTGATAATTTTGGAAAACAGCTATACAAACTTCTCAATAACAAAATATTTTGTCAAAGGCACAATAGATAAATAGAAGCGAATTAATAAAATAAGCATTGGGACATTTATTACCATTTTGCCGATATATTGATGAGAAGTTATTCGTTAAACCACCCCCAAAAAATGTAAAACGATGCCACCGTGGTTTTTGCCAAACTGATATTATCAACGTATTTTACAGCAATGTTAAAATATTGTGCTGTAATTCAATTCCCCTTAATTTTTACTAACGGTTTTTTAAATTTATTTATAGATTACTTTCTTGCTTCTCAAACTGTCTCTATAGAAACTTAAAAAATACATTAACCCTTTCAGTACCGCACTTTTGTTTCCATTCCATCAATTATTTGATATTTTTGGCGTATAAAAAAATTTTTTTTTGTGCGTATTTAGATTTTTTCTAATTTAATTTTTATTATTTTTAGGCTTTTTACCGTTAATTTTTATAAGCAAGGAAAAAAGATTTTTTATTTACAGCATAAAAAAAAGCTAACATGAAAATAATAATGGATCCTATTCCAAGCAAAGCAGCCGAAACGGGAACTGTCATTATATTTACTGTGTTTTAAGCTGGAATAAAGATTGCTACATAATAGATAAAATATACGACATATGCAAAATATGGGGCGATTTTTTTTCACAAAATCAAGAGATAATAATTTTTTTCTTTATCTTCCTCAGGAAGAACTCTAGTGTCAAGGCTTGATGAAAAGCATACAAAAAAATCATCGATTTTTGACCTCCGTACAGTTTTGAAGTTTGAAGACGTGATATGCAAACATCTATTTCAATCTAAGGAAACTTTTTTTTCCTATGGCACTAAAGATTATTCGTGGAAGATTAAAAGATCGACATAAAAAACCACTATCGAGGAATGTAGACGTGTAACCAATTTAAATTGCCACTTATTCAGACACTATATGAACATTAAAATAAGTTTTTTTTTAATTACATGATCTTTTTTGCTTTGGAATGAAACCCCAAACCTATAAATAAAGCTTAAGAAATGTGGACTTTAATGTCTAAAAATATATATCTATGTACCTGTCGAAAAATCCTGTTCTTATTTTTTATGGGGTTTTCAGTATAAATATTGTTAAATAGAATTTCAGCGCCATTTTAGAATTTTTAACATTTTTATTTCGAGTGATTAAGTGGAACAAATACATTAAATACATTATGATTTACAAATATATTGCATACCTACAAAGAAATAAAGATAACACATCCACTCGAGCGATTGTGTCATATGTAGGTATACATTTACAATATTAATTATTGCCGTTCTTCAAAATATTAATACGGAAACATATAACAGAAAAAAAACACTCTCACCAAATTTGCAAAATACATAAATATGTAATATTATTCCAGTTATAATAAATATATTTTCCGTAAAATGATTTCATATAAAAACTAGGCACATTAAATTTAGCCCTGAATTCTGTTAAGTTTTTCTACTAGGTATTTTTTTTTTCATGAGGCGCTATGGTGTCAGTATGCACCTACCTAAGTATGTAGTAAAACAAAGTTTGGGTAGACCAACCAGTAATAAATTATAGTCAGTGACTTATTATGACGTTAAAAAGACTATGATATAAATCATGACGAAGTGTTAAATATTGAAAAAATAAACTTATTATAAAGTTAGCCAAAATCATTACTATTTTAATCATGTTCTTATGGATGGCATTAATCTGTTAAGACTATATTCTGCTGGCACCTGTGTGAATTCATACTTGTAACAATTACAAGTGATTTACGAATCAACATTTTCATTGAAATAAATTTCTTTTGATTTAACTTATGCCATGGATATGCTCCCAAGAAAACATTCTATCACAACAAAGTAAAAAAATTAAATAATTTTCTTATAATACAATAATAACCAAACCTCGCGAATCCTAAACAGACAATACCATAAAATAAATTCGGAACCTTAACAACGTAACTGAAGAAGCCATGCACGAAGATATGCGACGCTCAGCGCTGGTGTATTGGACAGACCCGCGGTTGAATTTGCCCTAACAAATCTCTAAAATAAAGAGGGAATCTTAACGATGTAAGTGATGAAGTCTTTTAAAATCACTGTCGGCGCGCGTCCCGGCGTAATGGACGGACCTATAGTCGAATTTGTCCTAGCAGGCCTGGAAAATATATATAGTATTGCTAAAATCTATAAAATAAAAAATTAAATCTGGTGCTTACCGCTAATTTTATAGTTGAAAAACGTTTTATAAAATTTTCAACCCGTTTTACATAAAATATTTTAATGATTTTACTGGTTTTATCAACCTTAAATGTAAATATCTTATATCCGTGGGGATCGATATAAAAATAAATATATTATCGTTACGATTTCTTCGGAATTAATTAAAATGTGAGCTAAGCCCCGTTATTAAAGTCTAGTGTCGCCATAATCTAACCAATTCTTTTAAAATGATCCGTTTTGAAATCCTCTGTTTTATTCTGTTACGTACGCACCGCGTATCTTTACGGATATTAAAAATTAATAATTTGAAAGCTTCACCCAATGTAATTGCAATTTTAAATACGATAAAGCATTACCTTATTGAATTCCAGTATTTGTGTAGTAGTCAAATGAAGGTTCACGTGTCATGTAAATAACTAGTAACGCGTCTGTGTTTGTTGAATAATTTGTCATATAACAGATTTTAGCCGCAAAAGATCCTACAGTTGCCAGCCTGAGAGCGGGAATTATTCAAATTAGTTGCTAGACCAAACGTAGTGAAGAACGCGCAATACATCCGCTACAGTTCCCCCACCCCCGGCGACCCTACGCCCCGTCCCCCCCGCTCGCGCGCCGACCTCTGACCAGGCTGGACGTGTGTTCGTTTCGGCTCCCGCGTTCCCAATTTGCACCGCTCCGTCGAAAGCAATAACGTACGGAAATGGCGCTTTGAACATCGACAGGCTGGCACCGTTTGTTTGAGACACGGCGCTCAGTCCTGCAAATCAACAGGATACCCGACAACACCATGCTGTGAGTCTCTTACATTTCCTATTACCCTTGAATGTGTCCGCTAATAACCTAAATTCATCCACGCTGCCTGCCGATCTAGAGAGAGTGAGCTGTTAATTATTTCCCAGAGAGAGATTAGGGAACCCTTGTTGATAATTCCAGTTTAGGATGTAATAACCTGTGTACTGTTGTTATTCACCCATGTAATGTCCTTTAGCCGCTCAAATACAATGCTAATTCATAAAAACCTAACCTCTTTCATTTGGGCATAACAATCGTATGGGAGTGTTTTGTATAGACGGTGGGATATGGATTCTCGAGCCACGCGCTGACCCCGAACCCTGACTATGAGAGAGACGTCTCATGCCCCGCTTCTGAGCTGGCCGAGGGTAAGTCAGGACCCCCCCAGGTCCGACGCGCGACACTGGCGACCAACTTAGGGGCAGAATTTTTTTTTTTAAACATATCCTTCCCGACTGCACAGAATTGCCTTTACGATTGTCCCCAATTTGAAAACATGTACTATGCAATTTTGTGCCAAGAGCATTTTTGCCGCAAAAACTACGGTGGAAGTTTCTCGAATAAATAAGAAATGCACGCAATCCTGTCGTGACTTTGTTTGTTGCTAAGCGCATTTTGCCGCGAAAAATAACGGTAAGAATCTTCTCGAACGAATAAAAGAGACGCGCGAAATTCCCGCCAAATGCTGTGATAACGAAAGTTCGAACATAATGTTTTTGTTTTTTTTCAATAACATAGATTCTGTATTCTTTGTTTAACAAAACAAACCCACTGTTTTAATTTCGGCATAAATTGCACCGTAATAATAACAGTCAGGATTTAGAACTGTGAAGCCAATTTTTACACCGGAAGTGATTTTTTTAAAAAAAAGCACAATACACCCAACGGCCCATCGAAGCTGATTTCTAAAAAGTATATCAGCTACAACCTGTAAAACACAAGTAATTCTTTATCCCGATTAATTATATAGGTACGGTGTTTGTCCATATTCTTTTTTCAGCATTGACTGTTATAAAAGTGATTTTAAGTGAATTGTTTGAAATTAACTTCAGAAGTGCAGTGTTTTTTTGCAAAGAAGTGCTTTCTCGACGCAATAATAAGAACGTGTGTTCAATCTCACGATTTAGTGCCAGTAAATGAAGCAAATATAAAATCTTTCCATCAAAAGTGTTTTTTCGCTTCTAAAGTGCTGTTTTTTGTGCCTTTTTCGTGCCTTTCCTCGAGTGCAGTGAATATAAGTGCGAATAGTGCCCACAAAAATTAAATAATGCAAATCCTAAAGTGTCCCCCTGGCCAAATTTTCTTCAAAAAGACTTAGAAGAATTTCGGAGTTTTTTTTTCCTTTTTTTAAACCATTTTTAACAATGAATTCCAATCAAATGGCTACATCTTCGGACATGGGTGTCATTCCCAATGTACACAACTTATCCAAAGTGCACCTACAAGCCGTCTTAAAAGACAGAGGAATATCACCACTAAACAAATCAAAGTCAGCATTGAAAGCATACGCTTTGTTATTTAACAAGAAGTTCATCAGGAAAATAAACCTATCCGTTGCAAATGAAGTCAAGGCACCCAATACCCCAGCTTTGGAAATCCCCGTTTCTAACAAAGAAACCAGGACACATGTTACAGTAAAACAAGACAATGCACCCATCACGGCACAAGAAAAAACATACGATCTCACTCCTTGGAAGATCAAATATAACGGTGTTTCTGATGTACTGGATTTCATTGACCGAATCGAAGAAACGGCCTCAATTAAAAATGTTCCATTTGACGTGCTGCAGAAAAACTTTATAGAACTAATATCTCCAGAATTAATCCCGTGGCACCGAATACAAAAATCAAAATGCAAGGACTGGAATAAACTCAGATCAGCCCTGATCACTAGCTTCGGCAAATCAGAGGCCCAACACAGAATTAAATTATCGTTACTATCCATTAAACAAGTAGTAAACGAAACTGTGGCAACATTCATAGAGAGGGCCGAATCCATCAACATCAAACTTTCCCACCCTGTCTCGGAAGCCGAATTATTACCAGTTATAACTGATGGCCTCCTACAAAGATATGAAAACATTATCACCTCACAGAAAATTGTGTCGTTGGCCCATTTAAACGAAGTTTGCCTCATTTTGGAATCCCACCAAGACAGGAAAAACAACAAAACCACCACGGACAATATCACTGTACCAAGCCGTCCTTCTGGATTAAAACCAGAATTTGACAACAAAAAAGTTTGCTCCTTTTGCAAAAAAGTAGGTCACCTAGCTACCACTTGTTTCAAGCAGGCCAAATTTCTGGAAGCTAAAGAACCCAGAACCTTAAAGAGACATCGCTCCAGGGATCGTTCTCCTCCACGCGACGAACTGCGTGAAGTTTTCAAAAAAACAAGAAATAACATGGAAAGGTTGCAAGACCCTCACTTTGTTAAACCTCAAGTGGATTTCTCTAAACCCCCACCGAATTTTCATGCGAGAAAACCAAAAAACTAAATAATAACCTCTCAGGTATTCATTCTGTACCAAGGTCTAAGGAATGGACTGATTGGTTATCACACATTAAATATTTTAACCAGACCTTAAATGTTTCTTCGGTTTGTTGCAAACAAGCTAAAGATGGAAGACCTTATGCCCTTTTCTCCGTTAACAATGTCCCCTTCTCTGGACTACTAGATAGTGGTGCATCTGTTAGTTGCCTTGGCAACAATGCCCACCTGCCTTTTGTTAACAACGGTTTTAAAGTTTTTTCCAAACCTACACTCGTGACAACTGCGGACAATGCTCCCCAGACAGTCATCGGTACTCTGTCATTACCAATTAAATGTAACAATAACACAGTTACAATTAACTTTCTAATAGTACCCTCTATATCCCAGAATTTCATCCTTGGCGTTGACTTCTGGAAGGCTTTTAACGTTGCTCCACAAGTATTTAATACTCTTGGCCAAAAACCTCCGGTCGCTCAAGTTGGTGAGATTCGAACAATAATACCTCACGAAAACCTAAGCACTGACCAGGCTCTCCAATTAAAGGAAATGATCAACAAATTTGAATCAATATCTTTCGAAAAATGCGGACTGGGTTTAACTAATTTGGTAAAACACCACATTAAAACCAACGGCCCACCAATCAAGCAACGCTACTACAATTTAGCCCCCCAAAAATTGAAACTTTTAGAAAATGAACTTGATGAAATGTTGAAAATGGGAGTGGTAGTTCCCAGCAGAAGTGCTTGGACCAACCCAACCCTTTTGGTTTCAAAAAAAGACGGCTCTGCACGCTTTTGCCTCGACAGTAGACGATTGAACTCTTGCACTGAAGCCGACGCGTACCCACTGCCTTTCGTGCACGCAACTTTAGACAAATTACGCAACGCCAAATTCATTTCTTCCATTGATCTAAGCAAAGCTTTCTGGCAAATACCTTTAGATGCGGAATCCTGCGAAAAAACTGCTTTTGTTGTACCTGGTAGGGGAATGTTCCACTTTAAAAGGCTACCTTTTGGTCTAAAAAATAGCCCCGCCGAACTACAGAGGCTGATGGACAAACTATTCGGCCCTGAAGTTGACAACAACCTATTCTGCTACCTTGATGATCTCATCATCGTTAGTGACACCTTCGAAAAACACCTGTTAATGCTGGAAAAAGTTTTTCAACAACTTAAATTTGCTGGTTTAACCATCAATTTAAAGAAGTCTGAATTTTGTAAGTCTCGCCTGCGTTATTTGGGATTCATTGTCGACGAAAAAGGTCTGAGAACAGATCCTACTAAGGTGGAAGCAATGGCAAATTTCCCCCGACCCAAAAACGCGAAAGAAGTCAAAGGTTTCCTTGGACTTACAGGTTACTATAGGAGATTCATTAAAGACTTTTCCACTATTTCGGCCCCATTAAACAAAATTACTGGTATCCGTAAAGGTATCAGCAACTTTCGTTGGTCTACTGAAGCCGAAGAAGCTTTTACGACTTTAAAAAATGCTCTTCAAACAGCCCCTGTCCTGAATTGTCCTAATTTTGAACTACCTTTTACCCTCCACACGGATGCTTCTAACGTAGGGATCGGTGGAGTCCTAACTCAGGAATTCCCCGATGGCGAACACCCTGTAGCCTATTTTTCCCGCACCTTGAATAAACACGAGAAAAATTACGGAATCACCGAAAAAGAGTTACTGGCAGTATTGGATTCTGTTCACCATTTCCGCGGTTACATAGACGGTAGCAAATTTACTGTAGTCACAGACCATAGTAGTTTGAAATGGTTGATCTCTCTAAGTAATCCCTCCGGCAGACTCGCTCGCTGGGCTTCTCGTTTGTCCCAATACACTTTCGATGTCATCCACCGTAAAGGTGCGGACAATATTGTCCCAGATGCCCTGTCAAGAATTGAACTTGCCGCATTAAACATCGATACAATTGCCTCTACCCCATCCACAAAAGATGAATGGTATCTCAAAATCTATGAAGGGTGCAAAAACAATCAACAAAAGTTTCCCAATTTTATTATAAAAGAAGGACAACTATATCGCAATTGTAAGGCCCCACTGTCCATCCTGGAAGATTACTCTTGGAAACTCGTTGTGCCCCTCGAAAAGAGAAAACAAGTAATCATCAACAATCATAGTGCCCCCGACTCTATACACCCAGGAACCTTCAAGACGTATAAAAAGATTTCCTTGAAGTATTACTGGCCTGGTCTTTTCAAGCAAGTTCGCAACTACATCTCCAAATGTGAAACATGTAAAGCTTACAAACATAGTACGGCACCCCCTGCCGGCCTAATGGGAAAACCCAAACGTGCTGATAGACCCATCCAATCGTTATCTATGGACCTCGTCGGACCTTTTCCCAGAAGTTATTCTGGACACATGCATATACTCAGCATTGTGGATATCTTTACCAAATTTTGTTGGATCTTCCCCTTAAAAAGAGCCAACGCTGCCGCCATTGTCAAACTTGTGGAAAAACACATTTTCATACCCTACGGAACACCCAAAACCGTAATAGTTGACAACGGAAAACAGTTTATAGCACAGGAATTTAAAGATTTCCTTGCTAAATACGGGATTAAAGATATTTATTATAATACCTTGTACACTCCCCAAAATAACACTGTCGAAAGGTATAACCAGACTATTAACACAGCTCTGGCCATTTTGGTTGACAAAGACCAACGTAATTGGTGTAAGAATTTAGATAAAATTCAAGCTGCCATGAATAACACTGTTAACCTAACCACTGGTTACACCCCCTTCTTTTTAAAACACGGTATGGAACAGGTGGTACATGGTTCATTGCACTGGAACACGAATTTCCCCACGTCAACCACCTCCACAAGCAATCCTGCCGTTGATTACGCTCATCGTTTGGAAGAACTTACTGCCATTTATAGTGAAGTTACTGATGCCCTATTGCTGGCCCACCAAAAAAGTGCGGACAGATATAACCTACGTAGGAAACACATCACTTTTAATGTAGGCGATGTTGTCTGGAGAAGGAATAACACCCTCTCTCAAGGAGCCCTGTACTTCTCTGCCAAGCTGGCACCCCGTTTTGTCAAGGCCAAGGTTGTAAGAAAAATATCGGACTTAGTTTACTACCTGTCCGACTCCTCTGGCAAACATACTGGTAATTACCATATTAAGGACATTGTAAAGTCTGGAAGTGAGGAGACAGTTGAAACTCCCCCACCACCCCAGCAACTTTAAACTAACCCACTGTGTATTATCACAAACTATTGTAAGCTATGAAGTCTTACCATAATTAGGCGTGTAAAGTGTCAACTACATGTCAACCTATTCGTCAAAAACGAGTTTAACCCACCTTTGTAAATGAATGTATATTAACATATTATGACCATGAAATATTATTCCTGTAATAACGTTCTTTCCCTCACGACAATCGTTTTCTCCCTTTTTACGTTTTATTTTCTCACCTGTTCTGAAACTGATCATTTTAGAATAGAGACACGTCTTCGAGTTACAATCGCCGGGAAGTCGCGAACCCGCTTTTGCTCCTCAACTTCTACACTATGCAATGTTTATGTCATGTCACCCCATTTTCGTTTCATTTTTGTTCCCTTAGTCGTGTTAGAAAGAACCACCCCACTTTTGTTTTTGTTCCTTGTAAAATAACGATTGGTAATCACTCATAAGAGTGCCATCCAAAAGAGTTCGGATTTTGTAAATTCCAAAGTGTTAAATACCGACCCTTTTTTTAAAAAAAGAAAACCTGTCAAGTACAGCCATTAATTCTTCCTTGTCCAATTCAACGTTACCTTGAGTATGTAAAACCCTATAGTGGTCTCAAAGGCAAGAACCAAGTAGCAATTAATCACATAATTGTCTTCTTTGTATGTATATAATTTTTTTTTTTTTTTTCATTTTTTTTTTCAATTTTTTCCTTTCAAAAATTGATGGCGTCCTACCCAAGCTCACATTTACCAAAAATAGGATTTTGACACATCCATTTTGGGAAATTGTATTTATAAAAGAAAACCAAATGTCGGTCCTATAAAACCACATACAAATAACTGGACTCGCTTCAACTAAAAGTATGTAAAACCCATTAAGGTCTTTTATTGTATGACGAGATCTCGATTTTCTTTTCTCTACTGTTACGTCACGTATGTCTCGTACCTCACGTTTCAACCCTACGGGACAGGTTAGTAAAACCTTACGGTTATCCTGATCTTCAAACGCAAATAATTATATCACAACGTAAATCAACAGGACTTTGTTCGATCATCGTTGCATAATATAAACACCCAACCTTTGTCTCACCATTTAACCAAGTGTTTGCAACCCAATTGCACGCTACAACGAACAGTATGTAAAGCCATTATGGGCCTGTTCCCACCCATCGCTCGATGTAAGTAGAAATACCTTCTACCATCATCTTGCACCTTGTAACACAATGAAGTAACATTAAAATTGTTTATCTTCTCTATTGTTCCATCGTACGCCCCTCCAGGCTACGGAGTTAGTCAATCTAACAAATCTTTGCAAACAGTATCAAATGATACTGCTAGCTTTTGTTGAATTATATTTAAATGTAAAAAATTGTCACGCGATAGGAGAGATCCTTACAAAATCCACCACTACACGAGAAGTTCGTTACAATTACTTAATACTTATAACCATGTGTTATAATTTGGTCGTGTGACATTAATTTGCCATGAGTACCGCCTTTGTGTATAATTTGGTCGTGTGACATTAATTTGCCATGAGTACCGCCTTTGTGTATAATTTGGTCGTGTGACATTAATTTGCCATGAGTACCGCCCTTTGTGTATAATTTGGTCGTGTGACATTAATTTGCCATGAGTACCGCCTTTGTGTATAATTTGGTCGTGTGACATTAATTTGCCATGAGTACCGCCCTTTGTGAATAATTTGGTCGTGTGACATTAATTTGCCATGAGTACCGCCCTTTGTGTATAATTTGGTCGTGTGTCATTAACATGTCATGAGAACCGCTTTTGTGTATAATTGTGTACAACCCTGTACACGAGACGTGGAGACGTAATAATAATACTTACCGTGATTCGTGTGAACGACATAATATCGACATCGTCATCTCCTTTAAGGAACTGTTTTTACACTCTTTGACTTCTGTCTATAATTGAGTTATACCTTGCATATACTGCATACTTGTACACTATACGTGAAGACGTTACAATACTCACCATGAATCGTGCGAACGAAATAATATCAAACCTTTATATGTGAACTACGTAAGTATTTCACAGAAGCCTCTTTGTTCAACGCCAATGCCCGTGGACTTCCTGTTTTTGCTGCTTTCCAAAAAGAAAAAGAAGCCCAGGAATATCTACTATCCCAAAAGGACTAGTTTTCAGCTTCACTGTCAATTATGGGGCATAGTGCCGCAGGAGTTAATCGATGGGCACAAAACCACTAAACTCGTCGTCTGGGAAACGAATAAGAAGAATCCCAGGTTTGTGAAATTGGAACTAGGGTCTGTCTTTTCTCACAATCATGTAGAAGTTTAAAACGACCCCTAATCTTTTGCCAAATACACGCAAAAGATTAGCCTCTTTAGTACAATGTGTATTCTAATGCTGTTTAAAAAATTAATCCACTTTATTAAAATGTAAAGAGTCAGGAAATCTGCTGGTTGAATATGTTTCACTCTCACATAGAGGTTGAATTGGAAATTAGTCCAGTCTCTAGCAATTTCGTAACTCAATTCCCGTCCTTTTTCCCCCCTCCCCACCCCATGCCCTCAGGCAATATGTATGAAGTGGAAAATCTGTTGTCGACCATATTTCGCCCTCACTTCGAGTTCGAATCGGTATTTGTTCCGGTCACCAACAGGCTTCCTACCTCACCTTTCACGTATGTTGTCATTTTTTTTCTCTCCTCAACGAAACACATTCATGAATTTTGAATATGTATGATACGCACTTGGCGTATCGTCTGTCTTTTCTGACAACCTTTATTCATGAATTAGTTTCCCTGCTGTTGCCGTGACTCGTTCACGAATTTTTTGTCTTGTTCTTTGAAATCCTACGAAAATGTTACCACCTGTATGTTAACATAGGCCAAAGAAGGCCAGTTGTTTTTTCAACCAAGACAGTTTGTCATTCGGCAAACGCCAAGTCATCCTAATAAAGGATAATGTTTATGTAATCAAAACTAGTTAGGAACCTCTCTCTACCTCTCTCTCACACTCTTCGTCACTCTCCGGACCGGCAGCTAAACCTCGTTTGTTTATTTTTTCTGGACACATTTTGTTTCTCTCCAAACTTTTCTTCATTGGTCCCTAGGCAGGTAAACTTCAAGAAATTTGCTTTAATAATAATTCCCCCCGGATTTAAAAAGAAGCCCAGGCGGATGTCATCTCCGGCAGCCAAGCTGAGCCTCACCTCCTAGCAGCCTGCGCTGTGGTTACAAAGGTCCCTCGACTACTACTCGCTACACACTTGTTCCATCTTGTTCCTGAAAGCTCAGACAATACTAATCATATGTATGACGTTTGTCTCACCACTGCAAGCCGAGTTGTCCCACTATACTTTATGACACTCTGAACTACCTTTCGGACACGCTAGTCCCGGAGTTCAAATTTCTTGCCCTCAATGCCAATGCCAGTTATACCGTCTCTTGCTCTGTCATGCAGTGACACATACCAGGTCATGGGTGAAACATAATTACCCTTTGCCCCTCCAGTAAACACAAACTGCGCATCTCTAAAAAGTTATCCTGAGCTACATTATGCTCCGATAACCAACACATACGATCCGTGCCCACCATAATAGCACATAGGACTCGTACTGGCATAACTACGGAACCTGGACTACTCTCTCCAATGACCACTGTAACCATAGCCGCAGCCCCGCAAACCACAGCCCCACTTCGCAAACATCAACGCCCACAACGAAGCAAAGTGTTTTTTTTTCCAAGACCTAAGTGTACTCCTGAGTGTTATCTCAATGGGTCAGATTACAGTGATAATGTAATCTTTTAGAGTCAGTGAAATCTCGTTTCCTTCGCAACTCTTCGAAACCAAAAAACCAACGCAACGCAAACTTAGCTTCCAGACCAATGAAACCCTAGAATCACACCTTAACATTCCGTCTTTTGTTTTGTTTTTTCAATTGTATAATGTTGTCTATTGTTTTTTCAATTGCATAACCATGCCCTTTTGTTTTTCAATTGTATAATGTTGTCTATTGTTTTTTCAATTGCATAACCATGCCCTTTTGTTTTTCAATTGTATAATGTTGTCTATTGTTTTTTCAATTGCATAACCATGCCCTTTTGTTTTTCAATTGTATAATGTTGTCTATTGTTTTTTCAATTGCATAACCATGCCCTTTTGTTTTTCAATTGTATAATGTTGTCTATTGTTTTTTCAATTGCATAACCATGCCCTTTTGTTTTTCAATTGTATAATGTTGTCTATTGTTTTTTCAATTGCATAACCATGCCCTTTTGTCTTTCAATTGCATAACCATGTCTATTGTTTTCAAATTGCATAATTTTACTTGTTGTTTCCACACCTGCTCTCTCCCCAAAATTTATTTGCTCCAAACATGCTATGTACCCTTCCTCATTTCTCCCCACAAATATTGTTACCTAGCCTATGGCATAAGCTAGTCATTATGTTTTAGCTAGGCATCCCTCTGGCCATCCAAGTCTCTCAAACTAAGGGCAACTCTTGTTTTGTCAAAAAAACCCCAAGGGAGGCACATAGAGGATCTTTTAACCCTGATGCTCCATTACCACGTCGCCTTTTTTACGAGCGCGGGGGGAGGTGTCATATAACAGATTTTAGCCGCAAAAGATCCTACAGTTGCCAGCCTGAGAGCGGGAATTATTCAAATTAGTTGCTAGACCAAACGTAGTGAAGAACGCGCAATACATCCGCTACAGTTCCCCCACCCCCGGCGACCCTACGCCCCGTCCCCCCCGCTCGCGCGCCGACCTCTGACCAGGCTGGACGTGTGTTCGTTTCGGCTCCCGCGTTCCCAATTTGCACCGCTCCGTCGAAAGCAATAACGTACGGAAATGGCGCTTTGAACATCGACAGGCTGGCACCGTTTGTTTGAGACACGGCGCTCAGTCCTGCAAATCAACAGGATACCCGACAACACCATGCTGTGAGTCTCTTACATTTCCTATTACCCTTGAATGTGTCCGCTAATAACCTAAATTCATCCACGCTGCCTGCCGATCTAGAGAGAGTGAGCTGTTAATTATTTCCCAGAGAGAGATTAGGGAACCCTTGTTGATAATTCCAGTTTAGGATGTAATAACCTGTGTACTGTTGTTATTCACCCATGTAATGTCCTTTAGCCGCTCAAATACAATGCTAATTCATAAAAACCTAACCTCTTTCATTTGGGCATAACAATCGTATGGGAGTGTTTTGTATAGACGGTGGGATATGGATTCTCGAGCCACGCGCTGACCCCGAACCCTGACTATGAGAGAGACGTCTCATGCCCCGCTTCTGAGCTGGCCGAGGGTAAGTCAGGACCCCCCCAGGTCCGACGCGCGACAAATTATATGGATTAGAAATCAAGTATTAGCTATATTTGAAGGGAGTTTTCAAGTTTACACTTTACGAGCAGTCACGAATTACTTGCCGAGGAATAATAAAAACCCAAGCATTTTTTCCGTTTCATTCGAACTACAACAGCTTAGTTTCATAGGAACGCAGCTGCCGAAGATGGTTTCATTTAAATTATTTTATTTTAAATGTACCTACCAATTTCAATTTTATTTATCCGTGTTGAGATTAATGTATATCTCTTCCTGTATACGAGATAAATCAAATAATATTATTATATTATCATCAGTAAATATAATGTATACTCTCACGTATTCAGAAATTGATAGCAGGTGTTGTCTGTGATTTGTTAGAACTACTTTGTACCTGTATTTGTTCAAAAATGTTTGTTTTCCTAGTTTGCAAATTTAATGCCAAATCCCTCAAAATCAACAGCAAATAGTTTACTGGTCTCTTACAAAATGCATATTGTTTGTTCCCCCAGAGAGTGCATACAACCACTTCCTTGTCCATTTAAAGTAACACGCTTTTAGTGCACTTTACCTGCATACAAAATAGATTAATGAATACAGGTAACCGTAAATAACGGAACGTCTTGTAACACCTGTGAAAACATTGAAACTCCTAGAAAAAGTCACCTGCAGCACAAAACGTGACAGAAATCCCGGTTTAAGTTTTACCTGATAAAGGAATGAAAAGAGAAGGCAATTATTCATAGTTAGTTATTATTCAAAAATGCTGTCAAAATACTGTCTTCAAGGGTGGTAAGTGTTTAATTCTTTGAAAGGGTTGAGGCTTTATGGAAGTTATTGTCCTCGTTTCAGCTGAATTTCCTTTATCGCTTATTGAATGAGAAGCCAATCTCAAAACCCGATCCGGTTTCATTCACAACCGTCACGAGTGTTCAAATGGTTCCAGTGACCAAGTTAGTAAGTGGGCGGAGGTGGTTTGATAATAATTATTGTGAACAGACAACAGCTGTCTGGTTTGCAGTTTGAAATTGGCGAGGAAATAAGAAACAGTAGTCTTGTAGCTGCCTACTGCCGTACTACTAAAACATGACATTATAAAATATATACGAGTAGCAAACTTGCAGAGTTACTGACAAATTGATCGAAATAAAGATTTTTAATTATTCTGATCGACGATGCACGTTGTATCCTCTTTTTTTAATATCCAACCTTGTAGTCCAGCGTGCGATGGTTAATTCCAATCAAATATAACATGAAGTTATCAAGTATTTTAATCGATTTATGTAAATACTGATACCATAATATGAATTCCAGAGTAATTTACTCATCGTTTCTTGTTGTGGTTCGTTTTGTATTGGATCTTGTTTTAATTGCTGCAATCTTGTTTTATTTTATTTTAATTTAATATGAGCAATTTAAACCATGGCCAGATTTTCCATTCTAATAATTTTCGTAATTAATAAAATTATGGGCCTATTGATCGCTTACAATAGGACCAATTTGATTATAGCTTTTAATTGAGCTGGAGGCTTTAAAGTCTGCTGACCGCGGACACCTCAAAATTGCTGTGTGCAATAAATAAATTAACAACGTCTAAAGTTGCCAGTAAGGAATTGCCTTTTTAAATGATGCCGTGTAAATGACCACTGATTGGTCTTACAGAGTATTAGTAGACGCTACCCGGCTTGGATCTTGTTTCGTGAACAAATTAAAAATGTGGAAGTAACTCTGTTACGTCTCCGCTCATTTTTTTGGCAGTTAAAATGATTTTTCGAAGCTCGTCAGCTCGTGAAATATATGATATTATATGCAAAAAATTGCGTTATTCTGTTCATTCCAGGTATCGGCCAACATTACAACTCCAGAAAGTAAGTAAAAAAACATTAATTACCATGGGAGTCATTCTCCGGAATGAAAGGTCACGTTTTTACAGATTTGTTTGACCTTTTAGCATATTTACAATGGATCCATGATAACTCAACAGAGTGACAATTCAACACACTTTTAAAAAGTTATATAAAGTCATTAGAATCGATGAAATTTTTTTTTAACCTAACCTAATCTAACCTAACCTAATCTACTTAACCCAATCTTTGTATCATCACTTTCCATGACTTTATATAACTTTTTAAAGATGCGATGATTTATCCGGTTACCATTTACAAAAAGTCTAATTTACTGATTTTTTCCAAAAACACTAGGCACGAACGTATTCAATTAAAATCAATAAAACCTACTATCCCATCTGGAACCCACATTGCAATATTCATGTACAAGCCATACAAAATAAATTCTTACGTGTTCTATGTTTTAAAACGGGTATTCCGACAATATTTTTAAATGATATGAATATGCTTTAAGTTTTCACTAAACTGGTGTTTCTATATATAATGATGAATTAGATAGTACAGAATTGCTTGCATTGATAAGCTTTCGGATGGTACTACGTAATACTAGAAGTATTCCGGAATTCCAATGATAAATTCTGGGACTAACTACCATATTTATTCCTCATTGCCCAGAATACAAACGGAGGAAAATAATTGTACCGAGCCAGTGGACAACGTCGATGTATCACTAAACTCATATTTAAAAACCCCCTTATAATAATAAATAAATAATGGCACAGTCAAAATTTATTTTTTTTGCTCATAAAATCTTCAACAATTTACCAATAGAAATAAAGTCAATTGCCAAATACGACAGTTTCAGGAAGGCGCTCGGGGACTTTTTTATGAATGAGTGTGATAGTGTCGGTAAGCTGCTTCTCGTACTCGAGGTGTACATATTGTTTACATGTGTGAGGAAGAAGATGCATATCTGTAAGTATATGGATGTGTGTGTATGTATGTATATGTATATTCGGTTCCATGATAACTCAACACTGTGACAATTCAACACACTTTTAAAAAGTGGTATAAAGTCATTAGAAACGATGAAAACATTTTTTTTAACCTAACCTAACCTACATAACCTAGTTAATAAAGTTTTTGTTTCATCACTTTCCATGACTTTATATAACTTTTTAAAGATGTGTTGAATTATTATCGTGATGATTTATCCGGTTACCGTATATTCATATGTGTGTGTGTGTGCATGTATGTATATATATGCGTGTGAATGTGTATGTATGCACGAACATATGTGTACTACTTTATATAGTTGTATTTATTTTATAGAAAACTTTGGCAATTTTATGAGCTATTGAAAACATTTTTTTACCATTTTTTTATAATTCTTTACACTAGACTTAAATTCAAACTAACCACCATAATCTACCATGCCTAGTATGGTGATCTAATGTATGCCCTCTAAATAAATGTATTAATCATATAACATGTACAAATAAATAAAAATTATAAAAGTTTTTTAAAAATATGCACATTGAAAATATGCGTGTATATACTCGTATTTTTACTCATAAATTGTGAATGTTTTTGTGCCTGTGGTAAGTACACAGCAGTATAATTCTATATAAAGCAGTCGAATATAATCCACGCAGTCTTCTAATAGGACTCGCTAGTAATAGGGCTGCCTATTAATAAGTTATAACTTTATAATAGTGGTTTCAGCCAGTAGTTAATAGTTATACGCCGTGCTGTGTATAAAGGAACTTGATCCATATAAATCGGCCAGCTCCTCAATTATTGCGTACGACAAGACCGCTCGCTGTTAGATTAGAAAGGTCATTTAGATATGTATTATAATCCAGTTTGCGGGCTGCAGGTGTGTTGGATGTAAATGGTCTGAGACTAGAGCTGGCTGGAACAAGTATCACCGGTGTCATTAGACGGTATACAAGTGGCCAACACAATTAACTCGGAGACCTCTGAAGCCTACAAGTGATTACGTATTGAAGCTAATCCGCTAATTTGCAATAATATGAACAATATTTTATTATATTATAAATATTTCATAAAAAAAAAAAAATTGGAAACGAACCCATGGGAAATACTGTTAATTTATTAAATATCTGGTTCTTGTTTCCTTGTTTTCCTATTGAAAATGGGACTGCATGCCTATAACGAATGAATTGGAAGAATTAAGAGTTAAGAAATTATCAGTCAAAAGCGAATGTTTTATAGAGACGGCGTAAAACATATTCATAAAAATACTGATATTAATATCGGCATTCCGTCATAATATTTATTAGGAAAAGAACACGTGTTCTCGATATATCAGAATGTTGGCATGCTGTCACTTTTTTAACAGGTCATTATTCTCAGTGCAGGATCTTATCTTGATCTGATCTTATATGGACAACGCCTCTAATATGGGAAAAATTAGTTGAGGATAATATTGTCGATTCTGAATTCTAAATATGATATTGATTAAAATGACATAAAATAATTAGGTCTTAATGGTCGATTGATTATGTCTCCGTCCCATTAAGACAGATATCCTGGGTTCGATTCCCAGTTGAGACCGTTACCTTTTTATTTTTCTGTGTTTTGTTCTGTTTCATGTTTCGTTTTGATTATTATCTTCTTCTGCAATGATACATTACATTGACGGATGGATGTTACATCCAAAAGTTAAAAGTAATCTTATTATAATGCAAGTAGAATATAAACATTTTCTTTAAAAGGACTATAAGCTTGTTTAGTAGTAAAAGTAACATTCACGGATCTGAATTTTAATTAATTCAATTTGTTCAGTGTGAATGAGACCTTCAATAATTGGATTTGTTTAACTGCAATTAGAACTGATTATAAAATTATTATAAAAATTAAAAATATTGTACCTTTTCTAGGGTATATTTTATTAATTTTTTTTAATACTGAATACTGCACAAGAATCTCAACTGCTGCCAACCGTCTAGAGCCAGTGAGACTATGGCATCTCCATGCGGGGTATGTTGTGAGGACGTAAGTAGAGGGAGGGGAAGGAGATGGGGAAGTACCTGGCAGATCTGGTCACCAAACACGGCCAAAGCCATTTCAAGCAACGTTTCAATTCTGAATGGAGTATGAGGACGAAGTTAGTGGGGAAGGAAAGGAGATGAGGAAAACAAAGGTGGGGGGAGTACCTGTCTATTCACATCTGATCACCAAATTTGGCTAAAGCAATTTAAAGCAACGTTTCAATTCTGAATGGTGGTTTTACAACAAGCCGATACTGAGAGTATCTTCCACACTGGAACGTTCCGCAAATATACTTTGTATTATTTTTAATGAGTAAATAACCCGCGACCTCTAGCTTGCTATTCGAGAGCCTTAACCTCGACCACGGTGGCCGTATAGGTAGTAACTTGGAATAAACATAATGTTACATATTTTGCAAAGTTATTCGCCAAACTTATTGAAATTCTTTGGTGTAAACGTATTGGTAAGTGTAGCGTAGATACTCTGCTTGACATGTTGTATCATAAGTTTTTAAAATCCATTATATACCAAGTGTTTGAAGTACTTGTACATCCTTTTATTCACATAATATAAAGTGGCTATTGCCCATAGATACTAGTATTTATACAGCTCAGTGTAGATGGGCTCATAGGATGCAGAGTACTTAGCGTCAGCAGCACCTGCCGCTATAAGAGTAACATCTAATAGCATAGAGGCAAGAAACTATTTCTTCTTACAAGATTCTTAGATCGAGTACATCATCTACATAGCTTTCTGGCAGGTGTGCTGGTCGGTATACTCGTACAGGTACTCTCAATATTTTGTCTGCGCTCATCATATACTCGTATTATTGGATATCATAAAAATTACATTTTAGTACCTAATAGACTAATAAACATCATACCTTGCGACAAATGATGTAGCTTTGATTATTTGCTATGTTGTATGTGACGGAGGTCGAATGAATAATTGAAATTTTTGGACCTCAGCAGGTTTCCAGATCTTATTCAAATATTTTTTACATTTTTTCCAATTTAGATCTCTGACGAGCACCCCTATTACTAAGCATATTTTAATTGTGATATTATTAAATCGATAATATGACTTGAGCAATGTTGGAGTGAGACTTTGTACTGTTTTAAGTAGTTGTACTTGATCAAGCTCTCTCTCATTCATCGCAGATCTCAACTAGTATAGACGCTAGCCTAAGTAACATCCATATTCATTGTATGGCGTATTTAATAAATTCGTTATTGTGAATAATATAATAGAGTAATCATATAAATTCCTACCCATTCGTAAATAATATAACATTGGCGCAGCCGACAGCATTCGTTGCCAAATAATATTGACGGATTCGGTTCATAAATTCGACAAAAATCGAAATGTGTGATTGATATAAAACATACCGCGCAGTTCGGATTACAACAATTTTTTTCACATTCAACAAATGTAAGTTTAAATTGATTCATTGATAGTTAGTAGCTCAATGGATAATTTAATAGCCGATGTTGAGCGCACCTGACAAGGTGCCACGGGCATAGTAAAGAGTGTGTAAGTACTTACTCTACGAGGATAAAGTAATTCTAGTTTCGTCCACACCACACCTGCATGTAATTAATAGAACAAAAAACACATCTATGGATTAAAAGTTCGTGGTTCAGAACGATTTCCCAATCGTTGAAAAATTGGATTTTTTGTACGTGGCTACAACAATTCTAAGAATTTATTTTCTTAAAACGAATTTACCCATATCATTAGATGATATTACGAGATATTGCTTAGGTTAAACTGATTTTTTTTTAAATTTTATATTTCACTCATTTTCATTTTAAAAAATGTTCCATGATAACTCAACAGAGTGACAATTCAACACACTTTTAAAAAATGATAGAAAGTCATTAGAAACGATAATTTTTTTTTAACCTAACCTAACCTATTTAACCCAGTTAATAAAGTTTTTGTTTCATCACTTTCCATGACTTTATATAACTTTTTAAAAATGTGATGAATTATCATTGTGATGATTTATCCGGTCACCTTAAAAAAATACATTAACTCCACACAGGAGCCCTCTTTTTTCCGGCAGGGCCTATGTCATCTTTGGAGATGCTGTGTGGTTGTTTTTTTTTATGGAAAGGAAGTTCTGGGAAGGAAAGCAGTAAGAGTGGTGGGTCGGAATCTGGGGGTCAGTGTGTCCAGAAGTGACAGATATATTAATCATCCCTCCTACTGCGGAGTCCGGCTATACCAACCATTCCAGATCGTGGACAAACCTCACAACATTTGGTTGACAAACCTCACTCCACTAACCCAGGCTCTCTGCTAAGTCACCAAACGTAGGAAAACCAATTGTGGTGACCTATGGCAGAGGTGTTGGTGATCCAATAAATGGAAGCTGGGTCGGCGGTAACCATTCCCCATCCCCCCTCCCTCCCTCCCAATTTGAATTGCATTATTACCAAGTAACGTTCTATAAAAACCTTATAAATGTATTTTACAGTTTATTTGTGAATTAATTAATTAGTAACGTTCTGTATTATTTCTGCCAATAATGCTGATAATCATATTTCATTTTTAAATGAAGAAGAAATATATATATAAACCAATATATCCTCTTTATAAACTCTTTAACAATTCTTTAAGTTCTGGTTCTTTTCCAGCTCAGTGGAAAAAGAGTTATTTAACCCCTATTCATAAAAAAGGAGACAAAAGCGATATATCAAACTATAGACCAATTTGTATAATGTCTGCTTTACCGAAAGTTTTTGAGAAATTAGTCCTAGATATCATTGTAAAACCTATCAACAAAATTATTGTTCCTAACCAACATGGCTTCATCACAGGTCGCTCTACCTTAAGTAATTTAATGATTTATGAAAATTACATATCTGAATCTCTGGGTCTCAAACAACAAGTGGACAGTATATACACTGACTTTAGTAAAGCTTTTGATAAGGTTCGACATCACATACTTATTTATAAACTTCGATCGTTGGGCATCAAAGGTAAATTATATTGTTGGATTGTTAGTTATCTTAGCCATAGGGTGCTTAGTGTTAAGATTAATTCTGTACAATCTTATATATTCGAGGCCACAAGTGGGGTTCCTCAAGGGTCCCACCTCGGCCCAATATTTTTCTTATTATTCATCAATGACATTGTTGACCAATTTAATGATGTAGAAGTTCTGATATTTGCTGACGACTTAAAAATATATAAAAGAATACGAAATGTATCCGATTGTCAAATTTTACAGAGTAATTTAGAACAACTTCATCAATGGTGTGAACAAAATGCTTTATTTTTGAACATTCAGAAATGTCAAGTAATACGATTTTCCAAAACTCGTTATAATATATTACATGAATATACATTAAATAATATTAAATTAATACCAGTATCACATATTCGTGACTTGGGTGTAATATTCGTTGAAAACTTGTCATTCATTGAACACATCAACTATATAACTAATAAGGCTTTAAAGATGCTTGGCTTCCTTTGCAGAACTTTAACCGATTTTAAGTCCATAGATTGTATGAGAACCCTCTATACTTCATTAGTCAGAAGTCAATTGGAGTATAATTGACCTATTTGGTCCCCTTTATATAAAGTTCACTCCAATAATATAGAAAGAGTTCAGCACAAATTTCTTAAGTACGTAAATTTTAAGCTCGGAATTCCTATTGATTACATTAATTATGTCAGTTTGATGAATCAATTGCATCTAATAACACTGTCTGACAGGAGAATTATTTCAGACCTGGTTGTGTTACACAGAGTCATTAACAACTTAATTGATAGTCCTGCCATCCTTGCCACTATTAAACTACATGTGCCGACTAGGAATACAAGGCAAAATATAACATTCTTCTGTAATACATACTCGACCAACTATCAGACACACTCACTGACCAATAGGATGCATGATCTGGGCAACAAGTATGGGGGTGTTATTGATTTATTTATTGACTCCATATATAGAATTAAGCATAATCTACATCAACACTTTGTTGAATCCTACAAATTGGAGTAGCTTTGGTAAATTAGTTTTAATGATTTGTTTTATATCTAATGTTGTTGTAATTTCTTTTTTACTTTATGTTATTTTTTTTTCCATTACATTACATCTATTTACTGTCAATATCTCCTGTATAATACATATTCTCTTATTGTATTGCATCATGTATCACTTCTATGTAAAAGCCTTTTTAGGCGTATATATATATAAATAAATAAATAAATAAATATATATTTTTTCAGGAACTTAAAAACCTAAAGTGTTCATGAGAAATATGTATTAAATCGGAAGAAATTTGAAATAAATATTTAATAATCCTTCGATCGTGTTAAAACATTAAAACGTCGCATTCATTTTGTATTCACTGCATTCCAGATGCCACTGATATTCGACTTCATCTTCTGATCAAGGAACCTTTAAATAATCCTTCGATTGCGTTTTATTGTCTTCATTTTGTATTCACTGCTTTCCAAATACCCCTGATATTCGACTTCATCTTCTGATCAAGGAACCTTTAAATAAACCTTCGATTGCGTTTTAGTGTCTTCATTTTGTATTCACTACTTTCCAAATACCCCTGATATTCGACTTCATCTTCTGATCAAGGAACCTTTAAATAATCCTTCGATTGCGTTTTAGTGTCTTCATTTTGTATTCCTGCTTTCCAAGTACCCCTGATATACGACTTCATCTTCTGATCGAGGAATCTTTTAATAATCCCTCGATTGCGTTTTCACTGCTTTCCAGATACCCCTGATATTTGACATCATCTTCTGATCAAGGAACCTTTTAATAATCCTTTGATTGTTTTTTATTATCTTTTTAATTTTATTATACCCTGCTTACCAGATACTCCTGATATTCGACTTCATCTTCTGATCAAGGAACCTTTTACATAATTATTGGAATAGTTCTTAATTCACATTTAATTTAATTAACACTTCATATTTCACATTTTCAACGAAACTTACGTTTCTAATGTATTTAAATTCGGAAAACATCTTGTTTAAAAAAAAACTATCATTTATGGACTTACCTCTATTCGAAAATAATATCTTTACTAAATAATATGCCAGACATGTTATCGCGCTGTCAAAACTCGCATGCTGTATTAAGCCCGTAATGAAAATTAAATAATAATATTATAAACATGATTTATGCATTCGCTGCGTTGAAACATATTTAATTGAAAATCTACATAAATCTTAATTAAGTGAAATGAAATTGTTGCATGGATTCGTGCCCATGACTAGCAAGAAATTCTTTACTGATCGTGACTTCTAAACTTATAACTTACAACATAATCAACCGAGTGTTTTGTGTTGGAAGTTTCATGAAACATGGACACGTGAAATAATTAGTTAAATCATGCTCGTGAAGTCAAATATGGAAATTGTTTAGTTACAGCATTTTAGGTAGGCATTGATACTTGGTACTTTCTTCCACAAATGCTTTATATTTCTTGCAAGTCATTAAAATAAATTATGTAGAATTTCAATTGCGGAACAGTAAAATCTTGGTATTTGAGCAAAAAGTTAGTGTCCTTTTAAAGAGAACAAAAATTAGAAATAAAACAAAGAAATTAATTTTTTTAGGTTAAGTTATTTAATTAAATCATACACTTTATTTTTAACCTCTTTCTCTGTCTTGCCCTTTCACACACGCATTATTGTTTCCACATATTTAAAATATATAATGCTTGATAATACCTCAGAAAATGATTTGAAAATTTTTGGCACTTAATTTTTTTTTTTTTTTTAGAAATTATTCTATGTTAATTTAGATTAACATTGGGCGTCAGAGGGTACTTTTTAAATAGTAAGGTATAATAAACATAACACAAAAGTAATACAAATGATTTCATGTCAAAAATGCAAATTTACAATGTAGTGATAATCTCTAAGGTACAAACAAATAATATTTTAACTAAAATTCATTCAGAAATAAAAACAAAATCTAGGATAATAAATCTTTAAAAATTCGCCTAATAATAGTCGAAAACATGTCCGTCACTACCAGTGTTAATTTGAATGAACATTGAAATTCATTTACAATATTCTGGCAAATGACTGTGAACAGTGAATTGAACCGATATTATTACTATAGAACACCTCTTAATGTGTTAAAATATTTGTAATTCGAGTAGAAAATATTGATATCTCACCTTAAATTAAGTAATCAATGACGGCAGAAATTCTCACAGAAATTTTCACAGAAACCGGTTGATGTGAAAAATACTGAAAACTCGTGGTTAAAAACAAAGTGTTTGATATATTTAAAAATAGAATATCTAACCACAAAGTAATTACTTCCTACGAAAACGAATATATTTAGGTACTTACTTTATCGCTTGTCTGGCAATCAGTTCCAATTTTGATAATGACACTCGAACTCAAACCAAATTTGAGTTCATTACGCAAGCATCACATACAACCGAAAGCAGTATGTTTGATGAAAAGGACATTAGGTGAATAAATGCCAATCTGCATTTTTAATGCATAACATTTAATTCTTATCACTGCTTTTGTGTGGCTGCCATAAAAAAAATAATAAAATTTTATCCATTAGATATGTTTTGTATATAAATAAATTAATACCCTACTTCTGTATTCCAGTAGAAGCGGACTTAAGGAATGCATTATCACATTATTAAATGTTTCATGTTCTAACATAAAATTAACTTCCCTACAAGGAGATATCCTGACCAAGGAATTGAGGTAGTTATTGTACGCATTGGGTACCTACTTATATGTAGAAACCTACTTAAAATGTGACACTCATCCTTGGGTCGCATTTTATTGGAGGATTTTGAGGGCTACTGACCATTTCCCTTCGAGATAACTTATTTTAATGATTCCTTTATCCCTGTGAGTCAATCTTTGTGAAATGAGAGAATTTTGTAATTTAAGAATGCTTAATTATTTTATTTTTTTCAAAGGAATCAAATATTTTGGGGTGTGATATTATTTCTTTTTTTTATAATATATTATTTAAATATATATTCACACATTATGCTTGTTAAATATATGTATATTTGCATATTTTACAAGGGGGTTAAGAATAGAAAAGCCTTGGTTATTTTTTGATAATTTGATTTAGGTACAAGAAAGTACTTTAAAACTTCCCTTATTTGAATGCTCTGAAAACCAATGTCAGGTGTTCTATTTTGATGAAATAGTTTCATATCTAAAGTAGATGTCAAAATATTAGTTGATTTAGCGTTTTTTCTTCAAGAAAACGACAAATAATTTTCATAACTTCTAGCATTAGGCCCCAGATAGCGCAGACCCGTAAAAAATCACGGAATATTTTGAACTCTGGACAAATCAATATCAATTTTTAAACTGTCAATTAAAACAATTTTCTGTTAGAAATATTATATTATAGCTAGGTACTTTATCGCTTTTCAGAATTCTTCAAATAATATGTTCCAATAATGAAAATGACACTTAAATTCAAATTAAATCTGGGTTTATTGAACCAGATTTCTCGCAGGGAGATATCACGCGGGGAGATTTCACGCAGGACAAACTAACGCACAGCACAGACAACCGAAATTTATTTGTTTGATAATATGACCTATTATTTACAGCAAAAACTTTTTTGTTATAATAATTAGAAAACAATCACGATTTCTTAGTTCTGTGATCTGTTTGGGTGGATGCCAGGACTCGGGTTTTAAAATTGTTTACTTAAAGTCCTAAAAATGTGAAAAATTTCTCGATTCCCGATATTTAAGGATGTATTATTGGAAATTAAAAAAAAATTTTTTTAGCCACCCTAATTTTGCTATTTAATGAATATTACGAACAGGTTACAGTTTGCCTAGACAAACAATATTTATAATTTTTATTTATTGAAGTAAATATTAACGACTTTCAAAACGAAAATTTGGAACAAGAAATCAAAAATGATTCAGTCGCATCTAGAAATTGAACTTCAATTGGTTCGCTGCATTGATGCGCCGCCAAAGATATTAGAAGAACGAGATATGCTATGTTGGCCGCCGGACCGTAGCCGGAGTACTACCTAATTAGGGTACTTTGAACGGTATCGGGACGTGTACGCACAGAAATCTGTTCTATGTATTAGTGCGGATACCTTAGCGTAAGCGAAGGTGTGCAGTAGTATTGGTGAACAAAACCGGCGACACTCGGCAAAACAATTCCACACAGTATGAACTGCTCATAGCACATCTCGTTCTTCTAATATCTTTGTGCGCCGCAGAGCTGGGATGAGTCCGTGCTGTCGGATATCGGAAAACACTCTTGTCCAGGCCGTCGCCAACAGATGGAGAATTTTTCTCAAGCCACCGTAGTATAAGTGCTAAACATTTTATTTTATTTTCCATTTAATATCATGTAATTCGTGTGTATGCATTTATATGGCATAAAGAGTATAGCTCTGTTGTGCTGAAATAAATTAAAATTATTATTATATCAACTACTCATGACTCATCCTGCGTGCATCGAGGAAAATCAGGCATCATTTCACTACGGAATCAGAGAATCAGTAACGCTAAACACATATTATTTGCATGTAAAAGACGTATAATGACTTCGAATCTATTTGAATTTAAAATCAGTAGTTTAGTTACGGTCGTGTAAAACGTATAAAGATCAAATTTACGAAGCAGCGTGTTTGACTTGAAAGGTTTATGTCTTCGTCACCAATATATTATTCTAGTTTAATATTAACATGCGGTTTTCTCCAATTGATTCACAGCGCCGGATAATTCACAAATAAATTATTAAAAGGAAAAAAATACAAATAAGTTTTCCCTGTGTTTATTTGTCATTAAATTATTAGTATAAATGTCAATTCTTTTAATCGAAATGATCAACTTTGAACACCAAGCAAAGGGTCCGAAGCTAATTAATTACAGCAGCATAGACGAAACGAATCACCTATCATTGAAATAATTATATACCATAGGTGTTTTTTCCCTTACTAACTCCACGTCTAAGTCCCCGTCGTTGCCGGGCTTTACGCGCTTCAGACAGAGACCTTCCCCTCGTTTTGAAAGTCATATCTGCAAAATTTTAACAGTCTTGGAATAAAACTGCAGATTTGTATAAATATCAAATAAACGCCGCCCACTCAGTATCCTATACACACGATAGATACATATAATGAAAGATAGACAGAGAGGTAAATGGTCAATTTATTTTTTTCCTGTTAAAAACGTTAACTGCAGGTGACATATTTCATAAAAAAAACATTAATGAAACAAGAATGTTTTATGAGGATGTCAGAACAAGTGTTCATAAAAATTGTAACATTGTCGCATTTTGTTATTATATTACATATTATATATTAAACATATATATCAGGATAAGCGCAGCTGCATCAACATGTGTTCCGATATATTTTGAAAGTACTAATATTTTATTAGGAAATTGCTACTTTTTGATCAGGATTTTAATAAATTATTAAATTCTTCTTCTTATTCTTCTCCGTGTATACAGATAGATAGACAGATATATATTAGAAATAGATAATAGAAATATCTACATGCATACAGATAGATATTTCTATATGTATACATATAGATAGAAAGGTAGATAGATACGAGTAGATAGATAAAAGCGTTGCTTAATATAATAGTAGAAAAACATTTTATTAACTGTCGGAATTGTGTACTTGTGACCCCTGACACCCATTTTTATTATTGAAAGAAACTTATTTCCTTTTGATATAAATACAAATTCAAATTAGAAGTGATAAATTCTGCATATTTTAATGTAATAGAATTTAATATTTACCTAAATTACTTTCTAAATATTTTGATTTAACTGATGTTATCTTTGCACTTTAGGTATCTACGTTGTACTAATCTTGTTGTCATTAGTTACCTATATTATACTAATATTGTTGTCTACGTTCTACTTATATTGTTGTCATTATAATAATAAATAAATAAAATTTGGATGATTCGTATAGCGCCGTTTTTGTGCAAAATCACCTCAAGGGCGCTGAAAAGCTCTTTAGGTACATACGTTGTACTAATATTGTTGTCAATAGCCTACATAATAATAATATTGTTGTCATTTTAAAATCAAAGAAACGGACAGATACCAGGATACTGGCCTTAAATAATGCCTAAATCTTAATAAATTAAAGTTATTTTTTTCTTTTAGACGATGTATTTGCAATTTCTATTTGTACTGTATTTGAGTTCCATGTATAGGTACAGATCTCGCGGTAGCCCAGTTGCCCAGCCTCCGAGCAGTGCAGCTGGGACTTGGAGAAACCTCTCAGGTCTCTAGTTGTATCAGATCTAAGCAGTAAGCACCTGCACAGTGCGCAGTACACAGTCATTACGGGAAAGTTATTTAATGGACACCGAGTGCACTCACCGCGAGACTGCATCTCTCCGGGCGATAGCGCTCAAACGGTTCGGTAATGAAATCCTTTTAATTATGTGTAATTCTTGCATAATATTTTAGTATCCAATATAACTGGGTTATCTATAATTTAGTAGAGTAGTTTATTAGCAGATACAAGCTGGGGCAAAAATATTGTCACAATGTCAAATGGCTGCCATTTTTTTAGAAATTTAAAAAAAATTGACTCTGTTTTCACGGGAAGTTAATTTGAATGTGTAAAATTTATGACATTAAGTTGAAAAAAATTAAATCGGTCAAATGACCACCTTCTGACTTTATGCACACTTGTGCTCGTTACGGCATTTTGAATTGTTGCTCGCAAAACATATGATTCCAAATTTGTGATTTTTATGTTTTCACACACATAGTCTAGTTCTATAGCGATACACTGACCAATTTGAAAGCTCCCGATATCTTTTTCTTAAAGGGCCGACTAGATTATCTACAGGTCTGAGCGCGCGACGGATTTTGAAGTGTCACGTGATCAAGTCAGTGCCACCGAGCAACGTCAGTTTTTTGAAAATGTCGGCGACTTTTGTTGATACTCGTTGGTACTGCTGATTTGTGCGTTGTTTTACTGCAAGAATATTATAAATAGGGGGACTAGATTATTGAAGTGAAGTTTAATAGCGACAGCACTGAATTCCTAATTTATATCTTATAACGAAATGGTAAATTCAATGTATTTTTTTCTGTTTTCTATTTAATAATAGCATGCCTTATTCTTCTTTATTCTTTTTAATTTTCGTTTTTCTGTTTTCTATTTTCTACTGTAATCCTTCCTATTTTCAACGCGTTTATATATTTAGTTCATACGTTCACACTAGACCTCACATAACTATATTCCATTGGTCACCAGTCACCATGAAACAGGCAGTCGCCTAGTATGGTGATTTAATGTATCATATATAAATAAATGTTTTAATAAATTATCATGTATTTTATAAATAAATAAAAAAAATATTAAAAAACATTAAAATAAATAAAAAATATTCAGTTCTCTGACTATATATTAGAAATACTAAAACAATATATCTATAACTGTTTATTTGAATTGACAGTCATTTCCAAACGCTGTGGTCTGGTGTACTTCTTTTTTAATATTTCTAGGACTTCGCATTAATTTTCAGCTTTCGTGGTCATAACTGCTGTGAACTATATAGATTTTATATATCTAGCTGTCAAGAAAAACTTCAAGACTGCACGACCAAATTTTTCAAAAGTTCAATAAGGAATATGTGTGGTTAGAATTATAAATCATAATTTACGGTATTTTTTTATAGTATTATGTTTTAAATTATGGTCTTTGGAAAACTAAGTCTTACTTTATAGTATTTTCTTTACATTCTTATTGTTATAAATTGGGGTCCTTAGAATAATAAGTCAGATTCTTGAGAGTTAAACTGAATCACTTTTTATTTGACAATAAACTTCCAATTTCACAGGTATGATTAAGCACTTTTTAATAACTACTCTGGGTGCCGGTACTAGTTCCCGTAGTTATTTCGGAGAGGTGAAACCTTTGATTGTTTTCGTATTAGAGCGCGTTTGTAAGCAAAGACCACCTTTTTATAACCTGACAAAAGACTGTTGACATTCAAATTTAAAAGGCCGCAAAACAGAAATCGTCTTTGCTGACAGAATTTAATCAAGCAATTAGCAGAGGCGCGAACCTTTCATAAATAATATAATTTAGCTTTCATAGATGTCACTAGTGGTACATAATTACCCTGAAAATTATACATGCACCCCCCGAAAGAAACTTAATTCACCAATTAAGGTTCTTTCTAATAAAAGAAAAATTATATAACTACATAATATAAACATTAATATTAATCAAAATAAAAAATAAAAAATTTAAATTCTAAAATCATTGAAAGAAAAAACAGAATACATATAAAATATAAAGGATTCAGTTTTTAACAACACAACACAAATCTTGATTGGCTTCATCTTCTAATTCCATCTGGATGGGTTCCTTGTTATGATTTACATGAGAATAACCTTGTGCACGAGGGGTCATCAGTTTTGCACGAGGATTCATCAATTTGAGCCGGGTTCATCAATTTGGTTACATCAGTTTTGTGGCGTGCAATGAAAAAACATAAATTGCACGATCGTGGTGTTTCTTCATATCGCCCTTTGTTGAACGAAGCAGTCATTGGCGTTCAAAGTTGTCTTCTACGGGTAGCAGACAGATTTTGGTAATTGGTCGCACGAACGTCCCTTGTGATGTCCGGAGGGTGACTACCCTTGTGATTCCATCAGCTCCAGGATGGCAGGATAGTATACGAGCCATTTTCCATAGAGTGGGGGGTAAGTTATCTTCCTTCAAAATAACTAGATCATTTTCCTGGAGGGACCTCTGATTGCTGGTTTGCCATTTGTTTCTCCGTTGAAGCTCTCCCAGATAATCCTTTTTCCACCTGAACCAAAAGGATTGAATTAGTTCTGTCATTTTTTGATACTGATTTAGTCTGTTGTATGGTACATCTCGGACATCTTCTTCTGGAATAACAGATGCATTTGTGCCCATAAGGAAATGGTTAGGAGTCAGAGGATTTAAATCATTAGGATCGTTAGACAGTGGTGTTAAGGGTCTGGAGTTGAGACAGGCTTCGACTTGACATAGTACAGTATAAAAAAGCTCAAAAGTTAAAGATGAACAATTAGTAATTCTATACAAGTGATATTTGGCAGATTTGACTGCGGCCTCCCACAGACCTCCTTGCGTTGGTGCGCGTGGAGCGATAAAATGCCATTCTATTGACCTATTTGCTAAATACTCCTGAATTTTGTCATCATTTTTTCTCAAACTGGCATAAAGTTCCTCCAGTTTATTACATGCTCCTTTGAAAGTAGAAGCATTGTCGGAATATATTTTCTTGGGTTGACCTCTGCGAGATATAAACCGTTTCAAACAATTTAAAAAAGTTTCGCTAGATAAATCTGTTACTAGCTCTAAATGGACAGCCTTAGTAACAAGACAAACAAAAATACATAGATACGATTTAATTAGAGGAGCTCTCTTCAGAACTCCACTTTTGATTTGGAGCGGACCCGCGTAGTCCAAACCGGTTACAGAGAAAGGCCTGCTAGGGGTTATTCGGTCCATAGGCAAATTAACCATAATTTGCTGGCCTACGACGGGGCGGCATCTAAAACATATTATACAGTTATGTAATATTCGTTTCACTGTGTTTTTACCGAATATCGGCCAAAATTTTAACCTTATTTCGGCTAGTAACGCTTGTGCTCCTGCATGTAAATTCGCATAATGATAGTGACGTATTATTAATTCTGTCAACTTATGCCTTGCAGGTAAAATAATAGGATGCTTTTGTTGAAAAGTTAAATGTGTTGCTGTGGACAATCTCCCACCAACTCGTATTAATTGGTCATGTAAAAACGGGTTGAGAGCCTTTAGAGAACTATTTTTATTTACACTTCCATTTTTTATTAAGGCTTCTCGTTCTGCCTGAAAACTGTATTTTTGTGACGATACAATTAAATATTTCAAAGCTAATTCAAGTTCTTCAACGTTTAAATTTCCTGATATTTTGGTCTTTAACTTATCACAATTATTTATAAATCTTAATACATAGGCAGTTACACGTTTTAGTTTTGTTAAAGAAGAGAATTTCTTAAAGATGTCCCATTCTTCCGGATTAGTTACAATCAAAACATTGTTTCCTTTAATTTCCGGAGGGTTTGAACAAGATATTTTCGATAGCGGCCAAGTGTTGTTTTCTCTAGTCAACCACTCTGGCCCATGCCACCATATTGAGGAATTCACTAATTGATCAGCAGTAGCTCCTCTTGATAATATATCTGCTGCATTGTCAGAAGATGGCACATGACGCCATTGTTCTGGGTTACTAAATTCTTGAATTTCAGCGACTCGATTCGCTACGAATGTGTTCCAACGTGCTGGTTGACCTTTTATCCAACATAACGCTATCGTGGAATCACTCCAATAATATGTATCTACTTCCATCATACCTAATGCTTGTTTGACATTTTTTATTAGTTTTGCTAGTAACACAGCGCTACATAGTTCCAGCTTGGGTAATGATATGCATTTTAATGGCGCTACTCTGGATTTTGATGTTATTAAATGAGAATGTTGCTTGCCATTGTGATCCATTGATGTGATATAAATGCAGGCTCCATAAGCCTTTTCAGAGGAATCACAAAATCCGTGTAATTTAATATTACTAGCGTGCTTGCATACAATTTTCCTTTCAATCTTCAATACATTCAATTGGTTTAATTCATTTATATAACTTCTCCATGGCATCAGTATTTCATTTGGTAATACTTCATCCCAGGAAGCCTTGGATTGCCATAACCTTTGCATTATTAATTTCGCCACAACAATAACTGGTCCAAGTAACCCCAATGGGTCAAATGTTGATGCTATGCTTGACAATATTTGGCGTTTATTTTCACTATGCTTTGATGGTTTTGTTATAACATAAGAAAAATAATCTAACTCATTATTCCAGATTAAGCCCAGAATTTTTTCATTCTTGGGTTTGTCAGATAGAATTTTTTCACAATTGTTCTGTCCGGCAATTTCAGCTTGGCCCGACTCGGATGACAAATCCAAGATATTAGATCTCCATTTTCTTAACCTCATGCCTGCAGACAGCAATATGTCAATTAATTGACCTTTTAAATTTCTACAGGATTCCAAATTATCGTCTCCGGTCAATAGGTCATCCATGTAAAAATTGTTTTTTATGACTTGACTAGCTTTAGGAAAATTAATTTGGTTATCCATACCAACTTGTTGTAGGCATCTTGTAGCTAGGAAAGAGGAAGGACTTAACCCGTACGTTACAGTTTTCAGCTTGTAATGCTGAATCTCATCTTCCGGTGATTCGCGCCAGACTATTTTCTGCAAGTTGCGGTCAGCTGCACTCACATTTATCTGCCGATACATCTTCTCGATGTCAGCTGTCATGACATATTGGTGTTTTCTGAAAAGTAACAATTGGGTATATAAATCCTTTTGAATGACAGGTCCTACCATCAAGGCGTCATTCAGGGAAATTCCTTTGGAAGTTTTGGCTGATCCGTCAAAAACAACCCTCACCTTAGTGGTGGAGCTCGATTCCTTAATGACGGCGTGATGTGGTAAAAAATAGGAGTTATGATCTCCTTCTAGTTTATCACATACCTCCATGTGACCTAGTTCCTGGTATTCTCGCATAAATTGTACATATTGTGATTTTAATTCTGTATTTGAAGATAATTTTCTTTCTACGTTTTGGAATCTTTTCTCAGCTGTTGTCAATGAGTTTCCTAATTGATCAATACAAGGACGGCGTGGTAAAGTTACTGTAAATCTACCGTCTTCTTCTCTTGCATGAGTAGCTATGAAATTAGCTTCGCAAGCTTTCTCCTCATGATTTTGATATTTCATGGGGTTGACTTCTTCAAGATTCCAAAATTTTTCAATTTGATTGCTTAATTTATTTATGGATAAGCTACAGAATTGTGATACTGGCCTTTGGTTGGGATATATGTTGGTCGGTCCTGACACGATCCATCCCAGTTGTGTTCGTTGAAGTGTGGGACCGGTATCCAACTTCATTCTATCATTGGTCAGGATGTCCCAAAAACCTTCAGCCCCCAACAAGATGTCGATAGGCGCTGCGATGTTGAAATTCGGGTCTGCCAATTCTAATCCATGAGGCAACTTAATCTGGTTTCTTGGTATTGATGTTTGCGGCAGACTTGTGGTTATTTCCTGTAATATCAGACAAGATATTGTATTTTTATAGTTAGTTCTTAAAGAATTAAAGTCTACCGACACACTTTTCCTTATGTGTGTAACATTATTGTATAGGCCCGATACCGGCTTATTTATGTGATTAAATTTTAAATTTAATTTTTTTGCAAAATCCTCTCTCATAAAATTGGATTGTGCTCCAGAGTCTATTAGTACTCTTGCCTTATATAAATTATTGTCGCTACCCACGATACCTACTATCGCCGTAGACAACAATACTAAATTTTCTGCCTTACCTACGGCAGAATGATTGTTAACTGAGACATCTTCTGCCTCAGTTCCTAAATTTGGAGATTCTACTCGGAATCCCTCTTTATGAAGCAACGTATTGTGATCATTACTGTCACATCGTTTGCATTTAAAGGTGATCCTGCAATCCTGTGCAAGATGACCCGGCTTCAAACATTTGAAGCATGCTCGGCTCTTTTTCAAGGCTTCTATCCTTTCCGATATTTTTAATTTTAGAAATTTTTTGCAGTAAAAGATCGGATGATCCTCACTGCAGAATGTGCATTTTCCCTTTTTTACAGATAATAACACAGTTGATTCCCTATTATTAATCCCTAAATGTGATTTAATTTGGCTGTGCGGTTTTTTGTCCGTAGTTTGCATAAGTTCTAAAGTTTGAGCTCGTGAAGCTAAACATTTCAAGAACTCTTTCAGTGTTGGCAACTTCCCTTCAATAGGGCTTTGTTCCCAATGTTTTCTAGTAATCACATCTAATTTGTTTGAAATTATGTAAATAATTAAAGCATCCCATTGATTTACTTGAACTCCTAAGTTGTGCAAAGCCTTTAAGTTAACGTTAGTTCCATCTATCAATCGCCGCAATGCGACTGCATCTTCCTGCTTCATTTCCTTCATTTGGAATATGAATTGAATATGCTTATGTACAGTTGCCCTTAAATTAGAATATCTCTCATGTAATAGTTCCCATGCTCCTTGATATCCAGAATCAGAGATTTCTAAATTCGAAATGATTTTAATTGCTTCTCCCTTTAAGCAAGATTGCAAATAATAAAATTTCTGTACATTGCTAATCGAATTATTATTGTGGACTATATTCTTAAAAGTTTCTACAAAGGTGTTCCAATTTTTCTGATCTCCGTGGAATTCTTGTAACTTTAGGTCAGGTAATTTTATTTCTACCCTCGATTGTTCTACGGATTCTAATGCACCTTTGGCCGTTGCCATTAATGAATAATATTGATTTTCAAATGATTCTCTCTGAGAAGCATTTTCGTTTTCATTTACATCTGAGATTTCCTCAATTTCATCCTGAATAACTTCAAATTCATCAATTATAGATTTAATTCTGTCATATCTTAGTTTTATTTCGTGAGCTGAAAGAGTATTCAATGCATCATTGAATCTGGTTAATTTTCCCCTTAAAACTCCGCGTTTGTTTACTAATACTTTCAATTTCTCCATCGTATTATGAATCGCGACAATAAATTTCCGATAATTAAATGATCACAAAATAATTCACTAAAACTGGTAAATTATTCGCGTATTAATACTCCAATTTGAAAGAAATGATGACAAAATCCTTACAATGTTTACTATTTTTGATAAAATCTGCACATAAAACACGTAGGTAATATTGTTATTGTGAAATGTCATACAAAATTAAGTTATGACTTGCAATTTTTATGATGTTGACAAACAGTAAATCGGAATATCTTGTAACAAATTATTTTTAAAATTATTATTTGAATAAAATAATAAGGATATTTTGGGAATTCTAGATGTGATAGGAGTTGGATTTGGAAGGATTGGACTTATCTGTCTGATGCGATGGCGTGTTTCCAGGTTCTCAGACTTCCAGCTACTTCCAGCTTGATCTCTCAAGGATCTCTTCAATATTTTTGGCCGCTTGGTTTTTGTTTAAATTTCTGTAATCTCGCTTGGATTACAATATCCGGCTCGAAGGACCATGTTATAAATTGGGGTCCTTAGAATAATAAGTCAGATTCTTGAGAGTTAAACTGAATCACTTTTTATTTGACAATAAACTTCCAATTTCACAGGTATGATTAAGCACTTTTTAATAACTACTCTGGGTGCCGGTACTAGTTCCCGTAGTTATTTCGGAGAGGTGAAACCTTTGATTGTTTTCGTATTAGAGCGCGTTTGTAAGCAAAGACCACCTTTTTATAACCTGACAAAAGACTGTTGACATTCAAATTTAAAAGGCCGCAAAACAGAAATCGTCTTTGCTGACAGAATTTAATCAAGCAATTAGCAGAGGCGCGAACCTTTCATAAATAATATAATTTAGCTTTCATAGATGTCACTAGTGGTACATAATTACCCTGAAAATTATACACTTATGTTTGTAAGTGTTTGCGGCCCACAGTTGGGCGCCAGTGTCCCTTTGCATTAGATTGCGCAAGGCCCGCATGCTTTGCAAATGGCAACCTCCGCCGGTCGTGAACGGTTTTCTTTCCGTTACACAGATACAACAACTGTAATCGCACTTTTCCCGTGTCACACGGCCGAGAATGGCAGCTAATTGCCGAGAGGCGAGGGGTCTTTTGCAAGACAATCCCAAGAACCTAAGTCCATGATCAGAACTTATTGCTTTGCTTGCTTTACTGTGATTGAGTAACTAGCGCGAATCTAGAGAAAAAAAATACGATCTTCTTGTGGAAAACTCGTGTGCTGCACAATGAGAAATTTATTTACGCAGGCTGGTGAAGCTAACTGTTTTTTTAATGGCAAATTCAAATTAGAAACTTTGCTTGAAATTGCTTTGATTGGCGACCAGATCTGAATAGTCAAGCACGCCCCAACTCCCAATCCTCCTTTTCCCCACACTATTACCTATATTGCCGATGACATAGGGAGCGGTTGGGACTGTTGTGCGGTATTCACATTAAAAAATTCTAATATGATTGTCTGCAAGTAAATACTGACAGCCTTACTAATAAACAAGGAAAATATTTAATACAATTGATAAACAACCGTGTAAGAAAAACATTACTAATAGTTAATAGCCACAAAACAGTTAATGGAAAGATATATATACATTGTTTATTCAGTCAAAGAGGGATGTTTATCTGTTTTATAAACTTGAAAATTCTCATCCAATTTCGGAATATTTCCAAGGTATTTTAAATGTGTTATATATTTTTTCTCTTTAAAGGTGTCATGAAAACAAATACCATTTTAAAAACATGATAAAATTACCTTCTAATTCTTTTTGGATACAATAAAATTTAATTTTTATTAATTGGAATATTTTAATTTCAAAGAATGAATAAAGATGAGAATAAACACTTCTTTTTACTCCATACGTCGAAAAATTGTAGAAAATAGAACGAAAATTCGAATTCGCAAGAACTCATTTGCTTAGTACTCATTTACACGATTATCCAAGGAATAACCAAAAAAAACATTTTGGATTCATTGTTTACGCATTATAAACTTTAATTTCTTATATTTACCTACCATTGCACATGGTATTTATGTTAAAAAAAATATCAATTTCATGAAATTATTAATAAATTCACGCGGTAACAGCCATTTAAAAAAGCATATTTTTTAATCAACTTCCCCTTTTCAAGATGGAAATCTCATGTGTGCTGTTTGACAGCCCAGTAAAAGTCATTTTTCATGAATAAAACTCAAAATAGAGCTTGTATCGTATTTATTCAGTGTGTAAATAAAACCCGTTTAACGACACGGGGGTGTTTTTTATTAGTAAGCATTAATAAACTTAATTAAACATATTGAGGTTAGTATAATTAAGGGTAAATGCCTAGTTGAGCGAAATCCGGTAGTTACTGAATGCTAGTGGTTAGGAAAATACAATGATTTCTACCATGTCTTCAAAGATTACAAAGACCGGTCGGTTGCTGAGTTGACATCGCGTTTGGGTCCCACCCAGGGGTAGTGTGTTCAATTCCTCGGCTGGCTAAGTCCTCCATCACAACACAAGCAATATTTTCCGCTTACTGTGGTGGTAGAAGGAGATTTTCAAATATTGTCAGGTTATCCGTAACTCGGGAATGTTTGTTGGAAGATTTTTGAACAATTTTGACATAAAATAAACATGAGAAGATTAGCGATAGAAATAACGTTGATGGAAACTATAATACAAAAACCCTGGTTGAAGAAAGAAGATTTCCAATATGGCCATAATTAGGCAATACATCGGGCACTTGACGCTGAGAACCTGAAACAATTATTTCTGTCAGTTAATTGGGTGTTATAATATATATTTTTAATTTTCAGATTTCTAAAGAGCCATTTACCATTTGTGTTCGTGAATTAAAAAAATAAAACTATCACTGGAAGTGGAATAAAATCTTATTCCCGTCATATTTATGTCCTTAATTATGTGTTTTATGTAGGTATTACTTGATGGATAGATCTTTTTCAAAAAAATATCCTTGCTAGGTAACCTGCAATCACCACCAGATAGATAAATTATATTTTGACTGAGCGTAGTGAACTCCTTTTTACCTCGACATCGTTTCATCTGGCATGTAAATTTGTTTGTACATTCCGTATTCGATTTTAAAAATATTCTGCATCCATTTTGTTATTCACGTAAGCCTTACTTTGACTAGATGGCTAAAATCTGGCGCATCCATTTCCTACTCAAGCAAACCTTAATTTGACTAAATGGCTAACATTGACTAGGTGGATAACTATGACTGAGTTTTTCAATATAATGGCACCTACCTGCATGTAGAATAAGAATTATCTTTGAGATAGTGAAGGTTCATTGAAAAAAAAAATCTTATTTGAATTTGTCAATGTTGTAAATTTGAATGGAAACAAATGTTTCTGTCACACTTACACTAACGAGACCTCAAAGATCTCTATCCCATATGAATTTTGTAAATACGGTTATGTATTGGAAATATAAGCCCTGATTGGATCATGAAACACGTCCACAAGGCTTGTGTTCTTCTTTATTTTATATATGGTTTCAAATGAAGTAGTTAAAAATGAGGTATATAAGTACCTACGTACATATTTTATGATTTCAGGGTAAATTCTGGTTTTGATTTATTAAATAAGAGAAAATTATTAACATACTTTTTTCGACAGAAAAATATGTTTCATAACTGTAGAAACATACATATAAAATATTAAATAAAAGTTTTTGGACGCGAGGTAAACTTTCCAAAGAACTACTAGTTTTGGACGCGAGGTATACTTTCCACAGAACTACTAGTTTTCGGACGAGAGGTATACTTTCCACAGAACTACTAGCTTTTGGACGCGAGGTATACTTTCCACAGAACTACTTGTTTGAGATAGGTGCATTTATGAAAGTGCATGTATAAAATTTAGCTATTTTATAAAAAATCTGGACTGCGGGCCTTTCACGAATGAATTGATAGGTTTCCTTATAAACTATCAGTAAAACACGTATTCATAAAAAAAATATATTTTCGTGTTTCGTCATTATATTTATTACGAAAAACACAGCTGCCTGAACACGGGTTTGATATATTCTGAATGTACAAATAGTTTGTTAGTAAATGGCCTGCCATCACGTTGTTTTTAACGAGATTTTAATAAATCAGCAATACTAATTTTTCTGTGTATGGACTCGTAATATTATCATATACCTACTTATCTTCTAAATTATATTAAATATCTCGCTTTTTCAATCAGGGTCTACATCCAAAGTTGTGCTTAAATACTTTATAACACGCACATGCTTACCAGGATATACGAGAATAACTTGATACATGTCTAATTGGCTCAATTGTCTGAGCTGATTCACATAACTCCGGGCTCCACAATCCACTAACGTTCTACATCTGATCGTTGTGTGACCTAATGAGTTGGTTTCTTGAATCGTGCACAAACCTACAATAGTTAATCACGTATTATTTTGTGTTAATTAGACATTATCTCATCTCCATCCAAATATTTTACACGTCTAATCATTCATTCATAGTGTGGGTAATAACACCTGGGAATTAAATCAAGGAATTCTGTTTAGGACCTCGTTGGAGAGGTTTTGAGGTTTTCTGATGAAAAACAATTATTTAAAAAAAAGATGAATTACTGAATTAGTATATACTCGTATATGTATTAAACGTTCTTACTGTTTTAAGAAATTGTGTATTTTTATGTTTAGTTCCAGCTTCGATGTTACTCGCGCTGGTGTGTGATAGAATTAGACAGTAATTATACAGTAATTGAGAATTTAAACTTTACTTGAAATGGCTTTAGCCGTGTTTGGTATCCAGATCTGAATAGCCAGGTACTTCCCCACCTTCCTCATCCACGTATCATTTCCCTCCCCATTACCTTCAGCTTCATATCATACCCCAATTGGGGATGCAATAGTCTCACTAGCTCCAGATGGTTGAGAGTTGGGACTCTTAACAATAAATGCAGTTTTATACATTTATTTTTATTTTATTTTATCGTTATTTTATTAGGTTTTACGCCCTGCCGGGCTCGTACTTGCATTTTAAAACAGAATATAACTATCGAAAATTTAAAAAAATAAAGATAATTAATATAAAATAATATTAGTAAAACATGTAACAGTAGCATAAAATATTATAGAGACTAGAACAATACTACATATAAGACAAATCACTAAAACTACATTACGAACGGTACTCTAATTTGTAGGATTCAAAAAAGTGCTGGTATAGATTACGCTTAATTCTATAAATGGAGTCAATACATTTATAAATAGTACCCCCATACTTGTTGCCTAGGTCATGCATCCTATTGGTCAGTTTGTGTCTGATAGCTGGTTGTGTATTTATTGCAGAAGATTTTTATATTTTGTCTTGTATTCCTAGTCGGCAAATGAAATTTAATAGTGATACATTATTATCATTGCAAGTGGAACTCAGTGTCTATAGGTAAGATTAAAAATCACCAATAAAGCTAAATGATATTATGTGTACCAATATTATTTACTATTAGTTAATAGATATCACGTCCTATTTTTAGGAAATGTTACCGTCTACGTAAGACTTTGGCTGAAATGTGATTCATATGTAAATTTGTGAAAAATAAAGGATATTATCGAAGCTACTTTCATTTATATTGCTTTAAGAAGCCGTTTTCTATTGTCAGCTTAATTCCTTGGATTTAATCTAAGAATTCATTCATTGTCATCGAGAATTATTCTTAAGAAGGACGAACCGAAAAAGAATTTCACACGCGTTCCTCCGAAACTTTCGGATTCCTTCCAAACACACCGCTCCACTTTGAATGAGATCAAAGAGGATCGAAATACATAGGTATTCCACAATGTTACGTGAGGTGTGTACAATTAAAGGTGGATAATGGGCGCGGCATAGAGCACAGTTGCAGGTGTGATTCCAGTCCACGGACACACATTACTAGTCAACTGAATGCCGGTCCTTTTGGTCCCTCGGACGACAAAAGCGGGACGTGATGTATTCAGTGTCAACAAATTACTCGACAGGATTGCCTGGGGGGAATTCTTGATATAAGGTTTTCAATCTAGTAACTTTGCAATCTCTGGAAAATTCTTAAGAACTCATAACAAATCACATTTAATGTTCTTGTTTGGTGATGTCCAAAAGAGTATGTTTATAACTTTCTCTTTTTTTAATAATTCTAAACCAAAATTTTATCTGAAATCATAATTTTGTGAGTAGGTACTAAATACCCACCTACATAACTATAAACCATAAACATTTTACATAATAACTTTTTTTTATTTCTACACGGGAATTAAACAATTTTCCGAAAGAACCGTCACCGTGTCATTGAGTTGACACTTATTTTTTCAAACTCTCTTCACGCCGCCGCCGATGGGTACAATAATATTCATTATGAAAAAGGAATTATCCAGAACCGTGCGTCCGTGGTAGAAGTAGCATGATTCACAATTATAAGACTGAATGGAATTAATTTTTCCAAGCAGAATATGCAGGTAGGTACTTTCTGAAATTCCTTCGCTGGCTCTTTCCCATGCTCCGTATTCGTCAGCCAAAACCAAATTCCCCAAAATATGGGTTTTATTTGCATTCACTCCGAGCAGTTGAGAAGGTGTGATAACAGATATTCGCCAAAATTCCCCGAAATGGGTGTTTTAGTTTCATTGACTCCGAGCAGTTGAGAAGGTGTGATAACAGATTTTCGTCAAAATTCCCCGAAATGGGTGTTTTAGTTTCGTTGACTCCGAGCAGTTGAGAAGGTGTGATAACAGATTTTCGTCAAAATTCCCCGAAATGGGTGTTTTAGTTTCGTTGACTCCGAGCAGTTGAGAAGGTGTGATAACAGATTTTCGTCAAAATTCCCCGAAATGGGTGTTTTAGTTTCGTTGACTCCGAGCAGTTGAGAAGGTGTGATAACAGATTTTCGTCAAAATTCACCGAAATGGGTGTTTTAGTTTCATTGACTCCGAGCAGTTGAGAAGGTGTGATAACAGATTTTCTTAAAAACCTTACTGCACAATAATAGTCAAAGCATAAACGTTTACTGATTTCAATGTACCTAAACCACAACCAGATCTGATTAGCCAAGTACACCTTTCTCTTCCCATCTCCTTTGCCTCTCCACTACCTTCAGCTTCACAACATAACCCAATTGGGGATTTCCACAGTCTCAATGTATCCAGACGGTTGGGAGCAGCTGCGACGCTTGTGCTGGAATAACTTAAAAAAAATTATAATAAACATCCTCTCTTTCTACTTACCAAACCTAATATTTTCTCTACTCAAAATAATTTCCATCATTGAAATTCCAACTGTCCCAAATAGCGGGTTCCAACACTTCAATCACTTGAAAGCATATTGATAAGTTTTAACCTTATTTCGACTTAGTTGATCAAGTTTTTAATTAGATATCTTGTCAGATTTAAGATTTTCACATCCAAAAGTATTTTTGTTATTTGTTTTTGGGGTGTTATGCCGTGTTGCGCTAACTCATTCTTTAGCCAACGTTTCGGACAGCATTGCAGTGTCCATCATCAGCTGTCCATCAATGCTGTCCGAAACGTTGGCTAAAGAAGGAGTTAGCGCAACACCGCATAACACCCCAAAAACAAATAACAAAAAAAAGATATCTTGTCGTTCAATAAAAAGATCAACTAAAACTAACCCCCAGCATTTGGGGCATTAGTGGGTTCATCATATTTAATTTAATTGTATTTCATTAGCAAATTGATTATGTTATCTTTTCAATTATATTGTAACCCGCTAATCATGGCAAAACGTATCCATCTTTAACTTACAGAATTGATCCCCAGAACTTAATCTGAGAAAAACCTACCAAAATAAAAGCAAGTCATAAAAAATTCATTATAATTAAAGAATTCCAGTATTCCATAAGCAACAAAAACACGTACGAGTTACCAATTGCAAGTTTGCTTAAACAATTTTTATGTTCCAAAGCCAGTCAGGTAATGTACGAATACCAAAGATTAAATGCAACGACTGTGTTCATATTCATACTGTTCATGTGAAGTTTAAAGTCCTAACGCCTCCACGGTAATGTTTGGCGTTCACAGCGCATTCATCATCCATTATAACATTCGTGGCACATCACAGGTGAGCCGCCCAGCCATATGTGCGCCCTCGCTCGCTTATTCATACCATTGAAAGCTGACTGCAAAGTGCATAGAAATTACTAAGGTCAATAGAGAACAGAAATCTTTGGAAAATACAAGGTAATATTAATACTGTGACTAATCCTTGGGCACAGGTCAAAAATTTAACATAAAACTTAAAATTACACGGAGATAGATGAGTACCGCTTTTTATAAAGATACTGTTAAAAATGTGACTGCATGACCATTTTCAAATAAAATACTAGTCATTCATAATATATGTGAACACGTGGTCACGCAGGTGGCCTTATCCGAATAAATATAATGTATGAGACGCGCAAATATTATTACTTTTAAGAAAACGTGTTCTAACTTCAGCATAACATATTTGTACTTTACTTATACATAGTTTGTTACGAAATTTGTCAAATCATTCGTTACAGGCCTCCAGTCCTCTTTTTAACAGGAAAACGAAAATTTTAATAAATTAACTATATTTCATATAAGTTTTCTCCGTGTACAGCACCACCCCAATAAACCTTTTTTAGCGTCTAGAGCGGTTGGAATGAGAAAGGAGTGTCATGTGAATATATCAATGACCGGTAACCACTGCATATATATGACGATGTCAATGGTGCATATAAGGATGGAGGATTTATGGGGTTAAAAACCCCCCACATCAGCTTAAGTATTGAAAAAAAATAGAATAGTACTCGTAGATTATATTCCAGGAAAATACAATATTATTTGCACCACCTTATGTAAATAGTAAGTGGTGGTAAATACTTGGGTAGAAGTCCCAAAAAATGTATCCCTCCCCCCCACCCCCAGGACCGAATCCCCTCAGTAGGGTCAAACCCACCATATGGCAGTTTTAACGGGTTGCTTCAAAGAATCTGAACAATTCATCAAATGGTAAAGTTAATACTTATGTTCTGTGAAAGTTATATTCAAGTTCTGTTAATATTTTATCAAAGGCCGGTTGTTCCATAGCATTTGGATAGTAATAAAACTTGAATATTACCTTTGAAATATGATTAATTGTAAAATTTTGTAAAAACTAAAAGAAAGAAAAAAGAAGTCATTTTTACAAACGGCCGAAATGTCGGTAATGTTTGTGATGGTTTGTTATTACAAGAAGGCTTCTCCAAAATAAAGGTTTAAAATTGTTAGTTTAGTTCAAAATTTATTAATCAAAACGATTTTTAATGACTGATTCTCAGAATTTAATTTATTGTAGGTGCGAGTAAATTGTATCGGGGTAGGTAACCAATCATACGTTTATTAGGTTTGTTTATTAATTGAATTGACTATTGAAGTCTTTATAGTCTGTCACTAACAAATAACAATATTATGATCTCAAAAACAGAAACATTTAATAGAAACATACATGTGTACGCGATCAATCATGTATTAAATAAAAGCTGGACCAATAATTTGAATAATCTGTTACGTACGAGACCAATAAATATTATCATTAATCATTTAATCACTGCCTACTTCAAAACCAGAAAAACAAGATTTAGATGTTGTTTCCAAAACAAATTTATCTTATTTATCTAAACCAGGTACCTATATTCAAAACGTGGATCATAATTTTATCTCTGTCATCAAAATGTTTGATACATTGTAAAGTGATAATTATTGGATACGAGTAAATTCCACAATTATTAAATATTTAAATTAAATGTTACAAATTATGTCCCTCCGGTCATTTATATTTTGCATCAAGGAATCGACGTAAATAATGGTATCTACTTGCGGTTGTTTAGTGCGGAGTGAATTATGGTGTGGTGATAAGATTTCTTTATTTTTTTTATTTAATATAGATATAAGTGGGTACAGTGGTGTTATATAAATTACATGTCGGTACAAAATATATTTATAATCGCAACTCACCAAAGAAGAAACTGGTTTGTTCTTGTGTTTGGTGAGCGAGTTACACTAATTATAAGGAAAATAGAATAACATCATGCAATAGGTAAGTATATATGGTTCCGTGATAACTCAACACAATGACATTTCAACATACCATTAAAAAGTGATTTAAAGTCATTAAAACAATGAAAAAAAACTAACATATAAACCTTACCTACGTAACCTATTTAACATAGTTTTTGTTACATCACTTTTCATGACTTTATATCACTTTTTAACGGTGTTCTGAATTGTCATTTTTATAAGTTATCTAGTCACCTAGATTGGTTCCGTGATAACTCAACACAATGACATTTCAACACACCATTAAAAAGTGATATAAAGTCATTAAAACAATGAAAAAAACCTAACATATAAACTTAACCTACGTAACCTATTTAACATAGTTTTAGTTTCATTACTTTTCATGACTTTATATCACTTTTTAACGGTGTTCTTAATTGTCATTTTTATGAGTTAGGACTATTCAATTTCGGACAGGAATAAGATGGTTTCTGTTTTTATTTTATGAAGATAATCATTTTTTTCTCGTACAGGAATTAATAGAATGGTTGATGAACTTCACGACAAGGAATGACAATACAGATGGATTTTATTAACAGGAACTGCGTTCCGGTTTGCTCCGGATGAAGCCTACATCAGCACACAGCTTCATTCTAACCTCTCCCTTTTTCTCATAAAAGACATGCGACAGACAATGCAGTCACAGCTGGGCTCTCAGTTAGAACCATATACATATACATACAATTACTATATTATTATATTTGCAAATATACAATAAACTGTTTGTAGATGTACATTAGGGTGTCCCAAAAAAAATAAAGTTGTTATTTTTGAACGCATACCCTCTAATTTTGTTTTAATAATGACAAAACACTTATAAAAAAAATTTTCGTTTACTTTGGACAACTGCAACCCGTGCCGACTTGCATCGAAAGATGTCAGTACTTGTACATTAAGACGCCAGCGAGCAAACGTGTTGATGAGCTTGTAGTAACTTGCTATTTTGTTAGTAAACGAAAATCACTCGTTCAGGCAAGATGTTGTTAGATTTACGCACTTCTAAAAAGAGTGTATTTTTAATAGGAGTCGTAAAACACCAAATATCGGGTTCTAAACTGCCATCTAATGGACAAGTTCTTGAAGTTTTGTTCTACAATATCCGGAAAGTGAATTTAACTGTCAATATATACCAAATATAGCCATAGTTTGTTTTTTAAAGCTGTGTTTGAAGTAAAAATCAGTCAAGTGACTACAAACCCTGACATACCACTTCAAAAAGTTTCGAGATAACTGTAAAAATGTTGATCCCGATAAAATTCAGTGCTACAGAGATAATCTCACATTACACCTAACCGCTTCCGAAATCAATGATTTGCTTGACTTTTACCGTACTGCACTAGTAACAAAAATACTTTTAGATGACTATTGAGAGGTTTTAGAGCTTTGTGTGATAGTTTTAGGAGGAGATACAGCGAGAAAATTTAAGATTCGGCCTCCAGGTGCTCGATGGATGGCAAAGGCGCTTTATTCCTTGAAAATATCATTATTTGTGCGCAATTTAAAATTACCGGTAAGGATAAGGCGGCACTTTTAGACGTTTGCCTGTTCATAGTAACATCCTATGTCAAGCCATGATTACAATGTATTATAGCAGTTAAAGCACCTTACCAGGACTTGTGCTTTTTGAAATCGATGAAGGCTTAAGAAAAACTTGGTGAAAACATCTCAATGGCAGCTCTATTTCTGTTCAGTAAGCAGTTTGGTATTTGACCGATGAAGTATCTATTTTATCGCTGTTTGACGACACTGTGGATCAAACAACTAAAATAAAAATGCTCGAAATATCAAAAAAAAAATTTATCAACCCATGACAAACGTTACATCCCATCGAAGGAAGATCTTGATGGTAAATTGTATGGTAAGTTTATTAAGTAGTTTAAAATATGTTTTGTATTGAGGTTTTGGTTCATATCATAATTTAGTGACTTTTGTTTCAGAGAAAAATATTTACGACTTAATTTCAGTTAAGAGCAAGTATTTGTTTGATCGTCTGAACACAGATTCCAGTTTTCTTAACGAATTCCCTACGATGTGGTCAAATAATGCTTCGTATCAAGAAGTCAGAAAGAATGTGTCGCCTTTGAGGGTAGTGAAGGATACAGCTGAAAGAACTGTTAAGTTAATGCAAGATTTTCATGGCTTAATCTCACGGTCAAAGAGGAACAAAAATATTTTTTGTTACGATGCGTTCAGGAACACCGGAAGATTTATCCTGACTGTAAAAAACAAACTATGAAGAAAAAATTTAATCAATAAACCATTTTTAAATATAAAATACTACATAATTGAACATTTGTGCATTTTTAAATTTTATTTATCCGACAAAAATGAAAGTTGAAAATCCTTCCATATTAACTCTGTACCATATGTTTGGCATCAAGTCGGCACGGGTTGCCGGTGTTTAATTAAAATAATATATATTATATGAGTTATTGGGATCAAATGGAATAAAATAAAAGGGTATGCATATTTAAATTCATGAAAAAAAATTCTTCCTTATGTCCTGGGACACCCTAATGTACATGTAAATTGTTTTTATGTCTCTTTAACTACCTTATATGGGCAAGTTTTTCACCGCCTGTAAAACCACTCATACAAATCACAAGTGTTCGTGTCATTCATTTTCTGAGAGCCATTTCCTGGTGTCCTCGTTTCAGCAATCTTTTTACCTCGGTCCGTGGCCAATGTCAAAAAACATTATTGTTCATGAATTGTTTGACAGCGGACCGTTGAAATTACAGACCCTACGTGCATAGTGTATTGTGTACACAAATATATCTACCTTCGTACGTGACACTACCTGAAGAAAAAACAATTTTTTTAAAGTAAAATATTTATATTTTTTGGAATAACTTAGTGAGTAAAACCTCAAATTGTAATATTTAATTTTTGAAGACAATATTAGCGATTCCTAAACGAAAATCTGAAACAGAAAAGATACGGTCACATCTAGGACTCTAATAGGACCCTATTAGCCAATAGGGTCACATTAGCTCAGTTGGTAGACCGATGCCCCGGCAAGGCAAGGGTTCTGGGTTCGAGTCCTAGATGTGACCGTATATTTTTCTGTTTCAGATTTTCGTTTAGGAATCGCTTATATTGTCTTCAATAATTAAATAACATATTTCTTAAATGTTTTTTTTTTAAATAGGGATACCTATAAAACACACTGTGTAATATTTAGATAACAATGAAAAGTAAGTATTTCAGTTTCCGAAAATGGAAAATAATCCATTTAAAAGCATTTTCTTTTTAAAAAAAGATAATTTGACGTCTTTTCTTCAAGACATGTTTTCACGTAAATTATTTTTTAGGCTATTTTTATTTATTTTATGTTTTAATTAAACCCAAACTAACATCCTCAGACCAATTTTAGGGTTATATGTTCATATTTTGGGTTAAATAAGATAATAACATTAAAAAAGCCCCCAAGTAACAATTGGTTTTAATTTCAACGAAGTAACTATTAAAATGCATAATTTTCTATTTCCGGAAATTGTTATACTTACTTCTGATTATTATCTAACTACTACACTATATTATTTTCTGTATATAAACCAAGTTTTTTTACGTTACTGTATGAATTAAACAAAGCCAGCTTGTGACTAAAAACGAATGAATTCCGATGAAATTAACTTCAAAGAAATGTTTGTAAACGTTCATAAACTACGGTGGACCACCGTGTTGTTCACATGGAAACTCTCCGACGGTAAATTTATGTCTGGTATTTTTATTATCTCGTGAACATATCGGAATAACAATGAAATGGTCACTTTATATTAAGAGGAAGGCTTCTTCTCACTTGTGGCTACTGTGACTGTTTTATTTAAATGACAATATTTTATCAACAAGTATTTTATCTGAGAACTTTCAGGCAATTAAGTAGGGTTGTAGTTTGGTGTATAAAACAATATTTTAAACATATTATGTACATAACCACATACATTTGAATCTCCCTGCTATAGCAAGGATCTCTTGAAGACCAATATTGACTCCTTCCTCTCTACAAAAGACCCTACACACAGCATCCCCAAACACAGGCCTCGAGGGAAATTATTTTCCCCGCGGCTCCGGTGTGGAGTTAAGGTAAAAAATTAATAAACAAAAATAATACAACAAAGGAGTACTTAGCTACACTTTCCTTAAATCTTAAAAATGCAATGCCCTGCACTTTTGTATCTGGACTTTGATCTCTTTTATGCAATAGTTTTCTGGTAAGAATTCTAGATTTAGTTACTGTTTCAAGTTAGAAGTAAAAATGCTTAAAATGAGATTATCTGGCAAATTAACTAAAATAATATCTTTCCAGGCACGGTTGCTGTCATTTACTTAAAAAAGACGCTGCTATGTTTTTGACTCCCAATCTTAAAATACATGCATTCATTGCATGACAACCAGAATATTCAATTAATTTTTACTGGTTGATCTATTTAATAATGTGATTATTATGAAGAAAAATAATAGTTGCCAGTTGCAATTGGCTAAACAAAATGCTGCGAAATTTAATTTAGAAATTCGAACATATTTATTAAGGTAGGTATGTACGAGGTTATTAATGAGAATACCTACTATAGTTGATCATTTCAACCTAAGCATGCACCAAAATACTGTTAATTTAATAAAAATATGGTCAAATTATTCGTTCTCCTGTTAAAAACAGGACTGCAGGTCTTTAACGAATGAATTGACAAAGATCCTGACAAATTATCAGTTAAAAGCGAATGTTTTATTAGGACGGCGGAAACGTGTTCCCACAAATATTGATATTTACATACTGATATTGTCGCATTCCATCATGATATTAGTAAGGAACAGAACACATGTTCTCGATATATTTTGAATTACTAATATTTTATCAGGAAATTGGCATGCTATCACTTTTTTAACAAGATTATTTCTATTAGTGTGGTATCGCACCAAATTTGGTGTTAAAAAGTTATCATAAGCTGAAAAAGGCTTCATTTTTTTTTAAATTCCTATATCAATAAGCACAGCATTTCGATACGGATATTTAATCAATTGAAATAGGTTGATTTGTACCTACATATTTATATAAATCATCTAATAATATTAATATGACGAAGGATAATCTGTAGCTATAAGGGGTATTGTGGAAGACCGAGGTACCAGGCGCACAGAGCACAGAGGAGATGTCCGGACACCTGTGCGCGCACCTGCAAGCGGTGAGATATCAAAAGCGGCATTCCGCGTCGACCATGAACCCACGGACATGCTAAGCCAACAGACCAACAGACCAACAGCCTAAAGAACCCAACAGACCAGGGATGAAAGGCGAAAGACAAATGAACTAAAAAATATTACCGCATACGGTTTACTAACCGGTAAGAGTTACACCGCATTAAAATGATCGCCCCGTGATAAAAGGTACATTGAAACGCGATAGGAACCGCTTTGGGAAGGATCGAATGAGATGATAATAATGTATTGTCAAGGAGATTATGGTACTGCCGCTGAGAGCTCCATTATGACTTGTTACTTCTCTTTCTATCGAATGCTTCGTTTATGAGAAAAGAGAGGAGAGAGAGATTTCAATGGAGCCAACAGTAGGATTTTTGATTCAAATTAAAAATTATGTTTTTCTCTCATAATTTTTAATTTGACATCCTAAAACGTGTAAGCGTAAACCATTGAATAATTCTTAGGCATGAACAAATTTTTACTCTATATTTTGTCATAATATAGTCTAATGAATATTTAACAGATCCACAGTTGACACCAACACCCCCTAGCGACCTTTCTTTTTTCATCGGATTCGATTTACTCGAAATTGAAAGATTGAATCAGAAACAGTTTTCTACGAAATCGACTCCAAATCTGACATAGATTCATCAGTTTGCGGCTTGTATCACATGTTACCTGGCACCATGTATGTACGGTACCTACGCAATATCTTATTATAATACGACCTGAAAACAAATAAATAAAGAGAAATGATTTTTTCATTTGATTGATATAAATCGGAACCCAGAAATAAGGGGATATTTCACAAACCTCTTGATAGTTTATCTTTAGGATAACGTTTGTTTATCGTTATGTTATTATGTTTTCGGTTCTTGATTTATTTATCTATAAACTCCTAGTTTAATATTCGGTACATATAGCTATAAATATATCGGACGACTTGCCGATTTTTCTACCTACTGCGAGCATTTATTTGTTTATTCATATACATTATCCTTTGGATAAGCTATCAATAGGATAGTGAAATACCGACTCAATGTGCATTCATTGAAATTACTTATCTTATAAATCTATTAAAATTTATACATAATTGGAAACATTTAAATATTTGTCAGTAATGCTATGTAATAAATATCCATACTGCATTCCTTACCTGACCAGGCGCCATTGGGAATTCAAATTAACCTGCAAATTATAATTATTTTTCTCCCAAACGACAAATGATTATTTAAACAGATATTTGGAATCTCTCTACCGAATATTTTAGCCGTTTTAATGGGCATATTAAATTTAACGTCGGTATCGAATTTCGTATAAAAAACAGTTGTTTTCACAAATAATAATGGATGCTGTTAATGCAAATCTGGTGGTTGTGTCATTTTATTGTAAAATTTCGAAAGAAGGGGGGATTTTATGACATGAAGGACGTTTAAATATAACGAAATCGTGTAGTACCTATATGTTAAAGATTCTCTTAAATAAATTTATTCATTAAATAATAATTCGTTATTTGAAAGTAGATAAAATTTTCAAATTGGCATCATGTTATATTTTTTTTTAAATCAGACAATTTTTTTACACTGTCCAGAATGCGTCAATGACACAAACCAAAGAAATCACCTTGATTTCTTTGGTTTGTGTCGAAATGATTTTTGTCTGTCACTAAGGCCCGGTATATCGGTTGATTTAAAGCTATGCTTGGTTGGAATGTCGAGCTTAGCGCGGCTTGGAACTTAATCCGTATATAGATCGGAAGCCTAGATATCAGTAACAATACACGTGTTGTCTGTGATTTTAATAGAAGAAAGTGCTTACATCAGAATTTATTCTATCTAAAAACAAATTTACTGTCAACGTAAGTGGTACATCTGTACTCTCTACTATCATTAGGAGATCGAGAGCTTTCAAAATGTCAAATGTTTTGAACTTTGCGAGTTATGGCGATGATTAACTTTTAAATATATTTGTTTGCTGGAGTCAATGCACCATCCATGAAAATATGTCAAACAAACCTCTGAAAACACTGTCAAAAATGCCTCTTATAAGCAGACTATTTGTCTATTTCAAATTGATTATCAATTAATAATGTCAACATCCCTCATCGCTCGATTAATATAATAGTCAAAACTGATAAAATCAGGCAACTTACGTGTATTTCATTGAGATGGTAGTACGTAATTAATAAAGTAAACGCTTATTTGATATTTGTTACTGCTAGCGCCTCAACGTCTAATATAGGAACTATTCTGCGGCTTACCGAGGCTTACGGAACCGATTTAGCACACTTAAATTTTGGTGAGGAATGTGCCACATAGCGATGATACGTACCGACTGATACGCCGGGTCTAAGCAAGTGAAGAAGTAATATGATCATTATGACTGTTGACTTGACTTGTCACTTCTATTTTCTAATGTTTATCTCTCTCCTTTGTCTTTGCTTTCAAACACCACCCTTTACACTCTCTTTTTTCTTTTATAATTTCGGGTTACTTATTGTGAAAAATGAACGTAAGTCTGTTAGTAAATAAATAAGTAAGTAAGTAAACATTTGAATGGCGAAGATTTGGTTAAAAAATTACCACTAAAATATAACCTTTTTAATATATACTTTTATAGAAAAATCTTTACGTACACAATATAAAATATGTTAAGATAACGTAAAAATATCTACTACCAATAATTTATCTCTCAAACGTTTTACTTATTTCAAGTAATCTTTAGGTAATATTATTAATATTTTTTTGTAAAATATCCCCTCAAGGGCGCGTAATGATTTGTAACATACATTAAAAATTTCCCTATATATTTGTAATTTTTATTTTTGCTATATTATAATACGTGCAATAATTAGTTGCACGTGGATATAAACATGAGCTGTGGACTTTGTGTTTAAAATTTTAGATATTTTTATTATCGTGATTAAGGTGATAAGTTTTTTTTTATTATTATTCCAATTAATTCCTACAATATATTATCACGAAGCAATTACTTTTCGACACCATTTTAATACGTTTTTTTTACTAATTTCAAGCATTAAACGAAGACTTGTTCATCAACAGGCCTACAGCGTAATTAAAAACTATCTAACTGTTACGCTGTACCTCCGCAGGGGTAGGCAGTTATAATGGAACCTTAAACAACTATGATAATATCTTACACTACTTGCATCACTCATCATTGCTTTATTTTATACCATCTCTTGAACACTCTACACGACACGGATTTAATTTCTAACTAACCCAAAATTATTTTTATACATTTTTTCTATTTTTTTATACTGCACAAGAGTCCCAACTGCTCCCGCCTGGAGCCAGTGAGACTATGACATCTCTAATTAAGGTATGTTTTGAGACTGAAGGTAGCGGTGATGGGAAGATGAAGATGGGGAAGTACCCAACAATTCAGATCCGGTCACCAAACACGACTAAATCCATTGCAAGCAACGTTTCAATTCTAAATGGTGGTACTGAGAATATATTTCACCCAGGAACGTTCGACAAATATACCTTACATTAGTAAATGATTATATTGTGAAATAAAATTAATAAACCAAACAAAATTACTTGTGATTTATGGATTAATTGTAATTAAATGTGTGTAATTAAATGGATTTAAACCCGCGACCTCCGGATTGCTAGTCGAGAGCCTTGCCCTCGACCACGGAATTCAATTCATGTGAGGGGTATTCATTGCAAAGGATTTCACCGTCGTATTGAAAACTTATCCACAGTACGACGTATAATAATAATAAATATTAATATGTGGATGATTTGTATAGCGCCGTTTTTGTGCAAAATAATCCCAAGGATAATTTACAAATATAAAATATATTTCTACAATGATCTATGTTATTACTATATGTGCAGATATATATACCTGGTAGGTCACTTGAGATTAACACTATTTCATTGTTTATTAGCGAAATTTAGATACGGTTCGTAAGCACAGGACGTAATTGGAAAATTCGATATAATTGGACTTTCCGGTATTTATTTACATAATACATATTTATGTTCTATAATGAGCGTGTTTTGGAAAGAAAAGGCAAATGTTATGCTAGGCGGTACTACAGAACAAGATTTTGATTTCAAATGTGATTCGTCACTCGGTATAAGACAGATTTCCAATAATGTAAATCTAATAAGAAAAGTGTGATAAGGATGAATTGTAGACAATACAAGAATGCTACTCTCAGGCATGGTATATTTAATTTTAGGGTATGGCAGCTTTTAAAAGGTTTTTAGTTTAGACCTGAATTCTGTTGGACTTGTTATGCATCTTACATAGTTCAAACTATGCAAACTTAGTATTTGGCTTGCTCTTAGGTTCCATCAGTCTGACTACAGCTGATGATGTTGCTGATCTAAGAGTTGACTGCCTCAGACCAGTATTTTTCGGGACGCATAGTTCAGAGATTAACAATTAATTGAGGGATTTAAGCACCATCCAGCACAATTCGTACTGGATTCTTTCAGGGCATTAAAGAGCCTGGTTATGAGCCGTGCTGCTGCATTAAATACTGATTAAGTTTGTCAATTTGATATTTTGGAAGGCTGGCCTAAATGCCGTTGCAGTAGTGAGACTACGAAAGAGTGTATATCGATTTATTTATCGAGTTTTCGGTACTCTAACCGCTGAATAGTGGCAATATATCGAATAAGTTGGTCGAGTTTTCTACCTTATTGCGAGTATTTATTTGTGTATTTATTAATATACGTTATTCTGTGGATAAGCTATCTAGGGGATGGTGAAATACCCCAATGGTATTTTATATCGAGACAATAAATAACATTTAACTTAACTTTATCACCACCCTATATTTTATTTTGAAACCATAAGCAACGGAGATATTTCACGACGAGGCCATAAAATGTTAATTGATTAAAAAAACGCTCAAATCTGTGATTAGTATTAATTCCAATTTGAATTTATAACCTATAAACACGTACTTTATCAAAACAACACGATATTTTCAATCGGCTTATTATGAGAAATCAATATAAGTTTCTTGCGATTTGAAAATGGTCGTAAAGTGGTACAGGCATTGAAGTGATTACTAAAAAACGAGAAAACAATTTTTATTGCTGCAGATCATTTATTTATTGAGTGGTAGAACATATTAATAAACATAAAAATAATATGTAATAATCTAAAACCGAAAAATATGTAATTATAACAAGAACAAAAGAATTATTATTTGATGTGTCCGATCCATTATTTATACCAGTTATTGGTGGCTGACGGATTTGAGATTTGCTGACCAATATCATAATTATATTTTAAGATTTGTCTTAAAACTTTTCTTTATTATTTATTCCAATACCACACATTTTTGGAAACTGCTCGTAATTTCAAAGGACTATTAACGATTACTTGGACCTAGTAGTTAACCAAAACTCTCATCTCATTAGGTAATAGTGAGAAATTTCTATGTGTCTTCCTCTCACAGAAAGCTTGGAAAACATTGACCGCATCCGGTCCTATTAAAACCGCTGTACGTCAACGATGCACTCGTGGGATCTTCAGGACTCGGCGTGAATGTGGACAAGTTCAAACCATAGAGCAAATTCTAAAAAATGTCCGCTACACCTGTAGCATATATTTTTTATATCCCATGGATAACATAATCTTGATGACGTCTCGGTTAACTCGGTATTCAGAAGCCTATTTCACCTTGTTTGGCCAATGGATGGCACACCGATTCGGTATTTGATAGCCTAGTCTAATCGCTCGTCCACTAGATAACATACCACTCTTGTAGTCTCCTTCCTCGTTGAGTTGGTAACATGTAGCTTATCTCATCTTTGTTGTCTTCTTCTTCGTTGATTATGTGCTCAGTCGCTATTCTGTTACCTTGCCTGTCCTGTTTGGCCATCTTTGTGACCTTCTACTATGTTGATACCGTGTCCAGTAAAAATATTCTATTACTTGGTGAAGTTAAAACTAAACACCTCGTCAATATCCAATTTCACTTTTTTGCTTGCTGGACGGCGCGGGATATCGTCATGGTAGTAATCTTCTCAGTAAATTTGCAATCTAGTCGCATTTTTAATTGTGTGCGCATAAAATGTTTTGCGATTCAATGCCGGATTCACAATTTTTCAAAAATCTTCATCTTCTATTATCCAAATAACCTTATTTTTAGTATATTTCTACTGACAATAAGTGTTTATAAAATAAAGAAATTTACTAACAATTATTGTAGTATTATTTGTAAAAAATCAAAATAACGAAATTCGTCAATTAAATAATGTAACTTTATAAATCGTTAAATTGTACATTTATTTAATATTTGTATGTTTTTTACAATAAATATACAATTTATACATATTATACAGTGTTATAAAGGTAAATAATAATAGCTTTTCCTCACCATAAAGAGACGATTATTTTTACATTGTTGATATACACTTATATTTTTAATATTCTTAACTCCTAAAATTATTAGTAAGAATACTTACATAAATAATGTCCATCTCGATACTCAGCATCTCTTTTAAACACAAGCGTCTGCTTCCATAAAAGAGAAACATAAAAAAAAAATTAAAAAAAATTGTGAAAACTAATTTTTATATATCATTATTTTTAGCAAATATTATTATACATTGTAAACTGTTTAATTATTACATAATAAAAAATAAATAAAAAAATAAAATAAAAATTTGTAACAAGTATTAAAGTCTTCCAGCACTGATTCAATTGATTATGTCGATATTGTAATCCTTTTGCCAACACATTGTATAATTTTATTTTGCAATAGTGATGATGGATTCATGATAATAACGGATACATGAAGGTGCGCCTCTACAGTACTATCATCGTATTATTTCAACAATAACCTCCTATTTTGATTTCTTTATAACAGGTGCAACTCATTACTACTACAACAGGTTTATAATTTTACTGCTTAGGAAACTACAGCAAATTATTATCGTGTTCTATTCAAAATTCTCTTCGACTCGATTAGATACACCTAGTTGAATACGATTGAAAAACTAGTTTCGTATGAAAACACTTTAATCTGAAATTATTGATTAGAGAATTATACATAATTAGAAGAAAACATTCTTTAAAATGAATTAATGAAAAATATAAAGCTGGATTCATAAAATTTGCACCGCTTTTTCTTTAGGACTTTCAAAGTCATTGAAACTCTTTTCACCTCACAAAGATAACACCATTTTCTTTTTTTTTACTTTTTTTTCTTTTTTTGGGCATCCTAAGGGTAAAAATCTTTTAGAGCCGGGTCTACGCTTCGACGGATTTTAAAAATCATTAAAATTTAAATTTAATCTTCAGACTCGATAATAATAATACAAGGACAATGTCTTTCTAGCGCCAGAACGGCAAAACCATTTGTTAATTTAATAATGAAAAATTTGCAAGATTTTCGCATTTCGTCATTATATATTATCAAGGTAAATGCAGGTGCATGAACACGTATTCATATATTTTAGGAAATTACTAAAAGTTCATCAAGAAACGGCCTTAAATCCCGTTCTTAACAGGATTACCAATAATTTGAAGAGATTTTTAATGAATTAGCAACACTAATTTTTCTCCATGCATACATATTTAAATTTACACATACATTTTATCGATTATTGCTCGTAATGTCAGTTGTAAAGAATATATTTATGCATTTTAGTACCTACTTTCCTTTGTCAATAATACTCATTTACTGTCTGGTGCACTCACATTTTGAACATATTGGCGCCATGTTAATTCCTACAAATAGAAGAAAAAAAATCAAACACCCCGCTCCTATTATATATAGGTCCACAGACATCAACAAAATAAAGATCCATAATGCCATAGAAACGCATAACACGAGATGCATCTTCCCCGAATTCCATAGCCAGAAAAAAAGATCGCAAATCTGCAGGTGTCTCTACCTGAACGGCGTTGTTCCTTTTTCAAACAAGTTATTTTTTATAATGGCTTCTAACATCATTATATTATTAACTAGTTAGCACTTTGTTATTGACGAAATGGTTATTTCCGCCGCGGCTAACATTTTGTTTTGGCAGGTAGAAAATGGTTAAGAATGACCAATTTTTTTTCAGGTGATTCACCTAATTCCTTCTGAAAAATATCTAAATTAAAAATATCAATATATAAGTTACAGTTTTTTTTTTAATTATAAATTAATGTTTATAAGACTAGGTTTTATGCATAGCACAAAGGATAACAAATTATTATAAGCAATTATTATAAAGAATTAAAAAAATATATTTTAAACACATAAATTATAAACTATACTTACACTTCTCAAATTATACCGAATCCATTAAATTTCATAATTTTAACTCCCTCCAAACACGAAGTCTAATTTTTGATCAAATCTTAATATTTAAAATCCAAAATAATGGTCTGGATTCACCAGAACTTACCAATTTAATAAATCTTCATATTCCGTCTAAATCAACAAGACAATCTGATTTATTTTATCTACCCTCGTGCAGAACAAACATTCGAAATAATTCCCCAATTCCTCGTATATGTGCACAATATAATAACTTCTGTGGCTTGACTTCAGTTAACTTGTATATTTACATCTATCATTGTATATTATATAAAAGCTGTTCGTTTCTTACAAAATAAATAAATAAATAATTAGTCGCCTGAAATATCAATACAAATTGATAATCCTTTTTTTTTGCATTTATTTTTACTCGGGAGATATTTTCAATTTGTATTATAAAATAATAGTTTAAATGATGCACCCTAATCATAAAATAATAGTTTTAAAAACTTGGATTAGAACGTGGAACGTGGAACGCTTAGGTACCAATTTTCATTGATTAGGCGGGTTTATGATTCACGTTGAAAAATGAATATTTCTGATTTATTAAAATCCGATTAAAAACAGGATTGCATGCCGCTTCCTGTTAAAATTTTAGTACATTCGTAATGGCACGAATTCCTGTTCCTTTCCTATAATTCGAGACTCGGCTCGCGTTTTTTCAGCAGCATAATATATCGAAACACGTATTCATGTACGTAATGGTTTGTATAAACAGGACAAAATTTCGAAGCCGAGCAGCGAATTAGGGGAGAGGAACGAACCAACCGCAAACGACGCAAAACGCTGCTTGTGGATGTTATGTTTCTTTCCCGTAGTTCGTGGATCAGTTCGCGGAAATTTTGTCCTGTTTATACGCACGATTATAGATTCTATAAAACATTCGCGTTCGGTGAAAATATTCATTTTTTTATTATTAATTATCAATGCCCTATGGGATTTTACACGATTTTTACATTTTACATAATTTAGTGCAAGATACAGAAATAAAAAAATATATTTAAATAACAAAAAATGAACTTAATGCTTCTTATATAGATGTAAGTGTATGTAATATGCAAGTGCACCATTTATTTACGGCGGTTAAAAAAACTTGATTGTTTTGTAATTTTTTATGTATGATTATCGCACAAGAGTTCCAACTGCTCGCAACCGTCTGAAGCCAACGACACTACGGCATTCCCAATTGGGGTATGTTGTGAGGGTGGGTTAATTGTGAAATTTACTTGCACACACCGGGACTTGAACCGGCGACCATCGGATTGCTAGTCGAGATCGTTACCCCTCGACCACGGAGGCCGTCAAAAATATAATTAGTTAATACAATATACTTATAAAAATAACACTTAACAAAGTGTTCACATGTAGCAATTACTTTGTGGGTAGAGATAATTATAATTCGAATAAAATGTCTTTGTTTGAATATTTTAATTTTTATTAGATTCCAAAATTAACATATTTTAAAACATTATTTGATAATGTGGGCCTCACTGGGTGCTTTACCCGTGCTAATGCCTCAATTTTACAATTTAATAATGTTCAATACTATTAAAAAATAAAACTCAGATAAAATCTATGGTAATGAAAAAAAAATCGGAAATTATTGAGGTACGATCTTACATAATGATGTGTATATCGTAATAGTTTTGTATATTGCGTTTATTTGTTTTATTATTTTACGATAGTATACATCTTATATAAACCAACCGGTTTCAATTCTACCGGTTTCGTTTGTATAGTAGAGATATAAGATGGTTCGCGCACATAGAGCGAATGAACGAAGAAAGGAGAATATATGACCGAACTGTGAATGGCAGAAGAAGTCGTATATGCCCGAAGAAGACATGGGATGACCCAGTGCACCGGATACTTCTGTCTGGCCATTTCAAGAGTCAGAATAATAGAAGAGAAAGTATGAGATGAATGAATGTGAATGAGGCAATAACCCTAACTCCAAATATACTCGTAGATATAGCCGCCAAGGTGACCGGATAACTCATCAAAATGACAATTAAACACACCTAGAAAAAGTGTTACAAAGTTATGAAAAGTGATGAAACAAAGTTGTTTTTTTTTTCAGCACTACTAATGAATTTATATCACCTTTTATAGGTGTGCTGAATTGACATTTTGTTGCAATAGTCCTAAACATCACGGACATTACTAAAAATAAATAATAATCTTACAAAACCTACGAGTATATATTTATATTTATTATAATTCTTCATATAACAATATACACTTGTTTATTCAATGTTTCACCTTATAATTGTTTGTATATATTATAAGTCAATACAGCAGCGAAATAAATACGAATCCCTAAAATCAACAAATCATAAACATCAATAAACACAACATGTAAGTATTATATAAACGTCAAATACACAGCTTACAAAAATTGTATTAAATTACCTGTTAATAAATTGTCGCAATTATCTTACTAAATTACGTTTTATCGGATTCGCCTATGGATACTTAAGTACCTTTATATTCCTATTATACTACTGATATATTGTTAGAAAGACGGCGTGATATTAACCAAGCGCCTATGATATTTGATATTTTCAAATACCTATAAATAATTGGCATTTATGTATAGAAACCATCTTATTACTCTTGATTGAATGTGTTTATTTTGTTAGATAGTTAAAAAAACATATCAAAAGGTCAGTGACATCATTTAAACCGGCGGTTTCCAAGCCACGGAACGCGGTCCAACACCGGCCCATAATAATAATAATAATTGGATGAATTGTATAGCGCCGTTTTTGTGCAAAATCACCTCAAGGGCGCTATACAAATTTATAATACATTTCTACAGTGATCTATGTTATAACTAACTATTTATGGAGACAATATACAGTACAATACTTACCTGGTAGGTCACTTGAGATTAACACTCAATTAACATTATCCAATTGTTTATTAGCGAAATTCAGATACAGGATTTAGGACACAATTGGAAAATTGGATATAACTGGACTTTCTCTCAGAAATGGTATATTTAATTTAAGGGTATGAGTAGATTTTGATTATGTTGTAAGTAAATAAAACAAAATAATCAGTTTTTTTATTTATTTAACGACCAATTAAGACACACAATAACTAACGTTCATAAATAAATATAACATTTTGACTGTAATTAATGATATGAGATTTACCCTAAAAACTTAAGTGGATCATACATACATGGGTAATTCATATAACGAAATTAAAAATTATAATTGTAATGTAAGTGAAACTTTCCACTGGCAATTGTTTGCAGTTGTGGATCAAGTTTACAGGTGAAAAAAATCAGTAGCGACTTCAGATGCACGGAGAAAACTTCTGGTCAAAATTATTCGTTTTCCTGTTAAATATGAGACTTCGGGCCTATAACGAATGAATTTAAAGAGTTCGTAACAAAGCATCAGTCAAAGGCAAATTTTTTTATGCGGACGTCGGAACACGTGTTCATACAAATGCTGATATTGATACTGACAATCTTATATTGTAGCATACCGTTATGATCTATTACATATATTCTCGGAATAGAACACGTGTGAAGGGAGGGTGGCTACAAAAATTCAGAAGTTACGATTTCCCTACAATACACTTACGTCTTGACCTCAGGACTTAGTGGAGAAGTCGGAGTGGTCCTTAGGACAAAACATTTGGAGACCCCTGATTTAAACAATTGGATGCAAATATGATACCATTATCGAGAGCTTAGTTAATTTTCAATCTGATTCACATTTTATTGAAAGGGTTAAAAACACCATTAAAAACTAATAAAATTCGTGAAATTAATTTTACACATGAATAAACATTAAATTAATTGTATGAATACATTATTATTATGTTACAATAATGGTGGTATGGTGGTTAATCGCTTAAGAACGAATTTGGCCGGAGGGCCATTTAAGCCTTATTTTAGTTATAGGTACTATAATAATACTACATTTTTAAAATATATTATGCTTTATCAAAACAACGCAGAGTTCGATGACGTTTAAATTATAAGGATTCGTTTAAAATTCAACTTTTATGTGACTTTTAAATTGGGGCATTAATTTTTTTATTAAAACAGAAAATATTAAAATATTAGGTTTTATATTCTTTTTAGTATTTTAGGTACATTCTTTTTACACCGTTAATAAAAAAATAAAGTGGAAATCAGTATCTCGTCTTCTTTGGCACGTGTTTATTTTGAAGATAATTACAACAGAATTAAATATAATTATTTTCTGCTCGTAAAAAGACGGATCCCATTACAGTAAATATCGAATAGAATTGTTTTAGCATTAAAATTGAATTATTAAATATAATACTGAGTATATAAAAGTGATAATAACAATAAATAAATTAAGCATTCAATCCAACCTAAAATGTTTTCTCTCGAATAAGGAAACTAAATAATAATTTCTCATTGAAGAAGAAAATAATACTAATAAATCTAAACGAAACATGAAACAGAACAAGACACATAAAATAAAAAGATAACAGTCACAACTAGGAATCGAACCCAGGATTTATTGTCTTACCGGGACAGCGTCTTAACCTCTCGACCAATGGGACCTAGTTGTTAAACGTCATATTTGTTGATCTGGAGCCCAAAAGTACCTAAAAAAACCCATGATTCTGTGCACAAACGGGCGGTCCGTTTAATAGATTCCCCAAGCATTACAAGGGGATTGCAATCTCTAGAGCTCAGGCGTCAGGTAGGTATGCTGTCCTTGTTCTACCGGTATTACAATGGAATGTGCTCCGAGGAACTAGTGTCAAACACCCGCGCAACATAAGTATACTGTTAACATTTGTCTCATGAGAACGGTTCGCTTCTACGACTCGTTCTTGAGTTCAACAGCTCCTACAACATGGGTTTCTTCAAGACCCATGTTCACTATTTCCTCGTCTCAAAAAGACCCCCACACAGCATCCCTAGAGACCACATAGGCCCTTAAAGAAATTATTTTTATCAGGGCCTCCAGTGTGGACATAATTTAAAAAAAAGTTTATTGATAAAACTTGTATTCACTCACTCAACAACGAGCATAGAGCAGTCTAAAAATGATTATAAGCACTGAGTTACATGTGACATAGACTATTCCGAAGAACATGTAACGCTAGTGTCCTAATGAACAGTGCAAACAATTAGATGCAATTTCATCTCGTTAAGTCAGCCAGTGGATAGTGGATGGTGGATGGTGAATAGTTAGTGCATACGAAAGCCAGCGGAGACGCATATTTGCTCAGGTGCACTTCACCGCACTGTGGTGCATTTGACGGATGGGCGCTTTATCATTGAGGTGGACTTGGAGTGTTTTTTTAACCATTCATGTGTGAGTAAAAAGTGTTTGGCAATATTGGTAATGAAGTCCATTGTGCTGTCCGATGATTTACGGCCGCATTGTATGTGGTTCAGAACACCCAAGCACGGAATATTATTACTAAAGAATATTTTAGTTTCGCGACCTATGAACGGTGAAAACGACCACGTGCTTCAGACAGATACATGCAAAATCTGTAATTTTAATATAATGACATAAAGATAAGTGAAAAATTATTGTTAATACCTACGCACAAGCCTTTGTGGATTTTAGTTTATTTTTTTTTTAATTCCCTTGTATTTTTTTATTATTTGTATTTAAATTCGTATTTTATTATGGCACTTTCTAAACTAAATCTTATCTAATCTAAACCTTTAACTTCCCAATACAATATTATGTCATGCGTCTAAATGTAACACATTTCAATGTTATGAACGGCGCGAATCGCCGGTTACGGTTGCTTTGTTCTTTTCCCATAATTTGTGGCTCGGCTCGCGGAAATTTTGTTCTGTTTATAGGCACCGTTACATAAAGTATCAAAACCAAACATCATATTGTTACACTTTATACAAAATAACTACAATGTATTGGTCACCATGAAACAGGCAGTTGCCTAGTATTGTTATTCAATGTATCAATTTCTTGTAAAATTTAATTAAATACTATGTATTTTATAAATAATTAAAAATTAAAATACTACCACCGACAGGACATCACCATTTTATAGACAAAAAGGTTTTACAATTTGAATTGCATCCACAGTGAATATATTATGCTACGTATAAATAGGACGAATTTATTCGCGGGCCGAGCCTCGAATTACGGGAAAGGAACAAAGCAACCGCAGACTGCGTTTCATTTGCTTCGTCCCTTTCCCATACGCACCCTCGTAAGATGATCGCATGACTGAGAGATCTTTGAATATCCACAATATGTTCAAGGGAATTTATACGTCAAGTCAATCACACTGTCTAAAATACAGTAAATATGTAATTAGTCATTATACATTAATTCTATATCCCCATCATGATTTTTTTTAGTTAAAAATACAGCAGATCTAATAGTATTCACCTTTATATCGCATTAGCACCTATCTTACCTACCTACATATATTATGAAGTGGTCACTGAACCCGCGGGATCATCAAACGCCGAAATCTCTTTTGTCCACTAATGAAGCTCTTTGAAATGTTACGACAGTCGTTACACAAAGATCATTTATGCGTATGAAGAAGTGCCGAAACCATAAGAAGTGTTTAAAGTTTTAAATGCCCTTTATTTAGGAGTCATTATGCCAAGTAATCTTTTGGTTCAAGCGTTTCATGAAGTAAACATTAAACACATTGGTTAATAAGAACTAATGATAATGATGAAGATAAAGTTTAATGTCTAACGGTTAAGAAAATAATTTTATTACTTTTTCATAGGCAATATAGGCATTGGGTTAAACTTATAGAACTAAAACAACCACCAACTGGAGTTAAAGCTCTTCAAAAGTGGCTAGATGAAATCTTTACATTCACGTATGAAATCGAACATCTACCAGAATGGAATCAATTATTTTTATGTACCATTAAAAAATGTGGCTTATTTTCATTGTTTGCTGTTATGAAAAATATTATTTTATTTGTGCGACCACACAATCTACAAAAACTCATGGTAGTTACCTATCGCCCTGTAGTATTGGAGTAAGAATTAAAAGAGTAAGAAAGTTTCAGGAATCTAAATATGTTTTAACCAGTCTTATCAAACCGGGCCGCCTACCACTTTAAAACATAAATAAACATCCTATGAATCTTATCGTTTAGTCTTTTCGGTATCAGAAACATAACACAAAATATGAAACGAACCTACCAACATCTCCGATTAGTTACCTAAATGCCTTATCATAGTGCCCCTGTCCAACATTCTAAATCGGTACTGCCCCGGGTCCTTGTGGAATGCCCTAATCCCCAGACAGGTGTGATCACCTCTCCAGAATCTCGTGGTTCCCACAACCCTCCATGCTGCCCGTGGACCATTATGTAAATGTTACCCCTAATTCCGTTCCCCCAAACACCATTAGACCAATCTGAACCATTGACGGCTTATATTTCTGGAGAAACAATTAAGAAACGATCGATATCTTTAATCTGGATCGTTAATAGCTGTGTTTTGTTGATCTTTCTGGGTTTTTTTAAAGGTTGTAATTAAGGATACAGGTAGATTGGTAAGTCCTTATATTTAATATGGGTATATCTTTCTTTCTTCCTTTTATTTCTGTCTTTCTTTATTTTATTGTTTGGGTCGGACAGATAATTCAACTAATGTTTTACATATATTTTTTCTTAAATAGTATTATTCAATCGATCAAAATTTCTGTATGTTTTAAAATCTTCGACCACCAAACAAGGAGTGTTTTCGCAGTGGCGCGCTTTTTTTACAAGGAAAAAAGTGAAAAGTACGAATATCTTTTCAGTAGTCAATTAGAATTTTTTTTTTCATTTTTTATACGTTATTAGTTCTTATTAATGGGTTTCTCAACGATGTACTTTGTTAATGTAAGTATAATAGGTATATATATTTTTTCCAAATTTGTTTAAATTATATACCGTGTACCTGTTCCAATAACAAATAACTTTTTCTAACTACATACCGAGTCTTGAATGTGTATATACTAATCATATTCTAAAGTACGCGTGAGATTTTTCAGTCATATGAATTTGCTTTCCAAAAATACATACACATTTAATATACAGTTCAATACAGATGACGCAATGTTAATGTTTTTTTTTTAGTTTTGTGCATGGCCATCTAAGGTGTAAACATAAAAAAGGACGAGCGATTTTCAGACAAATATCGGAATTTTCCATTACGCCACAAGTGTTGACGTGATAAACTTACGAGGAATAAAACACTTGCACGTGATAGTTGTCAAGAATCATTTTTAAACAAACAATCATCAATGATTTACCTTGAAGCCCGTTGCGAAATGCAAACATTACACACATTAGTACATTATATTACTCTTGGCCAAATAATATTGTCAATACTAAATGGCGTCGTCAGCTAACATCCGTATCTTTACAAATAACTAAACAAACGTCAAGTTTTTAAATCAAAACAACAGCTGTTGAACGTTGATCCTGTTAAGTGATAACTTTTCAAAAAAACAACAAAATTAGCTATTTATTCGACAGTACGTTTGGCTTCCGTATAACTCGTATCAATTTTTTTTCAAAGATAACCAATTAATGAGTTATCCGTCTCCGCTGTTTGTGTCAACTAGCCTGCCAGTTTATACAATCCATAAATATTATCAATTGCAATAAAGATATTCGCTTCTCAGCTTGATTCCGCTACTGCCTTAGATGCAAACAGGTAAAGTAAAGTCATCAATAACGTTTTGTTCGTATAAAAAATCAATTCTTTCAAGAAAGGCATGCAGATACAATATTGTATCGGTGATGCAATTCTGCCTTTCTCGAAAGAATTGAGGACAAAACTATTTATTCAAATTCATATTGCGTACGTACGGACGCAAACAAATAATTCGTCTTAATATTTTAAAGCATTACTTGTACAAAACTGTATTTTCAAAAAAGAAATAAATTAACTCTTATCTTTAAACGCGTAGATTATAACGCACGTTACGTTTGAAATATTTTAAATTGGGTAAGTGTACTTGTAATTGTAGTTGTAATTGTAATTGTAGTTGTAATTGTAATTGTAATTGTAATTGTAATTGTAATTGTAATTGTTGTTGTAATTGTAATTGTAATTGTTTTTGTAATTTAAATTGTCATTTAATTGTAATTGTTAATTGTAAACAATATTGGATCGGGGATATTTTTATATCTCAATTTTTCATTCTGCCTGTTTATCCTACAAATCTGAACCATTTCTAAGCCCGTGACAACTGTTTAACAAACTAACTAAATGATCATCATACCGTTATTCTACAGGGGTGAACAAATCGGTCTTGACGCACAATCCTTGCGCGTTCACATTCATACATCATCTTATAATACCCATTGATTTTCTGGCTCTGGAGATGGTCAGACTCAATATTTGGTTCAATTCATCGCGTCATGTCTTCCTCGGCGTTCCGACTTCACCATTCACATCGCTCTACATGTCCAAACCATCTGATCACTATGCTTAAATCTTACTTCTCGTATAAAAGACATGATTTTTTTTTGTGAAATTACGACCCATTCTGTGCCTTTCGGTATGGTAAGAATAAAGACATGTTTATTATAATCAACGTGTTTTTAAGAGTAAGCACGTAGGTGCCTATTTGAGCGCACGTGCAAATCCTACAAGACAAAAACACTGAGTCACATGCCTTTCAATATAATTATCAACAAATAATACGCCGTAGCCATAAGAAAAACAAATAACCGTTTCAGACCATACAGTATAAATATATTGTAGGTGTTGATTTATCAATATAAAGCTACATTTCCAAAGACATCATTTAACAGACTTGCCTTAACATGAAATCTCGGTATCATTTCGACGAGCTGAATGCAAACCACGTAATAATATTTTTGGCACCAGAAAGGTTCAAGAATTCTTTGAATAAACTATGACATTAGTCGTACATTGGCTACCGAAGAGCGCACATTGAAATAACCAGACCATGCGCAGAAAAGTTTAAGGCAATTGTTTGCAGCGCAGTCCATTATTTTTTTTAAATCTGTGTAAATATTAAGTACTTTATCGCTTGTCTGAAATCATAACAAATTTTTGAAAATATTCTAAAATTCTATGCAAATCCGAGTTCATTGAACCAGAGTTAAAAGGAAGCTACAAGCTAAAAATGTGTATATTCTTGGTATACCTTACATTGTAGGTAATAGGCATTAAAATCGCTTGACAAACGGAGTCTAGAAACGTTCGATATCATACACAAAACTGTTTGTTTAGTTAATGATTTAATAAGAAAGCAAAAAGGTTAATCAAGTGAAACTGTCACAGATAATCTTATCTATAAAATTGTATTTTTTTAAAGTTGTTTCCGTTACGCGTTCATACATTTATATTGAAAAAATATGTTTTTTACTAGTTTACATTTATATTTTTAATTGAGTAATTTTTTTTTATTTCTACTCAAGCGAAACGATAGAAAAACGTTCAATTTATCTTATGCAATTTTTTTGGCATTCATAATGTACACATATTCGTTATAAAGATTAATCAAAATAGTGATTTGGCATTAAGCTTCGCCTTAAAATCACGCATATACTTACAACCAATGTTAGTTTTTTGGTTTAAATAATAATTGCTCATATGATTGCCAACCTCCGATACGAGTATATCGTACAATAGTATTATATCGACTAATAACCCATCAATGTTTAATGTAGTTATTCAGAGGGGTGAATTTAGTAAATCAACGTGTCTCAAAAAAGTATATCAACATCTCAACAAGAATAAGCAATCACCTGCTCAAAATCAGGGAATCTCTTTTACAAATATGGTAATAATTAGATCAATTAGGCCCATTTATCTGAATGGTTGTCAGGAGTCGAAGCGAAATGAATACATCAGCTCGCCAACTGCTGTGACTTGTAAAATCGCCAGTTGTTTTGATTATATAATTCGCCATTTGTCCAGGCAGAATGGGAGCCGATGACACTTGTATCGCAAATGGATTGGGCCACATTATGGATGGGGAGGGCGTTTCCAAATTAGATGCAGTGGGTGAAAACCGAGGGTCCACTTAATTTCTTATTTAAACTTTTAATTAACCTGCAATACTATTAACTTTTACCATTTTTAATGTTGCAATGAGTGGCGATTTTTTTTTAATGTACGTATGTGCAGTGAACCCTCAAATAATAACTACGCTAAATCCCCCTCAAAACCCCCAAAGCAGACTATTACATGATAAAAAAAACCACCCGTACGAATGAGCATCCTCATAATAAAAAAATCCACCTGAAGCTGGAAGTTACCAACCAGGGCCGGCCCTGATCATGAAAAATCGTGTTAAAAGGCGCTGAAGATGCGTCAAGGGCGCTGTGTTATGTATTATCAGCGTCTTGGATCCTTGGCTCCTTGGCAAGTCGGCGCCCGGAGCTGACAGCCCCAATTGCGCCTGCACACGACCGGTCCTGAGTTACGCAAAGACAGACCGAGGAAAAAGTTGACTGACTTAAATTGAATAGTAATATACCTAAAAGAAAAAAACTAAAATTAATATTGAGTTTCAAAACAATAAATAAATTCATGGAAGAAGATTGGAGCACAGTCGGTTCCACGATAATCGTTTAGATATGTGTTAATGTGGTTAATTTAGTTTACCATTCGTGGGACCCCGGGTGAAAGTTTAAAACCCCTGGCTCGAGGGCCGCCTCAACCCTGGAGTGTACCACAGGGCCTCGCCCATATGGCCAATGTGAAGAACCGCGCCCTTATAATGTACTCGATAGATTGGCCAACCCTTGGGGAGCAATGGCACAACATTGAAATCCAAACAAATTCTTCAAATGCAGGTTTATTTAGTTATTTATTTTACACCAAAAAAGCTTTACACAAAAGTGATATATTAAAGCAGAAGTATACAATGTACACACGAGGATATCCGTATTATATTGGAAATGATAATATTAAATGTAGATGTAATTATAACGTAGAAAAGTGAGTACCATATGAATACACAAAAAATAATAAAGCTGAAGTTATACAATTGATATGTATTTATTTCTTAAAGTTATACGCTCTTAAGTGCTTTTGAAAACTTTTACAATTTTTTTATATATATACAGAATATATTAGAACGTTATTAATTTAAAGGACAAAAAAAATTAGTTAAAGAAATTGTAAAATAGAACACACTTAAAAGAATAATAAAAAATAACATATGTATTTTTGATGTGTGTCATAATAGTCTTCTTGTAACCAAATTCTGTGCAATTGAACACAACTACTATTTCTGAGAAAAAAATACTCAGTCCTGATATTATTGTTGCCATTAAAAAAAAATTGATCGGGTATTTCTAGTTGGTATATGGAAAGCAATTAGACTAAGTAAATCAGGGCTGTCCATAACGCCATTAAAAAAATTAAATAAAATTCAAATGAGAATTATGTTAGTATTAATTTAAATTAAATAAATGTAAAAACTGAAAATAAAAAAAATATTGAATATTACCAAATATCAAATATTTATCTCTTCTAGTAAATCTATTTCTTTAAAGGGTCAGCAACAACACAACAAATTTCAATGTTGATTTTAAAGTTTTGTGAAGGTTCTATTAATGTTCTGTTACTATATCATTATAGGCCAGTTGTTTCACAAAACTGAAATAATAACAGAACTTGAATAGAACCTTTACAGAACTTGAAAATCAACTGTGAAATTAGATGAATTGTTCAAATTCTGTCAAACAGCCTATCCTAAGGACGGGTTGTTTCGGAGAATTTGAACAATTCTTCAAATTTCAAAGTTAATTTTCAAGTTCTGTGTAAGATATTTTCAAGTTCTGTTATTATTTCAGTTCTGTCAAGCAACTAGCCTATAATGATATAATAACAGAACTTCAATAGGACTTTCACAGAACCCGAATATGAACGTTGAAATTTGATGAATTGTTCAAATTCTCCGAAACAACCCGTCCTAAGAGCTAAGAGTCATAATATGAATATTGCTATGAGTAGTACGAGAATTATTGGCTTTGGTCTGAATATGCGCAATTGACACAATTGTATCAGGCTCCACTTCTACACATTTAATAGAGCCTACACGTTATACCTTCCAGAGCATCAGTCATCTAATTCCTTGTATACTTTCAAAAAAATTGTTAAAATATTTGTGCTAGCCGAGGAATAACAACATTTTTTCAACTTTTTCACTTTTAAATTAATGGCATAATATTTAGTTAATGTGTATACTTTTTCATCAATGTCCTTTTTAAATTAATAGCATAATTTAAGACATATTTTGTCTTCTTTTCATTTTGGTCTTTCTAAAATTAATAGTTTTTTTTAAATCAAATAGCAACACATGGTCACCCTACATGTTTCCTAGGTTATATTTTAATAAATTGGCTGGAATTAGCTTAGTATGTACCAAATTTCTAGCAACATTTATGCAACAATATTGTTCTCTCAAAATCAATTTTCGTGTTATTTTTTATTATTTTGTAAAATTATTAACCTTAACACAGGCTTGTCCTAGTGAGGTTAAAAATTCTAATGTAAACAATGATACAGTGTTAATAAACAATATAAATTAAACAAGGACAGTAGGTATTAAATTCAAACCTCCCTGTGTAGTATCCAAGTGTTATTTACTAACTTAGCAGAGAAATATATAAATTGGTTTATTTTAAAGCCGTCCGCGAGGGGTGGTAGTGCAATAATAAAATTGTTTGCACCAAACAATGGGGTAACAATGTGAGAGCAGGTTGCCAAACAAATGTCACGAGGGTCCCTGGCGGTACGAGCCTAGTCAATGCGCCAAATGTCACGCTCCGGTCGCGTCTAACTCATCAGTGTCATCTGGTGCAAGTATTCATGGGAGATGAGAGCGTCGCAGAAATGTAACCAGATTACTGTAGATATTGCATTATATGCAAGAAACCAGTAGTTATTTACTCGTAGATAATAAAAAGATATACGATGGTAAAAAATATAAACAAACACACTTTAGGTTATTTAGATATGTTTATATATCCAGGATAATAAGGTGTGCGGAGAAAAATAATCCCGTTAAAAAAGTGACTACATGCAAACTTTCTGATAATATATTATTAGTCATTCAGAATATATCGAGAGCACGCGTTCTTTTCCTAAGAGATATCATGAAGAAATGCTTCAGTATAAGTATGTCAGTATCAATATCAGTATTTGTATGATCACAAGTCCTCAAAAACATTTGATTTTGACTGATACCTTGTTGGGCACTATTTTAATCCTTTCGTTATAGGCCTGCAGTCCCATTTTTAACAAGAAAACGAATAAATTGACCAAATTTTTAATACATTTACAGTATTTCATATCAATAAGTTTTCTTCGTGGGGGATGATAAAGACGTGAACTTGAGTAAGTACTATGGCGTTAGAGTGAGACGGCGCGGCGTAGACAATGATTTGTATATGCAGTAGTGCGTACTTACTCATAATCTTTCTGTACTCATCGCCAGTTTAGAGTTTTCATTTTTCTAATTGTTACTTTTATCGTGCGTTAAATAAAGTATTTTGGGATAACTGAAGAGTTTTTCAAATCCCCCTCACAAACACCTTAATAATATTGATCCTAGCAGATGGGCCAATACTATTTATTTATTTTTTCGGAATAACTAAAATAACGAAAAAATAAACATTCATTCTAGACTTGCAGAAAAGTCAATAGATGTCGCACATTAAAAAATAAAAAATAAGATAGGTTTATCTAAAAAGACGCTGTCTAGATTGCATTTAGTTCGGGTTGAATCTTGCGATCATACATAAAGATAAATGTGCGGTGAAAAAATGAAAACAATGTTGGTAGTTCTTATTCGAAGTATGATACAGTTAAAAGTGACCGAGGGGGATAGGGTCCCGTTAGCTCAGTGGTAGAGCGGTGTCCCGGAAAGACAAGGGTCGTGGGTTCGAGTCCTAGATGTGACCGTATCCTTTTCTGATTTTTCTGTTTCAGATTTTCGTTTAGAAATCGCTAATATTGTCTTCAATAATTCAATACTATTTAGGTGTTGGGATTGGAATAACTCTTCAGTTAATATATAGTTTACTGAGAGCATGATAATAGTAACCATTAACATAATGAACTAACGACTGAACTGGATGAGATCTGGAGGGCGATTCTCGTTCTACTTAACGACACTAAAATCGTCCTTACATTCAAATTAACGATTTTTCTCGGTTTATTCGTATGAAGCGATTCCGGTTCTCTCGTTGACAGATGGAATCCTTAGATTTTCGATTGCGCGCCAAAATTTTTAGCCTTACGCGAAGGGTACCCCTAGACCTGTCTTTCGGCGGCCGAACGCTAGCGTTCGCGGAGAATTTGCTTCATTTAATTGTGGCGTTTTGACAATTAGCAATATTTGCGTAGTTTTAACAAGAGAAAACTTAATATTATCGTAAGTATTGACTGTAAACATGATTAGTGACTTGTTTGTGGCACAATAATGCTATTAAATGAATTGAATCAGGTAATTGCGATGTTTGTAAAGTACGTAACATGTCGAAAGCCAGATAAGTGATTTAATTTACAATAAACTACACATACCATTGAGGATTTCTACATAAATAATAATAAGTTTCAGATAAAATGGCTGCAGAATAGCTGGCGCTCGAAATTGTGGGTTTTGAAGTTAACCACAACGAAATAAGAATCCCTTTCATTCTTAAATCAACTTGGGTGACAGTTAGCGCCATTCGGCAGCGTTAGTTTGACAGCAAACGTCACTTTAGAAGTGGTGAATCTGTAACAAAGTCATTACTATCCAGCGAGGTAAGTACCTTTTCACAAAACGTAAATCTTCGATAAATGGCTTATTTATGTCATTCATAAATAAAATAAGCAGTTATTAAAATGCATTATAATACAAAGTATTTGTTTTTTTAAGTTTTAGTTAGAAACCTTGCGTCACTTAATTATATTTCACCAATTTGTGTTTTCAATAATCTCTTAACAATATCGTAGATGCTCTTAACCACGCTTCTTTAGGATTTTTTTACTAGGTCTCTCAAAAATCGGTCTTGTAAGGCTATCAGAAGAACGAGAATCGCTTAATAGTTAAGAAAAGATGTTACAAGCGACGGACAGCTATCTTTCGCAAACGATAGCAGTCGTTGACGAATGCTATCATTTAGCTTAAGGCTAAAAGAACGAGAATCGCCCTCCTGGGTACAGAAAGAGAATAAGTGAGAACGCACTATTGTATATAAAGTATTGTCTGTTGGCCATCTCGCTTTAACACACGGTACTGAAGTGAGACTTTATTATCACATTTATCTTACTTATTTATTATTATCAAGATTCGTCGTATTCAACCCTGAATGAGAAAATTCGTTATTTTATTTTTTTATCACCAAAGAATTGACCATTTTCCTCCTATAGTTATCCCATTTTCTGTCAGTGAGACTATAGCGCTATCAAGACGAAAGGAAGATGGAGGAAAATGCTATTTAGTTAAACTAAAAATTAACGAAATTAACTGATAGCTGTTCATGTTTCACAGTATTGTATATGGTTTATGTAGGTACACGATACATTATTATATGCATAATGTAGTCAATATATTATATTAGAAAATATCCAATAGAAAACAATACCAATAATACAGGGTGCAGCAAAACAGACTGCAGTTTTGAAGAGCCAGTACATCCCGTGTGGTGGGGGTCTTATTATGTCGGTAGGGTCGTGCCGTTTTCAGTCGTTACCATGGTTTGATCCAGACAACACCGGGGCTTCCAGCTGCAAAATGTGACTTCTTCTTGTGGGGCTACCTGAAGGAGAATGTTTTTAAACATCGGCCTCACACCTTGAAAGAACTCAAGAATCGAATTTGGGAGTAATTCGCCGCTGTACCCTTCGAGGTATACCAAAATGAGGCCAAAAACTTTAGAAATCGCCTTCATTAATGCATTTCTGATCAAGTAAATCAAGAAAGATCTTTCGTATTTTATATTCAGGACATAAAACGGTATGATGTACCAAAAAAACAAAAAAAAACCCCATTACTGTAAGTTGCCCCGTTTTTTTAAAACCCCTTAAAAATTGTACTGTGTGTTTTGCTGCACCTCTAATTTTCTGGGCTAAGGCAACATTTTTGTATTCTTTTACAGGAAGCTTAAGTTTAAACGTCATGGAGCAAATAATAACATTATTAACACTACTGTGTCACAAAAATTGTGTTTGGGGGATTACAAATATTACCGTTATTATTATAGTCAGAGTATCACAAACGAGGACAACCCCCTTTATATTAAAAAGGTGCTCCCTTTATTAACAGGGCATTTTATTTATTAGGGGTTGCATTGTGTAGTAGACGCTTAACAAGCAATGGGATCTGATAATAATAGCTGTCGAGAGCTATGTCATTATCAATTTTATTATATGCACTTAGATTTGTCACCTATTAGCAAAAAATGTACTAGTTTACATGTACAATATTTTATTTTAACAAAATAAAATAAAATCTCTTTTTGCATCTTTCGTTGAACTTATAAAAACAGCTATCTTTAATTTGCACGAACATTGGTGGTAATTCTTCATAATATTAATATTACTTCCAACTTCTGACATTTCCTATGCAGTCTGATGGCAGCATGCTACGCTAACGTCACCTAGCGTCATGAGTTGTGCGCTAGGTTTTATTTCATTAATTTTAATTATTTAAAAGGTGTTAGTACAAACAGGTCTCCAACTCGTCTTGGAAGGAGTTTATAAATAATTGGTTCTTTTAGATTAATCAGGGATTTATTATTACTCCGCGTATTATAATTGTGACTCGATAGTCGACCTTACTAGAAGCTGGCTAATTGGAATCTGCAACAATAAGTTTCTCTGGAAGCCTTCCCACTGGCCCTGGCGACTACTGTCCACTGGCTCCATCTTGCGGATTTCCACCTAAGCTCTTTGCACTGCCATCTGCGCGTGCATCTATGAAGCTCTTACTTCCCAACAAAAGGTAACAACATATTTGGCTTAACATAAATACAACAAACATTATCATAAATTCTATTCAATTCCCTCAATTATAACAAACATGTCAACGTTTTTTGGCATCCTATAAAACGGCTCGGGGTGTTTTCGTTGTTTGTAATTGTTATAATTGTAAACTGCACACACAGAACCAACTTTGTGTCACACTTATATAATATATTTTTATCAATATTGATGAAAATAAGAAGGGCCAAAGACCGCCACCAAATACTAAGTAAATTCAATTTGTCGCCATTGAAAGAAATGACAACGTTAATATGATAAACTAGCGCCTCTAGTTGTTGATACTGCCAGTATTTTACTGAAGTTGGTCGTATTATTAATATTAAAGGGAGTTTGGTCAAACAGATTTAACTAGGCAAAATTTAACACACATTTTACACATCTCAATATATTTTTTAAATCTCAATAGTTTATGATGTAATGAGCATTAATATATGTGTTGGGTCATTTTTATAGTACAACTATGTTTAGTTAGCCGTACAAAATTCATGTTTTATAATAAGCTTTCATAATTTTTTTTGTTTGCTTATAAATACTTATTTCGATTTTCATTTTATCTATCCATCTGAAATTCCGTTTCAATGAAATTTACGATATGATTTAAATTTATGTTTCATAAATAGAAGTGTTTGTTTGGAGAGTGCAGACAATCAATCAATAATAACCTAAGTAATATTTTCAGAAAATTATTTTATTGCCATTTTCAAAACTCGAACTGATTTGTCGAAAATGAGGTCTGCGGCGTCTGCGCTAGTAAAATAATAAAAACTTTGTACAAAAGTCTCCCATAATTAAGACAACTCAAGTCTGTCCGAAGAAACCAAAGAGTATGTTGAATCCTAGTTCCATGGAAGAAACCTTCCTACAGAAGCAACAAAACTACCTATCAACTCTTACGTAGTCTCACGTCTCGATTACTGCAACGGCAATTATGCCAGTCTTCCAAAATATCATATTGACAAACTTCAATCGGTGTTTAATGCAACAGCACGGCTCATAAACGGGGTTTCTAAATATTCGCACAGTTCATCTTCTAAACCTTCACTGGCTCAAGTGCCCTGAAAGAATCCAGTACAAATTATGCTGGATGGTGTTTAAATCCATCAATGAAATGCCCCCACCATACATCATAGTTTGGTGATCGCGCGTCCGGAGCATCTGGGCCGAAGGCTTGGAATAAACTTCCTGCGGAACTAACATCCATAACACCTCCAACAGATTTCAGGTCTAAGCTAAAAAGTTACCTTTTTAAGCTGTCATACCCTTAAATTAAATATACCATTCCTGAAATAAAGTCCAATTATGTACAATTTTACAATTATGTCGAAAATCCTGTATCTAAATTTCGCAAATAAATGATTAGGTAATGTTAATCTTAAGTGACCTACCAGGTAAGTATAGTATCTCCATATATAGTTAGCAATAACAAAGATCATTGTAGAAATGTATTATATATTTGTGCAGCGCCCTTGAGGTGATTTTGCACAAAAACGGAGCTATACAAATCATCCAGATAGTATTATTATTATCAATTGAATAGTCGCTGTCAGTCTGATGGTTCGAAATTTTTCAGTTTTAACACATTTAATCGATTAACATAATTTACTTTAATTCTTAAACACTCTTAGGTTATAAGAGAAAAATTGATTTATTCTTCTTAACATTTTACTGGGTGGTTAAAAAAATCGTTAACATAAACAAAGGCATTTTTCAGTGATCATAGAAACACAGAGTACGTATATTGCATTCGTTAACAAGTTCAACATAGGTCATCTTATACATAAATAAAAAGCAATGTCCGTATTTGTGCCCTACAGACTCAAAAACTACTTGACCGATTTCACTGAAAACTTCAAAGATTGTTCTTATTAGTGCCAGGAGTGTTTGGAGTGGTTTGAATGGTAATAGGTGTTGGGGATGCCTGAGGAAGACTTAACGCATTATCTCTGCACTGGAATGAGATAAGTGGTCTAATAAATTAAGTTACTGAGTCGAATATAATGTAGTTTTATACTATTATCACCGGCTTATCACCGGAGTATCTAAATACTCCCACATTTCAGAGCATCTCAAAAATCTACACTGGCTCAAATGTCCTGAAAGAATCCAGTTCAAGGTATGCTGGATGGTATTTAAGTCACTTAACGGAATGGCTCCGGCTTACTTATCAGAATTGTGTATTCCAGAAGATTCAAATTCCCGACAGTCAACCCTTAGGTCAGCAACGTCATCAGCTATCGGAAGGTTGAAAGAACCAAAGCGCACACCAGATACTAAGTTCGGTGAGCGTGCTTTCGCCGTGTCAGGACCTAAAGCCTGGAATGGACTGCCACATGATTTGAGAATGATCGCAGACCCGACAGAATTTAGGTCTAAACTTAAAACACACCTTTTCAGACAGTCGTATCCATAATTTCGGAAAACCTCCACTTTCACAGTCGACGGCAATTTAAATTAACAAAATGCAAAAAAATATATATATAGGTATATATTAAAAATAAAATAAATAATAATTCAAAATAAATAAATAAAAATGATAACAACTAACAATTTGCAGGCTTTTTAAGACAGTTAAAATACAGTAAAATTAAAATAATAAAAAAAAAACTATAGCAGACCTAAGGTCAAGCGATGACCAGTGTTTTTTGATATAGTGTCCTCTGCGTCCAGCTTTATCTTTTATAAGCATAAACTTTATAAATAAGTGTGTTTGTCGGAAGTGACTTGCCAGGTAAGTATGTTTTGGTATCTTTTCTAAATAACAAATGTAGATCCTAGGAAATAAATTGTACAGCGCCCTTGAGGTGATTTTTCACAAAAACGGCGCTCTACAAATTATCCAATTATTATTATTATTATTATTATTACATAAAGAGAATGATGCAAAGGCGTACGTCATGATCGAATAAAGAGGTATAAAGAGATTGAATGACGTGGCAGTGAACGGTAAAAGAAGTTGGAGACGCCTGAGGAAGACATGGCACGATCAAGTGAAACAAATACCCATTAAAAAAAAATTTCCAATTCTTTATTATAATTTTGTTTTTACCTTAAAAATGCGACCAGTTTTAAGGAACACCAAAAATTAACGCCAAAACTTTCCAAACCATTAATAACCCCGTCAACGCCGGGTACACGCTAGTACAATATATAGTTTAAATTTGAGGCCGGCAGATGTTGTAGTGACTATAGAAAGAAGGAAGAATGAGAGATAATGATCTTTACCGCCTACGGAAGACTGTACAGAAGTATAATGTATAATATTCAACCGAATGTTAACTACCGAATATGGGCTGATTGACTTACGGCCAGAGGTCCGGGGTCAGGCTAAATGCAGACGTGGGCCGCAAAGACCGCCGTATTCCAAAGGAAATGCTAAATGAGAGATTATTATTATTTTTAATGACTTCACCTGCTCTGAGATCAAATACAACGTTCAAAGAGGTTTATGAAAATGGGCACGAATGAAAAGTTGATAATAATAATAATAATTTTATTCCAGAATGTGGGGAGGTTAGTGCAATCCCACACGTCCCATATAGATACCCATTTTTTGGTATAATAGATATAATAAATTAACAAATAAGGACAACTATGCAGGGTGTGGTCTTGAGTGCGCTTGGACCCAGCGCTCACTCAGGAGTGGCGCTTGGTGCTGGTAAGCTGCGGTCACCAACGTGTTGGCGGAGGCCATTAGCCGCATCCTGGCTCCAGTGACCCGGTGTCTCATCAGGCCGGCACATCCATTCAGTCCTAGTTCCGTGAACATTGTCGATGATTTCATAACATAATGACCACGTTGCAACTCGGTTGGGCAGCGTTGTTGGGCGGGTTAAGGTAGGAGCTGTAGGAAGAGCTTTATTAATGCGGGTCTTGAAGAGGCCCGGATTATGTTATTACCTCCCTCCACATACGAGCTGATTAGCCTGCAAGTGACATTATTATTGATTATTAGTGTCTACATGGTCAGAAAACTAACAAATACGCCGTTTCTAAACGTCTCTTTGATAATCTTAACTCAGTCCTGCATTCTTTGCGGATCTCCACATTTCATTTCTACGACATTCAGTCATCAATTCCTAGAAAATGTAGGCTGATTCCGCGCATCGCGGTCCTGCGCTGAATGGAGAACCAAAGTCATCAACGTTCCGAAAGCCTGTGATATTTGATCTTCCTTTGCATCTACTGCCAAACACTTTTCTAGTAACCATGATTTTCTCCAGGTTTGAGTTCTCAGTTCGACGAGCAACATATCCAAAGTATCTTAGAATACGCTGAAGGTTGACAGTTGATAATAATTTCTCCAGGTTTGAGTTCACAGTTCGACGAGCAACATATCCAAAGTATCTTAGAATACGCTGAAGGTTGACAGTTGATAATAATTTCTCCAGGTTTGAGTTCTCAGTTCGACGCGCAACAGATCCAAAGTATCTTAGAATACGCTGAAGGTTGACAGTTGATAATTATTTCTCCAGGTTTGAGTTCTCAGTTCGACGCGCAACATATCCAAAGTATCTTAGAATACGCTGAAGGTTGACAGTTGATAATAATTTAAGAATGTAAGTAACTTTAAAAATACAATGTATCAGACGTGACGGCTGACGATCTGCGATAAAATAAGGATTAGAGTAAACATCTGATCACATTCATCAGCAGAGGTGTTTGACATCTTTGTAATGGAGCGTTTTTTTGTTATGCGGCGCAATCTGGTCCTCAGCCAATTCGGCCTCGCGTGGGAGGCGCAGGTGGTCAGAGACACACTTGCATTACAGAACGATACAGGGAATGGAGATGAAGCAATGTCTTGAAAATAATAATTTCCAAATTTTAAAACCATTAAAATTGTCCACTCAGGAGGAAGCGGTATACTGTCATATTCTAATTAGAGGTTGGATATCATCAAGCAAGCTTGAATCGGAATCTGTTTGTAAGCCTCTAGGCCTAGGCGCTCTACTATGTCTTCCGACAATCCTCGACTGGATTATCAGTCATTATTTGTTAATCAGTTTAAAACTTGAAATTAAAATTGAGGAAAATAAAAATAAATTCACACACAAAATTACAAAATGGATTAAAGAACAAAAAAGACAATATTACCAAAATTTCATAGCATAAAATAAAAATAAAACCTACACGTAACACACAAAACCAATATAAACACACATCACTCACAAACACACAAGATTATTTTCAATGTACTATTTTTTTTTTTTTTTTTTTTTTTTTTTATTTTTTTTTTTTTTTTTTTTTTTATTATTATGTATTTTTAATTTTAAATGTATAATTTTTCTCATTAAATGTATTATGTAGTTTTTTTATATTATAAAATGAAGGCCTCAGCACGGGCAAGCCACCCAGTGAGGCCTACATTACTGAAAACCTTGAATTGTAAAAAATATTGTACCTAATAAAGAAAAAAATAAAATAAAAAAAAATAAAAAATAAAAAATCTTCATATGGTGACTAAGATGTTGTTCTAGCTTCTACAATTTGACGAAGAACTGTTAGTCCCTTTGATTCGCCTTTTAAATCCACATTTTAAAGGTGTCTATCTTCAAATGTTGTTCTATTATCCTGGTTTCTAAACTCTTCAGAAACATGAAGAAAACTATACAATAATAGGTCAGAGAATTAGAGTTTCTTCATCCTAATGAAGGCAAACCTAGACATCTTAATTTTTTCTGTGAACCCTTACTTCTTGAGATGGATCCTATATGTAATTAACCCATGTTCCTAAGTTCCTCGTACTGCAAGCTTCAAATAATTGTCAATCCATTATACGATGTTATTTCTTCCTTCCCTTGATGTTTTACAAGCATTTTTTAACAATTTGCTCTACTTCGTAGCCACATTCTAGTTCGTAGTACCTTTTTTGTGTTTCTGTACTCACTACCTTTTTTCTAGCATATTCATCTAGCGACTACCGAACGTCACATGCTCGTATTTTGGTAGCAACTGCGTTAGTTACTTCCAACTCCTGTTCGTCTTTTGATTCCTTCCTTGAAACACTTGGTGGAACCTCACAAAATCCTCCAACGGTCTCAAGTAACTCCACAGAGCGCGTGGGAGGAACGCAGCTGCGACCAAACTCTGATATACACATCACAAAGTACACTCAATTACAGCAAGCATTTCGAGGCTTTCAACAAAAAGTTACTTATCATCACTGCCTATCATATAATTAATATCAGTACCAGAATAACACATTTTTATAACGGATAAAATTTCATATCATAAGAGTATTCTTTTGAATTATTGGAAAATGCCTCATACATAAATCTTATCCTGCTATAAACTTCATGCATATTGTAATCAAATTAAATGGAAAATCAAGTGAAGATTATAATAATAAATCTGTTCATTACATTATTTGTATGAAAAAAACTGTTACCATCCAATAAACGAGGATTGAATGTAATGTTTTAATATACTCTAAATCAGTGCTTTAAAAATGATTAAATAATTCGTCTAAAAGTAGTAAATGTTTTGTATGTTCAGATATCTACTTTTAAATTGTGTAGGGTTACTAAATGGTACGTAAATATGTTTACTCAATCTACATCATGTTCCAAATGATTGATTCATCTGTCGAAGATATTCGAATTTTTTGGACGACATCAGATTAAAAAAAGTTAGATAGATCCATTTTTTTACATTAAGGCGATGCACTACGTAGTAATGCAAAATCATGTGTTTTTAGTTTGAAAATTTGGTGGCCTGGAAATGTTTCAGATGCTTTAATTAAATACTGCGAGTAGAATACATCTTGGCCTTTGGAAGAATCGAGTTTTTTTTCGATAAGTTTTTTTATAAGCGCAGAAAAAAATAATGTATAAGGCCTATGAAAACTTCTTTAAAGGTCAAAATCTCCTACTTACAAACCCATTTTCGGTTATGATTTTATTGCATAATGTGGCAAATTAAGTTGTTTATAAAATTATAGGAAAAAAATTAAATATTTATCCCTGAACATCCACAAATAAAATAAAATGCACTTTTTGGCGATGTTTTTTTCTTGCATAAATCAAAACAGGCGGATGGTGTTAAGCGGGAATTTAAACCTTATCGCCATCTACGTAAGGGTTGTTATTGATAGCGGCTCGATTTAAAATATTACACGACGTATGGCATCGCCTTAACCCCACACAGGAGACCCTTAGGATGCTGTGTAGAGGTTATAAAGAGAGGAAGTTCTGGGAACGTAAAAGGTACGAGGGTTGGGTAGGAATCTAGGGATCAGTGTATCCAGGAGTGACGGACATATGAATATATCCCTCTTCCTGCGGCGCAAGGCGATGGGTCGAGGAGCCAGTTGGAGAGGTTAAAGGGTCTTCCCTAACCATCCTCTGCCGATCTGGCACGTTACGCAGCTGGTGGGCAGGCGCCCTGAACATACCTTACGTAATTAAGTGCGATTATTTAAGTTCAAAAACAAGAATTGTTATTTTGTAAAAAAAATTCTGCTGTGAAAGCTGATTCGCCTTCCGAAGGCATTATCAAATTGTGACAGTTTGAATTAAAATAGAGTTCCAGAAATGATAACAATACAAAACAATAGAAAACTTGATAACATTTTATTATAGTTTAGCTTTGCAGGCCACAAAAACCGTTTGGTACAAATAACTGTAATGTCGGTGATAATGCCATGGGACTAATTAAGTTTTAAATTTCAAAATAGGCTAAATTTGACATCCGCCCCATTTCCTTGAACTTGTTCCACCAGATTTTCATACATTTCTTGCTCCCTATCAAATAATCTGCGAGGAATATCCCCGCTGCTCTTCAAAATATTATGTTCAATATATATAACTAGTGAACCCTGCAATGCTTCGCTATTGCTAATGTCTTTCTTAGGGGTTTCCGAATTCTTCCACCATTCACTATTATATACCACACTAATAAGAATAAACTTTAATATTTTTATCGACATTTTTCGACTACTTTTCGAGTATTCGCAGGCTGAATTTTTATATAGAAAAATGTAAAGCAGTAGGTAGTTACCTCCCTACATAAATGTGAATCCATTTTCATTGGTCCAAAGCAATATATTTTTATTATAATGATTGCGTGATTATTACCGTTAAGTTTTGACTGACAAGAAAAACGTTTCCCTCCCAAATAAATCAGCATAGTTTCTTTAATAATTTTCTCCAAAAACTTACCGCGTAATAAAGAAAATGTTTTTGTATGTCAGTGTCCCCTCCTACAGATTAAAGTTATTAGGTTTATCGTACTTAACAGTCAGCAGTGTCAGCACCCAAAGTGATATTGACAATTTATGTAGGTACATTAAAAACCTTGTCTTGTCTTTCGCAGGAATACGGGTCCATTTTGTAATATTCAACAAATTAAATATATTTTGAAAGAGTAACGGAAGTTTCTCACTATTCAACAAAGCACGGCTAAATGGTGGTTTTTCACCAAAGCGACACTGAGTGTATCGTAAAACATAAATATTATTTTGAATGAATAAATTGTGAAATAACACAAATAAAATTTATTGCGCACGTCGGTGTTTCAACCTGTGACTTCCGGATTCGTATCCAAGCATCGGAACCACTTAATAATGGACGAAATGCTACCTCTATAGTAGGTTTTTCACTAGATAGGTAGATAGTTTTTTTTAATTTATTTATAAATACTTTTTTTTCATGTTTTGTTTACATCGTTGAATTTTTGATAAGTATTATATTTTATATGAATTAAGTCAAGTGAGGAATGTGAGAGATTTGGGGTGGGAGTTTATGTAAGGATTTACATTATTTTTTTAATGAATTTATTTTTTATCTTCCGCACATTCTGGGTACACAAACCACATACTTCGTATCAACCGGTTAGTAGCTGAGTTGACAAAAGCATTGGGTTCCCACCAATTTGCTGCGGGTTTAATTCCTATACTAGCTAACTTCATCATTGTACAAGCTATATTTTCCACTAACATTACGGTAATATGAATTTTTCAAAAATTCTAAAATTATTCGTAACTCGGGTAGTTTTTTTTTCTTTTTTAAAAATATTTAAAAAAAACTTTTTTCATTTTATGTAAATTTATGACGTTTGATGATTCGGAATATCAAATTACTCTAATATTGCCAGTCAATAACAGTATCAATAACTTTCCAATATCGGAAAAAAAACACTAAAAACGGAGATAATTAGTTCATGAGGTATTTAGTTATGACCAGAGATGTGCAAAATGGGTACCCAAAACCATTTGAAATGCAAAATGGAAATGGGTCAAAACTTTTCCATTTGAAAATGCAAAATGCAAAATGGTTTTTAGAAAAGCATTTCAAATGCAAAATGCAAATTACCTATTTTCAAAATGCATTGAAAATGCAAAATGGTTTCTCAGGTCAAAAAATTAAAATAATTATAGAATTTTTAAACAATTTTGTCATTTAATAATGGACATCAATGTAGAACAAACAACTTGTGGAATAACAAATCATGCATACTAATATGTACTGTGTAAAAACAACTTTGTCACTTAATAATGGACATCAATGTAGAACAAACATATTACATGATGGTAAATCCAAAAACACCACGACTACAAATTATGAAACCACAAAATTTTTGCGCGGGACTAATGTAAAAAACATAGAAACTGCTATCTAACATTTAATATTACAGCGTCATGGCCCCATGTTCAGTATTTGAATCAGTATTTTTTGTAATGGTATCTCTCAATTGCCAGGGCTCCTACCAGGGAGCAACTTGACAAATGTAAATTATCTCTCATAGCGAGGTTGAGGACCGACTGATATTTGGGGCTTATGAAAAAAAGATGAGTGGAGTTAGTAGAAAGAATGTTGCAAAAAGCATTTAAAATGGAAAATGCATTGAGAAAAGCATTTAAAATGCAAAATGGTTTTTAGAAAAGCATTTAAAATGCAAAATGAAAAATACCCATTTTGCATTTTGCATTTCCATTTCAAATGGATTTATTTGAAATAAAGCACATCTCTGGTTATGACTAACAACTTTTGTTTCTCCAAGTTGGAATGGAATTGATTGATTGCGTTTCAATCGTCCACGGATCGTGTAAACGATTTCTTTCAACTCAACTCAAAGTGCTTAGTTAAATCATCCCCCATTACTTAATTAGCCAGTTATTTTGCATAACTAACCAGATTATCCATTAAATCGTGCATATTGACAGCGTATCCCACACCTTGGAGGCCTCGCTAAAAGCATCGGCTTTTGTAAGCAAACCGACAATAGATGACGGATTTCGTCAACATCGTATTGATACATGGCTTTATGGATCGGTATAAAATCGTCGGTAGTTCCGCCTATTGATCCAACATTGTATTGTTATCGATTTCACTTTGCTAGACTCCAAGAGTGAAATATATCGCCCTGTTGTAACACCATCACTCAGAATTTAAACGTTGCTTGAAATGACCGTGTTGCTGACCAAATCTTAATAGCCAGGTCCCAACTCCTTCCTATTCGCAATACTGTTGGCATCACAATATACACCAATTGAGGATGCCATAGTCAAACTGGCTTTCACGTTTAAAAAAAAATCTGCTTAAATTTTCACATTTACCTGGAAGGTAACTTTTATTAGAAAGTTTAAGCTTGGAGAAGAAATGAAGAAAAACACTGTACATTGAATGATTGCCATTTTATCCTTCATTACATTCGATGTTATTCATTTATTAGATCTCTCGAATTTGCAATAAATTTATTACTACATGTAAATTTGTTTTTGAATAGCAATGAGATTCACAAATCCTACAATTTTAGCTTTAATCTGGGATAGTTTCAAATAATTCATTAACTGGCAGAGAAAGGATGAGAGTAGACTGAATGCTGTAGAAATAAGATCCCTGAGGCTTATGTATGGTAAAACCATGTATGATCGTGTGAGAAATGTGGAGATCCCCAAAGAGTGCAAGGCTGATGTAAGCGTAATAAGTAAGATCAAGAAAGGGACGCTTAGATGGTTTGGGCATGTAGAGCGAACGAGTGAAGAAAGGAGTGTAAGGAGAATATACGATGCAAATGTGAATGGTAGCAGAAGTCGGGGACGCCCGAGGAAAACATATAAATCAGATACTTGAGTCGGGCCATGTCAAGAGTCAGAATAATAGAAGAGTTTGTATGAGACGATGTATGAATGTCAATGAGGCAAGGAATGTGTGCTAAGACCGAGTTGTTTGGCGGTTCATCCTCTCTGCCTACCCCTGCGGGGAAACGGCGTGATGGTTAGTTAAAAGCAACCTCTATTTATTTATCACAAAAAGTAGACAGATACCTTTTACCACAGATCGATATACCTACCACATTAGTTGGTTCCGGAAGTCAGAACATTATTATTTATTATGTTATATTAAATTTGAAGCAAAAGACTGGACGCTAATAATGACCCCGTCTCCACACAGACGAATTCAATGTAAAAAATGAACGCAAGTAATACGGTAGCTTTCTCCCTGCGGGAAACCGCGTTGATCCGCCATTTTATCGGACTCATTATCGTTGCTCGAATTTTTTATCACTCGTGAATTTATTGTAATCAGGGCTGTATTTTATTGGAGCTATTTGTTGAACAAACGTAGCTAGGCTAATAATTAATTTGCAGGGGCCATCATTAAGATTTTACAATTTTTTTTAACGAAAACGGCGTTTCTGCATATTCTGAGTAATTTTATTTTGTGTGAAAAGGAACAATAAAAATACACATTGACAAAAGAGATTTAAAAAAAAATAAGTTTTTGTTGGCTAATTTACACTGCAAGAGTTTTTTTTATCTTGTATGAAATTAAACGCTCTATTTGTGGCTAGAAACAAAACTTCCTAAATCACAAATTTATAAATATGTAAATATATATATACTCGTATGTATATATATTTTTTTGTACATTGAGGATACATTTCGAATGTTATTTAAACCGTCATACTAGGTATGAAGGCATACCCCTGTGTTATGGCGGTTGATGTTTACAGATAGAAGATTTTCATAATATAAATAGTAGTTAGAAAATTATACTATTCCGATTTAGTTTATATTTTATTTTGAGTAATTTTATTTTGTGGAAAAGGAACGATAAAAATACCCATTGACAAAAGAGATTTAAAAAAAAAAAATTGTTACCGATTTTACACTACAAGAGTTTTTTTATCTTGTATGAAATTAAACGCTCTATTTGTGGGTAGAAGCAAAACCTCCTAAATCAGAAAGCCGGGACACTGAAATGTATTTTTATTTATGTTTTTTAAATTAACTAAAACATTTAAAAATGTTTTAGTAAATAAGAATAAATTGAATAAAAAAATTAAAACGAAAATGTTTACAGAATCTCATACAAAATAGGAGGCTGCTTTGAATGAGTGTCCCGGCCTTGTGATCTAGGAGGTTTTGATAGAAGGCTATTTTTTCACTCGCTTTTTGTATCTTGGAGGCGTATCTATGTGCAATCATGTGTGACTGAAATACGAATGTGGAAATCCGACAAGAAATGCTAGATTAAGCATAGTGAATAAAATTAAGTTAGAGATACGATGGTTTGGACAAGTTGACAAGCAGACTGTATCGTAAGTTTTAAGACTTGTGGTGTGTGTTAAAATACAAGAATACGTAAGAGTTAAGACTTCCTAGAAACATGGACCGATCAAGTAGATCGATTCGGAATAACAAAAGGGTATAAGTTGAGACGATGAATGTAATATAATGAAGTTAGTAATTCTCACCGCCTTCCCCGCAGGGAGCAGTTGTAATTTCTGTTCAGTATTAAAAAATATTTTGGAAGTTAATTTAAAAAAAAAATTAAACAATTCTATTTCATTAGAAGTTATTTCTGACAAAAAGAAAAATTGTAAAACGTATAAATTTGTGAACCGAATGTGAAAATGTTTTTTAATTAACATGTGTATTTAATTCTCTCTGTCTACCTGTGCGAACAATGATGGTGTAAAGATCACTATGGGAGATTTTCGAATTTCACGCCCAAAAGGATCATTGTGCTTAATTTTTGGGTTGTTATGCCGTGCTCATTCTTTAGCCAACGTTTCGTACAGCGTTACAGTATCCATCAGCAGGGCAGATGTGTGGATTGTGGTGAAGGTGCGTTTATATTATCACTTACGGTATACCATGTTGCGCGTACTTTTTTCGATTTGATGGACACAACAACACGGCATAATGACCCTAAAATTAATCACAGTGTTACTGGGAGAGTTTACTTTCTCGAATCCTTCTTAATCTTATCTCGCAACCGTTGCCAGGGATTTCAAAACATATATTTAAGTACGAAAATTAATTTTATTTCTTGCCAATACGGGCCTGGTTTCGTCTTATCGTGTTGAAGCGTGGACAAATTAAATGTTGCCACTGTATAAAGTGTGCTCTACTTTTAGAAAGCCGTTAGTCACTTACTAAACTTTTTTGTTATTTTTTCCTGGCGTTTGGTAATGCGAAACCTACGCACCTACCTTATATCTAACTAATTAATTACACGTGAATCGCTTCCGTGTAAGAAACCAAATAATATTTTAACCCTTTCAGACCTTTTGTATATTTTAAAATAGATAGATTTAAGATCCAATAAATTTTGATTTGGTGATATAACTTTATTTTATGTGAAGAGTCCTAACTGCTCCCAACCTTTTGGCATCCCCAATCGGGGTATGTTGTGACCCTAAAGGCAGACGGGAGGGGAAGAATTTGATCTGGTTGCCAAACACGGATAAAGCCATTTTAAGCAACGTTTTGATTCCTAATGGTGGTCTGGGAGTATCTTCTACTCTGGAAGGTACCGCTAGTATACTTATATATATACTTTTAAATTAATAAATAACACAAATTAATCAATTGAAATTTACTTCCGAGGCAGTCTCGACCATGGAGATCGTCCCCTGAAAAAATCAACCCTGTCTTTTTTTTCTTTTTCAAGTTACTGCCGTTTTTTTATCAAGCATCAAATACACTATACCACTGACAGTTTTAATTCAGGTCTGAAAGAGTTAACTTCATTCCTAATGAAGTGTATTTTACTTACGTACTTAGGTTGATTTTATTCAGTCTATCTTTATTATTATCAAGTAAGTATTTTTTTTTATTTTTTAGTTATAAAATTAAACATTTTATATCTAGCGTACATCTTTTTTTTTTTTTTTTTTTTTTTTTTTTTATAGTGAATACCTCACAAGAGTCCCAACTGCTCCCGTCTGGAGCCAGTGAGACTATGGCATCCCCAATTGGGGGATGTTGTGAGGCTGAAGGTAAGTGGGGAAGGGAAAGAGGAAGGTGGGGAAGTACCTGGCTATTCAGATCTAGTCACTAAACACGGCTAAAGCCATTTGGAGCAACGTTTCAATTCTGAATGGTGGTCTTACACCAGGGCGATACTGGTAGTATCTTCCACTCTGGAACGTGCCGCAAATATACTATATATTATTTTAATTAATTAATTGTGAAATAACACAAATTAATCAAATAAAATTTATTTGCGCACGCCGGGTTCGAACCCGCGACCTTCGGAATGGCAGTCCAATGCGTTACCACTGGACTATGCCGGCCGTCAAAGTCTATTCTGCAAATTACATAACAGTTAGTATAACGGTCTGCAAAGCAGGTAGGACAACGTTTGTAAGAAATAGGACGCTGACCTAGGATTTGGATGTTTTCAAAACCTAGCGAAGCTCTAACTAACTGACTAACCATCACGCCGTTTCCCGCAGGGGTGGGCAGAGAGGACGGACCGCCAAACAACTTGGTCTTCGCACACACTTCTTGCCTCATTCACATTCATACATCCTCTCATACATACTCTTCTATTATTCTGACTCTTGACATGGCTCGACTTGAGTATCTGATTCACTTGATCGTGCCATGTCTTCCTCAGGCGTCACACACTCCTTGCCTCAATCACATTCATACACCGTCACATACATACTCTTCTATTATTCTGACTCTTCACATTGCCAGACTCAAGTATATGATTCACTTGATCCAATAAATGGCTTGTACATTATGTATTAAACAGTACATATTATTTAAATTAACATATATTAATTATTTAATTATAACCATAGATCCTCAATAATATATGTCTTTACATAATATATCATTACATTTTAGTTCATTTTTGATACATTTTAAATTATTTTTTTTATATTCTTAGTGCAGAAATGCGAAAATACCAGTGAATGAATGTGAATTATGAACGTGTGTTCCGACGATGTTTGTTAGGAAACCTGTCAATTTATTCGTTAAAGGCCTGCAGTCCCATTTTTAACAATATATATATATTAGCAATTTTATATCAGTAAGTTTTTCCGTGAACTGTCGGGATGCTCCGTGGTTCACATAAAAAATAGTTTTTTGTGAACTAACTCAAATACAAAAAAAAATAGTTTTTTTTGTGAACTAACTCAAATACAAAAAAAAATAGTTTTTTTGTGAACTAACTCAAATACATAAAAAAATAGTTTTTTTGTGAACTAACTCAAATACAAAATAAAAATAGTTAATTACTCATATCACATACAAATTCATTTACGTCGATATCAAAATAATGCCTTTTAAACTAAACATGTGTTTTGTAAATTTAATATTTCTAAAAATTGACTTCGACATATCAAGCCTTTCATCCATTGAGAAAAAAATACAAATCTTTGTTTATCTGAGAAGTTTAAAATTGTAAATTACAAAAATTAAACAGTCTTCAATTCACCACCATTTATTTAATATCCCTTGAAGATATTGATCAATCGACAAGCGAGATAATTGCAAAAATAGACATTTTGTTTCCATGTAGTCGACGTGTATTTTCAATTTGGAACCTCCATTATAATAAAATACCTCGTTCGGTGGGTTCCCAGGGTGGTCAACACACCTGACACACGTGCGTTCAGGTGAGATGGCGCTATACGGAACCCCGCGTGTGCAGGTGAGAAACTATTCAAATCTCAGGAACCGACGTAATTTTCTGTGAGAAAGAGACGAAGATTATATTTTAGGGTAAAGATAAAAGAAATGCATAAAAAAAGAACGTGTGGTGTGGTAAGCGACAAACTCAAAATATAAACTGTGATTTTGAAGAATTCTACTATTTTAACTAATGATTTACGCCTAAGGGTTACGTACAGGTTGGGCCGCTTGGTTGCTTGGTAAACACTCTTACACATTTCATACCTACATACTTTTCTGTTATTTCGACTCTTCACATGATCTGGACTCTAGAGTCTAGTATTTTATTCGATCGTGCCATGCCTTAAATATCAATCCTACTATAAAATCATTCACCATAATCTTCAATGCTTTTGAGAGTTCATTATCTATCTATTTACTCATATAGAATTATTTAGAGTTAATTATCTATCTATTTACGTAATATATATAGAGTTATATTGAGTTCATTATCTATCTATTTTTATAATAGAGTTATATTGAGTTCATTTTCTCTCTATAAACATATATTAGAGTTTTACAGAGTTCATTATCTATTTATTTACGTATATAGAGTTATTTAGAGTTCATTATCTATCTATTTCCATATAAAGAGTTATATTGAGTTAATTATCAACCTATATACACATATAGAGTTCATTATCTATCTATGTTTATATATAGATTTATATTGAGTTCATTTTTTCTATATACCTAAACATATATTAGAGTTTTATAGAGATCATTATCTATTTATTTACTTATATAGAGTTATGTAGAGTTCATTATCTTTCTATATACACATGTAGAGTTCATTATCTATCTATTTATATAAATAGAGTTCATTACTATCTATTTACATATATTGAGTTCAGTATCTATTTATTTACATATATAGAGTTAATACTACTACCTCAATATTAAAATTTGATACATTTTCCAAAACCGTTTCGAATTTTTTTATTAACCTAACATTTGTTTACTCGAAAAAAGTGGTAAATCTTTTAGTGGATTTTCCAGGAAATTTGATCTCAATAATAAAAATTTTCGGACCCACTACTCACAATTGTGAGGGTAAGTTCAATATTTAATTTCGGATGGTGCAAATTCTTCTGTAGGTTTTTGACCGAACTTGATCGATTATGAGCATGGCTAACTACTTGAAAATATTATTGTGTTTGGTAAATTTTATATTAAATTACTATAGGGGCGTGGAAAGCGTTTTCGCAACAACTGCATAAAATGCTATGTATATCAAAAGATGTCAACTGTTTATTAAACTTTCTCAATGATTTTTGTTAACTTCCCTGTCAATATTTTGTTCTGCCGATATCTTATTTTGGCACTGTTGAGAATCAGTACTCACAATTGTGAGTATTGCTTTTCCCAAGAAAATTGATTTATAAAAAAATTTCTTATTTCTTTGGCCGTATTCATATTATTACAATTACAAATAAAAACTATTTGTCAGTAAAGCTCGGGCTATAAAAGCAAAATAAAAACAATTTTGTAAGAAACGTCTAGACTCCAGAGTATTTTTATACCCAGCTGTGAAGTTTTCTTAGGGTGGAGGAGGTTTTAAACAAAATTTGAGCTACATAAATCAGTATTATAAGAATATACTAATTTGAGGCTCCTATGGTTAAAAATGGTTACGATTCTTGACTAAGAATCCGGAGGTAGCGGGTACAAACCCCGGCTTGAGCAAATTTTATTTGGTTAATTTTCAGTTATTTCACAATTTATTCATTTAAAATAAAATATAATACCCACATTTGCGGTACGTTCCAGAGTGGTAAATACTTTCAGTATCGCCCTGGGCCTTGTTTGGTGACCAGATCTAATTAGCCCTCCCCACTAATTTTAACAACCCCAATTATAGCTTTCAGGCTCCACACATTTGGGAGCAGTTGGGACTCTTGTACGGTAAAAACATGAAAATAACAATAAATCTCCAAGCTCGGAAAAGAAAATACCTTCAAAAATGATTTAACAAAATCAAAGTTAATTATTTATGATTCTACACTTAGAAAACTTACTGATATCAAATATTGTTATTTGTTAAGAATCTCTACAAATCACTCATAATCCGGTTAAAAAAAAGTCTGCAGACATGTATTATCATCAGTAATTCATTTATATTAGTAAAAGAGAAATGTATTATTGCGAACATGTGTTCATAAAAATCGTAATATTTTCGCATTTCGCCATTATGCAGGGTTTTCCAATAAGAGGTGTTATTTTGAATAGCATGCTATTTCGGTAGAAGTTACTTTTGAAGCCGTCATTTTTTGACATTTGACAAGTAGAAACTACGCCATTAATAAAAATGGAACGATACACGCTTCAACAACACATTGAAATTATTAAAATTCACTTTAGTGAATCAAATGCAAATCATCTTGAGTGATGAGGCCCATTTCCACCTCGGTGGCTTCGTCAACAAGCAAAATTGTCGCATCTGGGGCTCGGAAAATCCAAGAGTTTTTGTTGAAAAGCCTCTCTATCCTCTACGTGTGACTGTTTGGTGCAGTTTATGGTCCGGCGGAGTCATTGGACTTTACTTTTTCGAAAATGAGGCTGGAGCAACAGTTACGGTGAATGGATTGCGCTATCGAGAGATGATTAATGATTATGGCCGGAATTGGATGGTATTGATCTGGACAACGTTCACTTTCAAAAAGACGGCGCTATGTGCCACACAAGCAACGAAACCATTGATATTTTACGATTGAATATCAAAATAACACCTCTTATTGGAAAACCCTGTATATTATCAAGGCATGGTGCAAGTGCATGAACAAGTGTTCTTATATGTTAGAAACGTACTAAACGTTTAACAGGAAACGGCCTGTATTCCCGTTTTTAATCAGCAATATTCATTTTTCTCAGTGAAAAATGCACAAAAATTTTGCTATTCGATTGTCATCGAAATGTTGCATGAAGATTCATTCAAGTAAACCCATAATAAAGTAAGTAGGGTTTAAAGTAAATTGACGTTTACTATTCGTACTAAAACAGTCATATTGTGGTATTCAATCCTATCTATATACACTACAATATATTTATAATTAATAAAACTAATAACAATATTACCGCTTCAAAAGCCTCTGCTCCAAGACGTGTGTGAAAAGGTGGATTGGTCTGTTACGCACAACAGGTGTGAGCGAGAGGCATGTATACCCTGCAACGTGCGTTAGAGCGAGACCACCATACAAAACAGTGTCCTGTGTGTAGTGAGTTGTGAGAATCAAATCACGATTCACGCCGTCAAGGAGCGAAGCGTTTGGTTACAGCGGCTTTTGAATAATGTACTAAATAAAATAAATACTTCATAAAACTTTATTTTCAACATTCATTTTGACTGCTTATATCACTTAGTTAGTTAGTATACCATTCAGTATTATCCAAAAAGTCAAAACGTTCTATCCTCAACATGCTCTAATAGTAATTACCTTACATTTGTAAAACACATAAAATTTTGTTTTAGAAGGCAACCTGATAAAAAAAAACTATAATCACCTTTGGACATCTGCACTTGCATACGCCACCTCCAGGGAAAAACTATCGGAACTCTTCGCTATATGTAATCTATTTCCTAAACTACCCCAAACATTTTCCATTTTAATTTATACTTTGACTATCAAATTCAACGATGATTTGCTCAAAATTGCTATTTTAATTACTATTAACATAATCAGAAAACAAATGGATCCCACCAACGTTATCCGCTTACTGTGGTAGTAGTAGGAGATTTTCAAATATTGTCAGGTTATTCGTAACCCGGGAATGTTTGTCTTTCTTTTAAAAAAATGCTTAAGAGTATGATTTTTTCGTATCGTTATTTATCTTATAATTACACGCTTTGCAGAAACACTACTGTCTTTAAATAGATGTAAAGCAAGGCATGTTTGAATTTTACTTGCACAAATACAATGTTTTTGATGCAATGTCAAACGTTCGTTGGTTGAATTAGTAATTCGCTTACGATCCATTAATTTCTTAATTTTTTTTCCAGGGCCACACAATTCTGTTAAATTATTTGTTTTACGTATGTTTTAAAAGTCACCTAAAGTTCAAATTTGGGAATTAATTATAATTTTGAGTAAGGTATCGTATCACTTGGACTGGTGTTTAATAAACCCATAATGGAATTCATTCATTCCAAGCGAATCCAGATGGGTGTCAAACAAACATTGTAATTTGTTTAGAAATATGAATTAAATATAATCTTTCAGTTCTTAGAAATCTAATCCAGGGCAAACAAAAATTCCTTTAGCTTTAGCAACATGCATATTTACTATATTTTTCGTAGCGCGGCCATGCCTATGACATTTCCCTAAAATTTGGTTGAAATTTTTTTTTTTTAAAACTGAAGCAATTAGCTGAAACAACAGAACAGTCTGAAGTTGGGTGTTATTTTCTGAAAACGGTCCGGTGAGAAAAATAGTTGATTAGCGTTTAATATTAGTTTCATTGTACTTATTAAGATGGAATTCTTCAAAGCGTGAACAGTTGAAAAAATAAACATTTTAATATACAACCATATTTATATACGAACAAAAAATAAAATAAATTTAAGAATAATATTTATACATTGCCGCAGTATCTAAAACCGGTACGTCCCGCGTGGGCAGGTTTGGATGCACCTGAGTATTTCACCTCGCGACAGACTGGCGCCGGCCACCACACCGTGGTTCTGCTCAGCATGTGACCCTATACCCGCCACCGCCTGCAAGCAACTCTATACAAATAACACAGTCTCACATGCTAAACTGCATATTCTAAGAATGCCACCTAACACCGCGGACGCGCTCAGCATGTGACTATTTACCAGCCAGACAGAAACGAAGGCTAGTATTGAAAAGTGGAAAGGCACATGCTAAGCGTAAACTTGGGAATGCTCCTTTTCAGTACGCGTTCTAATAGCTGGTCGGTACCTACCATGTTATGTGTACGAATTTATTGTGAATGAATAGAACGGTTTTGGTTTATGCGGTTTCTGTTTTAAGCGGATTAGAAAATGTTTCCATGTTCTTGACTTCCTGAAGACAGCGTTCAAATGCTATACTTCACAAACTTAATGACATTATGACTACCCTATATTACAGTGAAAAGGTGGAGGACGGTCGTTTTAATAGAACTTACACAGAACTTGAATTTTAACTTGCAAATTAGATGAATTTTTCAAATTCTGTGCAACAACCTCTCTTAAAACTCACTAATGTATGTATTATGGTTTATTTGTTTGTGTGTACTGCACCAATTTTCTTAAAAATCACCTCAAGGGATCTTCAAATTTAGTCTAATGACACAAACATAAGTCTAATATATCCTCAAGCTTGCTAAGAACTTCCAAATAAGAAGTCACTTATTGGCGATGTTTTTTTCTTGTGGGTTGGTGTTAAGTGGGAATTTATACCTTATCGCCATCTGCATAAGGGGTATTATTGTTAGCTCAAAATGATACACGACGTAGTGCATCGCCTTAATGTTATAGTCCCTTACTTTACACTGTGCGGTATACCGCGCTGTACTGGTCAGTGTTGCCGTGTTTATAATGTGACCATTCCTCTTGTCATAATGAAACCGTTTATCTTTGAGGCGTTGGGCTGCATTGGTCTCACTTAAGGTCACAGTCTAATCCCCACAGTGTGAAGAATTCCCATTATTACTCGTTTCAGATTAGTTGGAGACCTTTGACATTAAACCCTTTGTGATGTCAGAACAATTATTATTATTGCTGATTATTGAGGGCCTTACCAATAAACGTGTTTTTAATTTAACACAAATGAATTAATTAATTTTACTTTTAATGTATGAATGGCTGTTTATCAGTTGTGTAAAATGAAATTAGTTAGGGGGTGTAAAGGCCACTTAGTAAGCATTCAAATATGGTTTGAAAGGAAGATATGTAAAAACGAACGTTGAACGAGTGAGTACCCTAATATTAAAAACAATAATAATTTAATAAAACGACTCTTTTGAAATAGAGCAAAAAATCTCTCGAAAAATGCTTTAGTTGCATTTAAAGATACACTGTGATTTTTTTCATGTCTATAATATACTTGTCGCCCTTGAGGTGATTTTTTCACGAAAACGGCGCTATATAAACTAGCCAAATACTGTATTAAATAACAGAACAACAAGTGTTTTAAATAATTTTCGGAGCTTAATTAGGGATTTTTTTTCTATCGAGGGAATTTCTTATGATTAACGTTTCGGCATAACAAATGTAAATATTTTATTTCCTAAAATGACATATTATTTTTGGAAGTTAAAAACTCAAAGAGTTAACGAGAAACTTGTTATAAATCGGTAACATTTGGGTAGGCGAAGGCTTAAAAATAATATATATTGCCAACTTCGTGAGATAAGCCTTCAAGATACGAGACTATTTTATTGTTTAAAATTTTCTATCCTAAGAATTATTACGAATAAGAATTAATATACTTGATCTTCTTTATGGATCCTTTTTGTGACTGAAAAACAGCTCAAAACTATTGGTTAAATTTCTCTAAAAATACTTACATTTCACTTTCACTTGTGTCCTGTACATATCCTGTTTCTTTAAATGTGTGTTACAACTAAAGCGTTCCAACTGCCCAAAGCCAGCGGACATAAGGCATCCCCAATTAAGAGGAAGCTACAAGCCAAAAATGTGTATATTCATGGTATACCTTATATTGTAGGTAATAGGCATTAAAATCGCTTAACAAACGGAGTCTAGAAACGTTCGATATCAAGAACAAAACTGGTTTTAATTTATTTTGTAAATATTTTTATAAGAAAGAAAAAAGTTAATCATGTGAAACTGTCACAGATAATCTTAGCTATAATACTGTATTTTTTTAAAGTTGTTTCCTTTACGCGTTCATACATTTTTTTAGTAGTTAACATTAAAAAAAAATATTGAGTAATTTATTTGTATTCTACTCAAGCGAAACGATAGGAAAGCCTTCAATTTTATCTAAAGCATATTTTTTGGTATTCATAATGTACACCAATTCGTTATAAAGATTAATCAAAATAGTGATTTAGCATTAAGCTTTGCCTGTCTAGAGGCTGAATAAAGTGGAGGGGAGGGATGTTCCTGTGCTTTAGCCATGTTTGGAAATCACATCTGAATAGCCAGGTACTTCCCAACCTTCCTCTTTCCATTTCATTTCTCTCATGGCATTTTATTTCCTTCCTAATTCCTAATTTAATAGTTGGGTGCAGTTAGGAATCTTGTGCGGTACATCTTCACATTAAAAAAGTTTATCGAACCCATAAACCCATGGTCAATTTGTTATTTTGTTATATTTTAATTGTATAAATGTGCAATCTACAAAAGTACAATTTTTATTTCTTTAATGGGAACAAAGCGTAACATTATGATAAAACTTCAATAAAGACGAACAAAAACAAAGAAATTATTTATTTAAAAACCTGTCGCATAACATCAATGATGATAACAGCGACCATTGATGATGACAATAATGATGTTTTCAAACTTAATTTTAAATTTCACTTTATGACCGGTCAAGCAATGAACCTTAATAAACATTTCAAAATTTATTGTAACATGATGTAAAATAATAATAACCCTTTTTTTATTTATTAAATATAAAAATCTTATTACATTAAAACAAAATCTAATGAATTCACTAATCAAACCAATGAACTCAACTAAAACAAAAGATTGTTACCTGCAATAAAATTATAAGATCATATTTTCCAAATATCGTTTAATTAAATCAGAACCAATAACTTATCCACGGAAAGCTTACCAAAAATAATACGTATGTTTATTAAAAAAAATCTCATTGAAATTTGCTAATTTCTTTAAGAGCTCACAAAACTGCAGGAAATTAATCAAAACCACGAACATTAAATACTTCCTAAAACTAAATATGATATGATTTAAAATTGTAGATTATAATTTCTGACCAATCTTCGAATTGTAGAAAATGTGCGCAAATATAATAATAAAATGTTACACATAACATCAAAACTCTTCACTCTGTTATCGATAAGACAGAAAGGTGTAAGTATAAGATAAGGATAAGAAGTAAATTATGGACGAACTGAAAACACTAAATCAGGTAGGTCAGCAACTATTCTAGATTCAAAACCAGACCTTTCTGCAGACATTATTAAGGTCCTTTTCCATATCTTCCGGACAATCTTCTCCATATTCCACATAGGTGGCTTCACCATCACCATACTCATCAACATCATAGTATTCTGGTTCCTCGGGTTCCTTCGGTGCCTCGGTTGCCTCGTGTGCCTCTTCCCTAACTGCATTGTCAACGTAATTGCCATGATCTTCCAGAAAAGATCTTTCTCCGTATAAGTCGTTGTCTTCCACATCATCCATAATACCACCAACTGCCTTTGGTCTAACACATTGGACCAAAGAAAGAACCAAAATTGCAACTATTATCTTTCCGAACATTTTTTTTTTAAATTCTCAAATACAGTTTACAATTTTTTTACACTTATGATATTCAGACACTCTTTAACTGTTTTGGCTCTTAATGACTCTGCAGTTAAACGTGTAGTGAAGTATATTTCAATTTGTCATCAATTTTATCGTCGAATTAATGTACGTGTTAGGAAACTCCCGTTATCAATTTCGTTCCTCGTAACCGCAATGTCCTGGAACACCGCTATGTACCAGAAAAATTAAATCACATGATCAAATCACGATCCTTTTATTTAGGTATAATAATGGTTAAATTATAGTTACAGCAGATTGTTCCCGAGGTTATATTCGCAACGTTATAATAATGCTTTCCTTATCTTACGGCGATTTGCGAACTGGATAAGTTTTGTGGTTTTCTTTTGATTCTGAAATAAATGCATACATATTATTTATTAATCATTTACTGCTAATTATGTATGGTAGATTGAAAAATAAATAGTTTGTTTAATGCGCTAATGAAAATTTGTCAAATGAGGTAATGCTAGCGTCCACTATGCAGTTATGATGACAACAGTTCCAGTAAACTGACAGAGGAAAGGTGAGGGATGTATTATAAAGGTGATTTTTGGAACTTATAGAGATAATAATATGTCACTTGGATCTCCCATGCTGAGGATTTTATTTACATAGCTTAGTAGTACAGATAATATGTTTTTTTTTTTTTTTTATATACTTCCGATTTTGTTGTCCGGGTTAAATCTTCCCCATAGGAAAAACTAAACCCTTCCACTCACTTTTCCACAAATGATCAGCTAGTCAATCAACACTATGCAAGTGCATTATATAAGTAAAATAAATACAAAACAATACAAGAACAACAACACGTCAACTCACCAGAGATCAAATGGGAAAAATAAATTCATCGACTAAAGATATTTTCATATCAGAGGGTTCGGCTCGGTAGAACTTCTAACAGGGCCTATAAATCCTATTGATCCCTCAACATAAATATTTAAAAAATCTTTCGTTATCCTACATGTATATTCAAAATGACCGACTTTTGCATCTTTATATATAAATTTTTTGATAGATCTAATACGCCTAAATTTTTAATGAGAGAGCTAGGTATAATGCCAGTAGCCGAAATAACGAATGGTAATATTTTTATAGTCTGAGAATGCCAAATTCTTTTTATTTCGTTTCCTAAATCTGTGCATTTTCTTATTTTTTCATTAACAGATTTTTGAATGTTACAGGAATTTGGAATAGCGACATCAATGATATAAGTTATTTTTTTAATTTTGTCATGTAAAACTATATCGGGTCTATTATGACTAATCGTTCGGTCTGTTAGTATAGTTTTATCATAATATATTTTATAAAATTCGTTTTCTAAAAATGAATTTGGTTCGTATTCATAATATGGTACTATATTACGGCAGTCAATCAAGTTATGTTTAATTACCAAATTTTGGTGAATTATTTTTAAAACTTGATTGTGCCTAAATGTATACTCGGACGGTGCTAATATAGAACATCCCGATATAATATGTTCTATAGTTTCCGGAAAAGCCAAACATTTTCTACACAAATCATCAATTTGATTTGTATCTTTGATTATATGCTTTCTATAATTTTTAGTATTAATGACTCTATCCTGAATGGCAAGCATAAATCCTTCTATTTCTGCGCTCAACTCTCCAATACTCAACCATTTGTTTGACGAAAATTTGTCAAAATACGTTTGGTTGAGATAATTGAAGGGTTTTGCGTGTAAAATTTTATTTGACCAGGAATCTAATAGTTCCTGGTTGGGATTTATAAAAATGTTGGCATTCTCATCGTATAAATTTAGAGGTGTAATATTTCTATCTGCCTTGCAAATTATTTTGTGCATTTCTGAGCTATGAGCTTTCCTATGGAAAAAAAATTCTTAGCATTTCTACCTGATTATGTTTCAAAGAAATTATTTTGACTATGCCTCTACCTCCTAAATTTCTAGGTAAATTAACTCGTTCTGTAGCTGAATTTGGATGATTGCAATTAAATTTTGTTAGCGTAGTTCTAACTAATCTTTCTAAGTTATCTAAATCTGTATTAGACCATTTAATTATGCCAAATGAGTACGTTAATAGAGGTATTGCCCAAGTATTTATTGCTTTTACTAAATTTTTAGCAGATAGATTGCATTTTAAAATTTTCCTGATCCTAGTTTGAAATTTAATCCTAATATCATTTTTAATACTAGTATGGTCTAATCTATTTGATTGTGGGTATCCTGTCTGTGTAGTAATTATAAATATAATTAATAGTGTTTTTCTAAAATAACTATTAATATATTACTGGGTGCTATTTTTGTTCAGTGGAGTGGTTTCCGCTTCAGTCTGTATTTGGTGTATAGATAATACACCAAATACAGATTGAAACGGAAACCACTCCACTTTTTTTGTTCAGTGGAGTGGTTTCCGTTTCAATCTATATTTGGTGTATTATCTATGTCTGATCTCCCCATGTTTTGTATCATTTTTTTATTTGCGATTTAAATGTTACAATATTGGTATGAGTTTTAAATGAGAGTGGGATTTAATTGTAGAGTTTATTACCATAGTATAGAAACCTTTTTGACAAATTTTGTATTTGTAGTTGCTTGTTGGATATGTTTTTGATCCAGATTGAATAGTGTTTCTATTATACGTTTAGTTGTTATTTTTTGTGTTTCGTATTTATGAATGTAAATGAGTATTGTTTTAGAATAGAGTTGTTTAAATATTAGTTCTTACAGGGACGTTCCGAATAATTATCATTTTGGAGTTTTGGGTTTTAATAAGTGGTTTCAGGATATTGTCATTTGCAATTCCCCACCCGATAATACCGTATTCTAAGAGCGATTGGCAAAGAGCCGTGTAGATATTTATTAAGATTTTTTTACTGACGACATTCCTAATGGTTTTAAAGAAATGACTTAGTTTATAATTTTTTTTATTTAAATGGTTTATTCTTTGATTTTTTTGATCCAGTTTTAAACTTAGATAAGTCACACGGTCAACGTTTTCCAATGAGGGAGAATTATAACAGTGCCCATTTAAGTGATGGCAATTATAAATTTTTAAGCTCAGGTTTTCTTCCGAGTTTTGTTTGCATTTCAAAAGTGATGAATTTGATTTTAAGTGTAAGTGTAAGTGGTAGCCTATCCAGTTATTGATTTTGTTCAGTGTGTCTTCTGCTGTCTTAAATGTTTCTGTCCAATTATTCCCATTAATTAGAAGAACCGTACCATCCGCAAAATATATTCTGATGTAAAATACAAAGCTCTTATGTAAGATATCAGCTTAATTAACAAAAAGGGATATATTAGATGGTTACAACTATAGAAATTGAACCTTTAAAGCGAATGAGTAGAGGAAGAAGTATCAGCAGAATATATGATACTAGCTGACGTGTACCCAGCGTTGCTCGACTTTTCTAAGATAAACAGACAAACGGGATAGTGATTTTGTTTTATACATTATTTATCTTGGTATTCAAATAGACGATCTTCTTAAATGGTATATGTTACAAACCTAACGACAAAACTGAGGAAACTCATCTATTTCTTTAAAAATGTTAGGGATATTTTAAATAGAAAACAACTGAAACAAGTTTACCCTTGCTCTTGTTCAATCGTCTCTTGAATATGGTATTATCAGTTGGGGTAGTGCCACACATACTTGCCTTGAGCAATTAGCTAAGATTCAAAAAATAATTCTGAAGGTTATTCTAAAAGTCCCATTAAGAACGAATACTGATTTTATTTTTAATAAACTAAGGGTTGACGGGTTGTTTCGGAGAATTTGAACAATTCATCAAAATTTCAACGTTCATTTTCGGGTTCTGTTAAAGTCCTATTCAAGTTCTGTTTTTATTTCCTTATAGGCTAGTTGCTTGACAGAACTGAAATAAAAAACAGAACTTGAAAAATCTTTCACAGAACTTGAAAATGAACGTTGAAATTTGATGAATTGTTCAAATTCTCCGAAACACCTGAAAGAATTATATTCAAAAAATATCCTGCTTCAATTTAAAAATACCCATTTGTATGAAGAACGAATAAGCACTAGAGCCTTGAGACATTCCCATGTAAAATCTTTTAACATCCCAGTTTGTCAAACCTCCTATGGACAAAAAAGCTTTAAATACAATGCTATTAAGCTATTCAATTCTCTACCCATTGACATTAGAAACACACAAACCAAAACTTTCTTTAAAAATAAAATCATTGATAACCTCCAATAAAAATATACATTAGAAGTATTTCATAACATACTAAAAATTGTGCCTACTGTGTATATATATGTATAACATGCCTTTTGGACAAACTCAAACTTTATTAATTAATTACTCAAAATTATGATCGCTTCGCCTTCACCTTCTACATTCATTCTTGAATTGTATAATTTAAAAAAATAAAACAAAAAATAGTGATTTTATTTTATCTGGCATTTTCACAATACTGTATTAACTAAAACCTAGTTAACAACCACCATGGAAATTGCCATCTCAACACAGGCGTTACACACCTAGTGAGATGGGCAATATGTCACTATTGTAACTAAATGTAATATTAAAATAAATAATAATACTATTTAGATGAAAACGGATGGAAAAAGAAGTCAAAAATGCACCAAAAAGACATGGGACGATCATTGTAAGTATCAAATCAACGAGGTCGTGTGAAGAGTCAGTATACCAAAATAAAGTGTAGGTATGAATGCATCTTTTTGGATTAGCACACGATTGTTTATTTTTAAATGTTAATGGAACCTAGGAGTGTCTGTAAACACAAAGTTATTTAGAGTTGCGTCATCTCTTAGTATACATGATTACATGATTCTTAGTTAGTTACTTAGTACGAACATTAAATACCTGATACATTATTTTAAAAGATCTCCTTGCAGTCTCCTAACACGTCAACTTTATATCCATCCCCACAATTCATGGGAGCAATGATGATATTGATTGGCTTAATTCCAATTGGATTCTCGTTAGCGTCGACACTTTCTTCTGTTGGATGCTGCGGACTGACTACCCCCGGATTCTCAGTAATTGGTATTTGAATTGGAGTACAATTCTTTACTGGTCGTAAAAGACCACATCTGTTTTGGTTTGGTCTCCGGAAAGGGTTGAAATTGATACACTTGAAGGTCCAGGTACAATTTAAACCATTTTCATACCTCAATCGACTTAATTGTTTCCGTGGCTTGGACTCAACTAGAGTCCAAATGCAAAAGCTCAACATTAAAATGATGGCGATTTTATTCAATGGAGCCATGGTTTATTCACTTTGCACTTAAGCACACCGATGTACTGTCTCGAAGAATGATCAAGAAAAAACGACACGTAGTTCTTATATATATTTTATTCATTTCGATAAAAGAAACACCAGAGATAAGAAACCATTGGAAATATTTATTTTTGTACACTGGACAAACATATTCTATATATTTATTCTATATACTTCTAGTATGCATAACCCTAGTGAGAGTAGGGTTGCCAGATGGTATCCAAAAGGAGGACATGTCCTCCTTTTCCATGTTTTGTCCTCCCGTCCTCCTTTACCTACTGTAAGTCCTCCTTTTTACCAAACATCGGGCGGGACTGGTGGGAGGCGAAAAAGGGGGCAGGGCGCTAATCGGTGGGTCATCGCTCACGCCACGATCAATTTTGTAACTTGATTTCATTTCTTAAATCAAAATCAGATAAAGATGAAGCATATTATGATTTGAAGTTGCACGAGCAGTGGACAATCTACTTCAAAAGAGTTAAAAACATTGAATGTTTCTCAGAACTGCTTAAGATCTGCGAGTATTATTTTTGTATAAGCGCACATAACGCAAATGTGGAAAGAGTTTTTCACTGATTAATACTCAGTGGAGCAAAGAGAGGAATAGACTATGTGTGCAGTCAGTTAAATCTTTAATTATTACTCAATACAACTCCAAAAACATGACGTGTGAAGATTTTTATAATTGTTTGTTAAAAAACCAAGAACTTCTTTCCATAATTGGCAGCTCAGATAATATGATTAAAATAAAGTAAAATAATATTAAAAGAAATCGTTTAATTTCTGAACGTCCTCCTTTTTTACAGAAAATCCTCCTTTTTAGACCCATCTGCCCTCCTTTATCAAATTATCATCTGGCAACCCTAGGTGAGAGGCTTCCATTCAGAATCAAAACCTTATTTGAAAATGTTGTTGCTATATCAGATCAGCATAGCCAGGTACATAAACTTTCTTCTCCATCTTCCATTTTCTTCAAATTCTCAACATTCTTCAAAAGAAAAAACCTTGTCTATTTATATTATATTAAGATGCATTTTTATGGACCTTTCATTGAATTTTATTGTTTTTTGTCACTGCGATATCGGACCGTGTAAGTTATCACTTACCTAAATTAAATCCACACCGCAAAACATCCTGTTGATATTTTTTGGTACTCAGAAAACCTTATCTTGTGTATGTGAAAAAGCTGGTTTGCTAAGGAACTTGTTATCCAGCGGCATTGTTTGATTTCGTGAATAGTTTTCGTATTTTAACTAGTCGCTATCTTCTTCTTACTTCTCACTTCTTCTCCTCACCTTTCTATACTGCAGTTTAAAATCTATTCTCTGCATTCCCCGCTGAAGGTAAACTCAATTCGTCATTTTATACACAAACTGTGTCATTAGCTTTATGGCCAACGCAGGTTGTTACGTCCAACGCACTTGGAATAGGGTTTTCGTAAGATTTGTCTTGTTCTGCATTTTCATCATTTGGCAACATCTGTAAAAAAAAACATTTTTTCATGAAGCATCAGACAATCTAAGTAGGTAAGCAGCACGAATTATTTTACAGGTCATGTCAGTACATGAACAATTTTAGCCCTTCAGGAAATGTTACATAGCAATAACGCAATGAAACTTATCCAAATATCAATATTAGTATACAATAAAAGTAATATTTGGATAATATAATAATTGTTTTCTGTGAAAAGTCTCCTCAAGGGCGTTATGCGATTAAGATAGTAAAATAACTATTAACGATTAAATCAAAACAATGCTTTTTGAGAGTATTAATATTTAAGTGTATTTTGAAATCAAGATATGTTTATTAATACCTGTTTTTTGTTACATTTCCTCTCTGCAGTCTCCAAAATGATCCAATTTATACCCATCACTACAATCTACATTCGTAGGATCAAGAAAACTTGTAAAATTCCAATAACAAGCAAGATTTTTTGCTGTGGAATACGATGTATTTGATATCTGAGGAATTTCTGTAGTAGTTGAACTTTTCTTACGACAGCACTTGAAAATTGGAAGCCAAAGTCGACATGTCCTTCTTCCCCGTCCTCTTCGAGGGTTCGGAGTAACACACCTTCTTGAAATACATCTTCTAAAGTCACTCGTGCATCTAATGAACTTTCTCTGGTGCCTGATAGACTTGGAAATGACTAGCGCCCAAACACACAAGCTTAATAATAAAATAATGGCAAACTTATTCAGTTTTGCCATGGTTTTATCACTTTAAAGAGGCACGATGTAACCCCTTTGAATATTGTTCCTTAAGAAAGAACTAGAAGATCTGATAATACATTTTATACATTTATAAAATGAGATAGAAAAATCAGGGTTGATCAACTGTTGGCAGCTGCAAAGGTAAAATTAATAATTTCACAGAAAAATAAAGAGCACCGTTTTCATGAGAAAATCACCTCAAGGGCGCTTAACAACTTAGTTTATAAATTTAATGTATTCCTATGGCTTAGACTTATAACTTATTACTTGTAGCTTAGAATTAAGTTTAATAGCTGGTCTAATCTAGTGATTTACAATAAGACTTTTAACTGGCAATTTAAAAGTGTACTTATTTTTTGACCGAGTATACCGCTATAAGAGATTTACTTCTAATATACATATTTATGTTTGCAAATACAGATTGTTATGATTTCTGCACGTGATGTCAGTAGTAAGGTATAAAATATTACAAAAATAGTTTACGCAAAATGAATGATTATAACATTAGTGTGTAGTCAAGGATAAAAATCCCATCTTAACTGTGAAACTTTTTTAGAAAGGGTAGCTCTCACACAGACACAGTGGTGTGCAGTGCATGGATATCGTGCCATTAGTTAAAAAAATACTTTTGTCACGGGTAACTTATAATTTATTTATTTTGTTTTAAAGTTGGTAATTTTCTAAAAAATGTTTTTTTCTTCACTGTAGCAGCCACGAGAAATAACACAGTGTATTTTTTACACAACACAATGCATCCTGTTTATTATTTCCTAACTAAAAATTGAGTTCCTCGACGATGCAAAATATTCGTTATCAGTTAGGTTGAAATTTCTGCTTAAAAAACACATTAAAATATGTTTTGTGGTTTTTCTAAGTATGTGTTATGCATATTTTTTTCTTATCAAAAGTAGTTTATCTTTTTCCTAAATATGTTTATATAAAAATGTCGGTAGGCACTTTTCTACGAAATTTTTCACACTAAAAGTCGGTCTGTAAGTATTAATCTGGGTTTTGAATAATATTATTCTATTTTTGACCAAAATTCCATTCGTTCCTTCCATGGGAAAGGTATCATTGTTGTTTTCGTATTTTGTATTTTATTTTAACTAGTCGCTATCTTCTTCTCACTTCTCACTTCTTCCCCTCACCTTTCTATAGTGTAGTTTATAATCTATTATCTGCATTCCCCGCTGAAGGTAAACTCAATTCGTCATTTTATACACAAACTGTTTATTAACTTTATGGCCAACGCAGGTTGTTACGTCCAACGCACTTAGAATAGTGTTTTCAAAAGATTTGTCTTGTTCTGCTCGATTGCCATTTGAATGTACAAAATATTTGAAAGCAAATTACATGAAATGCTTGTAATATTCTTTCTTAGAAACCTTCAGTCAGTGCTAGAATTTTATGAACCTTTGGAACCTGTTAAAATGCTTGTTTGTAAACATATTTCGTGCATCTCTCACCACTACTTAGGACGGGTTGTTTCTCAAAATTCAAGTTCATATTCAAGTTTTGTGAAAGTTCTATTAAAATCCTGTGTTTATTTTAATTCTGTGAAATAACTTGCGCAAAATGACATAAAAAAGAACTTGAATATAACTTTCACAGAATTATAAAATTAACGTTTAAATTTGATGAAATGTTCAAATTCTGTGAAACAACTGGCCCTTGTTTTTTTTTAATTCGGTTTTGTTTCAATAATTACTTCAAAAAGGCTCATAAAATTTTACAAATGAAAAGACAGATGTATTGTAATTTTTTTTATTAAATACTAAAAACATAATGATAAAAACTTATTAATAAGTAGGCACCAAGTCGCAGTTTCTTTACTGGATTCTGAACTGTATAAACGAATATTTTTTGCTTGTGTTAAGGCTCCACTGTTGACAAGTTATTAATTTCTTCAAAATTAATTAAAACCATTCAGTGTTAATTGTTTTTTAATTGAGGTTTAGAAAACAACAAATAAACGAATATTTTAACGGACAAGAATTTCTGATGATTCTTTTTTAAATTGACAAAGGTGCGATTAATAGTTTGACTTCAATAATTTCAATCTATGTAGTTATATATCCCACAACTCTGAAACTGTTCTATGACCGCAACATCTGTAAAAAAAAAAAACTTTTTTTTTCAAAAAGCCTCGGACAATCTAAGTAGCACGAATTATTTTAGGGGTAATGTCAGTACATTTTAAACAATTTTAGGTAATGTCAGTAAATGTTCAATAATTTTAGCCCTTGAGGAAATATTACACAGCAATAACGCAATGAAACTTATCCCAACATCAATATTAGTTTACAATAATAGTAATATTTCAATGATATAGCGCCGTTTTCTGTGAAAAGTCACCTCAAGGGCGTTATGTGATCAAGATAGTAAAATAACAAAAATGTTTATTAATACCTGTTTTTGTTATAAATCCTCTCTGCAGTCTCCCAAATCATCAATTTTATACCCATCATCACACTCTTCAGGAGCAGTTATGATATTTGGGTTCAGTTTAACGGTGGTATAAGCTGGAGAATCCCAAGTAGGATTAAGAAAACTCGTATAATCCGTTGATAAATTCCAATGACCAGAAACATTATTTGCTGTTGAATACGGTGTATTTGATATTTGAGGAATTTCTGTAGTAGTTGAACTGTTCTTGCGAGAGCACTTGAAAATTGGACGCCAAAGTCGACATGTCCTTCTTCCCGGTCCTCTTCGAGGGTTCGGAGTAACAAACTTTCTTGAAATACATCTTCTATAGTCACTCGGGCAACTAATGAACTTTCTCTGGTTCCTGATAGACTTGGAAACGACAAGCGCCCAAACACACAAGCTCAATAGTAAAATTATGGCAAACTTGATCAGTTTTGCCATGGTTTTATCACTTTAAAGAGGCACGATGTAACCCCTTTGAAGTTTGTTCCTTAAGAAAGAACTGGAAGATCTGATAATACATTTTATATGTATATTTATAAAATGAGATGAAAAAATCAGGGTTGGTCAACTGTTGGCAGCTGCAAAGGTAAAATTAATAACTTACCAGAAACATAAAGAGCAAGTTTTAAAGATTGTGTTCGTAAATGCTTTATTGTAGGTTATATATTACCAGCGGTTGGTGTAATAACGAAGTGTTATTGAGCACCAACCGTTTTTACGAGTGCATTACTTTTTATCGAGAAGCGCTCAAAATACATAATAATAATAATGATTAAATTATTATTATAGCGCCGTTTTCATAAGAAAATCACCTCAAGGGCGTTTTACAACTTAGTTGATACATTTAATTTTTATTTTTTATATATTCAATAACATTGTTATTGGGTTTATAAAAACAGTTTATTTTTAAACAAGTCCTGCTGTGTAGTTATTATTACGCGTGACAGCTGTTTCGCCCTCTGAAAGCATTATCAAACTGTCGACAGTTCATCAAAAAATTTATGAAAATCCCCTCATAAGTATGTACTAGATGCTGATTAAACAATTTATCATTTATTATTATTATTTTTTATCATTTTCACATAGTCATTTAATGTTATAAAATATTATATGTAAACATTAATTTACGTACTAAATACGTCTGTCTCGACACAGGTTTATCCTAGTGAAACAGACATCGAAAAAAAACCTGTAAAATAACTCTATATTGTTAATAAAAAAAAATAGCTGGTGACTTATGTCTATTTACTAGATACTATATACTATATACTTACTGTATACTAGTGGCTTATAACGAAGATTAATGTCTACTGATTTACAAAAAAGACTTTTAACTGGTAATTTAAAACTATACATATTTTTTTGACCGCGTATACCGCTATAAGAGATTTACGACTAACAAACATATTTATGTTCACAAATTCAGATTGTTATGATTTCTACCCGTGATGTCAGTAGTAAGGTATAAAATATTACAAAAATAGTTAACCCAAAATAAATGATTATAACATTAAAGTGTGTAGTCAAGGATAAAAATCCCATCTTAACTGTGTAACTTTTTAGAAAGGGTAGCTCTCACACAGACACAGTGGTGTGCAGTGCATGGATATCGTGCCATTAGTTAAAAAAATACTTTTGTCACGGGTAACTTTTAATTTATTTATTTTGTTTTAAAGTTGGTAATTTTCTAAAAAATGTTTTTTTCTTCACTGTAGCAGCCAGGAGAAATAACACAGTGTATTTTTTACACACCACAATGCATCCTGTTTATTATTTCCTAACTAAAAATTGAGTTCCTCGACGATGCAAAATATTCGTTTTTTTTTTTTTTTTTAAATTGGCTATTTTCTAAAAAAAGGTTCTTTTTTCGTCACTGTAACAGCCATGAGAAATAACACAGTGTGTTTTTTACACACCACAATGCATCCTGTTCATTATTTCAAAATTAAAAATTGTGTTTCTCTATTAGGCAAAATATTTTTTATCAGTTAGGTTGAAATTTCTGCTTAAAAAACACATTAAAATATGTGTTATTTATATTTTATTCTTATCAAAAGTAGTTTATCTTTTTCCTAAATATGTTTATATAAAAATGTCAGCAGGCACTTTTCTAAGAAATTTTTCACACGAAATGCCGTATTCTGTAAATATTAACCTGGGTTTTGAATAATATTATTCTATTTTCGACCACAATTCCATTCGTTCCTCCCATGGGAAAGGTATCATTGTCAAATCCTTGTTAATTTCAAGCACTTCATAGTTCTCCTTGGTCGCTGGAGTCCATGTTATGAGTTCAGAACTAGATTCTTCAGGTGTGGGATTTCTGTTGGAATAACAAAATATATTAATAAAAACAAACAAAAAAGAGAACGTTTTTGTTTTTTTTTTTTAATTTTGTTTCTCAAAATAAGTACGCAATGACATCGGTTAGCGAAAAATTTTATTCAACTTTAAAATTTAAAAAAATTAAATATAATTTAAAACTTTAAATATTACAGAAGGAATGTAAATTTACTATATCTTAGCCAATTTGTTTGTTATATAACTTGTCAATATCATCTGCCACTTTTCCAGACTCCTGGAAAGTTTCTTATATCAGACCTATTTTCAAATCAGGCAATAAGTCGAACGTAGAAAACTATAGACCCATATCGATATTATCCCATATTCCTAAAATATTTGAATCAATAATCACGAAGAAAATCACACCTATCTTTAAAAATGTACTGATCGAGGAACAGCATGGATTTAGATCTGATAAATCTACTACTACTAACTTACTATCCTTTACCAATTCCATCGTCAATGGCCTAGAAGATAACTCACAAATAGATGTTCTATATACCGACTTCTCTAAAGCTTTCGACAAAGTAAACCACTCAATCCTTATGGCCAAACTATATGCTATCGGTATTAGAAATCCCTTGCTATCATTCTTTAATTCTTATTTAAGCAATGGAAAACAAAGAGTTAAATTAAACTACTTTGTGTCTACTATTATTTTAGTAACGTCCGGCGTACCTCAAGGAGCACATCTAGCGCCGCTTCTTTTTAACTTGTTTTTAAACGACATTATTAGTATTTTTTCTCATACACGCTTTTGGCTTTTTGCGGACGACAATAAGATTCTAAAAATAATAAAAAATCACGATGACTGCGTTCTTTTCCAATAGAATATCGACTCTTTCAATGATTGGTGTAAAATTAATTGTTTGAAACTAAATATCGATAAATGCAAAATTATGTCCTTCTATAGATCAAAAAAACCGATTATCTTCGAATACAAACTTAATAATATTTGCTTAACAACTGTTACATCTATTAAAGACCTCGGTGTCTCTCTTGATAGCAAGCTTTCTTTTCTGGATCACATAACTGCAATCGTTAATAAATCCCTCAAACTACTTGGTTTCATCACTAGATTTACTTCGGACTTCAAAAACGTAAATACCCTTAGAACTCTTTACTGCTCCTTGGTTCGCCCCCATCTTGAATATGCTTGTGTTATTTGGTATCCTTTTTATGCTGTCCACATTCGACGCATTGAATCTGTTCAACATCGGTTCTTAAAAGCGATTGCTAGGAGGCTAGGATTAGAAAAAGGCAAATACTCATAGGATGAAATTGATCTAACTAAACCTCTCTCCTTTGGAAGTCCGTCGGAAAAGAAATGACCTCATTTGCTTCTTCAAAATTATAAATGGTATTATTGATTCACCTACTCTACTGCTACTCATTCCCTTCAATATCCCCTCGCAAAGACTCAGAAATAATGAACTGCTCTTCCTCAACCATCATTCCACAAGATTATGGATATTATTCACCATTGTCCAGAATGTGTAAACTGGTCAACTCAAGTCAAAACCTTAACTTTTTTGGGATAAGTCTGAATGATTTTTGCCAGTCGCTAAACAAGTGACGGAATATATAAGTGTCTTGTGGAGCTGACCCACGGCGTATTCTTGACTTGATTCGACTTGTCACTTTATTTTCTTATATTATATCTACCTTATGTCTTTGCTTTCATGTACCTTTGTACATAATAAATAAATAAATAAACTTTAGTTTCTAGGATTCAGGCTAGGAATTAATTAAAATGAACAAACTGCTCTGTAGCGTATCAAATGAGAAATATAAGCGTATCAAAGTGCAACGAAAAACTTCTCCAATGTCTAGGCTCATCGTGATACAAAAGAACTACATTATTACCCAAATGATAATCTCGGAGAAGATTGTTTGGGATTGTTGCGTGACGTGTACGTGGAGGTGAGTGCCGTACCGCTAATTGTTGCGGGATGCAAATCACGGGTGAATGTTGATTGCTCCTACTTAAGGATGATATAAAATAAGTGAATGAAAGCTTACCCAAACTTCGCAAAGTTGGTCCACATCTCAAGCATTTGGCGCCGAACTTTGAGATCAGCTGGTGTTGGAGAATCATAATTTACATGTGCCATTTTAGTTAGGTATCTTAACTCGGAACCATGACACGCTCCGTTCCATTTAAAGGCCTTAAACATTTCAAGGTCAAAACTTCCTTCAAATGAAAAGAGATAACCGTAACCACGAATACCGTGGTCAATGTAATAATGGAAGGATTTTTCAATTCCTGCGACAAACAGCAAGTCGGAGACATAGTTATCAACTTGTTCAGTTTCTGATTGATTTCTGACGTTGTAAACACTTGTCAAATCTTTATTTAGTTTTGCTTTATCTTCAATGCTGAACGATGACATATAATCTGTATACTGTCTTGCAATAATATTTGGCAGATGTTTTCCATAAAACATTTTGAACATACAACCTTCGTTGCTGCAAAATCCCATTATTATCGGAACCTTGTGGAATTTCCCCTGTTTCAGGACTTCGAGTGGCTCGGATGTTAAAAATGCATTGATATTTTCAAAAGTCTTCTCTACAACCGGAGCGAATCCAAACAATTCCCCTGATTTAAATGAATCTTCGTCAATTATTTTATCCACCGCTGCGATAAGCTCCTTATCGTCAATACTCTGCAGCTGTTGAATCAAATCAACAGGATCGTTTGTTGTTATACCAAGGACACTTTTAAACTTTTGAACCTGTTGAGCTGGGTTTTTATTCCTTGCCCAAGGGTTCAATGATGATCCAGATTGGAGAATCGCTTTGTGGAATAAGCCTTCTGAAAATGGAGAAAGCATTTGGTAATCTATAGAAGCAGAACCAGAGCTGTATCCAAAGATGGTGATATTGTTCGAATCTCCATTGAAAGATTCAATATTCTCCTTAACCCAAGCCATGGCAAGAGTCTGGTCTTTTAATCCAGCATTTCCGGGAACTTCGGGAACATCGAGGCACAGAAATCCAAGAACACCAAGCCGATAATTGATGGTCACTAAAATTGTATCTTTTTCTAGGTAAAAGTCTGCTTCAAATCCCTCCGAACCTCCACTACCGCCTCTGAATCCTCCGCCATGTATCATCACCATCACTGAGTATTTCTCGTCACTGGGATTCTTCGGTAAACTGGGCGTATACACGTTTAAATACAGGCAATCCTCGCTTCCAAGCAACTCGCCACTTACAAACATGTTCACTTGGGTACATTGGTTTCCTTCCTTTAAAGCCAACTTTCTTCCTGACCATGGCTTTATTGGAACAGGGTCCTAAAAAAATAATTTTCCATGTCTCCTTATTAAATATCTAATTATCTCGTACTGCAGAATGTGTTAATTACATTTTTTGCAAAAATCACGATGAGCATGCATAAAAATTCCACCGTCACAAAGAAAAACGAAACGATAAATTTGCTTCGCCATCGGCTTTTCATTTTATTTTAAAGGTGACGGTCTCAACTGGGAATCGAACCCAGAACATCTATATCTACATCTACACGTATCTTATCACGACAACGTCTCTAACCACTCGTTCATTGGAACCTAGTTATTTTACGTCATGATTTTCGATCTCATATTTCAAATTCAGAATTAACAATATTATTTTCAAGTATTTTTTTCCCAAATTTATGACTGTTATCTTTTTGAATGATTACAAAGTTCTAAAAAAAATATTTGTAAACCAGATAGTGTCCTGGATAAACTATATATCTATATCATATATTACATATATATATATCTCACAGGTTCTCCCAGTGAGGTGTTCAAGAAACATATAACATTACCCACCACAGTGTCACCTACTCAAACCTACCTCACACCCAGCATATAAAAAACACCATATTAACAACAGTTCTAAATTTATGTATTATATACAAATGTAAATATTTGGTAGACACTGTATGTGTGTATAGAAATAAATAAATTAAATTAAAAATATCTTCTTATTCAATGACATTTCACATTTATGGGTATAACCTTCAAAAGAAGATGTTATTCCAATAATATAAAAAAAAGTTTATTTAAAAAAGGGTTAGATTAATCTTAGGATGATTTATCTAATGAGATGACTTCGAAAAATATATTTGTGATCTCTCTTTTATGCATTTACTTTGTGTGAGAATAAACGCCAAAGCCTCAATTCTTTACGTATCTGGTCATATTCACACTTACAGGGATTTTCTGTTCAGTGGTGTAGAGATTACAGCAAATAGCTTACCTTAAATCTGAGATCTCCAGTTGGAGGCTCGGCGAAAGGAATCCCTTTGAAATAGACATATTTCTTTCCATTTTCTGTAATTGCCTCTCCACCTTCCAACTCCCCCTGTTTCACTGTGATCACTGGGCCTGCCATTCTTCCGTCAAAAATATCCAAATAATTAGCACAAACAAAAGAACTTGTAAAAATTTACTGGAAACTTATCTGGATGACTAAATTATGCACTAACGAGGAATTAACGTATTTTTGCACTTGCGACACAAGATGCCACAAGACATAAGATATGTATCGACGCCTCCACAATAAGATAACAATATTGACAAGAGCCCGACAAATTATATAATTCTTCGATTTTGATATCAACAAGTTGTAGATACTAATATATCATTAATTGCAGACAGATAATAAACGATATGCTTTAAAACTCAGCATTTGCTCTTTGGAATTGTAATTCGGGTAACGCCCTCCTTTTTTTAGCCTTCACAACTGCGCATCATTATCGTCTAATTTTAGATGTATTACCTATCGTATTTGCGACATCTGTTGAAATTGTTGAGAACGTAAATCATTTTACCAAAAGTTTGACATCGTCTCCATGTGACATGTAATTTACAAAAGTCGAAGCGAATTTAACGGCTCCACCTAGTAAGAGTCGACGGTATGAGTCCGCCGATCGTTAGGTATTCCAGTATTCGGTACTTGATCAATAAACTTTTATCTCGGTGGACGAATACTAGTAATGTTAACGGGCCTTGATGCGCGGGAGTTAAAATGCCTTAAATTCTCAAACTGTCGGATATTACGGAATTTTACGGAATAGAATTTTATTACGGAAAGTTTAAAGTTAAAACCATTTTTTTATCAAAATGATTTGAGGTTTTTCTTGTAAGGTTTATGTATAAATATATTATATATATATACTTTTGTACAATTATATAAATAACATACACACAAATTCTGTATACTTTTAATAAAAACCAAAATTAAGATAATTGATATTTTATCAAAAGTATCAAAGTTTTGACTCTAGGTTCCTCCTAAGGACTTATTATAATGCAATATTTATAAAGAGTTTTCCAATATGTTTGCATTATTACATTATGAACTACAATCTACCATATCTTTACCCTATTACGACGTATATGTGCTTCCGAAAACTTGGATCGACTCGGAAATAAAATCAACAGAACTCGGACTTAAGAACTACAAAATCATCGGTTCATTTTACTTCGCGCTACATACTACCTACATATTCTCCTGCACGGCCTCCCCATGCGTATTACGTCGTTACACCGAGCGTAATAGAGCCAAGAAGTTTCACGCATCTGCTGGCCTTTTTACGCGACTTACATATTCGGCGTATTTTCATCGGCTACAGCCATACTTAAGCTCAAAACAAAAACTAAAATACACACTATATGTACACATTGATACCAATGTAGACAAAATAATAATTACTACTTTGTTCACATCACCGCCGCGCCGAAGCCAGAGCGAAGACGTTGACAATCTACTCAACGTAGATAATAAGTAATAAAATAAAACAAAAATAAACTATACTTGACGGTGATAACCTACCCTTAATCTTTAAAAATATATATTCTCGGGGATTACAAACTCCCTGACCTAAACTGGAAATCTAGTGATAGTGACACATGACATTTTAGATTGATATTTTTTTAATCTTTTCAGCATAACCTTTATGTACAACACAAATGAATGTTTACTACATTTATCTATATCTAACTATCCTAAATTATTCATTGAGAAATGTAATGATTCTATCTTGTGACACATGACATTCTAGATTGGCATTTTTTTAATCTTTTCAGCATAACCTTTATGTACAACACAAATGAACGTTTACTAGATTTATCTATATCTAACTATCCTAACTTGTTCATTGAGAAATGTAATGATTCTATCTTACCTGTTGATAACAATAAAGCGCCAAACCAAAACTCCATGAAGAAACTCTTAGCCACAAATGAGCCGATTTTGAATTTATAAATTATCATCTCTCTCGTGTCGACTGTTTTTTTATTGAAAAAACAATAGAACAAAAATGTTAAAAACTCACGGTGAACTGGTTTTGGCAGGTTAACTTTTGATCTGTTCTCTACCACGCTAATTTTTTTTTATTTTTTTTTTTACAGTAATACCGCACAAGAGTCCCAACTGCTCCCGTCTGGAGCCAGTGAGACTATGGCATCCCCAATTGGGGTATGTTGTGAGGCTGAGGGTATTGGGGAGGGGAGGGAGATAGGGAAGAGGAAGGTGGGGAAGTACCTGGCTATTCAGATCTGGTCACCAAACACGGCTAAAGCCATTTCAAGCAACGTTTCAATTCTGAATGGTGGTCTTACACCAGGGCGATACTGAGAGTATCTTCCACTCTGGAACGTGCCGCAAATATACTATAGATTATTTTAAATTAATTAATTGTGAAATAACACAAATTAATCAAATAAAATTTATTTGCGCACGCCGGGTTCGAACCCGCGACCGTCGGATCTGTAGTCAAAAGCGTATACCACTAGACCACGCCAGCCGTCATTACAAAGCATCTTCATGATGGGACAGCTCTGTGATAATGAGTTGAATTTCAATAAACTTTTTTCTATTGTTTCTTAGATCCGGCAATAGTGAGGAGAAAATATTTCAAATTGTTGTTATTATTTATGTACTAAATATGCTATAAGCAGTGATAATGAAGAGTCTAGAGTCGTTGCTAATAGTCAAATGTAGATTCGTTTTAATTAAAAAATTACTGTCTTGACGTGAACTATGAAGGAGATAAACCATCAGTTTCCTTATACCGTCGTTGGAAAAGTGGCGGGGCCCCTCCAATGGTCTTTTTTGTCTGACGTGAATACTGAAAATTCCTTAGATTAAATATTGTCCAGCACTATCAAACAGATTGAAGCTGAATCCGAGTTTCTCTGAACGGCCTCAAGCAGACGTTAGCGTGACATTGATAACTCCGCAATAACCATTTCAGGAAGTGACTCAAAAAACATGTATAAAACTACTGGGCATCAATTTGGACGCTGATCTAAGTGAACATAACTGTAAGCACTAGGTTCTCTCAAGTAAGGCAAATTAAAGCAGTCAGGAGAAACTTGCCAACAGAGGAGACTAAATTGTTAGTCAGTTCTTATATTGTTTCACATCTAGATTATTGTAATGCAATATATGCAAGTCTCTCCAAATACCAAATCAGCAAATTGCAATCCGCTTTCAACGCTGCGACAATACTTACGAGTATCACCGGTGCATCTAAATATTCCCGCATTTCAGAGCATCTCATAAATCTTCTCTGGCTCAAATGTCCTGAACGAATCCAGTTCAAGCTTTGCTGGATGGTATTTAAATCACTTAACGGAAAAACTTCCAAAAAATACCAATTGACGACAGTCAACCCTTAAGTCAGCAGCGTCTTCAGCTATCGGAAGGTTGAAAGAACCAAAGCGCTCACCAAATACTAAGTTCGTCAGCGTGCTTTCAGAGTGTCAGGACTGAAAGCCTGGAATGGACCGCACACATGATTTAAGAAATTTTATTTAAAGTTACGAGAAATATACACATTTCACTTTATTAACTTAAAAGTACACATTGAAAATAAAAATCTAAATATTATTGTTTACTACCTAAATTACATAAGTACATTATATATTTAGTATTTTTTTTTAGGTTAATTTCAGTTTTTTTTTTAAATATATTCATTCTATTTACTGATGTCAAGCTATTGAAAAGAAAATTGTATATGTGTACACCCTCGTGGCCTATGTTTATATGCCACTAGGGTGTACACTTAAATATATTCATTCTATTTACTGATGTCAAGCTATTGACAAGGAAATTGTATATGTGTACACCCTCGTGGCCTATGTTTATATGCCACTAGGGTGTACACTTAAATATATTCATTCTATTTACTGATGTCAAGCTATTGAAAAGGAAATTGTATATGTATACACCCTCGTGGCCTATATTTATAGGCCACGAGGGTGTACACATAAATATATTCATTCTATTTACTGATGTCAAGCTATTGAAAAGGAAATTGTATATATGTACACCCTCGTGGCCTATGTTTATGTTAATCTGTATAACAAAAAAAAATAGAGATGTACATATGTAAAAGCCCTATGGGCGTTTAAATAAAATAAAATTAAAAAATAAAATCGCTTTTAGTCTTTGCTGAATGTGTGTATAGTTTATTATGTTGTCTTGTGTAGTGTTCATTTACTTGTGGTGTTTTTATAAAAGTTGGGTTCATGCACAGACATAGGAATTAATAGACGAGAAGATAATGGCGAGGGGTAAAATCAACTGTTGAAGAACGAAGGGAGTGAAGCTGTCTGTGATTCGTCAATAAATCAATCTGACAGTAAATAGGCATCTCGCATTATAATATCACCATTTACTTCTTAAAAGTAAAATCTGCTTTTGAATGAATAGACATTATTACATGGGAGCGCAAATTACTCGCCACGTTATGAACAAATTTGCGAAGTCCAAATTCGGCAAAAAAATTCGGTTCTATTTTCAGAGTCGAATATTTCGTTTAAGTATTTAGTTAAGACACTTTTATAAATGTTCATAATTTACTTCCCAGCAACCAACCAGCATTGTGTTTCGCGTCCAGACGTTTCTCGATTTGATAGTAACAACTGATCTATATTATACGATGTGAATATGCTTAAAATAAAGTAAAATAATGCTTATATATGGAATGTAATACGACAATTGGGTTTATTCTCTTTTTCACATCTATTTTTACAAGTTTTCATAGCACAAGTCAACATTCTGCCGTGTTATTTCGTAAAATGAACCGATGATGCCTCGACCATAGTTCGCACAAGAATGATGACGTCACGTTTTCAAATTTCACTTGAGGCCATACGCGAGCACAGCCGGCTCCAATGGAACTGGTATGGGGAGTGGGGATAATACGCTTTTAATCACTTAGGGCAGGTCTACTAATATTCATATGTCTATGGGTTCATGTGTATAAATCCATATTTTTGGAGATTAATAAGCATATGTTATATTCATCTAATTTTCTGATTTTCAGTAATTTGCACAATTTTTTGGTGAGGGTATAACTAACGAACTAACTAATCATCACGCCGTTTCCCCGCAGGGGTAGGCAGAGAGGACGGACCGCCAAACATCTCGGTCTTGGCACACACTTCTTACCTCATTCACATTCATACATCCTCTCATACAAACTCTTCTATTATTTTGACTCTTGACATGGCCCGACTCGAGTATCTGATTCACTTGATCGTGGCATGTCTTCCTCGGGCGTCCCCGACTTCTGCTACCATTCGCATTTGCATCATATATCCTCCTTACACTCCTTTCTTCGCTCATTTTCTGTACATGCCCAAACTATCCAAGCGTCCCTTTCTTGATCTTACTCATTACGCTTACATCAGCCTTGCACTCTTTGCGGATCTCCACATTCCTCACACGATCATACATGGTTTTACCACACATACGCCTCAGAGATCTCATTTCAACAGCATTCAATCTACTTTCATCCTTTCTTTGCTAGTTCCATGCCTCACTTCCATACATCAGGGAAAATAAGGGTATCTGGGTTATAATTAAAAAGTTTTTTCTAACATAATTCTGTATTATTTGTTGGTCGTTTAAATATGAAATATATGTGTTTCCCAATATTTTAATTGAATAATTTAGACGGGACTGGATTAAACTAAACTATAATCCCTTTGTTTACTTGTTTTGGTAGAAGATGGGCTATTCTGCCAAATACACCAATTAGTGATATTTTTTCTTTAAGTTCATGTAGGTTCTACTTAAATGATAATGGCTTATAGATATGTAGTCCCACATATTTTTCACCATCTGAAAATGTCATGGTTTTTGAGATGGCGTTTTGCTTTGTGATGAGATTAAGATCATGTAACTTGTTTATATTTTTAATATTAATTGTTGATATATTTTTAATTAGTGAGTTGTTTAGTATGTTAAGATACAGTTGGGATTTTGTTAATAAGTTTTGCCGAAGTAAGATATAGCAGTATCATCTGCGTATAAGAAATATTCGCCATTTAGGTTTAATTGACATATATCATTTATATATATTTGAAAAAGGAGTGGCCCTAATATGGATCCTTGGGAAACTCCATAATTTATGTTAATGTATTGACTGTTATTGTTATCTAAGTTGACATATTGGATTCTGTAATTTAGGTACGATTAAACGAAGTTAAAAATGTGAATGCATGTCCATTTCCTAATAAAATATTAGTCATTCAGAATATATCTGAATACGCGCTCTCCCAAATGACCTTGGACGAATAAATATAATGGATGAGATCCAAAAATATTATTATTTTTAAGAAAACGCGTTCCGACTTCCTCACAACATATTCATTCTTTACTGATGTTTTAGGCTTAGACTTTCGTTATAGTTCTCCACTCCCGTTTTTAACAGGAAAGCGAATAATTTTATCAGAAGTTACAGACATAAAAAAAAAAAATTGATCTACTGTCGTCTTTCGCCAGGACGTAAATCGTAATTTAACTGCTTAATTTTTTTGTATTTTTTCTCGATCTCAGCTCTTCATGTTTTTAAAACATTTTTTCCTTTTTACGGCAACTAAGAAGTTGATAAAGTTGCCAGTCTATTCTTCAAAGCACTTTAAAATTCATTGAACACCTGACATTAACCCCCTAGCGACCATATTTTTTTCATATATGACTAAAAAATTTCTACTTCGGACTCGATTTACTCGAAAACGAAATCTCAAAAAATACTTTTAGAACAAAATTGATTACAAATGAGATGTAGATTCACCAGTTTCTCCGAGATGCACTACGAGTTTTCCGACAAATATATGTGCAAGAAATTTTAAAAATTTTATCTATTAATATTTTACGCATACAGTTTATAAAAAAATGTCTTTGTAACAAAACTGCAGAACTCAATAGAGAAACCAATTATCGTATGTGAATTGGAGAGTAACAAAAATGATTACCAATTTATTTTCCAAAAGTAGGTTATATGTTAATATATAGATCACCAGTATTTTATTACAAGCACAAGTTTTAAATTAAATTATTGAGACGAAAGTCGTTATCTGCATTATTATTGATATTCAATCATTATTCTATAGACGACCACAGCATCATTCGATCCTCCCATGGGAAAGGTATCATTGTCAAATCCTTGTTAATTTCAAGGACTTCATAAGTTTCCTTGGTCGCTAGAGTCCATGGTATGAGTTCGGAACTAGAATCTTCAGGTGTGGGATTCCTGTCGAACAATAATACATATTAAAACAAATAAAACAGCTAACAGCCCTGAGAGCGTTTTACTTAAATAAATACTGAAGAACTTTGGGTGACGAAAAGTAGCATCCATTTCAAGATGTTATGGTTCACATTGGCAATGCTAGGAGTTTATTAAAATTAACTTAAAATAACCAAGCCCTTAAACTGAATTTATGAATTCGCGTGGATCATGAATATGTTTTCTTTAAACCGTCTAATGACGGTGTACAACAGCATATTATTTCAAATGATCTGCATGAGGGTAAGTATATGACATATATTCCTAGCTCTTAATTAATACCTGCCTAATTGATAATAACCCGAGTTTTAATATAGATATATAAAGCTAATAGACTTAAGTTGCTATTTTTAAGGATATCCTGTCTCGGAAAAACGACCTCTTCTCCTCTTAACTTTAGACTATCTTATGATTCATTTTTGCTCGAAGGCACACTCACTATTGACGTCCGGGAAAAAATGACATCTCTGCCCTTCGAATTTAGAAGACTGTAAGGTCCATTTTTGCAAATCCCACGATTGCTGATAAGCGACCTTGGTGCCCCTTAACCCGGACGGTGACCGGGTATGTCATCAAAATGACAATTCAACATACCTCCAAAAAGTGATATAAAGTCATGAAAAGTGATGAAATAAAAACTAGGTTACATAGATAACTATTACACCTAGTTTTTGTTTCATCACTTTAAATGACTCTACATCAATTTTTAAAGGTGTGTTAAATTTTCATTTTGATGAAATATCATGGAACTATATTTAATTAATGGAACCGTAAAGTACCCGAGATGGGCATCATACTAAGCGTATCGAACTACGCGACCCGAGTGGCTTAGTGAAAAATATAAGCGGTAAGCTCCTAGGCCCTTTTTTGAAACATATGGTTCTTTCTGAAGCCTTGACCCGAAGTGACTCAGTTGCAGGTTGACAAAATTGAGCGGTTAACTCCCTGGGCCCTTTGCGAAGGCACACGCTGTTTGCTTCTTCAACATTCAAACACCAAATCCTACTTTTTTAAAGTTAGTTTAAATTAATTCATTTTAACCTATTAGATGCCTGCAACGAGAAAAAATTGTTGGCACACACTCCTCGCTTCATCCACATTCAAACATTAAATACATTATGTAGGAAAACAATCCATGCCTCATCCTCATTAAACACCAAAATTCATATTTTTTGTTCATCAGTTTACACAAATATTTATTACCTATTAATTGCCCGCAACGGGCAACAGCTAGTCGCTATTATTTCTTCAAAGGATGGTGGAATATAAATGAATGTAAGCTTACCCAAACTTGGCAAAGTTGGTCCACATCTCAAGCAATTGTCGTCGAACTTTGAGATCGGCTGGTGTTACAGTATCATAATTTATATTTGCCATTTTAGTCAGGTACATTAATTCAGAACCATGACACGCTCCGCTCCCTTTGAAGGCCTTAAAAATTTCAAGGTTAAATTCAAAACTTCCTTCAAATGAAAAAAGATAACCGTAACCACGAATTCCGTAGTCAACGTAATAATGGAAGGATTTTTCGATTCCTGCGACAAACAGCAAGTCGGAGAGATAGTTATCAACTTGTTCAGCCTCTGATTGATTGCTCACGTTGTAAACACTTGTCAAATCTTTATTCAGTTTTGTTCCATCTCCAACGCTGAATGATGACATATAATCTGTATACTGTCTTGCAATAATATTTGACACGTGTTTTCCATAAAAAATTTTGAGAATACTGCCTTCGTTGCTGCAAAATCCCATTATTATAGGAACCTTGGTGAATTTCCCCCGTTTCAGGACTTCGAGTGGTTCGGTTGTTAAAAATGAATTAACCTTTTCAAAAGACTTCTCTACGACAGGAGCGAATCCAAATAATTCGCCAGATTTTAATGAATCTTCATCAATTATTTTATCCATCGCTACGACAAGCTCCCTATCGCCAATGCTCTGCAGCTGTTGAATTAAATCAACAGTATCGTTTGTTGTTATACCAAGGACACTTTTAAACTTTTGAACCTGTTGAGCAGGATTTTTATTCCTCGCCCAAGGGTTCAATGATGATCCTGATTCGAGAATCGCTTTATGGAATAAGCCTTCCGACAATGGAGAAAGCATTTGGTAATCTATAGAAGCGGAACCTGCGCTGCATCCGAAGATGGTGATATTGTTCGAATCTCCATTGAACGATTCGATATTCTCCTTAACCCAAGCCATGGCAAGAGTCCGGTCTTTTAATCCAGCATTTCCGGGAACTTCGGGAACATCGAGACACAGAAATCCCAGAACACCAAGCCGATAATTGATGGTCACTAAAATTACATCCTGTTCTAGTAAAAGATCTGCTTCGAATCCCTCTGAACCTCCACTACCGCTCCTGAATCCTCCGCCATGTATCATCACCATCACTGAGTATTTCTCGTCACTGGGATTCTTCGGTAAACTGGGCGTATACACGTTTAAATACAGGCAATCCTCGCTTCCAAGCAACTCGCCACTTACAAACATGTTCACTTGGGTACATTGGCTTCCTTCCTTTAAAGCCAACTTTCTTCCTGACCATGGCTTTACTGGAACAGGGTCCTAAAAAAAATAAACCATGTTTCCTTATTAAATATCAAATTACCTGTATTTTATCCTAAACATTATCAAATAATATTATAATGTATAAAATGGCGCTTGGCAATTAAAAAGAGATATAATCCGAATATAAAAGAGTATCATTGAAGAAGAAGATAATACTAAAAAATCTAAACAAAACATGAAACAGAACAAAACATAACAAGAATAAATAAAAAGTGACGGTCTCAACTGGGAATCGAATCCAGGATATCTGTCGTCTCTAACCACCCGGTCATTGGGACCTAGTTATTTTACGTCATCATTGTCGATCTCATATTTCAAATTCATAATTTACAATGGTATCTTCAATTAATTTTTCCCATATTTTTGGCTGTTATCTTTTTGAATGATTACAAAGCTTAAAAAAATGTGTTTGTAACCTAGATGGTGTCCCGGATAAATATATCCGATATTTATTTATTCAAAAATATACGGCACAATACGTGGCATTAACATAGGTATAAAGTCATCAACAATAACATGTCAATGACAGTTGTCGAGTTTTTGTTTTGATCTTAATAATTAATGTTTTTTTTAACAAGTATTGAGCTAAAATAGTCTATAAAACCAAATAAATAAAAATTATATATTAACAAATAAATAGTGTTTGAAAACAAAACTATTATTTAAACTTCTGTGTGCAGTGAATCTGTTTCTTCTTAAGGCTATGCCATACGTCGTGTAATATTTTGAATCGAGCCGCCATCAATAATACTCCTTACGTAGATGGCGATAAGGCTTAAATTCCCGCATAACACCATCCAGCTGTTTTGATTTAGGCAAGAAAAAAACATGGCTAAAAAGTGCCTTTTATTTTATTCTGTGGATGTTCATGCATAAGTATTTAAATGTTTTCCGATCATTTTATAAATAACTTAATTTGCCACATTATACAATAAAACCGTAACCGAAAATGGGTTCGTAAGTAGGAAATTTTGAACTTTAAAGCAGTTTTCATAGGCCTTATAAATTTATTTTTTTTGGTTTTTAAAAAGACTTATGTAAAAAATACTCGATTATTTTAAAGGCCAAGATGTATTATACTCGCGGTATTTATTTAAAGCATCTGAAACATTTCTAGGCGACCAAATTTTCAAACCAAAAACACATGATTTTGCATTACTACGTATAGCATCGCCTTAATAATTATAGTGCCAAATGAAACGCATTATTGACGTAATCCGTCAAAAATATATTTTTTGCTTATATAATCTCCTTTTTCCTAGTAAACTATAGTGTTAAGTGATTAAACAACATTGCCCTTCGGCATTAGTGCCTGTGAACATTCCCTTCAATTTATAAATATCGTGAATGTGAAATATGCTTGTCATCGTGATAGTTTAAGCAAAACAAAGAAACTTATATCGTGCTGCAAAAAGGTTTTATACGACACAACTCTCTGCACCATTCAACGAACAGTGCAAAATATAGTGAACTTAAAAAAAATAAAAAAATAAAACAAAAACTTATAAAATAAAATAAATCCTGTGTCATCAATCTAAAACATATTAGTAATATTCACCGTCCTTCGAAAGGTGTTGATAGCTCCGTGGGCTAAAACGCATCTTTCTCGGTTCGATCCTCATACCGGCGAAGATAATGAAACTAACCTTTTAATTTTATTTTTGATTTTTGATAATAATAAGCTAAATTCATAACAATAAATTTTATTTGTTAATAATAATAATATCAATATAAAAATTTAACTAAGCTATTTTCATAACAATAAATTTTATTGTTAATAATAATAATATATATTCTTAGAAATGCTAAGAACTTTTTTCCATAGGAAAGCTCATAGCTCAGAAATACACAAAATAATTTGCAAGGCAGATAGAAATATTACACCTTTAAATTTATACGATGAGAATGCCAACATTTTTATAAATCCCAACCAGGAACTATTAGATTCCTGGTCAAATAAAATTTTACACGCAAAACACTTCAATTATCTCAACCAAACGTATGTTGACAAATTTTCGTCAAACAAATGGTAGAGTATTGGAGAGTTGAGCGCAGAAATAGAAGGATTTATGCTTGCCATTCAGGATAGTGTCATTAATACTAAAAATTATAGAAAGCATATAATCAAAGATACAAATCAAATTGATGATTTGTGTAGAAAATGTTTGGCTTTTCCGGAAACTATAGAACATATTATATCGGGATGTTCTATATTAGCACCGTCCGAGTATACATTTAGGCACAATCAAGTTTTAAAAATAATTCACCAAAATTTGGTAACTAAACATAACTTGATTGACTGCCGTAATATAGTACCATATTATGAATACGAACCAAATTCATTTTTAGAAAACGAATTTTATAAAATATATTATGATAAAACTATACTAACAGACCGAACGATTAGTCATAATAGACCCGATATAGTTTTACATGACAAAATTAAAAAAATAACTTATATCATTGATGTCGCTATTCCAAATTCCTGTAACATTAAAAAATCTGATAATGAAAAAATAAGAAAATACACAGATTTAGGAAACGAAATAAAAAGAATTTGGCATTCTCAGACTATAAAAATATTACCATTCGTTATTTCGGCTACTGGCATTATACCTAGCTCTCTCATTAAAAATTTAGGCGTATTAGATCTATCAAAAAATTTATATATAAAGATGCAAAAGTCGGTCATTTTGAATACATGTAGGATAACGAAAGATTTTTCAAAAATTTATGTTGAGGGATCAGTAGGATTTATAGGCCCTGTTAGAAGTTCTACCGAGCCGAACCCTCTGATATGAAAATATCTGGAGTCGGTGAATTTTTTTTTCCCATTTGATCTCTGGTGAGTTGACGTGTTGTTGTTCTTGTATTGTTTTGTATTTATTTTACTTATATAATGCACTTGCATAGTGTTGATTGACTAGCTGATCATTTGTGGAAAAGTGAGTGGAAGGGTTTAGTTTTTCCTATGGGGAAGATTTAACCCGGACAACAAAATCGGAAGCATAAAAAAACTCAATTTAACACCTATCGACACAAAAATAAATATGGAGAACTTCACCTGCAGCAAGTGTCCAGAACCAATAATCACAAAGGAGTCAATGTTTTGGTACTCTTCCTGCGAAGAGAGTCTCCACTTCGCCTGCGGCGGCATTACTGAGGGTCAATACCGGAAGCTCTCCCAAGAAAAACGCGCCAACACCAAATGCAGTGGATGTAAGACGGAACCTCGTCGAACGGCGCGTTCAACTTCCACATCGAGCAAAGAGAACGCACCTCCTCCTGCCAACGTCAGCAAACCAGGACTAACCCCAGGGAAACTTTTCTAATAGAGGAACTCCGCCAAATCAAGGTGGAACTCCAAGAGTTCAAGAGTATCCAATCAAAAGTGACAGTTTTATATGATGAATTCAAAGAATTCAAGAATTCAATGACCTTTTTCAACTCAAAAATGGAGGGATTTGAGGACGAATTGAAAAAGGTAATGCATAAAATGAAAATCATAGAGTCCGTCGAAAAGAAAAATATGGAACTCGAAGCAAAAATAACAATGCTCGAGTTCAAACTCGACGATCAAGAACGCCAACAAAAAAATGTCGTTGCTGAAATAAGAGGAATACCGGAGGCTGAACGAGAAAAAACAAAGCAACCTACCTGTTTCAAGTATCTACTCGCGACAATAATACTGCAGCCCGTCTGGGATACTACGAGAACTCGCCAGAAGGTTCGAGTCTACGGCCTATGCATAATCGCCGCAATATCGAAGGTTCCCGAAACACACAGTCTGTGCGAGTGCCTAGAATTTAGTTGCCATCCATCTACCTACTGCTACCGTCGGCCGTGAAGTATAAATAAGCCCGACGCAGCGAGTCAGTCAGTCAGTCAGTCATCTTTCAGCCGTCAGTTAAATCAACGAGTGTTAACCCGCGCTTCTCTTACTAGCGCAAAGGACAATTTACCCGGCTTCGCCCGTACCATCATGGACTCCATCGGGACACCATCATAGCGCCTCGGCCACGTCCGCGGCCAGCGCTACTCGGATTACAAGCGCCCTGGTTCCAGTGTCTCTGACCAGCGCTTCTTCCACGCTACCATGACCACCACGAGGACACGCAGCATCCTTACTGGTCTACATCGTTCCCGCTCAACCGCCTACAAGGTCCGCCGCACCTTCGGCCTCCGTCAGCACTGGAGTATTGATTCCACAGATCGCCAGTGCCTGACAGCCATCGAGTCCCGGTCACCAGCGCCCGGCGTCGACTCACTGACCCGCGCCTGACCTGCCAACACATCACAGCAGCAACCGGAGTATTCTACATCTGTCCTTCATCATCTCCTTGTCACGGCTACTGACTCACCAATAAACACATGTGACCTTCACACTTTCTTTCATTTCGTGCCTCACCAACGATCCCCAAACATTATTTTCAACATAAGTCAAGAAGTACGCACAACCACCACTAAAAATGATATCGAGAGAACCTTTACAGCTCCTTGTAAACCAACCCCAACAAAAAACCGGCCTATAATTGTACGGTTCAAAGACATTCACTTAAGAGATGAATTCTTAAGTTGTGTAAAAAGATACAATTTGAACGCCACCACAAAGGAAGACAAACTTAACACGAGCTCCATAGGCCTCTCCGGACCACGTACGCCAGTCTATATATTAGAACACTTAACAACAACAAATAAACGCTTACTTTACCTGGCGAAGAAGACGGCTACGGAAAAAAAGCTAGCTTACGTATGGGTGAAAGCGGGACGGGTCTACGTACGCCAAACAACAGAATCACGAGCTATCCACATTACCTCGGAAAATATTCTTCTCACACTATGACTCACTAATACAAGCATACATACATCATTTTACTCAAACACCACACACACATCTGTACGTTCCCAAATCTTATCATTGTGGGTATACTTAAATAACTTTAAAAAAGAAAATATAAATGATTAAAGTATCTTTTGATATCCCCGAAGAAACCATTTTTTTTATTTTTTTTTATATTAACTCCACACAGGAGGCCCTGAAGAAAATAATTTCCCTCAGGGCCTATGTCATCTTTGGGGATGCTGTGTGGAGGGTCTTTTTGTGGAGAGGAAGGAGTGAACATGGGTCTTGAAGAGTCCCATGTTGTAGGAGGGAGGAAACACAGAGGCCGGCAGTTCGTACCACCATACTCACATGTAACAAAAATGTGATTGATAATCCCGAAGACATGAATAAATATTGTTGGGAATCGTACGGTCTGAAAATTATTCACCAAAACATTAGAAGTATTACCAACATTGATGACTTTCTCGTATTTCTTGACCAACTTAATTTCACATTCGATTTGCTAGTTCTAATTGAGTGCTGGATTAATAAATACTTCACTGCCAAAAAGATACAAAATTATACTGCGTACCACACAACCAGTATAATAAATAAAGCTAGTGGTATAGTAATCTATGTCAGGGACGGTATACAGAAGCAAGTTGATGAACTCATTTTAACACAAGCAAATTGTCTAAAAATTGTGCTTAACAAAAACCTATGCATTTTTATAATCTATACATCACCATCATTTCACAACATCGATCCATTTTTAAATTCACTCCACTCTATCATTAACAACACAGAAAACCCAGAACACCAAATAATCATTGGAGACTTGAATATTAATACTATTCTTGACAATCATCGCCAATCCGATGATTATTTGTGTTTTCTCACTGAAAACGCTTTTACTCCGATAATTGACACCCCCACTCGAGTACAAGGCGCAAGTAAATCATGCTTGGATCACATCAACGTTAAAAACATTGATTTCACAAACTCATTTGTTATACACACAACAATTTCAGATCATTATACCACAGCGCTCGGCCTAAGAAATAAACCTTTCTCTCCTCCTAAAAATAAATATATTTCTAAAATAAGTTATCACGCACTAATTGAGGAGACTGACAACAGAAAAGTGGCAAAACGTAATAAACCAGACTGACCCTGAGCAAGCAATGCAGCAATTTATCACTAAATTACAATACTACATATCTAATCACACTACTAACAAAGTTATACCGAACAAACAATTTAAACTCATGCCATGGATCACCCCTGGCCTAGTCAAATCCATCCACAGACGTAATCAAATACATAAAAATGCTAAAAGGCAACCAGATAATATTCTAGTTCAAGAACAATATAAGAAATATAGAAACTTATGTAAAAAACTAATTATTTCCACTAAAGAAAATTTCTACAAACAACATATATACGAAAACACTATAACTCCAAAACGTTTCTGGGAAATATTTCGTAAAATTACCAAAACAAAAAACAGCAAATCGTCTTTCATACAATCATTTGATATGAAAAACACAAGTACTACTAACCCAAAATTGATGGCTAATTTTGGTAATCAATATTTCACTACAGTAGGAGCCTCTCTCGCAAATAAAATCCTTGAAAAATGTAAGAAAACTGAATCTGAACTAGCCAACATACCTACAACTGATCTTAGTCTTAAAACAGACGAGATTCAAACAACGATTAATGAAGTCATGAAAATGATAGATGAGCTGAAGTCATCAAATGCCTGTGGGCCAGACAAAATTTCCTCAAATCTGCTGAAAGTATTGAAACCACTTATAGCGAGTCCCATTGCATACATTTGTAATCTTAGTTTCAAGACAGGCACATTCCCAAACCACTTAAAACAATCAGTTGTTATATTGATTCATAAAAATGGAAACTAATCGGATATGCATAACTATCGGCCAATATCTCTACTCAACTCATTCTCAAAAATTATCGAGAAAATCGTAAAAAATCGTCTCACCCTCTATCTTGAAAGACATAAAATCTTATCTAATAACCAGTTCGGCTTTCGACCAGGTCTAGGAACAGAAAATGCTATTGCTAAGCTGGCGGATATTATTTCCAATAATATTGACCGGGGTAATAAATTCATCACTCTCTTTTTAGATCTTGCCAAAGCTTTTGATACCATCTCGCATAAAATACTTATAAAAAAACTAAAGGCTATAGGTATTCAGGGACTGCTATACTAATGGATGGATAGTTACTTAACTAACAGATACCAAAAAGTTAAAATTAATGATACTGTTAGCGATCCCCCCAGAATTTGGTGTACCCCAAGGGAGTACCTTAGGACCTATTTTGTTCAGTATTTATATCAATGATCTGTGTAACAGCAATTTTTCCAATCATATTATAACATTTACAGATGATACTGTCTTAATATTTGAAGGAAAAACATGGATCGATGTACACTACAAAGCAGAAAGTGTAATAAAACAGCTATAACTTTGGTTAGACTATAATCTGTTGACACTCAATTCGGAAAAAACTAAATTTATACGATTTAGTGCGACAGAAGCTTTCCAACCCGAGGAAGCATATAATATTATTATACATAAATGCATTGACTCCACTACCTGTAATTGCTATAAATTGGAATGCGTTGACAGTATAAAATACCTTGGTGTTATATTAGACAAATATCTTAGATGGGACGGACACATAGATCTAGTTGCCACAAAGGTTAGAAAGCTTACGTACACGATTATGACAATCAGAAATATCTTACGTAAAAAAGAATTGAAACTCATCTATGATGCTATGTGTGGATCACTTCTAGACTAGGCATCCTTGGGTTGGGGTGGGTGTGCAAAAACTGTTTTGGACAAATTAGCAAAAGCTCAAAAATCACTACTAAGGGTAATCCTCAAAAGACCCTTTAGATATCATAGCGATGCACTATTTGAAGAATTCCGAGTTCTGGATGTTAGACAACTATGCATGAGAAAATTAATTTTAAACACCCATCAACAACGCCACCTCTACCCATCTAGTAACCACTCTCACGACACCCGTCACTCACGGAGAAATCCAATTGTACCACCCACAACTAAAAAATCTCTCGCTCAAAGACATTTCTCATTCTTAGGTCCAAAACTATACAACTTCATGCCTGATGCTTGGAAAAAGGAAAACACAGCTATTCTTCATAAATTGACCACTAATTGGTTTCATCAATTAGGTGGAAAGGAGAGTGAACTTTTACTACACAAAAAATTAAATCAAACACAAACCAAAAACAACAACAAAAACTCCAAAAAAAAAAAAACCATCTAAAAGATACCTTTATGTTCTAATCTTTATCATTATGTGTATATATGTACCTACCTAGTACTTTTAAATTAGAATGCTACCCAAGCAGCAGTCAATCTTATGTTTAATTGGATATTTTATTTTATTGTATTTCTTCTCTTTGTTATTCATATTTATACAAAATATGTTAGTAGGCTTAGGCACCAGTTAAAAGTACAAATACCTATTATTTCATTATTATTTTAATACTATACTTATCAAACAACTTATCAAAATGTTAATACTCATCCTAATTTGACTGTCCTAAAACGGGAATCCTCCTAGTTGGGCAGTCAAAACATTTCTTAAATAATGTATATAAATGTGTAATCTTTTACTAAATAAAAAAAAATAAAAAAGTAACAAGAACAAATTACAAAGTGCAAGTAAATATAAAACTACAAAAGGCAACAGAAAAAAAATGTTAAAATGACGTGAAAATGAAATATAATAAATTATTTTCCATTGATGCCAATCTGTACAAACCCATAAATAACAGTTTTCATCAAATTACAGGTGACTTAAGTAGCGTAGCTATCTGTTTGTTGTCAGAATAACCATTTATTTTTATGGTTCAAGAAAAGACAATAAGAAAAAAAAAAAATATATATATATATATAATTGTAAGAAATTCAATATTCTCTCGCTGCAGCAGCTAGTCCAGTTTCTTCACCACCTAGGATTCTTGCTGCAGAGTCTCCAGTTTCTATCTTCGTCGAACGTCACAGCGGTGCTGCCAAGGTCTGTTATCTATGTGATGATATTGTGTCAGCGCTTTATTAGCAGCAGACACATACCTGGATGGATGACGAACCTCATGTTGGCACTGTTGGTGGACTCTCTCCCTGCAGCAGCTGGTCCAGTTTCTTCACCACCTAGGATTCTTGCTGCAGAGTCTCCAGTTTCTATCTTCGTCGAACGTCACAGCGGTGCTGCCAAGGTCTGTTATCTATGTGAGGATATTGTGTCAGCGCTTTATTAGCAGCAGACACATACCTGGATGGATGACGAACCTCGTGTTGGTACTGTTGATGGACTCTCTCGCTGCAGCAGCTGGTCCAGTTTCTTCACCACCTAGGATTCTTGCTGCAGAGTCTCCAGTTTCTATCTTCCTCGAACGTCACAGCGGTGCTGCCAAGGTCTGTTATCTATGTGAGGATATTGTGTCAGCTCTTTATTAGCAGCAAACACATACCTGGATGGATGACGAACCTCGTGTTGGCACTGTTGGTGGACTCTCTCGCCGCAGCAGCTGGTCCAGTTTCTTCACCACCTAGGATTCTTGCTGCAGAGTATCCATCTTCTATCTTCATGTCACCTGTTCCTGTTCTTCATTCTACTTTACTTAACTTCACTCTATTTTGGTAATATTTATATTTTTTGTAATACCTGCATCAACTGTAAAGCGCCCCTGAGGTGATAACTCACAAAAGCGGCGCTATAAAAATTATCCAATTATTATTATTATTATTATTATTCTCTTAAGTGAAAACTTTAGTAAGAGACATATAAATGTAACACTATCAGATAATAAAGTTAAAATACAAGGATCAAAAACAAGAAATATAAAAGGCTTTACAAACATTGTCTTATCAAACAACTATACCTACTTTGCATACGCATTAATTAAGAATTTGCATCGACTATGTTGGTTTCATTTATGCATTACATATTATAATATAAAATTGCACATACTAAAAAAAAAACTTTTTATTATACACATAAAATTGAAGAGAATAAATCATGAAATACATTTCTTACCAATCGCACAATCGATCTCATATCTAATTATCTTGAAGGTAATTAATTATCTTGTTGCAACTATGTGTTTCAAATTGAATTCATTAATGTACGTAAGCAGTAAACAAGTTTACTTTACTGAATGGTCTGAAATATTAAATAGAATTGAATGGAAAATACCCATTATTTTTAATGAAAAACATTGTAGACGAATTCGATTAAAATTGCTGAGATTGTGTTCAACATAATATAATAACATTCTCTCTGAAGTAGATATCTTCAAGTTCACGAAAATAAATGTAAAAACCCTGTTAAAAATGAATACTTATCCCAAATAAACCAAAGTACATACATTATGTTTCATGTTTCGTTTAGATTTATTACTATTATCTTCTTCTTCAATGACATATCATATTGATATGTCATTGAAGAGAAAAAAGAAGATGTTACTCCAATAATATAAATAAGAGTCTTTTTTTAAAAAAAGATGGAATCATTTTGAGATAATTTATTTAATGAGATGGCTTTGAAATATTCATTTCTAAAAACCTCAATTCATGATGTTGCTGGTCATGTACAAAGTCGTTAAAAAGAATAATTATGCAATAACGGCATGAGACGATGTAGTAGTGTTTGCCAAGATACGGTTGTGTTGTGTTCATCCAAATGACCACGTAATTTAGTGACATAAGTATAAATAGTTCACAATTCCAGGGATTTTATTTTCAGTGGTGTAGATTACACCAATAACTTACCTTAAATCTAAAATCTCCAGTTGGAGGCTCGGCGAAAGGAATCCCTTTGAAATAGACATATTTCTTTCCATTATCTGTAATTGCCTCTCCACCTTCCAGCTCCCCCTGCTTCACTGTGATCACTGGGCCTGCTATACTGTCGTCAAAACTATCCAAATAAGTATTTAACAGAAACAAAAGAACTTGTAAAGATTTACAAACTTATCTGCATGACTAAATTATGTGCTAACGAGGAATTAACGTGTTTTTGCACTTGCGACATATGTAGCGACACCTCTATCGTTGCAACTTTTGATAGAACTGCGATAAGTTTGTTTATCTGAACTATAAAATGCAATTCGTTAATAAAAGTCTTGCAAACGGACGCTCACCAAAGGAGTACGTTTAATATTGCTCAGATACGTTTTGTCTTGTAAACAGGTTTTACCAGAGTGATTGCACAGATTATTTTAATATGCTAATCAACATAACAAATAATTACCTACGAGTATTTATCGCAATAAGATGACATCAATGTCAAGAGCCAGACAAATATAAAAAATTTTAAATTGGATATAAACAAGTAGTAAACACCTAATTATATCATTAATTGCAGACAGATAAAATACGATATGCTTTAAGTGGATACCTATAACCTGTGTACTGTGTACCTAACGTAAAGGTTTGTTCTATTTATTCTTGAAAATACCTCAGTTTCAAGAAAATTGAAACCATCTTCAATAATTGGTAGCTTATATATTTCTTTATGTCCTCAATTTCACCATTCGATCGTTTATCAGATGATATTCTTTATAAATATCTGTAAATCTGTCATCTTGTGCAAGTCCTATATTCGTTAGAGTAAGCACTGTTAGCAAAATGTGAAACGGCTTCATATAATTATAAAATCATTTTGAATCCTCCAACAAAAGAAAAGTAGTAAGCGTAATCGATTTATTGGTAAGCACCACGCAATATTCATCTCTGGTTGTCACCATTGAAGTAATAATCATGTATTGTTTCATAGTACTTTCACACAAAACAAAGTATTGAATTCCTTAAGTCTAAACTTTAGGGTAATATTCTAGGGCTTCAAGTACTCCGTAGATAATTGACAGGTTAGCATAAAACTTATCTTGTACTTTAAACCGCTGTGAATGAACGGTTTAATTTGACTGCATAATTTTTCTGTTATTTTTTCGATCTAAGCCCGTTATTTTTTTTTTTTACTTTTTTCCTTTTTACGGCAACTAAGAAGTAGAAAAGTTGCCAGGTCTATGCTTGGACGAACTTTAAAGTACATGGAACACCCTACATTAACCTCCTAGCTGCCAAATTTTTCAATCTTACTAAAAAATTTCAATTTCGGACTCGATTTACTCGAAAACGAAAGCTCAAATAAAAAAATTATAGAACAAAATTGATAAAAAATGAGGTGTAGATTCATCAGTTTCCCCGCTTGTTCTACGAGATTTCCGACAAATATACGTGCAATATTTTTTTATAATTATTATTTATTTTAATTAATCTTTTACATACTTTTACATTGTATAATTTATATTTTAAATGAATTAAAATTTATTAGTTTTTATCAACTAATATCAACAATTTTTGAATATGGAATTTCAATCCTTTAGTTTCTCTTTGAAATTTAAATATTAATAACTATAATTTATAATTTTGTTCCATTGTTTTTATATGGAACTGGCGCCCTAATTGTTAATCTTAATGACATTTAAAATAAGAATTCATTATTTTACTACCCACAATTTATTATAACTTACCATCAAACCACCATGTTAATTATTTTAACGTAAAATAAGACCGACCTACTAACGTTTCTTCGAAATTAGTCGCTCCCTGAGATTATTTCAATTTAATTAAATTATTGAGTATCTTTCTATATTGTTATACAACAAATTATATTTCTATTATATGAATTTTTTATTTTAGATAATCATCCTTTTTATATTCTTACAAATAATATCTAAATTAATCTTTGTTACATTGGCGCACAACGTGGTTTTGTTTGTCTTCATTTTAAATAATTGCATCATAATATTAAATTGCCCTTTTATGCTATATTTAAATTTTAATTTAATAGAATTTTCATACCAAATTATAAAATGTTTTCTTTTTATCAAAACTGCAGAACTCAATATAGAAATTAATTCTCGTGTGTGAATTGTAGAGTAGCAAAAATACTAACTATTTTATTTTCCAAAAGTAGGTTGTACGTTAATATTTAGGTCACTAATATTTTATTACAAGCACAAATTTTCAATTAAATTATTAAGACGAAAGTTGTTATTGCGTTATTGTGGATATTCAATCATTATTCTATAGTAGACCACAGCATCATTCGATCCTCCCATGGGAAAGGTATCATTGTCAAATCCTTGTTAATTTCAAGCACTTCATAGTTCTCCTTGGTCGCTGGAGTCCATGTTATCAGATCAGAACTAGATTCTTCAGGTGTGGGATTCCTGCGGAACAATAAAACATATTAAAACAAATAACATAGCAAACAGCTCTGAGAACTACTAAAAATGAACTTCGATTAACGAAAAGTATCATCCATTTCAAGATGTACCCTTAAACATTGACAAAGCTAGGAGCATATTAAAAAATTAACATATAAAACCATACCCGTACTTATTTGTGAATTCGTCTGGATCATGGATATTTTTACAAGGATAGTGGGTGACTGGTACGAGGGCAGTACGGTTGAGTTGTTCCGGGCTGCAATGCACAGGGAGAATCTCCCAAGGATGGTGAAAAATAAATAAATGTAAACTTACCCAAACTTCGCAAAGTTGGTCCACATCTCAAGCAATTGTCGTCGAACTTTGAGATCGGCTGGTGTTACAGTGTCATAATTTATATCTGCCATTTTAGTTAGGTACATTAATTCAGAAACGTGACACGCTCCACTCCCTTTGAACGCCTTAAAAATTTCAAGGTCAAATTCAAAACTTCCTTCAAATGAAAAGAGATAACCGTAACCACGAATTCCATGCTCAACATAATAATGGAAGGATTTTTCGATTCCTGCGACAAACAGCAAGTCAGAGAGATAGTTATCAATCTGTTCAGCCTCTGATTGGTTTCTGACATTGTAAACACTTGTCAAATCTTTATTCAGTTTTTTTACATTCCCAACACTGAATGATGACATATAATCTGTATAATGTCTTGCAATAATATTTGGCAACTGTTTTTCATAAAACATTTTGAAGATACAACCTTCGTTGCTGCAAAATCCCATTATTATCGGAACCTTGTGGAATTTCCCCTTTTTAAGGATTTCAAGTGGCTCGGTTGTTAAAAATGCATTGACATTTTCAAAAGACTTCTCTACGACCGGAGCGAATCCAAATAATTCGCCAGATTTTAATGAATCTTCATCAATTATTTTGTCCATCGCTACGACAAGCTCTCTCTCGTTAATACTCTGCAGCTGTTTAATCAAATCAACAATATCGTTAGTTGTTATACCAAGGACACTTTTAAACTTTTGAACCTGTTGAGCAGGATTTTTATTCCTCGCCCAAGGGTTCAATGATGATCCTGATTCGAGAATCGCTTTGTGGAATAAGCCTTCCGACAATGGAGAAAGCATATGGTAATCTATAGAAGCGGAACCTGCGCTGCATCCGAAGATGGTGATATTGTTCGAATCTCCATTAAACGATGCAATATTCTCCTTAACCCAAGCCATGGCAAGAGTCTGGTCTTTTAACCCAGCATTTCCGGGAACTTCGGGAACATCGAGACACAGAAATCCCAGAACACCAAGCCGATAATTGATGGTCACTAAAATTACATCCTGTTCTAGTAAAAAGTCTGCTTTAAATCCCTCCGAACCTCCACTACCGCCTCTGAATCCTCCGCCATGTATCATCACCATCACTGAGTATTTCTCGTCACTGGAATTCTTCGGTAAACTGGGGGTATACACGTTTAAATACAGGCAATCCTCGCTTCCAAGCAACTCGCGACTTAAAAAAAACGTGTTCACTTGAGTACATTGACTTCCTTCCTTTAAAGCCAACTTTCTTCCTGACCATGGCTTAACTGGAACAGGGTCCTGGAGAAATTAATATACCATGTTTCCTTATTAAATATCAAATTATCTGTATATTATCTTAAACATCAACAAATAATATTATAATGCATAAAATGGCACTTGGCAATTAAAAAAAGATATAATCCGAATAGAAAAGAGCCTATCATTGAAGAAGAAGGTTATACTAAATAAATCTAAGCCCAACATGAAACAGAACAACATATAACAAGAATAAATAAAAGGTGACGGTCTCAACACGGAATTGATCCAAGAATATCTGTCGTTTCGGGACAACGTCTCTAACCACTAGGTCATTGGGACCTAGGTATTTTACGTCATTATTGTCGATCTCATATTTAAAATTCAGAATTACCAATATTATCCTCAACTAATTTATTGCTGTTTTCTTTTTGAATGATTACAAAGTTTAAAAATAAATTGTAACCTAGATAGTATCCCGGATAAACATAATATACGATATTTATTTATATGTTTCATATTTTGTTTAGATTTATTAGTACCTATTATCTTCTCTTCAATGACATATCATATTGATGAATATAATCAGGTATAAGAAGATGTTATACCAATAATATAAATAAAAGTCTATTTTTTAACAAGAGAAAATTTATTTAATGAGATGGCTCCGAAATATTCTTTTTTATCTCTCTTTTATGCATTTACTTTTTGTGGGGATAAACGTCTGGTTGGTGAACGCGAAAAGTAGTCGGCAAAGCCTTAATTCTTGATATCTCTGGTCATGTTCAAAGCCGTTAAAAAGAATAATTATGCAATAACGGCATGAGACGATGTAGTAGTGTATGCCAAGATACGGTTGTATAATGTTCATCCTAATGATCACGTATTTTGGCGACATAAGCAAAAATAGTTCACACTTCCAGGGAATTTATTTACAGCAATAACTTACGAGTACCTACCTTAAATCTTAGATCTCCAGTTGGAGGCTCGGCGAAAGGAATCCCTTTGAAATAGACATATTTCTTTCCATTTTCTGTAATTGCCTCTCCACCTTCCAACTCCCCCTGTTTCACAGTAATCACTGGGCCTGCCATTCTGCCGTCAAAAATATGAATGAACGTGTTTTTGCACTTGCAACACAAGATGTACGATATGTAGCGACACCTCTGTCGTTGCAACTGTTGGGAGAACTGCGAAGATAAGTTTGTATATCTGATTTGTATAGTGCAATTTGTTAATTAAAGTCTTGTAAATGGAAGCTCACAAAAGGAGTACGTTTGATATTGCTCTGATACGTTTTGTCGGTTGAACAGGTTGAACCAGACTGATTGCGCAGATTCTTTCAATATGCTAATCAACATAACAATTAAGTACCCACGAGTATTTATCACAATTAGATAATATTAATGTCAAGATCCCGACAGTTATATCATTTTTTGAATTTGATATCAACAAGTTGCAGATACTTATTAGATAGATAATTATTATTAATTAATTAAGACAGATAATAAACGATATGCTTTAAATAGATACCTATAACCTGTGTACTGTTTACCTAACGTAATGGCTTGTTCTATTAACTCTTGAAAGTACCTTAATTTCTGTATCATTCCTCTGACCCGAATCTAGATAAAAATCTAATACTTAAATTTAAAGAAGAAATCAAAAAAATAACAAGTAATGAATAATGAGTAACAAATAATGAGTGCCAAAAAGAAACAATGTCTTCCTCCAAATTACAGACGCTATTAAAAAAATGTAAATGAAGCCCTGACGCCAAATTACAAAAATCTTTTATGGAATACAAAAATATGGGCAAAGGAAAAAAAATCAAATACATCTGGTTCAAAAACGGAAAATTACTAACTCGTAAATCTGAAGATTCGCGCATAATTGAAATAAAAAATCACAATGACCTGCAACATGAAATGGTGTAAACAAAGCGTCTTTTCTATACCCATCTACAATATAATATGTACAGCAAAATGGACGACTTCGTAAGCACACAACTGGAAAACAGCATCAAAATCAACGAATTCAAGAGTCTAAGTGCAAAAGAGTGAAACAAAATCATCACTGATAGTTTCTGCGGTATAGAAGTACTTCATCTTAATATACGGAGCCTTCAAAAAAATATAGAAGAATTTATTCTCAAATTAAATAATCTACAAGTAAAGCCGGGCGTTATAGTGTTAACGGAAACGTATACAAATAGTGACTCTCCGCATTATAATTTATGTGATTACACTTACATACAAACAAACATAAACATTAATAAAAACAGTGGTATCGCAATATCCATAAATAACAAATATAACAACATTGTATCATTATTAGAACACAGTGTAGATTCAACTAACTGCATAGAAATTACACTCAACTACAATAAAATTAATTATTATTTAATAGCAATCTATAGAACTCATGGATCCAACATAACGCATAATCACCGGAGATTTCAATATAAAATATATTATATTTCAATATTCACTAACAAAAATATAGATAATACTCTTAAACATGATTATTTAAACTGTATGACAGAAAACAATTTTAAATCATGTATAAATGAAAATACTCGGGAAATTCAAGGTCAGAAACCATCTTGTATAGATCATTTTTGGACAAATATTAACATAAAAGATCTCCATAAAATAAAACCCGTTGTCTGGAAAAATAACATTACCGACCATCACACGTGTATATTTTTGTATGAGGATGAAAAAAAAATATAGACAAAAAACTAGTTAGTGAACAAATCGTATACCAAATTAAATCTGCAGAAATTAATTGATAACTTGAAAACTGAAAATTGGCAGCCTGTAATCAATTGTTAAGAGGTTGAAATATGAACAAAGAACTTTGAAAACATTTTATCCACGCATATAAAAAAATCTAAAACTAAAATTCCAAATCGTAATCTGGCAAACAATAAATTCTTGAAACCGTGGATCACTCAGGGTCTATTTAATTCAATGAGAGAAAAAAGTAAGCTTTACAAACAAACAATTAATTTCCCTTACAACGTAGAATTAGATAGTAATTACAAAAAATAAAAAACTAAATTGACGCGACTAATCAGTAAGGATGACTACTACAGACATAAAATAATAAGCTCTGAAAACAACCCTTAAATAATCTGGCAAACAATCAACTGTGCAATAGAAAACAATAAACAAAAAATGTCAATCAATGAAAATAAAGATGATCGACCAAATTCACTCATTTCAAATATAGGCAAAATATTTTAAAAAATTGTAAAATCTCAACTAATGGAATTTGTTGAAAACAACAAAATACTTCACAACAACCAATATGGATTCCGAAAAGCGCGAGGAACACAAGATGGAATTGCAAATCTCACATCTCGCATATACAAAAGCCTAGACATGAGCAAAAAATGTGCTGGTATTTTCATAGATCTGAGAAAAGCTTTCGACAGTATATCCCACACAAAACTTATGGAAAAATTAGATAATCTGAACATTAAAAAGAATGTAGCAAATTGGATAAAAGCTACCTTAATAATCGCCCTGAATATGTCAAAATAAACCATGTATATGGCAATGAAGATACATCTAATTATGGAATCCCACAAGGTACGGTACTGGGTCCAATATTATTCATTTTATATGTAAACGGGATATTTTCACAAACACTTCATGGTAATATTACCTCTTATGCTGACGATACAGTATAAGGGTAGCACTTCATGGTAATATAACCTCTTATGCTGACGATACAGCATACACATATCAATGAAAGTGACAATACATGGGAATTAGTAAAAGTAAAAGCAACAGAAACCATAACTCTCTTTAATACTGGTTTGACATAAACTTACTATCGGACAGAGAACGTTTGAATACAACATACCGAAGATATTTAATTTATTACCTGACACTATAAAGCAATGTAAGTCTATGAATAAGGTTAAATATATGGTGAAAAATTGGCTATCGGAAAAAAAATATTTATTTTAATATGTATGAAAAATTATATGAAAAAATGTTGATTCTGTAGATATAAGATGTAAATTATAACTTATAAAAATGTATATGTAACTAAACTTTAAGCACCTGTTGACAAGCCAATTCAATTGGCTTAGCAGGACTTGTTTGTTGATATGTATTAACTATTTATTCAATTAAAAAAATATATATAAATAGCGAAAAAAACTCACGTTATACCATTTGCAATAAAATCAAATGACGTTCTACAAAATGTTGACATAATTATACAGGACAATTTAAAAACACATAAAAACTGTACAATAAACTGTTCCACATTGAAAATTTCAAATAAACATGGGAATAATTCAAATAAATATAAACTCAATTAATAAAATTATTAAATTTCAAATAAACTTGGGAATAAAAAATTCGTAATTTTCTCTTATTGGAAATTCTAACATCAGTCTACCACGCTTGAGTACAATCAAATCTCCAATACGCTGTAATCAGCTGGGGAACTGCATACAAAACAAATCTACTCCCTGTTGAAATGGTACAACGTCTAATTATAAAAATAAAAGAGATTATCCAAAACATCTAACTTTTGAAGAATTTAAAGTATTTAAATTTAGTGATTTTGTCCAAAAAAACATAATAACTCAAATAATAATAAAAGAAAAACAAAATCACAGCTTTTTAACTGACTGTCGTACTCGTCAAAAACATATATTTCCAACAAAAAAATTCGACACCACTTTTACTCAACATCATTACATATATCTCTAGGGAAATATCAGAACAATAGAAAACGATAAAAACCTACTAAAAGCAATTGATGAGAAGTTCAATTTAAAAATACCAAAATGATTAAACTATGTTTTTAATTAATTATAAATTTTAATATTCATAATCACAAACTCTAAATATTCTTAATCTTGATGCTCACCACTCTTCTAGACACGCGCCAGCGCCAGTTTTTATAGAAGAGGAACATTAAAAAATCAAAAGCAGTGAAAACTAATTGTATGAATTATTTTAGTTAAGATTATAGATTATACTCTGTAATACTATTATACTGTAAATTGATTAATTATTTAATAAATAAATACATTGTTAAATAAAAAAGAGGGATCATCGATTTAAAGAAAATTGAAAAAATTTGCAATAATTGGTAGCTTATCTATTTCTTTATAAATTAACATTGACAAAATATTAAAATGTGTCATATCACAGTAACAATAATAAAATTAAAACCAACCCGTGTTTAGCAAAATCTGTTCATCAGATACTCTTTGTATATATTTGTGAATCTGTCATCTTATGCAAGTCCTTATCTTCATTAATGTAAGCACTGTAAGCAAAATGTGAAACGGCTTCATATAATTATAATATCATTTTAAATAAGCGCATCCCCACTCAATTCCAGTAGCGACTCTCTAATCTGCTCGTACAGGGACCTACTGCATTCCATGTCGCTGGCTTATGCATCAGTGGTCTTGGCCTGGAAACCGAGACACCTCTTTATTACTGCAAACGACATGGCTGATTATATTGCTGTACGGGACGGCACTGTAGTCGCCGGCCGCACATATAGCGGGAGTGGCCGGCTGGCCGCTTCGACGCCTTGGAAGGAAAATCGGGAAAAAGGACGGAGAATGTTGAAAAAAGGGAAAATGGGGAAAAATATGAGGAAAGGAAAAAATGTTGTGAAAAATATAGGGAAAGGGAGAAATGGGGAAAATGTGGGAGAAAGGTATAAGGCAGGGGGGAGGAAGGTAGGGGGGAACCTGCGCCCTGACAAGGGACGCTTCGACTATTGTGAAGTTTCTTCTTGATGAGCACCAGGGAGCCGGGAGAAAGAAGAAGGCCAGGTTCCAGTGAAGGTCCAGGGCAGAAGAGGCTTGAAGAGGCAGTCAGGGCAGTCCAGGAGAGATGTGGTCGGTTCGATGGTTGCTGGCTCTCTGCCGAATTGGTATCTATTGTGCAATTTACGAGTTTCGGGGAAGTTAATCTCCATGTCTCGCGAACTGAGGGTGTAAAGTACCTGGGGGATGGTTTTTTTCTACCCGATGAGTGGGCTGCCTATAGCAACTTATAGGACTAAAATACTATATTTTTTGTATTTTATTTTTTTATTTTTTTTTTTTTGATTATAGGAATTTTTTTACATATATTTTTTTTGTAAATTTTGTGTTTGTTTTTTTAATTAGAAAATCGTTTTTAAAGTTGATTGTTTGTAAATGTATACTATATTTTTTGTATATTTGGTTGCAATTTTAATTTTTTATTTAAGTCCACTCATCAAGGGGGGAAGGTTATAGAGACTGGGAATGGATAGGTGGGTTCGTCGTCGGGACTTGAGCGCCCGAGACATGCTATGCTGGGATTTGAGTGCATAGGAAGTTTCGCATAGAATGTTTTGGCTAATTCTACCACATGAGTTTTAAATGGGGGGATTTTCGTGCCTGAATTAATTATACTATTACGGACGAACCAAGGGCTTTTGGTGAATCTTCTAAGTGTGACATTCTGGAATGTGGCGAGACTTTTTGTGTTTGCTGTGCCCCAAATGGGTGAGGCGTATGACATGATGGGGCGTATTTGTGTTTAGTAGATGAGTAGTTTGTTTTGTATGGAAGTTTTTGAGTTTGAGTGTAGCAACGGGTAAAGGGCGTTGGATGTGTTTTTTGCTTTTTGTAGTGTAATATTTATGTGTTTTTTCCATGTGAGTCGTCTGTCAAGTGTAACTCCAAGATATTTGGCCGATTTTTCCCACGGTATAGATTGGCCGTACATTGTTATTTCCTCTCGCGGGGCGCGGCTGCCTTTTCTACGAGAGAAAAAGACGGCCATGCTCTTTGAGGGATTCACGTCTATACGCCATTTATCGTACCAATCTTGGAGTAAGTCAATGTTTTTTTGTAGTCGGTACGTAATCATCCTGGGTGAACAGTATCTAACCATAACTGTGGTGTCATCTGCGTACAGAGCTTTGTGAGAATTTGAGTTTTCAGAGAGGGGGATGTCGTGAGTGTAGACATTGAAAAGGATTGGAGAAAGCAGAGACCCTTGCGGGACCCCAGCTGTCATGAAACGTTTTTTTGAGAGAGCGCCACCGTATTTTACTTGAAAAGTACGTTGGCGTAGAAATGATTTGAAGGCACCGAGTAGTTGGGGATCGATGCCTGTTTCGTGGAGTTTGAGAAGCAGGCCGTTTATCCATACTTTATCGAAAGCTTTGGCTATGTCCAGGAAAATGGCGCCAGTTGATCGCTTGGTATTGAAGCCACCGATGATGATTTCGGAGACTCTGAGAAGTTGGTGGAGGGTGGAGTGATTTGATCTAAAACCGTGTTGCTCTTCAGGTAATGTTGAAACCTCGTCAATGTGCTTGAGGAGCCGTGTCAAAAGGATCTGTTCGTAGATTTTACCGATGTTTGATAGAAGGCTGATTGGACGGTGATTTTCGCAGAAGAGGGGGTCTTTTCCCGGTTTTGGGATGAGAATGACGTGCGCGTGTTTCCAGTTTTTCGGGAAATAGCGCAGTCTGAGGGCTGTGTTGATGAGATTTACTAATGCTAGTATTCCTTTCTGGGGGAGAGCTTTAAGAGCGAAATTGGTTACTCCGTCTGGGCCGGGGGCTTTTTTATTTTTCCGGCTTTTTATAGCGCGGATAACCTCAGCTGGGGTGGTAAAATGTATGTTTGTATTGGGGAGATTATTTAAAACATTATTGATTTTGCGGTTGACATTAGCAATGTGATTTAGATCGGCGTGTTTAAAACTAGGGCTGAATTGATTTTCTAGACTGTCGGCGAACGCCTCTGCCTTATCAAGATCGTCGAAAACGAGGCCGTTTTCGGCGTGAATTGGGTGGTTGGGGGTGGGGGTGGCTTTTAGAGTTTTAACGAATTGCGCAAGTTTTTCGCCTTTTAAAGGACCAACGGGCCCTGCGCTCCCTTTGTTAGCGAGAAATTCCGAGAATTATTTTTGGGTTCCCGGAATTTTCACAGGGCAGAACGCCGTTGTTGCGCAACTCGGAAGGGGACGAATTTGACTAGGTCCCTGACTGTTTCTTTAATCCGCCTGCCCGGGACATTTTTATTTTCAGACATTTTGCACAATTCGTGTGCACAAATTTACATATTAAAAAGATAATTGATATTTAATGGGAAGCCTTGCCCAAACGGCAAGTTTTGTAAAGGAAACTGCGTCTGCACAATTTCAAATTTCATGCAAGTCTTCCATGTTTTGTACAAATTTATTATGATAGGTATTTAAATTTATAAAAGGGTATTGGGGGGGCCAAGCCTTTGTTTTTTGTCTATAATGATGACTGCTTGACCCCGTGGTTTTATTTATTAATTAATCAGTTTTGCATATAAGATTATAGATTTTTATACAAGTGCAGATAATTTGTTGCATATATTCGAAAATGCGCAGAGGTGAGTTTGTAAAGGAACTGCCTCTGCGTAAATTCAGATTTATGCAAATTAATTTAAGTCGGTGGAGGTACGTCCGGTACAATTGCTAAGGAAGCCACTGCCCATGGTCCGTTAAGTGATATCCCTATTCCTGTTAGAGACCATTTCCCTATTCTAAAAACTAAGTACTAACTCCAATGGTCCTCGGAATGGAAAAAATCCTTTCTGATAAAAGGTCACCAGTACTCATTAGAAAAACCTTCTATTCCTGTTAAGCCCTGGTTTCACAAATACACTGCCATGCCTAAACATATATATCTCTTCCAAAACCTGAATGCGGCTGGGTCACACTTGTTGTCTTTCTTGCCAGGTTCCAAATAGTCAGTTCGCCGTACTGTGATTGTGGGTCAGAGGATACTCTGGACCATTATTTTTTTGAGTGTCCTATCAATGACCAATTTCCAAACTTCATGCATGAATTAGTAAAACTTGATATTGAATTCCCTACCAGTATACCCTGCCTTCTTAGTCTAAACACTACTGAAATTTACCATTTGTTGGCAAAATTTAATTGGCCTTAATATCTGACTATAAATCACATTTCTTTCACTTTCATTTGTATAGATTTGTTCAGGTTCCTAATTTCATCTTTATTTCCTTCTATTTTCTCTAATCCCAACTCAATATTTGGACTGAAAACACTACTATATATTCATGAGCATATTTTTCTTGATTCATTTATTGTATTTGTTTTTAATTTTATCTATTTCTAGTACTGTTTTAAAACCAATGGAATAACCTGTTCTTTTAAATAACAAAAAACGCCCACTATTATTGTACACAGGTTCCTATTTTATAATTTTGTAATTACCTAATATTACCAGCTCTGTATTTTTATTGTTAAGTTATGTTTATGTTATGTTATGTTTATGGTAGGTTTATGTTTATGATATGTTATGTTTATGTTGTGTGTATGTTATGTTTATGTTATGTTATGTTATGTTAATATTAAGTAATGTTTATGTTATGTTTATGATATGTTTGTGTCACGTTTATCTTTATGTTTTATAATTACATTTAAATACTCCCATTTGCTGTATTTGTTTATAAGTTTGCCAATTACATAATTCTGTTTTAAAAAAAACGCTACCAATTTTGAAAAAATCTCTGGTTAAATAACGAAAAACGCCCACTATTATTGTACACAGGTTCGTATTTTTATAATTTTCTGATTACCTACTGTTACCAGCTCTTTATCGTTTATGTTAGGTTTATGATGTATAATAATATGTATATTTATATTCTGTTATTTGTTGTATTTGTTAATAAGAAAAAGTGTTAATTGTGTATGGCTAAGACCAGCCCTAATGGGTGAAAGCCAAAATAAAAAAAATAAAATAATTTCGGATCCTACAACAAAAGAAAAGTGGTAAGGGTAATTACTTTTATTGGTAAGCATCACGCAATATTCTAGGGCTTCAAGTACTTAGTAGACAATTGACAGGTCAGCATAAAACTTATACTGTACTTCAAATTCATCGGTTTCACTTGGTGTGTAAACCGCTGTGAATGGACGATTCAGTTCAGTTCCGTTGAAATCTGGCTGAATTGGTATAACAGTTGTTTTTTTTACTTTTTTCAGTTCTTCGTTGTTGATCATTTTGATCAATGATCTTTCATTGCTACAAAATACAGTAATGGTGGGAATGTTCATGATGCTTCCAGTCAGACTGCAGGAGATCTTTTGGTTCGGATGGCAAGAACCCTTCATCATTTGGAAACACCTTTCAATAAACGGTGTGACAATCTACACTTCACCTCTCAACGGCTGTACACGAAGAAGAATGAGTACGGCGGTTTTAATAAAGATGCTGTTAAAAATGTAACTTCATGTCCATTTCCTAAAAAAAAAATAGTCATTCAGAATATATCTGAACACGTTTTCACCCAGATGACCTTGTCCGAATAAATACAATGAACGAGATGCAAAAAATATTTATTATATTTAAAAACACGGGTTCCGACTTCCTCATAACATATTCGTGCTTTACTGATGATTTGATATGAAATTTGTCAATTCTATCGTCATTGGCCTCCAGTCCCGTTTTTAACAGAAAAACGAATAATTTGTCCAGACATTACGGATATTAAAAAAAAAACATTTGATCTACTGTCGTCTGTCGTCAGGACGTTAATCGTAATTTGACTGCATAATTTTTTTGTTTTTATTTCCGATCTAAGTTCTTCATACTATTTTTTTTTCTTTTTTATGGCAACTAAGAAGTTAAAAAAGATGCGAAGTCTATGCTTCGACGCACTTTAAAACACATGGGACACCTGACATTACCTCCCAGCGAGCAATTTTTTCAAATCATAAAAAACTTCGGTCTCGATTTACTCGAAAACGAAAGGTCCGGTAAAAAAGTTTTAGAACAAAATTGATTACAAATGAGATGTAGATTCACCAGCTTCCCCGCTTTTACTACGAACTTTCGGACAGATATAATTACAATATATTTTTTAAAATTATTGTTTATTACCATTAATATTTTACACACAAGCATATTATAGATTTAAAAATACACGAAGTTCATACCATATAATAAAAAGTTTTCTTTTTATCAAAACTACAGGACTCAATAGAGAAATCCATTATTTTGTGTGAATTGAAGAGTAGCAAAAATGATAAGCAATTTATTTTCCAAAAGTCGGTTGTATGTTTATGTTTAGATCACTAGTATTTTATTACAAACACTAGTTTTAAATTAAATAATTTAGACGAAAGTCATTGTTGCATTATTGTGGATATTCAACCATTATTCTATAGTCGACCACAACATCATTCGATCCTCCCATGGGAAGGGTATCATTGTCAAATCCTCGTTAATTTCAAGGACTTCATAAGTTTCCTTGGTCGCTGGAGTCCATGTTATGAGTTCGGAACTAGATTCATCAGGCGTGGGATTCCTGTCGAACAATAAAACATATTTAAAAAAATAACACAGCAAACAGCCCTGACAACTACTAAAGATGAACTTCGGTTAACGAAAAATAACATGCATTTCAAGATGTACCTTTAAACATTAACAAAGCTAGGAGCATATTAAAATAATAACAAATAAAACCATAATGTTAAACTTAATTTGTGAATTCGCGTGGATCATGTATACGGATACAAGGATATTGGGTGACTGGTACGAGGGCAGTACGGTTGAGTTGTTCCGGACTGCAATCCACAGGGAGAATCTTTGTTATTTCACCCAAGGATGGTGAAAAATAAATAAATGTAAGCTTACCCAAACTTCGCAAAGTTGGTCCACATCTTAAGCAATTGTCGTCGAACTTTGAGATCGGCTGGTGTTACAGTGTCATAATTTATATTTGTCATTTTAGTTAGGTACATCAATTCAGAACCATGACACGCTCCGCTCCCTTTGAACGCCTTAAAAATTTCAAGGTCGAATTCCAAACTTCCTTCAAATGAAAAGAGATAACCGTATCCACGAATTCCGTGCTCAACGTAATAATGGAAGGATTTTTCGATTCCTGCGACAAACAGCAAGTCGGAGAGATAGTTATCAACTTGTTCAGTCTCTGATTGGTTTCTGACGTTGTAAACACTTGTCAAATCTTTATTCAATTTTGTTTCATTCCCAACACTGAATGATGACATATAATCTGTATAATGTCTTGCAATAATATTCGGCAACTGTTTTCCATAAAACATTTTGAAGATACAACCTTCATTGCTGCAAAATCCCATTACTATCGGAACCTTGTGGAATTTCCCCTTTTTCAGGATTTCAAGTGGCTCAGTTGTTAAAAATGCATTGACATTTTCAAAAGACTTCTCTACGACCGGAGCGAATCCAAATAATTCGCCAGATTTAAATGAATCTTCATCAATTATTTTGTCCATCGCTACGACAAGTTCCCTATCGCCAATGCTCTGCAGCTGTTTAATCAAATCAACAGTATCGTTTGTTGTTATACCAAGGGCACTTTTGAACTTTTGGACCTGTTGAGCTGGATTTTTATTCCTCGCCCAAGGGTTCAATGATGATCCCGATTCGAGAATCGCTTTCTGGAATAAGCCTTCCGACAATGGAGAAAGCATTTGGTAATCTATAGAGGCCGAACCAGCGCTGCATCCGAAGATAGTGATATTGTTCGAATCTCCATTGAACGATTCGATATTCTCTTTAACCCAAGCCATGGCAAGAGTCTGGTCTTTTAATCCAGCATTTCCGGGAACCTCGGGAACATCGAGGCACAGAAATCCAAGAACACCAAGCCGATAATTGATGGTCACTAAAATTATATCCTGTTCTAGTAAAAGATCTGCTTCGAATCCCTCCGAACCTCCACTACCGCCTCTGAATCCTCCGCCATGTATCATCACCATCACTGAGTATTTCTCGTCACTGGGATTCTTCGGTAAACTGGGCGTATACACGTTTAAATACAGGCAATCCTCGCTTCCAAGCAACTCGCCACTTACAAACATGTTCACTTGGGTACATTGGCTTCCTTCCTTTAAAGCCAACTTTCTTCCTGACCATGGCTTTACTGGAACAGGGTCCTAAAAAATAATATACCATGTTTCCTTATTAAATATCAAATTATCTGTGTTTTATCCCAAACATTTACAAATAATATTATAATGGATAAAATGGCGTTAAGAAATTAAAAAGAGATATAATCCGAATAGAAAAGAGTCTATCATTAAAGAAGAAGATAATATTAAAAAAATCTAAGCACATGATGAAACAGAACCAAACATAACAAGAATAAATAAAAGGTGACATCTGGTCTCATCTGGGAATTGATCTTAGAATATCTGTCGTATCGGGACAACGTCTCTAACCACGCAGTCATTGGGACCTAGTTATTTTACGTCATTATTGTCGATCTCATATTTAAAATTCGGAATCAACAATGTTATCTTCAATTAATTTTTCTCATATTTTTTGCTGGTATCTTTTTGAATGATTACAAAGTTTGAAAAAATATTTTTGTAACCTAGATAGTGGTCCGAAAGAACATATCCGATATTTATTTATTAAAAAGTAACAAGTACAGAGTATCATTATTGTCGATATCATATTTCACATTCAGAATTAACAATTTATCTTCAACTAATTTTCCCATATTTTTTGCTGTTATCATTTAATGATTTCAAAGTTTTGAAAAAAAATTGCAACCCAGATAGTATCCCGGATAAACATATCCGATATTTATTTATATGTTTCATATTTTGTTTAGATTTATTAGTACCTATTATCTTCTCTTCAATGACATATCTTCATGTCTGGTTGGTGAACGTGAAAAGTAGTCGGCAAAGCCTCAATTCTTGATATCTCTGGTCATGTTCAAAGCCGTTAAAAATAATAATGATGCAATGAGACGATGTAGTAGTATATGCCAAGATACGGTTATATAATGTACATCCTAATGATCACGTATTTTGGCGACATAAGTATAAATAGTTCACACTTCCAGGGAATTTATTTTCAGTGGTGTAGATTACAGCAATAACTTACCTTAAATCTGAGATCTCCAGTTGGAGGCTCGGCGAAAGGAATCCCTTTGAAATAGACATATTTCTTTCCATTTTCTGTAATTGCCTCTCCACCTTCCAACTCCCCCTGTTTCACTGTGATCACTAGGCCTGCCATTCTGGCGTCAAAAATATCCAAATAAGTATTTAACAGAAACAAAAGTACTTGTAATATTTACAAATTTATCTCTGTGACTAAATAATGAACTAACGAGGAATGGACGTGTTTTTGCACTTGCGACACAAGATGTACGATATGTTGGGAGAACTGTGATGATAAGTTTGTATATCTGTACTATATAATGTAATTAGTTAATAAAGGTCTTGCAAACGGATGATCACAAAAGGAGTACGTTTGATATTGCTCTGATACGTTTTGTCTTGTAAACAGGTTTAACCAAACTGATTGTACCGATTCTTTCAATATGCTAATCAACAAAACGAATAAGTACCTACGAGTATTTATCGCAATTAGATAACATTAATGTCAAGTGCCCGAAAATTACATAACCTTTTGAATTTGATATCAACAAGTTGTAGATACTAATTATATCATTATTTGCGACAGATAATAAACGAAATGTTTTAAATGAATGCCTATAATTTGTGTACTGTGTTCCTAACGTAATGTCTTGTTCATATTCATTTTTGAAAAATACCTCAATTTCTGAATCATTTTAACTCCAGATTAAAACCCAAATCCAGATAAAAAAAAATAAACTTTGCAATATGGGTTAGTGATGGTGAATAATCAAATCGAAGGTTTTGACTCCGAAGCATTTTGACTACGAAGGAAACTAAAGGGTTTATCGCATTAATCGATCGGCCATATAATCGATAAAACATTTTTCCATAACTCAAAGCTGTTTTAACCGTTTTTTTCGGGAAATCTTTATATGATGGCTATGCAATAAAATAATTAAATGTTGTTCATATTATTGTAAAACGTTTCCCACAAATCCATCCTCTCTTTGTAAGGAAAATAGATCATGCAAAAGGGATCATCGATTTCAAGAAAATTGAAACCATTTTCAATAAGGTAGCATATTTATGTCTTAAAATATTAAAATGTGTCATATCTCAGTTACAATATTAAAATTAAAATCAAAACGTGTTTTGCAAATTCTGTCCACAATTTCACCATTCGATCGATCATCACATACATTGTACATATCTGTCAATCTGTCATCGTGTGCAAGTTTTTATCTTAGCAAAATGTTAAACGGCTTCATGTAATTATAAAACCATTTTGAAACCTCCAACAAAAGAAAAGTGGTAAGCGTAATTGCTTTTATTGGTAAGCATCACGCGATATTTAAGTACTCAGTTGACAATTGACAGGTCAGCATAAATCTTACCCTGTACTTTAAATTCATCTGCTTTACTTGGTGTGTAGATCTTTTGGTTCGAATGGCAAGAATCCTTCATCATTTGGAAACACCCTTTCAACAATCAGTGTGACAGTGTACACTTCTTCACTCAACGGCTGTACACGGAAATGAATAAGTACGGCATTTTTTATAAAGATACTGTTAAAAATGTGAATGCATGTCAATTTCCTAGTAAACACGTGTTCACGCAGATGGCCTTGTTCGAATAAATATTGTGGACCAGATGAAAAAATATTATTATATTTAAGAACACTGATTCCGACTTCCTCATAACATATTCGTACTCTACTGATATTTTGATATCAATTCTTTCATCAAAGGTCTCCAGTCCCGTTTTTAAAAAGAAAATGAATAATTTTAACAGATTATGGATATAAAAAAAACATTTGATCTACTGTCGTCTTTTGTCAGGACGTAAATCGTAATTTGACTTTATTTGTGTTGAGTTGTGTTGACTGCATAATTTTTTTGTTTTTTTCCAATCTGAGCTATTAATTTTATGTTTTTTTCTATCGCAACTAAGACGTTAAAAAAGATGCCAGGTGTATGCTTCGACGTACTTTAAAATAAATGGATCACCTGGCATTAACTCCCTAACGACCACTTCGCACTCGATTTACTCGAAAACGAAAGCTCAAATAAAAAAGTTCTAGAACGAAATTGATTAGATATACAAGATATTTTAAAATTATCATTTATTATAATTAATATTTTACATTCAGACATATTAAAGATTTAAAAATACATGCACTTTAAAATATCATTCTAACAAAACTTCCCAACTCAATTGAGAAATCAATGATCGTGTGTGAATTGAAGAGTAGCGATGATTACCAATTCGCTTTCCAAAAGGAGGTTTATATTTAGATCGCCAGTATTTGATTACAAGCACAAGTTTCAAATTAAATTATTTAAAAAAAAGACGTTCTCTGTATTATTGTGGATATTCAATCATTATTCTATAGTCGTCCACAGCTTCATTCGATCCTTCCATGGGAAAGGTATCATTGTCAAATCCTTGTTAATTTCAAGCACTTCATAGTTCTCCTTGGTCGCTGGAGTCCATGTTATCAGATCAGAACTAGATTCTTCAGGTGTGGGATTCCTGTGGAACAATAAAACATATGAAAACAAATAACACCGCAAACAGCCCTGAGAACATTTACTTAAATAAATACTCAAGATTTTCGGTTGACGAAAAGTAGCATCCATTTCAATATGCTACGGTTTACATTGGCAATGCTGGGAATTTATTAAAATTAACTTAAAATAACCATGACCTTAATCTTAATATATGAATTCGCGTGGATGAATACTTTTTAAAACCGTCCACTGACGGTGTACAACAATATATTACTTCAAATGATCAGCATGAGGGTAAGTACGTAACATATGTTCCTTGCTCTTCATTAATATCTCTCTAATTGAGAAAAACTCGTGTTTTAATAAAGATATATTAAGTTAATAACCTTAAGTTACTATTTTTAAGGATCTCCTGTCTCGGAAAATCGACCTCTTCTCCTCTTAAGTTTAAACTATCTTAAGGTTCCATTTTTCTCGAAGTCACACTCTCTCTTTCCATCCGGTAAAAAATGATCTCCCGCCCCACGAATTGAGAAGACTGTAAGGTTCATTTTTGCTTTAGGGCAATCCCACGATTGCTGTCTCCACTCTTCTAGTTTAGAAGGCGCTCGTGAATTTTGGGTGTAAAAGAGTGCTAATATTACAAAAAAGGTATTTTTGATGTTATTGTAACCGAAAATTATTGTTATTATTTTTTTTTTAATTTGATTTTCTGAAATTTCGGTTTTGCTGCACAGATTTAGGTAGGTACTATAGGTAAGTTCTAAAGATAGGTACTGTAGGTAGATGGTTATACTGGATTTTTTTTTACATATTTAATTAATGGAACCGAAACTTTTTTGCGAGATACGGCTCATTTTGAAGCCTTGACCCGAGCGATCGAAATGAATTAGTTGCAGGTGTAGAAAATTGAACTCCCTGGGCCCTTTGTGAAGGCACACGCTGTTTGCTTATTTTACATTGAAATATCAAATTATACTTTTTTATGTTTAGTTTAAATAAATTAATTTTTACTTATAAGCTTCCTGCAATGGGCAATAAACTAATTGTTGGCAAACACTCCTCACACACTTCATCCACAATCAAACATATTAAATACATTATGTAGGAATACACTCCTTGCCACATCATCATTAAACATCAAAAAACATATTTTTTTACATCAATTTACACAAATGTTTTTTACCCACTAGTTTCCCGCAACGGGAAAAAGCTAGTCGATATTATTTCTCCTAAAGATGGTGGAAAATAAATAGATGTAAGCTCACCCAAACTTCGCAAAGTTGGTCCACATCTCAAGCAATTGTCGTCGAACTTTGAGATCGGCTGGTGTTTCATTATCACAATTCATATTTGCCATTTTAGTCAGGTACATTAACTCAGAACCATGACAAGCTCCGCTCCGTTTGAAGTGCTTCATAATTTCAAGGTCAAATTCAAAACTTCCTTCAAATGAAAAGAGATATCCGTAACCACGAATTCCATGCTCAACGTAATAATGGAAGGATTTTTCGATTCCTGCGACAAACAGCAAGTCAGAGAGATAGTTATCAACTTGTTCAGTCTCTGATTGGTTTCTGACGTTGTAAACACTTGTCAAATCTTTATTCAGTTTTGTTTCATCTCCAACGCTGAATGATGCCATACAATCTGTATACTGTCTTGCAATAATATTCGGCAACTGTTTTTCATAAAACAATTTGAACATACAACCTTCGTTACTGCAAAATCCCATTATTATCGGAACCTTGTGGAAAATCCCTTGTTTCAGGACTTCGAGTGGTTCGGTTGTTAAAAATGCATTGACATTTTCAAAAAACTTCTCGACGACCGGAGCGAATCCCATAAATTCGCCAGATTTAAATGAATCTTCATCAATTATTTTGTCCATCGCTACGACAAGCTCCCTATCGCCAATGCTCTGCAGCTGTTTAATCAAATCAACAGTATCGTTTGTTGTTATACCAAGGGCACTATTAAACTTTTGGACCTGTTGAGCTGGATTTTTATTCCTCGCCCAAGGGTTTAATGATGATCCTGATTCGAGAATCGCTTTGTGGAATAAGCCTTCTGACAATGGAGAAAGCATTTGGTAATCTATAGAAGCGGAACCAGCGCTGCATCCGAAGATGGTGATATTGTTCGAATCTCCATTGAACGATTCGATATTCTTCTTAACCCAAGCCATGGCAAGAGTCTGATCTTTTAACCCAGCATTTCCGGGAACTTCGGGAACATCGAGGCACAGAAATCCAAGAACACCAAGCCGATAATTGATGGTCACTAAAATTACATCCTGTTCTAGTAAAAGATCTGCTTCGAATCCCTCTGAACCTCCACTACCGCTTCTGAATCCTCCGCCATGTATCATCACCATCACTGAGTATTTCTCGTCACTGGGATTTTTCGGTAAACTGGGCGTATACACGTTTAAATACAGGCAATCCTCGCTTCCAAGCAACTCGCCACTTACAAACATCTCCACTTGGGTACATTGGCTTCCTTCCTTTAAAGCCAACTTTCTTCCTGACCATGGCTTTACTGGAACAGGGTCCTAAAAAAATAAAATTTTCGTGTTTCCTTATTTAGTCTCCAATTGTCTTAAACGTACCTATATGCAAATATAAATTGATTAATACATATTTGCATATATCATGCTAATCATGCATAAAAATTCCAGTGCCATAAATAAAGACGATGTTATATTTTTGCTTAACCGTCTAGTCCCTGTCCATGTCTTTTGTTGTTATTTTTTTGTCATTCGATATAGTCTTATCCTTACCATTAACTAACATGACGCATAAAATGAACGCTTGGCAATAAAAAAATAATATAATCAAAACAGAAAATGTAAAAATTATAAAAAAACTTATTCCATTAGAAAAATCTCTCTTTTTGTGATCTCTCTTTCACTTGGTTTGAGGACATACGACGCGCTGTTGAATGCGTAAAGAAGTCGACAACGCATCAGGAAGACATTGCACGATCAAGTGAATAAAATTCTTGATTCTTGAGGTCATGAAAAAAATAATAATGCATCCTTCAATAACGGTATGAAATTCGTAGTGAATGCTAAGATAGAGTTATGTCGTGTTCCATCAACACCTCCTAGATCGTAGAGGTTTTGGTTCCATTCTAATGATTATGTAATAAGCGGCATAAATAAAAATAGATCACACTTTCATTGATTTTCTGTTCAGTGGTGTAGACTACAGCAAATAGCTTACTTTAAATCTGAGATCTCCAGTTGGAGGCTCGGCGAAAGGAATCCCTTTGAAATAGACATATTTCTTTCCATTTTCTGTAATTGCTTCTCCACCTTCCAACTCCCCCTGTTCCACTGTGATAACTGGACCTGCCATTCTGTCGTCAGAAATATGCAAATAAGTATTTTACAGAAACAAAAGAACATGAAATTTTTACAAACTTATCTCAATGACTAAATGATGAACTAACGAGGAATGAACGTGTTTTTGCAGATTTAGAACCTAATCTGTTCATGACCAAAGGATGCACTAACGAAGAGAGGAAGTTTTTAATATAATATGTAGCAACACCTCTGTTGTTGCAACTTTTGGGGGAATTTCAAAGATAAGTTTGTATATCTGAACTATATCATGCAATATGTTACTGGAGGTATTTCTAGTGGATACAAAATGAGTCCTCTTGACACTACACCCGACTGACTGCACAGATTCTTTCAAAATGCTAATCAAAACAGCGTATCAGTATTTACGACCTAGGAGCACTTATTAAAATTAGATAAAATTAATATCATTAACCCTACATATAATTATAATATATGTTTATAATTTTTAATGTGATATCAACAAGTTGTGGATACTAATTATATAATTTGCAGATAGATTTTTACCTTATGACAACAAGATTCTTTCTCATATTTTGGTCAAATTGTCTATTTGAACCAACATTTTTAGAACAACAAATTTCTATTATCAAAATTTATGGGCAACTTAGATCTAACTGCCATACAAAATATTTTCGGAGCAATGTGGTCCCATTTGCGTTGTACTTCGAGCTCATTTGCTTGGGACAATAAAGTTCCATGTAAAATAAATGAAAAAATAAGTTAAAAAAGAACATATTGTAATTGAATTATCTTTAATTTACGGAATGCAAAAAAAATACACAAAAACATGGCATTCATCAAAAATAAAAACCATTTAAAATACTCAGATAGAACCCTCTTGCTCGAGTTTGAGTGTAGCTTTTCAAAGCAACAAGCTACAGTCCTTTTCTTTCTTCTCGGGTGTCTTAACTAAATACAACATATTTTTGCATAGAATTTTAAAATATAAAAAATTATATTACCACACGTACTTCATATTTTCTTTCTAATAAATTAAAGTGTTTGTATTTTATTCGGGACTCAAACTTTCAACCTAAATATCTCAGATTCATTCAAATGGCAGAAAGATCCTCGTTGTTCCGGGGGCACGAGATAATAAACAATAAACTTTGCATACTCGAAAATAATTATTTAAATTGATTTTAACTCTGACCTGAATTTAAAAAATAAATACAACCAAAACAACAAAACCTTTTTTCATGAGGTAGTGGTAAATAATTAAAATTATCGAATGGTTAATCGCACTAATTGCTCGGCCACATAATACAATTAAAAAAATTCCATATCTCGAATGAATTTCAATCGATTTTTTCAAAAATAATTTAAAGGGTAGAAATGCCAAAAAAAAAATGTACTTGTAAAACTTTTCCCACAACTCCATCCTCTCTTTGTAAGGAAAAGCGACCATGGAAGCAGGATCATTGATTTCAAGAAAATTGAAATCATTTTCGGTGATTTTTAGCCAATCTATTTCTGTCTTAGGCCCCTCGGGAGTTGGATTCCTGTAAACAGAAAAGTGAAATCATAAAAATCTTTCACAAGTACAAATATCATCTCGCTGTTACAAAAATAAAATTAAAACCAACCCATGTTTGGCAAAATCTGTCCACATTGTCACCATTCGATCCCTCATCAGATACTCTTTGCTCATATCTACGTCTTTTTCTTCATTATAGTAAGCACTGTTAGCCAAATATGGAATATCGGATCCATGGGCTGCGCCTTCTCCCTTAACGGTTTCAAATATTTTGAAATTCATTTTGAATCCGCCCACAAATGAAAAGATGTACGCGTAATTGCTTTTATTGGTATGCATCACCCGGTATTTGAGTGCTTCAAATACTCCGTAAACAATCGACAGATCAGCATAGAATTCATCCTCTACTTTAAATTCATCGGTTTCACTTGGTGTGTAAACGGCTGAAAATAAACTATTCAGTTCAGCTTCGTTGACATCTGACAGAATTGGTAGTACATCGACAAAGTTGTTTTGTTTGATTTTTTCTACCTGCTCTTTATTGAACATTTTGATCAACGATCCTTCATTGCTACAAAATCCAGTAATGGTGGGAATGTTCATGATGCTTCCAGATCGTAGGAGATCTTTTGGATCACATGGCAAGAACGCTTTAACATTTGGAAACACCTTTTCTACGACCGGTGTGAAAGCGTACACTTCTCCTCTCATTGGCTGTCCCTCTAACATTGTACAACCAATTATAACAATCTTCTTCAAATCAGCCTTTTGCAACTGCTCCAAAAGATCATGAGAATCTTCAACGATGTCTAAAGAAGCGGCAAATTTTCTGGCGTGACTTTGGTGGTCTTTGGTTAGTGCCCACGGATTCAATGAAGATCCTGATTGCATAATTGCCTTCTGGAATAGATTTTTAGACATCGGCGATATCAAGTGATACTCCACACTAGCTGATCCTGCGCTGACACCAAATATTGTAATATTTTTAGGGTCACCGTTGAAAGCATGAATGTTTTCTTGAATCCATTTGATGGCAAGACTTTGATCTTTAAGTCCTGCATTTCCAGGAACATCCGGTGTGTCTAGGCAAAGAAATCCAAGAGGTCCAAGTCTGTAATTGATGGATACGAATAAGACATCTTTTTCGAGGAGAAAGTCTGGTTCATATTCTTCAGTATGTCCACTTCCACCCACAAATGCGCCTCCGTGGATGTACACCATCACGGGATAAGCAGGGACCTTTTCAGCTACATCTGGTAGGCTGGGAGTGCTGACATTTAAGAAGAGGCAATCTTCATCTCCCTTGTAGGTATTATCAATAAAGCTTAATTGAGCGCATCTACTCCCGTCCTTAGTTGCATCTCTGATACCATCCCAAGGTGTTTTTGGAACTGGATCCTGTGAAAAATAAATGACAACATCACTACTCAAGAATATCAACAACACAACTGTTATCATTTTAAATTAAATTCTATTTTAAGAACAATTTTTTTGATAACACATTTCGTGGTAACCTGATAAATAGTGATAAGGAATATTGTTTACCTCAAGTGTGTTTTAAGATAATTCTTACATTATACACAGCGTTTTCATAAATACGTGTATACTGTACGCAGAATATAATAATTATATTTCCACAATAATTGCCCAGTCATTTTTCCCTGATATGACTTACGTAATACGTGTTTTGTTAGTATGTACCTACATTATTTTTTTACTCGGTATTTATACGTATATTGGTATCTACACAATGTGACCAGTTTCTACATCAACGACGTTTATTAACCGCAAACACAATATAGAGCTTTGCCACTAATCATGAGATTGCACGAAACGTTTAATAGGTACTGGAACTAATATGTTTGTCGGTACCTACTTGCTTTTGTACCTCATCATTCATTTTATACATTAAAATAAAATGCTTTTAAAAGGTTAATTAAATTGACGTGTCGGCTTTTGCTCATCAATTTTGTAAGACTCACGTGATATTAGTGGCGTTGTTAAAAACTCTCTAGCCCCGGGGCATTCGGGCAGGCTGATAATAAGACGCCACCTTTTTGCAAACCACCAGGTCAAGGAATGAGGTGAGACAGTTTTATTTAACCCTTGTTCATAAGCAGCTCCCGTATATTTTGACACCGGTTCCGTTTCCAAAAACAGATTTGTTTTCAGTCAGGGTTTTTCAAAGACAAACTGTGCTCGTATGGAACCGTGTGAAAGGGTTGTTGCACTCATCCTATTTTAATGTTACGTAGTATAGAAACTATTAATTTTAATTTGGTTTTCTTTTGCTATTTCGTGTTTTTTTACATAAAATTACTATTTTATTACTGATATTTGTTTTTTTTTTTTTTTCGAAATCTCATGTTTATTTTTAAAAAATTAACCTTTTATCAAAAACATTGTTAAAAATTGGGTAGCAAAAATCATACTATATGATAAAATCCCAATAAATAACTGTTTATGGTTTGTCATTGGGCGATTTTATATTTTCTGTGAAAAATTTACTACGCTGAATTGAAAATGGAATTTTTCTTATTTTTTTAACAGTTTTACAGAATATTTTTAAGCTCATGGTTTAAGTGGTAATTCTAGTAAAGAAAGTTATATTGGCTTACAAAAGGCAGACCCTTTGACCTCACCTATTAGTCTCTTGACCCATCGCCTTACACCCCAGTGTGACACTGATCCCTAGATTCATTCATACTTTCAAATATTACCGTCATTCCTTCTCAGAAATTCCTCTCCTTCCTTCCCTTAAAAAAGATCTAAGACACGGCATCCCAAAAGATGACATAGTACCTGAGGGAAATTATTTTCTTCAGGGCCTCCTTTGATACCGTACTTAATGTTAAAAAAATGGGGTCAAAACGCCGAAGTTACGTGTTATCAAAAATGCATGTAATAGGTTAAAATATATGCAACATTGGTAAAGTAATGAAAAAATCTACTTTACCTTGAATCTCCTGTTACCAACGGGGGCTTCAGCATATGGAATTCCTTTAAAACTAACATACGCCTTCCCGTTGACGGTTGTAGAGGAAATTCCAACCAAGTCACCCTCGTTAACTTTAACCCGGGGGCTAGACATAGTTAAAAGTTACTTTAATTTTGTATATTTCGTTTAATTGTTGAATTTTTTTGTAAATAATAGTAGAATTTTTAAATTAGCTGTTAATCAGTCTGAAGTCAAGATATAACTATATTAGTCGAAGAACTCTGGAAGTTTAAGCTGTTATTCAATTTAGGTGATTGTGTTCATGCGGATCCAACCAATTGGGCAATATTGTCAGGGCCGGCCCCGAATAAAATGGCGCCTGGCGCTAGTAAAAACTTCAAGAGTGCTGTATTTGATGTTAAATACTATCAGGGCTTTGGGTTCTTGGCTCCTAGGTTCCTTGGAAAGGCGGCGCCCGGAGCGGACTGCTCCAATTGAGCCTTCAGCCCTCGCATTCCGAATTTCAACCGATTTTTGATATATTTGAACGCTTTAAGTCCTTAAGTTCCTAAAAAATATATTTGTTGTTTATAAAGATAACATCTGTACATTTTTAATGCCGAATCAGTAATTATATGAAATTCCCTCGGCAGAAAAAATTCGCAAAGTATACTCGGAGAATGATTAAAAACACATTTTGTGTTATTATTTAACATGTTAAAGTAAGACAAATTCATGCTGTATCTTAAAATGCAACTTAAGCATTTGTCGAGAGATTTTTGCTCTCTTTTAAGCGAGTCGTGTTTCATTAAATATTTTCACACTTTTCGCTAATTTATTATCGTTTATCAATATTAGCGCGCTCCCTCTAACATTCGTATTTACACATCTCTTTTTCAAACCATCTCATTATTCTTTTTAAACTCTTAAACTCTTAAAAGGACGAACCCTGACTACATTATACTATGTAAGCACAGATATAAAATAACCTAGATATGTGCTTGTTCTAAGTAGAAAGCGCACACACCCTGTAGTGAGACTGTGGGTATCTTGTACTGGGGCAATAGGAACAGGCCGATTACAGACGTCGTATCAATGAAGCTTTCTAACCATAAACGACATAAACTATAGTGCTGGTCAGTCTCATCACCCGGTCACAGGATCATAGACAAAAAATTACTTTTGAAATTTCCATGTTTACGTATGGCAGCGCAGCGGTGCAACGTAGAAAAAACGTCAAGAAGGCGACAAAACTAAGGAAATAAATCATGACTATTCAAGAATTAATTATACATAGAAAGAGGAAGAGAGCTTTTAATGATAAAAATAATACATTGAGATTTTTTTATACAGTCCAATCTGTTTTTTTTCTATGTCACCTGTGTGACGGAATTATCTGATGTAACTAAATAATTTATTACCATAGATATAAACAGTGGTAGGTCGTTCGTTTTGATTAGTATTATGTCTACCAGAGTCTCACTACGTGTAATAAAACAAGGACTCTATCTGTTCTGATCCTTGATAAGCTATGGAGATGGAGAGGAGTATGACAAAAGAGTATGGCGAAATATTTGTGGAGGAAAAATCTTTCAAAATTTTCTGTTTATTTTGGTCAAAATCAAAGCGGTTTGTGGTTATCAAAAGACCTTTTGATTTTCGACAAATTGTACCAAAAAAATCAAAATGATAAAAAATGTTCGTTTTTTTATCTTGACCATCTGGCAACCCTAGAGCCGCCCCATGATTGTTGTAACTCATCAAAGTCGTAGATTAAATTCTTGATCGTGTCCGTTGGCGAGTGTCTATTCAACGGCACGAATTATTCAATTTACACTGTCAAGTCAATGTCAAAAAAATACACCTAGTTAACGAGATGATTTGTTCACACTAGACTCAATAATCTCAATTTAAAAGATATTGAGGTGTAAATATATTTTTATACCGTGAAACGTGATAAACCTATAAACGTGAGCTGATTCAGGGAATATATATTTTTTATTTTATTTTTCGGTATAACTTTATTGAGTAATACCTCAAATTGTAATATATAAATATTGAAGACAATATTAGTGATTTCTAAACGAAAATCTGAAACAGAAAAATCAGAAAAGGATACGGTCACATCTAGGACTCGAACCCAGGACCCTTGTCTTTCCGGGACACTGCTCTGCTCTTGGTAGAGCACTGTCCCGGAAAGACAAGGGTCCTGGGTTCGAGTCCTAGATGTGACCGTATCCTTTTCTGATTTTTCTGTTTCAGATTTTCGTTTAGAAATCACTAATATTGTCTTCAATATTTATATATTTTTTTTATTTTAATGTTAGGAAAATGAGTTACATTTATACATATATATTTTACTAATCAGAAAAGAGAAACTCTTGTACCTGATGATTTATACTTTGGTTGTAAATTATATTATGTTTTTTGGAAAAAAAGATTTATTTTAATGTAAGGTTTGTTACAAAGGTTTTAATTATATTTATTTGCTTGATAATACAGCGCAATCCAGAATGGAGGTTATTGTTTTTTTAATGGCTTAGTGAATATAATGGTTTTTCATTTGTGTTGTTTCAAATTTAGGTTTTCTAATAAATTGAAAGGTATCCATTTCTCATTAGTCGAATTCTTGATATTCTTTGATATTTCTGTCCATTGATAATGGAAGCATGATTAAAATATTTCTTCGACGTTTGCTACTGGAAACAGTTTAAAAAGATAGAATTTTTTTAATATGTATAAAAAAATATATTTTTTAAATGAAAGATAAACATTTTCGGGTTACGAATAACCTGTCAATATTTGAAAATTCCTACTACCACCACAGTAAGTGGAAAATGTTGCTTGTGTTTTGATGGAGGACTTACCCAGCTGAAGAATTGAATACACCACGCCCGGGTGGGACCCAAACGAATGTCAACTCAGCAACCGACCATTTATACATAGCTAAATATATACTTAGTTTCAATGATCGCAACGAGATATTTAATTTCAGAAGAAGATATTCGTACTGTACAATAATTATTCGTACACGGAGAAAACTTACATATATAAAATATTGTTCATTTATTAAAAATCTGGTCAAATTATTCGTTTTCCTGTTAAAAATGAGACTGAAAGCCTATAACGAATGAATTGACATATTAATATTATTTCATAACAAACTATCAGTAATGTACGAATATGTTATGAGTAAGTCGGAATACGTGTTCTTAAAAATTATAATATTTTTACATCTCGTCCATTATATTTTTTGGACAAGACCACCTACGTGAATACTTGTTCAGATATATTCTTAATTACTAATATTTTACTAGGAAATGGCCATTTAGTCACATTTTTAACAGTATTTTGAAGATGACGAAAAGCATTATTTTACAAATTACGTATGAGAGCCATTTTCATTACACGTAAACACCTTGTTATCAATAATAATAATAATATGATGATTTACATAGCGCTGTTTTTATGAAAAATCACTTCAAGGGCGCTGTACAATTTATTACGAGTTCCTAGGCTCTATCTAATTTTAACATTTACAAACAGATTTATAAAAAACATACTTATTAATTACAATCATATTGATGGAAAAGGTACCCACACGGATCTTGTGTTGAGAGTGGTAATAAAACATATACATATTTTCTGCCCTTTTTCCTCAATATTTCCAAATAATTTTTACATTTTTCTTTCCACACTTCGTTTCCCTACATTCCACAAATCTCCAATTGATATGTCCCTTCTCATTTTTCCTACAGAGGTATTATGTTTTTTCCAAAGTTGTGTTTTCTCTCCTCAACTGCGTTTTACCTTTCAAACTGTGTTTTTTTCCCTTTGATTTGTCCAACTCTTTATTTTCATTTAGTTCTTTGGTAGCTACCTACTTTAAAAATAGAACAACATATTGGAGGAAAAGCTTAGAAAAATATGTACCTACCCCTGAGAGGTCGGTTGTTCCCTAATTTTCAGATACATGCGTCATCATGTGAGTCGAAAAATTATAAGGTTTGAACAGATTTATAAGCAGTGCGCTTTAAAAAAAATTCCATCACATTATTACCAATGTTTTTTTCTGCGTTCTAATTTCTTGCAGTTATATTATGGTCTTATTGCGTAAGTAATTTTAATAAATAAATAAAACCCATACTTGTATCCGTGGCTAAGTCTTAAAAACCACAAATTTGGTCACTTTTTAATCTCTAAGAAAATAATTCCCCTGTCTGTCTAAACGAAAATGCAGGAATTTTTGTGGTTTGAAAGGTAAACTTCCTGATATATCTGGGAGGATTGCGTATTGGTTAATGAAGCTGATAATTTAAAAATTGCGGTTTTAATAAATCTTTGTTTTTAGTTTTACGACATCAAAGAAGAAACAGTAACCACGAAATAAATGATTTGTGAATTATAATGATGTGATATTCATACTTTTTTGACAAATTAGAGATGTCAGAAATTTAACTTTCGAACGAACAACTTTAGAAAACTTGAAAAATTACGACATCTGTCAAACATTTAAACAAAAGAAATACACACTTCAAGTATGAATTGAAGTAAGAAAATTTTGTTGGTACATACTCTATATCTTGTGTGGACTGCTCCGATCAGTTCCAATATAAAAAAAGAAATGTGTATTTAACGTGAATAATTTCATATCAAATCACATACAACTGAAATTAGCATCTTTGACTATTCACTTACAAACAAATTATTAGTATTTAACTTGTCAATATTATGTGTATAAACGAAAAATAATCAAAATAATATCGTATGCATCTACACAAATAAATTTGGGATCTGCATTCACTTTATGTACTTCATCCCTATCTTATCAATTTATTTATTTATCAATAAGGATTTGTATCAGAACTCATTTGTGGACTGGCTTTCTTTCTACTTAACAACAATAATTGTTGCATTCAATCCTCCATTAATAAAATTACCTTTATTCAATATCTTTATTTTTAATAATTCCTATCCTTCACTTTCAGTTGCTTCAATTCAATTGCTCCAAAAAATATACCAGGGGACAACCTCAAGGATTACTAAAAAATTACGTTTTTGCAAAGAATTGTTTTGGGCAGATAAAATTAAAAAAAGATCATTGTATAGCTTCAAGTTTTGTCATCATTAAATCCGGCACTGCCAATCACACTGTATAACGTATTGTTTACATTTATTTTAATTTCATTTTTATCTAAGGCCATCAGTACGGTCAACAATAATTGTTATTAAACATTATGCTCAATATAGCTGAAGTTTATGTGAGATATTATTTGTTTAGCAAAGTTAATAATAAATTATATTATACTTGTACAGGATGCGGCAAAACAGACAGTGCAGTTTTGAACGTCTATTAAAAAAAACATGTTACAGAACTTACGGCGACTTAGGCGACCAAAATAGAGTTTATTTCATTTTATTCGGTACATCATGACGTTTTTTGCATCAAGTCTTTAAGATAATAGCCCCCAGCAGCGATACATTGATGAGGCCGAATTCTGAAGTTTTCGGCCTCATCATTCATTCCTCATTCCTATTAATTCAATCCTCGAGTTCTTCAAAAACGTTAACCCCACAGGAAGAAGTCGCAAATTGCAGCCGGAAGGTCCGCTTGGTGGTGACGAAATAGCGACCATTTTGAAGAAATGTGCGGTTTTGTTCGTACCAAAACATGGAAACGACTGAAAACAGCACGACCCTTCCGACACAATGAGACCCAAAGATATTGTATCCTATCATATTTGATGAGACCCCTCCCACGTTCCTATCCCCATCACACGGGATGTACCGGTCCTTCAAAACTGCACTGTCTGTTTTGCTGCACCCTGTACTACACGATAACGCACAATCGCAAGGTGTTTGACTTTGTAATGGATATTTTTTCAGTTTTCTTTGTAAAGTGCTCCGTGGAAGATAGTTCACTATAATTCTCGTTTTACTGTGTTTAACTGGACCACGTAGTAATCGGAGAAATGAAATAATCATCCTCATGATGTCACGTCACAAAGTTAAGATCGTTCAAGGAGTACTCGAAGGAATTGAGTCAGTGACGGAAGATGGAACAAAATACTACAGTTTTCTGGGTATTCCATACGCTAAACCACCTGTTGGAGATCTGAGATTCAAAGTAATATACAATTTTATATCTATGATCAATGTATTATTTAGGTGTGATAGGTGCTAAAATATTTTGCAAGTTTTGTGTGCTTGTTCATTACATTACATTAGTACTTAACTGCATTACAATATACTCAAATGCTCAATATTAGTTAAACGTTCATTACATTACCATGTAAAATGCTGAATATTAGTTAAACTTACAAAAATTATCATAGACAGTCGAATGTTTCTAAGTGATCTACTGAGAAATGTCATTGATGGCAAGACCACCTATATTATTATGGTTTTTGGTTGTCGGTTCCCTACGTAAGTTTTAAACTATTTGTATCTAGCTAAAAAAAATTAATAGGAATTTGCGAAAAGTTTATTTTATTGTTTGTTTTTCTTGTTATGATGATACAGACAGTGCAAAAAATCAATAAATTAAATATAAAATTTTAAAACACTAAAACGATTTTAATCATTAAGGTAAGTTCGAAATAAAAATTATATAAAACAATATAACTATACACGCGGGATAGGTGACACGGCGCGCTATCTCTGATTATATTCAATAATCTTCTAGTTACTTTTTGACCTACTGAAAGGGACGTTCAGTTACCAGGTTTGAGCCTAGGGCTTGATAGGGAAATCTCGCTGGAAGGAACGACACATATCGTTACCAGGATCGGGTCTTGAGCTTTGGACTCTGCTTGTGCCGTGCCTCCACTTATATAGGCCGTCCGTGGTACATCATTTGGTAGGTAGCGTGGAGTTAGCCTTTGATTAGTTGTTTAATAATTTACGTAACCAGTAGGAGATCTATGATTCGTGGATGCTGTAATAGGTGTGCGCGATAAAGTATTAGGGGTCTCGCGGTTTCGTCCCAATACATAATGTTAAAAAGATTCGTGTTCAAAAGTAGTTCTTACAAATAAATTGTTTTTAAATTCACAGGATCCACTGCCTGCTGAGCCGTGGGAAGGAGTAAAAGATGCTTCCGAAGAAGGGAATATTTCAATTCAGTTTGACGAAGAGACAAAAAAATGTATCGGCGATGAAGACTGCCTTTTCCTTAACGTTCACACTCCCTACCTGTCACCTGCTGGACCAAATCTCCTTCCTGTTATGGTTTATGTACACGGGGGAGCTTTTAACTATGGCTCAGGAAATCGAAGTGAGTTCGGACCAGAATACATAGTTGAAAAAGACTGCATTTTGGTGTCATTAAACTATAGACTTGGCGTATTAGGATTTCTGTGCCTTGATGCTGAGTTTGCACCTGGAAATATGGGACTTAAAGACCAAAGCCTAGCAATCGAATGGATTCGTGATAATATTGGTGCATTCAACGGCGATTCGCAAAATATAACATTATTCGGGATAAGTGCAGGCGCTTGCTCAATAGAATCGCATTTATTGTCACCATGCTCAAGAGGACTATTTCAAAAAGCTATAATACAATCAGGTTCCGTACTAAATCCATTTGTATTAGCCAGAGACCATCTTGACAATCCCATCAGACTTGCACGAAGTTTGGGAAAGACACTAAAGGAACCTAAAAGTTTGTTTACCTTCTTTAAAGGTAAAACAGCCAAAGAATTAGTTACAAATAGTTCAAATATAATAACAGACAAACACATTCAGCGTACACAATTTTGTGGATTTACTCCAGTAGTCTGTGCAATTCCCGGCTATGAAAACTTTTTAAGCGAGAATCCAATTGAACTTTTGAAGAAAGGAAATTTTGAGAAAGTTCCAACTATCTCGGGTTTTAGCAACAAAGAAGGAATATTAATGAAAACTTTTTTCAAAAACGAGACAAAAGATTTATTGGACGAAGGAAAATTGGTTGATTGTTTGCCGATAGAATTCAAAGTGGATAGAAAAATACTTGACGAAAAGTTTAAATCCATTTACAAACCTAGAAATGATGATATAAATCAAGATGACTACATTTTGGATTATCTAACAGACCTGGTAATCCACGGAGGACTTTGCAAATCTACTGAGCTTAAGTTAAAGCATCACGGCGATGAGTATTTCTATTGCTTTAATTATGACGGGAATATGAACTATTTAAAAACCAAAGCTGGTTTTACAGAAAAGGGAGCGTGCCATGCCGATGACCAGACTTATTTGGGAACCAATCAATCGGTCAGAGCTAGCAATGCTCTGCCTAAGGATGTCATTGTTAGAAAACAAATGGTACAGATGTGGACTGATTTTGCTAAAACAGGGTAAGAATATAAGCGTATTACATAAAAATACGATTCTATTTAGGTACCATCTGTTCATATATTAAAATGGGAACAGAATGTCACTAAATTACACTTACGTTTAAATATGCGTAATTACCCATATTTTCGTAAATTCTGGTTCTCGTTTCGGCAATTATAAAACTGGGATTTGCCAATATTACAAACATGAGTATGTTCAAATAGACTTTATGACATTTTTTGTTTTGTTTTAAGATTCGAAACATTTTTGCATTTGGTCGTTAGACGGCATTGAGTGATTAGAGATAACTGACGCCTGAAGTTTATGCTTTATTTTGGTAGAAAGCAAAGATAAATGTGGACATTTTATAGATCCCCTTTGAAAAACAATCGGCGAGTGGTGGTAGCAAATTTGATCGATCTTTTTTGATCATTTATAAATTTGTTTACATAGTGTATGTATTTTCTATTTATAGTGACCCTACTCCGCAGTTGACAGATGACGATATTGTGAAAGTAAAATGGCTGCCTCTGTCAGAAGATAAGTTTTGGCTGCTGAGCATTGGAGACAATCTTAAAATGGAGGACGATCAAACTTATTCTGAAAGAAGAACATTATGGAGAAAGATCTACGACACTTATGAATAAAATAGATTTATTTATTCAATTTAATAACAATAAATAGTGGATAATACAGGTTTTGCAAAAAAAAAATGTGGTCTAGCCAAAGATATTAGAAGAACGAGATATGCTATGTTGGCCGCCGGACCGTAGGCGGAGTACTACCTAATTAGGGTACTTTGAATACTATCGGGACGTGTAGGCACAGAAATTTGTTCTATGTATTAGTGCGGATACCTTAGCGTAAGCGAAGGTGTGCAGTAGTATTGGTGAACAAAACCGGCGACACTGGGCAAAACAATTCCACACAGTATGAACTGCTCATAGCACATCTCGTTCTTCTAATATCTTTGGGTCTAGCAAAGCTGCCACATGGCTGCTCGTCTGCAGGTTCTGTATTAATAATAATAATAATTTTTATTCCTGGATGTGGGGAGGTTAGTGCAATCCCACACGTCCCATATATGGATCCATGATAACTCAACACAGTGACAATTCAACACACTTTTAAAAAGTGATATAAAGTCATTAGAAACGTTGGAAAAAAAATTAACCTAACCTACTTAACCCAGTTAATAAAGTTTTTGTTTCATCACTTTCCATGACTTTATATAACTTTTTAAAGATGTGATGAATTATCATGGTGATGATTTATCCGGTCACCACATATATTCATGTATATGTATCAAATATATCCAAATCTATATAATGCCTTCAGAAACAGCTGTTACGCGTAATAATACTCACACAACAGAACTTTTTATAAATTTTTGTTTTTTTTATAAATTTAATATACATAAATGAAAAAGTTGAAATGGAGTTCTACAAATAAATCCTATTTTTGTGTTTAAGGCGACAAAAGACTAATAACGGGAAATTGCTCGAGGCTCACATTTTCTTTATTTACGACGAATTCATAACATTCGTATATTTAGAGCTATCCCCACGGATGTAAGTTATTTATATTTAAGATTTTAAAAAACAGTGCATTACCATTCAAATATTTTATGTAAAATAGTTTGAATAATTTATAAAAAAAATTTACTGTAAAATTAGCGGTAAGTAAGAGATTTTGTTTTTCTAGACGATGAATTACTAACTTCCCGAGGGATTCCTCTAGAAACATCTGGAATTTTAGCAATACGTTAATCAAAATCATTACACCCTTATTCAAGGAAACAAAATTATTAGATGTATAAATTAACGTAAACCCCAATGAAAGATCAATTATCTATTACCTGCTAGGGTGAATTCGACCGTAGGTCCGTCGATCTCGCCGGGCCGCAAACCGAATATTGTTTTTACACGACTTCATCACTTATGTCGTTAAGATTCCCACTTTATTTTAGAGATTTGCTTGGGCAAATTCAACTGCAGGTCAGTGCAATAAACCAAGCCGTGGGTAGCATATTTGTATGCATGGCTTCTTCACTTACGTCGATAAGGTTCTATATAATCTTAACCAAACCATTTAGAAAACCATGCGATTTCTTACTAATGCTTGTTAATAATATTAATATTAGTAGGCAGACATGTAGGTAGATAGAAAATCATAGATGGCATGACACGCCCATGAAAATTACTTTTCTCTCAGAAACCATAATGTGTGGGAACTTTTGGTGAACAAATAAATATAAAAATATGAGTAGGTATCTGATTTGTGTGCATTGTGGGTTTTAAATTCAGTTTTTTCCTCTGAAATAATTGAGTGATATCATTGCGTTATCTCTGACTTCAGGCGTAAATATCCACCTTCCCACTGGCACTTGTGTACTGGTGTCAAGCGCCATACTAACACAGACGTTTTTAAATTTGTATTTTGTATCCGAGCAATCTTTAAAATAAACACACCTGTGTCAATAAGCCATCCACAGCCGAGGAGCAGGTTTCGTTGTGTCAACACGATGTGTGGTTATCTTATTTAAAACTTAAAATCTACTTTTATTTTGAAACCACAATTCTCCTGAGCGAATGCATTTTTGCAATGGAGCTCGGAACTACAATGACCTTATTCAAAATACCAAAATGTGGTTATATCTTCTTATGTATTAAAAAACTTATATTTAAGTATAAATATTATGTTTTTTAAGGCGATTCCATACGTCGTGTAATATTTTGAATCGAGCCGCCATCAATAACACTCCTTACGTAGATGGCGATAAGGCTTAAATTCACGCTTAACACCATCCATCTGTTTTGATTTATGCAAGAAAAAAACATGGCCAAAAAGTGCCTTTTATTTTATTTTGTGGATGTTCAGGCATAAATATTTAAATTTTTTCCGATCATTTTATAAATAACTTAATTCGCCACATAATACAATAAAATCATAACCGAAAATGGGTTCGTAAGTAGGAGATTTTGAACTTCAAAGCAGTTTTCATAGGCCTTATACATTATTTTTTTCTAGGCTTATAAAAAGACTTATCTAAAAAAAATACTCGATTATTTCAAAGGCCAGAATGTATTCTACTCTCAGTATTTAATTAAAGCATCTGAAACATTTCTAGGCGACCAAATTTTCAAATCAAATACACATAATTTTGCATTACTACGTATTGCATCGCCTTTAGACTGTGATAGCAGGACATTTATTATTAAACTTTTACTACTTTCACAATATATACGAACACGAGGTTTAAAAAAATCATGTTTGTCCAACAGATGGCGCTGTTTTTCAAAAAAGCATGTTTTCGCCTGTCACAGATGATATCTATATAATACTAGTGGATCCCCCGCAACGCTTCGCTATAGCTAATGGGAGCCTCTAACTTCTTCCACCATTAACTACTATGTACCAGAATGTTACTGTTTAAAAAACTACATTACATCGATTTTAATTCGACTCCGTGTCTCATTACGGTACAGAGATATTGCGTTAAGTATTCCTTAAGTTAAGATATCGGTCGACTACTTTTCGAGTTTTGCGAGCACTAACATATGAAGGCTGAAATTCTATATATTAAGATTAGATACCAGTTAGAATTTAACTCAACCATTTGGAATGCATTTTATAATATAAGAAGTTGTCCTGTCACAGACCACCTTCTATGTAGGGAAGTTAAAATGTTTGCTTGTATGTATTTTTGGATGAGAAAACAGAAAAAAAAAAGAAAAAAAATACGTTGAAAAAAAATTTTTTTTTTGTTCGAAACTATCTTATATTTCTAGCTGAAACCAACCATACATATTCACAAAATAACATTGAAATCAGTTGGGCGGTTTCGGAGATTAGGGTGTAAAAACGTAGTGACCCATGATTTTTATATATTAAAAGAATAGGTCATAGACTAAATACATCAATGGAATAGGAAGATAAAAAGACACGCGTATTCGAATGCAAAGTTGTGTAAAAATTTCAAAGCAATCGGTGAAGAACGTTCGGAGATTTAACATTTTACATTTTTTATTTATATAGATAGATGACTTTATGAACGCGTGTTCCGAGATCGCCACAACACATTCGTTTTTACTGATAGTTTATTATTAAATCTGTTTATTCATTCGTTTAATTCCGGTTTTAACAGGAATACGAATAATTTGAATAGATTTTTTATAAATTAGCTTTGTTTTTTATCTCTAAGTTTTCTGCGTGCAATCTTCGATAAGGGTGATGAAAATGACAAATTGTTTCAGTATTCAACACACTGTCAAAAGACGCCGGATGTTTAAAAAAAATTAAAACATAGAGGTAATAATGATTACTAGCAGTTAAAAACCCTCTCCCGGGTTTTTTGCTACTGGGCCCTGCGGGCGGCACTCGGTTGGGCTTTGCCCAGTTGAAGTGATACTAACAACAGTTACATTTAATAGGTACATATTAGGTCATTCATAGAGAGAGGGTGAGTATATATTGTAAATAGATTATTACAATATAGCGCCCCTGAGGTGATATCTCACAAAAGCGGCGCTATACAAATTGTCTAATAAATAAATAAATATAATGTTTACATTTTATTGCGTACATATGCATTGATATACAACTGAAATAGGTAAAATAATGTAATCTTATTAAACTTTATTTAAAACACAAATAACTTTGTTTACATCACTTTATTATATACAACCACTATATGTTTCATGAACGAAGTTCACCTCATCAGGAGTAAGTATACTCCGAAGTCAAAAATTAAATATAGATTACAATTGGAAAGAAGAAATGGAAGGAGGGGGAGGGGTTAGAGTGGGCGGGGTTTATTAGAATTATGAATTACAATATCGTTAGACGGGAAAGACCAGTTGAGTGGGAAAATATTTAAAAGAGGTTTTATAATTACTTCTTGCTTATTAATTATATCTGATTATATATTGACATGTTTTCTTATTTCTAGCTGCATATTTAAATAATTGTTAGCAGCATATTTAAATATTCGCGCCAGTCATTTGGTACGTTCTTATACCGCCAGAGGGGCCGAGTGGTCGAATTTTGCCTGCAGACCCCCTATTCGGGATTTACCCGATTTGAAATCGACCAATCAGAGGGCCTACACCGTCCAGACGCTAGTGTAATAATACACCTCTTACCATTACAGTGCAATAATTTATTTAAAAGAGTAAATCGATAGATTTTATTTTGTTATATTAAGTACTAGTGTTACTCCAGATGATGTAACATTTAATTGCAAGCGATGCTCTTGAAAATTACCCCACTAATTCATTGTCGACTTTTAATTAGTTGCCCTGAGTCCTGTCAATGTTTTCAAATTAAACTTTATCCTCCACTTCTTGTCTTACGGATTTTTTGTGATGTCTCAATCGCTCTTTCTGTCGACATTTCGACATAATTTATTATCTGCATTGCCTATCAGCAGCGCTCTTAGGGACATTAATTCAGAAGATCAACCGCGAACAAGGAAAAAGGTATTGTATAAGTTCAAAAATATACTCCACGTATATTACATATTGTAAATGAATTGAATTTAGGATCAAAAACAGTCAACGGTGTTCTAATACTTGTAAAACATTATTATCTTAGGTAGGCGAGCAAAGCGAGAGGGACCATCATAGCCCTGGTGACCGGATAAATCATCAAAATGATAATTCATCACATCTTTAAAAAGTTAAATAAAGTCATGGAAAGTGATGAAACAAAAATTTTATTAACTGTGTTAAGTAGGTTAGGTTAGGTTAGGTTTAAATTTTATTTTTTTCACGTTTCTAATGACTAAAGGTGTGTTGAATTGTCGATGTGTTGATTTATCATGGAACCCATAGCATTACTTGTTTTGAGGCGGAAGGAAAATGTGATGTCGGAGAAAGGAGAGAACTAATAACTATTGTGATATAAAGTGATGCTAATAATTTGCTAAATTACTTAGGGCAACGTTGTTTATTTTATTTTTAAATTTATTATAATCATGTTCTAATCTCAACTCTGTCGCTAATTGATTAAACCACACCACTCTAGTATACGTGTAGTAGTGGTGTGCAAATCTGGTATTTATTAATGGAGTATATAAGCGACCCATAAGTATATTAAGTATTTTTTAGCCGTGGTAACTACTTGAAATTCTTGAAAAAATTACGAGTTTGCATACAAAATCTTTCTTGGATTTTATTGCAAAGAAGACATACTCTGACTGAATATGCCACAGGCCTGAGAGGTTAAGGTTTTTTAATTTTTTAATTATGTTATTGTTCAATCAGCCTCCGAACGGTTTTATTTGTCTTAGTATGTGAGCTCACCTGTACAATGTACATTCCCTTACGTGCTAATATTTGAGCAAGCCTTTACTTGCCTTATCTCTGCTCTCAAGACCTGTGTTTGAATAAACATATATTATTATTTATAAGAATTCAACCGGAAAATGTTCCCACATGTTTGAGAGACAGTGACACTCGACGTGGCAAACATTTGAACAACTTTTATTTGTCTTTCTAATCATATCGCTAAATAAATAATAGCTCATGTCACACGAGTGGTTGCACTTAGTAAACTACTAGAAATACCATCGTTTTCACGTCACGTCATTCCCTTTGATAAGTTTAGTACCCAAGAAAAGCATTGTCATCATTATTAATCATTTAATTTAGTGATGTTTTTTCATTTGAAATAAAATTACAAAATTATTAAAAGTTTTTCATATTTTAAGTCCTAAAATAATTTTGATTCGAGGCATCAACTATTTGCACGCATTGACGCAGACATATACGGAAAAATAGGGTACGGCTTTTTTTATAAGATACTGTTAAAAATGTGACTGCATTACCATTTACTAATAAAATATTAGTCATTCAGAAAATATATGAACAAGTGTTCACACAGGTGTCCTTGTCCGAATAAATATAATGGACGAGTTGCGACAAATTTTTTTAAGAACATATTTTTTGACTTCCTCAATACATATTCGTACTTTACTGATTATTTGTTATGAAATTTGTCACATCATTCGTTATAGTCCCGCAATAGCATTCGTTATATGCAATCCCGTTTTTTACTAGATTACCAGAAATTTGAAGAGTTCTTAATTTTTTTTACTCGGTTACTCCCAGCCATCTGCAGCCAGTGAGTCTATGGCATCCCCGATGAGTAGATTATGAAATAACATAAATTAATCACATAAGATTTACGTGCGCACTCCGGGATTTGAACCCGCGACCTCCAGCTTGCTAGTCGAGAGCCTTACCCCTCGACCACAGAGGCGTTAATAAATTAGTAACTAATTTTTCCCCATCTAAACTAGCAAGTAGAATTTTATTCCACGTTTTAGTGATAATTCGAATCTATTTTTCGACTTACATATGTTGGGGCATTTGGAAAATACACGTTTTGGACTTAACATTTGATTTTAATAATTTATTTCTTTTAGTTTTAAAATTTACATATTTTATCTAGTATATATCTATTCTAACTACTATAATAAGATTCTATTATCACGTACTAATATTTGGACTACACAACATTGAGACGTAATCCAAGAAAAGCTGCAAATTTTTTAGCTTCCTTAACATTTACGGAGAGTTCATTGAACATTATAAAACCTTTATAATAAATATTGTTGTGTTGCCGATAAATCTGTCTTATGAAGCCTAACATCGTCGCAGCTTCTCGTAGGGATAGCCACGGAATGTACTATTAATAATAACACTTTTTACCATATAATCTTGTAACATTTTATTTTTTTAACTTGTATATAAATGCTAGTGTATTAAAAACTAAGGATGGGTTGTTTCTCAGAACTTGAACAATTCATCAAATTTAAACATTTTTGGGTTTTGTGAAAATCCTATTAAAGTTCTGTTATTATCATTGAAGGCTAGTTGCTTGACAGAACTGAAATAATAATAATAATACCTTGAAAAAAATTTTCACAGAACTTAAAAATTAACTTTGAAATTTGAATAATTGTTCAAACTCTCGGAAACAACCCGTCCTAAACGTTGCCACACACTTAGAAATTGAGTTGGCGTTGCATTGTTTTTATCCTAGTATATCTGCTTTAGCACAATATAGACCTTGTTTATTTATGGATTACTCACCGGACCGGGAAGTTTTCATGACCAGAATTTTTCCAGCAAATTTTACATAGTTTCTTACATTCAATCTGTCTTTTGGTCGGGGCTAAGACATCGAATTGAATAATCCAAGAATCGATTCCCACATTACCAAAAAAACTTTAACCATTACCGTAATTATAAAACCATTTCATTAAATATAAGCGAATCACAAATAACACATTTAACTATTCACGAATTTTGTTGATTTGTGATTTGATCCATCGGCCACCTGCGCTAGGTAAGGTCATCGGCTGGTTCCTACCGACCCTGAACCATCAAGCGATCAAGCCATCATCTGCCACCTGATGATCTCCAATCTGCCATCTGAGACCTACTATCTGCTATCTACCCATAGTCCATATCCCGCTGATCATCTGCTGAGAGTTGTTGGTCCCACTTGGCAGATGTCCATTGAACAAATTACTTTAGTCACTGTGCGCCATGTCCTTGATGTTTAAGATAGGTATTATTTTAGAACGTATTGCAAAAATTACAAATCACATTGATTTTCAATTCTAGAAGCAGCTGTCGATTTTTTGTGTTATTTCGCTATTCGTCTACGTGATGCTATGCTAAGGTTATCGTTATCCTAATATGAATGTATCTACGTTGTAATATTATGGAATTGTATTTTATTCACTGGATTGAATCATTGTTTGTAAAACTTTTATTGACATTTTACTCATTCTAATATCGATTTATATTCGCGAAAACAAGTTTTTTCAACGAAAGCACTACGAGGAAAATCTAGATTTTTCGGTGATGGTACTGTTGGGAAAGTGAATTTCATGTCACATGCTAGCTTTACCATCCAGTTTCACTCGAGATTCAACACACATTTATAAATACTTACTTGTTCTCATTCAACAATAGGAAAATATAAAGAAAAAAAGAGATGTCTATAATTTGTAAGGGTTATTGCTGCTTGAAACCAGATATCAGATTTTAGCCATAATATCACAATAAATCATGAATTTATATAAGGTGTACCAAACGTACTTTTAACTAAGGCGATGCCATACGTAGTAATGCAAAATCATGTGTTTTTGGTTTGAAAATATGGTCGCCTAGAAATGTTTCAGATACTTTAATTTATAATTGATTGATTTTATTTTATAATGTGGCAAATTAAGTTATTTATAAAATGATCGAAAAAAAATTAAATATTTATGCCTAAAAAATAAAAGGCACTTTTTGGCCATGTTTTTTCTTGCATAAATCAAAACAGGCGGATGGTGTTAAGCAGGAATTTAAACCTTATCGCCATCTACGTGAGGGTTATTATTGATAGCGGCTCAATTTAAAATATTACACGACGTAGGTGATTTTTACGCTTTTCGAAAACCATTTTTTTACAACAATTTTTAAATTATTTAATTCTTTTGAATGGGCGAATTATTATGTAATATTTTTTTCCAAAATAGATTATTTATGTCATTAATATATGGTATCAATTTTTTGCATTTAGTAAAAGAGTTATTTTCTCCTTCAGGTTATCTGGTTATGTGCGTGACAACCCAAAATGGTATAAATTTTTTTCACGCACATTTTTTATGATCGCTCGGGAAGCGATTAAATAACCTAACTAACAACAATGCCTATATATTAGATTTAGGTCAAAATAAACATTGTATAATATAAAGTATTTTTTATGGAAGTATTTATGCATTTAATTAATCATTATAATGCCAAACCACAAAATGTGATTGCTGTCCAGGAATGTATAAAACATGATTTTGATAATTTGTGATAATTCATTGTTAAATAACTAAGGACGGTTTGTTTCACAGAATTTGAACAATTCATCAAATCGTTCTAGTATTACATCATTATTGGCCAGTCGCTTGACAAAACTGAAATAATAAGAGAACTTGAATAGAACCTTCACATAACTTGAAAATTAACTTTAAAATTTGAAGAATTGTTCAAATTCTGTGAAACAAACCAAAATGAAAAAGTTTAAAATTTCTATTTTTAAAATTGAATCGAAAACCAGACGTTAATTGAAAGTGCCAGGTGAGTATAGTCCAGCATAATAGTATTATCTACTTGTACATAATATTTTGTACATTTTCACGCACCTCACTGGTGATAGATACATTTAACACGTGTGTATAGTTTTTGTTTTTATATTATTGACTGATAATCTGGTGGATGCAATTTGTTATAATCAAATCATCAAAATATTATTATTATTCCTATGAAAGAAATTACAAAAAATGACTAGAATTTATTTCGAATATTTTTTCATATAAGATTACGAACAGGATACGAACCCATTTGTATTGAGCTTCAGCCAGAAGAATCGTGCAGAATTTCAGCCTCTATATCGAAATATTATTATTATCAATTGTGTGCATCTAACGAATTTATCCCTACGCAAAAAGTGTTTCACATCTCGACCTTAATATTCAGGAATTTTATTTAAAATTATTTTCATAGTTTTATGGCTCTCTGATTACATCTCATCACGACCTTCTGAAACTTTCAATGCAGCTTAAATGATTTGTGTCGACGGAATAGTATCACATTCGCAGGTTTCCCCGCAGGGGTAAGCAGAGAAGACGGACAGCCATACAACTCGGTCTTGGCACACACTACTTTCCTCATTCAGATTCATATGTGAATTATTCTCTTGATCTTGCCATGTCTTCTGCTAATATTCACATTTGCGTCATATATTCTCCTTACACTCATTTCTTTGCTGTTGCCATTTCCCAAACCATATAAGCCTCCCCTTCTTACATCAGCCTTGCACTCTTTGTGGATTTCTACATTTCTTACACGATCATACATGGTTTTACCACACCTAAGCCTCAGGGATCTCATTTCAACAGCATTCAATCTACTTTCATCCTTTCTTTGCCAGTTCCATGCCTCACTTCCATACATCAGGGAAAATATATTTTCAGTAATTATCTACTTATTAATTACAAGTATTTAACGGAATGAATCCAGCTTACTTATCAACCCTTCAACTCAATTACAGTCGACCCTTAGATCAGCAGCGTCATCAGCTATCGGAAGGTTGAAGGATCCATAGCGCACACTAAAATTCTATGTTCAAGACCTAATCCTGGAATGGACTGCCACACGATTCAAGAATAACCACGGACTCGATAGAATTCAGAGACAGTAATATCTAGAAGTGTGAAAACTTCATCTTCACAGTCCGCGACATTGTAAATAACTAATTCTGTTAAAAATATAAACAACTAGGAGTTTGGAAGCTTTTTAAGGTCATTTTATAAAAATTCTTCAGTCCTAAGGATTACTAAATTCTTTAGTATTTTAAAATAAATATCAACTCTACTGTTGCCAATAATCTTTGAATAAATGTAATGTAAATAGTGATGGAGGTTAAAATAGCAAATATCAAATCAATGTCCGGTGTTTTTACTATTGTGTCCTCTACGTGCAAAGTGGTAAACTTTTGAATAAAAGTGTGTTTATCTGAAATGATCTGCCAGGTAAGTATATTTTTCTGTATCTGCTTGTAAATGATAAAAATGGTATTATTTTACACTGAGCTGCAACCAGCTTACTGTCACTTTTAAGTTAGGTTTGACATCTTGCAACAATTATTCCGGACATGGTGACATTTTTGGATAGGTACATTGGGTAGGTAGGACAATTGCACGATTTGATTTATTAATTGTTTTTGTGTTTACTTAATATAAATTAAATTTAATAATATTATTATTAAGTTCTGCAAGTATTTTGGTTTTTATTTTTGATACAGCTCTTTCGGCTTTCAAGACCATTTTCAAACTGTGGCTTTGAAAGCCGAAAAAGCTGTAACAATAATAAAAACCAAAATACTTGCAGAACTTAAGGCGATGCCATACGTAGTAATGCAAAATCATGTGTTTTTGGTATGAAAATTTGGTCGCCTAGAAATGTTTCAGATGCTTTAATTAAATACTGCGAGTAGAATACATCTTGGCCTTTGAAATAATCGAGTATTTTTTAGATAAGTCTTTTTATAAGCCCAGAAAAAAAAATGTATAAGGCCTATGAAAACTGCTTTAAAGTTCAAAATTTCCTACTTACGAACCCATTTTCGGTTACGATTTTATTGTATAATGTGGAAAATTAAGTTATTTATAAAATGATCGAAAAAAATTTGAATATTTATGCCTGAACATCCACAAAATAAAATAAAAGGCACCTTTTAACCATGTTTTTTACTTGCATAAATCAAAACAGGCGGATGGTGTTAAGCGGGAATTTAAACCTTATCGCCATCTACGTAAGGGTTATTATTGATAGCGACTCAATTAAAAATACTACACGACGTAGTGCATCGCCTTAATAATTATATTATTAAAGCACGATTTGATGTTGAGTTTTCCTTTCCGCCAAGTCTTATACTCAGCGTGCAAATGCCTACCTACTTTCATATATATTGCGCAAACAAATTCAATTGGTAGAGCATTATCATGATAAGACATAATAGGTTCTAGGTTCGATTTCCAGTTGGGACCGTTAACTTTTTTCTTTGCTGTGTCTTTTTCTGTTTCATATTTCTTCGAAACTTTATCATCTTCAATTATTAAATATTACGTTTCTCCCGCTGCTAGCGATTAATAATAGTTCAGTCTTATTGCAAGTTTATTTTTACTTTCAACATGGCAGCGCATGATAAATAACCTTGCCCCTAAGCTAAACCAATGCACTTACTTGCCGAGTTTTCCACCTGAGAATGCATTCGTCACACGTAATCTATAATTGAAACATTTCTCCATCGTGGTTCTGCAATTATTAGTAGTTATTACTTTCCGTTTCGTATAGCACAGCCAGTAGCGTAGTCACCGTCGAATGCAAATAAAAAAATGGGTATATATTATTATCTACCGAAAACTTCATGTCATGCATGTGCTATTCCGTTATTTTCTTTGTATACGGGTTTTACGTTTCGGGTAGCTTGGTAGGAATACTATGAAACTGTTATTTTTAAAGCATAGTATTATTGTTATTTACAAGTTATTATTCAGTAACTTATTTAAATAATATTATACTAGCAGTTCTGTGAAAAGTAGACCTCGCGTCCAAAAATGCATTTATCTAATTATATCGTTTAATAAATATAAACCAAAATTTCCTCTGCAATTATAAGATTTGTAAGTAGGCCCCGTACTAGAAGAAAGTACGAACTAGAGAGTTTACGTATCCACTTAAAGTATAAATCTACATAATTACAAACCGTAAATTTTAGGTATTTTTTTTTTCCGAAAGATGAATTATAAAATTTGTCGAAAGAAACTTCACCATCTCAAAGGCAATTCTCTTTTAAAACTTTCTTAATGCAAGTAGGTGCCATAATATTGAAAAATGAATCGAATGAAAAGTCCAAATAAACACGACAATTTCTGATTTGAAAAGAGAATCTTTACTTGATCATTACAACGGCCACCATCTTGAAATGGAAACGAAATGTACAAAAATTTGCAGAGAGATGAAATGTCAAACGGTCGAGTTAAAACAGGACTTCAATGAAAATGTCGACGATAAAATACAATTTTGAATTATATAGAGCTGATCATTCTGATACCTATGTCTTCAAAATTATTCAATGTTTAGTAACGTTGTGCCATTAATTTAATGTTTTAATTACCGGCTATCTTTGATAGAAACATGTTACGAACGCGCTATAGTGCGTCCAAATTAGTACGTGGAATCAATTGTAAAATTTGAAAACAGTTCACTTCTCACACTTGTAAAACGTGTTTTTGATAGCGTTAGATTTCAAGATCAACCCCAAGGAAGTTCCGAGGCTCGCCCCGGGGCGGTAGTTTGTCACTACGCCACTGGGCATAGACAATATTACCAAGGAAGCGTGAGAGATTAGAGAGTACACTGCTCTCGGCTTTCTTATATTAATTACTACCGATTTATATAATGGCAGTTACAGGCAGGCCTTCAAGTAATCGCCAAGTTGCTAGATGTTTGTACCACTCCTGTCGCCATTTGAATAATTTACACTCTCTAGAAGTACGAGTGTACAAACACTATTTAGAGCGTATTTATACCGTGTCGATCCAAAAGTCATCACTAGTAAGACATTTTTACCAACACTAATATTAGTATGCATAGAAAAACATTAAAAACGCCACTGCCGATAAATATTTTACAAAAATTTACAAAAAACAGGATACCGGCTCTCAGCTAAAAAACACCATTCAAAATCGAAACGTAGAATTTTTTCAAATAGTTTTAGCAGTATTTAGTGGCTAGATCTTAAAAGGAACAGCTGTGCGGCCTTATCCATACAAAACTTAAATTTGGATGTACAAAATATTTTACAAAACTGATTTTTTTTTTTCGTATTTGAAGTATTTAATAAAGATTTTTGCTACTTGTGTTTAAAATTATAAAATATAGGTTTAAAAAAATCTATTTATCGCGATTTTAGAGGCAACTAAGAGCCTGGTACTTCCCAACCTTCGTCTTACCCTTCTCTTCAGGCTCACAACCTATATTGTGTGCTAATAATTTACAAACATAAATATAACCAGATATTTATATTAAATTTTGCAAACATATTTTTAAAATTTATGTTCATTATATTTTCAATTGGAAACTTAACATTTAAAATTAAACACATTTTCACTCTCAATAATTTCTTACAGAATTTTTGTTATACATGATGTCCGGAAACTAGTGGTATAATCGGAAAACTGGTGAATCTATGTACTTAAGGCGACGCACTACGTAGTAATTCCAAATCATGTGTTTTTGGTTTAAAAATTTGGTCGCCTAGAAATGTTTCAGATGCTTTAATTAAATACTGCGAGTAGAATACATCTTGGCCTTTGAAATAATCGAGAATTTTTTAGATATGTCTTTTTATAAGCACAGAAAAATATAATGTAAGGACCTATGAAAACTTCTTTAAAGTTCAAAATCTCCTACTTACGAACCCATTTTTGGTTATGATTTTATTGTATAATGTGGCAAATTAAGTTATTTATAAAATGATAGGAAAAAAAAATTAATATTTATGCCTGAACATTTACAAAATAAAATAATAGGCACTTTTTGGCCATGTTTTTTTTTGCATAAATCAAAACAGACGGATGGTGTTAAGCGGGAATTCAAACCTTATCGCCATTTACGTAAGGGGTGTTATTGATAGCGGCTCGATTCAAAATATTACTCGACGTAGTGCATCGCCTTAACATAAATTGTAAGGTTAGGTTGTATTATGCTAGATACCATAAAGATACCATAACAGATATGTAATATGTATATACACACACTCCCTCTTACAATGTAACCAATTTCTTAAGCTTTAGGGCCTTACTAATAAACGTGTTAAAAATTTTAGACAACTGATAAACAACCATTAATACACGGTAAATTGTTGTTCAAAATATTACACTAATACTGTGCATCGCCTTAAGTTTTCGTTTTCGAATAAATCAAGTCCGAAGTTGGAATGCTTTAGTTAAAATTTGAAATAAATCGGTTGCTATGAGATCAATACCTGATCAGATGTTTACTGGCTTTTAAAACGAGTCGAGGCTACAAAAGTGTTTTCAAATTTAAATCAACACAAAATTTCCGGATATTTCGTAAAATCATATTCGTTGGAATCAATGAATCAATCAGAGTACCTAAATATCCTCCACTCTAGAGCATGTCACTAATATATAATGTATCATTTCGAATGATAATGCCGATTTACTATTTTGTTTCGTAATAAAAGCTATTTTATAACGCTCTCAAACTAAGGTCGCTTACAAGTAGGAAATTACTTTTTGGCAAATAAGTCTCGGTTCTCCGTGCATTTTTTTGCATTCACACGACAACAAAACCATAAAATTAGCTATCGCGTTTTTTTAACTAGCTGAATTAAATATTTTTTGTTTATTCACTATGAAAAATGCTGGCAGCAAATTCGACAAAAAACCGGCGGTTATTTCAAAACCCGAAAATACACGTTAAATTATCCAGCCAAAAAACTGAAAACATTATCTCTGAGAGAGACCTGAACGAGTTTTCATACCATTTGCACTGCTGAAAAAACAAATAGAAGTATCCGGGGACTGAGCAAAAATGTTCAATTTAATAAGATCTTGAAAATTATTTCGATGAATAAAGAATTTCAGTGAAACGAATTATGTCTAGCAATATTTATCATATATTCATCTGTGTAGAATAAATAATAAGTTTATCATGGTACGGGCCTGAGCCTTGTGCCTAGTTTGATGGTTACTAGATCCCAAAAAAACATGTACCTAACACATATATACAAAACGTAATGAAAGTAGGAATGGTAAAAATTGTAAAAGGAATTTAAAAAAATATTAAAAACCAACGGATCTAAACGCTTCGGTATAACTCTGACGTCATCATAACCCGATCGGGACAAATTTGCGAAGAGACTGTAAACTATGTGACGTCATCTGAACATTATATTATTTTTTTCTTATTTAAGTTGAAACACTGGCATTTAATTGACTTAGGACGGTTTGTTTCGGATAATTTGAACAGTTCATAAATTTCAAAGTTTATTGTCGGGTTCTGTGAAAGTCCTATTCAAGTTCTGTTGTTATATCATAATAGGCTAGTTGTTTGAAAGAAATGAAATAAAAACAGAATTCGAAAAACTTTAAAATTTAATGAATGGTTCAAATTCTCTTAGGCTATGATTATTTCATTTCTTTGTTTTAAGAATCATTTCAAACATTGTTGCTTTTGGTATTTTTGGTAAGGTGGTTGTAATTTAGCTATCCGTGTATTTTTTATCGGGATAGATGATAATCAAACCGGTCGCTACCCCCAGGGCGGTGTTATGGTCGTGATTTTGCTCAGGTGGCCGATTAAAATAATAAAAAACAGATCATTTCGGACGCACGCATGCGCACGGTAATATACGGTGAGCTAACACTTCGTGATCACAGTGCGGTGGCCGCCCACTTGGGCCGAGCGGGTTTCAAAAATTTGGAACATCTGGTGGAAAACGCGCGTTTTTCATGGATTTCTTTTTCTTAGTTTAGAAAGGCTTTATTCAGCAACTTTTGAGTGTGGCAAACAACGTTTCCTGTATATTTTTTGTCAATCCTTGATTTTTTATTGTTTCATTGACCAAATGAAACAGCCATGTCGAGAGTAAGAAAATATCTTAATTTTTGTAATAAAAACTCCCCACACTCGTATGCGGGGAAGAATTAGTATTGCTAGTTTATTAAAATCTCTTAAAAATTATTGGTGATCCGGTTAATAACGGGATTGTAGGCCGTTTCCTGATAAACTTTTAGTAAACTCCCAATAAATCGGAACACCTATTCAAGCACCTGCATTTGTCTTGATTTTTTTAATTTTTATGAACACCTGTTCCAACATCATTATAATACAGTCGTATTTTAATAAAAGTTTATTAGGAAACCTCTCAATTTATTCGTTGAGGGCCTGCAATCCCGTTTTCACCGAATTATGAATAACTTAAAGAGATTTTCAAAAAAATAGCAATAATCAATGTTCGTAATTTTTCTTCGAGCATCTATGGAGATGCCGGGTGGGGGGTACTTTGGAGAAAAAGAAAGAGTGAACCTCGCTCTTGAAGAGATTATTGTAAATCATTCCACAGTCAAGCTATTGAACACTAAAAACGAGACTAGTTGTCAATGACGGTTATTCTTCAGAGCATCTTCCATTGAAATACCGGGAGAATTTTCATTAAAATTAAGTATAATGTCATCATTGTTCCATGTGAACCTTTTTTTTCGTATTTTTTAAATATAATATTCTAAATAAATTATATTCAATCATTTATAAAAGACCAAAAAAAACATTTTTTTTTTAATAATTTGATAAATTTTGTTTGATGGCTAAGAATATTTATTATTAAGTGATTGCACCGATATATAAATATGTCTGTACCAATGCAATAGGGAGCGTCGCTATTGTAGATAGGTATTACATATTTGAATATTGTAAAAATATTCGTCAGTTCCTGCTGCACATATAACGCAAGTGTTGATGGTAACGAAAGTGTTGGTCAAAATAATAAAGGCAATTTTGTAATAAAAATGAATGCGTACCATTTAACATGTCATTCTCATTCTGTTTTCACACGAAAGATCACTCAAGTCAATTGGTCTCGCACCAGAACCATAACAAACTGCAAATTGCCTGTCTAAATAACATCTCGTCAGGTAAAATGATTGCAGAAATTAGGTACCTGCCTGACCACCGACGGACACACCTGAGCTGCGAGTAACAGAGACGACAAACACGTTATCATGCACGCTATCACTGAAGAGATTAACCTACAAAAGTGTTTAGTTGGCGTGTCCATGTGACCGAAGTTTGCTCGAACTTATCCTAATAATAATAAGTATTATAATGTTTGGATCATTTCTAAAAAAGCAACAAAAGCATTTCATAAATGCTTCCTGTACTATGGTACTAAACTCAACAATAAAATCCCACTCTCTTTCAAAACTCACAACAATATTTTAACATTAAAATCTCAAATAAAAAGCTGGATACAAAACATAAGGAAATCAGAAAAAGATAATATATTGACTGCAAATACAGACTGAAACCGAAACCTATCCACTGAATAAAAAAAAACACCATGTAATATTTTTTATAATTATTTTAGAAAAAACACTATTTAATATATTTTTAATTACTTTATGTTATCGATTCTACTAAATTAAAATAATATGGAAAAGAAATCCTCAGCACGGGAGATCGCAGTGAGGATATCATTATATGTATATGTTACAAAAAAAGACGATAATAAAACACTTATTATTATTATAGCGCCGTTTTTGTGAGAAATTCACCTCAAGGGCGCTTAATAACTTAATTTAGACATTAACAGCCTTACTAATAAAAAAAATCACTTACCAACCGTTAAATGGTGTATTAATTACACAAGTATAATGGCCATATAATTTTAGATTCGATTGGGTTCTTATAAAAAAGTGAGTTTCTACCTATTGATATTATATTGCTTGCCTAACACTGTTCCAACAGGCTTTTGAGGAAACTGATCAACCATTTATTTTTTAATATTGAAGTTCTTCATGAGCAGATAAAAACTCACGTCAACAGATGAAGAGTCGAAAAGACTTGTATTGATCAGCAGATCGGTATCGATCACCCTTCTTATGAGTGGTTTACATCCTGTGCACCACACCAGATAAAAATGAGTATTGCAGCGCCTTTGAGGTGATATTTCACGAAAACTGCGCTATATAAATTGGCCAAATATTATTGCTAATTTATTAAGAATGTCTTCAAATTGTTGGAAAACCGATTAAAACCGAGATTACAAGCACGAATGTGAATGAATTGTAAATTCGTGATGATGTATTCGAAATGTACTAAAAGTTTTATAACCGGATTACCAATAATTTGGAGAGATTCTTAATAATTTTGCAATACTAATTTTTCTCCGTACACTGAAAAGATCCGTTTGCTGTGGGTCACCAAACTTTTTACAAGCAAACACAAAATTTTTTTTTGCCAAGGAAATAAAAAATGCAAAAAACACAACATCAGTTTTCTTTCAGATCGGTACAGATCACAATACTTCTAGGGATTAGCTGCCAGTGGTGGACACTATGGTAACATTTATAGAATCACAAAGGTTGTGGGTAGATAAAAACTTTTCTACCGGAGTTCTTCGAGAGTAGCATTCGAAACAAGCGGATTATTTTTATCGGTAACCTCAAAACCACAAACATTATCATCTCAGTAAGTCATTTTACTGTGCGAACTCCTTTATGCTTGCCACATATTTAGGCCGACATTTCCGTTCATCCAGGGCTGAAAATAAATATATTATTGAGCATGTAATCGTAATTTTACCCCTCTACTGTTTTTAAAATACTTAAACTTGTGTAATCTTGCTCTGCAGTGCTATTCTAAATGATTAAACGCCATTTTTGTGTTTTCACAATACAAACAACATAACAATTTTAATGTAGAAATATGAATGTAACTCAATCCAGAAATCACCATATAAATTATAAGAGTAGTAATATTTTAAATGCCGAACAAGGTTTCACTTGGGCCCAATAAATTCTGGTCAAATGATTCTTTTTCCTGTTAAAAACGGGACTGGAGGCGTATAACGAATAGTTTGACAAATTTCATAATAAATAATCAGTAAAGCAAGAATATGTTATGAGGAAGTCGGAACACATGTTCTAAAAAATAATAATACTGTCGAATCACCAGTATTTATTCGGACAAGGCCCACAGCTTGAACACGTGTGCAGATATATTCTGAATGAGTAATATTTTATTAGGAAATGGTCATGCAGACACATTTTAACAGTATTTGTATAAAAAAGCGGTATTCATTTTTCTCCGTGTACATTCGTTTTAATATGTTGCCATAACTCTAGTGATAGCCCATTCTTGGAATGCTATGGGTTAAACGTGCCTGAAAACTTCATAACTTGTACAAGATACCACAAGGCAGAACAGATATTCTAGCACAGCATTTCGTGACAAAGGGAATGGCGCGATTGATTGAAATTTCTAAAACAATAGCCTTAAATATTCTTTAAATTAACCTAAAATCTTTTTTTAGACCTATCTTCTCAAATGTTAAGTGTTTTTTAAAAAATAAGAAATTTTCTACTACAAATGGATGATTAATCTTTAGATACTGAGTACAAATAATGTAACCCTGATGAAGTTTTGTACGCCAAGTGACGTCAACAAGAGAAATCGGCAGTAATGCATCAAAATTGCAACTTTTTTTTCGCAATAAAAGTTCGTAGTTAACCCTCGGTGTAGTCCTGACCAAAATGAATACCTGTGCCCGATGACTGGATGGTGTTCATGCACCCAAGTAGCCCAGGAACATACTCATGGACCAGAGATGATGGCAAACAATAAAATTCAATACACAACGACCAACGACAGCTTTCTAAGTTTGTAAAAATTTTCGGTTTGAATGAACGAGCGACGAACCTACGAGTTTTAAGTATAGGTTTATAGGAATAAATATATATTCTTTATATATCAAATATTTTGAAAAAATAATTATATTCAGCCGCATGGTGAAATATATCTGAACAGAAATCTTTATATTTTTTGGCTCATAAAAACCCGCTAACTATATATACAGGGTGTATCGGCAAGTACCCGACAAACTTTAACCAGCTATTCCTCAGCACATTTGGAGTAAAAAATGTTATGGGCGCTTTGCTGTCCGGTAACATTTTTTTTCCATTAAAAACAAAAAATAAATAAAAAATCCACACCCCGTCACTGTCATTTGCATTTAATCTCGTGTTCAACAGCTGTTATTAGCAAGTGTGTCAAAAAGTGTCCTCGCTCTTTCGTACACACTAAATAATAATAGTTAAAAATGAGACGAATGGTGCCGTGCCATTTCGTTGTGATTGTAAAAGCGCGCCAACGTAGGTACGTACGTACATTATTCAACGAAACTCGAACAAAATATTGCCAGATGGGTTTTCAAACTTTGACAAAGGATAAAACATTGGTGACATGTGGTGAAAATATGAATAGTAAATTTTTTATTAAAAAAAAATGTTACCGGACAGCAAAGTGCCCATAACATTTTTTACTCCAAATGTGCTAAGGAATAGCTGGTTAAAGTTTGTCGGGTACGTGCCGATACACCCTGTATATGAATATATCCCTCCCAAGGCGGCGCAAGGCGTTGGTCGAGAGACCAGGTGAAAGGGTCTCCCCAAACCAGCCTCTCTTGTTCTGCAGCTGGTGGGCAGGGGTATCCTGAACACACCTCACTCGATGACCTCAGGCACCCCTGCTAACTCACCAAGTAGTTAACCACTTGAGGTGACCTATGGCAGAGGTGTTGGTTATCCAATAAATGATTCCCGGGCGGCGGTACCCAAGCACGCCTCACAAATTGGAAACTCATTGCCGGTGCATTAGAGACGGGGTTTTGACATTGATGTATTTATTATGTTTAGATGAGACATGAAGCGAAAACAGAGGTTCCACTTTTTTACCTCCAACTGACCTCCAACTCTCCCAACACTCTAACCAAAGCTACAGAATCGGGTCTACGCGCACCGCTTATCGCGTTATAATAGTGGAACAAGTTTCGACGAGAAATTAGTACGCAGTAGCTCTATGGGTTTTGAGCGTTAGTATACATGTATATAATTTCAGATTCAATGGAGGCATTGTCAAGAGGTTGACCCAAAGATATTAGAAGAACGAGGTGTGCTATGAGCAGTTCATACTGTGTGGAATTGTTTTGCCCAGTGTCGCCGGTTTTGTTCACCAATACTACTGCACACCTTCGCTTACGCTAAGGTATCCGCACTAATACATAGAACAAATTTCTGTGCGTACACGTCCCGATACCGTTCAAAGTACCCTAATTAGGTAGTACTCCGCCTACGGTCCGGCGGCCAACATAGCATATCTCGTTCTTCTAATATCTTTGCTAAAGTCTAATAAATTAAACTATAGTGAAACCACTGCTTATAATAGGATAATTTATGTAACACAAGTTGAGTGAAATGTCACCCAAATATTTAACTATTCTTATTTTATTACTATCTGAAGAAATGAAAATAGTAAAATGACTCTTGATGATTTTGTTTTGCGCTATAAACAGTATTTTTACATTAATATTTTACATTATTAGTATTTTTTTAATATCATTGACCAATAAAATAACGACATTTAAAATTTAAACCAAATTAAAAACAAAAATACATAACGATATTATATAAGCAGTTATGATAAAGTACAAATATTTAAATGTTCAAAAAGTGTTTTTTAAATATTTTCTATGTTTACATTTTAAAGTGGAATGGGTATCAAAAATATCAATGAGAGAAAGTGATATTATTCAATTCAAACTGCTGTTATTCAATAATGCTGTTATTCAGTTATTTAATAATGCTGTTATTCAGTTATTCAAAATTATGTTATTCAGTTATTCAATAATGCTGTTATTCTGTTATTGAAAATCATTTTATTCAATTCAATCTGAAAGCAAAACAGGAAAAAAGGAAGGATGAAAAAGATATCTATGAAATAATTAGTTTTTTGGCTTATTCGATCGAATGTAATTTTTTTTAGAACGTTGAGAATTTAGTTAGGTTCTTGTTAAAAAAAGCGTTGTCTGTGCATAATCTATTAAATGTTCAACAGCTTCTTTTTAGAAGAACAAAAATGACTAATATTGGATATGGCTAATTTATTAAGAATCTCTTCAAATTATTCGTAATCCGATTAAAAACGGGATTGCAGGCTCTTAACGAATGAATTGATAGGTTTCCTAATTAAATTTCAGTGAATAATAATTGTATAACTTGTATACCGCCGTTTTAGTGAAAAATCACCTTAAAAAAATAATTAAGTTTTTTTCACCTAAGACAATTCAATTCTGTCCGAAGAAATCTTCCTACACAAGCAACAAAACTACTTCGATAATCAACTCTTACGTAATCACACGTCTCGATTACTGCAAAGGCATTTATGCTAGCCTTCCAAAATATCAAATCGATAAACTTCAATCAGTGTTGAATGCAGCAGCACGGCTGATAACCGGAGTTTCAAAATATTCGCAAATTTCAGAACACCTTCTCGTAACCTTCACTGGCTCAAGTGCCCTGAAAGAATCCAGTACAAATTGTGCTGGATGGTGTATAAATCCTTCAATGAAATGGCCCCACCCTACATCTCTGAACTATGGGTCCCGGAAAATACTGGTCTGAGGTATTCAACTCTTGCATCAGCAACATCAGCAGCTGTAGGCAGACTGATGGAACCTAAGCGCAAGCCAAATACTAAGTTTGGTAATCGCGCTTTCGGAGTATCTGGGCCGAAGGCTTGGAATAAACTCCCTCCGGAACTAAGATCCATAACAAGTCCTACAAAATTCAGGTCTTAACTAAAAACTTACCTTTTTAAGCTGTCATACCCTTAAATTAAATATACCATTTCTGAGAGAAAGTCCAGTTATATCCAATTATGTCTTAAATCCTTTATCTTAATTTCGCTAATAAACAATTACTTAATATTAATTAAGTGTTAATCTCTCCATATATAGTTAGTAATAACATACTAGATCATTGTAGAAACGTATTATATATTTGTACAGCGCCCTTGAGGAGATTTTGCACAAGAACGGCGCTTTACAAATCATCCAAATATTATTATTAATAATATTTGGATGATTGTATCCCCTCAGCACAGGACACTCTAGTGAGGGGGACTTAGAAATCTAATTACTATATTATACACCATAATATTTTGTATTTACAAAGATTTCTATAGTCGCTAATACATATATGTTTACTATGTATTTGATCGAATTTAGAGGTTAAACCGTTATGTTATTAAATCATCATGCAACAAAATATCATATTTCCTTTCCACGTTTCAACCTTGGCTATAATTCTGCAGTGATAATAATCATCACATACGGCCCCCAACTGGATGCTGCACACGTGTCTGCCCACTGGACCCTGCGGAGCTGAGAGACGAGAGGGCCACAGATGCGGCGGGCAGTTCCCGTCTCCAGATTACGTTTCACCATCCACAGCCGGTACTCCGCCTGCCTGCAGAGCATATGGTCGCATTACTTCCTTATCGGTCGGGCCAAGTATCGGCTTACTAAACTGTAGGTAGAACTGTAACTGCCCACTGCAAACTGCACACGTGCTGATCATAATAATAATGATAATGATAATAATAATAATAATAATAATTTGGGCGTATTAACGTACGAATAATAATAATAATAATAATAGTTAATACTATTAACTTACTCATTTGGCATAATTAAATGGTCCAATACAGATTTAGAAAACTTAGAATGATTAATTAGAACTACGCTAACAAAGTTTAATTGCCATCATCCAAATTCAGCTATAGAACGAATAAATTTACCTAAAAATTTAGGAGGTAGAGGTATAGTCAAAATAACTTCTTTGAAACATAATCGGGTAGAAATATTAAGAACTTTATTCCATAGGGAAACTTATAGGTCAGAAATGCACAAAATAATTTGCAAGGCAGATAGAAACATTACACCTATAATTTTATACGACGAGAATGCCAACATTTTTATAAATCCCAACCAGGAATTAATTGATTTCTGGTCAAATAAAATTATTTACGCAAAACACTTCAATTATCTCAACCAAACGTATGTTGACAAATTTTCGTCAAAAAAATGGTTGAGTATTGGAGAGTTGAGCGCAGAAATAGAAGGATTTATGCTTGCCATTCAGGATAGAGTCATTAATACTAAAAATTATAGGAAGCATATAATCAATGATTCAAATCAAATTAATAATTTATGTAGAAAATGTTTGGTTTCCGGAAGCTATAGAATATATTATATCGGGATGTTCTGTATTAACACCGTCCGAGAATACATTTAGGCACAATCAAGTTTTAAAAATAATTCACCAAAGTTTGGTAATTAAACATAACTTGATTGATTGCCGTAATATAGTACCATATTATGAATACGAACCAAATTCATTTTTAGAACATGAATTTTATAAAATATATTATGATAAAACTTTACTAACAGACCGAACGATTAGTAGTAATAGACCCGGTATAGTTTTAGATGACAAAATTTTAAAAATATCTTATATCATTGATGTCGGCATTCCAAATTCCTGTAATATTCAAAAATCTGTTTCTGAAAAAATAAGAAAATAAACAGATTTAGGAAATTTTTCATTCTCAGACTATAAAAACATTACCATTTGTTTTTCGGCTACTGGCATTATACCTAGCTCTCTTTCAAAATTCAGGCGTATTAGATCTGTCGAGGAATTTGTACATAAAAATAATCCCCAAAGATCTGTTAAAGAATTTATATATAAAAATGCAAAAATCAGTCATTTTAAATACATGTAGGATTACGAAAGATTTTTTTAAATATTTTTACTGAGGGATCAGTAGGATTTATAAGTCCAATTAGAAGTTCTACCGAGCCGAACCCTCTGATATTAAAATATCTGGAGTCGGTGAATTATTTTCCCATTTGATCTCTGGTGATTTGACGTGTTTTTCTTGTATTATTTTGTATTTATTATGCTTATATAATGCACTTGCATAATGTGGATTAACTAGATGATAATTTGTGGAAAAGTGTGTGGAAGGGTTTAGTTTTTCCTGTGGGGAAGATTTAACCCGGACATAAAGACGGAAAAATTCTTTATAGTTTTTGTGAAAAATCACCTCAAGGGCACTGTACAATTTATTACGAGTTGATGGGCTCTATCTAATTTCATTATTTACAAACAGATACAGAAATACATACTTATACCCGTTTTACACGATACCTTTTTCATCCAGTTTGTCTAATCGGGATGATAAAGGGACGTGTTCTATTTTGGTAGTTGGTGCCGTGAGTAATGTGTGTTGGTTTTACTGATTTTCGTACAGTTTAATATGGCGGACATTATTTGACATCTGCCATCTCTCATTGTTTTACGTAACTATATTACGTGAAAATGTTGCATGTTTATTCAGTTTTATATTTAAAATATAAATAATCTGATTACACTTTCCATTTATTACTGATTGTGAATGTGTATTATTATATTGTGCAATTCGCGTATACGTTTGATGATCTGACATTTTGTTTTAAGGAAATAATGCATGAGAACTTTACATACGTACTATTAATTCATAGAATAAAAAATACCTACGTCTGTTGACTTCATGTTGTAACATGCTTTTTAATTAATGAAGGGTTGTGACAGTTATTGCTTTGGCATCTGCGTTGCTGTGTTTTGGTAGTTTCTCCTCATATACTAAACAAATATCGTACCGATCAAGATACGGTGACCAAGTAGGCAATTTTGCCAAGGCACCTATAAAATCATTATGATAAAGTTTCAAAGACGAACGGGTAAACAAAAACATCAATTGGATAATGACCAAGCACGTGACACAGCTCTCAAATCACAGTAACAGATGTTTTCATGATTCTGATCTATGGTTATGTTCAAGGTGTTCCCATTTTTGACGATTTAGTACCGTCTAAAAATATTATTTTCTTCTTCTTCTGGTATGAAATAGTAAATATGAAAATAATGATCGTGTAAAGGAGAAAAATTTTCGTACGGGTCCTGATATGGGGATTGGTACGAATAAGAGTATCATGTGAAGGATATATTACTGGTAGGTCACTTCAGATAAACACACTTTTATTGAAAAGTTGACGACTTTGCACGCCGAGGGCACTATGTATAGTAAAAACAATGGACATTGATTTTACATTTGAAAATTTACCCTCCATTACTATTTTGAATATTTGCATTTATTAGAAGATTAGTGGAAAAGGTTGATATTTATTTTAAAAGACAGCAGAATTTAGGACTCTTTGGGACCTGAGATTTTTTATGAAATTTCCTTAAGAAGCTTACAAATTCGGAAGATTTTTTTAAACTTTATGGACATGACTGTCTAAAAAATATTATATACACCAAGGGGGAGATTCCGGTTCTATTTAAGGATAAGGAATCGTCGTCAACCTTGAAATTATTAACGAATTTTACGATAACTGCGATTTCAATGCTCTCTGATGACAGCAGAAATGTTGTTACATTGAACGACTTTTTCGTTAACTTCGATTCCAGGAGGCGTATACTGATTCTTTATCCATGGCTAGGGACACGTCTTTAGACGACACTTGATGACCGTGAGCTTGAAAATTTTCACAGTTTTTTCTGTTGCTATTTTACGAATGTTTAGCACGCAACGTAATTTTAAACATTAGATTTGGAATTTACGAAGCAAACAATACAAAATACCAGCGCAGACCCGTGATATTATAATTAAAGGGTGTAGAATTTGTGAAGATGAAAATATTTGCACGTTGGATCATTGCCTTTCAAAAGACGATCAGAAATTAAACATTCGATTGAACACCATTACTAATCTTGAATTTCAAATAAAGAATTATTAATCTATGTAAATATAAATTTTAATTTTCGTTTGTTCGAATTCTTAAATGTCCGAATGTTCTTCACTGATTGCTTTGAAGTTTTTGAATACGCGTGTGTTTTTATTTACCTACAAGTAAAAACATGTGTTTTGTCACCTCTGACAGGTAAAAACATAATTTGTTGTCACCTGTTGGAGGTAAAAGTAAAATGCGCAATTCTTTCTCTACTGCACAGACAGACTGGGCTAAAGCAGCGCGTGGTGGGGTTCAGCTAGTTATATAATTAAATAATATTGGTACCTACATTATCGATTGTTTGAGTCGTTCCCACAATCAGTTCCAATTCAAAATCAAAGCAGTAATTATTATTTTTTAATTATCTTTTTAAGTGAACACTGCACAAGAGCCATTGTGAGATATGCTGTGAAACTGAGTAGGGAGAAGTAGGAGATAGAGAAGGAGAAGCATAAAACGATGAAATTATCAGTAATTACGAATTACGTCATCAAATGACGGATTTTCAAGCTTTTGGTTGGTCATAATCTTGTTGGTTATGTCAAAATTGAGATGTCGTTCGGATGTGAAGAAAATGTTTGTTTCAGGAAATACCTTCGCTCATTTTCCAATGAATTTGCTGAGAACGAATAAGCAGAAGTATTTCAGGGCTTAGGATCACATTATTAACAACAAAAAGTATATTTTAGTAGATTGGTCCCTGTGATCTTAAACCCCGATTTAATAACGTAATTACGTTACGTAACTGCGGAATGTAACCTTTTATTAGACAGCTGTCACATATAATAACCACAAGCGCAATACAGCCTTATCTAGCCCAAGTGAAATAGTTTTGTATTGATTCGACTAGATTGTAGTTTGCATTCACCGATATGATATCACGAATTAATTGTTGCACTTTTATTGTGAATTGAAACTGGGTGACATTGTGAACTAGAAACCGATGACTTAACCTGTCTGTATGTCACAACTGATTGTTATTCAAAAATATTGATCACATTAACTACTCACGAAATACCAAGGGGAGATTGAAATCCGGTACTCATGGATAGTGCTTTTTTTCTCTTGCATTCTTTTGTAGTAAACCTTTTTGTGTTTCTATCAAAATACCATTTATAAAAACTAATTGTCGAAATGTAGCAAACATTTGTTACGTTTCCTTTTTTTTTAAAGAATTGTATAAAATGATTTCAAACGGAAAAGCTCTTAATTATTTAACTGTAAAAAAACAGAGACGTAGAATTTGATGTAGATTTTAACAATTTAAGAATTTTATGCACTAACTAGGTACATATATAGAATTTACAAATAAATCATTCGTTGTATTGCTATATCATAAATTTAAAAAGAGAGTGTATTTTTGTGTGAATAATCATCATCACAAAAAACACTAATGTCGGTTGTATGTCTGTTTGTATGTCGGCGACTCTGATGCAATGAACTCTAGAACTTTATTTTCGGGTGCAATGAATTCTAGAATTTGCTTTGAACTTAATGAAATCAAAACATCTGAAAATCGAATACCGAACATGGACAATTGGACAGCTGCTCAGTGGGATAGAAACAGATTATTTTAGTGTATTTTATGTCACAATGTCATGAGCGATTTACCTCACAGGACGCCTTGAGGAAAATAATTGCCCTCATGACCCATGTCACCTTTGGGGTTGCTGTGTGGAGAGTATTTTTAAGGAAAGGATGTTGACGAAGATCCGGGAACGATAAGGGTATGAGGGATGGGTGGGAATCTAGGGATCAGTATGTCCAGGAGTGATGGACGTATGATATATCCCTCGCGGTGCGGTGCAAGGCGAGAGACCGGTTGGAGAGTTCAAAGGGTCTCTCCAAACCAGAATCTCCGAATCTGGCACGCCACGCAGCTGGTGGGCAGGTGCATCTTGAACACACCTCACCCGATGAACCCGGGCACCCCTGCTAAATCACAAAACTTAGAGAACCACTTGGGGTGACTTATGGTAGAGGTGTTGGCTATCCAATAAATGGTTCCCGGGGCGGCGATTCCCAAGCCCACCTCCAAAATTAAAAACGTATGCTGGTGGATGAAATGATTTTTTTATAAAATGTCGTTTGCAGTGATGTGTTACAGGTTACGATATTACTGGGAACCGAACCCGGGCGAAGCCGGCACCGAAAAACGTTTCCTACTCTTTTTGTAGTAGGACTGTAAAAAGAAACGTACGGGTAGTTGGAATTATTATTTTTGAAAAGGAATAACATTTTTGTCCCATAAATTTTTTATTCGTGTACTTTTTTATTTAATTTACTAAATAAATTACGTTCGTAAAGTATGTAAATCGTGAATCTTTAGTTTTAAGAAATTAATCTTAGTTATAGGTTATATTATAGCAGTATTGTGTAAATACCCACTCGCTCATAAAAAATATGTTTAGTTTTAAGTCACTAGTTAAAAGTAAGTTAATTGTAAGCTTTTAACTAATAATTTTAGTTACAAGACTTAGTTGTAAGTCATTTAAGCGACTAGTAATTAATCTAGGTCGTAAGTCTAAGTGATAAGGGGTAGGTTAAATGTACAAATTAAGTTGCTAAGCGCCCTTGATTTGATTTTTTCACGAAAATGGTGTTATAGAAATGATTCAATCATTATTATTATTGTTAAATAAACAACGATAAAAAAATACGTTTTACCGTGTGGATATCGATTGACATCGCTAAATGGGAAACATATGTTTTACCGAGCAAACCACCCACCATTAATATATTGTATTGTATATTCAAATCCCTGTCTGTAGTTTTCACCTTTAATTGGAATGACAATAATATCATGGTCTTCAGACATTCTTGTCGTGACCTCGATATTGGTTACTTGGTGTGTCCAAGGAGTTCTCAGCACGCGACGTGTTCAAATGTTTCTTGTTTCTTTGCTGTTAGTTTATGCAATATCAGCAGAGGTTAGCTCCTTGGTTTTTGACCCAGTAATCAAAGTAAATCTCAGTTAAGAAAGTTCACCCACAATAATTCACCGAAGAAAATATCCTGTGAAACATTCGCCAAAAGATTCAAAAAGATTCGCCATTACCTACATACTTAGAATTGAACGTTTCTTTCTAAGCAAAGGGAAATAAATTAAATAACAGTTCTGTTTGGTTAGGTTAATGTAATACAAATTGCTATGAATGTAATACAAACAGCCCTTAGCAACATTCTCACAATTTATTCTATCTATTGTTTGCGGTGAACTGTTTGCGGTGAATTGAAACGTTGCTGGAAATGGTTTTTGTTAAGTTTAGTAACCAGATGTTCTTCCAACATTCTTATTTCCCATCTTTTGCCCTTTTATATTGGCTCCGAGCTTTTAGAACACTTGAACGAAAATATAAAATAAATCTGCTTTTCCACAAAAAATTTAATGGTGACAGTTTCTTTCGTTTTCATTTCAAAATGTATTTATTTATTCAGTTTATTATTTTTTATCTTATTATTTTTTATCTTATTTCTTTTTTATCATTTATCTGAGAACAATCCAGTTATAGAAAACTCAGTTAATACCCATACAATTACAATCATCTACTCACACATAGGAGACATCAATTTGCATACATCTAAATAGAGATTTAAAAACAATGACGAAACAAATTAAAATAAAAACACAAAATTATAAAATTGTGTAAAAGCTCCCTCAAATGGCAAATAATACAAATAGAGGCAAAAGACATAAGAGACACAAATAGATACACAAAATACACAAATACACGGAGAAATATAAATATGGCAGATTTATTGAAATCCGGATAAAAACGTGATTGCAAATCTTTTCCTACTAAAATTTTAGTCCATTCAGAATATATCGATACCTGGTAAATATATTGAAATAGTTAAATTTTTTATGAAAACGTGTTCCGACATCCTAATAAAACATTCCTGTTTTACCGACAGTTTGTTAGGAAACCTGTCAATGCAATCCTTCCGTTTTTAACAGGAAAAATAATAACTTGGCCAGATTTCCGTGTACCCAAGTAATTAATATATAATTAGCGCAACATATTTTTCAGGAACAGCAGATTACTTTTTTAATTTAATGTCTACTTCAGCACACTATCGTATTATATAGTTAAATACAGATCTCAAGTATTTTGTGACCGGGGGCATCGCTACTGTATAAATTAGGGAACCAATGCATAAAAGAGTTAATTCATTGTTCCTCTTTGGTTTCCTGCAAAGAAAACCTTTTTAATTAAAAATATTCAAGTAATTAAAATAATGTTAGTATTTAACTTAGTTATTAGAACTGTAGAGAGGTGTCTGTAAAGCACTAACCAGAGCAATAAATAAACCAACTAATACTTCAAACAAAGCTCGTAATCATAGACATTCAAATTGATAGACAAGCCAATCAGGGAAATGGGAACAATTCATGTTGTGAGATAATTAATATATTGACACTTCCTGTGATTTGTCATTATATTAATCTGACTACGCATTGTAATGCTTCTATTCAGTCCTAGAAAATAAAATCTGTTCACGATTTACTCCCTTTAGTCTAGATTTGGTCCCTTTTAGGCTGGCCGCATACATACGTTTTCCGAATTCGTTTTCCGTATTCGGAATTCCGTGAGACTAGCGCAAACGTTCGTTTTTCTTCATTCGGAATGTATAAACGTCAGTACCAGTGTTGCCAACAAGGGCGATATATCGCCATTTAGGCTACTCAGAGCGAGAATCGGCGCCGAAAAAAATCTAAAAGGCGACTGGTCGCCAATTAAGCTACTTCAAAAACATCAATTTTAAACATGTCCCGAAATTCTCTAGCCACCCCCCCCCCCCCCCCATGAAATTTATTTTTCTGGGGACAAATTTTATTTTTTTGAAATTCTCTAGCCACCCCCCCCCCCCCCCCACGATTTTTATTTTCACGTAAAAACATCAATTTTAAACATGTCCCACCTAACAGCAAATTCGGCTACTTTACGCTACCTTATGTATGAGAAACGGCGATATTAGGTCAAGATCCGTTGGCAACACCGAATTACGAACGGAAATTTCCGTACGTTTGCGTCGGCACAAACAAACTGTATGCAATAGCTGCGTTCTACATGACGTCATTAGGTTTTTTCCATTCGGTTTCTCCGAACGCGCCGGCTCGCATTCGGAACGTGCGTAAGGAATTTGTTCCGTTCGGAACTAAAACGAACGTGTGCGGCAGTTAATGTATTTTCTACTGATTCCGTGCATTCGGATGTCCGAATACGGAAAACGAATTCGGAAATCGAATACGAAAAACGTATGTATGCGGCCAGCCTTAGAAAGGCGCGCAAAATGCTTGCTGCGCCAAAAAATTAACTACGAACCCCAAATTGGGTAAACAAAAGTTCGGACTTGTTTCCAAAATTGAATATTTTGTTGCACTATTTAGTTGGACACTTCTACAAATATGTTATAATTTACCCACATCACTCATTTTTAGCATCGCTACGCCAGGAGGTTCGTTTGAAAACGAACATTCAGATACTGCGTAGAAAAGTCCCACAATGTGCTGCACTGCAAACCTTTGCCTTACTTTAGCGAATTTAACTTTTCTGCGCAGAGTCTGGTTATTTCTGGTCACTTGGGATGGTCCGATGCTCTGTAGGGAATCCGCTTGCGCGCAGATGTAAACTATGCGCCCTAAAGTTTATGTTTAGACTTACGGAATTCAATAAATACTTCATTTGTGGGAAAGCAATATGAAACAACACATGATTATTACTTCAATGATGAAAGCCAGAGATTTCAATTTGCGCTCTTCGGCGGTCAGTATACGATTGTCTTAGTTTATTCTAAGTATTTTCGGAACCTCCTGGTGCCAAAAATATGGGAACGTGGTTTGCTTAAAGCTGGTCGAAATGATACTCAGATTTCATGTTAGGCAAGTCTATCGATTTGGAAGTCTATAGTTATTAACTAAAATCGTGATGTATTTTTAACGGTTAGCCATTGGCCTTCACCTTATCACTCCTAACATTTGAATTCCTGAGTTAATTTTAAAAGCGGACAAAAATACTTTGCTCTTTGTTCGTCATGTGTGTTATAATTAGAAGGCAATAACAACATTATTTCCGATACCATCAACTATTTGACCTTACTTTAATAAACACATTTCAAATTACTTATGAATCTATCATAAACTTACGTAAAACATAACATAATATTAGCATATCCGTAGGCGCCATTAATGTAATCACTGGGCACTTTGTTCGTACGATTGAAAATGCCACAAGAGCTTATCGAATCGAATGCCAATGTATAAAGAAATACCAACATTTAGCTCCATCTCTTTAGAAACAATTAGTTTCAATTTTCTTGTTAGAATTTGCATTTAGAGTTCCAACTGATAGAAGCTTGTGAGACTATAGTATCCCCAATTTAGAGGAATAATTCTGGAAAGCTGTGGGAATTGGCAACAGGGAAGATATTAGGTATTTAATCAGGTCACAAAATACAGTTAATAATTATTCTGTTAATTACCAGAGGAAACTAAATTTTAACGAAAAAAAGGTGAGAATTAGTTATTCACAAATTTTTTTAAATTTAAATTAAAAAAAATTATTTTATGCATATATTATTCATTTTTTATCAATATTCATTATATGTAAACGTATTTAAGTATTAGTTTATGGGTATGTATATATGTTTCATTTTAAAACAATTCAAAAGTAAACAGTTATAGGATTGCAGGCCGTTTCCTATTAAACTTTTAGTATATTCCTTATATATTGGAACACGTGTTCATGCACTTGCATTTGTTCTGGTAATATACAATGACGAAATGCGAAAATATTACAATTTTTAGTAACATCGCGATAACACATTTGTGTTTTACTGAAAGTTTATTAGGAAACCTATCAAAGGCCTGCAATCCCGTTTTTAACCAAATTAAGAGATTCTCACAAAATTAGCAATATTTTATATCATTAAGTTTTCTCCACGTGAACTAGTGAGATTAGAGTATACTTTATTTTCACTTGTCGGATTTGAACTCGCGAACCGGATCAGGATCTTACAAATTTGTCATGGAGGTATTTTTAATTTCAGTTTGATGATCGTAAATCGTTCCAGAAACATAGAAATCTTCAGTATTCATCGTAGTGAAAATGAGACAGGTATTTTAAAATAAAATTCATTCGGGTTGACAGATTGATGGCAATTTTCTAAGAATTATATTGGTGGTGGGAATACAATATTTTACAGCATAATTTATAACAGTCCAATGAATAAATATTAGCTCTACACTATAAAGCGGAAAGTCTGTTTGTCTGTTTGTGAGTCCCACTAAAACGCGTGAAAGTTGGAAGAATTTTCAAGAGTCCCTGCTAACTGAAGCTGAAACTATGTCTTCCCCAACTGGGGTTTGTTTGTGAGGTTGAAGATTACGGGGAGGGAAAGGAGATAAGAAAGAGAAAGGTGGGCTGTCTATGCAGATCTGGTCACTAATCATGGCTAACGCTGTTTCAATCTACGTTTCGATCCTGAATGGCTGTCTTTAACCAAGGCGATACTGAAAGTATTTACCACATTCGCTATCCGGAGTTTATTGATCAATTGGTATTATCAGTCGTCAAGAGCTTTAAAACATAGCTTAAACAATAAAAACTAATACAAAGAATATTGTTATATTTCCATATTTTTCAATTGATCAATGAGAAAAAAATGGGTAAAAGATGTTGAAAACTCGTGCGAAGCCGGGTAGTACAGCTACTAAAAAATAATAAATCTGTTAGATAAACACTTAATTTTTTAAAATCTTATCTTTTCCTAGATTCATGATAGCTCACCATGAATTCTGAGATTTTGTGAAGGCATGTGATGATTTTGAAATAACATCAAAATAATTTATTATATTATGTGCACCTGTTTAATGTGTTTACCAGTTTATAAAATCAGCCGCCTAATCTGCTTAATTACCGTGGGAAGGTAATAGAGATGGTCAATATCGACATATCCATTTCGAAAGTATCGAACATTTCAATAATTGAAACATTTGGAGATATTAAAAATTCATTCGATCGAATAAAATCGACATTCGAATTACCTACTCACCTTTTCAGGTGTGATGATTTCAATTCATCCTTGTGTGAGTGAACCTTGACATGATAAACAGCACTGAAGAGATAAAAGAATAGAAGTGTGTTGTGAGCGTTTCTGTGTGCCCTAATTAAGCTAATATTTTCTTTACTTCTGGTGAAATGAATCAAAACTTTGTCTTTAAAATGTCTAAAGCATCGACTAACAATTTTATTTTTTAATTTCACACAAAAAAATCTCCCTCGGCGCGTCATTTTTGGGGATGCTGTGGGAACGGTCTTTTTAAAGAAACAAAGGCCTACCCGTGTCTTGAGGAGACCCACACTGAAAAATATGAATACCGCTTTTTTATCCAAATACTGTTAAAATGTTGTTCCTAATAAAATATTACTAATTCAGAATATATCTGAACACGTGTTCACGCAGGTGGCCTTGTCCGAATAAATATAATGAACGGTATACTAAAATATTATAATTTTTAAGAACACATATTCCGACTTTCTCATAACATATTCGTGCTTTACTGATGGTTTGTTATGAAATTCGTTAATTAATTCATTTTTTAACAGGAATACGAATATTTTGAACAGATTTTTAATAAATTGACAATATTTCATGTCAGTAAATTCTACGTGCATGTTGTAGGAGGGAGTAAATACAGAATATAAGCAACCCGTCCTCGTGTGACGAATATAATAAATTTGTTATGGCACGTCTTTCACAGGTGTCTGGAATCTGGGCCCACACTTCAAAAACCCAATTAAATAGACTACAAACATTCCGAAATAAAGCCATTTGCACAGTCCTTGGAGCCCCCAAGTGGATGAGGGTATCCCAGCTCCACCGTGACTCTGAATTCCCTCTCCTTAAAGACCACATCATAAGTCTCGTGGAATCTTTTTATTCGGGCATTCCAACCCATTAAAACGCGTCCATCAACTGTCTCGCCCAGTACGACGTAAATTCTAAAACTAAATTCAAAAAACCGAAAGAAATGCTACGTAAATTACCCCCCTAACTGCAGCCATGTACCATTGCAAATAAATTTTCACAAAAAACTTAATCTTATTTTCCAACAACCATAATTTAAACTCATGATGAAAGAGAAAGGGGCCTTATTGGCCCGGAGCTCTGTACGCCATTATATAAAAAAATCAAAAAGTCTGAATAGAGTCAATATAGTCAAAGTATTTTGGACCCCAGATCGGAGGTTTTTGCCTAACTCAACCACGGGGCTCACTTGCGATTTGTACTGGTCAGTTGTGTACTATAATGTTTGATATGCAGTTTCAGTACAGTACGCCCTAGGCTAACTTAACTTTGGCTTCGTTGCACAAAGCATGTCAATGGATGACTTGTTATGAAGATTGCTTTTAAATGAGACCTTATTCTATCTGGGGACTAGAAGTTGAAAGTTATTGATATTGATCACACTTCTAGGCATCATCTGTTCAGTATTAAACACAATATTACACAAGTGTGAGTTCGCAAATGTTCAGATGGCCAGATGTTGGTTTGTTTCATAATCGTCAGCGATTTATGTTCACGGAAATGTTTATAAATACCTTACTGTCTTCCTGGTTTTGAAATCGCGCGACTTTTGATGCAATGATGTTATCAGCTGGCCATTGAATTATTCAACGAATCAACTTGGATAATGACACGACCCATCTGATTCTCGTATTGCTTATAAAAGTAATCAAACCGTTGAACCATAAATTGAATTTGAAATTTCCATGACATTTAGTACTGTCAGAACTAAGGATTTAGATTGATAAAGTCGTGGTACGTGTATTTTTAGAAGTTTCTATTAATGTTTTTGAGAGCTGGAAAGGCTAATAAGGACATTGGAAGAAAGGAGAATGCAGAAAACTCCATTAGTAGAGAGCTGAACGCGGTAGCAGCCAGTGAAAAGTTGTCTAAAAGATAGAAGCTAGCAGTCCGCAAAGGAGTGCTGATACCAACCCTGATGTATGACAGTGTGGCGAACTGGTAGAGGAGGGATGGCAGTAGAAATGAGATATCGCGTTGCAAATGTGGATTTTTTTCATAATTGGTTAATTATATTACACTGCCGGAACGAAGGAGTTTTGTGAAACGTTATTATAAGTGGCGGAATTGTGTAGAGACCAAAACCGTACACGTGGTCGTGCATAACTGGAGATATACAGCAAGAGACTGGCAAGGGTGGAGGGGTTTCAAAGGGTTGATGCCACTAAAACAATGTCAGTATTAAAACAGAATATTTTAAAGTTTGACTAAATACAGGAACGAGCTAAAAACTAAAAACTGGAGAAAAAGAAAATAAAAAGTTATTTCCATCATGAGCTGAGGATACGATGCGATACGATACGATACGATTTTACCATCCAAGCCAGGTGAGACCGGTTCACCAGGGGTTAATTGATTTGTTAGGACTTGGAAGTGCTTTGAGGATGGGAAGGAGGTTAGAGTTTAATGGCTGGAATACAGTAAGTCAATATTGAAATGTAGAATGGGCAGGAATAAAGGAATTGACTAAGCTTTGGTTTTCTTTCCTCGTCTTTCACTTAGTTTTGCTTCCCGTTTCTTCTCGCTTCCAGCTTCCTACTTCCCGCTCACTTCTAGCTTCCCGAGCATTTGCCCCCCGCTACTTATTTTCTTTCCACTACACGCTTCCAGCTTCCATCTGCTTCTTCCTTCCTGTTTCCCGTTGCTTCGTTCTCTAAAAAAAACATTTGGATGTCGGCAAAAAATATATATTATTTAAATCATAATACTTGGATATTTATAAAACGCCATTTAAAAAAAAAAATAATATCACCTCTGTAACAAGGCTGTAAGAACATTGAAACTAGAACGAAGGCTGGTCGTAATGCTTATATTTTATATGAATTACATATACATTATAACGGTATAATCAAATGACAATATTAGTTGACGTATCCCACTGTCGAACCCTGAGTCGAATTAAGAACCGTAGGCGGTCGTGCTACCCACTCAGCCAGCACCATTAAGCACGTGTGCTCCATTATTCAAATTCGAACGTTTCGTTATAAATAGTCTTCAGACAACGGCTCTCAATGGACCCACGAAAAAAGCCTTCGAATTTTTAAATGTTGATGTCTTCGCCGCTGTATACAGAGTGTTTCCCTGCGTAAAACGAGCAGAGGTTCAAAAAATGTGTTTTCAACATTTCGACGAAATAATCTGTTAAATTTCAGCTTGAATTTGAATAATTTGAATTTCCAACGTATAAAGTGAGTAGATTGTGATTAATGAAAAAATAATCTCATCCTTATTGTTTAGTAAAAATAAAACGTTTTTTTGGGTAGAAATTCTATTTAACTTTTTCCAAAAAAATTTGTTCGTTTGTAATTTAAATTGACGCCCCTCATTATTTTTTTAATATTTTTATCTTATTTATATAGTAAATAGAGCAATTTTTTATATGGATTATTAATAACTTCTAAATATTTTCCAAAATTGTCTCTAAAATAATTGAAAATTAAATCCTTTAATTTCATATATTTTATAATTTAAAACATTGATTTAAAAAAAATATCTAATTCATTTTTTTTTATTTAATATAAATCAAATTTAATCATATTATTAAATTTGTTTTAGACACAAAAACAATTATTATATATTATTCAGTTTGTTGGGGTATTATGGCCTCGACACCCAAATTTAAGCGTTATATGAAAAATAAACAAAAATAAAATGTATAAAGAACAAAAATAATTGTTTGTGTAGTCTCGGGTTATTTCAAACTACCTCTTCCAACCACTCATAAAACAAATAATATTAACAAATTCGCACGGTCACACCCTGTACCTCCACAGTCTGCGAGCAGAGGCAGTGAAGGAATGAGGTGGGGTGGAAAGGTATGGGCGGTGGGAGGGAGGACCGCGCAGGTGTGCGCCAGACTATCTGGCGCCGTGTCACATTCCGCCGCCTGTCCGACAACACCACACCGGTACACAAGGATGCTGCCGAATGGACCATCTATCTCATATCATTTAAATTTTAAAGATGAATCTGCAAAAAAAATATTTATTGAAAATTTGTTGTTTTTTTATGATCACAAACATTATGGAATGAAACACTGTAACTTTGAGTATTTCACTTTGTGAACGAACATGCTAACCGGTTTTGGCATAACCGTGTTGTGATCTCACAGCGGTCACTAGTTGTCAGAATTTATATTACTGCAACCTAACTTGGGTTAAAGAGCAGTAGACGTCGAACAAATTATAAACACTGTTTATTTAAACTGTTGTTTGTCCGTTGGCGATCTGCAGTCATACGCGGAAACGATGGAAAATTTCCGACAATATCGATCGACAGTGCTTCATATCTTGCTAGTTCTTATAGACGTAGTACGTAAACATATAACTCGGTCAGGTAAATAGTTTTTAGACATGTTTACAGTGGAAGACATCCTTAGTGCTATCCTGGTGAAAGAAACGTAACTGTCCTTGAAATGACTTCGGCTATTTTTAGAGAAACAAATATGAATAGCCTGGTACTTCTCAACCTTCATATTACCGTTCTCCTTATACCCCACCCCCTCCCTCTTCATCCAGTATCACAATATTCTCCAGTTGGGATGCCATAAATCCACTGGTTCGGGAATCAGTCCAGCAGACAAAAGTGGTAAAAACCTCATCACTTTACACAAAAGATAAACAATCATTTTTGTATCGTAAACGGTTGTTTGTGAGTTGTATAAAATTTTAAATATGTTTATTAGTACGGCTGTAATATCTTACTGTAGTTTAGGTTGGGTTATATAATCAATTAATGCTCCTTTGACATTTTAGTTAATTAGTCTAAATAACGTTTATTTCTCACCCAATAGAATAAGCTTAACAAAATGCAAAGATTTAATAAACTGCTTCAGTTATATAAAAGAAAATTCTTACTCAGTAGATGTGATTTTCAGATCACGTTGCCTGTAGGTCTAGTGTCCACTAAATGGCACTCATTATCCATCTCGTTCTCGCTCACTGTCCACCGCGCATCTCTTTCTACCCCACTGTCTGTCTTCCATCTCTGTCTGTCCGAGGCAATTATCTACTGTTTCCTTCCAACTCTATCTGTTATAGTCCGCACGTGCAAATACACAAAGCCCATCTCGTGCAAACGCGGCTCAAGAAAATGTATCAACCACGTGTAAAAATGTTAAATCATTCTTATGAATCAAATAACAATTTGTATTAATGTAACTGTGATCTTTTTTATATAGTTGTGTAATTTATGTGCTTCAAATCACAATGGAAATCCGTATGCTATAAGTAAAGATGGAATCTACGTTGTGCATTTAGTAGAAAATTCAGTACAGTGCTTCATGAAAAGGTGCGAGCTTTTGTTGAACACCAACACCGTATGATTTTTCTGAGTGGTTCTTCATATTCCAAGTTGTAATTATAATATTAGTATATGGCTGATTTATATGGCGCTGTTTTCGTGAAAAATCACCTCAAGGGCGCTGTACAAATAAATATACGTTGCATTATAAATATAACTGGTTTATAACTAAGATTCATAATAATAACTAGTGACTTACATCTAAAGTTTATGCTCTTAACTTCTGACTTGAAACTAGTGACTCACATTTAAGACTTACATCTAATGACTTACGACTTAAGGCTTATAACTACTGACTTCAAACTAGTGACTTACATATAAGACTTATATCTAGTGACTTACGACTAAAGCTTATAACTACTGACTTAAAACAAGTGACTTATAAGATGTGGGATTTTTTGATATCATACTCGTACATATATGCATACTATTGTACTATATTTTTTCTTTAATTGTATATTTTTTTACTTAATATAAAATTTATATGTACCTATGTAACAAAAAAATTATTGATAAATAAGAAAATACAAAAAAAAACAAGACATTTTACATCTAGTAACTTACGACTTAGGCTTATACTCGTAAATACAGATTTAAAACTAGTGAATTACATCTAAGACCTTTTACGTAATAGTGACTTACGACTTAAGCTTATACTCGTAACTACTGACTTAAACTAGTGACTATATCTAGTGACTTATGGCTAAGGCTTATAACTACTGAATTGAAACTAGAGACTTGCTTCTAACACATACATCAAGTCACGTGCGACTAAGGCTTCATAAATTTTTGACCTTGATAAAACCCTTATTTAGTTTCAATCTGAACTAATTTATAATAATTATTATTTTATGTTGTGATTGTAATTTTCTCATTATTTCATTATTTTCGAGATGCCATATTAAACAGTGTTTTATTCACCGGCCTGTGTCTGAGTTGGTAAATAAGTCAGGTTACCACCCAGACTTTTTAGGTTCAATTCCTTGGCTGGCTAAGTCGGGTTGCTCTTAACTAACAAAGTTTTAAAAAAATAATTCTAATTTTTTTAGTAGAAAACTTGCATATCTGCTTATCGTGTATAAATTTAATATAAAAAATTTATGCATTGAACCTGCTATCAAATAATGGTATAATTAGCATTTTTTGTCACGAAAATAAATTGGTATCTTGAATTATTTTTTTTTATTTTATTTTCTAGATTCTTATATTCCATGAAGTGGTGAATCATTTAAATTTACTGAATTTAAAGTTAATGTTCTTTATACAAATAGAACGGCGTCATATGCGCCTCACAATTTTTACCTCATATGGGTTTATTCAAATATTACCTGGCTTTTATAGACTTAGAGGCCTTGTATTTTCTCGGTAGGGAAAAAATTTGTTACCTAAAAACCCTACTTAAATTGCATGTTTTCATCCAGCATCAGCACCACCAGCGACCGACAGCGGCCATATACTACATACGTGTCTGTTTGTGTTGTGTTGGGAATGGGGGGAGGAAATTTCGGCTGCGCCCTATTGTTGGGTTCCTTCCGCATTTGCCGTTGGGAGTAAGGAAAATCGCAGAAAACCTTACCCGGAAGGAGCGGCCGAACGCCAACTTGAAACGTATGCGGCCTTCAGTAACATCGGTATATGATGTCCTGCATTTTTGAGATGTGTGTGTGTGTGTCTGATTTTATGTTAATATATACTTATGGGAGGATAGAAAATAAACATACATATACATACAAATTATAAAATATTATATAAATATATAAATAGATATATAAACATTATATATTTAGGAGGAAAGTCGGGAGTTTAGGAAATACCTACTGCTCGCTATTCGTCCGCGTCTGATTCTGGTATGTGCCATATGTGGTCATGGTCCATGAGGATGTGTTTAGGTAGTCTGTGTGTGTATTTGAATGTCAGGTCGCTCGGAGCATTGTATTGTCCTATGTCTCGTATTAGTGGATTTTTACTAAGTGTGAGTGATTTGTAAAAGCGTGCAGTCAGTCTGTGTGTGAATTCGTATAGTGTTGGAATTTGTTCTCGTTCGTGTAATCTCTTCAAGTTTGTTCTGAGTCTCGTGTTGTATGTGATTTTAATGCAGAGATTTTGAAGTGTCTGTAGTTTCTTGTGGTCTGTGTGTGAGATGCTGCTCCATACGGGAATCGCATACGAGAGTACCGGACGAATGAGCGAGTAGTAGACGAGGAGTTTGGTTTTGGGAAGTAGCGGACTCCGTCTATTGAAAATTGGCTTCATCATGCCGATCGCTTTTCGCGTGCGCGCGTGCATCTTTGCTTGGTGAGATTTCCAGTTGAGGCGGGAGTCCATGGTCAGGCCCAGATATGTAACTTCATCTTTCCATTCAATGCTGTGTCCTCCCATTTCGATGTTGAAGTCAGGTGTTCTATTTATACGTTTTCTCGTGAACATGATGGCTTCGGTTTTCGCCTCGTTCAGTTTCAGGCGCCATTTCTTGTAGTACTCTACGAGCGCGTCGAGCGCCCTCTGTAGGTAAATCGCGGCCATGTTCGCTTTCAGCGAGGAAACGTATAGTTTGACGTCATCTGCGTAGATAGACAGATTGCATCTCTCGTCTCGGGGGATGTCGTAGGTGAACAGAATGAAGAGAAATGGTCCCAGTAAACTTCCTTGCGGCACGCCTTTTGGAATCTCACGCATTGAAGATAACACGTTCCTTATGAACACTCTGAACGATCTATTCTTTAGGTATTCCTGTATCAGTCTCGTTAGGTATATGGGCGTGTTGGTGCGGTGCAACTTATGCACGAGCCCGTCTATCCATACGGTGTCGAATGCCTTCTCTAGGTCGATGAGCGCAGCAGCGGTGAAGCGATGTTCGTTAAATTTTCTTGCGATGAATTCCGCTACTCTGGTGAGTTGATGGGTCGTGGAGTGCCTCTTTCTGAAGCCGAACTGCTCGTCTGGCAAAGTCTTGTGTTCGTCGTGGTGTGGGACAAGCCTGTTTAGTATAATTTGTTCAAATACCTTGCTCAACGTAGATAGTAGGCTAATCGGCCGGTAGCTTGTCGGTTGCGTTCTATCTTTATTCGGCTTTGCGAATGGCAGCACGGTCGCCGATTTCCAAATCTGGGGAAAATGCCCAGTCATGAGGCAGGCATTGAACAATTTTGTAGTGTATATGATGGCTTTTTGAGGGAGATGTTTGAGTAAAATGTTGTGAATTTGATCGCTTCCCGGCGCCTTGTTCGTTCTGAGTCGCTTGATTGTGACCGCAATCTCGCTCGGCGTTGTGAAATGAATATCTTCAGCGTTTGTCTGCTCTGCTTCGTTCAAATCTCGTAGAGAGTCAGCTACGATCCGGTCCGTAGCCGGGTCGGAAAGGCCGTCTGTAGCGGCGTAGGCTCTCTCGAAGCCGTCGGCGAGTGTGTCAGCTTTTTCTTGTAGCGACAAAGCCGTCCCAGGGCCGTTCAATTTCTGTAGCGGGGGGATAGTGAAATCTTTATGTCTCAGCGCGCTAGCCATTTTCCATAATGAATTATCCTTCGGCGTGAGCGACGCGACTTTTTTGTCCCAAAGTTCGCGCTTGAGTTCTGCGATTTCGGTCTTGATTTCCCTCTGCAGGCAGTTGTACGCTGTCTTGAAGTATTCGTCACGCGTGCGGTGGTACATGCGTCGCAGGCGATTTTTGTCCTTGATGAGCGATAAAACGTGCTCGGGAAGCTTGATCGTGTATGAATGTACTTCTTTGAGAGGAATGTGTGTATCTTGTGCTGTTTGAAGAATCTCTGTGAGAGTGCTTGTAGCTGCGTCGATTTCTTGTGGCGAGCGCAGAGTTCCCGAAGTGAGATGAATTCGTTCGTTGACTTCCTTTTTAAATCCTTCCCAGTCCGCATCCTTATAATTGCGCTGTTTTCTGGGGGTCCTTGAAGTTGTGCCGCCTATAGTAAAGCACACGGGCAGATGGTCCGAAGACAGCTCGTCTAATGTGCGCAGTGGAGATATTGTCTTAACATTTTTCTCGAGTACTATATCCAAAGTACTCGGATATCTAGAGCGTTGCGAGTAGTACGTAGGTCTGTCGGGCGCCATTATCGAATAGGTATTTGTCTGCATGTGTGTAAAGAGCGTATTTCCGTTCGCATTACCTCTGTAGTTATTCCAGTAGTTGTGTTTGGCGTTCAAATCGCCTCCTATCACAACGATTGGTCCCAGATTGAGCAATTTATTGAGATCTTCTCTCACTAGGTTACTTTGGGTGCAGTATACGGAGATGATGGTATGCGCTCTACCCTCTATGGTGACTTCGATAATCGTGGCTTCAGCGTGCTTCAACTTCGGAGTGGGAATTCTTGTGGACGTCATTGATTGTCGAACGAATATTGCGGTTCCTCCGCCTGATCTTCCCTGTCGGTCGTCTCGGTAAATCTCGAAGCCTTGCACTCTCAGCGGTACGCTTGGATTCAAGTGGGATTCTGATAAGAGAATTATGTCGGTGTTTAATTCATTTGCCAAAGCGAGCAGTTCGTCTGTCTTGTTGCGCACGCTAAATGCGTTCCATACGAGGACTCTCACCTTCTCGGGATTAGACATCGAGGGTGGTCGTGAGGAGCTCCATCAGGACGACGAGCTTCTCTGCTCTTGATGTGCAGCGGGCGAGCTGCGATCGCATCCTCAGGAGGCCTTGGAGCAGGGCCATGATGTCCAGGTCGTCCTCTGTAGTGGTGGGCGCGCGCACGGGCTCCTGCTGTGGGCGGGGCTGGGGGCGGGGGGGCTGTGGGGGCGGCGCGGTCTCGCGCTGCTCTTGGGCGGGGGCGGTGCCTCCGGCTACGTTGGCCCATGTGCGTCCATCCGTCCTCGGCTGAGGAGGTGGCCTGCTCGGGTTCTGTTCTGCCGGAGGGGGTTGGGGCCTTCTGGCAGGTCGCTGCTGTATTGAGGCGACGTACGCTACCCGCTTGGGGCAGCCTCTGTAGTTGGCGGGATGCGGGCCTGAGCAGTTACAGCATGCGGCGGGCTCGTCTCTCGTCTTCTTGGGGCATTCTGCCGAAGCATGCTCCAGTAAGCATTTTACACACCTTGCTGTGTGCGAACAGTTTCGGGACCCATGTCCGAAGTCTTGACATCTGTAGCACTGGGTGCCGTGCTGAAGGTGATTACTCCTGTGCTTCTGGAGTCGAATGCGGCAGTGGCACAGGTATTTGACGGCCGCGCGCAGCTGTCCCATGTTGACTTCCTTATTGAAGTGCGCTAAGTATATGGGATACTCATTTGAGGCAGTCATCTTGACCACCTTCACAGCTGGGAATCCTTGCGATTCCAGATCCGCCGCGATGTCTTGTACATCTACTAGAGGCAGGCCCTTGATCACGGCCTTCTTCATTTTTTCGGCTTCGGCCGTGAATGTGTGGAAGCCGCGCGCCTCCGCTCGCAGTCCATTGGTGAGGGCGCGATGGTCCTCCATCGTGCGCACGAAGATGTTGGCCGTGCCGCCCCTGTTATATCTAAAAGTGAAGAGCTTACCCGCCCCCAGATGTCCTTGCACCGCAGCTGTGATCTGCGCGTGTGTCATGTTCCCCAGGGTCATCACAACCGGGGGAACACGGTCTCTCCTTCCGGTACCTGCGGGGGAGAAAGAATTATTAGTGTTGGCACGCTTATTACGCGGCGCGCCGGCGCCTTCGCTTACCTCGGGCAACTCTTCAAATCGGTTGCCACACTGGAGCGGTTGTGGTCCCCGTGGGGACATGGGCCTCTTTGCGGGGTTGGACGGCCTCGTCCAGCCTCCATCCTGGGGGGCAGCCGTCTCCATCGGCTGCTGGGGCCTCGGGGGCGCCACGTAGGCCGACGCTGGGCCTATCGGGGGGCGCCTGGGGGCAGGACTGGGTCCTGTTGCCCAGGAGGGGCCTGCTATGGGCTCCGTCATCTCGGTTACGTCGGGCGTGGTGGCAGTCGTGGTGGTGGATGGTCTCCGGGTCCTTGGGTCCTCGGAGCGGGGCTGTGGTGCGGGGACCGTAAGGCGCATGGTCCCTGTCTTCCTTCGAAGCGCTATCTGATGGGCGCCGGGCGGTACCACGACCGGGGAGTCCTCGTGGTCAGCGGGGAGCATCCTCGTCGGGAACATCTTGACAGGCGGTAGTCTGTGCCTCCTCTTGAAGAGGGAGCACGTCTCTGGAGCTTGTGGGCGGTTTGCGGGGGCCAGCGTGAGTCTTCGTTGTTTAAGTATAGCGAGAAAGTGTTGCCTTGATAAAGGCAGTTGGGTGGGCGCGAGCGCCTGCTCGGTGGGCCGGTGGGATCTCTCCGGTCGGCAAAAGTAGCGGGGCCTGGCTGATTACTCAAGCCAGACAAAAACGACTTCTGTGGTTATGTCGCAAACCACAAAAAACGACTTTTTCTCCTCAGTGGCTCGTGGCTCTCTATCCTCGGCTCGTGGCTCTATCGGTATCTTGAATTTAAAAATTTATTACAGTACCGGTTATACTAGATTAACCAGTGTTTTGACAGCCTGGATATTACAAGCAATATGATAGATTGTAAACTGATTAGTGTTTTATAATATGCTATTTTCAAAAGTAACTACCCGAAAATAACACATGTACATAAAGTTTGCAGTATAAACCCTCAAATGGAGGAGAGTTCTAGTACATGTCGTCATTTCTAACATAATTTCTGACGGTGAGAAATATCTATAAACAAGACGGAAAGATCATTTTTTACGAAATGGACTTTTTCATATCATTTCGTAAACTAATGTTTTGTATTTCTTAATTATATACATATGCAGTAAAAAAACAGCAAACTTTAATTAAAAAAATGTTAAGAGAATTTTTGTTCCAAATCCACAAAAAAAAAAATCATGTTTGTTTGTTCCATCCGGATGTTGAATAAAGCAAAAATTTATTTTTTTAATGATAAACTAATGTTTATTAGACAAGGTTTTTTTATGCGTAGCACAAAGGATAACAAATTATTATTAGCAATAATTAGTCGCCTGAAATATCCATACAAATTAAAAATATCTCCCGAGTAAAAACAAATGCCACTAAATAAATATTTTGAAGAGCTGCCAGTAGGAAAGTAAAAATGTAGAAGAAGCCGTAGGAAGTGATTGTTCTGAGAGGACCTGATTAAATGAGGGAGGAAACACTGATATCTATTGCTCGTCTCACATGAGTGACTTGTTGCCGATATCAATATAGAATATTCCGTCAGTCGCGGTCACAAGGAACAATACCCGTAAAATGTACTCTTCGTTTCGTCTACGCATTAAAGATGGCAAGCGATGAGTTAACAGCGGATTATCAGACCAATCACCTCATTTGCAAAAATTCGAGCATGAGGTGATCCAGGTCTCATCATCTGTACGGACACCGTAGAGTTATTGATGATGATGCTTTATCTATATCTGTTTAGCAAGTATCTATAACAGTATAACACCTATCTATCTGGTTGCGCCTTGTTGAAACATCACAATGCCTTTGGCATTGATTTAGGCCGCAACACGCATTCTTTGAACACTGAATCAGACAGTTAAAAACTGAAAACTAAATGAAAATCGCTGGTACATACAGGGTGCAGCAAAACAGACCTGCGACTTACAGTAATGGTTTTATTTTATTTTATTCGATACATCATACCGTTTTAATCATCATCAAGTCCTGAAGATGACATCAGAAAGATGATAGCCTCCAGCAGCATTACATTTCTGAAGTTTTTGACCGCATTTTGGCACATCTCGACGGGTATAACGATGATTTCTTCCTGAAATTGATCCTCGAGTTCTTCCAAGGTGTGAGGCCAATGTCTAAAAACGTTTTCCTTCATATAGCTCCACAGAAAAAAATCGAAAATTGCAGTCAAAAGTCCCGCTGGGTGGCGACAAAAGAATGCCATTTTCATGAAACGTGCGAACGACTAAGCCCCAACCACGAAAATTGCTCGACCACAAAAATGGCACGACACTCCCGACACAATAAGAGTCCTCCCAGGTTCCTACTCCCACTACGCGGGATATACCAGCCCTTCAAAACTGCACTGCCTGTTTTAATGCACCCTGTGTTATGAAAACCTAGCTGACATGTACCCGGCTTTGCTGGGAGTTATCCTTAGTCATATATCATAGTGGAATTTTCTGTAGGCCTTTTTAAGATAAGCAATTCCGTATTACACTGTGTTGATGAATCTCATAAGGTTTAGACAGAGTTACCAATGTAAGCTCACAAAAATCGTTTTTTCTCTACTTTCTATAAATATAAAATGAAAACCTTATCAAAATCCGTTACGACTTTATTTTATACTATTTAGTGATACATTACACTGTAATTATAGTAATCTTCGTTAAACAAGAAATTGGAATCGTTATTGGAGCTCCTATTTGGAGAAGTCAAGTTTTGTACTCGAGTGGAAGATTAGGAACCTTTGAAAGGTGATATTATACGAATAGGCGTACCTAATTCCTAAATTACCCTAGAAAGAAATGGTAACTAATTTAGAAATTAAGTTAAGTTACATGGGCCACGTAGTGCTAACTGTCACCAAATTTCATGTTATTTTTGCATTTAAAAGTTTATCACAGGCGCTCCAGTATAATTTGAAATATATATATGTAAAAAATAAATCTGTCAAATTTTTTTTTTTTTTTTTATAAAACAATATGTGAAGTGAAAATTCTAAATCGTTTGTCTAATTAAATGTATTTTTTAGTTTCGTACAAAGTAGGTAAAAACCATCGGTAAACGATTTGAAAAACTTTTGCGCTCAATTTTTTTTTTATTTCTTTTAATATGTCAATGTAATCAGAAAGAATATTTCATCTGCTTTCCAAAACAGTACTCCATTTTGAGATATGTTTAAGAACTGAGAATCTATTTGAAATTGAATATCAAGCGGGAATATTTGATGACAAACAAAAAAATTGGACTAGGAGTAAAAAACGAAAACGTCAATGTCTTGGTCACATCTTGAGAAGCAGTCAACAAAAGTTCAGCTAATTGATAGTTCATTATCAGAGTAAACGTAACATTCCGCACGTTGTTTCTCAGAAAAGTACGTGAAAGGAGAGGTTACCAAAAAAATTAAAATTATTTTTTTTTTTAAATGTTTTGTCGCACGGTGTCAGTGCGCCTTTGGGCTATGTCATACCCAATCTGCAAAGGGTGGATTGCAAATTACCTATCTATTCAGATTTAGTGACTAAATACATCTAAAACATTTATTTAAATTTAAAAAATTCTGTTTCGAATGTAAGAATACGCTCCATGTATTTTCTTTGATCCGCTTGTTGAACTGTTGAAGAAACTCTTTAGGCTATAAGTTAAGCACAGATCAAACATAAATATAAAGATTATAAATACAACGTATATTCAAAGGCTCTTAGCACCGTTTATTGTGGCGATTGGGATCTTAATTCTTGTGAGTAAGCCACAATCAATGTATTTAGTACTTAAATAAAATACACAAGAAACCAACACCTACTTATAGTAGACTGTTCTAGTTAGTATAAGGATGCAGTAAAAACATGAACGCATTTGTTCAAATGATTATCATGCTAAACAGTGAGCTTCAAACGTGATGACAGCTTTTTGGTGGGTTTCTTCTATTCAACTTTTAATTCAGCACCTTTGTTGGGGACGGAATCAAGGCACCGTCGCACATCGGATAGAAGAGGATTGGAAATCTGGAATGCCGACTTAACGTTTTTTTTCTTCTTCCGCTTTTCTTAATTGCGCTGTTTCAAATACAGTTCACTTTCACTGTCACAAACTCGCAAGCTCAATGGCTTTTAATGTCGAAAGGTATAAGGTATAACAATGCTAGGTACCAACAACCTCTAATGTAAAAATATAAAATATAGATTAAGTGAGCTACAATAAATGTGTTAAAACCGTAAGCCAAACGGTGGGTACACCAAAACTGTTTATAATTCATATTATGTCAAGAAAAGTGGTAGTGAAAACGGTAAGTATGTACTAGGTACCTACCAAATTTTAACAAATGAGTTGGCGTGCAACCATTTACTTCTAATAATTGATGATAATATTAATGACTCTCAAACGAAAGATGTAAAACAGAAAAGAGAGAAAAAAAGGGGAGCTCTCAGTCGAAGAGTGAAAATGGTTAAAACAGTTAAAAATGGCTTAAGTCGAATTCGGCAAGGAAGGTCAATTCCTAGATGCGATTGAATTTTTGTCTGTTTCGTCGTAAATATTGTTTTCAATTATTAAATATTACAATTCGTGGTTATTCCACTGTAAAAATAAAGAAAACTATTCTTAAAGTGGCACTACGCAAATCTTCTCGAAATAAATTAAATTTCAACATTTTCAGTCGAAATTCGTAAGCCTATTTGGGCATTAGTCTGTAATGAACCATATCTCAAATTATAATAATGTTGAAATCTCGTATCAGTAATATTTTCACGAATAACATCTAAGTTTGACGGATCTTTCAGTTCTTTAATCAGTGTAACACACACACTATACCTAAGGCAACGGAAGTAAGTACACATCATACCTCACCAACACCACGGGAAGCTTGGATTGATATCGTGCAAAAAGAACCTCACGAAACATTTTAACATTTCATCATTCAGTTCCGTGTTCCTCCGCCGGCCGTCCTGCCAAAGATGGATCAGATTGATTGAGAGATACCACACACTAAATGTTTGCAGCTGTTACAATTCGGTTGTCAGGAGTCATGACGAGCCGTGGCGGGAATTGCTTCTCGAATCGTGACTTGGATATGTTCCACAAAATAATGGCTGGCTGCTTTGTACTGCGGACTTTGTTCTGCGAACTTGTACTTGCGTACCTATTCATTGTACTTAAATTCTTATTGCTTATACTGACTTACCCACGCCTAACATTTAACTCTCTGAGATACAAACGTTTGATGAAGCGCATTAGGGATGCAAGAGAGAAGTGTCAACCACGATTTATCGTCGATCGGCTTTTCTCTACACATCTTTATGCTGATAAATTATTAATTAAAGTAACCTTGGATTAAGGAGGTGGTGTTTTGAGGGATACCCAATTTGTTTACCCTAGTAGTAGAAATTCCTTGAATTGTCCAACTAAAAAGCAAGATTATGCGGATTCGAGATAAAATTGTAGTTTTAAGTTATAATATCAACTGATTGCAGTTATTAAAGGCCGTAAATACCAGATTCAACTGTATCCGTCGAATAACTTTATTTCTTGACATGTAGCAAACACTTTGTGGATATACTCGTGCATAATTATAATAATTAGAATAAAATAACTTTGTTTTATTACAAACGGATTCGGTTCACTCTGAACATTCACCAGGATTACATAAAAACATATAAGCCAAAAACAGAGTTACAGTGCATGTATAGGTAATATAATAAGCTTACAAAAATTACTTAAATAAATTTTTAAAAAACTTGACAAATTTAAAATTTACACAAATAACCATGTACAATGTGACCTTAGAACGGGGTACACTAGTAAGGTCACATTCTCTTCAAAGTTGAATTTAAAAAAAAAAAAAATAGAAGAGGGAGAGAAAACATCAATTTTGGTGTGGAGGGCGTGGGGGGGGGGGGGTAGTTGGAGGGTGAGAGAATATGTTTAAAATTGGGCATTTGACATGTCGAATTGTTTATTTAGTAAATTAGATTTATTTATTTTTAGGGATATTTTATGCAATTATTTATATAATTTATTAATTAATTTATGGGACAATTTGTATAGCGCCGCTTTTGTGAGATATCACTTCAGGGGCGCTTTACAGTTGATGCAGGTATTTAAAAAAATATAAATATTACAAAAATAAAGTGAAGTTAAGTTAAGTAAAATGAAGACCAGGAACAGGTGACACGAAGATAGAAGATGGAGACTCTGCAGCAAGAATCTTAGGTGGTGAAGAAACTGGACAAGCTGCTGCAGCGAGAGAGTCCACCAATTAGCGATAGTTTTTTGTAAATTTGCAATGTTGAATGGTAGAAGTATAATGCGTTTAGTTTTCTGACTAACCAAAGGAATTTTTAATTTTAACTGTGAAGCTATTCAAACGAGCTGTCAAATGTAGATACCAACACAATCTCACAGTGGCACAACGAAAGTTATAGTAAGAACAATAAATCTGAAAGCTTTGCCATATTGCGACAAAATATAGATATGAACATTTCATTGTTTATTTAATATTTTAACATTTAGTCTCCTACAAGTTAAGCAGCGTCCAACTGACAGTAATCTGACGGAAAACGCTAATGTTCCTTTTGTGATTGTAATGAGCTGTGATTGAAAAACGCCTACAGTCCTGTACCTAAGTTTTTGTGTGACTAATTTAAGTCGCTTGTTTTCTCCTTATTGGGAAAACAAAGAGGCAGCGCTCTGACCAACAAATTACACCAATGAAAAGACCTTTTATTATAAATTTCAGGAACCATTATATTATTTAATTGAATCTTATGGGGGCTTAATCTGCTCATTATGTGAAAGTTCATCGTACCACCGCAGAAATAGTTCCAAAACTATTCAATATTTATCTCATCAGGTTTTCTTTTCCAGTAAGATTTTACCTCGCAACTTGAGGTTGTGATTACTCACGATAATCTAAAAAAGTTATTGATTATTATTTTACACAAGCGCAGACACGTGAAAAATCACGGGATATTATAACTGTAGGATTTGCGAAGCTGATAGTATTTAAAAAAAAAACCTTTCAAAAACAAGCATTTTAGAGGCGGTCTGAAATTCGCCTTTCGAATGAATACCGTCAGTAAACTTGTAAAATTACGATATCTGTCAATGGTTTAAACAAAATAAATACAAATTCAAATAAAGAATTATTAATTAATTTATGAAAATAAAATAATTCCAGTCCCTACTTTATCGCTTGTGTGAATAGTTCCCATAATCATAACCAGTTTCAGTGTTGAAACCAACACTTAAATTCAAAGAGTTTTAATTTATTAGATTTTATTTCACATTATTTTTGCGAATTTCGTTGCTATTTTATTAATTCAATTTTTTGTTTTCATATAACCAAACTACCACTAATTTTGCAGTTGCTCATTTGCATCGATGTTTTTACTACAAAAGAAGATTATTTATCTTTTTTACTTCTACCATCATGTAGAATCACCCCCCGAAGTTTGCGCACCTTACCCCCGGACACCCTGTATTACCGTAAACTACTAAGTAGGTAATGCACTTTTTCAATTACTTCTAAAAAAAATACTACTAATGGCTAAGATTATCTGTTACAGTTTCCTCTCAATAACTTTTATTTCATATAAAATTATTCAATAAATAAATAAAAACCCCTTTGCACTTAAATCGACCGTTTCTAGACTCCTTTTGCCAAGCGATTCTTATGTCTATTACCTAAATTGGTGGTGATATAAGACATAACAGACAATATTTATGGCTTGTGCATTCCTCCTAACAGCAAGTAGAAATTGTAATTATTATTATTTTATTCTGTAGCGTCCCATAGTTTGACACCACTGCAGTTCAATACTTAAGACTGATTACAAGAACAGACTGGCTTAGTTGGAGCCTAGTCTGTGAGCACTTCCAGGTCGGGCCAAACACCTGGGCATTCATTCCAACCAGTACCTACCTCAGTCATAACACAGATGTAGACAAACAAGTTATGCCTACCTAATTACATGGTACATACACCATTAGAACGACAAACGCAAGCCGGGTACAAAAAATAACTAGCCGAAGACAACGTGGTAAAAAAAAGAACCTACTTTTTTTTATCTAAGTGTTGGATATCTTTTTTCAAGTCTATCCGATAACTGACGGTGTGTTTAATTAGTATTGCTGGCCATATGGTCATTATTTTCACTCCAAATGACATGGGAACTGGAAGATCTTTTGTTTCGATTGTTGTATAGATGTATCTAATAAAAAAAAGTTTTTTATTACGTACGTGTTCCTAATATTAAAGTGTTTTAGCATGAAGGGGTAAATTAGAGAGGTTGAATTTTTACAAATATTTGTATACTTGTCAACATGGTAGGTACCGAGCAGTTTTGAAACATCAAGAAGATAAGGGAGACCCTTTCACCTTTCGAGCCGGGCTCTCTCGATCGATCGCGTTGCCTGGATGTTCCAACCCCTAGATTTCTACTCACCTCTTATGCCGTTTTTCTTCCCAGAACTTCCTCACTTTCCTTTTCCAACAGCATCTTCGACGAACAAATTTTTATTTATTTATTGGACAATTTGTATAGCGCCGCTTTTGTGAGATATCACCTCAGGGGCGCTCGAGGTATTATAAAAAATATAAATATTACAAAAATAAAGTGAAATTAAGTTAAATAAAATAAGTACAGGAACAGGTGATGAAGTGCAGGAACAGGTGACACGAAGATAGAAGATGGAGACTCTGCAGCAAGAATCCTAGGTGGTGAGGAAACTGGACCAGCTGCTGCAGCGAAAGAGTGCACCGCGTCCACCAACAGTGCCAGCACGAGGTATATGCCCTGAAAGAAATTCTTATCATTCCAACAACATCTTCGACGATGACATATACCCTGAAAAAAAAATTATCATTCGCAACGTAACAATGTACTGAAATCAAAACAATTATTTTTTATTGTTCGTCTATTCTTTTCAAATATATTTTTTTACTTATAACTTTAAATATCTATTTTCTTCCTAACCTAACCATAAAAAAGATTGTAAATGAAACTTAACTGATTTTATACTTAACATCTTAAATGCAGAATTAATTCACATGTGTATGTTTCTTTAATATACTCAAATACAAAAATATAAACAAGTAACGGCTACTGACATTGACCTTAACAACTATTCACAATTCAAAAATGTTCATACCTATTCCTGTTCTACGAAAATACAACGTATATAATGGAGAATAACGGACATTTTTCGTAGCCATGTACAGGGTTTTCCAATAAGAGGTGTTATTTTGAATAGCCCGCTATTTCGGTAGATGTTACTTTTGAATCTGTCATTTTTTGACATTCGACAAGTAGAAACTACGCCATTAATAAAAATGGAACGATACACGCTTCAACAACGCATTAAAATTGTTAAACTTCACTTCAGTGAATCATATGCAAATCATCTTGAGTGATGAGGCCCATTTCCACCTCGGTGGCTTCGTCAACAAGCAAAATTGTTGCATCTGGGGCTCGGAAAACTCAAGAGTTATTGTTGAAAAGCCTCTCTATCCTCAACGTGTGACTGTTTGGTGCGGTTTATGGGCCGGCGGAGTCATTGGATCTTACTTTTTCGAAAATGCGGCTGGAGCAACAGTTGAATGGATTGCGCTATCGAGAGATGATTAATGATTTTTCATAGCCGGAATTGGATGGTATTGATCTGGACAACGTTTACTTTCAACAAGACGGCGCTACGTGCCACACAAGCAACGAAACCATTGACCTTTTACGACTGAATATCAAAATAACACCTCTTCTTGGAAAACCCTGTATTTTAAGTGACTCCGCGTAAGACTTCCAACTATCTGGAGCCAGTGGATATTCACTAAATTATGCCAATTATGATATCCACTATTTTAATGGGAATGTTGAGAAGCTGAAGAAACTTGGGAGGGGGGATGGTAACGGGTTGATTGAGAAGTCACTGGCCATTCATATTTACGAAACACGAGTAAAGCCATTTAAGCAAAGTTTAATTTCAGAAAAATGGTCTTCCTCACTATACTGAGTGTATGTATCTACCGCATGAATAAATAATGCAAGGCTATCCGAAAAATTGACTCAAGGTAGAAGAGGCAGCAAAATACAGTTCAATATTAGTGTAACGAAATATATATTATCAGCTGAATGGCCCAAAAGTCAAGCAATTTATAATATAAGAAGCCTATCTTCTTGTAAGTTTATATGTTCCTACCTATATACCTACAGCTTTTTACACGTGCTTGCGGCTAAATATATTTGGACTTAGTACCTACAGTAAATAATTTCCGCTGATAATAGATTCCATAGAACATTATTCTTATTTCATCTAAACGAGAGGCTAGTTATCCACTCGCCCGGCCGGGTACAAAGAGTCACGTCTCCGCAGATAAATCTAGTTTGATTGCCATTTAATTTAGGCATGTACCAGGTACCGGAGAGGCAGTGAGGTCAGCGCATGACTAGTAGCAAGTGGACCATTCTCGTGATTAAAACATTTCTGACTCTCGGTCCAAATACATGCGCATTATATTTAATTGATGGAGGTCCCTAGGTAGTAGACCATCGCTTCGGGGAGGCGGGGGCAATGGATGATATAGGTAAGTAATAATTGGATAATTTATACAATTTGCGAAAAGATAGGGCATCGAACTCCATGAGACTGGTATCTACAAATTTAACTTTGCTGTCTCACTTTTTGACATTAATAAGTGTAATGAACGTAGGTCGGAGACTATGGAATAATAGTAAACGTATGTCTCTGATCAATGCACGATGCAAACAAAGGTATAAAAGGCCGGTCCACGTGTTTGTCGCACTCTTTCCATTTTGACCGTTTACCAGTAGTTATCGTACATTATAATTAATATGCTTATCGTCTCGGAGTAATTAATTGTACCTTTCACCAAACAAAACACTGACATTTTAATAAGGTAACAGGTCTAACAGCCCATCTGGACACCTAATCTCTTCCGTTTGGTTGCAATTATATTCAGAATCGACGTTAGATGAACTAGAATCTATATGAATGTTATATAACCATTTTTTTTTTGGAGGACCTTATTCGCACAACACAAATAAATACATCCAACCTTAACGGTGACTTGCCCCGATCTCCCCACGAATAGCTTGAAAAGAGTGATACAAAAAGAGGTGTAAAAAAGACAAAATAAGAGCACTTCATAAATCAATCTATAGCGTGTTTATCTACCGTTTATAATGACCAAGTCTCGTAGTCCATTTAGCTACCGACCATTATTGATCACGGCAGCCAGCATTCGTTTCATTTTATCTAATTTTATTGATTGAGGAGAAAACCTGTAAACAAATGAGTTCACAAATATTATTAATTGTTTTGTGGTATTATCAACAGATAAACTTTTTTTATGTGAATACCGCACCAAATCGCAATTTTTTAGAGGGATCGTGGCATCTCAACTGCTGGTATGTTGTGAGGCTGAAAGTGATGGAGGAGGGAAGAAGATAGGGAAGGGGAAGGTTGGGAAGTACCTGACTATTCAGATCTGGTCACCAAACAGTCTCAAGCTATTTCAAGCAACATTTCCATTCCGAATGTTGGTCACACTAATCATTCACCAGGGCTATATGATGAGTGTCTACCACTATGTTAGAAGTAAATATAAATTACTATCCTTGGGGGTTTCTCACCACCCTCGTGATGGTTTATCCATAAGATAATATTCATAGCTACTCAGAATTAATAAATAAATAAATCTAAAATATACGTAATCCCATGAATAAGCTATAGCTTACCCGCTAGTGGCATACAGAAATAAGATACATACTTATAATCACAGTATAAATATTATGCTGCGTGTAAAATTGGAATAGTGATATACTTGATTTATTGAGAACCATAGCGCATCAGATATGGTTAAAACGGTCTTAAACTAGACTAGTAAACTGTACCAACGCTAAGCCGGCGTGTAAGATTCGAATTAGACGACATAAAAAAAGAGATATCTTTTTCGAAAATCAAGTCTTTCTACCTCCGTAGAATATGAAAAAAATGTATATTTCTACGTATGTATAATAATATACAATATGCATAACTATATAACGAAAAAAGTAGTTGTTAGAAATAAAACCTCTTTTTAATATCACGATTCAATAATATGCATCAAGTTATAGAAGATACTCGCCATGGTGTAAGACCACCATTCAGAACTGAAATTTTGCTTGAAATGGCTTTGGGCGTGTTTGGTGGTCAGATCTGAATAGCCAGGCACTGTTGGTGGACGCGGTAGTCTCTCTCGCTACAGCAGCTGGTCCAGTTGGTGGACGCGGTAGTCTCTTTCGCTACAGCAGCTGGTCCAGTTTCTTCACCACCTAGGATTCTTGTTGCAGAGTCTCCATCTTCTATCTTCGTCGAACGTCACAGCGGTGCTGCCAAGGTCTGTTATCTATGTGAGGATATGGTGTCAGCTCTTTATTAGCAGCAGACACATACCTGGATGGATGACGAACCTCGTGTTGGCACTGTTGGTGGACTCTCTCGCTGCAGCAGCTGGTCCAGTTTCTTCACCACCTAGGATTCTTGCTGCAGAGTCTCTATCTTCAATCTTCATGTCACCTGTTCCTGTTCTTCATTTTACTTTACTTAACTTCACTTTATTTCGGTACCTAATATTTATATTTTTTGTAATACCTGCATCAACTGTAAAGCGCCCCTGAGGTGATAACTCACAAAAGCGGCGCTATAAAAATTGTCCAATATTATTATTATTATTATTCCCACCTTCCTCTTCCCTATCTCCCAGCCCACTACCTTCAGTCGCACCCCAATTAAGGATGCCATAGTCTCACTGGCTCCAGACGGTTGGGAGTAGTAGGGACTAATTTGTGAAATTCAAATAAATAAGTTTAAAAAATTATGTTAAAACTTACACTGTATTCAAAAATAAATATACAAAAATGAAAATGTCTTAAAATCAAACTGAATACTTCCAGTAGTGTAAGACTGTACAATACAATTGTAAAAAATACGATCATATAACATATTTTTAAAATAAGGCGGGATGACTTCTAAGAAATGACTTGTAAATTATGATTGCAAGATTGATGCGAGTCGTAAAATTACAGTACCTATTAACTTTACTGCAAATACTCACCACAAGTGATAAAAATTATTGTTCACACGTGAACCTTTCTCATTAGAAACTCAATGAACTTTTTAACTTCGTCTGGCAACATTGTGTTTAATATCTTTCATTGCAACGGATAGACACAAATTGCAATAAATGAAAACACTCTGAATAATTATGAATAATGTAATCTATTTGTGGTTTGTTAGGAAACTATTTTATTTCACTGTATTTACGGAAACGAACATGTGTATGAACTACAAAAGTATTATGAAATAATATAGTTGTTTTCCGTGGAAAATCACGAAATGAGACATAGGACAGGTTGTTTTATGGAATTTAAACAATTCATCAAGTTCTGCAAATGTTATTATTTCAGTTGTGTAAATCACGTGGCTAATAATGATATTATAAGAGAACTTGAATAGAATTTTTAAAAAACATAAATTAAGTTTGAAATTTGATGAATTGATCAAATTCTGTGAAAGAACTCGTCCTAAACTCGCATAATTCCACATTTAAAAAATTGAGGCAAAATGTTTTTTTTTTTTACATTAGCCTTACACGGGAGGTCCTGAAGAAAATAATTGTCCTTGGGGCCTGTCATCTGTGTCTATATCTTGTGTGGGGATGCTGTGTGCTATTAGGAAAGGAAGGGAAAAGGTATGATGGGTGGGTAGGTATCCGGGGGTTACAGACGTATGAATCCATCCCTCTCATTGCGGTGCAAGTCGATGTTCCGAGAGAGTCCAGCTGGAGAGGTCAAAAGGTCTTCCTCAGCCAATCTCTTCCGATTCGGCCTACCAAGCAAGAGGTGGGCAAACGCATCCGCCGCCAAGACCTGGACAAACGTCACCCCATAAACCCGGGCACCCCTGCTAAGTCACCGAACGCAACGAATCACTTTGGGAGACCTATGGCAGAGGTGTTAGTTATCCAATAGATGATTCCCAGGGTGGCGGTACCCATACCCGCCTCCCGAGTAAGTAATATGCACATTTAGGTACCTACACGGTGAAAACTTTGTGATATAAAATACTTTTAATTCATTAAAAATCTGGTCATATTAATCGTATTCCTGTTAAAAACTGGACAGTAGGCCTTTAACGAATGAATTGACAGAGTTCCTAACAAAGTATGTATAAGTTAAAAGCGACCTCAGCGGAACACGTGTTCATACGAATACTGATATTGATATTGTTGCATTCGAGCAAGGAACACCAAAGATGTTTTAAAAATATTAATTAATTTGAATTTGCCAACCTGAACATTGGAATCAAATAAAAAAATTTACATAGAAAGTTTTAAAATTTTTACATACAAATTCAATGGGTTTACAATTAGATAACTTTGAAATTTGAGAAATTATAAAAAGTGTTAATAGTCAATTAAATATTATTAATAGTTAAATATATATTGTTTTTAGTTTAGTTACTCCTTGATTCTATGAACTTTATTTATGTAATTTTTTGGCGTGTAGGTAAATGCAATAATTATTTTGTCATAACCATATTTATTTATTTTTTATAATTGGATTTTAAGAACAGGATATACTTAGTGAGCTTTCGAAAAGTATAAATAAAGTTTTTAAATCATGAAATAACGTTAAAACTGGATATGAAACAATATTAGTAAAACGTGCAACAGTAGATACTCGAGTTTATTAATTTTAAGTTTTCGTTTATCCTGACGAAGGTATTTCGATTATTTCGATTGAATAGTGGTAAATTTATTTTCGTTAAATTTTCAGAGGTCAATGGTCCTATGTCCAAAAACAACAAAAATGTTTTCACGCTTGTATTAGACAGTAGGAATGAATACTTACCTACCTTAAAAATTACATTAATTTGAAATATCTAATTAAGAAAGTGTATGTTTATCTGTTCTCACACATCTCTAAGATTACCTATTTTTTCTCATGTTGTATCACGAAATCATCGTACACGGGCGTGCTGTAAGCCTTGGCTGGATAAATTATGCCCGCAACTGTTTGAATTCAGTAATAAATCATCCTTATTAACACTGTAAATAGGGAAGCAACTAGCACAATCAGTCAGTTACCGAAACCACGTATTTTTGTCTACATTTAATCTACCATAGCGTCCCCCGGCGTCCTCCGACTGTATATAAGAATGTCAATCTGAACAAGGCTGGCACGAATGGTTAAACTGATTGGTAATCGCTTAAGAATTTCGATTTATTCTTGTAATTAAAACGCAGATAGGTTCCATTGTTATTTTTTAACGCTGGCGACATTGGCGAAAATACCTATTCTAATTTGGAACAAGGAGACAACAATATCTCGAGCTGCCGCGCTGAACACCTGTGGCCTAAAATCACCGCCGTGAAGTTAGTCACGGCCGTTCTGGAGAAAAAACGGCGGCAAACATCACACTTTATGGCTTTGCTGTGACACAGTCCGAAAGAATGGGTCCGCTTTTATTTTGATGATAGGTAGGTACTTTTACTGGAATCACTCAACTTATACAGTGCTTTTTTATGCGGGAAGTGAATTTAACAGCCTTTTTGATTGGCTTTATTATACCTTTACGTTGGAATTTAAGATTAGGGGATGTGAACCTTGGTATGGTACAAATGGAAAGGGGTAGTACTAATAATAATATTGGACATTTTAGTGCCGCTAAATTAAAAAAAAATAACTTTAAAAGCTCTATAGTTATTCATGTAAGTATGTATATACAAATCGGCGGTACAAAAAACATTAACCTGCTTTTCCGAATAATTCCTTAATTCCTTAGCCTAAGGGCCAGTTATTTCACAGAATTTAAACGATTCGTAAATTTCATAGTTCTGTGAAAGTTCTATTAATGTTTTGTTATTATATCACTACGGGCCAGTTGCTTCACTGAACTGAAATAATAACAGAACCTAAATGGAACATTCTCAAAACATGAAAATTAACTTATAAATTTGATAATTCATTAATGCGAATGGTAGCAGAAGTCGGAGACGCCCGAGGAAGACATGGCACGATCAAGTGAATCAGATACTTGAGTCAGGCCATGTGAGAATAATAGAAGAGTATATACGAGACGATGTGAAAATGAGGCAAAAATGTGTGCCAAGACCGAGTTGTTTGGCGGTTCGTCCTCTCCGCCTACCCCTGCGGGGAAACGGCGTGATAGTTAGTTAGTTAATCGTTCAAATTCTGTGAAACAAGTTAAAAGAGTCATATTTTATCGGGGTGAAATGTATATGATCTTAGTGCATGTCGGTTTTTGTGATGTATGGTAATAAGGTTGAGTATTTAATCGATAGATGGCGCTAGTCATAAAGCTTACTCCAGAGTCCGTCAGATATCGCTAGAGTGTAACAGGTACTTAGATTTTATTGACAGGGAACAAGCTTCTCGAAGGAGAGAATTACCAACCCTCGTCCAGTCAACTGTGCTGTCATCTGTCATAAAAACCGACCGATAGAAACAGGCTGAAGAAAAGATAACGCCGGCTTGTCATGGATAATTTAATATTTAAACAAACAGCGTAGCTAGCCTTGTGAAACAAAAAGCAAATGTTAGTCCGTAATTGGCGCAAGCGATTCTGACCTTTTGCTTTTTACAAATTCTTTATACATAAGGGTTAAAATCGCATTTAAAAAAAAAAACGCCGGATTTCAAAAAAGCCTGCCGGCGGTCGAGCCACAGTTGACTGGGTAAAGACCAGTGTAGCTAAATCCAGACCTTTTTATTGTAATGTAAATAAACACAATTTTAAGAAGAACCAAAAGTTCCCAACACACAAAGTCTGCATAGTAAATGCAGATATAACAGTTTTTTTTATTAAATTAATGTATTGTTTACCTTTCAAGTTTGCCTTTATTTTCAGGGGGTTAATTATGGTTACAAAAAAAAATACGATGCAGATTTGTGTATTACTGTAGGTCATTTCCAAGTCAACTAAAATGCACGACGTGCATCATATAAAAAGATCCGCCGAATAGATCATATAAATTTCTCTGCAAGCCTGACCTGCGGGCAATGTGGCTGTCAACACTCTGGGAGTTAATCATAGTTCTAATCAACTCGGCAATTCGACTGTGTCAACTCAATTTAACGTGAAGGAATTCAGAATTGACAACGGTTGCTCGTGGAAACACCGTCCCAATGCACGGTTGTCATTTAAATTCGTTGTTGAATGTTTTAACATTATAGAACTTTGAATTACGTTCGAATTTTTTTGGCGTTAAAACAATGTGGTGCAGATTGTAAGTAAGTACCTATCTATTCGCGAACAATAATTTAACCTTTGGAATGTTGATTGATTGTATATATGGAACAAAACAGCATCCATAAGTAGTTGATTTCAAGGGTGAAATATAAATACATATGTTAATTGTTCAAGCTTTCTATTAAACATTGTATTCGGTACCTTTTTCTGTCATCTTTGGTGTTTTCGGAAACGCATTTGTTCACATTTTGAAATTTTTGGAAACCTCTTGTTAGATGCCACCTGATTCGCCGGATTTTTTTATTGAAATACTGTTAAAATGTGACTACATGACCATTTACTAGTAAAATATTAGTCATTCAGAATAAATCTGAACACGTGTTCACTCAGATGGCCTTGTCCGAATAAATATAATGAACAAGATGCAAAAATATTTATTTATTTATTTAAGGAGAAAACACAGATACAGACAGTAATTAAAAGATAATTTTGTAAGACAATAACTTGAGAATTCGCCTGCATCCTAAGTATTTCTCACTGATTGACTGGTAGATAACAATTTTAAGTATTTTTTTCATGTAAATAAGGTTAAATTATTTTGTATATGGATAATGCTCAGTATCAAATAAAAGTGTACAAATATGTTTTATACAAGTTTGGAGATAAATCATAAAAAAGTACTTAAAGAGTATAGTGAATGAAGTAAGTACACATTTTCTCTTTTTTTTAAATATTATTTAAGAAAACGTGTTCCGACTTCCTCATAACATATTCGTAACTACTAAAGATACCATGTTGAAATTTATTAATTCATTCGTTATAGGCGTCCAGTCCTGTTTTTAACAGGAAAAAGAATAATTTGTAAGATTTTTAACAAATTAACAATATTTTATATCAGCAAGTTTTCTCCGCGCGGTCTCCTGTAAACACTAAATAAGAGGTAAATACTGCCGAATAAGCGTACTTTTTTTCCCTATAAAACGAACGACACAAAATGAACCAAAAGTTGGGCTCAATAATGTCTAACGTTGTTAAAAAATAACAAAGGTACGTTTTTTTCAATATACATACATACGTAGATAAACACTGACTACTGCTGACTACTGATCGATGCTTGACTCCAAAATTGAAACATTATCATAAACATATGCGCAACTGCAAACGAATAATCACACCGTCAAAGAAGAGTTGATTATAATCATAATAAAATAAACGTATTTTTTACCTCTCGGATGACTATGTAATAATCTTATTCCCAAAGCCTATTATTGTACCTACCCGTCTTATTTTCTGCGTAACGACACAAAATACCCAATTAGAGATAAGTACCTACCAGCCTATAACTAAATTTATTCGAGAATTCTATGATTGCACCATCTCTAAACAAAAGTGTTCACAACGTCAAAAAAGAGTCGATTATAATCTTTATCGTAAAATGTATCTCTATTTTTTACCCGATGACTCTGTGATTTTGAAGAATGTGAACTCGCCGTGTGTGGGTGGCTTTGGACTTTAGCTGGGTCGAGGTGGATGGGACCGGCCGCTAATGGTGGCCCATGGACTGGGTAGGGCGGGTGGTGCCGGTGGTGGGGTGGGGTGTGTTGGTGTTGGTAGGTACCGGGGATTGTGTGAACACCTGAGTATTTGGTGGAGAAAAATGGACGAGGGATCCCGTTTAGCCGGACAGGTAACGCACAGGTGTAGCGGACGGATTAGTGGCTTTAAAAAGATTACGTTATTTATTATTATTAGGTAATAGTGAATGATCGGGTACCTAAATGGTTAATTTCATCCGGTGTATTCCGGAAGATTCTTATGTAGTTACAAAAATATTATCTGGAATCATTTTAGGTTAGGCACAATTCGAAATAGGCAGTCGGCAGTACCTAAACAAGTCGCTCACAAGAGAAATAATCTGACGACCTAAAGAGACCTGCCAGCTTCAAATAAGTAGGTAAAAGCCCCCAAGAATCAACACAACTGGAAACATTTTGAGAAAGGTCTATGCCCAAAGCGGAACTTCGAAGAAAAAGAAGAAAAACTAGTGTCATTGTTTATGGCCGCGATTTTTGATGAATAGCATTGAAGCCACGTCTAGAGTGAGAGGAAATTGCCTGGCAGCCATCTTGTGTGACTAACTTTTGAACTGATTTGTATGCAAAGTGGTGCATAATGAACTATTATTGTTTTATTTTTTTTTTGTTAAAGCAGTTACAACGGATTATTTTGGTTTGGGGGTATTTGATGAGACAAGGAATGGGATACGTCATTAAAAAAATGAAGTAGGTTTTGGCATTTTCCTAAATCTTTCCCCTCACTCCGCGGCTTTAAATTATTCTCGAATTGTTCCGTCTGGGGCTTTTTGGGTCCATGTAAATAAGTATTTTGGCAATATTCAGTACCTATTAGAAAAGGATTTAAATATGCTACCTAGTTAGTTATTTTAGCTTCCCTTTATAGACTCGCTCCGGTCCTTACGCGTGGCTATCTCAGCTAGGATATTCCCAGGTAATAAGAGATGAATGGCGTATACAAAAAGTAGTGACCATTGTTCCTCTTCTCATCCTTCGGCGCCAGCTCCCGCTGCGACCGTCTGCGGCTTTATCCGATAAAGGATCTCAGATAATTCCTTTTTCCTTTGCGCTTTTTTTAGATCTTTACTGTCTCATTTGGAATACAGAGCCGGTAGAAACATGCAACTGTAGAATCGCAGGCAATTAAAAATTTGCAATAATTATTAATTTTTTTTGTAAAAACTTAACTAGCAAAACCCCAATATTTTTTGTAATATTTAATTATTGAAAACAATGAAGTCATTCAAGGCAAGGTGAGGGTCCTGGGTTCAAGTTTTAGATGCGACCATATCTTTTCTGTTTCATGTTTTCGTGAATCGCTAATATTGTCCTCAATAAATTTTTGTTTAGTGAACTTTTTTCTGAGATCAGTAATGTGAACATACAGAACATTATTCATGGATTGGAAGGAAAATAAAATAAAACGAAACCAATACGAAATTAATAGGAACTGGAATCAGAAAAATAATAAAAATTTAAACTTTTTAAAATTTAACTTAATTTGATTACTTCAGTGAATATTTAAAAAGAAATACGTTTGCTAAAATGATATAATAAAATATTGATAATCTGGCTCATCTGATGTTCGAGATTTTCCTTCAATAATTAAAAAAAATTACCGACATCTATGAATTGATGGCAGAACTATTTAATTTTCTGAGAGGCTTTTCACTATTCCCCACAAGATGACAGCACGCGCCGCAATGAACATAGCCTACTCAATAGTAGGTCTCAATATTGCCGACCGCCCATCTTTATCTCGCATGATAACCTAGCTTTCGCACGTGGGGGTTACCGACTTACCGACTGCGCCACAGAACCGGCAGAACTTCTCGAATAATCCAAAGTCTAGTTCGAACGATCTACCAAGATTCTGGGAGCTTCGTTTTTCTTCAAAAGTTGAATAAAAAGCAGTGCGAAACAAACTCCAGAATGTCAGGAATCAAGCGTCTTATTCCCTTGTTGGACCGAGTACTCATCAAGAAAGCCGAGGCTTTGACCAAGACCGCCGGTGGAATCGTCATCCCTGAGCAAGCGCAGTCCAAGATTCTCCAGGGACTCGTGGTCGCTGTAGGCCCAGGACTTAGGAATAAGATGGGAGAACATATCAAACCTGCAGTCTCCGTTGGAGATAAGGTGCTCCTTCCCGAATACGGCGGAACCAAAGTGAAACTCCAGGACGAAACCGAAGAATACCAGCTCTTCCGTGAAGCCGATATCCTCGCCAAACTAGATTGAACAAATTAGACTAAAAACTGCCGCCATTCGATTATGTGTTTCTTAGGTTTGTTGTGCATTTAATTTTACTGTGGTTCTCGATGTTACTGTTATCTTACTTTTAAGGCTCCAAAGAAATTAAATTTTCTATACATTTAATCGTTTCTTTTCCTACCATCCTTACACATCTTAGATCTGGGTAATACATCTATTTTTTGGTTAATGTGATTGATTTTGTACTATTTATGATTGCATCATTCACAGAGTTGTTTCCTAATCGGAAACCAATAGAATAAAATTTATCAGTGGAAATTCCTCATATACAAATAATACACAAAATCAGATTTAACTGACATTGTAAATATATAAATACCTACATAAAATAACTGTTTTTGACTTATGTGACTGATTATCCTGTTGATTATATGAGGCGTTCTGCTACTAAGAATTATTATAGACAAAATACAATTGACCATTCCATGAGCGGTTTATTTATGGTCCATTCTAATAAGAAAAGAACATTGTGATAGCTCGTGTTTGACAAGGAGCTTAGGACATTATATAAATTTGGTCCTGCACTAAAAAGAATTCCTCATAAAACTAATGTAAAAAAATCGATTTGAGGAGGTACCAAGAGGTAGGCCTACCATTTTGAATCCACACATAGAGAACCTCTGATAACGGCACGTTTTACTGAGACCGGTCAGTGGCTGTGTTGGCATCACGTCTGGGTTTCACCCAAGGCATGGCTAAGTCCTCCACCATGACGAGAAAATCTTTTCCACTTATTGTGGAGGTAGTAGGAGATTTTCTAATATTGTCAGGTTGATCATAACCTGGGAATGTTTGTCATTCTCTTTTAAAAAAATTATGTCATGCTTTCAACCTATTTGACGAACATTTTTCATAAAGTGCACCATTATCTTCGTTACACTGATTTTTCTCCTATGGTGAAAATAGGAGTTTATTTAGTAATAAAGGTACTAAAAATTAAAAAATGTATTATTCCTTTTGATGTGAATAATAATTTTTGTTATTGATAATTATTTTATTCCAGCCACATATAGGGTTGTGTAATCTAAATTTGCATTTATTAAAAAAATAAGAAGGAAGCAAATAACTTAACATTATACAACGAATAAAGAAGGATAGGTACATTGAATAGTGAATAAAAAAAACAATATATTACTTTGTGAGTTCCTCTTATAAAGGTTTTTTATATCCATTTTTTTTGTATACATTCTCCAGTTTCCGGCTTGTACTACGAGTTTCCGGACACCATGTATAACAAAGCGAGATTTAGCACAATGTACAATGCAAGAGTAAAGTATTGTATATAAAAGCAGAGACAAACAGGGAAAACATAAGAAAATAGAAAGTGTCAAGTCAAGTCAAGAGTCAAGACCTTGCTAAAACTAAAGTGATACAAAATATCCTCAATTGCATAGTGAGCGACAAAAAACATTCTGACATAACAAAAAAATCAAGGTCTTGACGTGAGTTGACCATTCTACCTATTCTGGACAATGGTGAATTATAAGCATAATTAGTCGAGTGTTGATTGAGGAAGAGCAGTTCTTTATTTCTGAGTCTACGAGTAGGTATATTGAATGTGATGAGTTCTAGTAATGTAGGTGAGTCAATCAAATTGTTGATAATTTTAAAGAAACAAATGAGATCAGATTTTTTCTGACGGTCTTCTAAAGGAGAAATGTTTAGAATTTGTTCAATTTCATAATACGAGTAATTGTCTCTTTCTAATCCTAGCCTCCTATCGATCCCTTTTAGGAACCGATGTTGAATGGACTCAATATGAAGAATATGGATAGCATAAAAAGGATAACATAAACCTTATGCGGGTGCAATTAGAGCAGTCCGCTCCGGGTGCCGAATTGTCAAGGCGCCAAAGCGCTGATAATAGCTAACACATCGCCATTGAGATTATTTTTCATAAAAATACAAATCATCTATATATTATTGATTACAGTTATCACCTACCTAAGCATCTGCTGGTTTTAGACTGTTGGGCTCAGGGCAGGCCCTGAATATGAATTTGGAAAACTATCAGAATTCAGACCTGGATTATTTATTTATTAATTTTTGATTCAGCCATTTGTACATCCAATTTTACAAATGTCTAACTTATTATTAATTATGTACGTAAAATATTACAACTTCTTTTTATTAATATGGCGCCTACAATTCAGCTTGAATCTATCAATTGGCGCAGACTTTACGGTTTCTGTCAGCGCGTTTTAATATTGCATACCTTTGTATAGTAAACAATTTTGTGTATCGACTTTGTCCTTTTTTAGTAGCCTGATTTCATTGCACGTTCTTGTTTTGTCTGTGAATGTCCTCATTGTATACAATTTTCTTTGAAAAGTATTGTGGTAACAGGTTGTTTATTATTTTATGTATGAATATCATCGGGTTCAAGGTCAGCATCTATTTTACTCTTAGTCAATTTAGTTCCTTTGACAGTTTAGTTACTTTTGAAAGTATATTTCGCCTAAGTATTATTTTCATTGTTCTACTTTGGAGAATTTACAACTTATTTTGTTCTCTGTCATTACATAAGAAAAGAATCGTGGAGCAGTAGTTAAAATGTCGAGCAATAATGGAATATGTATCAGTTATGTCACAATACAAAGAAATAATCTTTTTTATAGAATTTTACACCATTGAAGTTCATTTAGGCAGTATTGAGTTAATATATTGTAAAAAAAAGTAAACACAAATAATTTTAATAAATAAACAGTATAATATATTTGTTCAGTAAATCATAGTAAATAAGTTAGGTATACAAAATTAAAACAACCTAACACAAAAATCTTACATGGATAGTTCTGTCTAGACAGTGGAGGGATAAAAGTTGCCACACAAAGAAAAAGCACAACCAAATTAATATACATTTTGTTTACATTGCTCATTTCTCTATCTACTAAAATAAGTTCCAACGGTGCGCTGATGTTATGTTAGTGGCAGCGTATTTATTGGTGATGGGAATCCAAGAGATACCAAACACAATAATAATAATGTTTGGATTATTTCTATAGCGCCAATAACAACACTTTTACAATATTAAGTATAACCTTAGAGTAATGATCTGTCTTGCTGGTAGATTTATAAAATGCCATTATATGGTTTGAATAAATGCAGGAAATTTAATAAAATAACAAATAACTACTAAATAAAACTAACATTTAGCTTGCATTTAGTGCAAAGTTCAGTTGCCGGTGCGGGCGGTGGTGGCTCGGCCAAGCTCGGTGACACTCAGGAGGTCATGTGGCATCAAACATTCTCTATCGCGGCTTGTTTTAGCATAGGTTAAGATTTCACCATCAGAGGGATAGTGTTGTTTAGTTTTTTTTTGTTTCAAGTATTTTGTGCTGATTCTATAACACACAGCATGGGAAAATTGGGTTGATCTTTAACCTATTTTTCGCTCGTGTCGATTTTAAAAGCAGATTTTTGATGGCGCTCTGTTTATAACAAGCTAATATTATTATAATGCGAGTTTGTCTCATATCTCATCTTTTAATGGGGGGTTCACTGCACAAACACACTTTATAGAAAACCGCCACTGTTCTAGAACTGTTCATTGGCATTTTTTTACAACTCCACAGAGGAGGCCATGTGAAAAATAATTTCACCCAGGGCCTATGTCATTTTGGGTATGCTGTGTTGAGGGAGACCTTCTGACCACTTTAGCAGGACTCTCTCGACCTACCGCTTTGCACACTGGGAGGGGTGGTTTCATACGTCTATCACTCGTTGACATACCGACTGACCCCCAGATTCCTACCCAAGCCTCATACCTTTTTCCTTCCCCGAACTTCATCTCCTGCCTTTCCTTAAAAATACCCTCCACACAACATTCCCAAAGAAGACATAAGCCCTGAGGGAAATTATTTTCCTCAGGGCCTCCTGCACGGATATAGCGTTTAAAAAAGAGTTCCTCAGAGCATCTTCCGTTGAAATATCTGTAAAATAAGAACAGCATTCCCACCCGACATTTATGCTCTAAAGATTTCAATCCGTTAGATAAAAAAGGAGGATCTGTGACAGCCCATTTCTGCACAGAGTCAACGGTTTTTTTCAGGTATTTTGGGGCTCCAGATCAGGGGTGGCTGCCATATTCAACCACGCAAAACAAACATTTAATGTATTATATTATTTTTGTTAGCGAACTTACAGTGTACATATTTTCTGAGCTTTTTTGGCATTTTGATTAAAGAACTTTAACGGAGATTTGGCCAAATTTTTATTTGATATTTTGTGTAAAATAATGATGACAACAATGTTAAATGTATTCCTTTGTACGTAAAACTGAGAGTTTGCCAAAATAAAAATACAAATTAAAAATCAACCTGCTGAATTGGACAATCTTTAAATGTGGGGAAATTTGTAGAGATTCTTTATGAAATGTTTGTATTACACAGAGGATTAGCAAAAAAAAATATCTTGCAAATACAATTACCGTAACTTTGATCAATTTTCAACTTTGAAACTTTATAAACTTTTCATAAAATCATTCGTTGGAAAATTTTACATCATATTTATTGCACATTGCACATCTTTACTATCCAAATAGATGTTTAAAAAAAATATATTTGTTTTTGGAGTAAAAAAAAACATGGTGATCAAAGACACCTTTTAAAGTGGGGTGACTTTAAATACACCAATCCCGAAAAATTTTGTAAAAAAAAAAAAAAAATAAAGATTGAGTATTAATATATTTAGTAATGAATATATTATATATCCATAGAAACTGACTGACTTTATAATATAAATGACATGAAATCGTTTTAGATTTTAAAATTTACAACATGTATTTACATTTGGAATACAACAATACCTATAATCGAGTGACAGCTGTGTTTTGATCTGCTCCCGAAATAAATAGTTGATAATTTGGTATAGCGAGAAAATTTCCCGTAGATGTGTCAGATCCGATGAGAATCGTTAGTTTTACTATGTTAGTGTTTGATTCGTCAGTGATTGACCAGTGAATAAATAATTATCAGTACTTTAACAAAGATAAATTAACAGTACATCGCAAGTCAACTAAAAGGGTAATAGAGGCAGTTTTTGACCCACAGAGCTACCAAAATGGCAAATTCAGAAAAAAATCTGAGAAGCAAAGGGCAAACGACAGCAACTAACCCTACATCTGAGCCCTACGCTTTAAACATTGACAATCTGCTGGAGAAAATGGAGATGAAGATGGAATAAAAATTGAAAGTATTCAAACAATCAATAATAAAAAAAATGGATGACGAAAATCAAGAAAGCAGAAGCACAAGAGACTTCATCAACCGTCAGTACGATGACATCCATCTAAAGATGGAGACCATTATCAAACTGGTTTCTGAAGGTGAATCAATGCGAAAGGAACTAACGGAAAAAGATAGACTAACAAAGAGCCTGGAAGTCAGATTGGCAGAAGTGGAGCAAATTACACGTGAAGACACCCTTGAATTTGCAGGGATTCCAGAAAGAGAGGGAGAGCAGCCTGCAGAAACGATTAAACGGGTGGCCGCAGTCACAGGTGTCGAATTAAAAGGCGATGACATTCTCGACATCAAGAAAATTCCGGACCGACGACCTGGAGTCCCCCCCAAACTCCACGTCAGATTTACTAACCCCCAAAAAAGACAACAGATTCTACTGAACAAAAAGCAACTAAACACAATCACAACACAAGAAAACGGATTCCAGAAGATTTTTGTTAGTGAAATCCTTGGTCCCTATTTCAAAGATATTCTGTGGGGGTCTAAAACAAAGGCAAAAGAAATGGGCTTCAAATATGTCTGCTGGTACAAAGACTAAAATAATGATTTGGAAAAATGAAGGTGATAGGCAAATACACTACATTAAACATTCGGTTGATCTTAAAAAAATTTAATAGTTTCTTTGATTGAGAGACCCACTCTTACCGGTCAGTCACTGGGTCGATTCCCCCAATATTGGTGAGTCATATCTTATATGCTTCTTTTAGCACTGTAACAATAATCACCTCCTACACTTTCAATAAAAGGTTGAAACCCCCAGTGATGGCCACGGATTAGTGGAGCTCTCATTCAAGGGAATTAAACAAAAAAATAATTTCTGTGTAGTATAAATTATAAAATGGCTATTAACATATGAATATCAAGAACAAGGTGATCAAATCAACCCTTTTACAACATCAGATGCCAAAATTTGCAAATATTTATAGCAGAGGTACAAAACACTACTATTATGCACCAAAATATAAGGTCAATTGATAAAACCTTTTATGAACTCCAGATACAGCTTAACCACCTAAATATAGACTTTGATATAATTATTCTCACGGAATGTTGGTCGATAAATATTTATACTCCAAAATTAATAATTCACTACTCTTCCTTCAATTTGACAAAACATGATAGCCAGAATGATGGAGTCGTGGTATACACAAAAAATGATCTAAACTCCATTGTAACAGAAATAGACATTATTGACGCGAACTGCATGCAAATAACATACAATAATGATACGTGCATTCTAGCAATATACCGCTCTCCTTCGATTCGTAATATTACACCATTTCTAAATAGTCTTAATAGCATATTATCTAATCTTTCCTAAACTAAAAATTTGATAATTATGGGAGATTTAGATATCAATATACTCCCAAACAATCCACATCGCCAATGTCACAACTACCTAAACATGTTAGAATTCCATGGATTAATTAGTACCATCAATACACCAACAAGAATAGTCAATGAATCAACTTCATGTATTGATCACATAATGGTCAAAACTAATAAACACAACAAAAGCATCGTTTACAAATTAACAATTACAGATCATTACACAACAATCTTCACATTGCAATCCGACACCACAAAAAATAGAAGAGACCAGTCAATTATATACAATAATATTAACTTTGAAAATTTAAAAATCTCAATTCAAAATAAATCTTGGCAAGAGCTCTTCCAAATAAAAAAAAACTCAGATGACACATGGAGATATTTTGTTGACTTTTTAAAAAATTGATTAAGTCATAATACCACAATTTTGTCAAAAAAAAATCCAAACAAAATTAAACCCTTGAAATCATGGAAAGTCATTCAATCATCAACTGTATTCGCAGAAGAAATGCACTACACGAAAAAGTGAAAGACAATCCTTACGACATAATCTCATTAAAAATCTATAAAAGGTACAGAAATATGTGCGGTGAAGTCATTAGAAAGGCAAAAGAAATCTACTATGGAGACAAAGTCAAAGGAAGCAATAATGATCCCAAAAAAATATGGCAAATTCTAAGAGACGCCACAAATACTCAAAATACCAAAGACAAACAGGACATACGAAAACGCATTGATGGAAAAATTATTGACAACTCAAAATAACCTAAGCTCGTTGCGGATCACATCAATAATTTCTTTATTAATATTGGTTCAAATCTTGCTTCTCGTCTACCAAATTATGGGAATGTTCAACTACGGAAGAAGGACTTCAATACTCCAACAGAAGACTCAATTTCCAAACGGTGTCGGGAGAAGAGATTCTAAAAATAATCAATTCCCTAAAATCACTTCTGCAGCCGGGGTTGATGGTATAACAACCAAGATCTTGAAAACGCTGTCTACGGAAATTGCATTGCCCCTAGAACATTTAATAAACCTTAGTATCACTCAGGGCCACTTCCCCTCAAACCTTAAACAAGGTATCGTTATTCCTATACATAAAACAGGAAAAAAAAGACAGACAAATAATTACCGACCAATAACCCTACTAACAAGCCTATCGAAAGTATTTGAAAAAGTCATCAACTCACAGCTGGTAAGATTCCTCGTGAGCCATAAACTGATCTCAGAAAATCAATACGGGTTTCAAGAAAAAAAGAGTACCTCGGACGGTATTGCCGCTGTCACAGATTTCATAGTTAAAAGCCTTGATAAAAGGAAAAAATGTATTTCAATCTTCTTAGACCTTTCGAAAACCTTTGATACAATATCACACAGTAAATTAATAAACAAACTTGAACAAATCGTTATTACGGGAAACGAACTTAACTTTTTTAAAAGCTACCTTAATGGACGCAAGCAACAAGTTAAAATAAATTACATACTTAGCAACACTTGTTCATCTAACTATGGTATACCACAAGGAAGCATTTTAGGTCCGTCTCTGTTCCTGTTGTATATTAACGACTTATGCAACATTAATATTCAGGGGAAAATCGTTAGTTTTGCCGATGATACCGTCTTACTGTTTGTAGCTGACACCTGGCTAGCTGTCTATAAAAAAGCTGAAACGGAGATAAGCATGGTAAAAAAGTGGTAGGATATAAATACGCTCACACTGAACACCAAGAAAACTAAATATGTCACATCAAGCATTAATATTACTGGTCAACCCAAAGGTATTAGAATAACGAGATATGCTATGTTGGCCGCCGGACCGTAGGCGGAGTACTACCTAATAAGGGTACTTTGATACTATCGGGACGTGTACGCACAGAAATCTGTTCTATGTATTAGAGCGGATACCTTAGCGTAAGCGATGGTGTGCAGTAGTATTGGTGAACAAAACCGGCGACACTGGGCAAAACAATTCCACACAGTATGAACTGCTCATAGTACACCTCGTTCTTCTAATATCTTTGGGTCAACCTCTTGACGATGCCTCCATTAGAATACACTCATGTATGAATTCCAATGAATGTTGTCAGTGCCCCTACATTGAGCGCTCTACTCAGATGAAGTACCTCGGCCTCACCATTGATCCATATCTCAAATGAAATCTTCATACTCAAATAATTGCTAACAAAATAAGAAAAACCATGCACTTTTTCAGAATCATACGAAACTTTCTCAGCTTACAACACCTGAAAATGATTTATTTTGCAGTCTGCCAATCTATTATTGAGTATGGTATCATAGCATGGGGAGGCGGCACTTCATCTGCACTAGACCCAATCATAAAGGCTCAGAAAACAATTTTAAACATAATTCTTAGGCTACCTATAATTACAGATTCGAACCTAATCTTCAATATTATGAATGTGTTTGATGTTCGGCAGCTTTATTTAGCTAATTACTAGAAAAAAGTTCAAATACACGATGTACTCGAAGCAACAACAATAACTTACTACAAATACCGATAACGCATAGTACTTTTGGTCAACGAAACTTTAAATACTTTGCGAAAAGACTCTACAACATTCTTCCATACAATATAAAACAATGTGATTCACAAAAAAATTCAAAGACAATGTAAAAACTTGGATCAAAAATAAGAATAGGGCCTTTACCGGTGCATTCACCCAAATTCGCAGTTATTGAAATAACCACATTATTGAGCGAATACATCTTAATACAAGTATAGGTATATTCAAATGTGTTAGGAAGTAACTTGAAAAATTCTGCCTCAACACAGGCTAGCCTAGTGATGCGATATTTGAGAAACCTCAACTAACTGTACTTTTATCTTCTTTTTTACCTCCATCATATTATTTTTGTATTTTTCTGTTATTTTTATAACCTTAAAAAAAGTTACAAATCAATGTACAATAATACATCATAATATGCATTTTTTAGTTGTAATGTGCAAACTTTCTTAAATAAAGATATATATATTATTTTTCTCTGTCCGAAAACATCTAAAATATAAACAGCTTCAAAACTAAAAAGAAGCAAGTAACTTCTGCATGGTAGCGAGAATCATGCAGATATCCGCGATGATCAAACTTGCCCCCGATTCAAAAGTCACCCATACGCTATATAGTAAAAAGTGCAAGAATATTTCATCATTATTGGTACATTTTATATGATCAAAATTTAAACTCAAAAAATTTGTTCCATAAAAATATTGCAAAAACTGCAATATCACAACCATGGCAATAACAAGTCTACTTTCAAAAGAAAATTTGCAGTCAACGAGTGATTTAGAAAATATTTTTTTAACGGAAAAAATATAAATTTAGTAATACAATAAGCACTTCTAGTTAAAAAATCTTTTATATTTAAGGGAATGATTTTATGTGGGAAACAATAGAAACTGATAAATATCTTAGTAAAAATTTAAAACAAAACTAAAAATTGATCTTAATGAATATTAATTGATCATTCAAATTGTGTTGCACGTCAGTTCAAAAACCAGTCCGGAAAATTAAATGTAATCAAACAAATTAATAAACAAAAACTTGTGGAGAGATTACAAATTATAAATAATATGTCATTATATTTACGCCAAATTTTAATGCCATGTTACATCAAAACAAATCCACAACGTTTTATCTGACAATAATTTAATCATTTGTGCATGTTTGAGTATTTTAAATAAATAAATGCATAATTAGCAGTACATGTAAAATCAATAAACGCATAAAAGCTAAATTAATCATTATGTGGATATAACCACAGCAATAATACACAAGCCACACCTTTGTTCTGTGTAAAACAAAAGCAATGGTATAAATTAAAACTTAACAGAGCGCATCGTCATAATGAAATTATGTATGTAACATTAAATTCATACATAGAAACAATTATTAATAGTTTTGTATCATAATATAAAATAAAAATTGAAAAAAATGCACAGGCTTCAGTTCCCAGTGCTGCAGTCGAATCTCACTTATCTTAGAGGTCCATCACCTTCAGTAATCTGACACTATCTGAGTTGGAGTCAGAGATTTTAAACTAGATTGAGTCTGAGAGAAAACAATCATCGATAACAGATTACTTTGGTAAACAATAGAAAATGTAAAGTTTCACAATCAATAAACTAGACTTATATTATTTTTAATAAAAGCACAAATATTTAAACATGTTTAAATTATTTTTCAGTTAGCCATACATTCCAGTAATCCGGCACCATCAGGTTTCATTTACAGCCAGATTAGTAAGATTCAACTGTATTTTATTGTACATACGCTGAAAAAAAATTTCTTTAAAACCTAACCTAACCTTCAAGTCTTTGTTTCGTTCACTGTAAAGAGATATTTGTTCTTCTCACTGCAGCCGATAACATTGGATTAGGGTCCGGTTGTTCAGTCAATAGGGTAACATCGACCCATTCTCTCTCTGAACTAGATATTCTGATGGCCTCCATGACTGCCTGAACATACTGTCCGTCCTCGAATGTCGCCGCTAGCTGCACTGGCTCCTTCACCCACCCCATCTGCTCCTTCACTGGCAAGAATGCTTCCTTCAAAGCACTTATCATTTTACTCAACCCTTTAATATACGGCCTAGGAACTATGCTGTCCTGCATCGGACACTCCAAGTCTTCCACGTCTAAATAAATAACATCATCTCCCATATCATTGTGATGCTTCACTTGAGCTTCCGTTGTGTTCTTCATCGTGGAAGATTTATATAACCTGCCGTGTAAATCCCCTCCTTTCACAACAAGCTGGCCGAGTTTCCCACAGACTATAACTTCTTGGTGGAAGCACGGACCCACCATGCAGTTGTTCAATGTGGCTGTCACTAGCAGGCCTTTGTCCATCTCCATTTGGAAAGTGCAAAAATCTGGAGCAGTTATCTGTCTTATGCCATTCACTTTGTCCGTGGTCTTAGTGAAAGTACGCAGAACTCCGTGAACCCTCAATGCTTTTTGGCCAGTCAAGAATGTAACTAAGTCTATGACATGACTCCCTAAGAGCGTGAGGGTTCCTCCACCCATGGTGTCATCACACAACCAATTGTAAGTATTATTCAAAAGCGAACTCATCTGTACCTTTATGTCCATCATTGAAAGTTCTTCTTGTTTTCCGATAAATCCATCATTAATCGCCTTTCTCATGCAGGAAAATGCTGGTAAGAATCTTAAAGAATGATTGACTATCGATATCAATGTCGGGTAGTACTGGCAGGCTCTGACCATCTTAAGAGCTTCTGCCTGATTTAAACCAGCGGGTTTGTCGCAAACTACATGTTTACCAATCCCCAACGCTTTGACAGAAATTTGAGCGTGTAAATTAGGGGCACAAATGATGAAAACGAGGTTTACATCTTTCCTCAACAATACGTCGTCTATTTTATTTGTATGAAACGGTATTTGAAGTTCTCTAGCTACGTGTTCCGCTTCCTGGAGAGTCATACCCCAGATAGCCTCAATTTTAAATCCCTTTTCACGCAAGAACGGCACCAACACTTTTGCCACCGCCCCGGTGCCAAACACCCCGATTCCGGGCAACATTTTATGAAACAACTTCAACTTCTCATAAGTAAGTGCTTAAATACAAAATTCACTGAATCACTATAAAGTAAACAAGCCACACACTACTACGAACTGTCACCTTACCGAGAAGCCAAATTTGACAGTTGTATTTTTAAATATAATGTTGAATGGCTACTGACTAAACTGACTTGAAGTTGGTAGGTACCTACTTTCTTGCTCGGTCGTATCTAGATGAAAACTCTTAAGCTGGGTCCAGACATGTTCTTTTCTCCGTACCGTACCTCCGTTTCGTATCAGCGTCGCGATCAAGAACGCTAGTTTGGACGCCCGTTCGGTACGGTACGGTGGTACGGCGTCTCGATACGGATAGAGGTACGCTCCGATCCATCGCGAGTCGGTTTTTCGACCCGTTCAAAGGCGATACGGTACGGGTCTGCGCCAGTCTGGACGTGTTCGCGGCGTGCATTGATTCCGCCACATCTTTCTCTGTTTTTGAACTCCCACCAACGTCGCCTTTTTGTTTTTTTTTCGTTATATTATTGTGAATAACAATGAAGGACGCGCAAGCAATCGTCAAATTCTCAAACACTTCCGCAGTCGACGACATGGTGGGAGGAAATGAACACGCGATGATCGCAGCGACGTTACGGAGATACGGGCTCTTGATCGCGACGCGGATACGAAACGGAGGTACGGTACGGACAAAAGATGATGCGTCCAGAGTTTTTGGATCGCGACGCTGCACTGTGTTTCGTTTCATACAGCTAGACGGAAAAAAGTCACTTTGGAATTCTTGAAAAATGACGTCATGGGGGTATTAACAGGTAGTTAGTGTGACAAATGCTTTTGTAATTGGGGTAATTAATGCACGGGTTGACTCACACCAGAGCCCCAAAGTTAGGTAAATTAATTAATGAATTATCAGTTGCTTTTATTCGTATCTTGTCGCGCGAGCTGTAAGGTTGTTTATGTGCTTAAAATAATGTGTTTTGGTTCTAAAAAAAATGGAAACTACTTTGGAAGGTATGTAGTATGTTATAATTGTAAAATTTTAATATAAAACATTAAAGTTTTCAAAAAAAATCATGTTTAACTTGTGTATTTTTTTGTGGTTTAAAAATATTCAATTTCTAACTTCTCGAGAATTTTTTTCGGATAAAGTATCAATAAGGTTCCGTGATTTTTTTGTTTGTAGATTGAACAATTCATTTTCTATTCAAATCAGTTACGATATTTTTGCTCATTAATGCTCACCAATCATAATTTGTCATTTCACAGGCACCACATACCAGATTTCCAGGCAGGAATTGGTCGAGACGTTGAGAAGTTTACCCAAGAAAGAAAGGTTTCAGGGAATATATAATCATATTTTAAGTAAATTTGAACGTCAAAATCTCAGTGCAAGCAGTGAAAAAAATTTGAAAAGCCAAGTACAGTTAATATCTTTGAATATAACCAAAAAGTGGATCGCAGCTTCTCGGATTTAATAAATTTTTGAATTAACATTGAAGATATAGATTTGAATGTAAAATTTAAAATGTTATTAACTATGGTAGATGGCAAAATTTGCAATGTAATGACTGGAAACAAGTCGACTATGTCGTGTTATATTTGTGGTGCCAAATCCAGTGAAATGAATACTACGGTTATCAATAGAGTTCCACGACAAGAATTTTATTCCTTCGGCTTATCTACATTGCATGCCTGGATAAAAACTTTTGAATGTTTTTTGCATATCGTTTACCGAATACAACTCTGGCAAGTCAGAGGGGATGCAAATAAACTCATTTTAAGTACTAGAAAAAAAGAATTACAGGAACGGTTTAAAAGTGAAATGGGATTAATTGTAGATAAGCCAAAACCTGGGTTTGGCAACACAAACACTGTTTTTTTCGAGAGCACGAAAAGAATGCCGAGATAACGGGTGTAGATGCGGGGCTCATCAAGAGGTTTTGCATAATTTTGAGTACAATAGCTTCTGGGTATAGCATTAACATCGAACATTTTGAACAGTATGTGCATGACACTAAGGAGTTATATCTTAACCTATATGATTGGTATACCATGCCAACAACTGTTCATAAACTATTATAGCATTCATTTGATGTGATTAGTTCGTGCATTGTACCTATTGGGCAGCTGTCAGAAGAGGCGCGAAATAAAGACTGTAGAAGATTTAGGTAATTGCACACCAGAAAAATCGTCCGAACATCAACAAACAGAGATATATTAACCATGCTATTAATTACATCAGATCCAATAATAAATAGTTTTAGAGAGGTTCCAAGTAAAAAAAAATGCTCACTTCCCTCTGAAGTGTTAAATTTACTTGTTCCACCCAATTCCGAGTCAAGAACACAATGTTTGCGATCTGATAACTCCTCTGAACATTATTCTGATGACTCCTCTGAACATTATTCTGATGATTCCTCTGAACATAACTCAGATAGCATCTAGTTTCAAAAAGCATTATGTTTAAGCACTTTCTCACAAATCTATTGGTTCTGTACTCTGTCTTAAAAAAATTGTTTATGTGCAGTTCATTTCTCTCGCCGCAAATGACTCAGATAGCACTTTATTAGATAAGTAACAATTTTTTGTTTCGTTACTGTTCTTGCATAACTTTTGATATTATTATTTTATTTTCTGACTGTACTTTCTGCAACTAATGCTTGTTTTTATTAAGTTCTGTTGCTAAATATGACTAAAATTGTTTTCCTATATTAGTAATAATGATTGTTTTGATTATTTTTTATCATTTATTTATACTTTCGCAATTGTTTCGTGATTTGTATTATATTTTTTGACTGTGCTTTAATATATTTATTATTCTCAAAATAGACATATTTTTAACTTTTTAAATTTGTTTTCTTTAAAAACCTCAAATACGGTATTAATAATGTTATTAATTATTTAAAAGATTTTTTTCCGATTTTTTTTTTTTTTTTTTAGAAAAAAATCACTTTCAACCCAAATTTTCAATACATTCAGATTAAATACTCCCCACAAGAGGGTTCCAAACACTTTATAATTATAAAATAGTTTTTTTCCGTCTAGCTTGTATGAAACGAAACACTGTGCGCTGGTACGAAACGGAGGTACGGTACGGACAAAAGAACATGTCTGGACCCAGCTTTAGAAATCTATATAAATAATAATGTAAATCTTCGTTTGTTCAAAATCTAAAATCTCTGAAAGATCTTCACCGATTGCTTTGAAATTTTGACAGAACGCTGCATTCGAATACGCGTGTTTTTAAATACTGATATTATATAGATGTCACCTGTGACAGGTAAAAATATATATTTTTTTAAACAGCGCCATCTGATAGACGTAATATTGTTTATCTATCTGCACAGATAGACTGTGCCACAGCAACGCGTGGCGGTGTACAGTTAGTAATAAATAAATAAATTGTGCAGTATTTTATTCAACGATTTGCAAAAGTCTGTATCGACAAGTAAGCAATATATTCGTTATGATGATCTGTGCAAAAACAATTGACTGAAACTTGAATATTCTTTCCCGGCCCCGAATCTGAGTACCTGCGTGTCAGGAGTTACTATATTATACATTTTCTTTGCCATCGTCTTGCATAAATACTGCTGGTATTGTTGTTAATTTATTTTTAGTTAACTTATGAATCAAATTCAAAAACATTCTATTGATACGAAACATATCATTTTTACTCATTTTCATAGAAACTTGTCTAGTGTTGTCAAACTCATTATGATCAATATGATAATAATTATTCATGCAACGACTGACTTTGAGAGTGTTCAATCAAAATAAATTTGAAAAGATGGTTGTGAAATATTTTTTTTATTCAGTCAATGGAAATCTTTAGTTGTGATTATTTAAGTAACGATGGCCATTTTTTACAATTAAAACTCCAACGATTAAAATATCATAGACGTTGCTCAAGCAAAAGAAAATTTAAAAACAACATTGTACTTTTATGTAGGTAGGTAATTTGTTGCAAAGTGTGGTGACTTTTGTCCCAGCTCTATCTTATCTGCCTCACCCTTTAGGGATACGTGACGGCATTTAATAATGTATGCTAGTAGTGTCTTTAATTTACCAAAGACATTTTAGGAATAGAATAAAATACGCAAATTTTATGAAAAACATTTATTTTTTCATCAATTTGATGGAGTATGTTCTGACGTGTTGATTCAACTATGATCAATGTGATCATTACTTAGGCAACAACGGATTTGGGCAAATGTTCTCCCTGAGCCCTGAATCCCTTCTCGTCGGCCACGTACTTGGTGAGGTAGACCTTTCCATCATCAGCGATGAAGGAGTACTGGCCCTCCTTGACCAGAACTTTGTCCTTGCCGTCGAGGGTCGGTTTCAGGGCTCCAGACTCGGAGAGTACAGTTCCATCGCCGCTGCGGTAGAGCAGGGAGAATTCTCCATTGTCGTTGTGTGTCTCGGTCCTCTCTAGAACTGGGATAACCACACGGGGAGCTTCTGGGGCGGCCAGGGCTGCCACCACCATCAAGGAGACAATGAAGAACTGGAAACAAAATAGAAAAAAAGTTAATACACCCATACCCCTCAGGAATATACGTATAAACGGTTCTCCACTTGATAAGTGTTAAATAATATTTTGTTGTTTCTACTTACGAGCTGCATTTTAGAGAATTAATTGAAAAGCTGATGGAACTGAACTGTGCCATTGCAAAAAAAATCCCTGCTTTTATACATTCAAAAGATGTTTAATATAAATAATTGAACATATTAGCTAATTACTGTTACCCCTGAGGCCGTTATTCGCAAAGATTATAGCTTGTGATACCAAATATTCTATTCTTCATGAGCAAGTACATACTGATTGATTTACTAAAAGAGGCCATTATTTGTGTTATGTCATTTTGCTTAAGTGTTAGATTTATCGTTATTAATTTAAGTAAATTATTACATGGAATCACCTCACGGCAGTGGCGGACTAAGGTAGGGGCGGAGGGGTAGGCCCGCCCCGGGCCCCCAGTCGTGGGGGGCCCCCAAACGCCTCCATGTTCCCTTGATCAAATCCTAAACAAGGCTTTAAGGCACCAGGATTTATTTTAAACTTTTTTTAATTTAATTTTTTGAAAGATGCACTTGTTAAGAATGCTCTCACAAAATGTTTTAAAGAAATTCTAAAAATTGACGGAGATAGATCATTTTATGTGAAACCGTTTGAAACAGTTTGTATGTTGAATTATCCTTCAGGAAAACTTTGAATGCGATTTTTTCTCGAAACTTTTTTTTACACGTTTTTCAACCTGGTTGACAACATGTTAAACAAACTATACATCCGATTTGCATGCACCATTTACCTTTAGCTACCATCGGCTAGGGCCTCTTTACCCTAGAGGCCCCTAGCCGATGCGTGGCCCCAAGGCAGTGGCTTACACTGCTTAACGGACAATACGGCCCTGCCGTGGTCGGATTAAACATGCCAGGGCCCCTACCCGATGGGGGCCCCTAGGCAGTTGCCTACACTGCCTTACGTATAATACTGCCCTGGCCATAATGACTGAATTTTCAAACAGTTCTTAAACCATTCGAAAATCCAGTGTCTATGACACCATGTAGGCGGAATTTTGATAATTAAAAAAAAAAGAAAAAATGGCGGATCAGCGAATTTTGTTTTCGTTTTTTATGGAAAATTTTCATCGTTCAAAAAATTTTTTAAAATAGAATGGGGGCCCTATATAACAATCCTTATGTGGTGTCATAGTCGGGGCCCTACATAAGCAATACACGTTTCGGGGCTCCTTTACCCTAGGGGCCCCTAGCCGATGCGTGGCTCATAGGCAGTGGCTTACACTGCCTAATCATTAGGCCCTAATGGACAATATGGCCTTGCCAGGTCCGGATTAAACATTTTGGGGCCCCTAGGCAATGCTCGTCTCGGGGCCCCTTTACCCTAGGGGGCTCTACCCGATGTGGGGCTCCTAGGCAGGTGCCTACACTGCCTTACGCATAATACGGCCCTGGCCATAGTGACTGGATTTCCAAACAGTTTAAGACTTGGTGTAAATCGGATGTTTTTTTTTGCGGATCGATTCGAATATTAGTTTCCTCGTACATATCCGTATTTAAATTTCGCTTGCAACATTTTAACTAAATACAAAAAAAACACATATACATACAAATGTGAAATGAATAAAATCTTGTAAAATCAATTTTTTAAACTAGTGGGGGGGCCTCATTCGTCTTTGTCGCCCCGGGCCTCTGACGGGCTTAGTCCGCCACTGCCTCACGGAAGAAATAGAATCAGTAAAAATATGCATACTATAACTCACGTTCTCTCAATGTTTCTAAAATATCAATTAGTTAAATTTCCTTCAGGGCATAGATCTACTGAGGCATTAATTGATAAATTTTCCGATCTGGTTATTAACTACATGTCTTATGAGAATATAGTATAAATACGTCGTATTATATAATACTGGCATAGTATTCATCTTGTTGAAACAACAGAACATTCATACAATCAATATGCATTTCGTAAGTATTTTGCGGAATTGGAAAAATTACTTGTCTTTGTAATGTAGGAGCAATCAACCCACATTCAATATTATTTTACTACTTATCCATTGAATTGTTTTATCTGTTTCAGTTCTTCATCGTTTCTCTGATGGTTGTGGGAGCCCTGGCCGCCCCAGAAGCCCCCCGTGTGGTTATCCCAGTTCTAGAGAGGACCGAGACACATAACGACAATGGATAATTCTCCCTGCTCTACCGCAGCGGCGATGGAACTGTACTCTCCGAGTCTGGAGCCCTGAAACCGACCCTCGACGGCAAGGACAAAGTTCTGGTAAAGGAGGGCCAGTACTCCTTCATCGCTGATGATGGAAAGGTCTACCTCACCAAGTACGTGGCCGACGAGAAGGGATTCAGGGCTCAGGGAGAACATTTGCCCAAGTCCGTCGTTGCCTAAATCATCCCAACTAAAGATTTCTATTGACTGAATAAAAAAATATTGAACAAGTATTTTTTTTAAATTTATTTTAATTGATAAAAATAACCTCAAAGCTTATGTGTGACATTGTTGGGGACGGATATAGCACCGTCGCAACGCGGAATTATAGGAGTGGAAAAGTTCGGAATGCCGACTTACCCTTTTCTATTCTTCCACGGTTTTCAATCCTTCTTTGCGCTGGTTCACAACAAATCACAAATTTCGCGATGCGCGAGCTCACGATGGCTTTGAATTTTCGACACGGTCGATAAAGGGGGCTCCGTAATCAAACGATGTTGACAGGACGAATATTTTAACTCAACTAAGTCGGCATAGGAGAGGAGAGGAGAGGGGAGTTGGGTAGATAGGCCACAATAATTTTACAAAGGATATAAAGGTAGGTAGCATGATGCTAGGTGCCAACATTTCCGCCCACCTAATTTGAACGAATTAATAATTATGATACAAAATTTAATAAAAGGTAAATTTAAATATATACATAGGTAAATTGTTCATTCAAGTTGTATCCGTAATGCCTCGCAGAAAACAATTAAAAAAAAAAATAAAAAAAACTTTTTACTAAATTAAGTATAACTTTTCGAAGAATGGTTCCTGGACCATAACGAAAAATTTGGTTTTGAAAAATATTTAAAATTGGTAATATTCCTTTGGTCTAGAATCTGAGTAAGAAACAAAACGAGAATTAGAGTATAGACATCTCAACAACAACAAAAAAAATATATAGATCCCAATGGTAAAAAAAAATAAAAATAAAACACAACAAAACTGGAAAATGAAAACGTATTCTATTTTAGATGTATCTTAAGAATTATCGCTAATAATAATTTTATTCTTCCGGTAACGGGCAAAGCTTTATCACTGGTCGAACCAAGGAACCAGATTGAGTTTTAACAGTAGCTACCCTAACTATTCCATCCTTACCGGGATGAACGTGGATAATTCGTCCTAATACCCACTTCATCGGTGGAAGACGATCGTCCTTTATTAACACTAATTGACCTAATTTAATGTTTGGATTGATTTTGCACCACTTTGATCGTTGTTGAAGCGTATTTAAATATTCTAAATGCCAACGTTTCCAGAAATGTTGCGACATCTTTTGGAGATGTTGCCACCTACTTAAACGATTAGACGTGGTGTCAAGAAAGTCATATTCAGGCAAACCTAGTAGGAATCCACCGATTAAAAAATGGCCCGGGGTGAGTCCATTCACATCCTCGGGGTCTGAGCTCATTGAACACAAAGGGCGGGAGTTGAGGATGGCCTCAATTCTAGTGAGAACTGTCGCAAATTCTTCATAAGTTAGAACGGTCTCACCTATCACCCGTTTTAAATGGTATTTTACAGATTTTATCCCTGCCTCAAATAAGCCTCCGAAATGAGGACTTGCTGGAGGGTTAAAAGACCAAATAATGCCGCTCTGAATTAGATGATTAGATATAACATCACGCTGTGATGCCAAGAATTTATTTATACCGAGTAGGTACCGATTTGCACCGACGAAATTGGTTCCGTTATCGCTTATGATTTCAGAACATAACCCTCGACGATCTGTAAACCGGCTAAGGGCTGCAATAAATGCTTCGGAAGATAAATCAGACACGATCTCTAAATGAACTGCTTTCGTCGCCATACATACAAATAGACATAAATAACCCTTTGACGTTTTTGCTCCCCTACGTTTGTGATCTTTCAAGGTGAAAGGTCCTCCGAAATCTACACCAACTCGAGAAAAAGCACGGCTTTGTTGCACTCGAGAGGGAGGTAAATCACCCATTAGGGGAGGTAGCACCGAAGATTTCATTTTATAGCAGACAATGCATTTCGACAGTTGTGAGCGAATTTTATTCCGTGCAGCCACTATCCAAAATTTACGCTGAATAGTGAATTGAAGGCTTCGTGGCCCAACATGAAGATATAGTTTATGATAATAATCTATAATTAAATAAGCTAAATGACAGATTTTCGGAAGTAAGATCGGAAATTTACTTTCATATGACAAATTTGAATACTTGAGTCGACAGCCCACCCTGATAATACCGTGGCTATCAAGAAACGGTTTCAAGTTTTGAATTTGCGTTGAACATGGACTGCCATTTCGCATATTACGTATATCAACAGAAAAATACGTTTCCTGTTCAATGCGTACGATTTTCATAAGCGAATCATTTAATTCGCGAGAACTTAGATAAGTCGAGTTTGAATTTCCACTACCAGGACGTTTCTGACAATTATTTACGAAACGCATTATCCAAGCGACGACGCGTTGCAATTTATAAAATGAAGAATATTTACTAATAATCGAATTAGGTACTATTTGAGATGATACAAACGTTTTAAGGTTGCATGTTTTGAGTTCTGATATTTCTCCGTCAGATTGATTGTACACAGCTGAACAAGGCCAGAGTGCTATTGGTTGGTGAAGCCATTTTGGTCCCGTAAACCACAAAGGGTGTGATATAATGTCTGCTGGGAAAAGCCCTCTTGAACCAGAATCGGCACAATTTTCCTCCGAGACAACATGCTTCCAAACAGCATTTGGTGTATTTTCCAGTATTTGTACAACCCTATTAGCGACAAATGTTTTCAATAAATATGGCGGCGTTTTTAGCCACGCTAGTACAATAGTCGAATCTGTAAATAGAAAAACGTTTTCTATTTGTTCGGCAAACTTTACAGATGACATAATATACTTTACAAGTTTCGTGAGAAGAACGGCCCCACATAATTCTAGTCGTGGAATTGACAGGATTTTCAAAGGAGCGACCTTCGATTTTCCCATTAAGATGTGAGTGGTATTGCTACTCCGCTCTAATAAATATACTACTGCTGAATAACCCAATTGTGAAGCGTCACAGAACCCTACGAGGAAAAGACGACTTGTCATCACCGTGTTGTAATATCTAGGAATATTCAATGTTCGAAGTAATGAAAGTTGACTTACAAATTTACTCCACGTATTATGAATATGTGGTGGAACATCACGATCGTCCCAATCGACACTTAACTTCCATAGTTCCTGTAATAGACATTTTGCGAAAAATGTCACTGGGGTGATGATCCCAAGTGGGTCGAATAAACGAGCTACCGTTGATAAAATTGTTCTTTTCGTGCATATCTTATTTGAAGGTAGATCGACCTTGTAGGTAAAATTATCAGTCGTTGGACTCCACTGAATGCCTAATATTTTAACAATTTGATCAGTTCCGGCGTTATCAAAAGAATGACCATCTTGCTGGTGCTCTTGCGAAACGTGATCCAAAAGTGACGGTGTATTAGATTGCCATTTACTAAGTTCTAATTTCCCAAGATTTAACAATCCAATGATATCTTGTTTTAGTCTGAGGGCTGTGCTAATCGTTTCTGTCCCTGTTACCAAATCATATACATAAAAATCATCGCATAGAACCTTGGCAGCGTCAGGATACTTTGATCCTTCATCTTGTGCTAGCTGGCGAAGGGTACGAATGGCCAAGAATGGTGAACTAGACAACCCGTACGTTACAGTTTGTAACTCGAAAACAATAACCGGTTCATTCTGAGATTCTCTCCACAAAATATTTTGGAATTTACGCTGAGATGGAATAATTAATATTTGCCTATACATCTTACAAATATCAGCTGTAAATACATACTTATGAAAACGAAAATTTAAAATCATACGTGGAATTTCAGTTTGCAATTTTGGACCGTTCAATAATAAGTCATTTAGAGATAAGTTATTTGGTTGGGTTTTTGCCGACCCATCAAAAACCACACGTAGTTTTGTAGTTTTACTGTCAGGATTCAAAACACAATGATGAGGTAAATAGAATGCATCTAAATTCCGAGGTACCCGTGTCATGTGTCCCAGACCCTCATATTCTTGTATAAAATTTCCATAATTAATTGCTAACATGGGATCCCTTTTAAAACGAATTTCTAGTTTGTTCAATCGCGATTCCGCAAGTTTTAAGGAATTTTGAGAAGGCATAATTTCAGATTTTGTTAATAATGGTACAACATATCTACCATCACATTCTCGATAGTGATTCGAAGCGTACATTGTTTCGGCTAATTCGTCGTCCGGATTACTCGTCACAATTGAAGGTGTTTCTTCAATTTCCCAAAATTTTCTAAGAGTATTGCTTAACGAATTTGTTTCAACAAATAAAGACGAAGGCGTTTGAAATGACGAATTTTCCATCTTCCCCATTATAATATAACCGAATACACTGTTTACAGCACATGGAGAGCCGTGAATTATTTCATGGCCACTATTAAATATATCAAAGTATACGTCAGCTCCTAACAAAAGGTCTATTTTGCCCGACTTGTAATATGATTAATCAGCTAATTTTAAATGTTTAAATTGTGACGTTCCACTCGATGGTAAATCATATGACGGATGATTAGAAGTGATTTCTGTAATCACGACAGTTTGACATTGAAGAATAGGCCCTTTTTTATTTCGAGGTTTTATAAAACATTTTGTTTTTCCATGACAAGAATTTATACTAGAATTTCCTAAACCGTTCAGTGAAATACGATGTTTTTTAATTGACAAACCCAAAAGCTGAGCACATCTTTCCGTAATCAGAGAGACTTGACTCCCACAATCCACGACGGCGCGGATAGGTATATAATCATTATATTGATTTCGGACCTCAAGTTGTACAGTTCCTAACAAAACGGTAGAAACGCTCGGAATCGTTGTTGCGGCCAGGGTTGCACTTGAATTATTAAATTCATTTTCGCCCGATGGTTCGGCGGCAATGTGCAACATTGAATGGTGTTTTTTATTACAAACCTGGCATGTGAATTTTGATACACAATCTTTTACATGGTGTTGTTTCAAACAATTGAAACAACGGTTCAAAGTTTTAATTTTGTCCCTCCTTTGATGGGGACTTAAAGATGTAAAAGATGCACATTTGTAAAGAAAATGTGCACCTTTACATAATGGACAATGAAGGTTATTATCATTCTTATTGGCAGATAACAACGTTTTAAACGAACACTTTTTCTCTTTTGTAGTATGTGGAGATAACATTTCTAAAATACGCGTTTGATTTCTCAGAAACTCGAAAATTGAATCCAATTCTGGAATCTCTTCACCGGGCAATTTGGATTCAAATTGACGTTTAGTTGTCAGATCCATCGATCGAACAAATTTATCAAAGATATTTTCTATCTTCATCGCCTTTATAGCGGCGCAATTCTCTTGAAACGTACTGAGTAACCGCGCTATACCTGACGCAGACTCGTTTTGTAATATTTTGAAATTAAGAATTTCATCAACATAATGCGTGAAAAGAATTCTAGAATTTTGGTATTGATTTACCAGAATATTCCAGGCAATGTCATAATTCTCTTCGATAAGAGGCAATGATTGTATAAGTGCCAGTGCCGGCCCTGTAATAACTGATAAAAGATAATGGTATTTTTCTACATTAGTATATGCATTGCTGTCATGTATAAGACTTTTAAATAATGAATGAAATGAGCACCAACTTTTAATGTTACTATCAAAAGTGGGCAGCCTTATCACTGGTGCACGAATCACCGAATTACTTGCTGTTTTAGGAATTGAATTTTCATTATTACTAGTGATAACGCTTTTCATTTGCATGATCTCGAAATACATTGAATCAACATTATTCGCAATGTTTCCTAGTTCTGACATTTCTGTAATCTTGTCTAATGACAGTAATTGTTCCTCAATCTCGTTTTGAACTGATTCAAATTCTTGTAACCAATCTTTTAACTTTTCACATCTAGCAAGAAACGTATCTTTTTTCTTACTATCATCATAAGTGCTCGCTATGAGCTCTTGCGTAATACGAATACGAGATACTATTCGGTCACGTCGGGATTGCAACAAAAGTACTTTTTTCTCAGCCATTGTATTGAGAAATTAATCTGCACAAAAATGCCGAGTGAATACAACAATTTATTTTAAATATTAACAAATTTGTCACCAGTTAAGTATTTTTTACTACCTACAGGCAATTTTCGCTAACAGCACGGCTGACGCGAATTTTACACATAGATCAACTTTTATGAACAATTTAACCTTGAAATAATTAAATTAACCACAATTTTTTCAATTAATATAATTATCAGGCTCGAATGACCAATGTTGGGGACGGATATAGCACCGTCGCAACGCGGAATTATAGGAGTGGAAAAGTTCGGAATGCCGACTTACCCTTTTCTATTCTTCCACGGTTTTCAATCCTTCTTAGCGCTGGTTCACAACAAATCACAAATTTCGCGATGCGCGAGCTCACGATGGCTTTGAATTTTCGACACGGTCGATAAAGGGGGCTCCGTAATCAAACGATGTTTACAGGACGAATATTTTAACTCAACTAAGTCGGCATAGGAGAGGAGAGGAGAGGGGAGTTGGGTAGATAGGCCACAATAATTTTACAAAGGATATAAAGGTAGGTAGCACGATGCTAGGTGCCAACAGACATTGAACATCAACGTAAGTAAGAATTTACAACAAAGTCAAAGACTGGCATTATTAAATTGGTTTAATAAAGATGATTATGATATTGCCAGATGATTTCGTGTAGGTAAAACGACTCTTGGGTAGCTAGCACGGTCGACTGATATCGGTTTTTATCGATAATGTCGGTAACTTGTCGTCGTTTCTGAGCTTGACTGCAGGACGCCAACGAACAAACAACACTTCATAACGACTAAGTGGTATTAATTCATTTCGTGTACTTGTTTGTTAGCGATCTGTAGTCGTGGTGGGGCACGATGCTAGATACCCAGTACCTAATGCAATGTTCCTTGAACAATTTTATCATTTAGCATTTTTAATTTTCACAACATAACATTTTTCAAAAGTCTTTTATGAATTCATTTTACATGGCAATGGCTGTTGAAGTTCAGACGTTTTTAGAGCGTTTTTTTCACGTGTTTTAAACATAAATATTGTTTAGACTGAATGCTGTAGAAATGATATCCCTGAGGCGTATTTGTGGTAAAACAATGTTTGATCGTGTGAGATTTGTGAGAAATGCGGAGATCTGCAACGAATGTAATGCTGATGTAAGCGTAATGAGTAAGATTAAGAAAGAGATGCTTAGATGGTTTGGGCATGTAGAAGAAAGGAGTGTAAGGATAATATATGGCCCAAATTTGAATGGTATAAGTGAATCAGATACTTGAGTCGAGCCATGTCTTGACATTACTTGACTTGACGTCAGAAAGAGTAGAAGAAGAGTATGTATGAGACGATGTATGAATGTGAATGAGGCAAATAGTATGTGCTAATACCGAGTTGTTTGACAGTCCGTCCTCTCTGCCTACCCTTGCGGGGAAATAGCGTGATAGTTAGTTAGTTAGTTCTTAGAAAATTAAGATATAGTTTTACTTAAAATGCCTGTGAAATATCCATGTTTTCATTTGTTCTGGAGCACCAAAATTAAGAACAATAACAATCAGAAAAGATATTCAGTCATTTTCAGCTTTAATTTGTTTGAAGCGTGTCACTTTACTTTGAATCTGAGAGCTGCGGGTTTGTATTCACTCAAAAATATTTTTTGAGTGGACGTAGCCAAGTCCTCTTTTAACTCAACAGTTTTGTATTTTGCCTGTCTGTACATCGTTTATACGTTCCGTTTCCGTTTCCAGATAGTGGCCATTTTAATTTATTTATTTATTTATTTATTTACACATATACGGCACAACACGTGCCATTAACATAATTGACATACTTATAATAGTACAACAACATGAAGAATAACAGTATAAATGTTAGTAAAATTTAAGAAAATAGGTAAAAAGTAAGGTAATAAGTAGTGTATAAAAACTATAATGTATAAAAGTAAATTGTAAAGTGAATAGTTTAAAATATAAAGTATTAAAGTACAAACCATAAATTATTAGGAAAAAGTAAAAATAAAAATTTAAAGATTGAAATAAAACAATAAAATGTACCAATAAGATACCTATCTCAAGGTACCGACAAAGATTTAAATATAAAAAGTAATAAATCCTGGATTATGTTAACCGATATGATAAATTTTACAAGTACTTATGATTTCTAGTGCATTAATGGTTTTAGAAGTACTGGTAGGCATATTATGTTTACATGATGTATTTACGTGGTACTAGCAAACAAATTTAGTTTAACGCATCTTTTGTATGAAGACAGATTACCGACAGCGTGATCAATATTAGCATATTCATTGCCTAAAATATGCAAGCGATTTATGGTTGAGTTTTGTTCTGCGTTCGTCATAGTATTGTCACAGTGGAAAGGTGTTTTGAGTCGAGTCGGTCTACTAGGTACATGGTAATTTATTAATGAGACCAATTCAGGGGAGTCAAACCAGTTATTGTTTATTTTAAATAAAAAAATAAGATCATTGCGTATTCTTCTGTCTTTTAACGATAAGAGTCTCATTTTTTGTAATAAAGATTCATAGTTTACGTCAACCGCGGGAATACCTAATTTGAAATTAATTGATCTGAGAAATTTGCGTTGGATTCTTTCAATGGAGTTTGCATGGCTTTTGTAGAAAGGGTTCCATATGGGGGAATTGTATTCTAAATGACTCCTAACCAGAGTTGTATATAGTATTTTAAATGTTTGGATATTTTTAAAATCTTTACAAATTCTTACAATGAAGCCCAGAATTATCATTGCTTTACCAGTTATTATATCAATGTGATTGGTAAATAGTAGTTTAGAGTCGAAGGTTATTCCAAGGTCCCTTATTACAGGTACTGACAATAAACTGTGATTGATAAATTGTTGAGTAAAGATTATTTGTTGCCGTAAATTCTCCCGAGGGTTCGTGTTATTCAATTTGATTCCAGGCTTTGACCTTTGTACTTAAAATAATATTTTGTTATTGTGAAAAACAATAAGGAATCGAAGAAATTAATCACTATACATGGTGTCAAAGCACGTACCCGTAGAATTACCAACGATTCCAAAGCATATTTGGAGTAAAAAATGCAAATGTCATTTTGTTGGCCGATGATTTTTTTTCGATAAAAAAATTACACCACACAACTGAGGAATTGGTTGCAGACAGCACAGGTCACGTGATAGGCACTCCGTCTCGTTCCAGCAGCTCGGTAACAGAGGAGAGAGAGCTCATATCACGTGATCCCGTCGCGCTTGTATCAGTGTGTTCAGTGGCGGCGTGTGATAAAAACACTTGTTACACCCTGAAAAAGATTGAGCTAACCAAAACTAGTTTACGAAATGAATAAATTCGAAGAAAGTCGTTCAAAACTAAGTATCTTTTAGTTTAAGAAAAAGAAATGAATCATCTATCTAAAATCAAAATAATAATATAAAGAAGAGTGTCTGTGGCGGCAATGCTTCGTTTTTTTATGAAAATGTATAGTTTAATTCCGGAATTAATGAAATTTTGCACGCATAACCTTCAAAACAAGGAAGGCGAAGAACATGAGACTTCTAAAAACTACCCCAATCTTTTTTCACACTGAGAAAACCTACTTACATAAAATATTTTTTAAAGAATCTCTTAAAATTATTCGTAATTCGGTTAAAAACGGGATTGCAGACCTTTTATAATGAATTGATAGGTTTCCTAACAAACTTTCAGTAAAACATGTGTTATCGCGATGTCAGAACACGTGTTCATAAAATTTTTCGCGTTTATTTGTATATTATCATGACAAATGCCATGTTTTCCAATATATTAGGAATATCTTAAAAGTTTAATAGGAAAAGGCCTGCTAACCCGTTTTTAACTGGATTTTAATAAATCAGCAATACTCATTTTTCTCTGTGCATCCCAATAGAATTCTGATACTTCATGACGAATCTTTGCACCTGAAAATTACTGTATACAGCCGGGGAGTTATATATAATGAAGTGTGTTCCGTTGTGGGTTTGTTTTTTAAACAAATCGTAAGTTTTATTCCGAGATTAATGAAATTTTTCACACTCAACCTTCAAAATAAGAGGAAGGTGACTGTCTACATGAGATTGCGGAAAACCAGCTCCATCCCCTTTTCCCACCCCTTAAAGCAGAATTATGACACTACTTGATAAAATTTTGCTCGTTTTACGTTTAAAATAAGACGAAAAATACTGTCATCATTTGATTTCGAAAAACTTTTTTACTTTTATCATTTTAACACAGAAGAGAAAAAAAATTTGCTTTGTTTTAAATGTATTTATTTTCGATGTCTTTGGTCAGTATGATTTAGGCAACAACAGATTTGGGCAAATGTTCTCCCTGGGCCCTGAATCCTTTCTCGTCGGCTACGTACTTGGTGAGGTAGACCTTTCCATCATCAGATATGAAGGAGTACTGGCCCTCCTTGACCAGAACTTTGTCCTTGCCGTCGAGGGTCGGTTTCAGGGCTCCAGACTCGGAGAGTACAGTTCCATCGCCGCTGCGGTAGAGCAGGGAGAATTCTCCATTGTCGTTGTGTGTCTCGGTCCTCTCTAGAACTGGGATCACCACACGGGGGGCTTCTGGGGCGGCCAGGGCTCCCACAACCATCAAAGCGACGATGAAGATCTGGAAGATTAATTTAAAAAATATATTTATTTGAGCAAATCAGGAATAAATTCGAGATACCAATTGTAAACATAATAATTAGGTTTTATGCTATTGGCAAAAATGTACACATAAAAATAAGATTAACTTACGAGCTGCATTTTCAGAGAATAATGATACTGTTCCGTCGCTAAAACTGAACTATTCCATTTTCAAACAAATTGGATGTATTTATATGAAAACATCTTCGGGAAATATGTATGAGTGCAATCAGTGAACTCGTGCCTAAGGGAATGGTATGTTTTGCATAATTAATAGCTTGGCAATTAATATTTTCGTGAAAATTAGAAACTTCTTCCTGGTTCATTGAAACACGGTTTTATTAAATTACTGAAATTCGCCGAATAAAATATATTTGTCGGTAGTCCCAGCAAATATTTTGCACCAGAAATGCAATTGATTCTCCTAAGACCTAGGTCGACTAGTGAAATCATCTTGGTTGTTTCAGATGAAGTTATCTGAAGAAAGAATTTGGAACTCCATTTTTTTCACATCTTTTTTAGTCAATTATGACCTTCCTACTTAAATAACAGTATATTTATATTATTGTTAGGTTTTATGATTTATAATCACAAATCGTATCCGATGGTTCTAAGTACCCTAGAATAAAATATAAATATTTATTCAACGTGAATAAGAATAAAGGTACCTATATAAATAGTAAGTATAATAAGTGTTCTCGGCAGAATGAGCATCAGGAGACGGTACCCGAATAGATTAAACAGGGGACAGAGTCAAACTGGCAGATAAATGAAAATATCCAGTGTTTTCAAAAAATTTCAAATCTTTTTTCCTAGCCAAAAATCTTTTTAGTTACGAAAATATCGACAATAACTTTTTCCCAAATTTCCCATCATTTAGATTTATTTGTATTATCTTCTTCTTCAATGATAAATAATTGTTATTTTATACGTATTTTAGATTTCAGTATCTTCACGAAATAACAATTTGTTTAATGTAATTTTTTTTTTTTTTTTTCTTTATTCAGTAAAGTTTATACATAACAGTAAACGGGTAAATTTTTGGCCACCACACTAGGCACATGCCCGTTTTGTAGTGGTCAATTTTATGTTAAGTATAATAATACAAATTAAAAATAAGTTGAATGAAAACAAAATAATATAAAAATAAAATAAAATAATTTATACATCTAAAACAAGTATGAAGTATAAAGGAATTAAAAATAATGCAAAATATCTACATAAGTTGAAGATATATGAATATAAAAAATAGGTGTGGAAAACAGAAAAAAATAAAATAATATAAAAAGTATATCAAAGAAAATACGTATTATTGAATTAAAAATAATACAAGGAGCATGTATAAAAAAAAAAGAAAAAATACAAGTACATTTGTGTAATTAAAATAGAATTAAAAGTGTAGTAAAAATACAAGTACATTAAGTACAAGTGTATTTCTAAATAAAGAATACAAATACAATATAAAATCAAAGAAAGTACTATTTGGTAAGAAAGTAGGGATAAGTTATATCTTGATGAGCGATTTGCATGTGCGTGTTATGGTAACATAGGTGTATAGATATATATCGGCAATTTTTGTGTAAATCCACGTTTGAGCTACGGCTAAGGATATGTACACAAATGTGGAATTATTGTCACAATATTTTTCGTAATAAATACTAGAGTATAAGAAACATATCAGTGGTGGTAAATATATATATTTTTTTTAATGATGAATATGAAAAAGAAATATATTGTTTAGTAATATACAAGTTATTTAAATTATTTACTGGTGATATAGGTTCATATGTTCCTTAAAGAAATTTCGCCCCTTTTCAGATATCCATTTATGCACACCGGTTGCAAAGTGAGTGTATCAGACAGGAGTGTTTGACACACAAGACTGCAAATAGGGCCGGTGATCCCAATCCGTGGTGGCTGAAGGCGTCTTCCTTCAGTGGCGTCGGGGCGTCGAGCGGGGCGTCTCTGTAGCCGTTATAGCTGGTCCGATGCTAGTACTCGTCCTTGCTGTAGAATCCGGGTCTTGTCGTAGGGGCAGAGAGGTCCGGGGTGAGGCGAGGGTCAGAAGAAGAAGAGAAGGCGAGTAGAGTCAGAAGTCGGAGCGAGGTAGAAGGCAGAGCAGAGAGTTGTAGAGCTGGTGGAGGTTGCTGGCTATCTGCCTTTCCAAGGGGCTGTTGCCCGTTTTATAGGACCCCGGCGGCCTTCGCTGACCGAGCGACGTTCACACGGGCCCGCTTTCTCTTTGATTCCTGGAATCGAGGCCCGTGTTTGTTACGTGCCCGCGGCCCGCCGCCGGGTTGGCTACCGCCCCTCGGCCGGTAATTTCGGGCTCGTGGCCGAACGCGACCACGGCCTCTCTTTGTTCAGGCACGGTTCCCAGAGTCGCGCTTGTGGAACGCTCGGGCGGCAAACCACCTCGACGCTGTGACGGCGCGCGGCCCTTTGCTTCGGGTCGCGGCCGAGCGTTCCCTCTCGTATAAGCACGACTCTAATAATCGTGCCCGAATTAAATGCTCTCATGATTTTACCAGCTCTAACAATACTTCTCTGCCCGTATACCTCTATCCAAGCTCCGACGTTTCATTTATTGATTACTTTTTACATTTTCATACATAGTTACATTTACATTTCAGTTACATACATTTCTTAATTTAGGATTTATTTTATTCTAAAATTCTATATTCTCTAAATTTATTTTATAATCCTAACGTGGGTGACTGCGGCCGAGCCCGGAGCAGTACGTCCGTCACAGTGAGTAAGTGTTTTTGATGTTTTGATGTCGTTTTTTAACGTGTTGAATATTTTAGGTGCGATGTATGAGTATTGCCTTTGTGAAAAAGTGGTTTTTGTTACAGGAATTATGCATTTTCCGTGCTTTGAGTAGCGTGTATGTATGTCCGTTTGTGTAGAGTTTATCAATTCATTTTTCCAGATATGGATAAGAGCTATCTTGATATACAGTTGGCGAATATCAAGGGCTGTGAGTTTCTTGAAGAGTGGCTCTGATGGATGATAGGGGGAACATTTGAAGATGACCCTTAGCAAAAATTTTTGAACGGTCACTAGAGGGTAGAGGATGGATGCTGCACAACCTCCCCATCCTATAATGCCATACGTTGCTATCGATTGAAATAGAGCAAAATATACAGTTCTTAGAGTGTTTATATCAAGGATTGATCGTAGAGAATAAAAAATATGGCATAACTTACGGAGTCTCTTAGTTATGGAGTTAATATGGGCCTCCCAGCGTAATTGGTTATCTATAATGACTCCTAGGTATTTTATTTCATTTGATGGTTTAAGATTTGGGCATGAGCAGCAATTATTGGGTGATAGTGGAGATGTGTTTAGATTTTGTGAGCAAGTGTGAATGATTAATTTGGGAAGGTTTTCTGGGAGTGTGAATTTACGGATTGAAAAGTGTATGCATTGTGTTTTTTTGTACATTTAGTGTGAGGAGGTTGGAGTCTAGCCATTTTTTAATTTTGTTAATACCATAATTTGCCTTCTCTATTGATGTCTTCCATGTTTTGCTAGTGAATATGATAACCGTATTATCAGCAAAAGATATTATATTGCCATCAATGTCCAGTTTCAATAGTGAGTTCATATATATGAGAAATAAGGTTTATATGCTCTAGAGGCTTGGCTATAAGTATTTTTAAATGTTTTGTAAGTTTAGTAGAGATTTCATCTATTCCTGTTGAGTGAGTATTTTTTAAAGTTGATATGATTTCTATAATTTCTAATTCTGTGGTGGGGGTGAAAAGGAAAGGACTATATCTCAGGGGAGTCAGGGATATTTCGTTTGCAAGTTCATGTTCCGAAACACTATTTTTTGCCAGGATAAGATTGGAAAGGTTAGAACCAATTGTGGTGAAAAACTCATTGAAATGATCTGCGATTTTTTCAGATTCATTACCTGTGTTTGTTAGTAGTTGACCATCAACGTTAATCTTGTTTATGGGTGTTGTCGTTACTTTAGTGTAAGATATGTCTTTAATGATATTCCATATTTTTTTCTTGTCATTCTCTGCGTTATTTATTTGTTTTTTGTAGTAATCTTCTCTGGCCTTTAAAGTAATTTTTTTGCACACATTTCTGTATTTCTTGTAGAACAGGTGAGATTCATAGTCGTTGGGATTTTTTTTGCAGAGTGCGTGGAGTTTATCGCGCTTACGAATAGAGTGTAGGATACCAAAAGTTATCCAAGGCTTAAGTTTAGAATCATGGTGTTTAGTTTTGTGAGTTTTGTCTGATGTAGCGTTGGTTAGATGGATATGTAGTGTGTCAACAAGAGATTTGCAGGCCAGACTGGGATCACTCTGTTTGTAAACATTTAACCAAGTTTCCTGAGAGACCAGGTCATAAAGTGTATTGTAAGATATTTTCTTTTGTGTGATTACGTGTTGCGGTGGTTTATGTATTTTATGAGACAGAGATGTTATGGTAGCGTAGTGGTCTGTGACAGTGGATTGGTATACAAGAGATCTGTTTTTTAATTTACATTTTGAAAATACATGATCAATACAACTCACCGACGAGCCAGATATCCTGGTAGGTGCTGTAATGGCTGGGACGAATCCTTGTAGTGTTAGTAGGTTTATATATTCATTGACTTGAGGATGTGTGCAATTAATTATATTTATATTGAGATCACCGATAATAAGGATATTGTCACAATTTTTCACACATGATAGAGATTGATTAAGTGAGTTTAGAAATGGGGTTATGTTAGATGTGCTTGGTGATCGATATATAGAAAATATAGTTACATGGTTATCTATTTCAATTTTGAGACAATTAGAGTCGTTGATTTTGATTTCGTTTACTGAGTGAGGTATATGATTTTTGAGGAATACGATAACTCCCTCGTTCTGTGTTAGGTTATTCTGTGTGTTGTAGTGTGTGTAGTTTGTTATGTTTTTTGAAATGTAATTTTCATTGATCCAGCATTCACTTAAAATGAGTATGTCAAAGTCTGAATTTAGATCTGTGAGAACTAACAATAGTTCGTTGAAGTTACGGTTTATGCTTCTGATATTCATAGAGAAAATTTTTAGGGCAGGTTGAGTTAATATATTTTGGACTTCGAGAGGACTGTTTGTCTCTGTACATGGAATTATGGACAAATTGTCCAATTTATCAACTATTTCTTCAATTTTTAGTGTTTGTATAAAGCATAGTAAGTTGTAATGGTTTTGATGCAATTACAATAACACATTTTTTACATGATAAGAAAACTAGATTACTGGAAAGAGGTGATTGTATTAAGTTATTTGATCGATTAAAAACAATGATGGGGTTAAATGTCTTTGGGCTAGAAAAATCCAATAATATGTTTTTTGTAACAGAGAGTATCAAGTAATATATAGATGAATATATAATAATATACAGGAGAATCAAGTAAAATAAAAGTATACCAAAGGGTGAAAATTGATTATAAGTTATTTGGTGAGGGAGATAAAAGGTTTTTGGTTTTTTCATTGATAAGTATAACGGGCGTCCCAACGTCTTTGCGTACATATACTTGTCCCCCTCTGGTCCAGGCAAACTTAAAAATATTGCTCGTGTAGCCTTACGTGCAAGAAACCAATGATGTTTAACTCGAAATGTCAAGTGTTCATTGATATAAATCTGGGAGCTCTTTCCTGCCATTCCTATGATATTTGTGTTTAGTTTATCCTCCCGATTTGCAGATCGCTTGTTAAATGTTTTTTATGTCATTTAAGAAGATGTCACGGTCATCGTTTGTTTTGAATCTGAGGATTATCGGCCGTTGTAAATCCTTGTTGGTTTTTTGTCCAGTACGGTAGGCTGCTTCCACGTTTTTCACTTCTGTTCCGGCATTTGTAATTTTTTGGATATTGAAAACAACATTTTTTAAGTCTTCTCCGTTTATTTCCGGGATTCCTCGTATTTCTACGTTTTTCGACCTGTTTTCCATGTCTAAATTTTCAAATTGTCCTTCTATTTGCTCTAAGCGCGCTTCAAGATCACAGTTTTTTTTTTCAAGTGTTTTGTTTATATTTTTTTTATTAATTTAAATTCATCTGTTGATTTTCCAAATTATGATCAATAAAAAAAATCTTTACTAGAAGGAGGCATGGAATTTTATTCCCAGTTTGTTGCGGACTACCAATTTGCCTAAAATATACATATTTTTATTTGTGTTTGTCTTTGGGCACAATAATATTATTTTGTATTATTTTTACTGGCAATTAATACAATATAAGTAATGATGAAGACAAACCTGTGTTATCATCGATTAATTTTGTAGTTTTTATTAATATTTGTTTTTTTTTTATTTTTTGTATTGTATTAAATTCTTCAGCATCAAATATTTTTTTAAATAAAATGAATTTAAATATAAAATAGACCTTTATCTTATGATTTGATCTGTTTCCTAATAAACTTTCAGTAAAACATGTGTTATCGCGATGTCAGAACACGTGTTCTCAAAAATTCTAATCTTTGTATATTATCAGGACAAATGCCAGGTTTTCCAATGAATTAGGAATTTTCTAAAAGTTTAATAGGAAACGGCCTACAATCCCGTTTTTAACCGGATTTTAATAAATCAGCAGTACTCATTTTTCTCCATGCATCCCAATAGAATTACTTCTTGACGAATCTTTGCTCCTGAAGATTACTGTAAACATTTGTTTTTTAAACGAATCGTCAATTTTATTCCGAGATTGATGAAATTTTGCACACTCAACCTTCAAAATAAGAGGAAGGTAACTGTCTACATGAGATTGCGAAAAACCACCCTTATCTCCTTTTCCCATCCCTTTAAGCAGAATTTTGATCCTACTTGACAAAATTTTGCACTTTTTGTGAGCTTTGTTTAAAGAAGTAAATAAATATCATTTTAACACAGAAGAGAAAAAAAATTTGCTTTGTTTTAAATGTATTTATTTTCGATGTCTTTGGTCAGTATGATTTAGGCAACAACAGATTTGGGCAAATGTTCTCCCTGGGCCCTGAATCCTTTCTCGTCGGCTACGTACTTGGTGAGGTAGACCTTTCCATCATCAGAAATAAAGGAGTACTGGCCCTCCTTTACCAGAACTTTGTCCTTGCCGTCGAGGGTCGGTTTCAGGACCCCAGACTCGGAGAGTACAGTTCCATCGCCGCTGCGGTAGAGCAGGGAGAATTCTCCATTGTCGTTGTGTGTCTCGGTCCTCTCTAGAACTGGGATCACCACACGGGGGGCTTCTGGGGCGGCCAGGGCTCCCACAACCATCAAAGCGACGATGAAGATCTGGAAGATTAATTTAAAAAATATATTTATTTGAGCACATCAGGAATAAATTCGAGATATATAAGCATAATAATTAGGTTTAATGCTATTGGCAAAAGTGTAGGTACACATAAAAATTAGATTAACTTACGAGCTGCATTTTCAGAGAATAATGATACTGTTCCGTCGCTAAAACTGAACTATGCCATTTTCAAACAAATTGGATTTATTTATATGAAAACATCTTCGGGAAATATGTATGAGTGCGTATTTAATAGCAATCAGTGAACTCGTGCCTAAGGTAATGGTATTTTTTGCATTATTAATAGCTTGGCAATTAATATTTTCGTGAAAATTAGAAACTTCTTCCTGGTTCATTGAAACACGATTTTATTAAATTACTGAAATTTGCCGAATAAAATATATTTGTCGGTAGTCCCAGCAAATATTCTGCACCAGAAATGCAATTGATTCTCCTAAGACCTAGGTCGACTAGTGAAATCATCTTGGTTGTTTCAGATGAAGTTATCTGAAGAAAGAATTTGGAACTTCATTTCTTTCATATCTTTTCATTTATGACCTTCCTACTTAAATAACAGTTTATTTATATTATTGTTAAAGTTAGTTTTAATAGTTCTTCTTTAAAGTTTCCATTTTTCGGAACTCCCGAAAACACATCAAATGAAAGGCGTGACCCGTGACGTCACTAATCACCAATCTCAAAAGCATTATTTTTTTGAACCGCCGCACATAAGGACGGCCAAAGAAATGACGGCGCCAAAAATAGGTAAAAACACTGTCTTCAAACTAAACATAAATACATTCGAAACGTTCTCTATAAACAAGTTCAAAATGAACCGCATGAATTTATTTTGTGAACGCCACCCAATAGTCAAAAAACGGTAAAAACATTGTCTTCAAACTAATCATAAATACCTTTTTATGTAAGAACACAATATTTGAAATCGTAAAGATCTATGATTTATAATCACAAATCGTATCCGATGGTTCTAAGTACCCTAGAATAAAATATAAATATTTATTCAACGTGAATAAGAATAACGCTACCCATATAAATAGTACGTATAATAAGTGTTTTCGGCAGAATGAGCATCAGGAGACGGTACCCGAATAGATTAAACAGAGGACAGAGTCTAACTGGCAGCGAAATAAAATTTTTAATTACGAAAATATTGACAATAACTTTGTCCCTAAAATTTTTCAAAAATGATGATCGAAAGTGGTTTCCTGAAATATAGTGTAAGCATGTTAGATTAAAATATAGTGACTTCTGTAAGTTTTTTTTTATTTAAAAAAAAATATATACTAAAATTATTTTTAAAAAAAATCCAGATGTCTTCACTGGTCATTCAGCCAAGTAACCGCCCAACCCCTATAATCCAATGACCCTAGATGTCTAATATCTACAAATTTTATGTTTTAGTTGAAAAAAAAACATCTCAAAAGTCACCGGAGACGAAAATTTCGTTTACATTTTTACTCCAAATAATGTCAGGAATTACTAATTAAAGTAAGTCAAGTACGTCCTAACTTAATACCCTGTATAACCACGAATTTACTTAATTTATCACAACAGACCAGTTTAGATTAACAAAACATCGTCACGGTACAAAAATGAACTGCTCAAAAAAATGCACAGTGCGTGCTAATAGAGTGAGTACAAATAGAGTAAGACAAAATATACCATTTAATACATGGTTTATATATACATATATTGTGCTTATACATACAAATAGAGTGAGACCTAAATAAATTCGTTGTTTTATACAACGTTGTTATTTTTTATTTCGTTAATATGCTAACCACAAACTGGTAGCTTTCTATCAATTTTTTTTTCCTTATTTAAATTTTTCATTATACATTTAAAAAATTTTCCTTCATTCTGGCGAAATTCTTAAAGGCGTACTTTAATACTTCATATATGAAATAAATAAATGGAAAAGATTTAGAAATCTTTTCCGATTCGCCTCTGCCCGGGATGAATAAGGGTCCAGGTGGATCGTGTCTCTACAGTTCAAAGCAGAAACTCGGGTCAGCTCCTCGTGCCAAAAGCTCGACGGCTTTTTATGTTAAATCTCCGGTGCAGACTGCTCGTTCAATTGAGTAATTACTTCGATGACTTTCAGGCCGATGTCAGCTCGAATGCACTTCAAATATACTAATGTTTTTGATGATTGGACAATGCTGTGAGTCTTGGTAATATGCGTTAAAGATAAGATTATTTTTTCTGGGAGTCATTTCACTATTAATTAACGAGATTACAAAATAGTCACATTGAAAATACCTCTTCTCTATCAAGCTTTATGTGGTATTATTGCGTCCGCGTCTTTCAACGCGCCATTTCACTTTTAAGTCCATTCGAATTTTTAAAAAAGCACATTTTTCTTCCCTGTCTTTTGAATCGATGGCCAATAACATCGTTGAAGAGTGACACCAAATACCCACAAAAAGTTGATTGCTGATTATATTTGTTTCAAATAAATACGTTATTTTCCCTATTTTTATCGTGAATTTTATTCACTTTTTTTGGTCTGTAACGGGATTATGTACTAGAGATGCAGCAAATACTCGGCCACTATTCAGTATTCAGTTTATTTGGCTACTTTTGAATATTCGGTACCGAATACCTAATAATAAATAATAAAAACGTATATCAATCAAAAATTATTTATTTAAAGAGAGTAGTATTACGCTATTTAATTTTTTAAATCAATCAGAGGCTAATTGTGGTGAAAAAACAGTTTTTTCTGCGTTTGCTGCTAGCAGACGATTTCATTTTTCTTCGTAGACCATATACCATCTTCTGAAAATAGTCTATCATAGACACTACTAAAAATGACGACAGAAAAATTTTAACCGACAATTTAACCTACGGATATTGTGTTGCGTTTGTAGACCACCAGTTGTAAGGATTACCTTACGATAATAATTATGATTACTTTACGGAAATTGCAGTTTTCTCTATCCCTTCAGTGTGCATATTGGCAGTAGCGACTTCATATAAACAGTTCCAGAAACGTGTACTCCATCAAACGTTGTATCATTCTTGTTAGTGTTTCTTTTCTTACTAGGTGGCGAAAAATCATTATCGGAATTGGTATTTCCTAGGCTCATCACAACTAATTTTCAGAGCATCTTAAACATGTTTGTGTATTGCTCTTTGTTAAGAAAAGTGTGAACGAAATACAGGGTTTTCCAATAAGAGGTGTTATTTTAATATTCAATCGTAAAAGATCAATGGTTTTGTTGCTTGTGTGGCACGTAGCGCCGTGTTGTTGAAAGTAAACGTTGTCCAAATCAATACCATCCAATTCCGGCAATAAAAAAATAATTAATCATCTCTCGATAGCGCAATCCATTCGCCATAACTGTTGCTCCAGCCTCATTTTTGAAAAAGTGAGGTCCAATGACTCCGCCGGACCATAAACCGCACCAAACAGTCACACATTGAGGATAGAGAGGCTTTTCAACAATAATTCTTGAGTTTTCCGATCCTCAGATGCGACAATTGCGCTTGTTGACGAAGCCACTGAGGTGGGAATGGGCCTCATCACTCAAGATGATATGCATTTGATTCACTCAAGTGAATTTTAATAATTTTAATGCATTGTTGAAGCGTTTATCGTTCTATTTTTATTATTGGCGTAGTTTCTACTTGTCAAATGTCAAAAAATGACAGATTCAAAAGTAACATCTACCGAAATAGCGGGCTATTCAAAATAACACCTCTTATTGGAAAACCCTGTATTTGTCATTCTCATCAAATCAAACCATTTTTCATGCTTTTAGGGAAGATCTCATATATAAGATCTCAATAAGTCAGGTGTCCTAACGTAAGTCTCTTCCTTTTCCAGGTATTTCTGCAATATGACAAATTATATTAATATTCGGCATTTCGGCCGACAGCGCTGCCGAATATTCGGTATACGGTATTCAGCCAAATAATTATTCGTTGCGTCTTTAATATCTACCCTCTGTGCGATTAGAACTCTTACAACGTTGATTTTCGGGTTCTGTGAAAGTCCTATTCAAGTTCTGTTATTATATCACAACAGAACTTAACTGAAATAATAACAAAACTTGAAAAAATCTTTCACAGAACTTAAAAATTTACTTTTAAATTTGAAGAATTGTTAAAATTCTCCAAAAAAACACGTCCTTAGATTCGATCTCTCTGATGACTATGACATAGTTGAGGATTGAGTAACAAACACAGCATTTCAATATCCAAAATGCACCCTCTCCACAATTCTTACCGCAGCCAGAATATCATTAAATTTTTCAGCCTTTCGTGTAATAATGTTTTCTATGAAGATTGTTTAGATTATTTTTTTGCGTTCTTTTGGTGCCTTCTCCTATCGGACGTTAGCTATCATCAGCGTAATTTTTTACCCACATTTGAGAGGTGGATGAACAGTTCGTCAAATATCTCTAGCTACCAACATATTTATGTTTTTGTCCAATACGTTTATCAGTTTAAAAACGTTGACTTTTACGACCCACATCTAATCGATTTGTCATTCACATACAAAAGACCACATAAATATTGAATTAAAGTGAAAGTAATCAAATCTCATAAATGGAATTTGTTAAATGTAATGACAATTTATTTTGGTTTTTTACTGACCAACCTTTCCTTTATTTTTTATAAATCTATCTTCGTATTTACACAAATATAGTTTGAAATCATCTATAAACAGTATTTTACCAATGAAATCTTGTAACTGTCCCTACATGTGCAAATTATAAAGCACTTGAGTCATTTGTCACAGAACGATTAGCGCCAATCGGCGAGGTGTCAACCGGAGCAACAAGAAACTAAATAAATAGCAGTAATCTGTCTGAAACCGGATACCGTCAAGGAACTGTTAAGCCAAGGGATTATTTTTATAGATTTGTCATCTTATAATTGGTTTGCGTTTACGAGATTTCTACGAATGGTTTATATAACATATTATTATTATCTATTACAGAATAACCGAGTAAATTCTCAAAATGTCAATTGTATATCCTACTAAATTAAACTAGTAGTTGTGTGAATAGTAAACCTCTCGTCCGAAAAAGAATGATCTTAATTAAATTTAAGTTAATAATGATGTTAAGATATTGTAAGTAGGCACTTAAATGCTACCTATTTAATTATAAACCACAAATGAATTATACAAGTCGTCCAAAGAAACGTCACCATCTCAATTAACAAATCTTTTTCAGGTCGGTAGGTACCATGATATTGATTATTCCGATTTGAAATAAATTGAGATTAGGGATAAAAAAGTAGTACACAACATGACCACCATCTTGAAACTAACAAATTTACAGACAGACAAATGTCAAATGGTCTAGTAAATTAAAAAATAAATAAACTTAATTAAAAAAAAGGTTAATATTTTTTCCACAATTTATTGGATTGATTGCTCGAATTTTCTACTTTCTACCATTCTTAATATTTTTAACAATTCTTTTCTTCAATAATTCAATAAGTATTCTGTTTAAACTTAATTCTATGTGCTTAGGCAGGTGTATACTATTAAATTTATGTCTCTTTATTATACTCAGGTAACATTGGTTAGTTACAAAATTACTCTTCTCCATCCAAACTAGACAAATCTTTCCAAACCGGGAAGTAAAGTAGACTAGCATTATCAACAGGTTCTCCTGTCCACTAATGATGTACAGGTATTTGTTATGTTAACCCCGAGGCAAAACTCTAGTTGCAACTGTGCAATAATTAGTAACATTGAACATCATTTTCGCTAATTAATTCTTTGGTAATTTATCGTGTATTCATATAAATACATCGTATTTTTAAAACAATGGCATAGTTCAGATTGTAACAGCAACAGGACAGCAATTACCTCAAAATGCAAATCGTAAGTAAATATCGCAGAAGAGTAGTATTTTTTGAAAGTCCATTCACTATAATAATTTTTTGAAGCTCACTGCATGAAAAAAATATCCCGTTCAGTCAATGTGGCTGTGTATATTGAGATTTTTGTCTTAACCTATGCCTTTCTTGTTCTATTGTCTCACGCTTCATCATGGTCACGGCACCACTTCCCATACAGTCAGTATCACCACCTCTACATTCTCAGCCACATTTTCTAATTTTTTTGTCTCCAGTCCTCATACACCAATTTAAATTACCAGTCCATCACAGCGTTTGGGACCTATTGGTCCCGTCTATGGGACATAAAATGTAAAATCAAGTACTCGAGTTCATAGCTTTTTTTAAATTCCCTGGGACCTATTGCTTACTCCTTCATAGTATTCTTAGAAGTTTTAATGGTTAGGCGATTGAGACAATTTTAATATTTGGAGTGCAGAAACTTTACATCAGTGTGTTCATTTCTACCGTCCCAGGTATCTGTTATGCATTCCCATGTCTAGATAATCTTTACCTTAATCTTTTACAGTTCTTCATCGTTTCTCTGATGGTGGTGGGAGCCCTGGCCGCCCCAGAAGCCCCCCGTGTGGTGATCCCAGTTCTAGAGAGGACCGAGACACACAACGACAATGGGGAATTCTCCCTACTCTACCGCAGCGGCGATGGAACTGTACTCTCCGAGTCTGGAGCCCTAAAACCGACCCTCGACGGCAAGGACAAAGTTCTGGTCAAGGAGGGCCAGTACTCCTTCATCGCTGATGATGGAAAGGTCTACCTCACCAAGTACGTGGCCGACGAGAAGGGATTCAGGGCCCAGGGAGAGCATTTGCCCAAGTCCGTCGTTGCCTAAATAATGATCACATTGATCATAGTTGAATCAACACCTCAGAACAGACTCCACCAAATAAAGGAAAAAATAAATGTTTTTCTTAAAATTTGATTTTTTTTATTTTATTCCTAAAATGTCTTACAAATTAAAGACACTAATAGTTTACATTTTTAATGTCATCACAATACATACAATCACGTAAGGCAGATTATATAGAGCTGGAACAAAAGTCACCACACTTTCAAATTACCTACCTACCATAGACATATGAATATTATATGTCTGTGCTACCTACCTAAATGAACAATTTTAATGTTTTCTTTTGCATGAGCAACCTCTTCAAAAAAGATCTATGATATTTTAACCATTGATGTTTAAATGTTAAAAATGGCCAATGCGTTTATTTATTAATTGCAATATTCTTTACCTAAATCTAAAGATTGGTTTTTAAATAGGTAGGAATCTACCTAAAAAAAACCCAAATAGATAATAAATACCAACCTGAATAAAGCGCCGTTGAGGTGATTTTTTATAAAAATGCTACATAAATGAATCAATTATTATTTAATAGGTTTTAATATTCCTCTGTGCGGTCGACCAAATAAGAACTATTAACGACCTTTTCACAAATTGAACAAATATGTGAACCTTTTTTTCTTTATGTATTAATCTGTAAACAGTACTTACCTATTCATAGAAAAATAGTTGAGTTTTAAAATAATATTGTTGACCTTGCGATGGCGACCCGCGCCGGAAAGTGGACCCAGAAATCCATATTAAATTACGATTTTGACTCTGAGAGACATTGCGTAAAAATAGCCAAGAAGTGGTAATCGAATACCTTATTATTGTAGAAGCATCTTCCTTGCCGCTGAAGTCTAGTGTGAGAGTGGAGTAGATTGGGTGTGAACCCGAACCCTCTTCCCAGTCCCATCACAAACATCACCCATCAGACAACGGCCTGACAGCTTCTAAAAGCAAGAGAAGTGCTTACAAATTATGAGGGAGGGTAGAAAAAAAAAAGTTTTGTTTTTTCAATTTAATATATATTTTATCAATATTACAATTTATTTGTTTTCTCTTGACTTCTATATTAGACTCATCTCATGATACTGGGAGTCGTAGGTACATAGGTTACACCTACTTATGATAATTATACACAGAGAAAACTTACTGACATATAATATTGTTAATTTTCCTGTAAATAACGGGACTACAGGCCTTTAGCGATTGAATTTACAGAGTTTCCAACAAAGTATAAGTAGATATTGATATTGACATACGAATAAGACATTTCGTCATGATATTAATTAGGAAAAGAACGCGTGTTCTCGATATATATTATACTGAATGACTAAAAATTTTATCAGGAAATTGGCATTTCCTTTTTAACACGATTATTTTTCTCAGTGTAGCTTTAATTATTGGTGGTATATAATTATTATAGGTATGTATTATGTAAATAAAAATTAAATTAAAAAAATGTGTATATATGTATATTATAAACAATAACAAAATAATTAAATTAGACTGAATGATTAGGATAGATATTAGACTGTAAGATTAATATAGATATTAGACTGTACGATTAGGATAGATAAGACTGTATGATTAAGATAGATATTAGAATGTACGATTAAGATAGATATTAGACTGTTTGATTGAGATAGATATTAGACTGTATGATTAAGATAGATATTAGACTGTACGATTAGGATAGATATTAGACTTTATGATTAAGATAGATATTAGACTGTACGATTAGGATAGATATTAGACTTTATGATTAAGATAGATATTAGACTGTGTATCGCCCTGGTGTAAGACCACCATTCAGAATTGAAACGTTGCTCCAAATGGCTTTAGCCGTGTTTAGTGACTAGATTTGAATAGCCAGGTACTTCCCCACCTTCCTCTTTCCCTTCCCCACTTACCTTCAGCCTCACAACATCCCCCAATTGGGGATGCCATAGTCTCACTGGCTCCAGACGGGAGCAGTTGGGACTCTTGTGAGGTATTCACTATAAAAAAAAAAAAAAGACTGTACGATTAGGATAGATATTAGACTTTATGATTAAGATAGATATTAGACTGAACGATCAAGATAGATATTAGACTGTACGATTAAGATAGATATTAGACTGTATGATTGAGATAGATATTAGACTGTATGATTAAGATAGATATTATACTGTACGATTAAGATAGATATTAAACTGTTTGATTGAGATAGATATTAGACTGATTAAGATAAGATTAGATTAAGATGTTTTTATTAACCCTGATGAAGGTTCGGGTTGAACTGAAACCGGTTGGTTATAAATATATACAATAAAGTGGTATTAAAACAAAGTTATTTTATTTTAATTGTTATGATTAAGATAGATATTAGACTGTATGATTAAGTTAGATATTAGACTGTATGATTAAGACATATAATAGACTATCTGAATGGTAGATATTTTAAAGAATATACGAATGAAAATATTTTGATTTAAGTTTTTCTTTTAAAATTTCAATTGTATTACTATTTAATATATAAACAAGTTTTGCTGTGTAATTATTAATTATAACACGACCTTTAGTTAAATTTAAACAATAAAATAAGTGGAGAAACTTTACATGGTAATAAAATAACCATCAATAATTTCCGACCATTTACTTGGAACTCAATAAGGGCGTTAGTGATATCATAAGTAATAATAAAATTATTTGGATGATTTTTGTAGCGCCGTTTTTGTGCAAAATCACCTCAAGGGCGCAATTTCATTTTCATTATAAGAAGTATCAAATATTGAAATAGAATAAATACATCGTCTTTCTAAATAAAAATATTTAAATAATATAGAAAAAGTTAGATTAAAATACATACATAAGTAAACCTCTTATGTTAGGTTTGTGATAAAAATGAAAAACATTACAAATTATAAAATTATTATTTCAGAGAATTTGAACAATTTATAAAATTTCACAGTTAATTTTCAAGGACTGAGAAACTTTATTATTATTTCAGAGCTGTGGAGCAACTAGCGGATGTTGATATAATAACAGAACTTCAATAGGACTTTTGCAGAACTTTAAAATTATCGTTGTAATTTGATGAATTGTTCAAATTTTCTGGAACAACTCGTCCTAGGATAAATACTGCAGAATTTAAAGATTTTCGATTTTTAAAAAACATCTTAAATAATTAAAATGTGTTTAAAACTACAGAGTTTTCCAATAAGGGGTGTTATTTTGATATTCAATCGTAAAAGATCAATGGTTTCGTTGCTTGTGTGGCACGTAGCGTCGTTTTGTTGAAAGTAAACGTTGTCCAGATCAATACTATCCAATTCCGGCCATAAAAAAATCATTAATCATCTCTCGTTAGCGCAATCCATTCACCGTAACTGTTGCTCCAGCCTCATTTTCGAAAAAGTAAGGTCCAATGACTCCGCCGGACCATAAACCGCACCAAACAGTCACACGTTGAGGATAGAGAGGCTTTTCAACAATAATTCTTGGGTTTTCCGAGCCCCAGATACGACAATTTTGCTTGTTGACGAAGCCACTGAGGTGGAAATGGGCCTCATCACTCAAGATGATTTGCATTTGATTCACTAAAGTGAATTTTAATAATTTCAATGCGTTGTTGAAGCGTGTATCGTTCCATTTTTTATTAATGGCGTAGTTTTTTTCTTATCAAACGTTAAAAAATGATAGCTTCAAAAGTAACATCTACCGAAATAGCGGGCTATTCAAAATTACACCAATTATTTTTTTTTTTTTTTTTTTTTTTTTTTTATAGTGAATACCTCACAAGAGTCCCAACTGCTCCCGTCTGGAGCCAGTGAGACTATGGCATCCCCAATTGGGGGATGTTGTGAGGCTGAAGGTAAGTGGGGAAGGGAAAGAGGAAGGTGGGGAAGTACCTGGCTATTCAGATCTAGTCACTAAACACGGCTAAAGCCATTTGGAGCAACGTTTCAATTCTGAATGGTGGTCTTACACCAGGGCGATACTGGTAGTATCTTCCACTCTGGAACGTGCCGCAAATATACTATATATTATTTTAATTAATTAATTGTGAAATAACACAAATCAATCAAATATAATTTATTTGCGCACGCCGGGTTCGAACCCGCGACCTTCGGAATGGCAGTCCAATGCGTTACCACTGGACTATGCCGGCCGTCATATTGTCTTATTGTCACATTGGAATTATTGTCTTATTGTCACATTGGAATTTAGTGATATAAAATAAATTAATAACTAAATGTTTTTTTTAAACAGTAAGGAATTTAGGAACTATGTTTAAAAAATAATGTGATCTTCTGATGACTTTATTAAATTAATATTCTTGATACAAAGGTCGTCATGAGGTCAGGGGCGAATCAGCATGGTCAGCAAATGCTGACTGAACCCCACCTTGCTGTTTCGTCTTTACCCTTCGGGCACGCGGGACACGAACCCAGGACCAGGAAAACAGGGCTTGGAAAAAAAACACATTTTTTTTATTAAGGTAGGCGACACATTACGCATATACACTATACGTATCATGGCTTGGCCTATTTCAGCGTATCGCTCGCCATATGATGAAATAGGCCAAGCTACGCAAATATAGCGCTCTTATAGCTTGGTCTGTCACAGGTATTAAGTGGAAAATATTGCTTGTGCAATGATGGAAAACTTAACTAGCATTAGATTGAAATCGTGACGCCTGGGTGGGAAAACGATGCATTTGTCCACTCGGTTACTATCTGGTTAAGCTGATAGGTTTTAAAGGCTTCCATTTTAAACACACAAAACCTACACGTATCACACAAAACCAATATAAAACACACATCACTCACAAACACACAAGATTATATTTTAAATGTATTATTTTCGTAAATGTACTATGTAAATAATATTTTTATATTATAAAATGAAGGCCTCAGCAAGGGTAAGCCACCCAGTGAGGCCAACCTTACTGGATAACTCTAAAATGACCAAAAAAAAAACAAAACAACAACAACACTAAGGACGGGTTGTTTCGGAGAATTTGAACAATTCATCAAATTTCAACGTTCATTTTCAAGTTCTGTGAAAGATTTTTTCAAGTTCTGTTTTATTTCAGTTTTGTCAAGCCACTAGCCTACAATGGTATAATAACAGAACTTGAATAAGTCTTTCACAGAACCCGAAAATGAACGTTGAAATTTGATGAATTGTTCAAATTCTCCGAAACAACCCGTCCTAAGAGATTTGATCAGTGAATTTTTTTAATAAAAATGACATTCGTTATGTCATTGATTCTTTGAATTTCTAAAATATATGAGCCTTATTTTTGGAATTGCCCTCGTATAAAGACATCCCGGCGTGCGCAAGAAAACTCTGTTTTATTAATTTGTGTCGCTCCATAATTAATTAATAAAAACTAGTATAATACCGTACATTTGCGGCAGGGTGCAGAGTGTAAAATACTCTCAGTAAAGTTGCCTGAAATGATTTTAGCAGTGTTTAGTTACAAGATCTGATTAGCCAGGTACTTCCCCATTTTCCTCTTCCCCACCTCCTTAATCTTTTACAGTACCTACTCAAGTTCAAAATTAAAAAAAAAAAAATTTTCAAAAAGTCAGTTCCTCATTGCTGAGGATCGTGACAAGGCTCCTTCACTCTTCACGATTCACGAGGACACCCTAGTACCGGAAGCCAGTGATACTTGGTCACTCCAGCGCTTTGGTGACCGTCCTCTGCTTATCCTGCCTTGCAATCGGATTTCTGTATGTATTTTTAATAAATAAAGTGTGTCAAGCCATTGTCAAAGTGTTCGTGATCCTTAAAAGGAAGCTCAACACGGCATAACACCCCAAAAACCAATCAATACAATAAATTTGTTGCACAGTTAAATACCGTACAATCCACAAAAAATATTTGGTGACAAGAGTTTAGGAAGTTATATGTTAAATTCTGAAAGCTATCGCGACGCTTTGTCCCCAAAATAAGGGTATTGAGGTAAGTGTGCGTCCTTGGGTACCTACCTACTCAACTTCCCTACCCGATCTCGTACCCGTTGGTTCTCAAGGCTAGAGTTATGTCAATGTGTTTCTGCCAGCCATACATAATCCTATTGCCATATATAATCTTCTGTCCGCCCAACGGATTAAATAATTATTCTCATTTCGAAATTCTTTCACACGTGTGCCAAAATGTAAGAAATGCATTTCAATGCAAGATGTGTCTGAAATATCTATAATATAAATACACATACCTACCTAATATAAAATAGGTGCAAATTTTTAGTAGAAATCTTATTTAATAGTTATTGTCTTTGACAGTCTCTATTTTTTTATGAACCGCTAGAAAATTTACACTGCAGATATCGTTGAGTAAAAAAAATAGTGCAACGCAGGTATCAAGCCATTTTCTTATTTTTAAATACAGTTTTATTATCTTACGTATTAACTTACGTGGAGTTGGTTCGGGGATTTTTTCACTTCCTGTTCTTTCTGAATCCTGTTTCTTAAAATGGAATAATTCCCCATTAAAGAGGCAATGATGCCGTAATTACCAATGAGAGGTTCATCCCGCGCCGTGTTAGGAATATCCTCATCCAATGAGAGCACGCTGCTTCCCTGACTCCTCCTTTAACTAAAACAATCTTCTCAGAGCGTTTTGAGAGCCAGGGGTCGACTAATATCTAAAGCGGTATAAAAAATTATCAATATGTGCTTTTGAGTACTGTAGATAATAATATAAGAAAATGTTAATGTTTGCAAAAGAAATTACGTATTTGCTTGTGTGTGAGTATTGGGATTTTTTTAAATAACAAAGACTTAAAATCCCATTAAATAATAATTACAGAATAGGTTTATATACTTTTATGCTTTCGCCATAAGGGCGCTTAAAGATATTGATTTTGTAAGTTGTACCTACATATGTTAAATTGACACTGTGAGCAAATTTTGCATTATTTAAATCTTTTGTAATTTGCCACATTGAATTGTAGTTATTATACCAGTTAGTATTTTCAAAGACTGTTAAGGAAAATATTATAAAAACAAAACATTTTTATTTTTTATGAGCGGTTGTTTTCAGCTCCGCACAGTGGCGAATTTTGATGATTTGGCGCGACACCAGTTCAGCGTTCAACCATTTGATCGTTGATTGATTGATGTTTTTAAGCGTTTATATGAAATGCTACTTAATTTTCGATAATTCTTATTAATTTACATGTGGTTAATGCTTTGAATTAGCTTTACAAAAAATAACGTGTAACTTCTGCTTTGTATACTATTATATTCCTACTTCAAGCACTGACATGTATTAGGCACTTATGTTTTTAAAAAGAATATTGCTTTCGATTTTTTCGTAATGCGGTTAATATTTTTCTACAATCTATTAGTAACTAGTACAGAATGTAGCATTAAGTTAATCTTTCTTAAAAGAAAAGGAGCCTAAAGTTTGTTATTCCTACTCCATAAAAGATAACAAAGTTAAGAAAAAGTACTGTAATTTATTTTAAATCAATGTTTTTAATATTATTTGATTAGAGCAAGTACCGGGAAAATTTTTTTTAAACTTTTATTCATGATAAGTACATAAAAAACCTGATTCCGTACACCTTCAAACACACCTATATACCGTAGAGTAAATGCACATCCCGTACCGTATATTTCTGTTCTGCAACTGATTACAGGTTAATAGAGTTCCAGATGTTATTTTCAGTGAAATTTTCCATGATAATGGTTAATTAAGAATTCATTAATTTAAAAAAAAACATTTCGGAAACATGCCGAATAGGGGGCAACGTCGCACCAATGCTCAAACTTCCGCCACTGTGCGCCGACCAGAATGTGTGAACAAAAAAACTTTAGGCTATCACAATATGATTTTTTTCAACCTTTTAACCAAATAGTCATAAATCGCTTCCGTATGTACATTAGTTATTATATTTTGTATAATTTATTTTTGTCAACTCTATCACTGTCCTTCAATAACTACTCTTTCAGTTCTTAGTTGTCCCATTAGTTTTATTCAAAAAAATTTTCTGCGAAGATGTTTTGAATACTCCAGGTTATTTTATGATAAAAGCTTCGAAAGATTTAATAAAGCCCAGTTGCCAACCCCCTAGTGATATACTTTGCGCCCATTTGTCTCAGGCCCCCACCCCACGTCTCAAAACTAAATACTAAATGCACACTAATCCAGCCGTCATCACCGATTAGTGGCTAAGGAATAACCAACAAACAGACAGGACACGGGACAACTTCACCATTTAGTATTGAATTAGAAAAAGTTCTTGCGAAGTCACAAATGACACCTATCAAAGTACAGTGATGTACTTTTCATAATTATAATAATTTCAACAAGAACAGTATCATCTGAGTTTAATAATGAATTTTTCCAAATTTGATTTTATTACAAGTGAATTAATAAACCTATCTATAAGCTTACGAAATTGGCGCGACATGACGTCAATCAATTGAAGTGTTTTTCGGTGATTTTCTTTTGAATTTTCATGCTTTAATCTTATTCGAAGTTTTGTGATTTTCATTTTTATTTCGTGATGAATATAAACAATTCTGTGCATCAATTCAGAAGATGATGAACAGTTATGCGCGGTGAATAGGCGTAAATGAAATAGTTATTATAACGTGATTATGCCACGACGAAGAATTCGCTCGACTTCACCTGTGGACATGTTCACCGCAGATGACGATGATGATTTCCTGAATAATGACGATGCTTCACAAACCTCAAGTTAGTTCCATCCTTTCATTTTGTATATTACTCATGGACTCCAATTCATTTCCTCTTATGTTAACAAATTATAGTTTTCAGGACATTTTTCAGGATTATCTTATTATCTAATTATTCCCTAATTTGTTCATTTTTAGGAACAGCTCATATGGACTCGTTACTTCCGTGGTGAATTGAGAAATATGATGTAAATGGTGTTAGAAAGAAAAAACATCACGTTTTACATTCAAATCTAAAAGTTAACCAAATAGAATTAAAATGAACACGTCTCTGAAACCTACGGTTCCAAACGCAATTAGAGAAAAATGTATGAAACTACAAAAATATTTATAATTATGTGTTGTGATAATCAAATCTTTTTTGTTTGTTATCAGTAATTTTAGATCAGCGTTTTAATATTTCAAAAACTATATGGATATATTTTTAAATAAAATTTTAACGCGTATTATACCGTCTTTCAAAAGCAGCTTTTATTTTTTGGATACGTTCGAAAATTTTCCATTTATTTTGATTTATTGTAAAACGGAAACAAACATTTATTTTGACAGAATATGCCAGAGGACTGTGGATTCAAAATCATCAATTTATTTTCTAAGTACATAAGCTTCTATATTTCTTTTTACGTAAAAAAACGTCATAAGCAATTATATAAATATTATCATAAACTCTGATCATCGGGTAGCTATTACTCCTCTATCAAATACCGATATATTACGTAATCATGTTCATTTATTACGTTTTTTTTATGCGTATTATTTTCTTCTCTCAAATGTAAATGATGGGATAGTTTGATAACGACGGTAAGAAATTATTTTATAATTTTGTGGCAAATTTTCGTTTGTTTGTGAAATATCATCTCAAGGGAGCATTATGAAGCAACCGTCGTTTAATTACATTAAACATTTAAATTACACAAAAAAGTACTGCCAGCATTTGAGGAAACTGACAATAATAAAAATAACGAATTAGAGCATCAACATTTACTAAATTATAGTTCAATCCGAAAATAATAAACTATTATAAGTAATAATTATTAGCATGAAATACCACACAAATTAAAAAAATGTTACGAAAAAAAATACATGCCGCCGACGGTAATTGAACCCAGAACCTTCTGATTGCCGGTCAGCTGCTCCACCGTTACTCTACATCGGTTTATACTAAACCCGCCAATTAATTCGGTATGTACTAGTATTTTTCATTAAACAATTAATACTTGTTAGACTTTTTCATCTGATTTTTTTTTTACAATTTGTATGGGTGTTTCAGGTTATTATTTATTATAATTTGTTATTCTTTGTGCAATACTTAAAAAACCTTGTCTTGTAAACATGAGTTTATCATTAAAAATAACGAAAATATATCATTTGAGGAATTTAGGTACCACGGGCAAGCTGTGAAGCATCAACATTATTATTGTGTGACAATATAATGCCAACATAATACTTTATATTGTAATTAGCTATAAAACATCAATTTAAACCTTTTTATCCGGCTGTAGAATAAAATCAGTTTTTGGTACATTATGTTATCAATCAAATAATATTATTTAAAATTGTTACAGATGATCGCTGCCCCCCTCAGCAAAGAAATGCAGCCAACGCGAGAGAAAGAGCCAGGATGCGAGTCCTGTCCAAAGCGTTTTGCAGGTAGGTCATAATTATAAATTGTCGTATATTGATCTGAAAAATAATAGATTTTTCTGAAAGAAAAGAGACACTTTTTGTTTAAATGTAGGTACACAATATATCCTTAAAGGGGGTGACAGATTATGCTATAAGTTCAAAGCGTTTTACATAACTCCATATTGCTCGCCATACAATCCCATACAGACCTGTCTCACCTAAAAAGATGACGTGTTATAAATGTGGGCTTGGCGACTGCGCTGTGATCTGCTAGCCAGGCTATATTTGAAAATTATGCGACCTCCTCTCCTACCTACGGCAGGAGAATGGGTCAGAACAATTTACGGGGCGCCGTAATTACGTGACTGTCATCAGTCAAAGTGACAGATCCCATACAATGAAATAATATTCCGCAATAGTTACCCAACTGATCTAACCCTCTCTCCTGAGTAAGATTATAGCGTAGTGTGTCAACCCAACATATAATAAAAGTATATGTCACTCCCAAATTATGCGCCCATAATATAGGGTAATGTGTCTAAGGGTTAATTCGAACAGAAATGGAGTCAATTTCACAAAATTATGCGTGTACCATACTATTAAATTTACTATTTTTCTATCTCGCATTGTATTGTATTTTGTTTTCGTATTGTTACGCTCATTTAGATTAACTTTGTGTTCTAAAAAATAAACGTATCCCAGCAGGGCGTGAAATTCAAAATAAATAATGTGTTGTTAAACTGTTATATTTTTGTCCAAATGTACACTTCTCTTCCATCCACAAGCAAATACTTCTAATGAAAGAGCAATATAAATCATAAGATACAAAATAATAAGTGCAAATCTGAATTATTATGTACAAAAGTTTCAATATTAAAAATAAAACGGAGGCAGAAGGGTCAAGGTCTTCAGGAAAACCGCAGCAGAGATGAAGGGACAACTTTAAAAGATGTTGGGTGGAGTCCGGATCCAAAAGAAGAATCGTTTAAAATAAAAAGGCACATCTACCCATTGACAGAATTAGCATTGATTGGGAAAAATGCTGAAGTGGCCAAAAGATAGCTTTTTATCAAGATAATTATCAATTACACAATATTGTTCCACAGGCTAAAGACAACCTTACCCTGGGTTCCCGCAGACACCAAGCTTTCCAAACTAGATACCTTGAGGCTGGCCAGTGGCTACATCGCCCACCTGCGCGCTCTCCTTGCTGACCAGCCTTCCGAGGAGTTGCATCACACGGGAAGACCCCTGAACCTGGTGAGTACCAACATCCAATGCGTTATATCAGGACAGTAACTACCTGTATAACTTGGCTTGGCCATATACACCAAATTAAATGATAATACAACGCACTCATAGGCTTCTGAACTTGATGAGTAGAAACTAACGTTGCATAAAAGCGGATATTTTTTCGGTCACATTTACCCCATCGTCGCGTCGCGGTCGGTACAAATGTTTTTACAAATATTAAACCCCAATGCATTGCAAAACTACCGAACTAGTTGTGGAAAAGAAGAAAAAAATATTATAGAAGAGCTAAAGAGAGAATTCAGCGCAATTAATATCAAATGCTTTAGTTCTATTATAATTTTTTTTTAAGTTGTGTTTATTAACAGCCAATAAACTAGGTTTTTAATGCATTTAGATCCGTTCCCTGCATGTAACCCTGTGCTATAAAATAAATCTGTAACTTGAAACATTTTGCTAACAAAACATTCGTAGAACGAGTTTACAAGTTTTAATTTGGAAGTCTCATTTGGGTACCGCTACCCATTTATTGGATAACCAACACCTCTGCCATAGTCCCATGTGATTCGCTACGTTTGGTAATTTAGCAGGGGTGCCTGGGTTCATCGGGTGAGATGTGTTCAGGATGAACCTGCCCTCCAGCTGCGTGGCATGCCGGATCGGGCGAGGCTGGTTTGGGGAGACCCTTTGACCTCTCCAACTGGTCTCCTTTGACCCATCGCCTTCTGCCGTAGCGGAATGGATATATCATTCTTCACTAGATTCCTAACCACCCCTCATACCCTTTTCCTTCAAAGAACTTCCTCTAACTCCTTTCCTTAAAAAGACCCTCCAAAGAGGACATATTTATGCCCTGAGGGGAAACTATTTTCCATTGCGGAGTATTCGTAAAAAAAAAAATTGCCCCGAATTCTGCCAATTTGTCGCTACGCCCATGAGCTATCTGTAAGTGAATCACAAAACTTACATCAATATCGTGAATAAACAATACAATAAAAATGCTCCCCTTTTTCTTATTCAATGAAATCGCACTCTGATCATGAAAATCATCTCGTCATAAATTTAAGAAAAAAAAATAGATTCAATGTTCGGATTATTTTTGACTTGGTAAGATGAATATCTTGTCTCGGCCAGTTGGACCATATGGTTCATTTCCCGCTTTCGAAGGATAACAGAATAGTCTAAACACCGATGTTTAACGCCTTGGCACGGGCCATTGTGTTTTTTGTATGATTTTTATAAATTCAACTTTTTTTTGCATTCCAGCTAAGATGTTCTTCACTCTGTTTATTTACATAAAAATGAGTGTTTATGTTTATTTGGAGTGCTGAGATTTGATAAGACGTTTTAATTTGGAATTACAATATTATTATGAAATACAACATTAGCGGATGCGTAAATTAACAAAAATAAATAAATAAAATATTCAAATTGATTCTCACCTGAGAATTTATTATTTCAGATAGTGATTCATATTCAACTAAGACTTTAACATTTTACTTTGCTTCTCAGTGTAAATTGCAGCATTATTTCAGATAATGATTCATATTCAACTGACAGTTTAACATTTTACTTTGTCTCTCAGTGTAAATTGCAGCATTATTTCAGATAATTATTCATATTCAACCGACTGTTTAACATTTTACTTTGACTCTCAGTGTAAATTGCAGCACGTTTTTCTCATTGGGCAATTGAAAAATATGGAATAAACTTATGGAGCAACAGTTAAATGGAAATTTAAAGCTCCACATGATTAGAATAACATTGGATTAAATTAGAATTTCCAGATAGAATAGGCTGTACAATTTTTCTTAGTACCAACTCGCCATTTGAATATTTTGGCGGCTTATAACACAAGTTTATTTTCTGCTGCATAGTAAAGTTAACACTTTATAGAAGTACAGAAGATAAGGGCGTAGCTATAGCACTCACATGAGGGGATTCGAGTCTAAGCTACTAAGCCGGGAAGGGGTTCGGCCTGGTAGAAGGTGTGGAGGGGGGTGGGTGGAAAATTTATTAAAATTATTTACCACAATTTATTACTTATATCCATCACAACGATTAAAGAAATGGTTCAAATAATATGGTCTTATTTTCCAAGAATGTAATTTACGAGTACTATTCCCTTTAATTTTCCGACAAAATAAACTCCCCCCTTATGTACGCCCTTTATAGAAGACTCAGGGAACATTTTAAAAGGGTTTCGTGTAAGAAAACAAAGACTACTCCGAAACAATTGTTGTATTTCATTTTGGTGTTTATACAATTTACCTAGGTACTCGTAAAGCCAAAAGTGTGGTCCGAACAAATGCACACAGCTGTTGTTTAAATATACACTTTTAACTTTATGGTGTATTTATTATGCCAGTTTTACAACTCCACAAAGAAATTAGGCTCCTAGCGGCCGCCATTCTTAGGCCGACAGTAATGGTGCGGTTTGGCGGAAGCTCCGTCTGACAAAAGCTCCGTAGTGTGTATAACTTTTTTTGGGTGGTCGCTCACATTTTTTACAAATCTTATACAATATGAAAAAACATACGGTGCATGCACTTACTTAATATTTAGTATATACCAACAGTCAGGGATTTAAAATTTAATTTGATCGTTGGCGAAGTTTTCGAAGAGAATTAAAAAAGTATTTGAATAGGTTATTATAATATTACTATTGGACCGCGCAGTGCTTCGCTATTGCTAATGTCTTTCTTCTACCATTCACTACTGTATACCACAATGTTACTGTTAAAAAAACTACATTACATCGACTTTAGTTCGACTCTGTATCTCATTTCTGTGCAGAGATATTGCGTTCTGCGTACTTCAAACCAATCCTGGCACTAATATGAACATATTTTGAAATTTTCAACGATATCGGTTGACTCCTTTTCGAGTTTTGCTAGCACAAACATAAGAAGGCTGAGATTTTTTTGTTTTATTGTCACTCTGTTTTGGAGTATATTCTTTGTTGGGACAAGTTATAAACCACTACGTTATTGATTTCTTTTTAAATAAGTCTACACGATTTTTTTTTCGGTAATGAATTAATGCAAATCTTTAAAGTGGAAATTAACACACTTTCCGATATCCAATTGAGCTGAAACTCGGCAGATATACTCGTTATGAATGATAACGCAATCTATCAATATTCAATGTGGTGGCAATCACGTACACACCCGGACGTATACGCATTTGTCAGTCCTACCTGATCGGCATTTGTCGAGATTGGTAAACTTGTTAACTCCAGTTCCTGGGTAGAAAGGTTCAACTCTCAGCCAAACCAAAAATGTTATCAAGATATTTAATATAGATGCATTATAGATGTTTTTGTTAATAATATTGAAACGTTAATACGAAATTTGCGTATTCTTTCTTCAATGCTTAACCTACAACCTACGGGACTGAACGAGTGAAAACCAAAAATATTGTGTAAGTATACTCAATGGCTCGGTAAGTTGTGTTCCCGACGGCAATAACAACCCGAGCAATGTTTTCTTATTTTTTTTACATTAGCTCCAAACAGGAGGGCCTGAGAATAATCATCTCTCAGGTGGTTTTTTAAGAAAAATAAGGAGAGGATTATATGGGAAAGAAAAGGGTGTGAGGGGTGGGTATGAATCTAAGGGTTAATGTGACCAGGAGTGACGGACGTTTGAATTCATCCCTCCCACTGTGGTGCTGGGCGATGGGTCGAGTAATTAGTAGATGGTCGAGAGAGTCCTGGTGGAGAGGTAACAAGATCTCCCTCAATCAGTCTCTCCAATCCGGTCCGCAACACAGTAGACGGGCAGACGCATCCGCCGCCAAAACCTAGACAATCCTCACCTCATGAATCCGGGCACCTCTGCTAAGTCACCAAACGTAGCTAACCACTGGAAGTGACCTATGGCAGCTGTGTTGGTTATCTAATGAATGGTTCCCGGGGCAGCGGTACCCATAACCACCGCTCAAATTGTAATTTTCTTTATTACCAATTAATGTAATTAACAATATACATATCGATTAATTGATCTATCAATGGTGGTAAGAATTAAAACTGATGTGTGGTTGGGTATACATTCGCCTTTATTAATTAAAGTTTATTTTTCAGACATGGCCATTCACATTTCAACAAGGTGTCGGGACATCGTGGATGGGTTCAGATAGGGCTCCACCGCCCCCCCTGTCCCCTCAGGGCCCACTTCAGCCGCAGGGCCCCCAGAGTGCTCCGTCCCACGGTCTAGTCCTGGGCTGTGACCCCAACAGCAACATGTACAGCAATAATAACTTCTTTACCAGGTCCCAACAGTACCAACAGAGCGACAATAGTAATTACTACAGTCAAATACATAGAGATAACTTTATAAGGCAGCCTTATAATGAACCAATGATGCATACGGGATAAATGTGTACATCTTATTTGAGAGATTAATTGATTAAAGGCAAGTTATTTCACCTACATGAATGTAACATTGTCACTAACGCCTGTCATCTTGTATTTTTGACGATTGTATGTTTCCCGTTAAACCCTGAGGCGCTTTACAGCTTTTGAAGAAATTGTGATCAACTGATATGCGTAACAACATGTCCATTATGCTTATCAGTTGACCTTTATGATTGATAGATTAGTCCAGAAGAAAACTATCAGACTATGAATGCGTTTCTTGGTACATAATTGAATGATTATAAAACTTTGTTGCATAAGTAATAAGTAGGTGCAAAGTGCCTACCTCTATACATTGTTTCATTTTTTAAATATGCTAATAAAAGGGTAAAGTGAACTTGGAGTCAAAACGTTATTACAGACGTTATGACATAGGTACTTTCCTCTGCAAGTTGTCAAAAGAGGAACTAAGAAACTAACGAACTGCTTTTTTCATACCTATATTTCTTTGCTTCTCCAATGTATACATAATTGCAATGCCCTCAAACAGCAAAATTATGCGTGTCGTTCCGCGGGTATAATGGTACCTACTTGTGCAAGTATAAATGCTGTAATTTTTTGATAAATCTTTTATAATCCTTACGATTAATTTTATGCAATCAAATAATAATATTACTGTAATTACGAGAGACTTAAGGTTCATACCTGCTGAATTAGCAGTCTCTTCTGAAAACTGAAAGAGAGCTTTAATGGAAAATGTTTAGTTTTTTGGGAAATACTACGAAAAAGAGTATTCGAGAGCTTTGTATTTGAGAAAAAACAAAATAATAATACTTCCTAATACACCACTTTGCATACAAATCACTTCAAACGTTAGTCATACAAGATGGCTGCCAGGCAATTTCCCCTCACCCTAGATTTGGTTTCAATGCCATTTATACAAAATTGTACTAATGCAATGTAATGTTTAAAAAAAATGGCGCTGATATTCCATTTGACGCGAATACTACATTTGAATTTCTGAGTCACCTAAAAAGTGCGTTTAACGATATATAGGTAGGTACTAAATTGAATTCTTACACAAAATGGCGCTAATAATTATTATTTTTGTATAATTTGTGATATGATATTTTATGACGTATTGTCGGTAGTTTTTTTAGAACAAAGTGAATAAGAAAGAAGATGAGTATGTCGTACTATCTAAATAAAAATAAGGGGCAATATAATGTTTATTTGAGGACTGTCGGGTCATCAGCCGACAGAAGTATTGTCTTTCAAAGCGGCAATGAGTCGACAGCTTTATTACTCGAGCCATTTATAGTATTACTAGATACGAACTTGATAATAATAATTATTATTATTATTAGGTATTAATTACAGTAGTAGGTAAGGACCAGTGACCATTAAACTTTATGCAATTACCAAATTCTTGATTCCAAACCAAAGAATATTAAAACTTTAAAAAAAAATATATCCAAAGAATTTTATTAACATATGTACCTAATTATTTGTTTTAATATGTCCCAAAGATTTCGAGTGAACTAAAACAAAAAAAAAAACATCGGGTCATTAAAAAATGTTTTTTTTAATGATTTTTTTTTAAATATGTTTAGTATTAACAATGGAAAACCTTATTATTAGATAAAATATTTTCGTAACCTTCATAAACAGTTTGTACGGACTATGAATAAAGTTGATTACGTGGATGTACCCCGCCACGCGTTGCTTTGGCTCAGTCCGTCTGTGCAGATAGACACACAATAGCGCGTGTTGCTTTTACGTCAAACAGATTTTAAAGAGCATGTTCGTCCAACAGATGTGCGCTGTTTTAAAAAATCTTTTTTTTATATGTCACAGGTGATATCTATATAATACAGGTATATAAAAACACGCGTATTCGAATGAAACGTTGTGTCAAAATTTCACAGCAATCGGTGAAGAACTTTCGAAGATTTAAGATTTTGAACAAATGAACATTAGGACGGGTTGTTTCGGAGAATTTGAACAATTCATCAAATTTCAACGTTCATTTTCGGGTTCTGTGAAAGACTTATTCAAGTTCTGTTTTTATATCATTGTAGGCTAGTTGCTTGACAAAGCTGAAATAAAAACAGAACTTGAAAAAATCTTTCACAGAACCCGAAAATGAACGTTGAAATTTGATGAATTGTTCAAATTCTCCGAAACAACCCGTCCTAACATTTGTATGTATATAGATTATGTATACCTTTTAGGTAACTTTGTAAATTCTAGAGCTCAGAGCAATGTATATTAAGTCACATTTTACAAATTTTATAGGAATGAAGTGTAATTTCACCCCCCGAGACCGAAGTGAAAGTAAATATTATTATAAAACCCACATCAATGGCGATAGTGTGGTACAAACGGCTATTTCTTCCATTTGATAATGGCTTGACACTTGCCACAGGAATAAATAATATATGTCTAAAATTAAAAGTAGCTAAAATGTGGACATAAAATTGTTTACCAACTGAGCCACTAAAATAATCTTTACATTTTTGATGTCGTAAACATAAATAGAGAAACTGTGTTTTAAAAGAAAACATTGATTTTGTTCATTTGTATAATATTGCGTATATATAAAAGTTATTATATGAGTAAGTAAATAAGTCTAGGTACCTACTTAATTGATTAAAATTAAATTATTCCACGAAAGAAGTAAAAATCCGTGTTGTTATTTTACAAGCCTGATTTAGAAAGTTAAATTTTTTTTTTTATTAATATTTGAAAAAAAATATTTTTTTACATAGGTAAGTATACAGGATATAAACAAGATATAAAACAATAGAAATTAAAGTAGCCTTTCCTCACCATAAAGAGACAATGCTCTTGTGTTTGGTGAGGGAATTCTAGTTCAATATATTTATATGTTATTTATAAATATCTGCTTACATGCTGAGTTATTTCATGTTTTATATCCTGGAAAGTAACCCTTGAAATAAGTTGTAGATACTATTATGGCCTGGTGAAGGACCAATCAAAAACAACACGTTTCTTGAAATGACTTTAGACGTGTTTGACGATCAAATCTGAATAGCAATATGCTTTGTAACCTTCTCCTTCCTCGTGTTATTCTTCTTCCATCCTCTCTCAGTCTCACAATATTGCATACATGGGGATGCCTTAATCCCACTGGCTCCAAACAGTTGGAAGCAATTGGGACTCTTGTGCGGTATTCACAAACAAAATATTTTAAAATATTCACTCATGTACAGTAAGAAGGGAAAAGGCAAAGTAGGTAAGGCAAAATATCGCAAATTTATAGATTTTATGGTTAAAAGGGGGAAATATTTAATTGTATAGATATTATGGATAAAATGGGGAAATATTTTATAATGTAGAATTTATGGTTAAAGGGGAAAATATTTAATTATATAGATATTGTGGTTAAAAGGGGAAAATATTTAATTATGTAGAATTTATGGTTAAAGGGGGTAATATTTAATTATGTAGAATTTATGGTTAAAAAGGGGATATATTTAATTAAATGGTTAAGATGGGTAAATATTTAATAATATAGCTTTTATGGTTAAAGGGGGGAATATTTAATTATATTGATTTTTTTTAATCATAATTATGATAATATTCACCTTAAATACTGCACATAGCTTTTATTTTATTTTTTTTTAAAGAAAGACAAACATTCCCGGGTTACGAATAACCTGACAATATTTGAAAATCTCCAACTACCACCACAGTAAGCTGAAAATGTTGCTTGTGTTGTGATGGGGGACTTAGCCAGTCGAGGAATTGAACACACTACTCCTGAGTGGGACCCAAGCGCGATGTCAACTCGGCCATCGACCAGCTTTAAGTCAATTTTTGTGACAATACATTGTTATATTCAAAAACTGTGTGCTAGGATTCCTAAATATTTAAATCTTTGATAAATAAGTGACCACAAACACAATATTATGTTATATGTATGTAGTCTAGTGATATGCGATACTATCCACTTTACAGGGACCGCAATGTGACATCAAAAATAACATGCTTTGATTTGTGCAAAAAAAAAACACCGGTCATCCATGTGACTGACGTTGAGTTATATTTATGTTGTGAGCTTAAATAAATAAACTTTCAAGTCTTCCGTCTTTGTATTAAAATATTGAAAACGTCCAAGTCAAACCAGATTTGTTTTCTATTATTATTATTCGTACTTCATACCTATTAGCTGGCAATAATAGCCTATTATTAGGAATCCACCTACCTACCTAATCAGACTAACTTTCAAAATATATAAATACTCGTATATTCCGTAAACACGAGTTATTCTCAATCAGGGGGGTATAAATTATCAGCATGAAACATATATTATATATTTACCCTTATGCAGATCAATTGTACACCGTTATTGGACGGTTTGTTATATCTCTGTCTTCTGTACTCTTACTGATGATCTTACTATTATCATTATGTATAATGTTTTATCACTCTGTTAATATATTACTGGCTTAAATCCCCGCTGGCATTACCCGGGCTTTACATAGAATTTTTAGAAATCAGAATTACACAGTGACCTTCTTCTTATTTTGATGGTCAAGTGTGAAAATTTTCATCAATCTCGGAATGAAACCTGTAGATTTGTGCAAATCAAATCCTCGAATGCCCGCCCGCCCTCACAAACAGACGCTCTCCTTTACAATATTAGATGAAGATGGAAGAAGAAGATAACAACAAACGCATCATTGCAATTTCACAAGTGACCACAAACGACTAAAATTGTGTAGGAAGTAACTACCACAACAATTGATTAAAATATATGTACGGTAAAAATTCTAATTTCGAAAAATTTTAAGAATATTTAGAAAAAAGTTTGTGGATTGGCAAAAAAACAATTTAGATTTAATCAACAACAAAAGTTTTATCTAAAAATTTTATCATTTATTTAGAGAGATGTATCGTTTTGTAGTCTAATAAGTATGTTAATGCGTTGATAGATTCTGGTTGGGTACATAACTACCTAAATAAATGCAAAGGGTTTATTTGAGGGCGTAAATTTTACGCCTGTCGTGGAAAGAATCCACAATTTACACAACTGTAAAGACACGCAAATTGCAGATAATCTGTTTAAAAGGCGCAAACATAAAATGTTTCGTGTGAGGTTGCAGATGCGAAATATACCATGCGTATATTTAGCGCCTGTCAAAGGTAGGTTTGCGCAATTTACACAACTGCAAATAAAATCGTTCCTGAGTGAAATATATACATTTAAAAATATATATTAATGAAATAAGGTAAGTACATATGAAAGAGGTTTTACACTAGGTTTCTGCGTTTTATGAGATTTGAATACTACTCATCCACGGAAGCGTTAGCTTGTGGTTGAAAGAGGAATAAACAGTACTTCATTGTAGTTATTAATCATATTAAAGGTGTATGTATTATGTGTTGTAGTAAGTACATTGCAGTGAGGTAATATAAAAATTAAATAGTTTTTATACAAACATTTTTAGAGGAATTTTTTTTTTGTACTTATAAAAAAATTAAACAAAAGTGAGGAACCCATTGAGGCACTGCCTGTGTGTGGGGAAAATAAAATAAGAAAAGAAATATACTTTAAACAAAATAACATACTAACATCCAGAAAGTCAAAATGTTAATTTTGAAGTTACGGCTTCAGAATGTAATATCGTTGTGAACAAGTGAAACATAAAGTTTCATGTTTTAATGTTGTTTTTAAATACCTCGATTTGAATTTCGATTTTTTTCGATTGAATGAATGAATGAAATGGAATCTCTGAATTGGAAAAACCTGCTTCCCGACATCTGATCGAGCTTAAACTCGAAAGATATACACGTTGTCGATGACAATGCGTACTCTTTGTGGTGTCACTTATGCACACACACGTGACAACATGCATTTTTTTTAAATTGAATTATATTTTATTTTAAAAATATAAATTTACAGCAGTTAATATACGAAATAAATGTCGGTGCTATCCGTCTTTCACAACAAATACATACATAACCCTAAAATTCATTCAATCTAAGATTCTTTATTGAGCGCCCTCGAGGTGATTTCTCACAAAAACGGCGACATAAAAATTATCAACTTTTATTATGAATAAGTTTCTCAACTTATCATAAGTCAGAATGCCAAAATTTTTTGCTCACACTAAATGTACGGGTGTCGTAAAGCCCAACCTAAAATATTAATTAATTGTTCACATACTCGTAGCTTCTTCTGTTGGTAGATAATATTTTAAATAAACAGCTAATATCTAATACCCAACATTCCAACAGTCTGTTGTTAATTAGCAAAGAATAATTATGTAATCCTAAATGCATATCCAATCATATTAAGTTGTATGTAACACAATATACCCACGGGCATAATATCTCGTTTGTCAAGCAATCCGACATATTAAATTAAAAAATAAAATTATTGGAAGTTTCTCGGAGTTGAGAATCGATTTACGTTTACAAATGCACCAATTACGTGACTGCTTTGAAATCGATGAATTCTGACAGAATCGATTCCTTGTTCGATGACGTTTCAAAACGATTGTCTCGGACTTTGGTTTCGAGTGGTTTTTGACGGAATCGATTCCTTGTTCGATAACGTTTCAAACCGAGCTAAGAAGCTGAACCACTTTTTTGGAGCTGACGGCCTCAATTTAGAGCTAAATCTATCTCTAAATGAGCTGAGTTGGCAACTCTAATGACAATGAATCGAAATATTTCGATGGTCAAAAAGACCGAGTAATATCATCGATGGCTTATGGCATTTATATAGACCATAAATAAACCACTCTCACTCACAAGCTAGACTAGAGCATAATAGAGGCATAAATAAACCATTCACAGAGGCATAAATATACCACTCACAGAGGTAGACATTTTATTCTTCGAACATTTTTTCTACGCATATCCATAGACAGATAAACGTCAAACTTCAAACGTCAAATATTTTTTTAATTTATAGAAATTTTGTGAAATACTATAACAAAAGATTCATGAAATGAAGATAAACCAAAACACAAAACTTATCGGGAACAACATTATATTAGTTCCTTACGAGCATCACCATGTACCGAAGTTAGTGACTTAACGTATTGAACTTAATATTTAATATCGCAATAATTTAAGACTATACTCTAATTTTTATTTTTTAACCCTAGATATCATGCATGGATGCAGTCCGCAGAGCTGCAAGAACTTACAGCTTCCCAACCCTTGTCAGTTGAAGAAGAATACACCATGCAAAAGTCATGGAGAGAAGATGAAGATAGTAAGAAAAAAAAATTGTAAAAATATATATATATATATTGTTACCTACCTCAATGTCCAATGACATTACAAACTTATAGACACGTTGTAGGGATCTCAAAGTGATAAGCAAAAGATACGGTAATTGAGAATGTTTTGATTGTTGAGAAAGTGAGGTAGCGAACATAGCAACACGTAAGTTCAAGAAGGACAACCAACTGGCAGTGTGTCATCTCATTCAGCATTCCGTATTCATCTTAGCGCAAGCGAGTAAGCTTGGTGTTATCACAATCACACCCGTGATGTAGAATGTGGTATTCAATGATACTTTTAAATATGTAAACTAATATCTATTTCGTTTATTCATGCATTTCTTTGAATGTCTATCTTTTTAAGGAAATTACTGGAAATGTAAGTTTTTTTTTCGTACAAAGCAACTACCTTGTGGTTAGGTTAACACTTTATATAACCACAAACTATTATTTTGCATAAACCAAGCTTCATCAGGATATAATAATAACTATATTTAACTTCACTTCACGTCCTATCACGGGAATTAGTCTCATACATAAAAATGATATAGGTATTAAATTAGAAAATTTAGAAGCATTAGAAATCAGGAAATCTTAAACAAAAATATATCTGAATACTTAACAACCAAATAAATTTATCAAATCAAAAAAATACACCCTATAGTCCTATATTTTAACTTGTTCCCTGCAATCCATCCCATCCCCTGATATATGTGTTATATTGACTTTCTTTGATGTTAAACTATATATAATTATTAATAATAATAAAGAATCTCTCAACGTTTGGGCGGGGATCATTGGCAACAGGGTGCTGGGGCCATGTTTTCTACCAGCAAGGTTGTCTTCACAACTTTACTTGCATTTCTTGCAGAACGACCTGCAGGAACTTCTTGAAGACATTCCTTTAATAACCATAAGGAATATGTGGTTTCAGCAGGACGGTGCTCCGCCTCACTTTGGGCTACAAGTTCGAAGATTCTCCGATGAAGAGTTCCAGGGGCACTGGATAGAACGTGCTAGACATATCGCATGGCCAGCGAGGTCACCTGATCTGACTTCGATAGACTTTTTTTTGTGGAGCTTCATAAAAGAGAAAGTCTACAGGACAGAATGTCCTGATGTTGATACTTTGAGACTATGTATCATCGATGCCTTCGACGAGGTAAAAATTAACCCAGACATGATTCAAAGAGTGCAAGAATCAATCACGAGACGGACCGGACTGTGCTTGGAAGTTAACGGTGAACATTTTGAACAATTTTTGTGACGTGTTTGTGTTTTTGAATTGGAAATTGTACTCACAAAGAACTTTATGTTTATTTGGATTCTCCATGTGGTGTAGATTCTCCAGCTTCCCGCTTGTACTACCAGTTTCCGGACACCGTGTATATAAAGTGTTTGTTTCATTTAAAAAAAATAAAAATGTAACTGTTTGTTAACCATTTTATAATACCATCAGAAAAGAAAAGTTTATGAAAAAGCTTTTTTTTTTATTCATTTTAATGTAAATAAGTTGAATTGTTTCGAAACGGAAAAATAAATATTCTTTATAGAAAAATATTTTTGGATGGGAAAAAACAACAGCATTTAAAAAAAAGATTTTTTTCTTTTTTACTTCTACCATCATGTAGAATCAACTCCCGAAGTTTGTGCAATTTACCCCCGAACACCCTGTGTAAGTTTGTAATGTCATTTTCAATTATGCAATTTTTTTCTTTGCGTATTTGTCATTGTATATAATGCATTTGAATTCAATTTGTACATTTATTTATTTACAGAATGCACCTTCATTATTTTGGACAAACAGAAGTTTGATGCATCGGATAATGAAATAGGTAAGAATCTTATTTTCTTTTGTGTTAATACAAATCACAGGCTCCAGTCTCTAGTCTTTTATCTCCAGTCCTTCCTGGTTGGTCCTCCACTTGATCATGTTTTCAGTGTACTATCACATGGCCAGCCCAATGCAGTCTTTGTGACGTACAGAATCTTACGATGGTTCATTAGGTTCTATTTTCTAGCATAGGTTTAAAATACTTTTACATGATTTCTCGTTTGGATTTATAAGCCTAGTAAAAAATAAAGTATCACGCCTATAAAAAAATGCTTTGAAGTGCAAAATCTCCTTCTTACGAATACCTTTTCTGATATGCTTTTATTGTAAAACTAGCTGACATGTACCCAGCATTCCTGGGGGTTATCCTTAGAAGATAGACATATACCATCGGGGACTTTTTAAGATTCTGCAGTACATTATTCTGATGTATCTCATAAGGTTTTGCCATCGTTAGCAAAGTAAGCGCCTGAAAATAATATTTTTATGACTTGATTACAAAACATCGACTTTTCTCTACTTTCTATAATTAGAATATGCATGTATTGTATATATATATATATATGAAATATCACAAAAACCATATCTACCCTCTAAGTCTTGTATTAATAAAATAAATAAATATATATAGATATATATACCTTCCAGAAGAAATTCTCTAAATGACAGTGAAAACCCTATCAAAATCCATTGCGTAGTTTAGAAGAAGTAAGCGCACAAACAGACAGACGCGGATAACGACTTTATTTTATACTATTTAAAGATGTGACAAATTAACTTCTTTAGATTATGATCGGGAAACATTTTTGTATTTGTGCATCAATCGAGACAGGAGTGTGTGATTTTGCCTGATTCTGAAACAGCTTAAAAGATGGCAGATTGCTTAAATCACTATTTTTAATGTATAGTATAAGTGCCATTTAATACCCTCTTTTTTCTTTTTAGAATCAATGATAGGAGACACAAATTTATTTATCGACAGCCAAGAAAATAACAAAGCTGAAATTGAAATAATGATAGCTGAAAGTTCTGCTCGGGGAAAACGCTTTGGCTGGGAGGCCACTATAGGAATGCTGCTCTACGGAATTGAAAATTTAAATAGCAAACTTTACCAAGCCAAAATATTGTTTAGTAATGAAATTAGCATAAAAATGTTTGAACAATTAGGATTCAAAGAGACTCAACGGATTGAAGTTTTCAAAGAAGTTACATTAGAAAAGGAAGTGGATTCTACTTGGGCCTTGTGGCTAAAATCTAATTGTAATTTCAAAGAGGCAGAGTATAAAATTAATGAAAAAATCCTGTTATAAATAAAAATTAATATTACATGTTAAAAATATATAAAACTTAAGCTGTTTTTAAATACATCTATTTGAATTTAGATTTTGTTTTCTTGAATGAATAATTAATAAAAATTTAATGAATTAATGAAATCTTAAAAGTGGAAGTTAACCCACCTCCTGACATTCAATAGAGCTGAAACTCGCAGACAGACTCGTTGTAGATGAAAATGCATTCTATCAATTTTTAGTAGCACTCATGCAAACACACACACATGAATTTTAATGAAATTGAATGTCATTATATTTAATGACTAAAAATTTACAACAGTTGATATACTAAATAAATGTCGGTACTGTTCAATTCCAATTTGGCTTAGGTGGATTTTGATGACTCCTGTTCCTTGGAAGGAAGATTCGGTCCTCAATCAAACCAAAATAATGGATTAATGAAGGTGAAGAAAGTAATTAATACCTACCGTTTTAAGCGAACATCACCCATCTTTGCAAAACAGTCAATCATTAAGTAATGCAAAACGGTAATACAAGAGATACTACAAAATCTAGCATAACTCAAATACGTTGTAACCCTAACAAATTACTGTAGCACTTTCCAGTAAAATCCACCTTTTACGACAGCACTTGTTTGCAGTAATGAAATATTTTTGTAAATGATGAGGATTTGAAGGGGGAGAGGAGCAGTTGCGGCTAGCTCGAAGGAGCGTTGGAGCAACGCACTCCCAAAATTTCAGCCAATCTAAGAATAATAATTATCATCAAAATTATAAACGTCAATACTATAAATATCATAAAATCAAAGCAGTACTATAAAAGTATTAAGTTAAATTCAACTGGCTCGAATTTTTGTTCGTTGTATCAAGTGTCATAAGTCGAGTGGTACGAGCGATCTCCATATCGCTCGTCGAGAAACGTCACCCGGGAACATCAATTATCTATACACGCAGAGCGTGGATGTCAACCTTAGTATTTAAATTTCTCCGAAACATGAACGGCGCTCACTAATGCCTTTTAAACTCTTCGGTGAGATGGCGCCACTTTAGTAACAGTTTTACCGATCATTCCAGCAGGTCGGTATAAGCTTCAGAATTGCCAATTGCTAGTATCTTTCACTGCAGCTGAAGGTTTACCTGACCTGACGATGTAGGGATAGATTGTCTATATTTTTAGCTCACCACCCATTTTTATGAGTTCAAGCCGCCACTGGAGAGGACAGTGAACTTGGAAGTTTTCATGTTCCAACTCAATTTTCATGGCCCAATTTATCACACATATGTATAAGGTTTTCAAGTATTAGAATTAAAAAATTTCCTTTTTTTTGAAAAATTTAGAGTCTCAGAGCAGAAGCCTGAGTAAATCTGGCTTCCAAGAGTTAGCAGATTCTTCAGTAGTATCCAGCTGCTAACCGTGTACAAATCACAAGTACGCCAAACAATTGAATTTGGGAGCCACCTCCGGGCTGAAGCCCCAAAATACTTGATAAACCTACTTGATTCTGTGCAAAGGAGGGCGGTCCGTCTGATTGAAAATCCATTTTTAACAGACTGATTTGATCCTGGTTGACACAAGCAGAACATCCGTTCACAATTGACGTTGTCTTCATGAGAATGGGCCACTTCTTCGACTCGTTTTTGTGTAAGACGGCTTATATATGGAAAGAGTTACCGGCATCTGTTTTTCCTCCATATAATCCGGGCCTCTTCAAGATGCATTAATAAATCCCTTCCTGCAGCACCTACCTTAACCCGCCTCACCGGGTGGCGACATAGATCCCTTGCCTTTACACTCTACAGACAGGGGCGCTCTTGTGAGGTGTCACATAAAAAATATTAATAGCTTTAAAAAATGCAAATCAATTATCAAGTGGCTTTTTCTAGGATGACCTAAATTATAGAGTATGTGATGTAAGAAATAACTAACATATCGCACAAAACTCTCATTTGGCAAAAAGTGTAATACGCCCACCTCCACCGGGAGGGTTAAAATGATTTTGAATCCAAAAACTTACCTTACTTACTTCCCCAGCTCCCCAACGCGGTGTACACAGTTGTGTATACTGTTGTGTGTTTTTAGATACATTATTTTAGGAAAGCTAATGTTCTTTTGGCAACCATGCAAAATTTAGAGCATGACGGTGCGTGCAGAATTGTAAACTTCAAGGACTACCCCTGTCAAGCTTATGCAGTTGTGGCTGGATAATACAACATAAGCTGATTGTTGTGGAGTAGTAAGTGCGGAGTAGTAGGCACGCCAAATTAGACCATGGTTAAATAGCAATCATAATTCATTTACGTTACGTAGTGCAAGGAATGATTAAAACTACAAAATAACAAGTATTGAATAGTATTTAATTTGAAGACAATGGAAATATATTAGGAAACACTTGGCGAGGGGGACATCAAAAATAAAATTTCTTGGTCATTAACAGAGTTCCCACCAGTGGGTACAATACCAAGCATCTGGTTGTATGGTGTTTTCAACCGTAACAAAATAAAAAGAAACATTAGATCAACAAAGAATAAATCTACAAATGGGGATACATGTGAGGTAACAAGGGATGGGAAGGATTATGGAGTAGAAAAAGATTGGGAAGTATTTGACTATTCAGATCTGTTTACGAAACATAGATAAAGGCATGTCAACTAATGTTCCCAGTACGATACTGCAAGTACCTGTCACTCGGGAACTAACAAAAGATATTGTTTGGATCCTCCTAAGCATATTCCTTAATTGGCCTTGCACAAGTCGGCTGTCAAACCCAATGGAACACATACATTCGCAAACCGAACCACGAATTACGGGAAAGGAACGAAGCAACTGCAAGCGGCGTTTTGCGCCATTTGCGGTTGCTTCATTCCTTTCCCATCAGTTGAGGTTCAGCTTGGCAGTTAGGCTCGCTTATGTGTATATGTAGCATTTATACATACATAAGTGTTTTAACAGAAAATATTCAGGAAGGCCAAAAAAACATTCTCAAGCGCGGGAAACATTCGCTTTTTTATTATTATTATTTAACCATACCCGTATACAAATTGATTTCATACAAAATTTCAACAGCAACAAGTACAGAATAGCAAAAAGAAGGGATTTAAAAATTTGTCCCTTATAGCAGTCCCAGAGAGATCGTACGTGACATCATCGTTCTAATATCTTGTCTTTTTCGTTTTCTTACAAGACTTGCAAAAAAGAAGATTTTTCATCGATGGCATACATACGGCCTTTATCTGGGACTAATTTACTAGGACTTGAAATTTGACAGCCGAAATTGTATTATATACATATTGCTTTTTATATACATAGTAACCTACTAATATTTATTCCACTGAAGTTTACAAAATCGCAACAATACTTATTAAAAAAAAAAACTATAAATTCTTAGATAGGAGTAGAGAAGGTGCGTTAAGTCCAGAGGCAGGTTGCTCCAAGGAAAGGTTAAGGAGAAATGGGGCAGCGAAACAATGAACGCCCAAAAACAATATTTTTCACTTCAATTTCGACACCGACCGAGACTTCGGGAATTAACGCACCAACTCTAGTCTGGATGATTTATATTTAATAATAATCATTAACCATAACAAACCTTGGTTTCTTGTAGTTACTGACAGATGAATCATTTCCATATTTTGTCAGTTATTATATAAAAGAACCAACACAGAACTACACAACATCTAGTGTGATTTTTCCATGTAACTAATTATTGAAGCATTTCAAATGCTCGGAAAACATTTTTGCGCATTTATATTTTCTTTAAGATTTTTTTTGTTACTTGTGTCTTTCGTTCATATTGATATGTTAACACTGTTGCGAAAGCCTAGCTTTTATATTTAGATACCTACATAATTAAATTAGCATGCACAAATATATATCTTTAACTGTTTTTACTAAAATATGGTCGGGAGAAACGAAATAAAATTGGGTATTTACGAATTTTATCAGAAAGGGGTGTGTTTTTTTTTTCTTTTATGATAAACCGCTAGATATAGTTCACTATTAATATACGTACAATTGATTACCATATTTTATCATATCCGATTACATTTTCCTCGAGAGACAAAACAATGTAGAGTAAATGAAGAACTCTTTGTAGATTGAAAATATATATATAAACAAAGAGCAAGGAATTATTTTAACCTTTCACGTACTGGAAACTAACATTTAACACCTCAGCTTAAATTGTTTTCTTTTGCGAAAAGCTCCCTTACTGTTGTGAGAAATATGAACTAAATGCTGTTAGAAAGAGAAAACACCATGCTTTATAATCAAATCCAGAAGTCAAGCACATAAGAATTAAAATGTACACCTCTATGAAAACAAAGGTTCCGAACACAATTCGAGAAAACATTATGAAACTTGAATTATTATTATCAAGGTGGTGACAGACCACACTATATGAATCAAAGCTTTTGTGGACGTGGGCCTATACAGATTATATGTTGAGGTGTCACAGGAGAGCGAGAGAGAGAGAGAGAGGTCAGATCAACTGAGGAACTGCCGCGGAATATCACTTCTTTGTATGGGATCTGTCACCTTGACAGATGACAGTCGCATGATCACGGCGCTCCGTAAATTGAAATATAGCCTGGCTAGCAGATCAATCCACATCATCGTCGTCACGTCACACTTATAATACATCATTTATCAGGTGTGACAGGTCTGTATGGGATTGTATGGAGTTTTCGTTCAGAAATATTCCATTTATATGGATTTTATTGCAAAGCGGAATATATTTACAGACATGAAATACGGACATGCCAGATGACTGAGGGGTTAAACAAATCGAAAACAATGATTTACAGTATGTACCTTCAAATAAAAACTCAGCAGATAACTACAAATTGAAAGTCTCGTCAAACTTAATCTATTTAAAAATCAAGTCTAACTTCAAATGCTAAGGTGTTTGATTATGTGGTGTTTTATTTATGCTATCACTAAATTTCCTTGTCCAACACACATTTTTTAATTCTTGGGATCAGTGGCGGCTGGTGGCCAAAAGATGGGTTCACCATGTCAGAATTGAATATTAGGTACATACCTATTTAGAAAGAAGTTCTATCGAACATTGCCTGAAAAAGAGTAGATGTTAAATTGGAGAATTATCGACAACAATATCACACAAACGCGTTCCCGTTTAACATATCACTAAACAAACTGTTCCTTTCTATGTGGTGGTAATAGTCGGATTGCGTCTAGGTAAAATTTAAAAAGCAATGTAAGTATCTACGCTTTCGACTGTTCACAGAATATGCAAACATTTTCCCAAAATTCTGTGAGCGATATCCAAAACGAACTACTGCTCTGAATATAAGTACAAGTCGCTCTACATTTGTTACCCATATGCACGCATAATATAGACAGAGTTATATATAACCGCATCGAGTTATGTATTGCGTGTGAGGCATGTTGGAAATTTTGTAGGTTCTTCGGCACTTAGGTTTTTTAGACTGACCAAAATTCAGGGAGTACATAGTTCTTCCGCTCCTTAGAGCTAGCCGCCAAAGTTTGAGACCATCATTGGTTTTAATTTGTCTTAATAATCGATGTTTCTCATCTCCGTGTAAAATCACATTTAATAATAAATGACTTTAGCGGAGATTACTACCCTCTTTCCTATTCCATGTGGGCTTATTGTGGCATTTGTTAGTTACGTGACATATTCAGTAATAGATTTGCAGCGACACTAAGCTATAGGAAAATGCAACACAAATATTAATGTCAATAATAGAATTTTCCAAAATGCAGAAAGATCAGCCGATTAATAAAATGAAAGGATTCAAATACATTCAACAGAAAAATTAATTTATAAAGTCAGTAACTAATGCTAAGTATGTAGTACATATTTACATACAACTGATATAAATAACTCATATTGCAAACAACATGCAAATTAATGATGGGTACTACAGAACGATTAATAAATTGGTCCGATTGTAAAATTGACTAGTTCATACCATTTACGAAGCACACACACAGTGTTGCCATTATTAAATAAACATAAAGTGTATATAACCAGACACTCCTGCCAAATACATTTACGAAGCACACGCAGTGTTGTCATTATTAAATAAACATAAAGTGTATATAACCAGACACTCCTGCCAAATAAAGTGTATATAACCACACTCCTGCCAAATACATTTTACTCCAGTTCAACAAATGGTATGTATTTTATTATATTTCCAACTTGAAACTAAATGGTATTTATTTCATTTAAATAAAGTCAAGCATCATGAATTGTTTTATAACACAAATTAAATATAAATTTTCATAATATATTATTTTTTAAAGTGGTAAATAAAAAAGTTCTAACTTATGCAAGTATGTACAATTAATATCGAGATTTAGAACATAATAATATTTGTATAAATTTTGTACCAAAATCTGTAATAATGTTGATTCAATATTACTTCGTTTGATTTCTATTAAAGGTAATTTTTGGATTTAAAATTATTGCATAGTTGGTTTATAACCAAAATGTTCTTGCACCAATCATAGTATACATCTGAATATTTTTTTACAAGTACAACTTTTAGCTTGAGATATTGTTATATGTAACAATATTCTTTTAAAAACAAAAAATATAATAAATCACTACAGTTTCATACTGTCATCAATACCACTGCAGTAAATCACTACAGTTTCATACTGTCATCAATACCACTGCAGTAAATCACTACAGTTTCATACTGTCATCAATACTACTGCAGTAAAGCACTACAGTTCATACTGTCATCAATACCACTGCAGTAAAAGCATTAAACTACGCAATGACAGCTGGTTGGTTATATGATTATTGATTATATAGAGTTCTTGTGCTGTTTCCAAACATCCAATTTATTTATTATATCAAACTTTTATCAGTAGTCATTATTGCTTTAAACATATTATATTCACTTCAGAAATAATCATGGTGGAAACCTGAAGCTTGTTATAGTTTGTCGGAATATGTAATCCCAAAATATATCTACAATGAATTTCTGATAAATTATCATTAACAATATTATAATGTAATAAATAATAATATTCAAAAAATAATTGCTATAAAATATCCATTGCTTGACACAACATAGTCATCTTAAAGCTACTATATTACAAACAAAGTCGGGTAAATGTTACGCAGGTAAAAAGTTCTATCTAGCAGAGAAGATGTTCATAGTGTTGGATGCCGTCCTTTTGCGAACCAAACGGGCTGCAGCTGAAATGATACCAAAGTCACCTGTATACCATAATAGACGCTGTAACTCCGGTTCAATGGATTTGCTTTGAATTTAAGTATCATCATTTTCAAAATGTGTGTTGTAAATTGAAGTATTTTTTGGAAAATTCAGGCAAGCTAAAAATTACCCACCGGTAGGTAATATAATATTTTTAGCAGAAAATTATTTTAATTGCCATTTTCAATATTGGAACTGATTTGTAGAGAATTCAGACTACCCCCAATGTTATACTTGGATGAGACATGAAGCGAAAAATTGGTTCCAAATTTTTACAGCTAATTGATTCAATTTGATTTCCAACCGGAAACTACCAAATCCAGTCCAGTGGAACAAGTTTCAATGAGATATTAGTATGTAATAGTGCCTCTATGACTATCCCGTAATTATTCACAATTCTACTCTAGTATTACATATAAAAGATATCTAAATACGTCGTGTAGTGGGGAGTACAACAGTAATCCCACTCAGATATGTGCAGAGTGAAACTGCAGCGCATTTCCCTGAAGCCACGCGACGTGTAGTTTCTATATTATATAGGTACTTACTGGAGGAGTCTTGTGGCGTGAGCGGCCTCTGCAGCACGCGGTCTATGACGGAGATCCAGCCGTCACGGTCCTCCTCGCAGGTGGCGCTCAGGCAGTACCCCCGCTCGGGCGTGTGCAGGGTGAAGCTGTAGCCCATGTCCCTAAAGCCGGGTGCTACGCCAACGCGCACGCTGTATCCCTCCAGATTGTGGCCTGAAATAACAATAGATAATTAGTGCTTTTTGTAAAAAAAAACTCACCTGAATATATTTGTGACTGTGGATTATATTAATTAATACCTAAGAAAATTTCTCCTTTAGGGTAAGCGTCCAGGGGATCATCGTGATACATGAGCTTGCGGTTGTCCAGTGTGAACCACCTCTTCTTATAGCCGTCAGTGGGGCGGGGGCCCGTCTTCCAGAGCCAACCCTCGCGGGGGAAGTCCCTAGTCAGGTGTGCCGAGAGCTCGTTCTCCGAGGCGGAGGGGAACGCAACCTGGAGCCTGTGGAGCTTGGCACATCGTATCGCCATGTACCTGGAAACAAATCAATTGTTTAACAATCAAACAAATTTGACGTTGTGATCCATAAATTTATAATTTTTTCGAGAACAAGGCACATTGAAACCAGTAGACATTTTGTGATAATAAATCTGTGGTTTCATAAGATGCATAATGTCAAACCACAAAGTAATAGCTCTCTATGATACTGACATAATATCACAGACATATGAATATTAATAGACTAGAACTTAAAGGTGAGGGGTAAAATCAACAGTTGGGGAACGCAGAGGGGAAAGCTGACTGTGATTCCTCAATAAATCAATCTGACAGTATATATGCATCTCGCATTATAATATCACCATTTAGTTCTTAAAAGTAAAATCTGCTTTTGAATGATTAGACATTTTTACATGGGAGCGCATATTACTCGCCACGTTATAAAAAAATTTGCGAAGTCCAAATTCGGCAAAGTAAATTTCTTCTATTTTCAGAGTCGAATATTTTGTTTACGTATTTAGTTAAGACACTTTTATAAATGTTTCATAATTTACTTCCCAGTAAACAACGATGAGCACACTTGAGAATCGCTACATTCGACCAATGTTGGAGGGTTGTCACAACCGCTCTGTTCCTATTAATAATAAAATAATGAAATCTTTAAGAAAATATATAACATTTCACTTTTAAGAAGAATAGAAAAGTAAAACAACTAAAAAAACAAATGAAATTATAAACACACAGCATTTACCAGCCATTCCTAAGAGTATTTGGAGTAAAAATTTGGACATCATTTTGCCATCCGATGACACTTTTTCAATTAAAAACAAAAAATATTATTTTCTATCACACATCGCCACTCGGTATAACCTAGCGCATTACGTGATATGCACTCCTTCTCGTTCCAGCAGTACCGTACATACGAAACAAGCGCGTACCTAACACATGGTCCGTTGCGACGTGTGATAGTATGATCCAAAGATAATATATGATCGGTAGCGACGTGCGATAGAAAAATATAACATTTTTAATTTTAATAGATAAAAAATATCATCGGACAGCAAAATGACACATACATTTTTCATTCCAAACATGCTCACTGTATCTACATTTTACTTCCAAACATACCAATTTTTCACAATTGATAACCAACCATTTATCCTATATTAAGTGTTGTTTATGAGTTGTGTAAAATTCAAAACTCGTTTAGTAATAACGTCATTAAAGTGGAATAAATTTAAAAAGTGTTGGTTTATTATCCTTTATTAATACGACGGAGTTCCAGAAAGATATAACAGATGAAAAAATAGATGTTCCAAATGATACGATTATGTATTTTATCAAAGCGCAAAAGGCGAAGGCACATCCCTGATTCTTATGCAAACGGCTTTGTATTTTGCGTCCAGATGTATCTCGATGTGATAGTATTTGTTTCTACAACTGATCCATATTATACGATGTGAATAAGCTTAAAATAATGCTTACATATGGAATGTAATACGACAATTGGGTTTATTCTCTTTTTAACATCTATTTTTACAAGTTTTCATAGCACAAGCCACCATTTTGCCGTGTTATTTCGTAAAATGAACCGATGATGCCGCGACCATAGCTCGACGCTAGTTCGCACAAGAATGATGACATCACATTTTCTAGATTCACGGGAGGACATACGCGAGCCCAGCCGGCTCCAATGGAACCGGTATGGGGAGTGGGGAATAATACGCTTTTAATCACTTAGGGCAGGTCTACTAATATTCATATGTCTATGCATAATATGTATTTTGAATCTAAATACAAATAATCCCAACACAATTCTGGACGTACACACACCAAGAGCTCTATTTTGCATAATTGTCAGATTTACAATGGTAGAGATAAAGATAGTAGAAACCAAAACATCTTGTTTTTCTTTCACCAAATTATGATGCATGACATGCGGTGTAAAATTAATAAAATTCAAATCATTATTATTAACTTTAAAATATCTTTAAATTCTCTAGAGCATTAATTCAACAAAATCAAAACAAAATTTCATGGAATGGAGAAAAAGCAGACATGTTTTTTTTTTTTTAATTATTAATTTAATATTAACTTATTTTTTAATCTTCTATCTATTTCTACTCTTCCTTTCAATTTCTTTTCTTTTTTATATATTTTTGATTCTCTGGCGCATTAATTTCACCAAATTAAAAGTAAGATTTCACGGAATGGTTGAAAAGCTTAGATGCTTCTATTTTTTTTTTTAATATTTATTTATACATATACTTTTTTTCTTTTTGCATATTTTTTAATTCCTTATTTGTATTTTTTTGGCTTATTTTTATTCTCATTTTTCTTCTAATCTCCTTTCTTTCTTTTATCTATTTTTGATTCTCTAGCTTATTAATTTCATCTAAATAAAAAGTAAAATTTCAATTTGATAAACTCACATGTCAATAATTTTTTACTATATTGCTATTTTTGAATTATCATATTTGAATATTCTTTTAGTCTATTCTCTATGTTTATATTATTTAAAATATATAGTTAGCAACTTCTTATATCAACCAAAAAAACTTTTCAAATTATTTATAAAGTGCAATAACTAAGTAAAAGTCAATACACTAGACAAAACAAGAATCGCATTTAATAAATCTGCCTATTTCTGACTGTCCTAAAACAGGTAATCTCCTAGTTGGACAGCCAAAGATCACTGTAATATGTAATTTGTCATGTTTTTTAAAAAATTAATAAATAAATAAAAATAAAAGTTTCTTTTATGTAATTTCTATGCCTTTCCTGAAAGAATTGAGTTTTTTTGACATGCCTGTTATAAAAGGTCAAATTACACAGATAATAAAAAAATATTTATGTAAATCCTTATTGCAGGACCTTCTACGAGACCCTTGACTTTACTTCTTTAACCTATCAAATGCCTCTGTATGGAGCTATTATGGGGAAACTACTTTCGGTAGATTATATACTATTTTTACAAATATGTGAACTGGTAAAACGGTACAATTTACATAAACACAATTTTGCAAAAAACAATGAAGTTATTACGAAAATAGAATCAGCTGGCGGGCGGCAAAAATTTTATGTCGGCACCCCAAGATTTAAATACCAGCTATATAAATGTCACAGTAACACAGGAAAATAAATATGTTAATTAAAACATTGGAATGTAAAAAGTAATGGACATCTGAATTAAGCTAGCGTCTATCAGTAAAATATCACAAGTCATCACTTTTCGCAAACAAGTGAACTTATAAAGATAGTACTAATATATCTTATGTGTTTTACTTTGTTGTTTTATGATTCTTTTGTACATAATACTTACTACCTTTATAATGTGACGCTCGGGATGAGGGAGGCTTAAGTGTCATCTGACACTAATTTCAACTGAGGATTTTAGTTGGGTGAACAAATCAATTGTCTAACTAAACCAGCGATGCAATAATTTTTAATAGTGTGTGTAGTGCAAATTGTTCGCGGGCCGCAAGGCATGTATTAAGTAATTTTGATATATAAGTATTTTTGACATCTTTTAGGCCTCTCAACACATTCCTTTATTTCATTCTTCGAGAAATTGAGAACTTTCATCAGTTAGTCTGAAGTTTCGATGAAATTTTATTTAGTAAGTAGATCACAATAAATACACACGGTGTAATTAGTGGCAGGTAGTGCCGCTAATTGTGCGTAACTGAAAATTTGAACTGTGGCCATGAACAAACAAATGTATCTAAAATGATATATTATTTATGTAAATGGTAATCTTGAAATTTTATACCTCTCAAACCGATTTGGTAAAAAATTACTACTAGGGAAGTTAGGGGGAAAAAACTCGAAACGTTTGTCAAAATACACAATTTTCGCAGCGTTCTTTAATCCTTGGGATCCGACCAACTACAATAGCAGTCCAGTGAAATTATCACTACCTTCCGGTGCACTGCAATGTGAAATGTGTAGAGCTAGGTTTTAGAAATTTTGAACGCATTTCAATTCTCTCACTTATATCAAATGTGATTATCAATATTACATTTGGCTTAAATAAATAAATTAAATAGATAAATATTTACAAAATATTACCTGTATTCTAAGGTTAAGGGAACGGTTGCGCGACCTTTCATGGAAATCATGGAATTGTATTTTATTTTTTGACAATTCGATTATATACAATATATATAGGAGAGAAACACAATATAAAATAGCTAGTTATTGTTGAAAAGCCTCTCTATCCTCAACGTGTGACTGTTTGGTGCGGTTTATGTTCCGGCGGAGTCATTGGACCTTACTTTTTAGAAAATGAGGCTGGAGCAACAGTTACGGTGAATGGATTGCGCTATCGAGAGATGATTAATGATTTTTATGGCCGGAATTGGATGGTATTGATCTGGACAACGTTTACTTTCAACAAGACGGCGCTACGTGCCACACAAGCAACGAAACCATTGATCTTTTACGATTGAATATCAAAATAACACCTCTTATTGGAAAACACTGTACAAAACTTAAATTTGGATTTGAGGCCAAAATACCCAACAAAACTGAATAATTATGATTTTAATCAAAAGGCATAGCAAATATCTAGTACGGATTATTATAAAATATGGGCCAATAAAGAAATCGATTTTTCACAATTTTAGAGGCAAGTTTGGCAATTATTGTGACTTGATGGTAAATACTTAAAAAATAATCTTGCCTTTTCTACCAGGAAAATATAATGAAAACAAAAAACGATTTACGTTGAAACACAAATTTGTTGTATATAAATTTAAAAACTAACACCAAAAACGCCTATTTTACAATGTTTTATTTCTTCATTTATATTTCATTGTATTTACATAGTAGTTTGTGAAAGTTACTTTTTTTCAATATATCAGTAACCCACAAAAATTATCAAAGTTGCCTCTAAAAACGTGAAAAATAAAATTCTTTAATGGCCTATGGTGGTGCAAAAATTTACTCAAATAGGTACCTACCTATTCATTTTTCTATTCAAACAAAAGTAATTAATAATTGCCCTAACAGCTGCCTAGGGTAGTGGTGCCTAGTTTATATAAATAAACAAAGATGCTGACTTACCAATTGTTAATAACTTCAGGATCTTCGTGGTATACGTAAATGTGTCTGGTGGATCCATCCTTGATATAAGTCAGTTGTAGAGAGTTGACGTATCCAATTTTCTGCGGTGAGAATGCTACATTTAGTTCAGATAATCGTAATACCGCTTTGGGATCCTTATTTTCTTTAACGTGGTACTTTAATATATCCTCGGCTTCGGAGAGGATGAATTTCCTCGGGTGGTAGCGATTGTCTTCCTTTCCTCTCTTCATGAGGAAGCCCTCCATGTATCCTGAAGTGTAGTTTTGGCGCTCCGGGTGGCAGAATTCTTCTCTTTGATACTTTGCCCTGATCCACTGCTCTAATAGTATCCTGGAAAGAGATAATAAGACTTTGAGAAGAGTCCTGACTTTTATTCCTAACAATATCCTCACCACGTGGAGACAGATCTACGGTGTTATATCAAAAAACATACTTAACGTTAATTTAGTAGATGAAGACAGTATTACAAATTTATGAAGTATTCAAGACTCAGATTTTTCGCAAACAATTCAAGTACGCAATGGGTAAATTTAAAATTATGTTAAGTTATTTTTTTATTTTATGTGCAACCGCACAAGAGTCTACCAGTTGTAGACACCTCACTAAGGAGCGTTAGAGCAACGAACCCCCGAAATTTCGGTCAATCAAAAAATAATAATTTTCAACCGATAATACACCGAAAATCAAAGCAAATAACAGTAATAGAAGTATTAAAGGCATATAATAGGCAAGGCAGATTTCCGAAACTACCAAAATATGTTTATTATTACATCGCTAGGTGGCAGTAAGGATGCCTTCACCGATGTACAATATTCAACATTATACGTGAGTTATGAAGAGACATATAGATATTCAAGTAAAAAAACAAACCAATAACAAAATGTGGCTTGTTTATGGAACTTACTATTTTGGTAGAGTATTTAGTATGATCTTTTTTACAAATGTTTCATCATTTGCTTGTTATTGTAAATCATATTAGGTTTGAAGAGCTGACAATATGTTTTTAAGTTCGCGATATTATGTGAAAGGAGGAAAGCAACCGTAAGCGGCGTTTTGCACCGTTAGCGGTTGCTTGGTTCCTTTCGTGGTCGCGTTTCGTTAGGGACTGAAGTGTAGGTAGGTAGGTAGGTAGGTAGGAGTGAGCGCTATTCCATTATAAACGGTGTTTGGGATCTCATGGTTCAAGTAATCCATTAAATTATTATCAATAAATTTTACATGTTATTTAATGTTATCATGTTATACATTTTATTGTTACTGTATTTGTAATGTTAAAGTGTTGCTTTGCTTGATTCTCCGTAATGGCAATCTTGTATTATTCTTCTTATATATTGACCTCGAGAAATAAAATAAAGTTTTTTTTTATATTTTTTAAATTTCCGTGTTATTTAGTACAACTAAACGACAATATTTTTTAACCATGGCAGTAGCTGTCGTGCAAGGCCGCAGAAAACCATGACAAAACTGCAGCGACACTCACTCTTTATTTTAATAAAACAAATATAATAATGAGAGTTTATTCCAGAATGTACAAAAATAGTACAAATATTGACAAAATAACAATGCATTCATACATAGAATGGAACAGAAAAGAAACAAAAAATATAGTATATGATAATAAATGTTCATGGGGGATATTTGACAGGCTCCTGTTTTGTTTGAAGGCCATCAGGGGGGACTCCATCCAGGCAACCATGGCAGTGATGATGGTATTCTTCGACTGGCGTAATCTGCGCCATAAGCTTCCCCTGCGGTGGAACAAAGGTTTATTTTAATATACACAGGATGTTAAGGGACGTACTTGACTTACTTTAACCAGTGATTCCTGACATTATTTAGAGAAAAAATGTAAATAAAATTTTGTTCTCCTGTGACTTTTTCAAAATGTCACCGGAAATGTCACATCGAACATCGAAAATGTCACCGGTGACCGTAAATTCATTTACAGTTTTTACTGCAAATAATATCAGGATTTACTGGTTAAAGTAACTCAAGTACGTCCCTCAACACCCTGTGTATATGTTTAATACATTAAATAAAAGGAACTTCAAGGAAGGGTTCTTCAGAGTGAGCTCTTCAGAAAGTTATCTAAAATCGTATCAGAATCTAAAATTTGAACAATATTTACATTAGTTTCAATAACACGTAACAGATTTTTCTTGCATTTTTTAAGTTTTTCTGTTCGAATTTGTGTCGCTGCTTTTCGTTTTTTCTCCAACGCGGATATAATATACTGTGGGTCACGAATGGGCATTGATCTTTTAAATCTAGGATCTATGATTTCTGGTAATAAACAATCCATAAAGAAAGTACTTAATCTGCTTTCCATCTTTTCTCCCCAAAATTTGTCATCTCGTTTTATTATTTCTATCTTTAATGGAATTGCTTCACCCAACCAGACGGCAAAAATACATACAGACTTATTGGAAATGTGAAGTTGACCCTGTACTTGATAATACCAGTTGTGATTTGTATTTGTAAAAAAAATTTTTTTGTTTTTATCTTCCTTCCAGAACGTAATTTTTTTTTTTGCTATTGCTTCTTCAAATAGCATCCCACTAGCAGAAATCGGACATTTAATTTCTAATATTGTACCATTTACCAAACCATCTGGAGTGGCTCCTAAGAATGGGAAAATTTCATCAATAAATAAGCCACAGTCATCGACCACAATATTTTCTTGAATGCAAAGTTGCCTTTTTGCAACTTGCTCATGGTCTCTACCATATTGCACAGATTTTATATTATCTAGAGAGCGGCCGTATAATATTGTTTTAACTAAATTAGCACAACTGATGGTTTGACTTCGTTTACAGATATTACCAAATAAAGAAGCTGTTAACATGTTTCTTCTGCGTTGCAGCCACTCCCCGCTATCAGACTGCAAGACAGTTCGCCTTTCAACTGCCTTCTTTTCACTTTTTGAAATGTCGAGTAGCTTTAAGAATTCTGCCTTAGCACATTCATATGCATCATGTTCCATATCCATTTTTTCGCACAATTCGCCATAATGGATATCAGGTGCTCCTGATTTTGTAAGTAAATGTCTCCCTTGTTTTTTTCGTAAAGATCTTTTATCGTTTGTTTTAGAAGCCATTCTTCTTTTTTTTCTTTTCAATTCTAATCGTTTCAAAAAATTACTAGGGCTCCTGTTGAAAATCTGCTTATGTAAAGAATAATACGGTCGCTTGGAATTGAAAGAAACTACTGCAGCTGCACAACGACCCATATATGACTGTTTTAAAGAATAATTAATTCGTTTTCCACCAATAAATTTTGCAATAACTCCATTGAAACTCTCAACAATATTACTGTCTAAACAATGTACTAGACTCCGGGCATTGTTGACAAGACGAGAATTAGCTTCCATAATTTTTGAAAATATAATATTGTTTTGTAACTTTGGAACGCGATTGTGGTCTAATGTTTTATTTGGATCGATTTTAAATTTGCAGAAGTACAGTAAACAATCTTTATGTTCACCGAAAACATGTTTGGGTCCATTTAATAAATCTTTCCTTAAATCGATAATTTTTTGGTCTAATGTACTATTTGATTGCATCCTATAATTTGCAGCTCCAACTACCGCCTTCCTAAGACGAAGTTTGTTGGTTGAAACAATTTTTCTAAATTCCAAAGGAAAGCCGGTATCTTTCGTAATTTTTTCAATTTGATTGCTGTAGTTTCGAATTAAGTGGTTAGAGCATTCTATTTTCTGTACTGTAATATTGGGATATGGGTGACTACTTCTGATTCTGGCGTAAGTGCTGGAGTCTCCATCGGCAATGAGGGTTGAATATATAAGACCGTACATACTTATCGATTGTTGAAATCCGTCTAAAATTGCTTCAGCTTCCATTCCGCTTGAAGAACCAACATAATTTTTGAAGCATGTGCGCTCGGGCACAGGAATTTTCAAATTTATAGCTCTTGCGCAGTTCGTACAGTACTTATTTTTAACTGCCATGTAAATAATTTTTTTTGTGCGGTAACCGATTATCGTAGCAGCTCCTGAGAGGGCGGAATAGTTGGTTTTATAAGATCGTTTAGACCAACTTGCATCAGCTACTACAGTGATCATTGGCGTCCCGTTTTCATCAACATCGCCGCTTTGAATAGACAGTTTTTTTTCTTCATCGGCTGCCGCAGCCATACTGGTAAATTTGGTTTTCTCCCACCATTCACAAACCTTCTTATGGCATTTTCCATATCCAGCAATAGATAAGGACGGAACTTCAAGGGTAGCACATAGTTCTTCCATGCCCGAATAACCCGATCCTATGCTCATTATTCCCGACACAAAAGATTCGTTGATGCCAATGCCTTCTTGTATGCTTTCGGACGTTTTAAGTTTAAAATGTTTACCACATAACACACATTTTAAATTAAAAGTAGAGTTCAAACCATTTCTATTTTCTGAGGTAAATCGTAAATGCTTTAAATTGCAGTTAAAAAGGGAATCATGTTGACTAATACATGGTAGTTTCATGTGAATGTGCAGGGAAAAGTATTATGCCTACTTTATTTAATTTTTGGAAGCCTTTCCTACGATTTTTTATAATTTTGTTACTATTTTATGTGTAAATATTTAATATTTTTATACTATAGGCTAAAATAGCTTTTTGACATTACACAATTTATGCGAAATAAATTACGCCTATTGATGTTAATCGCAATCTGCATTTGTTGTGTTTGTGTTCGACCCGTACTTAGAGTTTCCTTCCTTATTAATTTAATATTAAAAATAATTATTTATAATCTTTCACATGGAAATATGTACTTGCAAATGAAGGTTAAACATATATTTTACCAAAATTACTTAAAATATGCGCTAAAAACATTCACGAAATACATTTTTTTCTATTTTGCTACAAAACGCTAAATTATGCCTCAAAATGCTATAAAACCCTAAATTTCCAATTGTTAATGCTAAAAAATCTGAAAATTAATGCTAAATTTTGCCATCTCTAAATATAGGTAAATAGGCTATGAGAAATCGTCTTTTCAAACTTTGACACCTCATATCTCAGAACAAGTTAAATGAAGTTAGAACCCTATCCAAATGAGGTGACGAATAGTAAATGCGAGATATTTGAAGTATATAAGTACCTTTTCGACAGTAGTGGCTGATGAACCAATAAGAATATCCTCGTGGTCTAAATCTTCCAAGTTTGGTCCTTTGTGTGCAATATTTACAGTAGACTCATTTGGTTCTATCGTATGTTGGTGTTTTTGCTGTATTTTTTCCTAAATAAAAAAGCAAAAAAAAAATTATATTATGATGAAAAAGTCCAGAACCCCCCCCTCCCCACCACCGTGACTCCAACGCACTCAAATTCATTTGTTGCGCGAAGCATACCTTGTTTGGAGTATTTTTTCCGGCTGCTATGGATAAATCATGTGTTGATCTACAAAGAGAAAAATAATATAATTATTTGAAACTGTACAACACAACACATAGATAGAATATCTTTGATTTGACAATGTGTGAATGGTTACGTGTTTATACGCGGAAAGGTGATAGGAACTAAAAATGATCCGGCGTGAGATGGTAATTTTTGGTTCAATTACCAAACGTGCCCTATGAAAAAACGTCCAATCTCCCACTTAGTCAGAGCGCGTAAAGACAATGAATTCTCTCACACACACTTGCATAAAGATGCCGCCAGTAAACAACATGACGTTAGTGCTAACCGTTAGGAAAAGGAACGCATATAGAATGTTGGATATTACACGTTTCAAAGAATTTGACACTTGAAAATATACAATACGTCAAATTTATATGAAAAAAGAGAATTTGTGAGTACTTACTGTTTTCGTAGCTTCATAAGATTATTGCAATTCTTTAAGTGAGTCGGTATTCTACTTTTAGACCCATTAATGAAACATTTTGATGGCATTTTCGAAATATATACGCCGTAAAACAGGGAGCCTATAGCTCCACCGCCATCACCGGGGGCTTCCATCCCGGAATAAGTAAAAAACTGTGAAATGCGTTGAAACTTTGGTGCAAGATGAAGTATTTATTTAATTGTTAATGTCCACAGATAGCATAACGATAATAAGAGGCCGTACTTCTGCAGATGTGTGTATTATATACATATTTTAAATTAAAAATATATTGTAAAGCCGTTATTAACGCCATAATCATACATCCAAGTTTTAAAAGTGGGTTGTATGGTGTATCAATGTTTTTATTTTTTATAGTCGAATGCCTACAACAACTACAAAAAAAAATAGGCAGACTGAAAAATAATAGTCCATTAATTGGTATAAAAAAATATGAAGTCTGAGAATGACATACGAAAGGTAGTATTAAGCCGTTTTAGGGAGCTGTTTTCCAGCAAATCACCATTATGCCCTATAACCCACTCTTAAGTTAAATTCCACAGGCTCGAATTTTCGTTATTTGTATCATGTTATAAATAAATGTACAAATTATATATAAATAAATGTGTCATAAGTCACGTGGTGCGGGCGAATTCCATATCGCTCAGAGAGAAACGTCACCCGGGAACATTTAAATCATTAATATTATTGTTGGTCTTCCTCATCACTACCTGTCAAACATATTGCGTTTCCCCTTTCGTACATCAACGTTTTGGGAAACACAAGTTATTCTTCTCTGAATCTAAAAGGAATTAGTACCTTGACACAAAGGGACTTAAGATTCGCTATTTTTAATCAGTCCATGGCTGTAACGGGCCAGATGAACAGACTGCATAATTCTGACGTAATCCTATCAGAAAATCAAGTCGCTGATGTTACTCGTTGGTAAAGAATCCTTACTTGTGTATGATTTTTGAGGATACTTTGCAATTCATTAAATTTTATCTTAAATTTGACTGGTAGGACAACGAAAGTTACTTCCAATCAAAGAAATCTTCATGAGACATCGCATGCACCGTAATTTTTTTAGTCAGTTTGGCGTTAGATATAATGGCAGGCCATTCAGATGGTGCCCAAATTACCCTTCGTCTAATAAATTACTTGATTGTAACTGGCACCGAGTCCAACGGCATCATTGTGTGTCCTGGCACAAGATAATTGATAGTTATTTCCTTAATAAATACAGCACTTTTCAAAAAATAGGAAATCGTGGCTAGCGTTTCCAATTTTGTTGCACCTTCCTTTTCCACCTGTTTCTCCCCAAATAAAACAGTACACGGTTTTGGAGCAACTCTATAGGGAGCATTTTTTTTATATAAGTATTACTAGTTCACACTCTCTGCATGAGGAGTCTTTAGAACCTTCTGTAAATTAAAACTAGCACATTAAAAGTTCTTCTTCTACCTCTTGTTCGATTAGTTAAATGTGATTTTGTAAATTCAACCCCGTCAGTTAAATGGTGTTTATAAACTTCACTTTGTAATCTTATATTTTGTTCTTCCGGTGCCAATTTTTAATCTTTTCACAAAAGAAACACTTAACTTATCCTTTTTTGGAATGTTAAATTTTTATTTTTTTTAGAAAAAAATACGTAGACTTGAGATATTCTCAGTCTTTCCCTCTTCAGACAAATACGTAGACTGGAGATATTCTCAGTCTTTCCCTCTTCAGACAAATACGTAGACTTGAGATATTCTCAGTCTTTCCCTCTTCAGACACATACGTAGACTGGAGATATTCTCAGTCTTTCCCTCTTCAGACAAATACGTAGACTGGCGATATTCTCAGTCTTTCCCTCTTCAGATAGTACTCTTCTATACAACACTTAAGATTTTTTGCTTGGCCAAAAATTTTAAACACAAATCAAACGAAAAAATAAAAATGCATTTATTATTACTTCAGTTGCTGCATTCTGTGCTATCTTTTGAGAGTACGTGAGGACATGTGTTTTAAACAAATTCAATAAAAAAAATGATAATCGTCAAATTGCCGCTTATGATCTTTTGCCGGGAAAGGCTTGGTATGATGAATTCAAATATATTATAATTTCATATAATACTTGGAAAGCCATTTTACCTATATAAACTGAACCAACCAAAAGAATAAATTTCCTAAGAATGACCACAAAAATGCAATGAGTAATTTAGCATTTAAAACACAAATATGACCGCAAACCTATCCGATGACGTAAATACAAAATCTCAATCCACCATCGACACTGATACAGGGTATTGTGTTTGAATGAGACTGTTAATGCGGCCTGATAACATTACAGGAAGCTCCAGCACAAAAACCAGGAAATGATGTGTTAAAATAATTATAACTGGTTCTCCCTAATAGTGTCTGGGAATAGATATGTGCCTAAACTACTGTCAGACCAAAATATGATTAACAATACTGCCTGCTACCTAATATGCTCCAATCTTCTTGCAAGCCACTTATGCCACTGCTGTCAACGTCAGTATTAGTATTCACAGCAAGCCGCCAACGCCATGTAATAGAATGGCATTTCACCTAAAGTAACCAACAATTATGACATTTGTGGCATCCGTGATAAAAATTAAGGTTAGCGGAATTTTTACAGATAGCAGTCCTGTTAACATATTGTTCATTCAACACGACTAATGACCATAAAAAAATGCATTATCATTCACTGTTGAAAGTGAAAACAATAATGCTTACAAATACACTTTTTTTATTGCCACTGATAGTAAACAAATATAGGATTGAATGAATAATTGTTTGTTTACATTAAACATTGGGAGATAACACAATGCCCGAGAATGAAGCTACATATCACCTTCTCACAGCATTGAGATAGTTGCCCCAACATTAGAGAATGTAAGTAAAGCTCCAAGTAAAGCAATTGAAACATTCATAATAGCAGGGATCCTTAAAAGTGAGATAAAAACACATCAGGTTTATTGTTTTCAAAATCTTCTGTGAATTTACTGCAGGGAAATTTTGTGGAAATATATCTAAGAAATGTTATATCTTATAATTTGTTTACATGGTAATGAATGATGTTGACATTGAATGTGCATTCTCAAATACTGCCCGTCAGGCGGACATCGTAAAGTTATCCGTAAACCAACAGTAGTAAAACAGAAATTGGAGTCTATAAGACTTGTGCAGCAAGTCAGATAGATCTGATAAGGGACACAATCAGCCAGAGCAAACACTCACACTAAATCTTTTCAAATGTATCAAACATCATGAAGACGAGAAAACATCATAAATTAGAAGCACGGATGCAGAAAATACAAGACATGTCTTCGAGGGATCTAGTATGACTTGAAATGGATTTAGCTATTTCAATGACTAGATCTGAATATCCAGGAACTTTTGCCTTCCCATGCTCTTCCCAGGCCCCCACCGAAAGTTTTACACTGTTCATGCTAACCTGTTGCTATCAGATGTCATTAATTGCAATATTACAGCAGGAACAATAAACAAATATGTGGCACCGCACAATAGTTTGGAAACAGTGGAACTATATACATAAATTTTGTTGCGAGGCTAAAGAATGTGGGAGAGAAAAGGTAGGGAATTAATAAATGATTAATATTGTCAACCAAATGGACAATAAATCAAACGAATTGGTTCCTTAATTAAGGTCCATATTCCAATTTTACTAAATCGAGGAAAGATTGAGATAAGACTATAAGAAGGCTCATCTAGTATTTTCTACACCGATGGTAAAACTCAATTTAAAAAAAAAAAAACGACACTTGATAACAATATCATAGGGAACACAATGCAGTATTTGGAAGTTGGACATAATACACGTTTTATCAGTGGAACATTTAATAGATTGCGCTCACTTCTGTGGAGGTTAAAAAATCTATTTCCAGACTGAAAAATACTCTTTTTTTTTGGGTTGACATTATTTTGTTATTTCTGTCCAGGTTGTGATACCTCCCAGACAGCCATGACATTAAAACATTCTCAGAATCAAATCTAATAGCTGAAATTCAGAATGTGGAAAAATAATTCCTTCCCACCATCAAATCAATGTTTGCAAACGGAACTACGTATTTCTGAGAATAAAATAATAAATTGTGTATTGTAGAGCTTTGCCACAAAACAGGTTTTAAATATTATGTACATATTATAATATTTACTTCTGTATCAAGTAAATTTGTTATTATTTTTTGCCATCTTCGTACCATTAACTTCTCAGATGTAGAATTGACTAATCTGAACAATATTTTAAAGTAAACTCATCTAAGCTTACATTATATTTTTTGGTGACTGGATAACTCATCAAAATGACAATTCAACACACCTTTAAAAAGTGATATAAAGTCATGAAAAGTGATGAAATAAAAACTAGGTTATATGTTTGTTTTTATAGAATTTATATCACATTTTAAGATGTGTTGAATTGTCATTGTGTTGAGTTATCACGGAACCGTTTTTTTCCAGTTACAACATAGACATTCAAATTAATAGAACAGCCAATCAGTGAAAGGGGAACAAACCAAGATGCGCGGTGTTACAGTCTCCCTTTCTGGGATTTGTCAATAAAGATATCTGACAGTAAACAGGCAACTCGCATTGTAATATCATTATTCAGTACTCGAAAATAGAATCTGCTATCGAATTACTAGTCCTTTTCAAATTTACAATTACAAAACCTAAATTGGGTTTACAAAAGTTAGGGCTTGTTTCTAAAATTTTATATTTTGTTACACTATTTAGTGAAGATACTTTTACAAATGTGTTATAATTTACCCACCTCACTCATTTTAAGCGACGCCACGCCAGGTGGTTTGTTTAAAAACGAACATTGCATACAGAAGTCCCATGATGTACTGCGCTGCAAACCTTTGCCTTATTTTACTTTTCTGTGCAGAGTCTGGTTATTTCAATGTGCGCTCTTCGGAGGTCAACGTATGTCTGATGTCATAGTTTATTCAAAGCATTCTCGAACCATCCTGGTGCCAAAATTATGGTCACGTGGTTTGCCTCCAGCTCGTCGATGATACCCAGATTTTATGTTAATTAAATGGCCAAGTCTATAAATTTGGATGTCTATGGGTTACCATAATTTTTCAATTTAATATTATTTGAGTCACACAGTTAGAAAAACTTGATAGTAGAAATGTACGTAGACACCATGTATGAATCTGAACGAAGCAAGAATTGTGTGTGAGAAGAAATTTTTTTTTTAAAGAAAGACAAACATTCTTGGGTTACGAATAACCTGACAATATTTGAAAATCTCCTGGATGGATGGAAAAAAGTTGTCAGGAAAATATATGAAGTACAAGTAGAAGGAAGAAGTCAGGGACGCACAAGAAGACATGGTACGATCAAGAGAATAAAATACTTGAGGCAGCTCATGTAACAAAAGAGTATGAATGAATCGAAAAGTTTGTGCCAGTGTTGTTATTTGGTTGTAGTTTCGATACCGTCCACCAGATGTCGGTAAAATGTGTAGATCTAAGTTCTTATTATACAGTTAACGTAGTTTTATGCTTTTTCTATAGCTGGTGGTACTTGCACCATCTGACAGAGATAGCATGTCAGTTGTACCCGAATATAGATTGTTATGTTACGAGTATAGCCGATCTCTAGATGGGGAGTTCACTTCCAGTTGCTTCCCTCGTTGGAATAACTTATAGCCTCTGATAGAACGGACATACGTTCTGCAAGACATTCATTGTAATTATCTTACGATAATGAAGTACTCATAATCTTTGACGAACCAAAATATTTATTGAATACTCCCGATCTCAAGTGTATTCCATAATAAGAAGATTAATAAACAGTACACCAGTATATAACACCCTGCAAGTGGTGTAATCATTAGTTAGTAATTAAACTGCAGCCGCTTCTGGCCACAGGCAAATATACCTAACAACATACAAAACACTAGCACCACTAGCGGAAAACCGTCCCAGCTTGAACCAAAACTTGACGCACTACCTGAAAATAAATACAGAGCAACATAAAAACCCTGGATAAACTTACTGCGGGTCGTTATCCTGCGGCCTCCTGTAGCACGGCGGCACCCTGTCCTCGTAGCGTGCGCGGGCGGCGTTGTTGCCGATCTCCTGCATCCGCTCCACCTGCGAGTCCTCCCAGCGGTCCAGCTTCAGGTGCTTCACCTTGCTGATGTGTGCGCCCATACTACGGTGGACGCCAGCACACCGCATGCACACAAAGATGCCCAGGTTGTAGGACGCCCATTCGGGATCTAAAAAAGAAGTCAAAGACCGATGTAGATACCAGGTCATGTATCCATTGGAATATTCCATATTCGAATCTTGTTAGATACGGAATCATAATAATTGTATTCGTAGAAAAATTCCATATTCGAATGTTTGATACCGGATCATGTACCCATAGAAAAATTCCATTTTCAATTCTCGGTAGATATCAGACCACGTATTCTACCCTCATTGCTTTTTGCATTGCAATCCTCAATAAATATTAAGGGGTGTTATAGTCCCACTAGTTCTGAAGAGTGGAGACTCTTATGTGGTATTTATATTTAAAAATTAAAATTTCCATTACACTTGCATCCTGCCATACGTTATAGCTGATAAGAATGTTATCATAATTTGGATTTCATGTACAAACAAAAACAAGTTATTAATATTTTATATGACTATAGGTACATACTACAGGTGATCGTTTACAAATACCCTATAATATTAATAATACGACCAACTCCAGTAAAATATTGGCAATATCAACAACTCTAGCCGCTTGAGGCGCTAGTGCAGCATATTGACTTTGACATTCCTTTCAATGGCGGCAAATTAAATTTATTTAGAACTTGGTGGCAGTGTTTTGCGCTTTCTAATTTGTATTTTTTATTAATACTGATAAAAAAATATATAAAAATGTTCCAAAAAGTAGGTTTCGTGTGTGCAGTTTACGGATGCAATAATGAACACAACAAAAACATTCCCAAGTCGTTTTCAAGATGCCAAAAAACATTGACAGGTTTGTTGGTGAAATATAAAATAAGTTCATTAAATCCTAGCATATAAAATATTCTTGATTACGTAAAAAGTGGATTATACCTTGAAAATATAGTTATACAAATTTTAAGGCTAATTCAGCAAAGCTGTGTTAGTTCCATGTAGCATTTTGTGTTCATATTGAAGTTGTATATAGTTAAGGCTAATTCAGCAAAGCTGTGTTAGTTCCATGTAGCATTTTATGTTCATGTTGAAGTTTAATACAGGGTGTATCGGCACGTACCCGACAAACTTTAACCAGCTATTCCTTAGCACATTTGGAGTAAAAAATGTTATGGGGCACTTTGCTGTCCGGTAACATTTTTTTTAATAAAAAATTTACTATTCATATTTTCACCACATGTCACCAATGTTTTATCCTTTGTCAAAGTTTGAAAACCCATCTGGCAATATTTTGTTCGAGTTTCGTTGAATAATGTACGTACGTACCTACGTTGGCGCGCTTTTACAATCACAACGAAATGGCACGGCACCATTCGTCTCATTTTTAACTATTATTATTTAGTGTGTACGAAAGAGCGAGGACACTTTTTGACACACTTGCTAATAACAGCTGCTGAACACGAGATACAATGCAAATGACAGTGACGGAGTGTGGATTTTTTATTTATTTTTTTTGTTTTTAATGGAAAAAAAATGTTACCGGACAGCAAAGCGCCCATAACATTTTTTACTCCAAATGTGCTGAGGAATAGCTGGTTAAAGTTTGTCGGGTACTTGCCGATACACCCTGTATAGTTAAGGCTAATTCAGCAAAGCTGTGTTAGTTCCATGTAGTATTTTGTGTTCATGTTGAAGTTATATATAGTTAAGGCAAATTTAGCAAAGCTGTGTTAGCTCCATGTAGCATTTTGTGCTCATGTTGAAGTTATAAATCATGGTAAAACACTTTTTTTTTAAAGCGTTTTGTATTTTCTAATATACCTATTAAATATATTGAAATCTTTTTGTAAAATTTCTCACAATTATATAGTAAGTATTTTATTACCTTTCTAAACCATCAAAGAAAGAGATAATAATTTTTTTTCGATTTATTTTATTTTTCAATGTTAAACAAATAATAATTTCAGATAAAATACATAAAAAATTATGAAAGAAAACGAAGGGGCACAACTCATGCCGCTAGGAGGCGCTAGTGTAGCATGTTGCCATCAGAATGTATGGGAAATATCAGAAGTTGGAGGTATTATTAACTCCTCGGGCTAATTTGTTCAGTTTTGGGAACACACAGCTCAATTAGTTCGCTTTTCGGAATAGTTCATATGGTCTCGAAAAAATCGTTGAGTGTCCCTTACCGCCACAGTCCTCTGTAAGATATCTCAGTTATTTTCATTAAGGTGTTTTTATGTTTTTCTGTTTATTTATGTTTATCTCTGTATATATCTTAAATTTTAAATGGAAACTTCACTGGTTAATGAAACATGTAATTATTCATATAAAATTGTAAAAACTGTTTGTTTCCCCAAATACAAAAAAACATGGCCAAAAAGTGCCTTTTATTTTATTTTGTGGATGTTCAGGCATAAATATTTAAATCTTTTCCGAACATTTTATAAATAGGTAAGTTTTTAGATTCTCACGGCCAAAAGCATTTTTGTTGTTTGTTTTTGGGGTGTTATGCCGTGTTGCGCTAACTCCTTCTTTAGCCGACGTTTCGGACAGCGTTACAGTGTCCATCATCAGGGCAGATCCGAAGATGTGAGGATCTTCGGATCTGCCCTGATGATGGACACTGTAACGCTGTCCGAAACGTCGGCTAAAGAAGGAGTTAGCGCAACACGGCATAACACCCCAAAAACAAACAACAAAAATTTTATAAATAACTTAATTTGCCACATTGTACAATAAAATTATAACCGAAAATGGGTTCGTAAGTAGGAGATTTTGAACTTTAAAGCAGTTTTCATAAGCCTTATACATTATTTTTTTCTGGGTAAGCCCTTAAAAAGGGCTTTTCTAAAAAATACTCGATTATTTCAAAGGCCAAGATGTATTCTACTCGCAGTATTTAATTAAAGCATCTGAAACATTTCTAGGCGACCAAATTTTCAAACCAAAAACACATGATTTTGCATTACTACGTATGGCATCGCCTTAACATTAATTTGAAAAGAGATTAAAATGAAAAATAAATAATTTATGTAGGTATGTACCTACAAACACACAAAACTTGAGATTTTTTACTTGTATGTAATACGTTCCTAATAAAGTATTTAAAATGTAGATAAATATGACATAATTTGATAGCCTTATCACGTAACTACTACATTATTTCGGAAATCTATAACTGAAGAATAATGACAGAAATGACACGATAAAAGTATAAAAAAGGATTTGTACAATTTCTAGAACAATCAAACCAATGTTTAAAGTTGAATGTAAACGATACACAACGAAAATATTAATAATATTTCACAAGACAATCGAATAACAGGATATGAACATCAACAATTCGCGTAGGTTACCTACCTAGGTACCCTACTCATGGGGAAAATTAAATAAATAATAATAAAAGAGCGACGGAAATTGATTTATAAATAATAATGCCCCCTCTTAGAATGCTCCTCGGAATGTTTGGTGTTGTGATCAAATATTCCAACAAGCAAATTTGTGTGATAAAAGGCGACTCCGTCCAATCTCGATATTATCAAAAATAACAAATCACTCTTCGTTTGACATTGGCCACAACCGTTACGTTATTTTTTTATGTCATTGACTGAAATATTATATTATTAATCTTAACCTCAAACGAATCCTTAGCAATTTACTAATGGGGTAATAAAGTAATATAATAACACAACAGCTTACAATGTGGGTTTTATAATAAATGTAGTGGTAATAGTAATAAAATGGCAGGATGAAGTCAAACCCACGAGGGTGATGAAAATAAACAAAAATTTGGCGCCAGGGTCGTTGACCTCCATAAGCATGGAAGCATTTACAATTTACGCCCCCCCTTGCAAAGGCAACCCTCCGAGGGGAACGTAATTACTAACACAAAACCATCACTAAACACACCGAAGATATTATATTAAAACAATAATTCCACGACGTACTTTTACTTCCGCAGTCGGCACAGACGTTGTTTCCCGATTTTTTCAATAACTCGAGCAATATTCTCTCATTTCGGTCGGCCATCGCGAGACTTTTGCGTGAATGACGTCGCGACAGTCACAGCGCCCGCAACGCAATTCCACTCTGATTAGAACAGTACAGCACTATTTTATCAGTTTAAACCCAACGTACATGAGCCAGTATCGCTTCAAATCTTTTATATTCCGTAGTTTTTTTTAAATTTTATGATAGTCTCAAAGACAACTATTTATTAAATAATTGCCTTTTTCCGTAGAATACCCCCAACCCAACTCAAAATATCTGAATGTAGTAAGTTTCACCTTAACTTATCCTGATTCATTGCACTATTTCCTACACTAGTTCTAACAGAACCCGTAAAATAATAGTTTTGAATAAGATTTTTTATTATTTACCTATTTATGTAAAATAATACTTAACATATTCTAAAAACTCTCGGAACGACGCTATTGTTATAAAATAAAATATATTTTACAAAAACAAACGAATTTAAAAAGAGGGGGAAAAGAAATTGGTAAGGAACTCGTACAAATTCACAAATTTAATTAACGTTTGTGAATCCAAATAGATAATATTATATTGATGAATAGATCATACGACAAGTTCTTATTTGACGAATTGTACACATATCAACAGAAAACTTGCACAAATGAACTAAATGAACGAAAATGAACGAACACACAAATGAGCGAAAATGAACAGAAATGAACGAAACACAAATGAACGAAATGAACTAAAATAAATCAAACGACATTTCAGAGAAAATTAATATCTCGATGACCTTGTTATTATAATATTAGGCTTATGTAAGTAGTGCTTTATCGGCATGTCTGCGGTCAGTGTGAGCGAGACGACCACAACATGTCTCCCGATTCATTGGTCTTGAAATGGAATGCATGAGATTTTGTTTTTGTGCGTGACGCATGATGTCGGTAGTGGGATGCGTAATCCAATTTGCCTTCCAATTTCATGGCAATACGTTAATTTTGATAAAAATAATATTGGCATTACATTTTTAATTCACTTCGAATCTATCTTTACTTCAGATCTTAATTATATCCCGTCCTTCCGCCTTCTAACAATAACATTATGACAAATAAAAAAAAATTAATGACGATATTTAAATAAGAAATAAATACCATTGACGGTTGGTCATTAGGTCGTTATTCACCACGCACTGACGCACTACAGAATGTTAAACTTTTAAAAACAATTTCACCCAAAGGGACAATAAATTGGGCAGAAAGAACTAGAAGCTGAAATAATGATAATAATTACCTAATCATGGAGGAAAGAAGGGAGACGGAGAACCTAATAGAATAGGTAAAAGTTTTTTAAATAATACCATCTAGGTAGTTACCTACTTGTATGTATTTTTTCCCTAAAAAATAGTGGCCCAATACATCTTCGGTATTCGCATCAAAATTTCAATAATTTATTCACTGGATTCACGATTACGAAAATAAAAAATGTTTTAGTACCTACCTACCCTTTGTTGTTGTTACTTGGAATCACTATTGTTTGAAATGTAATAGCCATTGAATAGAGAATAACATATTTTATTTATTTAATCATTAGTAGTAAGCAGTACGGAACTTAGTAGAATGTAGTTTTTTAATATCATTAGCCTTTGTCGTCTTTGGGGATGCTGTGTGGAGGGTATGCGGTGCAAGGCGATGTTCCGAGAAAGAGTTGTTGGAGCGGTCAAAAGATTTCCCTCAACCAGGCTCTCCCGATATGGCCCGCCACGCAGTTGGTGGGCAGACGCATACGCCGCCTAGATCCGGATAAACCTCACCCCATGAACCCGGGCACCCCTGCTGAATCACCGAACGTAGTGAACCTGTGGACCTTGAAGTGACTTATGGCAGAGGTGTTGGTTATCCAATAAATGGTTTATATATATATATTTAGATAATGTGCATGACTAATGATTATTATTAGATTTTACTTGAATTCCACACAAGAGTCACAACCTTGGGACTATGGCATTCCTAATAGGGGTATGTTGCAAGGCGGAAGGTAGTGTGGATGGGAAGGAGATAGGAGAGGAAGGTGGGGGAAGTACCTAACTCTTTAGATCTGTTCACCAAACACGGCTAGAGCAATTTCAAGCAAAGCTTCCATTCTGAATGGTGGTCTTTCCACTCCGAATGAATTAATATTGTAAAACACCACAAATTAATAAAATAAAATAGACTTGCGCACAAAGGGTTTTTGGAACCGCAATCATCAGATTCATAGTCAACATTTTTAGGTAACATCAAAAGTACTTACTTTACAAACATAAATAAATTAAATACAAATGTACATTGTATAGGCATCCAAAAGAGAAACTAATTAATGAACAAACATACTTGTTTATTTAGTTTACATAGTTTTATTCTTCATCGGTAATAGCGGCTTCAGATGTTTTTTAACAACAAAAATTGTTTGATATAAATTGTTCAACTTTGTTGAAAGAGTGTTCACACTGACTTGTCAATATGCTTTCAAGTGTTTCAAGTTGATCAACTGAAATTGAGATGTCTGAACCCGCTATAACCACAATATCAATAGTAAAGGTGTTTGACTCTCATCATCGTAATTGGAGAGTTCTGGCTGCCTTTGGGAAACACCTGCATAACTGACTGTCTTCCTCTAGTTCTTTATACCAACATTCCTTCTCCTGTAGTTTTGTTTAGACATACATACATTATGATACAAGTGATAAGGTAGGTAATTAAATTATGCATGGTTAAAGTACCTATGTAAGAGGTACTTTAACCAATATGTCAGTAACTTCGCCTGGGATGAGAACTGTTCTTCATTTTAACTAATGATGAATGTGAGAAATAATAATAAAAAGGTAGAAAGTATATGGAGAAATAAAGAGAAATTTAGAAATCAAGAATAATTTGCTATCAATTTGTAATTGACTATTAATAAAAGTTGAATGAAAAATGAAGTGTAAGTAGTTTTAAAATAATTTATATCACACTAAAAATGTAATAAATTAGTTTTGTATGTTAGCAGTTTTAAGTCAAGTAATTTGTCATAGTGGGTATATGGAGAGTGGAAGGTACTGTATCGCCCTGTATACTGTATCGCCCAGGTGTAAGACCACCATTCAGAATTGAAACGCTGCTCCAGAGGAATGGGAGCATTTGAGACTTGTGCAGTAATAACATTAAAAAAAAAATGTTTCTGCGCTAGTAATTAGCGAATTATTTGCAGCCTGGTATTATTTGTGCCTGGTACGCTTCGTCGGAACGTTTAAACCAATGATGGATAGCAGTAGGACTGCCTATTTTATTATTAAGCATAATAAAATAGGTAAAAATAATAGACCAATAGATAAAAAATAAAATAAAAATCATAAACTCATCAATAGATCTGACAATATACATCTCTTTTGTAAAGTTAACATATTATTTGTAGCTTTGTGTATTTCGTAAATAAATATTTATTATGAAAAAGCCACTTGCAGTTGTAAGCAATCTCACAAGTGAGGCTGTTACACCCCCAATTTTAAATGATCTTTCAGGGTAGATCTCACTCTTATCATTTGATTATCCAACTAATCGTTGTAAAGCTCTCGATTAGTTGGATTAATTATTATATCTCAGCAATTATTTAGGTTCCCCATCTCCTTTCCTTTTCCACTATCTTCACCCTCACAATATACCCCGATTGGGGATGCCGTAGCCTCACTGGCTCCATACACTTGAGACTCTTGTGCAGTTTCACATTAAAAAAAGTTTTACAGAATTATTGTATGCAAGTAGTCGAATTCTGTACTTTGTAGTAGCGATGAGTCGTTCATGAGTGAGCTACACAATTGAGCTAGCTCTTTTTGATGAGCCGTATTCCAACGACTCCCAGTAAACTGTACCACGGCTCTATTGAACGATTACTCTTTTTTATCAGGAGATATTTTTGAAAAATAGCACCACTAAAATTATCCAGGTATTAATTGTTATTGCATACTCAGAGAGGTGAATGGCGTCTGACATCTGGACTTGGACATATCTACCCATACCTATTAACTACCTAGCATATTATTTTATTGAGAGCTGGGAAGCCATACTGAAGGAGCCATATTGGGCGAGTCGTATCGTGCACTATTCTCATAGCTCATATGCTCTGAGCTCATGGCTCCCATAAAAAAAGCTACTTTTTTCAGAAAAGAAATCTGCAGTAATTTTTTCCGCCCCCCCCCTGCTTTAATTTATTTTCAAAAATACTGTATTATATACAGATTAGATTGGTTCTAACAAAAAAAAAAATGGGAATAATATAATAGAAAAATGAAATAACAGATCAAGGGCCATTATTAGTATGTAACTGCACTTACAAAAGTGTAGCCAACATCGTTCACTCATATTTATATATTTTTTCCTACTTCTCTTGATTCTGCGTAAAATACATAATGTAATATCTACAATAATATAATGTACACTCCTCTTCCAATCACAAGCTAATGCTACTCTGGAAGAGTAGTATTAAATATTGTCATTGTAAATTGTAAACCTTATTACTTATATGTACTTTTTCCTTTAATAAATTAAAAAAATATATATATTACTGCTAATCGGGTAATATAAATGCGTAGCGCCCCACCTTTGTTTCTATCGCTGAAGAGATAATACTTTATTCTATTGTTTCTGTCTGTACACCAATCCCATAACTTTCATTGGCTCCTGGTCTGTGCAGTGCGATCGTAGCTTGGCGACAGTCAGCACGCTTTCATAATAATATTTGGATGATTTGGATAGTGCCGTTTTTGTGCAAAATCACCTCAAGGGGACTGTACAAATATATGATACATTTCTACAATTATCTATCTTATTACTAACCATAGAATAGTCAAACTATTATCAATTTTTAGCTAACAGATTACATCCACCGGTTCGCCGATCACCAATACAAAGCCATATGTTAAATGCATTTGATTGATGAACGTGATGCTAGAATATACATATGTTATTATTATTATATATTTACATTTTATCCAGGCAGATAATATACAGTACCATACTTACCTGGTAGGTCACTTGAGATTAACACTGTTTATTGTTTATTAGAAAAATCTAGATACGGTTCGAAGGCACAGGACATATTTCCACACATGACCCATGACCCTTCTGGAGTACCCCAGGGTTCAGTGCTGGGGCCCCTACTTTTTAATTTGTTCATCAAAGATGTTGCCAAAATAATAGAATCATTCGGACTTCTTTCCCATTGCTATGCTGACGATCAGCAAATCTATTTCTGTGCACGGAATGAGAAACACAAATTAAAAGATATCACTGTTGCCATAACAGAGTGGATGTCTTTGAACAAACTAAGATTAAATCCATCCAAAACAGAGTTTCTATGGACAGCAACAAAAAAGCACCAGTCAATATTAGACAAATCTCCTCTCATTACTTCTGCCTGCAACATCATCCCTAAAAATTACATTAAACTCGTAAGTATTCATCTAGATGAAGATCTTTCAATCAAATTCCAAATTAACAAAACAGTAAGCGCAGGCTTCTTTCACCTGCGTCAAATCAAATCTATAAGAAATATTCCGGCTAACGCCACAAAGATGTTGGTAAACTCTTACGCTGTATCACGACTCGATTATTGCAATGGCATATATACAAGTCTCCCTAAAATATACACTGACAGACTTTTCAGTTTTCAATGCTGCAGCAAGGCTGATAACCGTTGTTTCCAAATATTCCCACATCTTACAACATTTTCGGAACCTTCATTGGCTTAAGTGCCCTGAGAGAATACAATTCAAACTCTGCTGGATGGTTTTCAAAGCCATACGTGACATGGCGCCACTCTACTTGTCGGAACTGTGCATTCCAAACGATGTTAATATTAGGCAACCAACCCTTCAATCAACATCTTCAACAGCCATAGGTAAACTCTCAGTACCTATGCGCAATCCCAATACCAATTTTGGAGAACGGGCTTTTGCAGTAGCAGGCCCAACAGCTTGGAACAAACCCGCTTCACATTTGCGAAAGATCGACAGCTCATCTGAGTTCAGAGCAAAACTAAAGACTCACCTTTTCAACTTGTCATATCCAGAATAATAACTGTTTTTTTTTGTTTTTTCAGTTGTATTTCTTTGCTTAGTGCAGGGGATTTTTCTCCTTGACCACCCACTTTAATGTAATAACCATTTATTATACGTAAAGTATTTTTGTAATATTTTATACCTTACCACTGACACCACGGGCAGAAATCACAACAATCTATAATCACTTAAATATGTATGTTAGTCGTAAATCTCTAGTTTAAGCAGTACTTGTAAGTCATATTATAGCGGTGTTGTGTAAATACCCTTTCGGTCATAAAAAAATGTATAGTTTTAAGTTAAGTTGTAAATCACTCAACATTAATCTTAGTTATTATACACTTATTATATTACTTATTTTTCACTAGCTACGAAATTTAGTTATAAGCCAAAAGTAATAGGAATAAATTAAATGCATAAATTAAGTTGTTAAGCGCCCTTGAGGTGATTTTCTTACGAAAATGCCGCTATACAAATAATCCAATCATTATTATTATAGGTAATACAAGAGTGCTACTCTCAGGCAGGTGTATTTAATTTAAGGGTATGAAAGCTTAAAAAGGTACATTTTTAGATTAGACCTTTTAGTTCCAGAGGGAGTTTATTCCAAGACTTCGGCCCAGATGCTCCGAAAGCGCGATCACCAAACTTAGTATTTGGCTTGCGCTTAGGTTCCATCAGTCTGCCTATAGCTGATGATGTTGCTGATCTAAGAGTGACTGCCTCAGATCAGTGTTTTCCAGAACGCTAGTTAATGCTTAGTTCAGAGATTAGGGTGGGGGCATTTCATTGATGGATTTAAACACCATCCAGCACAATTTGTACTGGATTCTTTCAGGGCACGTGAGCCAATGAAGGTTAAGAAGGTGTTCTGAAATGTGCGAATATTTAGCTACCCTGATTATGAGCCATGCTGCTGCATTAAACACTGATTGAAGCTTGTCAGTTTGATATTTTGGAAGGCTGGCGTAAATGCCATTGCAGTAATCGAGACGCGAGACTACGTAAGAGTTGATAAGTAGTTTTGTTGCCTCTGTAGGAAGGTTTCTTCAGACAGACTTGAGTTGTCTTGGGTGAAAAAAAACGGTGCTTACAGTCAGACATTTAGCTATACGGATCTTGAGACTATTGATTTCGTTTGGAGCGCAGTAAAAATAAACTTGCTGATTGTCAGCGTCACAGCGAGACAAGAGATCATATGACTCGATTATTTTGGCTATATCATTTGTAAAAAGGATGAAGAGAAGTGGACCCATAACGAATTCCTGGGGTACCCCTGAAGAAATGGCTTGTAAGTGATTGAATAGATAGGATGCCAGCCAAGTGACTGGTTATTTGTGCATTTGTGTCTTTGTTTTTATTATCGATGAGAATAACACCTAAAGATGACAAACATTTTAAACAACACATTAATTTTAATGGAATAACTTTTTGAAACTTTTTGAAGAAGAAGATAATACTAATAAATCTAAAGAAATCAATATAAAAAACAATAAAAAGTTAACAGTAATCTCAACCGGGAATAGAACTCAGGATCTGTCTTACCGGGACAAAGTCTCTAACCACTCAGTCATTGGGGCCTAATTATTTTACGTCATTTTTGTCAATCTCATATTTCAAATTCAGAATTAACAATATTATCGTCAAATAATTTTTAATTTAATTTAACTAATTTTTTGGTTAAATTCCAATTCACACCGTTACCTTTTTTTATTTTTCTGCATATTGTTCTGTTTCATGTTTATTTTAGATTTACATATTAGTATTAACCAATTCAATCTTCTGCAATGATAATATTATTATTATTTATGGTACATTATTTTCATTTGCAGCTTGGTGACAGTCGACACGCTTTCATGCCATATCTCTCATTGTTTCTACTATTTATGAAAAGAACACATAAAAACGGCCAATATTTTAAGTTGATTTATTGCTTTGGAACACAATAATTTTATTATTATTCACGGTACTATTATTTTCATCTGTTACTAGTTTATAACAGGCCCTGCATTTCATTCATGAACTGCATGTAAGCGTCGTCTTTGGTCGGAGCACCCGGAGGTTTCTGGGTCACGTCCACAAGCTTCTTGAGATCCACCACCGGCCGCTGGGGACCCGGCTTCACCTTCTTGTTGTCCTCCCTCTTAACTCTCAGAGCCGAAGGCACAAACCTCGTGACATCAGCTGAGAGATTGCGGATCTGGGGTTTAGCTGTGATCGTGGCACTTTGCGGTTGGCCTTCTTTCCTGTTAATGAGCTGAGGAGCGGCAGACAAAACGGGCAGTGGGAGGGTGATGGGGTGTTGGATGTTTTGGCCGAGAGGGCGCGGAATTGGGAGGGGCAATCCTCGAGGAGGGAGGCCAGGAGGCGGGCCTGGCGGGAGGCGGATTAGGCGCGGAGGGAGACCCGGGGGAGGGCCTGGAGGAACACCCCTGTTTGGAGGGGGGAGAGGCAAGGGAATCCGCAACCCTGGTGGGGGCATCCCTAAAGGCCGCAAAGGAGGTGGCCTGAGCATAGTCCCCATCAGCGGAGGAGGATGAGCTGCCATACTTGGTCCCTCCATCCCCGTAGTACCCGGGGGACACATCATGTGAGGAACAATCATTCGGTCATCTTTATCTGCGGGATGATCTTCCTCTTCGCTGTTAGATTCTTCTAGTTGGCGTTCCGACAGCCTGTTGTTCAGGTCGGCTTGTCGGTCCATCTCCCTCTTCTTGTGGACTTCTTCCATTTCCTTCATGAACTCGTCGATATTCTGTCCCGATAGTGCCAACATCCGCTGTTGCAGGGATGTTGGTTTGCTGGTCATAGCGGCTGCCATGGGAACCACTCCCATGGGAGGAATTCGATCATCGGAATCATGAACTCTGTCATCGTGATCCATTGGATGAGACTCGTAGTCCATTTTGTTCTGACGTCTGTCCATATCCCGCTGTGAAAAATCATTATAATTAGTTTTGTACTTATTTTTTATAAATTTACATATTTTTTTAAATAGTATGTTTACCTTTCTTTCAATCTCAATTTGATCTGAAAAACGTAATGTCTTTTGTCCAGTTCTTCTCGACGCGTTCTTATCATCATTTTCCATATTCTCCTCTTCGGCCAGATCGGCCAGGGAGGGCGGCGGCCCGGGGGGTACTCCTGGAGGATCCATTCCAGAAGAAACTTCCTGAGAACAACATACAAGTATATTTAAAAGAACAATCTAAGTATGTATAAAGCAGAAAATCTAGTATGTATGAAGCAGAAGAACTATCAAAAGGTTATGAAACTTTGAAATATACATTTGCCACCTCCGGCTAATTTGTTTGCTTTTGGGAACAACTTGTGTGGTCTCTTAGAAATCGTTGTATTTCCCTTACTGTCACGGTGAGAAATAAAATCTGAGTGGTGTTAAAAAAAAGCACTATATTTATTTATATTTATACCACAGAAGAATTAAAATGTGCACCTTTATCAAACCAAAGGTTCCGAAAACAAAATTATGAAACTTTGTGAATTTCTTAACAATTAAAAGCTATTTCAAGCAGGATTTCATTCTGAATGGTGATGATACTGAGAATATCTTCTACACCAGGGGTTCCCAACCTTTTTGTACTCTAGAGCACATTTTAAAATATCGGTAGGGTGGCGGGCACCACCTATTTTTAATCGACAAACTCCTTCCATAACTTCTCATTTTCCCATAATTTATTTTCTTATATTCATAATTTATTAATAAATAATAAACAAAATGTTTCAAAATAATAAAATTACTATTCAAATTGCATACACACAGAGAAATGTATTTACAAAACGTAAACAAAAAACACAAATACAAAGAAAACATTTTATAAAAACATATAATATCATTATGTCAGTGTGATCTTTGGCATTGCATATCATTGGCCAGTAGGGTGTATCGATTTTTAACTTTTTTTTGGTTTTCAAATTCCAAGTTGAGAAAAAGTTGCTACTAGGTACCACAACTTACCACAAAAAGTTTTGGATTTTTAAAAAAATGTTTAGGTCTCCCGCAAGAGGCCTAAAGTTTAAATTTTTTTCAAAAAATATCCATTTTTTTTTTAAATTTAAAAAAATAAAATCGTAGCTTTCGTGTTCATTCCAAGTTAAAAAACAGTAATATTAGGGCATAAAAATAAGTAAGAAACGATTTTTCTTTATAAAAAATGGATTTTAGGTCTCCCGCACAAGCCCTAAATTTTGTTAATTTTGATGAAATTTTGTAATTTTGTGTACATATATGAACCATGTTTTTTTTTAAGTTTAAACCACCGGAATTAATTTTAATTTTCTTACAGAAGGCATAAGATGAGTTCAGAACACAAATGTTACGATTTTATTTTTTTAAATTTAAATTTTTTTTTATATTTTTTGAAAAAAATTAAAACTTTAAGCCTTGTGCGGGACACCTCAACATTTTTTTAAAAATCCAAAACTTTATGTGGTAAGTTGTGGTACCTAGTAGCAACTTTTTCTCAACTTGGAATTTGAAAACAAAAAAAAAGTAAAAAATCGATACACCCTATTGGCCAGTGCCTCATAATTAGGAGAGTATGACGATAATCCTGTTAGCAAACAATCATAAAGATTGCTCATCGGTGAGTCGAGATCTATATCTTGATTTTATTAATTTCATGTTTGAAAAAAAATGATTCGCATAAATATGTCGAACCGAAAAATGATTCAATTTTATATGCCGCTTTTTTCAAAAATGGGAACTTTTCTCTGTCCACTGTACTCCAAAAGACCTCTGATATTAAGAATTTTAGCAAAATATCATTCTTAAGGTCTAAAATTTCTAACTCTAGTTCTTCTGTCTTACCTTGAACGATATCTGCAATACATGCGGCCATTTCCATTACATTTATTTGGCAAGTAAAAGGATTGATACAGAAGGAAACAAATAGCTCAATGTGTGTAAACTGCAAAAATCTCTCATCAAACTGTATTTTTAACACTTGAAGATGCTTAATAAATAATGACCCGTTTAATTCATTGTTACCTAGCATTTTCTTCATATGTGGGAAATGCACGAGAGAATCGATCTGCAGATGTATCAACAAATCGAGTTTAGCTTTAAATGAATTTACAGAGCTTATCATTTCAGCTATGTTTTTGTCTTTCCCCTGCAACTCCAAATTTAAAGAATTCAATTTTTCCACGATGTCTGTGATAAATCCCAAATCAATCAGCCAGCGAGAGTCAGCTAGTTCATCATAATTTTCCTTTTTATCGTTTATAAATGTTTTTATTTCTTCAATTAAACTCACAAATCTTGTAAGAACCTTTCCTTTACTGAGCCAACGTACTTCAGTATGCAGAATAAGATCATGATCTTTATCTTCTAACAGGGCCTTGAAAAGTCGGTGTTGCAAAGGAGCTGCTCGAATAGAATTGATTATTTTTGTAACTATTTTCATAACGTGTTCAAATGGCAATATTTTACAACACAGAGCTTCCTGGTGGATAATACAATGGTAGGACATAAAGTTTGAAAATGATTCATCCTTCTTGCAGAGGGCAATAAATCCTTTGTTTTTACCTACCATTGCTGGGGCCCCATCGGTGGTTATCGCAGACAGCTTGTGCAAAGGCATATTTATTGTATGTTCTGAATGCATTATAAATATCCTCACCCTTTGTCTGGCCTTTCACAAGTAATATTTTGCAACATATCCTCTTTTACTGTGAAGTTACTAAGTACCATTCTCACCATAACTGCTAACTGTGCGGTGTCTGATATATCTGTTGACTCGTCAAATTGTATCCAGAACCAGTCACATATTTCCAAGTCAGTCTTTAACTGAGTTTGTATGTCTGTTGAAATTGCATGTATTATTCTTGTGACGGTGTTATTTGACAACTTTAAGTCTTGTATTGCTGAGACAATCTCACGTTTGTTAGAAAATCCATCAAACAAACAATCGGCACCAGTCAAAAATAGTTCTTTAAACAACTCACCATCAATGAAAGGTTTCTTCTTTTTTGCAAGCATGTGAGAGCAATGGTGGCCTTTTTAGAATTTTCCGCATATCTAGTGAAAACAGTCTGTTATGCAGTTAGACTTGATTATAGTTGACATATTTTTTTCTTTCTTACTTCAGATTTAAGTGGATAATTCACATCAAAACTGGCTTGAATTGTCTGAAAGTGTTGTTCAACATTATGTTTTTTCGGCACTGCAATACTACTACCACACAACAAACAAACGCATTTATTTTTCAAATTAATGAAACAATATGAGTCCTCCCAGTCAGTGTTAAAATTATAGGTTCGTTGTCTTTTACTCGGTCCACTCATTTTAGGACTAAAAAAATAAAAAATAAATAGTAATTGAATACAATATAATATCAATGTTATAGCACACGTCTGTTCCACATTTTTTGCATAAATGTATTATAACAAGGACTATAACTATCCACACAATCATAATAGATTATCGCTTATTAATATAATAATTATAATAGATTACGCATCTCGCTTTTAGCCCGTTAAAAATTTTCAGAAGGAATATCAAAACTCCTAATACGTGTTTCGTCAGACGAAGATGTCTCCTAGCTAACTGTCATGACCCGAACGGGGCAGCAATCGCAATCACAATGACAACGCGGTCCCAGGCGGGGAATGCTATTTGCACATCACTCCTTGTACACGCCAAAAACCTGAAGTGAACCAATGATGGCCGAAGCAATCGGGACGGTACGAGCACGTGACTACTGTCAGTTTGGCTGTCGGGGCCATGCTTATTGCTTTCACTGACAGACAGAGCTGTCAGAGTCATGTCCCATGTGTTTTGGCACCTTAAGCGTTCATCGGCTCAGTTCATGGCGTTCGTTCACTTCGGGTTGTCTGCGTGTACAAGGAGTGATGTGCAAATAGAACTCCCCGTTCCAGGCTAACGTGAAGAGTGCAGTCTGGCTCGCCGCTAGACAGTTGTGACAAGTACTGTCAGCAAAGGAACCACTCATACATACAATATAGCAAACATACCAACGTATTTAATAAACCTAGGAACGGTTTACCCCAACTCTGGGGTGGCATAAGACCTCGTCCGTGTATACACATCTTGGATGACCAAATCACGATGAGGGACTAGTGTCGTCGTCTGCTCGCTGCGCCTTCCCTGGGGACAGGAACTGGACTGAGGATGGGCTGAACGTCGATTGGTGACCTTCCGCCCTGCTTCCAGGTACTCCGACGCTTTCTCCTCATGGTCTTCGGGATTTTTCCCAACCCCAACTCACACTTTTCGTCGAGGCACAACCGGTTTCCTGGTTCAAGGGCGCGGAACCTGGTCCCCGTGAAACCTATCCAATGCCCTGTTCTCTCTCCCTAGGTCTGCCTGTGAGCGGGCGACGACACCCCCCACCACACAAAGAGGCGCACACTTTACCAATGTTGCAGGTGGCTGTGAATTATTATTTGATTTGTTGATACTTTGTACATATGATTTGTTTAAACTAACGAAATAGAATAGATCTTACTAACAAGTTACTAATACGCAGCACTTGCATACTGCGAATAACATTGTATGCATGGACATTTTGGAGGTCTTGTTTTGAAATTTTAAATGTAGACTCGTTATATCAAAAAAAAATTAGCGTCCTTGCGAGAGCTCTGAAGGGGTACCATCAGTACCTAAAACAGGGCGGGGAAGTGGTGGGCCTCCTCCAGAAAAACCTAGGAACTCTTAACAAATAAATAAAAATAATTCACATTTTTAATTAATGTTTATGAAAAAATTCTTTCACTGTCGAATAATGGTGGGCACACACAACACGGGGTTGGGAACCCCTGTTCTACACTTACTAGTTAACTGCAATTCAGCACCATGGCGCCCGCGGGCACTGGGTTGGGAACCCCAGTTCTACACTTACTAGTTAACTGCAATTCAGAAAATTTACCTTATAATAAGAGTCCTTTTTCAATATGCCAACCGGTTTCATAGGCGGCATGGGCAGTGCAGACGGGGTGAGTTCCATTGGCAGTGGAATTTGAGAAGGAACATTTCCATAAAGTAGATTATCTGGAACCTGAAACAGAGCAGTTAAAAAATAATTATATACATACAAATATTGATAACTAGCTGGACAAACGAATGGATGAAAATTTTATAATAAGCTAGGCAAACAAAAGCATTCGATGGCGGCATATTCACCAATCAGACACCTTGCTAAACCTCATTTTTTGTCCAGTTAGCATTCTACGTCATTTCTTAATATAAAAAATTCAGCCCGCACTTGTTTGTGCTCGCAAAACTCTAAAACTAGTTGACCGATATCAGTGAAAATTTCAAAGTTCGTTCTTATTACTGCCAGGAGTGTTTAAAGAGTGGTTTGAATGGTACAAGAAGTCGGGGACGCCCAAGGAATACTTAACGCAATATCTCTGCGCCGGAATGAGATACGGAGTCCAATTGAAGTCGATGTGATGTAGTTTTTTAACAGTAACATTGTGGTATACAGTAGTGAATGGTGGAAGAAATCGGAGACGCCCGAGAAAGACATTGGCAATAGCGAAACAATGTGAGCTCCACTAGTTACAAATGAAAGTCAGAATTTCATTATATGTGTTCAACTTTTACATCTCTTTAGTAGATTTAAGGGTACGCGTAAAAGAATTCATAATCTGCTTTTTCATAGATGGCGCAAATTTAATTATTTTAGGAAAAACACTTTCTGTAAGTTATGCTTTAAATTATTAAGAAGAATTATTTATTTGCGCCAGTACATGAGCAATACGAATATGAATAAATAGTTTTGTCCGTATACAAACTCAATACATTCAAGAAAGGCATACAATACAATATTAAAATTGTACACCTGCAGAGTTAAGTATGTTAAGCTGTAGAAGTGTGCCCTTGTTATGAACCAATTCTATAAAAATGCTGGTACAACTATAATACCCACGGGCATGTGCCTAGCATGGTGGTCGAAAAATTCCTCAATGCATGTAACTAATAATTTTATCGAATAAAGAAACTTAAAAAAAAAAAATAAATAAATAAAGTAATAAAGAAGTGGACATGACTTACTTGCAGAGTAGGTAACGGAATATCATCAATTTGCACGGCTTGGGCGTGTCGCACTGATTCATGGTATGCCGCTAGGGCTGTTCGTCTCCTCTCATACTCCGACTCCTGGCGTTTCAGCTCCACCCACTTCTCTGGCTCGTCCTTATCCTGTTACAAATGCTCAGGTTAATACACAAAACAAAATAAAGCAGAAGTTAAAATAGCTAAACCCCTTTGGATGTGTAAATGTTCTAAAGCAGACTTTCAAATTTATTCCCCTTTCAAAGAGTAGCAAAGTAATCACAGTTTAAGACAAAAACCATCGGTAAGCAACTTTAAAAACTTTGTTGAATTGCTTACGTCGTTTTGTAATGCAAAAATATGAAAATCTTTCATCTGCATTCAAGAACAGTATTATATTAATGTAATGTGATGTGAAAATATTTTCCGCGCAATCTGCATTCGAAAAATTCTCATATGTGACGTACATTGCAAAATGTCAGAGGCTTCAGAAGTAAGGGTAAAATTAATCAATACAAGAATTAGAAAGCAAATTGTGATATCAAGATGTATTTTAAATTTCCCCTTTTCAAATGTTTTGTCCTTTAATACTCATTTTTTTTTATTACTTACAGATTGAACTAAATTGTTAAAAATATACTTACATACATTTTCAACACACGCTCCAAGGTCTCTTTTAATTTCTTTCTTTTCTCTTTTAACACCTTTTCATTAAGCGGCGAAGGTTGTAAGACATTGTATTCTAAAAAAGAAAAAATAAGAGTATTAGATTATTTTTAAGACTTCACGATAGTCAATCAATAATCTGTAAAAACATACATACCCATTTCATCAATTTTTTCCAGTTCTTCTAGGATTTGTGAAGGATCCTTCATCTTCAAAACTGCAGCACGAACCATTTGTCGTTGCTTTTTATTCTTTTTTAATTCCTTTTTCCTGGCCTCTTTTCCTAAAAAATATGATAATGGATGCTTGTTTAAACGGTCCAATATGACAAAAGGCAATTAACTTATCATTATTCTAACAAACTTTATTACAATAAGTATCAATGTAGTACTAATATGTGACTATTGATTGTGAGTAAATACTAAATTGACATAAATTTCACAGTACACAAAAGGGCTTACTGGCTTGGTCAGTGGGGTTCATATATTTACCACTTTTAGTGGTATTTATAGATCGGCGCCCCATTGTGAAGATGGTGTTGTTCAATTAATACAAATGAACGATGATAATTTTAACTTGATGTAAATATAAGTCACAATTTACGAAAAACACATCGCGAAGACGCGAACCGAAACAAATCCAGCAAATGTCTGCAAATGTCCAATGATTTTCCATAGATTTTAGTAATGTGTTCACTGGAAATGTCAGTGAGTAGGTAAGTACTTATTTAAAAAATCTAAAAGAACCCACAACATGTATGTACATAAACTGCATCCGTTCAGTTGATTCCTTTTCGAGAATGAGTTTTATGTAAGTAAATAAATATGCTGGCAACTTTTGTTCTTTTTGAGCTGTCAAATTATTGGATTTCTAAAACTTTACTATTACTACCTGGCGCAAACCACGTGCGTTGCACATTGTTGTGAAATAATAACAAATTTGAGTTAGGCTTTTATATTTTCCACGATACCTTGCAGCCCTTATCACCATGACGGCTATAGTCGAAGGCCAATTCAGTGATGATGACGATGAAGTAGAAAAAGTCGAAATTTTTAAGGTAAACAACTTATGTACTGATATGTCATTAGATTTTTTTAAATACTTATACCTAAGAGATTTGATATGAAAACATTGTATGGTTGGATTATTCCCTATAAGATTAATTTATTTTCAGGAAATAAAGTCGGTGTTAACAAACTTAGCCAACAACGATGATGATGAAGAGTATTATGAAAGCGAGGAGGATTTCTCCGATGATGATCTCTGTGAATGGGACGTTGGTCGAGACAACAACCAGAACACAAAAGCCAAAGGTTCCTCTGGTGGCAATGTCAACTCCCAGGCTAATTCAAATAAAATAACCAACTATCAACCGACAGACAAACTATTCAAGAAATATACCAATCGAATCAATATCGATAAATATGAAGGACCTACTCTATCAAGTTATGCAGCCAATTCATTGATTGAAAGTTCAAAGAAAGCCGACGGAGAAAGAATGAGGACGAAGGATAAACATGACCGAGCCACCGTGGAACAGGTCATGGATCCTAGAACAAGAATGATTTTATTCAAACTCCTTAACCGAGGCATGATTGCCGAAATCAATGGCTGCATATCCACCGGTAAAGAAGCCAACGTCTATCACGCCACATCAAAAACAGGTCAAGACTTTGCTATCAAAATTTATAAAACTTCCATCTTGGTATTCAAGGATCGTGACAAATATGTAACAGGAGAATATCGCTTTCGTCACGGATACTGCAAGTCCAATCCAAGGAAGATGGTTCGAACATGGGCGGAAAAAGAAATGCGAAACTTAGTAAGAATGCACGGAGCGAAATTAAATGTACCCGAACCTATATTGCTACGAGGTCATGTGCTGGTTATGAGCTTTATCGGTACAACGGGATGGCCAGCTCCTAAGTTGAAAGATGTGGAAATTTCCTCTTCAAAAGCAAGAGGGTTATACAGAGATTGCGTCATTATGATGTGGACCCTATACACAAAGTGTAAACTGGTGCACGCTGATTTGTCAGAGTTTAATCTCTTGTACCACGATGGCCAGATAGTTGTTATTGATGTCTCGCAGTCCGTGGAGCACGACCATCCCCAGGCCCTCCTCTTCCTCAGGAAAGATTGCACAAACATTTCAGACTTCTTCAGGAAGAAAGGTGTGGCCACCATGACAGTCAAGGAGCTGTTTGACTTTATCACGGATCCGAGTATCACGGAAGAGAACATGGAAGAATACCTGGATAAGGTTTCCGACAGCATTTCCAACAGAAGTTATGAGGACATGACTGCGCAAGAACAAATAGAAGAGGAAGTGTTCAAGAATGCATACATTCCTAAACGTCTGGCTGAGGTAATTTATTATACATATTTTTCAAACATGGCTACCAATTTTTTGCTGCTAGTTTTTTTATTATACGAATGCATCATTGTGCTCAGCGATATCCATCGTAAAATGTTTCAGTACCAATCATAATGAAATTTGAGATCATTTATGCACCTTACTTTTTCCTGCATTGTAAGTTTTCCCAAAAATTAACAAACAGCAGAATTATTTTACTTCACCTAATTATTATAGCCTTAAAATTTAATTATATGTTTCTGCAGGTGGTGGATGTTGAACGAGACATCAGATTAGCAAAGCAAGGAACTGGAGAAGACTTGGTCTACAAGACCATAGCAGGACTCAAGGCGGACTTGACAGCTGCGGATACTCCGGAAATATTGGCACCACAAGAAGATGAGAGTTCTGATGAGGAATCCCAGAATTCTGATGGAGGGTCAGAGGGAGAACAAGGTAATTTAAAATTCATTTGCTATTCACTTAGGGCCTTCGTACTCGGAGATACTTACAAGCGACTCGAGTTTTATGTGCGTGGCATATGCGCAGCTTGCGTGTACCCGCCATACTAATTCGCTAGTGTTCATACATGACGAAAGCGTAATAATTTACCGGAATACGTAAGAAAGAACAGGAGAAGGCGGAAAAAAAGTCAATTTGACACCATTCCCTTGTAGTTCCTTGGCGGCATCGAATTAATTAAATTTATTACTTAATATTTATTTTTTGAAGTGAAGATAATATTAGCGATTTTTAAACGAAAATTTGAAACAGAAAAATCAGAAACAGATACGGTCGCATCTGGAACCGTCGCCTTGCGGGGGCACTGCTCTACCAACTGCGCTAATGGGACCCTATTTCCTTCGGTCATATTTAACTGCATGATACTTTGATATTTAAAAGATTTTTCACGAAAATGGTGCTATATAAATTAGCCAAATATTATTATTTACTAACATTATCTTCATTTTTCTCACCGTACATTTTTATTGACTTCTATGATCTCAAGATTCAACTCGAACTAAATGCAATCTACATAGTGTCTTGGATAAACATGCGCATGGCGAAGTTCCTGAGTTCAAGTCCCAGATGCGACCGTATCTTTTATGATTTTTCCGTTTCAATTTTTCACTTAAAAATCACTATTATTATCATCAATAATTAAATATTACAATTTTGAGGTTTTACTCATTAAGTTATTCCAAAAATAAAATAAAGTATTTATTTTGTTGTGTGGGTGAACCCAAAATCATCCTTTTTTTATTATTGTCTTCGCTAGAGTCACTTGACATTGTATTAATTCCAAGGTTGCACATGAAAAAATGATCAAGTTTTGTATAATTCGGGTAGCGCCGTGTACATCTTATCATGTTTATTCATCTGTAAATAATGAACGAAGATACATTACATTACTTTGTTTTAGAATCCAAAGGTAAGAAGGGTGGCCGCCCCAGAAATGAATCTCCAGAGAGCAGGAAAGCAAGGAAAAAGGCATCTAAAGGAGAACAAGCAGAGAAAAGGAAATCCAAGGTAAAGAAGCATATAAAGAAAAGAAGAGAAAATCAAGCCAAGAAATAATAAAATTAATGTATAGATTTTTTTATTTATTTAGGTGTTTATTTCAGTCATTACTATAATATTGTACATAACATTTTTATGTATTCCCTACACAGATATTTATTTAATTTTTTTTTAATAATAATAAAAATACAAAAGATTAAATTCATTCACCCACATTACATTTTTTTTTTCCTAAATCATGCTTTTTACAACACCGTGGAGTTGATGTATATATCTAAATATTTTTCGATTCATGGTCTGTCTTTGAACACAATACCTATGAGACAAACACCTATAAATTAAACATAATAGCTAATGCAAAGATCGATAAGAAATTTCTATAAATAATGTATTCATTTAACTCTTGATATTAAATTCTAAAACATAAATTATTTCATTACTGCATTTACCCAATTCTTCTTCAATCCTAATTTTCACAAATTTTTATCAAAAATTAATAATGTACAATCTTATTAATATAATAATCACAACAACCCTTAAAAAAATATTTTTCAAACACCGTTTATACTTCCTGACAGTGTCAAGAAAATGCTGGCAATTCAGGGTACATTTAATACATAATAACTTATTTACATACTTCAATAGAGTGCATTTTATCTCCAGAATAAAGAACACAAGAATTGAAATATGTGTTTCGTGATCTAAAAGTCCGACCATTCTTAGCTTAAATTTCATATTCAGAACTGTGTCTCACCATCATCATGAAATTCAAATGGGATGGCGATACACAATGTCAGGCAAGTGTTAAGTATGTTACACATGAGAGATATAATATCAAAATATATGTGGGTGTGACCTATCTCACGATAATGCTCGCCATACAATCCCAAGCAGTCATCACAGTTGAGTAAGATAATATAATCTAGGTCACGCCCACACTATATTGTAATAGCTTAGATTATATTCCTTGATCTGCTAGCCGAGTGATATATGTAATTGATAATAAATGAAAGGGCTGCCAGATGAGGGGGCCGGGTTGGAGTCGCACACGCCCCTCTACTGCCGCTCTGTGCCCCTTTCCGAACATGTAATCTATGATATATATGTCCACAAATATTTTGGTATCTCTCATGTGCAACTACCTTAATTCTATTAAATTCATGTTATTACTTATATATTATGTATTTACACTCTAAGGCTAGCATTACACTTGTAAGTTTTTTCGTAAATTTACGACTTCTAGCCAATGGGCATCTTGCATTTTGAAAATCCAATGCGCCCATTGGCTAGAAGTCGTAAATTTACGAAAAAACTTACAAGTGTAATGCTAGCCTTATGGGTGGTTTATTTATGCTCAACCGGATCTGTGGGATTGCATTAACGTCCCCACTTTTCAGAATAAAGAAATTATTATTAATCTTCAAAATACCAAGGGTAAAATCCAATTAACTACCGATACAAATTTTTCGTATCCGATAAGTACTTTTGGCTCTTGAAGAGTTAAGAGAGAAAGAGCGTGTGCTAAGTGGGCTAGAACTAAAAGGTACCAAGTCAGTGGCAACATTGGTTTCCATTCAAATCTATATGAAAAGCATTTCTAGTGTTCTGCTTTATTCAATGATTTTATTCTGTATTATTTATTTTATTGATACTATAGATTCACATAACAGACACCCTTAAAACATATTTTTTTGTACTTGAATGGTTTCAAAACCAACACTCAAAATATCCATTATTAGACAGAAATAAAGAATTTTTTTTTTTTGCACTTGGTAAATGGAACCACAATGGGCCTGACACAAAGTAAAGTGTTTTAATCACTACATGGTGGAGATTCACCATCATCTCGGCGCTACTTCCCCAGGGTGGGATTTGGTCTCCTCCACAAATGCTCTCCACTGTCTGTGACCCCTCGCCATTTGCCTCCAGTCCTCCGTCCTTCCTGTCCTGCTCCAATCTTCTTCTGCAGACTATCCACGTCTTCCTCGGTCTGCCTCTGGGGCATGATGGAGGTTAATATATTTTTTTTTACGTGGAAAACCTTCGACGCAAGTTCACATAGACGAATGATCTGAATAGTAACATTATACCTGCCATGGATAAAACCTCAAACCAAACAGAAGTCTTATTTATATCCAGGTAGTCGAGAAGTACTTGAGGTTTGGCAAAATGGCAGTAGACATCTTCGCAATCCAAAGGCTTTCTGTCGAATCCAAACACCGTTAGGGCCAACGCCACAACACCGCGTCGGACGAATGAAGTCTTCATCAGGATGTTCATAGCCCAAGGGATGTTCTTTGCAAAGTCAAAACCATAGATTGCCAATCCGAGGAATGGGGCTATAGCCAGGGGTCCCATGGCACATCCATTCTAGAAAAAAGATTGGACTTCTTAACAATAATATTACAACCACATGGGCAATAAATCTATTCTAATTAATAATGAACGAGATGCAAGCAATACATTTTTAGCCAAAATGACCTCATCAATCAATTCGAGAAAGACTTTTTTATTGCACTTTTTCACTTTTACTGAATTCTCAGATCAGCGTTAAATGAAATTTTTAGGTCAACGTACATTAATTTTGAAGGTTTTTTTCAAACCCATGTATTATCATTACCAATTTCTTATTCAAATGGTGACCGGGTATGTCATCAAAATGACAATTCAAGGCACCTCCAAAAACTGATATTAAGTCATGAAAAGTGATGAAAGAAAAACTAGGTTAAATAGGTTACATAGGTAACTATTTAAACCTAGTTTTTATTTCATCACTTGTCATGACTATATCACTTTTTGGAGGTGTGTTGAATTTTCATTTTGATGAAATATCATGGAACCGTTTATTATTTTTAAATTCATTATCAATTTGGTTAAATATGTGTCCACAATTAATTTTTATAGTAATATTATCTTCATAAACATCTGCAGTTTCTGATTTCGCCACCCGTTATCTAACAATTGTTGACTAATTTAAGTTTTACTATGACATTGAATGAATTTCATTGTTTTTTTACCGTTATACTAAATCTTGATCCAATTGCAAGTCCTACTCCTTCGGCCGCCAGTGATACCATATTCCCAACTATACAGAACATGGCAAATCTGAAGAACTCCAAAGGCAATCCCCACATGAGGTAGACAATAGAACAAAATACCACGTTCAGGGTTATCTGCAATGGCAATTTGGAAAGGTTAAGAGCTATGTAATACGGGGCCAGTCCGTACCACCGATTGAAATACTCTTTTTTCACCAGTTTCACTTCTTCAGGATCTAGAATTTTAAAATAAAACTGTTAAAATCATAACATTACACTAGATATTCAATTGATTTGAAACAGCAAAAACTATCCATGAAATGCATCCTGTTAGTAAATAAATGTTTCATATCAATGTATTGAATTGTGTATTAAGCCAATATATATCAGCATTACACTTTACGCTCCTGGAGTGCGGCGCGGCTTGCCGATATAGAGGCTGGGCCATAGACTACCGGTACGAAACTTGATCACCGCTCAATAAAACTATGAATATGATTAATATACTTACACAAAAGTACTGGAACCATGATTTGTGTATAAGCAAAGAAGATTGTCACCCCAATGCAAAATTTAAGGTGCTCGAACATAAGACTTCCATCGTTTGCAGTTCCCATAAAACAGAGCCCAATCAGAGTTCCGCACAAAATATGATGAACTGTTTGTATCGTAATAGCTGAAAGAAATCTTTACTGTTAAATAGGAATATACTAAATTAAAACAAATCATTATATGTATAATGTATTCAAATAAATAAAAGCAGATTCATTATGATACAAAATAACAAACCAGTTGTATTTCTTCTCAGTTGCAACATCATTCTAGCAAAGAGTATTTTGAATTGTGTAAATGGGGAAGTTGCATATTCCATGTCTAAATCAGTGGACAATCTTCTCATTTTCAGCCACTCCATATTTTCCTGAGGTGTGTCTGAAACCTTACTATCTTTACTTTTAGTAATGCCATTGCTGCAGACTTCTAAATTGTCAGAAGGAATCGTTTCTTCTAAACTTTTCTCCAATACCTCTAATTGATCTTTACTCAATTTAATTGAATTATATTTAATCTTTTCTTCAATAGCAGCTTGGTGAACTTTACCATTTCTTAGCCATTCACTTAGCATTGTTATATTTGCTTGATTCTCTGTTGTTTCAATTACTGTAATGAAAACATTTTAGATATTAAACCTCTTGCAACAATGCTGATATTTTAGTAGATTTAAATTTAATTACATAATGCTGTCTTACTGAAATCTGCTGGGTTGTGATGTCTGGGGCAGTGTAAACCAACGGATGATAGAAAAGGAACCATTGCTGAAGTAGATCCTTGGTAAACGCACACTCCTTGTGCAATGATATATACCTGCAAATAAGACATCAAAATTATAGATACGTATTCATTTCAACTCACTTGTGAAATTAAACAAAAAAGTCCAAAGTAATGCCACCTAAACACATAATCGCTTGATTAACTACAATTATTTATTATTTGTGCAAAAACAATTTTTTTTTGTAATGTGGTAAAATACGCACATTTATTACAAATAAAACATCTAAACGGCGCACCACTGACCTTAACTTCAGGTTGTGGAGTAGTATTACAAAAGTAAGTCTTAATTTCAGACAATAATTTTATAGTTGGGGTGTGGTCAGTACTATGTAAAAAAAATGTATGAGTTTCAAAGATAGCTGTTTCAAACAAAATCCATTTTCTCCAATGGGACCCTTGTTTTTTCCCGCATGAAATGTGTTAATATAGCCTGTTTACATGAACTAGTAACATTGATCTCCCTATGAACTATGAACCGGTGTACATATGAGAAGCTTGACGGACAAGAGCAGACACCTGTTTGCACTTAGTGTCGGCTGTGTGAGAATGGGTTGTTTCTCCGACTTATTCTTGTATAAAATAACATGAATGGGGAGTAAGCTACTGGTATCCTTCTTTCCTCCTTTATATAGGGTTTTCCAATAAGAAGTGTTATTTTGATATTCAATGAAAAATGCTATTTTTTAATATAAATGATCACATGTTTATTTCATTATAAAGAGGAAGGTATGCGGTTAATAGTGAAAAATAACATCAGTCAAATGACCACCACGACCACGCCTACAGGACCATATCCTTTTCATTAAATTTTCCATAACCAAATCGCAAAGTGGCTGCTTTATGTCCTCAATAGCCTCACGAATTCCATCTTTGAGGTCTTGAATCGACGCTGGGCTGTTGGCGTAGACCTTCTCTTTCACGTGGCCTCAAAGGAAGAAGTCGCAAGGTGTTAAATCACAAGATCTCGGTAGCCAATTGTAATCACCTCTTCGAGAGATAACACGGTCCGGAAACTTTTCCCGTAAAAGATCAATGGTTTCGTTGCTTGTGTGGCACGTAGCGCCGTATTGTTGAAAGTAAACGTTGTCCAAATCAATACCATCCAATTCCGGCCATAAAAAAATCATTAATTCCTTAATTAATATTCAAAATAACACCTCTTATTGGAAAACTCTGTATAATCAGGTTTCAAGACCAGTATTATCAAATCCTTTCCTACAGACCCTTCTTTAAACTGCCTCACAAGGACACCAAAAGGGTGGTGATATTGCTCTACGTATTATGCATGGTACAGACCATGGGACACTCATGAGGTGTCGCATAAAATTTAATCTTAAAGATTTGGAAGTAGGTACTATTTATATCTTACATGATCGAAGTTCTCGAAGATAGATGCTGATGGCTGATGTATTGTACAAACAACAGTTCTTCCCTGTCGAGCCAAGGTCTGGAGAAGTTTGATGCAGTGAGACGAAGTTACTTGGTCCAGTCCGCTGGTTGGCTCATCCAGAAAGAAAATTGGGGGATTGTTGACCAGCTCCAAGGCTATCGATAGTCTGTTAAAAAAATATTATTTAAATGACTCGGCAGGATTCGAAAATATCTTGATATCAAATAATCGATATATCAAATATTTTAATGTCGATATATTATATTCAATTATCATTATATTATGTATTATTTATTCCGATATATTTTTATGTCAGTAATATAATTTTATATCCTTTGAACGATTGATTATTTATTGGACATATTGTATAAGTAGTATTAGTTTTTACACAATTATTTTAAAGTCTTCCTCTATACTGAATGAATTTAACCTTGACGTATATTGTAAGTTTATGTTGAGACCATACTGCTCTTATGCATATTTTATTTTTTAAATATAATACCAGTATACTGGAGTAACATGGAGGACAATATACCATCTCTTATAAATAATAAACATGTTTAGTTGAATAAAAAGAAGAAGAAAAATATATGTGAAAAGAAAAGATTGGGTTGTGATTAATATCTTATTATGATATCATTATTGTCTGCTTCGATAGAATGAGAATCGATGAAAGTCATATCGTAGTAAGATCATAAGAGAGGCATCTGTTAAATAAACCTGCAAGACCAAGGCGTGTTGGGAGGCCTAAGCTGAGGTGGCTGGATGGAGTGGAGTGCAGAGGTAAACACTACAGCCTTAACCGGAGACGATCAATATTAATTGTCAATAGCTATGTTGTAGTAATAATACGATTGACAATTGCTAATTGATCGTTTACAGCAGGTTGGGGAATCTTTATGCCGCGGCCGTCAAGGGCCATTTGGATATTTGCAGTATCATCCGCGTGCCGCATTTAGTTTATGGTGGAGGGGGGGCGTGGTGTCGGAATTCCCGATATATTATTATAACCTCATTTTATTTTACCAAGCATCTGGTTTATTTTTATATCACTACACCTGACAAGAATTATTTGAATTAAAAAAAGGAAAATGTCATGTAAACTCATTTTTGCTACTAGAAATTTATAACTACATGTCTGGTTTAAACTTAAGATTGATTCTGCGTAAGAGTCCACGAGCTTACCTGGGAATTTTGTAGCATATGGTGTGAAACTAGAATCGATTAGGTAATACTAACGTGCCTTGATTTATTGAAATATGACAACTTTTTATTCCTAAATGTAATTATTGTAAGGTCAACTCGAGATTATTAAAATACTTACAATAGATCAGAAATAAGTGGCGCACCAGGCATCATCATTATCTATTATTCAACTGATTGCGTCATGACTTCTCTGAATAATTATTAATTTACTAAAACTCAAAATCTACCAATTATGTTGATTTATCATTTTATTGTGCTTACAAAGTATCAGATTAGAATAATTATGAGATTCGATGGATCAACAGCACAAAAATCGGCTCTCAAGAGAATATTAGGTTAAATTAAGTCGACGCAATCTAATTATAAGAAGTATCGTCTTCCGTGGCTTAGCAGAATCACTCAGGGATATAGGTTGTGGGTTTGAAACGACTTTTAAAAATTTATGTGGGTAATTCAACATACATAATTAAATGCAATGAAAGTCCTAGATTTGAATAGCCAGATTCTTACTAATGTTACCAACCTTCATCCTTCTATTCTCCAATTCCTTCGGCCTCATAACATTCCTATCCACTCCAGCGATCGGAGTCGTATACATATTTACATTTACATAATTAATTTATTAATACAATTCCTTGAAAAATTAATATGGAAACATACGAAACAGCTTACTGCAGTTTAAAGCCAAGGAATCCACCCAGATTTCACCGTCCAACCCATATTTTTAGGTTCTATTTTGTTGCAAGCCAACGCTCAAATCGTTTTTGCAAACTTGGCATAATTTGCCAAAAATCGCTCGAATGGATTACTATGTAGTTATATATTATGTAGGTATATGGTTTTCATATGCTTCCGCATTACACAGATTTTAGCATGTAACACAGTGGTGTGTGTGTTTATTTTTTTAGTGTCCAACATAATATTGAGCGTATGTAATTAACTATAAACGTTTGTAGGTGTTTTTTTTTTATCAAGAGTAGGTACTATGATTAGTAGCCTTCCAAAGGTCTCATAAACCTTTGGATGTGTTTTTTTAATCCATAATAGGTACTATGTTTAGTAGCCTTCCAAAAGCAGTGAGGGAAGCATCAAGTTTTGGCACTTTTCATAGGATATGTGAAAAAAATGTATGATTTGTATATAAGATTAATTTTGTCACCTACTTATATCAATTTGTATCGATTTTTCTGACTTTCTTAGACTGTACTTTTGCACTTGCTTAGTGTTACGAAAATGGTACATTATAAATCGTATATCGTGTAGGAAATTTATTCGTCAACATAAAAATAAACTAAATATATCTTCATTATCATAATTTTTTCCTCACTTTTTTCGGGAATAAATAAAACAATGAAAATACCCTGTTCTGCGTTGGCCATTTGACTTCCTTTTTTATGTGAATAGTGCACAAGAGTCCCAATTGCTCCCAACCGTCTGGAGCCAGTAGGACTACGGCATCCCCAATCCGGGTATGTTGTGAGGCTGAAGGTAGTTGAGAGTGGAAGAAGATGGGGAAGAGGAAGGCGAGATAGTACCTGGCTAGATCTAGTCACCAAACACTTTGTAAAAACAATTATACTGAATTGTATCTTGTGTGACGTCACGGGACACCATTGCATACGTTTATTCAAGTTCAGTATATAAAAGATCCATAACTTAAAGTCATTTTTGGATATATTGATGGAAAAAAAACACTATCATTTATAAATCTTTAAATATAATACATTTCTACAAAAATAAATTAGAATACGACCTCATTCCCATCCCCAAATCCCCCTTTCTATATAAAATAACCCCACAAATTTTACCTCTTTTTCTGCCCCCCCGACAGCAAGTCGGTTCGGGTGTTTTCGTGCCCCGACAGGCCCATGTTGGCGAAGATAGCCGCGCACGTGGAACGGCGGGGGGTGCCAGCGGGCATCTTGAGTGCTGCGGCCAGAGACATCAGCTCGCCGGCAGTCAGGAGCGGCTGCAAGAGGTCGTCCTGCGTGATGTAGCACGAGCGCTTGTGGAAGTCGCGCCGCTTGCGCTCCTGCCCGCCCGCGAGCAGCTCGCCGCACACCCCTTCGGATCTGGAATTGTTGGATTGTATGACAGATTAATCACGCATTTACAGTAAAAGATTTCTTATTTTAACATTCTTAACATTTGGAAAGATGTATAGGATCGGAATACAAAAGGTCATATCCACTGGTTTAGAAATTACATTTAATAGCACCATCCCTATTGTCATGCTGTGCTTGAAAATGTGTTCTGTTGTGTGATATCAAGATACCACGTTCAAGTTCCATGTTCACGAACATGTCGTGGTGATGATAGGTATAGATAGGAAATGTAGGTATTATGAAGACTTGTAATAAAATAGGGTCTAAGCACCAAAAATATTAATTTTCGATTGATTTTGAGAAAATGTTTTATACGCCAACGCCATTAATCTGAATCGACCGTACCGCACAGAAGTCCCAACTGCGCTCCACTGTCTGGAGGCAGCAGGATCATGGCATTCCAATGTGGCATATATGCTGTGAGGTTGAAGGGAATGGGGAAGGGAAGGAGATTATGGTCACCAATTACAGCTAAGATCAGTTAAAGGTTTTTCACCAAGGTGATACTGATTATAGGTATCTACGACTCTACAACATGCCGCAAATACACTATCACTTATATCATGTATAAATTAAATGTGAAATAACACATTAATTAAATAATATTTGTCTATTTGTTTCTCATGTTTCATAGTATGGTGCTAGAAAAGAATATCAAGGATACAGCTGGAAAAAAATGTGTATATTCTATTTGGGCAAAGCTGGGTTATAACTTTCCTACTAAAAAGTACATACTTGGGCGAAGTCTGGTAATAAAATAAAGCTACGTACTTGTATTTATTACTGAATTTGTATTTACAGAGTGTTAACCCTTTCAGTGCCGCATTTTTATTTCCTCACTAGATTTTTTTTTAATCTCATTTTTATTATTTTTAGACCCCAAAGGACTATTTTTTATTAGCAAGGAAAAGAAAACTATATCACAAAAAATTGTTTATTTTTTTTTTATTTTTGATTTACAATGTAACATACATAAATATAAAGGTAACACAAAAAAACATAAAAATAATAATGGATCCCAGTTCAAGCAAAACAGCCGAAACGGGATCTGTAACTATATTTACGATATTTATGGGTGGAATAAGGATTGTAACCTAGTAGAAAAAAAAAACGCCATGGGTAATAAAATAAAGCTACCTACTTATCTACTACATTTGTTTAAGGGAGGTACTTGGCTTACTTTAACAAGTGATTACTAACATTATTTGGAACAAACAATGTACTTAAATGAAATTTTGGTATACAGTTACTTTTAAAGTTTTTTTAAAAATATTTTTCAACTTAAAAATGAATAGGTATTGGATAGTTAGGGACGGGGTTAGGGGTTTTAATTGCATGTGTAAGAAATTTCAGTTGATCTTTGGTTTTGAAGAAAAAGTAAAAAACATTTTAAAAGTCACCGAAGTAAGTCAAGTACGTCCCTTAACACCCCATCAAGATACCTACTAAAAACTCAAATTGGCATCAGTGGAAATATCTTCATTCGCGTTATTGACATTGGAACAAAATTACTTTTACAAATAAAGAATGATAATCAACAGTGTATAATGTATAAATTAGCTTTGGTAATGCAGCATTTTGTTTGTCAACAAATATATTTTGACACCAATTGTACCTCGTCAAATGACCCAACTAGTAGTTGCATTTTCCCCGTGTTTAGTATTGAAATTATCACAATGTGCGCTGCATGCCAACACTACTAAATTAGCTTTGGTAATGCAGTATTTTGTTTGTCAACAAATATATTTTGACACCAATTGTACCTCGTCAAATGACCCAACTAGTAGTTGCATTTTCCCCGTGTTTAGTATTGAAATTATCACAATGTGCGCTGCATGCCAACACTACTAAATTAGCTTTGGTAATGCAGCATTTTGTTTGTCAACAAATATATTTTGACACCAATTGTACCTCGTCAAATGACCCAACTAGTAGTTGCATTTTCCCCGTGTTTAGTATTGAAATTATCACAATGTGCGCTGCATGCCAACACTACACAGTGACTTGAAACTCGTAGTATTAATAATTGTGATTTTCTAATACAGGGATTTTGAAGTTCAGCTCGAAAAATAGTAGCCTTATACACCTCACTTTAGGTCTTTTTGTTTTGGGGAAGGTTTCATTATTATCAACCGAAAACCGTCCAGTAGGACTTTCGTGAAGCTTTACCTTAAGCCCTGAAGCCTCCTGACATTTTGCAATCTACTGCTCTTATGCTACGTATACATCCGCGAGCCAAACTGCTGAAATGAACCTCAACTTATGGGAAAGGAACAAAGTAACCGCAAATGGTGCGAAACGCCGCTTGCAGTTGCTTAGTTCCTTTCCCGTAATTCGTGGCTCGGTTCGCGTTTAGGTTCGCAAATGTATACGTACCATTAGGAGAATTGTCAGAACACAGATTAAGGAGGAAATTTTTACACATTACATATGAATTCAGGTAAATGCGCTGTTTTCGAACGTATTTCAAAAGAAAAAAACTGTTCTTAAAAGCAGACGAAAGACTTCAGATTTTAGTTTCATAAATCGATATATGTATATTATGTAATTAAAAATTTGAACGGAAACATAGGTGAGTTTTTTATCGTATAAAATGAAATTAACATTTTACCCGAAACTAAAATTATATTTAATTATACTTCATTATAAAAGTTCTGTCACTTCATTTTTTTCGTTTTATATTAAAAAAATATAAATATGAAAATTTTATAAAAACTTAAAACTTTGCAATTATTTTTCAAATGATAAGGACTGGTTGTTTCGGAGAATTTGAACCATTATTCAAATTTCAAAGTTACTTTACAAGTTCTGTGAAAGTTCTATTAAAGTTCTGTTATTATTCCGAATTATTGTTACTGTTTATTTGACCAATTTCCGGTCTGTTGTTTTAACGCAGCGTGGATTTCGTCGTCTGCACCATGTGCGCGAACAATTAAGCGTTTTGGTTGAGCGTCTGGTGCAAACCTTCAAATAAACTTTCCGTGAAAACACAGCCCATTTTTTGTCATTTCTAACAAAATGGCAGCCAATTCACACTATGGCATTAATTTTGCCCCACCTGCGTTAAAACCACTGACCGGAAATTGGTCAAATGAGCAATAACAATAATTCCGTGTTCTTCAGGTGTGTATCGCTCCATTGCTAGTTGTCGATTAATTCTCTATCTGTCTACAACAAAACTGTCAAAGCACAATGACATTTGAAACCATTTGCAAAAATTATGGCACATTCACATTATGACATTACTTTTGCCCTATCTTATATAAAATAAAAATATTAATTATTACCAATTTTATATATAAAATTTTATTTGTAGGTGAAATTAATAATCACTGGAATTCTGAGAAGACCTTGGCAAGGATTACAAAGCCACTAGAGTGCTCAAACGAAAATAATAACAGGTTACATCAGGGACCGCGGAAGTACTCTATGACGGGGGGGGCAAACTTGTTTAGTCACCCTCTTCCTTCAGTCTCCTCTCCAGTCAATCAACTAGTTATAAATAAGACAAAACGGAGATGACTAGGTCAAACAAATAACAAGTTCAGTGAATAAAAAACTTTTTTTTTAAACATTGCATTATTGCATTCATTGAACGATACCAAAAACGTTGCGTCTGTCAGCCGTCTTTGAAGTAAATTCCCTAAGAATTTCATTTAAATCTAAACTAAATGTTTCCGCCTTATGCACGTGCAGTATTGCTAGATAAGTAAGTCTTCTCTGCTTCATTGGTAGTCGGAGGAATGTTCCGATGCGTCGGAGGGCACTCAGAGACCTTTCACACGACGTAGACGTAGCTGGCACGGTGAGGAGCAAGACTACTAACTTTTCTACTTCATTAATCATTGCTCTTGAAACTTTAGGTAGATTAGCTAGTACTCTTGCGTACTCTCGGACAGTCGAACACTTTTTCATTAATGAAAAAAAGCACTGTGAAGGATACAGCTAATCTTTACCAGCACAGATAATCCTTCTTTTCCCAGGTAGTAAAATTGGAGGGGGCGCGGCCCCCCCCCATTTTATTTTAGGGGGGCATTTGGCCCCCTCTGCCCCCCACTTCCGCGGTCGCTGGGTTACATCCTAATTCTTTTTTTTATTAAAAAGTATATTATTCCGTCATTAAGTATAGACACAGCCACCGCGCAGTTGCGGCCAATGTGCGCCGATTTGGCAGGTCTGCATGGGAAAAAATCTCACCGTATATAAGTAGGTACTAAGTAGCCTAATTAATAGTGCCCTCTGCGTCTGCGTCCCTCTCGTCAGAGGTTAACTTCAGGTTACACGGACCGTTCAGGTCAGTTAACTGAGAAATTTAGGACATAGACAGAATCTGATGCTCCTTTGCCGCTCTGGCGTCGCGTCGCCTACTTCTTTTCACGATATTCCATCTGAAGAGTGATCCCTTGTGGGATCCCTTCAATAAATTATAAATATATTAGAACTTATTGGGAGTAGCCTAATTGTCTTTAGTTCTGTGAAAAAAAATTCACAATGATGTCCTGTTACTGAGCCCCGTAAAATGACAATGTATTTATTTAAGGCGAAGCTTAGTGTTAAATCACTACTTTGATTAATCTTTAAAACGAATTGGTGTACATTATGAATACCAAATATAAGCTTTAGATAAATTGATGGTTTTCCTATCGTTTTGCTTGAGTAGAATACAAATAAATAAAAAAATTACTCAATAAAAAATATAAATGTAAACTACTAAAAAAATTTTTTTTCAATAGAAATGTATGAACGCATAAAGGAAACAACTTTAAAAAATACAGTGCTATAGCTAAGATTATCTGTGACAGTTTCACTTGATCAACTTTTTTGCTTTTTATAAAATTATTTACAAAATAAATAAAAACCAGTTTTGTGCTTGAAATCGAACGTTTCTTGACTCCGTTTGTCAAGCGATTTGAATGCCTATTACCTACATATACCAAGAATATACACATTTTTGGCTTGTAGCTTCCTCTTATTAAAATGATGCGTATTATATTTACATAAGACATGTGTTTTACAAAATCACACAAATTACACATAACATATCATTTCGTCACTTATTTTTTAAATTTTTATCCTCATCTTTAATATTGGTCGGTATTTCATGGAAGATCTTCACCGCTCTATAATATAGAAACGAGTTCTGTGATTTTGACCGCTTTCGAAATGGAGGTGTTATTTCAATTATTTTCTCGAGTGATTATGTTTTCGTTTAAATTCTGAATTTTAATGAGGTTTTAGTTTGAGGAACCACGTATTATTTCCGTTATGTGAAGCAACTGGCCTATAATTACATAATAAAAGAATTTTAATAATACTTTCGCAGGACTAGAAAATTAAGGTTGAAATTTGATGAATTGTTCAAATTCTGTGAAACAGCCCGTCCTTTGCCTTCTGAACACTCTAAACACCTCCTCTGTTGCCAATAATTGTAAACAAATTGACTCCTACAATATAACTACTAATTTCAATACTTTGCTGGCCGAACTACTTTGGAGTTTCCCAACTGGAAATATTCATTTTGTCTGTGTAATTAAGATAATGTGATTAACTAATGAACGGATGTCGTATGGAGTTGAAACCTTACAAAACAATTTATCTCTGCTACCACTTAAAACATAATCTCAAAGAGCGTGAAAAAAAACTCCGTTTCCTTGGCCACAGAAAATGAAATTGATTATCTGTGAAAAATTTTGATGAATTTTCATCGGAAGTAGGGGAAATTGATAAATAATAATTGATATATGAACTACATAATATTCGTAGGTACCGCAAACGGATGTATGTAGTACCTACCTATTTAATTATAAATCACATATTATTTTATGTAGTTTATGTATTTCATGTTTTTTTTTTTAATTTCAAATAAGGAATTATACAGTTTGTCCAAAGAATCTCAATGAACCTTCTTTTTTCAAAGCTTCTTCGGGCAGGCAGGTAGGTCCCTACAATAATATTGAAAATCTCAGTCAAAGTTAGTCATCTAGTTAAAGAAAGACTTGACGCAGTTAATAAAGTTGACAGCAGATTTTCTAAAACGCATGTGATTTTCTAAGATGAATGCGCCACGCTCAGTCCTATAATAATTAAAAAATAAAGTGTACCTATTATAAATATTAATTCAAGAAGGCCGAGGCCGAGAAGTGAACTCGCACAGTAATTGTAATAATTAGCATTGCAATGATCGTTGTATAGGGCACTTGATTGGGATCAGCTATAATTAGCGGAGTGAGGTTATTATGAGTAAAGTCAGAGAAGTTGATGGATGTTTTTAGATTGTTACCGCAATCCACAATACTGATTTAATTATCTTATTTTGAAATTATATTTATTTTATTCTCGATACCACAAGGCACAGTTTTAGGACCACTTTTGTTCATAATGTGTGTAAATTATATATTTTAGGTTGCTAAATATAGAAAAATATAAGAACAAAATTCTTTAATATATTACCAGAAAATATAAGATCCCTTAATAATATCTTTAAATAATTCAAAACAAACAAAAAAATAATGAAAAATGAACTAAAAAAAATAAATAAAATTAAAATATACTTATGTAATCAAACTTTTATTATGCCGATGCACTACGTAGTCATTTAAAATCATGTGTTTTTGGTTTGAAAATTTGGTTGCCTAGAAATGTTTCAGATGCTTTAATTAAATACTGCGAGTAGAATACATCCTGGCCTTTGAAATAATCGAGTCTTTTTATAAGCCCAGAAAAAGATAATGTATAGGCCTATGAAAACTGCTTTAAAGTTCAAAATCTCCTACTTACGAACCCATTTTCGGTTATGGTTAATGTGGCAAATTAAGTTATTTATAAAATGATCGAAAAACATTAAATATTTGTGCCTGAACATCCACAAAATAAAATAAAAGACACTTCTTGGCCATGTTTTTTTCTTGCATAAATCAAAACAGGTGGATGGTGTGAAGCGGGAATTTAAGCCTTATCGCCATCTACGTAAGGTGTGTTATTGATAGCGGCTAGATTCAAAATTTTACACGACGTAGTGCAATAAAATAAAAGACACTTCTTGGCCATGTTTTTTTCTTGCATAAATCAAAACAGGTGGATGGTGTGAAGCGGGAATTTAAGCCTTATCGCCATCTACGTAAGGTGTGTTATTGATAGCGGCTAGATTCAAAATTTTACACGACGTAGTGCATCGCCTTAACGATTAAAAATTCAAAAACCACAACAAAAGTATTAAAAATCTTTTTGATAACTAAAGAAATAACACCTTCCTCTCATACACACACGCATAGCACACCTTCAAATAAAAATATATAAATACATAATAATGAAAATGAAATATTACCTTATATTATACCTGCAAATGAATTATTACCCTGATGTTTTTTTTTTTTTTGCTTTTAGGCATTTCACCCTGAAAAGAGTGCTTTGTGCCGGTAACAGTTAAAGTGGATAAAAAAATTCGGTTAATTTATTGGGAGAATAATAAAACAAATTAAATATTGGACTCATTTAGATCACTAAAACAAATTAAATGTTGAATTCATTCAGGTTAATAAACTTACATAAAGCTGTATGAACACGAGAATTGTTAAGAGATAAAAGGTATGAAATGTTAAGTGGGGACTGGTGTGTGATTTTAATAAGCCGGCGGTATATGTTCTTGAAAGATGAATGGTTTTTACAGTTAAAGAAAACGTGGTCGAGGGTTTCCTCTTCCACACCGCACTGGCAGACCGGATCATCCAAAACTCTAATTCTAGCCAAGTGAGATGCAATTGAACAGTGACCAATTCTCATTCTCGAAATACATGAAATGAATCGTTTTGACAGTTTTTTACCGTGAAACCATGGCTTAGCAGGGATATGGTTTTGAATTTAAATAAATTTGGTATCATTGACGAATGTCAGTACGGGTTCCAAAAAAAAAAAAAAAGCTGTGACGCACTACTAAATAATTTTTCTAATTTCATAAACACCCAGCTCAACTCTCAAAAACATGTACTTGTACTCTTTATTGATTTCTCTAAAGCCTTTGATACACTATGCCATAAACAAATAATAAAATTTCTACAAATTATTGGAATCCGTGGTAAACTGCTAACTTTTTTTAATAACTACTTATCAAATAGAAAAATGAGGGTAAGAATATTGAATGAGATGAGTAAATCTAAATTTATAAGGTCTGGTGTCCCACAGGGGTCAATTTTGGGTCCAAAATTGTATATTATATATGTCATAGCTATGTCGAAACTATTTAGAAAAGCGCGCAGATTCATTTTCGCAGATGACACCGCACTTGTAGTATCTAATGAAAATCCTCAAATAGCGATTCAAGAATTGCAAACCGACTTCGATGAACTGCTAAAATGGGCACACGATGTAGGATTGGTTATAAATGTAAAGAAAACAAAATGCATGTATATCAGATCACCAAGTTTGAAAATGTGGAATATTCCCAAACTAACCGCACATAACTTTGAATGCATCCATAGAAAAATAATATCTAACTGCCAATGTGAGAAAATTGATTTTGTCAACGAGTATACTTATCTGGGATTAAAAGTAGATAACACATTTAAATGGGATAAGCAAGTTACTAAAATATGTAACCAGCTAAGAGCTCTAGCAAACAGTTTCTATAAATTAAAATTTGTCTTGCCTCATAGCACACTCAAACTAGTATATTTCTCATTAGTAGAATCTATTCTTAGATATGGAATTAGAAGCTGGGGAAATACAAGCATGACATATATTAAGTATGTACAAAATTTGCAAACCTCTATCATAAAAAAAATTGTATCACCTAATATGTATAGACAAAGACACAATGTGCAACTGTTATATTGTGCTGAGGGCCTGCTCCCTATAAAAGGTTTATTTTGGTTCCTTACCATTAAAGATAACTGGGGCGATAGTACTTATAAAAAACCACTGGTACATAGTCACAGCACACGTCTTACAGAAAAAAAAGGGTTGAAAATACCTAAAATAACAAATAAGTATGGAAGCCGAACGCTGGAGTACTGTGTACCAGTGATTTTTAATAAGCTCAAAAATAAATTTGTTTTTTCAGAAAATAAGAGTTTAAGCATGAAAACTGTAAAGATGTGGCTTATAAATGAAAAATCTGTATATCTATAAAAAATAGAGCAAACAAAGAAGAAAAGGAAAGCATTATTTGAAAGTTTTAATTCTAATATAAATTAATGTATTTATTTTATTTTTTATTTTTTTCACTAACAAGCTTTTTATTTCCAGAAAAAAAAAAATTAAAATAACATTTTTCAATTAGTTAACTAGAATTTTAATTCTATTACATTGTGTTACAGTACGATGTTATTCACTTTCAATGTGTGTTATCGTATTTGTATTATTTTTGAATATGTGTTATCTGTGTGCTATATTGTCTTGTACTTATGAATGTACGTTATCGTATTGTCATTCAAAGTGTTAGTGTAGTTGTATGTAAGAGTCTGTTATTTATTTTATATAACGGGAGACTTATATTATATTATAATTGTAAATTGAGATAGAACCTGCAGACAAGCAGCCATGTGGCAGCTTCGTGGGACTATCTATACATTGTCTAAAAAAAAAAAAAAAAGGAAAATTTTCAGTCAATAAAGCTTATTTAAAAAAAAAAAAAAAAAATTCCAGCATAGAAAGATCCAGTTCTTATTTTGGAGACTGCCCAATTTTCTTCCCAGGCACGAGTTATGTTGGATTTAAGAATCGGGAAGACATCGGAGATAGGAATTCTAAAATTTAGTGGGATAGTTCCGGAATCTGAACCAGACTTGGCGAGAGAATCGGCCATCTCATTACCCTCGATACCCAAATGGGCAGGGACCCAGGCCAATATCGTCTCAAACCCAGATTCACTTCGAGAATTGAGAAGATTTTTTATTTTACATATTATACTGTCTTCCGGATAACATAGAATATTTGACATAATTTTAGTTAGAGCACTTAGCGAATCAGTACATAGTAAGGCTCGATGAATGTTGAGAAACTGGATTTGATTTAGCGCTTGTTCAATTGCAAAGCATTCAGCTGTAAATATGGAGACTTCTTTCGGTAATTTATAAGTGAGATTGATGTTGAAATCTGGACTATATATCGATGCTCCACATCTTCTATTTTCAAATTTGGAACCATCTGTGTAAAGGATGGAAAATCCAGGGAATTTTGAAGCCACAATGCTTTTAAAACAGTCATCCATATTTTGAAATTTATTTGGGGAAGATAAAATATTCTTCCGAAAGTCTGATGTTATTGTGTTCGGCATAAAAGTGATTGCCTTAAATGGAATATTGTATATAGGGAGATTGGGAACTTCTTGAAGATATTGGAGGGAAGATGACAGAGAATTATAGAGATGAAAACTTTTAATTAGGAGAGGAAAACATTTTTTTTTCTCTCAATCTTTTGTTAGAATTCAAATTAACACTTAACCGATTAAGACTTTGTTTAATAGGATGATGTGATAACGATAAAGCCTTGAAAATATATTTATTGGCAAGGAATTGCCTTCTGAAATATAATGGAGGCTCCCCACATTCCACCTGAAGCGCATTAATTGGAGAAGACTTCATAGCTCCAATAATCATTCTGAGGGCTTTTGATTGAATTCTTTCCATTTTCTTATCTGAATATTTAGGGAGGGGGTCAAAAAGAAATGTGCCATAATCCAAGTGGCTCCGAACTAGGGAATTATACATTAATTTAAGAGTGGTAGGATGAGATCCCCACCACACTTTGGAAACTGATCTCATCATATTAAGTCCCTTTTCACACTTTGTAGAAATTATCTGAATGTGTGGAAGCCAGGACAATTTATGATTCAAAAGAAGACCAAGGAATTTGATTTGAGTAACGGTTTGTAGAGGCACATTATCAAAAGAGATTGAGAAGTGGGGAATTTTTCTTTTGCACGTGAAAGCCACGACCCTTGTTTTAGATGCCGCCAGATTCATCCCATTTATTGACAACCAGCTTTTAATATATTGTAAAGCCAAATTCATTTCCTTAGCTGCAAGAATAATATTTTTATGTAACAAATATATAAGGATATCATCCGCAAAGTAAAGTCGCTTGATAGAAAAAGGAATTACTGAGTCTAGGTCGCTTATATAAATATTAAACAACAGAGGACTGATAACAGAACCCTGGGGTAAGCCTCTCCATAGTTTGCGCCTTAAGTATTTAGAGGAAGACTCAATAATAATGGACCTATCTGTGAGCAAATTAATAATGAATTGGACTAATTTCGGGGGGATTTGTTTTTTAATTAGCTTTTCTTTCAAAACATTCAGTAAAACATCATCGTAAGCTGATGAAAGGTCAAGGAATGTGGCCAATGTATAAGAATTTAGGGATTGAGAAACTCGGATATCAGTTGTGAACAAACTTAAATTATCCATTGTAGATTTCTTTTTCCGAAAACCATACTGATTTGGTGAGATAATATCTTGACTTTCAACAAACCACTCCAGTCTGTTTTTTATCAAACGCTCCGCTACTTTCATCAAACATGATGAGAGAGCAATAGGCCGATAAGACGAAATTTCAGATGGATTTTTTCCAGGTTTTAAAATGGGAATGATTTTTTGAGTTTTCCAATCATCCGGAATTAGTCCTGTTTCAAACATATTATTAATAAGAGATAATAAATATTCAACCGCCATATCAGAAAATGATTTAATGAAACTATAAAATATTCCATCGGGACCCGGAGCAGAGTCAGAAAGGGCGCTTATCACTCGTTTCATCTCATCAATGGAGAAAGGAGCATCTAGCCAGTTAGAGTGAGATGGATACGGCTTAATAGAAGGCATTTCTTCACATCTGGCAACTGATGGGGGGGCTATTTTATCCGCAAATCCTATAAGAATTTCTTCTGATATATGTTTGATTCTCGGCGGAGAATACGATGATCCGAATTTTTTTAAGCTAGACCAAACTGAAGACTGGGGAGTTTCCGGAGACAGGTTCTCACAGAACTTCCGCCATCCAGCGCGCTTCTTATTTTTCAAAATTAGTTTGGTTTCTGCTTGGGCTTTTTTAACTGATAAAAAATTTTCTAGTGTCATACACTTACGAAAAGAGGAAATTGCTTTTTTTCGAGAGTTGACGGAGCGAGTGCATTCCTCGTCCCACCACGGAGTAGAATGTTTTATTTTAATGTTCGCATTGCGTTTCGGGATGGATTTTTCTGCTGCATTTATAACCATAGAAGGAAACGTCTCACATTGCATTCTGATGTCTCCCGGGGACGATTTTGTTAAGTTAATAAGGTTATCTAGTTCAGAAGAGAACTATCTAGCTCCAATTCGCATCTTTCGTTCTAAATTTGAGATTATTTTTAACTGGGGGGGAATAAGTGTTAAATTGATGGTGGAAGCGGATTATAATTGGGAAATGATCACTAGAGAGGGGATCGTTTAGGATGTCCCAAGAGCATTTAGATGCTAACGAATACGAACAAAGAGATATATCAACAGCACTTTTCCGTTGATGAGGGGGGGTGAATCTGGTTGGAGATCCGTCATTTAAAAAACATAGGTTATGGGTATCAATGAAATCTAAAAGATTGCGGCCAGAACGATTTGTTATTTCGCTACCCCAAGAAGGGGAATGTGCATTAAAATCTCCAAGGATCATATAAGGGGAACAAATCTGGGTTAAGATTGGTGCCCATTCATTTTCAATAAAAGTCGTAGAGGGAGGAATATATATTGACAATATTGTGATATCAGATAAGACAGCTGCTATTATCTGGATATCGTCGGAGGGAGTATGAATATTAATTTGTTTAAACGGGATAGAATTATGGATTATCAGAGCCGTGCCGCCTTTACCATCCGGTCTGTCGTGTCTGAGACAATAATAACCTGGAATTCTTAAGTGAAAGGAGGGTTTTAACCACGTTTCAGAAATGGCGGCTACTGAAACGTCGTGTTCGTCGAGTAATTGAATTAGGTCAGATTTGTTAGCGAAGAGGCTTCTACTGTTCCACTGAAGAACTTTGTTCAGTTTCGAAGCCATTGGGGAGGCAAGATAATAAAGATTTAATGTAATCGGCAGCGTTGGACGGTACAGTATTATTGTTTGTAAGGATAGAAATTAAAAGGGTAATTAAAGTTTGTATAAAAGAATTATTATTCATTATTTCGGGGAGAGCAGGAGGGGAAGTATTACCATTAATGGCACACCCATTGGGCGTCTGGGATTTGGCATTCCCATTCGGGCTGGCCAAAATATTATTCAATTGTTTTTTTATCAAGGTAAGGTGTATATTTTGGGTTGGGTTTGACTGGCTTGAGAATGGTTTCTCTGTGAGAAGATGACGTTGAATTTAAAAAGGTGGTTGTTTGGAAAGGAGCTGAGGACGATGTCATCTCTGCGAATGATTTTTTCGCAGGAGAGATTAACTTTGAGGCCTGAAAGTACGAAATGTTGTCAGTAGCCATTTTATGTTTAATGTTCTTCTGTCTTGTTAATTCCGGACAGGCTAGACTGACAGCGGTATGTGCACCCGAACAGTTAATGCAAATGGGATCATCGGAAGATTTCGGACATTGATCAAATGGGTGACCTTCTCCGCAATAGTAACAACGTGGGGGGGAGCGGCATACGGATTTCTAATGTCCGAACCGGCAACAATTGAAACATTGAACTGTTGGAAATTTATAAACTTCGACGGGAAGCGAGGTATAATAAATTAACACACGAGACGGTAGGGATTGTCCCTCAAATGTAACAACAACAGACTGGGAAGGTTTCCAAATCGTGTTTCCATCAGTAGAATCCTTGTAGTTTAGTCGACGTGCTTTTAATACTTTCGGGGTTCCGTGGGAATTATTCAAAGCATCAACAATTTCAGCCTCTGGGATCTCCGCGGGAATTCCTCGCACAAGACCCATTCTCGAAAGGTTAAATGTAGGGATGAACGATTTATATTTATGATTTGAGAGCGAGTCAATTTTTTTTACAAATCCATTTGCGGAAGCAGCAGTGTTGAACTCGATAGATAATTTATATCGCCCTTCCGGTTTAATTGAACCGTTAACAATACCAAGGTTATTATTTTTTGAGTCAAATACGAATTTTCCAAAATCTATAGGATGAATAAGTTTTCCCTGTTCAGCTCTCTGAAAACTCACGATAAATGGACCGGAAGCTGAAGCAGGATAAAGTAAGTCAGTACTTTTTGCATTATCGCTAGTTAAAGTACTTGGCTGGATGTTACTATTGGTGTTAAGGTCGTTAGAGGTCGAGGTTTGTTGAATCGGCGGCATAGATTTAACTTTCGATGGAATGTGAAGGCTACGCGATGGTCGTCGTTTACGAGATGAGAGCGTAACAGAAACCTGGCTCGTATTAGATTCCGAATCAGAAAAATCCAATATCGACCCTGGGTCCGGAGGTCTATCCTCGTCTTCCTCCATTATATAAAAAAAACTTAACTTTTAAAAATTAAACTGAAAAAATAATACGCAGTCTATTTCATTGACTGTACAAACAAAAACGGATTAGCCGTAAGCAGGAATGCAAACAAATAGGTATACGATAAACAAAATTAAATAAAATGTAACAATAAACTCTTATCTGTAGGCGGCGCAGGAACGGGCGAACGGTACTAAGCAATAGTTAAGTTACACACAACCACTGTTGACCGCGGCTCGAATCGGACTCCTACCCTGATGTTAATAATGTTTCTATTTTGTACAAAATAAAAATCATTTGATTTATTTAACGCCCAGAGGGCTTTTAAATGTAGATACTTTAGAAACACAAAAAACAATCTATGTAAATGTTCGTTTGTTCAATATCTTAAATCTCCGAAAGTTCTTCACAGATTGCTTTGAAATTTTGATATTACGTCGCATTCGAATACGCGTGTTTTTATATGCCTATATTATATTATAGATCTCACCTGTGACACGCAAAAACATGCTTTTTGTCATCTGTGACATGATGAAAATATATTTTTTTTAAACAGCGTCATCTGTTGGACGTAAAAACAACACCCGCTATTGTTTCTCTAGATGCAAATACAGACTGAACCACAGTAACCCGTGGCGGGGTACAGCGAGTAATAAAATTACAGTAGATAAAAAAAATAAACACACAACAAATAGAGGGAGACTAACTAACTAACTAACTAACCATCACGCCGTTTCCCCGCAGGGGTAGGCAGAGAGGACGGACCGCAAAACAAATTATATTCAAATAAATAAATAAAAATTAGGCTTAAAACTAGAGATATGTATAAAATAGTCCAATAATATAAATAATACGTCCGACTTCTGACATTTACCATACATTCTGATGACAACATGCTACATTAGTGCCTCCTAGCGGCAAGAGTTGTGCGCCATGGTTTTCTTTCATACATTTGAATGGGTTTTATGTATAACTAGCTGTACCCCGCCACGCATTGCTGTGGCTCAGCTAGTCAGTTCAAAATGAATTTATGAACGAAATCACGATAATAATAAATCATGATAAATCAAAACTGCCGATCTGAATTCTGCCGCCAAAAGCAATGTTGCTAGCACAATTTTATTTTTTATTTATTTTATTTATTTATTTATTAACGCCGATTATAGCGGCTTTTACAAAAGAATGACAATTGTTTTACATATGAATACAGAATATACATAGATAAGAAAATATATAAATATAAAATACATAAAAGAGAACAATAGAAATAGTAGTATCAACATAAAAAAGTACAATGAGTAGGTTATTATAAATACAATACAACATATTATAAATCCCGGATATTATGATTAGTGTTAAGAAATTAATACTTTAAAACTGTATTTGATTAAAGTCAATCTGAGAAGCGCTGTCAGACAGTTTTAATTAAGTAGTGTTTGTATGAGGTTAAACTGGCAATGTTTATAGGTTCATCCAAAACATATTTATTTCCAAGTACATGTAGGCGATTCATTATGGATTTGATTTCAGCGTTAGATCCTGTATTGTTACAATTACAGATTTTTTTATTAGAATGATTTCAAAACAGAGCTTGTATAGTTTTATTCCAAGATTGATGAAATATAATGATGTTATTGTTATTGATACAATGATACTTTTGATGATTTTTTACAAATTTGACGTTCTAAATAAGTGGAAAATTACTGTCTACATCGATTTTCGGGGACTTTTTGGGTGATTTTGGGTGATAGATTAGCTAACTAGTTAGATTAAAAAAAAAGAATTATTAATAGATAAATTATTTTTTGTACGCACTTTATCGCTTGTCTGATATGATTTATATTTGTCAGATCCAATTTTGAACCTGAATAATTTCACGCATCTCCTAAGAATACATTTTTAAAACATGCACCCTTGCACCGACATCCTAAATTAGTATCTATGTTTAATAAAATACATAATGATAATATAATGTTGATAGGTTTACCTGAATCCAGACAATGCATTCAACAAGCTGCTTTTCCCAGCACCAGAGGGACCCATGATGGCTGACAGTTGTCCTGATTTAAATTTGCCACTGACAGATTTCAGGATCTCTCGAGATTTTTTAACACCTAGAAATGAAACAAAATGTTGAATTATGTAATGTTATTGGTTTTGGTAAAGTTGAGTCCTGTTGAGAGAGACCTTTTTACCACCCCAGCAGGAGTCTATCCACCCGTAGTGGGAGGGATGGATTAATAAGGGCCCCAGATTCCTACCCACCCCTCTCTTACTCACCTTTTTCCTTCTTAACACATTCACCAACATTCACCCGAGTGAACCGTCAGAACCGTTTTGGAACCAAGTCAAAACTTTGTCTTCCAGCCAATTTACTCCAGTTTACCTTCCCAGAACTTCCTTTCAATAAAAAAATCTACACAACATCCCAAAAGATGATATATAGGCCCCGAGGGAAATTATTATTCCAAGAGCTCTGTGTGGGGTTAATATGTGGCTATAAATGCCAGAAAAAGCCACCCCAATTCCGTACTAAAATTTAAAATGATTTCACAGCGTACATTTTAGTAAAATTTGCATGATTTTACGATTGTGGAATGAGTATAGGGCATAGACTAAATTAAACTACATCAATGGTATAGGGTATGCGTCATTATACAATTTATTCCAAAACAACAAAAACCTTCCCCAATTTTTTTTCTTCTATTTATGGAAAATTTTCAAGTATCTTTAGAAAGTAATCTCAATTATAATATTCAATTGACATAATTTTCACGTTGCTATTACTTCAATAAAAATCAGTTCGATGTTTTTGGGGTTAGGCTTAGGTTATATATGTTTTCATGCTGTTTTTTGTCGTGTATTATTGTTCTCTTCTTCTAATTTGTTGGTTCCCACAAAATATAAAATAAATTAAGCAAAAAGTATTTATGTTTGTTGTCTGTAGGTTGCGTTAAGGTTACTTCATAAATTTAATGATTTCCTCATCTTCATGTTTAGTTAGCCATAATTTGATGTCTTTTTTAAACTTTTCTATATCCTGCTAACTTATGGATAAACCGGGACTCGAACCTGGTTATAAATTGGCTAAGCTCAGTAGAAAGGTAAAGCAGATGACTCGTGTACGATCAGGGGTGGGCAGTTCTTTGATCAGCAGCTCGTCCATCGGTCAGGAGGTTGGAAAAGGACATCTCAATAATAACACATAAGTAAAAGGCACAAGGTATATTAATCATCTTCTAAAGAAACACAGGTATAAATTGGATCTCTACTCTCTCCACACTCTCTGTGACGACCGGATGAAACGAGGATTTTCACAAGAAGTTACAAGAATTGAACACAAGAAAGGGATAGGTTGAAAGCTTACGATTCGTCCTGAGGTGTGGTATGGAAGATCATGTTGACCAGGACTACCCGCGCTCAGAGGCGACGGGGCAGTTGAGATGATGAAATGCACTCGGAATTATACACGGAGGCGGGACTCCATTGAGTTTAGTTCGAACCGAGATAATAAACATGATTGGAAGTTTGATGGCGAAATGCATCTAGTTAAACTGGAACGAGATCGCGTCCGTTATTGCGTAATTATGCATGCCATGCCCGCGAGTGGTTTTTGCTATCGTGAGCGACCATGTTGCTATAACCAAGGTCGGTTCTGCACTGCGGAAGCGCGCCGAGGCCGGGCCGTATTGACTGCCAGCAGCCTGGGTGGTCCGTCCGATCACGCGGCGTTGTGTCGTTTTAACACGTACGCCACGATCGTTTGCATGGGGAAAGCGAGGCTAAAGTATGCATCTTTTTATAGGGTGACTTGTATTACGTAACACATTCCCCCTCCGCCAGTAAAAGGCGACGTGGTAATGAAGCTTTAGGCGCTAAAATCCTCTTCACCTTGTCGTGAGGGAAGTAGAGAGAGAAGAAAAAACAGTGTTGATTTACAAAAAAAACAAAGAAAAGATACATGGCTATGCAATGGTGAAAAGACAACATACAAGGTTATGCAGTGATGACAAGAACAACATACAAGGTTATGCAGTGATGACAAGAACAACATACAAGGTTATGCAGTGATGACAAGAACAACATACAAGGTTATGCAGTGATGACAAGAACAACATACAAGTTTATGCAGTGATGAAAAGAACAACACACAAGGTTATGCAGTGATGAAAAGACAACATACAAGGTTATGCAGTGATGAAAAGAACAACATACAAGGTTATGCAGTGATGAAAAGAACAAACATACAAGTTTATGCAGTGATGAAAAGACAACAACCTGACTCTAAAATTTCATTGGTCTGTAAGCTAAGTTTGAAGAGCGTAGTGTTTTCGTAGAGTACCAAGTAGACATAATTTCACTGAAGTTATAAAGTTACATTTTCACTGTAACTTGACCCATTTGAGATTGCACTCAAGTATCACTAGGGCCATAGAAATTGAACTGTGCTTCTTGGTTGTGGTTGAGAGATGGTGATGCCAAGGGCCAGAAGTATCCGGGTTTTGTTGTTGTACCAGCGTGAATTCCATTATGCTGATGTGGTGGAGCAGTGGTTGTCAAGGTGAAATGACGTTGGTAATAACATGGAGTAATACCAATAAGTTGATTGATGGTTGATGCGTGTAATGGTTATTATGTTGAGTTTGCGCATCGGCAAGTGGTTGGTTTGTACAAATGGCAAGTGGTTGATTTGTACGACTGCCAGTAGTTGATTTGCACAAACGGCAAGTGGTTGATTGCACAACGGCAAGTGGTTGATTTGCACAACGGCAAGTGGTTGATTTGCACAAACGGCAAGTGGTTGATTTGCACAAACGGCAAGTGGTTGATTGCACAAACTGCAGGTGGTTGATTTGCACAACGGCAAGTGGTTGATTTGCACAACGGCAAGTGGTTGATTTGCACAAACGGCAAGTGGTTGATTTGCACAACCGGCAAGTGGTTGATTGCAGGAACATAATTAACCTTGAGCTGGCATGCTCTGAGGTTGGTTCTTTTGAATGTGGTTTGAATGATGAGACAACTTGATTTGCAACTGCACGCACGACTCACACCTAATTTGGGTGCGGTCGGGTGTTTTTGGTACGCAGAGATTGGAGAGATGTGAGTGATGGAAGTGAAGGCGGCAAAGAAGAGAAGCTCAGCTTGCAGGTGATGAGAAGGGCTGCTGGTCTTCTTTTTAATCCAGGGACAGGTTATTATTAGAGCCAAAATTCTTGAAATTTACCTGCCTAGTAGACCAATGATGCAAAACGTTTGGAGAGAAACAAATTGTGTTCAAGAGAAAAGACAAAAAGACAAAAAAAACGTCGTTGGTTAGAGAGAGTAGAGAGAGAGTAGAGAGAGATCCAATATGCTGACTATACCATGAGTATCCCGAGATTGGGGAGACAAAAAAACTATCACGTCTGGCGTGAGGATACCTATTTGATATACAAGGTATAGGTAGGTGGTTGTACAGTAGTAACACCAAGTTTCTGAAAGAAGTTGGCCTTCCATGGCCGGTGTTAGCGCTTGAGCGATAACAACTTACGACTTTCAAAATTACAAGAAATGTGTTGGTTACCTAGGAATAGGGTGAAAAGGAGAGATTTGAAGCAAATTTCATGGATAAAGATTGTCTTATAGACAGACGATACGCTATGTGCGTAGGGTACACCTTCCAGATTCATGAAATTAACCTCAAGGATAATGAGGGGAAAAAAAAATGGCGATGAGCGAGAAGGTCTGCTGGTGATGGAGCTGATTCTCCGTTCGATCTCTTTCAGAGAACGAAATGTGGTCAACCAGCAGATTTCCTAACTTTTACAAATGTACAAGAGTTTGATGGAGGGGAGAAGGATGGAGGATTGAGTAGCGAAAATTGATAGTGACTGAGCTAATTCCCAATTCGATCTCTATGTGAGGACGAAATATATCAACCAGCAAATTTCCTAACTCTTTACACAAATATACATGAATTTGATGAAAAGGTGAAGGAGAATACACAGTAATAACAATCTAATCTTTCACGTGTATTTGGTGAAAGATTAGGGGTCGTATTTAATCTTCTACAGTTTGTGAGAACAAGACAGACCCTTGCTCAAGTTTCACAAACCTGGGAGTTTTTCTTATTCGTCTCCCAGACAACGAGTTAGGTGGTTTTGTGTCACTGTCTCAATTAACTCCCACGACACGATACCTCATAACCAACAGTGAAGCTGATGGCTAGTCCATGGTCAATGGATAGTGGATGGTTCTTGGGTCCGCTGACAAGAAGTCCACAGGTATCAGTTAGCGTAAAAAATTGCTGAATGCACAGCTTCATGTTTGTTTGAAGAGAACAAAAAATTCTCACTACAGTGAAGGACATTTCCCTCAGTGTCATGAGTTATACAAAAAAGGGGTCCCAATTAAGGGTGACAAGTCAGGGTAAAATGATCTACGTCCGGTAGAACAAGTACATAGTGTCAACTTATTTAAAGAAGACAACAACAAGATATTGTATCGTTCGCACGAATCATGGTAAGTATTATAACGTCTCCACGTCTCATGTAGAAATTGAACGAATTACGAAAGAACCCTAGTATTGAAAGGAAAGGTACAACATAGATATTTATAACCATTTAATGGAACAAATTATCTCTTTGGCCACAGTGTATGTAAGCCAGTAAAAAGTAATTATAACGAACTTCTCGTATCATGGTAGATATTATAACATTCTCATGTATAGTGTTAGATTTTATAACGATCCCTCGTCTCATGGTGGATATTGTAACATTCTCATGTATCATGAAAATAACATATCAACGTTCAATAATGAAAAAAAAGTACCATTTCAATACCGGAAAAAAGATACATACACAATGTCAACAACACTCAAGTAGTGGCTATTGGTATTATCAAAAAATGACGACGGCATAACCTTTGGTTGGGTTTATGCGTTAAGTTGGCAATAATACAAGACATATGCCAACAAGGATGTCTTAAACAAGACACCAATACATAGCAAAAGAGACCTATTTGGTTTTACTAACTCTTTGCTCACAAAATGTTGTGATGGCATAACCTTTGGTTGGGTTTATGCTTTAAGTTGGCAATAATACAAGACATATGCCAACAAGGATGTCTTAAACAAGACACACATATAAATAGCAAAAGAGACCTATTTGGTTTTACTAACTCTTTGCTTACAAAAAAGGTTTGTAGTGGTTTATTTAAGACCTTTTAAGGTTTTACTTACTTTAAATGACCAAACAAAAACAAGGAAACACACTTGGTGTTGCCAAAATTGCCACAAACACGAATGTTGTGAACTTTATGTTACAAATTTGATACAAAAGGCACCTAGAGACACAGGATGACTTAATATGAGTGACCTGGCTCGGTGTATTTGACAAGGCAAATAAATGCTTATTTAAGTCAAAATATAGTACATAATATAACAAATTGGGGTCAGGAAGTTGAGATCTTAAGATTTTACAAACTCAATGTGACCGAAAGGTGTTATGTATGTAACATTGTTACTGATGAGGAGGACAAATCGGCGTTTGTTCTCCTCTACAACAACCTTTTTCAGAATTGACGTGTCAATATCAAATTCTGAAAAAACAACAAATTAGAGCAAATGGGAATGTTGAGCGCCATTCAATTTTTTAGAAAAAACTTTAAAACAAAGTAATTGTAACTTTTATTTGTTACTCCTGTGTAATTTGAATCAAATGACGATACCAAACTGGAATTTACACACGCATTATGATTACAAGTTACAGGGGGTAGAATATTCACCTCAATTGGGTGTATGTTGCAAAGGGGCCATTGTTTTATGTACGATGGAACCCATTGGAACAAATGTGAAGAACAAATGTGAAAGAACAATGTAAAGAACAATGTGAAGAACAAAGTGAAAGAACAATGTGAAGAACAAAGAACAGAAAAAATATTTACAAAACAATGTTGTACGTGACTTTTTGTGGTATTTATAACAAAAAATAGTTATGTATTTAGTGTCGTAAATGTCAGAATGGTAACGACTAACAAATGATGTCCAGGGTCATGACTCCGGGAGCATAAATTGTTCGGGAAGTAGAAAAGTCTCTTGACTGGAATGATATCAGTTCCAGAGAAGATACGTACAAAATATGTGTACAATTAAATACATTACACGGTGAGGTGTGACAAAGAAACAAAAATAACAAAGGGTTTATACAAAAGAGCATAGTAGTACATGTATTGGTGAGAAATGATTTAAAACCACAGTTGACACTTCTGTGTTTTAGAAAAAAAAGGTTACCTTGCAGAGGTCGAAAAAAGCGAGTTTTTAAATGAAACTAACGCGTTAAGACATGCTGTTTGTCTGCACGAGGGCCAAATCTCGTGGGACAAAGGTAGAGCCAAAAGTTTGTTAGTTATGTGAGTGTGAGCTAGTGAAGGTGGTGTCTATTGTGTCCACACTTCCTAGTTTGACAATATCTTTTACGTGATAGTTGCCGATGTGTTTCCCAGAGGCATCCGATAGGGTGTACACTACATCGGAGATTTTTCTCAGGACTTTTGCTTTAACAAAGCGAGGAGCTAGTTTTGCAGAGAAATACAGAGCACCTTGTGAGAGTGTGTTGTTGCGTCTCCAAACTATGTCGTTTTCCTTAAAGGTAACATGTTTCCTGCGTAAATTGTATCTGTTTGCACTCTTTTTGTGAGCAAGTATCAACGCATCTGTGACTTCGCTGTAGATAGCGGAAAGTTCTTCAAGACGGTGAGCATAATTCTCTGATGGGTTATCAGTAGAAGGAGGAAAAGATGATGGGAGGCTAGCGTCCCAATGCAAGGAGCCATGGATAATTTGTTCCATACCATGTTTGAGGAAGAAAGGGGTGTACCCAGTAGTGAGGTTCACTGTATTGTTTAGTGCAGCTTGAATTTTTTCTAGATTTTTGCACCATGTTCGTTGATCTTTGTCAACCAGGATTGCCAGAGCTGTGTTGATGGTCTGGTTGTAACGCTCTACCGTATTATTTTGAGGCGTGTAAAGGGTATTATAGAAAATATCATTTATGCCATATTTGGCCAGAAATTCCTTGAATTCCAGAGCTATGAATTGTTTTCCATTGTCGCAAATGATGGTGCGAGGAGTGCCGTAGGGGATAAAAATGTTTTTTTCTAACAAGTTTATGATTGCAGAGGCTGTGGCTAGTTGAGTTAGACATTGTGAAAAGAAAAAAGAATTGTCCCAATATGGAAAAAAAATGGCCAGCGGTTTCCTTGTGTTTTTGATGGAAACGTTCCTGAGATGTGCGTTTTGAAAAAAAAATTTCCGAAAAAACCAAATTTCCGAAAAATTTTCAAAGTCCTTGATTTTTGAAAAAAAAGGCCAGTGATTACCCTGGGATTTTGATGGAAAAGTCCCTGAGATGTGCGTTTTTGAAAAAAATTTCCGAAAAAACCAAATTTCCGAAAAAATTAAAATTTCCGAAAAAATTTCAAAGTCCTTGATTTTTGAAAAAAACGGCCAGGGGTTGTCCTGGGATTTTGATGGAAAAGTCCCTGAGATTGTGCGTTTTTGAAAAATTTCCGAAAAAACCAAATTTCCGAAAAAATTAAAATTTACGAAAAATTTTCAAAGTCCTTGATTTTTGAAAAAAAAGGCCAGGGATTACCCTGGGATTTTGATGGAAAAGTCCCTGAGATGTGCGTTTTTGAAAAAAATTTCCGAAAAAACCAAATTTCCGAAAAATTAAATTTCTCGAAAAAATTTCAAAGTCCTTGATTTTTGAAAAAAATGGCCAGGGGTTGTCCTAGGGTTTTGATGGAAAAGTCCCTGCGATGTGCGTTTTGAAAAAAAATTTCCAAAAAACAAATTTCCGAAAAATTAAATTTCTCGAAAAAATTTCAAAATTCCGAAAAATTTCCGAATACAGATTTCGAGGAAGTATTGTTTGTTCTTTCAACAATTAATGGAGGGTTGTTTGTGATTCGTGACCAATTGTCTGAATTTAGGCAGAACCAGCTTTTGGTTATTTACACGCAAGCATCCCTTTCCCTGGACAACGACAGGCTCGAGGCGGAGAAGGGCCGAGAGTCGGGGATTTACGTCGATCGCGAATCTCAATTATATGTAAGGAGTAGGTCGGCTTTCAAGACTTTTTTTACAAAAAGGATACACTACCCACTTTTATTACATATAAAGCGAAATTATCAGATGACAGAAGGGCTTTAGTTTCCTTGGTTGTGTATTTTGCAGAGCGATGCTGTCTTATGGTTCCACGAACAAGAAATTCATTTTGTATCATGTACAAGATTTGAAATTGTTGAATTGTAGTTTAATGTAGCTCGTTTCCTCTAATAGTTGTACTCGGAAAGTAAACCTTCATGGTTAAAGATCACTATGTGATGTTTGAGGTGTCCGAAAAGAAGTGAATGTTGGTTGCGCACCTTGTGATAGAATACCGGTAATTAAATTTTGTCGAGTGACGATTCGTAGAACTTGTAATTTAACACAGAATAGTTTTAATGTGACACGGTTGTTTTAGATTTGACGCGATGGTTTGTAGAACAGCCATGATTTATTGGAAGAAAACATAGTTATTCAATTGTTAATACAAAGCAAGACATAAAACACAGTGAAAGAGTTCAAGATTATTTCCAATTTGACCTCCCGATGGACGATTAATAATCAGAGAAAAACCACGTTTGCGCCAGTGCTAACTTATGGATAAACCGGGACTCGAACCTGGTTATAAATTGGCTAAGCTCAGTAGAAAGGTAAAGCAGATGACTCGTGTACGATCAGGGGTGGGCAGTTCTTTGATCAGCAGCTCGTCCATCGGTCAGGAGGTTGGAAAAGGACATCTCAATAATAACACATAAGTAAAAGGCACAAGGTATATTAATCATCTTCTAAAGAAACACAGGTATAAATTGGATCTCTACTCTCTCCACACTCTCTGTGACGACCGGATGAAACGAGGATTTTCACAAGAAGTTACAAGAATTGAACACAAGAAAGGGATAGGTTGAAAGCTTACGATTCGTCCTGAGGTGTGGTATGGAAGATCATGTTGACCAGGACTACCCGCGCTCAGAGGCGACGGGGCAGTTGAGATGATGAAATGCACTCGGAATTATACACGGAGGCGGGACTCCATTGAGTTTAGTTCGAACCGAGATAATAAACATGATTGGAAGTTTGATGGCGAAATGCATCTAGTTAAACTGGAACGAGATCGCGTCCGTTATTGCGTAATTATGCATGCCATGCCCGCGAGTGGTTTTTGCTATCGTGAGCGACCATGTTGCTATAACCAAGGTCGGTTCTGCACTGCGGAAGCGCGCCGAGGCCGGGCCGTATTGACTGCCAGCAGCCTGGGTGGTCCGTCCGATCACGCGGCGTTGTGTCGTTTTAACACGTACGCCACGATCGTTTGCATGGGGAAAGCGAGGCTAAAGTATGCATCTTTTTATAGGGTGACTTGTATTACGTAACAATCCATAGTGTTTTTAATTTCAATAGGAAGGGCATTATATAATTTTATAGCGTGGAAATAGTGGTTTTTCTGGCCGAAAGGTGTATTTAATTTTGGAATGTTTTGTAGATATTAGGATTTCGTCCTTGTAGTGTAGGCATGTTGTTCAGCAAGGTACTCATATTTTTCTTTAAAATTGAGTAGTGCATTTTTTGAGTACAGTTTTATAATGCTGAACACGTTAAATTTTTTTTAAATTTCTTTTCATGGAGTCCTTATGGGTACTTTCAGAATTATTTTTATTATTACTTTTTGTGTTTTGACGAGCTGCTTCATGTGAAGGTTTGAGGCCAGATCCCAATCCAATAATCCCATATTCTGTGCGTGATTGGCAAAGAGCATAGTAGACTTTATATAGATAATTTTTATTTAGTATATTGCGTACGTTTCTAAAGTATTACATGAGCTTTGTAAGTTTCTTTGTAATGCTATTTATGTCCCATGATATTTTATGTTTCTGGAGTGTGTTATGGTGGGGCAGTGACATGATTGAGTTAAGTTTTTTCCTTGACAATCATGTGTTTATTGCCTTGCAAATTTGTTTTGCATACACACTATATACCGAATATTTTGTCATTTTTGTTCATCAAACTCTGCAAGTAACACTATGGGAGTAATCCATAACATGACCATTGAATAGGGAATTATAAAAACTTTTTTTCAAGATATTACCAGGTCAGGTTGTTTAGCAGAATTTGAACTATTCATTAAAATTTGAAATTATTTTTCAAGTTCTGTGAAAGTTCTTTTGAAGTTCTCTTGTTATACCAGTCTCACAGATCTGAAATAATAACAATACTCCAACAGAACTTGTAAAATTAACTTTGGAATTTGATGAATTGTAATGAAATTGTACAAAATTTGCAAACATATTTTTAAGGAAGTTTATTATATTTCTATTCTGTTTTTATACAGATTAGTCAACAACATATTATATTTTTTAAATTTATCATCTAGGTTTATCGCTATTAGTTAATTATTGTGTACCTCAATTAGTGAAGTTTTACACCTTTTAAACCATAATGACCCCAACTCAAACACGAGAAATAATTTCTGAATTGAGTTGGGCAGTTAAATCTAAATTTGTAAATTGTTGTAATGTGATTGTATTTGTATTTAATATAGTTAATTAACAAAATTTGAAAACATATAGAGCGTGATGTTTTTACGTCCAACAGGTGACGCCTTATTTAAAAAAAGCATGTTTGTCCAACAAATGGCGCTGTTTTTAAAAAAATATATGTTTTTACCTGTTACAGGTGACATATATACAGGGTGTATCGGCGCTAACCCGACAAACTTTAACCAGCTATTCCTTAGCACATTTGGAGTACAAAATGTTATTGGCACTTTGCTGTCCGGTAGCATTTTTTTTTCAATTAAAAACAAAAAAATTAAAAATTTCCACACTACATCACTGTCATTGGCATTGCTTTTCGTGTTCAACAGCTGTTATAAGCAAGTATGTCTTCACTCTTTCGCACACACTAAATAATAATAGTTAAAAATGAGATGAATGGTGCCGTGCCATTTCGTTGTGATTGTAAAAGCGCGCCAATATAGGTAAACACGTACATTATTCAGCGGAATTCGAATAAAATATTGCCAGATGGGTTTTCAAATTTTGACAAAGGATAAAACAGTGGTGACATGTGGTGAAAATATGAATAATAATTTTTTTATTAAAAAAAAAGGTTACCGGACAGCAAAGTGCACATAAGATTTTTTACTCCAAATATGCTAAGGAATAGCTGGTTAAAGTTTGTCGGGTACATGCCGATACACCCTGTATAATATAGGTATACAAAACATACGCGTATTCGAATGCAAAGTTGTGTCAGAAATTCAACGCAATCGTTGGATAACTTACGGAGATTTAAGATTTTGAACAAACGAAATTTACATTTTTATATGTATAGATAGATAGATAGAAATACCTACATACCTAAAATGTTACAAATATTGGAATTTTATATTTATCTGTTCGCATACATTTCTACTATGACTTTTTTGCATCATTATTTGTTTACATGAAATCTCCCTACACGTGTTCTGTAGCCTTTCATTGCCGAATTTTGCCTTAGACACATTACGCTATTACGGTACTATGCGCGCATAATCTGGGCATGGCATATTATATACGTAGATAGGTATTATATGTTGGGGTGACAAACTAGGCTATAATCTTCCTCGCATGATTTTCCAATATCGCCTGGCTAGCAGATCACGGCACATATCGTCGCAACGGCAACACTTATAATATGCAGTTATATAAAACGCTTTAAAATTATAGCGTAATCGGTCGCCCATTTTATTCCCACAACAACCGTGAGACCTTAGTATCCAATTAGTTTGATATTAACACTTGAAACAATGAATACATATTTTATTCATATCAGATAATTGAGAATTAAATTCGTATTTATCGTGTTGAGGATTCATAACAAGGTCATTTAATAAAAGGTGAGGTATAATAAAAACTATAACTCAAACCATTTGCACTCATTATTTGCTCATTTCCGTGCAGTCTACCAGGAATTATATTTTGTTAAATAACATTTTCTTTTAATCTTCTCTTCTCTATTACACTAAAAATAGTCGCCATCCGCATCTGTCTGTTTGTGCGCTTAGTTCTTCTAAACTACGCAACGGATTTATTGATTAATTGATAGCGTTTTTACTATCATTTATAGAATTTCTTCTCGAAGGTTTATGTACTTGTATATAATACATGCATATTCAATTTATAGGAAGTAGAGAAAAGTCGAGGTACACCGGGTACACGTCTCTAAATAGAATAAAATAACAGTTTGCGCTTTGTTTTATTTTAGTAGAGTTTTCACTATAATTTGTCGAGAAACGCCGGGTACACGTCAGCTAATACAGGGTTTTCCAATAAGAGGTGTTATTTTGAATAGCCCGCTATTTCGGTAGATGTTAGTTTTGAAGCTATCATTTTTTGACATTTGATAATTAAAAACTACGTCATTAATAAAAATGAAACGATACACGCTTCAACAATGCATTGAAATTATTAAAATTCACTATTATTAATTATTACAATTCCATCGAAAAATCATCTTGAGTGATGAGGCCCATTTCCACCTCGGTGGCTTCGTCAACAAGCAAAATTGTCGCATATGGGGCTCGGAAATATATATATATAAATATATATTATATATGTATATAACATTCATATTATATTTATAGAAAAGAGAAAAGTCGATGTTTTGTAATCAAATCGTAAAAAAATATTTTCGGACGGTTACATTGCCAACGCTGGCTAAACCTTAAGAAATAAATCAAAATGATGTATTACGAAATTTCATATCTTATATTGTATAGACTACAGAAAAGTCCAGGATGGTATTTGTCTATCTCCTAAGGATAACCCAAGGGTGCGACAAAGCAGTTTTTAATGGCTATTGAAAAAAACACCGCAACTTACAGAAATGGTATTTATTTAATTTTATTTTATTCGGTACATCATGCGGTTTTATGCATCAAGTTCTGAAGATGACATCAGAAAGCTGAAGACCCCCATAAATACATACATACATTGAAGGACATTTCTGAAGTTTTCGGCCACACTTTTTCGTCAGTTTCAATCTATTAATAATGTTATATTGTGAATATCGTTTCGTGTTACCCAAAAACGTACAATTTAAAAAGATTATTTAAATAATTTAGTGCCTAAATCAATCCAAAAGTCAAGGGGAAATTTTCTTGCAAATTCTTTAAATAAAAGGACTGTACTTTCGGAAATTTTTAACTCTCTGTAATTTTTCGACGTTTTAATTAAAAATGTTTGTGAAGTCTTTTTATTTAAACTTTTTCATGTTTGAATTTAAAATATTGTACTTTTTAAATATTAAATTTTTCATCTATTTTCTAAAATGGTATTTATTTTTACGACATCTTAAAAATGAAGAAATATATAGAACATTTAAAATACCTTGGAAAAATTCAGAAATTCGATGAGAAATTATTATTATTTCAAGTTTATACAACAGATAAACAACCCACTTTGACTGGATAAGCAATGTCTTACGTATCTTTCTTGAACTCTTTTATGTTTTTACGTTTCAGTTAGTATGGTTTTCACATACACGGTCGTTTAATATCGATCAATAAAATAGATTATAATAAGGAAAATATACTTTTACGTTGGATCAAATAAATTTTAAAGATAGTTGTTTAATAATTTATTTATTTATCTTTGAAATCGACCTAATCCTGTCAATCTTATATTTATAAAGTAGAAAATCTTTGTGCTGGAACAGCAATAGATCTCGAAGAGTGCTCTAGTCTGGCGTTTTGAAACTGTGCACAATTCAACTATTTTCAGCTTGCAACATTAATTAGTTTATTAGTTTTTTCATAGGAAGCAATTACTTTGTGGTTAGACATTATATTATAAAATAAAACACAAACACTTTGTATTTAACCACGAATTTATTATTTCATATATCGACCGGTTTCACTTTGACCAAGCTTCTTCAGGATATAATAATAACTATTATATCCTGAAGAAGTATGAAGAAGTATGAGTTATTATTATATCCTGAAGAAGCTTGGTCAAAGTGAAACCGGTCGATATATGAAATAATAAATTCGTGGTTAAATACAAAGTGTTTGTGTTTTATTTTAGAATATAATTAGTGTGTGTGAGACCGCGATTGTCCGTCGAGTAGGGCTGATTGTCGGAAGTGCAGGGGGTCGCCAACATGCGGTAACATGTATTCCAGTTTGTTTCTTGAGAAGTGTTGACTGATTTAGAAATGAATTAGAAAGTTTGTTGGAGAGGGTGAAATGGTAGAGGGAGGGTGAGTGTAATAGGAGTGGATAAAAGGAGGGAGGAAATGTATAGGGAGACACATGAGAGAATGAAAAATCCATTTTACGACGCGAAGAGAATGCAGATCGACTCAGGCTATTTTCTTTAGGTCATCTTCCTTGAAAATTGGTATGGGAGGCGAAGTGGGATTTTTTCTCACAAATATCCTGCTGTTTTTTAGCCAAGTGAACTGGAATCCCTTCTCCTTGGCAATCCCCTTGGCCCGAAAAAGGAGGTTTTTGTTAGAACTAGTCAGATGATCGTTGACATAGATTTTTCGATCGTCACCTGGGTAATTCAGGTCCTTCGTGCTTATTCCTTTCCTTCGTCGAATTTCCGTGATGAATTCATTTTTACGCGAGCGGGTGGTGAATTTAACAATTATTGGTTTGATTAATTTGGAATGAAGTGGGTCTTTCGCCGAGAACTCAATTTCGTTAGTTTTAAAGTTGTGTATGCCAATTTTTTTTGCTATCTCTGATAGGATGTTTAGAATGTTTTCATTGTTATCTTGGGGTATTCCTTTTATTTCGATATTCTGTAGTCTCATCCATTGCTCCATTTTATTGGAATCTTCTTGCATTTGTTTGATGGTCGATTGAAGGGAGGAAACTTATTGTTCCAAAAAGTCTACTTTGCTCATTGAATGTTCGAAAGCTTGGAATCTATTAGAAAAGTCATCCAATTTTGAATTGTTGAAGTCGACGGATTTTTTAAGTTCAGACATGTCTTCCTTGACTTGCTTATTAAGGGTTTTGAGAGAGGCAAGTTCAGAATTTTTTTTTTTTATTTCGACCATTACATCTTCTATCGGGTTGGATTATAGAGAGCAGTCTGTTTTGACTTAAGGCGAAGCTTAGTGCTAAATTACTATTTTGATTAATCAATTAAAAAATTGAAGGTTTTCATATCGCTTCGCTTGAGTAGAATACAAATAAATAAATAAATTACTTAATAAAAAATATAAATGTAAACTACAAAAAAAACACTTTTTAAATAGAAATGTATGAACACACAAAGGAAAAAACTTACAGTAAAATATACTATAAGCTAAGATTATCTGTGACAGTTTCACTTGATTAACTTTTTTTGCTTTCTTATAAAATTATTTACTAAATAAATAAAAACCAGTTTTGTGCTTGAAAACGAACGTTTCTAGACTCCGTTTGTCAAGCGATTTTAATGCATATTACCTACAATATAAGGTATACCAAGAATATACATATTTTGGCTTGTAGCTTCCTCTTACATCCATAGCGTCTAATCTGCCATTCGCTATTTTGAAAAGACAAACTAAATCAGTCATTGTGTGCCTTGATAGTAGTTCAAGTTTAAAAAGTCCATTTAAAGGGTGTAATTAAGATCTTCGACTGGAATTCCTAATTTAAAATTAAAAAATTCAGAAATTTATGCTGCACTCTCTTGATATTTTATTGATAAATCTTATACAATAATGGAGCACAAATTCAAATTATACTCTAGATTGCTCTCACCAACCCAGTGAATAGTAATTAATGTCCTTGTTTGTTATTTCATTTATATGAGGAGCTAAAGTTAATTTACTATAAAAAATAAAACAAAGTTAAGGTCGATAATTTTCTCGACTCTTTTTAGAATAATATTATTGATGGTAAATTTATTTAAACGCAATAAAATGGCATTTACAATAGAATGATACATCGGATTATAAGCACACAGTGGTACACAGGAGAATATTAGTAAAACATTACAGAACAAGTTATGTGTACAGTGTACACCAAAATATTATTCCAAGTGATACAGTTGTTAATAGAAATGCAGTGAGACAATACACAATTAAAAGAAATATCTATTTGTGTAATAATAGTTTAATGAATAATAGGTTTGTATAAGACTTGACATAAATCGAGGTACGAGGTGTTTATGATAATAGATAGTAATTATCATAAAATAATTTCTTTTAAGGTATAGAATGTTATAATGACAGAATATTTTAATTGAACAGAATATTAATATGTATAAAAAAGTGACTTGTTAAAATGTATAATCTAGCAAAATATTAATAATTATTGCTCTAATATTATTATTTACATATTAATTACATATTTATTATAATTTATTATTAATTACTCTAATATGATATACCTTCAAAATTAATTCTACTTGGAATAGCTGGGCAGGTATCGCAATTTGGCTTTGATAATTAAGGGCTGTCAGCGATTTAATGATACATTTGGATAAGAAATAATAATTTTTAATAAAATAATACATATGATAGCTAACACTATAAGATATCTGGAGTAAATAGTTTAGATGTAGTAAAATATGATATAGGACCCACGCAGAAAAATATTTTCATGCCTAACATTGATTATTGTGATTGAGGTATGTTATTATAGCCTTCTTATATTATATTCCGTGCAGTTGAATACATCTATTACTTCTGAGAAAACATTGCCAACTGCATGCATTCTAGGTATAAGGGAGTATCTAAATGACTCAGTCCTGATATTGTTGTTGCAATTAAAAAGAATTTTGGATCGACTAGTTCTTGTAGGAAAGTAATATATTGATTCATGATAGGATTTTTGATACGGGGCAAAAGTTAACCTTTGACATTTTTCAATATTTAGGAATAGTTAATTACGGGTGCACCACTCTTGTAACCTCGCAAGATTTAATTATAATACATAAAATATTAGTCTCATGACTACATTAAAAACGGTAGTTATTTCGTTGATAAACAAGGAAAACAATATTGGTCCCAAATGAGACCCCTTTGGAACGCCGTTGAAGACTTCAAACTGGTGTTAAAAGTGTGAATTGAGTTTAACTGATACTTTTCTTTTGTGCAGATAACTTTCAAACTATTTAAAAATATTTCCCATTATTCCAAGGATTCTTAATTATTTAATTGAAATTTTATGTGAGAATTTATCAAAACCAAACAAAAGTCGGTGTACACTACGTCTGTTTGAAGACGTTTGTTAGAATTAAATAAATATTGATGATAAATCATTAAGTTTGTCATGGTAGATTTATTTGCCATGAAACCATGTTGACAGTGCGATATTATTTCATAGATCTCAGACGAGAATTAGAGAGCAGAGCAGATTCAAATAATTTCGGGATTGACGACTGCATAAATATAGGCCTATAGTTAGATATATCCGATTTATTACCTTTCTTTAAGATTGAAGAGAAGAAGCTTGTTTTCATTTTTTTTCGGAAAGGTGCCGATTTTTAGAGATAAGTGAAAAATTTTAATAAGCGGGTAAGTCAAGACTGATTTTGATGAGTGGATTGGCTGAATGTTATCAGGACCAGCTGAATTTTTAAGATGAAGGGACTTTAATTTAGTTCTTATATCACTTTCTTCGAATATGCAGTGATTAAAATCGATCTTGTTATCATTATTAGATGATTGACTGCCTAACAATGAAGAGCGTTTGCAGTTTCATAGATTTTACTGAAGAATATATATCGACCATTTTATTATCTAAATACATGTAGGAAGTTGGATGCTTCTCTACGCCAAAGAGAATAGTCAGGAAACTCAGCAAAAGATTTCACAGATTTATTGTGTGATGAACTTGCCCTGGGATAATTTTTTTCCGTTTATTGTAGGAATTAATTAATTCTGGTTTCTCCAATCAAAACGTGACCAGTGGTGACATCTAGTTAAAAAATGCCGAGAACTAGAGGGAACCGGGGCGTGTCGTTTTTTTTAGTCTACGCCAAAAGTTAAGATGCAGCCAATCATGGAAGCCTAATTAAAGTTCGGAATAAACAGACTACACCTACCTTATTGATTTATTATGGTGGGAAAGAATTTTTCAGTTGATCTCACGAAATAGAGACTTCCAGATGTTGGCCTTAAAGTTATTCTAAGAGCAAGTGATTAAATTTATGGTACTAGAGAAAAAATAGGAACATGCACTGTATCGTCAGAGACCTCCGTGATGGTACTTCGAAATTCTCAGACTTATTCCAGTGCAGTAGCGAATTTGCCATTTGGGGGGGGCGGATAGAAAAAAAACCCTAACAAAGTCAATAAGAAACAATTCGACTCCGTTAAGCAATGCTACTAAGTGGCCTTTTTAAGTAGGAAATACGCCGTTAAATATAGTTACGTAATTTTTCTAAGGATTTAGACGAATTATAATTATGAATAGCGAGGTAAATAACATTTTAACAGGACGAGTTTGGAAGTTGCTTAATTAAATTAAAATCCTGCAAGAAGATTTAAAAATAAAACTTATAAATAAAAGATATTTAATACATCCTAGAATTAGGTTGGTAATTTGGGAGCCGAACAAACTGGTGGGCCGACACGCCACTGAACTGAGGGGATCAAGTTTCATCCTTTGAACAAAGAATTTGACAGGATATCTAGGAAGCAACAATTTATTGGTTTTGAAACGATTTAAATTAATGTGACGGGTTCTAGAGCTCATAATTGATGTGGTCTTTTAGTGCGTTTCTGTCTTTGAATACAAAAAGTTTTCAGAATTCAAAGAACATAAATTAGGTGTCGCCATATGGAGAAGGCGGAGTTGATTTGGGGGTTGGGGGAGGAGACGGTCGAGAGAGGCTAGCTTGAGGAGCGCAAGGAGACGATCAAGATAGTCTAGATTGGGGAGAGCTAAGAGACGGTCAGCGTGGAAAGAGCGGTTCAAGGAGTCAGGTTTTGAAAGCGTTGGAAGGCGGTAAAATAGAGTCAAGGGGGTCAGGGATTCAAGGTTTGGGAGACGGTCAAGCATAGCCAGCATCGGTCAACGTTGTAATATAGTCAAGGCGATTAAAAGCTACGAGGCGCGCCAACAAAGAATTTATCGTCGGAACACGAACACGGCTAAAGTCATTTAGTGTAGGAAGTGTGATTTTTCTAACAGCATGGGTGTTTTGCTGCATGTGACTGTGTTTGTTTTTTGTAGTTATTTGGATTGCACTGGGATGAAATTGGTAAGTCTATTATAATCTAATTATTAACCCTCATTTCCTGTGGATTTCTTAGAGAAATAGATTCGCTCCAATACGGGTAAACAAAATAATTCAATTGTATTTTGAAGTAAGGGTATTTAACTTGAGTACTATAGGTAATTATGTTAAAATCTTCAACAGAAGGATAGAGTCCGGGCCCTTTTAGCAAAAGGGGCCATAAATCACTCATTGTATTGAGACCGGACCGGGACTCGGCCAAGCGAAGAGCGGTTACTCTAAAACCGCGTTAGATTGTTCAACAATAGGCATTATTTATGAGTTAGACTATTTTTCGCAATTTAACATGAATTCTAATAATTCTAAGTAGTATATTTAGCGTCAAAAATTTTATAAAATACAAACCATTGTATTTATGCGATGTTTTTATAGTCCGGCGAACGGTCATTAGTCGAAACAATCAGATACCTATAGGCGGAATAGTAACGGATAAAATGGTTAATTATATGCTTCAATACCTGTTATTTAACAATAAGTTATCGTTTCCTCCTTGGGAATTCAACTTATTCTTCACGGAATTCATAGAATATATTTAATTAAATATATCTTATTCAAACATCATTCTCACTTAGCCATGTGCCGCGAGCGCACCATTATTTCAACTATTAGAGCTACGTGTGTATATCTACGTACTGCTAATACCTGCTTTCAACTTCGTTTTACGGACTTTGTGAAGGCTACGGTGTATTGTAGTTATTACAGGGGTTTCTCTGTTAGCATATAATTTTCATTCATTTTTGAATCGGGATAACGCAGCGGATTGGAGTTAGCCGCCGAGAGAACACATTTGTCTAGCTTCCCTATTCTGTCAAGTGAGATTTTCATTCACATAAGTTTGGCTTGAGGACGAAGTGTACGAATTTTCCGTAGGCTGTCCTATCTTATCAAAGCGACAAAAGCGAAGGAATCGAAATTGGTAATTGGCTTGCCTAATAGGAACTCTTTTGTGTTAGCAAAGTCGATAACCCTGGATACCAGAGGAGCGTTTATTTCAGTAGGGCAGCGCCGGCTTTTCCCCTGCTCTTGGTGTGGTTGAGTTATTCCCGTAAAAGCATCGGTTTCTGTCGAAGGTGTTGGAGGACCAGCCTAAGATGGTTACCCTGGATAGACCCCTGCTCTGAGTATTTTCAGCTGGTGAGAGGACGCTTTCACGGAGTCCCAATCGAAGGGAACGAAGATTGCTAATGGGCTTTCCTACTTGAGTTAGCTTGGTAGACGAAGGAACAAAGCGGGTAATGGCTATGCTATTCTTTTCTGACGTATGGGGAGGATTTTTCTCGCTGACAGAACGAAGGGATCGTGACGAATATGAAGTTGTTTCGGCGATTTCTGACGTCCTTCCTGTCAAATTCAATAAATACTTACCCCACTATAGGAGGAGAAGTCATCCAGAATTAGGTTGGGAATTGACTCTGACTGAAACCGTTTGAGGTGACGGAGATCGGATGATTTCAGATTCACGACCTGATGATTCTAGTATCCCTGATCCTTAGCGCCGGAAGTCGAGAATATCATTCTCTACCATTTTTTGATATTCGAAGCGAACGGAGGGTAACAAACGATAGAGCGAATGACCATGACTTTAAAGTGGGGTAAAATCTCCCGTCCCGGAAACATTCGTTATGTCGGATGGATGCCCTCATTCAAATTAAATATTGATATGACTATTTTGAGGGTGGACGAAAGACTTGAAGTATGTTCTGTATTGCACATATGATAAACATGTGTCATTACCTCTACTGGAACGAGAAGCTGTATAGACTGGAGCCAGGAGCTATTTGGAGTAACGTGACTGCAGAGGCGAAGGCGAACAAACTGAAGCTGAATTCATCATTATTCTTACGAGCGTAAACCAGAGGGGTGTTCACGGGACTCCCGAACTCCTGACGTTGCTGATGCAAACCATTTCAGTATATGTTTATGTTTGAGGTTAGTAGAGTGGACTCCTAACTTTCGGCATGCTGGCGAAGCTTAACTCATCATCGATTTGGGGGAGGTTGACGCGACCTAAACCTCGCGCTACCCACGTGACCCAAATGGTTCCTGACATCAGGCTATCATGCCCACCGAACCGGAGCAGCTCCTTGTACCTAACGGTATAAGATGAATCTTCATCAATCATCATCATCATCAACATCATCATTTACCACCAAGGACCCACATATCAGAATTCAAAGGAATCCTACCATCATCACCCTCCGGCAGGAGGCAAAACATGTCATTATTTCATCTGTCGCTGAGCGATATTCAATTAATTTCTGGAGGAGTTGGGATTGGACCATCAATTTGGCTGCTCTCGAGCTGGTCACGTTGATGGGTGGGATTTGGACGGAGACCAATCGAAAGCAACACATGTTTTGTCTCTAGCTATTCCCAAAAATACCTACTCATAGAAATAACTCACAAAACTAACAATCCATAGTCAAATCATTAACTTAGAATCTTGTGCATCTTGAATTGAATTGTCTATAGCGAATTTCATGTACTTGTAATTAATTGTCTCATTATATTAGCACATTATCGACTGCGGCAACTTGAAACGTTTGGGCGAGCAAACAAGGTAGGAAAAGGTAGTTAAAATCAGGGTAGTCGGTCATTGTCTTATTTTCAAACCATACAGAATGTAACACGCCTCATCTAAAAAGAACCAAAGTTACCACAACGAATTAAAAGGATCCTTCAATGAATTAATCCCTGTCGAAACAAAAAATTGACACAACGTGACATATTAATTCGTTAAGATTGAAGGGTTGATGTACCGCGGGAAGTTGCAAATCAGGCGGGAGAAATCATTACTTTTCACGAAGTGAGAAGGTAAGATCAGCGATTCGTTTTGCGCGGGAGAGGGGTACTTACCCAAATCATACACGAGTTAAACATTAAAATCTTGAACGGAAGAAATTATATTAATTCAATTTCGATATAATCTACGAAACTAAACTGTAGGGAGACGTAAAAGTATTACAATTGTGGATTGAAATTAATTACACGAAAATAATAACGTCGATAATCATTAAGTACAGAGTGTTCAATCGTGCAGAGTAACGTTATGCCGAGTCGGACTTGTTAAAGCGAGTGGAATGATGCAAGTACTCAGGTCCTCTCCGCTAATATAGGTGATGATTCCTTTGTTTTCGTCTTACACGGGTTGGAAAAAGCGTCTGGACATCGAACCCGCAGGATCGCTAACTTGGTTCATTGTATAAATGTTTTGCATCACCCTGCATTCTTTAACGTTCTTCTTATCAGCAGTTTTCGTATCGTGGTATATTGTAGTCTGATTGTTGATTCAGCTTTTCTTCGTCTTCCTATACGTGCGCCTGATCTATGATTTCCGGTTCGATATTCTGGAAGGTTTTCGAACTTTGTAAATGTTCTGAGTATTAGCGGCCGCCATTTCTTCGAAGTTATCCATGCACTTTATAGTCCAGTTCAATTAGCGATTCGCGATCGTAATTATTCCGGTAGTCCCAATTTTTTTATATGTTTTATAAACTCGTCAAAAAAAATAATTGTTCGGCAGCCAAAGTGATTGTTTCTGGCTTTGCTTTTGGATCTTGAAATGCACGAAAAAATTCATTCACTGAGTGGTTCTTGAGAAGAATATTACAAAATTTGTGTTTGCCTTGACCGAACGGAGTTCCAGTTGTATCGCAACCACTAATGGCATGAAGGAATAAAATGTTTTCAACTATTTCAATGTGTTTAAAACATTTGTTCGAGTACAACGCGTTAGGTAATTTACCTTTTCCAACTTTTTGGTAATATACGTTGGGAGGTGAGAGAGCTGTGAGGCGTAGCAGCAGGTCAATATCCTGAACAAAGATTATGACTGCATCATGTTGAGATGACAATGAGTTTGCTGTGGTTACTATAAGAACGTCAGCATCCTCTTCAGCTTGTACTGTCGTTATGTGGGATCGTGCAAATGAGGTTCCGAGTAGGGAAATAAAACGAGACTTGTTCTTCTCATTTCCCAGAAACTTTTCCTGTGGCACTTGTGGGTGCATGCTTTCAAAAAATAAAACTTCAATAGAAGTTATAACTCTGGCACGCCGTGCTCTTTCCACCCCTTTAGTGCTTTTCTTTTCTATAGAATCTGGGTATCCATCGAAGACCACTACTGCATTGGATCCATAATGATTTTGTATATACCTGACATATTGCTGGAAAATCACTGAAAAAGGTTGAGCATGACCCCATACAACTTTGTGCAGTAAATATCCTCCATCAATTACGTGTATTTTACTGCTTCCCAGTTCTGTATTATTTGGTAGAGGATTGAGTGATGAATAAAATATAGACTTCGTTCCTTTGCGCATGCCTTCCTTTGAGAAAAGAGACAATAGGACAGGAGAGAGTTCATATTGGAAATATTCTTTAAGTTCACTTTCAGACCTTTTGGCAATACACATACGATATAATAGAATTAATGGATCTATTGCCATAGTCACAGCCTGATTTTTGACATTGCTCGTCACCGCCGCAAGAGAAACTATAGTATCTTTACGTTTTGAGTCTAGGTTTCCAAAGTTCGGGTTGATGACTTTAGACATATCAAATTTCCCCATCTTTTCAGCCATTTGACAAGTGACTTTGCTATCCCCGATCGTGCCACTTCTAATAGACATAATCACGTTTGTTTTAGGAAATGGTTCATGGCAAGCAAACCAATCAATGAGAATTTGAACGTCTTGATCATCCCTCTTAATTCTTGTAAGCCTCATCTCTACATGTTGCTCTGACGTTCCTGATTCAATCACATAGAATTACTCGATACCCTCACAGATGTTATGCAGGTAAACGAATCGGAGTAGAAGGGGTGAGGGGAGTAGCCCCCACCATACCGATGTGCCCTCTAGTAAATTTGTAGATGTATGTATTTAAAAATGCAAACAAAAATCTAATAACGTGATAATAAACCGTGATAGATTTTTTGTGTGTACTTTACCTAGATTTGTTTATACTTTATATCGGTAAAAAAACTATATGAACATAAAAATTCCACATCTTTTTGGAAATTTTATGCTCTACATAATTAGTATCAATAAAATTTTCATGAAATTCCACTGGAAACGAGGTACAGTCGCGCAAAAAACTTGTTTTTTTTTAAATATACGCACCTTTACGACTTTCTACCTCAGTACCTATTAGAGATTTGATCTCTCAAAAGTTGTAGGTAATTTTATGTTCTATTATACTTGTTCAGCTATGTTGGCCAAAATTTGCATTGCAAATGAGATCTTTGGGGAAAATTAGATTTTGGCGTGATTTCGGCCAGTTTTTTCTAAATGGCGGCGCGAGTACAGGTGCGCCAAGGTCGGAAACTCAGATTTTACATCAGGGGATCAGTTTATAAAACATATAAAAAAATTGGGACTACCGGAATAATTACGATCGCGACCCCTTTTTGGCGCTAATTGCACTGGCCTATTAGGTTATCAATACAGTTGACATAACTTAGACATCTTTTTAGTAGTCGTTGTTAGTTCACAAAATTTACTGTAATCTTTAGGATCGCGTGATGATTTGTATACTTTATGAGCATTTTTTTGTCTCTAATTCTTTTGATAAGATCTTTACTAAACCATTTTGCATAATTATGCTCTGTGATTTTAGAACCGAATACGAGTGCAAACATATCAATGACATTGTTTAGAATTAATTAAAATGTATCTAGCATTTCATTAATGTTTTCTGCAAGAACCAAAATGCTCCAATGAGCATGAACATAAAATATTAGTAATTTGATTAAAATGTGCTTTGAAAAAGTAAAATTTTGTAGATACTTGTGGATTTTTTTTATTGTTAATTTTAATATTCATTTGTTAGTGGGGGGTGATACTTGTCGATTAGAAGAATAAATCACCAGATGTGAAACCGTGATTGATGTTGTCCGTGCAATAATTCTATGTCTCATACAACATTAGGTAGATTGTAGTCTCCCATTAAAGTCATGGTGACACCAGGAAATCTTCTTTGCATAGTTTCAACTTTGCGGTACTATTCTATTTATATTTGGGCGTCAGAAGATGTGGGAATGTAGATGTAACTATAGTTTTTTTCTTCCTTTTTTGAAGATACCACGGAGAATAGTTGTTCAAGATGTGTGCGGATGCATTTTAGTTTTCTTGAATTTAGTTTATTATTTTGGATACTAACACACCACCTTTTCTAGCTTTATTGCTTTGATTTCTATAATTTCTGTACACTATATGTTCAAAGAAACCCAATTATGTACTGTCTATGTTGCCATTCAGCCATGGCTCAGTGAAGTCACAAGAGTCATGATCCGTAGTGAGTAAAGTTGATTTGAGGTCCTGTAATTTAGTTCTTAGTCCGGTACGTTTTGGTAAAATATTTTTATTTTTACATTCAGTTTTTTTGAATGGTGTTTTAACGATTGATGGATCATTGTTTATATATTTGATAGTAATATCCGTGTCACCAGAAGTTTTTCTTTTTTCTAAGTCAGTTCTAATGTCCATTAATTGTTTATGATGAACAAATGATAGATGGTGGTATATACGGATATTGTTTTTCAATTAATGTTTTTTGCTTAGTAATAATTTAGGTCATTTAGGTCAAACTGAACATTTATTCCTCTTTGTTTGTCACCTTTTCTTCTACCCTATCTATAGATTTATATGTCAAGGTTTATTGTCGATATATCGATATCGAAGATAATTTTCTTGATAGATGCTGTGTCGCTATTTATTGATTCAGTCTGAGATAAATATGAATTCTCAGGAATGTTGCGAATAATCAGATTTTCATCTCTGTAACTTTGTTACTTCATTTCAGTGAGGATTTCGCAGACACTTTGAGTATGTGAAACAGATGGGGTGCGCACATTTGGGATATCATTTTTATGAGCGGTTAATTCGCCCTCGAGATTCGCCATTTTAACAGCCACTAGGCCAATTGTTCCTAATATGTCATTGTTTCTAGTAATTATTTTGGCGATATGTTCTGTGGTGAATTTCCATGAAGTGTCCATGATCAATAAATTAGTTGCGTCCTTTGCTTGAGCATTAAATAGTTATTGAAAAGCAAAAATTCTTGCAAATGTAGCTAATTGGACAGCGTTTATTTTTCTGCGCTAGTAAGAAGTACTATGATAGCAGTTCTGACACTGGGCACCACGCACAGCGGCGGCGAGCGGCGGTGAGCGGCCGTGAGGACGGGTACATACACCGTTAAAGAATAACAATGTCACCAAATTTACTCATGACACTTGGCGTTTTGGTTTATTACGCGATAATTAATTTTAAATAAACAATGTGTAATGCAAACTATTACATTTTAACACTTAGAGGAACAAAAATTATCTTTGTCAAGACAAAATATTATGCGTCGGAACAACACTTCACTTGTATTGTTATGATTATACTTATACGATACGAAAGAACCACCCAGCCAGGAGCATTCCTGCCCCGGTGCGATTGGTAGACCAGGGGCATTTTTTAGTTCTTAGAACACGTGTTCTCAGGATAGAAAGGATGTTGGAGTTCAATCGACCGGTATACATGGCATCCTCATAAGCTAATATTGGAATTTGTGATGGGCAGGAATAAAGGAATTGATTGAGCGTTATTTTTATCCTTTTGTCTTCCTCGTTCTTGCCTCTTTTGACTTTTCTTAGCTCGTCGTGGTTCTTCCCGCCTCTTCTTGTCTCTTCTTGGTTCTTCTTGACTCTTTTTGGTTCTTCTTGACTCTTCTTGGTTTTTCTTGATTCTTCTTGGTTCCTCTAGACTCTTTTTGGTTCTACTTGACTCTTTTTGGTTCTTCTTGGCTCTTCTTGGTTAGCCTTGACTTTTTTATCTTCTCGGCCTTTCTTGGCTCGCCTTAATTCATCTTGGCTCTTTATAGTTCTTCTTGGTGCGCCTTGACTCTTCTTGTATCTTCTCTCCTTGCTTCTTTCTGTCTCTTCTTGACTCTTCATGACTTCTCTTGCTTCTTCTTGGATATCTTGTTTCTTCTGGCTTTCTCTCGCTTCTTGCAACACACGTCATATCAGCAAATAAATTAAAATAAAGCGATCTCATCGTGATATACATTTTATTATTATACAGAATGAATTCAACGAATCGTTATTTATGTGTCAATTAAGTTTAGAAATCACCGAGCTAATAGGAAGCCATTCAACACAGATATTGATGCTTAAGAAAATCATTATTTGTAAAATTCAATGTTCTCAAATATAAGCTCTCACCAGTTCAATGGAAAGTTTCTAGGTCAACTGTAAAGCAATTGACACATTGAGTGTTAAATTAAATAGAATCTATGGAACGTACCTACCTGTAGTTAACTAGTTCGGGTTGTTCAACTCTTAACCGTGGTTAACTCTAATGGCAGGTCTCCTGCGACTCTTTTCCAGAAATATTACCTAAATATTTTTTTATGTGACACCTCACAAGAACGATGGCGCCACGCGGGTTAAGGTAGGGGTTGTAGGAAGGGATTTGTTAATGCGGGTGTTGAAGGGCCTGGATTATATGGAGGAGGAAACACAGATGCTGGTTGTTCGTTCCACGAATGAGCCGTCTTACACAAAAAACGAGTCGTGGCCCATTCTGATGAAGCCAACATCAACTGCGAACGGATGTTCCGCTCTTGTACATCGAGAATTCTTGATCGATGTTCGACAGAAATTTACGATTGTGGTGAATCTATCTATGGCGTCTTGTGTCGAGCTGCTCGAGTGTGACGCAACGACGAACATGGTTCCAAAACCAACGAGAACGCATATACGTGTGTACATAACTTAACCGGTTAAAAATCAATCAATTATTGAATTATTGTAATACACGTGTGTATTGTGAAATCATTCAATGTTTCGTTAACAAAACATGTGATACTTAATTTTTTCACAATAATTGCTTTTTATGAATCCCTTCTTACGTAATTTTAACTAACTTCCCACGAAATCGGTGAAGAATATCGTACGTAGGATTTTATAGTAATGATATTGATCGATATAATTTCGAAATATGTACTTGTTTGTTTTCTATAGGTTTTCGCAACATTCCGACTTCTTATGAATTCTCGTAGAGTACTTACCTATTCAGGTAGTCAGTCTGGGAGATGTTATGGTACGTATACATTTGCGAACCGAAACGAGAGCCTAGCACGAATTACAAGAAACAATGCAACTTTACTGTAAGCGGCGTTTCGCGCCATTTGCAGTTGTTTGTTTCCTTTTCCATAAGTTGAGGTTTAGCTCGGCAGTTCGGCTCGCGTATGTACGCGTAGCATAACACAGCTGCATGTCTTGGTAAACTGAGAAAACGTGACCAGTCAATGTTGAAATTATTACCACTCGATGCACTTCGCGGTAGTGAATCTATAGACATAGTCAGGCACTACAAATTCCTTACCAATCTTTAGGTAAAGAACAACTATATAACTATTTCACAACATAACTACAACAAATATACCTGGTACCAGTAACTCTTCAGTGCTAATAGACAATAAGGAATTGCGCCTACTCATTTTACTGTCGAAGAGATTTGGTAAGGTTGCGCATTTAGGGAAGAGATTTGCATTTTATTTGGTTTTCTCAAGCAAAATTTTGGTATAATTTATTTTTGCAGTGAAAAATACCTAGCTACCAACTGATAGTTTTTTTTTTATTTCGGACAATCGGGAAAGTAAAAAAAACATTTAGGAAGGGTGGTTACACAGACTTTGAATAATATTTCAAATTTCAAAGCTAATTTTCAATTTCTGTGAAAGTTCTATTCAAGTTCTGATATTATCGCAGTTTTTTTAAACAATTGCTCAGTAATGTAACAGAACTTGAAAATAACCTTTACAGAACTTGAAAATCTTAACGAATGAATTGATAGGTTTCATGTTATACTTTCAAGTAAAAAAGGAATGTCGGAACACGTGTTCATAAATGTCATTATATTTTCACATTTTGTCATTATATACATATATCAACAAGGCAAACGCAGGTGCATGAACACGTGTTCATAAATGTCATTATATTTTCACATTTTGTCATTATATACATATATATCAACAAGGCAAACGCAGGTGCATGAACACGTGTTCCTATATATTCGGAAAATGCTAACATTTTATTATGAAAAGGCCTTCTATCCTGTTTTTAACAAGATTTTAATAAATCAGCAATACTCATACTTTTACGTTGGTACTTACGGAATCTATGTAGAAACGCTCGATTTTAGCGCAAAAGTGTTTTTTATTTATTTTGTAAATAATTTAATAAGAAAGAGAAAAATTTCTCAGGGGAAACTATCGCAGATAATCTTTGCCATATTGTATTATTTAAGATGATTTATCAAATGCATTCATATATTTATAATGAAAAAAATTATATTTATTACGAAGTATTTTTACCCTTATATTTTTTATAAAGTAACCAACAATTTTATTTGGTAAAGCGAAACGTTATTTTTTTGATTTTCGTAACCCGATTCGTGAGTAAAGATTAATCGATAATAATGATTTACACATTAAACTTGGGTACTTCAATTTTCTGCATAAACATTGAAACCGTTTAGAAACGGAATTCTAATTACCATCACACTAACCTAGTACTTAACACCGTTACTGTATCTCACTGAACAGCATCCGTGCCACTTCATGGTTGAACAAATTCATACACCATCACAACAGATTGAGGTCGATAGACTCTCAGTTCTCAGCGATAAATAAAATAGCGAAAATGTGAACAGTTGGTAGAAAGTTGTTTAGAAGAGATGCATTGGTTTCACAAAGGGGTACTACTGAGATAATTCAGCCGTTCATTCCATTAGAGGTTGTTTTCTCTTTTGCAACTATTTCTTAGCTAATGTTTACGTATTGCTTATTATAACATTTAGGAACAGAGGTACGTTCTTACAAGCCTTGTTCAAATCTATATAATATGTTGAGGCATATGTTCAAATGTCCGTTGGTACGGGAACTTCGTCGACTTCAAATATGATGTAGATTCCCAAATTTTCAAGCTTCCAGACACCGTGTCTATCTATTAGGGTGTTTTAAAATGTGTTATTTTGTAATCAGTTCCGTCCATAAATAAGATTTCAGGAAAACTTTGTATCTGATGTCTCTATCAAATGGTGAGTTCTGGAGTTATGAAATAGTGTGCGGAACATCATGTTTGTAATTTCAATGTCACCGCAACTATTTTCAGCCCCCAACGCCATTTGCATTACGATACATGGAGTTTAAAATCTATTTAACTGCAAAAAGACTGTTGAAAAAAAACACAATAAAAATATCTATTTATCTTGCCCAATGATTTCCGTTCAAAAATATGCATTATTAAATAAATGCAAAGTAGATTTAAAAAATATGTGGTTAGACGTGTATTTAATTATTAGTTTAGTAAAAAATAATTAGTTTGAAAACCACTTCACAGACACAAACATAAAACACAAACATAAAACACCAACATGTCAAAACAACTTCTTAAAAATATTAGTGTTTTAAATACTTTTTTTGTTTTTGCTGCATATTTTAGACATTTTTTTATAAACAGCATTATCATCATAGTGTAATTATTCGAATATCTAAACAACAATATTCCATTTGCTTTATTTCAGGATCCGGGTTCAGTCTGAGTTACCTACTATTTGAAAAACATTACACAATAAAATAAGCCTTCTACAAATCTAACCAAACAACGGAATGGCGTAAGGTTCCTAATGAGTAATATATTATAAGATTTAGTTTTAGCATAAGATGATAAGTAATTAAGAATGTATTATTTGTATTTGGTTAACAAACAAAGAGTATTCCGCGCCCAATAAATAATGTTTGTTATTTCGCAATTATTAGTGTCCATAAAAACCGTCTGTTGGTCAATAACAAAACTACGACTAAACACATATTTATCACCTATTTTGTGGATTGTTTCTAGGTGGGTAGCTAAATTCCATTTGAATGTTTACTTTACTATTGATAAGTCGCGCATGTAGGAATACAGGGGAGAATTAGGGAAGGAAAAGGGGTAGGTGCTCGAATGGCTATAAAACAGTTGTGTAACTGATAAACATCGCGTTACACAACTGATATACATATAGTTCGTGTGACTGTATTAGGAGAATGCAATGAAATCAGTTGCAGTAATGCAGTACTGTCCATAAGGGAATTAAAGATAAAGAAAAATGACATCAGATTCCAATTGTACGAATATCGATTATTCTGTAAAGTGTTTCTTTTACGTTAGCTCCACCCACGAGGCCCCGAGGAAAAAATCCCCCAGGGCCTATGTCATCTTGGGGGATGCTATGTGGAGGGTCTTTTTATGGAAATGAAAGAGAGAAGGAAAAAGTTATGAGCGGTGGGTAGGAATCTGGGTATCAATATGTCCAGGACTGACGGAAATATGGATCCACCCCTCCCACTACGGTGCAAGGCAATGAGTCGTGAAAGGGTCCGGCTGGAGAGGTCAAAATATCTCCCTCAACCAGTCTCTCCCGATCCGACTCGCCACTCAGTAGACCACCAAGACCTAGACAAACCTCAGCCCATGAACCCGAGGTCTAGAGTCCTTATTTTTTTTGACTTTTGATTTATTTATTTTACAGAGTTCCTAAACAATGAGTTTACTGACTCTAACATAATTATAATTGATTATCTTTAGATGCTTTACTGTTATTTTTATTATTAAGGTGGTGTTGAAAAAGAGCTTAAAAACTATACTGCAGCTGAAGGCAGGTTATTATTCCTTCCGGAGGACTATCTTTGGTTTTTTAAATTTGAATTTATCGTTTTCGCTATATTTGCAAAGTGAATTTATTGATGGGTTAGTGTGGCTGGAAAGGCCGGCATAAAATTTTGTTGCTTGGGAAACAATCAAGTCCTTTATCAACGGAATGTTGGTGTCATTATGGATAGAAGAAATTCTAATCCATTTAGGTGCATTTAAAGCAAGTCTAATGGCTTTATTTTGAAATAGTTGAATCTTTTGTATTAGACTTGGAGCGGCGTGCCCCCAAATGGGGCATCCGTAAGTGAAACCTGGTCTTATTGTTGTTTTGTAAAGAAGTAATTTATTATCCGTTGATAAACGACTTTTCTTTCCCATCATTGGATAAAGTGATGCTAGACATTTATTTGCTGCTGTTATTTTTCCAGTTATATGTTTCTTCCAGGTGAGCTTGGAGTCAAGCGTTACACCTAGGTATTTAATTGACTTTTCCCATGGAACCTTTTCCCCAAACAGTTTTATGAATGGGGGCCGTTTCGGCCGTGTCTTTGAGAAAACGGTCGCGGCGCTTTTAGTAGGGTTTATTGAAATTCTCCACTTTTTGCACCACTCTTCAGTTAGAGTGGCCTGTCTCTGAACACGCTTTGTGGCGATGCTCTCGACTGTTGAACTAGACATGATGTTAGTGTCATCCGCAAATTGAGTGATTTTAACATTATGGTCAATGGGTTTAGGAATGTCACTAGAGTAGATGTTATACAGGGATGGAGAGAGTTGACTGCCTTGAGGGACCCCAGCTGATAAGGGGCGGGTTGTGGAGAAGACGTTTTCTGACTTGACTTTAAAGCATCTATCTCTCAGGTAGCTAGCTATCAATTGCGTAAGTCTCAAAGGATACCCGAGAGCGTTCATTTTATATAAAAGGCCGTTGTGCCAGACTTTATCGAAGGCTTTACTTACGTCGAGTGAGAGGATAACTGTTTTTTTCCTAGTATTAAATCCCTCCGTGATGTGTTCCACAACACGCAGGAGTTGGTGAGAGGTGGAATGACCTGCTCTGAAACCATGTTGAAAGTCTGGCAAGAATTTACTGTCCTGAGTGAATGAGTTTAATCTTGATAGTATAACTTTTTCCAGGATTTTACCTAGGCAAGGAAGGAGGCTAATAGGCCGATGATTCTCCGTTAATAGTGGGTCCTTGCCTGGTTTGGGAATTAAAATTACGTCAGCTTCTTTAAAATCCTTTGGAAAGCAACGTAATCTCAGCGACGCGTTGCAGATGGCTGTAATAGCGCAGATGCCTTTCTTTGGCAGATATTTTAAGATTTTATTTGAGATGCCGTCAGGACCGGCTGCTTTTTTTTTCTTTAATTTTTTAATTATGTTGTTTATTTCCTTAGGAGTTGCGAACCTGATTGGAGGGTCTTCAGGATCTAGACTTAAGATTGATTCTACTTTTGAATCCACCTTTGCTACGAAGGCTGGGTCGTCGAAGTCTGTATTGGGAGAGAATTGGCTTTGAAGGCTATCTGCGAAGGCTTCAGCCTTGTCTGCAGCGGAGTATACTAATCCGTTGGGGCCTTTAATCGGAGAGAAGTCCTTATTTATGAAATTGTAGAGTCATTTATACCAAAAAATTAGCTTCCTTGCGAGAGCCCCGAAGGGGTGACAATAAGTCACCTATACCGGGACGGGAAAGTGGTGGGTCCCTCCAAAAGCCCATGAACCCGGGCACCCCCGCTAAGTCACCAAACGTAGCGAACCACTTGAGGTGACCTATGGCAGGGGTGCCGGTTATCCAATAAATTGTTCCCGGGGCGGAGGGTACCGTGGTCATTGATGATGGTTGTGGTAGGAAATAGAATCATTTTTATGGCAAACATGTTTTGTGCTTCATTTGTTCTGACTAAAAATAATATGAAGGGAGGGGGAAATTAACGAAATAGCCATCCTGCCGCAAACAGACAGATATAAAATAGACAGTGAATAATGTGTTAATGAATCTAATGTTCAAAGAGTAAGTGCCATAGTCTTTTTCTATATATATATATATATATATCTGCTTTCAAAGGAAAATCTTTACAAAACTTTTTTATTAGCTTTTTAACAATTAACATAAAAAGGCATAGTTTCGTAACTTAATGAAAAACGAGATAATCATTTTTTTACTATAGAAAGTTTTGATACAGTATTGGAAAAGTTATACTAACAAAAATACATTGTAGTACATAGCAAAAAAAACCCTCAAAGGCAAAGCCTGTGCGTGGGTATTATAGTAGAGTATGATATTTTTTTTTTTTTTTTTTTTTTTTATTTATTTATTACTTGTAAATTATTTAACATTATAAATGATAACAATATGCAGACAGATACATAATTTTTTCGTTTTTTATTCTACTACACCATAAGTTGAGCTCAAGGAGCTCGTGTTTATGGGAGGAGTATTTACATTTAGTTCTAATGATTTTTTAAACAATAATCCATAACTTTTGATATAAATACAAACATAATATTAACATAGGTATACAAATTAGAAAAGTGTCTTTTTAAGGATAATTAAAATAATATATCTTCTTACAGATTAAGAAAGCGTGAGGAAATTAAGGGTACAATATATCAGGTAAACAAATTAGAAAAATAGTTTTTTAACGACAATTAAATTAATATATATTTTTGTACAAATTGAGTAAGTGTAAGAAAATTAGGGGTACAATATATCAGTATCCAATTTTAGGGACTTAATTAACTTTTTGAATTGTTCATAATTCACAGTTTCGGTTACACTAATTTTATTTTTGGACAATAATATATTGTACCATCTTACACCTAAATATGAATAGTGGTGCTGAGCCTTGGTCGTTCTAAGCATAGGAATTGCTATTAAGCCATTAGTTTTGAATCTATTGCTTATGCTATCTGAGGGGTGAATTTTATAAATAAAATATTCTTTATAAATTTGATATAAGGCGATTCTCTTATACAATTCTGTGATAGATGGTACATTAAATTCCCGAAATATCTCTAAAGTAGGGGAGTCATATGGTTTCCTAAGGATGATTTTTATAATTATTCTTTGAATTGTAATTATGGGCTGTAAAGAAGCCTTAAAAGCCCCTCCCCACCCGATAATCCCGTACTGCAATATGGACTGAATTAATGCATAATAGACAATTTTGATAGTTTTCTTATTTAAAATATTTCGTATATTATAGAAAATATAGATAAGTTTTCTTATTCTTTCAACAGTGAGATTAATGTGGTTTTTCCATTTAACATTTTTATCTATTAAGATACCAAGATATTTTATATTAGATTTATGATTTAGTTTCACGCAGTCCGTATTACATGTACCGTTATTTACACAATTTTTAGAATGAATTGTTATGTTAATTTGGTTATTTGGCACATCTTCTTGTAGAGTGAAAGGAATACAATATGTTTTTTCTGTGTTGAGTGATAATAAATTGCCATCGAACCAATTTTTTATAACCTTCATATCTTGATTGGCTGCATTGGTAATTTCGTTCCATGTCTTTTTTTCGATAATTATTGCAGTGTCGTCAGCAAAGGATATAAGTTTACCATTAAGTGATAATTTAAACATATGGTTAACGTAAATTATAAATAAAATTGGTCCAATAACAGTCCCTTGGGGAATTCCAAATTCTAAAGTTTCATCCACGCTTAGTGAGTTATTTAATTTTACTTTATTATTTTAATCTTATTATTTTATTTATGTGGTTTATAAGAATAACATTATAGTGTTCATTGAAGATAAAATTAATAAAATGAAGTTTTCAAAAATAAAACAATATATGAAATGTAAAACAAAAATAACGTAAAATGTGACATTTTCAGTGAAGTTTTAAACCAGACATAAAAAAATAATATGTTACCTACATTGATGTCTTAACTAGTCAATTGTTAACTATTAATGTTTTAGAAATAAGTTTTTATAAACGTATGTAAAAATTGTGGAATCAAAAACAAAAAGGAGGGCATGAATTATGGAATTGCACAGCCGAAGTAAGTATAAATACGCATGACTGTTGATTTATAAGAAAAATGTATCCAGTTTAACCAGGATTTGATGTGTTTTTTTATAATAGTTACTGTCTTGACGTAACAATATCTCATCAAAAATTGTAATTAGTGTGTTGTATATTTTAGGGGCAACAAAAATAATCTGCCTTTGGTTAGAACAGTTAACATTTTTTTTAATTGTAAAGACGCGTGCAAATAAATTTTAGACATCGCATGCTATAGTTTTTTCGGTAATTATTCGGAATCGCTGGACAAGGATTATATGAAATATTTTTAAATAAAACCTTCTGATTTACCTTAATTACTATAAAAGGAATCTGACTGCATTTGGGATATTTTTAATTTTAGCATTTTAATTTTTAATTACGTAAATCGAAAATTCACTCTCGTTGTATGGGATGACAGCTGGAATGGTTTCTGTTGATAAAATTTTCTTTTGTTGGTATTCCTGATACGAGTGGCTATATTTTTTACCATGTTCAAATACTAGGTAGGTACTATTTTAGCCAAACTCGAAAAATAAAATAAAGATATTTAGGTATGTTTTATAAAATAGAAAAATTAAAAAAGGTGAGGTTATTATAGGTTAGGTTGGATTATTATAGGTTAGGTTGGTTTATTATTAGGATTTAGGTTAGGTTAAGATAGATTGGATATTATAGGTTAGGTTGGATTATTATAGGATAGGTAGGATTATTATTAGGATATAGGTTAGGTTAGGTTAGGTTGGATTATTATAGGTTAGGTTAGGTTGGATTATTGTAGGTTAGGTTGGATTATTATTAGGATATAGGTTAGGTTAGGTTAGGTTGGATTATTATTAGTATATAGGTTAGGTTAGGTTGGATTGTTATTAGGATATAGGTTAGGTTAGGTTAGGTTGGATTGTAATTAAGATATAGGTTATGTTAGGTTGGATTATTATTAGGATATAGGTTAGGTTAGGTTAGGTTGGATTATTATTAGGATATAGGTTAGGTTAGGTTAGGTTGGATTGTTATTAGGATATAGGTTAGGTTAGGTTAGGTTGGATTATTATTAGGATAAGTTAGGTTAGGTTAGGTTGGATTTATAGGTTAGGTAGGATTATTATTAGGATATAGGTTAGGTTAGGTTAGGTTGGATTATTATAGGTTAGGTTTGTTTATTATTAGGAATTAGGTTAGGTTAGGTTAGGTTGGATTATTGTAGGTTAGGTTCGATTATTATAGGTTAGGTTACTATAGTTTAGGTTAAATAAAACAATAATTATAATAATACCTAAATATAAATAATTTAAGTTTTTTAAGTAACATAAAAATATTTTATTTTTCGAGTTTGGCCAAAACAGTACCTAACTAGAATTTGCATTCTGAAATGATTCAAATTCTAGCTACTCGTATCAGGAATACCAACCAGAGAAAATGTCATCAACAGAAATCATTCCAGCTGTCATCCCATACAACGAAAGTGAATTTTCGATTTACGTAATTAAAAAATAAAATGCTAAAATTAAAAATATCCCAAATGCAGTCAGATTCCTTTTATAGTAATTAAGGTAAATCAGAAGGTTTTATTTAAAAATATTTCATATAATCCTTGTCCAGCGATTCCGAATATTTACCGTTTTTTCTTAATTGTTTGGAGGGGTAAGTTTTATTTTTATTATACGCGGCGTTTTTGTGGTTATTGTAGGTTCCACCCCAACCGATAATCCATTCCATTTAGACTAATATTTAAATATTTCACAGAAATAGGTTATTAAACTACAGAAGCTTAAAATATTTTGTTTTCTTAAAATAACCGGCCTACCGGCCCCGGTCTCCTACAGCTACGAAATGTGGTCTTCTAAAACCACATTCTTGTATTGCCGAATAAAAATCATCAATTATTATTATACTTTTTACTTATTTGTTTACTGTTCAAAGTGAATATATTATGTTTCATTATGTAGACATTATAATATCCGCCGTAAGTTCCAAATCATCGGTAGGTACAATAATTAGCACCTGGTTAAAAATTCATATTTCTCTAAGTCAAAGTATGTAGGTACCTACCATAGATCAACATCAATATGATATTTATGTTCACACCTAATATTATATATTAGTTTTATTTAAAAAAATAAAATCGATTCGTACTTATACGAAACTAAAATTTTATAACATGAGATTTTCACGGTAAAGAATATTATATCACGATTAATTTTTTGGGTTTTTATGCCTTTCGCGTATTTTTGCTTTCGTTTCGAACACGAAACAGACACGTTCTGCTAGTGAGGTATTCATGAATCAAAACAACAAAAATATCATTTTATAGCAATTCATTATCGCGCTGACCTAGCAAAACACATCATTTGTTGTTATTGTCTAGTAAGCGGTGTGAATTGCATTTGTTTTTAAGATATTACAGTAAATTTTCATAGACTCACAATAAATAAAATGTAATACCTACATACGTCGCAAATTACCCCCGATAAATTTTAGAAATATTCTTATCACTGTCGATTGTATTTGTGTGGATCAAGGAATTGAGTGTACTGAGAAGTTGTTTATCCGTCCGGTTCAGTGACACCAGATTTTTCTGGAGATTGTCAGATCGTGACCGGGTAAGTGCGGTAAGGCACTGAGCATGTCTATGTTGATACCAGACCCGGATTTAGCATAGCCTCGAAATTCGGGGCGATCGGTACTTGAAATATAAATTAAAAAATTCCTTAAAAACGCTCTATAAAGCATTACATGGCAGAGAAAGCTGTCTTCAGGCTGATTGTTAATGTAGGTTTGTGAATATAATACAATTTTTTTTTTAAATGGCTCACGTGGAGAAAAATGACTATTGCTAATTAAGAATCCTTATCCTAAGAATCTCTTCCTTAATCTTATCATAAGAATCTCTTAGGATAATTGGTAATTCCGATTAAAATCTCACGGAGACAAATGAGTACTGATGATTTATCAAAATACTGTTATTAAATTATTAATTAAATGTGACTGCATGCCCAGAATATATCTGAACATGTGTTCACGCAGGTGGCCTTGTATAATATATAATAATAAATATGGATAATGGACGAAATTCGAAAACATATTATTTTTAAGAACACGTGTTCCGTTCCGACTTCCCCATAACATATACGATTTTTACTGATTTTTTATGAAACCCTTAAATTCATTCGTTAGAGGCGCAGGCCTCAGAGTTTTAATCAGTCAAAGTTGACAAGAGTTTTAATAAATTAACTTTATTTTATATCAGTAAGTTTTCTCTTTGCGGGATTTCAAGTCTTACCAATGAATCAAAATGTTTCCTGATAAACTTTTAGTAAATTACAAATATATTATCATGATGTTGGAACACATGTTAAAAAAAAAGTAAAAATTCGAATATTTTTGTATCACAACGAAAATTATATTTTTATAACATAGCCCCTATCATAGCAACCTATCAATTGGCACCCAACGTCAAATCCACTATCAATTGACGCTCACCGTGGTTTCCTGGCCACCCACTTAAAAACTCCCTATCAAACGAAATTAAGCTGATCAATCTGGTGAAACTGACAATGTCCCCAGTAACGTGTAGAGTCAGGGTTGGCAGTGATCTGTCCGAACCATTTGAAGCGCTCTACGGGGTGAGACAAGGAGATGGATTGGCCTGCCTCTTATTTAACATAGCCTTAGAAAAAGTTATTCGTGACTCAGGCATTGAGAAAAGAGGAACGATATTTGACAACTCTGTGCAACTATTGGCTTACGCTGATGATATCGACATAATTGCGAAAATTCCCGATGATTTACAAGACGCCTTCATAAATCTTGAAAGTTCTGCCAAAAATATGGGTCTTGTAGTAAACCAGCAGAAGACCAAATACATGGCCGTAGGATGTACCCAACAAACCCCATCTATCGTATGTGGAAGCCAAAATTTTGAAACGGTAGCAAGATTCACATACCTGGGCTCCCTGATAACAAACAATAACAACACTACAGAGGAGATCCAGAAGCGCATCGTGAATGCAAACCGCTGCTATTTCCGCCTACAAAAACAGATAAAATCCAGACTGCTTTCCAGAACCATGAAGGTATTAGTGTACAAAACACTAATTAGACCAGTGCTTACGTACGCAGCCGAGACGTGGGTTCTAACTAAGAAGAATGAGCGAGCACTGGACGTTTTTGAAAGGAAAATTTTGAGGCGCATCTTCGGACCGGTTCTAGAAAATGGATTTTGGCGCAGACGTTTTAACAATGAGCTCTATACTTTGTTTAAGGAACTAAACGTCACAAAATTCATAAAACTGGGAAGACTTCGGTGGCTAGGTCATGTGGAGAGAATGACCGAGCATCAAGAACCAAAGTCCCTGCTGAGCTCAAGACCGATAGGGAGAAGGAGCCTGGGAAGGCCAAGGTTAAGATGGAGCGACAACGTCCTCAAAGATTTGTCTGCCTTGGAGCTTCGAAACTGGAGAGAGCTGGTGCGGGACCGAGATGAGTGGAGGAAGACTCTTGAGGAGGCCAAGACCCACCAGGGGTTGTAGAGCCAAAAGTGATGATGATGATCAAACGAAAGAGAAAAACATTTTTAAACTCCTAATATGTTATAATAATATTTGTGGAGCTCTGGTTTTGAGAGTTATCACCTCAAGTACGCGATGCTTTAGTAATACTAAGTACGGGGTCCCTTCTAGAGTAAATCCGGTTCAGGGTATCAACACGTAATGATAATTAATTATCAATAAAAATACTGTAAAATCAACCAGCCTTCTAATGAAGCAAACTAGCATCTTTGATGCGACAAGCCTTCATTAGGTAAACAAGGTAAACGAGAAGATTTATACCCACCAGTTATTATCTATTACGGCAGCAAAACCGATCAGTGTGATCGAAACCTTGACACACCCCCTTAAGGTGTGTGCCGTGTGGTCAACAATGCTAGTGCAACAATGATGGTTAAAAATATGAAGTTGATTTGTAATTATTTTTAACGTATGTTTTAGAAGGTAAAGTAAATATATATATCTAGTTAAATTAATTCCGTACAATATTTAATTACTTCGTAACATCGTAATTTTGCAAAGTTAATAATACAATAATTATACCGCTCACGGGTTCTCAATAATTTTTTTATTACATTTGACCTTCTTTATTCTCTGTGGTCCCAAACAATTATATATCACTTCCAGTTAACTGAACATCATTAGAACTTAACATTGACATGTACCAAAGCAAATTTTAATTTGTTTAATTATCGTAGATCGAACAATTCTTACCCACTAAGATGGTACTTCTTTATATTAGATGCTTAGATATATTTGTCTTTTGCGTAGATGTATAAGTAAAAATTTACAGGCACACCAGTGTTATTAACCATTCCTAGAATCGATTAATAACTGTTTAACTGAATTATGTAATATTAAAAATTGTATTATTGCTGGTGACCTCAACATAAATATTCTGCCCATAAATGAATATTCTCAGTGCCAAGAATTCCTAAATACGCTCACATACCATGGATTTCAAAGCACCATAAACACTCCCACACGTGCTACATTAGACTCCATTTCATGCATTGACCACATCATGGTCAAATCCAACTACCCAGTAACGTCTATTGTATATGAATCTACACTTACAGACCACTACACCACTATTCTTTCCATACAAACATGCAACAGAAAAGACAAACATAAAATCATAACAAATAAGAAAAAAATCATTCAAATCAATTATGATTGTATTCGTCAATCTCTGATGAGTAAATCGTGGTCAGAATTACTTAACATCACAAATCCAGAAGACGCCTGGACGTACTTTATCAATTATTTACAGACTACCATTAACCAACATACAAACATAATTATAAAACATGTACCAAATAACATTTTACCAATTAAGCCATGGATTAACCACACTATTATTAAATCTATCCGTAAACGTAACAAACTCCACAAAAACGTTATTAACAATCCTTATGATATACAACTTCGAAACTTTTATAAAAGATATAGAAACATTTGTACCCAAATAATAAGAAAGGCTTAAGAGATATATTACAAACAGAAAATAGAAAACTGTAGTAATGATCCGAAAAAACTTTGGAAAACACTTAAAGAAGCCACCCACTCTCAACCTAATCCTACAAATGACTTAAAACAACTAAAAGTAAATGATAAAATATTTAGTTTTTCTAGTAATCCCGATATTATTGTTAATCATGCAAATAAATACTTCTCAAAAATAGGTGAACAACTCGCAAAAAATATCGATGTAAATCAAAGATATTAGAAGAACGAGATGTGCTATGCGCAGTTCGTACTGAGTGGAATTGTTTTGCCGAGTGTCGCCGGTTTTGTTCACCAATACTACTGCACACCTTCGCTTACGCTAAAGCATCGCTAAGGTATCCGCACTAATACATAGAACAGATTTCTGTGCGTACACGTCCCGATACCGTTCAAAGTACCCTAATTAGGTAGTACTCCGGCTACGGTCCGGCGGCCAACATAGCATATCTCGTTCTTCTAATATCTTTGATGTAAATCATACCAACTCCAGTTCACTAAGCTGTAATACAAATTTGCCCAACAACTTGCATTTTAGTATAAAACAAATTTCAAATGAAGATACTAGATTGATTATAAACTCATTAAAAAACTCGTCTTCAACTGGAAAGATTATCCTCAAACTACCAATCACAAGCAGCTCGGATGAAATCTTTAGGAAAATCTGTGTTATGGACATTAGGCAACATTATGCCAAAAACATACTAGCATACCTTTTCAAACACAAAACTACTTTTGACAATGTCCAAACTGCTCGTGATACTAGAACCAAAGGACATAATCTCTTACAAATCCCTTTCGCTAAAACAACTTTTGGACAGAGAAATTTTAGATAATTTGCAACAAGGCTATATAATGCTCTCCCACTTGCCATTAGACTGAATGATTTTTTTTCGAAATATAAAACAGACATCAAGTGTTGGATCATCAGCCAAGATAGATCAAAGATCAAAAATTTTATAAAAATCCCCTCATAACTCTGTACTAGATGCTGATTAACCAATTTATCATTTATTATTTTTTATCATTTTCACATTGTCATTTATGTTATGAAATATTATATGTATTAAATAATATGTAAACATTAATTTATGTACTCAATACGTCTGTCTCGACACAGGTTTATCCTAGTGAGACAGACATCGAAAAAAAAACCTGTAAAAAACTTTATATTGTTAATACAAAAAAAATATATAAATAATAGATAGATTTTACAACGTAGTGCATTATTGGCAATTAACATGTTTGTGCGATTTCTTATCCTATTTTCAGATACAAGATACAAGTCTATGAATGCATAATTACTGCACCAATTTTTTTTGGTGCCAGATTTAAAATATTTCTTTGGGCCAAACAAACACCAGTAAACGCTTCCGATAATTCCAACAAATAAATTAACTTAGCGAACCATAATTATATTGATTGTTTAGAATGTCACACAACAACCATTTATTCATTTGATAAAACTTACTAAATATATCTACAAATAAGATACTAACTATGCTTAGAAATTCTCTTCCTACATTATTAGACTTGCATTGAAATTGGGTAGGCTTTGACGACACAATATCTTCCCTAAAATAAAATCAGAATCTTAACGACGTAAGTGAAGAAGGCGTCTACAAAAATATCGTACGCGCGGCCCGGCGTATTGTTATATGGTCGAATTTGCCCTAGCAGGAAAATTAGGCAAAAAAAATTTCTGTACTACATTATTTTGATGTATCTCATGAGGTTTAGCCAGCGTTAGCAATGTAGTGCCCGAAAATATATTTTTATGACTTGATCTACTTTCTCTAAATATAATATGCATCTACCATATATGTAAACCTTCCAGAAGAAATTCTCCAAATGATAGTGAAAACTCTACCAAAATCCGTAGTGTAGTTTAGAAGAACTAAGTGCACAAATACAGATGCGGATATAGCGAGTTTATTTTATACTTAGATGAGATATTTACATTCATACATTATAATTTGACTTATTTTATTTTATTCATTTTAAGCCCATAGGGCTTTTACATAAGTATATGTGGGATAATTTTGAGATGATGAACAATTTAGAACATGAGAAAGAAATAATAAAAATAAAATTACAGTGACAACAAAATTCGTACATACATAAAATAAAAATACAAATAATGTGGAAGATGTCACATTTCCCATTGTCACATTTTAGCTTGTGAAAGTAAGTCACACGACCTCAACCGTTGTATCAACTTATATTGGGTTTTATTTGTAGTTGTAAATTTTGTATTCATGGTTACATTTTAAATAAACTAAATTTTCAAACCGTTTTACTTATGTAAAATATTTTAACGGTAAGGTACTGTTTTATCATAGAATAAAGAATAACATTAGAAGTGCCTTGTGGGCGTGTATGGTGATATTTATAAGCTCAATTTAGGCATACATTTCTGTATAAAACTGGGTTTTACCATGTTTATAAAATTCGAATGGGATGGCGATATACAATTCCAGGCTAGTGTAAGGGGGTATTTCACTATATCGGGCTAAATATCTGAATAGCTATCCGTTGGCTGGCTTTAAAGTTCAGAATAACTTCATTATTCAACGGCGACCGTTTCACCATTGTTTCGAGCTGCCGGATAGATAACACTCGAAATAGTCTGGCAACATCGCAAAATTTTTGCAGTTTCTCCATCTACTGCCACGGCTGTCATGCGTCACAGTCCGCACACCGCGAAGTGTGCATTTTTTTGGTTATGTTATGTTGATTATCAGGTCATTTTAGATAGATTCGTGTCGAATTAATACATTGTTTCTTATTTTGAACACAATCAAATAATTCAGGATGGATCATACAAGCATTCAAATTCATTCTACAAAATTCGACTCACTTCTCAGCAATTAAACTCGGAATGTTTTGACGCCATCTTTGATTCGAGGAATAGCGCCTAACGTGAAGTTCGAGCACTGATTAGTCAAATCTAACTTTAACCCGAGCGTTAGCGTTATTCAGATATAGTGAAAACGAAAAAATGACTAATCCGCGGATTAGTGCTTGGTCAGAACATAATCAGAGATAGTGAAAAACCCCCTAAGAGAGACAGACCGAGTGCTAAATGGTCTGAAGGTACAAAGTCAGTGGCCCATTTGTTTCCATTAAAATTTGAATTGAAGGCACATCTAGCTGTCTTCTTTATTCTATGGTTTTTATTAATCTTAAATATTAATAACTTAAATCTTTGGGTAACAAGTATTATGGTTACGAATTCGTTTGCATTAATTAAAATGTGAGCCTCGAGTAAACCCTCGTTAATAGAGTCTTACGTTCGCTGTAAAAATACGAGTACTGGACTAAGAACGAGATAATGCAGCCCAAAATAGTTAAATAACCCTAAAACAACCAACACATGAAAATTGATAAAATCATAAAATCTCGATAAAATAAAATTATTTGAACATTGGAATCATTCAAGACTTTTTATTTATATATTATGTGCATGTTTAATCGTAGTAAACGTTTGAAAAAGGTTTGATAGGGATATATGTAAAAACGAATGTTAGCGAAAAAGGTGAAAATATTCAATAAAACACGACTCGTTCAAGATAGAGCAAAAATCTTTCGACAAATGACTAAGTTGCATTTAAAGATACACTATGAATTAAATAATAGAGCAAAACGTATTTTTAATAATTTTCGGAGCTTACTTTGCGATTTTTTTCTATCGAGGGAATTTCATGTAATTACCGTTTTGGAGATATTATCTTCAAAAATAACACATGTTTTGTTAGGAACTCAAAAAAGTGTTTAAGAGAAATATTATGTTATAAATTGTTGGAAATTCGGAATGCAGTGGCTTAAGGGGGTATTTCACTATGTCGGGCTAAATATCTGAATAGCTATCCGTTGGCTGGCTTTAAAGTTCAGAATAACTTCGTTATTCAACGGCCACCGTTTCACCATTGTTTCGAGCTTCCGGATAGATAACACTCGAAATAGTCTGGCAACATCGCAAAATGTTTGCAGTTAGTCCATCTACTGCCACGGCTGTCATGCGTCACAGTCCGCACACCGCGAAGTGTGCATTTTTTTGGTTATGTTATGTTGATTATCAGGTCATTTTATATAGATTCGTGTCGAATTAATACATTGTTTTAGTGCTTAGTCAGAACACAATCAGAGATAGTGAAATACCCCCTAAGAGTGATTGTATACCTGACAAAATCAACTATTTTCGACACACACGAACTCTGTTGTTCATTTCCAAAACAATATTTTTTCTAACTAGAATTTATTTTAAAAACGTTTGCCTGAAAACAGTAAGATGGCGGTAATGTAAATCTTCGTTATAAAAGTTATGAATTTCAGTTACCAGATGGCACTATTTTTTTGTATTATTTATTTAATTAGAATATAAACGAATATATACAAGGTAACATTTAATTTAATTGTATGTATTTTAATATTTTTACAGAAAGCCTGACATTTCTTTTTTTTTATGCTTCCGATTTTGTTGTCCGGGTTAAATCTTCCCCATAGGAAAAACTAAACCCTTCCACTCACTTTTCCACAAATGATCATCTAGTCAATCAACATTATGTAAGTGTATTATATAAGCAAAATAAATACAAAACAATACAAGAACAACACGTCAACTCACAAAAGATCAAATGGGAAAATAATTCACCGACTCCAGATATTTTCATATCAGAGGGTTCGGCTCGGTAGAACTTCTAACAGGGCCTATAAATCCTACTGATCCCTCAACATAAATATTTAAAAAATCTTTTGTTATCCTACATGTATTCAAAATGACCGACTTTTGCATCTTTATATATAATTTTTTTGAAAGATCTAATACGCCTAAATTTTTAATTAGAGAGCTAGGTATAATGCCAGTAGCCAAAATAACGAATGGTAATATTTTTATAGTCTGAGAATGCCAAATTCTTTTTATTTCATTTCCTAAATCTGTGTATTTTCTTATTTTTTCGCTAACAGATTTTTGAATATTACAGGAATTTGGTATAGCGACATCAATGATATAAGTTATTTTTTTTAATTTTTTCATGTAAAACTATATCTGGTCTATTATGACTAATCGCTTATATTATTATTATTTCTTCATATATCTTTAGTCCTGATTTTCCATATTATGACATGTATGATGATGTATGTGCCAATTTCTTAATTATGTATATCTCTATTAAAAACATTTTGGCATTTGGTTTTACATAGTTTTATGCACAATAATTAACACATTAAATTCAATAGATAACAATGAATTAAATGAAATAATATAAATAAATAATTTTTTAAGTTCTTAAAATTTTAAATACCAAAATACTTTTAACAAAATAAAATTTTATTGATTCTGTGGTCCAAAATAAATATCTAGGTTCAGATATAAATGCTAATACTTCTTTATTTGCGTACACCGGGTTCGAACCCGCGACCTTCGGAATGGGAGTCCAAAGCCTCATCACCGGACTACGCCGGCCAGATGATACTACGTCAGATGCACGCATTGTAAAAAATATACCTACATCTGGTCAAAAAACAGAGTACCTGTGTTCGTTCTACCTCGGTCAACAATAACCGTTATAAATAACATTATTGTTTTCTAAGGCCCACAGAAACGCCATCGGGCCTAAAATTCGCTTGTATTCAACAGTCCTTGGTGAAGCAAAACGTCAGATTTGGCAACATTCAGTTCATTTACAACGATGCCACTTAGCACTCAGAACTAAAAAGCGCCTTGCGCGGGTGGACATTTTTGTAAGTTGTTTTACAGTGGACGGTAAATTGATATCCCGACCTAAAAACAAACTTCTCACTTTCAATAGACAGTTTGTTGTCAAGTCTGGTGTGTTTCTGGATGTCAAAAAAATAACACATATATTTTTTATATACCGCAAAAGAGTCTCAACCGCTCTCGTCTGGAACAGCGAGCATCCCCAATCTGAGTACTAGGGTGAAGGTATTGGGGAGGGGAAGAAGATGGGGAAGACAAATGTAGAAAAGTATCTGGCTATTTATATCCGGTCACTAAACACGGCAAAAGCTTAGAAATAACCTTTCCATTCGGAATGGTGGTCTCACACCAGGGCGATACTGAGAGTAAATTTCACTCTGGATCGTGCCGCAAACACACTTTATATTATGTTTAATGTATTAATTGTGAAATAACACAAACAAATAAAAATTTATTTGCGCACGCCGGGTTTGACCGTCAGATGACCTTTATGAGCGTTGACTCACACTTGCACCAAAATCACGTGGCACTAGTAATTACGCTTGCTCGCTTAGACTTTCAAAATACTCTAGCCACAAAATATGGCAGTCAGGTTATTTGTGTTTGGTCTTTTCATTCATGTTTTTTTAGAATAATTTACCTAAACAATAATAAATATCGAGATATGGCCCGACTCAACAGGATGACGACCTCCGTGACGTCGCGGGTTACAATCTTGGCGTGCACGAGAACCAACCTACATTTTATTTTAATAATTTGTGTTATTTCACAATGTACATAAGTATTATATTTGCGGCATTTTCCAGAGCGTTAGATACTGTCAGTATCGCCCCGATGAAAGACCACAAATCATTATTTCAATTTAGACCGCAGAACGGGTATTATTAATTGAATAAGTGAATCTACCTGGCTATTCAGATTTGGTCACCAAACACGGCTAAAGCCATCTCAAGCAACGTTTCAATTCTGAATGGTGGTCTTACACCAGGCGATACTGAAAGTATCTTTCACTATGGAACGTACCGCGCATATACCACATGGGAAGAGTCAAAGATATTGTTCTTCTAATATCTTTGGGAAGAGTCGATAGCGAACCATGATAGCGCCATCTGTTGGGATATTTAAAAGAAGCTTTTAGTTCGATGTTCTACCGTATTTAAAATTTCAAATAGGCGCCAGCAGACGGCCTATTTTAAAAGTAATTTAAAAATCTAAGTGTTCTTTCTTAAATTGTAGTATAAAAAATATTAAATTAACTTTAAAAAATGGAAAAATATAATACCAATAATTTATCGTTTAGTTTTGTTAAATAAACGTATCCAAAGTTTTATAATCTGCATTTTAAAAACAAGTACAATTAGTGTTTATGAAAAAATTAAACTACGAACCTATTTTATTTATTTTTTAGTTTTTTTTTTCGTACGTTTAAAGAAAACCCCTTCAGGTATTTTTTGACGATATTCAGCCTTTAATAGTATTTTTTAAAACGCACGTATTACGGTCTGAAAAAAGGTCATATTTTCGATTTGATTTTGATAATTACTAAGCCTATGTTAATTTAAAAAATGTATAAAAAAAATTTTACTTGTTGAAAACACTATCATAATCGATTTGCTTAATAATATAATCATTATTTTAAATTAATAAAAAACTACACTCGGCCTAAGTAAGTGTATTACATTATGTACCTGCCTATCACATTGTGTCTTCTTACAGACTCCGAGCTTGAAATAAAAAAAAATGTGTTCATAATAAATTATAAAAGAAGATTTATGATTTATAAGACATAAAGCCGAAATTCGATAACTTATTTATATTTGTTAGAACCGGTCGGTTCTAAAAAATATTAAAAACTCGTGGTTTTAAACAAAAAGTATTTTATTTTACTTAATTTTTTATTTATTTGTAAAACGAAGTATTTATTTGGAGTAAAAAACGTATAGTAACATAGTATAATAAATATTATATTGTTTATTATAAAATAATATATTAATAAATATATTTAAAACTCAGTAGTAAAAAGTGTGGGTTTTGGAGATTTAATATATTTTTATAAATCCAACACTTTTTGCTGTTAATTTCCAATTTTTGAAAAACAATATTATTTAACCGACAAAATTCTATATACACGTAAAATAAATAATTAATAATATTGCAATAAAATATTATTTACAATAAATCATTTAGTTTTAGGTGTCGAGAGAACAAGTGCAGGTCTACTAAGCAAGCCGTCCGACAGGCGAATAAAGATTGTTTGAAAGGGACTTATGTAATTCCGAATGTTAGAGAGAGACAGCTAATAGTAAAAACGCTTAGAATGAACAGACGTAAGTGTAAGCTATGAAAATATTTAATTAAACACGACTTAATTAAAATATAGATAAAATCTCTCCACAAAGTCTAAAGAAAAAATGTTTAAATGTCTGATGAAACAAAACACAACAAACTTGTTTTATTTTGATTTTCGGAGCTTATTTCTATCGTTGGAATTTCAGAAATTTACTTTTTAAGCATAAAAAATGTATGAAGATTATCTTAAAAATAACATGTATTTTTTGAAGAACTTAAAAACTTAAAGTGTTCAAGGGAAACTTGTTATAGTATGGTAGAATGGAATGCCGGATCTTAAACTAGAGATTATTTTGGGTTCCCGACAAATTTGTTTTCAGAAGGCTAAAATCTCCACAGCAAGGGTAGCCATGTATTTCAAAATAAAATTTAAAATATTTTTAGTTTTTACGCCAAATCCGGGTCCTACCTATAACCTAAAAGATTGACCATATCCCACTCGAATCCAATAGTCCATCCCTTGAGGACTTTGCATCGACTGTAGAATAATAATTACTATAACAAGTTATTAAAAAGCAATAATTATTAGCCTGAAACACAAATATAAATTGAAAAAATCTACAGAGAAAAAATAAATGCCGCCAACGGGAATCTTTGCATAAAAACCTTTTCTGGTGAAAACATAACTTTACCTTTAACAAATAATAAATAATTATTTTGTTTCTTTGTTTTTTTCCAATGAAATATTAACCATGCTGCAATTATATTGACTCGGAAGTCAACCAACATCATCGTTGTGGCTGCATCCGAGTGGCTCAGTTCCCCACTCAATGAGCGATGGATGCAGATGATGCGGCGACCTCCCTGATAGACGGTTTAATTTAATTTAATCTAGGTAAGTTTTTAGATTCTCACGGCCAAAAGCATTTTTGTTGTTTGTTTTTGGGGTGTTATGCCGTGTTGCGCTAACTCCTTCTTTAGCCGACGTTTCGGACAGCGTTGCAGTGTCCATCATCAGGGCAGATCCGGTAGTCCATAGAAAATTACACATCTTCGGATCTACCGGATCTGCCCTGATGATGGACACTGCAACGCTGTCCGAAACGTCGGCTAAAGAAGGAGTTAGCGCAACACGGCATAACACCCCAAAAACAAACAACAAAAATAATTTAATCTAATTTTTTTTATTGTATTACCTATTTATATTTTATTTTTTGATTTATATTTTAATTTTATGTTTAGGTAATATATTTTTTTTCTCTTTGTTTTATCTTATTTCCATTTTTATAATTTTTTACTTTATTTTATTGTTTCCCTGTTTTACTGCATTTTATGTAATATGGCAGACTGGGATTGCACTATCCTCCCAGTCCTGCTGGATTAAAACTTAAATAAATAATAATAAAAAATAATAATAAGATATGTCTGGTTATTCTTATTGTTGACTGCCCATCAGCGTACGCGGTAGTGCCAGCAATCGTACCTGCTTGACTTATTCTGACGAGCAGCGTGATCCGTCCACAATAATTGTCTTATAATTGAACTGATTAAAATACTGTGTTATTACTACGTAGTTTCCATAATATTTAAATGGAAAAAAAACTTGCTGCCCTCGTATAATGAACTCGAAGTCATTCGTAATTGCATTGCAGGTTAAATTTAATAATGTCTTACTTTTGTGACGTTTTGATTACACCTGAAGGCAGATATAAATACAAGAGATAATTATAATACTAATAATGATAACGTCATAATGCATGTATACCTACGTCAATCTTTTACGTAATATATCATTAACATAACGCAGGGGGTAAAGTGCAAAAACTTGGGTAGTCTGTATGATAGTCGAAGAAAAAAAAATCAAATTGAAATGTTTTTTTTCCATACAATAATATTTTTCCACAGAAAATATTTATTTTTCCATACAAACAATCTAACTTGTTTAGCTGAAAACTAACTTAAAACGATGGAATATCGAAAAAAGGAATCTATCTTTTTTACTTTCCCCTCCCTAAATTAATACGATTTACCGCCGGCCATTCTATATAAAGACAACTTGAGTTACGAATAACCTGACAATGTTTGAATATCTAATACCACCATTAAATATATACCTATATATTTTTATTTATTAATTTCATTTCAGTTGTTTTGTTAACAAATGACTAATTTAAAATATAACTTACACAATATTTATAAAATATAATTTATAACTATATACTATATAACACGGGCATGTGCCTAGCATGGTGGTCAAAAAATCCTAAATGCATGTAACAAATAATTTCAATGAATAAAGACTTTTAAAAAAAAAAATCATTTTCATTTGTGTCGATTTTATAATTTCCGCAAGTGCATTTTAAGCATTTCTTTTCATCTTCCATAAAAAACTATTTTTCCATAGAAAAATATTTACATTGCAAGCAACGGCTCACTTTTAATTTACAGAAAATAAACACAAGCAGAAGATATACATAATTATTAATTATTATATCATAATTATTATCATTTTTCAATTTATCAATTTTCGCGCTTCATGTCAATAATTTTAATCTTCTTTACTCCTACTATCATGTAGAATCACCTCCCGAAGTTAGTACTTTACCCCGAACACCCTGTATATACCAATCCAATAACGGTGCACAACAATATTATGTTATTTTTAAACGATCTGCATAAGGGTAAATATAAATATATATTTCTTGCTGTTACCTAATACCACCCAAATTAGGAATAACTCTTGTTTAAAATTACTTATTCACGATTTATGAACAGGACTGACATTTATAATCTTATTCAATGTTTTATTGAGGAAAATTATTTAAAAAAACCGTTTTATTATCAAGATTTAGATTATTTGTTCACTCTTGTTTTTTTCGTCGCAAAAACTTCGCTCGTTTTTGATTAATAATATTCATAGATATGCAATAAGTTCGGTTTCATCGGCACGAGCGACAACAGGAAAAGTGGCGAGCTAAATATTTATTTATTTATAAATTCACGCCCGGCTGGGTTTTTACATGTTATTTTCTTATTTTTTTTACAAAGAACATCTAAATAAACAACAAAATAAAATAAAAAAACAAAATCAAAGTAAAATCAGAAAACAAAATCAAAAAGAAAATATAAGACATAATAAAACACAACCTCTTAAACAAAAACAATGTCAAAAAGAAATAAAGTGGAAACTAGACACTCCACCATGCAAGATGGAAAAATATAATACTAGGAAAATTACAAAACTTTGGTAAGATAAACAGAGCTACGTAGTTTCTATAGTTAAATTATATTATATTTGATATTCTTCTTTCTGAAATAAATTGGGTAATGACTTGTTTATATTTTTGTGAATGATGTGTTGAATATATCAACAACATCTTTATAGTCATTACCCAAATTTTGTATACGGCGAACGGGGGTATAGAATTGAGATTCTGTGTTGGAGTTATCACAATGGAACGGTAGATAATGCCTCGATGTTGGTTTGCGAGGTATATGTAAAGAAATCAAATATAATGGTTCAGGGCTGTCAATTATTGAATTTATATACTATGTAGGTATTAGGCAAATGCCTATATATCCATGATAATGTCAAAATTTGTGTTATATCAAGTTTCCAATATGAAATAAATGTTACCTACAGTAGGTATTTTGACTTTGAAAACAATTAGGCAATAAATTAGGTGCTGCCTACCTTGTCTTTCCTTTCTCTCTATAAATTTCTGCCTGCAAGGGATCTCTCAATTTAACATCAGAATTTGTAGATGTATTCAACTGCACGGAGAAAAATGGGTATTGCCAATTAAATGAATCTCTTCAAAATATTGGTAATCCGGTTGAAAACGGGAAATTTTTTAATAAATTAGGAATATTTTTTATCAGTAAATTTTCTCCGTATGCACGGAATATAGTAGTATTAGTATACAAGTATTAGTTATTATATATTAGTATAGGTACAAGCAGGCTATAATAACATACCTCAGTAGTAATAAAAATTACGGTTAGCATAATACTATTCATCGGCATGGGTTCTATATAATTTAAATGCACATTTTACTTTGGATTACTGTTCCACTGAAATATTATGTTCATATATTCGACCACCACATCACTAGTGTGGTAGTCTAACACACCCAAATATTGTAAAATAACCAAAAAAACACTGAATAAATAAAAATTTAAAAAAATATATATTCCCATATAGTATAACGTAGGCCTCCTGAGTGGATTTAAAAAAAATAATGTGAATACCGAACAAGAGTCCCAACGGCTCCCAATCGTCTGGAGCCAGTGAGACTATGGCATCCCCAATCGGGGTATGTTGTGAGACTGAAGGTGGGGAGAGGAAGGAGATGGGGAAGAGGAAGGTGGGGGGGGTACCTGGCTATTCAGATCTGGTCACCAAACACGGTTAAAGCCATTTCAAAGCAACGTTACAACTCTGAATGTCCGTGGTTGAGGTGTCCACTGTCCAAGGCGTCCGTGTTTTTTTATAAATAAATAAATTTAAAAAAACTACGATTTTCCATCTCAGTTAATGGTGATGATTTAAACATACATTATAAGTTATTTTTATCTAAGTTTTTGCAAATAACATATTCGTCAAGACTTAATTTGAACAAAATTCGATAAGTTTCGAAACCCCATAATTGATAACTTGTTTTTAAGTTTATTTTCTTCAGTTCCGATAAAAGAACTAATAAGCTTTTCCAAGAAACAAAACAAAACTAGTTTTAGCGTAACAATATTAACCTTATTGCCACGTTATACATATTTATGTACCCAATTAAAAATTTCTTCAACTCTAATAATACCAAGTTATGATCATTTATATTATTCTTTCTTAATTCGTATATATTGTCAAAATTATAATTTCGGATACGAATATTAAGTACCTTACAGAAGATAATAAAAATGAGATAAAATTAAATAGACATGTGTCACCAGAATGGTGTAGGTGCATGTTTGTGTTCCTGATGTGTTTCACCTTGGTCTTGTAAGCAGGGCTGCGCTAAGCCCAATAAACTTTTTCACGCAAATATATTAATTTCTGAAATCTCATTTATTTGTGAACAACTGTTTTGGGTCTGGGTGAGCAGTAAGCGCTCAAAGATGCTTTGAAAGGGAGATATGTAAAACCGAATGTTAGAGGGAGCGCGCTAATACTAAAAAACGAAAATAATTAAGCGAAAATGGTTAAAATATTTAATAAAACACGACTCGTTTGAAAAAGAGCAAAAATCTTTCGACAAATGCTTTAGTTGCATTTAAAGATACATTGTGATTTTTTTCATGCCTATAACATATTAAATAACAGAACAAAACATGTTTTAAATAATTTTCGGACCTTACTTCGCGATTTTTTTCCATCGAGGGAATTTCATATAATTAACGTTTCGGCATAACAAATGTATAGATATTATCTTCAAAAATAACAAATATATTTTTTGGAACTTAAAAAACTTGTTATAAATCGGTAGAAATTGGTATGCGGGGGCACAAAACCTTACAAAGCCTCGGTAGACTAGTCCCAGAGAGGGTTCTTAGGTACGCCATCGACGATCGTCCTTTTCCTTCTCACGCGTCTTGACAATTCAACATACTTTTGAAAAGTTCTGTTGTTATTTCGGTTCTGTCAAGCTACTTGCCTATAATGATATAGTAACAAAACTAGAATAGGAAAATAAACTTTGAAATTTGATGAATTGTTCAAATTCTGCGATACAACCCATCCGTGTTATAAAAAATAAAAATAATGTTTTTTTTCTATTTCACTTTTAATGGCATGGAACGGACAGAAGATACTAGAACGACAACGTCACTCACGACCTCTCACTGGGACTAGCATAACTCAATTAACATATTTTAAACATTCGCGCGATTCGATTAAAACATGTTCAATAAACGTCATTTTAGCGGTCACGTTACCATATAGCAGCGTCGAAGCAGTATAGTATAGCAGTCACAAAAATGCATTAAAAACGCGTTGCTTTGTTAGTTCTCTTTCGCGAATCAGTGTACCTATCAATCTGTAACCATTTATTTATTCAAAGAAGAAGATAATGGCTCATATTTCAGACTTTATTCTGACTAATAACACTTTTGTGCAACAATTTCCCCTTTAGACCCTGTATTTCTCACCTTGTCGGCAAACAATTACTCTCAGAATGAGTAGGTACTTACTTAATCAATTAATTTATCGTTAAATCAAGTAAACTGGTAAGCCGCAGGCATTCAAGATTCATTTATTCAATTTAGATAACAAGTTAGATTATGATGGACGATTACGTCTAAAAAGATATGTTTTTACATTTGTTTGATTATATTATATTGTTTATTAGGTATGTTGTGATTTAGAAAAGTATTTAAAAATACACTTTTTCTTTTTTTTAACATTTTTTGTTGTATTTTTTACATTATTATTATTATTTATAAAGAAGTGTAAATATTTCGCTCTCTGGCATAAATATACATAAACAAAAGCTATATTGTATGAATACATACATCAATAATAATTTTACATTAACAATAATACATAATATGCTAACTGTATCTTTATGATGGTTTTGATTAAATCACCGTTCCCTTTGGAAAACAACAATTTATAATATGGTTGGTTTATACACGTGCATGTGTAATTTACCTAAGAAATTAATTATACATTTTATAACCATACTAACCCATTATGTATTTAATAAGTATACATTACAGCTAGTACCTACATATGATTTAAAATTACAACAAGAGTTTGTAATTTGTTTTTTTTGTTTATTTCGGATATGAATACATTTTTATGTTCTTTGCAATTGAAGATATCTACTTCAGAGAGAATGTTATTATATTATGTTGAACACAACCTAAGCATTTTGATTCGAATTCGTTTACAATGTTTTTCATATACATATGTATATAAAACAAAGTTTATGTTCGTTTGTTCAAAATCTTAAATTTCCGAAAGTTCTTCACCGATTGCTTAGAAATGACAAAATTTTGTATTTGAAAACAAGTGTTTTTTAAATATTATATAGATGTCACCTTTTACAGGTAAAAACGTGTTTTTTAAAACAGCGCAATCTGTTGGACAAACTAACTTTTAAGAAAAACAGCGCCATTTCTTGGACCTAAAAGCAACACGCTCTATTGTTTTTCTATCTGCACAGACAGACTGAGCCACAGCAACGCGTGGCGGGGTACAGCTAGTCAAAATAATTCACAAATGCGTGTGTATTTTCAATTCAATTATAATAAATCAGAACATTCCGTAAAGTTCTTTATCCTTTATATATAATAATATCTGCAAACTGTTAACGTACACTCAATTAATCAAATTTTGAAAAACACAGATGCAACAAGATAATTACTAGACATTAATTATAATTAATTAATTAATTATAAGATCTATTGTGCGATTTGTAAGAAATGCTTTTCATAATTTATTTTCTGATCAGATTATATTTTGTTATATTATAATGTGTACCTAATTCATGAATGGAAACCACATAGTCGACGAAAACTCTTAATTCATGCATATGCAACATATTTTTGTTGATATGACAACGTTTGTGAAGTCTTTTGTATTTCTTGTTTTTGATCCTGATATTTTAATTGCTTTATTTATTATCTGATAGTGTTACATATATGTCTCTTACTAAAGTTCTCACTTAAGGCAATGCACTACGTCGTGTAATATTTTAAATTGAGCCGCTATCAATAATAACCCTTACGTAGATGGCGATAAGGTTTAAATTCCCGCTTAACACCATCCGCCTGTTTTGATTTATGCAAGAAAAAAACATGGCCAAAAAGTGTCTTTTATTTTATTTTGTGGATGTTCAGGCATAAATATTTAATTTTTTTCGATCATTTTATAAATAACTTAATTTGCCACATTATACAATAAAATCATAACCGAAAATGGGTTTTTAAGTAGGAGATTTTGTTTTCATTATTTTTTTCTGGGCTTATAAAAAGACTTATCTAAAAAATACTCCATTATTTCAAAGGCCAAGATGTATTCTACTCGCAGTATTTAATTAAAGAATCTGAAACATTTCTAGGTGACCAAATTTTCAAACCAAAAACACATGATTTTGCATTACTACGTATGGCATCGCCTTAAGAGATTATTGATTTACTTACAACTACCTTTTTTTTCTTTTATGTCTTCTCTTAAACCATAAAAAATAACTGGTAATTCTGACAACAAATAGATAGCAACGCTATTTAAGTCACTTCTAAATTGATAATAATGGTTATTTATGGGTTTCCACAGATTGGCAACAATGGAAAATTATTTATTATATTTTATTGATACGTAATTTTCATCAAAGGACATTATTATTTTGTTCACTTATCTTAGGGCGAAGCTTAACGTCAAATAACTATTTTGATTAATCTTTATAATAAATTGGTGTACATTATGAATACCAAAAAATATGCTTTAGATAAATTGAAGGTTTTCCTATCGTTTCGCTTGTAAAAGCTTGCAAATAAAAAAATAATTTACCAATAAAAAATATAAATGTAAACTACTAAAAAAAAATATTTTTTTTATAGAAATTTATGAACGCATAGAGTAAACAACTTTAAAAAATACAGTATTATAGCTAAGATTATCTGTGACAGTTTCACTTGATTAACTTTTTTCCTTTTTTATAAAATTATTTACAAAATAAATAAAAGCTAGTTTTATGATGGGAATCGAACGTTTCTAGACTCCGTTTGTCAAGCGATTTTAATGCATATTACCTACAATATAAGGTATACCAAGAATATGCACATTTTTGGCTTGTAGCTTCCTCTTAAGATTGAACTTTTTTTTTAAATTTCTTTATTCGATTCTCTGTTTTCTGGCTTTCTGGAAGGAGATGGCCTATGCTTCGCTTACGACTTTCAGTATTAGTGTACAATTTATTATATTGTCTTTTATGGTTTTCGTCCAATTGTGACGTTTTTATAAATGGTGTGTTTGTTTGTATGAGTCAATTTTGTGTTTTTAGATTAAAATGCATATTTTATTTATATGCGTGAAATTTTTAATACGTGTATGATTTATGATTTATGTCTGAGAGAATGTGGTCTAAGATGTTGTTGGTGTTTTCAGAGATACGTGTGGAAAGTAGTTTGTTTACTTAGGGAATGTCTAGGGAAATTTCCCTACTTTTTATGGGAAATTCATCGTTTAACGAAACGGACAAGATTGAATATGCCATTTTTAATTTGTGTTCGGGAATGTTTGTTATAACTTCGGATTAAATCAAAAATTAGAATCAAATTAATCTTGATAATTCCTTAAAGTTAAGGAATTGTCTTCAAAATGCGACGAGGGCGACACAAGCGACATAATTTTAACTATTTTAGCCAATCTTGATAATATCGCTAGCCCTTTTACACATACTCATAATCAAATCGTTTGATTTGATCAATTCTTTTGCCGGGCTTCGATGTCGAGGGGGTAAGTCTCTCGACTAGCAAGCCCAAGGTCGCGGGTTCAAATCCCGGCGTGGGCAAGTAAACGTTATTTAATTATTTGGTGTTATTTCCCAATTTTTTCAGGGTCTGTTTCATTTTTGACAATGCTGTATTAAGGGTCTTTTTGAGGAGAAGAAGGAGTGAACAAGGGTCAGTCTGAAGAGACCCATGTTTTATGAGAGAGGAAACACACAGGCAGGCAAATCGTTCCACAGCTGAGCTGTAGTAACGTTCCACAGACGAGTCTACGACCCGTTTTCTTTTGACAAATGTCAACCGTGTACAAATGTTGGGCGCGCGTTTGTCGTGTTTCCCGGCTATGCACCGGTGCCGGAGGGTTCAATGGCGCTAGCTTATAGGAGCATCTTCCATTGAAATACCGGTAAAACAGCATTCCCACCTGACGCCTGTGCTCTAAAGATTGCAATCCGCTTGATAAGAATCTATCAAACTGACCGCCCTTTTCAGCACAGAATCAAGGGTTTTTTTTTGTTCAAGTATTTTTGGGCTCCGGACCAGAGGTGGTTGCCGGATTCAACAGGGGGGGGGGGACTTGCGATTTGTTAATGGTCGGCAGTTGTATACTATTAGAGAATTTGCGGGCCCTGTACAGTATAAATATGTGGACCCTCTGTGACTGCACGAACATTTAATTAATCATTGTATAATGATATAATAATTATATTTGGATGATTTGTATGGCGCAGTTTTTGTGCAAGATCACCTCAAGGGCGCTGTACAAATATATAATTCATTTGTACAATAATCTTATTACTAACTATAGACTAGTAAGACTATCGTGAATTTATGTCAACAGATTGCATCCACCGGTTCGTCACTAATACAAAGCTATATGTACAATGCATTTGATTGATGAACGTGATGCTAGAATGTCCATATGCTATTATTCTTATTTCCTTATATTTTATACGGGCATATACGAGTAGTATACTATTCAATACCAAGAAAAGTGCGATTAGGATATATTTTATGCACGTATGGCAGCTTAAAAAGGTAAGTTTTTAGTTTAGACCTGAATTCTGTTGGACTTGTTATGGATCTTAGTTCCGGAGGGAGTTTATTCCAAGCCTCCGGCCCAGATGCTACGAAAGCGCTATCACCAAACTTAGTATTTGGCTTGCGCTTAGGTTCCATCAGTCTGCCTACAGCTGATGATGTTGCTGATCTAAGAGTTGACTGCCTGAGACCGGTGTTTTCCGGGATGCATAGTTCAGAGATGTACGGTGGGGCCATTTCATTGACGGATTTGAACACCATCCAGCACAATTTGTACTGGATTCTTTCAGGGGGCGTGTTCCTCTGTCCTAATAAAACATTCGCTTTTGACTGACAATTTCATATGAACTCTGTCAATTCATTCGTTGAAGGCCTGCAGTCATGTTTTTTACAGGAAAACGACTAATTTTATCAGATTTTTAATAAATAACCGTTTTTCATGAGTTTTCTTACTGTACAAAAATTAAAAAAATGTTAAAGTTAATGGTTTGAAACAGTTTAAAGCCAAAAAAATTGTATCTCCACTGGCAACAACGAGTTATGAAATAGACTCTACTAAGAATAATTCAAATTTATTATGTAAAAATACGGCAACTAACTAGAATCATTCAAACCAATGGAATAAGTTTTATTTAGGTAGGTACCTACTATTAGTAACTGGTATAGGAATAATTATTAAATCTTTTACTGTTTTTCTGATGTTTCCTGTATATTTCATCATTTAGCAAATAACTGTTGAATGTAGTTTCCAATAAATAATTGCATTAATAATTATCGCCAAACAGATTAATAATTAATCACTACAACTTGTGCGCATATTTATATCAAAGACCTGCTTGAAAGCTAGAGTGCATTTGTGGTTGCGCAAAAACAACATACTGTTAGGCCGTTTGGTTAACTTAGTTTGTGTTTCAGAGATATAATTAAGCAACTACAGCTAAATAGCACAGTTCTGCATAGTATATGTCTCTTGCGTACACTGTAATCTGTATCTTAAAAAATGTTATCATATTGTAACCATGTTTATGTTGTAACTAAGTGTTTGTCTCAGAAGTCTTTAAATAAAAATCCAAGGTCATCAAAATCATTTGGATTTTTTTGTGATAGATAATAATGAGCTCTGTTGGCTTCTTTAGCAGGAGGTAGGAATTATTCTGGTCCTCGACCTTGAGGTTGCAATACTATTTATTATAGACTTAATCGATACAATATCGACTGCTATGTGCCAGCGCTTATGTGGGTTCACATTTCTTACTTATAGGAATAAAAAAATAAATTCAAATAATACAAAAATTCAACAATAACTTTGAGTGTACATTTGAAACTTTGCAGCGAAGACGAGCAGTAGCTGACTCAATATTTATACACGGAATTTTAAACAATGACATTGACTGTACTGAACTTCTGTCCCTTATTAACTTTAACATACCTTTGAGACGTACACGACATACAGTGCTATTCCACATGCAAAATTATAAAACAAATGCAGCATCTAATTCGCCAATTAACCGAGCTCTTCATACTCTAAATAATATTTGTCTTAACTCTAACATTGACATTTTTTCGGATTCACTGCCCAAATTCAAACGTGGCATCATGTCAATAATTTAAACTATTCAATGCGCACACACACACACATACACACACACACACACACACATACACACACACACACACATACACACACCCTCACACACACACACATACACACACACACACACACACATACACACACACACACACACACACACACACACACACACACACATTACAAGGAAACGTATCATAGGTACCCAATATGAAAAATCTTATTCCTGTATATTGTTTCATCTCTGTAAATCATGTACTGTTTGTTTATATAATATAAAATAAAAAAATACAAATAGAAAGTAGGTATTACAGAATGTCGTAATCCTCGAAATCCAAAAAATTGATTCTCAAGAAAATTAATCAAACTTTGTTAGACATTATTGCGTAAACCCATTTCAATAATCAATATTTAGTTATAATTATTAAAATAATCAAATTATTATTTTGATTAAACAGTGCTGTGTGGACAGTTATTTATTTTCATCAGATTAAAATATAGCCATAAAGCGAATTTGCGATTACTGAAGAAGTAATAATAATACTAATTATTAAAATTTTAATTATTGTTTTGACTATTTCTATTTATTTATTATTTGTACATTATATGTACATTTATCGATTACATATTTTAATCATATTAGTTGCGCTGCAGCATCATGACGAAAAAATACTTATTCTAATCGTGAATTCATTGAGGTTGGTTTAAAAGCGTAGTCATTCTCCCCAGATCATTGGTAGGTTGGTCCTGCCTCTTGAAAAAATAGCAAAGCAATTGCAATTAGCAACGTTCTACAGCACTAAATCCACAGTTTACACAAATACGACGATAGGAATGCAATCAGAAATCGTTGAACAACCGACCATAACCATAAGCCAGGGTACAATTGGGACATTCACTTCTGCAGCCATAATTCTAGGTAGCCCTTCTTGAATTTCATTTTTAATTCTTCGTTTGTTGTCAGTTCTATGAGTTGTTCTAACTGGGATGATCCTGCTGTGTTGACACTTGAAAAGGATCCAACACCCAGACTGTATGTCCATGTTTAAAATGTCCTGGAATTGTTCCTTGAAATCATCGTAGTGTTCTCCAAGTTTTTTTTAAAGAAGTTAAAGAAACTATTATTTAATTCAGCTAGATTCCATGGTATTTTTATAGATGGAATTTATCTACCGTCACCCCTTTGAGCCTTCTACTGCCCCCCGAAAGCCCCCAGCGCCCACAACGGGGCGTTATCAACCACTTTGAAAAAGACTGTTCCAGAACATCAGGATTGCCAATGTGCCAATTGAGCTGCTTATATGCTACTAACACCATTGCAATAGTGGTGTTTACAAAGTAATTTATTTTCGTCAAATTAAAATGATGCCACAAAGTAAATTTGCGATCATTGAAGAAGTAATAGTAATTATTTTTATTCATCGATGACGGTCGACATGACATAAATGATGACGGTGCACAAATCGCACTCTCACAAATTTTTGGGTGTCATAATTAGAAATTATTCAAACTGAGAAAATACACTAGAAAATAGAGTTTTGCATTTCCACTATGTTCGTATTTACAGGCCCGGCCATGAGCAAAACGTCGCATGGCGCTAATGTAAACCTCAAGGGCGCTGTGTTAGGTGTTCCGTGTTAGGTGTTTTCAGCGCCTTGTGCCTTGGTAAGTGGCGCCCGGATTGGACTGCTCCAATTGCACCTGCACAACACATGGCCGGCCCTGGGTACTTCACTTATTGAAATAATATTGCTTTTACATTAAGGACGGGTTGTTTCACAGAAAATAACGTAACATTAAAAAATAAAAGTGTGGAAACATTTGACGCATGATATTAAATGGTAAAAATTTTACAGTGAAATGTTTAAATCTGTTTCGCAGAAATGTGACAAAGTCATCAAGTCAGTTTGTTTTTCTGGCAGTTGAAACGTCCCTGTTAAATACCTATAAAATTAGCGGTAAGCACCAGATTTTATTTTTCTACACTATGAATTGGTAACTTCCTGAGGTATTCATTTAGATAAATCTTAGATTTTAGTAATACATTTATCAGAATGAATTAAAATAATTCCCGCGACAAGATCCATTTTCTAGGCCTGCTAGGGAAAATTTAACCGTAGGTCCGTCCAATACACCGGTGCGGCGTGTCGCATATTTTTGTAGACGCCTTATTCTTTATAGGCAATCTAGAAGTGGTAGTGCGAAATGTAATACGCAGGTACCTTTTTATAAGTAAGTTTACTTCGGGTTTAATAACGAAATATTAAATTGTGCATCATTAATATGGATGTTAATAAATGACATTAATTTGTGTATACATTTATTTATTACCGACTTAGTTGAATCATTTTATGAAATTAATTGTGTCTTTAGGTACCTAAGTAAAGTTTGAAATTTCGATGCTGCAGTACAAAAATATTCTACTTTATAGTCAAGGTTAATGTGCCAAGTTTCGTTTTTGTAGTTAACACACGCGGCTAAATTAATTTTACATAGTTTTAACAAATGCTGTAGGCAGTGTTTAAAAATTCCGTGGTGAAGAGTATTATTAATTCATAATAGATCTGTTTACAATTTTATATGATAATGGGTTTGCCAATAAGAGGTGTTATTTTGAATAGCCCGCTATTTCGGTAGATGTTACTTTTGAAGCTGTCATTTTTTGACATTTGGCAAGCTAAATAAAAATGGAACGATACACGCTTCATCAATGCATTGAAATTATAAAATTCACTATAAAAATGGTGAAAATTTGGCAGAGACGGTTCGTAAAACTCGAACATTTTTGGGTCGTCGTGAAGCACCTTGTCGGACCGCAATACAGAAATTGGTGGAAAAATTCGAGCTGTTGGGACAACTTAGTGATGTGAAGAATAAAACCCGTGCACGTCGCTCAAGAACAGCCGAGAATATTTCTGCTGTAGCCGAAAGTGTTGAAGAAAACCCAGGTTTGTCCATTCCTCGTCGTTCTTTGCAATTAGGCATTCCACAACCGTCATTACACCGTATTTTGCATAAAGATTTATGTCTTAAGGCTTATAAAGTTCAGTTAACACAAGAACTCAAGGCGGCCGATCATCAACAACGTCGTGTCTTTGCTGATTGGGTCCTCGAAATGCGTGAAAATTATTCGGAATTCCATCGAAAAATCATCTTGAGTGATGAGGCCCATTTCCACCTCAGTGGCTTCGTCAACAAGCAAAATTGTCGCATCTGGGGCTCGGAAAACCCAAGAGTTATTGTTGAAAAGCCTCTCTATCCTCAACGTGTGACTTTTTGGTGCGGTTTATGGTCCGGCGGAGTCATTGTACCTTAATTTTTCGAAAATGAGGCTGGAGCAACAATTACGGCGAATGGATTGCGCTATCGAGAGATGATTAATGATTTTTTATGGCTGGAATTGGATGGTATTGATCTGGACAGCGTTTACTTTCAACTAGACGGCGCTACGTGCCACACAAGCAACGAAACCATTGATCTTTTACGATTGAATATCAAAATAACACCTCTTATTGGAAAACCCTGTAATTAACATTAAGATTCTTACCTCTAAGATTCCGAGTAGACACCGTGTAGGTGAGGTCGTTGAATTCTAAATCCATTTTTAATCTGGCAGTTCTTAAATTATTTGAGAATCCCACTTGCACAAATTTTTTCACAAAGTTTTCACTATAAATCACAATATCAGGGTATCATAACCCACGATTAAATTACACACACGGAACACGTAACACTTGATAATAATTGTTTATTCATATGCCTTAGAAACTGACACCTTTTCCCTCGAATCAGTGCAATGCTTATCTGCCAAGTTGTTCTGTAAAAAAAATATTTGAATCAATTTGTTATCAAATTATTACATGAAATAATAGATACCACATTCCTTGATAGATTCGCTTAGTTCTTGTCTAGCGAGGTGTTTATTTTTTAGGAATACAGATTCGAGGACAAAATGTACCCTCAGGCCTTTTTACCCTTGGAATGCCATTCTCCCGCGACCTAGTATTCCTTAGTGTGCCTGAAGGACTAGACCATCGATAAAGCTCTAATTCAATACGATATTGACTCATACATGGGCAGTTAGTGATATTTGCGAGCACGGTCAACGATATACAAATTTTACCGCAGCCTCCACAGTATCAGATAAGCTTCGGTTAACTGTCAATGTACACCACTTATTTTAATAACGTCATTTGTTGCGAAAAATTACCGGCTTATTATCGAACGGAGTTGAACTAACGAAACTATTAGAGTTGAAAGAATTCGTATACGCAGCGAGTTAACTCGGTTTGGGCCAATGACGCTACTCAAACTCCCTTTTTAGTGTTAAAAAGTAAATGCGGACTTCCAGTGCATATTTAGGTTAGTATTTCAATTCAAAATTGCCAATTTATTCATATTTTACTTATCTGTATGACGTTCGACGTTTCGGAATGTCAATTCAAGGTTAATACATCCAGTGGTGTTAGTGTAGTACGATTTATGATTTATTGCGATATCAATATCGGTCTGGCTATCAACAGCGCGACCGTGCTTGGAAAATGGGTATAAAATCATCGCTAGTTACACCTATTGATCCGATATTGTAAAGTTATCGATTTCACTTTGCTAGACCCCCAGGGATAAAATCCCAATCATACTTCAGACCCCGGCTGACTGAATTTTCTTCATAACTTACTTTTTTTTCGCAAAATTATGTTTTTAAAATTGTAACGTCTTACCAGCCATTTTTTAAACATAATTATTTTTTAAAAACGATTATATTTGCATTTTGTTATTTTTTTATGTATTTTCCCCATACTATAGCTACTTACACTCAGAGAAATGTTTTTATCTCTAATGTTATAAAAAATATACAATAAGGAAATACGAAATAATTTGGGTTTTTATTAAATTGCCCATAAAGCTTAATAAGTGATCATTACAATAAAAAATAAATTATATGAGGTTTTCCTGTAAATCAATACAGCACTATAGCTTTGAAAATTTAAAAAAAAAAATGAAAAAAAAATCGAAAATATTTTTCACATTCACAATCGAGATAAAATGAATATATTTTCACGTGACAAAACGAGAGTCTAGAACTGCTACTAGCGTGTTCACGGTGGATTCGTCGGCAAACTACGGTTACACACTACACACGTCAGAAATCCACGGTGGATTCGGCGGCACACTACGGATACACACTGCACACGTCAGAAATCCACTGTGGATACGTCGGCGCACTACGGATACACACTGTACACGTCAGAAATAGACGGTGGATTCATCGGCACACTACGGGTATACACTAAACACGTCAAATCCAATATATTAATTGCTTGGTTCAAATCGCCTCCTTAGGGGCTTTACAAAACTAGATTAAACTTTAAACAAAAATTAATTACCATGAAAAATGGATTTAATTAAATAAAAACAATTCATTGTTTCGTATACGTATACATTTTGTAAAGAATAGTGCAAAAATAAAAGAAAGATATATTTTTTAAATACTATCGGGTAGCTCCGAAATTTTGTTTTCATTTCCATTATCTATTTACGAATCTACTTTCTGTAGTCAAGCGTTTTTTCACTGTAAATAATCTTCAGTCAAGTTGAAACAAGTAGTACGATGGCATTAATTTTATAAAATCTTTTCCGTAAAAGATGTTCAAAAGTCCGGTTCTTCTTTGATTCAAATATTTTTACGATCGAACATGAATGTTGGTACTTCATGGCTTAGTAATATAGTCATTTAAAAGCAAATATGAAACAAGCTTGACATCAGAGTCGGTCTTTGCTGATGTGCCAATGGAATCGCGTTCAAGTCTAGCATAGTGTCGGTCAACCAAAGTTAGGCCTAACCAAACCCAAATTAACCTAAACTCTAACCTAAAAAATCACGATTTTTATTTTTTTTTATGTTCCATTTTTCAAATAGTTTCAAACTAAGTAGATATGGTTAGGAAAAGTAGGTAACCACTACGAAAGTAGGTACCAAATATATTCTCAATTCGAAATCAAACATTCCGCCTAATTTAAATTGTCTGGAATACTGTTATTTTCTATACCGGTCAAAATATTTTTTTAATTAATTTCAAGGCTACTTTTAGTATGGGAACTAGGAACTACTCGGACCACTACCATTTTTGTTATTTAATAATTTCTGCGTTTATCTTACTTGTACCTTAAATTAAAAGCAGTAAGTAGGTAGGTACCTATAACCTATATGCTTTCTAGAATTTTCTATTCGGATATCCGTAAGTTTTTATACTCTATTATCAAAAAATCTTAAAATATGGAACAAATAATATATTGTATTCCTGCCCTATTTATTGGCAGCAAAACGTTATTTCAAAGTTTCATTATCATAATAGAAACGATGTTTTGAGCTGAATATAAGTGCGTTTGTCTAGAAAATTCAGACAAAACACCTTTTGCAGGTTTTTTTTAAATTTATTGCTGTCACTTTCTAGATATTCTTCGAAGAACACGTTTGACTGCCCTTTAATACTGGTTAGACGGGTCTCTGTTTTGGAAGGAACACTTTAATACGCAATCTTCGCCAACTGGAATTTATAAATTGCACAATTTGTCGGGAAAAAATTGATGCCTGAATTTTCCTATCGCTTAAAAATGTTAGGTTATATTTATTTTTCTATCCTAAGTAGGTACCTACCTGATTCTATATAAATTAGCCAGAAGAAGCAATTAACTATTGGAAAACTAGCAAATAACATTTAATAGGTAAACTAAAATACATTTGACAGCTGAATAGAAAAAGAAACAAACAAAGAACGAAGGATTGGGATAAGATTACGATGAGTTTGTTTTATGGAAGATAACACCAGATCCGGCAAAGTTAGTTTCGGTATGATAAATGTTTGTCAACCATTGGATTACGTAATATTGTAATATACATTTATTTAAAGTTCTCATTTCTCAGATAGTATATTGTGGATAAGAGACCATAAACAAGAGAAGCGTGGTCTAAGAAGCCAGTTTTCATAATATGCAAATGTATGCAAAAGATTGCATTTTATGTTATTATAAAACATGTAAACAAATGTTGCATAATAATAAACGGTTATGCATATTATAAAAAATAAATGATTTTTTGAGGAAAATTCGTTTTAAAATCTTGCTTTTAATAACTGTACTTTCTATGCAATTATGGAATTTAAATCGTTTACTAATAAACTACAAAGTAAAACAATGTGTAAATATCTACAAGTAGAGATTCGCACTTTGGGTTTTTTTTAAATTTTGCTTTGGATTTGACTAAAATGATGTATTTTATTTAGTTATTGGAAATACCAAACCAAACGTTTTTTTTCAAATGTAAACACTCTGAGTTTGTTTATTTTATTTTTATTTATTACAAAATAATATTTATAATTAAAGATTTTATGATTTGAAGAAAATTTTTTGGAAATTTGTGACTAGTCACTGATAATGTCATTTTTTTAATCTGGTTTTTTGCTAATTAGGAAATCCATTTATACACATTACGTTTGTGTATTAGTGGCTGGCGGGCGGCATAAACCTACCGTATTATTCCAATATTGATGAAATTTCGCACACTTGACTTTAAAAACAAGGGGAAGTTAACTGTCTACATCAGATTTGACAAAAAATTATTATATATTATAATTATTATATTATATATATATTAATTAAAAAATTATATTATAACCAAAATTTGTCATCACAAGTGATGAAATATTGCGAAAAAATCTCTTTGAGTTATCTTTCAAGGCCTTTGACGATAGTTCATTTCTGATTAATGTCCATTTGATTGATTCGTGCTAGATTCAAAAGATTATTTTTCATTAATAATAACAGTAATTATCTTCTTACTCCAAACCACTGAAGTCTTTTTAATTTCATGCTAATTCAATGTGCATATCTTTTTATTGAAACGTTGGTCTTCTTATTATTTCCGATTTTCAAAGCCATAATATAGTATATATTTAAGGGAAGACTCGTATAATTTATTTTTTTATTGTAAAGATTAATATTTATTATTTAGCTTTATAGGAAATATAACAAACCGAAGAATAGTTTTGTATTTCTTTATTTTGTATATTTTTATAATATCAGAGAATAAATACATATCTCTAAATATAGCTTCTCTAATTTTCTGGTAAGACGATACAATTTACAAGTAAGTTATCAAGAAAATAATGTCGCGGCGTACGGCGGGCGCTTGGCATTTTACTCCTGGCGCGCCAAGGTGTACGGTCGTGGGACTATAGCATAACTTTTCCTAGTTTTTTTTTCATTGCCTTGAGAATAATGAATAGTTTTAAATTATTCATCAGTGTTTACGGAAACATACTTTGGAATTTTGTGTAGCAGAAAAACTAAGAACTAACTAGAAAGGTCGCTCTCAGCGCATAAAACTGCTAACCGAATACAAAAAAAACTGAAAGAATAAACTTCTTGCTAATTTTCCTAAATGCGGCAGAAAACAAAATAAATTTAAGTATGTAATAATTTATTATTAAGTAGTGAAGAACTCTTTGCGATGATGCAATTAGTGAATTTTTACAAAAAGAAAACTAATTAAATGAGAAACCTGTACGCTAATTTATTAACATGGCAGTAATAATCAACAAAAGACGGTTATAAAAATGACATTTTCAAGGTCACCAAGATGCACGTTAATTGCATAATTGTAATCAGCACTTGGAGAGTATTGGAGACCTAATATTGATCACCCCTTGCATGGAATTTTAATTATTTTTGTTGTTTACATTTTACTTTAATTTTTGTACATCTTACGCAATTTATAAATTATGTAATTTTTTTAGAAACGATGGTTGGTAGTTAAGATAGTTATTATTGACTGTAATTGTCTTGTTTTAACTTGACCGTTTTGTATTATGCTTGTCTGTAAGTTTGTTTATTTTGTTCCGTTTCCGCTTCAAGATCGTGGCCGTTTTAATGTTTCAGTAAAGATTATTTTTCCACCGTGAAATCATCGTGTTTATTTGGACTTTTATATTATTCTCATTTTTTTACAATATTTTTCGAACCTACCTGCCTGAAGAAAGTTCGGAAAAATAATTGTCACTAACATAGTGACGTTTCCTCGGACAAATTGTACAATGCCTTATTTGAAATTAAAAAAATTCATGATTGATAAAATATAATTAAGTAGGTAGATATTTAAGTACCTACTTACAAATCTTAGTTGAGTGGAAATTTTGGTATTGATTTATAAAATTAGAGGCACACCTTTTTGGACGTGAGGTCTACTAAAACTGTTCACAGATCTACTCGAAAGTTGTATAAATTTCAATTTCTCATACAATTACTTGCATAATATCGGTTTTATTTAATTTATTTATTAACTCCGTTTTATGGGCTTTTACAAAAGAAAAGTTTATAAAATTATATATAATATATTTATTTCTATTACTATTAGGTACACAGTTTTTTTAAATATTTTTATACATTACCAAACTGCAACGTTTTGTATTTAAAGAGATAGCTGTTAGATATATTATGTACTTATTATTAAATTATTATGTACATAGGTATTATTAGTCATATTACGTATTATACATATTATTAGATAGATTATCTACTATAAAAAAATATTTTTGAAAAAAAGATTTCTAGAAAACTGTAAGGTTTTTGTTGTGTATTTTCAAAATATTTTTCGCATAAAATAATTTATATCCTATGGTATTAGTTTTTGAAACCCTTGTTTAATTTAATTTAATTTTAATTTCGACAAATATTTTAAAAAAATATATCTAATACGAAAGTAATAAATAACTAACCTTTATGAAAACATTTTCCTTTTCCTTTATGAAAACATTTACATTTTCATTTTAAATCGCCTACACTTGAAACATCACAAAGTTTAAGATCAAAATTCATAATTTGAATTAAATTTTCAAACAGCATAAACTTCCATAGAGAATGTTCGCGGTATAACGGATCGACTCGCGACATCCGAACTCAGCGGCTCGAGAATTTCAAATGGTGATCGTTATTCGCTATTCGCTAAACCCGCTCAAATACTTCATCGTGCCATTCTAACGTAATCCACATTTTATACAAGAAACTGGCGATCATTCCAATTCGAAGGCACGTTGCAAAAAACAACAGAATTAATAACACGCTTGGTTCATTTTTATAATAACAATTTTTCACCAGTAATTCTATGCACTGTTATGTAGACCTCGCGTTCAAAAAGTATGTTTCAAATTTTCTCTTACAAATCAAAACCAATATTTCCTCTGAAATCATAAGATTTGTACGTTGGTACAATATCAATTTATGTAATATTCTGTTAATTCAAACACAGAACTATTCAATTTGTCCAAAGAAACGTCACTATCTCAATGACAATTCTTTTTTCAAACATTTTTCAAGCAGGTAGGTACCATAATATTAGAAAAATGTGATTAAGAAAGTTCAAATAAACAAGACGATTTCAAATGTGAAAAATAATTCTTACTGAACCATCAAAACAGCCACCATCTTGAAACGGACAAAGAACGTGCAATCAAATTTACAGACAGACAAAATGCAAAACGGTCGAGTTAAAACAGCATTTCACTACGCTCAGTCAACAAAGGTAAGTATGTAGATACCTTATATTTATTAGAATTTTTAAGATTTGCCATGAAATACGTACTAACCTTTTTATATGATTACCACACTGGATTTCCAACTACTCTCAGCTGTCCGAGACTGAAGAGAATGGGGAAGAGAAGGAGATGGGGACGATGAAGTACATACTGGCGATTCAGATCTGGTCACCAAACACGACTAAAGCCAATTCACGAAATGTTTCCTTTCTGAACGGTGGTTTTTCATCAGGGCCATATAGGTATCTACTTAGATTAAAGTATCACCACTCTGAACAGACGAACCGAAAGAAGTGTGTTGTGAGCGTGTCCGTGTGCCCGAACTAATCTCTTTGACCTCTCCACTCACTCACTGGTCTCTCGCCCTTGCGTCGCAGTGGGAGGAATATATTCATATGTATGTCACTCCTGGACACACTGACCCTTAGATTCCTACCCAACCCTCATACCTTTTACCTTTTTTTAAAGACCCTCCACACAGCATGCCAAAAGGTGACATAGGCCCTGAGGGAAAATATTATCCTCGTCCGCTGGTTAAGCCGCCTTAAACTATTTTTTGATATGTTATTATTATGAGATTTAGACGCTACCATTTTGTAAATTTCAAGTTCCTACGAAATTCCTGTTTTTATGTAACTATATATGTATGTAACTATATATGGAATGCTCCATGTATGTATTGATATATATATATTTGTATAAATGTATTTGTATGTGTAAGCAAATATATGTACCCGCCTCAGAACAGAAATCTTCTAGTGAGGCGGGTTACTTTCATATTTGTAATATTGATCTGTTATTGCAATAAACGCCCGGGTTTCCGGCAATTAATAAAAAAAATGTATACTCCTCTGCCAAACACAAGCTAATGTACACTCTTTTTTCAAATTTAATTAAAATCAAATTTAATAATATAATTAATAAGTTCTGCAAGTATTTTTTGGTTTTTGTTATTGTTACAGCTTTTTCGGCTTTCAAGGCCATTTTCAAACTGTCAGTTTGAAAATTATAATTTGAAAATTAAAAAAAATAAATTAAATGGAGCCCTACGAAATAATCACAAAAACAATACATAAAGTACACACCTCTTCCAAACACAAGCTAACGATTCTAATGGAAGAGTATAGTATTAAATCTGAGATGTGAAATAAATGTTGTGTAAAACTTATTTTGTTGTGTAAAAATTTCATTAATAAAAATCATTCCGTAAAAAAGTTTTTTTTTTACTATCAAATCTTTTTTTTTCAATTTCGACCTATTTACGCCATGTCTTAAGAGGATGATTTTTTCTAAGATTTTGCCCAGACAAGGAAGAAGGCTAATTGGGCGATGATTTTCTGTTAAAATTGGGTCTTTGCCTGGTTTGGTATTAAAATAACGTTAGCTTGTTTCAATTATTTTGGAAAACAGCGAAGTCTAAGCGATGCGTTGCAGATTACTGTTATGGCGCAGATGCCTTTAATCCGTCAGGACCGGCTGCGTTTTTGATTAAGTGAAGCGATTATTTTTTAATTTCGTTAGTGATGAGAATTTGATGGGTGAGTCATCAGGTTCGGTATTCATAATTGAGTTAACTTTTGAATCCACCATTGAAACGAAAGATTGGTCATCGTGATCAGTATTTGAAGAGAATTGGGCTTTAAGGCTCTCTGCGAAGGCTTCGGCCTTATCTGCAGAGGAGTATACTACTCCATTTCCATAGTGGCTCGTGACTTTTGATTGTACTCGAGTGCAAATATTACAAAAATGGTATTTTTGATGTTGTTGTAACTGAAAGTGATTTTTATTTTTTTTCGTAAATTCGATTTTTTGTATGAAGATTTTCAGGGAAAAATTTCCTGAAAATATTCATACAAAAAATCGAATTTTCGAAAAAAAAAAACTTATCAGTTACAATAACATCAATAATGCCATTTTTGTAATATTAGCACTCTAGTACACACAAAAGTATACACTCTAGAACACTGCTCCATTTGGGCCTTGTAGGGAAGATATTCTATTATACTTTGGGCATCAGAGCCATTTGGAGAGCTTCCAATAAGCTTCTCTATCGTTTTCCAGATATGAGATAAACTCATGCCAGCGCTCATTGCGGTATTCACTTAGAGCGTCTCTTAATTGGCGGGATAAACGATTATAGTGCATTTTTACGATTGGGTTGCAGGTGTTTTGCCACTCTTTACGAAAGTAGTTTTTTCCCTAATAAGATCATTCAACTCTTCGGGAATTCCGTGTCGACTTGAGTCATTGGGTATGTCAACGGATGCCTCGTTGATACAGGATTTTATTGATTTTATTAAGTTTGAGGTGGCGGTATTTAGACTAGTTTCGTCTGGAATAGAAGTTGGCACTATTGTGTTATTATTTAATAGCTCGCTGCGTTTATGTCATTTGTTTTTAGTCCTAGTGGGTTTATAAGGGACCAGATGATTTTAACCTCCTGATAGTGTTAGTAGGATAGGATTGTGGTCAGACGCGAGATTGTTTAGTGCTCGTAAGGAGGGTAAATGGCTAGTATCTTTAAAAATTACAATGTCGATAAAATCCGGCCGATCCGGCCTACCGGCGTGGTGATGGAAAGTGGGGATGTCCGGAGTATCTATGACTATCGACTTTGAGAGAGCGTAATTAGCGAGATATTGTGACAATCTCGTTAACATATTGTCCGCTGCTAGCTCAGAATAATACTTAAATATATTGCTGTTTTATACTTACCTCTTCAGTCGTATGTTCTGCCTTCTCGCCAATTCGTGTCGCGTGGGTGGGGACAAGGAAGGTGAATTTAATTAATAACATCTACTAAGTATGAGTCTCTATTATAATTAGGTTTGTCAAGTTTTAATACTAAATCTGAATTATACTTAGATCTACTTACATCTATAACTTAACTAGTTGTCATATGGTTCGGATTACTTTTCCACTATTCACATTGTCATTGTTCACAGTTACTACACTGTTGTCACTGAGTTGGTTCTGTTCGTTGGCCTTAGTAAGGCCGAAGTCCTAGATGGCAGCTTCTGCAGTTCTGCAGCTCAGGCCTCCCGGCCGCGTCTGGTCCCAGCGCTTTTTTTCGCCTCCCGGCCGCGTCCTGTCACCGCACTTTCTTCGCCTCCCGGCTGCGTCTGATCACCGCACTTTCTTAGCCTCACGCCCAGCATTACGTGGCTGGGAGAAGGATAACATATCTTGAAAATCACTTTCTCTAACTCGACTGTAACTTCTTCATCCACCGCCCAGCATCACATCGCTGGACGGGGAACGCGTGCTTCACCACCACTCCTGTCTCGGTCTCCTCTCTCTCCCCCCTCGATCTTGACTGTTTGGTTCCTCTCGTAAGACCTGTCGGCTGTCGCCCTACCCCGCGTCGCCCTACCCCGCACTTCTCACTTACTTCTTTAAACCCCCCGTCTGTCAACGCTTGTCTTTGGGCGCACACTGCGGGACACTCTCAGTTTATAACTCAAATTTATTTGTGACGAAATTTGATTCGTCACAATACCCCCTTCGTTACAAAAGAAAATTATGGTTTCCTTCAAACATAATTTTCTATATCCCTTTTCCCATATGACAACCTTCTTAACTCTAAACATGGTAAATCTTAAATTATAAACAATTCAATATTCTAAATTTAACATTTCTTATCATTACTTATCCTCATCATTTTTTTTTTCTTTTTCATCATATCTCATTTTCAACGACAATCCTTTTCGCTACACGCTCTTTCAAACCCACGACAAAACTCGAGTCAAAACATTTAGCCTATCAATATAAAATAATATGAAAACAATAAAAGTGACAATAAAATACATTAAAATCAACAATGAATACTAACACCTCGACAAACATAAACACTTTTTATTTTAACCAAGCGATCTAATCCTCTCCAGACACTTGAAGATATGAACCTTTCACTGTTTGTTTACAAATTTCTTCCCAAGCATGTGACCAAAAACTAATGACAAAATTTTAAATGACAACATGAAATGACAACATAACATTTCTAAAGTATCAGGATAGGTAGGGAAGGAATTAGGAATTCATACCTACCACCTCAGTTTAATCTCCCATCAGTTCTGCTGGCATGTTTGAGGTATAATAGAATTCTATACTTACATACGCATAACCCATTATCAATACAAGTTGATCACTTAAATCTTAACCTTAGTTGTACTTTGCAAAAGAGGCCGTTACTAATCTTTATTCACTCCTCATTTACCTAAATCTATTAACGCCTACATTGTCGATAACAAAAACAAGAAATCTGGTGTACATACATAGTACATCTGAAATGAAATGGATGATATAAAAACTAAACAAAATATGGTAACAGAGTTGAAGTGTATCTTCCGACGTGATACACAATGGAAAATTGAGCGCCAGGTAGTTTCTATTACGCGGAGAAACCACCAAAACCGGATACTCTGTCTCTCATTCGACCGCTTTTAAGGGCCCACTATTCGAATTTCATCCAATTTCCGACATACTTTCCTTAAAATTTTGAAGTTTTTAAGCTCTTAAAAAAATATATGTTATTCTTTAAGATAGTATCTATTTGTTCCAAAAGCCGAAACGGTAATTATTTGAAATTCCCTCGATAGAAATAAATCGCAAAGTATGCTCCGAAAAATATTATTAACACGTTTATTTCTGTTATTTTACAAGTTATATGTATGAAAAAAATCACAATGCTTCTTTTAATGCTACTCAATAGACCCCATAAGTAATTTTTGCTATTTTTGAAATACGCCGTGATTTATTAAACATTTTCACAACTGTCGCTTACGCCTATTGCTTTTAAATCATATTTATTATAGCGCGCTCGCTCCGACTTGCAGATTAAACTATCTTTCTTTGAGAAGTTCATTCGCCAACTCGAGGGCTTTGGGGGCAGACGTGTCGTTCATCGTTCTATGATCTACAGACGTGCGATTACGTGCAAATATTTGAATTTATAAAGATAATTTTTACGCGTGTAAAGTTTATGAGTTAATAAATATTGTTTTTTCAAAGATGGGAAATACACGAAAGATATCCCGTATTTCAAAGAAAAAATGTTATCTCATAAAATTATATCCTATCTAATAGGTGAGAAGAAAAAAATACAATTTTTGATTTATAAGCTTATATTTATTATAAACGATAATTTACTATAAAAATTAATAATTCATATTTTTATTTATGTATTGTGTAGTAAAAAGTTATTATTTTTTTTTCACAATAGGTACTTTGGGAAATAAAACTAATTCCAATGCATTAGAAATTACGGGGTAAATTTTTATTAATTTAATTTTCTTGTTGTCTTGTCTCTTTTCTTGTTCCTATACGATCGTGATTTATTTGCGAATTAACTTTCTACGTACACAAATACACACGTCACTTTACATCTGCTCCTTAGAGTAATATTACTCTAAGATCTGCTCTAATGATTCACAATGCAACGATGTCCGAAATATAATATAATATGTAATAATAATATGGGCCACCTGTTTCAAATAACAATACTCGAACTTGGAATCCAGAAAAATAATGAACGGGCCAGCGAAAAAAGCTATCGAAAGTTCTGAAACTGTGGGGAATATAATTAAATAAAATAAAATACTTTTTTGTTTTAAAACCACGATATTTATTAATTTAAGAACCGACCGGTTTCGCTTTACTTAAGCATCATCAGGGTACAAATTAATACTAAACAAAAAGTACATAATGTGTGCATATATATAACAAAATATAGAGGGAGACAACATGATACAAATATAAGCAACACAAAGACGGTCATAAAATACATTAACATAAGTGCACAAGTAATGGAAAAACCGCTAGATAATTATGTAGACTAATGGGTTATACGAATAAATCGGGAGAAACAAAACATCAACTGGCAAGGTGGTAAGGAGGTAAGGAGAACTGGGAATTTTTTATGGGTTTATTGGAAACAGACTTAATATTGGACTACTTGATATGTCTAATTGATTATTAAGTATCTGACTTTTGGTTTTTACAGCTTTTTTAATTTCTAGTGCCTCTAAATTGTTTAGTCTGTTACCATGCCCGTTTTTATGTAAGATGTTAGCACCGGTTCTATGACAGAATGTATGATCTTTATCGATCAAATGATTTGCAAATTCGGAAAAACCGTTATTATTGAGGTTTTATTGATGTTTTGTTTTTCCCGATTTATTCGTATAACCCATTAGTCTACATAATTATCTAGCGGTTTTCCATTACTTGTACACTTATGTTAATGTATTTTATGACCGTCTTTGTGTTGCTTATATTTGTATCATGTTGTCTCCCTCTATAATATATTTGTATCATGTTGTCTCCCTCTATATTTTGTTATATATATGCACACATTATGTACTTCTTGTTTAGTATTAATTTGTACCCTGATGATGCTTAAGTAAAGCGAAACCGGTCGGTTCTTAAATTAATAAATATCGTGGTTTTAAAACAAAAAAGTATTTTATTTTATTAAATATGTCAAACCACAAAGTGATTGCTTTCTACAATAATATAATTTAGTTCAGTGATGTTATTTTTTATGTCGGAAGGAGGCCCTGAAGAAAATAATTTCTCTCAGAGCCTGTGTCATCTTTGAGAATGCTGTATAGAGGGTCTTTTTTGAGGAGGAGGGAGTGAACCTGTCCTGAATGTCAACTGTACAATTTCTTCCCAGAATTAACTTTATTGTACGTTTTTTGACTAACCGTACCTTGGTGTTCTATTTTCAATAAACTCTTTAATTATGTTTCAGATGTGAAATCTATACTCTGCTACAGAATGTTTTGCCCAAGTCTTGTAAAGATGCAAAGGCACGGACGTAACAATAAAATCATTTGAGCCCTTTACTGTTATTTAAAAGGTCACTTGAAGTGCAGTTATAATCAATGATTTTATTTTTTTTCTAGCTTCCACGAATAATTTGAAAAGGCATTATCTAAGGATTATACTCTTAAGGAGAATATAGAAAATGTAGAAAGGTGAAACGGATTTAAGATTTTCGATGAAATTATTGTGTTGTGAAATATTTATTTTGTTATTTATTACTTTATTTTTTTTTTACAGTTTTACCGTACGCGGCCTTGTTGTAGAGTGGTATATCTAACTGTCATGGAAAGTTTTTTTCTGAGCTTTAAGAGAAAGGTTTCTTAAAGATACTGGAGTTATTCTAGGGCTATGTTAGATTTTTAACATCGATCACCGTAATGCTTGCCTTCCTGAATAAATCTAATTTTATTTAATCATTTACGGCCAAGATGTTTTTGACAATGGTGTGTTTTTATCTTTCTGTATTCCAATCATTTAGCTTGGCTTCTAGGGTTGTGCCCCAGTATTGCTTTTTGGAGACTGTAAACGGATCTCTCGGCATTTAATGAAACTGCAGCAGAACAAAGGCTGTTGCTATATTGACGTTCATGGTATGTTTTGCTCAGATTGACGATAAGGTTTCCAGATCCGCATTTCGCTCGAAGCATGTTTAGGGCAATAAGTTCATAGTTTAGGGTTCTTTCACCGTATTTATGGGAACATTTCAGAACCACCAATCTTTCATTTTGAGTGAATCTTGTGTTTGTGATTAAATTATATTTGACAATTTAAACAAATAATATTTAGAGAAGTTAAAAATAAAATTGAAAGTTCACTGAAAGCTTAAACTATTAAAAGTAGTAATTTCATAAAAATGTAAATAAATAGAGCCCCTTTCACATTTTAGAATGTAATTTTATGTTGCTTACATGTTTTATTACTCTTTATAATTATTGAATTGTTTAAATGAATAAATAAATAATTACAAAAAAGTCTTCTGATTTGTAAGTCCTCAGGAAGCACTAAGGATCTTTCTATCTATCTTTATAATATAATAAATTTGATGAGCATAAAAATGTAAACGTGTATATAATTTATATAAATGTACAAAAGTAGATATTACACTTGTATAAATATTATATTGCGCATATTATACAAGATGTCGGGGGTAAAGTGCACAAACTTCGGGAGGTGATTCTAATTGATAGTACAAGTAAAAAAGAAAAAAAAACTTTTTTTGGAATTCCAACGTTTTAAGATAGTTTTCGAGTAAAAAAGTTTAAAACCTTATTGATGTAAAAATATATTTATTGATTTTATAAAAGTTATAAATTACTTTTATAAAAGTGAGAATAGTATTTTAGTAAAGTAAAGTAATTTTTATACCTATACAAATAACTTTCGTAAATGTTTTTTGTAAAATTAAAAAAAAAAAATTAATTAAATCCGTAATAAAACCCATATTTTGAGAACCATCTTCATATCGACTTCGTTCTCATTTGGTCGGTGCATTATTACTCTAAGGTCGGTGCTAACTAAAAATGGTTCTGTTTTTCTAAAATTGCAATAGATGTCGGTAATTTAATTTCATAATCCCCAAAATTATTCCTAATACGAATTCAGACACCTCTGTCGGATTCTTTTAACACTAAATTTTGTAGGTGTTGCCCAAATCTAAATTCTTTACGCGGAAAGCGGGCCCTTAAGTTGAAAACTCTACATGTCACATTTTATCATCCCTGCTGGCCAATGCTTCAGTGAATCATCCCATTTTATTTAATTTTTTCGCACTTTTACATAATTTACGGTCTTTTATCACGCGCGCAGAATTCTTTTCAGATATGGAGACGTTTAGGTACACACATACTAATTTCAACGAACGCGCGTATTTGTTCCGCTCAAATCATGGAACGTTCAGTGCTCGCTTTCGTTTTCGAATTTTCGCTTGTGGACGCACTTCTACCAATACCGGTCTTTTATCACGCATGCAGACTATTCAGATATGGAGACATTTAGGTACTCTCATAGTAATTTCGTCAAACATGCATATTTGTACCACTCAAATCGTGGAACGTTCAGTGCTCCTTTACGTTTCCGTTCGCATTTCACATTTTTTAACTTGTGGACGCACCTCTACCAACACCGGTCTTTTATCACGCACGCAGATTACTTTTTAGATATGGAGACATTTAGGTACTCTCATACTAAGTTCATCAAACGTAAGTATTTGTACCTCACAATTCGTGTCAGTGGTAAGTGCTCCAATTCGTAACTCAGTACAGAAGATTAAATATAATAAGAACATGCAAATATTTACCTTGTTTTCAGGGATGGGTTTTAGGAATGTCAATAACATTAGTGATAGATATAATAAAATATCTAAAACCGCTTCACACTGGGCGCCATTGTGACAATCTCGTTAACATATTGTCCGCTGCTAGCTCAGAATAATACTTAAATACATTGCTGTTTTATACTTACCTCTTCAGTCGTATGTTCTGCCTTCTCGCCAATTCGTGTCGCGTGGGTGAGGACAAGGGAGGTGAATTTAATTAATAACATCTACTAATTATGAGTCTCTATTATAATTAGGTTTGTCATGTGTTAATACTAAATCTAAATTATACTTAGATCTACTTACATCTATAACTTAACTAGTTGTCATATGGTTCGGATTACTTTTCCACTATTCACATTGTCATTGTTCACAGTTACTACACTGTTGTCACTGAGTTGGTTCTGTTCGTTGGCCTTAGTAAGGCCGAAGTCCTAGATGGCAGCTTCTGCAGTTCTGCAGCTCAGGCCTCCCGGCCGCGTCTGGTCCCAGCGCTTTTTTTCGCCTCCCGGCCGCGTCCTGTCACCGCACTTTCTTCGCCTCCCGGCTGCGTCTGATCACCGCACTTTCTTAGCCTCACGCCCAGCATTACGTGGCTGGGAGAAGGATAACATATCTTGAAAATCACTTTCTCTAACTCGACTGTAACTTCTTCATCCACCGCCCAGCATCACATCGCTGGACGGGGAACGCGTGCTTCACCACCACTCCTGTCTCGGTCTCCTCTCTCTCCCCCCTCGATCTTGACTGTTCGGTTCCTCTCGTAGGACCTGTCGCCCTACCCCGCGTCGCCCTACCCCGCACTTCTCACTTACTTCTTTAAACCCCCCGTCTGTCAACGCTTGTCTTTGGGCGCACACTGCGCGACACTCTCAGTTTATAACTCAAATTTATTTGTGACGAAATTTGATTCGTCACAATATCTACCGAGCAGCCTCTCACAGAGAGCACACTTGGCAGGCGTATCCCTAGGTTTAGTGCGATCGAACGATATTTGATGACCTGCGCATTTTACGCAGCGCTCAAGTCCGTGGCAGCAATTTACCGAGTGCCCATAAGCTTGGCAACGAAAGCATTACCCCAATGTTGTTTTATTACGCAGGCTCCACTACCTGGATCCTCAAACGGAAGATAGAGGTAAGTTCGTTGAAAATTTTTTTGCTGTCTTCGTTTTTTAGTCAGATTGACCTGCACTACAGGTATCGGTTTGCGAGACCGACCAGCTTTCATCCGGTGAACGGATAACACTGGAGCTGAGGGCAAGTTCCATCTTGACCTCCTCTGTATCAATTTATTCCGGGATACCCCTGATAACCTTGAGGGGTTTCTCTTCAAGGAGCCTGAATGAGTGGTGCTCAATTTTTCGACTAATTAGCAGATCTGTAATGCTGATACGTTTCCTTGGAGATTTAGTCTGAATATGGAGAAAGTTCCCCATATTTTTAGCTGAGAAATCAATTACCTTATCCTCAAGTGTGCAGAAAAGGGCAGTAATTTGTATTTTTCTGTGAAAAACAACTGGCGGAATAGGCGCATATTTACGTCTTGGTTGAGCCGCTGTGTCTGGCTCAGTCACCGGAGCAGAGGTAGAGGGAACGGGAGAATGTGACCACAGTACATTAAATTTATTCTTGTCATGAACGGAAGTTGATAGTCGCGAATCAATAATATTTTTTTGGACCAGGGGGAGGAACCAGGAGAGGGCCTAGGTGAGTTGACAGGGGTCAATGAGCCATTGGAGCTGGCACGAGTGCGCTTTCGTACGGAGACTAGACTTATTCCTGCCTCTTCGGAGGAAGAATAAAATTCTTCCATTTCAGACTCTGAGTCAGCATAATAATAATAATAAAATAATAATACTTGGATGACTTGTATAGCGCCGTTTTTGTGCAAAAACACCTCAAGGGCGCTGTAGCATGGGTCGGGTAAGGAGAAAATGGCCTCTGCGGAAGAGGATGCCCCGCGGGAATAGTATTTTTTGGCTTGAAATGATGGATAAAAACATTTAGAATTATTTTTTCCTCTGGCGAGAGATCTTTGTTGATCCTAGCGTACATAAGGCGGCTACGGTATTTTCGTACGTGTTCATGATAAGTGACTTCTGAGTAATAGATATTATTAGTTTATTTGGAAAAGTTTGACTATTGATGTGTATTTTATTGCTATGAGCGCCAGGTGTAATTAGGCTAATAGGGCAGCGGGCCGGCTGGGATTTCAGCAAATTTGGAAATACCCGATTTGATAAATAATTTTTGAGAGCTTAGTGAGAATATGGTAGAGAGCTAATTGCTTTAGTGATTAAGCTAACCAACTTTAGATGAAATGTGATTACGAGAAAAAAACGCGGCCGAACCATTGTTAATAGGGATTGTAGTATAGTTAAACTGACGTCAGTGTAAGAAATACGGTATATACGTGGTAGAGAAACAAAAAATAATACATAGGAAGATTCAAATAATGATAATGCTGATCTGAACAAAGAAACAATATGTCAAATCTGAATACGCTCACCGCTGGGGTTTGGAGGTTTGCTGGAACTGATGGGTTCAGCGCTGATTTCGTGATTAGAGAATAAACCACGAAAGTTCAAAGCACTAGCACTTGAGTCTGTAACACATAAGATAGTTCGATCTGAAGTTAAACCTTCTCCACCAACACAGGTCAAAGAATTTACGCGAAAATTCACGAATTCGATCAAGATCACGAAAACTGATGGAACACTGTATGTTTGTAGTTTGACAACGATTTTTGGATTTATAAAACGCAACTGAGAAAAGATTCTGTTGTAGACCGATTTTCTTACACTGGTTGAAAAGGCTAAACATTGTTCATTTTTTTTTTTTTTGATTTTATGGATTCTTTCGTAATCCTCTAACTAGCTAGGGCTTATAACAATACCCTTCATGTTTCTAGCTGACTAGTACTGCGGCTCATTTGGCCTTATTACTATTACCATCTGATGGTTGTATTTAATTGACTGAATTTATGTTACATTAATAAGTTTTATGAGGAAAAATTCTTTACTGGATAAAAAACCTCATACAAATAACAAGAGAAATAAAACAATAAGTTCTGAACTTTTTACGCTGTTTGACTTTGTGATTTACTGAATTTAAGTATTTCATTTTTTCATATGTTGGCTGCGTCCTTTTCGCTTCGGTGGTCCTGCATATCTACCTGTTGGGAGAAAAAGTTTGGGAGAGAAATCCTGTGGAAGAAAAACATTTTATTATATTAAAAAGGATACTATTTCTTCACCGGCGCTTGTCATTTTTCTCATGGAGCTTCACGGTGAGGTCTCCATGAGAAGCTCCATTAGGATGACCAGTTTCTCTGCTTTGGATGAGCAGGAGGCCAGTCTTTCGCGTACCCTGATGAGGCCTTGCAGTAGTGTCATTATGTCCTCGTCATCAGAGGATCCGGTGTTTGGCGCTTGGCGTTGTTCTGTTGTGGCTCTTCGTGGTTCCTGCTGTTCAGGAGCCTGCTGCTGGTGGTTTCTTCGGCCCGCTACGTCCGCCCAGGATCGGCCGTCTACTTGGGCCGCGGGTCTCTGTGCCCGGGGCTCTGCCTCTTTACGCCTCTGGGCGTTGGACTGCTCCTGTCTTCGCTGGAGAGCAGCTACATATGCCACCCTGTTGGGGCATTTGCCGTAGTTTGCGGGATGGGCTCCGCCGCAGTTGCAGCAGACGGCCGGCTCTTCTCTGTTCGTCTTGGGGCACTCCGGTGTGGCGTGAGGTCCGTCGCATTTGACGCAGCGGGCGACGTGTGCGCAATTTCTGGACCCATGTCCGAAATTTTGGCACCTGTGGCACTGTGTTCCATGTTGGAGGTGGTTGCTTCTATACTTTCTCATTGTGATCCTGCAGTGGCACAGGTAGATCACCGCGGTTCTCAGGTGTCCCATGTTTGTTTCCTGGCCAAAGTGTGCCAGGTAGAGCGGGTATTCTGTACCCGGGGTGGTCATCTTGACCACAGTCCTTGCTGGGAAGCCTTGATTCTCAAGGTCTTCCATTATTTCTTCTGGTGACAGCTTCGGGAGTCCCCTGATGACGGTCTTCTTGATTTTTTCTGCTTCTGTGGTGAAGGTGTGGAAAGGCTTCTCCTCTCCACGTAGGGCTGCTGTCAGTTTTTTGTGGGTTTCTACTGAGCTCACCACAACGCTGATTTTGCCTCCTTTGGCATAACGGAAGTTGAAGTGGGCACTTCCAATGTGCCTCTGAACTTCCTTCGTGATATCTCCGTGCGTCATTGACCCTATGGTCATGATTACGGGCGGGACTCGTGTACTCTTCCCACGTGTCGGTGCAGTCTCTGATCTTCTGCTGGTGGGCGCTTGGTCTCGGCTGGTGGGCGCCTGGTTTCTGCTGGTGGACGCCACTGGTCCTGGCGGCGTCGGGCGTTTCTTCGTCGGTGGCGACGCGATTTCCTGGGCTGATTCTTTTTCTTGATATAGTGCCTCATATTTATTTTCGTGTACCACACGAAATAAGGGCTTTGGGGGGGAATGGGGGCGCTTTGAAGCCGTAGCCCTAGTCCATTCCTCTTCCATCGGTGATGTGGCTCTTGGTGATCCGGTTGCCGAGCCGGAGCCGGTCTGCGATGATCCAAACACGAATTCCTGCTCGTGCGTATCTGGATTGAATCTCCATCCAGTAGCTCCCTCCGGGAATGCCGTGGGCAGGGGCTTGTTGCGCTTAAATGTCGCTGTTCCTCTTGGTGTGCGGTGGTACGGCATTTTGAGTTATTTTGTTCTGAAACGAGAAGAAATATGTATTATTTGAGTATTATGCAAGATGCCTTGAGAAAGGCAGTTTGGGCGACGTAAGTGATTTGCGAAAGATTGCCTTGAAAAGGGCATTTGGGGCGCGTACGCCTGCTCCTGACCAGCGGGATTTCTCCGGCCGGCTGTGAGGTGTTGGGGCCTGGCTGTGTGAACACAAGCCAGACGGGAGCAGTTTTGTGGCTATGTCTCAAGCCACGAAAAAACCACAAATTGCGCAAAATCCACAAGCTACGCAAGTCCGGCTCTCCAAAACATTGTTCACTTTGTGTGCTGTTAGCACTTAACGCGCGAAATCTACAATGGAGAAAACTCAGAAGAACGTAATTCACACTGATGACGAGAAGAATTTGTTTTTAAAAACAATAATTAGCGGGAACACTACGGTAAACGTAGGGAGTTGTTGACTGTACCGCTGTTGGAACAGGAAGTGTTTGAAAAACATAAACAATTCCACATAAACAGACTTTTCGAATGCATTTAACAAAGTATTCCATAAGCTAGCAACCCAAAAACTATGTGCCCCAGAACTAAGAGATAATGTGCTAAAATGGTTAGGTAAAGCTTAATGCTTTTCTTAATCACTTTTTTCGATTAATCTTTATAACTTTTACATTATGAATACCGAAAAATGTGCTTTAGATAAATTGAAGCTTTTCCTAAGGTTTCCTTTGAGTAGAATTCAAATAAAAATTTTAGTTACTCAATATAAAAGGTTAACTACTAAAAAATTCATTTTTCAATAGTGGGATTAATTATTTTACAATATTTGGCTAAAATTATCTGTGACCGTTTCCCTTGATTAACTTTTTTGCTTTCTTATAAAATTGTTTACAAAATAAATAAAAACCACTTTTGCGCTTGAAATCGACCTTTTCTAGACTCCGTTTGCTAAGCGATTTTAATGCCTATTACCTATATTCGTGACGATATAAGGCATACCAAGAATTTATACATTGTTGGCTTGTAGCTTTCTCACTATACCTTGTCTGGTTTTATATCTTATTTAGATTATACCTTGGTCTGGTTTTACTCCTCATTTTCATCAACGATGTAACAAATTGCGTCGAAGATGTCGAAGTATTGCTCCTTGCTGATGACATCAAGTGTGCCGGACGAGTTGTCATGGAATTTGAAGACGAGGATGTTGTGGCCACAACCATCTTCGTTTTATATTTTCCCTGCGTTCGAACAGCGCTCAGCGAGGTGCTCCCTCCAGCTCATGATTATGAAATGACTGGTGCGGGGAGAGGGGTGAGGTTTATATTTACGTCGAGCTTCAACACCCGAGCCTCGCTTACCCGCGCCCCGCTTCCCCTCACTACGAGTAGAGCGGACCGATGAATACCCCGCTCTAGGTTGGCCCGCCCGGCGGACCAATGAGAAGCGGCACTACTCATAAGTGAAACTATGGGCATAAAATTAATTAATATTATTGTATTTGTTATGTTTAGAATTAGTTTCCGAGAGTTCGGCCCAATGTATTACAATATAAATAATACAGATAGAAAGGCTCTCTTTAGCATAATAATGAATTAGGCAATAATGTAAGTTTAGTTTTTAAAATGATATTTAAGATTCCTTTGATATTTGTCGGGCCGGGGACCCACTCATATTCTTGCATCTTTGTTTTTGGAATTGAGAATTATAAGAAGTGGTTATGGTCGACTAAAAGAGCATAAGGAGTAGAGTAGTTCTAAAGGTTGTGACCTCTGAAATCGTAGCGGACGTCACAGCCCACTAACCACCAAAGGCCCGCGAACTCGGCGGGCATTCTCTCGGACACACTGCTTGAACACTCTCGCTCTCCGCTTCGAACCGCCACCAGCCGCTCTACTCCTGCTCCCCATGACTGCTTCTCTCCGGATTTCCACCTAGATCTCTTCTTTACTTGGAACCCCCTGGACTCTCGCCTCTGGATACCCCGACCATATCAGCGCACCACGGGAAAAGCAGATTCCTACCCCGGACATAACGGCTACCTACGGACTGACCGGCGCCCTATTTTACAGTCTATGTGAGGGACATTGAGGTCGCTTACAACAAGATATACAAAAATACATTGTCAAATTAGTAAGTTCAAAGATTGATGTACACAAAATAATCTATTCTTAAATGTAGTAAAGTGCAAAACCTTGACTTTCTACCGAAACAAATCTCGTGTTTTATTTGAATATTCCATTAACAACACGTCATTAGAAATAGTCACAGAAATGAGATATCTTGGTATCATTTCAGATGAAAACTAATCTTTAGCTAGTCACATCCACCAAATTGCGAAGAAAGGTATGAAAACGCTAGACTTCAGATTAAGAACGACCAATAACTTTAATTCCGTACAAGTCATAAAACTGTTATACGTGTATCTAGCCAGAATTCCCTACCGAGAAAATGCAAGGCCTCTAAGTCTATAATAACCAGGTAACATTTAAAACACCCATATGAGGTGAAAATTGTGAGGCGCAATGACGCCGTTCTATTTGTATAAAGAACATTTACTTTAAATTCAGTAAATTTAAATAATTCACCACTTCGTGGAAAATTTAAAAAAATGCCTAGTCGAATACAACTCAGTAGTTTGGCACCTCTCTTACAAAATTCATATTAATAACATTGAGCGAATACAAAAAAAAATACGTTTCATAAATTTTAAATTGAATATCCCGCTAGAATAAATAAAATATCTATTCCCATTAAATACATTTCATACGTTAAAAATTCATACATTAGAAGACAGACGCAAAATATATTATTGAACTTTCTTATTTAAAATACTAATTTCTAAATTAAACTGTTGCAATTTATAAATTTAAGCATACCCACTAGAACAACAAGACAAAATACTCCATTCCACCGCAGCGTGCAGAAGCTTAACTACATTGCTTAACTACTAAGTTTCTATTTGTATGGTTTCGTGACAATAAAATTTGGGTGAAAAAGAACCCGGAACAATCCTCACGAGTTCTCATCATTAAACACGCGGATGACTTGAATCAATTGTCTTAATCATCACTCAGAGACTGTCACTTTTACTTAAAAAATAAATTAAATGGATGATATTTACAACATAATTGATTTGGCTGACAATAATGAACCCAAAGATATTAGAAGAACGAGATATGCTATGTTGGCCGCCGGACCGTAGCCGGAGTACTACCTAATTAGGGTACTTTGAACGGTATCGGGACGTGTACGCACAGAAATCTGTTATATGTATTAGTGCGGATACCTTAGCGATGCCTTAGCGTAAGCGAAGGTGTGCAGTAGTATTGGTGAACAAAACCGGCGACACTCGGCAAAACAATTCCACTCAGTACGAACTGCGCATAGCACATCTCGTTCTTCTAATATCTTTGAATGAACCTAACATAACATTAGAAGATTCACATTCTTGAAAAAATTTAGTATATCATCAAAAAGTCAGCCTTCTGACACTCATAATCTAATTATACATAATTGTCTGCTAAATTGTAATTGCCACCCCTTGGAAAGCGTACATTGTATCATGTATCGAGGTTAAAGATTGATAATTTTTTAAGATGGAATGACCATACGATATGTTAACAAAGAATATCAGGAGACTTAAATTTATTTTTAAAGAACTTCGACACATATTGGACTAAGAGAAATTAAAAACTGTCTATTTTGCCTTAGTCCAATCTCGACTTTCTTATAACATAGTATGCTGGGGATCATGTCTAAAGCCCATTGTTGAACCACTAAATATTACTCAAAAATTAATCCTTAAAATGATGTACAAAAAAAAATCTATTATCCATCCAACCTACTTTATAAGGAATGTAATGTTATGTGTATAAAACAGCTATATATCACTCAAATACTTTGTCGATTTTTTATCAATATTAAATTTGCTGAAAGAACACAACAAACGCGGACAACTAGAATTAGCTCTACATTGAACTTTGTGGCGGTACATACTAAAACTTCTTTTGGTCAAAGAAATTATTTATATCAGGCACCACTTTTGTTTAATATTCTTCCAAATCATATTAAGTCTACCAATTCCTTAGTTAAATTTAAAAAGTTGATTAAGGTTTTTGTATTGACAGACGATTGTCTTAATATTTTTTCATCGTTGCCGTTTCTTAAATAATAAGATTTTATAAAAGTCCCATTTGCTAAAAACTGAATGTCACCCTATCTGTCTTTATTATCTACTTTGCTTCTTCTTTTGAATAGTGATTAATGATTAGTTATGGTTCAAATATTGTTACAATATACTGTCAAATTACCCATCTGGTAACACATCTAATACTTATTTTTTCTTTAATTTTGAAATAGTTTGTGTTTGTATGTAGAATTACTTTATGTTTGTGATTACTCTTATGTTTGCTTCACTCAAATGTAAATTGTTAACCTCGATACATGCTTAGTCCTAGTGAGGTTGATTATTATGTGAATAAAAACGTGTTTTATGTATAGTGATATGCAATAAATAAATAAATAAATTGCTAATTCTCCGATACAGAGGTTTCACACTATGGGAAATCAATACTTAGGTGATGTTGCTATGTTTAATGTTGACTTGGTGAATTTTGTGGATCATATTAAAAACAAATTTCAAACCTATTCTTGAACCTTTTGTTTGTCCTGACTGATCATTGTACCATTATAAAAAAAGGTTTCTTGTATTTTTACATCGTGTATGTATTTTTTGTTTATTGTAATTTTATTTTTATTATATCTTTCTCGTTTTCTAAATTATGCATCATGTCAAAATTATACCTTTTTATTCCTATGTCAAAGCCATACGGGCGTAAAATAAAATAATTATATATTTAAAAAAATATTTTTGTGTTAAGATTTTTCAGTTTGGAGAGGTGTGTCTGATGAATTAGGGAGCTACCATGGTTACGTGGCTGTATGCTACAAGGTGACGGATCCCGTGAAAAGAAATGATATTCGGTGCTCTCCCGGGGAGGAAAGGAAGATTGTAGCTTCCGTGTGACCCTGCAACATATAATCTGTATAGGCCACACCCAAAAAACGCTTTGAGAGCATAGCATCGTGTGAAACAAAAACAAAACTTTTGTGTTGCAAAAGGTGTTGGTAGGAAATGTTCGCATGACCACTTCTGCTCCCTTTTTTCCTCTGTGAGCCCGGTATATCAATATTTTTTAGTAATGGTATCATCAGACTTATTTACAGAATTTGCTGCAATAGTAATATAAAAAAGAGTTTAACAAACCACCCAATTATTAATTTATTTTTAATATTCGTGCATATTCGTACGGTAATGCGAGCTCCAGTGCCATCTAGCGTCCAAATGAGAAGCTACTGTAGGTCACATGAAGTTTTGTCCTTAAGCTATCTCCTTTTTTCTCTTTGCTATACAGACTAAGGAGGTAAACACTAGCATGTCTGACTTATACTTAGTATAGAGTGGTATATTTATGCTTAGTATCATACAAAATTTATTTTAAAGGGATTTTCGGACATGACCGCGGTGAGATAAAGATATCTACGACCTAAGGTTATTAAGGTATTAGAGGGAAATGTGAAAAAATATCATACGAAAGTTTTTGTGTTATGAATGATAGCCATCTTGAACTTATCATTTTTATCAACGCATTTGCGAGTGCAATAAAATGAACGTATAGGTACTTTTGTTTACTGTTTCTGTTACTTGATTGTTTACTTTTTAAGTCTACTGATAAACAAGGGACTGAGTTTGGAGTTAATACAAATTAAAATTAAAACTTTTAATAGGAAAATATTTTTAAAAGTAAATATTTTTAAAAGAAAAAAAAATCTTTATTACTTATATGTGTAAATAAATAATCTTAAACTAAACAATATTTTATTACCGGCTTCAGAATAGGTGGGTACCGGCAAATTAATTACATACATTGTCGTATTTTATAATATTCATTACGCATTAGCAATATGTATTAACATTTCATATTAATTTATTTTCGATTGACCTTGTTATCACTCTACTTAAGGGGAGTTAATATTAATACTATTCAAGTTAAAGAAAATGAGGAACGAGTAAAAAAAAGAAGTTACTTAGTTCGAACACTATTAAAATTTATTTTTAAAAAATGTATAAAGAAGGGTTAGTCTTAATCTAGGCTTAATAATAGTCTTAAATTATAATTCTTATCTGGAACCGCGGATCTCCACGTTCGCACTTATCACCGACATCACACAAGCGGCAACTTGGGTTGGATCCGAAGGGCGGAATTAGTTCAGCCTGGGCCAAGGCTCCGAAGGGCGGAGTCGGCAGGCAGCGACTCCTGAGAGGGCAACTTCCTGGTAGGAAGATCCTCGGCGCCGCTCCAAGGGGGAGAGCAGGAAGTTTCTCGGCGGAGGCGAGACGGTAACTCCTGCTAGGGCAGCTCCCTGGTCGGGAGAGCCTCGGCGCCGCTCCGAGGGGGAGAGCAGGAAGTTTCTCGGCGGAGGCGAGACGGTAACTTCTGCTAGGGCAGCTTCCTGGTAGGCAGGAAGTTTCTCGGCGGAGGCGAGACGGTAACTTCTGCTAGGGCAGCTTCCTGGTAGGCAGAGCCTCGGCGCCGCTCCAAGGGGGAGAGCAGGATGATGACTCCCAAGATGATGACTGTCGAGTGCGGAATGGGAACTGTCGAGAATTAGTCGAGATCGTGACTGCCGAGAGGGCAGCTTCCTGGGCGGGAGCGCCTCGGCGACCGCCCCAAGGGGGGGGCGAGATGATGACTGTCGGGTGCCAAAAAATCAACTGTTGAGGCGAGATGAGAACTGCCGAGAGGACAGCTTCCTAGGTGGAAGCGCCTCGGCGACCACCGAGATGATCACTCTCCAGTGCCAAAAAATCAACTGTCGAGGAATGGAATCTGTTGTCAGTTGCGCAATCCGGCGACCGTAGCGCGCCTGTCGTGGGGTGCTGGAACTAAAGTGGTTCCGCTTTACACCACTTTGGTACGTTGTCTGAGTCCGTGGCGCTGGCATCGCCATCCTCACCGCTAGAGTTATTATTATTTTGAAATATGTTAAAATGACATTTGTACACTCATTTGACCTTCAAACAATTACAATATAGTCTAGCCTTGGGCGAAGGTTTTTATTGCCGGGTCGCTAGCTTAATGTGTATTTCTAAGTTGGCTTTCTATTTTTTTATTGCGGGACCGGCGAAACTATTCAATAAATATTTAAGGTCTAATAATACCAGAACTGCCGCCTCCATCTGCGTGTGAAACTACAGAGACAAATGTTGGCGCACGTGTTTACTTTGGTTTTTCTGTGAATTCAAGTCATGTATATACCTAGGGACATATCAACCTTCCACTTCTGGACCCCTGAAGACACCTCAGAGAGAAACTGATGTACCAGCTCGTAGAGGTACTCACCTAAAAATGAATACCTGAAAATCTTTTCCACAATTTTTATGGACATTGTAGAACGAGAAGGTTGGGAGATGCCTGGCTATTCAGAACTGATAGTCACCCTACCAGGGGCGGATCTAACGGGCAGCATATCAGCAAATGCTATATGCTAAATAAAATTATTGATATTATTAGTCAGTGACATTTTGATTTCAGGGTGACCAATATTTGTACAGTTGGAAATGGGTTATCTTGATTATGCCTATCATTAGTTATGCTAAGAATTGTTATAAATATATTGATTCAAGTGAAAACGTATTTGTGCAGCGGGGGGGCTTGACTACGGTATTATTAGAAAATCTTTATTCTACGAAAAAACGCATGGACGCAAGCCATCGATGGGCTTATTAGGTCCATACAAAAAAGTATATATTTAAAATTTTATTCGTTTATCAGTGCAACCCACACTAGACAATTAAAGCATGAATTTTTATCGTATACTCTATGACCGCGAATTTAAAAATTGAATAACGGTGTGTTACCACGATTATATGGCCATAAACTTTTTTTTTAATCTAAGATGGTTCTTTTCATCTAGTTGTTGTTTTTCGTTGAGTTGAGATTTGATCTGTCAAATAGAGTTAAAAGACTTTATCTATGGTCTTTATTTCAAGGTTATCGATATCAATGGTTGTCAAACCCTATTTGAACCGCAAACTCTGGGAGGGTCCTTTCAACTGTATCAAGATTGCCTGAATATTTATAAAATTCATTCGCGTTGACGGCCCAGAGTCCGCGAATTTGATTGAAATATACCAATTCAACAGCTTTGTTAACCCACAGAAGTTTGTGTTCGGTAAGTAAATCTGTCAAATTGATTTCCAATTGACTTCAAACTTCATTTGTCCGTAATCTATAACTTTGATAATGACTCACTCAAAATTACCTCAGTATTAAAATTATCATTACAAGTACAATCCCAACTTATATTAAATCCACTAATTTATTAATTGATTGGATTTTATGAATCCTTTTCTATTAAAAGGTAGTTTATGAAGTGAATAGTTTTCTAGTACCTCCGAAAGTGTGAAATGATAATAAATTATGCTGTTTGCCTTATTTGGTAAATTACATGCCATACCCATTATAAGATTTTAGTTAGACATTAGCGAAAAGGCATTAGAAAAAAAAACGAAAGGCCCTTTTGTACAGAGATACTTAGGTACAAGCTACACGATCGCAATGCAACCACGAGCTGGTTTTGTACATGGTGCTATCCGAATTATACTGAACTTGATCATATTTTTACGTGCAGCCATGGAACTAATACGATGTAAAATGACTTAGCGACGAAGATAGTTATATTGTTCTTCTTTTTCTTTATAAGCATAAAAAACCATATAAAAGAAGATTTTGGGTTCACCCACACAAAATAAATAAATATTAATTGTAGTGCAATCGTCGCCGCCAAAGAATTACATGTCAATTGATCTTTTTTTCCAACCTCAATCCACGCGTTCTCCGCTAATTATGTATTCTGGTAAATTATAGTTATAGTATAAACATGGATATTTTCCCACATCCAGAACAAATATAACATTCAAATCATGTTCAGATGTCATTTCTATCAAACGAGTAGTAGACGCGAATGCAAATCGCTAGCGTGCTACCAGCACTGTCAGTAGAGTGCAATTGACGTCCAACCTGTAGTCGACGCTTCGCATTAAATACAGGGTTTTCCAATAAGAGGTGTTATTTTGATATTCAATCGTAAAAGATCAATGGTTTCATTGCTTGTGTGGCACGTAGCGCCGTCTTGTTGAAAGTAAACGCTGTCCAGATCAATACCATCCAATTTCGGCCATAAAAAATCATTAATCATCTCTCGATAGCGCAATCCATTCACCGTAACTGTTGCTCCAGCCTCATTTTCGAAAAAGTAAGGTCCAATGACTCCGCCGGACCATAAACCGCACCAAACAGTCACACGTTGAGGATAGAGAGGCTTTTCAACAATAACTCTTGGGTTTTCCGATCCCCAGATGTGACAATTTTGCTTGTTGACGAAGCCACCGAGGTGGAAATGGGCCTCATCACTCAAGATGATTTGCATTTGATTCACTCACATTTTAATAATTTCAATGCGTTGTTGAAGCGTGTATCGTTCCATTTTTATTAACGGCGTAGTTTCTACTTGTCAAATGTAAAAAAATGATAGCTTCAAAAGTAACATCTACTGAAATAGTGGGCTATTCAAAATAACACCTCTTATTGGAAAACCCTGTAGTATGGCGGATACTCACGAGCGGGGCGTTTGCTACATGCACAAAACTCTCGGGTCACTCTGTGTGCGAATGGCCTTAGTATTTTAATACATATATGTCGCGCCTATCTGGCTGCATCCTCCGTCGTATATTACAAATTAAAATAGGAGTCCGATTCCCAAGACAATGCTAAATTATATTGATATGAATTTTGACGAATACTACCAAGTCTTGGTGTGATGTCTGTCTCGACACAGGTGTACCCTAGTGAGACAGATGTCGATAAATACACGTAAAAAACTTTATATTGATAGATAAATAAATAAAAAAATTTATTAATTAGTTTTCACATAACAAAAGTGTCTTTAAATCTTCTACCCCTTATCTTATTCTGGTCGGGAATATTTATAAATAAATACGGTAATTATTTACCTAACCGCCGCACTTTTAGGTGCAGTTTATAGAAATTACACTTTGTTTCAACAATTACTACAAGAAACAACTATTTACATGCACAAATTAGGTTCTTATTTTGGGTTGGTTCAGTAATTTGTACGTATTTTGATTGAAATGAAACTTTCGCAAGTATCACTGCATACTAAAAATGTCCAAAATGGCGACAAAGGGATCGTTTTATTAGGTAAATTTTGAACTTTGAATAAAAATGGAATTATAATGCATCTTTTACCATATCTCCCGATGTAAATAGTTGTTTCTTGTAGTAATTAAGTTGAAATTAAATGAATTACTTTAATAATCTTTGCCTATTAATGTGCAGCGGTTAGGGAAATATTTACCATTATTAATTTATTTTATTATAAAACGTTGTTTTTTAGGTTGAAAAATGGCCCAACCTCTGAGCTTTGGAGACTCGTGCAGTCCAATCACCTGCCACGCCTGGAACAAAGATCGTTCACGTAAGTGTTAACTCTCTTATAATTCACAATCTTTCGACAAACTTATCTCAATAGAGCTATGTCATGATTCACTAACTTCTAATCATAACAATGTAGTAGAAAAAAAGCAGCCTGGTAGAATAACTAATTTTGTAGATCTTTTGCATCGCTTATTGTTAATTTCACTTTTAGTGAATCATAAATAATAATTAGGAACATTCATGTTAAACTGATAACTATTATCATTTCCTGCTCTAGAGATAGCGATTTCTCCCAACAACCATGAGGTATACATCTACCAAATGGATGGCGCAGAATGGAAGCTCACCGACAACTTGTGCCAACACGACCTGCGGGTGATGGGCATCGATTGGGCTCCAAACACAAACCGCATTGTGACCTGCGCTGTGGATCGCAATGCCTATGTGTGGACCCAGGGGGCTGACGGGAAGTGGTCCCCAACTCTTGTCTTGCTACGTATCAACCGAGCCGCTACTTGTGTCAAGTGGTCACCCTTGGAGAACAAGTTTGCCGTTGGATCTGGGGCACGACTCATCTCAGTTTGTTATTTTGAGAAGGAAAACAACTGGTGGGTCTCCAAACACATCAAGAAGCCTATTAGATCAACTGTAACTACGTTAGATTGGCATCCTAACAATACGCTGCTCGTGGCAGGCTCGGCTGATTTTAAAGTGAGGGTGTTCTCCGCTTACATCAAAGCCATCGAAGATCAACCGGCCCCGAGCGTGTGGGGGGAGAAGGTTCCTCTCGGTCAGCTACTGGCGGAATTTCCCAACACCCCATCCGGGGGAGGGTGGGTGCACGGAGTCTCCTTTTCTGCCGACGGTAACAAGTTTGCGTGGGTCGGTCACGACAGCTCCATCAATGTCGCCGACGCAACAAATGGAGTGAGGAATGTGACTGTTGCCAAGCTGAAGACTGAATATCTACCCTTTATGGGTTGTACCTGGATTAGCAACAATTCTTTGGTAGTGGCCGGGCACAGTTGCATCCCCCTTCTGTACTACGTGGACAGAGATGGCCAGATTCAATTCTCCGCCCGACTGGACAACACGCTGAGGAAGGAGGCGGGAGGGTTGTCCGCCATGAAGAAGTTCCAGTCCCTGGACAGACATTCCCGCATCGAGACCAACGACACCAACTTGGATTCTTTCCACCAGAATGCCATCACCAGTCTATTCCTATATGAAGGAACAAAGGCTGACGCCACCAAGTTTAGCACTTCAGGTTTGGATGGCCAGCTTGTTATCTGGGACCTGAAGACGCTGGAAAATTCCATTCAAGGATTGAAGATTGTGTAAATAAGAGAGTACAAGTTTTTTTGTCAAATTTTGCATTTAATTCTCGCTAGAGATCACCATTTATAAAATAAAAAAAAGTTTATTTTGATTTTTTATATAATTTTTAATCTATTTTAAAAACTTATGTATAATTTAAATTAAATAAATCAGTATCTAAAGTTAAACCAACCAGTGTTTTATTGGTGTAAATACTTTTATGGAATCTAACTGCACATAAGTTATCAAAATGAACTCATAAATACAATTTTTTATCACCTGCGTAAATAAATATCTTTAAACTTTTTTAAAACATTTTTTTTCTAAAAGGTATATCGCTACAGCAACAATAATAATTATCGTGATATACTATTACAACACAATTATTAAATGGTACATAAATACATAGGCATTTCATTTCATATAACTTGTGAATTATTTATGTATTGCGTTAGATCTAAATCTGGGATGTATGTGAAAAGAAAGATAAGTAATCCTAATTATTTTAAAGGCCAAATTTAAGGACTGCGCTATGTGCTAGGAATTATTTTGAAAACCGGCCCAATTCGAATAAACACTCGACGGAGTACGGATCTCAGTTCAGGCTTCAGGTCAAAGCAAGTTATCTCACACAGCAGGGAGTAGTAGCTAGACACGTGGGCTGCAAACTGCAACAAACAAACAACACAACACATGAATATTTATCACTGGTAATCTACCCCTGGTACAACACATTTCTCAAACGCCATTACTTATTTAAGTACGTATTTATATATGTATATGCTCATAATACTAAGATTTTAAATTGTAAACAATTGACTGTCTAAACATGTTACTTTGTTCAAGGTGTGTAAATTTGTACATTTTAAAGTCAATAAAATTGATAAAGCCAACAATACATACCCTATCGTCAGGCATCTTCAGTATCCTCATGAGAACCAGCAGCAACAGAGACGTCCACGAGTCGCGATGAGCTTCACTACTAAGGCTTATGAAGTACTCCAGGGCCTCCTTACTAACACTTATCAGTCTCTGTTCAATTCGTGGCCAATCATCCCTCCTAGACTCGTCGCTGTACATTTTAAATAATATTCTAAGGACACACGCTAAGGACTGCGCTTCTTGCTTCAAAAGGTTTGGCTTCACCGATCCCTTGAAATTTGCCTTCCAGAGAAGGTTGCGCTGCTCGTTGTTGGAGTTGAAGGCTTTAGCGAACCTGTGACTTGACAGGAGACAGTCTGTCAGCTGGAACAAGTGGGGAGAACTCAGCAAGCGATACATGCCTTGTTCTTCTCGCTGGCACTCCGTAGCCCCGCCCGTACTGCCTGCCATGTCGGCCGCTGCCGCCGCCAATGTCTCCGCATCTTCCTTTCTGGACGTAGCGGGGAAGAATACTATGTTGTCGATGGTTTGAATCAATTCCAGTTGAACTACACATTTAATCAAGAGCCCGTTAAATAAACCATTCCCACTTTTCAGATCATCATTCATCATAGTATGGGACATCTGGTTGTTTGGTCTCTTTAGAATGCCTTGCTTTATAGACGGGACATCTCCGTTTTCTGCATAAGTTTGCGATATTCCTTTGGTATTCAACTCAGGTTTCCAGGTTAATAAAGTGGTCGGAATGGTACTATTAAATATATCCAGCATGCACTGGCAGGTTTTGTCCCACGTGTCTTCTTCAAATTTGGATCCATTGGATATAACAAGGTTCTCAAGACAGTTGGTTCCCGAGCGAGCGAGCTGCTCATTGTCCTGTTGTACACACCAGTGCAACTGGGCGTAGAGCTGCACTAATAATAACGATCCTAGGGTATCAAAATATTGCGTAAATACATCAACTATTGCGTAAAGGGCGTGGTTACACGTAGTGGTCATCCATTCATTTTTCTCTACTTGATGTTCGGGAAGTTTCATGTTGTCAAATATCCTGAACAAAATATTGAATAAGTCTCTCCACCAGTGGGGTTTGAATGCGTCTCCATGAGTCTTGACTATTTCAAAGAGGACAGTGAGGCCGCGTGTGCGCACATCCAGCTTACAGCGTGACACAACGCAAGAGAGAGAGAAGAGCAGGGGGAACCACCCGCGTACCCACACCCGGTCATCTTCCGGCGCCCCTCGCCCCAGCTCAGCCTCCATGCCGGCATGTTCTGCAAACAGGTGCGGAGAGATACTCACACTCAGGGCGCAAGTCCGCACCAGGCGGATGGCCTCCATGGAAGTATCGGGGAACTTGGCATTGCATGCAAACTCAGAAAGGCACTTGACAGCATCTTGGAATGAGTCAATCATGGCTGGGAATTGTTTCTCGTACAACTCTGTTATTATTTTCCCAGTTGTTTGGAAAGCTAAATCAACAATAGCTTCATCGTGGTCTCCAGCTGCCAGGTGGAACACTGAGAAAATGTTTTTCCAACCGGAACGAATATTATGCGCTTGTGAATTAACCATCTGGGCAACACATCTCACGACCATATCTCTTATGGTTGGTGAAACATTTTTCTTCATAATGTGCTCAAATGGCCGCAAGAAGTCTTTTTGGAATCTGAAATTAGCAAACTCCCCCTTTTCTATAAATTTCATGGAGAGTTGCCTGAGGGAGTCAACGGCGAAGAAAGAGATGTCTTCGTTTGGATTACAGCCCACAGTATTAAAGTGATCTCCCAGGACTTGCCATATGCGTGACCACTGTAGCCTAATTCTGCCCATGTTGTAGTAAGAAATCTCCACAATTTTCTGAAGTGAGAACATCCTCGGATTAACAGGGTGGCTAAGTTCATCCAGTGAAACTTGACACAGTGCCCTTACAAAATCTACAATAGCGTCACCGTCCAACCTCGTAGAGCCGGTGAATATTCTATCTACCGCCACAACCACGCTCTGCGAACTGGTTTCTCCAATATGCTCCTTTACGCTGGGATCCAGTGAGGTCAAATTCAACTTCAAAGGGTCCGGCTGAGGTTTGCTATTTGAACTAGACAGATACTGTGGTCTAACTCCAGTTCCTATAAGTTGGGCTAATTCTAATTGAGATATACATTTCACAATGTCGAGCCAACTTGTTCCCAAGTAATTTCCATCAGTATGCGCAACCGTTATTAAAGTTTTAATGGTATCGATGTTCTTGGCCTTCATTTCAGTAATGGGAGAGTTGGCCGTGAGAAGAGTAAATCGTGCCAAAGCTTGCACATATGCATCACGCTCCAAACTCATGTGGAAAATACAAGCAATACGAATAGCGCAGCGGATACCATCGAGACACAGGGAGGCTATCTCTTGATCATCACAGTCTTGCAAACCAACAGAGAATGCTGCTAGGAATGGAGTCCAGGCCATTTTGAACATAGGCCTCACATGTTCCAAATGTTTGGCCGTAGTGAATGGCATTTGAACGTGAGAAACTGACTCCATCAAACTTTTTGCAGCTGTTGATATTACTTCCATTTCCATGTTCCAAATGAATTTCCTTTTCTTTTCATTAGCAATCATTTGCTTTCCCGGCTTATTACTGGTGTACTTCATTTTAATCTCATGGCCGGCAATCTCATCGTAAATTTGTGAGAGGTATTCCCTGGGGAGATCATTGTTGTCACTGATGCCGCTATTCAACTTTATGTACTGCTCTTTGGTCATTTTATTCTTGACTTGTGGCGAATGAAGATCAGTGGTCAGCATTATGACTGAAAAGGCCAGCACGTACACCGTATCGGCACTGGTAAACAGAGCATTGTTGGGATTGCACTCGCAGTACCTGGCAGCAAACTTTTCCATCAATCTGTCGATTTTCTGCGCTTCTCCAGGAAGTCTAAATCCTTCTAAGAAGTATCTCAGTGCAGCCACTATATCGAGATCAATGAAATTCATGGCATCCACATAGGCATACATCACCTCTTTACTGTGGTCGTCATTTTCTCCCAAACACTCCCCGATGAAGGTCTTGTCTAAACGATCATCTGTATGCAGCCAATCAGCAATCTCCTTGACAGTGGTACCAAGTAAGCCCTGTTCTTGAAGGAATGCAACTCCTTTCCTAGGCTTTCGGTTAAACATATCAATACCCGCTTCCCAAACTTCTTTCTGTTGCTTCAATACTTCAAACTGTTCGGGAGAATCTAATGTTTCCCGATTGCCTACAAGGCTGGAATTGGTTGAATGTAAACTAAGACTGGATCCCCCGTGAGACTTGAGGCTTTGATGGTCAATCTCCTCTTTAATGATTCTTTCGCCCAGTGTTGTTTGGGAGTTTGGGTTAACGTATAAATCTTTACTCCACTCTACCATGCACTTTAAAATAGAAACTAAGCACTCCAATCCTCGGATTCTCATGGACTTCTCTTGATTTGGAGTTGCTCCAAGTTCCAAGGCTTGTCTCCCTTGCGCTATTTTGGACAGATCATTGACTAGTCTCTGGAACAAGTTAGCGGCGGATAAATCACAATCATAATTAACATAAATATCCACAACGCTCTGGGCGTCTCCGCAAATCCTTGTCAAAGCCTGGATAACCATCCATTTGTGTTCAAAAGTTGAACTCGATGTTTCCAAAATATTCATAAATATTTCTTTAAAAAATACTTCTATTTGCATTTTCAAATGCATTTTGAAATTTGACAATAATGCCAAAAATATTGCTAAGGATAGTTCAAATACTTCAGGTACAGAACTGACTCCATTTTTAGAAAGAGCCACACAAAGATACTGCTTTATGGCAGTTATAAACATCTCATTTCCTCTGAACACAGGGCCGGCATTCTGTAATATAGATAGCAGCAGATGAAGAGAGAGAATTTTAGATCTTAATTCGTGAGATTTAGGATCTGGCGTTCCATCGGGTAATGGCTTCATGGAGAGTTTGCACAGAGCTCTGAAGACTAGAAAGGCATCCTTTTGCAGAACATGCGTAAACTTTGCGGTAACTGAGTTATCATTCTCTGAGTGAGTTTCAACACTTTCTTGGGAGGGAATTCTCGGAATGGTTTGGTCAATGTTGTTCTGCTCCACACTCACAATACTGATATTATCATTGCTCTCCACCGGCACTTGACAGTTCAACTCAATGCTATTTCCCAAAACTTGGTTAAGGGAGGCTTCAACGACGGATTCAACAATCTCTCTAGCAATAATCTCAGCGGAATCTTTCCTTTCCTCCTCCGAGTCGGGTACTGGTTCCTCCGGTACCTCGACGGCGGGCGGGTTGGATTTCAGATCGTCGGAGCTCTTGCTCATCTCATCAGCTTTCATCTTGCTATCGCTGATTGCCTGGACTTCGGCTTCAATAGCTTGGTTTTCCATTTTAGTAAAGATAACATTTAACATCTGCGTGAGAGTGGCCCGGGCGGTGGTCTGGTTGATCAAGTTGCGACTGGCTAGGTATATGTTGTAGCAAGTTCTTACGGCCAGCAACACGGTTCCCTCGTGAACCTCCACATGCTGACTGGTGACTACAGTCAGCAGAGCTTTGATGATCTGCAGCTGAACTCCTTCGTCAGTCTGTGGTCCAGAGAAACATCCGCAAATGGACTCTACTATTCGATCAATCAAGAGTTTTCCAGGGGTTGTAGAGTCAGGTATGTTTCCCGTCAGGTGTCCATAAGCGATAAGCTTTTGTAGACAATCCAAAGCGGTGACTACTATTCTGGAGGCTTTGCTTTGGCAAGCCAGTTCAAAAGGCAAAAAGTACTTCTCAGCGGTGATGATGTTAGCTTCGTCATTTTTTGGAAGAGGTAAAGTTCCCGTGGGTTGGCTCTCTGCATCTCCCGGTTGGCCGCCATCTTTTAGCTCATTCTTGATGTCCTCTGGAAAGATAAAATAAGTCTTTTAGATAAGATGATGGCCTCGGAATCAATTTACTTATTATGTTCTCATCTTACGTATGATGAAATAATCCATAATCTCCTAAACTATGTAGTAAATCGAGTGCTATTGGTATAATCTCCTAAACTATGTAGAAAAATCAATTAATCAATATGGCACTATATGAATTCTCAATTTATTATTAATTTTTAAATGGAAGATGTATATTTTAACATTTTATTTTTTTATTGTGAAAAATAGTGATTCCTGTAACATTTCACAACATTTACACATAACAACATAGATTAACACATAGTACATTAATTAATGAATACATTATATCAGTTATATCATTATTCAGCCTCGTGTTAAAAAAAATACTTATTCTAATCTTGAATTCACCGAGGTTTGACTGAAAAATGTCTATCTCAGAAGAAAAGTGGTTTAATAGCGTAGTCATTCTCCCCAGAAGTTTATCGAATGTACGTTTTAAAACAAATCGAATTATAAAAGCTCTTAGATTTTGCTATGTTTCCACCATTCATAAAAAAAAATGTGCGACAAAATGAATGAAAGTATTTGGTGTGAAGATAAACCAGAAGGTAGGTGGGCATTTTTATAAATATGTGGTTAGTCAGTTACTATAAATTTTCATTTTAATAATTGGTTTTGAAAATACCAATAAAATTTGGAACAATCTGAAAGAAAAATGGTTTTTTATATAATGATAACTTTCAAATCTGAAATAAATCAATAACACAATCACCAAATAATTAATTTGTGGGTGAGATATTCCAATACATACATAAAGCAAAACATACAGGTGTTCATCTAATACACCAGGTATACATACCACTACACTGGGTAATAGGATTTCTAGAGACATGTATGTATGGGTACATGCCTATTTGACATTGGACAAGGAAAGTGAATATTCAGCCGCGAATTTTAGGTTGTTTGGAGACCAATAAATGTTGTGTAATCGCTGTGGCCGAACACAACTAGAGTCTGCGGCTTATATTAGCAATATGAATAAGAGAACAGTGTGTACATTACCCAATGCCACCTCACAAGCCTTCTTCAGTTGGGAATGATTCGATCTCTTGATGTCTTTATCGCCTAGTATCTTCTCCAACGCCCTGACGATAAACATTTCTTTCGTTTTCAGATTGGTTTGCATTGTAAATAATTTAATTTGTTAAATTATACATTCCTGCTAAGTAAATGAGAGGAGTTCGGGCCGCCGTGAACTGTCATTCATGACGTTTTCCCGTGAAGATACACTTCAACGCAATCGAATATCTAATCGATATAAACGTTGGTTAATCACAATAATATTGCTAGTTTTAACATTAAATTTATAACTTTTGGTGTCAATATTGTAATTTTAACAAAAACTTGAACCCACACCTCAGCAATCAGCACGATTCAAATCGGACTTCACTTTACAATGATACCACAATAAGAAGTGATAAACGTCAAAGGTTTACAACGCACTGTAAATGCACAGCACACGGATCGAATGTTTTGGTTTATGGAAACTGGAAAATCAATCTTCTGATAGACATATTATTTTGCCACAAAATTAATGTCACATAAGACATTTCTACGACTTCTGCACTTGAAGTTATTCTGAGCATAACATAGTTTGTTGCAGTTTGTTGCCAACAAATATGTGACGTGTCAAATTAATTTTATCAACATTCTAAAACTAAATTCTTATTTCCGTGGTACTTGCCTATGAAAATATTATATTGTGGACCTGATTGTGATGTAAATAAAAATAAACAGATTTATTGCGCTGTTTTGGATAGTTGCTGAACTAAATATTTACAGACAAACTGTTGTTAAAAAATAAAGTGTCTCGAAATTAAGTATTATTTTTTTATTATGTAGATGTGATATTGTTTTGTGTACTAAATGTTATAATAACACTTTTTTTCAAACAAGTATTGTCAAAAAATGCTAAATAAAAAACAAATTTCCCAAAATGAATATTTTCCCTTTTTTATTTTTAAATTATTTAATAATAATTATAATAATCGTGTTTGATTCCACTCCAATCTCTAAGGAAGAAAAAAAACCAACAACCTTTATTAAAATATAATTATGTAGAAATAAATATTACTATGGGAATGTTACACATGTGTGAAAACGAATAAATTTTATTTTTTTTTGTCAGCATTCGCTAGGAGAACTTAATCATTAATTACATCAAAAATTTCTTTAATAATTATTATGAAAAAAAAATGTATGCAAACATTCTAGTTGGATTTCAAGTTGTTTTGTTAGAAACTTTTTTTATGTGCATCTGATTTTTGCATTGCAGTTTTCACCTGACTAGATCGAAGTTGACCTGGTCAATTATTTTTTTTTTAACAATTTATTGACGAAAAATATTTGATCAGTGAGAATATCATTGTGCAATGCTGCCAAGCAATCTGCGAAGTGTATTACTACCAACCCCGTAGTGTATTGCACTCTATGCTTATTCGTGATTTTTGGTCAAAGGACGCTCGTAAGCTAAAGTTTGGTGATCAATGTTAAATTGTCATTGGAGTTTGTCATCATACGACACAGCTGATAAATAAATTCACCTATTTGTTTCAAAACATTGTAGAAAGTGATAGGAATTATCGGGAAATCATGGATAAAAGTTCGGCACCTCTACACCCATCCAATCCACCCCCATACTCTGAAAATCAAGGAATTCCTGGTAAGTTAAATGAATAAATGACGCATGTGACAGGTTTCCTCCATAACATCTTGCCTAAGCATTGTTTTATGTTCCCAGGCGAGGCATTATTTTGATGTGTTTAGCATCACGTGTTCTACCTATGTTTGTTTCTTATAGCAATATTTTCGCTTTATAATATTATTATTATTTCACAGACCGAGTTGAGAAGGGGTTGGTTGTCTTTTATTTTAGGTGCTTTTATTTATTTATTTATTTATTGTTGTTATACGCCCATAGGGGCTTTTACATAGATTATAAATAAGTTTTACATAAGTTATCGAGTTAGAATTTATACTAAGAGTTATAAAAGTGAAGAATTTTAAAAAAATATACAAGTAGTTTTTGAAGAATATGGCGTAAAGAAACATTTTAAACAACATAATATTTAACAATAACAAAGAACAAAATATAATATAAAACATTACAATAACATATCTAATCGTTAAATCTATTACAATAATTTGTATGATTCCACAAAGTGTTGGTTTAATTTGAATTTAAGATTATAAAGGGAATCATGGAATATATCTATAATACCACCAAACTTGTTGCCCAAATCATGCATCCTATTGGTAAGTGAGTTTGACTGATAGTTGGTTTTATATGTGTCGCAAAAGAATGTTGTATTTTGTCTAGTATTTCTTGTCGGTACATAGAGTTTAATAGCAGCAACGATGGCAGGGCTGTCAATAAGGTTGTTCATGACTCTGTATAATAAAATTAGGTCTGAAATGGTTCTTCTGTCAGACAGCGTAATTAAATTAAGTCCATTCATCAAATTTACATAATTAATGTTTTCTATTGGAATTTTAAGCTTGAAATTTAAGTACCTAAGAAATTTGTGTTGAACCCGTTCTAATTTGTTAGAGTGTACTTTATAGAAAGGAGACCAAATAGGTGAATTATATTCCACTTGGCTTCTAACTAGTGAAATGTAGAGTGTTTTCATGCAATCCAAGGACTTAAAATCAGTTAGGGTTCTACAAAGGAAGCCAAGAATCTTTAAAGCCTTATTAGTTATATCATCTATATGCGCTGTGAATGTTAAGTTTGATTCGAATATAACTCCCAAGTCACGAATTTGTGATACTGGTGTTAATTTAACATTATTTAAATTATATTCATGTAAGATATGAGAATGAGTTCTGGAAAATCGTATTACTTGACATTTCTCAATGTTCAAAAATAACATATTTTGTTCGCACCATTTAAAAAATTTATCTAAATTAGCTTGTAAAATTAGGCAATCATATATATTTCGTATTCTTTTAAACAATTTTAGATCATCTGCAAAAAGTAGGACTTGTACATCTTTAAATATGTTTACAATGTCATTAATGAATATTAAGAATAATATTGGGCCAAGGTGGGACCCTTGCGGGACACCACTTGTGGCCTCGAATACATAGGATTCTATAAAATTAATCCTGACACAAAGAACTCTATTACTGAGGTAACTAATAATCCATGTCAATAAACTACCTTTGATGCCTAACAGTCGGAGTTTGGATATAAGAATATGATGTCGAACCTTATCAAATGCTTTACTGAAATCGGTGTATATAGAATCCACTTGTTGTTTCAGACTGAGCGATTCAGATATGTAATTATTGTAGATAGTTAAATTACTTAAGGTAGATCGACCTCTGATAAAGCCATGTTGGTTAGGAACAATAATATTGTTGATAGGTTTTACAATGGTATCTAATACTAATGACTCGAAAAGTTTGGGTAAAGCAGACATAATACAAATAGGTCTGTAGTTAGATATATCGCTTTTGTCGCCTTTTTTATGAATGGGCGTTAAATAACTCTTTTTCCACAGAGCCGGAAAACAGCCAGACGCTAAGGATTTGTTAAAAAGTTTATGTAAGGGATATATCAAACTATCAATGCAAGTTATTAAAAATATGGGAGGAATACCATCCGGTCCAGCAGATTTATTACTATCTAGTGCTTTTATGCTTCTTTCTATGGAATCTAATTTTATGAAACATTGACTTAGGTTTAATGACTCTTCCACTGACGTACTGGAGACTGCTTTGATGGGAATATCTTTGTCGTAGACACTTTTAAATGAGTCAGCAAAAAGATTAACTATACCCTCAATACTGTCGGCACATTTTTCTTTAAAGAACATGCTATTAGGATATCCACAGTTGTCTTTTCGTTGAGATTTAGTAAAATTCCAGAATTTTTTCACATTGTGATGATGTACCTCATTTTCAATTACGTTAACATAGTCACTATAGCACTTTATATTGTTTTCGTAGTTTAGTAAATGCTATATAATCGTTAGAATTTCTGGTATGTTTATATTTTCTGTGGATACATTTTTTTTTATTAATTAAATTAGTTAGTTCCCTTGTAAACCATTTCGGATAATTAGATGATGTAAAGCTAACCTTGGGAACAAATTGTTCTATAGAGGTATTTAAAATCGAGTAAAAGTATTCTAATTGATCATTTATATTATTTTCCTCATCTAAAAAGGACCAATCTGTTTGGGCAAGGTACTCCGTAATATGATGGTATTCAGCTTTGGAAAAGTTATACGATGGGACACTTGTTTTTTTTTTTTTTTTTTTTTTTTTTTTTTTATAATTATTTTTTATTTTTAATAATATGTTTTACATGGGACATAATTCATTTTACATCATTGGTTTTTTACTACTCTTCCATTGAAAGCATTTGCTTGTGTATGGAAGGGGAGTGTACATAAATGTTGTTGTTAGTTAGTACTTAAATAATTCATTGTACATAAATGTATGTTTGCTGTAATATTTCTTTGGAAAGTAGTGAAGGATAATATATTATTTATTAAATTTTTAAAAAGAAAGGAAGCTATGGAAAACTAAGGATATTTGTGAGATTAATTAAGTGACAGTAGTTTTTTTTTTTTCAGAATATTTTTAAAGTGTCTCTTGACAGAGAGCAGTATTCGGGTTTTATCATTAATGCTTCTGATTTCTTCTGGTAAACGATTGAAAAAAGTTCTTCCCTGGTAAGTATAATGATGTTGTGCAAAAGACGTATTTAGTTTTGGGCATAGAAAAACATGTCTAAGTCGCGTTCTGTTTTCATTTAAAAATTGATATTTATCTTTTTCTTTTATAATTTGGATTAATGAGTTTTTAATATATAGGTCTTTAAATGTAGGTACTTGAAATTCTTCAAACAGGCGTTCTGTTGGGTAGTCAAAGGATTTTTTTAATATAATTTTAATAATTGTTCTTTGTATAATTTCAATTGGAAGAAGGTTACATTTATACGCGGATCCCCAACTAATAATAGCGTATTGTAAAGTGGATTGAACTAAGGCATAGTAAATTAAATATAGATTTTTTATCGACAGAAAGTTTCTAATTCTTAAAAATATATATATTAATTTTCTAATTTTGTTTACTACTTGACTTATTTGTTCTTTCCATTTCAGATTTTTATCAATAATTACTCCTAGATATTTAATTTTATTTGTTGTTTTTAGTACTGTACAGTTTGATTTGCAATAGTTTTGGCTGTGAATTTTAGTATTATTATGTATGACAATGTTAAAATTTTTAGGAGTATCGTTTGTATGTATTGCAAATGGAATTACAAATGTCTTTTCATTATTAAGTGACAGTAAATTAGTGTCGAAAAAATTCTTGAGCGTGTTGATGTCTTCCGTGGCCTTTAATTCTACATTTTCCCAAGTCTTATCACTTATTATTAATACTGTATCATCGGCGTATGACGTAATTTGACCGTGTAAAGGTTGAAAAAAAATATCGTTTACATATATAGTAAATAGAATTGGTCCAAGCACTGTACCTTGGGGGATTCCAAAGCTTGTAATCTCTTGATCACTATTAACACCATTGATTTTTACTAATTGAGGACGGTTTTTTAAGTAGTCGGTGATCCATTTAATCGCGTTGCCTTTTATGCCGATATTATTCAATTTTTTTAATAGCATCTCATGGGATATGCTATCGAATGCCTTTCTAAGGTCAATAAATATACCCGCACATTTTTTACTTTTATCTAGTGATTCGTAAATGTATGAAGTTACGTTAGCAATAGCATCTTGTGTGCTGAGTGATTTAAGATGTTAAAGGCCTATTTGTTATGATAATGTCCAACGGTGGGTGGTGTTGATCTAATGGTAATAATAATTCGTCGGATAGCTCAACCACTATTTTCGAATCACTTGAAAACACTAAATCCAACATTCGATTGTTAAAGTTGAAAATCTTGTTTGATTGAGTTAGTCCCAAAAATAAAGACATATCACGAATTTCACTACATTTAGCACACTGTAAATCGGCTTGGTTTGTAGCAGGTCCGTTGTCATCTTGGCTGGTCCAGTTAGGAAGGTTATAATCACCAGCAATAATGAATTTTGCTTTAGGATATTTGAATTTGAGTACTTCTATGTCCTCATTGTGATTTTTATACGTTTGCAAATCCGATGCAGGTGGGATATAGACACAGCCAATAATAATTTTTCCATTAGGTATATTGAGCAATACAAAAATTTGTTCAACACTTTTGTGTTTTACCGGTAATTTAGTAGATGATATATTCTTGGATACGCACAGCATCACACCTCCTCCGTTAGACTTTTTGCTCGTAATAGAATTTCGATCAGAACGATATGTGGTATATTGATGTAGGCCTAATTCTGACGAGCTGATATCAGCATTTAACCATGTTTCAGTTAAAAACAGAATATCGTGTGAGAAGATTGGGGAGTTAGTTTTAAGTTGGTGCAATTTTGTACGCATTCCCCGTACATTTTGATAATATCCTGTAAGTCTAGAAAATCTGTTCTGTTTGTTTTTTAGTTTTTTGCTTGGGTTTTGATGATTTTGGGAATTCCGTTGAAATGTTTGATTCGTAAATCGACTTCGCCCTTTTCTTTCCTCTCTTCTAATTCCTTCCAGAGGTCAGTTAAGTGATTTCTTTGTTGTAGTGTCCTGTCAGGTTTGATTATAATTCCATTGGACAGAGTAGTTTTGTTAAAGAGTATTAGTTTCGCCTGTTTGACTTCATCAAATTCTAATTTAATTGGCCTGGTTTTGTTTGGAATTTTACTTCCGAGCCTGTAAATTTTCACATCTTCTAGATTGAACTCGCTATTAATTTCACTAATAGCTGCTAATACCTTTTTTCCATCCTCCAAGACGCTCACTGTAGTTGAGTTCGAATTACACTCGGGGACGTTGAGTAAAATTATGTTCTTCGAGCGGGTCTTGCGTTCCTCTATCTCAGCGAGCACCTCACAAATTGGCGTTGTTTCCTGTGGTAATACTTTCTTTTCAATGATTTTTTCGAATGTCATAACTTTTCCTTCAAGAACTCCAACAGTTACTCCTAGGTCTTGCATAGTTCCAGATAGATTAGAAAGTTTACTGAGTATTTTTGCCATTTGGTCTTTTGTTATTTTTAAGACAGGATCGGTAATGGCATTGTGGATGCTATTAATCTCCTCCTTAGCTTTGTTTAGGAAAGCAATTGCTTCATTATTATTCATTTCGAAAGTTAAATTTAAATTTTTTTTTTTTTTATAAGAAAATAATATGAGTGACAACCCTGCTCGCAATGTACAGGTAATTAACTCAAGTAGGTAGCGGGAGCGTCCACAAGTGTTATCCAGTAAGTGCGAGGGAGAGAATACCTTATCCTGTTACTTGTTAGAGCGAGACGTAGGGAACACTGTGCACAATTGATTATTAAACAAATTGATTTATGAATTTTATAATAATGGTGAATATTTACGATGATTTCGAAATGATTATTAATAAATAACGTAGTGCACTAAATTATGTTGCAGTATACTGAAACTTGTTTAAAAACACTGTTTTTTTTTGTTCTATTTATAAGTTTCTAGTAAGACACAGAAAAAACTCGACAGCTGTCAGTGATATTTATTGTTGTGAAATTTTAATTTTAAATCTTTTGAAATACATTTAAAAAATATATATTATTATTATCAGCATCGGTACCGAGAATTTGAGCTTAACACGCAGTCAACACTTCAAAACATTCAATATGAAGTATGAATCAGTACTATTATCTTTTGTAAACGAACCGATGACATTAACATTTGTACACATATATTTCACTATTTGCACATAAAATTGGGATAGAATACTGTGGCCTGCCCAGAATGGATGGCAAATATAAACACATAGGTAGTTTAAACTAAATAGCTAACTAGCACCAAAATCTCTGATAATGTATGATCTCTAAAAACTACCTTTACAAACTATAAGGCCCTTCGTATACAGAGATACTTTGTGTACAAGCTACGTGACTGTGACGCAACCACAAGTAGCTTACCACTATCATCGCTGCATATAACATGTAGCCAATGTGACAGTTTTTGCCAAAATGAGTTATTGATAAAATTTGACGTATATCTTTTTCTCTCTCGTCCCAAAATATATCCCATGTGAAAATAATTTACTCACCCTTTATTAAAGCTATATTAAATAAAGACTATGTGCCGGCATCCTAAATCGTGCGTCTAAAGCATATGTGACAAGTGTCACATCGGCTATTTTTAATAAACTTTGTCTGCTCTCTTTTCAGCACATAGATTATATTTTAGTCCAAGGTGATTGTACGGACAGCAAATAGATATACCTAAATAATAATTGAAATAATTAAGGAAATAAATATTTTTCTGTTATCACATATTTTATGATGCCAAATCCTTTATCCTTTATGAGGTTTATCACCGGCCATGTATCATGTGTCAAATGGGATTTAACCTTAGTAATTAAATTTTGGTTATTTTTCTTGGTTCCTTAATGCCTTCATGCATCCTGTTTAGAGATAAGAAAGACCAATAAATACTCAAACAACTGGCCCAATCAGTCAGTTGTCTGACGACCAGGGGATATAACTCTGATCGAAAATTGGAACCGAAATATTGTGACGTCATATGTTTGCCTAACTATATCCACCAATGAAAAACTCTGAAAATCTATAGAATAAACTTTCAAAGTTTTTCATTGGTGTATAGTGTAATTAGTAGGCTCCGAATGAGAATTTTACTGTCTATATATTGGCATATCTATGGTTTTTAGGACAAATTTTTTTCATACAAAAAGCCCGAAGTTATCAATCTATAGAAGTTGATTTATGCCGACATTCGTGAAGTTGTGTGAAATAAGTATTATACGGTAGATTTGAATTCAACACATGAACACATTTCACAATGAATATCGTGTGAGAAATATGGTTCGTTTGGCTCAGCAAACTCTGCAGCAAAGTGTGATAGAAGACCCTCAACCTTCAACATCTCAGCACCATGCACCAGAAGTGCTGGAATATTTGGCTAAGCCTCTGAGCCTGAGCATCGTATGCACATTGATACCATCCAGTGATGAAAACCAAGATCTTCTAGTTATACCGTACGAAGACATCATTGAAGATTATATGTTATGTGAAACCACTGGGCAGCTTATTCGTCCAGGCATTATTCATATGGAACTTCTAGCTTCATCCTGTGAAGATATAATGCGAGACCACTGGACAGCTTATTTTTAGTAACTGAGCCTGCTATAATAGTCACTCAAAAGATAAAGATAAACCAAAAATGAAGAACTCTTGGGAAAAGGTATACCGGTTATAAAAAAGCAGATAACACACATAATAAATATGTTCACGATGAGAAAAAGCCAGCAAAAACTTTGGGAAGCAGATACACTGACAACACTATGGCCATTGTGGGCAGGAATTTGTTCACAGAAGTACTGAAACATGAAAAGGTGTCCATACATAGGCCTCAGAAAGACGAGTGTGATACGTATGCAGGTTACCAATGTGGCAGCATTAGTAAAATAGAATATGAACAGCACACAGAAAAAAAAAATCAGGCAAGAGGCAAAAACAGCAGCAAAGGACAGAGCAAGCAATTCTACATAGGTCTTAACAATGGACTTGCAAAGTGTTCTGCTATGTCCTAAATTGTTAGCCTCTGTAAGCTATAACTTCACAACTTTACTATTTATGTTTTAAATAATGCAGATATAAGTGGCATAAGGCAGATATGGGCGTGACAGCCAATGAATTCACTACCTGCGTAGTAGATTATTTACAAAGCCTACCAACAAATTATACAAAAATAATACTAATTTCTGATGGTTGCAATTATCAAAATCAAAATAGAGTGCTGGCGAGTGCCCTCAGTGACCATGGCAAAGCTGCATCCGTTACTGTTGAGAAAATCATCCTCGAGAAAGGACATGTGAACTCTGTGTTGGAGCATTTTTTCAAGCCACCAATATATTTCCCTTCAGACTACACCACCCGTATGCGAATGGCCCGTTCGAAACAGCCATACAACATTAAAAAAAATTAATAGTGATTTTTTCAAAAATTATGAAGCATTATCTACAATCCGTTTTCCCTGCGTCCCAGAAAAAGGGCAGGGGATCCTGTGGTTACTGACCTTAGACGGATTAAATATTTACCCTCAGGAAATATCCAGTACAAGTTAAATTATTCAGGGGAATGGCAAGACCATCCCCAAAGGCGGCAGGACTGGTCAAGTTGCCGTTCCTTTGAGACTTTACAATGGACCCCACGGAATTTGCTCTCACAGAATCTAAATATATGCACTTGCAGGAGCTTAAAGCGGACATTGATAAGGATCATCATCCTTTTTATGATTATCTAAATAAATCTAGCCTGTACAATTATTTTTTAAAACGGTTTTTTTCGATTATCTCAGAATGTCCAAAACGTCACATTGGATTTCATATGCAGAGAAGTTATGCTACTCTTTAGAGCTGGTTTCTGTACACGGCGCTATCCAAATTACATTGAACTTGATCATTTATTCAAGTGCAGCTGTGGAATTAATACGATGTCGAGTGACTAATGACGAAGACAATATTTTTACATTAGATTAAGAAAGTATAATGTTGGCTCTATGCTTATTGTCTTGAATGTTGCTGTCTAAAAAATAGTAAATATGAAATTAAGGGTAACCGGAGAACTCAACACAGTGCCAAATCAGCACTCATAACACATCAAATGCAGGAAAATAAGGGGCGTTACGAAAGATTAAATCGATTTGTGGGGGGTAACCGCACAACTCTACACAATGATAATTTAGCACAATAATAATATAATAACAAATTTTCGTCAAACAAATGGTTGAGTATTGGCGAGTTGAGCGCAGAAATAGAAGGATTTATGCTTGCCATTCAGGATAGAGTCATTAATACTAAAAATTATAGGAAGCATATAATCAAAGATACAAATGAAATTGATGATTTATATAGAAAATGTTTGGCTTTTCCGGAAACTATAGAACATATTATATCGGGATGTTCTATATTAGCACCGTCCGAGTATACATTTAGGCACAATCAAGTTTTAAAAATAATTCACCAAAGTTTGGTAATTAAACATAACTTGATTGACTGCCGTAATATAATACCATATTATGAATACGAACAAAATTCATTTTTAGAAAACGAATTTTATAAAATATATTATGATAAAACTATACTAACAGACCGAACGATTAGTCATAATAGACCCGATATAGTTTTACATGACAATATTAAAAAAATAACTTATATCATTGATGTCGCTATTCCAAATTCCTGTAATATTCAAAAATCTGTTAATGAAAAAATAAGAAAATACACAGATTTAAGAAATTAAATAAAAAGAATTTGGCATTCTCAGACTATAAAAATATTACCATTCGTTATTTCGGCTACTGGCATTATACCTAGCTCTCTCATTAAAAATTTAGGCGTATTAGATCTATCAAAAAATTTATATATAAAGATGCAAAAGTCGGTCATTTTGAATACATGTAGAATAACGAAAGATTTTTTAAATATTTATGTTGAGGGATCAGTAGGATTTATAGGCCCTGTTAGGAGTTCTACCGAGCCGAACCCTCTGATATGAAAATATCTGGAGTCGGTGAATTATTTTCCCATTTGATCTCTGGTGAGTTGACGTGTTGTTCTTGTATTGTTTTGTATTTATTTTGCTTATATAATGCACTTGCATAATGTTGATTGACTAGATGATCATTTGTGGAAAAGTATGTGGAAGGGTTTAGTTTTTCCTATGGGGAAGATTTAACCCGGACATAAAATCGGAAGTTAAAAATTCAAAGTGATATAAAGTTGTAGTGGTACGCCACTACTTGATTCGAACGGCATTCTAGAAGTTTCGGCTTTTTCCAAACAAGCTTCTTGGATGTTCTTTTATTCTTTTTAATTTTGTTTTGTCAATATCTACATAGCAACCAAATCTTTGAGAAGTTTCTTCACCTTATAAAAGCGGCAGCGTGAAGGAACTCGTCAGTAGTTAGTCAGTCATCAATCCGCCGTCAGTTTACAAGGATCAACGAGTGATAATCCGCGCACCTTATTTGCGCGAAGGACAATATTCCCGGCTTTGCTCATGGACTCCATCGGGACATCATTATAGCGCCTTGGCCCCGGCCGCCGTCCCTGGCCAGCGCTACACCGGATTACAGCGCCCTGGTTCCAGCGCCTCTAACCAGCGCTTCATCCACGCACCATGACCACCACGAGGACACGCAGCATCCTCACTGGTCTACGCAACTCCCGCTCAACCGCCTACAAGGTCCATCGCACCTTCGGCCTTCCCGTCAGCACTGGAGTACTGATTGCCAAGATCGCCAGTGCCTGACAGTCAACGAGTCCGGTCACCAGCGCCCGGCGTCGACTCACTGACCCGCGCTTGACCAGCCATCACAGCCTGCATCCGGAGAATACTACATCTGTCCTACGTCAACTCACATCACGGCTACCTGACTCACAAATAAACACTGTGACCTTCACAACATCTTTCATTTCGTGCCTCCTCACCAGATCCCCAAAAAGTTGTTAAAAATGATTAAAAAAAAAAAGTTACTTTAAGTTAGGTTTATAAGTTAGTTCTTTTTCATCACTTTTAAAGACTTTATATCACTTTTCAAAGGTGTGTTGATTTGTCACTGTGTTGAGTTGTCATGGAACTTTAGATCTGGTTACCAAGCACAGCTAATGCCATTTCAAGCAAAATTTCAATTCTGAGTGGTGGCGTTACACCAGGGCGATACTGAGGGTATCTTCCACTCTGGAACGTGCCATTATACTATATATTATTTTAAGCGAATGAATTGTTTAATAACTCATCGAAAAAAAATTACTCGTGGACGCCGGGATTTGAACCCCCGACCTTCCAATTGCTAATCGAGAGCCTTGCCCCTCGACCACGAAGACCGGAGGTGATACAAGTTTAGTCATAATGATATTTAGATTACAATATGATACATTGTTCAATCTAGAAGGAAGTTTTGGGATTTATTACAGTCTTAGCAAATGGTGTTCCTTTTTACCAGGTCACCTGATATGTATTTTATAAAAGCGTTCATGTGGAAATAATCAGCTCTGAACTGAATAAATCATTATGACTTGTACTGTATACTGGGAAGTCTTTAATACAGTTACCTATGAAGGTGGTGCTTTGTTAAGGGAATATTATATCATATTACAATGATATAACAGAACACAATATACATGATATATACTTATCAGTGGCGGTCTGTGACTTTTCAGTGGTTGAAAAATACAACAAAAATGAAGTTACAGCTGAAAAAAAAAAGCTTTTATTTCTTTATTTTGCAAGACGGGATTTAGGATTCTTTCAGTTTAGGGAAGCGCGGCACCCAAAATCTTCAAATAAAAAATTAAATTTTTTAGCTAGAACAACATAATTAATGTTGTATTTATATATATTTTGATACAATCTTCTATTATTTCTACTTCATTGAATATATTAATAAGTGACCGGTCGGTGGCTGAGTTGACATAACGTTTGGGTCCCACCAGGCGTAGCGTGTTCAATTCCTCGGCTGTCTAAGTCCTCCATCAAGACACAGGCAAGATTTTCCGCTTACTGTGGTGGTAGTAGGAGATTTTCAAATATTGTCAAGTTATTCGTAACCCGGGAATGTTCGTCTTTCTTTTCATATTTAGAACATTTATAATATTATAATAATCTAATCGCATTGAAAACCTTTAGAAAATCATGTTTTTGTTTGGTATAAACTTGGAAATAAAAGTGGAAAAGAAAATTAATCTCGAAATTTCATATTTGACTTTCAGTGAATGGAAAAGATATTTTAATTATGAAAGTTACAAAAATTTCAGTTCTACACAGCTTTCCATTTGTATAGGTGCATGATAGTAACTTCTGTCATAGCCAGGTATGTTTATTCTGGGCCTATTAGGCATACATGTAATCGTATTTCAATGCTATCGATCATAAAAGTAAAGTTTTCTTTTACAACCTATTTTGAGTATTGTTTTCACTTTCGTTATATTAGTTCATGTTAATATGGAGATAAGCATATAAGTATAGTACTAGTATAGTACTTATATGCTATCAGTATTTTCCCATTACTCATTGCAGCCATGAACTCCCCTGTTTGTGATTGTAATAACCAAGTTCAACTCTATAATGAACCACGCTAACAATTACAATTTACAGAAAATAAATGAAAACCATGTTACTAAATTTGCATCGATTAGTAATAACGTGACAATTTGTCAAATTTTTTTTTTACATAAATGTCATTTTATTTAACGACACTAGTTTTATTGTCTATCCCAAAATTAAAATAAGTGAAAGCATCTAGGTTGGCACATCTTCCATAATAATTTTGACAGATTTTTTCTCTCAAAATTTTCTAACGGAGGTTTTAACAGTTCAGCGACAATAATAATCCGTTATCACAAAATTTTGTAAACAATGATTTTGACCCGCTGCATTACTCCCCTGATAAAATTAATCTGGTTAGTTGGCTTCAGTTTATGTTGTAAGTTTACAGATAGATAAGACAGGTAACTATCGGCCATTTTAAAAGCATTTAATGTATCATCATATTATATTACGTCCTGAATTCATAAAACTATATGACAAAGCAATTGCGTTTATTTTTTCGTACATGCTCTTGACTGCACTTGAATCAAATACATAGTTTTAAAGTTATCACCAGTGGCGGTTCTTCACTGGGGGACACTGGGGACTATCCCCACCAAATTTTCCCAAAACCTACTAAAAGAAAAACATAGTCGAAGTTTGTCTACAATTCCAAAAAGCAATTAACATTTGCATTTATATGTATACTCATTTTCATGCTCGTAATTTTAACAGTTCCAACTGACTTCTGCTCCGCCACCTTCCTTGTAGTATTAGTTAGTACTAGCGATGAGTCGTTCATGAACGAGTCACATAATTGAGCCGTCTCTTTATCCTCTGAACCTTCAACCTACAAGTAAACGCGCAAGGCTTAATAAATACAAATAATAACGAATGATGCCACATGAAAGTTAATTGTAATAACTCTTGTTTAACCTGTTGAAGGCCGAAGCATAAAACAGAAAAATATTAGTGGAATCTAAAGTTTATTAGCCCAAACGATGCTGATTTTGTTTTAAGGTTTTTTGTTTTGTTTTATTGCGGAGACGGTTTACATATAGTTACTGTGAGCACTTAGGCCATAGGGCCTATTGTGCTATCTCCCATTTTACCTCATTCCTTTAACAGTCACCCGGTCCCTTTTATAAAGTTTACCAGGGTTGTTATTGGATATGTGGCTATGTCTTCTGGTTCCACAATGTATATTCCCAGGTCTCATTTCTCCTCTCCAATCCCCCTTGGTTCCCTGAAGGCCCCAAAAGGGAAGAGAGCCTCATCTCTCCTCTCCACTCCTCCTTGGTTCCCTAAAGACCCCACGATGGAAGAGAACTTCGTCTTTCCTCTCCACTCCTCCTCGGTTCCCTAAAGGCCCCGGGATGGAAGAGGGTTTCGTCTCTCTTCTCCACTCCTCCTTGGTTCCCCGAAGGCCCCGTAACGGAGGAGTCTACTCTTCCTTGGTTCCCTGAAGGCCCCATGGCAGAAGAGTCCACTCCCCCTCGGTTCCTTGAAGGCCCCACGAGGGAAAAGGGAGTTTTCAAATGGTCCAATATGCGTCCCACGGGTATCTAGGGAAATAGAAGGTCTACTCCAGCAGAGCCCTGAGTGCTGGAGTAAGGTTTAAATACTCCGAGATGCGACCCTGTTTCTCGGAGGCACCGTTCGTGACACTGTTCCCCAGGTAATTCAGCCTGAGCACGGTAGCTCACACCTTAGCTTGGGATGGCTATTGCAGGTCGTGTTTCCACTCCCTGAGCGATGTGTTCGCCACACTCCCTATGCTTTGGTTTTAAGGTTAAAATCGCATCATAAATTATTGTAAAAAGGATAATATTAGAATGCTCGCATGTTCTCCAGAGACCCAACGACGTTCCACTGGTTAACGAATCTTGGAAACACTTAAGAAAAATTGTTTATGTGTATAGCTTCTACAAGGCTAAATAATTATGCCCATGACCGTGGGATTTGCAATTAATTAATGCTTAGCACTACGATGCTTCTTAAAGTATGCCCTTTGTCCTTCAGGGTTCACACATATTCCAATGTATTGATAAGAATTATTACTGTTTGTGCAAGCATGTGGACACTGTACATCTTTATCTTAACTTAACATTAACTTTTGAAAACTGCACTGTTTTTCATAAAAATAATTTGCATAGTTAATCATCTGAATTATTATTTATAAATGTAATTTTGTGATATTTCAACTTTATTATTTACTTATAAAATTTATTTTAAAAACTATAGTAATATACAGGGTGTCCGGGGATAAAGTGCGCTAACTGGGGTGATTCTACATGAAGTACGTAAGTAAAAAAGATAAATAACCTTTTTCGAAATTCTAATGTTTTAAGGTAGTTTTTAGGTTAAAAAGACTAATTTTTTGTATGGGAAAATAAACATTTGAATTTCGAAAAAGTTATTTAACTTTTTACTTATACCATCATGTAGAATCACCTCCCGAAGTTAGCGCACTTTACCCCCGGACACCATGTCTTAATTATTTCTTTAAAATATTGCACATTCCTTGACACTATATACATTTATATTTCATGTTGATGTAAACTAACATGTTTTCATAAAAATTAAAGTAAGTACCTTCTTAACTTTTTCAATGTAGATTATTCTTGTATGTTACTTACTCCCTATTGTTCAATATTTATATGTTATTATAAGTTTCATTTCACAAAACAAAGGTTAAGCGTCGTTCAGGAGTTATTTTAGAAAAAGGGAGCCATTAAAGTTATCCAAGTATTAATTGTTATTACATACAAAGACGTGAACGACGTATGGCAGTCCTACATCTGGACTTGGACATATATACACACCTACTAACTACCTGGCATCTTATTTTTATCGTGGTACGAGGTGGCGTACCGGTACCGAGAGTACAATCATACACTTACCCTGGAGAGCTGGGAATGGTAAGAGTAACGTCACCCTGAACCGTATCTTGTGAGCACAGTAGGCTCATTGGTCATAAGCTCTCAGCTTACAGCTCTCGTTCAATTGAGTCGACTCTTTGAGTTGTACGAAAATATTGAGCTGGTACCGTGACTCTCGCTCTAAGTCATGACCCATCGCTAGTACTAACACGTACACATAACACACTCAAGCTCGAGGCGCTTGAGCAACTGTCTATAGTATAAAAGTCATGGACAGTGACGGGGGATATTGCGAAACTTTTTCCCTGGAAATTCGTATTTTTAAGTGCATTGTGTACGTTTGCTAGGAATTCCGCCGTACCACGCATGCACACTTGTATGTGGATCTCATAAAACTCAGGAACAAAATTTTAAATCCCCTTGTGACGAATCATTGAACCGTTCGTTATTTTCAGGCGGGAATCGCAAGCGTTGGTGATATTCTTGCAAGATGTTGCATTATTTTTATTTTACTATATGAATTTCTACATACGTACCTATAGATTCTATTTTACTTTGTGTTTAGACATCTGATTAGGTGCATAACATGTCCATTACATTTTTGTTTGAGAAATTTTATGTATTCTCAGTGTAGTGAAATTTCAGTACACATAAAAAATGTCAGTCCCCATCATCGAAGTGCTCGGGCCACCACTGGTTATCACAATATATTTATAAATGTGGTCAACATAATATCTTGGAATGTTAAGATGTACAATAGAAAATACATCAATTAATTTTTAATTACATAGATTGGTGCATTTGTGGCTTTTTTATCCATTGTCTTTAGTTTTTCATGTTGATATTAGCTACATAATATATTATGTACAATTATTATTTTTATGGGTGCTATAAATATTGATGGCTGCCATCCTGTTGAACATCTTCCAATTCTCACCTATGTGGATGAGCTCCTTAACTTGATTGTGTTCACTAAAGAATGTATTTTACCACAGCTCTTTACCAAATTACCTAATGTCAATGTGTCTACAGTTCAATTTTAGCGTATAGATAAACTTTGTATGCGAAAGGAAGAAGTAAAAATGAGCTCTAACAAAACGAGTACACTTAACTGTTTATACTATCTTGGTACGAGAACACCCAATGGTAGGCAGGTAAACACTTTCTTCGGTTTTTTCTTCACATCCGTTTTATTTTAATATAATATAAACACAAATATTACTCGTATCAGCCACAGCTGAATTTACTGATAGGTACCAGATTAAGGGTCTAATTTTCCTTAATCAATAGTGGTATTCCACTACCTACCACTTCTGGCAGACTACTGTCACAGACTACTCTCCGAAACTGACCGTCCAAGACTGACTCTCTATACTCGGTATCTGCTCTTTTAAATTAAAACTACAAGGAAACACATTTGAAAAGTTGACCTTACTACGGCTATTTTCTCCCACGCCTTTTTTTTTTTTTTTTTTTTTTTTTTTTTTTTTTTTTTTTTTTTTATTTATTTATTTTTTTTTTTTTTTTTTTTTATTTTTAGGTTTGTCAACAGTGATTCATATCAAAGCTCTCGAAATTCAATTACACAATTTAAACTTGGTTGATACTATCACTAATTACAGACAAACACAACATTGAGCCTTGAGCCATTGAGCCAACACACGCCTTGGTGGGAATGTGGATGACATGTGGAATGCATTTTTCTTAGCCTAACAATAATGTCAACGGGACGTGACATGAACAATAGAAATATATTTACAGCATCTTAGGAATGCATTTTGCAATTTGCAATCTCTTATTTTATCATGGGTTTATAATAGCATTGCCTTAGTCAGAGGAATCCTTGCAATTATTACACCCTGGTGGGACATAAAATCGGCCTTTTCTTTGGAACTGAGGGCAATAAAATTTGGGAGATCTTAAACTAAACAAACAATATTCAAGGGCTTCAAAAAGTAGATATTTAACAGTATTAGTCAATGCAAACGAACCGACACTTAAACAAACAATTCACAATGAAAATGAAATTTTATCCTTGAAGGACATTGTGATTATAAAATACCAGGCTAAATTGCAGAGTTCAGGAAAAACTATTGTGTTGTGAAAATGTTACTGTTAAAAATGGTGAGAAAATGAATCTTTTGTCTAAATTATTTGCAATGGTTATTGTCGCATTCATTCTGGAATGAACACTTAACCTTTATGTTCTTACTGTGTTTTTCATATACCGCATAGTATCATAAATACCTGATGTTTTCTGAATAAAATTCCATATTATAAAAATATATAATTATACAAGTGACGGACGGCTTTGCGTACTTGACTCGTCCCTTCTTCCTTTGTCCCTTCGCACACAAAATTACACTAAGTCCTCTTTTACTTCGACACCTGTTGTTGCTGTCCACTAGCCATGGGCGAAAATTGAATGAATGAATTAAATTCAATCAATTAAACCCGTAGATCATTGTTAGTCTGCAGCGACAAGAAAGCCAGTCAATAGTTTCGATCAGAGCATATTCGCTTTCACAGTTTTCCCTAATTTAAGGAATTAACAAATATATTCCATCTTAGTCCTGGTCTGTCAGTAACAAGTCTGTCCGTCTATGTCCTTTTCTGTTTCACTTATTCAAGGAATTAAAAAATGTATTCTGTATTCAGTTGTGACATTGGTATCCAGATGTTACTATCGTTCACAGAATTTTTTTTTGAATTCCAGGTGTTCACCAGACGTTTAGTGGTGCCCCACCCCCATACCAGCAGCAGCCCCCCAACTACCAGACTAACTACACGGTGCCCCCCACCGGGTTTGTACCCTCGTATGGAGCCACCCAGACCATCATCATCACTCCGCCCATCGTAGCTGTGGGTGCCTGCCCCGCGTGCCGAGTGGGACTCCTGGAAGATGACTTCACTTGCCTCGGTCTCCTGTGCGCCATTCTCTTCTTCCCCATCGGTATCTTGTGCTGTTTCGCCTTGAAGAACAGGCGCTGCTCCAACTGTGGGGCGTACTTCGCCTAAACCATGTGTCTTAACGAGTTGAACGCAATGCAAAAATAACGTTGTTCACCTTGCCACTGAATGATTTATAATAATATCTTATTCTAACGGCAACATAGTCTCATCTCATACGTTATATACTTATTGAGTTGATAATATAATAATTTTTTTTGTTTTTAATTAAGAAGAAATGAGTAAACTCAACATGCTTTTGGGTCCACGGTATACTCGTCTTTCATTGAGAGACGTCTGTAATAATTCTGCATTAATTGTAATTATCTGTAATCAAAAATTTAGAATTTATACCATAAAGTACCATGAAAGAAGGAACTGTTGTATTCTTCTATTTCTCTTTTTTTATTAGTACTATGTCATAATTATGTAAAAATGAGCAAATTTAACAGAATTTTTATGTTAATCATTTTGTGATTTATTTATTTTCATTATCAACATACATTTACTCAAAATAGTTTTATTGTCACTGACACTATCACTCCCGCTTAGGTTTATTAATATTAATAAATCTACACAAGTTTGATTTATGTCTTTCAGATATGTTTCTTTTAGACCTTTTTTGTATCCACACATAAAATGAGTAGTATGGCCGTATTCAGGTTTATACTAATCATGAGTCATGTCTGGTTGATTAGGATTTTGCCGGGCATAGGTAAACATTTGAAGTATTTTCCGTGTAATAAAAAAAATGCACTTGGCTAAGTAGGGAGTGTTAGAAGACTTTAGAAACAATACATGGCAAAAGAATATTAGGTCAGACAAAGGCCCAAATGGATACTCCCCGTTGCAAGCTGGGTCGTCCATCCCTGACCTAATTACCCAGAAGGAGATATCTTAACTTTAGAAACAATACAAGGCAAAAGAATATTACGTCAGACAAAGGCCCAAATGGATACTCCCCGTTGCAAGCTGGGCCGTCCATCCCTGACCTAATTACCCAGATAAAGTGATATCGTGTACATATTAACCTTTTCACCATGTTCCTGATGTATGTCGAATAATGAACTTATGGGCTTTATACACAATGCTTTTTTTCATACTGATCCTCGTACGGAAACTATATCGGGACCCAAATGAAAAAGTATTGTTTTGTACAATTATTATTTTCATACAGATAGTTGCCATTAGAGAAGAGATTATATTTCGGGACGATACTAAATCGTCACAAATTGGCAATAACTTGAACATAACCATGTATCACAGATATTGCATTCTGTCATTTGCCTCTGCCTAAAACAAATCATCAAAAATACAAGCGAAATTCACAATACCAAACAGTAATACACGTTAGCAATCAGTAATAAACACATTAAACATAGTTTTTTTATCAATATTTTAAATTTAAATAAACCTGCAACATTGCCACATAATATCATCTATGAAAGTTCAATACTGCGTATGAGCCTATAATTTCAAAATATGTTTTTTTGAAGCTTTCAGTTGAAAAGCACAAGCCGCAATGATTAGTGCTTTCAAATTGACCAATACACTGCTTGTACTCGGTTAAAGTCAATGCTGCGAATGAACCATTCCCAGGACATAAGCAAGCAAGACCGCATATATTTCTAGATATTTTCTTTCCCTCCTGAACATTTTTACAAATGATTTCTTTTGCTTCTGTAGTATTGGACTTCATCGAAGATATATGTACATAAATCATTGATAGACGACAGATATGTCAAATAATGTCTGCCATTTTAAAACTATTCGAAATTCTGTACCAAAATGGAATGCATCTTTTTTTTCAACTCGAATCCATACGGAAAGACAACTGAAATGGAAACTGAATGAAAAAATCCATAGTGTGAAGCGCCTATTACGTAAAACCCTCTTTTTAACAGTCTAAATTAATCTATTAAAACTAATGTGTGTATTGTTTCGGATATTATGCTATTAAACAGTTAGCGGCGAATGGGTTAAAACAACCATACATTTAAAGAGTGAATAAAATGTATACATTTGGTTTAAAACCGAAAGAGGCATAAGGTTTTTTGAAGGTAGTGGGAAAGTTTGATTGCCAAAAGAGGTGCTTATCTGTTATGAATTACATCTATCTGTTTACGTTTTGAATCTTAATGTCTAAAATCTGTTAAAAATAATGCACTTAATCTCAGTCATACTTTACATCTCGTATGTTATTATTTGACATTAATGGAATCGTTTTCAAATTTTATCCATTTATTATAAATTTTGTAATTCTACGAGTGGTTATTTTCCCTGTTTGCTGTGTTGGGTTTTTTTTATCCTACATTATATAATTAGGGATTATAGATTATTTTTATTACCTAGCATATTAAGTTTTAATTAATCTTCCATTTTTATTCATTGCTTGAATAAGGTTTAAAAACTTGCTGTATTTTGGAGCAGTTTGTTCGATTCAATAGCAAATTTAACAGCTTATAAAAATAAAAAGGCTTGCATTGATTGTAAAAGGCCAAATCTAATCTCTGTAATTTTTAGATGTCAGATTGTGTAGTGTTTATTAATAATGAATTAATTTCCGAGCTGTTGTTTTTGTATTGAGAATCTAATAGTTAATCCCATCATAATGTATTTTTCGTTAATTATATTTTGACAATATAGTTGTCTATCTATTGTTTAAAAATTATAAATATTACTTTATTTTGGTTGTTACTCATATTATCAGAATGTATTCACTGTGATAAATAAATATTTTCTACCGAATTCACTTTTTTTACTGTTACATATTTATTATGCATAGGTTATGTAGTAGCAACGACAGTGAAAAGTGGTCATTAAATCACTTTCCTCATAATAGTTATAAGTGCCATTCACAAGTGCAATTAAGGTAATGAATTAGTAAACTCTTATATTTGTAGTAAAACTTGATTGTGAGCATGTCCATTCAGCGCGAAAATAGTTCCATCTAACTACAAACACATGCGCCCAGCGTGTTAATTACCCAAAAATAGAATACATTGTAATCGAATAAATTAAATTGCTATTTAACTGCACTCTACATGCGGACAGTGACTTAAAATTAACTAAAAGAATATGTGGCGCTTATTTGAGGGCGGTACTTGGAGTGTTTTGGAGAAACTCAAATCGTCTGGTTGGATATCTCTAGAAACTTTGATAGGGTCTGGCAGCGGGCGCTGTCGGGAAGTTACCATTGTATGGGATCCATCCAACCCTGCATAGTTTGTTTGCGGACTTTCTCAAGGGAAGAACAATTCAGACCGTAGTTGACGGCTCTCCTTCATTGCTACGCTAACGACAGCACGTTTCACGAGGGTTATCTTTTTGACAAGCCCCCTCACACTTATGTCTGAGTGACAATCCGCTGTTAACAGACCGATTGCCATCTCTATGCACAGATGCAATAAAGGCATGCTGAGTCTGTTCAACAGATATTTTGATGGATCCTTTTTTAAGCAGCTAGCAGCACTGATCTCCTGTGCGTTGGCCACGAGTGGAACACCCAATCACGATGTTGGCTTCATGAGAATGGGTCATTTCTTCGACTTGTGTCTCAAGTGAAACGAGGTACCGGCTTCTGTTTTCCTTCTTCATATAATGTATTAATAAATCTCTTCCTTACCTTATCCCGTTCCCCTGTCTACACTGTATAGACAGGGGCGCTCTTGTGAGCTTTGTTCCACGGTTCGGTAAGAAACGACGTAAGACCCTGGGCAGAAAAGTAAAGTTTGCTAAGGAAGGTAACCGTTTTCAGCGTAGCGATTGTGGGATTTTTCTCCGCGGGGTCTTATAGATTGTGTCCTTACCCTTTCCGACCCATAGGACGATGGGCTTTGTTGCCACTTATCACTGCCCTTGCTATCGGCTGCGTGAAAAAACCATTAGGGGTAACTGAGAAACCCCACAATCTCCAACAACAAAACTATAATTGGTTTCAATTGCCTTATCATAAAAGATCAACTCATGAAGTAACTCGGTGGTACCCAGAGTGGAGGATATTCTCAGTATAACCCTGGTGAGAGGTCAGTGAGGGCACCATTATAAATCGAAATGTTGCGTGGAATAGCTTTTGCTATGATTAGTGATAAGCTAATGAATTTCTCCTTCCTCTCCCAAACTTCCTCCAGTCTAACAACATTCTAAATGGGGATACCATAGTGATTTTTCTCTGATAAATCAATTCTTTCCAAAAATCTAAATTTTATTATGAGAAACAACACATTTTCACCAAAATCGTTTTTGTCATTTCGTAGGAACTCGCGTCCGAATAGCTTGCTAATGCCATTTTGTTCATCTATTGTTGCTATCAAATATTTTAATTTTATTTATTTAGACAAACGCAGTAAATTGGACCATGGTTCGGTCCGGACAACACCGTGACTTTGCCGTCCACAAGTTTCTTGGATTTTTCAAAAAGGAAAAAGAAAACATAAAATGACAGGAAAAAATTAAGTTATCTGTTTGTTTGAAAACATCATAATTTGTCATGGCCGTTTTTTCGTCGGCATCCAGCGGGCCTTCTGGCTGCACTTCAATCTTGCGCATTGTGATACCGTTCCTCACTTCATTCCCCAAAAGTTACCGTGTGGTGTGTGATTTCTAAATTTGGGGTGGTTGGGCCTTATTTTTTGAGGAGACAAACCGTGACTGTCAATGCTCATCGTTAAGTTTCCATATGGGAAATTTTTTTTGAACCTCAATTGGAAGGTTTAATGGAGAAAACAGATCTGGGAGACATCTGGTTTCAAAAAGACGGTGCTACGGCCCATACTGCTCTAGTTTCAATGACGAAACTGCGACAGATGTTCCCTGCGCGCTTCATCTCTCTGAGGGGTGATGTGGGGTGGCCCGCGCACTCACCTGATCTAAGCATTTGCGACTTCTTCCTGTGGGTCTACCTAAAGGAAAATGTTTTTAAACATCGGCCTCACACCTTGGAAGAACTCAAAGACACCCGTCCAGATGTGCCAAAATGTGGTCGAAAACTTCAGAAATCGCCTTCATCAATGCATTGCTGCTGGGGGCCATCATCTTTTTGATGTCATCTTCAGGACTTGTTGCATAAAATGGCATGATGTACCGAATAAAATAAAGTTAACCACATTTCTCTAAGTTGTGCTGTTTTTTTAATAGCCCTTCAAAGATGCACTGTCTGTTTTGCTACACCTATGGGTAGTAATATTAAAAAGAAGAAAGTTTGTGGTGAGATAAGGGAAGTTTTGATATCAAAATTACATTTATTTATTATAGCTTCAAATATGACGACCACATAAAAGCTATGGTCATTTGAGTAGTCGACTTGCAAAACCCGCTCTGGAAATTAATAATCATGAATATTTTTTGCTTAATATCAAAAGAATAATGTATAATTATGTTGATATTTAGCACAAAATGTAAATTCTTTTTATATTCAAAGAATTCCAAACAGTTTTTCGTGACATCCACAGGTTTCCGAAAAATTCCTGATTAAAATTTTGCAATTTTGAAAGCATAGACATATTAATTCCTATGTCTGTGATGGAAAGGTACCTTATTTTATCAGTATTGTGAATTTTATTAGTCTCTCAACCCATCGTTTTGCGTCTCTTGTATAGATGGTGCTATTTTATAAAATAAGTCTATTGAAGTGATTAAGTTTTATTTGTATTGTCATTGTGACGCACTTTGAATATATCTGTTCTGTGTTCTGCGAAAGGCATACCAATAAAATATTGTATCGGTGATTCAATTCAATATTGTATTCATATGCCTTTCTTGAAAGAATTCAGTTTTTTACGGACAAAACTATTTATTCATGTTCATATTGCGCATGTACGGGCGTAAACAAATAATTATTCTTAATATTTTTAAGCATAACTTGCAAAGGCGTATTTTCTGGTGTTAATTTAATTATTTTATTAACATGCACTTATTGCAAGTTACGGCTCTTACAATGCAATGACGTAAATAGGCGTAATTTCTTTAAAAAAACCCAAACAAAGAACCCAATAACCTACTTTGTGGATATATCATAAGTACTTGTATAGATTTATTACTTTTTATATTTAAATCTTTGTCGGTACCTTGAGATAGGTATCTTATTGGTACATTTTATTGTTTTATTTCAAACTTTAAATTTTTATTTTTACTTTTTCCTAATAATTTATGGTTTGTACTTTAATACTTTATATTTTAAACTATTCACTTTACAATTTACTTTTATACATTATAGTTTTTATACACTACTTATTACCTTACTTTTTACCTATTTTCTTAAATTTTACTAACATTTATACTGTTATTCTTCATGTTGTTGTACTATTATAAGTATGTCAATTATGTTAATGGCACGTGTTGTGCCGTATATGTGTAAATAAATAAATAAATATTTCCATCTCACGTAGGGTTGCCAGATGATAATTTGATAAAGGAGGGCAGATGGGTCCAAAAAGGAGGATTTTCTGTAAAAAAAGGAGGACATTCAGAAATTAAACGAATTTTTTATATTATTTTACTTTATTTTAATCATATTTAGCTGAGCTGCCAATTTCGGAAAGGAGTTCTTGGTTTTTAACAAATAATTATAAAAATCTTCACATGTCATGTTTTTGAAGTTGTATTGAGTAAGAATTAAAGATTTAACTGACTGCACACTTAGGACGGGTTGTTTCGGAGAATCTGAACAATTCATCAAATTTCAACGTTCATTTTCAAGTTCTGTGAAAGATTTTTTCAAGTTCTGTTTGTATTTCAGTTTTGTCAAGCAACTAGCCTACAATGATATAAAAACAGAACTTGAATAAGTCTTTCACAGAACCCGAAAACGAACGTTGAAATTTGATGAATTGTTCAAATTCTCCGAAACAACCCGTCCTAAGTCTATTCCTCTCTTTGCTCCACCGAGTATTAATCAGTGAAAAAACTCTTTCCACATTTGAGTTATGTGTGCTTATACAAAAATAAAACTCGCAGATCTTGAGCAGTTCTACGAAACATTCAATGTTTTTAACAATTTTGAAGTAGATTGTATACTGCTCGTGCAACTTCAAATCATAATATGCTTCATCTTCATCTGATTTTGATTTAAGAAATGAAAGTTACGTAGTTCGTAGCTACGTGTCTTTTTAACGCAACAGTGCCCCTGTTGCCCACATCCACATGGCAGTCGTAAATAGAACATTTGGCGTCAAAGTCGTCTCGCCCGCTGGTAAAACACGGGTATTTTGCTGTTTTATTAATATTTTGGATGTTTAGCAAAAGGGAGGACTTACAGTAGGTAAGGGAGGACGGGAGGACAAAACATGGAAAAGGAGGACATGTCCTCCTTTTGGATACCATCTGGCAACCCTAATCTCACGGGACTTAAATAGATGTTTCCATTAGTAAAGTTGAAATCAAATAATGTTATTATAAATAATAAATGATATCATCTAGGTAAGGCCATCTCTCTCAAAATAGTATTAGAGGCACCTAATTCAATTCTTCTCAGAATCCATTTTCTAACCCAATTTTGACGTTTTTGTGCTTTTTCAACAACATGTTATTCAACAAATTCCTTCCGCAAAATGTCAGAAATTATAGAGACGTACGCAATAATAATTTCAGTTGACGCCATCTTGAAACGTCTGAACGAAATTTTGCCCAATTTTTGTCGTTCAATAAAAGTTGTTCAACTAAAATTGAAATGTCAGAACGGGCATAATTGAGAATTTCTCGTGTTTACGGAAGGAGTAGTATCACGAGCTGGTATTACGATGAACTTACGCATACAAAAAAAGGTCCAAACTCCAATAATAACATAATAAATTCCCAAAATTCACGCGTGGCCCTATTTTAAAACACGTAAATACGTAAGTTCCTAAAATTTAATTAAAAATATTGATATTATTATTTTATAAATGTCTTTTTGATTTAAGCGCCTATGACTCCATGACATTTCAACCCATGTGTTAAGCAAATTGCGGACATTTGTAGACAAAGCGCCAATCTTTACGTAAATAATTTTATGTATGGCAAATTCTGTTAATATACCTTTTCAGCGCTTTACACCGGGATTATTATTGCTTAAGGGCCCGCTTTCCGCGTAAAGAATTTAGATTTGGGCAACACCCACAAAATAAACAATATTTAGTGTTAAAAGAATCCGACAGAGGTGTCTGAATTCGTATTAGGAATAATTTTGGGGATTATTTAATAATTTAAATAACGAAATTAAATTACCGACATCTATTGCAATTTTAGAAAAACAGAACCATTTTTAGTTAGCACTGAGCAAATTAGAACGAAGTCGAAATGAAGATGGTTCTCAAAATATGGGTTTTATTACGGATTTAATTAATTAATTTTTTTTTTAACCCTAGAATACTAAACATATTTTTTAGCCCATTAATGCTAAACTTCGCCTGTGAGGCGACTTTTATAAAAAAAAACCATATTTTACTTTAAAAAAATACAACATATTAAAACAAAAACAAAAACACTTTTATTACATATTGGGTAACAAAAAAAAAATAACACAATTCATTTTTTAAATACATTAAATATATTAAAAGCTTATTTTAAGATCATATATTTTGTTTCGTGGTATACAGAGATCTTTTACAAAAAAAAAAAATATCAAAAAAATTCACAATTGGAAATAAAAAAAAAACTTCTGGGTCTTATAGACCTGAGATGTACTAAGTCTATAAAAATATATTTCACAGCTTACAACTTAAAAATATTCATTGAGACCAAAATAAAGTTTCGGTTTTTTCCACCTACTTTTTTTTGTCGCATTTGCAACAGTTTGAAGACCGGTGTTCTAAGCAGTATGTTAACTTGCATTTTGCGCAGAAATAAATACTCATACGCCTCAATTTCGGGGGGCAGAAGTCACACATTGATCTTTTTCCCTTTTTTATGCATGGTTCATCTGAATCAGTGTCAGTATTATGACCAACCACGTCATGAATTGCAGAACGGACTCTTTTCTGCATACGTGGCCTTTCTTCCAAACGGATGGCGCACCAGTCGCTGCATAGGTTCTTGCTTAATATCTTGAGAAATTCTCTTCTTGACATTGGCTTTATTTTCAAAGCTTCGCAATTGGATACATAAATTACAAAGCTATTGAGTAGAGCCATATTCAACATTCCATAGAACATGCAAAGTGGCCAACGCCTAGTTTTACGGCTACAGCTTGAGTGACCACACATCTGGTCAAAAGTATCCACAGCACCTTTTGTTTCGTTATAAGAATGAATTATTGTCGGCTTACCGGAAACGGAGTCAACAGAAGGCTTGTCGTGCATCGTAGAGAGCAAAAGAACGGTCTTTTGAGGTTTTGGCTTGTAGCTAACAAGAGTGAGCTTTTCGTGGAATCCAAAAAGAGATGTCCCAACAGGGCGTGATGAATTATGTTTGAACTCTGGTGGAATTTCTTGCTTATTATTTCGAATTGTTCCAATAAGAGTAAGGTTGTATGGTGGTCGAAGCAATTGCTCAGCTAGCGGTATAGAAGTAAACCAGTTATCGGCAGTTAAATTACGATTTGTGCCATGTATAGTCTTTGTAAGCAGCTTACAATAGTAAGAGCCTAATGGTTCGTTTATAGCTGTACCGAGGTTTTTTCCCAAATACGGTGAGGCATCAAACATATATTTTGATCTAACATCGCACACTAAAACAATCTTTATTCCGTATTTGGCCGGCTTATTAGGAATATACATACGGAATGGACATCGTCCCCTGAATGCCAAAAGTTGTTCATCTATTGTCACGTATGAGCTTGGTTTATACAGATCTCTACATTGCTTGATAAAAATTTCCCAAATATTTCGGATAGGCGCAAACTTATCAGTTTTTTTTCTGTCGTCTCGAGTGTTACGATCATCGAAACGCAGACACTTTACAAGGAACTCAAACCGTTCACAGCTCATTGCAGCTAAATTTTGGGATCCACAAATCGTAGGATCAAACAGCTCATTTGTTGTCAAGTGATTATTTTTCAACGCTCCGCTCAAGATAAATATGCCAAGAAGCGCACGAAGCTCTTCTATTCTGACCTGTGATGTAGTAGTATTCTGAATTTTATACTTGGTAGCTGTTTGTATAATATATTCATTAGTCCGCAAAAGTACTTCGTCCATCAACTCCGAAGTAAAAAACAGTTCAAAACATTTCATGGGATCAACAATGCCCTTGGCGCCTTCTTTTGGGCCTGGCACAATATGGACTATGTTTCTCGAAGGAGTTCTGTTCGATTTTTGTTGTGACGAAGAAGGTTCTGAGGACCAAATATATTTGTTCTTTCCCCTCATAATCGATGCCGATGGCGTAATTATCCGATTCTCACAAGCCGGCTGCTCCCTATTTTGCGCCGTGGCTAAAGCTTCCTGAACATGAGTCGGTGTGGATTGTACATCGACATGAATTTGATTTGATACATGAATATTCTGCAAGTCATCGTCTAACTCAGTGACGTAATTGGGGTCATCCACACTGTCATCTGAATCAAAATCCGCTCCTAAATCGTCGTCCTCTTCACTTCCATCTACCGATATTTCCTCCAGCCATTTAAGTAGCTGCGCTTCAGACGTTGCCATTTCATAAAACTATAAAAATTATACTCAAACTTTAATTTTTAGCAAAAAATCAAAAAAAAAACCACAAACATATATGTACAAAAAAATTACCTTTAATGCTAAACTTCGCCTCACAGGCGCCACACGTGTCTGTATCTCAACAACGCAGCCGAGCAAATCCAAAAAACGTCTGTGCGCTAGCTCGTACAACACTCAACTGAGTTGGCGCGAGCGCATGCTTTGATACGAGTGAGCGATCAGGAGATATCACTCCAAAAAAAAATTGCTTCGCCTCACAGGCGATGTTTAGCATTCTAGGGTTAATTTTACAAAAAACATTTACGAAAGTTATTTGTATAGGTATAAAAATTACTTTACTTTACTAAAATACTATTATCACTTTTATAAAAGTAATTTATAACTTTTATAAAATCAATAAATATATTTTTACATCAATAAGGTTTTTCTTATATGGTTATCTTTATAGGGTGTCCGGGGGTAAAGTGCTCAAACTTCAGGAGGTTATTCTAAATGCTAGAAGAAGTAAAAATGAAATGGAAATTATTCGAATTTCCAAATTTTTTCCACAAAAATTTATTTTCCGTAGAAGAAATTGTTTTTTTTTCTATACAAAAAATTAAACTTTTTTACTCGAAAACTATCTTAAAACGTTGGAATTCCAAAAAAAGTGTTTTTTCTTTTTTACTTGTACTATCAATTAGAATCACCTCCCGAAGTTTGTGCACTTTACCCCCGACATCTTGTATAATATGCGCAATATAATATTTATACACGTGTAATATCTACTTTTGTACATTTATATAAATTATATACACGTTTACATTTTTATGCTCATCAAATTTATTATATTATAAAGATAGATAGAAAGATCCTTAGTGCTTCCTGAGGACTTACAAATCAGAAGACTTTTTTGTAATTATTTATTTATTCATATTTATATTGTAATTATTTGTTTCTCCCGATTTATTCGTATAACCCATTAGTCTACATAATTATCTAGCGGTTTTTCCATTACTTGTGCACTTATGTTAATGTATTTTATGACCGTCTTTGTGTTGCTTATATTTGTATCATGTTGTATCCCTCTATATTTTGTTATATATATGCACACATTATGTACTTCTTGTTTAGTATTAATTTGTACCCAGATGATGCTTAAGTAAAGCGAAACCGGTCGGTTCTTAAATTAATAAATATCGTGGTTTTAAAACAAAAAAGTATTTTATTTTATTAAATTATATTCCCCACAGTTTCAGAACTTTCAATAGCTTTTTTCCCTCGCCCGTTCATTATTTTTCTGGATTCCACGTTCGAGTATTGTTATTTGAAACAGATGGCCCATATATTATTATTACATATTATATTATATTTCGGACATCGTTGCATTGTGAATCATCAGAGGAGATCTTAGAGTAATATTGTAAAGTGACGTGTGTATTTGTGTACGTAGAAAGTTAATTCACAAATAAATCACGATCATATAGTATCCTCAACAAGCAAACTAAATTAATAAGAACTTGCCCCGTAATTTCTAATGTTTTGGAATTAGTTTTATTTCCCAAAGTACGTATTCTGAAAAAAATAAAATAATAATTTTTATAACTTTTTACTACACAATACATAAATAAAAATAATAATTAATTTTTATAATAAATTATCGTTTATCGTATTCTGAAAAAAATAAAATAATAATTTTTATAACTTTTTACTACACAATACATAAATAAAAATATGAATTACAAATGTTTATAATAAATTATCGTTTATAATAAATATAAGCTTGTAAATCAAATATTGTACTTTTTTCTTCTCACCTATCATGCGTTGAACCCTTTGGAGATATATTGTTTTCTTTGGAATACGAGATGTCTTTCGCTTATTTCCCATCTTTGAAAAAACAATATTTATGAACTGATATACGCTTAAAATTATCTTTATAGGTTCAAATATTTGCACGTAATCGCACGTCTGTATATCATAAAACGTTGAACGACACGTCTGCCCCCAAAGCCCTCGAGTTGGCGAATGAGCTTTGCAATGAAAGATAGGTTAATCTTCATGTCGGAGCGAGCGCGCTATAATAAATGTGATTTAAAAGCAATAAGCGTAAGAGACAGTTGTGAAAATATTTAATTAAACATGACTTATTAACAAAACAGCAAAAATTTCTTTAGAAATATCTTAAGTAGCATTTAAAGAAGCAATTTGAATTTTTTCATACCTGTAACTTGTAATATAACAGAAACAAATGTGTAAATAATAATTTTTGGAGCATACTTTGCAATTTTTTTCTATCGAGGGAATTTTATGTAATTAACGTTTCGGCCTTACACATATTCAGATAATATCTTGAAAAATAGCATATATTTTTTTAAGAACTTAGAAACTTAAAGTGTTACGAGAAACTTGTTATAAATCGGTAGAAATTTGGAATGCGGCCCCTTAATTATATTTTTTCTGAAATGTATTAATTATTTTGTCTGAGTTTTTAGTTTTCATTTCAGATCGTTTCCCTGTTCCGTCTACTCATGATATTCATTAATATTCATGATACAATAATGTAATTTATTGCGTCAGATGACCGGAAAAATGACATAAGGACACCGACTTTGTAGAGGCATTCTACAGTACCTACATACCAATATAATTATTTATATCCGACGGAAGAGTATACAAATAAATAAAATTATTTTATTCAACTATAGGGATTTAATTATTAAAGTTAACCCTAACCGGCTCAATAGATCAAATCAGCTCCATTTTCCCACAGAAAGGTCCCTGTTAAACGTCAGTTCTAGGTTCGGTTTAGCGTTCTATCAAAATAATATCAAATATGTAAAAGCCCGGCTGGGCGTAAAACCAAATTAAACAAAAAAACCCAGCGGCCTCAGTATTGCGTAGGAAAAAAGATAATAGTAGGTACCAGTAGATTACATTCCTGGAAAATACAACAGTATCGCTGTCAACAATTTGATCAATCTGATGCTCTTCGGTCGGATTTTTCGGTCGCGTGGATTTTAAAGGCGAAAGTTTAATGGCGTATTGTGTTTAATATTCTGAAAATATTTTAATGCAAGTTTGTCTTAAACGCACTGTAGAGAAAACCGCCACTGCATTTAACCATTGAAGATTACAGCAACAGTCTCAGCGAAAATATGAAAGAGATGAAATAGGAGAAGCTCAAAAAAGATAACGGTCGCAACTGGGACCTGATTCCAGATCCCCTAGTCCCACCGGGACTGGCGTCTACCAATTGGGACAACCAATTAAATTCAGTTATCCTTATCAAGCTCGTTTTTGGCTGTCATCTTTTTGTGATTACAAAGTTCTACATGAATATTATTTATAATCTAGATGGTGTCCGGATATACCCAAGGCTCATAGAAAAATATTTTTCAACGCACCCAGGGATATACTTATCCATTTTTAAAATATAATATACCTACTTTAAATCGTTAAAATGCCAACAATACTACCACATATCTATTATTTCAAAAAAGTCACCGGCCGCTGCAGTTCTCAAATTCTTGAATAATTCACCTGGGTCGGCAAAATTGCACCGATTTTCTTAACGTGCTTATAATAACCCTATTAAATGTACTTTAAACGGAATATTAAAGTAAGTAGGAATGATAAAATATGAACCATTTACGCATATAACCTGCAGAGAACGTACATGGTACGCGTAGTGGCTATTCTTAACTTAATATTAACTGTTCAAGGATTTTTCACTGGCAGTATCTAAATGGAAGAACACAAATAAAACAACACTTTTAAACCCTAATTATGACTATTTTTAAATAGCTTTCTTTGGGCTATTCGAATCTGCCATTTTATTCTTGCCTCTACCTACGGTGTATAGTAGGCAGTTATAGAATTGGTAACACAATTGGTATCTTTACACTGTTGGATTGTTTGTAATCTTTTGTTGTAAAAATATGCTTTATTCTGTATTTAAAGGTACTTGTACCGTAAATTAATAAATAAATAAATATTATTCGCACTTTCTCTTTTATAAATGTGATGTAAATAATAAGTGGAGTAAGTAGTGGTCCCAAAAAACTTTTTAATACATTCCCCCCCCCCCACCAGGGTCGACCCCCCCGCTCGAACCACAACTTAGTAAATGTCTACCTCATCCTATGCGAATTGTATTACCATTGTGTGCGTTTTATTAAATGGATCATTTATTTTTTTTGCTTGTTTTTATATACAATCCCAAAATAGTCAAAAGAAACGTACGTTCGCGAAATTTTTAAAGACATTCGACATTCTAGTATCTTTATTTATTTATTTATCCTGGGTATTTACAGATGTTCTCACTTACGTGAGAACTATCCAGTGACAAAAACTCAGTTAATTTACTGACAAAAATCTACAAATTACATACATACAGGTAAAAATGCAATTAAATACAGGTTACGTACAACTTCTGCCTTTTTCGTTTCATACAGAACGTGTGAGAAGGAAGACTTTTATGAGCGGCTTTTAGGACGACCGTGGATGACCTGGATGCGACTAGATGGTGTTGTTCCATCTTTCATGTGTTCGTATTTTTAATTTACTAAGTAGGTACTTAATTACTGCACACACTGTATACAAAGGATATTTTATTTTTATTACGTGTAAATGTTAATTTATTGCATTTTGCGATGTTAATAACAAGTTTGTTTAATTCGCAATAGACAAAGAGACGATTGAGGTCCTCTTGAAGTTTAATGCAGTCGTTGATTGATTTAATAACTAAGTATATTTTTTTATCATCTGCATATGCTAGGTAATTAGCATGTAAAAAATATTTGTGAATATCGTATATATACACATTAAATAATAATGGGCCTAAATGAGAACCTTGAGGTACACCGGAGGTCACAGAGAAGAAGCTGGACTTTGTTCCCTCAACTAAAACACTTGAAGTCTACTCCAAAGGTATGAAGTGAGCCACCGGAGTAAGTCACCATGGATGCCTAATTGTTTTAATTTTTGAATTAGAATGAAATGGTTTACCTTATCGAAGGCCTTAGAGTAATCAGTGTAGATTACATCTACTTGGTTTCTATTGTCCATATTGCATGTTAAATATTCCGTAAAATTTACCAAGTTTGTAAGTACTGATCTTTTTTGAAGAAATCCGTGTTGTTGGTTTTGTATATTACGAACAATTGTTGTGTAAATTTGATCGTAGACAATTCTCTCAAAAAGTTTACTAAATACCGTGAGTATTGAGATTGGGCGGTAATTTTCAATGTTAATTTTTGACTCTGTTTTATGAATATAGAAGATGATTTGCAAACTCAAATTCACTATTTCCATTTAGAGCCCTGCGATATTCTTTAGTTCTGACTTCAAAGTTTCTATTGGTTCTACCTTTGTAAAAGAAATTACAATCGTCACAATTGAGTTTTTAAACTCCTGTTTTTTGTTTGAATTTTGCTATCTTTATTATTAAGAATATATTTCTTTATTGTTATTAGTGTAAAACGCCAGTTGAATAGTACCAGAATTGTTTTTATATATAATTTTAGAAGTATCGTTATCCACAAGCAGAATTCTACGCCATTGTTTATTTCTATCTTTAGAAAGACCGTTTGAAGAGAATATGTTTAATTTTTTTATTTAGTATTTCAACTATCAATTTATTAGAATAACCGTTATTAAATGCTATTTGTCTTATGAATATATTGTTTTATGGTTATATTCTATTTGTTTTTTTCAGGTCTTAAAATACTTCACTATAAACATGTTAATATAAAAGCAGATATAATTAACAAGAATTTTTTTTCAAACTCTCTTTTAAATATTTTCCCACTTAACTGGTATTTCCCGTCTAACGATATTGTAATTCCTAATTATTATAAACCCAGCCTACTCTTACCCCTCCCCCCTTCTTCCACTTCTTCTTTCCCAATTGCAATCTATATTTAATTTTTGACTTCGGTGTATACACAATAAAATGTAAACATTATATTTATTTATTTATTGGACAATTTGCATAGCGCCGCTTTTGTGAGATATCACCTCAGGGGCGCTATATTGTAATAATCTACCTTTATATATAGATTTTTACTCTCCTGATGAAGGTGAATATATAATCTAACTTTAAACTTTAGATACAGTAACAATTGTAGGTAAAGAATTACCGAAAATGATTACCCTCCTTTTATTCATAAACACGGGTACAATTAATCAATATGTAATAATCTATTATTTAAGTCAACTTTGTTATAACTATCTTTAATTGTGACAAACTAAACGATATTGATTAAACTTATAGACATTGACGGTTGAAACACATATTTAAGCACTGCAAGTCTCCTATGAGCTAATTATATTAGGTACGATAACAGTTAATATCAGTTGTAGACATGTAGTCAATAATAGTGTTTCAATTGAAATAATCCATCACAAATACGTAAAATTTCATTTATTCAAACAACTGTCATTCTTATTATGCGTAAATTTAGCATGTTATTATTAATTAACTCCTTCCTGTTCCGTGTTTTAACAATATATATACTCACCCTCTCTCTGTGAATGTCCTAATATCTATCTATTAAATGTAACTATTGTTAATATCACTTAAAATGGGCGAAGCCCAACTAAGAGCCGCCCGCAGGGCCTAGCAGAAAAAAACCCGCGGAGCGGGTTTTTAACTGCTAGTATTTAATTATTGCTAAAAATATATATTATCGTCACCCACGTTATTGGAGTCTCGTTTCGCCTTAATGCTATCTATGCATACTTTTGGACAAAGGACCAAATTTGTATAATATTATTCCGTTCGTAATTAAAACATCAAATTAACAATCTGGCTTTCAAAAACAAAACAAAAAACTGAATCAAGTCAACAGGAAGAGATTTCAGAAAAAAAAACTGGAAAATAGAGAATAACATATGGGTACACACACACCACAACTAACAGAAGCAATATACTTCTTTGTTCATTTCTACACTAGAGGTTCAAATCGCCATGGAATAAGTAAATAATAATAAGATCTCAGAACAGGTATAATACCTAATGAGGTCTACATAACAAAAATAAATCATTTGTAACTCTTTTTCGATGTATATATTTTATTGTTTCTGTTACCTCCGCCTAAAATAAATATTGACTGTGGTTTGGTAAAATCCTTCAAGCCACAAAATTAAAAGTTTGATGACAAAAACGAATATGTACTAGGTGGACTCAACGGCTGAGGGAGCACGTTATCCTATTGATTGAGGACCAGACTCTCTCTGTGGGGTCATATACGACATAGGGAATCCTATCCTCTGAAGTGAAAGTTATCCAGGATTGTCGGGTCTTTAGGCGGCATGTAGGTTCAGATACCTACCTACTTGCATCAATTTTATATATTATGGCAATATTAATTATTACAATCCACTAATATTGCCATAATATTATGGCAATATTAATTATTAATATTCTAAAACGAAATATTATAATTGTAGGATTTGAGAAGCTGAAAGCATTAATAACAAAAAAATCCACAGGATCATTGCCTTTCAAAAACAAACATTGTCAATTTACAGTCGATCCGAAATTTACCCTCGGGATGAACACTGTTAGTAAACTGTTGAAAAATTACGACATCTTCTGTCAAAAAATCGAACAAAAGAAATACACATTTCACACATAGACTTATTAATTAATTAAATAATGTTTCTAGCTACTTTATCGCTCGTCTGAATCGTTCTCAGTTCTAGAGTTCATTGACCCATCCGAAATTAGTTTTTTTTTTAATTATTGGATTCAATATTTTGAGAAAGTTGTCAAAGTTGAATTTACACTATTGGCAATGGCGGGTTTACGGGTGTTCCAATCTACTTTAATCTATCTTATTTCATATTTCTCGACTCTAAATAACATTCCACAGGCAAATACTATGGACAATAATAATAATGATCAGTCATGACCATGTACTCTTAACCAGTTTTGCTAAGCGCATAAAAAAATACCTTTCAAACCATGCACCGATTTAACTGACTACTATCACAAAGAACTCATTTATCTGTGTAATTTATTCAGGACAGATCTAAGGTCAAATATAATTATTGTTTTGTAACAAAAAACGAGAGTTTTCATTATTAATATGCATAGGACATTGACCAGCGGCTAATAATAGAATAATATAGGTATCCGCTACGAGCAGTTTATTATACATTTACAACCGCTACGAAACGTACAAAATAAATTTTATTAAATACCACAGATAATTTTTTATGTGATTTTGATTGCATTTTTTCAAAGATCTGCTAGGTGAATGTATTATAAAGTATGGCAGCTATTTCGCCTTGGAATGGCGTATGTTAGTGAAAATTAAAAAATCGATGATTATCTGATAGTGGTATTATCTGATAATAACCGAAACGTTGCTTGAGATGGCTTTAGTCGTGTTTGGTGACTACATCTGAATAGCCAGGCACTTCCAAACTATCCTCTCATTTTTTCCCTCTCCCTTCAGCCTCCCAACTTACCATATTTAGGGAGACCATAATCTCACTTGTTCCGGTCGGTTATTTATTTATTTAATATCAACGGTATACATATACCATAAACAATGATAACATGTCACAGTTAAAATCGTAGAAATATTTAAAAAAAAAGAATTACAAATATATGTGGCATTTGATTGTGAAATGACATTAGAGAGTAAGTAAGTAAGTAAACAAGAGATACAAGTACATAAGTTTCTATAGTGCAAATAAGGTAGAATTAGATTAAATTAATATTGATTGAAAAGATTTGATAGCATAGCCCTCTTGTACCTACCTTGCATGCAGTTAAATAGATCTGCCACATCTGCGTATCTATTACTAACTTCATGCAACCTAGGTACAAGCGAGTGTTTGGAATACTCAGTCCTGATATTGTTGCATTTAAACAAAATTTTAGAACGACTAGCTCTCGTGGGTATATGAAATTCAATGAGGTTAATTAAATCAGGACTGTCTATACTACCATTTACAATTTTGAACATAAATATTAAGTCGGATATAATTCTTCGATCTGAGAGTTTTAATAAATTTAGATTTTTCATCAAGTAATTATAATTTATATTTTCAATGGGAATACCGAGTTTAAAATTAATGTGTCTTAGGAATTTATGTTGAATTTTTTCGATTGAATCTGAATGTAATTTGTAGTGGGGGGACCAGATTGAGGAGTTATATTCGACTTGACTACGAACCAGGGATGTATACAAAATTTTTAATGATGAAATATTCTTGAAACCTCTGGAATTTCGAAGAATGAAGCCTAGCATTTTCATTCCTTTATTATTAATATTATTTATATGCGATATAAAATTTAATTTAGAGTCGAAAGTTATCCCCAGGTCATTAATTTCTTCAACAGAGGTAAGGATTGAGTTATTGAGTTTATATGAATGAATAATTGGTTGATTTATTCTGTAAAATTTTATTGAATAACACTTATTTATGTTCAGATTAAGTTTGTTAAGAGAACACCAATCAATTAACCTGTTCAAATTATTTTGTAGACAGATACAATCTTCAGCGCTTTTGATTACTTTAAATATCTTCAAATCATCTGCGAAAAGTAACGCATTAATATCTTCATCAAATATATTTACAATATCATTTACAAACAGTAAAAATAATATTGGGCCCAAATGAGACCCCTGTGGTACACCACTGGTAGCTATAAATTGATTGGAAATGAACAAATTGATTTTTACAAGTAAAACTCTATCAGTTAGATAGCTAGCAAACCATTCTAAAAGTTTTCCGTCAATACCGAGCTTACGTAGTTTGATCAGGAGAATTTTATGGCATACTTTTTCAAAGGCCTTGATAAAGTCCGTATATATGGAATCGACTTGAGTTCTGTTAGCTAATGCGTTTGATATATAGTTTTCATATAACGAGAGATTTGTTAGAGTTGATCTACCCGACAAAAATCCGTGTTGATTCGGAACAATGAGATGGTTAATACATGGTGAAATTTTATCAAGTAATAGTTTTTCAAAAAGTTTAGGAATTACGGATAGCTTACATATTGGTCTGTAGTTAGTAACATCACTTTTATTACCCTTTTTAAATATAGGAGTTAGATAACAACGTTTCCAAGTATCAGGGAAGCACCCTGTGTCAAGGGATTGATTAAACAATAGAAAAATCGGCTCAGCCAGTGAAGTAATGCAATTTATCAGGATATTGGGATGTACATTATCAGGTCCAGCCTTTTTGTTTTTGTCTAGGGATTTGATTTTACTTATAACGTCGTTTAAATTGATGTGTATGGCAGGGATATGTAAGCTCTCGTTAAGCGACGAAGGTGGTATATAATTGTCTGGGATATCTTCGTCATAGACGCTTTTAAAATAATCAGCAAAATAGTTAACTTTTTCATTCATGTCAGTACTACTCTTTTCTTTGAAGTGCATTGAAAGGGGTAAACCTTGTTTGTTTTTTCTAAAAGAGTTAATGTGAGTGAAAAAGTTTTGTATATTAGAAGGTATAGAGTTTTCGATTCCATTTATATAATTGAAATATGAATTTCTTGATAGTTTTTTACATTGAGTTCTATAGTAGTGAAATATCTTATAGTCGTTAAGAGAGTTCGATTCTTTAAAGTTTTTGTGTGCAATTTTTTTACAGATAACTAGGTTAATTAGCTCGCCACTGAACCATTTTGGGAACTTCGCTTCCTTGAAGTGTGAAAGTGGTACAAAGCTTTCAATGGCCTTATTAATAATTTTGTAAAATAATTCAAGATTATAGTTAATAGTATTATTATGGTGAAGAAATGACCAGTCTTCATTTGCAAAATATTGATTCATGTTAGAATAGTCAGCTTTGGAGAAATTATAAGTTAGGTTAGGAAGAACAGTTGTGTCATCTGGTGAGTTATTAGTAGTGATGGTTATGCTTAGGGCGGGGTGGTGGCAGTCTAGGGGGAGAAGCTCGTCAACTGATTTAGCAATATGGACTGAGGTATCACTGCAGAATACTAAATCCAGCAGCCGATTATTGGTATTGTAGACTTGATTGACTTGATGTAGAGAGAGTAAGTTCGTCATATCTATTATTTCGCGGGCATTTTCTGGTAGGCTTAAGTTATTATAAGAGTCCTTATTCATCCAATCAATGCAAGGGGTATTATAGTCACCAAATAAAATTGTTCTGGCATCAGGGTATTTATTTTTAAGGGTTTCGAGGTCATCTATGTGGTTTCTGTAGACTGTGATATTGGATCCAGGAGGAATGTAGACACATCCCAGTAGAATTTTGCCTGATTTAGTTTTTAGTAAAACGAATACCTGTTCCACGTCCAGATGTTTACAAATTAATCGAGTGGATGGCAGTAATTTAGTAACGGATATAAGAACTCCTCCTCACTTATTGTGCGGTATTCACATGTAAGAGTATTATTCGGAACTAAATCAAGATCTACAAGTGTTAGGACGGATTGTTTCACAGAATTTGAACATTTCAAAGTTAATATTATTCAAATCTTGTTTTGTGAAAAACCTATTTAAGTTCTGTTATTATCAAAGCAGGGCCGGCCAAATTGGAGCAATCCGCTCCGCCGACTTGCCAAGGACCCAAAGTGCTGATAATACCTAACACCTAATACAGCGCCCTTGAGGTTTTTACTAGCGTCAGGCGCCGTTTGGCTCAGGGCCGGCCCTGTATGAAAGTACTGTGAAAGTATGAAACATCTTCTTACATCATTGGTAAAACCCGTTCATGTGAAAAATCGAAGATACGGATGAGTTTTTTATATTTAAGGCGCCATTTTATCAGGGACGGACTGCAAAAATACAGGTAATAAATATCACGAGTTACGGAATGTGGTTTCTTGTTGGGATTCCCCTTAAGACTAGATAATACCCTAAAATAACGTCGACGTATGTGAAGAAGCCGGCCCTGGTGTAATGGATAGACCTACGGTTCAATTTGCCCTTGCAAATCTCTAAAATAAAGTGGGAATCAAAACGAAATAAGTGATGAAGTCGTGTAAAAACAATATTCGGCGCGCGACCCGTTGTAATTGACGGACCTACAATCTAATCTGCCCTGGCAGGTCTATAAAATTGATCGTTCCGTTGGGTTTATTTTAATTTTATTACTAAAGTCTCCGATTTTTCTAGAGGGATCCCCCGGGCAGTTACTAATTCATCGTTTAGAAAAATAAAGCTGGTGCTTACCGCTAATTTTAGAGTAAAAAAACGTTTTACAAAAAATATTTTGAACGGTTTTTGTACCTACTGTTTTTATTAATCTTATTATAAATAAATTACATCCGTAGGGATGACACATTTATATAATCGTTACGAATTCGTCGGAATTAATTAAAATGTAAGCTTCGAGCGAACCCCGTTATTAGATTCTTATATCGCCTTAAATGTACAAACCGGTACATAACTCCCGCGGGATTCCGGTATAGAATGTAGAAATCCCGCAGTATCCCGCGAGATTTCTAAATTCATTAAATTATTTTCTCAATTTCTAAAATTTAACTTTACGTATCTATAAATACATATTCGTTATTGTCATCAAAATTTTCATTTTGTGGTTTGAAGGATTGTACCAAACCATAGTCGATGTTTTTGGAGGATTTAATAGACGGAATTAAGAGGAAACCCGGGCGCTGAGAAATTTGAACAATAGGTATTTTAAAAATCACTTGCTATTTCACTCTGCTCAGCGAGCGCGCTATCGATGTGTAGGTACCCACCCAACTAAGAGTGTGTGCGTGCATGTTACGCTCGCCTATTATTATTACTCCCGCCCCGCATCTCCCGTCTTCCGTCCTTCGTCATGTATCTTTCCGACTTATTTCTCCGTTACTGATTTTGTCTCGGCGTATAATCTCGGCGAAATGGATTTTGATAGGATTTCACTATCATTTAAAGATTTTCTTCCGAAAGGTTTACACACGTAATTTATAAATATGTATTATATTTATAAAAAGTAGAGGAAAGTCATTGTGTAATCAAGTGATTTAAAATATATTTTCGGGCGCTTAAATTGGTAACGCTGGCTAAACCTTGTGAGATACCTACATCAAAATAATGTACTACTAATTAATTGTATCGCTCTTACTTACTTGACCGGTCAGTGGCTGAGTGGGCATCGCGTTTGGGTCCCACCCGGGCGTCCCATGTTCGATTCCTCGGCTGGCTAAGTTCTCCATCACAACGCAAGCAATACCTTCCGCTTAGTGTGGTGGTAGTAGGAGTTTTTCAAATGTTAGGTTATTCGTAACCAGGGAATGTTTGTCTTTCTTTTAAAAATTAAAAAAAAAATCTCACTACCCATATAGGTACACCTACTAAAATATGTAGGTGCGTACATTTGAACTGCCTCCGTGGTTGAAGGGTAAGGCTCTTGGCTACGAATCCGCAGGTCGCGGCGTGCGCAAGTAAATTATATTAAATTAATTTGTGTCGTTTTGCTAAATTAATCAATTAAAAATAATATAAAATACTTGTTTGGAGAGATAGTTATCTTTTTTGTTTATCAAAATTTAACTAAACCATTCAAGTTGTTTGAGACAGGGAAAAGTATTAAAATAAAATCTTTATTTTTTATTTTAGTAAAATTCCTGAAATCAACAGGTTTTAATTCCCTTGCGATGTTTATTTGGCCAAAATGACCAATTTTTACCACATAAACATCGCAAGTGACCAATTTTCGATATAATATTGCAATTTTTTGTTCACTATTTTGTTTTACGAATCTTATTATTGTGTTTTGTTAATAGAGCCAACGCCAATGCCATTCGTTGAAATTTTGAAAATGACATGAACACCCTTGCCAATCACCACACTGCAAATCGGATGGTGTGGAGGAAACCTCCATTTTTTTCCACTCTACCTCCAGACATGTCGGGGTTCTGAAAATCGGATCATGAGTAAAAATGAACTAGTATTTAAATATCCATGTAACTCGAAAATAATAGAAAATGTCATGACTAAACGGCGCAATTTTTCCTACTGTGTTTTGTTATAACAGATCACCACGCAAATGGCATCTTTTAAAAAAAAAATCTTTATTCATTGTAAGTTGAGGATTATTTGACTTTCATGCTAGGTACATGTCCGTGTTACGACCAAATTCTGTATCGGGTTGCTACAGGGTTTTGTTATAATACTCGTCCAAATAAGTCGCGTCTCAACTTGAGCGCGCACATACAATAAGTCAGGTGGCTTCTTGCTGCTAACTCATCTCAGTCGCGTCGCGACTTGAGCGTGCGTTTAGACTGGTCTCCCGATCCGGCCTGCCACGCTACTGGCGGACCGATGCATATATCGCCAAGACCCGGACAATCCTCACCCCCATGAACCCGGGCACCCCTGCTCAAGTCACCAAACGTAGCGAACCACTTGGGGTGACCTATGACAGAGGTTATCCAATAAATGGTTCCCCGGGCGGCGGTACCCATAACCACCTCCCAAATTGAAAATTATTATAGTACTTGACGTATACAAATTGAATTTGGTCCAATTTTAGTAAGATTGGCAAGTATGGTATACTCGAAATAAGTCACTAAACCAAAAAAAAACTAATAAAATATATCAATAACTCGGGAAAAGACAACACTAGTTCACCGACAAAATTCGATATACTACGCTACATCACTTTGCTGTATATTTATTTGTCGAAATAGAAGTTAAATAAATAAAATAACAATATACATTATAGGTTATTGAAGAACTATAATATTATGCTAGTTACCCAAAAGTTATTTTTAAAAAAATTATCCATTTGAGTGTTTTGTATCCATATTGGCAATACGGAACGAAATCACGGATGTTTTTTTTACAGATATTATTTTACGTAAACATATGAAATTAAAGTAAGAATATTGGAATACTTCACCAAACAAACACAAAAGTGACCAAACGGAAAAAAATAATAAAAAAACATCGATTACTCGGGACAACACAACACTAGAATATCGAATATCGATTTATGACTACGTGACATCACTTCGCACAAATACATACATATTTATCTAAACCCTGTCCCCCCGACCATTACCTCCCGAATACTGAGCGAAAGGGACACATGCAGCTCGGGCTACAAATACCTAAATGAAATCTTCAAAATCGAGGTTTTAAATTCCCCATTTTTCTCCTCCAAAAGTTAACCGATTTTCATTTTTTTTTTACCTACTATATAAGAAGAAACTATTCTATGTCGGACCGTTTTGCTTTTTTTCAAAATATATTGTCTAGTTTGTAGACTGAACGTCTTTTGACTGCGTTTAAATCAGGCAATTTTATTGATTTTTGGAAGGTCATAACTTCTATAAGAAGCAATTTATCAAAAAAAACAAAACGTACCAACACGCAAGTCGCCGATATCTATTTTATGTTAAAAAAATATTTGCTCTAGGGTTAAAATCCAGAAAGATAAATGGGGACTACGTTTGTATGGAAAAATCAACGCCCGGTTACGTCTTAACGGAAACAATAAAATATATTATTTGTACAGCGGGGCACAAAACCCAGGTCATTCTGATTCTGCAAATTTCAAATTCCTGCAAAGTTGCAGAAATTCTGCTGTCGGCGGTACCTACTTCTGAAAAAAACCCCTTTCTTCAGACATTTTCGGTTTTCAACACGAATATTGCATTATTATTAAACAGGTTCTAAATCACCTACCAACTGAACCCAGAAATACATAATATAGGAGTCATTATATTTATTACATTGACAACATTTAAAAATCACTCTTTTTACTATTTTTTCCCTCTGAGAAGAGGTGTCGGATCACGGTCACGTCTTGAAGTGTTTTGTCAACCTCTTGAGTTTTTTAGTGAGTACCATTTTAGATTACATTCGATCAGGATAAAATTTTGCCAGAATACATATTTGAATTAGATTCAGTTTTCATCTTTAAAAGTGAAGTGAGAAGCAGAGGAAAGCTGGAATCGCTAAATGGGAAACAGGAAGCAAGAAGCAAAAAGTAAGAAGCAGCATGAAACGGGAAGCAAAAAACCAAGAAGTTATAAGCGGGAAGCAGGAAATAGGAAGCAAGAAACAGAAGAAGCGGAAAGCATGTCGCAACGGAAAACGGGAAGGAATAACTGGAAGCTGGAAACAAGAAGCAAGAAGCAGCGGAAAGTAATTGCCAAAAGATTCTACGCCAGAAGTTGGAAGCGTGAAGCCGGAGGAGGGAAGCTGGAAGCGGGAAGCTAGAAGAAGGAAGCTGGAAGCGTGAAGCCGGAGGAGGGAAGCTGGAAGCGAGAAGAAACGGGAAGCAAAAGAAAGAAGAGAGAGAGAGAGAGAGAAACGAACACTCAATCAATTCATTTAAATGAATTTTTTTTCTCAATCAAAAATGTGTAAAGAAAAAAATAACACAGAATATCAAGAATTTTACAAACTCATGAGAAATGGAAATCAATTTATTACGCCAATCTTTAAAACAACTCAAATGCAAAACCATTATATTTACCAAGCCATAAAAAACTACAATAATCTCCCTTCCGAATTGCGCTGTATTACGAACCAACAAGAACAAATAAATAAAATCAAACTTTTTTTCCAAAAAAACTTATATTAAAAAAAAATATATATATATATTATTATATATTTTACACATAACATAATATTATAACATTGAATCTAAGTAAGAATCGTGGCTCCCTTATCAGGCACAAGAGCTCCTCTTTTCTGATAAGGTACCTATACATGACCAATTATGAACCTTAATATTATATTTTGCAAAATATGTATGTATTAATGTAACCCATATGATCTATATTAAAATAATAAAAAAAAACAATAAAAAAAAAATTATTCCTGCCCATCCAATATTGGCTTATTAGGTTGCCACGTATACCGGTCGATTAAAATCCAGCCTCCTTCCCATCCATAGAGTATATTGAATCGATTGGATCCATATTGCATCGATTGTATCCACATTGTATCCATTGTATCATTGTACCACCTATCCTTCTATAATCTTGGCTGAAATATTTTCATCTGTCAACACAAAGATGTTTTAAATTCTGATTCGTGACATTGCAAACGTAAAATTGACCTTGAGCCTAGCAAATCCCGTTCCAATGAACGACCGTCCTTGTAAATGGTTTTATTGTCATAAATTACAAAATGTTCTTTCTTTTGCGGTAAGGTAATTGCAGATCGAAATTTAATAAATAATCAACGCGATGACGGTATTTCTTTATTATTTGTCTCCTTTATTTGTTTTTATTTACTTTTCAATAATTAGACACTTTCCTGCATCACAACAGAAACAAATCTATATTTCTATACAGTTGTAAATCAAAAATATCATATTTGAGAGTGAAAACGACGGTGTGCGCTAAAAAAAGTACCAAATGATAAGCGGGAAAACGTTTTGTAAAAAGGTTTAATTTTGTTTGAGTCCCGTTCTTGCTTTGGTTCTAGGTTTTGAAAATAATAATATTTAACTATTTTTACTATATCTATCAGGCCTATAGTATAGGACTTTTTGTATCTATTTTATATATCATGCCAAAAAGTCACTGTAACAACGGAAAACCAGAAAACCTTGCAAATGGCACAACGGAACAAGTCGCGTTTTTAGGAAAAAACGATTTTGAGGAAATAAATTAAGTTAGTAGTTAAGTACCACCTACTTATTTAATTAATTTGTTCTCTAATCGAGGTTCTATCGACGGCCTTAAAACTTCGGACATGGTCTATTAAGCTGTGGAGGTCTTATACTGTGTTCATTTTTTCCTATAAGAATTGGTCGAATTAAAATGATTTGCTATATTGTATGGGTATTATATCGGTAATTGAAAATCCACTTTTATAGCATAATAAACATTATTTATTTTAGCATTTAAGATTTATTTATTAATTTTATTATGGCTATTTGTACATCGAATTTTACAAATGTTTAATTTATCATTTATTAAAAAAAATCATTTTTTTGAATTTATTGCATTTTTTAATTAAAATGGCTCCTACAATCCAGCTTGAATCTATCAATTGGTGCAGAATTTGTGGTTTTCGTAATCTCATTACAATATTGTATTCTTTTGTACATTAAATTATTTTATGTATTGTCTATGTCCTTTTTTGGTATCTTAATTTCGTTGCACGTTCATGTATTATGTTTGTGAATGTCCTTTTTGTACACACTTTTATTTGAAATATGTTTTTGTAGTACGTTGTTTATTATTTTATGTATAAATATCATCGGGTTCAAGGTCAGCATCTGTTTCACTGTTAACCAATTTAGTTCCTTTAAAATTTTTGCTACCTTTGAAAATCTATTTCTCCTAAGTATTATTTTCATTGCTCTATTTTGGAGATGTGCAACTTATTTTGTTATCCATCATTACATTGAAAAAGAATCGTTGAGCAGTATTGAAGCAATAATGGAGTTGTTTATAGTGATTGTAGTTTTTATGGATTTGTTCTTCCCAAAAACGAAATCTTCTCTACAATTTTCTTTTGTGTAAACTCGGCATGATGGTTAAATGTTAGTTAGAATCTATTATAACTCCTAATTATTTCATATCAGTAACATTTTCAATAATTTCACCATCAATTTCAATTTTGATTTCACTGTATTTGTTCTTATATACAATTTTCATACATTTTGTCCTTTTGTATTTAATTTAAGTTTATTTATGTTTATTCAGTTAATCGTTAAAATAATTACTAATTCTTCATAGTTATCACTCATTATATATATTAGTGTATCATCGAAAAATAGTCGTACTTAGCATTTTGAATTGTTTTTTACCATGTCATTAATATAGATTATGAACAATAAAGGTCCGAGGACTGATCCCTGCGGTTTATTCTTCATTGGTTTTAAAAATTTGGTATTTACTTTTGTTACTTATTTTCGGTTTTTCGAATACTCTTTTATTAATTTAACGGATACAATTACCAAACCAATTTCTTATTTATATTTCTATTTATAGTTTCGAATGCCCTTTTGAAGATCCAAAAATATGGTCGTTAAATTCTTCGACGATTACATTTAATGCTGATTCACAAGAGTTATTAGATCTGAATCCTGATTGGTCTTGGCATAAAATATTTAAGTACTGCAAAATTTGTTATTTTATTATCTATTCAAGTATTTGTAGATATTTTGGTAACGTGTTGATTAACGGGTATAAAAGTAGATATTTTCCATGACTGTGGAAATTTTCCTTCCTCAATCGTCTCATTAACAATATTTAACAATGTAGGTCCAATTACAGGAAAAGCATCTCTTATTATACTACTATTTAATCCATCTGAACTATTCAGATTAGTCTATGATTCAGATGGATTAACTAATTTAATTTTGTTTATGATGTTAAAAAAATATTCTGAATTTATTTTTCTGATGACCAACAATTCTTCAGTGTCATAATTATCATAAGTGCGATTAACAAGAATGTTGTGTATTTATTTGTTAATTTAAGCGATGCTATTTTTTTATGTACTCATCGTGGGTTTTTTATGAGTATTATATTTTTGGAGTATTTGTTTCTCGCTTTTTTGTATTTATCCCAATCCACAGTACTATTAGTGAATCATGTTATTTTGAAAAATATATCTCTACGTGCTGAATTGTGCGTAATTCTTTTGTGTACTATTTATTTTTTGTTTCCTTTACTTATCTTTTTCTGGAACTGGAACTCCAATTTGTAAAATAAATTATATTTTTAATTAAAAGGTAGAGCAAAAATCTATTACGGATATGTGCTACTTTATTTACGTTTCAAATTATAAAAATAACGGGGATTAAAGAAATTGATTTTTACGACTTTAAAGGCAACTTTGGCAACTATTTCTGAGTTAACAATAAAAATTTCAAAGTTTGTTATTATTACTGTCAGGAGTCTTTAGAGAGTGGTTTGAATGGTAGAAGAAGTCGGGGACGCCCGAGGAAGACTTTATACATTATCTCTGCACTGGAATGAGATACGGAGTTGAATAAAAGTCGATATAATGTAGTTTTTTTAATAATAATGTGATATACAGTAATTAACGGTAGAAAAGGTCAAGGAAGACTTAACGCATTATCTCTGCACTGGAATGAGATACGGAGTTGAATAAAAGTCGATATAATGTAGTTTTTTTTAATAATTTATTTATTTATTTATACGCCCATTGGGCTTTTACATACATAGTTCATAAAAAAGTAATATTCTGAAGATTGCAAGTTCACAAAAGTAATAGAAAAAATACATATAACCATATCCATATAATAACAGCAAGTAAATAGTACAAAAATAAGAATATTCCTACTCCTAAGTTATACAGACTTAAATTAGTTAATAAATAATGTAAATGCTAGGTAGTGGCAGCAGTAACATGATACAATACGACACATAGTGTATGAGGCCTTTGAGTTAGAAAGCTAAAGAAATAATTATTGGTAGTATTGTTAACAGATATACTGCATTTGACTGGTTGTAGTGGCCTGCTAAATTGAGGGCGATCGGTCAGCCATTTTACATAGTTTATATAAAAAATATTGTGAAGATTCTAAATAAAGAATAGTAAAGCAATAATATAACATTAACCTTTAGACATATAAAACCAAGCAAAAAGCAAATCTAAACATGATAGTTTGTAGGTATAAACCTGTTTTGTCAATCTTGAAGAAATAATTTAATAAGAAGTGCAATAATTTTTATTGTTTTAATTTAAAAGTTCTAATATTTTGGTTTTAAATTTGGAAACCGATTGGAAATGATAGACATCGATTGAACTATATTTGTTTCCAAGTGTATGAAGTGCATAATAATGTGATATACAGTAATTAACGGTAGAAAGGTCAAGGAAGAATTAACGCATTATCTCTGAACTGGAATGAGATACGGAGTTGAATAAAAGTCGATATAATATAGTTTTTTTTTTTAATAATAATGTGATATACAGTAATTAACGGTAGAAAAGGTCAAGGACGACTTAACGCATTATCTCTGAATTGGAATGAGATACGGAGTTGAATAAAAGTCGATATAATGTAGTTTTTTTTAATAATAATGTGATATACAATAATTAACGGTAGAAAAGGTCAAGGAAGACTTAACGCATTATCTCTGAACTGGAATGAGATACGGAGTTGAATAAAAGTCGATATAATATAGTTTTTTTTAATAATAATGTGATATACAGTAATTAACGGTAGAAAAGGTCAAGGACGACTAAACGCATTATCTCTGAACTGGAATGAGATACGGAGTTGAATAAAAGTCGATATAATGTAGTTTTTTTTAATAATAATGTGATATACAGTAATTAACGGTAGAAAAGGTCAAGGAAGACTTAACGCATTATCTCTGAACTGGAATGAGATACGGAGTTGAATAAAAGTCGATATAATGTAGTTTTTTTTAATAATAATGTGATATACAGTAATTAACGGTAGAAAAGGTCAAGGAAGACTTAACGCATTATCTCTGAACTGGATTGAGATACGGAGTTGAATAAAAGTCGATATAACGTAGTTTTTTTTAATAGTAAGAATGTGGTTTACAGTCGTGAATGGTTTGGGTCTGGGAAGCTCGGTAAGACATGGCACGAGCAAGAGAAAAAAACGTACATGAATTTTAATTTTTCGTTTCTTAAGAATAATATTATTTCCACCTTAAAAATAGACCCAGTTTTCAGTTGCACTGGGATTTACAACCTCAAAACTATGCTAAGGAACCATTCAAACCCCGAGCAACGCCGGGTACACGTCAGTTAATGAAATATAAACAATGTAAGAGCATTTTGATATGCTTAAATTTAAATTGCATACGACCGATTAATGTTGGAACACAAAACTATGCTACGAACCATTCATAGCCCCGAACAACGACGGGTACACGTCAGCTAATGAAATACAAAATAAACCATACAAAACAATCTAAGAGCATTTTGATATGCTTAAATTAAAATTGCATACGACCGATTTATGTTAGAACACAAAACTATGCTACGAACCATTCATAGCCCCGAACAACGACGGGTACACGTCAGCTAATTAAATACAAAATAAACCATACAAAACAATGTAAGAGCAATTTGATATGCTTAAATTTAAATTGCAAACGACCGATTTATGTTAGAACACAAAACTATGCTACGAACCATTCATAACCCCGAACAACGCCGGGTACACGTCAGCTAATTAAATACAAAATAAACCATACAAAACAATGTAAGAGCATTTTGATATGCTTAAATTTAAATTGGAAACGACCGATTTATGTTAGAACACAAAACTATGCTACGAACCATTCATAACCCCGAACAACGCCGGGTACACGTCAGCTAATGAAATACAAAATAAACCATACAAAACAATGTGAGAGCAATTTGATATGCTTAAATTTAAATTGCAAACGACCGATTTATGTTAGAACACAAAACTATGCTACGAACCATTCATAACCCCGAACAACGCCGGGTACACGTCAGCTAATGAAATACAAAATAAACCATACAAAACAATCTAAGAGCATTTTGATATGCTTAAATTTAAATTGCAAACGACCAATTTATGTTAGAACACAAAACTATGCTACGAACCATTCATAACCCCGAACAACGCCGGGTACACGTCAGCTAATTAAATACAAAATAAACCATACAATACAATGTAAGAGCATTTTGATATGCTTAAATTTAAATTGGAAACGACCGATTTATGTTAGAACACAAAACTATGCTACGAACCATTCATAACCCCGAACAACGCCGGGTACACGTCAGCTAATGAAATACAAAATAAACCATACAAAACAATGTAAGAGCATTTTGATAGGCTTAAATTTTAATTGCAAACGACCGATTTATGTTGGAACACAAAAGTATGCCAAGTTTAGACACAGAAAACGCTCTTTTTACGATGTTTTATTTTACATTTCATTAAATTCAAATATAATGTTGTTTCATCGAGAAAAAATAATATGCTTTAAAAATATGAAAGATGCTCCGATTAATAATATTAATTTCGCAGACCAATTGCGTGTTCGTACGTAAATAAATTTGAATACTGGGCTTTTCAAGTCGGTGTTGTCATGTGGATTGCCAAGTTTGATGAATGTATTAAATTAATTTTGGGAAGTTCTGGGTTCTACACTATCCGCAGCTATAATTTCAAACGAGGAAAATATCTTCAGTTTTTAATCACTTCACAGAAAAATTGAGTGCGTAGGTATTTGTTGGTTATCTTCCAAGAAAATGTGCAACAGAATTTCCCATGGGGCCACAGCGGTTTATATAAAGTGTTCATTTTAATATTCATGTAATACTCCAATACAAATCATTATTATATTGGAATGATGGATTAATAGATTATTTCCAATATCGTGAGTATTTACAAAATTGAGACGAAAATTGTAGCGTATTGCAATAAAAGCGTAAGCATAATTATGTGCTGCAGTTATTATTTCTTTCAACTGATTTATGCATTTTTAATTCATTGTAGTTTTGGCTTCTAAACTTCAAGGTTTTTCGTGAAAGTCTACAAAATTATAGTCTGCGCATACAACGTACCTAAGATGTATTTAAATTAGACTATAATATTATTATGATTCATTTAAGTACATATGTATTTGTATATAGTTTTGCATTACCCAGTTACCTTGTGCAAAGACGAAATAGAATTTATGCCAGCGTAATATTTCAACGTTTTCTGAATGGTATCGAAAAATGTCGAAATCACAGCATCCCGCTCCTATATTAATCAAATACTAATGTCCAAACAAAGCACCCATACAACTAATATTATAACATCTTGCTCTGTTTCGTGTTGCTTTATTTTTAATTATATAAAGTATTTGTAATTAACAATGGTGATTAGGATATAAGAGACTCTTTAATTCCACAAATCAGCCTTGACCAATAAAATAAAAACTATAGAAGGAGTAGTGGAATTGGATTAATATGGGTTAATGCCAGTAAATGCAGCAAATTGATTGATTGATGCTTAGTTTAAATGCAGAGTTATTCACAACGTAAAGGTAGAGTACTTTAATAAGAATATTTTCGCATTTTAAGTTTAATTTATGTGCATGCTTTTTATAATCGATAAAGTCTGAAGAATCTATAAATCATCGATTTTTAAAATCCTTCTAATAAGTACTTAATAATTTTAACATTTGTTTGTTTTTATTTCATCTCATTTTAATAGAAATTACCAGTTATTGAGGGTGACGAGGTCATTTTGAATCAGTTGTTGATCGGAAATAAACTTAATTTTTAAGATCATCTGCAAAAAAGCATAATCATAGTTTAATTTTGAACCAAGGTCATTTATGAATATTAGAAAAAGCAGGGGACCAAGATTTGACTCGTGTGGTACACCAGAAGTTAAAAATATGGGGGGTGATTTGTATCCATTAATAAGCACTAGTTCTGTTGTATAAATATGATTTCACTCAGCGAAGTAGGTCTCCATGTATTCCCATTTGATCAAGATTTTTTAGTAAGATGGAGTGGTTAACTTTATCAAATGCTTTTTGTAAATTGCATCTGCTTGTAATCTTTCAAAAGAATTTCACACATGATAACAAAATTCCAAAATATTTGAATTGATAAATCTATGAGGAACAAACCCACGTTGCTTGGGACAGAGAAAGGGTTCAAAGTGTGAAAAAAAGGCGTGAGCATCATGCTAATTTAATCTTTACTTAAATTTAATCATTGAAGACAATATTAGAGACTCTCCAACAAAAGTTTGAAACTAAAAATCAGAAAAAGTATCGGTTGCATGTAAGAATGATGTTACTAGATGCGACCGATCATTTTTCTCTTTCATATTTTTGTTTCAGAGTAGCTAATATTGTCTCCAATGACTATTACAATTTGATGTTTTACTCATAAAATTATACAAAAAATAAATCTTACTTAAGTTTTTAAGAAGTTTAGAAGAGGAGTAAGCAATGTGTAATTTTGTCTTAATAAGGTACTTCTTTCATTTATAAGAAATAATGAACATTTTAATTTTGCGTAAAAAAATTAGAAGATAATTCAATCATTAGTAAGAATCAATTTATTGTTCTTTCTGAATCGATCTATAATTGGTTTTACTAGGCATTTGTCGTCTATAATAAATAGTTCTGATGTTTTCCGGTCGGCTGTTAGTATTTTTTTCCCAATAAGTATATTGTATATTGATGTCGTGTAAATGAGTCCATACAAGTAATGTAGGTAATGGAATACGTGTTTTTTTTCGTGTGATACTTTCAGTTAAAAAAACCCTGATTTGATTTTTCTTTTATTATTTGAATTATGTATTATGTTTTCCAGACTAGATCGCCAAATTTTAATACTTTAATAAAGGCGAATTTATTTAGCACAATATATTTTATTACAAGTAATAAGAAGTTTGCACAAAGATTATTTGAAGTGGTTTTGATAATTCTTACTGATTACTTACGGAAATCCGATTCTGCACATATCTGTATCTTTTTTAAAGCTAATTATATCATTACTTTTTACGTATAGAAGGCCTTGGATTTTAATCGTTCACTGGTAAATAAAAGTTTGTTATATTTACACTTATCAAACCAAGTGGAATTTCAAATATTTAGAAATCTGAAAAATACGTAATAAAAATAATAATACGATGAGGGAAACTGATTGAGATCCAAAAGAATTGACACGTGAAAAATGATTTTTCAGAATCCAAAATAATCACGTTTCAATGTGTGTATTTTAAAAAATGAATACTGATAACTTATTATCTACCAACTGGTATAAAATAAAGATTTTCACCTTATTGAAACAAATTATGAAAAATATGGTTTTTCGTAACGGTAATATCTATTTAAATATTTTTTTATATCTTCAAATCGGTATAATAATCGTCGTAGATCCATAGAACCCAGGTATGGAATGTTATATTGTTTGTATAGGTAGTGGTGGTTATTAAAGAATTGCTTTCCTGTGACCATATGTGATGGATGGAACATTTTCATCGACCGTAAAGCAACTACATCCTCCATAATGTAGGTGTGTCGATAAACGCTTCCATCGTCTGTGCACTTTTTGTTACTATTGCAATTATCTGGGTCTGATAAAAAAACCATAAAAATACAAACAAACCCGGTCTGTAGGTATAGACACTGCGGAAATGGTCAGTGACTGGTCCTGGTGGGGAAGCCCTAGTGTATCAGAATGAGTATGAAGGGGTGGGGGGAGGGAGTCATGGCCTTCCTCAACTGCCAAAGATTTACACTGTACTCGCAAACTCAAACAACCTTAAGTAGGTATATCTCCACTTTCAGTTTGCAGTATTTAAATGGCCCGAAGGCTGAACCACCGTTCATTGTGCGCCAGCAGCGTATAGTGTCACACAGCTCTCGCTCCGGACTAGCAAATCAAGATGCCCGCAAACACGCCCGATCTCTTGGACATTAGGGTAGAAGACCTAACCACAGACAGCGGCTCGTGTGGCGCGACATCATCGGAAGATGAATCCTGGATCCAGCCGAACAAGCCCAGGGAAGAACAGGTTCGGGTCCAAACGCCCGCCTGGTTTGCGAGCATCGCTCACAGACCGAGGCACGAGGACTTTATTCGGAAAGCGGTCGATATCATGATCGAACAGGCTGTATTCCAGGGCACGTCTAGGGAAAATAAAGTTACAGAATGGAGGGCCCCGGAAGAACTTACAAAACTACTTAAACTGGAACCGGAGACGAATCCAGAGAGCCAGGACAAACTGCTGGAAAGAATGGAAGACATAATCAAATACTCCGTTAAAACTGGACACCCTTACTTTGTGAATCAGTTGTTCTCAGCAGTGGATCCTTATGGATTAGTTGGGCAGTGGCTGGGAGACGCCCTGAACCCGAGTGTGTACACCTATGAGGTGGCCCCGGCCTTCGTCCTCATGGAGGAAGCTGTGTTGGCGGAGATGCGCACTATTGTGGGATTCCCGGGAGGTTTGGGAGATGGCATCTTCTGTCCGGGAGGCTCCATGGCCAACGGGTACGCCATCAGTTGCGCGCGTCACCGCTTTAATCCTGATATCAAGGTATGCTTCTTTCATCTTATTTTTTTCTCTAAATTGATATCATTACATTTTCTTATAAATATTAAAGATACTTCACGTGCCTTACAACCCAAATCAATAATACTCGTTAACATATTATTATTTCAGAACCTTATAAATGTTTGTTATTTTCAACATTAAAACCAGTAAGGGTATTGTGTAAATTGCATCGTGTTATATTATTAATTTTCACAGTTGAATGCGTTCTCAAAGTCATATTGTGACATTGTAATGATTCATGTCGTCTACTAGAATACTCGTATAGCTTGAGGGCACAATTAATTCATTCAAGAACACAAAGCCTTTGCAGTTTTTTTTCTAATTACCTCAGTAAGTACTTTGTTAATAATATAAACATCATTCCAAGGTAGGTAGGTACCTACGTTGATGTTAATTCGCAAATGCCCTTAATAATTACTTACTTAAAACTTACATCACACGATTCTGGCAATTTGAACTTTCATATTAATTGATTTAGTCTTGCAAATAAGAAATTGCAAAAGAACAACTTCGTCGTACTTTACAAATAATGTATCTATGAAAACAATGCCAATATTGCATAGACGACCTCCGCATTAACACATTTCTACTGCATAGTACTATTTGAAAAACTATTTGATAAATTATATTCTGTAAAATAATTTTAACAGGTTTCATAAAAAAAATCATAATAGTATCTAGTTTTGAGAACCTGGTCGAGGGGTAAGGCTCTCGACTAGCAAGCCGGAGGTCGCGGGTTTGAATCCCGTCGCGCGCAAGCAAATTTTATTATTAATTGGTGTTATTTCACAATTTATACATTTAAAATAATATATTGTTTACTTGCGGCACATTCCGGAGTGGAAGATAATCTCAGTATCGCCTTAGTGTAAGACCACCATTCAGAATTGAAACGTTGCTTGAAATGGCTTTAGCCGTGTTTGATGACCAGATCTGAATAGCCAGGTACTTCCCCACCTTCCTTTTCCTCATCTCCTACCGCTCCCCACTACCCTTCAGCCTCACAACATACCACAATTGGGGTTGCCATAGTCTCACTGGCTCCAGACAGTTGGGAGCAGTTGGGACTTGTGCGGTATTCACATAAAAAATATACTTAAAAAATAGTTCCTACCTATGTCCCTGAAAGCCTGAATTCTTCTAAGGTATGTTTTCGAATTAAATGCCACGCGTATATAATCATGGATCTTTCACATTTCATAGAGTGCTGTTAATAATTTGCAAACAAATTTTATTGACAAAAACAATAAAGATTCAATATTCTAATCATTCCTTCCATAGAGCTTGGATCTTGTGTGTTGTGTTGCTGATACCTACTACACACCCAAAAGGATTAGATACCCAAGCCTGAGGATCCAGAATATACAATTGACAAAATCTCCTTAAATCCCAAAAAAATCAGACAAATTATGAAGCAAAGGTGCGACTGAGTTCCGCAGAAAATGAAACAAATGGTTTGTTTTGACTTTCCAGACAAAGGGCGTTAATGCCTCCCCCCGTCTTGTCCTGTTCACTTCAGAGGACGCGCATTACTCCATCAAGAAGATGGCCTGCTTCATGGGCATGGGATCTGACAACGTCTACCTCATAAAGACAGACAGGTTTGGCAGAATCGACCCCGCCCACTTGGAGTCTGAGGTGCAGCGGGCCATCTCTGAAGGGGCAGCCCCCTTCATGGTATCCGCTACTGCAGGGACTACGGTCCTGGGGGCCTTCGACCCCCTACCAGAGATTGCAGATATCTGTGAGAAATATTCATTGTGGCTTCATGTCGACGCAGCCTGGGGCGGAGGGGCGCTGATCTCCAAGAAATACAGACATCTTTTAAATGGAGTTGAAAGGTAATTTTTTTTGTTTTTATTATTTAAATCCAAAGTAGGTACTACGGGGAGCTTCGATCCTAGAAACTAGTAACCCCATTGTCTCAGGTTTCTAATCAGAATTTGTAGTGTTATAATTTATTATATTATGATACTATGTTATTTGTTTCCATCGGATATCATTCAATAACAAATAATGTATGTACCTAGCGGTTAATGAACTCTAGGTGCTGTCTCGATAAATCAACTCTCATTGTTTAGACCTTGTTGTATTTAATTGATTGCTATAAATGCTACCGTCTGATCGGAACGTGTTTTTTTAGATGATATCGGACTAGGTAATTCCTAATTGGATTTGCACCCGATACAGTGGAAATACATTATTATCTAGTTATGTCGATCAAATCAGCGGAGAATGTTTGTGTTCTCGGGGGAACAGATGTATTTTACTTCTGCCATACTCAAGGCCAACCGAATGTTGGTCTCGTCAAGGAAACGCGTTTGAGAAGCATGACTGCTTGTTGGCACCTGCTAAAACACACTTTATCAATCGAAAGCTAACCAATTACTTGTCAGAACTTTTTTCTTAAGCGCATTAAGTGCCTACCTAGATGCCTTGAATAAGGTCAAGCACATGTGTGTGAGTAAAAGCAAAGCAAATTGCGGTAGGTAATTTTACTTACCTACGTATCTATATAGGTAACTAAGTAATAAAATCCAGTGCAAATTCGTATACATACTTAACTATGTAAACGCAAGACTCGTATCTCGATGATAATACTTGGTCGATGTCAATACTGGTATTTCCTGAAAGGAGAAGCAGCAACTGATTATACACAGTCCATGGACAAGACGATGATTGTGAAGTTTAAATTATTCTTATAAGTAAGCAGTATACTTTTAACCTTCGTTTTCGACATAATCGTATTTCTTATTATCATGATTAGACAACTATCAACTAGTTAATACTTGGGTATCTATAATTTATCCTAAACACCTACCAATCTAAAATTTATGAATAATATGACAAATACAGTGTACACTATGCCTACCTATCGTATATCGATTATCGATATTCGATTTCTGCAACAATGGGTTTCCAATAAACGTATTTGAAATGTTTTAGGGCTGATTCGGTGACATGGAACCCTCACAAGCTGTTGACAGCTCCCCAGCAATGTTCCACTCTCCTCCTGCGTCACCAGAACCTCCTGTCCGAAGCCCACTCGGCCAGTGCCACGTACCTCTTCCAGAAAGACAAGTTCTACGACACCAAGTACGACACCGGTGACAAACATATCCAGTGCGGCAGAAGGGCTGACGTCCTCAAGTTTTGGTTCATGTGGAAGGCTAAGGGAACCAGCGGTCTGGAACGTCACATCGACAAAGTATTCGATAACTCTGAATTCTTTACTCAAAATATCAGAGATCGTGAGGGCTTCCAGTTGGTTCTTGAAAAGCCAGAGTGCACCAATATTTGCTTCTGGTACATTCCCCCGAGTCTGAGGGGGCATAGCGAAGACGCAGATTACAATGATAAACTCCACCGCGTGGCTCCTAAAATCAAAGAAAGGATGATGAAAGAAGGTACCATGATGCTTACTTACCAGCCTCAGCATGATCTCCCCAATTTTTTCAGAATAGTCTTCCAAAGTTCTGGCTTAGAACGAACAGATATGATTTATTTCATAAATGAAATTGAGCGATTAGGGTGCGATTTGTAAATTATTTGATAGATTCCGTAACGATATAAAGAAGGTAAACCTCCCAAAAAATAATACTTTGTAAATATGAACGCATTTTAAAATAGTTGGTATTTTGATTATACAATATTATCTACTTTAAAATATGCAAAAATAAATAAAAATTGAGGAGGAATCTGACAAAGGTGGACGGAACAATTTTAAGGATGGTACCTATACCTATTCATTAAAAATCACTTTATTTAAGACATTTAAATTATTTAATTACTTACTTTAATTTATAGGTTATGTAAATATATGGAAATGTATAATAATATAATCTCTATTATTTGTGTTATGATTTTTACTGTTTTTTTTGTTATTACATCAATATGTAATGTTGCTGTTTTTTTCTGAAAACAAAAATTATTTTTCGTTGAGAATTTATATAAATTGAAGGAAAATGCATTTTTTTTCAATAAACACATATAGCATAGTAGATTGGTGCTAATTGATTACATTTCTATAGTTCAGAGATCAGAGTTTTTACGGTATCATTGCGTTTATCCTCATAGATTGATAGATATCTAGTTACCTATCTAGGTACTAATCCAGATATGGAAAAAAATACAGTTGTATATTTTATACGCATAAGCGTCACGCTGTATAAATTTATCGTACTTGCAAGACTGTGATACAGTGTATAATGCATAAATAAACCGTATAATGGTAAATGTGAATTTTTAGCCGACTGCATGGGTAAGATTAAAAATCTGTAACAAATGTGCTTTTTTACTTGCTTCATATAGGAGGCCCTGAGGAAAATAATTTCCCTCGTGGACTATGTCATCTTTGGGGGATGGTGTGTGGCATAAATAAACCACCCACGTGTGTGGGGAGCCTTTTTAAAGACGGGAAGGAGAGGAAGATCTGGGAAGATATGAGGGGTGGGTAGGAATCTGGGGTTCAGTGTTTCCAGGAGTGACGGACGTCTGAATCCATCCATCCCACCGCGGTACAGGGCGATGGTTCGAGAGAGTCCTGCTGGAGAGGTCAAACGGACTCCCTCAACCGGCCTCTCTCGATCCGGGCCGCCACGAATACGCTGCCAAGACGTGGACAAACCTCATCCCATGAACCCAGGCACCCCTGCTAAGTCACCATACGTAGCAAACCACTTGGGATGACCCATGGCAGAGGTGTTTGTTTATTTATTAGGTACCAAATAAATATCCATGTAAGGTTTACGCACTTTTACTGTGCCTGTCGCACTAGGGATATATAGGTACTGTGTTATGGCTGTGTCGAGACTTTAACAATAAACATGTTCTTCAATTTTTCGATAAATTGTAAGCAAAAATATTTGACAGAATTAAATCAGTTTGGAATTGGTAACAATAATGGAATTAGAGAACTTTTATTTTAGATTTGGGTGAGTTGATGAATGACTTTTGTTGATGATGATTATTATACGAGTATATTTATTCACCTGTACCCATTTAGGTAATTATTCGGGATCGCTGGCAACGCCTAACACGATTTTTTTAAAATAAATCCTTTTGATTTTAGGTCAGCTTAGGTTTGGTAAGGTTAGGTTAGCTTAAGTAAGGATAGGTTAGGTTAGGTTTGGTTACTTTAAGTTAGAATAGGTTAGGTTAGGATTTAATTCTTAAAAGGACTTTAATTCTTTTGTCGATTTTTTCCAAGTAAGCTATGTATATTTTGCTAGTTATTTTATGTTTCCAAATTTCTGTCCTATTCTCTTCAGTGATTCCGAAGTTTTTTTTTAATTTGAAATTTAGTCTGAACCTGTCTACATCAAAAATTGAGCATCTTTCTAATACGTGGGTGCTATCACACCGATGTTTTTTCACACGGGCATTTGTCATCGTTAGAGACACCCATTCATAGCTTTAATTTTTAAGGAATGTAGCATTAATTATTGAAAAAATAGCTTTTATAGTTTTAATTTTGCGTTTTGATAGCGTTTATAGCTAAATAGGATAACGTCAAGGAAAAAGTAGGCAAGAGGGGAAAAACAATTAAATTAGCAAAATCACTTGAAACATGTTTATTGTATTATTGATTGAAACTCAACATGGCACATGTTTCTACAGTGGAGTGTGTCATGTTCGTTCTACGATCTATCAATACAAGATTATAGCGACCTAAAAATCTTTCTGCGTCAACACTATTCACAGATGCTCACACAGTCATCAGAGCTGCCTCAGCAAATTCTCTGTGAACAATTTTTACAGTTAAGAGTAGCTGAATTATGTCTACCATCCCTCACTTGCTCTACAAGCTGTCTTTGAAAATAGCTGTTACCTTCCAGGAATTTACTGTCATCAACGACAACAGGTTTGAATGTTGGTGCAAGCCTACTTTTACTTGCTAAAAGAATAGCGTGTGATCACTGGACATTCTGACCTACAATCGCAGGATTGAACATTTTACCTACGTGCTCAAAAAATAGATAAGTGCTGTTGTCTTGACGGTTCAGCATATGAGATGCCAGTTTCACAGAACTCTTCTGACAACTCTATCTTATTTGGGTTAAGACAACCTGGTTCTTTACCCCCTGAACAGCCTTTAAGGTTCGCTAAAAACACCATTTATCGCTTTGATTCGCGAAAATATCGTTAATGCTATGAATGGGTGTCTCTTTCTAGTCATCATCTATTATCTTGAAGCGTTTCAGGTATTCTCAATTAAACATCAATGTCCTATCAACATCTGTGTTGCGTTAAAGCTGTTTTCCGCGTGTTTCCTCTTTTGAAGTGCCGTGTTTATATTTAGTAAGTGTTTATTTGTGATTTTTCCCGTGCTTTCCTCCATGTATCCATTATTCCATTTTTGTTCCGTTTCACTCTTTAGTGTTATTTTCGTGAAGCTTGGAGGTACCTTACTGTAGTCTGGACGTTTTTTCAATAATCTTCCCTTTTTCGCTGCTGAATCTGCCTTTTCGTTTCCTTCTAATCCTTTGTGCGAATTCCATCAGCCAATAGGAAAGCCTATACAGCCCGCATCACAAGATATGGAGATGAACTAAATAATCCAACTTGGTGTAAACTTTGCGTACAAGCTTCTAAAGTCGTAGGAGAAACCAATGAAGAGCGTATATTTTGTTACTGGGGTGTTGTTGTAATTTGAATACCAAGCCGTAACCAAACCAACATTTTTTGCTAAACCAGGGTCTGAATCAGGTAAAGGACTAATAAATAGCACAAAATGATTTTTATTCACATTTTTACTTTTTGGATTCTGTACACTACATATTGAACCAAAGCGGGAAACGTCCAAATATTTACTATTGGGCAAAAGTATTATGAATTTACAAAATTATTTATATAAAATAGTATATAGTTATGAACGAAAGCGTTTACTTTGTGGTTGGACACTAAAATCAAATGAAAAGTTATTTTGTTTTCAACCACTTTGTTAGGTTTATGGCACAGCATGACAGAAAACTAGTCAAGGAAGAAAAATTAATAATGTATAAAATATAATATTAAAATAAAGCGAGAGAAATCATAGAGACGAGGACAGAGCTTCAGAGAGGGTATGGTGGTGGTGGGGCAAGGGAGGGTGGGGGTTACATGGCTATAATATTAATTTATTTATGCCCATTAAATAAGCTTTTACATTTTCGCGTAAATTATTATTTACGAAAATAATATTAAATATCAATATTTTTCAAAATCATAAATGCAAAAAGTTGTTGTTTATTGGCATTAAGTTGAATCAAGTGTTTTTTTATGCGTATTAAAAACGGTAGTGTAAAATTTTACCTTTGTTTTTTTCCCAACTGAAATTTTTTTATTTTAATTTTAATAAAAAATATTATTAACGTACCTAACTACTTTTGATGCTTCTATAAACACCGTTCAATAAAAATTTGTGATCCGCTGTAGAGGTAAGAATTGTCTGAGAAAGTACAATGGAATTTTTTATGTTTAATATTGGCAGTATTGGCACTTGGCAACACTGCTCATATTTTTCCCGATCTCGAAACGTCGCAGGTCGCGTGCTGCCGTGCTGCAGAAGAAAGCCAGAAAAGGGACGCCATTTTGTGAACATTCTAATATTAATAATCGTGTCAGTCGTGTCGTGTTCCATTTAGAAGGTTGTGCACAACGTTTTGGGTTTGTAATTATCAGATTTAATTGAAAACAAGTGTTTTATTCGGTAAGAATAGTTTTAGTTATAATAATTGTGTTGTGTGTGCTTAAAATCACAATCTGTATAAGTATTGCGGTCAGAATTATGTAGTAAACCAGATTTAAAATTGGTCACTCTAAACATAAACCATGGCTGACAAGGGGGCGAATGCCCAAGTCAATGTACAAGCCAATAATGGAATGCAGCAGAACACCTGGATGTACAATATGATGTATCAGCAACCATATGGATACGGGGTTTATCCGCAGTTTAACAGTAATTACTATAATCAGATGGGGTATAATAATTTCGACCCCCAGCAAAATCAAATGAATAATCAGAACTTCAATGGTGTCGGTAATGGACAGATGGCCCAAAATAAGGATATTAAAAATACCTCTTTGCAAGGCTATCCTCCTCTTCCTCCAGGTCCTGGACCTCAGGGGAATCAGTCGTTTTTCAATAATACACCTCCAATACGCTTTAACATAAATCCTAACAATGCCAAAAGGGGGCCCGGCTTCCAGCCAAACAATCCTTTGGCAGGGAACAACAGCGGTGGAGCCAAGAAGAAACGGAAAAGGAATAGGATCATGCAGAATAATAATACCTTTAATACTACTACAACTGTAGATGAGCTTCCTCCCCTCCCCACAGAAGCGCCTCCTTTACCACCCTGCCCGCCCCCCTTGGCACCTCCGCCGCCCCCTCTAGAGATTCCTTCCCCACCTCCTCCACCTTGCATCACTCCTGTTCCCTCACCCTCCATCAAGCAGAACAAACCATTGCTTCCCACACCCATCTCCGTCCCCATTCAGAAGCCCAATGGCTTTGACAATCCCACGGGGGCCTGGCCGGAGAGCCTGAACAAGTACATCATGCGTTGCTATGAGAAATGCAAGACCGACTTTGATCGGGATCAGATAGAGGTCTGCTTGAAGGGTCGGATCACAGTGGCTGCGAGCCGGGAAGAGCTATGGATAAAGAACTGGGATGAGGAGCCAATCCCCAGTGTGCACAGTGAGAGGAACAACCTGGCCATCAAGCCGGTGGTGCCTGTGGCGGGGACGCTGGGGCAGTATCAGCAGAAAAACGGGTTGCAGGCGCGCCTCAAGGGGGCGTCCGGCCGCCCACCCCCGCGCCTCTCCCTGCCTCACCGCCCCGCTGCCCGCTCACGCTCCCCCACTCCAACCAGATCTCGAAGCCCACACCGAAGGCGACGCAGGTACGTACATCAACAATTCTGATTTAAATTTGCTTACCAGACTCTAACAAAAAATTGTCCAAACAAGTGAATCTAGCAGTCCACAATGGAGTGCTGGTAGGCAGAGAAAGGATGAAAGTGAATGCTGTAGAAATGATATCCCTGAGACGTTTGTGTGGTAAAACCATAAATGATTGTGTGAGAAATGTGGAGATCCGCAAAGAGTACAAGGCTGAAGTGGTTTGGGCATATATAGCGAAAGGAGTGTAATGAGAATATATGACGCAAATGTGAATGGTAGCAGAGACGGGGACGTCTGAGGAAGACCTGGCACGATCAAGTGAATCAAATACTCGAGTCGGGCCATGTCAAGAGTCAGTCTAATAGAAAAGTACGTATGAATGTGAATGAGGCAAGAAGTGTGTGACAAGACCGAGTAGTTTGGCGGTCCATCCTCTCTGCCTACCGAAACCGAACCTGAACCGGCGTGATGGTTAGTTAGTTAAATTTGGTTACCTCCAATAAACCTGATCTAAACATTCTGAGCGGTTATGTAACGATATTATTGTTTTCTGTTACAGCGACAGTTCATCGAGTGCCAGTGATGAAAATTTCAAACCTTTAGTCAAAAATAATTATAAGAACAAGAGCCGGGGCAAAATAACTGAAAGGCTCGGCCTGGATATTAATAAGAAAAACAGAAATAACAATTTAAAGGGGAAGACGCCAAAGAAAAAGCCTAGCGTTGTATTCTCCCCGGAATTCACGGCAACCGATCGACTGCAGCAGCGTGCGGCCCGGTTCAACAACGGCTCGGCCAACCCCGTTCCCAGCATCGCCAGTTCCCCCCATCCTAACTCCAAGCCAAGAAAGTTCCTCGATGTGTCTTTCCATAATCAGATTGTGGAGGACACAGCGGGAGAGTTTGATTGGACGGAGTTTCACATTGTAGGGACATGTTCAGACCTGGAGAAGTCCTTCTTGAGACTTACCAAGGCTCCAGCATCCTGCGAAGTCAGGCCAGTTAGCTTGTTACTGAAATCATTGCAGAATGTCAAGGATCGCTGGGTGGCCAAGCAGGATTACCGGTATGCATGCGATCAGCTGAAGTCTATCAGACAGGATCTCACAGTAAGTTGTTGATCACACAATAGGATATTTTCATAAACTTGGATTTAATGTTTATTTACTAAAATGTAAAAAAAATTATATTTTCATTCATAAATGTGGGTGGGTGGGGTCGCTGTGCTGAATCTATTATCAATCCAGTTTATACAGTACAAAAACCAATTTTGAGAATAATGTTTAAATGCCAACCTACCCACCCCTCAAACGAACTATTTGCCAAAATTAGGGTCTTAGAAATTCGCCAGTTATTTACTAAGACAAGCTTGTGCTACATACGGAAAAATAACCTGCTGATGTCTCCACAACATCAAGCACACACCCGCTTTTCACCAAACCTGGGATCATCATTTTGGCAGCATTTTAAATCGTTGCACAAAATTTATTCATCGTCACAAAAAATTTCCCTTATCGTAATTTTTTACTTATTATTTTCGATAAAAAAACCTGAAAATACCCTGTAACTTATTTTAAATCGTATATTGAGCTTTGTTTATGATGATATTAATGTAAATTCTATTTGAACAGGTGCAAGGTGTGCGTGATGAATTCACAGTCCAAGTGTACGAGACACACGCACGCATCGCTCTGGAGAAGGGGGACCATGAGGAATTCAATCAGTGTCAGACCCAGCTGCGGATGCTGTACTCTGAGGTTCCTGGGGTCGGAAAAAGGACAGAGTTTACTGCATATAGAATACTTTACTACATTTTCACCAAAAATACCTTAGGTAACTAGAAATGCATAATTTTCACTTTCCTAATGCAGCTTACTACTCTTGATCATTGCTCTAAAGCAGTTATCTGTAATCATCCTATGTTTTTTTAGTGGAGTGAAGCTCCTTGCATATTTATTTTTCCAATGTTATCCATTATAATGCTTTCATCCAAGAATATCCTTTAACCAAAATAATTGTTTATATTTTTTAATATGACTGTTTACAGATTTAACAACAATCCTTAAAGCATTATCACTTGAAGAGAAACAAGACAGTTGCATCAGCCATGCCCTGAAGATGAGAAGTGCGTGGGCCACTGGAAACTTTCACAGGTTCTTCCACCTCTACCAGTCTGCCCCCCTCATGGCTGGCTTCCTTGTGGACTGGTTCATTGAACGTGAGAGGAAGGCCTACCTCAAGTGCATCATCAAATCGTATGTTATATTGTGGATAAGTCTACACTTCATTACTCTTTTGGGCCAAATATTTTTTTAACACATCAATTTCTTTTTAAAAATATTCTAGTTTTATATTTTTGACGCATACATATTTACTAATTTTAAGAAAGCTATATGGAAAATGCTTAATTTTACTAATTCCTTGTGAGGATTGATGTTAACTGGCTGACACATAAGTTCTATCACATAATCTCTCCTATCACAGCTGCTTCTTTGTGCTTCACTTCAAATACTGGAATGGTTCGCATAAGCTATGATGACTCTTTATTTTAAATTTGAATCAAAGCTTTGCAAGTTAGATCAAAGCCTAAGACATGTTACTCTATCCGCATCAGCGCTTATTTGGGTGTGTCACACTACGCTATAATCTTCCTAACTTCAATTGGGGAACTGTCGCTGAGTATCATTTCTTTGTACGGGATCGGCCACCTTGACAGCTGACGGCTGCTCGATCACGGCACTCTCGTAAATTGTTCTGGGGTCGCATCATAATATTGCCTGGCTAGCAGATCACGGCATATCATCGTCGCCACTCCCACACTTATAACACATTATCTATCAAATGCGACTGGTCTGTATGGTGTTGTAGGGTGAGCGATATGGTGTTATAAATAAGCCTTTAATGCGTATAGCTTAATGTGTCTACACCCTTACACATAAACCTCCCTTTTCATTTAAAAAAATATATTTCTTATAACCATAATTTACTCTCCTTATGCTAAGTCCACCCGCTCACGGGGCAACTGAAAAAAACCAGTTGGCAACTCCGGTTGCTATCCCGTGTATTTCAATGGCGGTTTGCACACGGCGCAAGCAGTTTTCAACGGCGACGCAACCAGTCACTCACAAATCGCGTGCGCATTTCAGTTGTCCATAGATATGTCAGTTTTCATGAAATCAGCTTTTTGTCCATGCCTCAAGAGCTGTCTCAAGCTCTACAGTTGATATTTCTTTCTATAAAAGGGTGAACCCAAAATCTTCTTTTTAGAGGATTCTGCCTTCGCGAATAGTAACAATTAATAATGACTGCTTCATCATCACTTGATTATGCAGGTATTTTTTAACGCAGTGACAGTTGAAGTGTTCTTCTTCATTCTATTGTTAAACAAGTTTAGATCATTTTTGAAATGGTACACTTGGGTTGCGCCGTGAGAGAAGCTCGACAACCAGTTTGCAACCGGTAGTTGCTAATCAGTTTCAGTTGCCCCGTAAGCGAATGGACTAAGCATCAAAATAAAACATTTATTTTTATGATGTCAAAACATTACTCACATTCTTTGTTAAACATTGAGGCTATAAATAATGCAATCAATGATTCACTATGTATGGATTTAAATGAATTGAATGAAATTATCTGGGGCCTGATTCCCCGAACTTCCACATCCTCTGTTTTATGCAGTTCTGAGATTGGATACTGCACTTGTTTATTTTTCCCATAGCAAGTGGGTATTGTAAACACTTGCTGAACAAAGTTTGAAATTTATCATAAAAACAGTGGCAGCTTGTGTTATTTTTCATACTAAAAAAATTATGCAAAATCTGTTTATTTCTTTCCATAAGTCGTTTTTAATCTGAATGTTTCAGGCATCTGGTGACACCCTCACTATATTTGCAATTATTCATTGAAAAGGTGACTTCGGATAAAAACAAAATTGTTTTTGACGACAATAATAATTTATTTTTTTAATGTTAATTCCCTATTACAAAAAGTTACTAGCCGCCACTGCTTAAAAATTGAAATATTTTCTGACGAGTTGAGCCCCAGGCTTCATTCTCTGTATGACCATTTCCCCCGTCGTCCCATGGGTTGGTAAGCTATCGACATAAACCAAATGCTGTAAAACCCTGTGCAGAAAAGTTCCACACTGAACTGCGCTGCAGCGCTACCTCATTATAACGAACTTAGTTTTGTGTGCAGGGTCCTACAGCACTCGGTTTATGTCGATTGCTTACCGATCCGTGGGACGACAGGCTCACACATCTATTTCCTTCATGCAATGTACATCATCAATTCTATGCTATGTGGACTTATAATATTCTTCTTAATGTTTAGCTACCGACAGAATGTTCCCGTAGAGTTTTTGAAGTCCGAGATGGCTTTTGAGACTGAGGAGCTGGTGTTAGAGTTCCTGGCCCCGTTTGCCCTCACTTTCTCCGATGAATCCAGACAACAGTTAGACTGCAAAAATAGCATGGCCAATATCGGCAACATTTAGAGGCTACTCACACTGCCACTACAAACTCATTCTGTAGTGGTTCTGTAGTCCAAACTCCTTCATGACACCTCAATGTCATTCCATCTTTAGTTGGTTTACATATGACAGCATAGCTTTTTCCATATTGAGCTATTTCTTTCAAGTAATAATAATAAATAGAGTGTACGGTTCTAAATCAATGTGAATGTAACAAACAAAAAATGAAAACTATAAAAAACAGTAGAAAGTGAACAGACACAGTGTACATAGACAATACAGGACTAGTGGACAATTTAAATAATAAATATTCAGCTGGTTATACAGCTGTTATTTATATTGTATTTACTTATGGTTATAGATCAAGATGTTATGTCTTGTGAGTAATAATAAATTGTTATTTATGCTTAACAATAATATAATGACCTTGTTGACACAAAATAGCAAACATATTACATAGTGTTGAATATGGAGGACACAGGCAGAAAGGAATAATAAGAAATGGACATTATTACAATTACAAAATGAATATTCGAAGAGAAGATTTCCATAAGGGAAATTCAATAAACGATGAATACTGCTTAATTACACAAAATCCCTAAATTAGGGAAGATCAAACAGATTTGAAAATTAAATCAAAGAATAATATTAAAGCAGTCAAATAGTGAAAAGATAGATAAATGTGCCTTGAAACATTTCTGGAGAGAATTCAAATACATCTTATCAAAACAAAAGAAGACATACATAATAAAAGGAAAGAGAAAATATTTTCAAGCTCGTAAATAATAATAAATTTTTATAAGGTTATGTAATGAAAAACGTACAATCTTCCTAAACATCGAAACTTCAAATTCTGCATAGGTAGTGTAACATTTGCCTGAGCAATGTTTTTTGTTTTGTCTTCGTTCCTTTGCCGCAAGACGAGGGGTATTCCATTTGCATAGGGTTAGTTCTCAATAGGGAGGCTTAATTTGTTACTTCAAGCTGCTCATGACCATGACACCATTCAGCATCACCTATGGACCAGCTACTGCCCGGAAGCTGTGAGATGTCTCCTGTGCATCTTTCGCCCAAGCACTTTAAGTTACTTCCTTCTCCAAAGTTACTCCTTTCATGCAAAATGTTCTACACTTATTTTCCTGTGTCGTTGTTATTTTTAACTTTTTTTTTAGGTTGTGTTATTTAATTATTTATTGCTTCCATCTTAGATCTTGTCTAAGGTGAGAGCAAAGTCAATATTCTCCAAAAGAATAAAGTTTTTTTAGTAAAATAATGTTTTTATTTATTTGAAAATCATTGTAAGCATCCTCTTTGTCCACAAACAAAAGGCACACTTGGCATTGTTACATGAAACCTGTCTTATCAGTAGCAAGCGGTGCTGGCAGTCAATAAAAGCAGAAAAGCTGTTCCTACCTTAGTAAATTAAAAGAGGATATAAAAATATTACATGTGACAAATTTTGTGTGAATTTGGTAAGGAACTTGTAAGCTCACTTATTTAGTTGGAGACCACGATTCCTGGAAGATGATAATAAAATTCATACCCGAACTTCACACAACCTTTACTACTTTCATCATAGAGAAATGTCACTGATGTCTGTACAATAAGCTGCCCGAAGATGTGGTTTTGCCGAGAATCTGCCTCATTCCTAACAGAAATAACACTGGGGTTATTATTATGGTTTGGTCAATTTATACATTTTGAAAAATAAAGCTATAGCTTAGTATTCTTGGGTGAGCATGACTTCACAAACCGAGCGACTAGCATTTCTGCACACACTTACAGAATTGATCCTGTGATGTCATGCTTGGACATGTCCGTACGTGATATAAAGCTATGCAATATCAAGAGGGTGGAGGGGATAATTTCTGAGAAAAGGAAACCAGTTCCTCAGAATATTTTTCCTGATGAATCTTTGCACACTTGATGTTCAAAATAAGGTAAAAATTAATGTCTACAACTGATTTTTGTAATTCCCTAGCAACGCCGGGGACTTAAGCTAGTTCTGTGATAAAATAAAGATTTCAATTGAAATAACCGGTTCATCGGAGAAATAACTTTATAAATTATCATTTTTCATGAACGAGTTCTACATAAAATAGAGAGGCAGAATTTCTGAGCTAAACCGTTTTTTGGAGCTGGAGCTCATCCAGATTTAGAGCTAAATCATGCTCTAAAAGACCCGAGTTGGCAACACCGAAGAAGCCAAAGCAAATACTCAAAAGTTTGTAGAAAATGTATAGCTCATTCAGGGGGTGATTGGCTAAAAAGTTGTAACGTAGCTAGAAGCCCATTTTCCACTGCGAGATTTGAATTTACTGCAATACGTGGTGTCAAGTGACTGAATGTATTCATAAATGATTCATAATGAGATGGTAATATTATACTTTTTATTTTTTTTATATTAACTCCACACAGGAGGCCCTGAAGAAAATAATTTCCCTCAGGGCCTATGTCATCTTTGGGGATGCTGTGTGGAGGGTCTTTTTGTGGAGAGGAAGGAGTGAACATGGGTCTTGAAGAGTCCCATGTTGTAGGAGGGAGGAAACACAGAGGCCGGCAGTTCGTTCCACAGCCGAGCTATTGAACTTAAGAACGAATCGTAGAAGCGACCCGTTCTCATGTGACAAATGTCAACCGTGTACAAATGTTGGGCGCGTGTTTGGCGTGTATCCCGACTACGCACCGGTGCCGAAGGGATCAATGACGCTAGTTCCTCAGAGCGTCTTTCATTGTAATACCGATAGAACAAGGACAGCATACCTACCTGACGCCTGTGCTCTAAAGATTGCAGTCCGTTTGTTAAGATTGGGGAATCTATCAAACGGACTGCCCGTTTTTGCACAGAGTCAAGGGTTTTTTCAGGTATTTAGGGGCTCCGGACCAGAGATGGCTGCCAAATTCGACAGTAGGGCGCACTTGCGATTTGCACAGGGTCAGCAGTTGTGTACTATTAAAGTATCTGCGGGCCCTGTACAGTAGGGTGTATCGATTTTTAACTTTTTTTTTGTTTTCAAATTCCAAGTTGAGAAAAAGTTGCTACTAGGTACCACAACTTACCACAAAAAGTTTTGGATTTTTAAAAAAATGTTTAGGTCTCCCGCACAAGGCTTAAAGTTTTAATTTTTTTCAAAAAATATAAAAAAAAAATTAAATTTTGAAAAATAAAATCGTAACTTTTGTGTTCTCAACACATTTAATGCCTTCTGTAAGAAAATTAAAATTGATTCCGGTGGTTTAAACTTAAAAAAAAAACATGGTTCATATATGTACACAAAATTACAAAATTTCATCAAAATTAACAAACTTTAGGGCTTAAAATCCATTTTTTTATAAAAAAAAAATCGTTTCTTACTTATTTATATGCCCTAATATTACTGTTTTTTAACTTGGAATAAACACAAAAGTTACGATTTTATTTTTTTAAATTAAAAAAAAATTGGATATTTTTTGAAAAAAATTAAAACTTTAGGCCTTGTGCGGGAGACCTAAACATTTTTAAAAAAATCCAAAACTTTTTGTGGTAACTTGTGGTACCTAGTAGCAACTTTTTCTCAACTTGGAATTTGAAAACAAAAAAAAAGTTAAAAATCGATACATCCTACTGTACAGTACGCCCAGCTTCTGAGAGGCCAACTTTACTCTGGCTTCGATGGAGCCCCCGTACCTGAGCTGGTCACTTATAGTTACACCAAGCATATCAATGGAAAGCCTGTTCGGAAGATTGCTTCCGTTGAAGGACACTAGATTATCATTTGGATCCCTTTTAGACGTAATCAGACAGGATTGGGTCTTTGAAACATTAAATTCGACGAGATTATTTTTACCCCAGGAGGAGATACTCTCGAGATAACCGTCCATTCTCTGCTTCAAAGCTCTTCGAGCCGTTGGAGTTTGTGTGCCCTTTGGGGGCTTGTCAAACAAAAAGCTATCATGAACTGTACTGTCATCCGCGTAACAATGAATCGGTGCACATGTCAAAAGGTCATTGATGTGCAACAAAAACAAAGTCGGAGACAGAACCGATCCCTGTGGGACGCCAGCATTTATGGAGTGTGAGGAAGAGGTGAAACCGTCAGCAACCGCCTGAATCGACCTATCCCTTAAAAAGTCAGCAATCCACGTACACAGGGATGTGGGAAGTCCGTAAGAAGGCAATTTGTTGACAAGTCCTCGGTGCCAGACCCGGTCAAAGGCCTTGGATATGTCTAGTGCGACCGTTTGGGTCTCACCGTGACGTTCCAGGCACCGCCCCCAAACATGCGTCACATACGCGAGAAGATCACCGCACGAGCGGTTCCGCCGGAATCCGTATTGACGGTCGTTGATAATTTTGTTCTTCTCGAGGTATGTGAGCAGTTTGTCGTTGATCACACGTTCCATCACTTTGGACAGAACTGATGTGATCGCTATGGGGCGGTAGTTGGCCGGGTTGGAGCGGTCACCTTTCTTGGGAATAGGGTGAATGACCGCTTTTTTCCAACCAGAGGGCACAGTGCCACACTTCAGGGACATTTTGAAGAGCTTTGTCAAAACTGGAACTATTTCCGCAGCACACCTCTGCAATACCAGGGCAGGTATTCCATCAGGTCCACTAGCTTTGTTAACATCGAGCCCCCGTATAACGTGGAGTACATCCCAATGCCGGATTCTCAGCTTCGTCGAGGGTCGAGTTTTCCGCGAACATTTTCCCTAATAGGTTAGCCTTTTCGGTGGCGGTGTTTGCTAGTGAGCCGTCAGGTCTGGTAAGAGGTGGCAAACTGGGTTTGCAAAAATTCCGACCTATTGAGCCCGCAAGCGATCAGAATGCTCTGCTGCCATGCGGGCAGGCAGCCAGCTTTTTGCTGATCTGCAGGTCGTGTTCGAATTTTGACCTATTAATGATTCTCTTGCATTCCTTTGCCGATTTGTTGTATGCTGATCTGTTTTCGGGCGTTCGAGATGTGTTGAAGGCTCGGTAAGCCGCGTTTTTTCGTCGAACGGCTTCGGAGCATTGTCGACTGAACCACGGCTTTGAGCCCACACCAGTTTCTTTAGTAGCCGATTGTATGAAGCCATCCATCGCCGATTTGATGACTTCACCAATCTCCTGGGCACACCTCGAAGGGTCCGAAGTCGGAAAACAAACTGCTGACCACGGAAAAGCGTTGAAATGTGCCCGCATACCGAACCAATCTGCCGACCTATAGTGCCACACTTTTCTCCTCAGCCTCTCATTGGTTGGTCTGAGGTTAACGGGATTGATGTCGTCACTAGGCAGTGGTCGGATGATCCCAGAGGCGCTGTGACGTCAATCTTATAACCGTGTGGCTAATACTAATTATATTTTATTTATTTATTTTATTTATTTATTTCATTCAAAATACAGTTTTTACATAAAAAGCATACTCTGCACATCTCACTAGGGCATTCCTGTATCAAGATGTGCAGCTTTACAATAATATCATTTAAAAAAATACATATATGTAAATTTAAAATAATAACAACATTAAATTAAATTTAAACCAAAAAAGAAAAGTTTATGACACGGACGTTTCGAGACCGGTAGACAAAAATAAACAAAATTTTAGTAACAAATGTATGAAAAAAATAAAAACAAAAAAGTCAACAAAAGAAGCATTATTAAGTAAGTTGGCAACAATAATATTCTTCTGTTAACTAAAGTACAAGGTACCTGTGCTGGCTTATCAGACACAAGCATAGGGTAACCATACTAACAATTACAACATGGAAAGTATGAATAATAGATTATAAGAAAAAAATAAAAATAACTAAATAAAAAAAGGTAAATAATAACCGATAGGTAAGTAGATAATATTATAATAAAAAGTAAGTAAGTAAATAATTTAGCTAGACAATAATTAAAGTAAATATTAATACGATAATTAAGTAGATAATAATAATAATAAGTAACATAATAATAAATAACCAAAAGTTATTTTAGAAGTAAATAAGTACATGCGCAGTAAGTAAATAAGGATTGTATCGAAACAGAGCTTCCACAAGGAATTATGATATAAGCGACAACATGGGTGATCTAAAATCATCACTCTCAGCTAGTACGGAGATTTTGACCATTTTCTTGAATGAATTTAACGTACGTATAGTTTTTATATTTTCTCCAAGCATATTATATAGCAACGGAGCTTTATATGAAAAACTCCTTTGTCCGAAGGATGTTCTGGTATACACCGGCTGATACATTAAAGAAGAACCCATTCTAGTGCTGCGCACTTGTTGAGATCTTTTAGCAGTAATAGTGTTGTTGAAAAATTTACAGAGAGCCTGTATTATGTACAACTGCCTTATTGTCATAATTTTGCTTTCACTATATAATAACTTTGATGGATACATAAAATTTCTCTTATACATTATTTTTAAAATTAATTTTTGTGCAACATTCAAAGGCTCTAAGGTAGTCTTGTTACAAGAACCCCAACAGACAACATTATATGAAAGCATTGATTGAACAAGAGCATAATATACAGTTTTTAATGTAACTTTGTCCAATATGTTTCTTAGATTTTTGAAAATGTAGGCTAGCCTTCTTATTTTGTTTCTTAATATAGTAATGTGATTGTTCCATTTTAAATTTTTATCAATAATTAAACCCAGGTATTTGATGTTGTCTACTCTTTCCAAAGATTGACAGTTACACTCCTGCACACAACAATGTAATTTTAATGAACGTTCCAAAGATGGTTGATTTACAGAGGAAATGCTAAAAGTAATATATTTAGTTTTGTTCATGTTTAAGGTTAACAAGTTTTGATCAAGCCAATTTTTGACTGCCCTTAATCCTGCCTCGCACTGAGCATACGTTTCGTTCCATGTGTCAGCAGCAAACACCAAGACAGTGTCATCTGCAAATACAATTGAAGATCCAGAAAATTTCAGTTTACAGAGGTCGTTAATATATAACAAAAATAGAATTGGACCCAGAACACTACCTTGAGGAACACCATATACAATTGATTTATTTGAGCTAATGTGATCATTAATTATTACTCTCTGTGTTCTATTTTCAAGATATGATCTGAACCAATCTAAAGATTTATTAACAATACCCATTGAACTGAGTTTTTTTAAGAGTAAACCGTGGGAAACGGTATCAAATGCCTTAGACAAGTCTAAAAAGACGGCCATTGCTTTATTGCCAGTATCAAGAGCTTCTACGACTGTGGTGATCATTTTTAATGCAGCATCACTTGTTCCCATGTTCTCTCGGAAGCCAAATCTGAGAGAATTTCATATCTTTTTACATAAGACATCAACCTAATTTTAGCTAATTTCTCTATTATTTTTGATAACGTATTTAGCAAGGAGATAGGTCGATAGTTATTTACATCTTTGTTATCTCCTCCTTTAAATAAAGGAATAACTTTGGAATTTTTGCAATGATTAGGGAACAAGCCATTCTCAAAACTAACATTTACAATGTGTGTAATAGGTATTACTAGTTCAGAAGCATTTTGTTTGTAGACCATTGCACTTATATTGTCATTTCCACTCGAAAAACCTGATTTTAGCTCATTAATCACATTTAAAACTTCATTACAATTCGTTGGTTTGAATTCAAAGCAGGCATTTTGCATAGATTGTGTTGGATTATAATTTTTTACTAAAGATTCTTCACTGGTGTTATTTGCACTACACAAAATATTAGCAAAATTTTGACCTATATCACTAAAAAAATTATTCACATGGTTAGTAATGACTGTTGGATTATCATTTATGGATACAATGTTATTATTTACTTTCATTTTATTTATGGGCACTGATTCCTTTTGCAAATCCAATGCTTGTTTTATTATTTTCCATTCTTGCTTTATGTTTCCTTTTACCTCGTGAAGCTTCCCTTTATAATATGTTTGTTTGGTCGTTTTTATAATTTTAGAACACCAATTTCTGTATCTTTTATAATGTGCAAACAGTTCGATATTATTTGGTTCTTTACGACAACTCTTGTGTAATTTGTCACGTTTAATGAGGCAGTTAACAATTCCAGAAGTTATCCATGGTTTCAAGTGCTTTTTATTACAATGGATTCTCTTAGTATATGAGCAATTTCCAATATGTAATTTTAGACGTCTTATGAAATTATCAGCTGCAGTATTGACATCACTGGTGGATAAGACTGTATCCCATGTTTCCTCTTTCAGTGTCGAATTTAGTAGGTCATTATCCACAGTTAGTCTAAGCTTAACGTCTATTTTTTTTGATTTTGTTACTCTGGATTTAGGATATTTCAATAATGTAGCAAAATGGTCTGTAATACTGGTCCTGAATACAGCACTCTGAGGATCGTCTTTTGACTTAACCATAATGTGATCAATACAACTCTCAGTACTTGATGTTACTCTAGTCGGTGAAATAATAAATGGTTTTAGACCGTGGTAAATCAAAAGTGAAAGATATTGTTCACTTTTTATGTTGTTCATATCCAGAATATTTATATTTATATCACCACATAAAATCACTTCATGGTTATGTGTTGATACAGAACGTAGTAAGTCATTTAGGTGGTCAAGAAAGGTATCAATGTGTGCTTGAGAAGGAGATCTATAAACTGCTAAAACACATACATTATAAGGTAGTTGTAATTTAAGACAGTTGGCATGTGGAATAGTTATTTCTTCAACAGAAACTATGACATCATTCCGAGTGTAAACGACAACTCCATCATTTTGTAAATAATTTATTTTGGTGCTATGTGATGAATATCCAGTAATACTTGGGATATAGATTGAATCTTTTAACCAAGCCTCACTAAAAACGATAATGCCAAATCTATGTTGTATTGCGTCGAGAACAGCTATAGTATCATTGAAATTTTTTTTTATGCATCTTATATTCATACAATATATAGAGAGAGCAGAATGGTTAAGAAATTCATTACATACTGATGGGTCATCTATGTTGATATTGATTTCCTTGTCGTCATTTAGTTCTTCATCGAATATAGAATCCATATTAATACTTTTTTATACATGTTGCTGTTGGTGGTGTGACTCATAAAACAAAAGCAAATAATATGCGATGTAATTAATAATAATAATAAGAATAATAATGGGTGTATATTAATTTGAGCCTGTGAAAACTTGTCGAAAATGTAGGTATATCCCGTGAAGGTACAAACAAAGGAAATTATGTTTACATAATTATCAATCTTAAAGTATATATTTATAATAAAGTGAATAATAGCAATAAAAGTGGTTATAGAGTGGTAGTAGATCTTTTGGTGGTAATAGATTGGTAAGATAAATAAGTTAGCATCAAGAACGCAACTAAAATGACAAATACATTCAATAACATTAGAAATACACAGAATGTGACTAAAATAGTGCGCAGGTATTTGCAATGATTTTATGATATTAACAGAACAACAATTATTAAATGATATTAACAAAAAAATATAGCTCAGAGCATGGAGCGTACTTAAGTTGTAAAGAAGTTGCAAAGAATATGTTGACATAAAATAAATACATACAAAAACATTTGAAATACACAGCGATGTGGCCAAAATAGTGCGTAGGTATTTGCAATGAAAATTTTTTTTTTCTGGTATATGCACAGTTGCTATTTGTATGTTATTACCTAATGACAAATTATATGTGATAACAACAGCTAAGGGTGGTAGGTAAATATAGAATACATCACATTGCTTATTCATTATCCTATTGAAAATTATGAAATGAGTCTTAAATGAACAAGTAATGAATTTCATAATTACCGACTTATTAATCTTAATCAGAGCACGGTGAGTACTCAATCTGTAAATATGTAGGTGCGACGGGTGTGTTGCAATAGAAAAAGAAGTTACAATTACCTGCGAACTATTCCAGAATCTGACCATAAAAGGAATATAGATATATTCATTTATTTTTTTCCCAGATTTATATATATTTACTAGAAGTATGAGGTTACATGAGATCTTACTGATTGTGATAAAAATAAATGAGTATATAAATATTCTATAACAATATATTACAATATGAGAACATGAAATGATATCTTCATTAACAGCCATAATGACAGAGTGAAATAGAAGTCAGATAGATTGACGTTTTAAACTTTGTAGGTCATTGGCATTATTTATTGTTATGATTTTTGAGCTGTCAATTTTCTTCATTAAGATACGTCCTGAAGATGTCCATGCATATTTAAAATTGTTTTCTCTGGCGAATCGTTTAGTTTGTCCTAGGAGGAATTTTGCTTTTTGTGTTAAGTGATCCGATACATATATTCGTTGGGCATCTTGCGATACTCCTAGATCGTATGTATTTAATTTATTTGTGCTGGGAGTTGTGGCCTTTGTGTATGTTTTTATTTTGCATAAGAAATTATCTCGATCTAGTGTGTTATTAAAGGTCGCAATGATTGATCTGGGATTTTTTTCAGCAATTTTAGGCCCCATTCTATAGATTTTTTTTATTGCCGAGTTCATATTTCCTGAAGAGTCCTCAAAGTTGATAATTTTTGTTATTTTATTGAGAATTTCTAAATAGTTATTAGAAATGGATTCTGGAATGCCTCTTATTTCAATATTACGTATTTGAGACATATATTCTAGTCTGTCGATTTTGACGTCTTGTTGTGAGATTGTATTAATTAAAATGTTGTTTTGGTTTTTTAATTCGATTAGATCAGCATTATCTTTAACCTGTAATTTTTCCATAGAAGTCACACGCTTTTTTAGATCTTCCTGTTGATCCGCCATGAATTGGAATGACTTTAGTAGATCATTGTTTTGTTTTAATATTTCTTCATATTTTTGATCATAGATGCTTAGTTTTTTATCTACAAAAGAAATCATTGTTGTTTTAAATTTTTCAAGTTCCTTCAAGAATATTTCCAATGTTAACGGCTGATTAGAGCCATCTGTGAATGATGATGCTAGATTTTCACTGGTTATTGTAGGTGTGGTTGTAAGCTTCGCTGTTTGTGCAATTCGTTTTTGATTTTTGGCAATAGGTGTCAGGTCTTGATTGAGTTCATTCATGTTATTATCGATATGTTTCTGTTTAGTTGATTTTGGAATTTTAATGCACTTCTTACATTTCCATTGTTGTGATTGAGATTGATTTTTTGCACCTCGGCGAGAAGTTTCCGTTATATCCGCACACAAAATGTGATATCCATCTGTACGGGACGTGTTTGCCTGCACAAGAAAAGACTGTAAATAATAAGCACCGGCACACATCAGTCCTCAACCTGGGTAATGATTTAAGTAAAACACCGTGAGGTGTTTTATTCAAACCATCATAAAAGAAAGACGATTCGAATCAAAATTCACATTTTAATTGCAAGTATTGAACTAGTATACAGAACGTACAAAGGGGTGTAGCTTATAGGAATTTACTATTTTTTACAGCCAACCCAGTTCACAAGAAATAGTTATATGTATTTCAATACAACTGGGATTTAAAACACAGATAGAAAACTGATACAATCGGAATCTTTTCAGCGATAATTTCAGATTGGAGCACATTGTGCATCATCGCGCCATACGATACAGCAAATGGCGTAGGCGACTGCTGAAGCAGTGGCCAGTTCAATTGGTAGCCAGCAGGAATCGGCCAGCCTCTAGGTTTCAGCATTAATGGCTAATTCAGTCGGTAGCCATGAAGAATTGGCCAGCCTCTAGGTTTTCAGCATCAATGGCTTATTCAGTTGGTAGCCAGGAAGAATTGTCCAGCTTCTAGGTTTTCAGCATCAATGGCTAATTCAGTTGGTAGCCAGGAAGAATTGGCCGGCTTCTAGGTTTTCAGTATCAATGGCTAATTCAGTTGGTAGCCAGGAAGAATTGGTCGGCTTCCAGGTTTTCAGCATCAATGGCTAATTCAGTTGGTAGCCAGGAAGAATTGGCTGGGCTCCAGGTTTTCAGCATCAATGGCTAATTCAGTTGGTAGCCAGGAAGAATTGGCCGGCTTCCAGGTTTTCAGCATCAATGGCTAATTCAGTTGGTAGCCAGGAAGAATTGGCCGGCTTCCAGGTTTTCAGCATCAATGGCTAATTCAGTTGGTAGCCAGGAAGAATTGGCCGGCTTCCAGGTTTTCAGCATCAATGGCTAATTCAGTTGGTAGCCAGGAAGAATTGGCCGGCTTCCAGGTTTTCAGCATCAATGGCTAATTCAGTTGGTAGCCAGGAAGAATTGGCCGGTTTCCAGGTTTTCAGTATCAATGGCTAATTCAGTTGGTAGCCAGGAAGAATTGGCCGGCTTCCAGGTTTTCAGCATCAATGGCTAATTCAGTTGGTAGCCAGGAAGAATTGGCCGGCTTCCAGGTTTTCAGCATCAATGGCTAATTCAGTTGGTAGCCAGGAAGAATTGGCCGGCTTCCAGGTTTTCAGCATCAATGGCTAATTCAGTTGGTAGCCAGGAAGAATTGGCCGGCTTCCAGGTTTTCAGCATCAATGGCTAATTCAGTTGGTAGCCAGGAAGAATTGGTCGGCTTCCAGGTTTTCAGCATCAATGGCTAATTCAGTCGGTAGCCATGAAGAATTGGCCAGCTTCCAGGTTTTCAGCATCAATGGCTAATTCAGTTGGTAGCCAGGAAGAATTGGTCGGCTTCCAGGTTTTCAGCATCAATGGCTAATTCAGTTGGTAGCCAGGAAGAATTGGCTGGCTTCCAGGTTTTCAGCATCAATGGCTAATTCAGTTGGTAGCCAGGAAGAATTGGCTGGCTTCCAGGTTTTCAGCATCAATGGCTAATTCAGTCGGTAGCCATGAAGAATTGGCCAGCTTCTAGGTGATCACCGGCAGTGGGCAGTTCAGTCGGTTGTCAGCAGGTATTCGTCAGCCTTTAGGTTTTCGTCCACTCGTGTTGATTTTTGAAATTTGACTGCCCCAATATTTAGTTTTGACTGGGTATTTATAATGTCTCTAGAAAGCCCTCTTGTGACGTCAATATCGTTACCACAACTTGTTTTCGTTTCAGACGCAGGTGTTTTTAGGTGAGAATAATAATTTCGCACAGCGACTGGTTTGTCAATATTTTGATTTTTCTCCGGCCCGGTTCGCTTAGTAACCGATAATTGTGGTGCATTTTTCAACTCGTAAACATTATTTCTTGGAAAAAGGGGTCATCAAACTTGCCAGGTGTTCAACCTTAGTTGCAATAGAGTCAAATGCAATAAATCTTGTTTTCACGTTCGATACACTCCTTCCCGTGCAGTTGTGGCTGCACCCAGCTATTTCGTCGAACATGTAAACCTCTGCAGTAGTTTTTTCGTATAAACCAGCAGTGCGTAAGGTCGAACTGGCCTGTGTTACCGTTGTGGTAATGGGGGTGGGTCGAATGACGGCGATGTATTTTATTTTTTGTAGTTGGATGATTCCATTTTGTTGGGCTGCCATGCTGGGAGGGTACCCGCGCAGCCAGAGCATGTCTGTGAGCTGTTGACTGATTTGCTATTGGCGACGAAGTAACACCTCTGTCTTGTCTTTGTGATAAAAAGCTTCTAGAGTTAAGTGATTGGACGTCTTGCACCTCTTGTCACTTGTCACTTGTCTTGGGCCGTTATCACGTGGGTCCATTGATATATGCGTAAGTGGTCTGTTGTTTACAACAGATTCAGCTTCTGCCAGCGCCGTGAGTCAGGTTTCTTTCCTGGGAGCTCTTTGCTCGAGTAGTTTGTTAAGAGCTAATTTTTCTGAACCAACATATCTCATGCTCCTCCCGTGTAAGGTGATATATCGTTACGGGCTGCTTTGTTTGCGTTTCATAGGTTCAGCCAATCTTTGGGCGTGTTTGTGAACATGTGGGTCCCTCAGTCTGAGCGATGGTTGCGAATTCCAATGATTTTATCGATAGGTGTGGGGTTCATCAGCAGCGGATGGACGTTCTACTACGCCTTTCTGGTAGTACCCGCTGTAGCTGATACGTATGAGGCCTTTCACTCCTTGCATCAGGGGATGTAGACTATTGTGTACGCTGGGTATGCATTCGATGTGTACCCGCACTGCTATGAAGTTGAGAGTATGGCTAACATCCGAGGCAGGCCGCGCTCCGGATGTTATGTGGGCTTGAGTTGCTGCGTATCCGGGACCGGCTTTCAAGGCCGAGACGGTCACTGCAAACTCTCAGATTGACTGGCTAGTTATTGTCAAAGAGGGCTGATCTACAGTTAGTGTCCGCTCACGGGTTGTCGCATATCTGGGGGGGGTCGGCTTTCGAGGTCGGGCCGGACACTTCAAGCTCTTGGGCAGACTGGGTGACCGTCGTCAATCATGGTTTGCCTCATATCCGGTACCAGCATTCGAGGCCGGGACGGTCGCTGCAAACTTGTCGGTGACTGCCTGGCCGCTGTTAATGGTGAGCTGGGCTCCAGATGGTTTCCGCTCACGAGTTGTCGCATATCCGGGAGCCGGCTTTCGAGGTCGGGCCGGTCGCTTCAGGCTCGTGGGCAGACTTGCTGGCCGTCGTCAATCATTTTGCCACATATCCGGGACCAGCATTCGAGGCCGGGACGGTCGTTGCAAACTCATCGGTGACTGGCTGGCCGCTTTCAAAGGGGGGCTGAGCTACAAAAGTTTCCGCTCACGAGTTGTCGCATATCCGGGGGCCGGCTTTCGAGGTCGGGCCGGTCGCTTAAGGCTCGTGGGCAAATTGGCCGTCCGTTGCCAATCATAGTTTGCCGCATATCCGGGACCAGCATTCGAGGCCAGAACGGTCGTTGCAAACTCATCGGTGACTGGCTGGCTGCTGTTAAAGGGCGTCTGAGATGGTTTCCGTTCACGATATGTCGCATATCCGGGGGCCGGCTTTCGAGGTCGGGCCGGTCGCTTCAAGCTCGTGGGCAAACTGGGTGGCCGTTGTCAATCATGGTTTTCCGCATATCCGGGACTGGCATTCGAGGCCGGGACGGTCGCTGAAAACTCATCGGTGACTGGCTGGCCACTGTCAAAGGGTTGAGCTCTTGATGGTGTCCGCTCACGAGTTGTCGCATATCCGGGAGCCGGTTTTCGAGGTCAGCCCGGTCGCTTCAATCTTGTGGGCAGACTGGCTGGCCGTTCATTATTTTGGTTGACAGGCAGCAGCTCATCGCACGGGGTGGCTAGGTCCCCTGTCGCTTGTAGTCGCATATCAGGGTCTGGGTCCAGCTGTATGGGCGCTTGCTTTATTGGTCACTGGCGTGGTGACTGCGTTTAACACCACAGCCGGCGAAGTTACAAGTTGAGCAGGCCTCAGGGTCACTAGCGTGCTCAGGGTATATGTTATATAGCCCAGCTGAGTATGCATCCGGGTCTGGATGGAGAGGTGTCTACTGTATTTTTTGACAGGCAGCGGCTCATTACATGAAGTGGCGAGATACCCCGTCGCTTGAAATCGCGTATCAGGGTCCGGGGCAAGTAGTGTGGGCGCTGCTTAGTTGCGCACTCGCGTGGTGACTACGTTTAACACCACATCCGGTGAAGTAACTAGTTGCGCAGGCCTCAGGGCCATTAGCGCGCTCACGGTATATGTTATGCACCGGCTCAGTAGGCATCTGCGTCTGTCGGAAAGCTATCCACTGTATAGGTTGACAGGGAGCGGCTCATCGCATGGGGTGGCAAGGTACCCCGTTGCTTGTAATCACATATCAGGGTCCGGGGCAAGTAGTGTGGGCGCTTGTTCGGTTGCTCACTGGCGTGGTGACTGCGTTTAACACCAAGGCCGGGATAATCACCGTCGATTTTACTAATTTCGCAGGCCTCAGGGCCAGTAGCGCGCTCGGGGTGTGTGTTATACACCAGCTGAGTGGGCATATGCGTTTGTCGAAAGGCTGTCTACTGTATAGGTTGACAGGCAGCGGCTCATCGCATGGGTGGCAAGGTACCCCGTCGCTTGTAATCACATATCAGGGTTCAGTGCAAGCGGTGTGGGCGTTGCTTAGTTGCGCACTCGAGCGGGGACTGCGTAGGACACAGCCGGAATATCACTGGTTTTCACCGGCAATGTTACTGGTGATGTCATTGGTTGCGCAGGCCTTTGGCGCACTATACCTAGGATGAGTTGGTATACTGACTAGTTGCTGGGCCGTCCACTGTAGAGTTTGACTTTGACAGGCAGCGGCTTATCTCTCGGCTCTGCAGGGGCGGTGCAAGCAGTGTGGGCGTTACTTAGATGTTCACCCGAGCCATGACTGCATAGGACACCGCAGTTGACTTTGACAGGCAGCGGCTTATCTCTCGGCTCTGCGGGGCTGGTGCAAGCAGTGTGGGCGTTGCTTAGTTGCTCACCCGAGCCATGACTGCGTAGGACACCGCAGCCGGGATGTCACTGGTTGTGACCAGTGATGTCACCGGTGTTGTCACTGGTAGAGCAGGCATTGGGCGCATTATACCTCGGCTGAGTTGCAGCAAACTCAGAGAAACCAAAGGCAAGTGAGGCCCGGGGCAGTGAGGACATCGGGATATGACATGTGGACATCAACAGGGACATCGGGGTCTCAGAGAACAGCAAGCTCAGGGTAGTCCGAGGCAAGTAGGCCCGGGTGGAGGCCAGCGACATCGGGGCTCCTCCCGTGGGCTTGGGGCAGAGGCACTGTGACATCGGGGCCACGGTAGAAGCTCGAGGCAAGTAGGCCCTGGGCGTAGGCTGGCCGCCCAATGGAGCCTGACTGAGGAGACTCAGAACTCGGGGAGATGGTGCCCATGGACTGCCCTGACATCAGCTATTGTTGGAGCTGGCAGGTGTTCTGCGGGGTGCCGGCGTGTGACAGGGCGGGACCAGCGTCCTGGATGACTCGGAATCTCTCGGCCGCTGCACAGCGATGGCATCTCCAACGGGGCAGGACTGAAGGCGTGATGTGTGGATCCGGCTCGAAGGACCATTTGTACGGGACGTGTTTGCCTGCACAAGAAAAGACTGTAAATAATAAGCACCGGCACACATCAGTCCTCAACCTGGGTAATGATTTAAGTAAAACACCGTGAGGTGTTTTATTCAAACCATCATAAAAGAAAGACGATTCGAATCAAAATTCACATTTTAATTGCAAGTATTGAACTAGTATACAGAACGTACAAAGGGGTGTAGCTTATAGGAATTTACTATTTTTTACAGCCAACCCAGTTCACAAGAAATAGTTATATGTATTTCAATACAACTGGGATTTAAAACACAGATAGAAAACTGATACAATCGGAATCTTTTCAGCGATAATTTCAGATTGGAGCACATTGTGCATCATCGCGCCATACGATACAGCAAATGGCGTAGGCGACTGCTGAAGCAGTGGCCAGTTCAATTGGTAGCCAGCAGGAATCGGCCAGCCTCTAGGTTTCAGCATTAATGGCTAATTCAGTCGGTAGCCATGAAGAATTGGCCAGCCTCTAGGTTTTCAGCATCAATGGCTTATTCAGTTGGTAGCCAGGAAGAATTGTCCAGCTTCTAGGTTTTCAGCATCAATGGCTAATTCAGTTGGTAGCCAGGAAGAATTGGCCGGCTTCTAGGTTTTCAGCATCAATGGCTAATTCAGTTGGTAGCCAGGAAGAATTGGTCGGCTTCCAGGTTTTCAGCATCAATGGCTAATTCAGTTGGTAGCCAGGAAGAATTGGCTGGGCTCCAGGTTTTCAGCATCAATGGCTAATTCAGTTGGTAGCCAGGAAGAATTGGCCGGCTTCCAGGTTTTCAGCATCAATGGCTAATTCAGTTGGTAGCCAGGAAGAATTGGTCGGCTTCCAGGTTTTCAGCATCAATGGCTAATTCAGTCGGTAGCCATGAAGAATTGGCCAGCTTCCAGGTTTTCAGCATCAATGGCTAATTCAGTTGGTAGCCAGGAAGAATTGGTCGGCTTCCAGGTTTTCAGCATCAATGGCTAATTCAGTTGGTAGCCAGGAAGAATTGGCTGGCTTCCAGGTTTTCAGCATCAATGGCTAATTCAGTTGGTAGCCAGGAAGAATTGGCTGGCTTCCAGGTTTTCAGCATCAATGGCTAATTCAGTCGGTAGCCATGAAGAATTGGCCAGCTTCTAGGTGATCACCGGCAGTGGGCAGTTCAGTCGGTTGTCAGCAGGTATTCGTCAGCCTTTAGGTTTTCGTCCACTCGTGTTGATTTTTGAAATTTGACTGCCCCAATATTTAGTTTTGACTGGGTATTTATAATGTCTCTAGAAAGCCCTCTTGTGACGTCAATATCGTTACCACAACTTGTTTTCGTTTCAGACGCAGGTGTTTTTAGGTGAGAATAATAATTTCGCACAGCGACTGGTTTGTCAATATTTTGATTTTTCTCCGGCCCGGTTCGCTTAGTAACCGATAATTGTGGTGCATTTTTCAACTCGTAAACATTATTTCTTGGAAAAAGGGGTCATCAAACTTGCCAGGTGTTCAACCTTAGTTGCAATAGAGTCAAATGCAATAAATCTTGTTTTCACGTTCGATACACCATCTTCACATACAGAACATGCTATAAAGTCGGCCGGAACTTCAATGTTTTTTTCGCATGCAGTACATTGAGTATTCATTCTAAATTCGCTGAGCGTGAAATTCACACTAAAAGAGCACTATTGAATAATTGTTTCCTTTAAGGATGGATAACTTTGCTACACTTGAGATCTTCACTCTTTAATGTTCAAGAACTATGGCACCGATTTTAGAGTTTATGACACAAGCTCTCGAGGAAAAACAAAAAACTCTTTTTGGTGCAAAAAACACACTTTTTGTGAAAAGAAATACACTGGACAGTGCACAATCTTCGATTTAGATGAATTGACCACTTTTTAGCTATTTTCTATTGTTGATTTTGTTAATTTTTTTGATAATTTGAAGGAGATACAGAAAAACGTCAATACTAGACTTGACAGTGTTGCCAGAATGATGAATGAATATTAAAACCAATGTTCTGAAAAAAAGGGAAATTCCCAGGAATATTTGCAGTGATGATGTAGAATCGAGGTTATTAGCGCCTTATATGTAGATACATCTAGCCTTTAAAGACATTCAAGGGGTAAGGCTCTCGACTAGCAAGGTGAAGATCACAAGTTCAAATCCCGGCGTGTGCAAGTAAATTTTACTTAATTATTTCACAAATTAATCATTTAAAATAATATATTTGCAGCACATTCCAGAATGGAAGATACTCTCAGTATCGCCTTGGTGTAAGACCACCATTCAGAATTGAAATGGCTTTGGTCATGTTTGGTGACCAGATCTGAATAGTTAGGTACTTCCCCACCTTCCTCCTTCTCATCTTCTTCCCCTCCCCACTACCTTCAGCCTCACAACATACCCCAACTAGGGATTCCATAGTCGCACTGGCTCCAAACGGTTGGGACTCTTGTGCGGTTTCACATAAAAAAGGCTTCATGATTTAGATGATGAGAATAATTGTATTTTTACAAAGAGTCGCACATGGTGGTAGGTACCCTCAGCATCGCCTTGGTGAAAAGCCACCATTCGAAATTGAAACATTGCTTGAAATGGTTTAGCCATATTTGGTACCCATAGTGAATAGCCAGGTACTTCCCCACCTTCCTCTTCCTTTTTTCACTCCCCTCCCCAAACCGAAATGGCCTAAATGGAATAATACAATCTATTTATAATGTAACATAATTATACCGAAATAAGCCAAATTTCAACAAGGATTTTTTAACATCAACTACACATAGGAGGTCCTGTGAAAAAAGAATTCCTCAAGGCATTTTTCACGTTTGGGGATGCTCTGCGGAGGGTCTTTTTCAGAAGATGAAGTTGTGAAAATGCTATATATAGTGAAATACGAAAATCTTTCCACAGCCGAACTGTTGTGTGTGAAGTCAAGAACAAGTCGTAGAATCGACCCATTCTTGTGAGATAAATAATGTCAACGAGATAAATGATACTTCAACGAGATAATGAGCCGAAGAGATAAATGATACTTCCTGATGATAGTTTTTTCGGAGAATCTTCTATTGAAATAACAGTAGAGCAAGGACAGCATTCCCACTTACTGTGGCTGTGCTCTAAATATCATCTCGTTTCTGCACGAAAGAGTCGAGGGTTATTTTCAAGTATTTTGGGGCTCCAGACCAGAGGTGGCTGCCAAATTCGTGATGCATTCAAAGCATCTGTTTGGAGTAAAATTTTAAGGCATATATTTTTTCTCAAAAGATTTTTTAATTTATATAGGTGTTTCATTTGTGTATAATTGTTGAACGAAAAATAAATTGCGGGTTTTTTTGCCCTAAGCCAAACGGTGCCTGACACTAGTAAAAACCTCAATGGCGCTGTATTAGGTGTTAGGTATTATCAGTCCCTTGGCTCTTTGGCACCTTTGTAAGTCGGTGCCCGGAGCGGACTGCTCCAATGAGGAATTGCAGTCCATTTTTTAATTATTTTTTATAATAATTAAAATAAAATAACTTTGTTTGAATACCACTTTATTGTATATATTTATAACCAACCGGTTTCAGTTCAACCCGAACCTTCATCAGGGTTCAATATGTTTTTATTAACCCTGATGAAGGTTCGGGTTGAACTGAAACCGGTTGGTTATAAATATATACAAATACACTCTTGTAAAACTAATTTAAACACTCTTGTAAAACTAATTTAAACCACCTGCAATCAGTACAAAATTCTATGGTTAAGTTATTAGCTCAAAAACATATTTTTTCACAGAGACGAAACATATCATTGTCGTATCGGAATTTAACAATATTACCGGTGCAGGCCTTATTATTGTACAAAATATTGATTCAACATATATCTGAGTCTGATTATAAAAGGAAAGTGGAACATGAATATAATACAAGGTTTACAAAAAATGAAGGAATGCTTGTTCCAAAATATAATAATAAATACGGACAGCGAACCCTAGAATTTAATGTGCCAAAAATGCTTAACATGTTACCCATTAATATAAAAAATTGCGATTCTACAAATAGATTGAGATATATGCTGAAACAATGGTTACTAAATAGAGATAGTTTATATTAATTTAGGTGTGTTAATTGTATAGTTATAGTAATAATATTATGTGTGTATGTATGTAATTGATCATTAACATCCTGTTGACAAACTGCTTTATTGTAGTTTAACGGGATTGTACCTTGAAAACCAATAAAATAAATAAAAATAAAGTGGTATTCAAACATAGTTATTTTATTTTAATTATGTATACCCACAAAGTGTTTGCTACAAGTGAAAATGTATATTTTTTATTGTTATAGTTAGTTTTAATAGTTAAAGTATTTGTCAAAGTTTTAATTTTTCAGGTGTCCCGAAAACATATCAAATCTATGGACATGACCTGTGATGCCACCAGTCACCAGTCTCAATAAGCTATGTTTTTTTTCAACTGGTGCTGTATTTTATATGGGGGTCAGGACGTTTTTTATTCTTAAAAGTACGAAGTCGAAGAACTCTAGATAAAATGTTAGCATCTAGTCACTAATATTAATCGTATTGAATCAAAGTGCAAAAATGCATCCATAACCGCACCTGATAAACCATTTACCGGTGTTTAAAAACCGGCATTAGAACATTTTCGTCGGTTAAAAAGTGAATATGGAACAGAGTTGCCAATGCATATGTTTTAAAGTACCCACAAGAGATGAAGAGATTTTCAAATTCCCCGCAAGATCCTTTACCTCCAAAATGAAACGAAATTCTAAAGAAAATATAATTGATTTTTTTATTATCTAGTCATTTTCGGATTTTCTTTTTCGTCTAGGCAAAAATTAACTTTCTTTGAAAATTTGCTGCAAATTAATGAAAACGAAATATAGTGCATTGTCACAATTATTGAAAATATTATTTTTCAATAGGGTTGGATAATCAAGAAATGCCCAGAATCCCTGCATTTTCCACACAAAAAAAATATCTTATAAATTCCATGCAATTTGGGGAATTCTTCACGAATTGGCAACCTTGATGAGGATCTTTTATATGAGATATATTCAGAATCAGTGTTTGTTGATATATATTTTTTAAGCCATAATATGTTGAAGTTCCTTATTCTTAGATTTGTTGCTCCCAGCACCATTGACACAATTTATGAAAATAGGCTAAATTTGTTAAATTTACTCAATTTAATCAAAGTGCGGGAGACCCACACTTTGGGTTAGTGTGTTTTTTAATGTAATTTCATTTCACACTCATCGTTTAAAATTTTCAACTTGGAAAAAATCGAATCATCCTTCATCACAAAAGAAATAATTTAAAAAAAAATTACTTGCTGGAGACCTAAATGTTTTGCAATAAGGCCAATTTTTTGTAGTACCTGCATATGGGTCCACAGAGACAACTTTTTGTACTTGAAATTTATACTATCGCATCATTGATGTATTATCTATGTATCGCATACTACTGCTACACAGATCACAATTTCTCACACCTACATACAAGTATACTCACACAAACACGGGGCCGACCCTGTGCAAGCACATTTGGAGCAGTCAGCACCGCGCTGAATTGCCAAGGCGAAAAGGAGCCACGGCGCTGATGATAACTTACACAGCACCCTTGAGGTTTTTACTAGCGCCAGGCGCCCTTATACAGTAAACATGTCACCTGGTAATTACTAAATATACTTACCATAAATAAGACATTGCGAAGAAACATATCACAGGTACCCACTATGAAATATTTAATATCTGTAAATAGTTTCATCACTGTAACCAATGTACTGTTTTGTTTCTATAAGACCGGTCAGTGGCTGAGTTGGCATCGTGTCTCGGTCCCACCCAGGCATCCTGAATTAAATCCTACGGCTGGCTAAGTCTTCCATCACAACACAACCAACATTTTCCGCTGACGGTGGCAGTAGATTTAAAAATATTGTCAGGTTATTTGTAACCCGGGATTGTTTTTAAAGTATGTATAGATATAAATAAACTAGTAGTTTTGCGAACAGTAGATCTGGCGTACAAAAAAGTGTGTTTATACATTTCTCTTATTTAATCAAAAACCAAAATTTCCTCTAAAAATCATAAGATCTATAAGTAGGAACTTAAATACCTACCTACTTAATTATAAATATATATTATATACAATATTTTTTTAATTTCAAATAAGGAATTATACAATATGTCCAAAGAAACACTATGTGAATGACAATTCTTTTTTCAAACATTCTTCAGGCACGTAGGTACCATCAAATACCCCATAATATTATTAATACGTCCCATAAAATATTGGCAATGTCAACAAAGCTGGCTGCTAGAGGCGCTCGTTAGCATATGGTTAGCATGTTGACTTTGTATTTCTTTCAATGGCGGCAAATTTATTTTATTTAGTACTTAGGGGCGGTGTTTTGGGCATTCTAATTTGTATTTTTATCAATATTGATAAAAATACATACAAAAGTAGGTTTCGTGTGTGCAGTTTGCGGAAATAATTAACACAACAAAAACATTCCCAAGTCGTTTTCAAGATGCCAAAAAATATTGACAGGTTAATTGGTGAAATATAAAATGAGTTTGTTAAATCCTAGCAAAAAAATTGTTCTTGATTACGTAAAAAGTTGATTAAACCATGAAAAATATAATTAAAAAATTTAAGGTTATTATTAATGATTTCTTTCCCGTCGGCGACATTTAGTTTTACTCGGGAGATATTTTCAATTTGTGTGGGCATTTCAGGCGAATAATTATTTAAGGTTAATTCAGAAAAGGGTGTTGATTCCACCTTGATGTGGATTTTGCAGACCATAGATGTATTACTCACGTAGACTGGTTGTGATCTATCACCAGTCGTACCAACCAAACAGTGTGTTTTAATGACATTCTACGTATAATAATATATAATAAAACTTACATATTCAGTATCAGCAATCAATTTTTTATTTGGGATTTATTATTGAATAACCAACACCAATGTCATAGGTCACCCCAAGTGGTTCGCTACGTTTGGTGACTTAGCAGGGGTGTCCGGATTCATGGGGTGAGGTTTGTCTAGGTCTTGGTGGCGGATGCGTTTGCCCACCTACTAGGTGGCGGGCCGGATCGGAAGAGACTGATAGAGGGAAACCTTTTGACCTCTCCAGCCGGACTCCTAGACCCATCGCCTTGCACCGCAGTGGGAGGGATGGATTTGTACGTCCGTAAATCCTGGACACACTGTCCCCCAGGTTCCTATCCACTCCTCAAACCTTTTTTCCTTCCCAGAACTTCCTCACCTTCCTTTCCCCAAAAACCCCTCCACACAGCATGCCCAAAGGTGACATAAGCCCTGAGGGAATTTTTTTCCACACGGCCTTCTGTGTGGAGCTAATAAAAAAAAAATAATTAAATCAGCATTTGTTTCTCTATTATTCGCAGATTTCGGGATGCCTCGAGTAGAGGATATCTTCAAGAAAAATGCAATTATCCAAATTTACAAAGATAATATCATCAAAAACTTTGAAACCCACCTATCAAAAATATATCACTACATACAACATCAAAATACCAAACTAATGCAAAAGAATTATATCTATTTAGGAATAAAGTATTTCAACAACCTTCCGAATTAAATAAAGAAATAAAGAAATTAAAAGATATCAACAAACTGAAACTCAAACTGAAGTTATACTTGTCAGGAATAATTAACTAAATAATTGCCTGTTTTTCCTTTCTTTATATTTATTATCAGTCTATATTCATCTCTACTTTATTTAGATGTTTCTAATTACTCTCTTAATTGCTCAATATTTAGTATGTAACAGATTCCCACATATGTACACCTACACATATAGATGATTGAGATGTTTCAATTGTTCCTATTATATATATGTATACAGGTTTTCCAATAAGAGGTGTTATTTTGAATAGCTCGCTATTTCGGTAGATGTTACTTTTGAAGCTGTCATTTTTTGACATTTGACAAGTAGAAACTACGCCATTAATAAAAATGGAACGATACATGGTTCAACAACGCATTGAAATTATTAAAATTCACTTGAGTGAATCAAATGAAAATCATCTTGAGTGATGAGGCCCATTTCCACCTCGGTGGCTTCGTCAACAAGCAAAATTGTCGCATCTGGGGCTCGGAAAACCCAAGAGTTATTGTTGAAAAGCCTCTCTATCCTCAACGTGTGACTGTTTGGTGCGGTTTATGGTCCAGCGGAGTCATTAGACCTTACTTTTTCGAAAATGAGGCTGGAGCAACAGTTACGGTGAATGGATTGCGCTATCGAGAGATAATTAATGATTTTTTATGGCCGGAATTGGATGGTATTGATCTGGACAACGTTTACTTTCAACAAGACGGGCTACGTGCCACACAAGCAACGAAACCATTGATCTTTTACGATACAATATCAAAATAACACTTCTTATTGGAAAACCCTGTATATATAATATATAAACTTACCCATTGCATAATGTTTCCTTAATTTTTTCTGTTAATTAGTGTAACTCGCTCACCAAGCACAAGAACCAGTTTCTTCTTTGGTGAGATTGCGATTATAAATATATTTTGTACCAATATGTAATTTATATAACACCACTGAACCCACTTATATCTTATAATAATCAAATAAAAAATAATATATCTATATTAATGAAAATAAGCTAAATTTGTTAAATTTACTCAATTTTAGGCAAAGTGCGGGAGACCTAAACATTGTATTAGACTTTTAATCTATCATTTAAATTTTTCAACTTGGTTGAAAAATTTGATTCATCCGTCATTACAAAAGAAATAAGGAAAAAAAAAACAAAAACACTCCAAGTCATTTTTTAAGATAATAATTTTTGGATGTTTTGTATAGCGCCGTTTTTGTGCAAAATCACCTCAAGGGCGATCCAAAAAAGTTGACAGGTTAGTTGGTGAAATATAATATGAGTTCGTTAAATCCTAGCAAATAAAACGTTCTTGATTATGTACATAAAGAGCAAATGAAATGTTCTTGATTGTGTATATAAAAAGAAAATGAAATATTTTTGATTATGTACATAAAAAGTAAATTATACCACGAAAAATAGAATGAGTAAATAAATTTTAAGGTTAATTCAGAAAAGGTGAGTTAATTCCATGCGGCATTCTGTTCATGTTGATTTTATAAATCATCGTCAATGTTGATGGTTCAAAGCAAATTTTTGTAAAATGTGTTTTGAATTATTATATATATTAATGTACAATATCAATACATAATATATTTTTATTTATTAAATTTACGTAAAAAATACTGTAAAATTTCTCACATAATAGCCGCTGTAATACTTTTTTTTGTATGAGCAAAAAAAACAGTAAGGTCGTAAGCAGGTAATTTTTTTATTGTTTTTTAGTATAATTTATTAAGGTAAAATAAAGAACATATTTCACATAAAATTCATTAAAATGTATAAAAGAAAACCAAGGTGCACAACTCACGGCGCTAGTGTAGCATGTTGCCATCAGAATGTATGGAAAATGGTAGAAGTTGAAGATATTATATGGTATTTGGTACCATAATATTGAAAAGCTCACTCAAAATTAACCACGTAATCAAATTAAGGCTTGCTTGAATGTTAATGTGGATGCAGTGGATTTTCGAAAATGTAAATCAGTCAACTATCTAGTCAAAGTATTGTTTACACAAGCGCTATACTTCCAAAGTAATGCTTACACAAGCGCTATACTTCCAAAGTAATGCTTACACAAGCCTATACTTCCAAAGTAATGCTTACACAAGCGCTATACTTCCAAAGTAATGCTTACACAAGCGCTATACTTCCAAAGTAATGCTTATACAAGCCTATACTTCCAAAGTAATGCTTACACAAGCGCTATACTTCCAAAGTAATGCTTACACAAGTGCTATACTTCCGAAATATTTGTGGGCTTGGCCTGTTCCACCATATCGCTCGCCATACATTTCATTCCATTGGGAAATAGGCCTAGCCCATTTAAATTTATTACATATAGCATAAGAGTATAGCAATAGTGTGAGGCTTGCTTTAATAACATAGTGGAAGCAGCAGATTTTCCAAACTGGAACTTACAAACAAATTTACAGACAGATGAAATACCAAAATGGTCAAGTTAAAACAGGACTTCGCTATGGTCAGTCAATAAAGGTAATCTTATTTTTTCTAATATTGTAGGTTTCTGCAAGTCTAACACATTGTTGACTAGGTTTATATGTAGATAAGTACGACACTGTTGTCCTTTGCTGTATGGAAAAGGGTGACAGATTACCATTCAAATGATAAAAATCAATATCTACATTTTAATTATTTTATTTTGTATATTAATATATTAATAATCATTTACTTACATAAACAAAGTCATCCACAACAGTAAAGTTGTGTAAATACATTACCTATTAATCTGATACTGCGCTAGGTAAAAAAAAATCTACACAAAGGCAGGGTTTTTTTTAAAGAGAGGGAAACAATACGAGCGAAAATTTCAAAATATAAATGAGAAAAATAATGTAATAAATTTCTTAATTACTTACAACAGTTTTAAGGGAAAATAAATGCAGTTAAATAATAAAGGTATTATTATATTAAATAATGTATAATTTTTCTTTAACATCCAATTTTAAGTTGCCACAAATAATTATTACTACAACTCAATAAAAATTATACATACTTTACAAACACACGATATATGAATTTTCAATGTTTCCAGGAAGAAATCGCAAAAGCCTGCGATAAAGTTTTCATAATATAGTCTAATTTTATTCATCCCATATGCAAAGCAGAATATACTCTCATCAAAAGTAATTCTTGCAGTAAATATCCCAGTTTAAACGGGCACCTTTATTGATCATAAGTTACTGAAGGTTAGTCATACTGTTTTACCTACAACATTCTTAGCAATATGTATTACATTATATGTACTATAGAATTCGGTGTGGGATTACTATATTTTACTCCACAAGCGACTCAACAAAATATAATTATTGCTCGCAGTGTATTCCTACTGAATTCAACTGAGACTCCAAATCATAATGAAATTACAATAAACAAATAAGATGTAATTTTTTGGTTAATAAATATTATTTAGGGACACCTAAATAACGACCTATCCAAATAGTCTAGAAAAATAAGTAAGTATACATTTTCAGTGCATTGGATTGCTGTTTTCTCTTTTAGGTATTAGATGTAGGTAGGTATTTTATTTTATTATATATTTGTATTGCTACAGAGGTTTATGTTAATCTTTATAATTTTATATGATGCTGATTGAATAAATGTCCACAAGGATTAATATGCTAAGGCATCTTCTGTAATGGTGAAATATATGAGGCAAAGCAAGCATCGGGTGCATTAAACTGTTCACAATACATTCTACATTGCCCCTGGCATAGTCATAGTCACATCGGCGATGCCCGAGATTCTATTCACAAGATCAAACCCAACCGAGGCAGAGAAGTAATGAACCTGTCCAAGGCAAACTCTTTGTCTGCAGCAGTTGGTTAATATGGCTTTAAGAACCCGCTCAAGTCTTGGGCATCACCCATATCTATGTAAGTACATCACTGATTATATTTTTTACATTTAAAATTATTAAATTCAATGCATCAAGCACGATTCACAACAAATTTATATATTGAAATATCTTTCTCATCTAAAGCAACCTCAAATATGAATATATTACAATGTCAAACTCAAGGATTATAGCTGTCGGTTAACAGATTCTGATTCCTACTCTGCAAGCGAACTGACATTGTCACTGACACGGTCAATTAATCAGATTCTAATCCTACTCTTCAAGCAAACTAACACGGGCAACTAATCTTTACAATTTGTTAAATAAATATATTTGGCACAATAATTCATCATGGCAAATGTGATGAAAACACAAGACAATTTCACAATTTAAAAACAATATTAATTTATTAATGTCCAATTATAAAATAGTTGATCTTCTGTGAAACAACACTTTGGGGATTTAAAAAGCTGTATATATTTTTGTTCCCAGTGTACAAACATCAATTGGAGAATTAGATCAGACCAGCTGTGTTTATTTCTTAAAGTGATATTAATACACTAAGCTCAATAGTGTTCTTCTAACATAAGAAGATTAGAGATTACATATTCATAAATCAACTGTGAATAATTGAAGGGAAATCAGAATCTGGCCGGCAAAAGGACACATAAACAACCTATTAAATATTGATGTACTTTACAATTTGATGATTGTTATGAAAACATGGATGGCACCCAACCAGCGAGTGTTCAAATCAGTTCATTAATATTACAAAGTCTTACTCTAATTTAAAACCCTTGGATGAATTCACATTCTTACCCTTTTCAATTATTTGTTTGTGTAATGTCAAATTACCAAACAATTATTATTCAGGTCTAATTTTGAAAGACTTCACTGCCTTATCTACAAAATAAATAATGTGTTTTCAAACCAAGGGAATTTAATCAAAAATACTCTTAAGTTTCGCATTCAAGTTTCCATTGTAGAAATCAAATGAGAGCTGTAGTTTTCGGACATTAATCAATAACGCCAAATTTAGTTATAGTATACTTTCTTAGTAATTAATAGTTTGTCTAATACTTGTATTTTCAATGTGGGTCAAGTTTATACATATATAAAACCCGTGGTGAAATACAAACAGAACCAGGAGAGTAGGCACAAACTATGGTGCAGCCCTTGGGGCGGGATCAGGGAAATAATCTATTTGGAATACCATTAAACAGAATATTTTTGATTAGTTGTTAGTTGTTATACAGACAGGGAGACAAAACTGTTGTACTGAGTGATGTTTCTCTTCAGGATGTCTGCGCACGGCCCCAGCACACGCTCGAACCTGGAAGAAGTTTATACTTTAACATTAGATGTCTCTTGCAACAATTTCATCAACTTAGCCGATTGGACAAATGTGTTGGGTTGCCACCCAGGCGTTGTGGGTTCAATCCTCTGCTAGTCCTCAATCATTACACAAGTAACTTCGCTTAAAATGATGGAAGTACGAGGAATTAAAATATTGTCAGGTTATTCGTAATCGGCAAATGTGTTTCTATCTTAAAAATAAATAAAATTGGGAGGGATGATAATGTAAAAGAAAAGTAGGAGGTTGTACCTAGCGCGGTCCAGTTTGACGCACTTGAGGGGCCCAACGGCCCGGACGGTGGCGGCGCGCGGCCTGTCTAGCAGCAGCGCAATCTCCCCAAAGTAGTCGCTGGCCCCCAGGCGCCCCACCTCCATCTCCTCGCGGGGGCCAGAACCCTCAGCGCGCTGCTGCAGGACCAGGGCACAACCTAAAAACAAATGCATAACATCTGATTAGAAAATGATAATGCAAATGAAATGCTTAGTGATTAAAGTACATCTACATGGTTTAGGAAAACATTGGTTTGATTTTATTTGTTCTAATGTGAATACTGCACAAGGGTTCTAATCTCGCTCAATCGTCTAGAGCCGGTGAGACTATGAGATTCCCAATTATGTTGTGAGACGGAAGTTAATTAGGGAGTACCTGGCTATTCAGATCTGGTCACCAAACACGGCTAAGGAATTTCAAGCAACGTTTTAATTCAGAATGGTACAATGATACAACATTTGTTAAAATTTTATTTTTACTCTCTTAACTCTTGATGTACAAAAGCAAAAATTTCGCCATCCGCCAGCTGATTTAATTTTCCTAGATTTCTAGATTCCTACCCACCCCTCATACCTTTTTTCTTCTCAGAACTTCCTCTCCTTCCTTTCCCTAAAAAGACCCTCCATTTGTGCCAATTAATCACGCAGTTGTGAGAGCATCATTACCTGGCTACGTACGGCATCTATTATTTAAGTTAGTTTTATAAGTTACCAATTCAGTCACAAGCAGTGGCTGCTGGCAACATGACAGATGCAGTGTATTCTCGAGTTCTTACCTTCGAGAATGATGTAGAAGTCGTCTCCGGGCTCTCCCTGTCGCACAATGGTCTCGCCATCTCCGAATGAAACGGGCTCCAAGGAATCAGCCACAGTCAGGCGCTCCCACTTCTCCAAACTCTCTGAAACATTATTATGCTCAAATGAGAACATGAAACTGCTTCAAAATACCAGATAAGGGAAACCACAGACATAAATTTAGGCCATTGCTATAATATGGAACAATTTGTTTAATTATAATAATTACCAATATTATTAGGGATTTTCAATGGTAATTATTCCCCTAACTATAAAGAAGAAACTAATACAACTCGTATTTAAAATGAACAAGTACATTTATTGGTAGGAAACATATGTGAAAATACAAAGAAAATGCAAACATTGTTTGAATCGGGGAATAAGGCTTGATACATCTACTCTCATTTCTTTTCCCAAATTTATTTTCGAGTGATATTTGCTCTATATAACAGCAACCGCTGAAAATCCAGCTTCACACAGATATGAAGTTGCAAAGGGAAGGAGGACCCTTACAGCTTTTGCACTTAGAATCGGATACTCATTTTCGACTGATACCCAAAATTCCATCAAATCCGAACAAGCGTATTTAGTTTTTAGGCTGTTGTAGCTCAAGAGGTCAATTAGATTTTCTTCTTCTTGGGTAGTAAAATCTTGTGGAGCTTGAGTACGGAATAGATCTTGGAACCACACAAACTTCTCCACTTGGTCTTCTGCGATGTACTTTGCAAACCAGAGAGTTAACTGTGATAGGTGCTCTGTGATAGGTGCTCTGTGAAAAGGGTCAGCAATTTATGTGAAACCTTAACTCCACTATGGGCCATGTTTTATAGCATAGTTTTTTGAAAAATCCTGCTTGAAGTGGCCTCTTGGCCACAATCTAGGACGAGATTCAGTGGCGGACTCAGCGATTTCGTTGCGAGTGCTTCTCTGTTGATGATGCAATGGGTCCACAGAGAATCAGTGCACAAACGGATGCACTTTGTCCACTCCAAATTATTTTCCGTCATAAACGTGTCAAGGATGTCGAACAGATCTTGAGCCTTTGCACCTCTAGTAATGCTTTTACAGAACAGAAGATCTTCAACAATAGTACTACCATCAAGGAAACGTACATAGCAGATGAGATGTGCATCCTTGCGCACCCGTGGCCTCATCTAGTTACAGTCCAAGTTCGCTTCCTTTCATTTTTTCTATCAATTGATCATTCAGATCCTGAGCCATGTGCTGAATTCTTCGATTGATGGTGTTGTTCGACAAAGGAATCTTCGAAAGCAGTTTCCCCGCAGATTTTCCAATCATTATATTAACCATGTCACAGCAGACGGTAAAACCTGTTCCTCGGCAATAGTATGGGGTTTTTTACACTTCGCTACTTGATATGACGCCAGCAAGGCATTGTTTGGCACTGACGCTTGCTAAGTGAAGACATTTTTTTGTTGGTGCAAATCTTTCAATTTTCTACTGAAAAAATCACGTGATATGACCATGTTGGGATGCGTTTTTTCAAGGTGCCGCTTCAACTTACTTGGATTCATGCTCTCGGATGACAGAACTTTTGAACAGAGAACACACTGCAGTCTCTCTTCATCGTTGAATTCTATCGAAGTGAAGCCGGAACCATGTAGCTGTGAGTATATCAGCAATACTTGGACTATTTTGTTTATCAAAAATCTATCCATTTTTCGGAAATGTGAGTAGGTACAGCTGGCTTTTTAATAAGAACAAGACTCAGGGTAGGTACACTGGCCACTGGATACTTTAAAAACGCGACTTCGCCAAACACTATTCCGTACTGACTCGACGAGGACGCTACCAGCGCGGTGCCACTCCCGCATCCCCTCTACTGTGCCTCCCACACAATCCGTACCCAGAGCGCGGACCGGCCACTCGGGTGATTTTCCATTCCATAAAAAGTTTGTTTTCATGTCAATTTTGATTTTTAGTAGAGACTTGCGCCTCGCAGCACCCCTGATCTCTCTCCGTGGCATCCCAGGGTGCCACGGCACCTACTTTGGGAACCTTTGCTCTTAAGGGTTGAATTGTGTAAAATGTAAAAAAAAAACTGGCCCTAAATAATACATGTTCCCTTGCTTCTGATTGAACTCACCCAGGATGGAGACCCTGGACAGGAACTCATCGTACATCTTCCTCTTGCGGATGGTGGAGCCCATGAGGATGCGGCGATAGGAGTCGCGGTCTAGGCCCCACAGTTTGGTGTGGGTGCGGGCGCGCACTGTGGCTGCACGAGGAGTACCGTAGATGAGGGCGAGCTCGCCGAAGCTACCGCCGTCGCCGATTGTGGTCACCATCTCACCGTTCACGAAAACCTGCAAATATGAGGCAGGCTGTTGTATTCGGGATTATCAGGAACCAAAACCCGCCTGCATTGGTTTGTTTCTGACAGGGAAAAATAATTTCTTCAGGAATTTTAGGCTCAACCTCAAAACAATCTTGTTAGAAATAGTTATTATAATTTCATAATAATTTCGATACCTGCAAATTAGGGTTTGCAGTGCCGCATCCCTCAATCTCGCGGGATTTCAGTAATATTTGATCCGCGGATTTGCCACCATCTAGTGAGGATGCAGAGAGCGCATTTTTCACTGCTGGGTTGCGGTGCACAAAAATATCCGTTAACGTTTGGGTGACAAAATCCCATAGTCTATGTTTTTAATGAACTTATTTTTTTTATCAAAGTCTTCTTAAAATACTTATATCGTTAGGCTTTCTTTATATTTTTTAATAATATTACTAGTATTAAAGATGATTGATTTCAAATGACTGTGGAGAGTCCTGTCAGTGACACTAATGTTTTTATATATTTTTTAGAAAAATACGTCTTAAAATTCTTAAAATACTTATTACGTTACCTTTTCAATGTCTTTTTTATAATATCTCAGTATCAAAGATAATTGATGTCAAATAAAAAAATGTTTATGATATGTTGGTATTATATCAATTTAATACCCCTTAAAATAAAAATTCGGAAAATGTTTAAATTCTATTCAATTCTACCCGCGGATATGCAAATATCTTCTCTATTCTCGTCATTTGGTATATATACATTATTCAACCAAAAAGCTTCATTCAATTTGCTTTTCAATAATACTTAATACAGACACATTACGCTATATTATGCGTGCATAATTTTGGCATATACGTATTATATGTTGGAGTGAAAGGGAGTCAGATGAATTGGGGAACTGCTGCGGAATATCATTTCTTTGTATGGGATATGTAACTTTGACAGATGACAGCCGCGTAATTACGGCGCTCCGTAAATTGTTCAAATATAGCCTGGCTAACAGATCACAGCGCATATCGTCGACACGCCCACACTTATAACACATCTTTTTAGGTGAGACAGGTCTGTATAGGATTGTATGGCGAGCAATATGGAGTTATATAAAACGCTTTGAACTTATAGAGTAATCTTGATTAACCCCCTTCATGATGCTTCCCAAACGGGTGGCGATATAGTTCCCCTGTCTTCACATCAAAAAACCGAAAAAATGTATAATAAAAAGTCTATTGTCCAGACTAATGTTTATTTCGAAATGTGGGTTTGTTTAGCTTACTATCTAAAGTTCTCATCCACAGATTTAAACGGTCAAAACAATCAAAAATGAACTTCACGACTTTGGGATTCTTACAGGTTCCATCTGCCATTTACGTGAAACTTAGGTACAAGTTTGAATCCCGAATAAAATAACTTAAATTGACATTTATGAAGTGGATATGAAGAACAAATAGAATTTTCTTTATGTTTGGGAACATTCTGTACAAAAAACACGTGACATTTGGCGAAACATAAAAAAAAGAATATCTGGAAAAAAAACGTAAAATAATCTGATCTGAGAGTTCAGCTGATTTACAAAGCTACAAGGTTATTATATCAGACATAAAATTATTATTTTACTTATTTTTTTTCTAGTTACATTTGCCATGTTATTTTCATTTAAAAGTAAAGAAAATTCATTTCCAATACGTGCTGCAAATTAACAACTATCATGAACTTACGTCATTTTTTAAATTTATTTTGTCAGTTTCCCACAAATAGCAGATAATACCTTGTTATCCCAAGGGAATGAGCTCGAAATATATGGCAAATGAAATCATTTTGCTTCAAAAATATTTTTTCTATGTCAGATAGAACTAAATTAGTTACTCGTAAATTTGTAATTGTAACATAATTGGTCTAAAAAACAAATATAAAGTATTTTAAATGGAACTAAGTTGCATAAGTACGAGTATAGTACTCGTGTACCTAAACCTGTATAATAGACGTTGGACATATTTTAGACAGTGAGCAAACAATTATATATTAATTTTTTAAAAAATTGGTTTTAAATATCTGATAATGAAGGTATGGAGGAGCTTCAATATAATACGCACATCATCGATTCCGCATTATTTCGGAAAATACATTATGTATTTATTTTCAGCACCGACATAAAACAGAACTCCACTCGACCTCAAATAAAGTCAATCTCATTTGATATGTGAAGGGGTGGCACGGATAGTGGACAGTGGACAGGGGGAAAGGGCAGGGGAGAGAAGAGAGAGACGAGAGACGATCCAGACATCCAGAGGAAGGATAATAATTTGAAGACACACTGCACAGTTTATTTGACAGAGCTTTAAAATGATGTCGCTTCACTTGGCATGTGAATAAATTTCCTACCCATACCACTCGACTCCACGATTCTAAAGTTGTTACTCTACAAAGTACAAAGTGGAGGACCATCATTATATGGGTAATGGGTGTAGCAGTGGAGCACTGAAGCGGACTTTGCAATGGAGAACGGAGTACCACTCAAATAGATAGAATAGATGTAAACAAATATTAGCGAAGAAGATAGAGGTCGGTAAATATAATAGTAATACCTAATTCCGAATTAAGGAGATAATGTCGAAAACGAAGTCAGAGGGAAATATTGTCAAAAAACAATTTAAAATAAGAAGAATGGTCCAATTCAGATAACTACATGACTTGAAAGATACGAAGTTATAACATCCTGTATTTTACTTCAAAAGTGAAAAAAAACGTAATATAAAAAACCATGCAATTGGTGAGAATACAATTTGTTTGAGTGTTTAGTTATGCGTCTTTGAAGTGATTTTTTCATGAAAACGGCGCTGTAGAAATAATCCAAACATTAATTGGTTTATCGGAATTATGGTGCTTCTATAAAACAAAAAGAAATATTAAACAGAAATAGAAAGATTCTAAAAAATAAAGCTTTTCTTCAGCACTATAACAAAATAGTATTATAAACATGGGACAAAAACAATCAATCTAAAGAATTCGCCATTGGCCACGGATCCTACTCAAATAAAACTAAAGTAATTTATGATATGTTATTTCCATACAAATTAGTGAGTAAATTCTACAAAAATTAAGTTTGCTTTTCTTTCATCAGAAATGAAGAGAGATGTATAGCAGCATTATAAAACACACAATCGAAAGCATTCCCACTTGACCACAATTCCACTCAAATTGGGAAATAAATTATAACGCCAGTTGTTTTCCTCTCTGTGACAGAATTTTATACATTCAATATAGAATTCATTAAAAAAAATATTTTGAGTTTTCTTAAATTCTTTAAATTGCTTTTCTACAAGTTGTATCCGGTTCCTATCGCAAACAACGTCTGTACAGACTTATAACTGTCTCGTACAATACCTATTTAAAGTCTTTAAAATTAGTAGTATTTCTGTGAACAGTAAACCTCGCGTATGTTTCTAATGTTCTGTTATTTAAAATCAAAACTAAAATTTCCCCTAAAATCAGATATTTAACAGAGAGATAAAAAGAGAATGTAAGTAGTTACATCCTTACTTTCTTAATTAATAAACACGACTATTTTACATTTGAAAAATAATCTTTACTGAACCATTATAACGGCCACCATCTTGAAATCGGAACCTGAACGTAACGAAAAAATTTACAGACTGATGAAAAAAAAACCGCAATTGCAAATTCAGTTTCTCAAATTTCCTGTGTGAAAATCGCTACACTTCTACATTTTTAGCATTAGACTTCATATTATAAATGAACATAATACGTCATTTCGTGTGGTTTCCCTTTTACAAAATTCGTATTGATCATTGAGAATTATGGAAAAAGAAACGGGATATTTAAAAAACAAAACTATGACAGAAATAATAATCAACGTCATTTTATCAACCCCTACTTCAGGCAATGCAATATGCACCTTTTATTAAATGCAGGACTGGGACTTCCACTAAATAAATGATGACACTATAAAGTGAGTCGCAAAATGATTGCACGCGATGGTAAATTAATAACGTGCGAATTAAACGATTGTCCGTCCTATCGGGAACTAATAACTGGATACTATCCGTCAAACAACTGCGATACGAGGCATCGATTATTTATTTTTTCGCCCACAAGATTATTGCAGTCGAATTGCATCGTATGGAGTATTGTAACTAAAGAAGAAGAATCAATAAGTAAAATAAACAAACATGGTGGAGTGTGTTGTTAATGGATTAGCTGGATTGCAAGAAATTATGAAATTGCAACATATTCGCAGTAAACATAACTACTATACTATGTGTTGCAAATGGGAGCTACGGGAAGGGTGTGCGAATAGTGCACGGAAATAACGCATATTGTAGACTTAGTCGTATTGATATCAGAAGAATCGCAACTGTAAATAAATATTTACGTTTATTTTCGCATATATTAAACTTTTCCATAATTCTCAATGATCCTTTATAATATGAAGTGTAATGCTAAATAAATGTAGATGTGTAGCGATTTTCACACAGGAAATTTTAGAAGCTGAATTTGCAATTGCGTTTTTTTTCATCTGTCAAATTTATATTTTTTTCATCTGTAATTTGTTTGTTACGTTCCGGATCCGATTTCAAGATCGTGGCTGTTGTAATGGTTCAGTGAAGATTATTTTTCAAATGTAAAATGGTCGTGTTTATTAATTAAGAATGTACCTAAGTATTTAAGTAGGTACTTACTAACATTATTTTTTTATCTCTCTGTTAAATATCTGATTTTAGAGGAAATTTTAGTTTTGATTTTAAATAACAGAAAATTAGAAACTTACTTTTTTGGACGCGAGGTTTACTGTTCGTAGAAATACTACAGTTTTAAATACTTTAAATAGGTATTATGTGTTTCTTACATTCTGCCCAGATTGGAGGACAGATACAGTATCTATCTAACCAATGAAAGCCACAAAAATCAACGAAAGCATCACGTTCAGTTTAAGAAATTTAAAAAAATTGAACATGTTTAATATTAAAAAAATAATGTTATAATTTTAATGCATTGTCCTACCACCTGAAGTGCCTAATATTGAACAAGTCTCTTTCGCTCACTTCACGAACCCACGTTAGCGTAACGAGCTACCCCTTCAGCGAGATCTTTCGATGTCGAAAGGGTATGGAATGTGTCATGCGGCGAACCCGAAAGGGAATGAGTAAAAGGAAAACATAATAACTAATAACAAAGTGACAGTGTGATGTGTGTACAAGGTATGGGGTATGGGCAATCTATCATGACAGTGTTGCGAATATCTACGTTGTATGTAGGAATGTAGGTAATAAAATTACATTGTTGATATAATAGACCTCGGGAAAGTGGGTTATGTCGATGCGCGAATTGTTCTGGAGCGTCAATAGCAGCGAAAATAGATTAGTTTTAGCTAACAAGCTTTATACCCGTTAAACCTATTTAACTGTTCCCATAATGCCATATACTGCATATACATAGTAGTTTACAGGAATGGATAGCTAAAATGTAAGCCTGCACATTTCTAATTTTGTTGGAATAACTTTTGAAGATTATTATTATTATTTTTTTTTACAAAATATAAGATTTTAAAGCATATTTTATACACTCTCCTACAAAAGCTGACGCTTATGGTTAGGAGAGGACAACTTATTAATAACTTAAAAAACTTAAGAATTTAACCTTATAGAGATTTTGACATAATATTTTTTAAGATTATAAAGGTAATTAAAACAAGAAATGTATATAGGATGTACATAAAACATTAGGAATAACAAAACAGTCAAGAATATATCTAAGAGGAAGTTAAAATTATATGGTGGTACTACAAAAATATGATTTTATTTTTTTTAATATTTTTGTTGTATTTTTTTCTGTTCGCATATCAGCGGGTAATCGATTAAATAATTTTATTCCTTTATATACATAGTGATTCTGTGCTGTTGTGGTTCGTACGGGTGGTACAGTTAGTCCACCAACAGAAGTATTCCTTATGCTAATATTTAGCAGTGGGGTATTACTTTCATTAAAAATACATTTGTGTAGCTGAAGTAGTGCAATTTTGTCGTAAATTTTTGTAAGTGGGGGAACATCGAATTCTCGGAATACATTTATTGTTGGGTAGTAATACGGTTTTTTTTAGGATAATTTTTATAAGAATTTTTTTAATTGTTTCTAGTGGGAGAAGGGATGATTTATATGCAGTGCATATGCAATGTACAGAGTGCGCAAGTGCAAAGTAAATTTCTTTTAATATTTTTAAGGCGATGCCATACGTAGTAATGCAAAATCATGTGTTTTTGGTTTGAAAATTTGGTGGCCTAGAAATGTTTCAGATGCTTTAATTAAATACTGCGAGTAGAATACATCTTGGCCTTTGAGATAATCGAGTATTTTTTAGATAAGTCTTTTTATAAGCCCAGAAAAAAATAATGTATAAGTCCTATGAAAACTGCTTTAAAGTTCAAAATCTCCTACTTACGAACCCATTTTCGGTTATGATTTTATTGTATAATGTGGCAAATTAAGTTATTTACAAAATTAAGTTATTCGAAAAAAAAAAATTATGCCTGAATGTCCACAAAATAAAATAAAAGGCACTTTTTGGCCGTGTTTTTTTCTTGCATAAATCAAAACAGGCGGATGGTGTTAAGCGGGAATTTAAACCTTATCGCCATCTACGTAAGGGTTGTTATTGATAGCGGCTCAATTTAAAATATTACACGACGTAGTGCATCGCCTTAATGGGAAAGTATTTCAAAGTCTGAAGAATTTACCCCTTAATTTAATGTGTTACCGTTACCTTTTTTTGTGTCTCGTTCTGTTTCATGTTACATTTAAATTTATTAGTATTATCTTCGTCTTCAGTGATATACTATACATTTCTATTAAATTTTACAACAAATCAGAAAATCTGAGTGCTGAAGAAGCAAAAACTCCCGAATGGTGTCTTGCCATCATGAATTGTGCAAAGCTTTTTCTGATTTTTTTAGATATTTTAGATATTTCTAGACCAACGCAACTATTATTAGCTCGCAACGTCATTTCCATCAAGAGTTATGAACTTTGAAATATATAAAAAGACAAAGAGTCAGTTCAGGATTTCCCATTTCAAAGATGACATACAAATTGGTTGGTCCACAATGAAAAAAAAATATGAACTCGAATATTCTAATCCTAATTGATATTTTAATACAGTTAAAAGTAACAAGATTATTGTAAACTAGCGTAGATCTGCGAAAAATCGCGGGATATTATAATTCCAATTTTGAAAGAGACAATTAAAATAATCTGTGGTAAAAATTATATATTACTAGCTGAAGTGTACCCGGCGTTGCTGGGTATTATCCTTAGAAGATAGACATACACCACGGCATAATTTACTGTAGGCTTTTTAAGATATACAATTAGCAATATAGTGCCCGAAAAAATATTTTTACGATTTGATTGTAAAACATCGACTTTTCTCTACTTTAATAAATACAATATGCATGTATTATGTATGTAAACCTTCTGGAAGAAATTCTCTAAATGAAAATAAAAAAATATATCAATATCCGTTGCATAGTTTAGAAGAACTAAGCGCACAAACAGACAAACGCGGATAGCGTCTTTATTTTATACTATCATTTTGAAGGCATCTACATTGCCGCTTGTCTGAATTATTCTTCACAAAACTAATTCCACTTTTGAAAATAAATGAAAAAAAAAAATTTATTCTAAAAAGAAATTTTAAATTCAAAGTAATTTTGACTTCATTTAAAGTCGATAAATTCATCACGCACATCACAGCAATCTAAATTATTAGTATGTTTGATTATAAACGAGCCAACCATTGAAGATGTAACTTCGACGGTAAACGTAAAGTTTAAACAGTAAACTGAAATTGATTGCCTATATTGAAAGCGAAACGTGTCGATATGTACACGAAAGCGTTCAAACATGAACCAGGTATAAGTAATGATGTAGGTCCATATTAAAAAGGAGTCAATATTGAAAATTTTATTAAATTTTTCCTCGTCCCAAGGACCGGGGACGGATTGAGGAGTCGCAACATGCGCCACTTCTTTTTGCTGTCTGCGCCCCGATGAAATCGCATTAGCAAGCCGGATACGTTGGCAGTATTAACGCCATGGAAAATATAGATACCTATACTAGTTTCCCACCAACTCCACATAAATCAGGTCGATCTCTAATAAAAAAAACAACAACAAAAGGAAACTATCTTTATAGACCTTTACAATAACTAACTAGTACATAGTTCTGTGAATAGTAGACCTCCAAAAAAAGGATGATCGAATTTTCTGATATCATAATATTTATAAGTAGGTACTAAAATAACCATCTACTTAATTTTATGACACATTTTTTAAATATATCTTGTAATGAATTAACATTTGTCTAAAGAAATTCTTTTTTATACTTTCTTTTTCTTGCAGGTTGGTATCATAATATTGAAAAAAATACGAATAACAAAGTCCAAATAAACATGACGATTTCACATTTGAACAAATAATCTTTAATCAAATTAACAGACAGACGAAATGCAAAAAGGTCGAGTTAAAACAGGATTTCGATAAGCTCACTCAATAATATATGTAGTTGTCTCTTCAAGACCCATATTCACCCCTCAAACTGAGAAAAATGACTATGGCTGATTTATTAAAATCCTGTTAAAAACGTTTTTCTGAACACGTGTTCACAGACACCTGACCTATTATTTTGTCATATTCTATTTTATTATTTTTTATTTTATTGAATATACAAACACATTACAATAATTAACAAATGTAGATATTTCGAGGCTGATTGCGAAAAATTTAGAAATTTTTAACGAAAACTGCCCAACTCAATTGAGAAATTATTTCTCGTGTTTGAGTTGGGGAGTGTTGGGAGTCATTGTGGTTTATAGTTTGTAAAATTTCACTAGTTGATGTGGCTAAAAATTAACAAATAGTTATAAAACTAGATGATAAATTTGATAAACATAATATAATTAAGAAAATAAGAAATTTAATTACAAACTAAAAAATATAACTTAAATAATATAATAGTTATTAAACTTAGAAAAAATAAGATATAAAAATAAAAATGTACTTATTAGGTACGAAATAATAGAATGTAGGTATAGAACTAGTTGTAAATTGTTCAAAGACCGAGCTGGCAATTTTGTATGAAATGGGTACTTAATAAAATGCAACAACAATAAACGCATATTAGGAAGCGCATAATATAACTTTAGAGGATATGTAAAAAAAATATATGTAGCTTTTTTTTTGTTTTATAAATTAAATCTTGTTTATATATTTTTTTTATTAATCATTAATCAATTTTCCTAAATTCATAAGTGAATTTAGGAAAATTTAATCAATAAAAATTACAAATGAGTTCATATAAAAAATAATTTGAAAAATGTATCCAATGAAATTAAAACTTGTGATTACCGTTGGGTTTATCTAAAAGTTGTTTGATTTGTGATTTGAATGTTTTGTAATTTTTTTCAGTTTTAATTTTATCCGGAAGGGCATTAAACAATTTTATACCTTGATAAGTATAATGGTGTTGACCAGCACTAGTTTTACATTTAGGAATTTCTATGTTACCACGTGATCTAGATCGGTTACTTATTTTTGTAGAAATTGTTGAATTGAAATGGTCTTTATGAATTTGTAACAGTGCATTATTTTTAAAAATTTTGTTTAAGCTAAGAACCCTAAACGAGTCAAACAGCTGCGTGGTTGGAAATATCGATGGTTTTCTTAGGATGACTTTCAAAATTAACCTCTGAACCTTTTCTACAGGTGAAAGGTTAGTTTTGAAAGTCCCTCCCCAACCGATTATACCATATTGTAATATAGATTGGGCAAGAGAAAAATATATAATTTTAATCATACTGGATGATAGGATTGTTCTTAATCTAATAAATATATATATTAGTTTTCTTACTCTAGTTATAGTATTTTGATTTGCTCGCTCCATTTTAATTGACTGTCAACTATAACACCCAGATACTTAATGCTATTTTTTGCCGTTATGGGTGAACATTTCACATGATTACATTCTTTTTTATTTTCACACTCGGCAGAGTGGATTTTAATTCGAACATTATTTTCGACGTTTTTTTCTTTCAATGAGAATGGGATAAAATATGTTTTCTCAGTGTTTAGTGACAGGCAATTTTGGTCAAACCATATTTTTAGAGTGTTTATGTTAGAATTTGCTATCCTCGTTGTTTCCTCCCATGTTTTTCCCTTTGTTATCAGTACAGTGTCGTCTGCATACGATATGATATCTCCAACTATTGGGAGTGTGAACATATTATTTACATAAATAGTAAAAAGGATTGGACCGATGACAGTTCCTTGCGGAATGCCAAAAGAGGTGGTTTCGGGTTCACTTAAGGTATTATTTATTTTAACATATTGGAGTCTCTCATTTAAATAACTTTGAAACCATGATAGCGCTATTCCATCTATTCCAATTTGCTTTAGTTTTTCTATTAGTTTGGAATGTGATATGCTATCGAATGCCTTGCGGAGGTCAATGAAGATACCGAGGCACTTTTCTCCATTATCTAACTTTTGCATGATTTTCGATGTTAGTTTAGCAATTGCATCTTGTGTGCTGAGATTGTCCCTAAAGCCAAATTGATGAGGACTCTTTATCTTTTTGTCTTTTATGTAGTCGTTAAGTTGTTTCTTAACAATTTTTTCATAAATTTTTGCTATGTTTGATGTAAGAGCTATTGGCCGATAGTTAGAAATATTTTCTTCATCACCCGATTTAAAAATTGGGGTAACGATAGTTTTCTTATAATTATTTGGGAATACACCGTTTTTTAAACTGGTGTTAATTATATGAGCAATTGGTTTACTGATTTCCTTATGTACGGCTTTCAATGTTGTAACCGTTATATTGTCGTATCCAGGACTTGCTGATGCTCTTAAACTTATTATAATATTTTCAACATCTTTGTCAGTGACTGAAACAAAGGTTTGGAAACCTTCCCCAGAAAATGTGTTTTGTTCTGGTTGGTTAGTTTGTGTATTGTCAAGGATAATATTACGAGCAAGGTTTGTTCCAACATTTGCAAAATAATTATTAAAAACATTACCACATAGTTTTGGGTTTTTTTCGGTGTCAATGGTGATTCCCTGATATGAGATTTCCTTAGGTACTTTTCGATTTGTGTGTTTGTTGGTTATTGTGCTGATGATCTTCCAGAATTTTTTGCTGTCTTGACCAGCGTCTTTTATTTTATCACGAAAGTACTTTTCTTTTGTCAGTCTAATTAGGAGCGTAAGTTTATTTCGATATTTCTTGTAAAAATTAACTTCTTTTTGGTCGTTTGGGAATTTTTTGGAGTCCTGATAATATTTTTCTTTTTTTCTGATTGATATGACTAATCCTTTTGTTATCCATGGCTTTATTAATCTATGTTTAGATTTTGGTTTATAGACTGTTACTATTGTAGATAACTTTATGTGATCTTGAAAAATTCTTTCGAAATTTTCTGAACATGTATCTGGATTTTCCGATTCAAATACTGATGACCAGTTTTACGTTTTAAGATTCGCTCCTAAAATTTCCAAATACAAATATTTTTTTTCACCAATTTGATTAGATTTTATATTTCTTTTATCAATATTGTAAAAAAATATACAAGTGTAGTGATCAGTAATATTGGTTTTCCATAATATTGACATGGTTTTTTCAATGTTATTTGAGTTGCGCCATATGTGATCGATGCAGGAAGGTGTTTGTCCGATCACATTTCGTGTAGCATTATTTATATATGATTTGTAATTTAGTGATGTCATTACATTTATATAGTCTTCTTTCACTTTACTACATATACTGTCATCAATATTTATATTGATATCGCCAATGACGATATTGCAAGTATCCTTCAGAGTAAGTAATAATTGTTCCATTTCTATTATAAAATTATGTTGATCAGATCCATGTGTGCGATAGATAGCAATAACATGGTGAATGATTTTGTTCACTTTTAAACTCAGTTTTAAGCAGTTCGCTAATTGCATAGTAATTTCGGTAACTGTAACATTGTTGTGTTTATTCAGTATAAACACCGCAATACCACTGCATTTGTTAAAATGAGTTGTAGACGAGTGATATGTATAGTTAGGTATATCGTATCGGGCGTCAGCATTATATAATATATAATGGGGCGTCAATCAATATATAATCGGGCGTCAGCATTATATAATATATTATATTTAAATGCGCCTCTGTTAACACAATGATGTCCGGCAATATTTCAAGAAGGCTTAAAGTTAGTAGAAACTCTTCCAGGTTTTTTTGTAAACTTCGAATGTTTTGATGTAGAACAACGAATGCAGTCGGGACTTTATTTAATAAGGCATTACATTGTATTGATTCAACGCAAGTATACTGTGAAACTTCAGTTAATTTGTCGATTTCCTCGGTTATAAAGTCATCCATGACTTATTCATAGTCGATTCTCTGCTGTGCTATGATGGACATTCTTTTTCGGTAAAGGCATTTTTCGCTATTTGCACTGTGTTCAGTATTATTTTTTGTCCCAAACGATGCATTGTTTTTTTCGCAGTTATAGCATTTTACGATATCTTTGGTTTTTTCGCATTCGCTAAAATAATGATCTTTTGCACAGTGTATGCATCTGGGCTTGTTCAATTTGTTCAGACATTTTAAGGAAGTATGTCCGAAACCAAGGCAGTGGTAACATTGCATTAAGGGATTGCAATCTTCTATGTGCGCTCGGACGAAACCAATATTGACCCTTTGTTTATCAAGTAATATCCTTCGGATTGGGCCTGTGTTTCTATTATTACATTGCGCAGTTGGTCACTTTTCTTGTTTTTTAATATTTTAGTTACTTTAATTGAATTTTTCTGTTTTGTCATTGCTCTGCTTTATCCGGTTACCGGTTCACATAACTCTCCAATCGCCACCACTTGTAAAATCACCCTTTTGCCAAATAACAACGTTGACAATGTTGAAAAACACATCGGAAATGAATTTTGAAGCCTCATCAAAATTTTAAATAAACAAAACACAAATTGCGAAAAGTATAAATATTTAGTTTATACTTTGAGAAACGATTTTGAAACGTGAAAGGTAATGTATAATGTGGAAAAACATTTGGCCGACCAATTGAGGCGTCTTATTCAGCTTTGCAGACATCATACAACCTTAAATGACCCATGTTAGTTGCCCCTTGGGGCTTTACCGTCCCCCTTAAGCGATATCACCCACTTTGATAATCTGATAATGTGATTTTTTTAATTTCATAGCCTAGCATCCTGAGACTTAGCATTAAAACATTGTTTACTGTGAATTTTGTTCAAGAATATAGCGAACCGTTGCGCCTGTTTAAAAGAAAACAATGTATGTTTTGTATGACGCATTAAAATGATATGCTTATGGGAATAATATTAAATAACAACATTACTCCGGAACGACCTCATGAAGATCGTAGGTAAATGTAATAAGTAATAATGAATATTCGTCGGCGTTCACTGAATTGGAAGACGTCGGAAAAATTTTCTCGTCTTTTCTATCAACTCTGATTATTTTCCAGCCTGTTGAACCAATAATTAATGAAGATGTGATGTGGGTTCCCTGAAAGGATTGACAATATCGACGTTGAAAAGGAAATATAACGGTGTGGCGCTTAGCCATTTATCCTTTCCAGCGTCGATATAATTTTGAAAATTTCTTCCAATTTCAAGGATTTGTTTGAAAAATCTATTTTATCTCTCCTTTAAAATGTTTGACATAAGGATAGAGAAGAGGAAAAGAGGGGGGTGATTGGTACGTTCTGCCTTTTTTGTTTTTGACAGGATATAAATATTGCCAGTACAGCATCGGCTAAATCAATAAATAAAAACATCATTTTAGTCTTAAAAATATAATAAATGTATAGGTAAAAACGAGGTATTCTTTTTTGCGGTTTTAGTGTTGTTCAGTAGAAACAAAAAATACCAAAATGCGGAAATGTATTAACGAGGCAAAAATGGTTTATTTATACGCACTACAGCAGTCATAAATAACAGGTACATCAATACTATGTTTTTGTGTAGAGCCGAGCACTTTATTAGTTTAAAACGAATATCACGGTTCATCGGTTCGTCGAATGTATTAGTTTTCAGTCATCTGATAAAGGTATAATAAATAGCTTGTTTTGATTAAAAGAGAGACAAACATTCGCGGATTACGAATAACCTAACTACGAGTACATTTGAAAATCCCATAAAACTATAATTAAAAGCTGAAGATGTTTCTTGTGAATTGATGGATGACTTAGCCATCAAAGGAATTGAGCCTACGACGACGCCTGGTTGGGAACAAGACGCATTTATTTATTCAGCCACTGACTCTGTCGTTAGATGTAGGTTATATGAATGTCACCAGCCCATCTCATTTATGAGCGACCTCTGTTGTCTTATCAATCGAGGACGCCATTCGATGATGATGAATACCTTAGTCCCAGTTGCGTTAAATAATACAATAAAAAGCAAAAAAACCAACGATTGTATTAAGAGTGTTTTATTACCTACTGTTTCTTACATAAATAATTCGACTCAAAGCGGGGAAACAACGATCGACGTAATGAGAAAGGAGTAAATATTTTTTACATGGGTGCGAAAACCCACAACCGATTGCAAAAAACAATTACGAGGCACATTAAAAAGTTATGAAACTCATAAAAAAATGTTACGCAAATTGGAAAATGAATTAGCTTGGTACAACTCCACAACGAGGCCTTCGGTGGCAGCAATTAATTTTTTATTTTTTTTTGGTCGAAATTCGTAAATTGGGTTTGTAATCTCAAATACCATTGTATCAAATCCAGCTACGATATCGAAAAAGCTTAAATTTCAAGTTGCTCGCTAAGAAATGTTTGATTCTGTACAGCTAATATAATTTAATCTTAAAGGCTTCTCGAATTTGTGGCAAACGAAACAAAAACTAGGCAATTAAACTTCAAACTTATAAATTGGCGATAAAGATATTTATCCTGACGTAAATATTTCCACTTTATTCTGCATAATATATAATGTAACATTTTAGAGTATTTCGACCAAAAACCAGGCACACGCCCGTAATATTGTGGTAAAACAACGTTAAACTATAAGCGTAACCACGAAATGTTCCCAAACTACGAATATCTAAATTCACAGGCACTTTTTGGTCGACCCGAAGCGTCATAAACAATGTAAATTAATAAAATAACTAACTACCACGTCATTTCTGAAGGGATACGCCACACTCAAACATCGTCTCACTCAATATAATTTTCAATAACGACATGACATGACTCAAGTATTTAATTCCTCCCTCAATTCAAAACCTGACAATATTTGAAAATCTCCTACTACCACCACAGTAAGCGGAAAATGTTGCTTGTGTTATGATGGAGGACTTAGCCAGCCGAGGAATTGAACACACTACGCCTGGGTGGAATCCAAACGCTATGTCAACTCGGCCACCGACCGGTCATAATAAGGCGAAATTTTTAGGTTCTTGCCATTTATAGATATAAATAATACACAGGCCACTAACTATCTTGTTTCCTCAACTAAATTACGTGTCATCGAATGAACTAAGCCCGAATACGGCAAATTGAGTGAACAAGTACTAAATTAGTATAAATATTAGAATAACGAACCTCGACTTCTCCGGAGTCTATGACGTAGAAGTTGTCTCCCTCGTCCCCCTGCTGGATGATGGACTCGCCGGGCAGGCAGTTAATGGGGAACATAGCGTCGAAGATGTCCGATCTCTCGTTCTCGTCCAGATGGGAGAACAGGACGTTCTTGGCGATGGCCTTGGACAGGGCCGCCATGGTCTTGTAGTCCTTGGGCACCACCTGGAAATAAGTAAATTTACATTAATATAATACAGAGCCATCAACCACTATTAGTATGAAACCGCGCGCACAACTCGTGTTCTACATACATACCAAACGCATAATTTTCATTGGCCGCGCCGCTTTGATAATTCGTGCTGTTTGATCGTAGCTCGACGACAGTCGGACTCTTCTATGTCATATCTGCCTTTGTTTCTACTATAGTATATATGTTACAGGTACATACATAGATGCAATATATAATATTTGTGTTTTATAAACACGGTTTGGTGCTGGATGAATCCAAATGATTTTCAATAAGAAATACTACCATAACTCAGTCAATATTTTCAAGCGTTCCAACTGTCAGAGTAACTACGTCATTCCCATCGGTCGAATGTAATGGGATTGAATGAATTGAGGGAGGGGAAGTAGATGAGGAAGAGGAAGAGAATTAATTGGATGTTCAAATCTGACCACTGAACATAGCTAACGCCATTTAAAACAAACTTTCGATTCCGAAATATTGAGAGTATATTCCACTGGGGAAATGGGTAGAAATACAGGAACTGTATATTATTTTATTATTTTAATTACACTGTATGGAATATGAACCCGCCACCTACAGGTACAAAGCCAAGAAGCTAACCATTCTGCCACGGTCAGTATCAAAGGGGTTTTACTGTAAAAATATACTAGTACATAATCTCACAATATTCTTTGATACTTTTGCTCGCTTGGCCTTGACGCTTTTTTGTTCATTTAAATTCAACAACTGTGTGAGCTCTTCGAGAAGAGCGTTTTTGGGCAACTTAACTTATACACTTAACTTATATACTTATATTATGAAAAACAAATATAAAAATAACCGATAAAAAACGTCTATCCCCGATGCAAAAATAAAATATTAAGTGGTACTTATCATTTTAACGTACGAACTCTGACAACACGAGTGAGCCATATTTTTTAAATTGCATTGTGCTGTCGGGTTGCCTTTTGATATAAGAAGAGCTCCAACAAAATTTAACAACTTTTTATTCACCAAGAGATTTTATACGCGAATATAAAGCCAGCGAAGTGGGAAATACCGCTGGAAAGTAACCGTAGCCGGACCGACACACGCACGGACCGCGGACCGAACTTTCATTTTAAAATTATTTATATTCTCTTAAACAGAACTTTCGAGGTAATACTGTAAAATATATTCGACGTAAAACACATGAAAATGTTCATCAGGAACTTACAAGAACTGCCTGGTTAGAAACTAATGTTGACTGTGGTACCTATAATGTATTTGAACATTTTCGCAAAGTTTTTTACATTCCGTTTTTGTCATTGTAGCATATTGTAAAGTTACTTATCTTTAAGGCGAAATAGGTAGACTTGACCTGAAATTTGGCATTTTTGAGGCCAGTTTTAGACGTATGGACACTTTTCTAGAAAAAAATACAAATTGGTTTCGAAAGATCGTTATTTTATCTAGTAAAGTAAGATGTTAAATTTTGAAAAATAATATTATTTTCATATCATAATAAAGTGTTACCGTTGGACGATGCGCAGATTTGTTGCATTTTCAAAGGTGAATTTGTATTAAACAACAAATATTTCAAATCATATAATAATACAGTATGAACAATCAATAAATTATCTATCATAAGTATGTATAAGAATTTTGTTTTTATTTCAAATAAAATTACTAATAAATAAATCCGAGCACGCGTTTTGTGACGAAAATCCCTCAATTGGACTATTTATTTATGGTCTTACAAATTGGTATAGTTCAGATTTTTTTAGAAAAATAATTTACCAAGACATTATTGAAACATTAGAAATAATTTATGATCGAAAAATATATTCTTAAAGTATATAATAGTAATTAATTTCGATTCGCGTTTGTTGTTTGTTCGTTGTTTGTGATTACCCCGGCGCAAGCCGAAATTTTATCATTCTCCGCTGCGACAGGGCGGCGAGCGGACGTCTATTCCACGCCAGTCTAGTTGATAACATTTTAAAGAAATTCCTCGCTTAAAAATGGGGAGGAAAATACCCTTGGAAAAAAGTTTTATTAGAAAGCACAAATTACGACATAAAAAACGTACGTGGGAGATATATTTTCAGAAAAAACAAAGGTTAGTGATATTTAATTATCTGTGTACATTGTACGCACTTATATGCTACAGGGTCGTTCGAAAGAATCAGTCAGAATAAGCACATATTTTTTTACACAAATGAAAGAATATCTTTGTTTTAAACCACTTTATTACATTTATATACGTCGACCGGTTTCGGTTGAACTCAACCTTCATCAGGACAGTACAAATATAAACTAAAATATAATACAGAGGAAGATTATTAATTAAACAATAAAGAAAGAGAAAGTATATAAATGTGAGGGAGAGAGCATCAGGGCAGCGGAGTAGGTAGTGGGGTCGGGGAGGGGTGGGGGTTACCCAGGGAGAAAGGAAACATCTTTAAAATAGGGCTTTTAGTTAAATAAATATTAACTTAAATATTCGAGTAAAAGAACATGTCAGGTGTTTAAAAAATACCGGTTTTTCAGAATTTGCCGAACACCTAATTAATACTAATCATACATTCAATAGAACGACAGGAGTTCAAATACTACATAAAAATAAAATAGGAATACGTCTCAATAATTTAGAATCATTGGAAATCTCAAAAGCAAATAAAAATAAAAATAATTACCCAATTTTAAACAAACAGATAGAACTAACTAAAAGCCCTATTTTAAAGATGTTTCCTTTCTCCCTGGGTAACCCCCACCCCTCCCCGACCCCACTACCTACTCCGCTGCCCTGATGCTCTCTCCCTCACATTTATATACTTTCTCTTTCTTTATTGTTTAATTAATAATCTTCCTCTGTATTATATTTTAGTTTATATTTGTACTGTCCTGATGAAGGTTGAGTTCAACCGAAACCGGTCGACGTATATAAATGTAATAAAGTGGTTTAAAACAAAGATATTCTTTCATTTGTGTAATAATGTCAAGCCACAAAGTGTTTGCTTCCTTCGATAACATATTTTTTTATAACATTTGGCGATAATTTTGTGTTGTTTAATTTCCAGGGAAAAGAATCAATTATGGACAGGAGTTTATGTCTGTCATCGATGTTTCATGTATAAATGTTAAAACTTATGCCAAAGTACGTGAAATTGTTTGTGATTGGTAGTCAAAAAGTGCCACGAACCAAATGAATTTCGATTCGTGATGTGCGATTGAAATCATTTTTTGTTCATAATTTCTATTTTATTGTCCAATTCACTATTACATTGGTATAATTCAACATATTTACTATTTTTTGTGTTACTTTTTGTCAGTTTCATAATGTCATATTGTGAATTGAGCTTCTTGTTTTAGGAAAAAAGACAAGGTTATTTTTGACATACTAACCTATGATTTTTCAATCGAAATTTACCTCGTGAATTTAATAACATTTCGAAAATTAGACGAGTAATGAAAACAAATACATGAAAGCGATACAATATTATATAATCGCATAACTACATATGTAGGTATGTACCGTAGAAAATAGTTGGAAATAAAACCTAGTTTTAATATATATACTACTTCGGTTGTAAGGAAGAAATCCAATTTTCAATGTCATACGTATCAAATCATGTAATACTTTAAAGATAAGTATTAGAAATAAAACTTACCGGTAATACTTTTTGGACAAACGAATAAATATGTAAAACAAAAGATTTTTACTCACCTTTGGAAAACCTATGTAAAATAAATTTTTCAAAAACAAATTTAACAAATATTTGAAATTTTTTTTAAATGTATATACCTACATATTTTATATTTACCATGTCAACGTACTGCATTTATATTTATTTATGTTTACGCACTCCGACGTATAATTTACAAATATGTATGTAACTACTTATTAGGAAGAAAGCTACAACCGAGAATTCAACAACAATAATTGTTATTTCATCGGAACCATGCTGTAGTTTTCGTCAGCCGCGCGGCTGTACGGGTCGCAGTGGAATGAATTCGGTATTTCTGTCTCGTTCTAAAAAAACGTCCGATCGCGAGACCGCCTTTTAACGAAATTTGAATTCTCGTCCGCTGGTTAAGACGCCTTTACATGCAAATTTTTAGTTAACGTTATTTAGTTAGTTAAATACAACAGTCGAACATGTGTATATTTTTTAATTAATTATTTAGATCAAAAGGAGTATTTTTAAATCATGTCCTATTTCTAAATTCAATTTTAAAAAGTCTGATATCGTATTTAATTTTAGGTATTATTTTATAATATATTTTTTGAAAATATTCAGTTTTTGCATAAATTTTGACGGATCATTGAAAAAAAATCAAGCAAGAATCGGATAGTTCCGTTCCGTGACCTCAATTATTTTTTTATGCCCCTTTGAAGGGCTTTTTACATAGGAATAGTTTATGAAATTATTTTATTTTTTATTTTTTTTTTATAGTGAATACCTCACAAGAGTCCCAACTGCTCCCGTCTGGAGCCAGTGAGACTATGGCATCCCCAATTGGGGGATGTTGTGAGACTGAAGGTAAGTGGGGAAGGGAAAGAGGAAGGTGGGGAAGTACCTGGCTATTCAGATCTAGTCACTAAACACGGCTAAAGCCATTTGGAGCAACGTTTCAATTCTGAATGGTGGTCTTACACCAGGGCGATACTGGTAGTATCTTCCACTCTGGAACGTGCCGCAAATATACTATATATTATTTTAATTAATTAATTGTGAAAATAACACAAATTAATCAAATAAAATTTATTTGCGCACGCCGGGTTCGAACCCGCGACCTTCGGAATGGCAGTCCAATGCGTTACCACTGGACTATGCCGGCCGTCAACATACAATTATATTACTATTAAATGGTTTTTAAATTTATTATACGTAACTTAAGTCCCCAGCAACAGTCTTGTGTAGTTATTAAGTTATAAAATGTCTACCGAAGATTCCACATTATTACCCTCCACTAGTATTTTGGGCAATGAGGATATAAGGAATACATATTATGGTAGTTAGTCCCAGAATTTCTGCACCGAAAAAAAATCCCGACTCTAGTAATCCTTCGGGAGGTGATTCTACACGATAGTACAAGTCCACGGAGAAAACTTTTCAGGAAAAGCACAGCTGCGTGAACACATGTTCCGATATATTCTGAATGGACTAATATTTTACTAGGATATGGATTGCAATCATGTTTTTAAAAGTATTTCAATAAATCAGCTAAATTCATTTTTCTATTATATTTACTATTATTACTTCTAATTTTTTTTTTTTCAAAATTTCAACGTTTTAATGTAGTTTTCGGGTACAGATAATATTATTCGATGAAATAACTAACCGGCTTACATACCTACTGCCCAGCGAACATACATCGACCTAATGACCTTGTACAAAATCTGTAACAACTTTATCGACTGTCCTGGCTTACCCAATCTAATAAACTTTAAAATACCACCCAGAACGACGAGGCTTAACGACTCATTCCATATTAGCCGGACGCGCACAAATGCTGGTATCAGGGATCCAATCAGAAGAATGTGCAAATTGTATAATAAAAATCAAAACCTGAAGGATTCCGATATATTTTTTGTTACATATGGTATTTTTCGTGGGAAATTGAAGTCTGTTTTCCAATTAAAAAAAAGAAAATTTGTACATACTTAATTCACTATTCTCTTTAAGTACTTTTAAAAAGATATATATTTATATAAAACAATTTTCTTTTATACTTTTTCCCTATTTTTACATGTAAAAAATATTTTAAATTGTTATCTACCAAGTCAATCCGTGGGAAATAGTTGGGATGCAGGCGAATTCTTAAGTTATTGTTTTATAAAATTATCTTTTAATTATTTTCTGTATCTGTGTTTTCTCCTTAAATAAATAAAATAATCACCTCCCGAAGTTTGTGCTGAAGGTGAACAAAAAACTGTAGTTAGATTCTGATTTTTGTTTTGGCTTTCAACACTTTCCTTGGAGAGTAAAGGGACAGGGTAAAAATGGATGCCACTATAAAGCTAGAAGTGTCGCTATGAGGCCAGTTTACAGATTTGCAAGTTTACCTGTACATAAGTCCAAAAGAGTAACCAACGTGCATTATGTACAGATGAGTACCTATAACATGCTTCCGAGTACACCGACATGTTTGTGTACCAGTAAAAATAAAAACGCAAGGCAAATCAACGATAAAAATATTTTATGGTAATTTTTCGAAAACATAAAAACGACTTTATTGATGTTTTGAGATATATTAGTAGTTTCCAACTTAGTAAAAACACGAATTTCGGATGTGGCTATGTCTGTTAGTCCAGTTCAATGAACTCTAGAACTTTTGCTTAGAAGTTTTATTTTCAAAATTGGACGTGTTTCTTTGGAGAATTCAATAAAGTACCTACTTAGCAATAATATTATATTTTTAACAGAAATCATTTTAACTGACGTTTTCAAAAATGTAACTGATTTTTCGAGAATTTAGACTATTTTATTTAGATGATACACGAAGCGAAAAAAAATAATTACACTTTTTACCTCCAATTAGTCCGATCTGTCCCTCAACACTTTAACGATCGGAAACTATAACATCCGGCGCCTCTTTTGCAAATGAACAGAATTTCAGTTAGACTTTACGTAGGGGACTTGGAATGATTAGCCACCACTTTCGAATAGCTCCCATTTACACGCAAAGAAGTACAATCTAGCGTAATTGGCAGTAATTGATGCTACTAATTAGTAATTAGATATGGCTTTCAGCGTAATGTACCAACCGCAAGAGCGCTCTACGTCTCAAATAGCTTTACTAGGTTACTAGGTAGGCAAGTGAAAACTCCCGGCGGAGGAGTGTTCTGAGAATAGGTATGTATAATAAGAAGAACCAAGGGACTTATTGAATCATGAAGATGGAAATAAATTTGACCTTTGAGACAAAACGCTGTTGTTTATTAGATTTATCGACATCCACAAAAAATGTCATTGGATTTATCACTAAGCGTTTCAAATGGAATGGCACAATAAAAATTTAAAGCGACACTTTACACAATTTATACACTTTAAACCCCGCATTCAGAATTTCTACCGATTTATAACAGAAACACTTGTTTTTCATGTGTTATTTATGAAGATAAAATCTATGCACTTGTAGAGCCGAAACGCTAATTACATGAAATTCTTTGGATTAAATTATTAAAAACACATTTGGTTCTGTTATTAAACATGTTATAAGTACGAAAAATTTAAAATTCAACTCCGGTCTTTGTTGAGAGATTTTTGCTCTATTTTAAACGAGTCGTGTTTTAGTAAATATTTTCACAATTTTCTCTTAATTATTATCGCTATTTTTTAAATATAAGCGCGCTCCCTCTAAAATTCGTATTTACAAATCTCCCTTTCAGAGTATCTTTTGAAGTAATTGGTTCTGTTATTAAACATGTTATAAGTACGAAAAATTTAAAATGCAACTCCGGTCTTTGTTGAGAGATTTTTGCTCTATTTTAAACGAGTCGTGTTTTAGTAAATATTTTCACAATTTTCTCTTAATTATTATCGCTATTTTTTCAATATAAGCGCGCTCCCTCTAAAATTCGTATTTACAAATCTCCCTTTCAGAGTATCTTTTGAACGCTTACTACGGAGCCGATCATTATCGATGAGAGTAACTGAGATAAAGTAAAATATAGTAAACGTCACTGTTTAATATGCGCCTCGGTTCTGGGTCCTGAGGTCGCGGGATTCAAATCCTGAAGTAAGCAATAAAAATATGGATATTTCCGCAGACCTATTTTTGGATGACTATAGATATTTCAAACACACATACAGTTTGTACATACATTTTTTCCTGATGAAGTCACCTGGGGTTCTGTATCATGTAGATAATTTTAACTGCTACGTTTACCGATTTTATGTCCGGGTTAAATCTTCCCCATAGGAAAAACTAAACCCTTCCACACACTTTTCCACAAATGATCATCTAGTCAATCAACATTATGCAAGTGCATTATAAAAGCACAATAAAAACAATACAAGAACAACACGTCAACTCACCAGAGATCAAATGAGAAAATAATTCACCGACTCAAGATATTTTCATATCAGAGGGTTCGGCTCGGTAGAACTCCTAACAGGGCCTATAAATCCTACTGATCCCTCAAAATAAATATTTAAAAAATCTTTCGTTATCCTAAATGTATTTAAAATGACTGATTTTTGCATTTTTATTTTTACATTTTTTGATAGATCTAATACGCCTAAATTTTTAATGAGAGAGCTAGGTATAATGCCAGTAGCTGAAATAAAGAATGGTAATATTTTTATAGTCTGAGAATGCCAAATTCTTTTTTATCTCATTTCCTAAATCTGTGTATTTTTATATTTATCTGTTGTTCAAACTATTTTTTGATGTGTTATTACTATGAGATTTAGACGCTAGCATTTATGTAAATTTAAAGTTCCTACGAAATTCCTGTTTTTATGTAACTATATATGGAATGTTCCATTTATATATTGAAATATATATTTGTATATATGTATTTGTATGTGTAAGCAAATATATGTACCCGCCTCAGAACAAAAATCTTCTAGTGAGGCGAGTTACTTCCATGTTTGTGATTATTATTATGTTATTGCAATAAACACCCGGGTTGCCGGCAATTAAATATATTTAATATAGGTACATATTGTATTAAGAAAAAAAATTAACAATGTTTATTCTTTTGATTGAGATAAAATAAAGTTTATTTTCCCATTGTTCTAAAGTGAAATATAGTATCAGTATTCTCCTGTGTGAATGGCTTCGGCTGTATTTATTGACTAAATGTGAATAGCCGGGTACTTCCCAAACTTCCTTTTCTCCATTTCCTTCCCCTCCATACTCCCTTAGCCTCACGACCCCAATATCCCAATTTGAAATGCCATTGTCGCACTGGCTACGGATAGTTGGGAGTAGTTTGGTTAGGTTAGGTTACTCTGGTGCAGTATTCAATGAGAAATACAAAAAGAGTTTCAGATTTATTACGTGACCTAATGTGAAAAGCCAGGTACTTCCAAACCTTCCTCTTTCCTTTCATAATGTTCCTACGGCATCACAGCATTCTCCAAATGGGGGTGCCATAGTGTTTTTGGCTTCGAGCAGTTAGGATTCTTGTGCAGTATCAAAAAACTATTTAACTACAAAATAAAGTAGTTCATTCGCATTCCTCCGGGCATTCCTGTTCCGGACTGAAGGTAGTTATGGTTGTGTTACCTGATATTACCATCATAATTTTCTCATCTTCATGATTGTTGATTTCTTCATATTCATATTTGTTGAATTCCTCATCTTCATGTTTGTTGACTAACTTTGTTCATTTCCACATCTTTATGTTTGTTAACTGTACACTGTGTTGGTGTTACTTCATATTTTTTAATGTTTTCTTCATCTTCATGTTTACCTAGCCATATTTTAATGTTTTTTAAACTTGTTTATCTACATGATATTTTTAATTTCAGTAGAAGCGCGTTATATAATTTTAGGTTGGATTTCATGTTTTTTCTGATAAATTTTATTCACTATTTGAACATGCCATCGAAAAATAATAAAACTTTGAAGCTACATTTGAATAGATCTTGGCTTATATTCCAAATAAGTTTGCGTGACCGTTCAATCGTTATTAATTACATTAAAAATAATGAATCGTTACTAAATTATTTATGTCCATCAATCAATTAAATAATAATTAATCTGATTACTGATTACCCTGCGTAAAGTAGGTACTCTAACTGCTAACCGTTACATTGCATGACAAAACTCTGAATTTGAATACAACTGCGCCATACAGATCACCCGATTTGGTTGGTTCAACCGTCAGCTCCAAAAAAAGTTGCTGGTTTACCTTCTTAGTTTAGCTTATCATATAATATTATGCATCCCTTTACGTATGCCTTCATCAGGTGCAATGGTGGATGTTAAATGAAGTAACCTAGATAATTATCCAGTGGACTACATTGACCTAATTGGGTTAACACCATATGTCCTACGGTTAACACGGTCGGGGGTGATCAAACGCGGTATTTTTTAGGGAAGGAAATTGAATGTCTGAAAATTAATATACAGCGAGGTAAAACTTACCAAGTTGTTTAGGATGACTGCATCTAGGTGGAGAGCATGGGTGTGGATTATTCGGAGGTTTAAGATCACAGGGGCCTAACTATATCATTTTTCCAAAGATTCGTCACTATCTCGAAGACATTTTTTTTTCAATCTTTCTTCAGTCGGGTTGATACTATATTGAAAAAAATGCGAATAACAAAGTTCAAATAAACACGACGACTTCACATTTGAAAAGAGGATCTTTACTGAAACATTATTAAAAAGGCCTCCATCTTGAAACGGAGACGGAATGTACAAACAAATTTACAAAAAGACGAAATGCAAAACGGTCCAGTAAAAACAGGACCCTCAGTCAATTAATGTCAGGTGGAACCAACAAAACTATTTAGAGACAGTTGGACTATTGGCATCCATAACATTAAAAAAAATGTCAGACAGAAATAATTTGAGAATAACTAAGAAATGGAGAAAGAAACCCAATTAAGGCGATGCACTAAGTCGTGTAATATTTTGAATCCAGCCGCTATCAATAACACACCTTACGTAGATGGCGATAAGGCTTAAATTCACGCTTAACATCATCCACTTTTTTTGATTTATGCAAGAAAAAAACATGGCCAAAAAGTGCCTTTTATTTTATTTTGTGGATGTTCAGGCACAAATATTTAAATGTTTTTCGATCATCTTATAAATAACTTAATTTGCCATATTATACAATAAAAGCATAACCGAAAATGGGTTTGTAAGTAGGAGATTTTGAACTTTAAACAGTTTTCATAGGCCTTATACATAATTTTTTTCTGGGCTTATAAAAAGACTTATCTAAAAAATACTCGATTATTTCAAAGGCCAGGATGTATTTTACTCGCAGTATATAATTAAGCATCTAAAACATTTCTAGTCGACCAAATTTTCAATCCAAAAACACGTGATTTTGCATTACTTCGTAGTGCATCGACTTAATCATTAGAATTTTAAAAATTATTTTTTAACTTTGCGATATCGACATCAGCATTCAATTTCTATTCCATATCCGTAGAACGCGAACGCAATACACCTACTTACAATAAATAATGTACTTTATTAGATATTGTGTTAGCTCCTAAGTGCTCTTGCTGGGTGGGCCAAGGTTTGGGTGACCCCACCATACGACGCAATCAAAGCCGTCCTTACAATATGGTCGCCCTAATACGATGTACTTATAGTCCTGCTGCTGAAAGTTCGGTTGTAACCAGAAATGTAACCATAAGGAAGCAAGGGAGATGAATTATTACACAATTTAAAATTATTGACCTCAACACAGGCCTGTCCTAGTGAGGTTAAAAATTCAAATGTGAACAATGATACAATGAGAAGAAATAATAAGCAATACATATGAAACCTAGATAACACGGCATACCATAAGTTTATTCCAAAAAAGTCAAGATTGAACAAAGAAATAAGTAAAAATAACAAAATCCCCTAAATTTGCATTCTTCTTCTTTATGTGCCGTATCAGGTCCCCCCGACGTTGGCGATCACTCTGGAAAATGTCTCTTTGTCTTGCGCTGCCCGGAATAGCTCCTCCACACTTCTAATGCCGGTCCACTCTCGTATATTTCGCAGCCAAGACATTTGTCTCCTACCAGGCCCTCTGCGACCCTCTATCTTGCCTTTCAATATTAACTGGAGCAAGTGATACTTCTCCCCTCGAAGTACATGACCCAGATATGAAATTTTCCTGATTTTTATTAATCTAAGCAGTTCTCTCTCTGCTCTAGCCCGCCTGAGAATTTCTGTGTTGGTGATCATGTCGGTCCATGGGACTTTGAGTATTCTCCGGTGAAGCCACATTTCAAAAGCCTCTAACCTGTTCATGGTATGTACTTTCAAGGTCCATGTTTCACATCCATACAACAAGACCGACCACACATAACATTTTAGCATTCTCTGCCTTAGTTATTCTCTGCCTTAAATTTGCATTAATTTATTCAAAAACTTAATTTATTAAAACAAAAAATGTTCGAACTGTTTTGTTCTGCAATCAACATTGTAACATCTCCATTTGTTTGGCCATCATAATTTAATTACCTATCATATTCTTGCATGCACCGAGTTTTAATAGAAAAAATTACATTTTTGTTTGCAGCTAAATAACTCTTTCGAATATGTTGTAAAAAACACATTTATTTAAGATATTTACATGCAGATTGTTTATAATACATTTTGTTTTTACGCTTTAATGTAAATATTTTGTTTGTGTTACTAAATAAAATTAAATAATAAAAACCGCGAGCACATACGAACTAACATCGTTCAGCACTGCAGATCGCAGCTACGCGCAGCGACGCGGCGCCACGTCTTTGTTTCACCTACACACCAAAGGCGTCACAATCAGCACGGTCAGCAACAGTCAGCACGCTTCAATGATATATGATATACCTCCGTTTGTTTCTATTATTTATGGTTATAACCAGTGTTGCCAACTCGATTATTTAAATAAAGCCAGACGTCACTGGAACAAGCGCCCCTTGCATAACCCAGAAAAATCACCATCCTGGGGAGTAGGTGGTTGGAGAAATTCTGAGAAGAAATAAACTTTTGTTTTCAAATTTTTGTGTATCCTGAAGGGAGGTGGGGGTGGGGAGATTATTTTTTCCAAGGGGTGGGGGAGAGAATTCGGCGATAAAAATAATGATTTCAACATCCGTACAAGTAACCGGTTCCTGACGTAATAACTCTTAAAATGTCATTGCTGACTTTCCTATAAAAAAACGAGCTAGATTATCTGAAAAAAACGAGTGAAGCTAAACCGCTTTTTTTGGACTGACGGCCTCAATTTAGAGCTAAATTTAAGGACGGGTTCTTTCGGAGAATTTTAACAATTCTTCAAATTTCAACGTTCATTTTCGGGTTATGCGAAAGTCCCATTCAAGTTATGTTACAGTGATGTATGGTAATAAGGTTGAGTATTTAAGCGATAGATGGCGCTAGTCATAAACCTTACTCCAGAGTCCATCAGATGTCGCTAGAGTGTAACAAGTTCTTGTGAGATGATATTGACAGGGAACCAGAGAATTACCAACCCTCGGGCAACGAACAATGTAGCTAAATCCAGACCTATTAATTGTAACGTAAATAAACACAATTATAAGCAGAACCTTTTACTTTTTACAAAGAGTTCCCAATACCAAAATCTGCAAAGTAAGGCAGATATAACAGTTACTATATCATTATAGGCTAGCTGCTTGACAGAACTGAAATATTAAAAGAACTTGAAAAAATCTTTCACAGAACGTGAAAATTAGCTTTGAAATTTGAAGCATTGTTCAAATTCTCAGAAACAACCCGTCCTAACTCTAAAGGAGCTGAGTTGGCACTACCGGTTGTAACCTCTCTAGGTAACATGCACTGTTTATGAGTAGGAGGGAAAAGTTAGACCGGAATAGTTAGCCTTATGCGTGACTATAGTGTAGTTACCTTCTTGACATAGCTGGCAGCGTCCTCCTCCGTGACGGGCTCAGCGCTGATGCCGCCGCGGCGCCTGGCGGGCTGCGCGGCGGGCTGCGGCAGGGGCGACAAGTCCTCCGTGTCCTCGGGCGCCGCTGCGGCGAGGGCCGCGGTGTGCGCCTGCTCCTGAAACAAACAACACGTTAATATGACTATTGTACCAATTAATCTAGCGTGATTCGGTAATTAACTAGGTTAGGGGGTCAACACAAAAGCAGACGAGCTTGCGGAATCAGTCGCCAACCAACTTCGTTGAAGTTAACATCTCTTGCAATAATATCTACCGCTCTATGATGCCATAAAAAATATAATAATGAACTCTTGAGTCTAGTCAATATAAGAGTACCTACTCGACATACTAGGCATAATGACCTATTTCGATGTCACCGTTCACAAACAGATTATGAAACAACAACAGATTATGAATGCACAAATGATATCGACACTTTTAACATAATAAATTAGATGTTTAAAACATACCGAAATATTTATTGCATGTAAAATATTATTCCTGGCACCTAATTTAACATTTTACTATTATTATTTTTAATTTTATTCAATAATAATTGTAAACCATATGCAACCATTATTGTGTATTACTAACCTGTGTGATAGAGGAAAATAATTCCCCTCAGGGCCTATGTCATTTTTGGGGATGCTGTGTGGAGCGTCTTTAGAAAGGAAGGGGAAGTTCTGGGAAGGAAAAAGGTATGAGGGTTGGGTAGGAATCTGGGGGTCAGTATGTCCAGGAGTGGCGGATGTATGCATCCCGATGTTCTGAGAGTCCAGCTGGAGACCTCATAAGGTCTCATTCAACCAGTCTCAAAATCCAGCCTGCCACGCAGTTGGTGGGCAGACGCATCTGTCGCCAAGACCAGAACAAACCTCACGCCATGAACCCTGCTAAGTCGCCAAATGTAGCTTATAAAAGAGAAAACAAATAACCTTTTTATTCTTCATTTCAAAAATAGCTCCCATTGCTACAAGATTAGGGGAGCTTTATAGAGCCCGTTATTGATGATAAGATATTGTTTTCAGGCCTGTTCTTGCTTGGTTAGTACAAATCATATGGCAAGAATGAAAGAAAAGGCTATATACCAATCACAGGGCAAGAATTAAAGAAAATTCTATATACCAATCAGAGGGCAAGAATGTGGGCCCAATCTGTTTTATGCTCTGTCTCCAAATTTTAATTTCAAAGCATTAATTCTTGAAGGCCTAACCTGTCTGTTAGATATATCAACTTTGGTAGATTTGGACAGGCCACTTGGGCCTTACTTATAAACGCGTTGTAAATATGTATAACGTGTTATATATAAGTTTTAAATAAACAGCCATTAATGTGTAAAATGGTTATTTTTCAGTTGTGTAAAATTCGAAACACATTAATCAGTAAGGGAGAAGAAGTATTGCATACGACCGTTCTCACCATAGATCAGTCGAGTATGATGGTACCATACCAAGTCTCAACCAGATTTGATTTTTTTCTCAAATAGCTAGGCGCATAGCAGCAATCGTACGTAAACGCGTTCTATTTTTTTTAAGTTACCATAATTAAGCATTTACATTTATTTTAATTGAATTATACCTATTCATTACGCGAATAAAGCCAGGTTCAACCAGATAAATTAAATAATATTTCAATAAATTATTCCTAACTAATGATATAGAATAGAATTAAAGAAGAAAAGTATACGGAGAAAACTTACCGATATGAAAAACTGTTAATTATTAAAAAAGTGGTCAAATTATTCGTTCTCCTGTTAAAAATGGGACTGCGGGCCTATAGCGAATGAATTGAAAGAGTTCCTAACAAAGTATCAGTCAAAAGCAAATGTTTTGTGAGGACGGCAGAACAAGTATTCATACAAATACTGATATTGATACTGACACACTTATATCGTAGCATTCCATCATGATATCTATTAGGAAAAGAACACGTGTTCTCGATATATTATATATGACTAATATTTTATCAGGAAGTTCGCATCCTGTCACCAAGTAATAAAAAGGCTAACTGGGACTAGAAATAAAAATATATGAGTAAGTATTATATGTACGAACACGATGTTTTTTAAGACAAACATCAAAACCTTTTTATGTTTCTGAAGTGTACTTAATCACGATAAAGCTCTTCCCAACTATGAAAACGTGCCCAAGTCCCAAAGAACCAAACAAGAAGAAACTTTTCAATCAAAAACATGTCCGACACAACGGACTTTCTGTAAATGAAGTCGGCCATTTTGAAACCAAAATACATACCTAGATAAAAAATACAGGAAGTCAAATAAAATAAAATAATTATTTAAACACAAAAAATTGTAAAACTGACAATTATGTGAACGAAACGAAAATGAAGCACAATAAAAAATTATGTACAATTGATGTACAATTATGTAAAATTTGTATTACTATTGGTTTATTGCGAATAACAATAATAATTTAAAGATTTACATGATATTTATCTGCATTTACATAAATCAATTCAAGTATATACTGAAATTTATATATAAATAAACATGTAAATGTTAGTTTGTTCAAAATCTTAAATCTTCTGAAACAACTTTGCATTCGAACACGCGTGTATTTTTATATATCTAGAATCTAGATTATATAAATAATAATGATTGGTTTATTTTTATAGCACATTTTTCGTGAAAAATCACCTCAAGGGAGCTTAACAACTTAATTTATGCATTTAATCTATTCCTATCACTTATACTTATAACTTATTACTTGCGGCTTATAACTAAGTTTAATAGCTAGTGAATGTCATCTGTGAGAGGTAAAAATATGTTATTTTTAAAAAGCAGCGCCATCTGTTGGACGTAAAAGCAACACGCGCTATTGTTTATTTATCTACAAAGACAGACTGAGCCACAGCAACGCTTGGAGGGTACAGCTAGTTTAACTATTTTAAATCAAGTTAAAGAAAAAAAATCAATTAAGGCTTTCGCAGTTTTAAATCATTAGTTGGGGGGCAAAGGTTGTGTCGCTCCACCAAAATTTATTCATAGTGGAAAAATGGAGAGACGCCACTTTTTTTTTAATTTGTATGAATTTTGAAATAGTCGCCAAAGTTGCTCGTGTGCTCTTAGTTACACTAAAGTGGATTTGCCTTTGTCTATAATTGTCCTTTTCAAAATGATTTTTCAAATACTCAGACTATCCCGTGATTTTTAACGTTAGAGATATTATTAAGGGAGGGTTAAATTTAATATTTTTTGAACTAAACAAATGTGTTTTTAAACTACGGTAGGTATGTATGTTTCCACAAATGATTGTCTGGAGTACCACAAAACGTCCCTCTCATGTCCCTCTCTTCCTGATTAATTTAATCCGCTGGGATTTTTTTAGTTTGTGTATTTAAAAGTACAAAACAGGTCTGAAGGAGCCACGTTCAAAATTAAAATATAAGTAAAATACGAATGCAATAAAATTCCTTTCCTTGACATTTTAACACCGCGGTGCAATGCAGATTTCGTGGCATAAATTTGAAAATTTATTTGCAGAAAAACAATGGCAAATATTCACCTTCAAGTTTGTTAGTGTTCATTTTAATTGCTCCATCTTTTCAGTGGATTCAATTACCAACTGAAGATATAAGGGAACCCGCGTTCAAATGCGAACGAACGGATTCGTTAAATTATTCATATTTTAAGGGGAACGGTTTTCGCCTCAAATATGATTCGTGGTATTCATTGAATTTCATAATACATAATTTTAAAGCATGAATATTTTATTATACATTTGAAATTAGTTTGCATATTAATGGCGTAAGTTCAAATATGGCTATGACTTCTAACAGCTCGAAACGATGGAATAATTTCTCTGTAAATAATAAATATACTAAAACAAAATTTGTTATTTCGATCAACTTTCTCCAAAGAAAAGGATAGAATAAACAATGTGTCCATTTGACGTTAAATAATAGTATTAAAAACCATTTTTTATAGCTAGTCCTACCTGAAGTAAAAAAAATACAATAATATTCGGTTAGTAAAATTATTTTATTTTGGTTGGGTTTGTTTTGGTTTGGTTTTAGCACTCTGTTTTGTGAAAACTTTGACCAACTGTGCCTTTCTTAATTTTCATATCGTGTCATTTAGACAATTTTTCTATAAGTCTGAAGCCTTTTTCAGACGCGACATCTGAAATTATGTCAATATACAATTTGACATAATTTCAATTTATCATTCATATCGAGTAACCTTAGTAGAGCAGCTAATTATTTGTAATAAACAGTTTTCTATCATTGTTAAGCGCCCTCGAAGTAAATTTAAGAAAAAAAAAAACACCAATAAACAAAAGTTAGCTAGTGCCTAGAAATAATTATAAGATTTTTTACAAACAAGCAAAACAGTTGTCTGTCAACTCGGTTGAGGCTCTCGGTGAAATCACTATTTTCGATTAATCTTTACTACGAATCGGTACACATTATGAATATAAAAAAATATTCTTTCAATAATTTGTAGCTTTTCCTACAGTTTTTTGCATGGGTAGAATTGAAACAAAATAGTTTATTACGTTAATAAATATGTAAGCAAAAACCACCAAATAATTTATATTAACTACTAATTAATATTGACCGGTCGGTGGCTGAGTTGACATCGCGTTTGGGTCCCACCCAGGCGTTGTGTTCGGTTCCTCGGCTGGCTAAGTCCTGGGTGGTAGTAGAAGATTGTCAAATATTATCAGGTTATAATATATTATTTGTGACAGTTTCTCTTGAATATCTTTCTATATTTCTTATAAAATTAATCATAAATTAAATAAAACACTTTTGCGCGTACATCGACCATTTATGGATTTCGCTTGCCAAGCGATTTTGAGAGCAAACTTATTGTGAGGAGAACTTTCACAAGTCGTGGGTATACGTGATAAGTAAATCCAACACATAGTTATATAGTGAGAAGATTGCATAAAATTTGAATTAGCAGATGAATTTATCATACATTAATATTATATTCTGTTTGCGGAGTATAAGTTGAAATAGCAGACCAGCGTTGAACATTTAAGTGGCAAAGTTCAATTTCCGAAAAGGGTTAAAATCAGGAATGGAATATTAGTTTCCCAAATTGCTGAGCTGGGTCTGTGAGTGAATAATTAATAGTAATCTCATCTTGATTATTCCGTTTGCTGCGCGGTCTAAGTAAACCGTAGCTAAGAAAATACTCTAATTAAATCATATAAAAGCCCAAGTTCATTTTTGAAATAACTTTTTAAATAAATATAATTATCCACTGCAGTTAAATACTTTTATTGAATTATTTATATAGCGACGTTTTCATGCGAAAAATCACCTCATAAGCGCCCTTGAGGTGATTTTCTCACAAAAACGGCTCTATACAAATAATCCAATCCATTATAAGGGCGCCTCACAACTTAATTTATTTAGCCTATAACTAACCACAGTGACTGTGAGAAGTGTTTCAGCTATGGGTTTGTCTCCGACTCTTTAAATACTTTGGACTTTATTTGCGATAGATAACAATTAGCTCGGATGGCTTATTTAGCAGCCGGTATGAATGATTCTAGCCTCGACCTTAGGTTGCAATCGTATTAATTAAAGTCTCAATCCCTGTATTACCGTCAGCTATGCGCCAGTTATGGGTAACCTCTAACATATATCACAATAACTAATAATCGTAATAACTTACAGCTAACATTTATTACTAGAGATTTACAATTAAGATTTATGACTGCATATATGAATAAAATCGTCTTCTGCCAAAATATTATGAAACTTTCTGTTTATTCGCGATCAATCTGCAGATGAACGATTGAGTTTTGGTTAAAAAAATTGTAAAAAAATCAGTATCTACCTATTCTTGACCACACGATTGGATAACAACACGAACATTCAGAAACACCTTTCATATTTTCAGAAAAAAAAACAACATGTGTCTTTGACAGGAAAACATAACAACTAAACTAAATTTCCCCATCTTTATTAAAAAAACACATAACACTACTTCTTCAAACAAACATGTGTATTCCTCATTTTATGGATTCTATTAATTGATGGGTATGGACATAAACTTTTTAACCTATAAATTGGGGCAGGAATGGGATCGTTTTGAATTAATATTTAACCCTTCAGGCATTATATCTTCCTTACTGTCATTGTAAGAAATATTATGTAAAATCTAAACGGTGATTAGAAAGAGAAAAGACCATGATTTACATTCAATTATAGAAATTAACCACAGAACAATTGAAATGTGCACCTTTAAGAAACCAATGGATCCAAACGCAATTAAAAAAAAAAATCATTTAGGACGGGTTGTTTCGGAGAATTTGAACAATTCATCAAATTTCAACGTTCATTTTCGGGTTCTGTGAAAGACTTATTCAAGTTCTGTTTTTATATCATTGTAGGCTAGTTGCTTGACAAAACTGAAATAAAAACAGAACTTGAAAAAATCTTTCACAGAACTTGAAAATGAACGTTGAAATTTGATGAATTGTTCAGATTCTCCGAAACAACCCGTCCTTATATTTATCTGAAACGAGAAAAAGTGAGGTCACCAGTAATTTTAGTTGAAAATTTCAAAGAATTTAAAATTCAAAATAAACCGACCTGTCATTTAAAGAATTTGCAAGAAAATTGTCTATTCACTTTTTATCTCGTTCATACAATTAAAAATTATAATAATTCCAGGAGGGTAACAAAAAAATCAGGCATTTTGGATTCATTTTGGCACAATATAAACGTTGATTTAAAAAAAAATTATTTACATATGCAGAAGGCATTTAAGTTATTAAAAAAATATTACTAACGTGCAATTTTTATTAAATTCACTCAAGGTCAATTAAAAAATAATATGTACGAAAAAAAATATCTTCTCTGATAACATGAAACTATGTTCACAATGTGACATTATTAACGGATTAAAACTGACGAAAAACAACACAAATAATAGTAAATTTATTGAATTATAAATATAATAGTGTAATAATCAAAATAGAAATAATTAACCAAAACATCAAGACAATATCGGATTGATTTACGGATGAAATAATTTATTTACATGCCTTTCTTGAAATAAATTAGTTTTTATACGAATAAAACTATTTATTCATATTCATATTACGTACGTACATGCGCAAACAAACAATTCATCTAAATATTTTAAAGTAACTATATAACTATTACTATATAACAACTTCCAAAACGTGTTTATTCTAAAAATAATTAAATTAGTCTATGGACACTTTAATTATAACACGTTCCGTTTATCCTTAAAAACGAATTTCGGTTTGTGCAATTTCACATGAAGTAATATAAAAATGACTTCGGGTATACATACACGACCACAGTACACATTCATCAGTTTATCTCTAAGTGAAATTATACAATACAAAATACACTACATAAATCTCTCAGAGCCTTTGTCATCCTTGAGGATACTGTGTGGAGGGTATCTTTAGAGAAAGAAAGGAGAGGAAATTCTGAGAAGGAAAAGGGTATAATAATTATTATTATTGGATTATTTGTATAGCACCGTTTTCGTGAGAAAATCACCTCAAGGGCGCTTATCAACTTAATTTATGCATTTAATTTATTCCTATCACTTAGACTTAAAACTAATTACTTTTGGCTTATAACAAAGTTTCGTAGCTAGAGACTTATATGTAACTAAGATTAACGTCGAGTGATTTATAACTAAGACTTTTAACTAATGACACTATACATATTTTTATGACCCAATGGGTATTTACACAATACCGCTATAATACGACTTCAACTACGGCTTAAACTAGAGTTTTACGACTAACATACATATTTACGTTTACAAATAAAGATTTTTATGATTTCTGCCCGTGAAAAGATCTTTCGCAAATGTGAAGGGAGTTTGTTCCAAGCTGTTGGGCCTGCTACTGCAAAAGCTCGATCTCCAAAATTGGTATTGGGATTGCGCATAGGTACTGAGAGTCTACCTATTGCTGTTGAAGACGCTGATCGAAGGGTTGCTTGCCTAACATTAACACCCTTTGGAATGCACAGTTCCGACAAGTAGGGTGGCGCCATGTCATGTACGGCTTTGAAAACCATCCAGCAGAGTTTGAATTGTATTCTCTCAGGGCACTTAAGCCAATGGAGGTTCCGCAAATGTTGTGAGATGTGGGAATATTTGGAAACAACGGTTATCAGCCTTGCTGCAGCATTGAAAACTGACTGAAGTCTGTCAGTGTATAGGAGACTTGCGTATATGCCAGAGGGGTGGGTAGGAATCTGGGGGTCAATGTGTCCAAGAGCGACGGACGTATGAATCCATCCCTCCCACTGCGTTGCAAGGTCAGTCCGGCTGAAGAGGTCAACAGTCTCTCCAGATCCGGCCCTAAACGCAGCTGGTCGGCGAAAGCATTCGCTGCCAAGACCTAGACAAACCTCACCTTACGGACCCGGCCACCGCTGCTAAGTAACAAATCGTAGCAAACCTCTTGAGGTGATCTATGGCAGGGGTGTTGTTTATCCAATAAATGGTTTCCGGGGTGGCGGTACACAAACCCGCCTGAGAAAGCAGCTTTCTAACCCCTGAATCAGGGGTTTCCAAGTCAACATTTAAAATTAACACTTGCAAGTACCTAGGTACTTTCTCCTACGATATTTAAAAAATAACAGGTCGTGTTAACAACCTATAATCACTAAATACAGCGCGGACGAACAACGCGGTGTGAAAACTTGAGGTTCATCAACCACTTAGACTTCCTGAATAATGGGGGTGATAGCATCGCCAAACATGTTACGGGAAAGTTAACAACGTACAATTACTTTTGGGGTGAAAATTAGAAGGCAGAAACTACCTCAATGTGTAAACATTAGATTAAGTAAGATACAGTATTTATGATGTTAAATATAGCACATTCCAACTTCGCCGCTCACAAAAAAACACAAAGCAATTTTTTTTTAAATACGTTTTTTAGGCACAACATATGGGAAAATTTCACAAAGGTAAAAGGAGACTGGAACTATCCAAACGTAAATGTATTGAGAAAATTAGAGAATCCATTCAAAGATTCGGATTATATCATGGTTTTAATATTTTAATATTTGAAACTGTTATTTCGTGGTGGAATTCCATTATAAATATACACGGTGTCCGGAAACTCGTAGTACAAGCGGGAAACTGGAGAATCTACACCACATGGGGAACCCAAAAAAACATAAAGTTTTTTGATTTGAGCATTTTCACAAAAAAAAAAAAAAAACCAAAAAAAAATATTTTTCGGCTATTTTTGGGTTAAAGTTTTTTCTGGTGTTTAGGGTTGAACAACAGATGTTTTAACCCTGCAGAGCAGAAATATTTTATGATTAAACCGGATTAAATGAAGGGTGATTTCAAAATAATGCTTAAAATCCGAGTTACTTCATTTGTTTTACTTTCAAATAGTTTTAATTAGTTGGGTACTTTGATTTTCAGTAATAATGTATATAAATTTGATTAAAAAAAAAAATAAAATAAAATAAAAAATTAACTTCTAACTCGATTTACTCGATAACGAAAGCTCAAATCAAAAAAATATATACTACAAAATCGACTCCAAATGTGATGTAGATTCACCAGTTTCCCGCTTGTACTACGAGTTTCCGAACTTTTTTCCACTTGTTTTTATTTGACCGTGACCGGTTTCAGCCTGTTTCAACCCTAGTTTATGACAAAAATTGTACCAGTCTGAAGATGGCCCTAACAGGCTGAAACCGGTCACGGTCAAATAAAAACAAGTGGAAAAAAGTTTAAAATTGTGTTCTTTATATATATTTATCATGGTTTTATTTATTTAAAGTTTTTTTTAAATATTATTTAGATGACATTTACTTTAAAAGTTCGAGATCTTTATAGACAAGAACCCAAAACACTTTATAGACTATTAGATGAATGGAATCGTGTTAGAAAGGTGATAATAATTAATCATTCAAGTGAGCGTTTGCAATGTTCAACGATGATATGAACGGATTTCTACTTAAAGTATTAAAGAATTAAAGTTAATGAATATGAGACGAGTCTACCCTATCAACGATTCCTTCGTTTATAGTAAACAAGATCAGAGTAAGAAGGTGAGGTATAATTTGAACGGGTCGTTCAGATTACACCCCATTTTCACCCACCCAGTAGACAAAAAGAGGATAAAAAACTTTGTTAAACGCGTTTTTTTATTACGATATTATATAAAATATTATAAAGTATTTTTTGCAAATGGCGTCAAATGTCACTGTGCTTTGATATTTATGTTCTAGACAGATAGAGAATTAGTTGACAACAGACAATGGATAATAACAGACGCACCTGAAGAACGCGGAATTATTGTTACTGCTTATTTGACCAATTTCCGGTGTGTTGTTTTAACGCGCAGAAATGCATTGCTTGTATACAGCATTTTCGAACATATTATTCAACTTAAGAAAAGAAAAGTAAATAATTATCATCTAGTATTTCTCCATAATTGAATTTTAAGTATTGCATTCAATTTTACAGCATTAATAACAAACTACCAATAAAATAATATTGACCGATGTTATTACTATCTTTCTAAATAATTATTAGAAATGAATGCTAGCATTATAAACTTTGACACTTTCAATTGAATTTGCTTTTGTTTTTCGCCTGGCAAAATGACACGCGAGTATAAAATATCGACCAAGAGAATCAAGTTTAAATTCTGCTTGGCTGAAAATGTATTTTCTGAGTATTTTAATCGTTTCATAAACTAATTACGACAAGGCTTTGCACAAAATAAACGCTGTATCGAAATATTCCATTACTCTCTGTAGTAATTGCGTTATGTTCATTAGTCTTCATAAACATTTACGTAATGACTTGTAGGATATAAATATAATATAAAATATCGGGACTGTCTCGCTAAAACTAAAAGAATAAATTAATTAAGCATAAGAAAAAAAACCCTAAAATAAATTATAAATACAAGGTGGGGAAAAAGTCATGTCACAATGTGAATATGCCATATTTTTTGCAAATGGCATCAAATGTCATTGTGTTTTGGCATTTATGTTCTAGACAGATATTAGTTGACAACAAACGATGGAGCGATACACACCTGAAGAACGCGCAATTATTGTTACCGCTCATTTGACCAATTTATGGTCTGTTGCTAAATGTATATGTATAAAGTACTAATTCATAGAAAACTGGCTTTAGGTACTATCCGACTTCGAGTCAAGTTACATTTCTGGGAACAATTGAAAAATATTCAAACAATATAACATAATTTCTTATTTTTTAGATTAAAATAATACTTAGAAGCTTAGGAGCTCATGATGGAAATGACGAATAAACGCGTGTCTTAGAAATTATTATGTTTAGATTCACGAATGTAATAATTTATTACAAAATAATATAAGATTTCAAATTATAACAGAATGCAAAATAAATATTGTTTTCCTAATTATTCTACTACTCCATAAGGTGATTTCTTAGTGTTCTGTGCAGAATAGTGATTCGTAAAATATTTAATTTCGAACTAACCAATTCACAATTATTATTGACTACATTGTTGATTTTCTGTAAAAATTAACGACTTCCGTCCATTAGGTATTGTATTTGTTATTGGGTTATTCATCTGCAAAATTTGATTTCAGCATTTCACCGGTTTGATAAACGACGTAAAATACAGTCAGTCAGTCATAATTAAATCCTTATGAATGGAACAGTGCGGAATTTCCCACGAAACGGTTATTATTTAATCAAAGTTGAATTGCGAATGCGGTCTGAGCCAGGTGCACTTCATCCCCATCGGATAGAGAACTACCCTTATCCTATCCACTACTGTACCTACTCAGTACAGTACTCTGTAGTCTAGCACTTCACTCAGTACTCAGTGAAGTGCATTCGTTCCGGTGGACAAACTTTATGAAATAGCATTTCAGAATTTATTTTTTTATGCGAGTGTAAACGGCACGGAGTAAGTGAAACAATATTATATGAATGTTGTGTATGTGTCTGAAGGAAGTGGAGGAGGAAAATAAAAGTAAAATCAAGGTTAAAAAGTACCTAATCAGTCACTAAACGTAGCAAAACTAGAACGTTTTGATTCTGAATGATAGTCTATAATCAGGGGGATGCTGAGAGTATCTACAACACTCATAAATGAAGTGGAAACAAAGTTTTCCCACTCCAGGTTCCACGACTTTTGAGTTCAGAGTCAAGTAGCATACCGCTCTAGCACGGAAGTCGAGGTAGGATCATGAAATCATTACTAATTATGATCTTAAACTAACAGGAAGGAATTGGCTTATAATTAAACATTTTCACAAGGTCTCAATAATCGTGCAAATATTATTACGATATAATATCAATAAAGAACTAATGAGATTAAGCCTAAGGTGATTAATTATTTTAAATAGGTTTGGGGAGGATCTTATAAAAACAATTATTATAAAGGTAATACTTAAAAAAACTCTACTTTTCAAACAAAATTGCTTTTTAAATTGTTTCCAGTACCAAATATTGATGATATATTTAAGCAAACTTCCATTATAAAAATGTGTAAAGAAAAAAATAACACAGAATATCAAGAATTTTACAAACTGATGAGAAATGGAAATCAATTTATTACGCCAATCTTTAAAACAACTCAAATGCAAAACCATTATATTTACCAAGCCATAAAAAACTACAATAATCTCCCTTCCGAATTGCGCTGTATTACGAACCAACAAGAACAAATAAATAAAATCAAACTTTTTTTCCAAAAAAACTTATAGGTATTAAAAAAAAAATATATATATATATATATTATTATATATTTTACACATAACATAATATTATAACATAGAATCTAAGTAAGAATCAGGCACAAGAGCTCCTCTTTTCTGATAAGGTATACATGACCAATTATGAACCTAAATATTATATTTTGCAAAATATGTATGTATTAATGTAACCCATATGATCTATATTAAAATAATAATTTTTTTTTATTTTTTTTTAAACTAGTGGAACCCGCGATGCTTCGCTATTGGTAATGTCGTTCTAGGGCGTGTCCGACTTCTTCCACCATTCACTACTGTGTATCACAATGTTACTATTAAAAAAAATAAATCGAATCCGTATCTCATTCAGGTGTAGAGATATTGCGTTAAGTATTCCTCGAGGGTCCCCGACTTCTTCTACCATTATCAACATCTCTTTAAACACTCCTGGCACTAATAAGAAAAAATTATAATTTTTTTGGTAAACTAATGTTTAAGACAAGATTTTTTATGCATAGCACAAAGGGTAACAATTATTTTATAACCAATAATTATTAGCCTGAAACACTCATCCACATTGAAAAATCTCCTGATAAAAGATACCTACATGACGCCAACGGGACTTGAACCCGTGACAATTTGTCTTGACGCCATCTAGTGAGAGAGTTAGCACTTACAATGCCTTTCTCATATAAAATAAAGTTGGTTGTTTCAGGTGAAAAAAATGTAACAAGCAGTAATTGTTGAATGAAACACTAGTATATATTGAATTATTTCGCGGATAAGAGATAAGCCGCCATAGCTCAGTGGTCAGAGCTGTCGACCGGAAATCGAAAGGACACGGGTTCAAGTCCCGTTGGCGTCATGTATCTTTTATCAGGAGATTTTTCAATGTGGATGAGTGTTTCAGGCTAATAATTATTGCTTATAAAATAATAAGAAAAAAATTTCAGCGATATCATAAGCAGACAGAATTTTTTTATATTTATAAATATTGTTTTAACTTAGTAAAGCTTAGTAAACATTCCCATGTCGAAAATTCTTCGCAAGATAAAAAGGTTAGTATCTTATGCTGCGTATACATTTGCGAGTCGAGCCTCGAAATGGCGTTTCAGCTCGCAAATGTATTCGCGCCACATTTAATTCGAGACATTTTGATGACAACTACATTCACACGTAACAAAACGATAGAAGACAAACAAAAAAAATAGATTTTTCGATATCTGCAACCCACACATCATATCGAATACTGATAATAAAACCATAGAATATATCTGCAACCCACACATCATATCGAATACTGATAATGAAACCATAGAATATATTACATGAGCAAACAAAAACTGCAACCCACACATCATATCGAATACCTACTGATAATAAAACCATAGAATATATCTGCAACCCACACATCATATCGAATACTGATAATAAAACCATAGAATATATCTGCAACCCACACATCCTATCGAATACTGATAATAAAACCATAGAATATATCTGCACCCCACACATCATATCGAATACTGATAATAAAACCATAGAATATATCTGCAACCCACACATCATATCGAATACTGATAATAAAACCATAGAATATATCTGCAACCCACACATCATATCGAATACTGATAATAAAACCATAGAATATATCTGCAACCCACACATCCTATCGAATACTGATAATAAAACCATAGAATATATCTGCACCCCACACATCATATCGAATACTGATAATAAAACCATAGAATATATTACACGAGCAAACAAAAACTGCAACCCACACATCATATCGAATACTGATAATAAAACCATAAAATATATCTGCAACCCACACATCATATCGAATACTGATAATAAAACCATAGAATATATTACATGAGCAAACAAAATCTTTTATTTTTGTTATAATGTTAAGCATCCTTATTTGTTATGCTCTTGGTTATAAAAATATACTTGTATTTTTGCAACTTTAAATCAATTCAGAAGTCATCAAGAATCAATCAAGAACACGTCAAATAATGTTGTTTTACACTGACGTCAGTAAATTCGTACTTTCTACTACGGTTTTACAGTCAGTGTACATGTAATTAATTAATATAATTAATTAATAATCAAATCCTTATATTACTATAGTCATCTACATTATTTTAAATATGTTATTTTATTTTATATTCCCGCACAATCTTTATGTTAATGTATAGAAAATCGACCACCATAACACGGGCATGTGCCTAGCATGGTGGTCGAAAAATTCCTCAATGCATGTAACTAATAATTTTATAGAATAAAGAAACTTAAAAAAAAAAAAAAAAAAATATCAATCAATTATAAAAATAAACCTACTTACAGTTAACCTAACACAGAAATACGAGTATTGTTAATTTATTAAAAATCTCTTAAAATTATTGGTAATCCGGTTAAAAACGGGATTGCGGGCTGTTGATCATAAACTTTTAGTAAATTCGCAATAAAATCGGAACACGTATATGCACTTGCGTTTGTCTTGATAATATATAATGACGAAATGCGGAAATGTTAGGTTTTTTATGAACACGTGACATCGTGACAAAACATTGGTATTTTACTTAAAGTTTATCAGGATACCTATCAATTCATTCGTTAATGGCCTACAATCCCGTTTTTAACAGGAATACGAATAATTTGAAGAGATTATTAATAAATAAGCTATATCTCAAAGAATCATCGACCAACTAAGTCTAGAATCAATGGTATTTCCGAATTAGCCGAAAAATAAACTTGCTCACTATAAAATGAATTAAAAAAAAACACATTTCCTATTAATTTTAGCATCAATAATACAGACCGTTTATACGCGAAAATTCGTTTGGGCGTAATAAAATTAATACAGGCAGTATTTAGGGGAAATAAAAAAGCGTTATGAAAATAAAACGTCGAATTAATTTGCTATTTCTAAAGGTGAAAGATTCAACAGTATATCTTTTAAAAAGCTGCAAATATTCACCTGGTCACGCGAGCACACTATTAAATGGCAAGAATTGCGTGTAAAACACTAACAAGACTTCGCTCAAAGTAAGACTGTAAATAAATAAAAACAGCCGCGCACTAAAAGGGCACCATTCAAAGCTGTTTCCCGATAGTGCCGAAAGTATCCGATTTGCATATTTTATAAGTTGCCAAACCGCTAAGTCGGATGTGACGCAGTATTACGTGGATTGCGTAAGAAAACTTTTGAGAATGGTCTAAATAGGTAATGTGTTATCTGAAAGTTTCTAGGCGGCTGCCAAGGTTCGCAAGTAATTATTTTTAGCTTGTTCACGCGAGATGTTGGAGCGGTGAAATTAAATTCATCTGAAGTGAACATAATTGAAAACGATGCCGGTACCTCCTAGTTAATAATTTAATTACTTTACACCTACGGTCTCTAAGTTATCAATGGTGTGTAATATTGACAACTGAGAAGCCAGGTTTGCGTGGGTAAGGCTCTCGACTAAGGATCCGGAGGTCGCGGGTTCTAATCCCGTAATGCCAAGTGAATTTAAGGCGACATAAGACTCTAATAACGGAGGTTTGCTCGACACTAACACTTTAATTATTTCTGGTGAACGTATTACTAAAATCTTAAATGTTTCTAGAGGGATCCCTACGGATGTAAGTTATTTATATTTAAGAATAATAAAAACATGACCATAACATAAAAATATTTTACGTTAAACGGTTTCAAAATTTTTGTAAAACTTTTTTCAACTATAAAATTTGCGGTAAGCACCAGATTGTATTTTTCTAGACGATGAATTAGTAACATTCCAAGGGATCCCTCTAGTAACATTCGAGATTTCAGTAATACGTTCTTCATACATAATTAAAATAAACACAAAGGAATGATCGATTTTCTAGGCCTGGCAGGGCAAAGTCGACCGTAGGTCCGTCCATTACGCCGGGACGCGCGCCGAATATTGTTTTTACACGACTTCATCACTTACGTAGAATTCCCACATTATTTTAGAAATTTGACAAGGAAATTTGAAAATTCAACCGCATGTCTGTCCAATACACCAGGGCCGCGCGTTCACATTTTTATGCACGGCTGCTTCACTATGTTGTTAAGATTTATTCTTTACTTTACGGTATTGTCTTGTCTTAATTTAAATAAAATAACAAACATTATTTCGAGGCTATTTATTAAAAAATCTCAACATGTTTCCAAACCAATGGTTTCTTCATCAGGAAACAAAGTACATAAGATAAGATACATATGTAGTACCTACTCATAAATTATTCATCCTGATGAAGAATCCATTGATTTTGAAACATGATGATAATTTTTAAAATAGTGACGTAAACAAAGTTTGTTATTTGACTTTAATTTAAATGAAGCCGTACAGAAATTTTGCTATAATCGACGAAATTAATTTTAGATTTTTCACCAGATTTGAGCAGCCAGGTACTTCCCGCCTTCATGAAACCCATCTTCTTCCCCTCCCCGCTACCTTCAGCATTACAATATACCCCAATAATTGGGAATGCTAGTCTCACTGGCTCGAGACGGTTGGGAGCAATTGGGACTCTTGTGCGGTATTCACATAATTTTTTAAACCGTATCGTTACCTAACTTATGGTTGAAATTCGACAAGACTGTATAATTAGCCGGTACTTTTATTCCGCATATAATACCTACATAAATAATTTAAAAACGAGTATGTGCTTACAAATACACTTTAATGGAGTATCCAAATATAAGAATAGAAAACGCAAATGAGTACAATGGTACGTCTATTTATAAATATATATATTCATAAATGAAATAAAAGTACTTAAATGATTTCAAGCAAATTGTGACAAACTATATGAATATAATGAACAAATGCCATGCTTGAAAGTATGTTTATTAATGACTTATGAATATTGAAATATGGAAGGTTTCTGAATCCAATTTTGACGGCGAGTTAATCATTGGATAATGACTTTATATGCAGAAAAATGTTTACTATGTATCTATAGGTAATTTGTTAAACAAAAATGTGTGATGTTACGTTCACATTGGTCGTTCGGGAAACATGGCATGAGTCACGCAATAAAAATACAAACGTTTATGTGTCATTATTACCTAAAAAGGGCAGGAAAAACAAGAAGTATTATAGGAAAATGTGAACGATTTATTGCTGAAAAAATGGAAGGAATCTAAAGGATATGACGCGATCAGAAATCAAGCTCCGCGTCCTTGTTCGCGAGTTTCGTAATAAATACACAATGTACGGGATGTATCAAAACAGTGTAGTTTTGAAGGGGCGGTATATTCCATGTGGTCGGGGTAGGAAACTGGGAGAGACCTCATTGTGTCGGGAGGGTCGTGCCGTTTTCAGTCGTTACCAAGGTTTGGTCCGGACAACACCGGGGCTTCCCCGTCCGCAGGTTTCTTTAAAATGACCGTTCTTTCGTCTCCACCCAGCGGGCATTCCGGCTGCAATTTACGATTTCTTCCTGTGGGGCTACCTGAAGGAAAATGTTTTTACACATCGGCCTTAAACCTTGGTAGAACTCAAGGATCGGATTCGGAAGGAAATCTCCGCTATACCCGTCGAGATATGCCAAAATGCGACCGTAAACTTCAGGAATCACCTTTTTAATGTCATCTTCAGGACATGATGCATAAAACAACATGATGTAACGAATAAAATAAAATAAACTTCATTTCCGTAAGAAGTCTGTTTTTGCATTGTCTGTTTCGTTGCACCCTGCATAACAAGCAATAGATTGATTTCGAATTTTGTCGATTTTGGAGACGATTCGATATATATATATATATACTATTTGTTCGTCATAATACAATCATGAAAAATAAACCATGTGGTATGCTCATACCGTGAAATTTCAGGGGTGATTTAAACACTATTATAAGATAATAAAAAAATAAACACATGTAACATATTTATACTGAAACATAGGTAACATGTGCTCCAATTATGTTCTCTGCATGTGAACTGCATAAACAATTAACGGTTTTAATCTTAAGTCACCTCCCAGGTAACTATGGTCCTGTATATTATCTGTCTGTACAGAATATAAATAAATAATAATATATGTGCATTCTAATGCAGCATCACGTGCATTGGTCAAATGCATTGTACATATAGTTTTGTATTAGTGATCAACGAACCGGTGGCCCTTGAACTGATTTTTTAAAAAAACGGCGCTATATAAATCAACCAAATATTATTATCATTATTATGCACTGAACAAACATGCCGCTTGAGGTACTTATATTATTTAAAGAAATAAACTACAAATAATAAGCCACAACAAACAGTAACAAATTTGTACTCGAACACGTTCAGAACAAAGTACTTATTTTCGTTTCTGAATGTTTTCCAAATCGTCTGGATAACGTGAACGCGTGACGCTTGCAAGTTGAAAGCTGAACAGTTCTGTTCTGTTTTTGGATACGGATAAAATAACGATAACGCAAACACGATGTTCTGTAAAAGTTTTGTTATTCAGCCATTCTCTCCCTTATAGTTTCATCCATGAAAATATAACTTTATATGCGAACGGATACACGCCGGTGAAGTTTTCGCAATAAAGTACCGCGAGGCAACCAAAGAAGAAAGAAAGAAGAGAGCTACCAGCTAATCGAAAACTTTTATTACGGACAAACTGTTCAGTGTTCACACCAAGAGACGTTGCATAATTTACAGTGTACTTTGCATAAGAAGTGATAATACACGGAGAAAAATTAGTATGGCTGATTTATTGAAATCCTGTTAAAAACGTGATAGTAATCCATTTCCCAATAAAATATTAGTCTATTCAGTATATATCGGAATACGTGTAGGTGTCCTTTTCCTAGTAAATATAACGATGAAATGATACAATATTAGACTTTTTATGAACACGTGTTCCGACATCCTAATAACATATTTGTATTATACTGACAGTTTATTAGGAAACCTGTCAATTCATTCGTTAAAGGCCTGCAATAACGTTTTTAACAGGAATACGAATAATGTGACCAGATATTTAATAAATTAGAAATATTTTATATCAGTAAGTTTTTTATATGAAAGAAGAAAAAGACAAAGTCTTAACGTTTATTGGGTAAATGACGATTGTAACAATTCTAGATATGCATAAATCACAAATTCATACCAATCTATTATCTATATTCTCTAGGAAGATAATACATATTATTATGTATTAAATTTATAGAAGAAAATCTGTTGGTAGACTTGTTGATAGAAGAAACAAAAATTCTGAAATAGTGAACTTTGGCATCATGAGAATATCACAGCTTTTTTTGAAATGATGGACACAGGGCAAAAATTTTAGGTACATTGCAACAAGACTGTATAATACTCTTCCAGAGAACATTAAAAATGTGATACTCAAACAAATTTCAAAAAGAACATTATAATTTGTATCAAAAGTAATAACAGGGCCTTTACCGGTGCCCTCACCCAAATTCTAAGCTATTGATCCAACAAAAATATTGAGTGTTTATATTATAATATAAGTGTATAGGTATACTCAGTATTTAAACTTTTAAAATGACTGCCTCAACACAGGCTAGCATTACTTGCCAAGTGAGGCAGGTTATGAGAAACCTCAACTTTATCCAATTGTTAGGTATTCTACCTATTTACAGGTTGCAAATTTCTTAAATAAATATATTATTATTTGACTTATACAGGGTTTTCCAATAAGAGGTGTTATTTTGAATAGCCCGCTATTTCGGTGGATGTTACTTAGCTGTCATTTTTTGACATTTGACAAGTAGAAACTACGCCATTAATAAAAATGGAACGATACACGCTTCAACAACGCATTGAAATTATTAAAATTCACTTGAGTGAATCAAATGCAAATGCACCTTGAGTGATGAGGCCCATTTCCACCTCAGTGGCTTCGTCAACAAGCAAAATTGTCGCATCTGGGGCTCGGAAAACCCAAGAGTTATTGTTGAAAAGCCTCTCTATCCTCAACGTGTGACTGTTTGGTGCGGTTTATGGTCCGGCGGAGTCATTGGACCTTACTTTTTCGAAAATGAGGCTAGAGCAACAGTTACGGTGAATGGATTGCGCTATCGAGAGATGATTAATGATTTTTATGGCCGGAATTGGATGGTATTGATCTGGACAACGTTTAATTTCAACAAAAGGGCGCTACGTGCCACACAAGCAACGAAACCATTGATCTTTTAAGATTGAATATCAATTTTTTTTTTTTTTTTTTTATATTAACTCCACACAGGAGGCCCTGAAGAAAATAATTTCCCTCAGGGCCTATGTCATCTTTGGGGATGCTGTGTGGAGGGTCTTTTTGTGGAGAGGAAGGAGTGAACATGGGTCTTGAAGAGTCCCATGTTGTAGGAGGGAGGAAACACAGAGGCCGGCAGTTCGTTCCACAGCCGAGCTGTTGAACTTAAGAACGAATCGTAGAAGCGACCCGTTCTCATGTGACAAGTGTCAACCGTGTACAAATGTTGGGCACGCGTTTGGCGTGTATCCCGACTACGCACCGGTGCCGAAGGGATCAATGACGCTAGTTCCTCAGAGCATCTTCCATTGTAATACCGATAGAACAAGGACAGCATACCTACCTGACGCCTGTGCTCTAAAGATTGCAGTCCGTTTGTTAAGATTGGGGAATCTATCAAACGGACCGCCCGTTTTTGCACAGAGTCAAGGGTTTTTTTCAGGTATTTAGGGGCTCCGGACCAGAGATGGCTGCCAAATTCGACAGTAGGGCGCACTTGCGATTTGTATAGGGTCAGCAGTTGTGTACTATTAAAGTATCTGCGGGCCCTGTACAGTACGCCCAGCTTCTGAGAGGCCAGCTTTACTCTGGCTTCGATGGAGCCCCCATACCTGAGCTGGTCACTTATAGTTACACCAAGCATATCAATGGAAGGCCTGTTCGGAAGATTGCTTCCGTTGAAGGAGACTAGATTATCATTTAGATCCCTTTTAGACGTAATCAGACAGAATTGGGTCTTTGAAACATTAAATTCGACGAGATTACTTTTACCCCAGGAGGAAATACTCTCGAGATAACCGTCCATTCTCTGCTTCAAAGCCCTCCGAGCCGTTGGAGTTTGTGTGCCCTTTGGGGGCTTGTCAAAAAAAAAGCTATCATGAACTGTACTGTCATCCGCGTAACAATGAATCGGTGCACATGTCAAAAGGTCATTGATGTGCAACTAAAAACAAAGTCGGAGACAAAACCGATCCCTGTGGGACGCCAGCATTTATAGAGTGTGAGGATGAGGTGAAACCGTCAGCAACTGCCTGAATCGACCTATCCCTTAAAAAGTCAGCAATCCACGTACACAGGGATGCGGGAAGTCCGTAAGAAGGCAATTTGTTGACAAGTCCTCGGTGCCAGACCCGGTCAAAGGCCTTGGATATGTCTAGTGCGACCGTTTGGGTCTCACCGTGACGTTCCAGGCACCGCCCCCAAACATGCGACACATACGCGAGAAGATCACCGCACGAGCGGTTCCGCCGGAATCCGTATTGACGGTCGTTGATAATTTTGTTCTTCTCGAGGTATGTGAGCAGTTTGTCGTTGATCACACGTTCCATCACTTTGGACAGAACTGATGTGATCGCTATGGGGCGGTAGTTGGCCGGGTTGGAGCGGTCACCTTTCTTGGGAATAGGGTGAATGACCGCTTTTTTCCAACCAGAGGGCACAGTGCCACACTTCAGGGACATTTTGAAGAGCTTTGTCAAAACTGGAACTATTTCCGCAGCACACCTCTGCAATACCAGGGCAGGTATTCCATCAGGTCCACTAGCTTTGTTAACATCGAGCCCCCGTATAACGTGGAGTACATCCCGATGCCGGATCCTCAGCTTTTTCATATAGAAGCCGCAGTGAGGAACCGACGGCGGAACAGCACCTCCGTCATCGAGGGTCGAGTTTTCCGCAAACATTTTCCCTAATAAGTTAGCCTTTTCGGTGGCGGTGTTTGCTAGTGAGCCGTCAGGTCTGGTAAGAGGTGGCAAACTGGGTTTGCAAAAATTCCGACCTATTGAGCCCGCAAGGGACCAGAATGCTCTGCTGCCATGCGGGCAGGCAGCCAGCTTTTTGCTGATCTGCAGGTCGTGTTCGAATTTTGACCTATTAATGATTCTCTTGCATTCCTTTGCCGATTTGTTGTATGCTGATCTGCTTTCGGGCGTTCGAGATGTGTTGTAGGCTCGGTAAGCCGCGTTTTTTCGTCGAACTGCTTCGGAGCATTGTCGACTGAACCACGGCTTTGAGCCCACACCAGTTTCTTTAGTAGTCGATTGTATGAAGCCATCCATCGCCGATTTGATGACTTCACCAATCTCCTGGGCACATCTTGAAGGGTCCGAAGTCCGAAAACAAACAGCTGACCACGGAAAAGCGTTGAAATGGGCCCGCATACCGAACCAATCTGCTGACCTATAGTGCCACACTTTTCTCCTCAGCCTCTCATTGGTTGGTCTGAGGCTAACGGGGATTGATGTCGTCACTAGGCAGTGGTCAGATGATCCCAGAGGAGCTGTGACGTCAATCTTATATCCGTGTGGCACAGTAGTTAAGAATAGGTCTAACAGATTGGAACGGTGAGTCTGGACATCAGGAACCCTTGTAGGCTCCTGAACCAGTTACTCTAATCCGTAGCAAATGGCAAAGGATTCCGCCTGTCGGCCAGCCGAGTCCGTTGGGCCAGAGAACTTCAACCATGGTTCGTTATGAACATTGAAGTCCCCCAGAACAATAAACTCGGCCGAAGGGTAGCGGGGCAAGAGATCATCAATAGTATCTCTTAAATGTTTGAAGAGCTCGGAAGTGTCTGATTCGCTATGGTTCGGGGAGCGGTATAGACATGCGTAGAATCTTGCCGTACTGGCAAGATTGACGCGCACCCACATTACGTCGAATCTGGAGTTTTCCAGACTCAATAGTCGTACACAGTTGACGTCAGCTCGACTATAGAGGCAGACTCCTCCTTTGAATCGGAACTTGCTTGCAAGGGTAAAGCCCGGGCAGTCCAGATAGGAGGAGTCTGGCGGCTCGGCTATCTGAGTTTCGGATAGGAAAAGAAGGTTGGGACGTTGGGACAAAAGAAGGTGATGAACTGAATTTAAATTAGTGTGCAGACCGCGAATGTTGGCAAAATTTACCAACAGTTTTGGCCCGCACCGGGGACGCCTGCTACTCGCCGCTGTAATGATGTTAAGTTTGTTTTTATGTATATTCATGATTTTAATTTTTTTTTTTTTTTTAAGGGTATGAAGTGAAAGGAAGGTCTGGAATGGAAAGGTATGAGGGGTGGGTAGGAATATGGGGTTCAGGCTGTCCAGGAGTGATGAGCGTTTGGTTCCAAAAAATAAAAATAACACCTCTTATTGGAAAACACTGTATAATTATTTTTCTCCATAAGAATAAATTGCTCATAAATCTCAGGGGAGGCAGTATTAAAATCATATAGTTTCAGATGAGAGCAAGATTGAAAAATTAAATAATAGTAGAAAATATCAAAATTCATAATTACATATCTTCCGGTATTCGGTGCGTGATCATCGACATATCCAGAGTGTCTATTCCATCTACTCCAACTTCTCATAATTGGATTAAATATCCTCTCAATATATTATTCCAGAACCAAAATTGCTATCAAACTACGCCCATCAGATGGTCGGCAGAGTAATGCGATTTTAAACTTAGTTAAGGTCAAGTTAAATTCTGTAACATAAGTGTTATGCTTCGTATACATACGCGAGCCGAACTGCCGAACTGAACCTCAACTTATGGGAAAGGAACAAAGCAACCGCAAAGGGCGCGAAACGTCGCTTGCAGTTGCTTCATTCCTTTCCCGTAATTCGTGGCTCGGTTCGCGTTTCGGTTCGAAAATGTATAAGTACCATTATATTAACCCCAATCAAAAGAGCTAACGTGAGTGGTGATAAAAATAAATACGAACATTAATGGGATATTTTCACAAACCATCTACCATTTTTTTTTCCATTTTCATCTACCATTTTTTTTCCATTTTCACCTACCTTTAAAATTTTGTGGAAGATTTAAAGTGTATTTTTCTGATTCTGATCATTGTACAAAAAATGAGTAATTTTTATATTTTCATTCATAATTATTGTATTTAAAAAAAACGCACATTCCGAAACGGTCCCAACTGGCTACAACATAATTATGAGATGGAGAACTCCACTAGCTGGTAAGACGCTGTCACTAACGTTACCCGGCGTGACGTCAACTTCGCCGAATTCACAAATAAAAACGAACCGGTCGTTTTGGGGGCAACTCAAAAATGCCACATTTTAATTCGTTATAGAAAATTTATTCAACATGAAAATACCTTCACGATCATCATTCTTTTTAAGAATAAAGTAACAGTGAAATTCTCTATTTCAAAAATCGATAAATTCATAATCCAGCTGTATATAGCTATAAAACAATTATAAGGAATTACAGATAGGGCATTTTCTAAATAAGTTGAGAGGACTCATTCAATATTTTGTCAGTATTAAGGAAATAAATAAATAAAAGGCCGGCATTCTCAAAACGTCCAACACGGAGCACTTTCCAGCTTCATGAATAATGTATTTCCTTAGAAATATCCCACAGAATAAGACCGCACATAAAAAAGAAAGATCAATTTAACGAGTATGTAAATATGGATCTCGAAAATGGATTATGAACAAAAAAATGTACATAACTAGATTGGCAATTTAAGAAGAGTTTCCTCAGATGAGTTATTTGAAACATCAGCGGATTTAAAACAAGAAAGCACTTATCAAATTGTTATGAATATTTTCATGAAAGCATATAGTAAATCTCAGAATTTTGGGACCGGCACATTAACCCGCATATAATTGAAATTTCGGGGAAGATATTATTATGATTCAATTAGAATAATTGGCGAATGAGGACTGAGAATGCGGATTAGTTGAATGATTTAAAATGGTTTAAAGGAAATAATAAAATTCAGAAAACTTTATAAAGCCGATCAAAAGCATATTTACACAAGAAAGCACTTTGCAAAAAAAACTAAAATTATTGGATTTTTTTTAATCTATTGGATTTACGATACCTGTACATTATTTGTCCATTATTGTTACCAACATTATGGGTACCTACTGCCATGGTACCAAAGCTTTCAAATTTGTAGTTTCGTTCAATGTCATAATTTTATTTCTTAATATCGTTCCCGTTTAGATATAGAATAAAGAAGAAAAACAGAAGTGCCTTAAATATAAATTTGAATAATTATTTTACAAGCAATAATTATTCGCCTGAAACACTCATCCACATTGAAAAATCTCCTGATAAAAGATACATGACGCCAACGGGACTCGAACCCGTGTCCCTTCGATTTCCGGTCGACAGTTCACTGAGCTATGGCGGCTTATCTCTTATCCGCGAAATAATTCAATATGTACTAGTGTTTCATTCAACAATTACTGCTTGTTACATTTTTTCACCTGAAAACAACCAACTTTATTTTATATGAGAAAGGCATTGTAAGTGCTAACTCTCTCACTAGATGGCGTCGAGACAAATTGTCTACATTTTTAGGTGAAATAAATTTGAATGGAAACAAATGTGCCACTGACTTAGTACTGCTTAGCACCTTTTGGTTATAGACCACTTAGCACGCGGTCTGTCTCTCTTACACTTACTTGCCTGAAATTGTATATATCCATCTAATTTGAATTTCGTAATCATGGTTTTGTATACATATAGGCCCAAATTGGGTTCATATTTGGATCACGAAACACGCCCACAAGGCACTTCTTCTGTTATTCTTTATTCTATGCGTTTAGGCATAAGTCACCAACCCAAAAACACAGTTATGAGATACATACTTGAAAGTTACGAACTATATTTGAAAGTTAGATGGTAAAATCAGCTTTGTATGTTTTTAAAAGGTTAAATAATTTACCTCTGAAAGTTTACGCTACGTGAATAACAATATATATACATACTATCATGCAATATAATCATTAATTTTTATTTTTATTATCATATTTTTTCATTAGTGGGAAAAGCCACTAACCCCTAATAACTGTTTTGAAACATAAAAGCTAGAAGTAAATTCTTTTTTTAATTTTTTTCAACTATATATATTACAGAAACTATAATATTACAGGTAATGTCAAATAAAAGCGCTTGCTACGAAATAGAGGTATAATTATTTAGTTAGTATCAACAATATTACACAACAACGAAACTTTGATACAAGTGTCGTACAAGTTTCAATAAAAGCTATACGTTGCACAAGACATCGCGGTCTCCAGAACACTAACCAAATAACAGCTGCCCGGTACCACTCACGATAATGCACTTATCATATTGTGTTACTATTGTAACAAACCCGTTCACAGTTGTTACCCGAACAAAAGGAATACATTGCGTGGCAGAGTTGCGGGGACACTCCCGAACCCGAAACCAAATAAATTAAAACGAACTCATTGAAAGGGAAGAAAAACAAGACGTTTTTTATAGGATATTCATTTGCTTTAGTTGGTTGGGCTTAACATAGCTTAATACAATGGCTACCGCGGGTTTTTGCTGCTATCCTCTGCAGGCGGCTTTTGATGGGCTTCGCCCAATTTAATAAAGTAACCTGATAGTAGAGCTTTTTCCCTTTTGTATGTACAACAGCATAATGCAATGAGTGAGTTTGGAATACCGCGTAAGCTGATCAATCTGGTGAAACTGACAATGTCCCCAGTAACGTGTAGAGTCAGGGTTGGCAGTGATCTGTCCGAACCATTTGAAGCGCTCTACGGGGTGAGACAAGGAGATGGATTGGCCTGCCTCTTATTTAACATAGCCTTAGAAAAAGTTGTTCGTGACTCAGGCATTGAGAAAAGAGGAACCATATTTGACAACTCTGTGCAACTATTGGCTTACGCTGATGATATCGACGTAATTGCGAAAAATCCCGATGATTTACAAGACGCCTTCATAAATCTTGAAAGTTCTGCCAAAAATATGGGTCTTGTAGTAAACCAGCAGAAGACCAAATACATGGCCGTAGGATGTACCCATTAAACCCCATCTCTCGTATGTGGAAGCCAAAATTTTGAAACGGTACCAAGATTCACATACCTGGGCTCCCTGATAACAAACAATAACAACACTACAGAGGAGATCCAGAAGCGCATCGTGAATGCAAACCGCTGCTATTTCCGCCTACAAAAACATATAAAATCCAGACTGCTTTCCAGAACCACCAAGGTATTAGTGTACAAAACACTAATTAGACCAGTGCTTACGTACGCAGCTGAAACGTGGGTTCTAACTAAGAAGAATGAGCGAGCACTGGACGTTTTTGAAAGGAAAATTTTGAGGCGCATCTTCGGACCGGTTCTAGAAAATGGATTTTGGCGCAGACGTTATAACAATGAGCTCTATACTCTGTTTAAGGAGCTAAACGTCACAAAATTCATAAAACTGGGAAGACTTCGGTGGCTAGGTCATGTGGAGAGAATGACCGAGCATCAAGAACCAAAGTCCCTGCTGAGCTCAAGACCGATAGGGAGAAGGAGCCTGGGAAGGCCAAGGTTAAGATGGAGCGACAACGTCCTCAAAGATTTGTCTGCCTTGGAGCTTCGAAACTGGAGAGAGCTGGCGCGGGACCGAGATGAGTGGAGGAAGACTCTTGAGGAGGCCAAGACCCACCAGGGGTTGTAGAGCCAAAAGTGATGATGATGATGATGATGTACAACAGCAATTATTGGATGTGTGCAAAAATACTTATTACATAAGTACCAGCATTTTTTTTTTGCCTACGTAGTACGTAATATATGTACGTCGTACAAATTCGATCATTTGAAATTCACTGGACGAATGAAAACTAATTTCTACTAAGTAAAAAAAACCCGCTTTAACTAACAAATTTACTTAATCGGAACTCAAGAAATAAAGAACGCTGCCAAAATTGTATATTTTGACATAAAATTCGAGTGTCTCCCCCCTGACTTACCCTATAGAAATTTTTAAACAAATAAAGAGAGACAATAATAATCGACTTAGCCAGCCGAGGAATTGAACACACTACGCCTGGGTGGGACCCAAACGCGATGTCAACTCAGCCACCGACCGGTATTTTAGATACATTTTTTTGTTGACAGCCACAGTTAAAATTATCGAATTTCATAAAAGCCAAAAGGAACCGATTGTAAAAATTACCGGTTCCTTAGAAAAATAATATCGATCCAGTTGCAGCAGTCACCGAGACAAAAAACCGTGACAGGAATATCGTCGTACATGATGTTGGGTTCATAGGTAAGTTAGGTTTTATTCTTTTCAATTTTTATATTTGACTTCGGAAAACATTATATTTGGTTAGACATTTACCTTTTTAATTTTGTTATTCGATGCTTGAAAATTTTTTTCCTGAAAAATTTCGGTCGGGATTTTTTTTTAAAGACTTATTTTATTTGTATTATGCGAAGTTACAAAAAAAAATTCTTCTTGGAAAATTGGTCGCAAATTGGTAGGGTTCGGTGGAAAAAAACATTTATCTTTTTAATATTATGTAAAAAAAAATCTTCCGGTAAAATTTGAAAAAAATTGCTCGGAAAATGGGATCGAAAATATTTATAAAAACATTTGTCTTTTTTATGTGAAATTCGAAATATTTTTCATGAAAGGAAATTTCTTCTGGCAAAAATGGTAAAAAATCAGTCGGAAAATGGGTTAGGAAATAGTGTAAAGGTTTTTGAAAATTAGAAATATAAAGTTTGGTTAATTTTCTTTTTGAATTTTTTCACTGGGGGTGCTGTTCAAAACTTCAATGGTTTTTTTTTAATAACAGAGGGTACCACTTCCGTATACAAATCCTAAATTGTAGTCATTAAGATAATAAATAATACTTTCATATTTGTAATTGTCGCTGTGAAACAATGCAAAACCTAATGTCTTACTTTCCATGACTTCGCGATATCGAATTACACGAAATAAAAACATAAATTGATAGATGAAAGAGTTTCACTGTCAATTTTCGAAATAAAGAAACGCATTTAAAGTCTTTTTTATTCAAGAAGGAATAATACGAAGATGTTTAATTTATGTAATATCGTCATACAAGCCGGTAAAGGATATGCAGAATATATGTTTACAATAAAACTATGTAACCCTTTTGCTTAAGTTGAACCCTAGTTTTATGCAAGAAAATAAAAACACGTCCGGTTTCGCTCCAAGGGAGCGGCAATACGTTGCTAAGGTTATTTCAAGTCCGTCTTATTATGCAGGTACCTCCATTAATCTTACACTACTTTACTAAGCTATTAATAATCCTAACAGTTATTATAATCAACTACAGAGTTGGAAGCCAGTCAGTGACAGCGAAGGTGATAAATAAAAAAAATATTAATTTAATTTAGATGAGAAAATCATAAAAAATTATGAAGTAAAACTAACGCAATCTACAGTCAACAAACATGAAGATGAGGGAATCAACAAACATGATGAAACAATAATACAACTACCTACAGTCCGCCTCGGAACAGGAGTTTCCCTAGTGCAGCAGTTTTCAAACTTTTTTAAGTCGCAGCCCCCTTCACGCAAAAAAGTTAAATTACCTCCACGCGACCACCCCGGCCTTTTTATGTGTTAAATGGCAAGCACTTCACATAAATATCAGACTCTTCACAAGCGCAGTTTTCTTCCAATGTTTGCTATAAAAATAAAATTGGAAGATGACCTTATACTCTGTGTCTCGTGCACAGAGCCAAGGTTCGATAAATTAGTTGAATAAAAACAAGTCCAACAAATCCGTCGCATTAATTTGTATTACTTCATAGTACCATTTATTTATATTAGTGACCTACTTCTTCTGAAAAATTAAACCCATTGTTTAATTGTTAGTATAATCAAGTTGAAAACTATTATTTTCATCTTTTATTTGTTGATATCTAGCGACCCACACTTTGAAAAATACTGCACTAATGAGGAGGACTGTGAATAAACTACTTTATTTTTTTTTATTATTAATAAAAAATTTAAAAATTTTAACAAAAATTGAGGAACTTAGAACGGTGACCGGATGAATCATCACAATGATAATTCATCACATCTTTAAAAAGTTATATAAAGTCATTGAAAGTGATGAAACAAAAAACTTGGGTTAAGTAGGTTAGGTTGGGTTAGGTTAAAATATTTTTTTTTTCATCTTTTCTAATGACTTTATATCACTTTTTAAAAGTGTCTTGAATTGTCACTGTGTTGAGTTATCATGGAACCACTTAAAACATCTTATCCATTAAATGATCCTGGGGCGGCGGTACCCAAATCCGCCTCCCAAATTCAAAGTCTATAGACTATAATGATTCAATGAAAATCTTTGATCTAAAATATCGGCACGATATATGTTGGTAGGTAAGATATTAAAATACGCAGATTAAATACAGGAGTTTCCAATAAGAGGTGTTATTTTGTATAGCCCGCTATTTCGGTAGATGTTACTTTTGAAGCTGTCATTTTTTGACATTTGACAAGTAGAAACTACGCCATTAATAAAAATGGAACGATACACGCTTCAACAACGCATTGAAATTATTAAAATTCACTTCAGTGAATCAAATGCAAATCATCTTGAGTGATGAGGCCCATTTCCACCTCGGTGGCTTCGTCAACAAGCAAAATTGTCGCATCCGGGGCTCTGAAAACCCAAGAGTTATTGTTGAAAAGCCTCTCTATCCTCAACGTGTGACTGTTTGGTGCGGTTTATGGTCCGGCGGAGTAATTGGAACTTACTTTTTCGAAAATGAGGCTGGTGCAACAGTTACGGTGAATGGATTGCGCTATCGAGATATGATTAATGATTTTTTTATGGCCGGAATTGGATGGTATTGATCTGGACAACGTTTACTTTCAACAAGACGGCGCTACGTGCCACACAAGCAACGAAACCATTGATCTTTTACGATTGAATATCAAAATAACACCTCTTATTGGAAAACCCTGTATAAAAGAAAACGTTCAATTTTAAAACAGCCAGGCGCCTACTTTTGGAGTATTAAACATACTAATTTCGGTTGTCGGTGCATGGGTGAAGTAATGATATTCCTGCATTGTGTTGTGAGTAAAATTATCTAAGTTCAATGAACTGTTAATTTTTCAAACTTGGAACTGAAAATAAGTATATAAATCATATCAGACAAGCAATAAAGTAAGTACCAAAATAATTTTATTACTAAAAAATTATCAATTATTTCTTTAAATGTTTGACAGATTATACACATTGATAAGAGTGAAGATACTTTACTGAGACAACGCGTGTGGTTTCTCTGAACTAGGTCCAGTAGACATACTTTAGCGGCCCGTTCATATAGATATTTCATTCGTACACATATATTCTCTAAATGGTTATCTTTTTCGTAAGCGATGTACAATTTTTTTCTTATATAATATGAATAAAACGTGTATTGTATTTTCTAAATGTCATTGGACAGACGTCGTAATTTTTCAACTTTCGATGGGTTAATTTCTTCTTTTGAAAGGCAGTGATCGCATTAATGAAAGAAACTCCGAAAAACAAAAACTGTTTTTCTTCAAATATAGCTTGCCTTGGATATAGATTTGCGGCTTAAGGAATCTTGGAGGTTCCTCCAAGTATATAATATTCGAGAAAAGATATCTTTACATTTGTGACACTACATAAACGCTTCCGTGTTTGCGCAGTACCTAGATAGGTAACTACGAGAAATCTCCACCCGATTGGGGACGTTGTGAAGCGGGTTAAGGGATGATATATAACATAAATAAAAAAGAATAGTGAAATAAACAAGATGTGCCTTCCATACAAATTAGAATGGAAATAAATGTTCCATTTAGCCCAATAGCCCAGCGCCCTGTCTCACTTACACTCGCTTGACATCGTAGGGCTCCATCCCATTTATATTTTGTAAACACAGTTTTGTAATGAAAATTTAAGTCCCGATTGGGCAAATATTTAGATAACGAAACACGCCCACAAGACATTTCTAGTGATGTTATTTATTCTATGTACCATAAGAAAGGTTTTGTTAATGCGGGTCTTGAAGATAATAAGGATTAAAAGAGGGATGAAAGACAAATTTCAATAGCTCGTTCACCAATAAAAATTGGTGTTAAATGAAAATAATACTGTCTTTCTTCACGACATAATATTTAAGCGTTAGTACAATCGTGTATTAGGAAACAGCCATTGAAAAAAATGCTGAACCTAGAAAAAACATAAAATCGTTTTGAAGCAGCGGGAATAATAAAATAGGCAAAAGCCTTATCAGTATTTCTATTTAGTTCCGAGCATTAATTTAAAATAAATATGTTAAAATTCGTAATAAACGAGGTTCCACTTTTATCACAGTACCGAGTATTTGGTCATTAATAATGAATTCGCGGCTTCAATATTAGGGAGAGAACAAAGAGAGGCGAAACTGAAATTATAATAATAAAACCTAAACGGAAATAAATTTCCGCTGGTCTACTTTGAAAGGGAAAAGAATGAGCAAAGTTCAAACTACTTTTAATCACTTACAATCTTACTAAAAAAAACGTGGTGAAAATTTTATTCCATTGATAAACGACCGTGTATGTGAAAACCTTACTAATTGAAACGTAAAAAAGAAACTAATATAAAATAGTTCATGGAAAGATACATATGATATATACGTTGCGTATCCAGTCAAAAAGTGTTGTTTATCTGTTGTATAAAGTTGAAATAATAATAATTGGCATCTAATTTCAGAATTTTTCCAAGATATTTTAAAATGGTCCATATATAACTTCATTTTAAAGATGTCGTAAAAACAAATATCAATTTGGTAACTAGATAAAAATTACCTTTTAGATTTTTGTATTTGAAATATACTTTAATGTGAAAAATTGCAACATTTTAATTTCAATAATGACAAAAGTTGAAAAAGAAAGCTCAAGACAAACATTTTGAATCAAAACGTCGAAAAATTTCAGAGAATTAAAAACCAAAAAACACAGCCCTTTTATTTAAGGAATTTGCAAGGTCACTTCAGTTTTCATCATGTTCATACAATTAAAAAAATATTATAATGATTCCGAGAGAATGACCAAAAAATCAGACATTTTGTCAGATGAATATAAACGTTGATTGTTTGAAATTTGTATTCACTTACACATGAATAAGGCATTTATGTTATTAAACAATATCACTTTAATGGAAGTTTTAATAAGTTCTTTTCCGATGCCATAAAACTACATATATCCACAAAGATATTAGAATAACGAGATGTGCTATGAGCAGTTTGTACTGTGTGGAATTATTTTGCCCAGTGTCGCCGGTTTTGTTCACCAATACTACTGCACACCTTCGCTTACGCTAAGGTATCCGCACTAATACATAGAACAGATTTCTGTGCGTACTAGAGGTGGGTGAGTTCTGCATTTTTCCGGAGGCATCCGAGGACTGCTTCCTTTTAAAAGAACTCGAGTTCTTGGAGTGGGTCCCGGGTCCGAGTTCTTGGGTGCGGACTGGGTACTGGGCGACTACCGGGACGCACGGGTCCGGCCAAGGACTCGGCACTCGGACTCGGATAGAACCCGCGAAAGAACTCGGACCCGTAGCAGGACAAGGACCCGCACAAGAACTCGGACCCACACGAGAACACGGAGTCAATCCCGTCACCCATCGCACCCGAGTCGCGAGTTGTGCAGTTTACATTTTGGCGAAGTTCAACGAAATCCATTCGTGTCTTGTCGTGTTCCAGCTGATTGGGCTACGGCTAATGCGAGGCCGTAACGGATGTAGTATTAGGTTCCAAGTTCCAGATGATAATTTTAGCACACGCGTAAGCAGTAATAAATCAAATGTAGTAACATAAATTTCGGTTGTCGTTGAGAATTTGTCGTTTTCATAATCTCTGTCCATCGATATAGATAAAGGTACTTGGTCGAAGCCTCTATCAAATGAAACTCAGTAAAGGCGAGATGTTTTAAAAACAAAGTCAGGAAGTAGTTAGGTACAGCATTGAACTATTAAAATTTTAACAATTAACAACATGTTTTAATATCTATTTATTCCAGTCCATTTTTTTTTACTTTTACAATACATACACACTTTGTTCAATATATTATTGTAGGATTTGTGTATATTATATAATTGATTTGTATATTTTTCCTTTTGGTTTCACAAATATATACATATATATGTCTCAGGATCATTAAAAATAAACATTTGCCAGAAATTTGCCTTTCGAATGAACACTATTACGACATAGCTAAAAAATTTTAACAAAAGATAGCCATTTTAAATAAACAATTATTGAATAAAATAATCTTGGTACCTAATTTATCGCTTGTCTGAATCTTTCCAATACCAGTTGACAATCAGTTCCAATTTTTAAAATCAAAGCAAATCCATATTCTAGAGTTCACTGAACCAGAGTTACGGATACACAGACAGACACCACTGAAATTTGTATTTTTAATAACACAAAAAATAAAAATAGTGAACGATAATTAAAATAAAACTTTAAAATAAAACAATAATTTTTACTTACAGTAGGTACCTAGCGCCTACAAATATGAGGGGCTAAAATAAAAATATAAAACATCAAAGAATTGCGATAAATCATTGAGATTTTACATAAAAACCGTTAAACTAATCGGCAATATCTCAAAATGCCAACGTGTTGATTTTTAAAACAAGATCATGAAACAAAAGAAACATAAGAATTGAACATAAAAATAATAAATCAGTAAGTTTTTTTTTAAATTCTGAATCCGAAAAAAAAAATGTACAAATAGGCATAACAGTCAAAAGAATCATAAATAAACTCAAAATATCTTCGTATTGAATTTTTTAAATCAAGATAAAACATAAAAAAAATGAACATAAAAAAATGTAATATTTTTTTTTTAAATTGCGAATTGAAAAATTAAATTATACAAATTGTTACAAACAGTTAAAAGAATCAGCAATATCGCAAAATCCCCCCGTATTATTCATAAGACATAAAAAGCATTGAAAAATAAAATCAGTAAGATCTCGAATCGAGACCCCGAGTCCGAGTTTTCTGGGAGTTGTTGATTAGAGGCATTCGGGTCCGAGTCCAAGTCCTTAGAGGCATTCTCGGGTCCGGGTTCTCTGGGAGTCGTTGATTGGAGGCATTCGGGTCCGACTCCCAGACCGAGTTCTCTGGGAGTGGTTGATTACGAAAAGGAGTGGGAGTAGGACCCGCTTCCCGCAAAGGACTCGGGCTCAAGGACTCAATCCGGCTGAACCTACACATCGCTAGTGCGTACACGTCCCGACAGCATTCAAAGTACCCTAATTAGGTAGTACTCCGCCTACGGTCCGGCGGCCAACACAGCATATCTCGTTCTTCTAATATCTTTGTATATCCACAATTGTTATTATTGTTAATATTGTCAACGATGAAGTTATTAATGGATTAAAACTTGCGAAAAATAACAAAAATAATAGTAAATATATTACATTATACTAATATAATAGTGAATTGGTCATAAGAATAGAAATTAAGTATTAATAAAACATTATTTTAATCACAAATAACAAATCAAAACTCATTTCGCGGGGAAACTGACGTGCATGACACATGCGTGAAAGGCTGCCAAAATGCAAACTTGCGAGTTCTTCGCAGTGCAGTTAGAGACATTTTTTATTAGTAATAATCCGAAATAAAAATTGTACAGTCCCTGTATAATGTGTAACAAAAGCATGGTTTAACGATTGTGAAGTGATTTTTTATTAGTTAGGCTGTAAGAATGAATACAGAAATTTCAGTAATACATTTCGTATGCATTGACCTCCTGCGCGACTGTTCGCAGTTGATTTGGGCAGCATGAGAATGAAACGTTTTTCGTCCGGTTCGTTTTTTTTAAATCTACATGTAATATGTATGCATGTGAAACGATTTGCCGGCGTCGATATTTTTTCCAAATTCAACTCAGGCCTATACGACGAACCCCTGCAAATAGCCCCTGCCTTAGATCGTTGGCCTACCAGGTTGTGGTATAAACACTCTTGGCCACATAAAAATATAAATATCTAAACAGTATACAATTTTATATATCTTTAGTATAATAAAGCGAATGAACAGACACAAAAAATATTAATTATTTTTTTTTTTTTGGTAAACTAATGTTTAAGACAAGATTTTTTATGTAGCACAAAGGGTAACAATTATTTTATAAGCAATAATTATTAGCCTAAAACACTCATCCACATTGAAAAATCTCCTGATAAAAGATACATGACGCCAACGGGACTTTGATTTGTCCCGTTGGCGTCATGTATCTTTTATCAGGAGATTTTTCAATGTGGATGAGTGTTTCAGGCTAATAATTATTGCTTATAAAATAATTGTTACAAAAAATATTACTCAAAATTTTAAAGTTTAGTCAAATCATCTATGATTACAATAGTTTTAGCGTTTAAACCGATAATATAATAATATAATTAGACAGCCTATTAGATATTATCGTGAATATTTTTTGGGTTATTATGCCGTATTGCTCTTCGTCCTTTAGCCAACGTATGGTACAGTGTTTTATAATAGACACCCGGGCTATGTTCGGAGCGTCCGAGTGGATTCCTCCCTCAGGAATTTCTGATAGAACTCTCCTAGGTGATCATTCTATAACCTACATACTTATTGCATATTTCCCCCCAACTAGGAGCATAACATGAAGCAGATTTACGAGTAAACCTATGTATATATTCAAATTACAAAAGTAAGAAAAACGATTGTTTTTTTATTTTAATAATAATAAGAAGATTTGTTATATTTTTAATACAATTTTTAGACAATGATATCCTCACCGCGATCGCCCGTCCTAAAGATTTCATTTATACATTAAAATTAAAAATATTTGTAGCTTATTTTATGAAAGAATACAATCAATCAGTATTCAAATACTATATTCACATAAAATAATATTTCCATTATCGTGACAGGGAAAACCTCACACATTTTCGGAAATATGGCTTGTACGAAACTAGACGTATAATGCTGAGCACATTAAACTGCAGTGGCGCTAATACATTGCTAGCCGAAACGCGAGCCAAGCCTCTAATTATGGCAATTATGGTTCGCAAATGTATACACAGCATAATAGGAAATAGGAACCGGCTTCTTCTTTCGGGAACTCGTATGGGAGTGTTGGGATTAAATAAAAGAAAACACTCCTTTTCTTGTCAGTGAAAAAAATTATTAGGTTCGCCAATAGTTCTGCCTTACGTTTGATTTTATAGCACCACGTGCACCTTACGTAATTATGATTGAAGGTCGGCTTGACAGTTTGATAAACACATTAATGTTATTGCTTATGGAAATGAGTTTGATGAAATGAACACGTGTATGAGTTGAACAATTATAATATAAACTGATATCAAGATTTTAAAATATAGATTAACGGAGGCGTGAATTTCTGAATAAGGTTGTTATTACATCTCTGGTACGTAATGACAAATTGATCTAGAATCAAAATAGCAGACCCTAGCTAGAAAGTTGGATTAAAGGCTTAATCGCACTTTGAAGAAATAAATGCCAATGCGGCACGCAATCCCAACCAACGTTCAGGCATTCAAGGGCGGCTACTCATTATCAAGTATTACTGTTGACCTAGTCTGACTCGGTATGACAGAAGATATTACGTACCGAGCTACTTGTTTACTCGCTATATCTGCATTTATGATTCAATTTGCATTTACAATCGTTGAAACAGAATTTCATGGTAGGTAACTATACTGGTATGAGTTTATAATGAGAATCATCAACATTTACAGAAGCCCTGATATTCTTGTCATAGGAATATACCGCCAGTTTTGCCACTAGGGAGATATTAAGTATGGTTGGTTGAATTCTACTTCTAATAGAACTCCGAGTGAGATACGTCACGAACTGCACTGGTGCACCGACCAACATCATATTATTGTTTAGTGCAATTTACGAGGTTATCGTGAATTCGGTTATACAATATCATGTACAGCGGTAGTCAAAATGCGATAGAATAAATATAATACAGGCAAACCCAATTATTAATATGAAAAAATAATTGAGAAATATAGTATGCTTGGTGGACATGAAACATAGAAACTAAATTATAGTTTGCGAATTTTAGATACTGTTCCCTTAAAAACTATAAATTAGGGAAAATGGGGTAGGGAAGTTTTCTTACTGCTTAGAAAATTTCCGGTTTCTGTAATGGCCACAAACAAATAAAGGAATTGGTAAGCTTTGATCAAGATGAAAGAGTGTTTCATAAATTTTTATATAGGCTGTGCACGCGGGCCGGCGTCACGCAACACGTTGCTTGCCGGTGCGAATATGATATTTATTACAACATATTTCGTGACCTTTGGCCGAACATAAACTTTGTAGTTTCCTTATACAAACGGCCCAAGCTCGCCTTGAACTTCGCAAGCTTCAGCTACACGCCACGCGACAAATAGGTCAACTCGAACACTACATCAGGCACAGTGGCGTGGCGACCTGCTGCCGGCTCCTAGGCAATTTGCTTTAGCCCAGGGTGTCGAAGTGATTTGGGCATCGACATTAAAACATATTATCATGACCGGGACGCTAAAGTATTTCCCAAGGACCCAGTACGGTGAAACCACGCGCGCTTTCTTAGTAATGTATTGAACAAAACAAATACCCATTTCGAATAAAGAATTATTAATTGAAAATAATGTTGTTACCTATCTACTTTATTGCTTGTCTTATGATAAGTAGTTCCAATGTTGAAATCAAAAGTTCATCAAAGAATAATGTTGCGCATTACGCAGGAATATTTCACATTACATAAGTTGCCCATGCACAACAACCGAAATGTATATGTTTAATTAACAGGAATACGCAATTTCGCGGTGCAATAATAAGTTTATTAGCATGGTAATATTAGTAACATGCGTCTATGTAAAGATGCACATATTATCCACTAAAGAAGAAGAATGTAATCAAATTGAGCAAGAAACAGTTGAAAGATTCTACAGGTTCCAAAGAATTCGATGGGTTAAACATGTGGAAAGAAGACCAGATGCGAAATTCGGCCATTGAACATCGTAAAAATGGGTGCGACCAGCGGGAGCGGCCGAGACGCGAACCGAGGAAGAGATAAACTGACTGCGTTGAAGAAGATTGAAGCATGAAGGATGCGAAGGCCTCAGGATTAGAGAAAAGTGGCTGAAAGCATTTATGGTGTTGATGTTGACGATGATGGTCCCTTAAAGGGAATGTTAACGACATGTTAACCTGACATGGGAATGATAACCCTTATGAAAATAAACCCATTAAGGGTATAATTAAAAGAATTCATAATCTGCTCTTTCATAGGTGGCGCTAATTTTATTATTTTAGGATAAAACTATTGTGCTTTAAAATATTATCACGAATTAGTTGTGTGCGCCCGTACATACATTTTGTCCGTACAAAAATTTAATTCTTTCAAGAAAGGCATACACATATAATATTGGATTGAATCACTGATTATAATAATAATAATTATTATTATTTAATCACTGATTAATATTGTATTTGTATGCTTTTCTCGAAAGAATCAAGTTTGTATACGGACAAAAATATTTATTTATTTTCGTTTTGCGTAAGTACGGGAGCAAACAAACAATTCAACTTAAAATATTAAAGCACAACTTTGAAAAACTGTTTTTTCTTGAAATAATTAAATTAGAGCTATGAAAGAGCTGATTATGAATTATTTTAAGTGTACCCTTAAATAATCTTTTATTTTAATAAGCGGAGACGAAAAGCCGGGAAAAAATTAGAAGATCTTGAATGTGAAGGTCATTAATTTTCTAGATACGCCACTGATATGTGACAATTTAATGCATAAGAAGAGACAAGGCTGTTGTTTAATGAGAAATAATTAACGATGAGAGAATATTGCATTTTTGTTTGAATTCGCACATAGGGCAGACGAGAGATCCATTTGCAAGCCAACTGACGTTTCGCGTTTTGCATATTATATCAAAAAATCTTGATAAGGCACCGGTATAATATGGTTTTATTATATAAAAAGAAGAGACAATACTATTGTAAACAAATAAAAATATCTTGTACATTCATTTGAATTCACACAAATAGAATGTTATAGGAAAATCTCAATGCGCTACTGATCGGTGAAATTTTTATAGCGGTGTACAAACACCCAAAAAGCCATGAGCACAGGCCGTACGAGGGTTGTTTCCCTTACCTGCAAATGAAAGCCGGTAACAGGTAGCGGGTCGCAGATAAGGTGTGTCGAGAAATAATAGACAAAATGCTGCGATCGTTTAGAGCAGTGATTACCAACCGGTAGTCGTTGGATTATAGGTGGTCCGCGAAACATTTATTCATTTTACTATGAAACTGAATCGAAAGCTATCCAAAAGCTGATTCGTAACCCTTTAGGTATTAATGTTGGCGGTAGTAAAACAAGTCCAATAAGAGATCATTGAATTGCAAAACTTAGTAATTGCAAGGACGCGTTTGAATCTGTTTCCCCTTGAGGAGTTTTACCACAAAAAAAAACAAATTCTGGGAATCTCTTCTCCGCGACTCATTTATGTGAACAAGGATTTTCTGCTTTGTTTACAATAAAAACAGGTCCCGCAATCGACTGAAAGCAAGTGATGTTATACGTGTAGCTTTGAGCAATAATACTAGCCCCAGGATTCCCAGCATCTATTCATTTAAAGAAGATGCACGCTCAAAAATCATATTGATGTTTTGCTAAATTGAATTTTCTATTCAAAATGTTATTTTTTTAATATAATTTTTTTTTATATTGTTAGTAACCCGGTCGTTTATTTTTTTATTTTTTTTTATTAGGTACAATATTTTTTACAATTCAAGGTTTTCAGTAATGTAGGCCTCACTGGGTGGCTTGCCCGTGCTGAGGCCTTCATTTTATAATATAAAAAAACTACATAATACATTTAATGTGAAAAATTATACATTTAAAATTAAAAATACATAATAATAAATTTAAATTAAAAAAAAAAAAAATAGTACATTGAAAATAATCTTGTGTGTTTGTGAGTGATGTGTGTTTATATTGGTTTTGTGTGTTACGTGTAGGTTTTATTTTTATTTTATGCTATGAAATTTTGGTAATATTGGCTTTTTTGTTCTTTAATCCATTTTGTAATTTTGTGTGTGAATTTATTTTTATTTTCCTCAATTTTAATTTCAAGTTTTAAACTATTGAAAGCTTTTATTGCGTGGTATTGGTAGTGTCTTTGTCCAAAGCTTGAATTTACTGTCGGAGTTTTAATGTTTTCTTTGTACGCTTGTCTAACTGGTCTGTTAGTGTTATTTTGTGTATGTTGAAATTTATTTTTTTTTGTCAAAAATGTAGTTTAGTAGTGTTTTAACGTATAATTGGCGTATATCTAGTACGTCACAGCTGTTGAATATTTGGTCTGTATCAGTCAGTCTATGTTTTTTTAGTATTACCTTTAAGATCGTTTTCTGTGCGGTTTCTATGTAATTGATTGCCGAGTTTGTTGCTCCTCCCCAAGCAATAATTCCATATTCTATTATTGATTGGCAAAGTGCAAAATATATTGTTTTTAACTGTTTTATTTTATATATGTTTCTTATGTTTAGGAAAATGTGTATTGTTTTGAGAAGTTTATTTGTGATTTGTTTGATGTGAGGTGTCCATCTAAGGTTATGGTCAATTACGATTCCTAGATACTTTATTTGTTCTGTTTTTTCTAGAGGAGGGCAATCGCAGATGTTGGTGTTTAAACATTCGTGTATTTTTATGGTGTTTGTGTTGTTTTTTGGCTGTCCTGTGCTATTAATACTGTATGTTGTGAATTTTGTCTTTGATATGTTAAGTGTAAGTATGTTTGAGTTTAGCCATGTTTTCACTTGCGAGATTCCCAAATTCGCTATGTTATATACATTATTCCAATCCTTAGATTTGAAGAGTAAAACTGTGTCATCAGCATAGCTAACTATTTCACCGTCTATTTTCATGCTGCAAAGTTCATTTATGTAAAAAGTAAAAAGAACGGGCCCTAGTATGCTTCCTTGTGGAACTCCATATGTAATCGGCAGTGGTTTACTAGTATGGTTGTTAATTTTGACTTGTTGTGTTCTGTTACTCATATAACTTTACTCATTAACATCAATGGTTATTTACAAATCATGTACGCTACCCGACTCACTAGACAACATCTGTTCTGAGCCGGGTAGCAGAATCGTTACATATATTTTGTAAACAAATCAGGGCTTAATAAAAAAATACATAAAATAATTTACATATAAAATATTACATACATATATAAAAATAATTGAACAATCTTCAGTGTGAGAGTTCTTATTGAGATGGAGTACCCCATAAAAACCTATCATATGGATAGAGTAAAGCAGAATTTAAAAAAAAAATAAGTAAGAAAAATACTTTAGCCATTGCATTTAAAACATTAGAAACAGTATAATAGTCTGTGTATGTGTAAAAAATAAAATAAAATGAAATAATAACACGCTCAATTACTTCACATAAATAATGTACCCACAATAAGTACATTGCAAGAAGGAAAGAAAAATGCAATAAAGAAAAAAGAGAGAGAGAAAGAGTATTCAATATTTAGGAGACACATTAGAAACCATTTTCGGTGTAAAAATTACATTTACTTAAAATTATGTTTATTAACACGGACAGTTTGCAAGTAACTTGTTAATGCAATTTCTATTTTTGTTCATTAACCATTTTTAAAGTATTTATATATATATTTATTTATATATGTATATTTTCTGTTGGTTTGAGTTATATGTTGTGTTTATTTTAAGAAAATGTTGAATATGGCAGGAGCAAGGTAAGATTCATGTTTTTTAGCAAGAGTGGATTTAGTTTTTGACACTTGTAAATGATTGTTAGATTTAGCTCTAGTGTTCTGAGAGTGAGATATGTGGGAAGGTAACGATTTTATGCAATTGTATCTCCTCTTAGTGCACGTTACCAGAATTGTTGCCTAGTAAGTTTAATTAACGAACATATTGGATATTTTGGTTAAATTTTATTATCTTGTACCTTGTTGTCCCTGTAAGAACAAATAAATTGTGGTCCCTGGTAAAAAAAGGTTGGGAACCTCTGGCTCAGATGGTTTAAAATGGCAACAACAAAATGGCGGACAGGCTAAATAACGTAATAAAAATAAAACAGTTATTTTGCTTTCTACAATAAAATAATGTAAATTTAAAAAAGCCTTATGACCCAATTGAATAGTTTGACGTCGACATATTCTAAGGATTTAAAAAAATAATTGTGTAGTGTAATAATAATTAGAAGTTATGTTGTTATTATTGATAATGCATTTTCTATTAATATTGATATCGATAGAAAACAATTTTTTGTAATTTAGAAATGTTAATGTTAATGAAGCCAGATGTAGAATCAATAAAGATATATTTTTATACTATATGGAAGAAGCGTACCTTTAGGATAAAAAAATAAACACATTAAGAAAAATTGAGTTGTCATTAATCTAGTTCGGTCAACATGTTAGATTCGATTTTCAAAAATAATATCCTCGCATTTGAATCAAAAATAATTGTTGTTCTAAAACCGAAACTCGGTGTTGACATTTAAGAAATTTCTAGATTTTGCTGGCAATCTGTAATCCGCCTGCGAATGAAAATTGGTAGCCACCTTCGTGCCGGCGCCCGTAAACCGATTGCGAAAGTGATTTCCTCCGCGAGATTAGGAGGCGACATGCGAATTTTCCCACCGGTTTTTCCGACAATCGATTGCGTAATTGTAATCACGACCAGCACAGCTAGTTTGCGATACACGAGGGTGGGAAATCACGATTTTATAATTTTAATTTGATTTTTCCTCCCCTTATGATTTTACAGAAATACGAGAAATCCAATTCACAATCTCATTATTACATCCTCTACAAATGCTTCAGCATATAATATATACTTATGTCTGGAAGCTAACATACAAAACCTTAACTATTAGGCAGTCGTCCCACGGGTCGGTAAGGAAACGACAAAAAGCGAGTGCTGTAAAGACGCGAGAAATGTTGCGCGATGCATGTCGCATGATATCTGCACACCTCAGATAAGCTGTGTAGCTTATAGCTTAGAAAACTATCAGTATTACAGATTTCTCTATTCGCGTTTACCGCCTTTAAGCTGAATGTCATTATCTTATCATCTATACTACTGTCACACGTAATTTAATATATTTGTACCGGACGTACCTCCACCGACCTAAAATTAATTTGCATAAATCTGAATTTACGCAGAGGCAGTTCCTTTACAAACCCACCTCTGCGCATATTCGAATTTATGCAACAAATTCTCTCTATAAACTGTAAACCTTATCTGCTGATTAAACTGTAACTCTGTTGATTAATAAATAAAACCACGGGGTCAAGCAGTCATCATTATAGACAAAAAACAAAGGCTTGACCCCCCGACACCGTCTTATAAATTAAATACCTATCATCTGTACAAAACATGGAAGATTTGCATGAAATTTGAAATTGTGCAGACGCGGTTTCCTTTACAAAACCTGCCGTTTGCACAAAATTGAATATTGTGCAAATCTTCCCTTTTAAATATATGTTTTCTCTCTTTAATATGTAAATTTGCACAAATTAAATATTGTGCAAAGTTGCCTTTTAACTCTGTAATATGTGCAAACTCACAAAATATATTTGAATAAAAATGACCCGGGCAAAGTGGATTGAAGAAACAGTCAGGGACCTAGTCAAAATCATCTCCAGTCCGAGTTGCGCAACAACGGCGCCCTGCCCTGTGAAAATTCCGGGAACCCAAAAATAATTCTCGGAATTTCTCGCTAACAAAGGGAGCGCAGGGCCCGTTGGTCCTTTAAAAGGCGAAAAACTTGTGCAATTCGGCAGAGAGCCAGCACCCTTCGCTTCATCAACATCTCTCCTGGACTGCCCCTGACTGCCTTCTTCAAGCCTCTTCTGCCCTGGACCTTCACTGCAACTTGGCCTTCTTCTTTCTCCCGGCTCCCTGGTGCTCATCAAGAAGAAACTTTCACAATAGTCGAAGCGTCCCTTGTCAGGGCGCAGGTTCCCCCCTACCTTCCTCCCCCTGCCTTATACCTTTCCACATATTTTTCCCCATATTTTTCCCCACATTTTTTCCCCACATTTTTCCCCATATTTTTCCCCATATTTTTCCCCACATTTTTTCCCCACATTTTTTCCCCATATTTTTCCCCATATTTTTCCCCATTTTTTCCCAATATCCTTCCAAGGCGTCGAAGCGGCCAGCCGGCCACTCCCGCTATATCGTCTGTGCGGCCGGCGACTACAGTGCCGTCCCGTACAATATTAATATAATTGTAATTTGATAGAGCTTTATGAGACATGTAAAGATGACATGTACACAATAACAAAGGATTGTGAATCAAGTCAGTCACCAAGTGACGACGAGATTGTGGATTTCTGTTATATATTTTTTAAAATTATTTTTAACTAAAATAAATGTTATTGGAAAAAATGGTAATTAGAAGTTCGTTATGTGTTGTCGACGGTGTTAAGATAAATATCGAGTGCCCACTGAAAACCAGTACCGCTAGCTGTATACGGGAAATACATCGCATCGCTCCCTTTCGCCCCACGACCCGTTTGCAGTGTTGGCAGGCCCCAAAACAAATATATGGATCGGTAGGCTGTTTTACTCTGTACCGTACTCTGTTGAAAACAAAACGAAACAAAAGCTGTTAGTTTCTGTGGCAGTAAAAACTTAGAAAACGTTAGAAAAGGCTCGGGTGTTGTGTAAACATCACATTCAAATCTGGTTTTTATTGTTAGACAGTGGAACTATATCGCCACCCGGTTGGACAAGGTAGGAGCTGTAAGAAAGGATATATTAATGCGGGTCTTGAAGAGGCCCGGATTATACGAAGGAGGAAAAATAGATGAAATTCAAGGACATTCTGATCTCCTCACACAGAATGGTGTTTAATTAAAATTTTAAAAAAATTGCATGTAGCAGTAAACCATTTCGATCAGTGAGCTCTTGCATTATGTAAATTGCATAACTTTTCTCTAAAGTGTAAATATTAACTTAGTGAGGTTAAACTGAGAGTACTTAAGTCAGGTTTGAAAATGAAATAAATAAACACACCAATTATATAGAACTCACAAAAAAATATTTTAAAAGAACATTATAAAATCAAAAGAAAGGGGGCATTAAAACAGGTAATCTTTAACCTTGAATTTATGGTAAATATTAAATTTGATCTATAAATTAAAAAAAATTAAATCCTAACATTAAAAATAGCCCCGGTTCCAGGGGTAAATCTCGGGGTCTCCCTTTAAAGTCTTATTTTAGTATCACGGAATAAAAACGAAATCACAAATATGTGTTTGATAAAGCAGAAAATTGACCCTTATCGCGTGACCTATCAGAGACCTTTCACGAATTAACACGTCGAATTTAAGCTTATTTTAAGGGTGTATTTGTATCAATCTTCCAAACGTACATCTTCTATTAATCTATTAATGTTCGAACTATGTTTCTGCGACACTTCTAATATGAAAAGATTTTTTAGACGATCTTATCACGTAATTAAACTTTAAGATAACTTGGGACCGCCTACCTATTCTGTCGATATAACGTATTCATTTTCGATGGAATATGTAATTTTGGTGTGAACTGAGAATGCGTAAAGCTTTTAGATTAAATCTGTAATTAAATTGTGGTTATTAATGCGATAACGATATCCATTAATTTTCGCCAAAGGAGTGTTGTGGAATCCCACGGCATTCATTAAAATATCAAATATGTAATCTTCATTAAATTTACTAAATATATTATGGAGAGAACGAACATACATTGCGATGCCAGTCTCAAAACAGATATTGTACAATGTACAGTGAGGCGAGTAAGGTAAATAAGTATTGTTAAAAATATTGTAAATGCATGGGTTGCCGGCAATGAAATTGAATTGATAGTTCATGCAGGTTGCCTGTAAAAAAACCCGAAAATTAAGAGAGAAAAGATTATTATATGTTTAAGAAGTCTCATTATTGAAATTTGTCACAAACAATTATTTTTTGTTTTTAATTTATTTATTTTTTAATTTAAAATTAAACAATAACTTTGTAAGCATCACTTATAGGTAAATACTTAATGTCGACCGGGTTTCACTACAACCGTAGCTTCATCAGGACAGTATAATATTACATTATAGTATTATACTGTTCATACTGTCCTGATGAGGCTACGGTTGTAGTGAAACCCGGTCGACATTAAGTATTTACCTATAAGTGATGTTTACAAAGTTATTGTTTAATTTTAAATTATAATGTCACATCACAAAGTAACCGCTTCATATGAAGAAAAAACAATTATTTTAACAGCAAAATGATTGAGAAGAAAAATAAAATAAACTTCAAACATAAATACATTTTTTTTTAAAGTTTTTTTTTACATTAACTAAACACAGGAGGCTCCGACGAAAATAATTTCCTTCAGGGCCTATGTCATCTTTAGAGATGCTATGTGGAGGACCTTTTTAAGGAGAGGAAGGAAAGAAAAAGGTATGAGGATTGGGGTATGTGTGGGATCAGTGTCTCCAGGAGTGACGGACGTGTTAACACTGCGACGCAAGGCGAGTCCTGCTGGTCAAATGGTTTCAACACGTAGCGGAAAGCTAAAAATACTCGAAACCTTTTATTATTCAGTATTTCATATTTCAGATGAGTGCTTTCGATCTTATTTACGGATATCAAATACGAAAATGTATTTCCAAATCGTTTTTTTAAATAACTTGAATAGTTAACCACCAAAAAAATCGACATTATAAATCAAGATAATTTATTATTTTATATTTCTCACTAAATACAAAGTGGTGAACATCATTCACCTGATTACACCGATAGTTCAGAAATGAGGCAATTTAAATCACTTCTAAAAATTCCAAATACCTACTAACCGCGTTCCTGAAATAGATTGCTTTGAAAACACGCAATAAAAATAAATAATTTAAAGTTCGAAAAAAAGATTTCGGTCGGGATGGAAAATTTATTGATATGTCAAGAATACTTCGGTTATGAACTAATCCGGCCGTTAATACTATTTGTGTAGAACGCGGAAGAGTCCACATCAAAGCTTCGTTCTGTCTGCGGATAAAAGCAATTTATTTACGCGATGTTGGCGTATTAACCCTACGAAAACAGTCTATTTTTATACAATATACACAGGACGCCAGCATAGTCTGTCAAAACATGATTCCGAAATACTGTTATTGGCATGTCCCTACAGCGATAAAAAAATTAACCACGTTCAAGTTAAACAGATGCATACATAAAACATATCCAAGGTAAAAGCCTAAACACTGGAAGAAATAATTCAATTTTCGGGTAATAAAAAACATACTGTATGTATATATGGTGTTTGGTATAAATAGGTATTATATTGTATGCTAAAAGTGATTAAACAAAGCTAAAAGCTTTTTACAGAACATATTTCACCCAATCCGTGTGACTTAATAATGTCACACCTTACCTGCATGTATAATTTGTCAATTGTTCGAAAACAAAAGGAAAGAAAAAACTAAGCTAAAAGGTTGCGTGATATTTAAGCAAAGTTTGGGCGTTAATGGAAAAGCCCACATCAACATAGGTGCTCTCTACATCGTACACTTGGGAAATGGGAGATGATACTCGAGCGCCGCTGCATGACCTAAAAGTTTTCAACCAAAAGGGTAATTACGTACGATCCGGAAGAACGGCTTACAAGAGATACACGAATGTGAACATGTGCGTCATACACCGTCCCAGAATAATTCCCGAAACTACCTGCGAGGGCACGCGAAGGTTCGCGAGGGCTCGGCGTGAAAAGGCAACCAACTCGCGTGGGTGAAAATATCACTGCCTGGATCATGACGGTTTATCACCGAAGGGAAAATAGGATTTAGACTTAGACCAACACACTTTTTCACCGATTAAAGTGGAAGAGAAAGACTACTTTTGCACAGACTTTTAATATCTGAATATATGATGGGAAATCGTGAAGAATTGTAGAACATGTCGAGTTTTACACGACTTCGTTTCCGTTCCCAATTGCCCAACACTGTTGTATTGTCACTTTATTTTTGGAAAGTATGGCTTAACGCATCATTAAACCTAACACCTTTGTAGAGGCTAGGGAGGTGAAAGATCTACTCACATTATCATTTAAATAATTGCACATAAGTCTAACGCACTATAACTGACGGACAATACCCTAAAATAAAGTCGGAATCTTAACGATGAGAAAGCCATGCACAATAATATGAGACGCGTGGTGTATTGGATAGACCTACGGTTCAAAAATAAAATGGAAATCTTAACGACTGAAGTGAAGAAGTCGTGTCAAAAAATTATCGGTCCGCGGCCCGGCGTAATGGACGAACCTGTCGAATTTACTCTAGCTGGTCTAGAAAACTGATCTCTTCGTGGGGTTTATTTGAATTATTTCTGATGAAAGTATTGCTAAAAATCTCAGACGTCTCTAGAGGAACCCCTCGGGAAGTTACTAGTTTATCGTCTAGAAAAATAAAATCTGGTGCTTATCGCTAATTTTATACCTGGAAAACGTTTTATAAAAGTTCAAACCGTTTTATATAAGTTTTTAATTATTAAGGTACTGTTTTCATTAATCTTAAATATAAATAACTTACATACTCGTACGTGGGTATCGGTCTAAATATATTATCTTTTAGAATTCGTCGGAAGTAATTAAAAAGTGAGCCTAGAGCAAACCCCCGTTATTAGAGTCTAGTGTCGCCTTAACGTAAGCATTTTTTTGTGAAATGATTTGATTTCATAAAAACCCGTTCGGAAGAAAACGCAATATGCTGAAAAGATTTAATAAGATAAGTTTTTTTACCTTCGAACTGAGTTTCTCGCTACGAGAGCAGCGGTTTGTTACTAAAGAGACCAAAGGGAGGATTTTACCGTTTAATTTAATCGCAAAACAAAGCGCTTTGGGCTTCAAGCAAAAATAACATTACTTGTATAACGAGGAGTAATATTAAATGCGGTGTAATTATCGGCCCTCGTTGCGTGCGCTGAGCTGAAAAGTTTTTTTATTATAAAAACCAGCAACCACAAACGCTTGAATGTAAGTTTATTTTTACATTTCTTTGTTGAAAGATTCATCGAATCCAATATAAAGTTTCAATGAATTGTTGTTTATTTAAGAAACACGTAAATCATTCCGCAATGAAAAAAAAGTTTATTTTATAGCATCGTTAAAGAAGACTGAAAACAATGCGGTAAACTTGTTTAACTATTTATAAAATATACACTGGTAAATTGATAGTTTAAAAAACAACAGAATAATCTAGTTTTTTTCGTTGAGATCGTTTTCCAACGCTACTAGAGACAACAAAACAAAAATTTCAAATATGGTAATCGCAGGAATAGTGGAAATTGTATCAACCATCTTTTATAATAGATGAATAGCGAGTTCAGATGGCAAATTCAGAAAACATAAGATCACCAAAAGGAGGAGGAAAATGTGTATTGTTTTTCTTTTAATCACAAACGTGAATGTGATTTTGTTTTCATAAATTGAGAAAATCAAATTGTTGTAATAATATATACTATTACTTAGCTCTTAATCTTTTGTTTAACATTTACATGTACTCGTATGTATTATGAAAATAAATAAGCACATTATCGTGATTTATTTTTGGTGCATTATACCGTGTTGCGCTATCTCCTTCTTTAGCCAACTTTTCGGACAGCTTTACAGTGTCCATCATCAGGGCAGAGGTGTCATTACACACGGCATAATACCCTAAAAATAAATAATGATAATACTTTTGACCGTAAAAATCTCAAATCATATCCAAATTCAATCCAAAACACATAATCAAACCTGATTAATGGACTAATTTGAATTTTTTTTAAATTACGTTGCCGGATTCTAAAATTTCGCTTACATTTTTTATTCCAAATAATATAAGGAATCACTGGTTAAATAAGTCAAGTACGTCCCTTAACATCATGTATAATAATATTTTTCCTAGAAATTTTTTTAATGTTTTTTTTTTTCAAAACTGGAAATGATTTTGCAAGAATTCAGACTACGCCTTAATTTTTCATCAGTCTGAGCTAGTAACTACATACAAAGTGGTCATAGGGAAACCGAAAAGAATTACATTTATATGAAATATACAACAAGAATACAAAATTTGGAAAACCACATTTTTACAAGAATCCCACATTTTGAAAATAAAATCAGAAGCAGAATCGATGTAGTAATGAGGCTTAAAATCGTAATACCAGTACTGTAAGGATGTGCGTGGTGAAAAGGCCAGAAGTTATGAAGGTCCTATGAATTTTAGGAATAAGGATATTTTTCATAGTAAAAGCAGATATAAATTTTGTGTGACATCAATGTGCACTACTGCAGCAGTAAAAAACTAGAAAGATAAGTTCTGGAGCCATGAAATTAGAACTTCGTTTCTATCTGGAATATCCAGATAAACACAAACATATTTTCAAGTCGTTCATGTCTCGTCAGTAGGAGACATGTAGACAGGAGACGTTGTTACTGTCGTTGATGAATCATGCCATGATTTCAAAACGCCGAGAAACTATGAAAGCATATTCATCTTGGTTCTTATTCGACGAAATTAATTAATATATAGTGCACTGCATCCCGCCTCAGCGACATTATCCCCGAGTGCGGGCAAAACTGTGATCTAGGAGGTTTTGGTGCGGGATGCTGAATGAGCAGCAGACCTAATTAGATCGCTCGAGAAGATGAGAAATGAACAAACGTAAACCTTTATTTCCAGCATGGAACAGTGTAGGTTATATGCTTGTATGCACTTGTGCATGTATGGTAAAAACTGGATATGTATGTTTGGAACTGCTGCAGGTGCTAAACGAGAGCTCGTTGGAAAATCATTTACAAGTAGAGCATTTTTAATACGTGACTTCGTGAAAGATTTAATAGAATGAAAAACATAGTAAATAATACCCACGACAGAGGTAGCATTTTCATGTGTTACTAGTAGTTAATAATTAATACCCGGCTTCGCCTATGTTTAAACACTCGTTTTTTGTCTATATTTGTTTTCACAGAACAATTGAAAATCTCGAGACAAATAATGTAATAATATGTATACCAAAGGGGTCTTGTCTTATTTTTCAACATTTGGATATTTCAAAACTTCATAGTTCGTGATGGAAATTACACTGCGCGCTTTTAACAATTACGTTAACCTAGAAATTTATAAAAAAAGGTGTTAGTACACAATTACACAGTTGCTTGCTGGATGTTCTGCCTTTGAAGTTTTGAAATAATTGCGCGCCTTGGGTAAGTAAGAGTTCTAGTGTTGGTTTAAATTTTTGTTTAATGCGTAATCAATTTTAATCTAATGACAAACAGAAGAAAAAGCAAAATAATAAACACAATCAGAATAAGAAAACTTATTTCTATCTCTGCATAAAAGCTTCGAATTCCATTCAAATGTCCATCTTTTATAGGATTTATGCAAAGGTATTAAATAATGTCAAGATGTGGGTATAGTAAAGCTGCCCGATGATTTGCATAGTGAAATACGTTATTTAATACAAGTGATCATCAGACGCTGTTAAGCCATTCTCCGAATCAAAACTTTAAACATTTGTAGTTTTTTATTTATTTTTTGTTTATAGTGAATACCTCACAAGAGTCCCAACTGCTCCCGTCTGGAGCCAGTGAGACTATGGCATCCCCAGTTGGGGGATGTTGTGAGGCTGAAGGTAAGTGGGGAAGGGAAAGAGGAAGGTGGGGAAGTACCTGGCTATTCAGATCTAGTCACTAAACACGGCTAAAGCCATTTGGAGCAACGTTTCAATTCTGAATGGTGGTCTGAATCATCTCAATTCTGAATACCACAAATGCTCTGGCCGTGTCAGAGCATTTGTGGTATTAGATCATTCGTTGTAGGATGATCTTTCGTAGTAGCAAATATTTCGAGTTACCAGAGTATTCGTGGTATATCACAGAAGCATTTGTCGACTGGAAATACCGTGACATTGTTACGTCAAGTACACGAGCGACTGAGTTTACTAGTGAAAATGATATTACACTTTTAAGGGATCATTCGTGGTAGCCGAACTTTCGTAGTAGCAAGTCTTTCGAGTTACCGGAGCATTCGAAGTTTTCACTGAAGCATTTGTTGACTGGAAATACCGTAATATTGTTACGTCAAGTCCCCAATCGACTGAGTTTACTCGTGAAAGAATATTACACTTTTGGGGGATCATTCGTGGTAGCAGAACTTTCGTAGTAGCAGGTCTTTCGAGTTACCAGGGCCGTCGAAGTATTCACTGAAGCATTTGTCGACTGGAAATACCGTGACATTGTTACGTCAAGTCCACGAGCGACTGAGTTTACTCGTGAAAAGGATATTACATTTTCAGGGGTTTGGTTATGTCTCTGGGGCACATGAGCGTTCGGATTTATTATTTAAGCCAAACAAACCCCGCATGCTGTACGCTGTATGGCTACCGTTGAATAATTCTTTTGTGTAGCTCTCACGACACACTGCCTTATTAATGAGATGGGACGTTTGATAAAACTGAATAAAATATCTATGGCACTTTTATCAGTGGCCTAAAAGATTTTTGGAACAAAGGCAAAATGCATCTATTATATTGTTTTTATTCGAAGAAAACGTGTCATTTAAAAAATATGTCACGTTTTTTATCATTTTTAGCCGTGAACGCTGTACAAACTGAGAAAATGATACATAAAATATTTTATTTTCGAAGGAAGCAAATACTTTGGGGTGTGACATATTGAATGAAAAAACATACACTTAGTAAGACACCACTTTATTTTTGAATCAATAACGATAGCCAACCGGGTTTCGCTTGTCCCAAGCTTCATCAGGGCTAAATATCAACTAAAGCTAATTAGATACAGATAAATGATTCAAAAATAAAGTGGTGTCTTACTAAGTGTATGTTTTTTTATAAAATATTTGTCTGTGCATAAATCAAATCGGCTTTCAGAAACCAACAGCATGCACAATTCCAACGTTATGATACAACCCCATGGGGCAATATTCAGAGCGACTGTTACGTCATATGAAATATTGAAGGACTTTATAAGTATAAGAGGTTCTAAGGACAAAAATTAGATAAATGCAATTACCTGAAAAAATTAGGTTTCTGAACGAGATAGATAATCAAAAATGTCGTTATTGATGAATGCGTTTATAAATGGTTGCAACTCCACATCCAACGAACACAAAATACCCTCTCTTCAGTAACGTCCATAAAATTATATCAATATTTCTTGCAACTAATTGAAACATGCGCAATGTTGTTTTTTTTTAAAACAACATAATACTATTATTATCACATTTCTTTTCTGCGCCTCGGATAATTTGAAACATAATTACTTACCTAATTAACAAAAAGAAACGCTACAGGGCCTCATAAGAATATAAGGGCAGAGCGGAAATAGGCCCACGGCCTGTTGGCCAGTTGAGAAGTTTCCGGTACTCCAGTAGCCCGTCCCTAATTATACTACAATGTTTGTTAAATTACCATTACGTCAGAGAGAATATTTTTTGCCATCGTCCCTTGCGAAACGCAAGCTCAAACCAACTTTTCCCCATCAAACGTTCTAGAAACAACTACAAACAACCCCCAATTATCCGAAGAACATGCACCATTCACAATGATGTTTTCTACATATATCCTCATGCCAATTTTATGAACGAATTTTGCAAAAACAGAAATCTCAATGAAGTACTATTATATATTCGATACTCTGAACTCATAAAGCATTATTTAATAATTTTTATTTACAATTCCTTACAAATGTTGAAAAGAATTTGACCTTACAGGGTAACCGGTTCTAAGGGCATATTGTGCATGGTTTTGTGGGTTAATTGTAAATTCGGTCAAGCTTCTTCTAAGTTTGTTATTTTTTTGTAAGTGTGCTAAAAAGAACATAATGAAAATTATAAAGCAAAATTATAAAAGAAAATAATAAAATAGGGCTAATCCTTGTTAGGTCGAAACATTGCATCTATATTCTTCCTTGTCGCGTCCTTAATCCATATTGTAATACTTGTTTCGAAGACGGTTATTTTTTATGGTTTTTATTGCAAGAGGGAGGACATTAAATGATTTTATAGAAAAATTTTGCGAAATTTCTCTGCCCAAAAGTGTAGGTTGTGGGAATCGACCCGAGTTTGTGTGTGCAAAGTTATCCTGGTTTTTGAATGTATACATTAAAATATCTGAACATAAATGTTAAGACATTAAATTCGGGAAATTAAAAAACAAATAGTCTGTAGGGGTTCTGGTGGGGACTCTTATTATAATTATGGTATGTTAATTATAAGTATTATTATTATGGAACTACACTATTCTCGGTGGACTCATTATGCGTTATAGATCCCTTTTTACTCGCGTAACATAATGTTATATATAACTCTCCCTTTTACTCCCTAATTTTCATACTATTGTGTACGGTGATTGTCCATGGATGTGCGAGTATTATTTTACTTGTATTTTACTCGTTCAATTGATAAATGTGTTTTCATCAAAATGAATAAGAAAAATAGCCTAAAAGCAGTAATTATGATAAAAACGTAACGTGCATTTGGGGTGAACTATCACAAAACTGGGCTATACAGAACTGATATAATTTTTTCAATTATCTTACGTAGATGTAATAAACCTATTTTAATACATAGTAATACAACTTACCGGGCCAGAACACTATTCCATTACGTTCATGCATTCTAGTAGATGTAAGGTTGTATCTAACTCACCTGAAAAAGAGAAAAAATAAGATAAATAAAAATGAAAAATACGACAACGAAATATTATGGTAAATTTTTTGCATATTTGACGAAAAAACAATCAAATTCGTACATAGAAATCTAACTACTCATTTTATTTATTCACGAATGTTACTCGCGAGACTTCAACTTTATTAGGTACTTAAAATGAATACACGGTGTCGGTGAAACTGGTGAATCTACATCACATTTGGATTTTAAGGGATAATTTTTTTTTTTATTTGAGTTTTCGTTTTCGAGTATTTCGAGTCCAAAGTAAGAATTTTTTTGGTCAAATCTAAAAAAAACGGTCGATAGGGGGTTAATATCATATGTTAAATGTCTTTTAATTTACACAGATAAAAATTACTAATATGAATTGAATATTGCTAATTTATTAAGAATCTCTTCAAAGTATTATTAATCCGGTAAAAAACGGGATTGCAGGCCCTTAACGAATGAATTGATACGTTTCTTAAAAAAACTTTTAGTAAAATCTCATGTATTATCACGATGTCGGCAAACGTGTATAAAAATCCTAATATTTCCGAATTTCGTCATTGTATATTATCAAGGCGAAGGCAGGTGCATTAACATGTCTTCAATATACTGCCAATTTACTAAAATCATCAGGAAACGGCCTGTAATCCCGTTTTTAACCGGATTATCCATTATTTTAAGAGATATTTAATACATTAGCAATACTCACTTACGTGTAGGCCCGACTTTTTAACTTTCAATTTTTAGTTTCGAAAAAAATTAAAAAATAAATCATATTTGGCCCCAAAAGTTTTTGCAATCCTTTAGTGGCCGATAAAACGTTGTGTGGATTCACCAGTTTCTTGCTTGCACTACGTAGTTCCGGACACCGTGTATAAGACATCCAAACAAAGCAACGCCCAAATAGTTTATTTAAGAAATAACCAACTTAAAATATTCTAGGCTGCGAAGGTAATCGACGCTGCAACCTTCCGATTCAAATGACGTGAAAACACTCTAAGCCATCGCTGTATAGGCCGACAAAGGAATAAAACTACTGCATAATGGGAACGTCGTCCATGGTGTGATCGAGCCACCAATTAATTTTCTTGTGGCCTAATTGATTACCAGGCGAACAGAACTAATTACGCGGATAGGACAGGTGAGCTTAGATGGTTGTAAGGAGTTTTAGTCATTCGTGTCGGCCGACGTGGCCAACCTTACAATATAAGTCCAATAGAAGCAACAAAGGAATAACGAGTAGATTAAACACGGTTTCTCAAACTTTTAATCGACGGCAAACCCGTTTTAAAACAACAAACTTTAACCATCCACCCATATTATCTTTCAATATTGTAACATTAAAATTGTTGTAAAATAGTAGATTTCATGAATAATTTTGATTTCACTAAAATATATAACTGACCACACTAAGTTTATTGATCATCCAAACGCAATAGAGAATTATTTGTTATTAAAACAATTTATCTTTTAAGGCTGTGTACAAAAAGCGTTGTTATTTAAAAAAAACACACAAAAAATTGAAACATTGGGGCTTGGCGATACACATTTGTGCATGCATACACAAGGTTTTTGCTTTTCGTAGTTGTTGGAAAATATTCTTCGCGCGGGTGTTTTGTGTATACGTTTTACAGTAACAAAACATAATATGCGCAAACCCGCCTTTAAAGTTATGTTCCGTGAACTACGGTGGTCACCATCTCTCATATGCCTGCCAAAAGCAACGATACAAAATCAGGGAAAGGTTGTATTTTTGATCGGTTAGTGGCTCGGTTGGCAAAAGCGTCGGATTACCCATCGTGGATTCAGTTTGTCTGCTAGCTAAGTTCTCCATCATGTTACAAGCAACATATCTATTTAGTTTGATGGTAGTAAGAGTTTTTCAAATATTGTCCAGTTATTCCTTATTTCTTTAAAAAATAATTCTATAAAAGTAGTATCGTGGAAAAGTGGATACGATCGACAAAGTTCTGCGTTTAAAGTTTATTTCGCCCATTTATCACGACGTTTGGGGTTATCCCTGAGTTTGTAGACGTTTATAAACTCCGAATTACAATAGCAGTAAATATTCATTGTTCATTCTAATTAAACCACTGAATTGCTGCAGCCGGGAAATTTCAAATGCGACGTCTGGAAAACACTTTAAACCTCTCAGAACTTGGCGAAATCGAATTCGAGGAAAGTTCAGGATCGCGAGAAATGGATAGGAAAATACATAAACTTTATTTTCACATAGACGAATACTATATATTTACATGAGAGGTACAAATCAGTGCATCTATATAATACTATGTTTTCTCTACAATATCATGAGGAAATCTACATAAATCACAAGGGTTTATAAAAAACTAACCAATAGAAATTATTCAGGTACTTCTGTAAATACTTACTGACAGAACCCGCCTTATTTAACTACTATGCAAGAGACATCGGTAACTGGCGTACACTAACTTAGTAAGGCAAACTCGTAAGCCCATTAGACGATAGTTTCCGTGTTCGACCTCTTGAGCTAGTAGCTAGAAGCTTACTTATAGTTGAGGGTAGTATCTTAGACAGTGACAGGATAAATCATCAAAATGATAATTCATCACATCTTTAAAAAGTTATATAAAGTCATGGAAAGTGATGAAACAAAAACTTTATTAACTGGGTTAAGTAGGTTAGGTTAGGTTTAACTTTTTTTCATCTTTCTAATGACTTTATATCACTTTTAAAAAGTGTGTTGAATTGTCATTGTGTTGATTTATCATGGAACCATCTTCAACATATCGACGAGTTCTTCGTTAAACTTTGTCGACAACCCAGACATTATGTATAAGTGAATTGAATTAGAATAAAACCTTCGTTTCTTCAAGAAAATCTATATAAATGGCTTTTATAATTATCCTCCGTGGGGGGGGGGATTTTTAAGGAGGTATGAAGCAAATCTGATTATTTGAGACAAACTCATGTTTTAGAAGAAATGAAACAAAAACTCCTACAAGTCTACAGCTGAGATCTTAAGCACAAAAATGAACCGTAAAAACGACCGGCTGTCGAACGCAAATCGAACAGAATCCATTTCTAGCCAAAAAAAAATACCCTTGAGAATTCAAGTCTCTATGTCTATGAAAGGCGATTTTCAGCCCACTGTGCACAGTGTTTTGGCTTGCAGTGTAAATAAAATATTGTAAACTAGACAAAGCATACATATATGTAAAGAATTTAAGCATTAAAATGAATCATGAACATAAAAAACATTTTTTTTCAACTTGACTATTTAAAAAAAAAAATCGCAAGTTGCGCCACAATACGAAGTATGTCAAAAAAATACAAATAAATAGTAGTATATCTGTGTGTAAGGATAGAATGGCCAACCTTATGATTCCAGAGATAGCCTCATTTTTAATGTCAGTGCCATACAAATTTTTCTTTAAAAAATGATAACTCCTTCATTTGTACACGCAATTGCTTTGTACGAAATTTTATAGCATTGCAATGATCAGCAGAATCCATTTCTAGCCAACAAAAAATACCCTTGAAAATTCAAGTCTCTATGTCTATGAAAGGCGATTTTCAGCCCACTGTGCGTCTCCGGGTTGTGTGCCGGTGTCGAAGGAAACAATTACAAGTACTACTTCAAAGCAGCTTTCATTGAGATGGTAGAACCAATACAGCATTCCCCCATATCATTTCCGTTTAAATAATTTAAATGCACAATCATCATGGAAATTATGGCAATCATACCTCAAACTAGTGTTGGGTAGGACACGATATCAGAAGGATTTTGTATGAGGTACTCAAATACTGAAATGAGGTGTTAGGGTATTCCACCGCAAATGAGGTGAGGTGTCATCATATTTTCGTATCCGAAAGGGGCTAGAGAATTTCAGAAAAAAAAAACATGTTAAGGCGAAGCTTAATGCTAAATCACTATTTTGATTAATCTTTATAACGAATTGGTGTACATTATGAATACCAAAAAATATGCTTTAGATAAATTGGAAGTTTTCCTATGGTTTCGTTTGAGTAGAATACAAGTAAATAAATAAATAAATTACACTAATAAAAAATATAAATGTAAACTAATAAAAAAAAAAAATTCAATAGAAATGTATGAACGCGTAAAGGAAACAACTTTTTAAAAATACAGTATTATAGCTAAGATTATCTGTGACAGTTTCACTTGATTAACTTTTTTGCTTTCTTATAAAATATGTATTATTTAAAAAATAAATTAAAAAAAACAGTTTTGTGCTTGAAATCGATCGATTTGTCAAGCGATTTTAATGCCTATTACCTTCAATGTAAGGTATACCAAGAAAATACACATTTTTGGCTTGTAGCTTCCTCTTAAGTGTCAAACACGTCATACGAATGCACTGGCTCCAGGCGGTTGGAATAATAATAAAATCCTGACCTACCACCTCCTTCCGATCTCACCGCTTAATTAACCCCTTGTATGAGGTACTCAACACTACCTCAAACCGAATGATTAATGTTACAAAGTAAAACACGCAAGGACCTAGTTATATTCTTCAAAACAAGTTTTTTTTCAGAAAACTTACACTTTTGACCTGATTAACTGCAACTGAGTCAGCTCTTTCCGTTTTCCGTTTCTGAGTTGTAAGAACGAATTCAGTTCGTTAATATCTAAATATATCCGTCAAATACGTGAGCTTCAAATAAATGTATAAATATCACGAAGTTGTCGCGACCCATAGGGAAGGGAATCTCAGAACTATAATATTTACACGAAAACTTGTCATTGTCAATTGAGAAGACATTTGAAAACTAACAAGGCCGAGTGGTGAAATGTTTACGATAAAGCAATAAAATCTGTGGTATCTATTTCGAGTGTTATTAAATATGAACAGATAGAATGGATAAAATAAATACGAGTAAACATTTTAAAATAAATTGCGCGATGGAATTAAAAATGAGAGACCCAAGAATTCTTGGCCAAACTAGAGAACAGGAATGGATGGTGTCGTAAAATATTAAAGTGTTTATTTTAAAATTGCAGGTAAGATTGGAAAAAGGGTGATACTGTTATCAACAAAAACCCAAGACGCCAATTTGATAATATGGATAATGGTGTATCCATTGTAACCTTTCCTTCTTTCTCGTAAACGAAGCATGTAACAGAAAACAGTTACAATGAAACTCTCAGCAGAAGGACCGTAGAGGGTATTATTAGCATGCTGAACTCTAATTTCTCAAAACATCACTCATTTAGAGAAAATCAAAGCAAGCACGTTTACACAATTAACTATATTAATTTCGCTGTCGATGAACGCGTTATTTGAAATTTTATTCCTGCGTAATGCGTAAGATTATTCAACTGCAATGAACTTTTAATGTTCAAAATTGGAACTGATAAGTATAAATCACATAGACTAGCGATAAAACAGGTAGCAATTTTTTTTTTATTGTTTAATAATTCTTTATTTGAAATGTGTATTTATTTTGTTTAAATATTTGACAGACCTAAAACTAAGTCACAATGATTTTATTAACGGTGTGCATTCGAAAGGCAATTCTGGCCGTCTCTCTAATTATTTGTCGCCAAAAAAATGTAAGTATAAAGTAAAAATGAAAATATTCGTTTTTGAAACGCAATGGACCCGGGGCAAAATTTTATAAATTATTTCAGTTTCACAAATCCTACAATTATAACAACCCGTGATTTTTACATTCATTTATTTTATTTTAACTTACCTGTAACAATGATTACATTTAAAAGCCTTCAAGGCGTGAGTAAATAAACAAAATAAAAATTACGGCTTTGCGGTAGTAATTAACTAAAACAAACTAATCTAATTAGATACACTTATGATATGGACATGGACATGGCACTAGAATTTCCACATGGAAAATACTGTATCAAGATAACTCACAGGAAGGAGAAAACATTTTGTTAGTAAAAAAGATAACTTACATGAAAAAAAAATTGCAGTTTAAAACCTTTTATTAAAGCCAATCGGATTTAAAAAAGGTCATGACACTCATGACTCATGACACACCCCTGATTCACATGCAAACCAAACATACCTATATTTTTGCAAAACGCAAAAATGATAACTGTGAAAAACGGATTTTTGCTCAGTTGTTATTTGAAAACTTAATTAGGAAAGTGAATAAAAACACGTTCGTGTAAACTGGCAACCGTGGAACCAAAACGCGTGGTGCAATACGATATTTTTGAAAAACAAATTAATAATACGAAATTTTGGCTCAGATACAAATGTAAAAATCTTCTGGCGACTGAACGCCATTTTCATCTGAGAATCTTTCGCTCAAGTGTCACATATAATTATTACAACACGATTATACAACGCGGAATTTGGGATAATAATAATAAGTTAAGTTCAAGGAACTGTCAGAGACACCAATGTTTCACGCTGGAAGCGTGAAAGGATGTTAAATTGAAGAGCACGACATCTTTGACAAGTCTCTCAAAAAGAGAGATAATTTTTTTATTTCATGGAATAATACTTAACTTGTAGGTATTACTAATTCAAACACTTTACTTTATATATGGTCTACTCTTTAATTACTATATATTATTTGCTCTACAGTTTATTTACTTTAATTTTGATTAGATCTTTTCTTCATTTACTTTATACTAGATGATCAAATCAACATTGAAGAAAGAATTGCAATATGTAGAGATCAGAACAGGTATAATACCTAGTGAGGTCTGTATAACCAAAAAAATAATTGTTTCAACTGTTTAGGTATTTAAGTATTCAATAATAAAAAAGATCTCTCTAAAATTAAACAAAAAATAACGTAGGTACTTACTTACTACCCGCTATTAATTATAAAAAAGATAAACTTCATTCCAGTTTTGTAAAACAATTCGGTTGTGAACCCAGATGTCACGGGTTCGGATCCCCACATTCAATTTTCATTGGTTTAATTCACTTATTAGACAATTACAATTTGTGAAAGATACTCGTATAATCCTGGGAGCATACTATCAGTCATGTACCTACTTCCTGTTCCAATTTCATCCGTCTTCATTGAACAGATAATCCCTAGAAGTGTGAAATGTATCTGTACCGATCGAGATAAAACTGATGTCGCCAAGTTTCACCTTCGAGGAAAGAATTTCAATATTTGATCAATTTTACCAGAAGTAAGGAAACATGATCTTACATGGACATGCACATAAAAAATTCTATTGGTTTATATCTTAAGTGATTTAGTGAAAAATCAGAGATGTTATAGAACCAATGAAAATAGATGGTGAAATAGTTAGCTATGCTGATGACACAGTTTTACTTTTCAAATCTAAGGATTGGAATAATGTATATAACATAGCGAATTTGGGAATCTCGCAAGTCAAAACATGGCTAGACTCAAACATACTTACACTTAACATATCAAAGACAAAATTCACAACATACACTATAAATAGCACGGGACAGCCAAAAAACAATACAAACACCATAAAAATACACGAATGTTTAAACACCAACATCTGCGATTGCCCTCCTCTAGAAAAAACAGATCAAATAAAGTATCTAGGAATCGTAATTGACCATAACCTTAGATGGATACCTCACATCAAACAAATCACAAATAAACTTCTCAAAACAATACACATTTTCCTTAACATAAGAAACATATATAAAATAAAACAATTGAAAACAATATATTTTGCACTCTGCCAATCAATAATAGAATATGGAATTATTGCTTGGGGAGGAGCAACAAACTCGGCTATCAATTACATAGAAACCGCACAGAAAACGATCTTAAAGGTAATACTAAAAAAACATAGACTGACCGATACAGACCAAATATTCAACAGCTGTGACGTACTAGATATACGCCAATTATACGTTAAAACACTACTAAACTACATTTTTAACAAAAAAAATAAATTTCAACATACACAAAATAACACTAACAGACCAGTTAGACAAGCGTACAAAGAAAACATTAAAACTCCAACAGTAAATTCAACCTTTGGACAAAGACACTACCAATACCATGCAATAAAAGCTTTCAACAGTCTAAAAATTGAAATTAAAATTGAGGAAAATAAAAATAAATTCACACACAAAATTACAAAATGGATTAAACAACAAAAAAGACAATATTACCAAAATGTCATAGCATAAAATAAAAATAAAACCTACACGTAACACACAAAACCAACATAAACACACATCACTCACAAACACACAAGATTATTTTCATTGTATTATTTTTTTAATTTAAATGTATTATTATGTATTTTTATTTTTAATTTTAAATTTATTATTTTCTTTTCAAATTTACTATCTTCTCTTTAAATGTAATATGTAGATTAGATTTTCATATTATAAAATGAAGGCCTCAGCACGGGCAAGCCACCCAGTGAGGCCTACATTACTGGAAAACATAAATTGTAACAAAATAATGTACCAAATAAAAAATTAAAAAAAATGGGTGGAAGTAGTTCGGGCGCGGTGGGTGTTCGCTGTTACAAATTATAAGTAGTAGATATTAATGTTCCTGTGCTAAGTTTAGCTGAATAATAGATCCTGCAAGTTATATTTATCACAAAGCGTAACAGTTGTTCCGCCTTCCGAAGGTATTATTAAACTCGTGCTCCTAAGAGCTCGATATCTCGAAGCTCCATTGCTTGCCAACAGATAACAGGATCGTTTATAAGACGATCTAAATTTAGTCCGGTATGCCGCGATCCATAAATTGTACACAAGCAAGGGGGCAAAATAAGTTTGTATGTTTTATGCGAGCACGAGAAAAAACATGTAGGCGTGATTCGTGAACCAAAAGTCCTTTCTGTGCTTAAATTTTATATGCAGAACTGTGTCTCTCCGTCATTAGGAAATTCAAATGGAATGGCAATAAATAATGTCATATTTTAAGTGTTCTATAGTAAAGCGCACTTGAAGTGAAATAGCACAAAACATCTCTACACAAGAGTTATATTATTATTATTGTAGAATTTACTTAAGTCAGTGGCGACATTTGTTTCCATCCAAATCTATAAAGAAGGAATTACTAGTTTTCATCTTTAATCTTTCGAGGAGCTAAAATTGCAATAATGTTTAGTATCCCTCGCAACTCTACAGGTACTAAATACTTCGAGGAATTGTTTTATACACGTGTCCGGTAAGTAGCGAACAACCTTTCAATTATGGATGTGGCACTCTAAGAAAAATCTACCTGCTTTCATATAATATGTTACTGGAAAAGTCCGAAATTAATAACTCCTCTTACAGAGTAAAACCTAACATTTATACCTACTTGTATTTTTATATTGTTAACTTGCAAATGTCCTTACAAAACGCAATACATTGTGTTTGTGCTGGAAGTTTTATGGTGTGACCATTGATTATTTTGTACATTAAAAATATTGTGTTAAAATTGGTTGTGTAAAAGCCTGAAATAGAATAAAATGCAAACTGTTTTAACTAAACTAACCTAACAATATCGGACTTTCATACGAACGATTTCGGAAAATGTAAAACCTAAGAAATACCAATATTCATGCTTTTACAGTAACATTGACAAATATTTACCTAATTATTATAAGCAATAATTACTCGCCTGAAATATCGATACAAATTGAAAATATCTCCCGAGTAAAAATAAATGCCGCCGAAGGGAATTGAACCCGCACCCTCTGATGTCCGGTCAGGTGCTCAGGACCACCGAGCTACGTCGGCTTATTCCCAACCCCCCAAATAATTCAATATGTACTAGTACTTCAATCAACAATTACTGCGTATTATATTTTGCTATTAATTATTGTTTATAATAGTTTGTTATCCTTTTGTGATATGCATAAAAAAATTGTCTTATAAAAACATTAGTTTATCATTAAAAAAATAATAAATATCTACCTACATATCCGTGGATTGCTTTTAAAATTGGCATTGTCAGTTTTTCCAATTTAAAGAGTAAATGTATTGAATTTGCTTTTGTAAGGAAGTTTACGAAAAGCGACTTTCTATTGTAAAAATTGGCCTCCGAAAATCAAAAATTCCTTTCACGAAATCAAAAGGTAAAACCTGATATTGGCCCTTTTAGAAGAAAGCCACAGATATTATAGAGCGAGCGATAATCCATTTATTGTTTACGGTAAAAATTGAGTGCTCTTGTGATTTATTTACCTAGATTGATCAGCGGTAGCAAAATTTTACATGGTTTTTTAAAGTGGCTTCATTTAGCAATGGCAAAGCCGGCTCTCATTGGAGTAATTGGCCACCAGGAACACATGAAGTAGTGACAGTTCAGCCGTGATGGACGACTGCTAGTAATTGAGGCTATTAATGGAGCAAAGTGGGATGCTGCCGAGTGCAGAGCCGGAAGCCCGGTGCACTGACATAGGTATGTCTCGAAACGTCATTGCACTTTGAAGTAATTAATAGTGAATTCACTTTTAGCTATTGTGCAAAAGTACCTATGATTCCACTGTCGGAATGTGAACAAATGAAAATGTAATTGGTTCACTTGGAAATGGCTGGAAATAAATGCGATTGTTGAACATTGAAGCCAACTCTGGAATGACATAACTTTTACGGTATCCTATCTTAAAGTCTTAGGTACCTACTACCAGTGGCGTGCCGTAACTTTTTCATTTTGCGCAAGAGAATTTAACACCTTTGTAAAAAAAAGTGATGAAAACTAATTTCGGCAGTTCTTTTCATATGAAGTTAAGTGTGAAAAAAGTGGGTGCTGGTACAACGGTGAATAGGGAAAAAATGTTGTTTGTGTTTTCGGGCAGGCTCAATTAAAACACCTATTAAAAATACGCAAGTTTCACTGTAATTACGTCATACAAATCACCCTCTATTGCACATGGCCAAGCAATGGATATTACGAACTACAGTACAAGGTGTTATGAAACGAACTTTCTTAAAATTAAAACATTCAACCCCGTAATATTTTCTTAAAATCAAGTACTTTGTATTTTTAAATTCTTTCATATGGTAACCCCTTGGGGGCGTTGACCATTATCGGGAGAGGCGGGGGCAACGAGCGGTCCTCCGCTCGGTTGGAAGAGACACCGCTCGCTTGGATTTCAGCTCTGGTTGTGAGAGGTTGTTACGTGCTCCGCTTTGAATTCGAGACTTGCTTTGCTAAAACAGTGTTTGTCAATTAATTACTAGTACATTTCGATTCATTCTTTCTACAGTGTTTATCAATTCATTACTAGTATATTTCGATTCATTTTTTCTACTGCCTGCCCCCTGGACGTCTACAAAACTACCGGCGGTATCGTTCCCTGCTTTATTCTATTAATTTCTGTATCTCCTTTCTTCCCAGTAATTTAACTTTTCATTATTTTAACCGTCCACAAAGAGATTTAAGCTTTTCCTACGCGTAGATTCAAAATGCTGAAATATAGGTCTTCATGAAGACATTTACCAGCACCACAATAATAGTGTTTTATTTCAAAGAAGCCCTTTTGTTCTACCCACTTCTAGAAGGCGTATGTTCTCTCTTAAAACCAACGAACTGAAAACACGGAACCCTGCTTGAGCTAGCTAGGTATCCTTAATATTACATTTCTATACGCGGTTCGATTCCGTGGAAACGCATTATCTAACAAAGGGTAACAACAAGTGAAATTTAACATTATTTAACAATAAGGGTAATTTGAGATTTGTATAGGGTCCTAAAAGCACTTGCATCCCCAAAAATGACAAAGACTGAAAGGGAAATTATTTTATTAAGGGCGTCGTGTGTAAATATATGAAAAAAAAACATACAGAACGATTAGTATTTTACATAAGCTTCAATAAAGTCCCAATGGTAAACTTAAGCCGGTCTGAGATAGGAACAGGCACAGGTTTTCTTGTAGAAAATTGATTAGGTTTTAAATCTCAGACAGTTTTCTCCTTTAAAAATCAAGAATTCTAACCACAGTTTTTGGTGCGATAATCAGTAATGTTGGAAAGCCGCGGCAAGCCCCTGGTGTTCTCAACTAGGTCGGAGAGAATAAGTAAGCGGAAACGAGCTTTCCGCACATACCTAAATATATTTATCTGCATCTTCTAATCCGGTATGAATATATTGAAAGGTTGTGTAATCTATTATTATGTCCGGTAAAAAAATGAGAATTTAACCGCGTTCCGCGCTGCCGATAAAGCAGTGCTTCACAGTTAGAATGTCAACGTCAAAACTGACAAATGATGTACGGCGTGGAAGATAAAACAGAACGCAAACAAAGATGGCGATATTGCGTCAATTTTTTACACCATTCTTGGAATAAATCATAAAAGGAAATTGACTTAATAAACTTAAATGTCGTTTCTTTGTTTTTTTTTACCGGTGTTGGTAAAAAGTGTCTTAGTTTAGTTTGTTTTGTGATGTAAAACTGATAAATTAAAACATAGGATGGGTAGTTTCACAGAATTTGAACAATTCATCAAATTTCAACGTTCATTTCGGTTCTGTGAAAGTCCTATTCAGGTTCTGTAATTACATCATTAGGCTAGTTGCTTTTCACAACTGAAATAATAACAGAACTTGAAAAATCTTTCACAGAACTTGAAAATTATCTTTGAAATTTGAAGAATTGTTCAAATTCTCTTAGTCCTTAATTTTTTACGGAACCAACACAAGTTTTTTATGAATCAATCAACTCAAGTACAATATTATAAATATTAAATAGAATATCTACTGTAAAATTATTATAAGAATAAAGGTAGAATTATTGACTGAGCGCGTAGGATAGTCCTCCAACTGAACTTTACCGTTTTGCATTTTTTCTCTCTCAAACGTCTGGAGTCAGTGTGAGGCAGAAGGTAATGGGGAGGGGAAGGGATGGAAAAGAGGAAGGTGGGTAAGTACCTGGCTGTTCAGGTCTGGTCGTTAAAAACGGCTAAAGCCATTTCAAGAGACGTTTCAATTCTGAATGGTGCACGGTCTAACACCAGGTCTGTAAATTTGTTCGTAAGTTCTGTTTCTGATTTAAGATGATGGCCGTTTTAATGGTTCAGTTTTCAAATGTGAAATGGACGTGTTTATTTGGAGAGGAAATTTTTGTTTTCATTTATTAAATACTCTAGCTGTACCCCGCCACGCGTTGCTGTGGGTCATTATGTCTGTGCAGATAGAGACAAAATAGCGCATGTTTCTTTTACATCCAACAGATGGCACTGTAAAAAAAAAATTGTTCAACAGGTGGCGTTGTTTTTTTAAAAGAAGCATGTTTTTACCTGCCATATGTGACATCTATATGTGTATTACGAATATAGGTATATACAAACACACACATATTTGAATGCAACGTTGTGTCAAAATTTTAAAGCAATCGTGAAGAACTTTCAGATATTTAAGTTTTTAATTAAAATTTTTATTTATATATAATATAATATAAAATAAAATAAATATTTTTTGGATGCGTGATCTATTTTTTACAGAGCTACTAGTTACTAATCAATAAATAAAACTTGACGAGTATCCACCATACTTCACACGTTTCCTATGTAAAAAAAACCTTTTGCCCTTAAACCTCTTTTTTGCCCTACCTTCCATCTTGTGCACCTACCCTAAGTAAGGAAATAATGACCAACAGTTGTAGTTTTTACACTAACCACACAGGAAGCTCTGAGGGCAAATATTGTCATATGTCATCTTTGGGGATGCTGTGTTGGGGGTCTTTTTAAAAAGATAAAAAGAAAAGAAAAAAAGATTAAAATAAATGATTGTGTGAAAGTTCTTTTTGTCCATGGCTTGTATAATATAATTGGTAATTTGTGTTTAGAATATGAAAAGATACGAGATACAGTGTGATAATTCTACTTCACGAACAGCTCCATGAACGTGAGCGTATATTAATGCGTAAATATGAAGGTTCGGTGGGTGGCTAAGGGAGTTTAATGAAATGAACTGTGCATGGAGCTATTTCAAGGGGGCTCAGACATAAATTTTACGGGCAGTCGGTGATCGCGTTAGCCCTTCAATTATCCACCGTGGTGAGTGAACACCGAACATGAGATTTTCAAATACCACCTGGATAAGTTACAGCTCAAATTTCACAAATTTTAGTAAAACCCTCCCTAATTTTTGGACTCAATTAATGACTGTCGGAATATAATATCAGGCATTTGAAATAAAACCCCCCGGGAAATAAATCTTTCACAGTTAAACGCGATACTCTGGGGAGGAAAAAACTATGAGTGATGAAGAGCAATTCACAACCCTGTCGCGGTGCCGGCCGCCCCGAGTCACAGTTTCACGAGGCACCGGTTTCACGAAGAATCATGATCTTTTCACGAAACAGAAAACTTACTGCTATAAAATATTGCTAATTTATTAAAAATCTGGGCAACTTATTCGTATTCCACGGGAAACGGGAAAGTGAACTGCACACCTTCAATTGTTTACTAATAAACTGTCGGTAAAACACGAATATTTTATTAGGATGTCGTGGAACACGTGTTCATACAAATTCATATATTGAGAAAATTTGTCATTGTATTTATTAGGAAAATGACATCTGCATGAACACGTGTTCCGATATATTCTGAAACTAACTGACTAATATCTTATTAGGAAATTAATTGCAATCACGTTTTTATCAGGATTTCAATAAATCAGCAATACTCATTTTTCTCAGTGGAGGCACCGGTTTCATGAGGAATCGGTTTCAGGAGGCACTGGTTTCAAGAAGAATCGATTTCAGGAGGAATTGGTTTAAGGTAAATCGATTTCAGGAGGCACCGGCTTCACGAGGCACCGGCATGAGTAATCGGTTTCAGGAGACATTGGTTTCAAGAGATATCGATTTCAAGAGGCACCAGTTTCACGAGTAATCGGTTTCAGGAGGCATTGGTTTCGAGAGAAATCGATTTCAGGAGGCACCAGTTTTATGAGTAATCTGTTTCAGGAGGCATTGGTTTGAAAATAAATCGATTTCTGGAGGCACCGGTTTCATGAGTAATCAGTTTCGGGAGGCATTGGTTTCAAGAGAAACCGATTTCAGGAGGCACCGGTGTCATGAGTAATCGGTTTCAGCAGACATTGCTTTCAAGAGAAATCGATTTCAGGAGGCACCGGCTTCACGAGGCACCGGTTTCATGAGTAATCGGTTTCAGGAGACATTGGTTTCAAGAGATATCGATTTCAGGAGGCACCAGTTTCACGGGTAATCGGTTTCAGGAGGCATTGGTTTCGAGAGAAATCGATTTCAGGAGGCACCAGTTTTATGAGTAATCTGTTTCAGGAGGCATTGGTTTGAAAATAAATCGATTTCTGGAGGCACCGGTTTCATGAGTAATCGGTTTCGGGAGGCATTGGTTTCAAGAGAAATCGATTTCAGGAGGCACCGGTATCATGAGTAATCGGTTTCAGCAGACATTGCTTTCAAGAGAAATCGATTTCAGGAGGCACCGGCTTCACGAGGCACCGGTTTCATGAGTAATCGGTTTCAGGAGACATTGGTTTCAAGAGATATCGATTTCAGGAGGCACCAGTTTCACGAGTAATCGGCTTCAGGAGGCATTGGTTTCGAGAGAAATCGATTTCAGGAGGCACCAGTTTTATGAGTAATCTGTTTCAGGAGGCATTGGTTTGAAAATAAATCGATTTCTGGAGGCACCGGTTACATGAGTAATCAGTTTCAGCGGGCATTGCTTTCACGAGAAATCGATTTCAGGAGGCACCGGTGTCATGAGTAATCGGTTTCAGCAGACATTGCTTTCAAGAGAAATCGATTTCAGGAGGCACTGACTTAACGAGGCACCGGCAAATAAAAATGAAAACATTTTATCCTTGCTTGTACGTGTATTTCGATATTTTTCAAACAAACACATTTTATGCTTCATAGATATGATCAAAATGGTGGGATGTGTCCCAAAATAGTGAATCCCTTATCCCCCGGCACTCTCCAAGATCAGCGGAGCGGAGGAAGATTCATATACGGTCTACTTTGAGCAGAAGGAAATATGTATATGATAGTATGTATTCCCTGAAATAAACATTAGTATATAAGGTGTTTCTGATATATTTGCCACCGTAGGTTTTCCAAGATTCTATAAATGTCCAAAGTTTTATATCTCAGAAATACCGACGACCAGTAGAAGCAGGTAATTTTGCTATTTATGGTATAATCCTTTTTATTATTTTGCTAGGATAAGATTTGAACTATAGAATTAACGCAGTGCTGTTACAGCTTTCTACCAACTTTACAATCAGGTAACCAAATTGAGATGATAGCACCGCATGTGAAATCCATTTTTTTCTTCATTCACACGAAGAAAACTTACTGATATGAAATATTGTTAATTTATTAAAAATCTGGTCAAATATTCGTTCTCATGTTAAAAAAGGGATTAGAGGCCTATAACGAATGATTTGATAGATTTCATAACAAACAACCAGTAAAGCACGAACATGTTATGAGGAAGTCGGAACACGTGTTCTTCAAAATAATAATGCATTACATTTATCCGGACGACACCTGCGTGAACACGTGTTCATATATATTATAAATGACTAATATTTTACTAGGAAATGGTCATGAAGTCACATTTGAGTGTAAAATCACGTACTAATTAAGACGAGTTTCTCGATTAGTGAAGAATTTAAAAAAAAACTAAAATCACGATTTGTGCTTTTAAACTCAACATTGAAAAGATTTAAAAACAATAAAAAGCGAAAACAATGGTAATACCAGCTAATAAAATAATAATTAACATCATAAAAATTATACTAAACTAACTAAATTGTTTAAAGTTTTCAACTTTTCGATTTGTGCGACAATATGAATTAACCGATATCATAAAATTCTTCTAAAACAGGGTACCTAGCACGGTCGATCGATTATGTCCGAAACGTGTTATCGTTCGCAAGCATGACTGCAGATTGCCAACGAACACACAATAGACCAAAACGTTGAAGTGTTCTTAATTTATTCGACGTTTTTACTATTGTTTATACGTTAGCGATCTGCAGTGGTGCTCGCGAACGATGACAAGTTATTGACTTTATCGATAAAACCTTTAAAATATCCTATAAAAAAAACCTTCAAAATAACCTTAGAAAACCTTTATTAAGTGCACTTGGTGAATTGACACAAACTGCATTTTTTTGCGATAAACTGTGCTAGATACTCAGGTATTACATGCGAAGGCTGAATACGTCAATTCATTAATAAAAAATTAAAACCAGACAAAAATTATCAGAAACCTGACGATGTTGTATGGAAAATCGTAGATAAATCGCTTGGCTAAAATTGGAACGAACTAAAAAGGACCGAACGCTGTTGCTAGCATTTACTGTAACCAAGGCATCGTGTAATAAAATACATACCTAATACTGTTGCATACATTATTTTTTGATATGTTATTATTATGAGATTTAGACGCTACCATTTTGTAAATTTAAAGTTCCTACGAAATTCGTGTTTTTATTTATTTATTTTATTTATTTCATTTTATTAACGCCTAGAAGGCTTTTACATATACATGTTATGGGTTTTGTTGTTCAGTAGCATTATAAAATATTTTAATTACATAGCATAATAAATTGAGTATGAACTTACATAACAATGTGTAGGGTTATTGTTATGGTGTTATTATTTTATAAACATAAGCAAGCAAAGTTTATTGTACAAAGTACGTCGGTTGAATATTTTACAGAACATAGGTTAAACTAATACATAAACTTGAGAAAAATATAACAGATATAGGTAGGTAGTTAAGTAGATACAATTCAAGTATATAGTTACGGTGTTATTGGAATTTGGACAATGAGTTCGATAAGTTTATATAAATATAGTGTAGTTACAAGAGTACAATAATGTAAGTAGGTAATACACACAAGACAAGTAAGTTTGTTATTATTATTATAAAGATAAACACTACAGTTTGTTGTAAACCATCTTTGTAATCATCAATCTTTATTTTGCCCGATTGGGAATTTTACAAAACAAAGCTTAGTTAATGAAACAATAAAATATGCGTTTGAAAAAAAATTATGAATCTGTTACAAACATTCTAGTATACTGTATTTTAGTTTGTATACTGATTGGTGATGATAAACATCAATTGAGCTATACTTATTACCGAGTATGTGAAGTCTTTGAATAGGTGAGTTTTGAAAATAATTGTTAGCAGATATGGGAACATTATATAGAGCGGTCTGTCGAGTGTCGCGCGTAGGTACACGGAGCGATATAAGACTCGTCAAATCAATGGCGTCCAGTCTGCCATTCGAAATTTTGAAAAGAGATACTAAGTCGCACACTGTGCGTCTCAATGATAAATCGGTTTATGTAACTATATATGTATTTAACTATATATGGAATGCTCCATGTATATATTGATATATATATTTGTATAAATGTATGTGTATGTGTAAGCAAATATATGTACCCGCCTCAGAACAGAAATCTTCTAGTGAGGCGGGTTACTTTCATGTTTGTAATTTTGATCATGTTATTGCAATAAACGCCAGGGTTGCCGGCAATTAAAAAGTTCCAACAAAGTCTATTTTTATTTCACAGATAATACAAGTTTATAGGGAACTTATCAAAATTTAAGGCGACACAAGACAAATAGCAGGGGCTCACATTTTAATCAATTCTAATTAATTGGCAACTGCAATATCATATTTTCACACCGAAATCCCCCCGGATGTAACTTATTTATATAAAAAGATCAATAAAAAACAGAACCTTAACATTAAAATATTTTACGTAAAAAATAGGTTTGAAAATTATATAAAACGTTTTACAGGTATAAAATTAGCTGTAAGCACCAGATTTTTATTTTTCTAGTCGATGAATTAGTAACATCCCGAGGTATTCAGTTAGAAACATCTGAGATTTTAGTAATACGTTCATCAGAATTAATTCGAATAAACCCCGCGGAATGATCAATTTTATAGATCTGCTAGGGCAAATTCGACAGTAGGTCCATCCATTACGCCGGGCCACGCGTCGTATATTTTACTACACGTCTTCTTCACTTGCTTCGTTAAGATTCCGATTCTATTTTAAGATATTGTGTCGTCTTAACCCCTCCAGCGTTTGAGGGTCATATATGACTGGGCGTCCATATTTTATAAAAGTATTTTCATCTTTTTTTCTATCATGCGAAAATACATAAATTTTTGACGTTAGAAAGAGAAATAATAATTTCTTCCATTGTGTGTCAAATATTTATTTATACTGGAATTCATTCATATAATTTTAATATATATATTTTTTATAATAATTCATATTTTGCGCATTGTAACAATCGGTATAACTTTAAAAAATATTTCTTATTTTTTATTATAATAATAATAATATTTGGCTAATTTATATAGCGCCGTTTTCGTGAGAAATCACCTCAAGGGCGCTGTATGAACGATATAAAAGTCAAGGTACAGTTTTCATACAAATTCCCCAAACAAAACTAATGTGTTTTCGAAATTTCGAGTTCTATCAATTTTTTTTGATTGCAGTAAAAAATTAAGTAAAAATGTGATTAGTGTTTTTGACAACATTTTTCACGTGTTATTTTTGATGTTAAAATTTTATTATTTAGAAATAGTTATGTTTATTTTAAATGCATACACCGGAAAGATAATTTTATCTAGTTTCTGTTTTTACGGTAAATTAAAAAAATAAGATGTACGAGTATGTAACGCATTTGAAATAGATAGAAAAATTGCAAACTGAACAAATGCGATGAATGTACTGAAGGGTAAAGTGCGTTGCATAACTATTTTCATTTATATACAATACAGTATTCAGGTATTCTCCACTCTCCGCTTCTCCGCTGTAAATTTGACAAACCAGAATGTACATATAACCGACAGGACGCGCGACGCGACGTGTGGCGCTTTAAGCGTTTTCCGGATAACACAATTGAAAACCGAACTGTCAGTGTTACCCGTCCCGCGGTGGTCCGTACCTACCGCAACAAAACCATAAAATCATTTTATCGTGTTGGTAACATTCTGTGGTGAGAACCAGGGAAAGCAATAATATTGCCGGTAACCCTGTGAACCCACAACTTCCACGCGAAACATTTTCAGAAACTTTTGTCTGACACGGTGTAACTTTTATTTATCAAAACTTGATTCGGTAAATTGAAAGAAATATGATTGATATCAAAACATGGCACAGTATCCGTTTCATTGGCCAGGCGTATTTACAGATAAATTTAGAGAGTTTGTAAGAAGCTTTAAGAATATTTGACGGAATGAGAGCAATCAGAAAAATAAAAACTAATACCGATACTTGAAATAAAATTAGTTTGTTAAGTCTGTTTTAAAATCTATATACAATCTAATCTATTTTAATTTATTAATGTTTTCATTCCCGAAATGAAGTAAACTCACCGGGAATAATGTATTACAAATATTATTGTTATTATTTAGTAATAGTAAGTATAGGAATGATGAAATTAGGTTACAAGTTATTAAACTACACACTCATTATACAAAATTAAATATCTTAACAAATTATGAAAGGGTTTATATCGGATTCAATTTTTCATAATATTCGATCATTAGACATATCATTCTTAGAGCGGGTGTCGATTCTCCAATCCAGGCCGCTCGCAATCGAAAGTACATACATTGGTCGACGCTCTTATTTTTCTTCTTCTTGAGTCTCGTCGAAGGTACAAACTTACATAGCCAAACGTCAAAAGTCATTCCAGTCCAACAACGAGTGGGTCGGAGTGAATTGGATTGGAGAATATTTACCATGGATATCACATTGTTTCAGGGGTATTAAAGTGGACATTAAAGATGTAGATGGGCCCGAAAAATTAATTAGTTGACATGCAATAATATATTTTTCTCAAAACTATTATTAACTAATAAGCCATGAGCAAGAAAAAGTTAATTTATTAACAAAAGGTTCACTGAAAACTGCTGGATGGCAGACAGTACTGTGATATTATAATTACACTACAGTGGCGTTCCACGTGCAATTTTAAACACGTGTAACGAGGAACATGTTTTAGAAAAATGTACCAAATTGCATCGGCCTTACTAACAAACGAGTTTTAAAATTTACACAACTAACAAGCAACCATTAATGTGGGGTAAATGGTTTATTAGTAGTGTATTTTTTTATTTTTTTATTGACAAACTAACAATTTTTGTAATGTTAAAACCGGTTTTAATAATTTTAGAGGAAAATATATAAACGATGTATACAGGGTGTCCGGTAAAGTACGTTGTTTATTTCCATACAAAAATTGTTGTTTATTTCAATAGTATTATATCATTTATAATTATATATAAAATACGTTGTTTACTTCAATAAAAGAATATTATTTTCTACATACAAACAATTCAACTTTTGAACCGGAAATCTTGCTTAAAACATTAATTATTATGAAGATTAGAAAACTGTTATGGATGATGACACCAAAACTCTATAATGATCGTTTAAAATATCTACCCGTAAAAAAACAAATCTTTTTTACCATAATAAGCCGGCAGAAATTAAAAAAAAAAAATATATATATATATATATTCCTCCCAGGGATTGGAGTCAAATCTGCCCCAAATCCCACTTGCGTATATTTCATACAGTCAAAAGTTAGAATGCAATATCGTCGACAACGAGTCTATCTGTCAAGTTTCGGTTCGATAGGATTTCGGGAAGTGGGTTAATTTCCACATTCAAGATTTGCATTATTTTTTTTTAAAATACAAATATTCCCAGTTTACGAATAACCAGTCATTTTTCGAAAATCTCTTAATACAACCACAGTAAGCTGAAAATACTGCTTGTGTTGTGATGGAGGAGCAAGCCGAGCAATTGAAAGTGCGACGCCTGGGTGGGATCCAAAAGCGATGCCAACTCAGCTACTGACCGGTCAATTAGGAAATAAAATCGGAATTCAAATAGATGTATTTCAAAATAAATACATAATGGATATGTTACTGAATGTGAAATTTCCATATCGGACCAATACAAGAAAGCGTCACAGGAAACTGGTCTAAATAAATTGTATTCCCACGCCTATTTATTGGAAACCCGTTACGAAAAAAATACGACACCACTGAATATAGGTAGGTTACATCTGTTGATGCAAGTAATATTTCCAGATAGGACTAATAAAAGACAGCGATACAAGGAACTAGTCAGACTGAAAATTCCCAAAATACAGAAAAAAAAAACAAACTATTCGATAGAAAAAAAAGATGAGTGTTTGCCAAGGTCTAAAATAGCGGAGCGTGGGTTAAATAATGTGCAAAGACAAATTATTATTATAAGTCGGCGGCATGTTATATGTCCTATATTCCGTGTTCCTCCACAGCGGCCTCGAGATAGTATTATTATGTTTTAATACGAAACGAGGAACATTAGTATGCCGGGGCCCGGACAGATCACGGACATCCGTACTTGCTGACTTATGGACGCCTTGACTTGACTCTTCGAAAGCCCTAGATTTGTTTACGGGCTGGAGAAGAATTATTAATGATCAGAGGATAGAATTATGAAGACTTCAGATCTCGATAAACACGCTACAAGTATATTATTCGTTTGAGATACAATTAGAAAATATAATCGTGCAATGAACTAGGAAGAGGCTGGGATCCTAATTAGATTCAACAAAATTCGTCGGAGTCGTACTACTGATTAATATTCCTATTAATATTCCATTGGGCTGCGGGCCTATAACGAATGAATTGAAATGGTGACCGGATAAATCATCACAATGATAATTCATCACATCTCTAAAAAGTTATGTAAAGTCATGGAAAGTGATGAAACAAAAAACTTTATTAACTGGGTTAAGTAGGTTAGGTTAAAATTTTATTTTTTTTCATCGTTTCTAATGGCTTTATATCACTTTTTAAAAGTGTGTTGAATTGTCACTGTGTTGAGTTATCATGGAACCAATTGAAATAGTTCCTTACAAAGTATCAGTCAAAAGCAAATGTTTTGTGAGGACAGCGGAACTCGCGTTCATACAAACACTGATATTGATACTGACATACTTATATTGTAGAATATAAAAATATTAGTCATGATATCTATTAGAAAAAGAACACGTGTTCTCGATAAATTCTGAATGACTAATATTTTATCAGGAAGTTCGTATGCTGTAATTTTTTTTATCAGGATAATTTTTCTCCGTGGGCCTTTATAATAAATCAATAATAAGTTTAATAATAAAGGGATTGCTGCATAAGATCGTTTGGTATATCATATCTTTTTTTTTCTTTGAGTTTAACCATGTTTACTTTGTGGCATTTAAGACGCCGTCAGACTGCTAACAATACAAAAAGATCAGAAGGAGGTAATTCCTCTCATATGTCGTATTCTACTGATCTTGCTTCAACAGATTTTCATGTTTTCGAAACTCTGATCCACAATGACGACCGCCTTCCCTTTATACCACCGGATTACTACGGTAATAAGGATGATCGTATTTGGAGGTATTCACGTTTTGAAAGCTTTTGTTCGCCAATGTTGTATAATATTCTAAATCCTATTAACTATTTGTGGGTCAAGGTAAAAACAAAAACAGAGTTTTATTACCGCCGCACAACGCATGCAGCCCATCTCGTTAGCCAAATTAAATTTTTAATCACGGTTGACAAGGACTAATGAAATTTTCGTAGAAAACTAAAGTATTACACGTAAAAATGCGGTAAACTACGTATTTATCATGTGAATAGTAGACACGCCCTGTCACTGCACGGATAAAACTGAGTAAATTTTTAATAGATATATTTTTTTAAATTTTCTTTATTCAGTGAAATGGTCATTACAATTATTAGGAATGTTTAGACCACAAAGCTAGGCACATGCCCATGTGTGGTGGTTGATACTGTTAAAAATGTGAATTTATGAATAAATTATTAGTCATTCAGAATATTCTGAACACGTGATCACTTTGAATAAATACTCTTAAATAAATATAATGGACAAGATACGAAACTATTATAATTTTGAAGACCACGTTTTCCGACTTCCTCATAACATATTCGTGCTTTACTGATAGTTTGTTATGAAATTTGTCAAATCATACGTTATAGGCCTCCGGTCCCATTTTTAACAGGAGAACGATTATTTTTACTAGATTTTTAATAAATTAACAATAATTCATATCAGTAAGTTTTCTTTGTAGGTGAGTTCCTTTCCCACCTTTGTTAAATGAGTCCTTCATTAGAGAGACGGAGAGGTTAAAACGGATCTATCAGCGGTGTACCCACACGTTCAAATATTATGAAAATAACGCATCACGTGGTCACGCATTTATGTGACTTATGTACGGTGAAACACATTTACGTGGTACGTCATCCACACTAGCGCGGAAATTAGAAAAGATGGGAATTATTAAGCTCGAATTAAACACATCGGCTTGACGTACATTCATGTCAGGCATCGGGATTAAATGAATTTGTAAGTGATATTAAATAACTTTTTGAAATCGCCAAAAATGAGCATGTTGTATTTTAAACGATGCGCCAAGATTGAAAATGATTGATATGCATGATTATAACTGTAAAATGACATTGCGTGACTACGTGCCTCGTCGGTAATCCTAATTATTGCGAAACTGTTTTTATCGTCTGATAAATTTAATAAAACAAGGCTGTAATCGATTTCGTTAAAGAAAACTTTGGGGGAAGTTTTAATAGCAAAATATTTCGTAATGAAAAGTGTTAAAAGTTTATAAAAAGGTCAGGGGATGATGGAACAAAAATTATGGCTACTTCCCATAAATTCCAAGAATTAAACTTGAAGGAGTTTTTTTCAATTATGGTGTTGAAAGAAATTTCATTACGAAATATTTTTCGACGGGCTGTGTGTCGAGCAAGCTGAAGGTCACAGGTTTAATTTCCGGCGTGCGTAAGTAAATAATATATAGTATACTTGCGACCCGTTCTAGAGCGTAAGACACTCTCAGTATCGCTCTGGTGTAAGACCACCATTCAGAAATGAAACGTTGCTTGAAATGGCTTTGGCCGTGTTTGGTGGCAAGATCTGAATAGCCAGATACTTCCCCACCTTCCCCTTTCCCCTTCCCACCTAAATTCAGCCTCATAACATACCCCAATTGGGGATGCCATAGTCTCACTGGCTCCAGACTGTAGGGATCAGTTGGGACTCTTGCAGGTCCTTGGAGGTCCTACAGAAATATAATTACTGTACAAACGAAGTTTATGAACAACATTTTTAAGCATAATACGATTACGAATATAATAATCATTAGGAATTTGATGCACTACGTCGTGTAATATTTTAAATTGAGCCGCTATCAATAACAGCCCTTACGTAGATGGCGATAATGTTTAAATTCCCGCTTAACACCATCCGCCTGTTTTGATTTATGCAAGAAAAAACATGGCCAAAAAGTGCCTTTTATTTTATTTTGTGGATGTTCAGGCATAAATATTTAATTTTTTTTCGATCATTTTATAAATAACTTAATTTGCCACATTATACAATAAAATCACAACCAAAAATGGGTTCGTAAATAGGAGATTTGGAACTTTAAAGCAGTTTTCATAGGCCTTATACATTATTTTTTTCTGGGCTTATAAAAAGACTTATCTAAAAAATATTCGATTGTTTCAAAGTCCAATATGTATTTTACTCGCAGTATTTAATTAAAGCATCTGAAACAAAAACACATGATTTTGCATTACTACGTATGGCATCGCCTTAAAGGAAATCAGGAAATATTTATTATTTTGATGAACGTAATTCCACTTCTAGGGAATTGGTTTTATACGAGTTCTTTTTTAGGGTCGTTAGTAATGTGTCTACGTTTTTTTTAATGAGATCAAATTCTTCTTGCTAATACCCTTGTCGCACTGATGTCGAAAAAATGTCAACTTTTTTCCGACAATGCTTTACCGGAACCTGTAGACGTTTCATTTCGCAGTGTTTCTTCCTCCGCAAACCCCTTCCTACGAATTTCTAGGAACCATACATGATATTATTTATTATTACACGTTTTGATTGTTCTATAAAAAAATATATTTCTGGTTGTTTATTGTTCGTGCTAAAAGCGGTCGTCAGAGTGCTCATGGTTCTAGAATGACCTACGCATCACTTTATTTAGAGAGGTTATGGAATGGACTTCTGCCGCACCACCGCATTAAATACTAATCTAGTTTTATTTAGTTACAAGCGTGTAGTGGTAAACAGGATAATAATAGCGAAAAATGCTGTGATGCGGCAGAAGTCCATTCCATAACCTCTAACTAAATAAAACTAGATTAGTATTTAATGCTGTGATGGACTTCTGCCGCATCACAGAATAAAACTAGATTAGTATTTAATGCTGTGATACGGCAGAAGTCCATTGCATAAAACTAGATTAGTATAAATGCAGATTAATAACGGGATTGCATGCCATTTCAAATTTAGAGAGGTTACGGAATGGACTTCTGCCGCATCGCAGCATTAAATACTAATCTAGTTTTATTTAGTTACAAGCGTACAGTGGTAAACAGGATAATAATAGAAAAAAATTAACTAATAATAATTAATGTGTACACAAAAACATTATTGCAAGTGATGCAGTTATTAATATAAGTGCAGTAAGACAATGCATAATTCAAAAAAATATATACCATTGTAACAATAGTTGAACTAATTTATACTAGGCTTGTATAAGACCTGTCATAAGTCGAAGTATGAGGTGTCTATGATAATAGTCAGTAGTGAGTTTATTGTTACCCACTAAATTAATTGTACTTGGAATAGCTGAGTAGGCATCGCAACTTGGCATTAACAATTCAGGGCTGTCAGCGATTCAATGATACTTATGTATAAGAAAAAAAAACATATGTTACACGTAATAAACACAGAATTAAGCTGCGTGAATTAATACCTAAAAACGAAAAGTAAATAAGTAAGTAATATTTGAAGAAAAAAAACACACAGTGATTTTTCATACGCATAGAATAAAGAATAACACAAGAAGTGCCTTGTGGGCGTGTTTCGTGATCTAAATATAGGCCCGATGCGGGCTTATATCTCCATTCAAAACTGTGTTTCACCATGATTACTAAATTTAAATGGGGTGGCCATTTCACAATTTCATTTACAGTAAGTGAGACTGCGTGCTGAGTGGTCTAGAACCAAAAGGTACTAAGTCAGTTGCACATTTTTTTCCATTCAAATTTATATGAAGGCACTTTCCACAGGCACTTTTCTTCTTTATTCTATGTACATACGTTAATTTTAAAGGTCGCAATGTAGTATTGAAATGGTTCACAGGGATTATTAATACTAGACAAACTTTATGGCTATAACCTTTCCTCGGCTTTAAAATAAAAGATGTTCAAAAAAATTACCATGTTGCGCGATTGAATTAATTACGGAAAATAAGGCTAATACGTAAAATAATTCATTTTATAAAAATGGTGGAATAGATAAATAATAATGATCTTGTTTTCTTCTCAGTCTCGACTAGGTGGCGCCACTGGGTCAAGGATTGTTCCCGGCGAATCTTCAGAATACTTTTGACAGCAAAAATCATCGTCTTTGTTCGTTGTGGTTTGGTGGTATCGAAAAATTCGCAAGGCAATATTAAATTATCTACTACTGTGTGGGCAGGAACCAGGAGAAATACATATCTTATTGCTGTGTACGTAGGACGTCTTGAAGATTCGATATCTACATAATCAATATCTGATCATGGAGTAAAATGAAATAATAATACACATAATGGCACAGAAAAAAAACATGTTTTTATTTATTAGATTGTTTGAACTCATCTGAAATTATATGATCTGAAAGGTTAAAAGTTTAACCAGTGAAGTGATTCAACTTTCAATATTTCTGATAATCTCAAGTGATTTTTTTTAACATTAATCCCACACAGGGGGCCCCGAGGAAAATAATTTCGCTCAGGACCCATGTCATCTTTTGGGATGCTGTGTGGGGGTATTTTTAAGGAAAATAAGGAGTAAGAAGTTTTGGGAAGGTAAGAGGTACGAGGGTTGGGTAAGAATCTAGGGATCACTGTGTCCATGAGTGACGGATATATGAATATATCTCTTCTACTGCAGCGCAAGGCGATGGGTCGAGATACCAGTTGGAGAAGGCAATGGGTCTTCCCAAACCAGCCTCTTCCGATCTGGCACGCCAGGCAGCTGCTGGGCAGGCGCATCCTGAACACACCTCACCCGATAAACCCGATGACCCATGACAGAGATGTTAGCGGCGGTACCCAAATTGCGTATTATGATAAAAAACAAATCAAAGAGGTTGACCTTAACTTCAGTTGACTTCGAAGTCTGTTATCGTAGATATACATTGATTCGCTACCGGAAGAAAGGCGATTCGGAAATAAGGCGCCCCACCATCCCTGACTTTGACTGACCTTTTCAGTTGAAGAGGTTTGCGTGGGCCTATAGCCCCAAGAGCTCGCCCCTTCGATCGGTTTCTTTCAGGGTATAAGTTGTTCCGGCTTATCAGATCTGATTTTGAGGCCGATCAACAGCGAAGAGGATTCTATTGTCTCGCTAGAAAACCAATTCAGACTTTATTTTGTTTTGGTCGATACCGGCGCAAGAAAGTAAAATCAGCCCTTAAAAATACAATTTAGTTCATCGCAGAAAATACACATCATCGTATTTTTCTATGACGCTGTATCATATTTGGGAGAGAAGGATGAAAATAAATCCAAACAAAAACGTGATTTTCCTTCACCGATGAATAAAAAATTGGACAAAAGTCGGGAGACATTTGCATAAATTTCCGATTCTAACCGGAAATTCTCAGGAGAGGAAAAGAATCTCTGCTCGAAGAGTAAAAATATTATGCAGAGCAAAGGTTGGTTTACCAGAAAATATGCAAATTTTATGGCAAAAACTCGAAGAAAAGTAATATATCGGATAAACATGAGTTGATATTAAGAAATTAATATTCTTAGTGGGTCTGGAAAACACCGCAGCGTTTTTTCAATTCTCAATAACCCAATCAAAGTTTTGTGATGATCTTGAAAAAAAAAACGCACGTATCGATCGATATAGGTACCTACCTCCTCCAAAAATACTCATAAATGTATAATATTTTATTTTCTTTCTTTAAATATCTTTTATCTGAAGAGTGCCTTTATGATAAATACTATTCGTCGAAATTGGAAAGAGTATCGCATTTATTCTCGAGTGATTCCGGGAACACGAAATATTCTAAGAAACATTGATTTGATTCAGGAGTTTGTTACCCGCCGCCCAGTTCGTTAAATGGTGAAGCTACGATTTCATAATCGTCATTTCTCGTGACATTTTTCCGACGGGGTTATTTCGGTGCTGCCTTCTGGCATCGCACCACATCCACATCTAGTTGGCCCGCTCGATATCACTCTACTATTATTAAACCAGGGATATCACAGGCGTTCATGATCCCGCGAGCCCGACAACAACGTGCATAAAATCACCGGTTGACTAGAAGAATAAAGGTTACGACACACTGGGTCATGGGCGTACGTACGCAAAGTATACAATACTACGTTCCTGGGGCGACGTGAATACCTCTCATATGCACACAACTCAAACTTGAATCGTGGCATCGCGATTTCAAAGGGTTTTACGTAATAATTACTTTGTAATAGAAGTGAGTCGTTCGCGAACGAGTCGGCTCAGTGAACCGGATCTTTACACGGATCCGTAAGATCCGGTTCCCAAATCAGCCGCTCACTCGTTCGCGGATCAGTAGTGACTCACCCGTTCGGGAACGGTGAGCCGGTGACCCGCTTCACTCGTTCGCGAACGGTGAGCCGGTGAGCCGGTGACCCGGTGACCCGCTTCACTCGTTCGCGAACGGTGAGCCGGTGAGCAGGTGACCCGCCAGACCCGAAGAGCCGACTCACCCGTTCGCGAACGAAGATCCGCATACATCGTTCAACGGATCTCAAGGCTCGCGGGTCACTACTGACGAACTGACCGGATTGATCATATATACGACATAATAATACTGGTATTGACGCTTGCATTACATTTTAGTTGTTGTGTCGGCACTTATTTAGTTTATTATAACAGGAACAAGGAAGAGTTATATAATGTTCATGGTTTATTTTCAGTTAATCATTGATATCGAAATAATCGTAAAAAAAGTGAACGACGTTTAACTATTATTCTCACACCGAAGTATTTTGTTTCACAACACAATTTTTGTATTATTATTACACTTATTTAGTACACAATTAATTTAAAATAGATTTAAGTTTATTTTCTTTGTTCTATATTTTAATTCCATTCACCAATTGATTTTTTTAAACTTAATTTAAAGAAACTTTTTCAATAGTATTGATATAGATTATTGTAATTTAAAAATAACACATCTGACAATTTTTGTGGCCACAGAAAAATGATTCCAAATTTCACTCTTTTTTCTTGTGGAAATCATGGTAAATTTAAATTAAAGCTATTATAAAGTTCGTAATTATGTTTTCCGGGTAAAAAAAAACTAAAAAGCGATAAGAAACGTGATTCAACGATTACCGTACGATTGAAGTTTGACGTTTTGTACCAAAAACCTAACAAAACAAAAGATTTCTCGATTTCATTTTTTCATTCTAATAAAAGGGTATTCCAATAATATTGGGAATCCCCTTTGAATGTAATCATAAATATACGATATATAGATCGATTTTTCTGGGCAAAAATTTTGTCTTCGAAATATATAATATTCCCAAAGAAGCAAAAATGTCGGAATTTTTCCTCACGATAGCAAGGTCCCATCTGACGAAACGCAGTCCTGAGAAATGACCTTTAAAGCATTTATCTTTTCAGCTCATTCTTCCGGAGGGAGCTTTGTCAGACGCAACCTGTTATGAAAAATCATAAAACCCTAAAAATATTTTAAATAGAACTTTTATAAAAGAAAAATGAAATCTCATGGTTTCATGTTTAAATACTTTTATTTTATAAGCAATAGTTATTAGCCTAAAACACTCATCCACATTGAAAAATCTCCTGATAAAAGATACATGACGCCAACGGGACTTGAACCCGTGTTCTTTCGATTTCCGGTCGACAGCTCTGACCACTGAGCTATGGCGGCTTATCTCTTATCCGCGAAATAATTCAATATAAACTAGTGTTTCAGGCTAATAATTATTGCTTATAAAATAATTGTTACCCTTTGTGCCACTAGCGAATCTTAAACATCTTAGGACACTGTACCTGTAGAGTGTAGAACACAGGTCGATTTCAATATCTGTACCATTGTATAATATCGACGACTACACGTATGTATTCTTTTATCGCGAAGAACTTTATTTTTATTTATTTATGGAGGGGGGGGGGTTCAATCGAGCCGGTTCACTGAAGCGGATCTTTCAGGTGAACGGGACCCAGTGAACCGGCTCCCTCAACTGAGCCGCTTCGCCCATCTCTACTTTGTAACGTCTTATTAAATCTATTAGTTCTTCATCTCCTATCAAAGAAGCAATAAATAAATCAAACCAAACAAACTTAAACGTCAAATCAATTCGTTGGAAGTGGTTGGAAGGCTTTTCACTTCCACCACCGCGGACAACGCAGATCGGCGTTGCAAGAGGAGCGAAGGATTGCGTTGCGTATGAAAAGTAGTGTGTTTCTAAAGCAATTGCTTCTATAGAAAATATATGGGTTGTAAGTTGTCCAGATGTCTTAATCTACGTTGCGTACGTGGGCCCAGTGTGTCCTTACCTTAATGAGAAGCGTTGCCCGAGTTATGAAAAGGCAAAGGTATCTGGGTGTGTATACGTTTCTAGGGTGCGCTTTGTCCATTAGAGATATCCCACCTTTCAGCAGATCCTTTTATAGATTGTGTCAAAGAACGGCTTATGGCTGAACTGTATTCACGAAAGCTTCAAAGGTTTTTATTAAATTCTCAATACATAATCATATTTTAACCAACAAAAATACAAAAATTAAAATAATCATTCACAAGATGCTTTCGGATTAAAATTATAATACTCTCCTGGAAAGGTTAATAACAATTCAGGCTGTTGCCGTTTCATCAAATAAAATTCAACGAAAACGAAAATGAAAGCGAGAAGAACTCCGTATGTCGGTATAAAGAAAAACAGAGCAACGGAATATAAAATCCGGTCCACGAAAAATCCAATACCTTTTGCGTAGTTCTAGGTAAATACATATAGGTATATAAAACATTTTCCGTTTTTCTATTACCGAAAGAAATTTTGTTCTTAAGGCATTAAATTGTTTAGATAGTGGTAAAGGATAGTCCAGATATTTCTCATATATTCCTCTATCCTTTTCATTGGGATATATTTGGGATATAAATTTTTGTTTTCTAAATTGAGTCAAGGCTAGCCTTAATCTCCAAAGAAAACATTATCTAAGAAGGAGCGATAATTAAAACAAATCGTCGGGTGGTTTCGTTTCTGTGCACGGAGAAAAATGAGTACGGCTTTTTTATCGAGATACTGTTAAAATTGTGACTGCATGACCATTTCCAAATAAAATATTAGTCATTCAGAATATATTTGAATACGTGTTCACGCAGGTGGCCTCGCCCGAATAATGAATAATGTCTCGATAATGAGCGAGATGAGAAAATATTATTATTCTGAAGAACACGTGTTCCGACTTCCTCATAACATATTCGTGCTTTACTAATAGTTTGTTATGAAATTTATCAATGAATTCGTCATAGGCCTCCACAGTCTCGTTTAAAAAACGAATAATTTGACCACATTTTTTAATAAATTAACAATATTTTATATCAGTAAGTTTTCTCCGTGTGGTTAGTAAAGTATTGCCGGTTTTCAAATTGAGATAAATAAGAAATTAACCGGTGATAGATGAACTATGAGCAGTTGCATATGAAAGTGCATACATTTTGACGATTAATGGCAAAACTGTATTATTTTATGATATTGATGTAAGGCTGAATTATGAATGTGAACACTGAATACTGCATTTCAGTTAACAGCGGTGAATCACCTTTCAATCCGATAATTCAAATAAGGAAGACCCTGAAGTGACAGGTGGTAGCGATAGAGCGGATCTATAAAGCAGAATATTATTAAGTGAACGTAAAAACAAAGCAAGCAAGCTACAACTAGTAGAACTTCGCAATATACTTACGATATAACAGATTCCGTCCATTTAATTAAGAAAATCGTTGATTATAAATAACTAGTGACCCCATAATTTATCGGGGTATGTGGTTCATATAAAATAAATAGTGCTACGTCAACCGATCGGCTGCCAAACATCCGTTCCCCAGAATATGTCCAATTCTGATAAGACAACAATAAAATAGCTACAAAAAGAGTTCGGCGAGATCTGCCAGACCCTATTACGAAAACTAGAGAAAGGTTTCAGCAAACTTCAAGTAATCCATTCCGCCCAACCCTGTGTAAAGAAGATAGCAGCTTTTCCGAAGATTTAAGCATTCGATAAATCATTGTGTCAAAATTATTATTATGGGCCTATTTATATTTATGAATATTTTAAATCCTTTAAGGATAAACGGAATAATAAAGGATATTTTGCACGCCGTTTCTTTCTAATATTCAGAAGCACAATAAACTAGAGCTGTTTTTACGCGTGTTATCAATGTGTGCACGACAAATTAGTCATACATACAGTAGGCGGCCAAATATTAGTTAACCCTTCAGGCTAATTTTTTCGCTTTCGGGAACAACTCACATGGTCTCACAGAAATCGTGGTGTCTTCCTTACAGCTGTGGTGAAAAATATAATCTAAACGTTAGAGAGAGAAAATACCGCTTATATTCAAATCTAGAGGTTAATCATTGACCACTACAACACGGGCATGTGCCTAGTGTGGTGGCCAAAAATTTACCCGTTTACTGTAATGTATAAACTTTACTGAATAAAGAACATTTAAAAAATAAATAAAAAAATCGCAGAATAATTAAAATGGACACGTTCATGAAACAAAGGTACCGATCGCAATTAGAATTTTTAATTTTTTTTAATATGAAATGACAAAAAATAAGATGACTATAAGGTCTGTAATACATTTGTCTAATAAAATAAGTGTGTTGTTATGTGTTTTTTCGTTATCAGTAATTTTAGTACAACGTTTATTAGTAAGGCCCAAAATCTTATATTGTTTACACTATTATTCACTGCTGACAAACTGCTTTGGCAGTTTAGCGGGTATAAATAATAAAAAAAAATAAAAAAAAAAAATAAAAAAAATAAAAAAATTCTATACCAAATAAATATTTACATTAGGGCCCCCATAGGAGGCCCTGAGGAAGATAATTTCCAGGACCTTTCTCATCTTTTGGGATGCTTTGTGGTGGGTCTTTTTTAAGGAAAAGATGGAGAGGAAGTTTTGGGAAGGTAAAAGTTATGAGGATCGGGTAGGAATCTAGGGATCAGTGTGTCCAGGAGTGATGAAAATATGAATATATCCCCTCCCACTACGGCGCAAGGCCATGGGTCGAGAGACTAGTTGGAGAGGTCCTTAGAGGTATTTTTTCCACAGTTAAGTGAAATCTGTATTGCCAATAACATTAATCACAATCACACATCCACATGAAGAAAAACGAATGCATTATTTTTGGAAGTTGAAAAAGCAATAAATATAATGTCTCCTATAAACGTGACGTAGCAATAAAGCAGTATTACGTAACTTGAACCACGTAGGAGAAAATGCTGGATTAATTTGGTTCTCTTTTTATCCGAGTCGATCGAGTGAGTTTCGGATCAATCAATTTTCCCCTGATCCCGATCGCATTGCGCTTATAATATAAAATGTCAATCGTCGATTGCTCTCAATTCTCTTTCGGATTAACCGCATCTAAAATAAATATTATAGTTTGGTAGTTGGAAGTTAACAGAATTCTATTTCGATATCGAGTCGGCACACGAGTGTTTATTTTTACTGGGACAGCTGCTGGCGACCGCTTCATGGGTCCACATTACCTCGCAGTAAACTGGGAGACACGTACCACGTATCTTGTATTAGTATGTATCCAAGTTACTCTCACAATACAAAAAGCTTTCCTGGTAGATGCGAGTAATATGTACCTAATGCTGTGTGAACTTTACGTTGAAGAGGAACAAGACAGCTTTGTCGGCAGGCCTTTGAAAGCGATTTTTCCGATCAAATAAACTTACAATATATAAAGAATTTTGCATGCTACACTTGCTGGATTACGTAACGTAAAACAAAAAAAAAATAATCCGGAGTGCGAAAAATTCACTGACCAGAATAATAATTAAATTATTAATAATGTATGTATATTATGCACCTTATTTGATGCCGCTCCTATTTTTTTGATAATATTCTTATTATGAATGTTTGAAGTAAATGTGTGACATTTAATCAAATCTAAATATTAGTTTGTTTTGTGTTTAAGGGATAATTATTCCAGAGGCGTATAAGTTTATTTTAAATATGAAATTCAGCTTTACCCGGATGAAGTGACAAACACAGCTAGAGCTGGCGGGAGAATATGTCGTGTTGCCGGGAACCATGAATCATCCCAGGAGAGGAGAAACTGGCGAGGGTTCTTACTTCTAACACTTCTCCCGCCTCGTGTCTTATTTCTCTTCCTACTTCTACCCATCAACTAGAAGAGGCCTGCTCGGTATTTATATAACTATATCTCATAAACCTCCACGCTTTTCTTTGAAAAGATAAATTATAAATATATAAACAACACAAATCGAGTAAATATTAGATTCGATGTTTTTTGTAGGATTCCTACCATTACTATTGCAAAGGATTATTTGATATGGGAAAGGAAATAAATCTATTAATCGAAAAAATAAGAATAAGACGACGTTATAATAGGGCCTGCCTTTGAGGTGATTTTTCATAAACACGGAACTATACAAATTATTCAATTATTATTATTAGACATTATAATAAATAACTCAGATGAACGGCACGAAGATGTTTTTTTTATATTTCCTGTGTCTAAATGGTTTCTTTTGTATGATTGATTTCTATTTCTTCAAAAAACCTTTTATTTGGATAACTATAACGCAGAAAAGCTGTTGACCGAAACAGAAAAATGTCGAGAACAGAAAGCTCTGGCGGTCCCAACTGCTACCTACCGTCTGGAGCGATTGAGTATACGGCATCACCAATTGGGGTATGTTGTGAGGATAAAGGTAGTGGGAGAGAAAGGGGATGGGGAAGAGCAACGTTTTAATTGTAAATTATGATATTTTCAACTAAACTTCCACTCTGGTATACAGATATTTGAATATGAAAATCCAAAGAAATGTCAAAAATGAAGTAAAAACAACGATTTTTATTACATATTTTTACGTTTAAACTGCAGAATCGAAATCAGAAAATAATATATATAAAAGAGTGTTGAAACTAGGGTAAAGTCGCTTATAAATCTGCAACGAAGAAATAAGTTGGCACTGGGCACTGTTCGTTGGGAAATAAATGGACGTGCTCATAGAGTTCCCACGCGGATACAGAGAAAACCTCTGTCCAATGCAGACAATAACGTGGCCTAATGAAGAGTAAGATAGCCCGTCCGCCCTTCGTGCTTCCAAAGGAACTGGACCGTAAATTGGAGTGATATTCAAACGGCACAGTCACACAAAAGCGGACTATTAAACAAACGTGTCTACCAATTCCGTATAATTCTAAATTAATGAGATCGTTAATATTGCGAGAATATTCCGTAACTAATACAAATATTATGTCAGAGTCGATTTTATTGAATTCATCTCGATTCAAGGTGACACTTGAGAATTTTATAGTACGCGATCTTCTCATTTTCTAATTTAAGGCGATGCCATACGTAGTAATACAAAATCATGTGTTTTTGGTTTGAAAATTTGGTCGCCTAGAAATGTTTCAGATGCTTTAATTAAATACTGCGAGTAGAATACATCTTGGCCTTTGAGACAATCGAGTATTTTTTAGATAAGTCTTTTTATAAGCCCAGAAAAAAATAATGTATAAGTCCTATGAAAACTGCTTTAAAGTTCAAAATCTCCTACTTACGAACCCATTTTCGGTTATGATTTTATTGTATAATGTGGAAAATTAAGTTATTTACAAAATGAAAGAAAAAAAAAGAAATATTTATGCCTGAATGTCCACAAAATAAAATAAAAGGCACTTTTTGGCCGTGTTTTTTTCTTGCATAAATCAAAACAGGCGAATGGTGTTAAGCGGGAATTTAAACCTTATCACCATCTACGTAAGGGTTGTTATTGATAGCAGCTAAATTTAAAATATTACACGACGTAGTGCATCGCCTTAATACATTAACATCACCACACTTTTCATGATAATTGTTTAAATATCCATGCAATAAAGAAAAATGCAAATAAAACAAATTGCAAAATTCAAAATAAGAAGTATGCAAAAGAGGCTGAATTTTATGACAAATACCTATTGTAATACAATGAAAGCATAATTAACTATAATTAATTAGGAAAAACGCGGGACGACTAACTCAAAATGTATAAAATTATTGAAAAAGAGAACATGAAGGCAAAAATTACTAATCTGCCATACAACAGATTAATTGAAGTAGAAAATTTTGAAAAATATTTGTATTGTATTGTTGTACATAGTGCTTTCACAAAACGAAGTATTGAATTCCATAAGTCTAAGCCTAAATTTTAAGGCACACCATTGATGTATTATATTTAGATGAGACATAAAGAGAAAAAATAGGTTATACCTTTTTACCTCCGATTGACCTTCAACGCTCAAGCCTAACAAAAACACTGTTTATCGCGTTCTTATAGTGGAACACGTTTCGATGATATATTAGTACCCAATAGCGCCACTAATTGTATAGTTCTATGCGGCGCATTTTACACACGCGCTACAAGCGGGTTCCCTACAGAGCATCGGAACACCCATAGAAACTCGGACATAACACATAGCATAATATGTAACAGAGTTAGAATATTTCAAAGAAATGAAAATCATCTAATATTGTTAGTAAAAACAAAAATCTCGATGACGTGACAAACTCAAGACAATAAAAAAATATTATATAGGTTTTACGGCAAACAGTAATAAATCGAATTAATTAAAATTTTATATTTTCAAGTCCTCTTATTAAACAAAACATTTGAACACGATAGCACATGCGAAGTGTTTTTATAAAATACCAATTTATGAACGGAATAAAGCGATCCTTCAAGATTCAGGATCCTCGAGTTATCGAACGTAAATGCTGAATAATTAAAAATGTTCCTCAGAACTTGAAACCCTCCTACGTCTCTTCAGTGGGGAATAGCGAGTAGAAGATGTAGTAACAAATTAAAAGCTAACAATACGACCTTATGAGCCTTCTTTAGCCGACGTACAGTAGCCGACAGCTCGCTGTGTCGTTAAAATTGCAACGAGCTCGTGTATTGTATACAATAATGGCGCAATCATGGTGAGTGGTGAGGCCAAGATGATTGAAATTGACGCGGAATTATTATGGAGACGTGTAGCAGTTATAGTCTGTATGGCGACAGCGGTAATATCTTGTAATTACATCCCCAGTCTGATTAAATGGTACAAAATATGACTTGATACTGTAAAATGCACTAATCCCATACTGTTTAGTCGCGGCGGCCCCTATACCATTTCAGTCACCAACGCGACTGTATGTGGATGATTTCGCACGATAAAACCTATATCATTTCAGTCGCCGCGACTGATGTAAATTTTGTAAACACGCGGGATCCATATCATATCATAGAAAATCTTTGCAAATCGTTTCAGCTCTGTTCACAATGGGAGTGAAAAGGCCACAGCGATTTTTCTATCCTTCTCCTAAATATATAACGCCGCGAGCATTTTTACTCTAATATGATTACACCATCTTTATAAAGCTAGTTACACAGGACTAATATAATATGAATATGTATTATATTACACATCTGTGACGAATGTACATGATTGTATGGTGAGCGATGTAGTGAGAGAGGCCATGCAGTCCATTCAAACCGCCTCACCAATATATAAATATATTTTTTAATTTCACAGATAAACAAACATTAATAGTTGTTTATCAGTTGAAAACATGTTTATCAGCAAGGCCCATATTATATTCTGTATGTAACTAACTTTGAGGCGTAACTAGCGCTAATATCTTCGCTGTACCGTTTCTTTCTCATAAAAGACGCATATAGGATATACGTTCAGGTGCAAGAATAGCTCCATCAAGCTTTTCAGTTGGAAAAAAATTACTTTATTTTTGAATATTTCTCTCGTACTAAGATTCTGTGATGCAAGGCAATCGAGTAATAACAATTTTTTTATGTCATTAAAAAACATTGTGTAAGTGTAATAAAAGAAGAAATTCTTGGCAACAACGCATTCAAATATATTATTCAACTTCGAAAATAGGTCTTGATACAAAAGAAACTACTTTTTTAGATTCATAACTAAAATGGATTACAAATAAGCTAGTAAACTAAATCTCATTCAAAAACTTGGGTTCAGCAATTCTGGAACCGGCAGATTAAAATTGATAATGAATACACGAATCAATTAACTTCATTTAGCAATGCAGAGCGATTCAAGCATGTACATATTTATGGATCGTATCTTAAAACGGTGTCACCGTGGTGGGTAAAACTTGATTGTATTTCAATTGAATAAAACCATTGCAAAATAACTGAATTCATAGAAACCCATTCAATCAGATTATAAGTTGTCCCGACGCAGGCACGTTAGATAGGTAAAGTAAAGGTTAAATCAATTGAGGTTACGTTCATAAAGGCATACCACTCCATTTTAACCTCTCCTTCTTTCTAATAAACGAAACATGCAACAGAAAGAGAGGTAGCAATGGACTTCTCAGTGGCAGGACCGTACCAAGTCAGCGGGATTACGTTGGAAGCTAATGAATGTGCACCGCCGCCGCACACTGGGGCAGGAGAATTATAATGTGTTGTTAATTCATAAAAACGTTGTAATGTGAACATTTTGACGTGACAAGATAGGTTTACAAAAAATCAAATGAGAATTGCATATATAAACTTTATTATATATATGTCATCACTACCATTATCATCCTGTTTATATATCAAAACCAAAGATATTAGAAGAACGAGATATGCTATGTTGGCCACCGGACCGTAGGCGGAGTACTACCTAATTAGGGTACTTTGAATACTATCGGGACGTGTACGCACAGAAATCTGTTCTATGTATTAGTGCGGATACCTTAGCGTAAGCGAAGGTGTGCAGTAGTATTGGTGAACACAACCGGCGACACTGGGCAAAACAATTCCACACAGTATGAACTGCTCATAGCACATCTCGTTCTTCTAATATCTTTGTATCAAAACATTTGTTCCGATCGTGTTTACTTTACTAATTATTTTAAAAAGAGCGACCGATCTCTTGTGATGGGTATATATATATCTTGTATCTAGACTTCTGGACCGAACAGACACACGAAAGCGTTCAGTTTGAGACAAAATTCAGGACATAAGGCCTCTGAAGATGGACAGTGAGATCTGTTCGAAACAACTAATTATTTTAAAAATAGCGACCGATCTCTCGTGATGGGTATGGTGGATAATGAGCAGGGTCTATCGCTTCTACTTGTTAAAGCCATCATATCATCTTCTAAATGAGTACTTCGCGGCAAGTAAGCGACATTGTAAGGTTGATTTTTTTTCCATTGCCCCACTGTGCGCCGTGAATATAACTTGTTGCTCTTACAAATGACCAGTTTTTACGTACCAGCTAACATGGCAGTAGAAATACAGAAAGAATGGCTCAACAGACTATATAGCCCAGTCAATGAAGGGAAAAAAAGACCCAATGTCGGAACTAATTCCCCGAAAGCTGAATTTTTCACAGATGTTAGAAGATCTTTAGACATGTATTTTTACAAAAGTCCCCGACTTTCCCCCTTGTGCTTCCTTCCCCAACCCCTCTTGAATATATTTTTCAAAGCCTTTCGGAATACGCTAATATCTCCTTAATGGTTTTATAAAATCAGATTATTTATTTTTTGTTTAGTTTCTAATTAGTTATTCTAAAAAATTGTATTCTTTTATTTTTGCGAGAAAAGCTATACAATCTCTACAATTTATTAGTAAAAGAAAAATATCAGTTTTTAAAATAGTATTTCAGAATATATTTGCACATAACTTTTTTCTGACCCTGTTAACGAAAAAAAATAAATCAACAAAACTTGTAGACAATATTTTTAGCTATAAATTAATGTATATAATGATGGGTTTTAATTTATAATAAGACACCTAGGCTATTAATAAGTAACACGGCGAGCGGCGGCTCGAACGCGCAGCGGTTCGCGGCGCAGCGAGAAATTACAAAAATGCAAAAACCTAAGGAAAGTAATGATTAATTCATGTGTTTTTTTTTATATAACAAATTCATCTAACGTTGAAGAGTTTTATTGCTATTTACCAGTTTTAGTTCGGTGGGGAGGGGGGTAATATAAATATTTTCCCCTGCCTAATGAAGCGCTTTCATTATCCACCAACCGCCGTGCCCCGGTCTGGCTAAACAGTAATATTATGTTGTACGATTGTTTGTAACATATTATTTAAATAAAGTTATGTAAAATAAGCCAAAAATACCTACAACAGCGTGGGACTACCCTTTCACAACATTAAAATATTGCAGACCTTATGTTATGGCGAAGTTCTAAAAAATCTTTTGTGGAAATTCTCACTTGTTTTATTATGTGCACCTATCAACAATAAAATACCGAAACAACAAATCACTTAAAATAGTGCATACATCTAAAATGGTTTACTTTCAAAAATATATCACAAAAAATATTATAATGACAAAACGGTTTGTTAATTATATTATATACTTACCAATATTATCTATGACAAAATTAGGCAAATATTCAAATAATTTTCTAGTCAAGAGAGTCTTCCATTTATTCGTCATACTGAGGTGTGTTCAGACATGATAATCCGTTACGGTTATAGCACATGGCAGAGCAGGTAAATCCAGATTTTCTGCAGCCACAGTAATTTTCACATCCAGACTTGCAGGAACAGGACACCAGAGAAAGAAGGTCATCAGGAGCAAATGGTTTCAAAAATTTCTTCTTTCCACCATTTTCATTTACATTTTCATACCTCCATCCCCAGTTTATAGGGTATAGTTTGTTTCCTAACCAAAACTGTACTTGCAAATAAACTCTCAACAAATGTTGATGACACGATTCTGAAGTCGGTGGTAGTTTTGCCAAGTCAAATTTAGATTTAAAAGCTGATTTTGTCGTTAGCTACCAAGACCATACATAGCGAGAGCGAATTTTTCTCCATTTTGCAACAAGTTCTCTTCAGTTGCATCTTTTTCCAGAAATGCCTCAGCTGCGCGTTTTGCTTCGGGATTGTTTTTCATCATGTAAACAGCTTTTATCTTTCCTAACCCATATAAAGATGGGGTCGTATCACAGCCCGTAATGGCATGGGTAAATAGCATATGTTTTCGAATATCTTTATGTAACATTATAGGTTTCTCTATGATGTAGAAAGTTCTTGAAGGGGCTTTTCCACCAACATCTTTACAGAAAAAAATAGATTTTCCTTCAGGAGCAAGACTTACAAGTAATACCAAAAGATCACTATCCGTGCCAACAACAATCACTTTTGAGAAGATGTTGAGTTGTTCGATGCCGGTTAGTACAATGTCAATATCGGCATCACTTGCGGCCGTGACTGTTTTTAAACCAGATTCATTAACTTCATGACACAGTGCTTCAATCATTATTTTTGTTGTTTTTCTTATTAGATAAGAAAGCTTCCTTCTTAGTCAAACAACGTGTAGTGAAGTTTAATTCAATATCGCACGATGAGTTGCTAGCCGACCTTTGTCTTGGCTCTTCATATTATACAGTTGGTTCTTCAGGGTATCCATCGAAAACGACAAGAGAATGTTTGCCAAATTTAGTATGGAAAACGTGAGTATGATTTAATGATGTCTCCGTAAGTAGTTTAAGTTTGCCAAACAACAGAGTGTAGGAGGTATCCTACATCGATGACTATTGCAACATTTTCCAAATCAACTTCGTCATGAATACTTTCGCTAAATACTTTCGCCATACATGATTTTGTTCCTTTACGAAGGGAGACTTCTTCAAAAATAGAAGGGGTCTTGAAGCCAATTCATATCCTAAGTAGGTCTAAAGCTTGCTAGGACTATCACTAATGCACAGTATTCTGTTAAATAGCTGCTGGGGGTTTACTGAAACTTGTCTCGTCCTAACAGTTGCGGATTTGAATCTTGCTGGGTGGTCACCATGTCTTTCCTTTTTAGTCGTATATCTCCAAAATTAAATCCTTTCATTTTTTGCATAGCTGCCAGGTCCACCTCATAAGCGTTATCACAATTGACACTATTATCTGAAATAAACCCTGAAGATAAAGACACCAGCTCCCCCGAGAGCTTGGTGAACGGGCTGTGCTGTCTTAGCCATGATGTATATTTTCCTATATCTAGCTCATCCGTTTTCTTCCGTGATTCGCGCAGCTCAACATACTGTTCAGTAAAATTAAATTCTATACCGATGAATTTTTCAATGCTCTCTTGCACTTTCACGTAGTAAGTGGTTCCAAGTTTCCACTTTGACAAAGCGCTGTCAGTGATTCCGCGCCCAAGTGTCAAACCTGCTACTGACTTCATTGGTCGCATGAGACACTGCTCGATGATCATGTCCGTCCACGTACAGGACCAATATCTGTCGCTTCTTTTTATTGTAAAGTACCCATTTTCAGTGAATAGTTTATATTCTTCTTTAGTTATTCTTGATTCGAGTTGCAGCATACTTTGAACGTACATATGTGCTGATTTTGCGTATGGTAAATGTCCTGCCGGTTGGATAAATGGAAGCATATCAACAATAGTATTTAGGTGCATTTTCCGATTCCCAGACTTCTCTGCAAATATAAATCTAAGCATGAGGTCGATGCAATGTAGAAGGTAAAGCCAAAACTTGGCAGTCCTACTCGATGATTCCTTAACCCTGTCTTCACTTACTTCAGTATATGGAATCGTCTATTTTAGATTGTCATCATTATTAACCTCCTCAATATCTTTTTTCCACGTAACTAAATCTTGATACATATTTTCTATTTGTTTTAATTTCCCATCAATATCTGGGTATTCTTTTCTCATTACGTGGACAAGAGACGCTGCTGTTAAAGTGTAGGCTCTGTTTGCCCGAGAATATTCATGTCCATTGAGCATGTGGGTTACTGTTGAGGACGCGTAAACTGATTCCCATACATTTCCTACATACCTTTATTTAAATAATAAGTAACAAACAATCATACAACATAATATGACTGTTTAGCCAGACCGGGGCACGGCGGTTGGTGGATAATGAAAGCGCTTCATTGGGCAGGGGAAAATATTTACATTACCCCCCTCCCCACCGAACTAAAACTGGTAAATAGCAATAAAACTCTTCAACGTTAGATGAATTTGTTATATAAAAAAAAAAACACATGAATTAATCATTAATTTCCTTAGGTTTTTGTAATTTCTCGCTGCGCCGCGAACCGCTGCGCGTTCGAGCCGCCGCTCGCCGTGCTCCTTATTAACAGCCTACGTGCCTTATTATAAATTATAACCCACCATTATATACATTATTTTATAGCTAAAAATATTGTCTACAAGTTTTGTTGATTTATTTTTTTTCGTTAACAGGCTCAGAAAAAAGTTATGTGCAAATATATTCTGAAATACTATTTTAAAAACTGATATTTTTCCTTTACTAATAAATTGTAGAGATTGTATAGCTTTTCTCGCAAAAATAAAAGAATACAATTTTTTAGAATATCTAATTAGAATCTAAACAAAAAATAAATAATCTGATTTTATAAAACCATTAAGGAGATATTAGCGTATTCCGAAAGGCTTTGAAAAATATATTCAAGAGGGGGTGGGGAAGGAAGCACAAGGGGGAAAGTCGGGGACTTTTGTAAAAATACATGTCTAAAGGTTTTCTAACATCTGTGAAAAATTCAGCTTCCGGGGAATTAGTTCCGACACAAAACCTTCATTGACTGGGCTAATAATAATATAAAGAATTGTTGCTTTATCGGCGCAGAGTTCAAGTTATTAATAAACAAACACTGATCGTTGATAGCCGAAGTTAAGTATACTATAATATCAGCTGGCAGGAGTTTTTTTTTATTAGCATAATAAATTAATTATCATGTGCTTGAATTTTGTCGGCGCAATTTACACAAATTTATCGAATCGATATAAATGTTCAGTTGATATTGACCAGCGGAGTTCGTTCCACTCTTAAATGATTCGATGAGAAAACGATCGTTATTAAATCAATTAATTGCCGGTTTGTGTGCAGTAAAAATTTCGCATGTATTCATTAAGACTTATTTAAGTAGCATTTTATTTGCGTACTGTTTATTTAGCAATGTTGCCTACGCAATTTTCCGCGTGTAAATTTCAAACGTAAATATTTAAATTAATTTTATGCCCCTAACAAAATATTAATACAACGTGCTGCTCATTAGTCTCTCATTAGATAAATTGTAACAGATGACTTTAATCAATAAATATTATATTACTAGCGCAGACCAGTGAAAATCACAGCATATTTATTATGTAAGTAAATCTAGTTAGCTAGTAAACAACGCTTTCTTGAAAATGAAAAAAGCAGACCCTTGAAAATACACGAACTTGCCAAGATTAACCCTACGAAATTTAATCAAAATAAATACACCTTTAAAATATAAAATTAAAATAATAATATTGCAAAACGATATTATACTACAGCTAGGCACTTTATCGCTTGTCTGAATTATTGACACAATCAGTTCCAATTTTGAAGATGACACTTAAATTCAAAATAAAATCCGAGTTCATTGAACCAGAGTTAAAATCACTCACTGACAATAATTGATAATAATTTATGTATGACACGACCTCCATGGGAGAGCGGTAAGCTCGTCGAATCTGGACCCAGAGGTCACGGGTTCAAACCCGATGAAGGCTATTTTTTTTCTTTATAAATATGTAGAAATTATGTTAATTACAACGTAGGTAGGTGCTATAAACATTACGGATTGAAAGACTTCCCAGTATAGTCCCCAATTGAGTGTGTCCACCATTCAGATTCTAAACGTTACAAAATTGCTAAAGACATGTTTAGTGATCAGATCTGAATAGATAGGTTCTTCCTCTACAACCGTCTTCCCATTTTCTTTCTCAACTCCCACTTATTTTACAACGTGCCTTCAAATAAAATAGTTCCAATGTCTCCGGCAAGTAGGGTTAATTTTTTTTAAATTGCGTGTGTGGTTTCTATTAATAAATTTAATAAGTCACATAATATTAGAATGACACGTTAATTGGAGGTTAAAAGTGATTAGGAAAGATTGTGGGTTTGTAAAATATAGCGAATATTTTTCAGTCTCTTAAAGAAAATGCAATCTTTCCATTTCGACAAAACCCATTAGTGTTTTGTACTGAGATGTCAAGCTTTTCCATTAAAAAGTCACAAACAAGACATTTCAGTCGTTTCTAAATTATTTTTGTTTCTATAAAGTGTAGCTTAATTGTTTTATTTTATTTGAGGAAACTTGAATATCATGAAAAATAAAATTATTATACATTTTTTATTGCAAGTGGGAAAACCTTCTTCAAAACATACATAAATTAAGTAGGTACTTATTTTAAGCATCAGAAAGACATATTGATGAATGGTAAAGAAAATGCATTTGTTTTACTTCAAAAATAGGTGTAAATTAAGTTTTATATTATCCATATTTCAAACGTATCAGGTAGCTTCCAATGGGAAAAAATATATTTCCCGTCTACTCCTTGCAGTCGATGTCGTAAATACGAGTATTTTGTTTATAATAAATCTATGAGTATAAAAAAAAGTTCTTTCATTGGGTAGTATCTTTTTTTAGCGGCCTACATACTATGCATAAATATGTCAATTTGAAAGAAATAAACAAATTTGGGCTCCTGTGATGAATTATGCTATTTTTATTCATAGAAGCCATAAAGAATATAAATTAGCAATACGTTTAGAATAGTGAAAGTTTAATTATGTAGAGCCCACTATTACATTGTGTACAACTATGAATAACAATTAATTATTTTTATTCAAAGTAGATGTAGATGTATGCCTTTATAACAGAATGTTATTAAATTTAATGACTTTATTTCGGATAAAATAAGAAGTTAAATTTTAAACGAATTATGAGGTATAGTTATTCTCTAGACTGCCGCATATCTAAGGAAAGACAAACCGCTGTTAGCCCCATTATAACCTCTCCTTCTATAAGACATAAAATAAGCAAGTAACAGTAAAAGAGACGAGCACGAACAACGATAATATAGTTACAGTAGCGATGCCCCGACTACACATAATTAATGCATCTATAACTGGCATATAGTTAAAGTAGCGATGCCCCGACTACACACAATGAATGCATCTATAACTGGGATATGGTTACAGTAGCGATGCCCCGACTACACAAAATGAGTGCATCTGTAACTGGGATATAGTTACAGTAGCGGTGCCTGGACAACACAAAATGAGTGCATCTGTAACTGGGATATAGTAACAGTAGCGATGCCCCGACTACACAAAATGAGTGCATCTGTAACTGGGATGATGAACGGATCAATATTGCATGAATTAAAAGTTTTGGTTGACTGAGCGTTGCGAAGTCCTGTTTTACCCCGACCGTTTTGCATTTAGTCTGTCGGTAAATTGGTTTGCACGTTCCGATTCCGGTTCAAGATGGTGACAGTTTTAATGGTTCAGTAAATATTATTTTCTCAGATGTGAAATTGGCGTGTTTATTTGGACTTATTATTATATTATTCGCATATTTTCAATATTACAGTACCTACCTGCCTGAAGAAAGTTTGAAAAAAGAATTGCCACTGAGAAAGTGGCGTTTCGTTGTACAAATTGTATAATTACAAATCTTACGATTTCATTTCATTTTAGATAAAATTTTCTTTCTGATTTATAAATAAAGAGAAAATTAAAAACACACTTTTTCGGACGCAAGGTCTAGGTAAGGTAACTATTTACAAAACTACTAATTATATTTTAATGTAGTTAATCTGATTACTAAATTTAATTAACAGCATCCCCAAAGATGACATAGACCCTGAGGGAAATTATTTTCCTCAGGGCCTCCTGTGTGAAGCTAATGTAAAAAAGTACCTAGGTATGAAGTTAATTAAAACATTCTTTTTTTATACACGGTGGTAAAGAAAGTGGAAACGTTACTTCCATAAAAACTTTAATTGCACTTTTATTAAATCAAAAATCATTTGTGATGGTATCTAATATTTCATCTTTATTGCACACAAAAATAAAAACCGGTCAAAAATTGTGCCTAAGTATTTTTCTTTATCTCACAGCTAACCTAAAAATTTAACAAAAATAAATTATTCTTTAAGTTACAAAGTATTTTTAGTAATTTGTTTGTTTAAAATAAAACAATAATGAAAAATAAATGTACAAATGCAAAATAGCAAAAAGAGAATTCGGAACTTTGCAAAGCCATGAAAAACACTAAAGAATACACTATTAACTTATTCCTGGATTTTGTAGAACACTACAATGGGCAGGTACCTACCTCAGATAGTAAATAAATTACTTAGGGTATTTTATTTAGTCATTGGGATTACTTTACAAGTTTAGACTGAAACGAAAAACTTGGTGGAAAGCGGAAAATATTTTTTAAAGTTAAGAGGGAAAAGTTAGCTTTTTGTTCAATAAAAATAGGTAGGTAACACGAAATGATATCAAAACCACAATACCTTCTTTACTTCAGACATATTGACAATCCTTGGATCTGTTGAAAAGTGAACTTGAATTTAATTCTGAATAAACACTGAGTCACTGAAAATAAATAAATAAAAGACACTTGAAACAAAAATTAAAACAGTTATTTTACAGGCTTATGCTTTAAAAGTCACTTCGTAAAAAGAACGTCGACTAAAAGTCGAAGACAAACTTTCTTTCAATAAAGAAAAACTACAGAGAATTTTCCTCTTGAGAGTACCGAAGCGTGAAATGTTCCCACGACGGCGAAGATTTTCCAAAGTATTCAAAAATAAAATTCGAAACTTTTTGAACGGTGGAAATTTATCGAATAGAAGAGTCGCTTAAGGATTTTAGATAGTGTTTACACGAAAAATTCTTCTGTCTCAAAGACGTACCAAAACTTGAGACATATACTCGACGAGCGAGAGTGGGGGACGACGGGTATACGATACCGCGGTTGGGCGCCTACTGGCATTCAACTTTGGCCAAAGCGCCACGGCTAATATGCTGGGGAAAGTTCAAAGGGGAAGTTGCGCCCGGAAAACACGGGTGCACACTAGAGCCACCTGTTGGGCTGGGCATGGAGGGCAGAGGGCAGAGGGCAGAGGGCAGAGGACAGAGGACACAGGGCACGGGATGTCTGTGGCGAGCCCTACCAGGAGAAACGTGCCCAAATATTATGCAAACAGTGACAGATCATGTCGGTATTTTACACAAACTTATAAATAATACTTACAGTTTTATTTTTTACCGAGCGAGTTTTTTGTAGAAACTGTATTCTTGAAATGGTTATCAGAAATTCTAATATAACTTACCTTGCTTATATCGGTACGGTAGAGCATAATATTATAAAGTTCTCGACTGAAAATCAGTTTTAAAATAGAAATAAAAACTATCGATATGTGGATGTAGAATAAGGTGTATAATTTATATTATAATATTATAATGTATAATAAAAAACATACATATAAAGCAAATAATATAGTAGGGAAAAAATATTAAATGTAAATAATAATTATTTAACAAATAATTATAAGCAATAATTAGTCGCCTGAAATATCAATACAAATTGAAAATATCTCCCGAGTAAAAATAAATGCCGCCAACGGGAAGAATTTTTCTCGGGAGATATTTTCAATTTGTATTGATATTTCAGGCGACTAATTATTGCTAATAATTATTTGTTATCCTTTATGCTATGTTTAAAACCTTGTCTTATAAACATTAGTTTATCATTAAAAATTATTATTATTTATTTTATCCTTGCTGGCTAAATTTATTTTTGGTGCTGAACCCGTTTGATTTTCATATTTTTAAAATTATTTTTCATCGCTGAAATTTGAACCCGTGACATCTGTATTATAGCAGTAATGATGAGATAAATTTCCTTTAAATAGACTGTAGAAGAAGGTAGCGTAAAAATTGATTTGCTCGCATACATTTCCATCGAATACCTGATTTGGAGCTAAAAATAACACTTCAAATTAATTATTAATTGCTTTGTGTTTAATTTGGTTTATAATGTAATACAAGTATTTTTGTTTTTTTATGTGACATTATTATTATTATTTTGACAGCTGTTTCGGCGTTCCAGCCCATTTACAAACTTTTGTGTAAACATTACAGTTTGTAGCTGTCACAAAAATAAATAAACTATGTGAATATTGCACAGGAGTCCCAAATGCTCCCAACCGTCTGGAGCCAGTGAGACTATGGCATCCCCAACTGGGGTATGTAGTGAGGCTGAAGGGTGGTGGGGAGGGGAAGGAGATTGGGAGGAGAGAGGTGGGGGAGTACCTGGCTATTCAGATCTGGTCACCAAACACGGCTGAAAACATTTCAAGCAACGTTTCAATTCTGAATGGTGGTCTTACACTAGGGCGATACTGAACTAGAATTTTAACTGTGAAATTTGATGAATTCTCTCATTTAAGTAGGATCTCTTCAATATCCGCATTAATGCCCGTCTTCAACGACAAATAACCGGGTGATGATATATATTACAGTTACCATGATTTTAGGTACCTACACTATGCAGACACGAAATATCAAAATATTAAAAATTTCTAAACTGTTTTGGCATCGTAGCTTTTCTGAACCGTGGGGAGGGCAGTGCAATCCAACGCATTCCATAGTATACATTCGTATGTATAGACACAAATACAATAGATACACTAAAACACTAAAGGACTCCACAACTACCAACAATGGTAAATTGCATAAATATTATTCAAACACCAAACGTTCATTGTTTAGTTCTCTCTAAATGGATTCAATGAATAATTTATTATGGATACAGGTGCAGAATGGGAACTTCGAGTGCGCAGTTGATTTAAATGGGTAAGTACTTTGGAAAAGCAATTCGAAACAATAATAGAAATACATGAAACAGGTACACTTAGAGAAAAATCAGCTTTCGTGAATTTTATACATGATACAACAGAAACCATGTTTGTACTCAGGTATTACCGGATAACATGGTGGGTGGTCAAAGCTTTTTTTTCAATTTGGATAGGTAGTCAGAAATACCAACTTGTAAAGTAAAAAAAATGTCATAATGTTTTTGGCATATAACATAGCGTATAATATCCTCCAGCCACCAGGTGGATATCTCCATGAAAATGAACAAATATTCCATACTGCGCTTTTGGCAAATAACGTATAGTGTGTAACATCCTCCAACAACTGGGTTAAAATAATGATACCTACCATTCAAATGAACAAATTTTGCAAACTGCGCTTTTGGCAAATAACATATAGCGTGTAACATCCTCCAACATCTAGGTTAAAATAATGATACATGATACACGTAAATGAACAAATATTCCATATTGCGCTTTTGGCAAATAACATATAACGTGTAACATTCTCCAACCACTGGGTTAAAATAATGATACCTACCATTCAAATGAACAAATATTCCAAACTGCGCTTTTGGCAAATAACATCCTCCAACAACTAGGTAAAAATAATGATACATGTAAATGAACAAATATTACATACTGCGCTTTTGGCAACATATAGCATGTGACATCTTCCAAAAACTAGGTGAAAATGATGATACCTACCATGAAAATTAAAAATATTCCATACTGCTTTTGGCAACATATAGCGTGGCGTATAACATCCTCCAACAACCACGTTAAAATAATGATACCTACCATGCAAATGAAAAATATTCCATCCTGTTTTTGGCAACATATAGCGTGTAACATCCTCCAACAACCAGGTTAAAATAATAATACCTACCATGCAAAAAAAAAGGAAGGCACCGAATTTCCGTGCCTAGTCGAAGCGACGCGATGGGTCCCCAATTAATAATCCTCTTAAATTAATGTAAAGTGGTGAACAAAAATGCTAAATAATTAAAGAACAGTTTTAAGATGGTAAAATTTCCCTAGTGAGGATCTTAATTTATTGTAAAGGTTGTCTCAGAATGTTTTTAATTTTTGATACATCAAAATATAACACCCTAATGGATTCAAACTCGTTTTAATTACTGTTAAATTACAGAGCAGTTTTGATTTTTTATTCATAAAAAACGACCATTTGTAAATGAGCACCATCCACTTCTTTACACTCATTTAGCCTGGAATTAATTTTTAATTGATTAGCGAGTGATCGCTGGATCATTGCTCTTAAAATTGGATTGATTTTTTTGTGATTTTCATTTTAAGAAGCTCCATCGGAAAAAAGGTGGGACTCCTCGGAGGCCAGTTGACATCTCGGCGACTAATTACTCTTTCGGAGAATAAATCGTGAGGATCAGCTAACGAGTCATTTGTTACATGCGAGGTGGCTCCACATTGCTGGAAAAATGTGTTGCGGTTGTAGCCAATTTGATTTTGCATTTCTGGAGCCAACCAAAAGTCCGGATCATATGGCAATATCGATCGGAACGAAAAACATTCTGAGACACCCGTTATATATAATTTCTATGTAGACGAAGTTTACATCTATTGTCAGATTCTCTATGCCCTGATCTGAGGTAAGACCTATTATATGGGCATGTATATTGGTACAATTTACTATGTATTCTGTATAATTATGCTCCTTATTCCTTCTTAATGAAGACAAAGGGTAGACCTGCACACAATTTGGTGATGTGACATCTTTGCATGACCACATTTTTGAAAATACTGTATTATCTACGTCTAAAATTACAAAATAGCAATAACACTACACAAAAGTTTCGTCTGTGACGAAATTGTTATTGCTGCACAGTGCTGCGGTCAAAAACAAGGAAATAGCAAAAAAAATCTAAGAAATAATCACAGGTAACGATGAACAAGGCCATTAGACAAGATAGGTTCTATAATAATTGGAAAAGCGCAATCTTAATCAGTTGTTTTGCAAAGCTCAGAGTGTGAGCATCAATAATAAATAACCAATTTTTCTACTAACTAAAGTACGTATATGTAACTTTATATTAGGGTCTAACATAAACATCTCTTTTGATAAATATTATATTTTTAGGAACGTTTCATAACATGATAAAAGTTTTCAGTCTATTATTGTTATTTTTGATTAGGATAGGTAATATAGATTTTTTAAATAAAAAAATAATGATTTTTAAATCAGTAAACCACAACGTTTTAGTTAAATATTTCAATGTGCAAGTTAGTCATTTGAAAATAATTCGTCGTCTGTTCTTCTAAAAATTTATTTTGATTTTGTTATTAAGTATCAATTTTGAAATACCTTCATGGTACGCTATATAATATACTTCCGTATTATCAAACTTATCACAACAACAAAAACATTTATAAATATTCAGAATTCATATTCCATATTTAAAACACAAGTGGTCAGAGGCGTCGACAGCTTCCAAGCTAAAGGGGGCAGCTTAATTTTTTTATAGAGCTTACAAACATTTACATAGAAGCTGACATGTGCGCGGGGTTGCCCTGTTATGAACAGGGCCATCTTAAGCTATATGTATAGCTTTAAGTTACTAGTTAAAAGTCTTAGTTGTAAATCACTCGACATTAATCTTAGTTATAAGCTACTAGTTATAAATCACTAGCTATTAAACTTAGTTATAAGCCACAAGTAATAAGTTGTAAGTCTTAGTCATAGGAGTACATTAAATATATAAACTAAGCTGTTAAGCGCCATTGGGGTGATTTTCTCACGAAAACGGCGCTATCCAATAATAATTATTATTATTACCAATGGGCGTAATTTTGGGTGCCTGCAGAAAAACACCAAACCACATTTCTTCCATAATTTAATTGAAGTGTGTAACACATTTACGTATGAAAATATTTTTTTGAAATTGGAAAGGTCAAATAAATATTAAATATACTATTTTTTTTAAATTTTTAAATTATCTACATACATATAAAAAAAATACTTCGAAAAGAATTGCGAATATCAAATTGGTTTATATTCTTTATTAACCTTGGAGCCTGTGGAACTATGTCATCCCCAACTGGAGTAAGTGACAAGAGGGAAGGGAGTGAAAATTTTGTTATAACTTTTAAAAAAACACAACAATTTTTTTTCCATTTTATCCCCAATTAGGGTATGTATATGGAGTAAGTTAAAGCAGTATAATATGAATTATTGCCTTCACACATACACGAAAAAAGCGCCGCTGGCGAAAAACTTTCTAAACTAACAAAAACTACCGATTTATATTTTTTGGAGAGTCGGAGTTCCTATCGGGGCCTCCTGTGTGAAGTTAATGTTAAAAAATAAAATAAAAATCAATACATCTATTTTTATTATTAGATGTATTTAAATATATATTTTTTGGTTTGACTGTAGATTGAACCTTCTTACCCAGGGACTGAGCCAACCACGCTAAAACAGAGCCAAATCCCTATTGGGTATGACCTTTATTTTTTACTGGGAGATCCCAGGGAGGATATTCTCCATTTGTTACAAAAAGGGAAGATAATATATTATTATTTCGTATATTAATTGCTGTAATGTCATCCAATTCAGCGAAATACGTATATGTCCGCGTGTGTTATGTATTGATAGAATGCATTGTCATCGACGAGTCTATTTGCCGAGTTTCAGCTCGATCGGATGTCGGGAAGTGGGTTTTTTCCACTATCAAGATTCCACTTCTTTCAATAAATTCGTCCAAGAAAACAAAACTGAAATTGAAATAGAAAATGAAAATAACAGATTTGTGGTTTTGGCGTCAGTTATAAACGCCTTTTTCCTTAATGTTTAGGAGGGTAATGATGTTTTAAAAAGAGAACACTAACAGAGTAGTAGGTACTTTCAGTATCGCCCTCGCGAAAGCCACAACTCAGAATCGAAACGATGCTTGAAATGGCTTTAGCCAATTTTAAAATAAAAATAAAACACGTTGCTCTAATTGTAGGTACAGAAATGAATTCCGTGAATACGGTAAAATATTTTGGATATATTAAATGGATTAATATTATTATAGATAGCCAACTTAAATGAACAAATCACAAACAAAAGCTTGTCAGTGAACTGAGATACAGAAAACACAGAATTTTTTTTAGAAGGCAATCGGGTTATTTTATAAAATAATTTATTGTAGGTTCGTTTGTAAGTAGGTACGATGAATGACTGTAATTTAAAATCAGTTGGTAATAATAATACCCCTCTATGTAGGTAATATTATTAACAAAAATACGAAAAAAAATTTATTCGATAATCCGAGTTACAAAATTCAAAGCTCGACCGGTTTATAAAAGGTAGAAAGCTGTTTATTGCCAGTAACTGCTTTACCGTCTCGACGCTCGAACATTTCGTAGTTTCTCAAAGCGCGCTAGGTGTCGATAGTGGGCCGTCGGCCGTCAGCTGTCTGGCGACACTAGCGCTGCGGCGGATTCATGGGTCGATTTATCAAACAAACATGGCGGGCGGCTATAGTAGTGACGATTCGTACGAACAAATTACACCAAAACAATCGCGATCATTGAAAAAGGATCAAAGGAATACATCCAATAATCCCTCACCTAATACGCCAAGTTCCGGAAAACACACCAAAGACAAAAATTCACCAGGTACGCAAGTAGAAGACTAAATTATAGTAAATGTTTGATAGGTTATGGAATCGGTTTATATGACGTCAACGCATTTTTGGAAAATATTACAGTGACCTAATTTAAAAAATCTTTTCTATTGACATTTAACCGTGTAAAACTATACAACAGTTGTGACTGTCAACTAATGGTTTCTATTTTATTTCAGGTACAGATACTTTTAGTATCCCAGAAATATTATGCGAATGTCAACAAAAATGTACAGAAAGAGTAACAGCGCCGCTCATACAAAAAGTGTGCATGTACTTCAAGGCATTACCAAACCGCAACCGACAGTACGTTTATTTGTCAAAAGTCATTCAGATAAAAGTGAAACAAATTACGGGTGACGAAAAAACAACCAAGGGAAAGCCGTTTAGGAAAATGGGCTACAGATACTTTATTCCTATATTGACAGACGATGACATGAAGAGACAAATTGATGAAAGAAAAGTCGAAGAAGAAAAGCTGAAGGTCGCGGGTGAAAAAGAAAAACAGGGAACTGCCGATGAATTAATGTCTCCCGAAAAGTCTGACGACTCGCTTAACTTGGATGACTTTCCCGACTGGGATCATATCGAAGTTTGTCTTAACGCATTCACAGCCATACACATCATCAGCGAAAAGAGGGTGACTATCGCAAGAGCGACTCAGAAACTACAAACGGTGATGAAATGCAGTAAGCCCTTCATGAGCTACACGCATGCATTGGCAGGTACTGGCATGTACACGGCTGACTCCCTCCACGCGCCCATCAAGAAGAAGTTGAGGCTAGAAGACACCCTGAGTGAAGAGAACGGGAAGAAGTGCAGTTCCGAGACGGACATCTGCAGACTGGCGGCTGAGTGGCTGGCCAAACAAGCGGCCGAGGCTGACAAGCCTTCCTTCGCCATCAACCCCAAGACTCTGCTGCCCGAGGGACTGGTGCTGCCCGCCTCCGTCACCTGCCAGCCCATCTTCCCGAGGGACTCCACCCACGGCCACGTGGTCAGGGACCACAACAGGGACATTGACATCGTCAACAACTTCTTCGCCCACCAGCTCTGGAAGCCGGAATACATAGGGGGAGTGCCTTAGAATATAATCCAACACAAAAGCTTCATTCCTAAAACTAACCGAAATATATTTTTTACATTCTCATATAAATTATTCCATGTTTAGTGATTGGGTTTCTTACTTCTGTGAATTTACTCGGATAAAGAATTTATAAGTGACGTCAGTTTCTTAAAAAATATATCGAGTTCGCCGGATCTCTAAATTTCGCACATTATTAACTATTTATTAAAGAAAATATGTAAATAATGATAAAAAGAACCATCGCAGGGTATTTGTGAAAAACAAATTCTCGCTTACAAAATTACGAGGTTCGCAGAGAATAAAATTCATTCTGTAGTTTTCATAATTTCGATCCAAGATCGTTATCTACAAACTTAACTTAGTAACAAATTATAACTCTTATTTATTCCAACACTTGAAAATATTCCATGTCATAATGTCTAGTTCTAAGTTAGCGTGAATGAATAATATTCGGAGGTTACTGGCTGTAGACACGTTCAAACGAAAGTAAAAAGGCCCAGTTTTTTTCTACGACATTTGCAAGAAAAGATTGTGTTATTTTTTTTTACTTTCGTCAGAATGGGACTTATGTGGTATTATAAATTAAACGTCCCTGCGTCGGCAGTGCACAAAAAATAAAATGATATTTATATAGATTGGTGTACCCATGTTTGTGTATTGAATGAAATAAGTGCGTAATTCTTACAATAATAATAATGTTATTAATTATTTTACAAGCAATAATTATTCGCCTGAAACACTCATCCACATTGAAAAATCTCCTGATAAAAGATACATGACGCCAACGGGACTCGAACCCGTGTCCCTTCGATTTCCGGTCGACAGCTCTGACCACTGAGCTATGGCGGCTTATCTCTTATCCGCGAAATAATTCAATATATACTAGTGTTTCATTCAACAATTACTGCTTGTTACATTTTTTCACCTGAAAACAACCAACTTTATTTTATATGAGAAAGGCATTGTAAGTGCTAACTCTCTCACTAGATGGCGTCGAGACAAATTGTCTACATTTTTAGGTGAAATACTTGAACTTGTCAAATATTAATTATTATTTTTTTGGTAAACTAACGTTTAAGACAAGATTTTTTATGCATAGCACAAAGAGTAACAATTATTTTACAAGCAATAATTATTCGCCTGAAACACTCATCCACATTGAAAAATCTCCTGATAAAAGATACATGACGCCAACGGGACTCGAACCCGTGTCCCTTCGATTTCCGGTCGACAGCTCTGACCACTGAGCTATGGCGGCTTATCTCTTATCCGCGAAATAATTCAATATATACTAGTGTTTCATTCAACAATTACTGCTTGTTACATTTTTTCACCTGAAAACAACCAACTTTATTTTATATGAGAAAGGCATTGTAAGTGCTAACTCTCTCACTAGATGGCGTCGAGACAAATTGTCTACATTTTTAGGTGAAATACTTGAACTTGTCAAATATTAATTATTATTTTTTTGGTAAACTAACGTTTAAGACAAGATTTTTTATGCATAGCACAAAGAGTAACAATTATTTTACAAGCAATAATTATTCGCCTGAAACACTCATCCACATTGAAAAATCTCCTGATAAAAGATACATGACGCCAACGGGACTCGAACCCGTGTCCCTTCGAGTCCCGTTGGCGTCATGTATCTTTTATCAGGAGATTTTTCAATGTGGATGAGTGTTTCAGGCGAATAATTATTGCTTGTAAAATAATTGTTACTCTTTGTGCTATGCATAAAAAATCTTGTCTTAAACGTTAGTTTACCAAAAAAATAATAATTAATATTTGACAAGTTCAAGTATTTCACCTAAAAATGTAGACAATTTGTCTCGACGCCATCTAGTGAGAGAGTTAGCACTTACAATGCCTTTCTCATATAAAATAAAGTTGGTTGTTTTCAGGTGAAAAAATGTAACAAGCAGTAATTGTTGAATGAAACACTAGTATATATTGAATTATTTCGCGGATAAGAGATAAGCCGCCATAGCTCAGTGGTCAGAGCTGTCGACCGGAAATCGAAGGGACACGGGTTCGAGTCCCGTTGGCGTCATGTATCTTTTATCAGGAGATTTTTCAATGTGGATGAGTGTTTCAGGCGAATAATTATTGCTTGTAAAATAATTGTTACTCTTTGTGCTATGCATAAAAAATCTTGTCTTAAACGTTAGTTTACCAAAAAAATAATAATTAATAATGTTATTGAATCATTTCCTGAATGCACTTTCCGACCATTTTAAACTAATAGTTTTTTTTAGTTGAATATCGCTGATACCTGATACCCAAATCTACTGTGTGATAGTAAGTAGTTTTATTTATTTGACTAGGTTTAGTGTAATTTGACTATGGAGGAGAAACTGGGTCTAGTTAAATGATTGAAATATCTATGAACAAAATAATATTGACGATTTAAATAAGTAATATGTTAGGCGATTCTATTGCGTAGTAGCGAATGTGAGGCATAGTCTATTTTTATGTAATATTGTATTTTTATGCCAAATCCCAAATATACACTTCGATTATTGTACGTTAAACCTAAATTTTTGTATTTTAATAAAGAAAATATTGAAGTAAACACTTTTTAATTCCAGCCTTGAATCCTAGCAGACGAAATAAGGTTCGTCTTGGCAGAGGTGATTATGTACAGTGAAATGAGATTACGAGTACCGAGTAGGTACGCAGTGTGTATATGTATTATGAGAGAAAATGCTCAGAATAATACGTTTTTAGAAGAATTATTGAGTCAGATTTTTTGGCGACATTCGTTATGTGCAGATTAAAATTCCGAATCTGGCACATAAAAATATAGATATTCAAATTTACATGGGTTTTATCACATAGCAAATTTAAATAAATATAGCATATTTGAACCTCGGTCGTGGTAGATGCTATCAATGTGAGGGAAGAGCCACGATTCAGATTCAAAATGTTGCTTGAAATTGCTTTACCTTATGTTTATGACAGAATTAAACAGCCAAGTTTTTTCCAGGCTTATTCTTCCCCTCTCCGACTTCAACCTCACAACATTTTATAAAATGGGGATGCCATAGTTCCACTGCCTCCGAGCAGTTGTAAGTTCGGACTCTTGAGCGGTGACACAAAAAATTACAGTGAATTACAAAGAGAGGATATGTTTACATTAGCCACACACATGAGGCCCTGGGGAAAAAAAATCTCTCAGGGCCTTTGTCATATTTGGGGATGCTGTGCGAAAGGTTTTTTTAAAGAGAGGAATATCTGGGAAGGAAAAGGGTATGAGGGGTGGGTCCAAGAGTGACGGACGTTTGAATTCATCTCTCCTACTGCAGTGCAAGTCGATGGGGTCGAGAAGGTCGTGCTGGAGAGGTAAAAGGATCTCCCTCAACCACTCTCCAAATTCGGCCTGCCACACAGTGGGCAGACGCAGAATGTCAGAAGATAATAATGTGACAGGCAAATAATAGATGGAAGGAATAGAGAATGTCCCAGGAAGACATACAATCAACTAATTAAAATTATATTGGTATTGTGGTTCATGACAAGCGTAGAAATAATAAACTAGCGTGTATACATGTTAATGAAGCAAAGGAGCTTGTGCCAGAACAGCTACATAACGTGTAGCAGTATATTTCAGTTTACCCTTACGGGAAAACGTTATGCTGATTAGTAAGTAAATAGCAAGTTGCGCATTCGCATTAATTTTTTAGAGTACCTGTGTATTTTAAAAACGTGATGAATTTCGTTTTATTTAATTCAACAATCCGACGGTAAACAAAAATGGGAGTGCTTTTCCAAAACAAATTTTATGGTGAAATAACAATATCGTCAAACAATATTTACTTGAACTTAATCAACCTCTTGCAGAGGATTCTCAAACGTTTTCAAACTATTTTTCCAGAAAGTTTATATTCAAGAGGAATAAAAACCTCTCTTTACAGATAACCTATAAATCAAATCACCTAATTTAATTTTAATTTCACTCAATATCTATTACAATAGAGTTGGGTAAGACATTTTTCATAAACGTCTTTTATAAGTGTTACCACGCGAGTCCTTATGCCAAGAGCCGGTGGGAAAATACCCCCTAATTGGAAAATGATGAGAGGAAACAAGGAAATAAAATTGAAGTGAAGGTAAAGAGGAAGCTAGAGAAGTACCTACCCAGCCAAATGTAAGTAGCTGGTAGACATTCTACATAAGTAGGTATAACCTTGGTTAAAGACCACATTCAGAATAGAAAGACAAACATTACCGAGTTACAAATAACCTGACAATATTTTAAATACTCCTACTACCACCGCAGTAAGCGGAAAATGTCGCTTGTGTTGTGATGGAGGACTTAGCCAGCCGAGGAATTTAACGCACGACGCCTTGGTGGGACCCAAACGCGATGACAACTCAGCCACTGACCGGTCAACCTGTTTAGTGATCATGTATGAATACCCAGGTCATTCTCAACCTGTTCTTTCCTAAGTCCTTTCCCTAAGCATTCCCTGCATTCTCACAGCATATTCCAATATTGGGGATACCATACTGGAGCCGTTTTTATGCGGTATTCAAATTTTTTTTAAACTATACGCATACCGCAGAGACCTCCGTTCTAACCTTTCCCTCTTTCAATAACGACAGTAAACGACACACGTGACAGAAAGAGAGGTTAAAACCGCTGTCGATGCAATACGTTTTGATTTTACGCGAGGGCGATAATGATAGTATATTCCACTAAACACGAGTTCCGCATTTACATGTTTCTTATCATACGATTAGGACATCTAAACTTCTAAGCTACTTCTAACTCACAGCATTGCACAGAAAACCCTAGAAGTATTTTCTATACCGAGTTGAAAGAAAACTGAAGTTGCCAATTTACATAGGATCTTTCAATCCGGGCCTCAGACAGGCCAATGAAATGGATTATATGTTCAAGAAAATATTCGATATTTAAAAATGTTTGAAGAATTTCACACGAAGTGATAAAATTGGGCATTACCTTAATTCGGGCATACAAGCCCTCAATTTCTACCGGCTTTATCTCCAGTCCTTCAAATGATCGAAAAAAAATAGTTGTTATTTTGTGTGCTTTTGTGATATGATTTTATAAAGAGTAAGATTAAATATTCTTGAAAACTAGGCACATTATTTACTTACATGTTATTGTTGGTAGATATAGTGTATATATTTATTATTTATAGTATACATAGTCTATTCACGATGTTATCAAAATACTCTTTAATGTAAATTGAATTTGGATGGTAAAACGTGATATTAAATAAATTAATGGCCGCATTTCAATGAAATAACGGGGCATATGAGTATTTACCATTTAGTTTTTATAGTAAGTCTCAGATTTGTATCAGAAAAATGTTATGACTGGGCTTTATAAGAAGTACTTTAATTTTCGTTGCTAAAAATCATCGTTTATAACTCGCAAATCGAACTAATTAATATATGGTGAAAAGTTTTGTTTAATATTAAGCAATTAATTTCTATAAAACTGTTGAGAAAAAAATCCTACCAGCAATAAATAGATTGTAATTGTCAAGAAAATATTAATGAAAATGGTAGAACCTGCAGACAAGTTGTTTTTTTTTTTTTTAATTTAATATTTGAAAAAAATATTTTTTTACATAGATAAAGTATACAGGATATAAACAAGATATAAAACAATACAAATTAAAGTAGCCTTTCCTCACCATAAAGAGACAATGCTCTTGTGTTTGGTTTAGTTATGTGTGACTACTTTTTGTTATTTCTACAATTCTTGTAATATCGATTTATAATAAAAATAATAATTTTTTTTTTAATTACCTCCCTTCTTTTTATCGCAATGAGACAGCAAGCTGAAAATAGTTGCGGAGACCAAGAAATTTCAGACCAAAATCTTTCCTTATTTCATAACACCAGAGCTTACCGTTCCAGTCAATAGTGGATTATTTCCTGATTTATATTGGCATAGAAATGTCATTGAAAATGAGAGCTAAGAAAGATCTAAAAAAGGTATTTATTATATGACATATTGCAAAATACATAATATTATTCATTCAAATTCATCGGAGATGTTCCCTTGAATGTTGACGGGTACAAACAAGCTAGGTCTTAGGTAAACTTAATTTAGCAAATATAGACGACTACGACAAAATCAGATATCCATAATGATTTATCAAATATATAAACTTCTCGACATTCAGGTAAAATACCCTCCGATGGCAAAATAATTATTACCTACGAACCTGTCTGCGGAAAACTTTTCTGGCAGCGAAAATATCATTAAATGCACGAAGGGTTATATTTATTCGACAGATATATTTCCTTAAGTCTTTTATACGTGCTAGAAGGAAAGTGTCTTAGGACGGGTTGTTTCGGAGAATCTGAACAATTCACCAAATTTCAACGTTCATTTTCAAGTTCTGTGAAAGATTTTTTCAAGTTCTGTTTTTATTTCAGTTTTGTCAAGCAACTAGCCTACAATGATATAAAAACAGAACTTGAATAAGTCTTTCACAGAACCCGAAAATGAACGTTGAAATTTGATGAATTCTTCAAATTCTCCGAAACAACCCGTCCTTAGTGATAGAGTGTCGAGTTTGTGATAAACGATGAGATTGATATAAATAATCACGTTTTGGCATCCTTGCCTATTCGGAATTCGTGGAATCAACTGGATCCAATAAATCTTATGGAATTTGTCCTTTACCCGGTTCGACTAAACATTTCAACTAAGACCGAAATGGAATTAGCTATGATTCATGCATGGAAACCGTAGGCACGGCATCAATATATGTATCTGAATTTATCTCTGTGTACAGTTGGATGTAGAAATATAAGAGCGCTGACAAAGTTCAAATTATGTATAACATGTATTATTATCTTCTACAAGTCAAATATGCAATAGTTCAATATGAGACCACAAAATACTAACTTGTCTTTCGAATTTCTGTTCGGTCATTACATTTTTGGTAATCTGACAAAAGTATGAATTATTTGCTTGCAGGTGACTGTATTTAAGATAATTCTAAGTAAGCAGACTCTGTGAGAGAGGCGTGGGATAAGGCAAGTAATTTTCCTCGTAGCTCAATCAGTCAAATTAGACGTAATCGTATTCATGTTTAGTTATCGAATTAATGCTGCCACAGCAACTGTTTAAATGCTGAATTATCTCGTCAGATTTTTCATAACTACCTATAGGGATAATAGAACAAATTAATTTACACATCATCTGGAGCAGAACATTTAAGGTAGGCTTCAATTTCTCTCAAAATCTATATTTGATTATTATTATAAATATACGTAACATGGATTAGAGACTGATTACTTTTACCGACACAGTTAAATAATTGCCATCATAGAAGATGACGAGTGTTCTACGATAAACGTCAAAAACACGTGGCAAAAACATAATGCCCGATAACACCAAACCCAGAAAACAGACAAGCAAACAAACGTTTTCGGGAAACCCACTAAAAACGCCAATTAGAAATGGGTACACTTTATGACTGTTTTACGATGTTTAACTACGTTCAATACAGATAAGACCACGGATATGACCGATTACAAGAAATATTCAGAAAAAAACTCAGATATTTTACGGAATTTGTCTACTATAGGGCTAGTTTCAATAAAACAACAACAACCTAAAAATAGATATTAAAAAAAAATCAAAACTTACCCGCATTACGAGCATGCCAATTTGAACGATTCACAAAAAAATGTTTTTTAAAACTTTGTGTAGAAATATCAATACGACAGAGCAGCACGCGTCAGCAACAAACAGCAATAATACCGCTTAAACTCGTAAAAATGATGGCGCGAGAATCTTCTATGTAAAACGACCCTTAGAAAAAGGCGCCGCAAAAGAAAACAGAAAAAGGACAACTCTTATTGTCCAATTTCGTTACGCGGTAACGTAGAATATTCAATGTCAATGGCAAGCGTAAAGACTCGCGCGACACTTAGCTGCTGAAATTGTAACGCGGCCTTCGGGAAGAAAAGTTGGAGCTTTGATCACTTGACACGTTGGATATCAGAGACGATGTATGATCCCAAAAAGGAATACAAAAGTCTGTCTTTGATGAGTGTTTGAAGGTGAATCGGCTCTAGTTGGAGACGTTGGGTGCGCGGGTGCTGCCGAGTGCGGCCGAGCCGGGTTACTGAATGGTTTGCCTACCGAATGCTGGATTGGGGTAGGGAACGTAAGGGTGGTTCTGGCGCGCCACTAGGCGAAAATCCGACCGAATTTTCGGAGGCCTTGCATACTTAAGTCCAAGGTTATGCAATTAATCGCCCAACAGTCGCTAGCCTGGATTTCGAAGCCGAAAAAACGAATAAATTAAAAGGCACTATTACCTAATGTTTATTTACCGACTAAAAATTATTATATGAAGCAAAATAAATGACCAATAAACTGTGTAATAATCGTTTCATGCTTCCGATAGATAAGCAGTCGTAAATAGTGTATTACCACGATTAGACTTCTGTTTTCGTTAGGTAAACGAGAATAAGCCAAAAATATTGTGAGCATTGCTGATAATAAATGTCAAAACATTGGAAAATAATATCTATTATCTACTAAAGAAAAATTATTGTCTTTTCAAAAACATGGAATGATTTCAATTTAGTAATCTAAATTTAAACTTTACACGGAATTCGTGCATTCGTCAAATTATTTTAATACAACACAAATTTTCTGTAGATTCCGAGAATGTCAGAAAATACTAAAAGAAAAGACATTGGAAAAATGTTAACAAACAGAATGATAAAACCCATTATTTTTGCAAATATGAAAAAATTTCCCGGTGGTTGAACAAAGGTGAAAGGCTTTGTAAGAACTCTAAGCGTGTGTTGGTCCCACCCACCCCTCCCTACCACGCCCACACCCCCGACGTGGCAATGACGTCACGCCGAAAAAGGACGCGCGCAGGCGGCCAGCCGTGAGAAGAAAGCGAGGCGAGTGATTTCCCGCTGCGTAAGTACCGAGCCAAAGCTCACGCCAGACCACGGCTTATACCAAACTTCGCCGAAATAAATATCTCCAATTATAATACAAGTCTGCGATTTATTGTGTGGAAATTATAAGCAATTAGCCGATTCTGAAAGGTGTTAGGGCGGTACAGAAAGTGTCTACTCTTGATTTTTAATATTTTTTATGTGAAAATCGCACATGGGTCACAACTGCTTCCTGCTAACTGGAGCCACTGAGACTATGATATCCCTAATTGGGTATGTTATGAGGCTGAAGAGTAGAGGAATGAGAAGGGGGAGTACCTGGCTATTCAGATCTGATCACCAAACACAGCTAAAGCCATTTCAAGCAACGTTTCAATTCTGAATGCTGCTCTTTCACCAGAGCCATACTGAGAGTATCTACCACTCTAGAACGTGCCGGTAGTAAACTATATACTAGTTTATCGAATTAAATTCGTAGTCGAGTACCTTACCCCTTGATCTCGGAGGCCGTCAAACGTTATTGGCGTTACAAGTATGCGTCGACGGCAGTAAGATTTTTTCAATAAGACGTACTACCCAAGGTTATTTTCAAAAGCAGAAATTGTGTTTCAACATAAATAATAATAATTACTCAAATAATTGATATCATTTGTCTATGACTTCGACTTTGCTAACATATAAAAGTAATTGATTCTTTTTTTGGCGTGATAAATATCATTTTTAAACAATTTGCAAAGAGAAAAATTACTAATTTAAAAATTAGAGAAAAATTACTTAAAAATAAGACTAATTTATTAAGAATCTAAGGTTAAAAACGGGATTGCATGCCCTTTTAATGCCAACGAATGAATTGATAGGTTACCTGACAAACTTTTAATTAAAAAAACATTGTATTATTATGATGTCGGAACACGTTCGACATTTTTCTAATTTTTGCACTTGACCAAATTAATTTCCAAGTTTATTGTAAAATGTTTAAGTACAAGACATAAAATAAGAATTAATCTAAGAAGTGTAATGATTTAGAAATTTTTGCGGATTCACGGTCGTTTTTGCTCATTGTATGTTTTGTGGATGTTATTATATCTTATGTTTGTAGAATGATTAATTGTATCACATTAAAATAATTTAAAATTGCAAAAAAACGTATTCATAAAAATCTTAACATATTCGCATTTCGTCATTATTTATTGTCAAGGCAAACGTAGGTGCATGAACACGTATTCCGATATTATTACGAATTTACTAAAAATGTATCAGGAAACGGCATGCAATCCCGTTTTTGAACCGGATTACCAATAATTTGAACAGATTTTTAATAAAATATCAATGCTATTTTTCTCCGTGCAATAGTTGATTACAATTCGTGACTTTCGTACTTACTGATTTAAAAAAAATTCTTCTCATTTCCCTAGACAAATACTTCCCGATTTAAAAATTTTCTCTTCACCTTTTCACACACTTTCTTCTTATTTAGTATTTTTTATTATTATTACTCATACCTACACATTAGTGAGGGTTAAAAAGAATAATTTTCATCCCAGGCGAATTTACCAAAAAAAAATTAAGAACATAAGTAATAGGTACATTAACAATGAATAATTTAATATTTAGTACCTTACGTCTTGTAATAAAATGTTCTATGAATGTCCAAAAAATAAATAAAATCAGCTTTCCGTGGAAGTCTGAATTAATTTCTGATGGCTTTGTTTTGCACTCGGGGTTATTTAAGGATTTTCGGATTTAGCAGAAATATGATTTATGTGAATTTACCATAGATAAAATGTAGCGATTATTATTAAGTTTGTATTTAATAATTAGAATAGAGATATTTTTTCTTATCATAAGTCCCACTTTTAACTAAGATCTATAATATGTAGTTGCTCTTCAAAATTATCTCAAATTGCTATAATATCAATAAATGTGAGTAATGATTTTTTTAAACATTTTTGAATGAAACTATAACTTATTAGTTATCCTTATTGTATGTTGAATAAACATTTATTGTGTACTAGCTGGCGTGTACCCGGCGTTGCTGACGGTTACCTTTAGGAGATAGATATATACCATCGCAGACGTTTATGTAGGCCTTTTCAAAATATGCAATTTCTTAGTACATTATTTTGATGTATATCGATGTAACCGCCCGAAAATATTTTTTTTACGTCTTGTTACCGCGGCTTTCTTTTTCTTTTCTTTCTTGTTAATTTCTTTCTTCGCCGTTCGCACGTTTCTTGAAAACGGCCATACGTTCGTCGCCATCCAGCAGGTCTTCCGGCTGCAATTTGCGACTTCGTCCTGTTGGGCTACCCGAAGGAAAATGTTTTCAAACATCGACCTCACACCTTAGAAGAATTCAAGGATCGACTTCGGGAGGAAATCTCCACTATACCCGTCGAGACGTGCAAAAATCAATGTATCGCTTGCTGGGGGCCATCATCTTTCTGATGTCATCTTCAGGACTTGATGCATAAAACGGCATGATGTACAAAATAAAATAAACCCCATTTCTAAGTAAATTACGCCGTTCTTTAATAGCCCTTAAAAACTGCACTGTCTGTTTTGCTGTATTATCGTATGGTTAGAATTAATAAAAGAATCAAGCATGTTGAATCATTAATATTCCCATACGGACATAGGTGCTGAAGATTGTATAATCTCCTGGCCGAAAATCATTTAACGAAATCAGTTAACTATAAAGTTGAAGAAGAAAAAAGTTTTTCTTTTAACGATTCATCACAGCAGAATCTTCATTGCATCTAGCAGTTGTAGGTTGTAGCACACAGCACCGCTGTAGTCATAACGAATTAATATCATTAACTAATTAATCTAACAGTTAATTACTGAAGTTAGTATAAGAAGAACCGTCGCCACCATTAATTAAATTAGCAAGCTTCCATCAGACTGTATCTATTCTGTCTTCGTCTCTGTCTCCGTATTTTCCCGTGAATGTACACACATCAGTATTAGTATCGCGCAGGTAGGCGATGTGCAGTGTGGTTCGTACATATTGTGTTGATGTGGGGTTGTATGGAAGGCTCGCCTTTTCTCCGCCTTGCCCTTTGTTCCCAGTTCAACACACGGATTGTGGTTCCAAGCTCTCCCATATTCCTCGTAATTGAGCGGTTTATATTTATGCAAGACCTATCTTTAATATAAATTATCCTTGCAACAAGGTTTCGGAGGAGGTGGAAATGAAAAAAAAATTCTTAATCATTGATAACTGCTTCTAGCTTTCAGGAGCCAAAAATATTTTTTCCAATATTCCATCTTTTGTTTTCAGCAAGCTGTGGCAGTTGCTGAAAATTTCTGAAAGTCTTCATAATCTTCATTAATTTTTTTTTATTTTGAAATGTTTTCGGCTAAAACAATATTAATAATGTGGTATTATTTATTATAAGATTTGGATTGGAAACAATAATGCAAAAAAACAATAATAATATGACGGCGTCCTTTAAATTATTTTTAAGCATGTCTCTTCTCCTCTCATTAAAAGCCCTTCCCACATCACAGACCCCAAAAGAGACACAATTATTGGAATTCAGACCAGTCTGAAGATGTCCGTGGTAGTCCGAAACCGGTAACGATCAGGAATAAAATGTGGAGAAAAGTTAAAAATTGTTTCAATATATAATGGATTTCCTTCACAAATCGTATTTTAATCTTTAGGAGGATAAATTGGAAAAGGGTATTTTAAAATTATTTTTATTAAACTAGCTGACGTGTACTCGACGTTGCTCTGAGACCTTTGTCTATTTTCTATTCTATAAATATAAGAAATTCTCCCTTCCGACAGAAATTCTCTATATGATAGTGAAAACCCTAACAAATTCCGTTGCGTAATTTAGAAGAACTAAGCACACAAACAGACAGGCGCGGATAGCACATTTGTCTTATACTATTTAGTTTAGTAAATAATAAATAGTAGGTAAAATTATTAATTTTTCAGAAGGATAAATGTTTATTTTAGGGCGATGTAATTATGTTACTGTACTCCATTGCAATGTTGTTAGATTCAACTCAAAATCAGGAAAAGAAAAATGCATCGCGGTTAAAAAAAATTCTTCGAACGAGTTTTAATTATTCACTGCTCCCTAAATAATGGAGATAACAGAATTGATACAAAAATGATTTGACCGGTCAGTGGCTGGGTTGGCAATGTTGGCATTACGTCTCATCATCAGGCGTCGTAAGTTCAATTCCTCGGCTGGTCAAGTCTTCCATCACGACACAAGCTACGATTTCAGTTTACTGTGATGGTAGTAGGAGATTTTCAAGTTATTCGTAACCTGGGAATGTTTGTCTTTCTTTAAAAAAATATCAAAGAAATGCAGTACTGACATTCTTACTATAGGCAACTTCAATTATTAGTAGAAGAGAATTTATTTTAACGATTTTGTTTTGTTCTATGAATCCTTGGTCCATGGGGATGAAAACCACGACATGATGTAGTACTAAAATCAACCCTTCTACCCGGGGACCCGTCCCCGATGTAAACACAACCCAACCTTTACTATTTAAATAATGTTTGCTCCTTAATTTGTTCGTTTCCCAATGTTTGTACATAAGTCTGCATTTTTAATTCAGGTTAATATTAGTTCAAGTTATATTTGCACCTACGTAAGAACTTTTGACTCGTAGAATGAAATTCATTATTTGTTTAACCTTTACTTTACCTGAAGATAAAAATCACACATTACCCGAGGGAGTCAATAGGGTCCCCCATACACCGCGGAGGATCGTATTCCTTTTGCACGTTCCAGTAACATTCAAATATTTTTTATTTTTTTTATTAACAAAATTTTTGATACCTACATATACAATTCAGGTACATACATAGTAATATAGAATGAAAGAGTAACAAAAAATTCCACAAAGGCGAAGCCTGAGCGTGGGTATTATAGTGTAAGGATAAAACAGTGGTGTTTAAAATATATTTTTTTTAAACTTGTAAAAAGTATCTATAGAGATGAATGTTTTATTATATATAAACTACCGTTTTATTCGGACATCGCCCATCTTTCCTTTTCTTCAATCATTAAGTAATTCAAAACGTGCAAAATCAAACGTAACTTAATTTTTTTTAATTCATTTAAACAATCACAGTGGATACATTTTTTGTGTTATTTCACCCTGTAGCTCAAATAGGTATTATTATAGCCACTCGCGGCAAGGATGTTTTTAAAAAGTAATTGTGATCCGCGGGGTGGGGGGGGGAGAGTAATGTCGTCGGAATTGCATAGATATTATTTAATATCTTAAAGAATAGTGATGTGATATTTTTCATATTCAGACCGATTACCGAATAGTTTTTCTAGGATTACCTAAATTATAGAGTACGTTGTGTAATAAACAAATATCGCACAAAGGTCTCGTTTTGGGGATTTGTATCTCCCCCTTCGGTGCGGGAGTGTTAAGAAAGTATTTGGATATTTGATTTTTTTTTATCAATTTCTCCAGAAGTAAGGACAAAAAAGCTTGCTTCGGGCACACGGAAACGCCCACTGCACATTTCTATCAGTTTATCTCTTCAGTGAGAAAAAACCCACATAATATACTTTTAATATTGATGCTGGGTTTTGAAAATTGGTACATATTTTGCTTTATGAATTTTCCTTTAAATATTGTGGAAAGTCAATTTAAAATTGTCGGCACGTGTCGGTGATTATAGTCATCCATCATCCCTCTTTTTGTATTGTTTCATAATAATTATGGCACAGGCCCGAAGGCCTAGGTCCCTTGCCTCGTACATCACCGGATGGACAGACAAAACGTATCATATTATGAAAACATTAAAAATTAATTATTATTCTTTTATTAAATTACCTGTCAATTCGCTTTTCCCTTTGGGTGGGGAGATTTGTCTCTCCCCGCTCAATAATCAGGAAAGAATTTCGCAAGGATCTATGCTTGGACCTCTACTATTTCTCTTTTAAGTAAATTACACCGAAAAAGGGTTCTCCAACTTTATGGTAATGATACTGTTGTTTTTTATCACAACAAAATCGATCTTGAGACAGAAATTAATATTGACGAGCCCTATTAATATGAACCGATAAAAAGTTATTTTATTTTTAATAGTTAGATTTTAAATTTTCGTTATGAAATTCCACTGGTTTCTGCCACTTCGTCTGTCAGATGAGATTTTCTTCCGGAAGGTTTATATATATATACACTTATATAAAGTAGAGAAAATGTTTTATAAACAAGACGTAAAAAAAATATTTTCGGGCGGTTACATCGATATACATCAAAATAATGTACTAAGAAATTGCATATATATATATATATATATATAATACATGGATATTATATTTATTGAAAGTAGAGAAAAATCGAGCAACCCCCCGGTACACGCCAGCTAGTAGTATATGATAAAGTCGCTATCCGCGTCTGTCTGTTTGTGCGCTTAGTTCTTCTAAACTACCCAACGGATTTTGATAGAGTTTTCACTATCATTCAGAGAATTTCTTCCGGAATGTTTATAAAACATTTTCTCTACTTTATATAAGTATTAAATGCATGTATTATATATTTATTTATTTAGAATTTACGGCACAAGTGCCATTTACATACAAAGTTTTTATTTTATTTTTTTACATATACATAGTGCAGTATTAAATTTTGATGAGAAAAATTAGAGAATTAAATTTAATCAAAACATAACAAAGAAGCAATGACAAAAGCCTTTTATGTAGTGACCTCATTAAAATAAATGGCGTTAAAATGTGTTATTAGTGCAGCTTTATACTATACAAGGGGAATATTAAAAGCATCTGCGATTTTAGCATAAAAGTTCCCAAGTGTGTGCAATCTATTTATAACTGAGTTATATCCTGAGATTGTGGTATAATTGTCACAATAATACATACTAGAGGACCTTGATCTAATGGTAGGTACATGAAATTGTATCATATATATATAAAAATTCCGGAAGAAATTCTCTGAATGATAGTGAAAACTCTATCAAAATCCGTTGGGTAGTTTAGAAGAACTAAGCGCACAAACAGACAGACGCGGATAGCGACTTTATCATATACTACTAGCTGGCGTGTACCGGGGGGTTGCTCGATTTTTCTCTACTTTCAATAAATATAATATCCATGTATTATATATATATATATATATGCAATTTCTTAGTACATTATTTTGATGTATATCGATGTAACCGCCCGAAAATATTTTTTTTACGTCTTGTTTATAAAACATTTTCTCTACTTTATATAAGTGTATATATATATAAACCTTCCGGAAGAAAATCTCATCTGACAGACGAAGTGGCAGAAACCAGTGGAATTTCATAACGAAAATTTAAAATCTAACTATTAAAAATAAAATAACTTTTTATCGGTTCATATTAATAGGGCTCGTCAATATTAATTTCTGTCTCAAGATCGATTTTGTTGTGATAAAAAACAACAGTATCATTACCATAAAGTTGGAGAACCCTTTTTCGGTGTAATTTACTTAAAAGAGAAATAGTAGAGGTCCAAGCATAGATCCTTGCGAAATTCTTTCCTGATTATTGAGCGGGGAGAGACAGATCTCCCCACCCAAAGGGAAAAGCGAATTGACAGGTAATTTAATAAAAGAATAATAATTAATTTTTAATGTTTTCATAATATGATACGTTTTGTCTGTCCATCCGGTGATGTACGAGGCAAGGGACCTAGGCCTTCGGGCCTGTGCCATAATTATTATGAAACAATACAAAAAGAGGGATGATGGATGACTATAATCACCGACACGTGCCGACAATTTTAAATTGACTTTCCACAATATTTAAAGGAAAATTCATAAAGCAAAATATGTACCAATTTTCAAAACCCAGCATCAATATTAAAAGTATATTATGTGGGTTTTTTCTCACTGAAGAGATAAACTGATAGAAATGTGCAGTGGGCGTTTCCGTGTGCCCGAAGCAAGCTTTTTTGTCCTTACTTCTGGAGAAATTGATAAAAAAAAATCAAATATCCAAATACTTTCTTAACACTCCCGCACCGAAGGGGGAGATACAAATCCCCAAAACGAGACCTTTGTGCGATATTTGTTTTTTACACAACGTACTCTATAATTTAGGTAATCCTAGAAAAACTATTCGGTAATCGGTCTGAATATGAAAAATATCACATCACTATTCTTTAAGATATTAAATAATATCTATGCAATTCCGACGACATTACTCTCCCCCCCCCACCCCGCGGATCACAATTACTTTTTAAAAACATCCTTGCCGCGAGTGGCTATAATAATACCTATTTGAGCTACAGGGTGAAATAACACAAAAAATGTATCCACTGTGATTGTTTAAATGAATTAAAAAAAATTAAGTTACGTTTGATTTTGCACGTTTTGAATTACTTAATGATTGAAGAAAAGGAAAGATGGGCGATGTCCGAATAAAACGGTAGTTTATATATAATAAAACATTCATCTCTATAGATACTTTTTACAAGTTTAAAAAAAATATATTTTAAACACCACTGTTTTATCCTTACACTATAATACCCACGCTCAGGCTTCGCCTTTGTGGAATTTTTTGTTACTCTTTCATTCTATATTACTATGTATGTACCTGAATTGTATATGTAGGTATCAAAAATTTTGTTAATAAAAAAATAAAAAATATTTGAATGTTACTGGAACGTGCAAAAGGAATACGATCCTCCGCGGTGTATGGGGGACCCTATTGACTCCCTCGGGTAATGTGTGATTTTTATCTTCAGGTAAAGTAAAGGTTAAACAAATAATGAATTTCATTCTACGAGTCAAAAGTTCTTACGTAGGTGCAAATATAACTTGAACTAATATTAACCTGAATTAAAAATGCAGACTTATGTACAAACATTGGGAAACGAACAAATTAAGGAGCAAACATTATTTAAATAGTAAAGGTTGGGTTGTGTTTACATCGGGGACGGGTCCCCGGGTAGAAGGGTTGATTTTAGTACTACATCATGTCGTGGTTTTCATCCCCATGGACCAAGGATTCATAGAACAAAACAAAATCGTTAAAATAAATTCTCCTCTACTAATAATTGAAGTTGCCTATAGTAAGAATGTCAGTACTGCATTTCTTTGATATTTTTTTAAAGAAAGACAAACATTCCCAGGATACGAATAACTTGAAAATCTCCTACTACCATCACAGTAAACTGAAATCGTAGCTTGTGTCGTGATGGAAGACTTGACCAGCCGAGGAATTGAACTTACGACGCCTGATGATGAGACGTAATGCCAACATTGCCAACCCAGCCACTGACCGGTCAAATCATTTTTGTATCAATTCTGTTATCTCCATTATTTAGGGAGCAGTGAATAATTAAAACTCGTTCGAAGAATTTTTTTTAACCGCGATGCATTTTTCTTTTCCTGATTTTGAGTTGAATCTAACAACATTGCAATGGAGTACAGTAACATAATTACATCGCCCTAAAATAAACATTTATCCTTCTGAAAAATTAATAATTTTACCTACTATTTATTATTTACTAAACTAAATAGTATAAGACAAATGTGCTATCCGCGCCTGTCTGTTTGTGTGCTTAGTTCTTCTAAATTACGCAACGGAATTTGTTAGGGTTTTCACTATCATATAGAGAATTTCTGTCGGAAGGGAGAATTTCTTATATTTATAGAATAGAAAATAGACAAAGGTCTCAGAGCAACGTCGAGTACACGTCAGCTAGTTTAATAAAAATAATTTTAAAATACCCTTTTCCAATTTATCCTCCTAAAGATTAAAATACGATTTGTGAAGGAAATCCATTATATATTGAAACAATTTTTAACTTTTCTCCACATTTTATTCCTGATCGTTACCGGTTTCGGACTACCACGGACATCTTCAGACTGGTCTGAATTCCAATAATTGTGTCTCTTTTGGGGTCTGTGATGTGGGAAGGGCTTTTAATGAGAGGAGAAGAGACATGCTTCTAAAAGAGAATTGTTTTGTAGGAGGTAGGAAACACAAAAGTCGGCATTTGTTCTACAGCCAAGATGTTCAGCACAAGAACGGTTTGTCAAAAAACCGATCTCATGCGGAAAATTTGTTTTCTGAAACAGTTAAAACGGTGACTTCGGGCGTCATGAAATTTTCGGGGTTTTTTTTAATGCAATTTGTATTTTTCGACTTTGAATACCCATTATTAACTGTAAAAATAATTTAAAGGACGCCGTCATATTATTATTGTTTTTTTGCATTATTGTTTCCAATCCAAATCTTATAATAAATAATACCACATTATTAATATTGTTTTAGCCGAAAACATTTCAAAATAAAAAAAAATTAATGAAGATTATGAAGACTTTCAGAAATTTTCAGCAACTGCCACAGCTTGCTGAAAACAAAAGATGGAATATTGGAAAAAATATTTTTGGCTCCTGAAAGCTAGAAGCAGTTATCAATGATTAAGAATTTTTTTTTCATTTCCACCTCCTCCGAAACCTTGTTGCAAGGATAATTTATATTAAAGATAGGTCTTGCATAAATATAAACCGCTCAATTACGAGGAATATGGGAGAGCTTGGAACCACAATCCGTGTGTTGAACTGGGAACAAAGGGCAAGGCGGAGAAAAGGCGAGCCTTCCATACAACCCCACATCAACACAATATGTACGAACCACACTGCACATCGCCTACCTGCGCGATACTAATACTGATGTGTGTACATTCACGGGAAAATACGGAGACAGAGACGAAGACAGAATAGATACAGTCTGATGGAAGCTTGCTAATTTAATTAATGGTGGCGACGGTTCTTCTTATACTAACTTCAGTAATTAACTGTTAGATTAATTAGTTAATGATATTAATTCGTTATGACTACAGCGGTGCTGTGTGCTACAACCTACAACTGCTAGATGCAATGAAGATTCTGCTGTGATGAATCGTTAAAAGAAAAACTTTTTTCTTCTTCAACTTTATAGTTAACTGATTTCGTTAAATGATTTTCGGCCAGGAGATTATACAATCTTCAGCACCTATGTCCGTATGGGAATATTAATGATTCAACATGCTTGATTCTTTTATTAATTCTAACCATACGATAATACAGCAAAACAGACAGTGCAGTTTTTAAGGGCTATTAAAGAACGGCGTAATTTACTTAGAAATGGGGTTTATTTTATTTTGTACATCATGCCGTTTTATGCATCAAGTCCTGAAGATGACATCAGAAAGATGATGGCCCCCAGCAAGCGATACATTGATTTTTGCACGTCTCGACGGGTATAGTGGAGATTTCCTCCCGAAGTCGATCCTTGAATTCTTCTAAGGTGTGAGGTCGATGTTTGAAAACATTTTCCTTCGGGTAGCCCAACAGGACGAAGTCGCAAATTGCAGCCGGAAGACCTGCTGGATGGCGACGAACGTATAGCCGTTTTCAAGAAACGTGCGAACGGCGAAGAAAGAAATTAACAAGAAAGAAAAGAAAAAGAAAGCCGTGGTAACGACTGAAAACGGCACGACCCTCCCGACACAGTGAGACCCCTGCTAGGTTCCTACTCTCACCACACGGGATGTACCGGACCTTCAAAACGGCACCGTTTGTTTTCTGCACCCTGTACTATGTTCACGACGAAGGAAAACATATTTTAAGAGCAGACAGTCTATAGTAATTATTATGGAACTACAACTAATGGATTGAGGCGTTGTCCCGGTAAGACAGAGATCCTGGGTTCGATTCCCAGTTGCGATCGTTACCTTTTTTTCTGTGTAAAATCTGTTAAATCTTCTAAGCTCTGGGCGTCTTTGTTTATTCAATGATAGCAATGACAAAAAAAAGTCGCCTTTGCTGCCACGACAGTTTGCTAAAAAATGCTACAGAATTATAGAAATTTTTGACTACCGACATGAACATGGCATTCGCAAAAGCTTCGAAAAAGCAATGCTGCTTTTCATACTACGTAATAAATCACTAAACTAACTACGATTAGGTATTCATTTTAACTTGATAAAACTCATCTAAACACGAAGCCACGGATCAATAAAAGAAGGCCGCCATAAACGATACGAATTAAATATCAATTCTGAACATTAACTAATCTACCAGACTAGTATATAACATCAATCATTAGAACCCTCTCAAATTGATTTAATACATTTCTAGGATTTATGGGACACGTGTTGTAATGAAAATACTGTATTGAATATTTACGACCGTGTTCAGGTCGCAACTGAGAGTATTAAATAATAATGGCAGAACCAGCATGACAACTCTATCATCATGGTCTACATTGACTCTACAAGATAGACTTTGAGACGAGAAATCGCGGGTTTAGTTTAAAAAAACTGTCTTCCGTGCTCCATGCTATGTATGAATGCTTCCACGCATGTATGAAGAGTACATAAACTGATTTCCATGCTCCATGCTATTTTTTATTTATTTGAGTTTAACATACAGTTGTACATGTGATTTAATTTTACATTTAAGTTGAATATAAAATAAAACACCTGAGTTCCATTTACAATCGTTTTAATGGTTACAGGTTAGGAAGAAAGCCGATAATTAAAGTTATGAGTAAACAATGAATGAAAATAATAGACGAACAATAAAAAATGATCGTTTTTATTTAGGTACAGTGTAAAGTTAATTTGTTTTTAAAAGTTTTTAGGGTACAGAGTAAAATATCAATATCTCTTAGGGTATTGTAAGTTTTCAAATACGTCCGAGTAAAGAGTTTTGGGCGTATTTCGATTTGAAATGTATGTAAAATAAAGTATTTGATCTGGTGTTGCGTTCAGGGCAACGAAATTCAATATTTTTTAACAGAGCTGGTGAGTCAATAAGGCAGTTCACGATATTATGCAGAAAAGGTACGTCAACATTTTTTCATCGTTTATAAAGGGTAATAGGGTTACACTGATGATTTTCAAAGCGATACGACATATATTACGATAAACATACATATATATCTTTTCAATTCTGTTTTTGGTATTGGGGATTCCAGATTACAGATGCAAATTCGATGTAAGATCTTACATATGCCATATAAAGGTTCAAGTGTAAAAGGTTTGTTGAATGGTTTTGTGATGCGTAAAACGAACCTCATTTGTGTATTTGCTTTCCTTCGACGTGTTCAACGTGATCTTTAAATAGCAATTTAGATACTCCAAGGTCTCCGATTTTTTCAACTCGTTCAAGGAGTAGAAAAACTGTCTTCCATGCTATGAATACTTCCATGCATGTATGAAGAGTAGAAAAACAGCGACAACTAGAATGATGCGAAAAACAGCGATATGTGAAAAAGTGGGTTCTGAGATATTGAATGTTAATTTGACTGCAGTGAGCATATACACAACGGAAAGTCAAATAAATTTATATGTAGTAATAAGGTATTTCGATCAATAGACAAAACGTTTTATGAATTTTAAACAATTCTTTCATAGGGTTTGCGTACAACACAAGAGCGTAAAAAAATAACGCAATATTTCCATAAATAAATATATTTTTGGTATTACTACCAAAAACGTCAATAAAATTTTAAATTCCATGTATGTTTCAACATATTAATAAATAACACAATGCAGAAATAAAACTTTATTACCATACTAACTATAATATAAATATGCCAAGAGTCGATCGCACAAAATCGTCGTGTCGATGATTCGTTTTTTGCCCTGTGCTCTTAATACCATGCATATTTTTTTTTAAAGTTGTTCAAATGATTTTTTTTATCATTTGTTCTATCTTGGGTGCTACAAAGTTAATTGATGATGAACCTACAAAAGCTTTATAGGCGTCATAAATACACAAATAATGTAGAAAGACATTATAAATATTTAACAGAACTTATGAGTATTATAATTTTAAATGTATTTTTATTTTATGGGTTATTAGAGTTCTCTTCCAGATCCCATTTGCACTTGTGCAATTTCTCAAAAAAGCCGACGAATAAAGGAAGTGACAGACCACGCCATATGCATCAAAACTTTTAAGCGTGGCCTATACAGATTATATGTTAAGGTGTCACACTACGCAATAATCTTCCTCGTGAGAGGGGTTCGGATCAACTGGGTAACTGCCGCGGAATATCATTTCTTTGTATAGGATTTGTCACCTTGACAGATGACAACCGCGTACTCACAGCGCTCCGTAAATTGATCTGACCACCTCTCCCGCCATAGACAGTAGAGGGGGTCGCATAATTTTAAAATATCGCCTGGCTAGCAAATCACGGCGCATCACCGTCGCCACGCCCACACTTATAACATATCATCTTTCAGGCGTGACAGGTCTGTATGGGATTGTATGGCGAGCAATATGGCGTTATATAAAACGCTTTGAACTTATAGCATAATATGTCACCCTAAAGCATGTGAGAAAGTCGTTTCCGCGAGTTACCTGCTTTACTCGTAATAAAGTATCGATTCCAAGATTACCCACGATTCTAAGTTGCGTGCAAAACGAATTGATTTACCATTCATAAACGTTGTTTATTTGCCATAATAAACATAATACTAAACAAACCCAATTACCTGAACAATAATCAGGGGACCATTTTCCTAGTTCCCGTTCATGTTGAGAATGTGTTTACGATCGCATAGTTCGAGACACCTGTATTTTCCTAGTTCCCGTTCATGTTGAGAATGTGTTTACGATCGCATAGTTTAAGACACCTGTATTTTATTATTGACAGGTGGAAAAATGAACAATTTATATTATACGTCACGATATAACATAACATCTTTAACATAAATATTTAAAAGTAAGATAATTATGTTTTTAGTTATTTACTTTAAAAAACAATGCAATAACGGTAGTTATCTTAATTTTAGAAGGCAGAAAAACAGCGAATAAGAAGCAAAAAAACATTGGAACGGAGAGCTCCAGCGTAGTGAAATTTGAAAGGCTTTTTCAACCTGAAATATTAAGGTTAACACACCCATTATCACCTCGACACAACATTCCCATAAAGAGTTGTGTAGCTTTAATACATGCATTAGCATTATGTACCTTAGATTTGAATGTTTGGAAGTCATATTTTATACGAAATTGAGTTAATAATGCCAATTTCACGCCATACATTCTCATTATATTGAAGTCGAACAAGATTTGAAAATAGTTCTGAAGTAATATTTGGGGAGCGATCTGTATTTTTTTTTATTGATCTTTAAAATATTATCCCGTTAAACAACAATTAAGCAGTTTGTCAACAGCATGTACAAGTTCAATTACAATGTAAATATGTATACATAATATTGTTACTACTTATAAAATATTCAGATTATTATTATTGGCACACATAATCAAAAATAAAACTTAAATCTACATGCTAATGAATAACAACTTTTGATTGATAGTGATGATTAGTATAAAGTATTTCTACTTATGAGCCATGTTTTCAGCATATATCTGAATTTATTTGGGAATTTACAATTTTTTATGTTACTTGGCAACATGTTGAACATTTTGGGCACGTTATATCCTAGGGTTCGCTGTCCGTATTTATTGCTATATTTTGTAGATAAGATGTAAGAATTGTTTCGGAGCAAGCCCGAGCTGATGTCCCCAAAAAATGACTAAATGCGTTGTTTTTTTTAATCAATATTCTACATTATTTTTATTACTGAAGTCCAACAAGGAGAAATTATATACCAGATAGGTTAGGAAGTCCCATTTATAGTATTAAGACCATAGACTAAACATCAATGATTAAGGCAAATGTTTTTTTTTTTCAATATAGTAAAAAAAAATTGTTCTAATTTGGACTTTTACCTCTAGAGATACACATGTAACTTAAAAAAAACTTCAAACCCCTCTCATCAACAATTTAGCAAATGTGACTTCCAGCGTTTCAGATTTAATGTATTATTATTTATTTGTAAAAAAAAGACGAGAAGTCATATTGTTTGGCCCATATTTTTCAATGAAAAAAAAATTATAACAGATCTAGCGAAGCCGGGTGGTAAAATTTATTACATATTAGTGACCATAAAATCATAAAGATAAAACATCGTTAATACATGTGAAATATAAAATTAGAAGCACGCAAAAAATAAGGATAATAAGAGAAAAGTATTAAATGCAAAAATTTTCTAGACGTCCATTATTATTCCAAGCCACGTCGTTGGGGCGAAAAGTTGGTCAGTCGAAAATTACCTACACAATATTTCAATTTATATTTATCTAGTAAGAGTGGTTCCGTTACCTTTTCCAGGAGGGGATCATCGGGGATGACACCTGTAGTAGGATTTAAGCCGAGCCTTAACACCGGGCGGTGATCCGCCGCCCTTAGCGGGGAGGTTTCGCTCTCATCTCTACTCTCCCGCCACTTTTCCAAACAATTCCCCATGGTCGATGATTAGTTATGTAACACTCCTGACTGCATAAAACTACACTGAAACTTTATGCTTTTTTATAACTATTACGAATAAGTTACAGCAGAAATAATGCACTTAAAATTTACAGATCCTAACTATTTTGACACTCAAACGCGGTTTCAATTAATGCTTTTTTTCTATTATTTCGTAGTAATTTCTAACTATATCGACCCAAAAAAGCTGTTTATTCCGAGAAGAAGACTTTTTTGTGCTTTTACCAAGCAGTTTGAGAAAAAATGCACTTCAAATAAATAGTTCCTAATTATCTCAACACAAAATGTGGTTTACACCTAGTAAAAAGACTTTTTTCACTAACAGCAATTTGCTCTCAATTGATTACTTCGCGTTATTTCGTCGTGGCATGCAAAATTATTCACTCAAAAACAATAGATAATATAGTTCATTTGAATTTGTTCAGCATATTCCACTCTGTTAATGTATGAACAGTAGTATCTAAACATACACAAACAATGAATTTATAAAACAAAGTACAAATGCATACTTTCAAACATACAAGTGTAGTTTTGACACGAATTTATTAAACAATGTTCTATTTTTGATCGACACGCGCACACATTCTTCCTGATATGTATGGTTTATCATAACATTTTTCACATTACAACTGATTGAAATTATAAGCTTGCCGTTAAAATATCTATATGTATGCACACCCGATCAGTTAATTGGCTTATTTAATACTAACGTGACCAATTTGGATTTCACAGATGATTTTATTATCGGTGACGTTGTGTTATCACGCTTATCGACTCACTTTCAAATGGAGGTATATAGATTAAAACCAATAGTAACACCGAAATATTATGACACAGTTTCGACACGATCGCAAGCAGTCTGTCTGCTCGCTGTACTTGTGAATGGAAAGGCTGAGATAAACATAACTACATGTAAATAATAGTGTCGGAGATTCTTGATAACAAATAATGCAAAGTAGTGCCGCTTTGGTAAACAAATGGCAGCTAATAAAGTGCGGCGACCAACTGTTACAGATGTTAATTTTACATTTGTACGTCAACTGTTTTCTTCTGCGTGTAGGAAGTAGGTAAAGCTCATCTGACACAGATTCTGAGTGATGAGTAGTGTAACGGACGTAGTTGACCATATTATTTAATTTCATAAAAATTGTTTTACTTTTATAAAATGTCCCTACCCCACGCCACTGGCAAAATCACCACTCCCCGCCACTGGCCATTTTGTTCCCGGCCGCTTGAAAAACTTTGTCTACGAACGGCATCGATACCGCGTCGCCGGCTCACCTGCCGCGTGGATCGATGTCCAACATTTTTCCTATGTAAAAATTACTAGGAAAAATCAATTTTTAAATGTTGCAAATGTATGTATTTTACTTGTTCATCCCCTCGGCGGTAGTCAAATAAACACTATTTTCGATATACTACCGCTGAGGAGATATTAAAAAAGCTGTTTTTCACATATATGTAAACCCATTTTTTAACAATATTTTTTACCTTTTTTGCGTGTACAAAAATCCAGGAACCTCGTAGCATAGTGAATCTTATCTCTTTCTGAGCGCTATGTTACGGGGGACCTCGGAAAAATACTAACTTAACATGTTTTACAAATTTGATCGCTTTGAGATCATTTTTACACATTTATTTACAAACATTTCTTATTTTTTGTCGTATCTTGACAAACAAAAAATCTAGTTGTCAAGATACACATTCTTATAACTACTATGCATTTAAACTATGTAATTGTCATTCATGTAAGCCTTCAAAATCTTTTCTAACTCGCAAATTTAAGCGACTACTTTCGCCAGAGCTGCCGGCAAAATGAATATGCGACATTTTGCCGGGGCTTATAAACACATATCTGGCGCGGGTACAATCCCCCACCACTTTTTGACTCAAAGCCCAATGTCGGGTGCGAGTCATGCTTATTGAATATAAGCAGCCAAATAATAAAATAAAATTAGTTCATCTTTACCACCGAAACCAAGCGTTTTATTTATCTACAAGTGACTCCTGCCCAACATCTGCCTCACCTCGCCGAGTCTTCTGCTCCAAAACCTTCTGGTGTTACCTCTTCAAGACCAGCCGGCCCTCCTCTGGAAAACCGCCAACACCAGAAGCGAGCAGAGACGACAGCACACCCAGTACCCAACATTCACCAAGCACTGGGTGCGGGAGGCAGATTTATCATCAAAATCAACTACAATCATCATCATCGGCCGTAAAGGAGCATCTCATCGGTTGAAGACACGGTTTGGACCCGGCGCCTAAATCTATAGTCTTGTGCGGACTCCCGTCCAGTACAAGTAGGATATAAAGGAAGACATCCCAATTTTCTGGTACTCTCTCCTATCAGAGATTGGCTATTATCTATGCGCAGCTGGAAACGACTCGGTGTAACTACCCTCGCACCCTAAGTTGGGAAGCAAAATGAGGTGCGACGTCTTTCTCTCGCTCCTTCCTTCCTTCGAAAATCGAATCCTTCGAAATCTACGTGACATCAGCGCGTGACGGGCGACGCACAGTGGGCTGAAAATCGCCTTTCATAGACATAGAGACTTGAATTTTCAAGGGTATTTTTTTTGGCTAGAAATGGATTCTGCTGATCATTACTATGCTATAAAATTTCGTACGAAGCAATTGCGTGTACAAATGAAGGAGGATCATTTTTTAAAGAAAAAAATGTATGGCACTGACATTAAAAATGAGGCTATCTCTGGAATCACAAGGTTGGCCATTCTATCCTTACACACAGATATACTACTATTTATTTGTATTTTTAAATTTTTCTTAAAAAAATGATGACTCCTTCATTTGTACACGCAATTGCTTCATACAAAATTTTATAGCATAGTAATGATCAGCAGAATCCATTTCTAGCCAAAAAAAAAATACCCTTGAAAATTCAAGTCTCTATGTCTATGAAAGGCGATTTTCAGCGCACTGTGCGACGGTGTAATCTATCCCCATTTAAAAAGGTTTAATCTTCCGCCACAATTCCTTATTATGTGTCCTATTTTCTAAGTCATACAGATATCGACCAAATAAACATAATGTCACTATACCGATGCATACAGGCTACGGTTACAGAAGAGTTTTTACGTCTTAGAAAAAAGGCCTCTGGCCGAGCTGAAAGCTAATTATATGAAAATATCTTATCGAGGGAATACCCCCGATAGAACAAAATCGCAAAGTTGCTCAAACTATTAAAAAACACATCTGGTTTTGTTAATTAAAATATGTAAGAAAAAAATAGTCTTTCTTTGAGACATTTGACGACAGATTTTTGCTGTATTTTAAATAAGTCATGGTTTATTAAATATTTTCGTAAACGCCTATTATTATAATCAGTTTTTTTTTTATATTAGCGCGCTCACTCTAACATTCATATTTACATATCTTCTTTTTCTTTTTAAACGCTTACTACGGACCTCCTCACCATCTCAATGTGAACCCCTTGTGAGTTAACCCGAGTTCTAAGGTATTTAAATTTGAGAAACACTTTCTAGGTTTGGTGTTAAATACGAAGTGAGGGTAAACATGTTTACATTTTTTAATCTATATGTATGCTAATTCGTCCAAATTTTGACTGTCCTAAAACGGGAATTCTTTCTAGTTGGACAGTCAAAACGTTTGTCAAAATATTTTACAAATGTATAATATGTATATCCCGTACTAAATAAATAAACAAATAAAATCCATAATAAATATGATTTAAGATTTTCACGGCCAAAAGTATTTTTATTATTTGTTTTGGGGGTGTTATGCCGTGTTGCGCTAACTCCTTCTTTAGCCAACGTTTCGGACAGCATTGCGTGTCCATCATCAGGGCATAGCACATAGGCATAACACATCTGCTCTGATGATGGACACTGCAATGCTGTCCGAAACGTCGGCTAAAGAAGGAGTTAGCGCAACACGGCATAACACCCCAAAAACAAATAATAAAAAATAAAAAAAAATCCATAATAATTTATAGTAATTTTTTATTATTTATACCCGCTAAACTGCCAAAGCAGTTTGTCAGCAATAATAATAATTATAATAATTATATTATAAAGAAGAATATATATATATCAATTTAATCACCTTTCAGACAAAACATAATATATCCTTATTCCCTAACTTAGCGCTAATAATTTCTCAAATTTTTCATCTTCTTATAATTCTCTAACTTCTCCATCCTCTTCTTGCAACCCAAACTAGCTATACATCATTTTTCTTATTTATCTATTTTATATTATGGTAATGTATAGATGCTATGTCCGCAAACTGTAAAATTCACCCGCCATAACCACATGTACTCTCTAAATCATGTATCAATAAAATAAAATAAATATATATCTTAGAAGATTTTATTATTATTATTATTATTTGCATTTGCCAGCACGAACAGTAGTTTTTGCTACAATTCGTGATATTACAACATTTAATTAAGAGTAACCACAAGTTTTCATTATTGATCTCTTACAACCTCAAAACTAAATACCTAACCTACCACATCGTCCTTGCGACTTGTTCGTTTTTGTATTATTTCATCGTTAATTTATATAAATACATATGAAGTTTTATATTTATGAAATTTCTCATGCATACTATATTTATAGAGACTTAGTTGTTGTTTTGAATGGAGTTTTAAAGGATCATAGTTCCTATAAAAAATCTTACAGCTAAAATATTTTCCACGCTCAAGTTTTTACTGTATATTATAGGTACGACCATGACTGCTCATGTCTATGGTACGACCCGAAGAAGAAACTTTGATAATTTATTGTAAACATTTAACAAAAATTTTAAATAACAGAAAAAAAAATTGGATGTGATATTGTAGTAAATCATTCACGCCGCCATAATCATAACAGTACGAATAATAGTGTTCCAATTAATAATAATACAGCCTTTTGTAAACATAATATGTAGATGGGAACCTAATAAATAATTAATACAATTTCAGGAAAAGAGGTTCCACGGCAAAACGTATTATTCAAATACAGGGTGCAGCAAAACAGACAGTGCAGTTTTGAAGGGCCGGTACATCACGTGTGGTGGGGGTGGGAACCTGAGAGAGGTCTCATTGTGTCGGGAGGGTCGTGCCGTTTTCAGTCGTTACCTTGGTTTGGTCCGAACAATACCGAGGCTTCGCCGTCCGCACGTTTCTTGAAAATTTCCGTTCTTTCGTCGCTATCCAGCGGGCCTTTCGACTGCAATTTGCGACTTCTTCCTCTGAGGCTTCCTGAAGGAAAATGTTTTTAAACATCGGCCTCACACCTTCGAAGAACTCGAGGACCGCATTCGGGAATAAATCGCCGCTATACCCGTCGAGATGTGCCAAAATGCGGCCGAGAACTACTTTATATGTATTTGACGATGTTGGTATTCGTAGGTTTACCTACCAATTACTTTAAAAACATATAATTAAATAAACTTTTCCAGATGAACATGTTGGAAAAACCTTTCTTGACGATTTCCTTAGTAAATGTATATTTTGTCGGGAAATCTATGAAAGAAAATTGTCCATTAGGCTATCGCTGAAATCGGAAATAATCTTCCCCGCGGGGCGCTATCTCAGCAATGTTAATTAAAAGCATTAATCAGACAAAGACTACAAAAGGCACGACTGAAATAAATACATATTGTAAATGCCGTTGGTGGTTGATTAGCATCAGGGCATATGGCCTAGCAACTATATCAGTGGATACGATGGCTATCGCATATTTCTGATAGATTAGCCGACATCCACAGTGACAACATGTCGTTGGGGAAATCGCTAAGCCTGGAGGGATATAATATAGGACTGAAAATCTATTGACCCGCTTTGATCGAGCTTACGGTTACTTTTGATTAATTATTTGCAGCGAGAGACAACTCAGATGCAACGTGGCACATTTTGGCTTGCTTCTCATGGTCTTTTCACAAAAAGATAGTTCCGTTTCAACTCATCTGTCTGTTAAATGTCACGTTTACGAGAAAAAGGAAGAAGATGTTACAATGGAGTTTTCTTTCAGAGGTACGAGTTTTCGCCTGCAAATATCCCTTTTTGTTTCTTGTTTATGCACCTGCTGAGGGCTTTGATTGGCTAGAAAAGTAATCTAGGAGCTTTCTACTCCCAAAATGGATAAGGGAATCCCAAGTGTAATTATCTCTATTTAGTTAGTAGCATGGGCGTTTATAAGGGGAGGGAGGGGGGTGTTAAGGGGTTGAAATCCCCCCCCCCCTACCGTCGGCCTCAGTATTGTGTAGGAAAAAAGTAGTAATATATACCTCAATAATTATTTGATGTTTTAGCCGATTATCGCAATGATAAAACTCACATTTCACGAGTACGAATAATTATCAAAATTATTGATTTTATGAATGAAAAATATTTCAGGAATAAAGGAAAAAAAGAATTTATACTGATGAGAAAAACTGATATAAATGAATTCTGCTGGAGTGGAAACGTTTTGGAGTATTCCTTCGGTGATTGATGAGCAGCATGATAACATCATACAGGAATTTGGTTATCGAAAACACTTCGTAAACAGCGTAACATAATATAAATTGATCGGATATTAAGGCATCATTGTACGCAATCGTAGGTATCCCCGCAAATTGATTAAATTAAAATATGACACTGATACTAAAACATCCTTATTTACCATTACCATTATTAGTTATTATAACTTAGACATGTACATTAATAATTTACCCTAATTTTTGAATACGTAAACTTTCCCTCAAAAATCACATCGCCATCTAACGTCAGCATTCGATGCATGTTGAAATGTCAAAACAAAAGAGGTATTCAATGAAAAAAAACATTAACAATATATGCCACCGATAATACCTTCTTGAAAACAATACAAGCATGAACAATGACTATAAATAATCTCAGTTTATAGTCATTTTTCTTAAGTTTTCTAAACCACTATTTGAAATTTTAAATAATATAAATATTGACAGCATGCTCACCCTTTCTAGTTTCTGAAAGTACTGCCGCAAGAATATCACTGGATTTTGTGGTTTGTTGACGCACAGTTGAACAATACAATCTTTGATTATTATTTGAATATTATGTGTTTGTATATAATTTTCACAATCCCGCAAACTCTGTTCTTCTTCCATTGTGGTAGCCATGTTTGTGAGCCCGTTCAAAAAGATAAGTGCACGACTCGTAATATTATTATTTGTAGCTCAAATGTAAACACATATTTTTTCACAGTAAATAGCAAGAAGATGTATTTGCACTTGGAGTTGTAAAATTCAGGACATATGTATTTCCCAACGTTTCTATTACCGTCGGTAAAAATGTTTTTCTTGGTTATTCTGATGTTGTTTCGGAAGAAATGTCAAATAGCTTCAAAATATTCCGAAAGAGCGCAGCACGCGCGTAGAAGGTGCAGTGATAGAGCGGGAAATCTAAATGTGGGTAGTACCATAATACTCATTTAGTACCATAATATTAAATATTATTGTTTTTTAATATAAGACAAAGCATATCAAAATAATTTCTGTTGTGTGTAATAACATTGATATCTAAATAAAAAAAATTACCAGGTTACTTGCTTGCAATTGAATATAACTTTCACTAAAAAACAATCCACCATCATGCAAATTATATTATCATTGTAATGAGGTTACTGAACGCAATGATCGTGACTTGCCAATAATGTATGATGAGACGTAATGGGATACAACTGTATGATTTCTAAAAGTGGAAGTAAAAAAATTATATGTACTTTCACAAAATAACAATGAAAAATATAAAAAAATATTCCTCGATGATGGGATTTGACCCTGGGAATCACTTCTGCAGAACTTTCTCATCTAAGCTAAACTATATACCCAAGAGGTCAAATTAAAAAAACATTTATTTTTAGATTGGATTTATTGACAGTCAAAAACAAATTTATAACATTATCATTGTACCTTGTAAATAAATAATTTTAATATAATATTATAATGTGCAGGTAAAAGGATTTCACACAAGACATATCTAGGTATAACAGTATTTATGTTTGAACAAAAATAGAGTTTTATTATCACAATAAATACTTAGATCATTTCATCACACAAATATTGCATTCAATAAAAATCAAAACTTGTTTCTTTTTCTCACTAATAAGATTTGCTTGTTAACCAAAGCAGTTGATTGGTAGTTTAAACTGTACATATTTTAGCGATGTCTTTGCTTTCGCCAGTCAATGGGTGGGGAGAGTGTTAATCTTCTGGTTAAAGAAAACTTGAAAAGCCGGAAGCGGGCCAAAAAAAGGTTGGAACTTCTAACTTAAACTCTGGTTTAGAAATTTTATATTACATTTAACTACATCTTATAGCAAGCATATCATTGCAGGGCTGCTGAGTTTAAAAGCTCTAATTTTTAAAAGCTTGACTAGTTTGATTTATTTGACTAGTTTTTTTAATAATCAATTATATTGAAGGTTTTAGACACAAATGAAAAAAAAATGAAGACGAGGGCATAACGAAGACCACCAAGATATAACTTGTCCGGGTGCTGATTTTCCCCGTATTTCTATAAGGTGTGGAAACATGGCCACTTAGAGCCAGCAAAAGAAAGTGAACAGATGCCCTAGAAATGTGGTGATGGACAGTCAAATGTATCCATTTTGGAAGACTAGGCATCGACAATTAATGTCTACAATTTAATTTAAGAAACTTTTAACACAATGCTTGCCAAACTGAGGGCTCGAACTTGGAGAAACTCATAGCCACTGGCAAAGTGGAAGGCATGAGAAGCAGAGGAAGGTCACCAATGTCCTTGGCTCTCCACGCAGCGCAGAACCGCGAGGAGTGGAGGAGCCTTGTCTACCACAGAAATTGGAGTGGTGTCACGATCCTTGTATATTAGCAACGAGGAACCGACTAAAGAGGAAGAATTTTTTTTTAAACATTTTTGTAAAATTTTCACAATGGAAATTTTAATAGCCCAGTGATGATAGTAAATATAGATACAAAATATTACATGCCTAACACATGTTCGCAAACATAACACCAACAACTAGCGAGAAGTTATGTTTATTGCAAACACCGTCGCCCGTGAGATGATTTTTATAAAAACAGCACTATACAAATTATCCAATTATCATTAATATTACCGGCTGGTAATGTTATTTTTAAATACACATTAAAAATTGTTCTTTATTCGTACAAATGGTAAAACGGTAGCCAGGACTACCTAGTTATAGTACAAGGACTATATCACAAAGGAGACAAGCCACTATGTTGCACTCATACTCAGACTGACTTTTATTCCCTTAAATAATCCTATAATATCACCTCTCGAGAAAAAAAACAAAATATGTATTTGGTTTCAACATTAATACCTAAAGATTATTTGAATATGTATATTATTAAAATATTAGAAACTAGAAAGTGACTAATAATGAGATTTTTGTACTTCAACATAGAACACACAGACGATGATAGAAATACAATAGCTAGCAACAAAAATAAAATATAAACACATTGTTTGCGGGTGTTTTTTTTACAATCCATGCCGAAAAGCTGTGGATTTAATTTGTGTTATTTCATTGAACAAAAACGCCTTTGCCGTCTCCCGCCCTCTAGCACGGCTATATTATTATTGCAAAGTTACTTTTAAACGGCTCCCACAAACAATGTGTTAAATATGTGGACATAAGAGTACTTCTGAAATATTGAGTGAAAAAGTACACACAAATTGAATAATATAAAATTAGATCTATACAGAACATTCAGTTGGAGGATTGCCAAGGTTGTGAAATATAACACTGATTTATGCGAATTATAAAAAATTTTAAGAGGGTGGATTCATCGATTCCAGTCTCAAGCAATTCATACAAACCAAATAAACATATTTACTTAGAAGATTAAAATTATTTCTAATATGCAAGCAGTATGCAATCCACGTCTTGCTTTCCCAGTCCACTTTTGTGCAAGCGTTTCCTTACTTTTGAATAAACCTACGTAAGCAATGTGATTAAATGCAGAAAAATGGTTGCTTGTCGCCCAAAAAGGCTGCACTAATTTGCTATTTTTCTGCAATTTATAAGGCAATAATTTCATCTTGACCTTACGCACCTCCTAAACGGCCTTTCTCCAAACACAGCTCTTAAAATCTAAGCTTTACCCGTAAACAGCTGAAGTCCAATCATGTGGTAAAACCTTTCATTATTGATTCACGAGCATCAGTGATAGATCATCTATGTGGACTTAACTGTTTACAATTCTAACTTAACGAAAGATTATAGTACCTATATTCATTACAAAATGCTTAACTTTATTTCTAATATTTGATGACCATCTATCTTGGCACCATTTTCAATCCAAATTAAAGGGTACATAGCAAAAAAAAAAAACAATATTCTTCAAATAGTTTTGTGCCACTAATACAACATAGGAACTCTAATAAGTAATCTAAATTAAAACAATCATTACTATTAATTAAAATCTTTGGCCAAATAAAGTAATGAGATCAACACTGAAAATTACACTAATTATATTAATGGTGGGACACAGCTTCATACAACTTGGGAAGTTCAGCTTCAAGGCGAACAACTCGAACTGTAGAGCGCAACTTCCAGTCTTCATCACACTTCACATCATCTCCCGGGAACTCATCCACCACTGCAGACTCTGGACACACGAAGCTCGTCAGGTAAGTGATGAGCTCCTGGGAACCATCTCCATCCAAATCAGAAATTAGCAATGAATTCTCCTGATAACTCAAATCTGGCTGGCAAATAATATCATTATTTTTATTGTAGCAAATTTGAATAACGTCACTTTGACTTGCATTTACAATATGAATGTCCGTAGCGTTGAATGTCACCAAGACTACTCTCTCAGTCAAGCGGTTGACGGTCATATTCTCACTCTTATTCATTGGCTTCCCGGGTGTGGCATTTCTCGTGATTCTAGTATTCTTCTCAACAGTATTCTTCCCTTCGTCAGTGTGTTGATCGATAATATTATTGAAAATATTGTAATTATTATCGGTATTGCGATCATACCTGTTGACGCTTTTAGGACTTACATTCCACTGCCAAAACTTGAGCACAAATCCAGAAATATGGTGCTTCAACATATTAATACTATTGTTAAACACTAATGTAGCAGGAACCATTCCGTAAACACGGGGAGCTATATACTCCCAAGAGATGTTCTCTTTTCCTGTTCTTTCATCAATCAGCTGGACAGTAACTTTGCAGTTGTTGGGGCAGTGGCCTGTGTTCTCCACTATTAGCTTTCTCCCGTCCACAGAGTAGATGTTCCTCTGATTCTCAGTTTCTTTTCTTTGACCAAATAACTGATGCTGTTTAGTCACAGTCCAGTTATTCCATTTAGGATTGAATGGTTTGTTGGTGATGCACTTATACAACTCATCAAATGTGATTACGTTCAAGGATTCAGACAAACTTGTACTATTTTTGCAGGTGAAACTTACAATACGGTCTTTATCAATCTGCAGTTTGTTGATTGAAGTGCATTCATTCATGGCCAGAGGTTGTCCAATAATACTGCCACGGTAACCAGATATAAATATCAGAGAATTGTGGCTTTTGTTCTCATCGACACTACACGGAGCTAGCATATCACTTATTCCATCTTCATCAATGTCCATGACAATAAGTGGAAAATCTACAGAATCAAAGGGTTTGCTATTTACTTCATGATTGTGCAGATACCAATACATAGTTCCCGCTGTGGGGTTGAATGCTGCAAAGAGTCCCTCTTTTCCAATTAAGATACAGTCCTTGGTTCCATCATTGTCAACATCAATCAGAGAGCAATCCACATCTGTAGGAAGTCTGGGTTGCCTGATGAACCAACCGACCTTCCCAGAGTTACCCACAATAAGTATTATTCCATTATCGTTGGATAACCGAACACCCTCCGAGTGTTCAGGATTCACAACATCACCTCTAAAGAGCATAATGAGGTTTTTATCATGTCCAACAGCTCCATCCACAATATTGATGGCACCTTTGAGCTCAATATCGTGGTAAGGATTCTCCCAGCTAGGTCTCTTGCTCTTGTGAGTAGGCGAAACTGAGCACTCTCCCAGTTCAGAGCACGGCAGCACCCACAAGAAGACTATAATAGTCAGGAAACATACCAGAATGGATAAAATGAAAAGAATTTTTCGAAGTGGAGACATTCGCTCATTACTTTTCTCATTTTGCAAAATATTCACACTGTCGATGTTACCGTCCATGCCTACAGTGTATCCATTTGGATCTTCTACCTCATCTCCATTGGAAAAGTGCTGGTAGTTTTTTAAACCATTTTTCATTGTGTTATTTTTGCTTAGTTTTTCTGCTACTACAACCTGATTTCTCCCCGAAATCGAATTATGGATTTCCTCTTCGGATTCGGAATCAGTAAAGTTCTGTCGGAGCGGCGAATAAATACCTTGTCCGGTTCCCAAATTAGACATACTTAATGGTATTTGGGATTATGAGAAAATCGATAATCCTAGCTACTACGACGGTAACAACATATGGATACATGTACAAAATTTAAAACTCGAAGAGCATAGTTGTGGTTAGTTATTTATCAAATATAAAACAATAACTATGAGAGTCGTAGGAGTGAAAACAACCTAAACCCCTCACAAAAAGTTTGACTTATTTACGCATTTGACAGCTAAGAAAACAGTATTGAATTATTGTCTCTGGAATTAATTATTATTTCCGGTAAGCTTTGTCGACTACGGATAGCAGGTGGTGTTGCCATAAATAATGCATTTAGAATTATCAATCTGGCACATCCCTATTAATTTATCAATCGCTATGAAATTGCCCTTCATGCTTCATGTTTGGCTGTCAGTCTGACACCGCAACAAAAATATTGGTGTATAACAATATAACTTATTTAGGTTTGTTTATTAGCGTCAATCTCCGTTCGATAATTAAATAAATAACCGCAATAATCAGCATATCACCGCTTTCAAATTCGCCATTCATCTTTACGTATTTGAATAATATATTAAGCGGTTTAATAGGTCTAGTATCTAAACGTACTTCCTCAATTAAAGCTGTGCATAAATACACAATACTAAAGATTTGTAATGCATTGACCGCCACTCTCTCTCAATTTATCTAGATCTGATAGTAACAAATCATGGACAAGCTCACATTGATTTCTGGCACACTATTTATCGCTGCAGATGTTTTTGCTATTGTGAGCCTGGCAATGCCAGATTGGATCGTCACTGATGTAGGAGGTAAGCCATAAATAATTTGTTATAATTTGCTTTCGAAATATCAAAACAGAGATGTTTGGTAATTCTGACATAGAATAATTAATTAATTATTTTATTTAATTTATCCGTATTTCAAACACCTCTATTTTACCACTTGAGAGATGACCTTCGGTGAAAAAAATGTGTTTAATACAAACTATCCTTCTTAAAGCTTACAACCCAAAATAAGGATTTATTATGTCTCTATCACCGGAGGTTGGAAACAATAATCATGGATATTTTCACACAATCGACAGCCTCTAAACAATTATTTGACATGGTTTGCAGGTGACACACGACTTGGTCTCATGTGGTCATGCATGACCTTGTACAATAGGCCCCAGGTGTGTTTCACTCCGGAGCTGCAGCCGGAGTGGCTCCTGGCCCTAATTTGCATATTCGTTGGCTGCATCTGCATTACAACTACCATCATTCTCCTCGCTTCCAGCCATTGGGATAGGAATGTAGTACCATATGCTCGGTGGGTTGGATTCACAGCAAGTAAGTGGGAAATATATATATATTTTTTTTAAATATATTATTCTGGCTGGGAAAACGAAAAAGATTTGGATCTACCAAATTGTACTGATCAGATTCATATGCTTTTTTTAAGATATTTATAGTGAATAATTTTATTTGTGTTTCATTACTGTACATACATGCACAGGGCCGGCCCCGTACAGATGCAATTGGAGCAGTCCGCTCGGGACGCCAACTTGCATGGAGCTGATAATATCTAACTAGCCCTTGTGGTTTTTACTAGTTTGGCTCAGGACCAGGCCTGAGTATGTAAATCAGGAACTTGATGAAACAGTTCAGCAGTCGCTACAACTGAAATCTCTTGTCTGCGGGCGCCCTTTTAAACATTACAATATTTTGTTTCAGTGGTCCTCTTCTGCTTCGCTGCAGTCATATTCCCCATTGGTTTCCACATCGATGAGATCGGCGGGCAGCCTTACCAGCTCCCCAACAGCCACCAAGTGGGGATATCGTACATTCTATTCGTCCTTGCTTTATGGATTACTGTTATTTCAGAATTGTTTGCTGGGAAAGTTTGTTTGCCTCATTTTTAAACAAGACACCATGATTTAAGACATTTAAAATTATGTAAATACTATGTTTTGTTTCCTATAGAAACCTTTGAGAGTCAGCGTACCTAAACAATTTAATTGTTCTGGCAATTTAATAATAATTGATTAGATTTATTGTTTTAGTGTGTTTAGAAAATTTTGACTATTTTTTTAATGCTTTCGGCATTCCAATATTCAGCGTAAAAATGTTGTTTACATTGATGACTGTTTCTATAATTTTTAGTAAATTATATGAATTTGAGAATGGGTTCAATTTAGGCTGCTATTGAGGGAGTGTTTTTATCAGACTTTTTTTTGTTAAATGTATTTTGAAATTATGGAAAAAATATGCAATGTTTTATAGTTGTGAACAATGATATAATGTGTAGATAGATGTAATGGATTAGGTTTTAATAGTATATTATACTATGAATGTGGATTATGATATTTTGCTGTGCACTATGAATCTCCGTGACAAAATTCAAACTAATTAGAATTATTTTAATATATTATGTACATTGTTTTAATAAATTATGGGCCAAGAGTTTGTTATATCTCATTTGTTTGATTTAATTTTGTATTTATTATCTTGTTATAGAGTAGGTTTGACATTAACGATTTATTCTTTTTTGTCAAAACTTTTGACCACAATGTGAGCGTGTTGGTTAATTGCCAACGAGGAACTGCAGTTAATTTTTTTCATCAATAATGACATTCTAACCTAATCGTATATTTTATAATTGTTATAGTTAGTTTTAATAGTTAAAATAATTTTCAAGGTTTTAATTTTTCGGATCTCTAAAAATCACATTGAATATATGGATTTGACCCGTGATGTCACCAATGACCAGACTAAAAAAGTCTAGGTTTTTTTTCAACCGGCGCAGTATTTTGTATGAGAGTCGAGACCTTTTTTATTCTTATGATTCCGCTTTTAATATTGGAGAACACTAGGTAAAATGTTGGCATCTCGTCACTAATGTTATCGTATTGAATCAAAGTAAAAAGGCATCCATGCCTGCACCTGATAAACAATTTACCATTGTTTAAAAACCTGTATTAAAATATTTTCATTAGTTCAAATGTGAATGTGGACTAGAGTTGCCAATGAATACGTTCTAAAATACCCACAATAATAATATTTGGCTCATTTATATAGTGCCGTTTTCATGAAAATCACTTCAAGGGCGCTGTACAAACATATATATTTCATAATAAATATTACTGGCTTATAACTAGATGAAGAGATTTTCAAAATCCCCACAAGTATCTTTACCTCTAAAATTCTGTTGAAATTAGCACGGTTTTTTTTGTTATCTAGTCATTTTCGGATTTTCTTTTTCGCTCAGGTTTTATAAATGGACTTGTTTTGAAAATTTGCTGCAGATGAAAATGAAATATAGTGCATTCTCACAATTATTGTAAAGATTATTTTTCAATATGACAATCAAGAAATGTCCAGACTCCCCGCCTTTTCCCCACAAAAAACCCAATTCCTGAAAAATCTTGGAAATTCCCTGGGCAAGGCAGAATTGGGCAAGTCTCCACGAATTGGCAACCTTACGTAGACTGGTTGTGATCAATATGCAGTTCGGTTGTACCACGAAGGAAGGAAGAGAGTGGAGGTGGTCATAGAAACTTTTTCTATGACAATTTTGTCGCCAGTTTGCGGTAAGGTGCGCGCGGTAAGTATGGGTGGGATTTAAAATGGACACCCATCCATCTAGTCAGAATGGGGTAAAATCCCCATTTTTAACCACTTAACACTATTATTTCTTATATTATTTAATTTTTGTAAATTTATTACAAGGGTTTTTAATGACAGTATATATAATATCACATATTAATAAACTTTCTTTTATCAAATATCTTATTGGTAAAATACACAACAACAAAAATAAGCAAAACCTACATGAAAAATTATTACAAAAAAATAGTCAGTCAAAGTAAGAATTCGTAATGGTATTCAATGCTGTACCTAAGGCTGGCCGCATACATACGTTTTAGTATTCGATTTCCGAATTCGTTTTCCGTATTCGGACATCCGAATGCACGGAATCAGTAGAAAATACATTAACTGCCGCACACGTTCGTTTTAGTTCCGAACGGAACAAATTCCTTACGCACGTTCCGAATGCGAGCCGGCGCGTTCGGAGAAACCGAATGGAAAAAACCTAATGACGTCATGTGGAACGCAGCTATTGCATACAGTTTGTTTGTGCCGACGCAAACGTACGGAAATTTCCGTTCGTAATTCAGTGTTGCCAACGGATCTTGACCTAATATCGCCGTCGCGTTTCATACATAAGGTAGCGTAAAGTAGCCGAATTTGCTGTTAGGTGGGACATGTTTAAAATTGATGTTTTTACGTGAAAATAAAAAATAAAAATTTCGTGGGGGGGGGGGGGGTGGCTAGAGAATTTCAAAAAGATAAAATTTGTCCCCAGAAAATAAAAAAAAAATTCATGGGGAGGGGAGGCTAGAAAATTTCAAGAAAATATAAAATTTGTCCCCAGAAAAATAAATTTCATGGGGAGGGGGGGTGGCTAGAGAATTTCGGGACATGTTTAAAATTGATGTTTTTGAAGTAGCTTAATTGGCGACCAGTCGCCTTTTAGATTTTTTCGGCGCCGATTCTCGCTCTGAGTAGCCTAAATGGCGATATATCGTTGGCAACACTGGTACTGACGTTTATAAATTCCGAATGAAGAAAAACGAACGTTTGCGCTAGTCTCACGGAATTCCGAATACGGAAAACGAATTCGGAAATCGAATACGGAAAACGTATGTATGCGGCCAGCCTAATAATACCCATTTTTTATTGATTCTTCACATGGTAGGTATAATTGTTAACAATTATTTCAATTGTTAACCTCACTAGTAGTTCAGTCGTTTGGTAGTTATGCCTGTGGTGAGAGATACCGAAAAAATTTATGAGAAAAGTTTTTAGATCATAAAATTCTCTAGAAAAATAATATTGATACTTTTTTCCCTACAAAGCACCGTTATCGCGATTTCAGACCGTAGTCTCTCACGTACTCGTATGCTTTCGGAGAGTAAAAGTTTAACGTCAAAGCAAACGAACGGAGTTCGGGGGAGCATTTTTTTCCATCGCTCTCCCCTGAGATTTAGCCACCTGTCGTAAAATGAGTTCCTTAGCCTTAATATTCACTGATGATAATGTATCCCCATCCGATTCCAAAAGCAAACTTTTATTTTGAAGAGTATTCAGTAGTGACTGAATGCTGGATATCTGGAAAGAATGATCAAATCAGATTACTTCTTTACTGCTGAGAACACAATTAATATTATTAAATATTGTTTCTAAACATCCACAAAGTAACAGATAAAGTGTATCAGAATCGTTTCTGGTGATATTTGATCATCACTCAGATAAAACATAAAACTAAAAAAGTTTATAACGTGAATGCTATACAAAACACGGTTGTAATAAAAAATATACCATACCTTCAGTTTCAAACGCCTTACTTTAATCTGTAAATTCCTTTTTGTCAAAGACTTTTTTTTGTCAATTTTAAATGCCAAATTTCTTTCCTCAGTTTCTGTTTTCTTGGGGTATCTTGCTGTTCTAACGAAAGTGGTTCCAACAAAAGCCAAAAAATCAAAACCAAGTCTTCAACAAATTCCATAATCCATGGTACTAATGGCCATAACTGGTAATCATACCTACTCTTTGGAATAAGAACGTCCCATCTCACAAATCAATGCTGTGCGATTGTAAGCTCTAAAGTAAGTTTCTTCAAAGCCCAGTAACGCATAACTTTGCCATCATCTATTCCGTCAAGTCGGCTACCTGTGACAGAAGCGTGCGGAAAACGAGCAATTTATTATAAAAAACAACAGTAAAAATACTTACAGGTGAAAGGTATTGCCATCTGTAGTTTTTAACTGTTTTTCTGAATGGTTTTTACAGAACTTCACACTGCACTTCATCGTTTAAAAGTAACAAAAGCCCTTTACAGATTATAAAGGAAACGTCTGCTCATGCCGAGCAGTGAAATTATACTGGCCTAGTAAGCCCGGTAAGCCGCGCCCATGCTACGCCTATTTGGGCTTGGTTCATCTTGTTTGATGCGCTGGGGCTTGGTTGCCCTAGTGCCAGCTCCACTCTCTTCCTTCCTCCGTGGGTCGAACCAACCAAACAGTGTTTTATTCGTTTTTAAAAGACGATTTATAAGTTCTACGTATAATAAAACTTATATATTCAGAATCAGCATTTATTGATCTATATCAGTCAAAGTGGGTGATAACGCCCCCTACAGGGGGCAGCAGAAAGCTCAAAGAAAATTAGGGGGCGTTAAAGAAATCTAGAGGGGCGACGGCAGACAAATTCTATCTATAAAAATTCAACGAAATCTAGCTGAATTATATGATAATAGTTTGTTTTACTTCCTTATAAAAAATCATGTTTTATAACAAACTGGGTATTTGCCACTTTGTTAGTTGGTTTTAAATTAAGTAAAACACTAATAATTAAATTATATCTTTTCTATCAATGATGCATTTGATAGTCCATAATTGCTTGCATTGATAAGCTTTCCGATTCCACTATGTAATACTAGAAGTCGGGATTTATGTCAGTGCAGAAATTCTGGGACTAATTACCATATGTATTCCCCGTTGTCCAGAATACTAGGAGGAAAATAATTAAGTCGAACATTGAACATCTTCAATTCACTTAACAAATTGTTACCAAGGCAGTTCAGTAATGTATAATACTGTAATCAATACTGTGCGTCAATATTTTAATGAACAGATTTTCTGCCATGTGTTTTAAAATATATCATCACTTAGGGTCAGACCATAGACATATGAATATTAGTAGACCTGCCCTAAGTGATTAAAAGCCTATTATTCCCCACTCCCCATACCGGTTCCATTGGAGCCGGCTGTGCTCGCGTATGGCCTCAAGTGAATTTAGAAAACGTGACGTCGTCATTCTTGTGCGAACTATGGTCGAGGCATCATCGGTTCATTTTACGAAATAACACGGCAAAATGGTGGCTTGTGCTATGAAAACTTGTAAAAATAGATGTGAAAAAGAGAATAAACCCAATTGTCGTATTACATTCCATATACATATAAGCATTACTTTATTTTAAGCATATTCACATCGTATAATATGGATCAGTTGTAGAAACATATACTATCACATCGAGATACGTCTGGACGCGAAACACAAAGCTGGTTGGTTGCTGGGAAGTAAATTATGAACATTTATAAAAGTGTCTTAACTAAATACTTAAACGAAATATTCGACTCTGAAAATAGAAGAAATTTATTTTGCCGAATTTGGACTTCGCAAATTTGTTCATAACGTGGCGAGTAATTTGCGCTCCCATGTAAAAATGTCTATTCATTCAAAAGCAGATTTTACTTTTAACAACTAAATGGTGATATTATAATGCGAGATGCCTATTTACTGTCAAATTGATTTATTGACGAATCACAGTCAGCTTTCCTCTCTGCGTCCCGCAACTCTTGTTTTAACCTCTCGTCCTTAACTTGTCGTCTATTAATATTCATATGTCTGTGGGTGAGACGATTGAAATATCTCCCTTCCAAGGAAATACTAACTTTTGAGGCCCTGCAGTATTAGTTCCTATTTTAAGATAGATTTTAAACTTGCACAAGTGTTGAAGTTGTTCATGGTTTAGGCATCTTTGTATTAAAATAATATATGTATACACGGTGTCAAACTCGTAGTACAAGTGGGAATCTGGTGAATCTACGTCATTTTCTTCCGATATGAGCATTTAATTTAATTGTTTTCACCAACTAAAGGGTTAAATAAAACATTTGGAGCAAGGTCTACGCTTAGACGCATAAGCAGCTGATATTTTTAAAAATTATTTGATAATGTGGCCTCACTTGGTGCTCCGTACTTGACCCCCCCGTAGACCCCATCAACCCCTGGTAACCGATTTTTTCAAATTTGGCCTTAAACATTCCAACTTCAGACTTGATGTACTCGAAAACCACGAATATATTATACCACGAAATCCAAATGTGATGTAGATTCACCAGTTTACCACTTGTACTACCAATTTCCAGACACCGTACATATCATATTGAATCTTTGATTGACAGAAAAATACTTTTCGAGATTGTATTGTAATGTCCGATTGCATATAATATTCACAAACACAGATCTTGTAATAATAAATTTGTTTATTAAAATAATTTTACATTTACAACACTGTTGACCAACCAAATAATGCCGAAATGTTAACCAGGCTGCAAGAGCCACAATGATTAATTTAAAAAAGGAATGTACATCGAGTATTCCATGATTAGAAATATGTACATTCTTCCAATAGGAATTATGGGAGTTGAAGATAAACAGATATCAAAAACAAAGATTCTTGTCGATTATTAAATAATAATTTATGTTGGTTGATCCGAGGCAGTGAACATCTATTGGACAGTACAAATTGAACTAAACTAAGAAGATAATTTTTTGATTTTCTGTTTTTCTTTTTTTTTGTGTATTACTAAACGTTAAATAACTTTTTTTAATATTTTTTTTTTCTAATATTTTATTGTATTAACCGCCTATGGGAGATTATTACTTTCCTTTGAAATTACTGATTCATTAATTCACATTAACATGATCATTTAAATTGATTTTTATCAATATCAATTGCACAAATTATACTTTCACCGATAACAGTTTTCAATGTAAAATAGAAAAAAGTTCTTAATCCTTATCTAATACGAATTTAGTCAAAGTAGTGATATAAACCATGTGGCTGGGGCTTGTGACCAAAGTCCCGGAGAACCACAAATGGATCATTTTTGTCTTCGTCCAGTTTGGGAGTTGTTTGTCTGAGGACACTCGCATAAGTAGTATTATCTACTTCCATTCCGTCCATGGGACCGGACATATATATATAATAAATATTACTGGCTTATAACTAGATGAAGAGATTTTCAAAATCCCCACAAGTATCTTTACCTCTAAAATTCTGTTGAAATTAGCACGGTTTTTTTTGTTATCTAGTCATTTTCGGATTTTCTTTTTCGCTCAGGTTTTAAAAATGGACTTGTTTTGAAAATTTGCTGCAGATGAAAATGAAATATAGTGCATTCTCACAATTATTGTAAACATTATTTTTCAATATGACAATCAAGAAATGTCCAGACTCCCCGCCTTTTCCCCATAAAAAACCCAATTCCTGAAAAATCTTGGAAATTCCCTGCAATTTGGGCAATTCTCCACGAATTGGCAACCTTACGTAGACTGGTTGTGATCAATATGCAGTTCGGTCGTACCACGAAGGAAGGAAGAGAGTGGAGGTGGTCATAGAAACTTTTTCTATGACAATTTTGTCGCCAGTTTGCGGTAAGGTGCGCGCGGTAAGTATGGGTGGGATTTAAAATGGACACACCCATCCATCTAGCCAGAATGGGGTAAAATCCCCAGTTTTAACCACTTAACACTATTATTTCTTATATTATTTAATTTTTGTAAATATATTACAAGGGTTTTTAATGACAGTATATATAATATCACATATTAATAAACTTGCTTTTATCAAATATCTTATTGGTAAAATACACAACAACAAAAATAAGCAAATCCTACATGAAAAATTATTACAAAAAAATAGTCAGTCAAAGTAAGAATTCGTAATGGTATTCAATGCTGTACCTAATAATACCCATTTTTTATTGATTCTTCACATGGTAGGTATAATTGTTAACAATTATTTCAATTGTTAACCTCACTAGTAGTTCAGTCGTTTGGTAGTTATGCCTGTGGTGAGAGATACCGAAAAAATTTATGAGAAAAGTTTTTAGATCATAAAATTCTCTAGAAAAATAATATTGATACTTTTTTCCCTACAAAGCACCGTTATCGAGTTATCTCGATTTCAGACCGTAGTCTTTCACGTACTCGTATGCTTTCGGAGAGTAAAAGTTTAACGTCAAAGCAAACGAACGGAGTTCGGGGGAGCATTTTTTTCCATTGCTCTCCCCTGAGATTTAGCCACCTGTCGTAAAATGAGTTCCTTAGCCTTAATATTCACTGATGATAATGTATCCCCATCCGTTTATCCGTTTACCGTTTTAAAATATATCATCACTTAGGGTCAGACGATTGAAATATCTCCCTTCCAAGGAAATACTAACTTTTGAGGCCCTGCAGTATTAGTTCCTATTTTAAGATAGATTTTAAACTTGCACAAGTGTTGAAGTTGTTCATGGTTTAGGCATCTTTGTATTAAAATAATATATGTATATACGGTGTCAAACTCGTAGTAAAAGTGGGAAACTGGTAATCTACGTCATTTTCTTCCGATATGAGCATTTAATTTAATTGTTTTCACCAACTAAAGGGTTAAATAAAACATTTGGAGCAAGGTCTACGCTTAGACGCATAAGCAGCTGATATTTTTAAAAATTATTTGATAATGTGGCCTCACTTGGTGCTTTAACCGTACTTGACCCCCCTGTAGACCCCATTAACCCCTGGTAACCGATTTTTTCAAATTTGGCCTTAAACATTCCAACTTCAGACTTGATGTACTCGAAAACCACGAATATATTATACCACGAAATCCAAATGTGATGTAGATTCACCAGTTTACCACTTGTATTACGAATTTCCAGACACCGTACATATCATATTGAATCTTTGATTGATAGAAAAATACTTTTCGAGATTGTATTGTAATGTCCGATTGCATATAATATTCACAAACACAGATCTTGTAATAATAAATTTGTTTATTAAAATAATTTTACATTTACAACACTGTTGACCAACCAAATAATGCCGAAATGTTAACCAGGCTGCAAGAGCCACAATGATTAATTTAAAAAAGGAATGTACATCGAGTATTCCATGATTAGAAATATGTACATTCTTCCAATAGGAATTATGGGAGTTGAAGATAAACAGATATCAAAAACAAAGATTCTTGTCGATTATTAAATAATAATTTATGTTGGTTGATCCGAGGCAGTGAACATCTATTGGACAGTACAAATTGAACTAAACTAAGAAGATAATTTTTTGATTTTCTGTTTTTCTTTTTTTTTGTGTATTACTAAACGTTAAATAACTTTTTTTAATATTTTTTTTTTCTAATATTTTATTGTATTAACCGCCTATGGGAGATTATTACTTTCCTTTGAAATTACTGATTCATTAATTCACATTAACATGATCATTTAAATTGATTTTTATCAATATCAATTGCACAAATTATACTTTCACCGATAACAGTTTTCAATGTAAAATAGAAAAAAGTTCTTAATCCTTATCTAATACGAATTTAGTCAAAGTAGTGATATAAACCATGTGGCTGGGGCTTGTGACCAAAGTCCCGGAGAACCACAAATGGATCATTTTTGTCTTCGTCCAGTTTGGGAGTTGTTTGTCTGAGGACACTCGCATAAGTAGTATTATCTACTTCCATTCCGTCCATGGGACCGGGCACTCCGTTCATGGGGCGAGAGAACTCGGCATTGATTTGATGCTGCAAGCGCTGCTGCTGCGTCAGTCCTGGGCCCATGGGCATCCGGCAGTCCATCATGCCCACAATACCTACGTTCCCATTCATCATACCCCGCTCGCTCATCGCCATCGCGCCGTGCGGGTCAGCTTGCTGAAGACTAAACGCGCGTGCGTACCCACCAAACGCACCCGTACTCATGTTCTGTTTGTCCAGTGTCTCCAGGAGACCGTGTGCGATAGGACCTTCGTTGGGGTTTCCTCCCGAGCTGGGCTGGCCCGCTTGTCGCCTGTACAATGGAACGGATTGTGTAACGGGCTTGTTGGTTTGCCAGGGCAGGTCAATCAAGGGTTCAGGCGGAGGGAAGTTCCTTGGCTGCTGCAAGATCTTTTCTTCGCGCTGGTTGGTATTGTGGTTATACACATTCCCAAACATCAAATTGGACTCAAACTCTCTAGTGAAAGGTTTGCTATTGATAAAGTGGCTTAAAACATTGGGTTTTGTCTCCGGTAATGGCCACCTCTCCCCTTCATTCGAAGGTGCAGAGTGTCCATGACCATTGGCCATGTTATAATTGATGAACTGTTGGTTGTGGTGAATGATTTTATCAGAAAAGATGTCTTCGATATTCCGGGGCATGTCATTAGGGGCAGTTAGAAAGGATTCCAATGGAGGGGGTGGGATCTGTTTGGGAGGTGGTGGCACAGGTAACAGCGTTCTTTGTAACAGTTCCATGAACTTAGCCGCCACCTCCGCGCCCTGCGTATCCATCAGGTGATAATACCACTGGAGCTGAGCATCTTGACCCTCGTTCAATATGTCTTGCACACTTATGTGTGGAGGTAACACCGGCTGTATCTCTCGTATATTCGGGTTTGGAGGCGGACCTCTTTCTGGGAAGTGGACATTTTGCAAAAATTGTATTTGCTCTTTTTCCTGCTGGTGAGTGAGGGAACGATTTGGTTCTTGAAATTTAGAAGTATTTGGTGGGTACGGGAGTCTATCAGACTGCTGCATGTTTGATGGACCACCCCGCAAAAATGCTGGTGCATTAATCTCATTATTGATAAAATTGTCAGTTGAAAAACCTGTTGGAATAGGGGATGTATCTGGACTGATCCTCTGTTGTGGCCGTAACGGGAGGAAAGGCTGGGCTTTATTAGTCACTATGGGTTGGGGGGCCAGTAAATGCTGGGGCACAACACTGGATCGGTTGGCAACCATATTAGGATGAAGAACTCTGTGAGCTGAGTTTACAGAGGGCATAATGTCTGTGGGTTTCTTCTGATTCTGCTTCTGGGGCCAGGTGGGAGTGTTACTACGTCCATTAGGAGATGCTAGAGGAAATGAATTCACTGTCCACGGATTAATAGAGGGATTGACCTGGTGGGGATAGGACATGGGAACATTGGGAATGGGGGCAGCCGGTTGGGTGGGTGGAGCCCGATTCATGGTAAAAACGTTAGCTCCATGAGGCGCTTGTTGACTTGAACCACTGGGATAGTAAAACAATGGGTATGGAACCAGCGGAGCGTTGTTGGCATTTATCAATGGTTGAACTGGGCCTGCATTGGGTTGCCTAATATTAGCACTGATTTGAGAGATTGGCATTGGAATGGGCAATCCGATGTTGGGCGGCACAACAGGCGGCTGTAATTTGATGTAGGCTTCTGGCTGTAAAGCTCTAGGAACAAATTCTGGTGCCAAAGGATTAAGAGTATATGTCTTCTTGAGCTCAACTCCGTCCAGTTGAGATCTGAGTAAGGTCCATGTAATACCGAAAAGACTTTTGTTATCGTTACAAATATTAATAAACCTCTCCCAAACTTTTCTGCAGCGTCCAATGGAGCACAGAGCTACAGGGTCGCCCACAACAGCCACCAGACTCTGAGCACGAGTGATGGCAGTATTTAATAATTTCCGATTTGATAGGAAACCATAGTCGAGCTCAGAGGCCGCTTGGCAGGTTCTTCTGGTTCGAACTGTTGACAGAAATACAGCGCGGAACTGCTTTCCTTGGACATTCAACACTCGTTCTACAGATATTCCTCCCATTCTTCGTTTCCGCAGCTCAGATCTTATTCGGAACACTTGATCAGCATATGGCGTCATGATACCGATGCTTTGCTCGTCAACTTTTCCCCATGCGGGTGGCCAACGCCGCCTTAGTTCACATATTCGTTCCACTACTTCATACACTTCACTGTTATTGTAGAAAGCGGTAGAGTTTTGATCTTGAACATCTTCTCCCCTCGTGGTAAAGAATGTTAATGGATAAAATTTATCGTGTCTCGGCTGTTTGCCACTGGCGATTAACTTCTGGTCATAGAACAACTCCGAGGTGAAACTGATGATTGCTTCATGGGCTCTGTAATTTTCACACAGGAGAATCTTGCATGGGAAATTCGCTGGATAGTGCTCGTAGAGACGTTCCAGAAGAGAGATGTGCAGATTCCTTTCCTTGGCGAATGCAGAAAACAGTTCAGGGCTCAATTGCATGTGATCACCGGCCAACACAATGCGAGAAGTTGGAGTAGCTAGAGCTAGCGGCATCAATGCTTCACTCTCCATAGCTTGGGCGGCTTCATCTAAAAGAATGTGTGTAAAGTAACCTGGAATAAAAAATAATAACACCATTAGAATACCACTGAGTGTTTTAAGAAATAAAAGTTAATTGAATATGATTACAATGACGATTATGACTACCTTTGGGCAGACCCAATGTTGATAAGTACATGGATATGGACAGCGTGACGACCACAATGCGATGTTTTAGTATATCTTCAAGAACAGGGAGTCTAAAGTTTCGCACTCCATTGTTTAGTTCAATCAAGCAATACTGTGGAAAGAACAATAATTAATAGAATGACAATAGTTATAAGTGGATGGTATTTTTCTATGAAATTTTAATAAAGCTTACCTTTTGAACGGTTTGATCGACAGTGGTAACCCATCTTTTGTGGTAATACACCCTCAGAGGTCTGGCCTCTGTGAGCCCTCCTTCTAACCAAGGGTGGAGGTAATCCTTGATGTAAAGATCTGCCGCAGAGTTGGAATGGGTGCAAATCAATATCTTTGATTCGGGTTGATGAAGTAGCTGCTTGATGGCCTGATTAAAAATATTTAAAAAATCAGTAAAGTAATCAGCTACGTACTAGCAACATAATTGGTTAAAGATAATACAATGACACAAACCTGAGCTAGGGTGTAGGTTTTGCCTGTTCCAAAAGGACCAATAATTAATATGGGTGGAATCGGTAATCCTACGGGAGAAGTAATGGCTAGTACAGCTTCCTTCTGTTTGGTGTTGAGACGAGAATCCAATGTTTGACCCCACTGACGGAATGGTGACCACGGAATGGAGGGCTCCATCACAGTTTCGGGGAATATAAGCTTGTAGTCAGAGATCTTATCTATGGCATAATGCCACTCACAGTAAGTCAATCTGTTCAATTGAAATTGTACATCAGCGGCAAAATCTGTATCTGCACGCATCCCTAACTCCCTCACTGTAACAGCCGACAGCCTGAGGTAAATCATGTTTTTACCCTTGTCTTCTATGAGCGCCTCATAGACTCTGCGCCTCCCAGGACTCGTGGGAGATGCTGCCAGAAGAATAGTTGTGCAGTTATTTAAAATAAGCCTCCCGGCCGACGTGTCCTCTGAAACATCTTTGCCAAGAGTCAGAAGGGCAAAAAGCTCTCCAGATTGTGCGTATTTGGCTGTGGAAGTTGCCATACCAGAGGGAGCGAGCAAATAGCTGGGAGCAATTCTTAACTTGCACGCAACGTTGTACCTCGCTACTTGTTCATATCGTGCCATCTCCTCTACTGACAGTAATTCATGCATCCGTGTGCGGTAATTGTTTCGCGTTAAGTGCCTCTCTTGCACAGTGGATTGTGTGAGACACAGGTTGTTAGCTCGAGGGGCAGGGTAAGCGTTTAACAGATCCCGATCTCTTTCGCAGGTATCTGAACCATAAGGGGTGGATAGACCAGGGTATATGGGAGAGCTGAAGGCTGTCACATCAGAATTTAAGATATCCCATCTCTCGCTGACAGACAACACCATCTCTTTACGTATTTCTTTGATTTTGTCAGCGTCTGTGACAGGAACGACATCCACACAAAGATGTTTGACAAGAACTGGCTCACCACCGAGATCAAAAACGACGGACTGTCGGAAAGTACCGTAGATGTCTGTAGAAAAGACCACTTTGATTCTGTGTTCCAAGGTTGGGCCCTGATCGGTGTTCTCTAAACTTTTATCGGCATAAGCGGCGGTCCATTCCTGATCAGAAGTCAGTTCCGCCTCTACAACCTTGTGGGTGTCTCGTCCCTTCTTGTTGATTTTGGGTTCACCGGGAAACACTTGCTTGAGGACATAATGGTTCCTGTGGGCATCCTGCAAGAGGGCCACGGCCTTAAGCAGGCGCTTCGTCTTCAACACAAAAGTCCATTCCCTCTTACTGACTTTGGAAGATACGGTAGTTATCAAATCTGAAGAGCACGATTCTTCAATACCGTCCAGCTTTTCACGCATCACTTTCTCTGGCGATGTTGCCTGAATCCATTTTTCAAGCAATTGTTCTAAAATTAGAATAATCTTTTATAAAAAAAATGTTTCCATAAAATCTTACTATACAATCCTAAAGTTAAAAAATTATCACCTGTGTAGCTTTTGCCATAAAGCTCTTTATCAAAGGCCCTTTGCATTTTCATCTTTCGGTATTCAAATCTAAAAAGAAATAATCAAAACTAAGATGAAATAATACTGAATAGTTACACAACCAATTGTCTCCTCAAAGATACTTTGTGTTCATAATATTATGTAATTATAATATTTTAACAAATATTATGGATTTTAAATATCATTTAATAAACTATCCTTTATAAAAACAAAAATGAGGATTTTTCAAAATAAACTGATATGTATTACAAAATACTATATACGTAATATATGCGACACAGCGATTATAATAAAAAAAATTATAATAAGCACAGAAAATACATTGCAATGCAAAATAGGATATGGAACATCAAATTATCTGAAGAAAAACTGCTCAACAGGAGATCTGTTTAATACATGCATAATTCTAAAATGGTGACATCAACAATGATAAAAGAAATACACCTTTTGTAGTGGCAAAACACTCGAGATGGAAACTTTTTGGTGTCACATTTTAAAATGCTCAATATCAGGAATGATTACTAACTATTTTTTTGTGTGAAATAATTAACAACATGCAAACAGCGTTCATAATTTTTCAGATAGAACATAACTCTAATCACAAAATGAAAAATGAGCCAAGTGAAAAATAACAACAACAACAAAATGAGAAATTATTTCTCTTTGCCGTGTTTTTCAAATACTGAATCGTATCATGTGTTTAGCTTCAATGAAAGTTCATAATATTTTATTAACTCATCTAAAATTTCCTTGCAAGATAAGTAAGGCCCTTCTTCCGCAAGGACAAGCAAGAATCCGATACTCGACAATTTAAGTATCACAGGTACATGTTGCGGACATTTTGTAAACTCGTTAGTGACGCCAGTCTCCTGCGATCAGCCAGTCGAAGTCATTACCACTTGCGTTATCGAGAATTTAAACATGGCGGAGCAAATAATAAATTATATTTAATTCAATGCTTGGAACAAAACAGTCAAGAAAAAATAACAGCTACACCAGTTGTGAGGGTTGTGGAAGCTAGTTTTAGATAGCTGAGGGTCTGTGCCGGACTGTGCGTGACAAGTTGTCTGTGACGTGAACACACAGTACCAGTATCGGATACTTGTACTAGGAAGGAGCCTTAACCCTTCAGTACTTTCATCACATTTGATCAGTTTGCAATGTTTTCTGTGTATTTCAAATGCGCTATATACATTTTTAATTTTCCATAAACACGAACACTGTTTTTGAAACAAGATAAAATGATCTTTCCAGTGTATGCATTTAAAATAAACATTAATAATAATAATAAAAAAATTATAACGTGAAAAATATTGTCAAAAATGGTAAACACATTTTTACTTAATTTTTTACTCCAATCATAGAAAAATTGAGAGAATTCGATATTTCGAAAACACATTCGTTTTTTTTGGGGAATTTGTAAGAAAACTGTACCTTCACTTTTATCTCGTTCATATAATAAAATATAAGAAATAATTTATACAATTAAACATTACAATAGCGGCGCAAAATACAAATTTTTAATTTTTGCTATTTTTACGATTTTATTTATGGATTTCAGTTAAAATATTTGAGGCAAACTGGAAAGAATTATTATTTCTAACGTCAAAAAAATTATGATTTTTTTATAAAATATGGACGTCCGGTCATATATGAGCTTCAAACGGTAGAGGGGTTAAGGCCTTAGGGGTGACTTAGCAATCTTAAATTAATATTTTGTCTCATCCCCTTCTTTTTTCCACCCCCAGAATTAGCATGAAATTATTACGAAAATATATCATGTATTTAAAAATATATATATAAATATATAATGACATACATGTTGTGAAGTTTATAAACAGTATTTGGGTCAGTATTGGTCAAACGTACCGTTCCTTCCATTCGGCCAGTTCCTCGGGGCCGTGAGCCTCCACGCACTGGGCCCCATACTTGCAGGCGCCATTCTCCAGGCCCGGGCTCTGCTCGTGGGAGTTCCAGCTGTCACACAGCGCGTACGTATCGAGCGTGTATCCACGCGGAGGGGGGCGCCACTTCCAGTCGCGACCTGGACATCATTTTCCCATTAGACACAGTTAAAATAATCCGTTTTACAAAGTAAAACTCAAATATAATATGATGTTACTATGACAAAACTGTAGATTATAACAACATTGTTTTAAGATATAATAACAATAATGACGAGTTTATTCAGGAATGCTGGGAGGTTTGTGCAATCCCACACATCCCATAAAACATATACAATAATAAGAACAACAAAAAAGACGTTAAGGATTAGATTGACGGGGCCAACAACTTTCTCCAAAGTGCTGGGATGCGAGTCTCGACTGGCGGGATTCCATGATAAGGATATTTTTGGAGTTGTTTGTCCTCTCCCTTAAACCTGCTACCGAGACTCTTATGAGGGCCATTAAAGTTTTAGAAATAGTTCCAAGATTAAGACCGTACTTTCAAATAAACTAAAAACTAAATACAACTCTGAGTTCTAAATGTTATTTCTTATGTATGTATGTTGCAGTTTTGATATTGTTTGTTAACATTGTTCATTAAGTAGCTCTATACGTATGAACGTTGTAATACAGACATTACATTCAGAACAAATACCATAGTAGTTGAGGAGAGACTTGGTTGTACATTGCTAGACGTGGTATTTTTCACAAGGAAATAGCGGATCAACAAATAGCGGAGAAAATTCCAACTTTTTTGTCGGAAGGGATATTTTTAAACAAAAACATATTATTTCTATATTTTGACGGTAGTTGGATAATCCGGAATGTTGAATAATCGAAGTAGGAAAATCAGGGCTTCACAGTTAATAATTATGTATGTATGCGAATTGCAAGAATCAGAGAACTATTGCAGGTAGAACCATGACCTAGTTACCTCATGTATATATTGACCTCATGTATTAATGACCGTGAATAAAGTGACCCTCGATTGCAGAGATCCATATCCTTGTCTATTCAATGCCATTTCAAGAAAGTATTTATTAAAGGTTGATTTATTGTGGCAACACTGAGATCCTCAAACCTAATGGCGATAATGTGCATTTTAATTTATTTTGTATTTGAGTATATTTAGGAAACATACACTTTTACGTATGAATTAAATTAAGATGTCGAGTTTAAAATAAACCAGTTAAGTTCCGTATTTGGAAAAAGCATTAACTTTGTGCCTCGTCATAAATTACAATAAAAAAACACATAAGTTTGTTTTTGACCACTTTAATTTTATTTAAACTCTACCGGTTTCGGAAGAACCCTTCCTTCATCAAGAGAATATTAAAACCAGTTTTTAATAATCTCCTGATGAAGGAAGGGTTCTTGCGAAACCGGTAGAGTTTAAATAAAATTAAAGTGGTTAAAAACAAATTTACGTGTTTTTTATTGCAGTTAAGTTCCATTTACAATATTTTTTATGGTTACAGGTTAGGAAGAAAGGAGATATTTAAAGTTATAAGTGAAAGAAAAAAATTATAAACAGGGTAGACAAACAATTAAAAAGATTTTTTTGGTTTAAGTACATTGCAAAGTTAATATGATTTTAAAAATTTTAAGGGTACAGTGGAAAATATCAAGATCTTTTGTAAGTTATGTAGATATTTCTGAGTAAAGAGTTTTGGGCGTAATTGTTGTATGTAAAATAATGTATTCGATCTGGTATTGCAACAACGGCAACGAAATGCAATCTTTTCTAAGGTGCTTCTGCTGGTGAGTCAATAAGGCAGTTCGCAAAAACAGTACGTCAAAATTTTTTCTTCATTTGTAAAGAATGATAGGGTTACATTGATGATTTTCAAAGCGATAGAACAAGTGTCATGTAATAAATACAAGATCATTTGCAAAGTGAATATTTGGGTAAATATTTTTGTTGTTAAATTTTATGATTGACGTTTAGGAAGTTATGTACTTATTAATTTGCAAAGTAATATTAATGAAGAACATCAAATTTGCAGTAATCACACAATATATTATTAGGTAAACCAGTAACAACTGTAATATACTCGATTGTTGCAAACTTCTGAGTCTAGTCAATTAAGAGTACCTACTCGACACACTAGGCATAAGGACCAATTTCAATGTCACCATTCACAAACAAATTATGTGTCAAACTCGCCTATTCCTTGCCCACATAGTTAAGCACATATAGACATTTTAATGTAACAAATTCTATGTTAAAACATACTTAAACAATTATTTTTATATCAAGATATTTTTTTTGATAATTTGATTTTATTATTACTATTTTTTTTTTAAATTTTATCCAGTTGTAAACCACTGTAATGTAAGAAATATTTTTGGAACCATTATTTATTACCTTTGTAAAAAATTGTACACATTTTAATGCACCCAAAGTAAAAGCACCATGGGCGTATAAAAGAGTAAATAAAATAAAACATACGAAATAATAAGCAATTATTAAGGTCATAATTATATCCCATGAAAATAATACAAAACTATTAAGGTCATAATTATATCCCATGAAAATAATACAAAACTATTAAGGTCATAATTATATCCCATGAAAATAATACAAAACTATTAAGGTCATAATTATATCCCATGAAAATAATACAAAACTATTAAGGTCATAATTATATCCCATGAAAATAATACAAAACTATTAAGGTCATAATTATATCCCATGAAAATAATACAAAACTATTAAGGTCATAATTATATCCCATGAAAATAATACAAAACTATTAAGGTCATAATTATATCCCATGAAAATAATATGAAACTATTGATGTCATAATTATATTGCATGAAAATAAAACACCTCGGAATGCACCAGTTTCATGTGATTATACTGCAGGCATTTAAGCCCCCCATAAATAATTATCTTCTAAGATTATTAATAATCTATGAATATTCATAACTAGAACCGGGAAGGTTGAATACTAGAACTATGTTTTGATCTAAGTTTATGTGAACCATCCTATACCTGGAGATATTAACAGAAACAAAAATGTCTCAGCAAAATTGCTGGGTCTTCCAAAAATCAAAATCTCCCGTGATCGCCTTGCAGTCAGATTACATACAATGTCACGATGAGGAAAATTGCATTGTGCCAAGACTTCTTTGTAGACGAGGCTATATTTCTGGTACAAATCAAAACCAAATAACCGTGCGGAACAAAGTAAATTTTTAAAAAGAACCTGATGATAAAAAGGACATGATGTTAAAAATATATAAAACATATGTGCGACCTCTCCTGGAATATGCTTTCCAAATATGGAGTCCTTACTTCGCAAAGGATATAAATCTGTTAGAGAGAGTTCAGAGACGTTTCACTAAAATACCAAGAGCTCTGAAAGATCTACGATACGAAGATAGACTCAAGGAACTAAGATTACCAACCTTACAAGAAAGAAGAGAAAGGGGTGACTTGATCGAGACTTTCAAAATTTTATCTGGACATTACAGTTGCCCTAGCATCCAAGAAATCTTCACTACTAATAAAAATATAAATCTCCATGGACACTCAAAAAAAATTACCAAAACGCCTTTTGCATCTAATCTTAGAAAACACTTCCTTGCAAATAGAGTAGTGGATGCTTGGAACAAACTCCCACAACATGTCATCGATGCAACAAATATAAATCAATTCAAAGCTCTATTGGATTCACATTTGGAGAGAAGAAAGGACTTAGTTCAAACTTAAAACAACTCAATTACTGTCAAACCTGTTGTGAAATCAGATATGAGCGCATCAGCAGAATGCTGCCTGCTCATTACATAATAATAATAATTATTATTATTATTCAAAATAAAAGCACTTCATAAAAAAAGAAAGTTTTATCCAAATTATAATGGACTTTGAACAGTTATTTTCAGTCATTTGTCGAAGTTAATCTTCAAGTTCTGTGAATGTTCTATTCAAATTCTGTTATTATTTCAGTTCTGTGAAGCAACTGACCCATAAAGATATACAATCAAAATTTAACTTTGAAATTAGATGAATTGTTGAAATTCAATAAAAATTAAAGACAACCCATCTTTAGTTACTAACCGGCTTCACACAGGTTTCAAATAGAATACAATTTTATAAAATTAAACAATATGAAAATATCTTGAATAACTTTTTGAGAGTTAAATGGATATAAGCTAACGATGGACAAGACATTGCAACCTGAAAATAGTTATGTTGACCTAAAAACACAAAATATGCGCACAGTTGATATTTGTCAGATGAGAATGGGTCGTTTCTATGACTTGTTCTTGAGTTCCAACAGCTCGACTGAGGAACGATTTGCCAGCCTCTGTGTTTCCACCCTCCTACAACATGGGTCTTTTTAGACCCATGTTCACTTCTTCCTCTCCTCAAACAGACCCTCCACACAGCATCAGGCCCTGAGGAAAATTAATTTCCTGAGGGCCTCTTGTGTACAGTTAATGTAAAAAAAAATTATGCCAGAGCTGACCAATAGTTTTTGCTGTTTCAAAAAACCAATTTCTGCTTTATAGTTAAGATGTGGAAAATTTAATAAAAATTCTATAAATACAACTATGTTAGCATCACGGCTGATGTGGGATAATGGAAGAAATAGTGAAGTATTTGACACAGCAGAAAATAATGCAAAACAAATTTAGCGCAAAAAAGAGCACATCAAAAAGTAACAAGCAAAATTTAAAAGGAAAGCTCGTAGAATTTTACGCATTCGAGTGTATTTTTAATTAATGCGGATATTTTTTGGTTATTCATTTGTATTAAACTCTGACTGCTATAGTAATTCTGACTTGATGATACACCTCGAGAAATGTTCTCAAAAACGGGATTAATGTATTTAAAATATCTATTGGCATGCTTCGATAGGTCATTGTCCTTTCCTATGTAAAAAAGAATCTCTCGGTGAAGGTTTGTCAGTGAATGGGCATTGAACTGTTGAAGCATATGTCAACTGGTGGAGAACAATTTAATTTTATGTTATTAAAAAGCAATAGAAACATTAAGGAAGCATATATACTATAGAAAGATGGTGATAAGTTGAAGGATAGAGCATAAATAAAGGTTAATTAAAATAAGTGTTTTTACCTTCGTCAGACATGATGATAGTTTGATGCTCGTGCGTAGAGCAATGAGCTCGAAGGGCAGCACGATCACTGAACTTAAGAGCGCAGTAAGAACATGACGGCACCTCATTCTGCTTGCCAACTTGTTCAATCTGTTTCTGAAAATTGTTCACATTGTTGGGTGATGTCTCACTGGGTGAATTCTTAGCTTCAGGTTTAGTGGGTTTACTCACTTGCGCCTCGGGAGGGCTGGCTAATGCCCCCTGAACAACGACTTTTTGCACAGTCGGAGTGGGAACGTTTTTTTTGCTCTTATCCACATTTTGCATACCGATTGCCCAGGCTTCCAGCTTGGCATCTAAACTGAGCATCTCTTCGTCGAGCCTCTGCTGGGATATCCTCTGGTTGTTCTTCTGCCCGTTGGCCATCTGCAATACAGTTCTCAGCCTCTCCAGCACTTTCGACATTTCCGCATTAGTATGAGGTCCGACAGTGGAGTTCATCCATTCGCGGCAGGCCTGCTCCGCTTCGTTATAACGTTTCATTTTGAACAATGAATGGACCAAACGCCGTCTGACCCGCGCTCCGATGTTCGTAGTATCGGAGTCATTTATTATTTTTACGAGTTTCCGACCATCTTGCGCGACTATTTCGTGGCGTCCCAATTCTAAGCTGCATTCTGTTCGATTCATCAACCAGGATATAACTTTTTCTCGGGGTACCTTGAAATTAAAGCTGGTGCCTAATATTTGGTCGAGTATTTGAGATGCTTGGATCCATTGCTTTTGCCTCATATATTCGAGGGCTTGATTTTCTTTGTCTGCCATTATGTTCAGATAATGCTTATCTTTGATGATGGAACAAATTAGACACGTTACATGTCTTTTTGTAAATTTGTGTGTACATAAAGAAAGGTTAGTTTAAGAGATCTAAAAACCTGAAACGGAAAATGACAATTAAGATGCATTTCAGAAATCGCGTAAATTGAGATATTTATATGTATCTTTAAGTCTAAATATGAAAACAAAATAATTTTAAGTTGGATTAACGAACCTTAACCTAATTTAAACCGGAGAAATTACCGATTGAACATGATTTTCCTACAATTGACACACACTACAGTAACGCCATCTTGCTTTAGCATATTATTATTTTTATTTACATGCTAGTTCACATCGCGCGGCGGATACAAGAACTAGCCATGTTAGGGATGTTCATAATTCAGATTGAATAATTCAACTATTAACCCCTATTATTCGTGAGACGTCGATAGAGGGTTAAAATAGAGAATTTCAATTGAAAAATATTAATTTATCTTTGGAGGTTTTGTAAATTTGTTCTATTAACTAAGCACCCGAGCATTTTAAATCTACATTTCACGATGTTCAGTAAACGGCGGCCTGAAAAATATTTTAGTTTAAAAAAAATCCAAATTTTAAATTATAAATATAATTGTACGCCCATGTCGCCCGGAATGGAACCCAATGCTTTGAATCACTGTGTTAAAATTTCAAAGCAGTAAAAAATTTTCGGAGATTTAAGATTTTGAACAAACGAAAATTAACATTTTTATTTATATAAATATTATAGATAGATGTGTTTACTCGCGGCAGTTTTAAATAATACATAGAAATTTTATTTTTATTGTATTTAATTTATTAGACTGTTGAACACTAAGTGCCCTTCAGCTAAAATTCATTACTATATAAAGCTATAAGAAATAATAATTGTTTGTTTTATTATATTTAATTGTGTAATGAATTTTATCGTTGGTACAAAAAAATCAATATAAGGCATATATTTTGTATTTCTTTATTTTCTACACAACAATTACAGTTACAGAGGGTTAAAATATGTCAATAGTCTTCCAGAAGAAGTAAAAAATAAGAGAATTGATTTTATCCAAGGAAAATCCTCCTTATAAACTGAACACCTGTTACATTGTTAACAAAAGTAGTAACTTAATCGATATTTTTAATGTTGCCACATCCTGTACACGTTACATGTACACTCTATTGTTTTTTTACTCCTACATCAGACTAAAGAGCTAGTTCTCTTCATTGGCGTAGAAAAACCTAATATATTAAACTATTTTGGTAAGCCACGGTATTGTTACGTTTATTGTTGTAACAATGTTATAATTTTAAATAAAATAAAAAAAGCTTACATTCCATAAATGATGTAAGAAGTTTTGGAAAATTGTTATTATTAAAACAACTTACATAGGCATATGGTTGATAAGAAAAAAAAATTCAACAAAAATTCAAAATTAATATTGAAATGCAAGAAAGGGGTGAAATATTTCAACATAAGGAAACAACTTTTTCAAACCGAACGACTCGGGGGAGTATATAGCGTATTTGCTACGAATTATACTTTTATAGTAAATATATATATATATATATAAAAAAGTTGGACACTGATGCAAATGTGCCTTTTAACCGTCCCACTTTTTGTGTATTTGCTTTTTAATTTCCAAATCTACTCTATTATAAATTATTCACTATTTCGAATGCCCATCGCTATTTTGTACAGCATTATTTCTTTAAAATATCAGGATTTAATTATTGATAAGTGTAGATGAACCTTTGTATTTTCATACCACCTGGTGAACAAACGTCACTTGACTTTTCAATTTTGATTTCTTTGACATTACGAATGGCGGGATAACGATAACCGAGACGTCTATCGGAGTCGTTTCGTTGCGGCGAACTATTGTTTTTAGAATTGTGCTCGTTGGATTTCCAAATAGGTTTTTGCTTGGATTTCACAATTTTATAATTAATCTGATTTTAAGAATACATACGCCAGCTGACGGAGTTTGTCATCATGAATACCTCTTTGAGCCTGGATACTAACAAAACCTACGTGAAATATAAAGCTGTCGTAAAAAAATGGGAAAAAGACTTTGTGAAAGAAAACGGCCGAGTTCCTTCGAAATATGATATTAAAGAAGCAACCCACGAAGTACGATATGCGTATAAATATTACTTCAATATGAAATCGGAAGTACTTGAATCATCACTCATGGATATAACGGGAGATATGGATGAGAACAACTTCACGTTTAGCGAACATGATTTGACCAATGCTCTAGAAATGAATTCAGATAATCTGAATGATACCGAAGACAATGTGTTTCATGCTATACCAACAGCAGATCAGATCGGAGAGTTAATGAGTAGCAAAGATGACTCCAAGAAAAGCAAAGCTGGCGGAGTTTGGGGAGATCATTTAAACTACAAGAAAACAGAACCTAAGAAAAGTAAAGTGATATCGAAAGTTTTCCAAACAAACCATGTTTCTTCAGAACTCTTCAAAGGTTGCACCTTCAATAAGCGAAATCCAAGGAAATCACTGTCGCAATCTTTCCGCAAATCTGTCTCCAAATGTGAAGATAAACCTATCACAAATGAACTTCCTGAAGACCCGACATCTATAATAATTGACGAGAAAATAAGTAACGAAGTGAGAAATAATATACATCTAAAAAAATCTGAAGATCTTAACATTAGCTCTGTTAATTCTGTGCAAAGTGTTATGATGAAAAATTCACCTAAAGTGAGGCAAATCAATCTGGGCTGGCTCAGTAGATGTAGCGACATACCAATAGCAACAAGTCTGGAATCCCCAATGACTGAACAGGCAACGCAGAATGGTGATGATGCTAAAATAGTGCAGCTACAATCCTATGGATTAAAAAACCTTTCGGTTTGTCCGATACTTCCTTCTGTTGACGATTCACGACTTTCCGATTTCGTTGAAAATAGCGAGTCTGAAGCTGAATTAACACAGAGTAAACCAAACGCCTACAGAAAGATACGCCCTGTTGTCAAAAGATGTAAAATAGAGAAACCAGAAATAGAGCTAGTATCCACCCAAGAATATCCCTTGAAAAGTATTGAGGCAGAATCCCCTGTTGGAAATGTCGATGGCGATTTATATGAATCACCAAAAGTTACAAAAAGAAGACCAAATAAAAGAAAGGTTCCGGCTAAAGCCAAAAACATTGCTGTTAAAAAGGTTATTTCTAAAGAATCAACTCAAGGTGGAAGAAAACGAATAGCCAGAGTTAAAAAAGTTCCACAAAAACTAATACTGACATCTGACAGTGAATGTGAACAGGATATTACGAAGAAAAGGGTTGCAACAAGAGCTACACGGGGCAAACTAACCAAAAATGTCACACATAAAATTGTTGAAGAAGAAACAACGGTGGATCATAGCGAATTTGAAAACTTTTTCATGGGAGATGATGAAAATATAGCCTGTCCTCGCTTCCCTATCAAGTCGTCCATTTTGAAAGAAAGTAACTTAGTTGACGGTTTGGCAGCGGCTTTACAGATTCCTAAAGATGTGAAACAAATTGACAAAACTAGGTCAAGGATGACCAATTTGAATCAAGAGGAAAAAATGCAGAAGAAAATTGACGACGGCAGTCTAAATGAAAACTTTGTCAAAATTAACTTGGAGAAAAAAGTTTATGCTAGAGGTAAAAAGACAATGAATTTCTCCAAATTCAAAAAGCAGCAATGGAAAGATAAAAAAAAGATGCTCCATAATACCCCAGAATTTCCAGAAGGAGGTATCCTGAAATGTTTTAAGTGCGGGCAGCCGGGACACATGTCCCGCTTTTGTAAAGCTGGAAGGGGTGCTGATCTGTTGGCTCTAGATGAATATGATAATGAGGAAAAGAGTCCCTACATATCCCTCCAAGACGCTGAGTCATTGAAATGCCCCGAGAACACACCAACCGTTTCTGAAAATATTATGTATCAAAGTATTGATCAAACAGATTTCCATCAGGATATGCCAAATTCAAGTCAAAATGCTGAATCTTCAGATAGTTTGTCTCTTAAAGGAGTACATCAGATACCAGACTCATTCATCAAACTTCTAGCTACTCCATCCGGTAATACTAAAGTTCCACAACCTAAAATTGAAGCACTGTATCCTTTGGCTGATGACGGAAACCTGAACAGTCCTCCGCAAGAGGTAATGAAGGCACTTAAGAAGTTTGGCCATACAGATTTCAGAAGTGGTCAAGAGACAGCCGTTATGAGAATTTTAAGTGGCCTTTCAACCCTGGTCACGCTCTCAACTGGCAGTGGCAAATCTCTTTGTTACCAGTTACCTGCATATCTCTACGCCAAACATAATAAATGTATTACTCTTGTTATTTCTCCTCTTGTGTCATTGATGGAAGATCAAGTCACTAGTATGCCTGACTTTGTTAATGCCGCTTGTCTTCATACTAATCAATCGCCTACTACACGTGAAAAGATAATAGAGCTTATTAAAACTGGAGACATTCACATATTGCTCATTTCACCCGAAGCTATAGTTGCTGGAGAAAAATCTACTGGGTTTGGTGCAATCTTAAGGCAGCTTCCACCCATTGCATTTGCCTGTATTGATGAAGTTCACTGCGTTTCTCAATGGAGTCACAATTTCCGTCCAAGTTATTTGATGATTTGTCGTGTTCTAAGGGAAAAGATGGGTGTCCAATGTGTTTTGGGATTAACAGCTACAGCCACAAAGCCAACAATATCTGAGATAGTTCAGCATCTGGAAATTACAGATGGTATTGCCGGTGTTATAACTAATAAACCTCTACCGGATAATCTTGTTTTAACTGTTTCTAGAGATGCTCAAAGAGATCACTATCTCTTAGAACTGTTGGACTCTGAGAGATTCTTACAATGTAATTCAATTATAGTTTATTGCATCCGGCGAGATGAATGTGAAAGGGTAGCCGGTTTGATAAGATCTTCCATGCAAGGTTCCAAACCCACACTTTTGCTGGAGAGCCAAAGTACTGGAAGTAAAAAACGAAAAAGATTTAGCTGGATCGTTGAAGCATATCACGCCGGTATGTCAGCTGCTAAGAGACGGAAGACGCAGCAAGCTTTCATGAGCGGAGAACTTCGAATCGTTGTAGCAACAGTAGCATTCGGAATGGGTATCAACAAATCTGATATTAGAGGTGTCATACACTACAATATGCCCGGTAGCTTCGAATCTTACGTTCAAGAAGTTGGAAGGGCAGGGAGGGATGGCCTCCCAGCTCAGTGTCATGTTTTTATAGACAAGGACTGTAAAGATAAAGATGAACTCTTAAGACACATTCATGCTAATTCTATAGAACGACACGTCATAAGGAAAATGTTGCAGAAAGTGTTTTTACCATGCGGATGCAGCAAAATGCTGAAGAATGTGCTCGGTGCCGATGGTGACAGTAATACAGCAAGGTGTCAAGGACATGAAGTTGCCTTCTCAGTCGACGAGACAGTTAGCGAACTAGATATACCGTCTGAAAATATTGCTACTCTATTATGTTACTTGGAACTCCACCCTAAAAAGTTTGCTAAAGTATTGAGTAATGTATACACAAATTGTAAAATCATTTCGTATGGGGGGGTCGCGGCTTTGCTTAAAGCTGCCGAGAAATGTCCTCCTCTCGCCATGGCCTTGGCACTGCAGAAGAAGAGGGGCAAAGAGTTAGACAAAAGTGGAATTGTGGAGTTTTGCGTTATTGAAGTTGCTGCAGCTATCGGTTGGGAGAGTGGGGTTGTGAAATATCAACTGAAGAACCTAGAGTGGCATAAACCAAATGGTTTTCCCAAAAAGACCTTATTACGAGTGGAATTCAATACTCTCGGCTTCCGTGTCAAATCGCCCGGAGACCTGTCGTCTTCAGAACTGGATGCAGCCCTGGATTCCTTATATGAAAGGACCCAACTGCAAGAGAAGACCATGCTACACCAACTTCAACAAGTATCGAAGGCGCTATTCTCTGTATCGTTCGCGTCAATATTTCAGTGCTCAACGCAGAAGGATGAAGAGACATATATAGAAAAATCAAACAGTTTAAAAGACACTATCAGAAGTTATTTCTCAAGTGATTCTCCATCGCAGACTGATATAGAATTGGATTCCAGACCTATAAACAAGGAGCTGGTAACTCAGGATGTCCGGGGCTTGTTAGCAACGTATCGTGATTGCACATTCACTGGTCGGGCTGTTGCTCGTATCTTGCAAGGGATTAGTTCTCCTAACTTCCCGGCCATTGTATGGGGTCGCTGCAGATATTGGCGGTCCCATATTTCTGCTGACTTTTATGAACTTGTTAACATTGGAAAACAGCAAATTATTTCAATGCGATGATCTCTAATTTATTTTAATAATGCACTCTTGAGATGCTTTTAGATCTTTGATATTTATTATGTTAAAATATAAAAATAGCTATTGTGTGATATTTAATTGTATTTAAATTATTTTAACTATAAATAAACAGTTTTTTAAATCAACAGATTTTTTTAATATTTCTATTTTTGATACTCACAATTCGTGATGGAACTCCATTATAATGATATTAAATCTGAAATAAAAAATGTCTGAAAAGTTTCCAACCTAATAAAGAAATAAGACAATTTTTTTCAAATTTATTTTTTATTTTTCAACATAATCTCCTTGTAAGGCTAAGGACTCATGGAGCGATTTTTACCCGCGCCCGCTGCGGTGGCAGAATGGAGTTTTATTTTCAAAACTCACGAGACCGCTCTTTTTTGCGGTGACGCAGCCGCCGCGGTTGCGGTTATCGCCCGCAATCTTGGCGGTTGATTATCGCAAGACGGGCAGTTAAACGATCAGTTGAGTTCCACTAACTCGCCCGCCAACCGATCGCAGAGCGCGCGGGAACAACCCGCCGCGGCTGCGGGACCGCGCCCGCGCCCGCCGGTACAAGATAACCGCGGGTGCAGCGGGCCCCGCAAACAATCGCACACGCCGCGGGCGTAAAACGCGTCGTGAAATGTGCTTTAATTTTTTACATATATATCTGCATTCTACAAAGGCTGCGGGCCCGCAACCGAGGCGGGCGCGGGTAAAAATCGCTCCGTGAGTCCTTAGCCTTAGTCATCACTTTTCCAGCGATGTCCCCATCTCTTAAACTCTTCCAAATAATATTTTGTTTACAAAGGTTTTCAAACTCAACTCTTCTATTAGCTGAGGGAAAAAAAAAGTCACTTGGGGCTAGATCTGGTGAGTGAGGAGGGTGGTCAAGCAGTTCAAACAGCAATTCGTGGATTTTCGCCATGGCAACCGCTGAGGTGTGAGACAGCGCATTGTCTTGGTGAAACAAATTGTTTTTCTTTTGCAAATGTGGCCATTTTTCCAATTCAATTTCCGCTAGTCAACTAACGTCGCGTAGTATGCTCCTGTAATAGTTTTTCGTTTTTCAAGATAATTCCATGATTATCCCAGAAACAGTCAATAGAAATTAATAAAAATTCTAAATATCGCAATTATCATTTTGAATTGCTTATTGTAATTGGATTTTTATTTGGAGAGGAGAAAGGATTAAGTTATTTTAAATTAAAAAAACTCAATAAAAGTCAAAATTATTGTGAAATTGTCAGCAGGAGGCTGCCTGCTCATTAAATAATAATAATAATAACTCTCACAAAGGCACAAAAGCTCTGCAGGCGAAAGTTTTTCTATGGTATCCCTAATTGGGGTAGATGCCTATGTGGTGTGGGTTACATAAAAATTTGATATATTTTTTCCGAGTCCTGTGTCTTCAATGTCATTTAGGCGCATAGCCAGGGCCCCCTCCGTGGTTAGGGTCCTATGGAAAATTTGATATCTACATAACTAAACTAACTAACTAACCATCACGCCGTTTCCCCGCAGGGGTAGGCAGAGAGGACGGACCGCCAAACAACTCGGTCTTGGCACACACTCCTTGCCTCATTCACATTCATACATCGTCTCATACATACTCTTCTATTGTTCTGACTCTTGACATGGCCCGACTCAAGTATCTGATTCACTTGGTCGTGCCATGTCTTCCTCGGGCGTCCCCGACTTCTGCTACCATTCACATTTGCATCGTATATTCTCCTTACACTCCTTTCTTCGCTCATTCGCTCTACATGCCCAAACCATCTAAGCGTCCCTTTCTTGATCTTACTCATTACGCTTACATCAGCCTTGCACTCTTTGCGGATATCCACATTCCTCACACGATTATACATGGTTTTACCACACATACGCCTCAGGGATCTCATTTCAATAGCATTCAATCTACTTTCATCCTTTCTTTGCCAGTTCCATGCCTCACTTCCATACATTAGGGTAGGTAACAGCACTCCATTGTGGACTGCTAACTTCGCTTCTTTGGACAATTTTTTGTTAGCGCCAACTGCGTTCAGTCCTCCATTAATGGAGTTACCTGCATTTACTCTTCTTTCAATATCTCTGTCAGCCTTCCCATCTCTCGTAAACATGCTTCCTAAATACACAAATTCATCCACCTGCTCCAAGTATTCCTCATTCACAGCTATATTGCACTAACATAACCTACATTATTTTCATATGTCCTCAATGTGTACAGTGTTATGCCTTGGTGTGTTACAGTATTATGCTTTTGTGGTGTTAGTGTCAAAATAATAATATAATTGAGGTTGAGGCCCTAGCGAAGTTCGGCTCTGACCGAGACCATGCGTTACATCTGGCACCAAATTTGTCACATTTATTATAAAAAAAATAATAGATTTATCCCCCCAACGATATATCTGTATACGAATTTTAATTATGATTACACATGGAAAAAGCAAACCATTATCCTCAGAATTTTGCCGCATGTTAGAATTTTAAGAATCCACTCGGAACTTTAGAACGGTTTCCTTTTTCGTCCAGCATTTGGAACACAAAACTGGTTTTAAGAGGAAATTTGTGTGTCCCCAGGATCAACAATACTACACCCAAAACTCGAAATTGGTTGTACCCCGATTTTTGCAGCGTTTAGTTTGTAACTAGAATTTTATAATTGCACTTGGAATACGAGAATGGTTTCCTTCGAAATGCGTCAGAAGATGAATTTGCAACTGGAATTTTATTAGTGCATTCTAAACACAAGACTGGTTTAAACTTAGAATGAATCTGCTTACGAGTCCACCAGTCTACCAGCTTAAATTATAATTGTACTTATTTTTTTATAATAGCGCAAGGAACACGAAGATGATTTTACATTTATCTAACTATTTAACTAACTTTAAAATGTACCTGACATACCGCGAAAGAAAACCGTTCTTGCGTTCTGAACGTAATTTAAAAAATATAATTTGTCAGAGCCACCACCACAAAAGTGCTTGTGGGTCGCACCAAAAAGCCTCGCGGACCGCAGCTTCCCCACCTCTGGTATATATGCCTCAATTTGGGAGGCGGGTTTGGGTTCTTTATTTATTGGATAACCAACACCTATGCCATAGGTCACCCCAGTTGTTCGCTATGTTTGGTCATTGAGCAGGGGTGCCACGTTTCATCGGGTGAGGTGTGTTCAGAAACCTCTCCAACTGGTCTCTCGACCCACCGTAGTGGGAGGGATATTATTATTAGATTATATTCATTGTCCGTCACTTCTGGACTGATACCTAGATTCCTACCCAACCCTCGTAACATTTACCTCTCCAGCACTTCCTCTCCTTCCTTTCCTTAAAAATACCCTTCACACAGATCTTTTGGAATGCTAAAAGATGACATAGGCCCTGAGGGAAATGATTTTCCTCAGGACCTGTTATGTGGGGTTAATGTAAAAAAACGAACGCAATATTTGGGGAGGAGAGTATCAAGGGTGGTGAGCAATGATTTATATAAGTCCCATTTGCTAAAACCTGAATGTCACCCTATCTGTCTTTATTATCTACTTTGCTTCTTCTTTTGAATAATGATTAAGGCGATTCCATACGTAGTAATGCAAAATCATGTGTTTTTGGTTTGAAAATTTGGTCGCCTAGAAATATTTCAGATGCTTTGATTAAATACTGCGAGTAGAATACATCTTGGCCTTTAAAATAATCGAGTATTTTTTAGATAAGTCTTTTTATAGGCCCAGAAAAAAATAATGTAAAGGCCTATGAAAACTGCTTTAAAGTTCAAAATCTCCTACTTACGAACCCATTTTCGGTTATGATTTTATTGTATAAAGTGGAAAATTAAGTTAATTATAAAATGATCGAAAAAAAATGAAATATTTATGCCTGAACATCCACAAAATAAAATGCACTTTTTGGCCATGTTTTTTTCTTGCATAAATCAAAATAGGCGGATGGTGTTAAGCGGGAATTTAAACCTTATCGCCATCTACATAAGGGTTGTTATTGATACCGGCTCAATTTAAAATATTACACGACGTAGTGCATCGCCTTAATGATTAGTTATGGTTCAAATATTGTTACAATCACAGACATAGGAATTAATAGACGAGAAGATATGGGCGAGGGGTAAAATCAACTGTTGAAGAACGAGGGAACGAGGGAACGAGTGAAGCTGACTGTGATTCGTCAATAAATCAATCTGACAGTAAATAGGCATCTCGCATTATAATATCACCATTTACTTCTTAAAAGTAAAATCTGCTTTGAATGAATAGACATTTTTACATGGGAGCGCAAATTACTCGCCACGTTATGAACAAATTTGCGAAGTCCAAATTCGGCAAAGTAAGGCAGCTTTTATTTTCAGAGTCGTAGTTAGTTTCAGAGTATTTAGTTAAGACACTTTTATAAATGTTCATAATTTACTTCCCAGCAACCAACCAGCTTTGTGTTTCGCGTCCAGACGTTTCTCTATGTGATAGTAACAACTGATTCATATTATACGATGTGAATATGCTTAAAATAAAGTAAAATAATGCTTATATATGGAATGTAATACGACAATTGGGTTTATTCTCTTTTTTCACATCTATTTTTACCAGTTTTCATAGTACAAGTCAAAATTTTGCCGTGTTATTTAGTAAAATGAACCGATGATGCCTCGACCATAGTTCGCACAAGAATGATGACGTCACGTTTTCAAATTTCATTTGAGGCCAAACGCGAGCCCAGCCGGCTCAATGGAACCGGTATGGGGAGTGGGGATAATACGCTTTTAATCACTTAGGGCAGGTCTACTAATATTCATATGTCTATGGTTACAATATACTGTCAAATTACCCATCTGGTAACACATCTAATACTCATTTTTTCTTTAATTTTGTGTTTGTATGTAGAATTACTTTATGTTTGTGATACTCTTATGTTTGCTTCACTCAAATGTAAATTGTTAACCTCGATACAGGCTTAGTCCTAGTAAGGTTGATTTTTATGTGAAAAAAAAAGTGTTTTATCTATAGTGAGATGCAATAAATAAATGATTTTAATTAAAATTAAATGACGTTCTCCATCTTAGCTGCCATATCGTGTTTCAAAGATGGATTTATGCAGCAGCACGGCTCATAACCGGGGTTTCAAAATATTCGCACATTTCAGAACACCTTTGTAACCTTCACTGGTTCAAGTGCCCTGAAAGAATCCAGTACAAACTGTGCTGGATGGTGTTTAAATCCATCAATGAAATGGCCCCACCCTACATCTCTGAACTATGCGTCCCGGAAAACACTGGTCTGAGGCAGTCAACGCTTAGATCAGCAACATCATCAGCTGTAGGCAGACTGATAGAACCTAAGCGCAAGCCAAATACTAAGTTTGGTGATCGCGCTTTCGGAGTATCTGGGCCGAAGGCTTGGAATAAACTCCCTCCGGAACTAAGATCCATAACAAGTCCAACAGAATTCAGGTCTAAACTGAAAACTTACCTTTTTAAGCTGTCGTACCCTTAAATTAAATATACCATTCCTAAGAGAAAGTCCAGTTATATTCAATTTTTCAATAAAGTCCTAAATCCTGTATCTAAATTTCGCCAATAAACAATTAGATAATGTTAATTAAGTGTTAATCTCAAGTGACCTACCAGGTAAGTATTGTACTGTATATTTTCTCCATAAATAGTTAAGTAATAACATAGATCACTCTAGAAATGTATTATAAGTTTGTACAGCGCCCTTGAGGTGATTTTGCACAAAAACGGCGCTATACAAGTCGTCCAATTATTATTATTATTACAATTATTTGGTTATTACTAGCATTACGGCATATTTACAATCATTGTAAATAAGCAGAAAACAGTAACCATATGAAATAAAAAAAGAGCTTTTAATTCAATTTAGTAGGTATGTAATTGTACGATTAAAGTTTCCATGTCAACTTATATGAAAATAATGTGTGTTTATTATTTACCTGCATATTAAAAATTGAACAAAAAAGTTTTGGGGAAGGTTTTTGAAAAGTAATTGAATTATTTCAATAAAAAATATAGGTTGTTTTTAATTAAATAAAAACATAAAAAATACAATATCTTAAATCACTGAAATAAAATGGCACAGTAAAAATAATGTACAAAGTAAGATTAATAGTCAAAAGGAAACTCAAATTTGACAGCAATTAATAATCTAATCAATAAAAACTTAACTATTTTTTAATTTTACGTTTTTTGAAAGCTAATGTAGACATTGAACTTCTTCTTTTGAAGGTCAGGTTTGCATAATTTCACCAGTCTCGAAATAAAACTGTAGACTTGTATATAAATCAAATCCACGCCCCCCACCCGCCACAGAAATTCTTCTTTATATAAATAGATTCTAGCGTACACCAATTTTTTCTGAAGTACAATCCGTATCATTTTAAATCTAAATTGAAAAAAAAAGTATTGCAATGTTATCAGGGTAAATTATAAATTGATTAAAATATATTGTCAACACAAAATCTCATGTATTTTTACACTTTTTAAATAATAATAATGCATTTTTTTTAAATAAAAATTCTGGGAATAAAACGAAAATACAGCCAAAGAATACGTTGCTAGGCTGAAGGTGGCGGAGAGGGGAAGGAGATAGGGAAGAGGTAGGTGGAGAAGGGCCTGGCTATTCAGATCTGGTCACCAAAGCAATATTTTTTAGCCATTTCAAGCAATGTTTCAATTCTGAATGGTGGTCTTACACCATGGCAACACTGAGAGTATCTTCCACTCGGGAATGTACTGCAAGTATACTATATATTATTTTAAATGAATAAATTGTAAAATAATACAATATATTAATCAGATAAAATTTACTGGCGCACGCCGGGATTTGAATCCTTTGGATTGCTAGTCCAGAGCCTTACCCCTCAACCATGGAGGCCATCATACTTAACTCATAAATCAATCTTTTTACTTTTCATTTTTGACCTTCGAATACAAAAATATAAACAGGCATAAAACTTAAACATTACCGCACAGAAACTACAAATAGGTATCAAAAAATAAACATTAATGCACAGAAAATAGTGTTTATCATAGAATAAAAAAGAATACAAGAAGTGCCTTGTAAGCGTGTTTCGTCATCCAAATATAAGGCCCAATTTGGGCCTATATTTCCATACAAAACAATGTTTCACCATGATTACGAAAATCATCAAATGGGATGGCAATACACAATTTCGGGCGAGTGTAAGAGAGACAGACTGCTAAATGGTCTAGAACCAAAAGGTACTAACTCGGTGGAACATTTGTTTCCATTCAATTTTGTATGAAAGGCACTTCTAGTTTTTATTCTTTATTCTATGGTGTTTATGGATATCTAAACCAAATACCAATGGAAAAAATAATTTTCTTATTTGAAATTTGTTACAATGATTTAGGCCAAAAATACATATTTTACACAAAAAATATTATTATTGTACACCATAGAAGTATGTACAAAACTTTTAAAAATAATCTGTATAAATTTTGGAGAAGAAAATACAAGACTTAACAACATCTTTCTGGTTATAAAATTTGTTCCTCTTTTATTTCCTACAGGCCATCGCCATGGATTTGCAAAAATATCTATTTTTATTGCAATGTAATTTATTCTAAGGCTCGAAATAAAATGAATGATAATAAAGCACAGCAGAGTTGCTGATACTCCATTTCCAAATAATAATTAATGTTACCATATAAAAATAACAAAGAAATTATTTTTATAATGTACAATATGACTCAAAAAGATAACTATATAAAATATGCCCAAGTCCACCATACGATAACCAATTGTCATTAATTATAAAATATTAGGTTAGAACAGGATAGTTTCTATTATAACAAATTGGCATTTCTCTTTTTTATTGCTAAATTAAATAATTAGTACCTAATATTTAAAGAATGAGATTTTGTAAAGCAATGTTTTACATTTGCTTGCCATTACTGAAAACAGTAAAAAAAATCCCAGACTCGAGAAAAATCTTTTTTTTTTAACGACACATACATTTGATTTGGTTTACTTGGTACATTTGGTATTCCTAATAAAAATAACCAACTTTAAACTATATATTGTGTGGCGGAATTAGGCATATTTATATATTTGTAGAGAAGTAAAATAAACTAAATTTGTGACAAGGATAAAGTATAATTTTACTTTGTGTAAACAAATATTGAATCAAGACTGTTTACCTATTCCGCAGAACAAGGATTTTTTTAACAAATATTATAATAAATACATAAGCCTTGAAATTAATTATTAAAGATATTTTTTTATCAATTTGTTTACTTAAGTATAATAAAAAACAAGATTTTTACTTTCATTACTTACTAATAAATGACTGCAAAATATCTTTCAAAATATAAAAATTAAAATGCTATTTAATATCAATATTAACTTTGTTCAAAAATCCCATGTTCCTATGAATCTTGTCTTTAAAGGTTTTTGGATCTGGAGCAAAAGAACTCCATATGGTTGAAAAACAAGGTTCTATGGTTATTTTACCACATTGAAATTTGTCAGTATTCTTTGTTATAAGACACGTTCCTAAAATACTATAGAACTTAGAGACTAGACCGTCGATCCATTCATTTAGGTCTAAGCCAAATCTCTTAACGTTGGCATCAGATCTTAATTGCGCGGCAAGTCTATCTTTGTCGCTGAGTAAGAATGGTTTAATAGTGTTCATGTGGCTGCTGAAGTCCCGGTATCCCCCTACGGAGCCGCCGTGAAGCATGCTAATCTCTTGTTGAGAGACTTCACTGCCAGACATGAATTGTAAAGGAATAACTAAGAACTGAGTTTGGGCAACAAATGTTTTATCTTCTATTATTTTCACTGTCCATATTCCCGGCAGGAGCGGAGATTTAATATTTGGTTTCAGAAAGTTAATAACATTACCCTCTTCAATAAAGACATCACTAAAGTCTGCTACGCTTCCTGCAGAGTCTAACCACAACACGGATATATTACTAGTTAGTGAGGGGTCATCCAAACTAGGCACAAAGTGATACATAAGAGATGGCTCAGAAAACGGTCCCAGCGTCCGTGCTAGGTTTCTGAAAACTTGTTCTTTTTGATCAAAGTCAGTACTGACGGCCAATACCTTCAGCCTCGACGAGAGTTTGGCAGATCTGTTGAGTTGCAAGTGATGTTGGTGTTTGAACCATGTTTCTAACTTTACAGAACCGTGTCCTTGTAATTCTGCTTCGTGTAAAACTAGGTCACCTTTAAAGATATCACCAAAATGGTAGGACGAAACTTCAAATATGTTACCCGGAGTAATATTGCATCCAACTTCAGATAGCATTTTAGAGTTATGCCTCGAGACACTGGCGGAAATAGTGATCAAACTGTCATCTGGGGGCGGGCTGAGATCTGCAAAATGATAAACACTTTGCCAATAAGCATCTAGATTTGGTATGTGCTCTGCAACCGGCTCACCGATCCACTGCTCCACTCGGAGAATGATAGCTTGGTTTATCACCGGCTCAAACTTTCTTGCAAAAAATAGTTGACGTTGCTCAGTGGCTTGCAGACGAGGCCAATCCTCGACACGGAAGTCATTTGGGGAGCAACCGCACCAATCCACAACATGTTTGTATTGACATTTGCAACCCAATTTCCGCTTCCAGTTGGTTACATGGAGATTGTTATCCACATATGTGTTGCAAAACTTGGAATTTCTTAATACAGTGTGGAAGAAAGATTCTGCTGGAAGAAGGGTGTGCTTAAATACGGTGATTAAACCTGAGAGAAGGGCGTCTTTTTGGGATGAAGCAACGTATTTGACAAAGTTGCGATCCAAAGCCACCCAGTCACTCCCCCCGTCTACCTGCAGTCCCCACGGCAGGCGGCGATCTCCCACTCTCCACATGTGAGCGTCACATTCAACAAACGTCTTATCCAACCCTTGCTTTTGTATAAATCTCTGAACTTCTCGTCCGTGCGACTTTACGAAATTTCTACCTTTATTTGCAGATAAAAATTCTTCCAGCTTGCTCACAGATTTGACGGGGAAATCACTTTCACTTAGATTTATCACAAAATCCCAATTCCAGTCGAAAGTCAGTAATTCCTTCATTGATTGCAGCAACATTTCTAGTAATGAGGCTCCTCCCCAAATTGTGGCGAACCTTTTTTTAGCTAGTTTAATGTTCGAAAATTGTTTTTCAAGATTTAATAGTTCACGGTAGAGATAGTCCTGCCTCTGAAATGTAAAGCGAGAAAACAAAGGTGAGTTCGATATGATTTGAGATTTTCACGAACGAAAGTATTATTGTGATTAATTTTTGGGGTATTATGCAGTGTTGCGCTACCTCCTTATTTAGCGGGCGTTTCAGACAGCCTTACAGTATTATTATTATACATCTGCCCTAATGATGGACAATGTAATGCTGTCCAAAACGTTGGATAAAGAAGGAGGTGGAGGTTCAGCGCAACACTGAATAATCCCCAAAAAATAAATCACTATAAGGGTGAGTACATTAGTTTATAATACCAAAAAAATAAAGTCACAATGCATTTGAAATGTAAGCAAACAAATAACAAAATATGTATTATAAATTTATTCTGTTGTTGAAATGAGTATAATAGGTCAGCATTTTATGTGTTAAAGAGTTCTTTATTTAAAACTATAATATAATACTAGCTGTACAGCGCCACGCATTGCTGTGGCTGCTTCCAGAACTCTCAAGAGCATTGTCGAACTTTCCTGAACCTTCTAGACTCATTTTGGAACCTTATAGAACCTTCTTGAACTTTCTCCTTCCAGAACCTTCTAATCTAGAGCATTCGAGAACTTTCCTGAACCTTCTAGACTAAGTTTGGAACCTTATAGAACTTTTTCCTTCCAGAACCTTCTAATCTAGAGCATTCGAGAACCTTCATGAATTTTCTGGAACCTTCCAGATTAACCGACATAGTCCCATAACAAAGCAATGGGCTATAAAGCTTTTTTTCGTCACCCACTCTCACCCACCCACACCAACCTCTTTACTTTAAATGTGACACCAAGGGCTATCTACCACTATAACCACCGGTGGGTGGCAGTGGTTGGTTGTGAAGAAAATTAGGCGGGTAGGGAAACACAGGTTTCTTTTTATAATATATATTATATTACGAAAATGGGCTTCTAAATTATAAGTGCGGCTTGAAGCAAACAAAGAAAGATATACGTGATTCTTGAAACAAATCAAATAACAAATAAGAACCATTTTGTAGAAGTATGCAAAAAAAATGCTGAAAAGTATATTATGCCAAAACTACACAAAATATGATTTAAAGAAAATTAAACTTACCGCGTCAACATGAATGTAGAAAAAATGTTTAGTGTCGTATAGAATGTTGATTAGTCTTCTCACTTGTCTCATGGCCCTTCCGTTCAATGTCAGAAGGAAGACAATACGCACCGGTGTAGTTGTGCTCTCCGTTGTCACAGCGGCTACTTGAGGACTGAATTCTAAAAATGACAAAAACATTAAAATAAATAGTAGCACAAAAGAACATGATTTTTTTAAAAATTATTTTAACCATGCAAGTGCTAAGTAGCACAATTGCAATCCTTGGTGAACTTGCCAAGATTGCACTCTAGTTGTAACAGTTTCCTTAAATACCATGCAAGTGCTAAGTAGCACAATTGCAATCCTCGGTGGACTTGCCAAGATTGCACTCTAGTTGTAACAGTTTCCTTAAATACCATGCAAGTGCTAAGCAGAGATGGGCGAAGCGGCTCAGTTGAGGGAGCCGGTTCACTAGTTCCCGTTCACTTGAAAGATCCGCTTCATTGAACCGGCTCAATTGAGCGGGTCACCGGCAGTGTTGCCAGCGGATCTTGGCCTAATGTGGCCGTTTTTCAGTTGCAGTAATTCTGCCCACATATTCCCCACAAATATTCTTTCTATGAATCACAATTCCCCACAAGAAATTTCAAAATACATACTCCCCACGAAATATTTCAAATCCACGGGGGGGGGGGGGGGTGGGGGGGGGGGGGGGGGTGTGGCTACAGAATTTCTATGGAACATGATCTTCACAGAATTTCTGTGAAACATAAATCCCACAAGAAAAAATTACAATACGTACTCCCCACAGGATATTTAAAAATCCGTGGGGGGGGGAGGTGGCTACGGAATTCCATTTCAAGAAATTTCCTCACAAAAATAGAGTGAACCGGCTCACCATCCCCGAACGAGTGAACCGGCTCACCATCCCCGAACGAGTGAACCGGCTCATCGTTCGCGAACAAGTGAACCAGCTCACCGTTCGCTAACGAGTGAACCGGCTCACCATTCGCGAACGAGTGAACCGGCTCACCATTCGCGAACGAGTGAACCGGCTCAACATTCGCGAACGAGTGAACCGACTCATCGTTGGCGAACGAGTGAACCGGCTCACCCGAACGAGTGAGTCACTACTGATCCGCGAACGAGTGAGCGGCTGATTTGGGAACCGGATCTTACGGATCCGCAAAAAGATCCGGTTCACTGAGCCGACTCGTTCGCGAACGACTCACTTCTATTTATTTATTTATTTCCTTAAATACATTAATTCCCATAAAAGTCACACTTATGACAACAGTGCTTATGTTTACAATGTTGAAAAAGTATGATGTAGAATATATATACTCGTATAATGTAGAAGTTTTTAAATTCTACTTTTTAAGTTCTTAAGCGCCAAAGTAATGCCCATTGGAGAGGAAAAAATAGTATCTATTAAGGCAAACTGAGTTCTGCATGTTTCTGTAGGCGAATGTGTGGATGCACGGTTCGGTAGGAAACTGTGCAGGTGTGGGGGTCGAGCGCGATTCGGTAATCCTCGGCAATGCTCGTGCATTGATGTGAGTCATTCCGTATCTAATCGCGTGCTCGCGAACAGCATAAAAATTACGCTCATGTAAAGACACTCTCGCACAACTCGTTTCATCAAACATGTATATTATTGTAATTATCCAATCCATCCTCTTAATCCTGCTCCAACAGTATCCGCTGAGTGCCGGCATATTCATATGATAATCTGACAATAATATGTAATAAATGATAATAATATATTCTGTTCGTGGAATATATTGTATCCGTTGAGTGCCGGCATATTCATATGATAATCTGAGTATAACATGTAATACATGATAATAATATATTCTGTTCGTGGAATATATTGTATCCGTTGAGTGTCGGCATATTCATATGATAATAATATGAAATACATGATAATAATATATTCTGTTTGTGGAATGGATTGTATCCGTCGAGTGCCGGCATATTCATATGATAATCTGATAATAATATGTAATACATGATAATAATACGAGTACATTCTGTTTGTGGAATACATAACGGTTGCAAGAGCTCGGCATTCCAAAGGTTAAAATATTGTTGGACCTCTTTATATTAAGTATAATATATGACAAAAATCAGTGGCAAAGTAATTTTCATTATGCCTGACAGACCACGCTATATTTTCATGGCTTGGCCTATTTCAGCACATCACTCGCCATAAATTTCCATTAGTAGTGTAGGGCTAGCGATATGCTGAAATAGGCCAAGCCATGATGCGTATAGCGTAATGTGTCGCCTACCTAATTGTTGATTTTTCTAGATAGTAAAGGGGTAAAATTTCCGTACTCTGCTTACTACTAAATATGCCCAAATTATTGATATGTATGTGTAGGAGCTGCGTCACCGCTGCTTACACCTTCCAGGATTCCGATCCGGAAATCATAGATCAGACTGCACGTGTAGGAAGGCGAAGAAAAGCTGAATCAACAATCAGACTACAATGTATTACGAAACACGAATTGAAATATCGACCATTGATACCGCGATACGAAAATGCTGATAAGACAAACGTGAAGGAATGCAGGAATGTGGGTTCGATGTCCAGACGCTTTGCTCCAATCCGTGGAAGACGAGAACAAAGGAATCATCACCTATATAAGCGGAGGAGGAACTAAGTACTTGCATCATTCCACTCGCTTCAACAAGTCCGACTCGGCATAACGTTACTCTGCACGATCAAACACTCTGTACTTAATGATTATCGACGTTATTATTTTCGTGTACCCGTGTTGACCCGCCGGTTAAGTTCAACTCAGGAACAGAAGACGCGCCGGCTCCTGGAACACAAAGAGATTGGGGAAAGGAAGCTGTCTCAATTCCTGCGCCACCTCCGCAAACGAGGTACTCCGAACGCTGTGGATGGGCCGTCTTCCTCACACCACGCAGATGGTCCTGACGACACAAAGGCACGTCATCCTGGACAAAGTGGCTGACCTGGCAGACGCAATTGCAGACTCCACAAACAGAGCTCACATCGCAGAGATAACGCCCGGACTTGACGCGCAGTTAGAAGATCGACTTCATAAACTAACAATGACATTGAAAACGGAAATACAAGATCTATGGACTGCGCTACAGAACGAGATCCAGGGCATCAATGCTCCCGAGCCCACATACAGCAGACACGTCCGCGTAACCCGTCGCAATCAGGATCGGGTTAGGACACGCTCGAACAGCAGAGGCGAAGTCTACCGCCTGCGTTCCCAGAGCAGGAGCAGAGAACGAGAGGACATGTGCTGGTACCATCGGACCTTCAGAGCAGCCGCTGAGAAGTGCAGGGTCTCCTGCACATTCTGCCCGGGAAACGACCAGGGCAAGCACTGATGATGGCCAGTAACTCCTGCCCGACTTCCAGCCGCCTATTTATCACAGACAAGCACACAAAAATTCAATACCTGATCAACACCGGCGCAGACCTCTGCGTCTTCCCCAGGAATAAACTCTCCGGATGTTATGACAAGCAACCGTACAAACTATCAGCAGCCAATGGAACCATCATTTCTACACGGGAATCTTACACTGACCTTGAACATCAGGCGAGACTTCACCTGGAGATTCGTTATCGCCGATGTCTCCAAACCCATTGAGCTGCTAGTTGACGTCAAAAATCACCGCTTGCTGGACCGGACTACGAAACTATCAACCCTAGGACGTAGCAGCACTTGCGAAGTTGCTTCAGTAAAAACCGTATGAGGATCGACTACCTACCACCAGCTACTACAAAAATTCCCTGATCTAACGCCCCCTGAAGGACAGATGAGAGAGACCCAGCACGCAACCAAGCACCATATTCGGACGACTCCAGGACCCCCGTCAGCGGAATACCCAGACGGCTCCAGGCGCCAGAGAGATTCCGCGCCGCAAAGAAGGAATTCGTGACCATGGTGTGGATGGGAAACGCCAGACCCTCCGAAAGCTGCTGGTCATCACCACTCCACATGGTACCTAAAACCGACGACCAGTAGAGACCCTGTGGTGACTACCGGGGACTGAATGCTAGAACAATACCAGACAGGAACCCTGTTCGTCACATCCAAGACTTTGCCCAACCACTCCGGGGCAGGAAAATTTTTTCTACGATTGACCTGGTACAGAGACATCGCAAAAACATCAATTACCACCCTATTCGGACTTTTCGAATTTCCTTACATGTCTTTCGGACTTCGGAACGCCGCACAAACTTTCCAACGTTTTATCGATGAAGTTTTACAAGGACTAGAATTCTGCTATCCTAATATTGACGACATAGTTATTGCATCTACTTCGGAAGAAGAACATCTGCAGCACCTAGAAATCCTTTTCCGCCGCTTACAGGATTATGGAGTAGTTGTCAATGTTGTAAAATGTAAATTCGGAGAATCAAGTGTCAAATTCCTAGGATACTTGGTTTCCAGCGAAGGTACGCGACCGCTACCCGACAAAGTAGAGGCAATTCGACAATACACACTACCAGCAACCACAATGGACCTGAGACATTTCTTGGGTATATTGAACTTCTACAGACGGTTCATACCTAAAGCCGCAGAGTCTCGAGTGCGAATTTTTACAAGGAAACGCCGAGGGCAAGACACCAGTGCCCTGTACACCTGAAACCATCAAGACTTTCGAAGAATGCCGAGAAACTTTGGCACAAGCAACATTGCTGGCACACCCGGAGAGCGATGCCCAACTAGCTCCGATAAGTATCGCTTGACATATGGATCGATTGCTATCGACATAGGTATTGCTTGATGTGTGTGGACCGATTCACAAGATGGCCTGAGGCTTTCCCTATCAAAGATCAAGAGGCGGACAGGGTCGCCCGCACATTCTATGAGGGGTGGATTACCCGTTTTGGTGCACCAATCTGTATAACTACCGACCAAGGAAAACTGAATCTAAATTATTCAGACAACTCAACCACTTGGCAGGGACGAAACAAATCCACACGACGGCCTATTATCCAGCTGCAAACGGGATGGTAGAGAGACTACATCGCCAGATGAAAGCAGCTATCAAATGCCACCAGACTAACCGTTGGACAGAGACATTACCAACCGTGCTAATGGAATACGAGCTTTCTTTAAACTTAATTAGAACAAGTAACAACAATTTGCATCAGGGGAGATTGGAAAAACACGCATAAAATAGGATATTAGGTTCTTAGTTCCGATAATTTAAATAATTTGTACATATTTAGATTGAAGGAGAACCTTTCGACAAACGTTACACCATACTAAAAGGATCAAACATGGTGTCAAAACAAGGGAAATTTTGAACTTCGATTAAAAAAAGAATGGAACTTTAATTCATAAATAGTTATTTCTGGAAGTATTTAAATTGAAATGAAGTGTTATTTAAGTGATTTGTGCGTAGTGAGCAGGGTACATAAAATTTACCACAAAAAGTACCTACATATTTAGCAGAACTAAAGTAATACTTTTCAAATTAAAAAAAACATCTATTGACTGATGTTAAAAAGTGCTTTTAATGTTGTCAACTTAATGCGTATTAACAATTTTATTACCACTGTAAATCTGGGATTGTTTGAAGAAATTGCCTTTGTTAGGTATGTAAATAAATAATTGAGACATAAAAGCGATGGTCCAATGCTCTGTAGGGAACCCACTTACACAACGCAGGTGTAAACTGTGAGACCTAAAGTATATGTTTAGACTTACGGAATTCAATTCATCGTTTGTGTAAAAGCATTATGAAACAATAAAAAAATTACTTGTAATTCCAGTTTGAAATACATTCATAGTGAAGTAACCGCCACAGAGCTGCTTGGGGTTTCCAGGACACTTCATGTTGCAGGAAGAATCTGCAAGTTTGGAGGCAGAAGGAGGGTGGTTCTCACCGCAGAAGCATTCCGTTCTGAAATAAGAGGGAAATATAGTACAACATTAAAATAACATTACCAGTATTCAATATCATCAGGCTAGTTGCTACCATGGTTGCTGTTATGGGTACTTTGCTTTGTCCTGCGACATACTTCTGGCGCTACACTATTATTTCTAACAAGAATACAATGGAACTTACGAATACTGTACTCCTGCGAAAGCAAACCCCCCTTGTAGGCACATATTGACACAGTGCTCTGGATTGTTTGTTTCCTTATAGTTGGCGTAATATCCTGATAACAATCTCAGGTTTTTCTCATCTTTAAAACATCCCAGTGATTTCTTCAATACCTTGTTATGATTAGGACAGGAGTTTGGCAAATGCTTTTCGTAAAATTGATCACTTTGTATAGAACATGTTATATTTACAATATGTTGTTTACACTTTTGAGTTTTAGCACGGTGAATTGCAGAGATGGCTTCTTTAGTAGTTATTTCACACCGAGGAACAAAGTCTAGCTCCTCCAGTCGTAGCGATGATTTATTTTTAGAATTTTGAACAAGCTTTGTCACCTCTTTGTTGACATTCTGTTTTTTCTTGACCGATCTAATATCACTTGGGGTGTCTTCATCATCTGTCCCCAAGCTATCCCTCCCTTTTCTGGCTGATACCTCTCCATTCTCGCCGTATTCAATAAAACTTGACGATTTTTGAAAATGTAACTTGTCTGCATTATCAGACTGACTAGATATGTCAATGGCAAAAAACTTATAACCCAAATATATTTGAATGAGCAATATAATTAATCCAACTATTGCAAAAGCTCGATAAGATCTTATCCACCGATTCCGACAAACTCCTGCCATCGTTTAAAATTGGAAGGATTCTCGATCATATTGCAAAAGTAAAAAAATCAGACTAAAACCACCTGAAAACTTCACATTATACCGACATTTTAAACTTTTCCCACGAAAATAAAATTACACTTATAGTACACCTTGTCACTAAAATGGACATTCTATTGTGTTGATACTGAATCCTCTATTGTATATAATTACTGAACAAAATTAAATGTACGGACTATCGGGGGTCAATAATAGAAATAAACTACCTCTTCCTAACCATGCCCCAATGTCCTTCAGTACATTCATTCGTACATAACAAATCCCAGTATTGCCCAGTACCCCGGTGACATTTGATATATGCAATTATCCATGGTTTTCCAAGATTGCCAGGAAAATAATTTTCTTTCGTGTTTACTATGTATACACATTTATTGTTTTGGCATTTAGGTGATAAAAATGTTACTTAAGATGGTAGGACCGATGGTTTTATAACACACCACTTGGTTTATTTATGTACACCACTCACTACTAGCGATGGGCACAATCGATGATTTAACTCGACCTTTTTGACCATTGAAATATTTCGATTCGATCTGTCAAAAATCACTCAAAACCACAGTCCGAGAAGAGCGTTTTGAAACACCACCGAACAAGGAATCGATTCTGTCGAAATTAATCGATTTCAAAGCAGTCATGTCACTGGTCAGAATTCATTCGATATCACAGTAGTCACGTCATTGGTCAGAAATCCCGCGTTTAAATCGATTTTTTTGATTTTTCGATTAAGCTATTTCCATCATGTAAATGTTTCGTTCCTGCCCACCACAACTCACCACAAACGTGAGAGGGACACAAACTAAACTGTCACCTGTCATAGTCCTGAGGGGTGATATATCCATGGTCCTGGTGGAAGTATAGCCGTGTGTTAATTTCGAACGTTGGATTTTCCATCCATGACGATCCATGAGTTTTGTTATCTATGATTTTTGATGCATACAAAATCTTTCCCTAACCTGCTAAACAAAATAATATTTGCGATGGATTCAAAAGTTTTCCAATATGTAAGGGAGGATGATTTTGTCGAGTGCTTTATTTTCCCATTTTCGGATGATTTTCAAGCTGGTGACGATCATATTAATTCAGTATTTCAAGATGTTCAAGAGATGGTGGACATTTTATGTCAAAAATACGTTTGGCACAAAGATCCCTTCAAAATACACAAGAGACTTAAGAAAACTAACACATTATCACTTGATACAAACCCAGGTATGTTATTTTGATTAGCTTTGATTCATGTCACTGAAAATAAACATGTTTAAAATACTCATGGTTTTTTGCACTCGAGATTTATGTGATATATGTATTTTGATTTTTTTGAAAGATAAAGAAAGACAGATGTTTAACGAGAGCAAAACCGCACCCCGTGGTCTTATTTTCATCACTTGCCAATTAAAAAAATGTGAACAAGTATTCATTTTATATGTACTTGTAAGAATCCATTGATATCTATATTTTCAGAGCAAGTTTGTGTTATGTTTATTTTAGATTTGCCCGCCCATATCTATGGAGTCTGTCACTACGGGGACAACATTGAAGATGAATGGTTTATTGTTTATGTTGTGAAGGAAATAACAAAGAAGATATGCTCTCTCATGGCGAGGATCGTAGACTCTGATGGTGAGTTCTTGCTTATCGAAGCGGCCAACTCTCTGCCATCGTGGGCTAGTCCCAGTAACTGCACGAACCGGGTAAGCTCTTCATTCGAAGCCTTAATTAGTTTTTCCAATTTCATTATGTTAAATCAAAATGGAAGTATCTTCAATTCAAAAGATAGTTTCATTAAAAAATATGTAGAAATATATTTGGTTAATATTTCCCTCTTCGCCGCACTTTTAATATGCACGGATTATGGATATTACACTTCGTTTCAACTCAATTACTACAAGAAACAACGATTTACATCAGGATAGATGGTAAAAGATGTATTATAATTACATTTTTATTATTATGAGGATTTCATTCGAAACCATTTCTAGACCCAAAAAGCAAAGGCTACGAACATATTGACATGAATTTGAATAAAGATTGTGAATAAACGCACGTTATCCACAAAATCCTGAGAGTTTGATTGTGTTATTACAAGAAATAAAAACATGACCCCAGCCTAACATGGTTTATATAAGGGTACGTATACATTTGCGAACCGTACCACGAATTACGGGAAAGGAACGAATCAACTGCAAGCTGCGTTTCGCGTCATTTGCGGTTGCTTCGTTTCTTTCCCATAAGTTGAGGTTCAGTAAGGCCGTTCGGTTCGCGTATGTATACGTAGCATAACAGCTCATTCTCTAACTGAATTGACAGAGTTCCTAACAAACAATCAGTAAAACACGAATGTGTTGTGGCGATATCTCGGAACTCGTTTTCATAAAAATTTTAATATTTTCGCAATTCGTCATTACATAATAACAGGATAAACGCAGCTGCATGAACACGTGTACCGATATATTATGAAAGTACTAATAGTTTATTAGGCAATGGCTTGCTGTCACCTTTATAACAGGATTTGAATATAATCATTTGTCTCCGTGCAGGCCGAAAAAAATAATAATGAGAGAAGAAGCGTGATGTATTTTATTGCCGCTGTGAGCTCCGTTGTAACCTCATATTTTATTACTTGTGTCGTTTATTTTAAAAGAGGGAAATGCCATAAGCTACAATTGAGCTATCAGCAGCATATAGCTTAGCATATATGACGGCCGGCGTGGTCTAGTGGTATACGCTTTTGACTACAGATCCGAAGGTCGCGGGTTCGAACCCGGCGTGCGCAAATAAATTTTATTTGATTAATTTGTGTTATTTCACAATTAATTAATTTAAAATAATATATAGTATATTTGCGGCACGTTCCAGAGTGGAAGATACTCTCAGTATCGCCCTGGTGTAAGACCACCATTCAGAATTGAAACGTTGCTTGAAATGGCTTTAGCCGTGTTTGGTGACCAGATCTGAATAGCCAGGTACTTCCCCACCTTTCTCTTCCCCATCTCCCTCCCCTCCACAATACCCTCAGCCTCACAACATACCCCAATTGGGGATGCCATAGTCTCACTGGCTCCAGTCGGGAGCAGTTGGGACTCTTGTGCGGTATTACTGTAAAAAAAAAAAAAAAAAAAAGCAGTATGCCTACACATCACAGCTTTTCAAAAACATCACATCAAAGTATTCATTCAAGTCTATGTATCAAAGGCGCGAATATAAATATAAAAAATTAACCTTGACGGATTAATAAAAATTAAAGTCTGAGAATGATGAAACCATACCGTCGCGTCAGTTTTATTCTTCGACTATACGTAGATAATTTGGCGAGCCTTGCGGGAATGTCGCGTTGACGTTTTATAATTCCACCACAGACAAACTACGCCCTTTAGAAAATAATAATAGTAGCAGAGTTCAGACCGCGTGGGCGGACGATATTCATAGGTCAAAGGTGTGAGGTGGCCGCCTTCTCTGAGGGGTTTGAATAAATTGTTGACGTACTAACCCTGTGAGGGTCGATGGAGAATAGTCACCTATATTAAAGTCTGTAAATTGGAATATAAACCTTCTAAACTGATCCCTTTGCCGCCATTTTGGACTTTTTTGCATGAAGTTACTCTTGCGAAAGTTTTGTTTCAATCAAAATACGCATAAATTATTTAATTAACCCAAATTAAGAACCTAAGAACCCATTTTGGGCATGTAAATAATTGTTTCTTATAGTAATTGTAGAAACAAAGTGTAATTTCTATAATCTGTGCCTAAAAGTGTGGCGGTTAGGTTAGGTTACCATATGTTTTTATACTTTGTATTTCTACCCTAACAATGAGATGTTGAAAATAATTATTAAGTATCTTTTCTTTCAACAAAATTTCAACAGATTTTTATTATGTTGAATTATTTTTCATCTCTTTGTTTTTTAAAATACGTGACAATATTATGCTGTAATTATTTTATTTTTTATCATTCTCGACTCATTTATGAAAAAAATCTTTGTCTTGTCATGGCAATTATTGGAAAATGGCTCTGGTGCATTTTAAAAGATAAATAAACAATAAATATTTTGTTTTAGGTATTCTTTTACAAAGGCGGTCTTCACCTGATAAGTCCAGATAAGTACGATGATATCAAAGAGATAACAATCAACGAGGCTTTGTCTCAAATGTGTGCTAGCAGTGAGGAGCACTCTGCTCCCATGGGAGTACAAAATGACATTTTCCAACACATTGACGAGTATCCTAGTAAAATAAGCAACAACTTCCACCGAACCACCGTTTACACTCCCGTCGGGGTAGCCGCTCTTCTGAAGGAAGATCCTAGTCTCATTTCAGCTGCAGTACACGCCTTCTGTCAGCGTGATCCCATCGACCTGAAGGTTTGCCGAGCTATGAAATATTTCCCTCCGGAAAACAGGGTCAACACTTCAGTTACATTCACAAAATTCTTGTACGCCATGCTTCTGCACAATAACTTTAATCCAGACAGGAGAACAGGCTGGAACCTCCCCCTTGTCAACTCGCCCCAGTTTAAATCGCACAGTTTAGGGGTCAAGCTCGCTTGTGGGTTTGAGATTTTGGTTTCCCAAGCACAGCCCGGCAGCGATCTTGAAAATAATAAAGCCTGGAGAGATTATCTACAAAGCTTAAATAATCGTAATTATTTCCAAGGATTATTGGAAGGCTCAAACGGTTATAATACTTTATTAGACAATGCCAAAGATTACTTCACAAATAATCTTAATTTCTTGAAGGTGGGACCCAAATTAGGTGGAAGAATTCTAGGTATGCTTGGAAATTTCAGCTTAGATGACAAAGAGTTTCGTAAGAATGAACCCTTTTTACCCAACGATGATGATGATAAATGGTTGTACGTTGATCCCAAAGAACTAGAAAGTATGGTACAAAAGAGGTACGGCAGAAAAACCTTCTTCCCCATGAATGGTGACACGGAACCTTCTGCATTCTCCACCAAAATTAGTGAATTTTTAGAACACACGTCGGGTATTGAAGGAGTGGAGTTTCCCAGCCAGTCGGAGGGTACTTCAGATGACTTTCCTCAGCGACCTAAAAGAGGCATCAAGAAAGGAAAAGCCAAAGGAGTTTCCTTTAGCGATCAAACTGATTCCACATCCCTGAGTCCACCGGGGAAAAATAAAATTAATTTTGACGCTGATCAGTTCTCTAGTGCCATTCAAAATATACTAGATCTTGTCATACCGGAAGATAATTGGGATTTAGAATCTGGTTCCGATGTCAGCGAATATGGAAGTAGTGACGAATTGGAAACAAACATACTAGAAATTGCTTCTAGTGAAAGTAAAGATAGGAATACTTTACATAAATACATGGCGAAAATGGATAGCGAACTCGAGAAAACTGACCTCTCTAAGTCCTTTGAAACTTCTAAATCAAGTAAAAGTGTTGACATTGATGCTAATGCATTAAAAAATATCCAGAAAAGTTTCCAAGAAGAGATGGGTGGCATGGGACCAGCTGGTAGTATATTGGGTCCTCTGGGTTACACGAAAACCGAAAACATAACGGCTATTGACGATGAAATGGATTAGTTATTGAAAAGTAACTACACGCTGTCCGTTAAAACCAAGAACATCAATTGTTTTGGAAACAACTTAGTACCGTTTACTGGCTTGTTTACTTTTCAATCTTCTATGACAGCGGCATTGTAAGTATGTATTGATGGGTCATGATAAGTATGATGTTACTAACTACATATCACACCATTTCTCCATAGGGGTAGGCAAAGCAGATGAACCGCTAAACAACTACATCTTGGCACACACTCGTACATCAACTCTGTTAATGATTGGTTATACAATGAAATACATGTGTACATACTAAGATTGTGGAATTGCCCTTTTGCAACTCATTTAAGATTCTTTCTATTACAATAAAAGTTTGCTCATAGTTTTAAAAAAAAGTCTCAATTTTATGTAAAATGTGACGGGTGCTTAAAAATAAAGAAATGATTTAAAAAAAGCCTAATGAGAGATACATTACTACATTTTAAATTATGTTGTATATTCTAGTTAACCAGTGGAATGCCGATGGGTCTCTGGAGAACATGGAAGCATTCTAAAATTTTCCTTTTTAGAATTATTTGTGATGCTATTTTGACCTTAATGCCCAAAAATTAATGAAAAACAAAATCGGTATCGTTTGGGCTAATAAAACTTTAGATTTCACTTTTGATTTTTATGAATCGCGCCTCTCTGAGGGCTTAAACAATATATTTTTGTTTTATGCTGCGGCCTTCAACAGGTTAAACGAATTTTTACTTAGAATGACTACCTCTTTCATAGAATTTAACCTGGTTGAATCCATTCACTAGTTTGTACCCACAGACCAAAAAAAGTCTGGACAACTAAAGCAAATTCTCCATCCCATTTCCCACAGCTCTGGTGTGAAGTAGGGTCCACCACATGCTTGCAAATAATGGCCGCCAGTATTATTTTCACCAAGGCGGACTCATCGGTAATTTTGTCATTTACTTATTATAATTATGAATTATTTTCATTTGTATGAATTCTAAATGACGACTGATGTTGCTCGGTTATGAAACCATAATATAAAAAGGTTATCTGACAAATTATAATGTTTCTATAAACAAGTGGAATGCATTCAATGTTCCCCCCCCTCCTCCCTTTCCCTTTGCCTGCTGAATAGCTAATTCCTAGAAGTGTGATATCTACCTATTTGAATGAAAACTGATGTCGCCAATTTAAATAATACCTTTCGAGTTGAAATAAAATAGCTACATCTGGAGGCCTATTCTTTATCTTTAGAAACTTTTCTGCCACCGGTTTAGCCACGTCACAAACCCGAATTAACCCTTCCCCTACAGTGTTAAAAATTTCCTCATCCTCTGGTGCCATACACTCGGTAAATATTTATATATTGTAATTACTCAATGCAATACATAAATGCACTGCAGAAGAATAGATAAAATTTGAACTCTGTGATTAGTATATTTACAAAGATATTTTATTAATTAGAGACGATGTTCACTCAGTTGACAGCTCCGGCAAGGAAAGGTTAAACCACGAACTTACTGGTTTGTTAACCTGAAAGATACAGAGTATGCCCCCTGTTCAAGAAAGCTTCGATATGTGATTAATTTATACAAAAAAGTTTTTAAATACATATGTATATGGATTGTATTAGGACATAGGTAACTATGTATATATTTAGAAACTATAAAAAATAAAATGTTTGATTAAATTCGCTTGAAGTAAGGGAAAATTAAACTTACTTCCTGTACACGGACATGCCCAAAGCACATCTCTAATGGTTTATCCCTTCAGTGCTTTTGTCCCATTCCCTTCATCCTAATTCACACGCTTGCTCCCTGGGGATATTTTTCCCTGTGTTTACCATTTAATATAATAAAGATTTATAAAATAAAATATATTTATCTTGAAATGTATATTGTAATCCTGCTAAATATTTTTATTCCTACGAATTTCTATGCGTTCCTTTATGTATAAGATAAAATTGGTATCTATGGTTTTTTTTTACAAAAAAGTATTCTGAAAAGTATTTTATTGCTCTCTGCTTTTGTAATTCGTTTTGTGATATTTTGTCAATATAAATAGATAAGTTGCATTTAATATAAACTTCCCACTGTGTTTGTGATGTTCAAATATATTAGCTAGCTTTTTTAATAAAAGAATAACAGAAATTGTGATAACATTTTTTTATTTACCTAATTTATGTAAGCCCGTCGTCCCACTGACTCGACAATAACCGGAAATACTGCGAAGTGAAGTCCCACAACGGCTGCACTGCAAACCGTAGTGAACACTACTTTTCTGCGCAGGGTGTCCTGTTTTTGTTGATTCGTATTTATGTTCTAATATATTTATCCTTCACGGTTCTGACAAATGTCCTTGGTATGCCAACAAATCTAATTTCTATTGCAAAGTTACCATTTTCAATAAATATGTTCTGCCATTGCATGTTTTTAATGATTTGTTCTATAAAATTTTATGCTATTAATAGTACCTGCTTAGGTACCATAACAAAATTGGCGCAGGTAGGTACTTTCTTTGTAGATTTTCTTCAACATTTATACAAAACAAATTACAAATAATAAAGTCGTTAACAAAGCAAAGGGCAAAGGGGCAAGGTTTTTAGAAAATATATACCTTAAGAGGTTCAATATGTGTTCGCCAATGATATATTATTTAGTCTATGGGGTTCGCTCATTCAGGGGCTAGACTAGACGTGAGTGGTTTATTTATGGGCTAGACCTAGGTACATTAATTCATTTCTTATGTTTTTAATTGTTGACATTATTCAACCAAGTAAGTATTTTAATCGATTCAGTTGATCTTGTCATGTGTTTTGTAAACATCTGCTTTCATATAATTCATTACCACATTCTGCTGGCACTCCTCTCTTGTCCTTCCGCTCTGCGATGTTCAAAGCATCTAAGCACATCTTTATTAAGCTTTGTATTCCACTATTGATTTCATTACTTATTTTTTTTTTATTTACTAGCTGTACCCAGCCACCTGTTGCTGTTTCTCAGTCTGTTTGAGCAGATACAGAAACAATAGCTTGTGTTGCTTTTAAATCCAACCGATGGTGATGTTTAAAAAAAAAACATAATTTTACCTGTCACGGGTGACATCCATATTATAATATAGGTATATAAAATGCATGTGTATTCCAATGCAACATTGTGTAAAAATTTCAAAGCAATCGGTGAAGAACTTTCGGTGATTTAAGATTTTGAACAAACTAACATTTACATTTTATTTATATAGATTAACCAAGATAGATACAAATACATTTTTATTGATATAAACCATATCGCTAGGCTGAGCCTGTTCTAAGGTGACAATAATTCAATCTATTTTAATATCTTAAAGGAAATGAGAAGAAAAAATATTTATCCTGCTGAATACTTTACAAACCACGCTACAGATGTATAAATTTACCTGTGGAGGCGTGAGCTTCGCTATTGTACATATTGTGTTTATCTTGCAAAAGGGTTCGTAAGTTCCTCTTTTGGTCGCCTACATGGGTAAGTGAGTAAACTCTGTACTTATTCCCATAATCTTTTCTGCTTTATTATGTGTTAACATTTATTCTGCTTTCTTTTATTCTACTTTTATTTGCTATTCTCCTTTGAAATATTAAGTTGCTTTTTTTTCAAATGTTTCTGGCTTTCACTCTTCAAGGTTGTTCATCAATCAAATTCATCATTTCAAATCATTGAGAGAGGGAAGGTGAATTTATGTACTAATTTTGTTTAAATTGGCAAATTTCAAAATTATATGGAAGATTGACTTCATACTTGGAAGAGATGAGATGTTGAATGAGGGGAGGCAGTTTAGATAAAGCTTAATAGAAGAGAGGATATTTGTTTACAGAGGGACAACCATCAAAACATGTGGTTGAAAGTTCCCATTTCTAGACAACAGAATGTACAATCTGAAGAGTCAAGCGCTTGAATTTTAAAAAGGTGAGAAGGAATGGGACAATGTCCAATCCTCATTCGTATAAGTGAGGAAATTTCATTTTTGGAGAAATGGGGGAATTATGAAACCATGGTTTTGATGGCATAGTCCTGTGTATTGAGGTAGGTATAGCAGGCTGCCTTGGATTGACAGCAATGTTCCAATACTTTTTCCAAACATTGCGGGATCTATGCGGAAATTTCATGAAGGGGAATGTGGTTTACGAGGTTTTCAATAGGATTGGATGCTCCTTGTTTTCCCAAGGAATCGGCAATATCGTTACCCCCGATGCCAACATGTCCAAGAATCCAAATCAGAGTTACGGTTGTTCCTGAGCTTTGAATGGAGGCTATCAGCAGTCGAATAAGGCAAAAAAAGTGATCACCAGGATGAAGAATAGGGCTGGATTTAATGATACCACCATGTTTCTTTGTTTTTTTTTATTCTTATTTATAAATATGTTCTCACAAATCCCTGTATGTTATAACCATGTACTTATACTCTCAATGGCAGGGCTTCCCTAACTGTGAGTCGCGACGCCCGGGGGCGCCGCACAGTGGGCTGAAAATCGCCTTTCATAGACATAGAGACTTGAATTTTCAAGGGTATTTTTTTTGGCTAGAAATGGATTCTGCTGATCATTACTATGCTATAAAATGTCGTACAAAGCAATTGCGTGTACAAATGAAGGAGTTATAATTTTTTTAAGAAAAATTTGTATGGCGCTGACATTAAAAATGAGGCTATCTCTGGAATCATAAGGTTGGCCGTTCTATCCTTACACACAGATAATACTACTATTTATTTGTATTTTTTTGACATACTTCATATTGTGGCGCAAGGTGCGATGTTTTTTTTAAAAATCCTCAAAGTTGAAAAAACCCTTTTTAATGTTGATGATTCATTTTAATGCTTAAACGCTTTTAGGCTTGCAGTGTAAATAAAATATTGTAAACTAGACAAAGCATACTCATATGTAAAGCATTTAAGCATTAAAATGAATCTTCAACATAAAAAAGTTTTTTTTCATCTTTGAGGATTTTTTTAAAAAAAATCACAAGTTTCGCCACAATACGAAGTATGTCAAAAAAATACAAATAAATAGTAGTATATTTGTGTGTAAGGAAATAATGGTCAACCTTATGATTCCAGAGATAGCCTCATTTTTAATGTCAGTTCCATACAAATTTTTCTTAAAAAAATTATGACTCCTTCATTTGTACACGCAATTGCTTCATACAAAATTTTATAGCATATTAATGATCAGCAGAATCCATTTCTAGCCAAAAAAAATACACTTGAAAATTCAAGTCTCTATGTCTATGAAAGGCAATTTTCAGCCCACTGTGCACAGTGTTTTGGCTTGCAGTGTAAATAAAATATTGTAAACTAGACAAAGCATACTCATATGTAAAGCATTTAAGCATTAAAATGAATCATCATCAAAAAAAAGATTTTTTTTTCACTTTAGGATTTAAAAAAAAAAAATCGCACCTTGCGCCACAATATGAAGTATGTCAAAAAATACAAATAAATAATAGTATTATCTGTGTGTAAGGATAGAACGGCCAACCTTATGATTCCAGAGATAGCCTCATTTTTAATGTCAGCGCCATACAAATTTTTCTTAAAAAAATTATAACTCCTTCATTTGTACACGCAATTGCTTCGTACGACATTTTATAGCATAGTAATGATCAGCAGAATCCATTTCTAGCCAAAAAAAATACCCTTGAAAATTCAAGTCTCTATGTCTATGAAAGGCGATTTTCAGCCCACTGTGCGCCGCGGGATCATCCCAGGGGCGTCGTGAGGCAATCTTTATAGCGTCTTCCACACGCACACTTCGGAGCGTCAGTCCTGAGTCCATCAGCACTGCAGCGTTAAGGGTTTTATTACCGTTTGCGACATCATACTTTTGTGAGACAGGTTTCTCTGCAGTTGCAGTAATTAAGAATAAGTACAGATCAAAAATAAATTTAGAGGCAGAGACGAGAGTGGCGATTTCGAAACTTCAACCTCGTTTTGAGAAACTATGCTCAGAAAAGCAAGCACATCCTTCTCATTAATACCATAGAAAAAAATTGCTTTTCTATCTTATTTGTTTTCTTCCATTTTTGTTTTTATGTTGTGTTCTTTATTTTCTAATATAAATTTAGATACTATTTGGAGTTTTTCTGACAAATTGTTATTAGGTAACGTACCCATACTACGTGACCCGTTCAGGGGAGGGGGGGGGGCTTCAAAATACTACGCTTGGTACAAATGAGCGGCGGGGGGCTTAGATTTTTAGTCACCGGGGGGGGGTCGCAAACAATTGCAACTTCCCAAGGGCGTCACAGTTGAAAAAAGTTTGGGAAGCCCTGCTCTATGGAATGTGTGGGATTGCACTTACCTCCCCACATTCTGGAATAGAGAATTTATTATTATTATTATTAACATTTGAGAGATTCTATTATTTCAATGCACTCACCTGAAAACATTGAAAGTCAGTTTGAAATTGAATGAAATATTCTGTAATCTGATATTATTAATACTCCAGCGTCTGGACGGTGTAGGCCCTGTGATTGGTCAAATTCAAATTGTGTTTAAATAAGACTTTAAAGATTAAGACACGATTTCATACTGAAATAGAATCGCCACATGTAATACGATATTTATTCAAAAATATCGTTTCTGCTCATACAATTTTTGGATAATATCGAAGAAAATATGTTTTAGAAAGTTCATGATCCATTGGATTAATTACATTACAGTGAAAATTATCCACAATTACGTGATTACGTTTGACGTTTGACGAAAAAAGCACGCGTTCATTCAACATGGCCGATACCATAAATAAACCAATCACGCGTCAAAGATAGCCGACAGAGCGCTCCTCTGGCGGTGAAAGAACAAACCGAGGGGCTGGCGCGAATATTTAAATATGCAAAATAAAAAGATTTCTTCTGGAAGTTTATTTAAACTTTGCAATGGCATCGTTTCTAAAACAAACATTTGATTCAACTTAATGACAATAAACAACAACTCTTTGCATGTACGATTTTGAAAAATATTGATATTTAATATTATTTACGTAAATAATAATTTCGCATTATTTTGACAGAACACCGATATGATATACGCGAAAGTATAGGCACTGCCAACCCAATAAAATAACATGAAAGACAATCGGAAGATAGAAACGCTTCGTTGATTGTAAAATTAGCCAACAAATCTCTAATCTGACATGTACTTATATGTATAATAAAACAATCATTTTGCCAGGTATAAATATTTACATAATATATATTAAGGTATTATTCGGAAACGCTGGACAAGGATAATACGAAATATTTTTAAGTAAAACCTTCGGATTTACCTTAATTAATATAGAAGGAATCTGAATGCATTCGGGAATTTTTGAATTTTAGCATTTTAATTACGTGAATTAATTAATTATTAATTATTAATTAATTAATTAATTATTTTTTATTTTTTTTACGTGATTAATCACGTAAAATTAAAATTTGCTTTCGTTGTATTGGATGACAGCCGGAATAATTTCTATTGATGACATTTTCTTTTTTTGGTATTCCTGATATGAGTGTCTAGAATTTTTACCATAATTTACTCTATGCAAATATTATTTTGGTATTTTGGTTTCTTTTACAAGTAAGGAAATATTTAAAAAAAAGTTATTATAGGTTAGGATAGGTTAGGTTGGGTTATGCTAGATTAGGTTAGATTAGGTTGGATTAGTATAGTTCAAGTTAGTTTATAGGTAAGGTTAGATTAAGTTGGATTATTATGGGTTAGGATAAGTCAGGTTATGTTAGGTTAGGTAACGTTAGTTTGGGTTATTATGGGTTAGGTTAGGTTGGGTTATTATAGGTTAGGTTGGATTTGTATAGGTTAGGTTAGGTTAGGATAGGTTAGGTTAGGATTGGTTCGGTTAGGTTAGGTTAGGCTAGATTGGATTATTATAGGTTAGGTTAGGATATAGGTTAGGTTGGATTATTATAGGTGAGGTAAGCTTAGGTAAGGTTAGATTATTATAGGTTAGGTTGGATTATTTTAGGTTAGGTTAGGACATAGGTTAGGTTGGATTATTATAGGTTAGGCTGGATTATTATAGGTTAGGTTAGGTTATTATAGGTGAGGTTAAATAAAATAATAGTTAAATAAATCATTTGTGCTAAGTAGGCACTATTTTGCCGGAATATTGTATTACATTATATTTTTTTAATTTACGTTTTTCAATTGTCTCTAGCCGCTCACTTCAGGAATACCGACAAAAGAAAATGTTATCAACAGAAATTATTCAGGCTGTCATCCCATACAGCGAAAGCGAATTTTCATTTTACGTAATTAAAAATTAAAAAGCTAAAATTAAAATTTTCCCAAATGCTGTTCGATTCCTTTTATAGTAATTAAGGTAAATCAGAAGGTATTATTTAAAAATATTTCCTATTTTCCGTGTCCAGCGATTCCGAATATTTACCTAATTAATTTACTATATTAATTTACCTTTAGCCATTTAGGCAATTATTCGGGAAAGGTAAAGTTTTACCTGAACAACTGTCATTATTATTATGCCTAAACGCCTTCCTGTTCCGTTTTTTAACAATATATACTCACCCTCTCTCTGTGAATGACCTAATATCTACCTATTAAATGTAACTGTTGTTAGTATCACTTAAACTGGGCGAAGCCCAACTAAGTGCCGCCCGCAGGGCCTAGCAGAAAAAAACCCGCGGAGCGGGTTTTTAACTGCTAGTTAAAATTATTGTGGTAAACTTTAATACCTATACCACAGTTAGGAGAGTCAGCAGATTTGTAGCCTTCAGTAAAATAAAATAGAGGAGTTGGCCATCTAGATGAAATAATGTTATTGAACATATTGTTGATAGTACCTACGGGTCGGGAGATTGGAATGGCTTTTAAGGATGCCAATATCTTCTAAAATTGTTGGGAATAGGGTTATGTGACCATATTTTAATTTTGTATAATTCGATAATCTGAGAGAGATTGAATTTTTAGGCAGGAAGAGGTTTAGTTCGAACTCTGATTGTAGTAGATGAATGTGTTGTGGTCGGGGTTGTTGGGTCATTGAATAATGAAACTCTGGGGATAACCTGATGACATTTAGAATATAAACATTTAGGAAGAAATTTGTCAGCAAATAGTTGCTGCCTTAAATAAAGAGGGGAATCAGAACATTCTATTTGAAGGGAATTGATGGGCGACGATTGCATCGCTCCAGTTGTTATTTGCAAAGATTTAGATTGAATTTTTTCTAATTTATTGAGTAGGTACATTTTTTGATGCAGTACTAAAAAGTGGGCAAGCATAGTCGAGATGGCTTCAAATAAGGGTATTGGAAAGCAACTCAATGAAAGTAGGGTGAGCACCCCACCAAAAGCCAGTTAATCATTTCAATATCAGAGTTAAAATGAACAAAAACATATATATCTCTTGATTTTGTCAAAAAATATATGTATGTATGTTTTCTTTATATTCACGCATCTTACACTACAAGTTAAAATATTTAAAATTGAAACAATTGTTTGTGCAATATGTTTTTTTCTCCTAACTAATAAAAAAAATAACCCTTTGAGACCTTAAAATAATAAAAATCAAAATAGAAAAAATCCAAATTAGTGAGCAAAAAAAATTAATACACCAAAAATATTCAAATAATTGTTTAAGGTGTTATCAAGCTTAAAATGTGATCTATATGTGGAAATAAAAGTGCGGTGCTGAAAGGTTTAATGATCTGAGGAATTTTTTTTTCGCATTTAATTATGAATATTTGAATACCATTTGAGTTTCCTATCAAATGTTAATTTCGATGCGTTGGAGATTGGAGAGTTTTTAATAAAATCTCAACGAGCGGATATTTATGACGGTTTGAGGAAGTGACACTGACTCTTCTGGACTGAAAAGTCAAGGCCATTTAAAGTGAGCCATGTGCAAAGAGCATCCATGACTTCATTGAGATATTTGGATAGCGGGTGGGATGTTTTTGGATGAAAATAAAGTTATGTCATCTGCGAACTTCATAACTTTTAATTGAGGGGGAATAGTATAATACAGTAAGGGAAAGCATATCTCGGGGTAGACCCTTCCAAATAGATCTACTTTGAGGAGTATCTATAAAGACTTAAAGACATATTCCTGGTTAGAAATGGATACATTAATATCAGTGCTGATGATGGCAATGTTATCTTGAGTAGATTTTTAAAATCTAATCCTCCAACCAAACTCAAATATTTCTCTAATCCCTGTTTCACCATTGTTTTCTATCCTTAATTTTTTTTTTCTCAACAATCTGTCAATAGCTTTGTCTTAGTTTTCATTCATAACACTTTAAAAATGGAACACCTTCACGGTGCTGACAGATTAAGCCATACGCATCATGGCTTGGCCTATTTCAGCATATCGCTCTCCATACAATCCCAATGGGAATGCGTGGTCTGTCACAGGCTTTAATTAAAAAGTATGTTACAATATGAACTTAACACACATAGATATTTTTTATTCTATGAGATAACTGTACGTATGTAAAGCTTTCGTTTATTATTTCCGAAAAAGCAAAAGCAAAGCAAAATTTCAAAACATCAAACATATACGAGAAATTTTCTGGATCATTCCAATAATTATTAGGCGTATATGTTTTTCTGAGAAAATTTCACACATTCTTAAACGCATAACCAATATCAAGTTTGAAATATCTTAATAATAATAATATATTAGTAATATCTTTGGTTTTAATAAATCAATAAAAATATGAACATGGAATGTCAGTTGGCAGAAGTCATGACATCTGATGTTTAGTACGGTTTGTAGAGACAATTACATAACTGTCAGGAGTCACCACACTTGACGTGGTGACTCCGACAATATTTAAGCTTATTTAAAAAAATATTTCTGGTCATATATAGGGTTTTCCAATAAGAGGTGTTATTTTGAATAGCCCGCTATTTCGGTAGATGTTACTTTTGAAGCTGTCATTTTTAATTTATATACATAATAAAATAAAAGAAGTGATAAGAAAGTGATAAGTGATAAGAAGTGATGTGTAGTTTGTGGCAAGTGTGTGTTTATGTATATAAAATAAATAAAAATTTAATTTATATACTTGATAAAATAACACCTCTTATTGGAAAACCTTATATAAGTATAATTCAGATGCCTTGAGGTCAAAATATATTAAATAAATATTTAAAGATTTTTCTTTCACCGCATTAAAAAAACACGGCACATATCCGCGTGTGCAAACGTGTGATTACCACCAAAAGTTGATAGAATGCATTATCATCGACAACGAGTCTATGTGCAGAGTTTCAGCTCGATCAGAAGTGGGGTATTGGGTTTATTTCCACTACCAAGATTTGCATTTATTCATTACCGAAAACAAAAGTGAAATTCAAATAGATGTACTTAAAAATACGTTTCTCAGGACCTTTGACCTATGGTATCATTGATAAGCTTTTAACAAATTTATTTGAATCATTTCGCGCGGGTTTATTGCAGGCGAGGTTAGACGTTTTTTTTTTAAAACGGTTATCCCAAAATCCACCAAACCTTTGCAATCGTTTCTGGACTTAAACGGTTACATTATTTTACTCATCTCTATGGGCATACTCGAAGAGATTAGTTATACAGAGTTTTCCAATAAGAGGTGTTATTTTGATATTCAATCGTAAAAGATCAATGGTTTCGTTGCTTGTGTGGCACGTAGCGCCGTTTTGTTGAAAGTAAACGTTGTCCAGATCAATACCATCCAATTCCGGCCATAAAAAATCATTAATCATCTCTCGATAGCGCAATCCATTCACCGTAACTGTTGCTCCAGCCTCATTTTCGAAAAAGTAAGATCCAATGACTCCGCCGGACCATAAACTGCACCAAACAGTCACACGTTGAGGATAGATAGGCTTTCGAACAATAATTCTTGGGTTTTCCGAGCCCCAGATGCGAAAATTTTGCTTGTTGACGAAGCCACCGAGGTGGAAATGGGCAAGATGATTTGCATTTGATTCACTCAAGTGAATTTTTATAATTTCAATGCGTTGTTGAAGCGTATATCGTTCCATTTTTATTAATGACGTAGTTTCTACTTGTCAAATGTCAAAAAATGACAGCTTCAAATTAACATCTACCGAAATAGCGGGCTATTCAAAATAACACCTCTTATTAGAAAACCCTGTATTATGCCACTAAATTACTAAAAGTCATACTTATACATTTTTGAAATGACTTATTTTAATAAAACAGTTTTTTGTATGCTGAGACTTAGTTTTGATGAAGAAATCGCTGTTTCCTTGCAAAAATTTTGCCACTCCTTATTTTTTAAAAAGCGATTTTCTGCACAAAAAATATTTATTGATGCTGAAACTCGGTTTATAGGCGTAATTAGAGTTATGTAATTGATTTTGATGTGTCCAAGAAATAATGTGGTTTGTTCCCAAATACCCGCTCGATTTGCCAAAAACTGTCTCATGCAATGCCATTACATTCCTGCAAGCAAAAATGCAACATAAAAATTTAAATAGACTCAGGTGTAAAGAGCTTGCCTACTTTATCACGTCTGAAAGTTCGCGGAGCTATAAATAATAACACTATGCTTTTTTTCCATACGTGACTACGTTCTTCAGGGAAATCTAGCCCTATGAATACACAAGTTAGTTGGCGAAACTAGTTACAAGGATACTAGACGAGGTCTTAATATTATGACGAGATAACGTCTTGCCGGTTTGTCGTTGTCATAGGTCACATTAGAGCACACATAATCTAGGAGACTCGTACATACTGTATACTGCATGGTGCATAGTTGAGCGGGCCCGCTAACTAGGGTGCTGTAAAGCATATCGCATTCTGGGTCCGACCACGGGGAGACCGCTGCAGTATCATCGTACACTCACTGTACTGAATATTATAACGTGGCTTGTAATTTTAGATATTAATTGCGATGCTACGATCTGTTTTCATACCACAAATAATATGTTTGGAATATGTTTGCTTATTTAAGTTAGATCGCACTGAGAGATTTTACACATTCGTATATGTACATAACAATGTTTATTGTTGAAAAAAAAAGGTTTTAAAGAAAACGGAGGGTGGTCTAGGCAGAATTCCCATAACTCCAGTTTCTAACTTTACGAGGAGAGTTCTTTCAATATTCGGCCCTTCATGTGATGAAATTCATTCGTTTTACGCTATCCCGAAATAGAGTTCTTTTAAAATATTGTTCTTTACCACAGCTGTATTTTATAAGTTCCTACAGTTAAAATAATTCCAAAATTAATGCATTCACGAAATTTTGGAGACATATTCCATATTGGTAAAATAAATTAAGGTCTGCAGAGTCCGCCCAAAAAAGAGTAGTGGAAGACTCCTCTAGGGGGAGGGAAGGGGATGGTATTTGAAAAAATACATGTTTACAAACTCTATTTTACCTGTACCTTGTTCTATTTATTATAAGTGAATCAAATTTGGAAGGTCCATAAAACTTACAAAACGGACGGACCCGGCAATACCCATAAATATATTAAACTAATTGAATTCCCCGGCGTTGCCTGTTAGCTTTACGCAGAGTTTTTCGAAATCAGATGTAGATAGTAATTTTAATCTTATTTTGAACGTCAAGTGAGCAAAATGTTTTCAAAAAGTATCAAAATTCTGTTTTAAGGGGTGGGAAAACGGGATGGGAGGGATTTTTTGAAATCACATTTGACAGTCACTTTACTCTTGTTTTGAAGGTTAAGGACGGGTTGTATCTCAGAATTTGAACAATTCATGAAATTTAAAAGTTGATTTTCAAGTTCTGTGAAGGTTCTATTTAAGTTCTTTCATAATTTCAGTTTTGAGAATCAACAGTCAAATAATGATATAAAAAAACAAATTCGAATAGAACCTTCACAGAACTTGAAAATCATGTTTGAAATTCAATGAATTGTTCAAATTCTGCGAAACAACCCACCCTATTGTGCAAAATTTTATCAGTCTCGGAATAAAACTTTAGACTTGTATAAAAAACAGGCAGGTAACATGCAGTCATCAAAACTTTACAGTTGCGATGTAAACTAGTGTAAACCAAAGCGTGCATTTACTTCTGTACTTGTATTGTGATTAATTTCGACATTCACTGATTTTCAATGAAATAATCGTGGTTGATTTACAGTTCGATATTTTCGATACTTGCAATTCAGTGTTCGAAAGTGGTTGATATTTCCGCTTCCAACCCTGTTTCAATACATGAGCCGGTAGCTCTGGATCGAGTGAATATTGTATTGCTATTTTGGTTGGATCATGTTCTGAATTAATCCCCGTAGACTCGTGCCTTCACACTGTGCTCAATGATTTAACAACCCTCGTGAACTATTTAAGATTATTCTTTTTTTCATTGAAAACATTCTGTTTAGCGTTCAGCTACCTTATTTTTGAAATGTTGTAATTTTAGAAGTAACATTTTTACGATACGTCATTTGCTAATAAAGTCTACGTAATAATTTTAGTATGTGAACGATACCACAGTTATTTTAGAAATTATTACGTCGACTGCGACACAGCGTCTCATAATAATGATTAATGAATAATGATGGCGCCTTTTTGGGCGAAATGGGCAAGTTATAGTTTGCGAAATGACCCAAATTAACTTTATAACTTGGAAATTAAATCCAAACGCGGGCATCTTTCTTAAAACACCACAGAATTATATGGGCAGACATTCACACCTAAGCGTATTGGGTACAAAACCATATTAAATTCACCAAAGAATTTTATGGGCAGACATACATAGCTAAGCATATTGGGTACAAAACCATATTAAATTCACCACAGAATTATATGGGCAGACATACACAGCTAAGCATATTGGGTACAATATCATATTAAATTCATCACAGGATTTTATGGCCAGACATACATAACTAAGCATATTGGGTATAATAACATATTAAATTTACCACAGAATTATATGGGCAGACATACACAGCTAAGCATATTGGGTACAATATCATATTAAATTCATCACAGAATTTTATGGGCAGACATACATAGCTAAGCATATTGGGTAAAATATCATATTAAATTCACCACCGAATTATATGGGCAGACATACACAGCTATGCATATTGGGTACAATGTCAAATATTTATTTGAAACAGAATATTTGAAGTAATATAATAATTAATAAGTTTTACCAAAAATTTTCATACCATTTGCTTCCAGGAAGAAAGTAGTATCCTGTGTTAATCTTTAAATTTAATGTTTCCGTTCTGTTACATTCTGGGAGATATTTGATATTACGTCCCCAGGCTGAGACTCAGATCTGAAATGATTTGACTCCATTTCATTATTGTTAATGGTACGCTCAAAATAGATTCAATATTATTCTGTCTGCCTTTATTCAAAGGTAATTATTTTTTCAATACTATAATTTTCTCCTAGAATCTTATCGATGATTTTGTGGAAAATAGCTGTCAAAGGTCTTACTTAAATCTGAAGATTTGAACAGGAGTAATATGATGTAGGATGACTACTTTGCTACGAAATTTAAATTTGTACTTAAAATGAACACAAAAGGTGTAGGCGAAGGTTACCTACTTCAAGGTTCAATCGTCAGTCAAACAAAAGAAAATAAATATAAGTGTATGTTTAAAAAAAACATTTTTTTTTTTTATTTATTTGTATTTAACAAAATAGGTAGATCAACAAAGCTGTCACATGCCAGCTTGTCTGCAGGATCCACCGAATCAAAATATCTTAAGTCTATGTCTATAACATTGTATGATTATGTGTACATGAGTAAGTCTTATTTCTAAGTAGGTACATTTCACAGATTTTCTTTTATTGCAGACATTCGCAAAATATATTTCTAACGAGTAATTGTAAATACATAATATATTTAATGCACCTCACTAAAAACAAAGAGTTTGGGAATTTACATTAAGGTGTTCAAAGGTACGTGGATTGATCATTTATTAACCACAGCTTTATGATTTTAGGGCAGGGTCTCTCATTATTCACAATTTGTAAGTTTTTATTTAGTTTGTTGAAGATCACAGGTACCAAGTAATAATATATAATAATAATAATATCTATTAATAACTTTGTTTTTTTACGGTTGATTTTTTGTATTCAATTATCAAGAGTTTTTTTCCCTTCCTTGTTATCGTGTATTGTGTGATTGTGTAAATTCAGACAAGCGATAAAGCAGGTATCTACCTATAACCAGATAATTATTGTATCTTTATTTATGAAGGCCTCCGTGGTCGAGGGGTAAGGCCATCGACTAGCAAGCTGGAGGTCGCGGTTTTAAATCCCGGCGAGCACGAGTAAATTTTACAGGATTAATTTGTGCTATTTCACAAATTACTCCTTTAAAATAATATATAGTATATTTGCGGCATGTTCCAGAGTGGAAGATACTCTCAGTATCGCCCTGGTGTAAAACCACAATTCAGAATTGAAACGTGACCATGTCTAAATAGCCTGGTACTTCCCCACCTTCTTCTTCCCCATCTCCTTCCGCTCCCCACTATCTTCAGTCTCAATGACTCCAGACGGTTGGGAGCAGTTGGGACTCTTGTGGCTTGTGTGTTTGAAGTGCGATCACCTTTTGTTAAAATTTTTGATTTTTGATGTAATGAAGAAAATTGGTAATAATTTGGTTTTGAAAGGCAATGTTTTTTTTACATTAGCTTCACACGATAGGCCCTGAGGAAAATAGGGTCTCTCGGGGCCTTTTGTGGATTCTGCGAGTTAGTGCACATACTTAATATCATTCTAATACATTTCTTTAAATTCAAATAAATATTGCGAATAGTAGGTACCTACGCAACCCTTGTTTGTTTTAGCTCCTTACTTTCGAGTAGGTAAGCCGGAGTTGTGTATTTTCTTTGTATAAAAATCGGGCGACCCTCCTCGCTTCTCGTGCCTCGTATCGTGCGAACACCGTGAAAGGACCTACCCGAAACAACAACAAAGATCGTATCTCGGAGAAGCGCCATAACCCGTGTCCGCTTTTTTCTTGTTGCGTGTGAAGTGACCTGGCCGCTGACACTCCTGTCCGGCCATCGCTTTACATCTACCATCGCGATACCACTTTGTTTGGACTTATCACACCAGACTGCGTGCTCGCCGAGTGTGTACTCGCCCCGCACCCGCTACCCGCTACCCGCTACCAATCTGCCGACCGACCACCAAACCACCCACTCTGCTTCCTGCAAGACTTTTTTGCGATGTATTTTGCAGATCATTTTTTTGTAATTATGACGCACAAACCATACATACTAGCCGGGGTCAATGCGATCATGGCATCCCCAATTTGGAGGATGTTGTGAGATGCGTCAAATTAATGCAATGCTTTCAATAAATCGAAGAACCACCCGCCATGTTTCATGTTTTTACTGCCACGCTACAAGGGTGATTTTTCATTAAAATTTAAGAATATAATGTTAAGTAATCTCTTGAATTACGTTAACATAAAATAAAATCCTGATTATTGAATTACATAAACACTTTTGTCCTTACTAATATAATAGTGAATTGGTTATTAAAATCTTTTCTTGATATAACTCATATTGCTGGTTAAATGGGATAGTCTGACAAAATGCAATGTTGCAAGACATTTTTATTACTAATAATTTGAAATAGAAATTGTACAGTATTTGTACAATGTGTAACAGAAACACCGTTTAACGGTTGTTAAGTGATTTTTTTATAAGGAAGGCTGTTTGTGTTTAACAATTAATTTATTTATATTTAATACCAATATATTTTAATCAGGCCTCCAAAAAGTTGGGCGTCTTGTACAGGGCTAGGAGATTCTTCAACAGTGACCAGCTGCTGACCCTGTACAAGTCTCAAGTCCGCCCAACTATTGAATTTGGGAGCCACCTTTGGGCTGGTGCCCCAAAATACTTAATAAACCTGCTTGAATCTGTGCAAAGGAGAACGATCCGTCTGATTGACAATCCGTTGTTAACAGACCGATTGCCTTCTCTAATGCATAGACGCAATGTAGGCATGCTGTGTCTGTTATACAGGTATTTTAATGGAGCCTGCTCCAAGGAGCTAGCAGCATTGATTCCTGATGCACCGGTGTACGTGCGCGAAACTCGACGGACACGAACTGAACACCCGTTCACGGTTGACGTTGGCTTCATGAGAACGGGCCGTTTTTACGACTCGTTTTTGTGTAAGTCGGCTCGTATGTGGAACGAGCTACCGGCATCTGTTTTTCCTCCCTCCTATAATCCGAGCCTCTTCAAGGCCCGCATTAACAAATCCCTTCCTACAGCCCCTACCTTATTCCGCCTCACAACGCCGCCCAACCGGGTGGTGACATAGTTCCCCTGTCTGTACACTGCACAGGCAGGGACACTCTTGTGAGGTGTCTCATAAAAAAAAAAAAAACCGGTTTCGCTTGATTCAAACTTCAAAATTAAAAAAACTCAGTTTTTATTAGTGATGGGCATGATCGAAATATTTTAATGGATACATCAAAAGAATTATTGAATTAATCGAATTAATCGCTCTTAGTTCAGCGGGAGCAAAAGCTGCGGAGAGATGCGGGGTGCGGCAGAGTATTGTACATTGGCATATGAGCTTGGTCAATCGTTCGTTTTTGTGAGCGGGTCCGAAAACCCGCTCTTTAATCGGGTTTCGGGTCATTCCCGACTTGAAACCCGATTACCCGTCATCCGGCTACATTCGATTTCGCTTGACTTCGTAGGTATTAGGTACTGTAAAAGCTGTAACTGTAGACCGGGCGTCTCAAGTTTCATTCTCGCAACACAAAAATATGTAGAGATAGTTAATTTGAAACTGAAATGAATTGTCACTGCGGTTTCAGGTTACAGTTACCGGAGTTACCTGTACATGGATTATTATGATTACTATGATTCTTTTGGATAGTGGGATAGGAAGAATGGGAGGGTGTACAAAATAATTAATGGTCGCAATTCTTGCATGATTTTGGTTTTATTTTAGCGTTTCATCATTTTTACTGTTAGGTTACATGATATATTAAGAAGGTTATATTTATATTTTGTTCTCAGTGTTCGCAAGTTACTGATACTAATCATACCAAAGAAAACAATGTACATACGTAATACAGAGGAGATTCAAAAGAAATGAATATATCGAAGATTAGAAAGGGAAAGAAGTAGCAGAAGATAATAAAAGCAAAAAGTGAAGAATGTTTGTTAGAATGGAAAGCTTTCTCAAAAAGTCGCAGCTTTCCATTCTATGCTTAATAGATTAATTTCGATTCCTTTGTCGGATCCTAATTATACCTCAGAATTAAATATCATAAAACAAATAGCATCTAATAACGGCTATCCTTATAAATTGATAGTTGAAATACTAATTAAAAAAATTAAACATAAACTCTTTAAACTTTATATTTATCCTATTTATAAAGATACAAACAAACAATGGCGTACAATTCTATTTGTAGATAATGATACTTCCAAAATTATAAATAAAAACATCCCCTTCACTATTCAACCCGCGTTTTATACGGATAACAAATTAAAAAAATATATTCTTAATAATAAAGATATTGATAGTCAAACTAAAAAATCAGGTGTTTATAAACTCAACTGTAATGACTGTAATTCCTTTTATATAGGAAAAACTAATAGAAACTTTGAGATCTGAATTAAAGAACATCTTAGGGCTTTAAAGGGAAACTGTGAATCAGAATTTGCGGATCATTTATTAAATAACGACCATACTTTCGATATTAATTCAGGTTTTAAAATACTACATTCTGGTTACAAAGTATCTCAAATCAATGATTTTGAAATCTTAGAAATAAGAAAACACGTGAATATGAAAGCAGATATTATTAATAAACAAAAAAAAAATATAAACCCCATTTTAAATATTTTCCCAATTACCCGGTCTTTCCCGTCTAATGACATTTTAATTCCTACTTTGAATACCTCTCCCCCACTCTTACCCCTCCCCACTCCTTCTACCTCTTCTTTCTAGACCTAATTTTAATTATAACTTTAGTATACTTGTGCTCCTGATGATGTGGACTTGGTTCACGAAACATGTTGAGATTTTGTATCGAAATAAAGTGATGTAAACTAAGTTATTTGTGTTTTAATAAAAAATAAATAATGCCATCACAAAGTGAAAAGCAGTTAGAAGAAGTTTTCTTCGAAAAATTATAGTCGTTATAAATATAAAAGATTATAATGGAACGGTTAATGGTAAGCAAAAATACAATTATTAACGTTTACCCCAAGTAAATAAATATATTCATTTTATGAGACTAATTACACTAATGACAAAATAATTGGAATTTGAATGTTGCGACAACTGCTTTTTTATTTTAAAGTCCACGATACCTGGAAAATAATAGTGCATACGGCAAACACAAATAATAAAACTCAATGAAACTAACCACACGACACATCAATATAATATTATCTGTGTTATTCCCCAAGGAAGTAAATCGTTTAGTAATCATTGTAAATTTATCTTCATGCTCCAGTAAATACCAAATACATAGAGATTGATTGTTGCGAAACATAACATAATAACTAATATGGGAAATTCAAAATAGATAATCCATTGATATTCACCATCTTTTAACATTTCACAAACTCGTTGCAAAATCAACACAAAATACAATAACTACACGAAAAGAAGTCCACGACAGAAAGCTGCAAACATTTCGAATATTCGAAAATAAAAATTCAGGTTTCAACGAACTTCTTTTATGCCTAATTGTCATCCCTGCTTTTGAAAAGTCACAATGATATGCCTACTTTAAATTTCAGGAATCAACCATCTCTATTTGTCTGTCGTGCGAAAGTGATTCGAGACGTGATGCCTGGTCTACAAAATTCATACATATGCATCTTATATGGTCGATCGCCAGGCCACACCCGGCAGCCGACAGCCAGCACCCGGATTGCAAGAGTAGGTCACGAGAGTAGGTCGTGGGAGTAGGTCGCAAGAGTAGATTGTGAGACCCAGGAGCTGACAACTCACCTCTACGGGGCCCGGCTCCTGGGTTTTTTTGAGTAGGTCGTGGGACTATGTCGTGAGAGTGTGTTTCGAGAGTGGGTCATGAGAGTAGGTCTCGAGAGTAGGTCGTGAGAACAGGTCGTGAGATCTGGATGCTGACAATCTATGTGCGCTCGCCTCGCCACTTCGGCGCCCGGCTCCTGGGTTGCGAGATTAAGTTCCGATAGTAGATCGCGAGAGAAGGTCACGAGACCCGAGTGTTGGTGAGAAAATGACTTGCTCGCTCTTCGGAAGCTCGTGAGCGGATTTCAATGATCGAGTTATTCACGATCGACCCAGGACTAATTGGTATGGCAACATTTTGGTAGGTAGGTACTCCACTTGCGAAAAATAAGTAAAACCAATGTTTTCATACTGGCAATGATGTGTATTATTTTGTATGGGACATTCTATTGATATGACCGTTTTATATGACAACGAATTTGAATGCTTATAAAGCTTATTCCTCCGTGAAGTCATTCTTCAATAGAAGAAATATTATAATCTTTCATCCCACGGAAATAAAAACCTGGACACAAAACCAAAACCAAATTTATGTATTGGGCTGATTGGTTTTACACAGCAAATACATACATAGCCCTAAAATACATGTCAATAGAGCGCCCTCGAGATGGTTTTTTACAAAAACGGCGCCATCAAAAATATTAATTTATTATTATTAATAGCCTTCCCAACTTATTATAAGTCAGAATGCCATTTTTTTAAACAAATTAAATGTAGAGGCGTCGTAAATTCCAAGATAAATTATGATTAATTTTTCACATAAGTTCTTCAGTTGGTAGATACTATCTCAATTAAACAGCTAATACCTAATAATGTCAACATTTGACAATTACCAAAGTACGTAACACAATGTTACCTACGGGAATAATAAATACCTCTTTATTTTTTCGGAATAACTTTATTGAGTAAAACCTCAAATTGTAATATTTAAATAATGAAGACAATATTAGTGATTTCTAAACGAAAATCTGAGACAGAAGACTGAAGACAGGGGTCCTGGGTTCGAGTCCCAGATGTGACCGTTTCCTTTTCTGATTTTTCTGTTTCAGATTTTCGTTTAGAAATCACTAATATTGTCTTCATTATTTTAATAAATACCTCGTTTGTCAAGAAATTCGAGATATTTTTTTTTAGATTTGGGAATCGATTTATGTTTTCAAATTAATTCTGACCAATGACGTGACTGCTGTGACATCGAATGAATTCTGACCAATGACGTGACTGTGATTTTGAATGATTTTGACAGAATCGATTCCTTATTCGATGACGTTTTAAAACAATTGTCTTGGACTGTGATTTTGAATGATTTTTAACAGAATGATAATGAATTTAAATATTTCGATGGTTAAAAAGATCCAGTAAATCATCTATGTTCATCGGTCGTGCCCATGTTTTTACCCTGAAAGAAAGACGTAATAATTTTTTTTATAAAATATTCGTATAAACCTATGTTGACGTTTTGCAAAAACAAGATAATACGATTGATCCGAATCAAGTAAGTAAAAATTAAAGCTAATCCCACACTTTACATACTTTAAAAGGTTTAACACATCTATATACTATATAATACATCTATTTTTTTTTGGTTTTTCTGAGTATTTTGACTAACATGTACCTTATTTCTCAGTACCTGAGTCAACCGCACTAGCAACCTCAACAAATGCCGATCGGATAGGACCGACATTTATTTTGTATATTAACTGCTGTAATGTAAATTGATTTAAGGGAAATGCGCATATGTCCGCGTGTGTGTACTTGATTAACACAAAAAGTTGGTAGAATGCATTGTCATCGACAGTTAATCTGTCTGCCGATTTTCAGCTCAATCGGATGTCGGAAAGTGGGCTAATTTCTGCTTCTAAAATTTACATTCACATTCCCGAAAACAAAAGTGAAATTCAAACAGATATAATTATTTTCTTTATAAAATAATTTTATTATGAAAATAATTTTGTTATTAAAACTAGCGAAGATGTTTACATTACTACCGCAATGATAATTTTTTTATATTTCAAGATTTTATTCAAAATCAAAACAATCGTCAGTTGCAAAGAATCTCAGTGGACTATTTTGATATATAGTTGCGTTAGTGATGAAAAATATCTTGCATCAGCTATTTACTCGTTTACTTATGTCTAGTAGCTCGTTTTAAAATCTAGAGTTGAACGAATTTCATAACAGACCGCTACTACTGTAATGTACTATTACATTTGATCAGGCCAGGACATACAATATGCCCTTTTGGGTTTTGACTGGCCGCCTGAACTATTTTGCCAATTCTTAATATTTACTTACCAATGTCCTAGCTCACCTTAAAATCTCTAGCTACTGTAATTTTAATCTTGCTATGTGTATTAGTAATTTTTATAATCTTTCTTTATCTGGAGTTGGTTAATTTTTTTTGAGTTTATAGTTTCGAAGATAAGTCATTTTTATCGATTGTGTTTATGTCATTAGTGTTATGTGGCTGTCCATCCTCTCTGTGTACACCTATGGGAAAAGGCGCGGCGTGTTGGTTAGTTTATCTCTTTGCTAAGATTAGCCTGACATTTTCCCGGAAAAAACAATCTTCTTCGGAAATAGAAGATAATGAACAACAGATCCCATAATTGGTTAGATTATTCAATACTTTGAAATGCTATGATTAACAGGTTACAGGTTGAAACGGCATCTATAATATATATGTTTTTTAGGACATTTTTAGACACATACGTTTTATCGATTCCCATTGACGCTTGCAATAGTTTATGTTCCAGTTTTCCAGTTGGATGTTACTGACAATAATTGACGCTTGCAATAGTTTATGTTCCAGTTTCCAGTTCGATGTTAGTGACAATAATTGACGCTTGCAATAGTTTATGTTCTAGTTTTCCAGTTGGATGTTTCCAGTGACACTAATTGAATACAGACTTTCAGAATAGAATTATTTTATTTTCAATATGCATGCAAATGGCGTAAGTATATTCTCTTAACGTTGCGAGGCACTTATAAACCTTAGCGATTAGAATCACAAATGGGGTTTACTGAATATTATCGTCTTTCGGGTAGTGCACGTACGCAACCTTTAAAAAGAAGATTTCTTTATATCGTGTTGATAGTTCACACGGGATCTTTTTCCGATTCATACTATAACTAACGTTTATAGTTAGATATGTCCCAATTTCAACACAGTTTCAACACTCTATTTTCTCATCGAACGATTAATTGATAGAAAAGAAAAAATCACGATTTTGACAGTTAAAGCTCCATACGATTATGGTAATGTGTTTGAACTTACATAAGCTGCACCAACAATAATTACGCTTCGATCAAGAAGGAATTTATTTAAGAAGTATGTAATTTGTAAAGGCTGTAACAGACGAACAATGATACTACAAAATAAATGGCATCATGAAAAATCTTTGCAATGCATTCATATTAACCTTTTCCGTGCGGCCCTGACGAGGCCATTAGCTCTCATGTGTCTGAATGGTGTGGTGACGCATTAATATGCGTCTGATAAACACTTGCAGACGACAGTACTGCACAGTGAACACTGCACAGTGCACGGTGCCGCCCTCTTCACCGCTACGCCACACAAATCCCGGATCCCATGCATTTCTAGTGCGCTAGATAAATTAGAAAGATTCCGCTGTCCGGATTGCAAGGTTGGCTCGCAGCCCCGAACTCGGCGTCGTAATAACTGCTGAATTGTGGGCGAGATTCGTCTAATTAATTATACAAACATTGTCACGAGGTTACCCATTCGCTTTGACATCAAATTGTAAAAGCACTATTGTCATCGAGATTACCCCTTTAGAATACACAAATTTATTCGTTTTGACATCAAATAAAATATTTATATTACTATGTGCTTTCCCCCTTTAAATATTTCCAGTACGCACGTATTTCGTCTATTTTGAAAAAATGTAAAATAATGTAAGCACACATTATCATGAGACCACCCCTTTTTATGAATAATTCCCAATACGCACAAATTTAATCTGTTTTGACATAAAATAATTTAAGCACATATCACGAGTTTATCCCTTTTTATGAAACTTTACCAATACGCACAAATTTCGCCTGTTTTGATACAAAATAATTTAAGCACATATCATGAGGTTACCCCTTTTTATAAAACATTCTCAATAAACACAAACTTCTTCTGTTTTGATATAAAATAATTTAAGCACATCATGAGGTTACCTTTTTATATGGAACTTTACCAGTACGCACAAATTTTGTCTGTTTTGAGATAAAATAATGTTAGATCACATCATTATCATGAACTTACCTCTTTTATCATGAAACATTCTCAATATACACAAATTTAATTTTTTTGGCATCAAATAATGTAAGCACTACATTGTCACGAGTTTACCCATTTTGAAATGAAACCTTCCTAATACGTACACATTTATTCGTTTTTACATACATTATGATGAATATAAATATTGTCACAAGCTAACCCCTTTTCACAAAACATTCTCAATACATTTCATAGATAATATAGTTAGCATTTTTTGACAGCAAATAATTTAAGCAAATTTCTCTTTGACCTAAAATCACACAATAAGCTGTAAACGTTTTTATTAAACATTCTAATTAAATATCCAATACTTAATAATATTTATTTAGTATAACCATTATTTGAAATCAATTAATTAAAGCACTTATTGTCAAGATATAACCCATTTTTACAAAAAATTCCCAAAACACACATATTTATGCTCGCATGATATTTTACGAGTAGGAAGTGATTCATGATATTGGTTTAAAACAATATTATGGCTTCTGAACTTCTTGTGAGAGCATCTTTTCTTATATTTAAAAAGATATATTTATAGGCTGGCGTATTAATTATGTATGTTTCTAATTATATAAATCACATTTTTCTACCCGTCTAAGACGCTTACCTAAGCATAATTGATGAACAAAATGGCGATTGTCCAAATATTTGTTTTTAACCACGCTTAGACAGGCAAACTGATGATAGAGATAAAAGAGCTTTCAAATAGGACGTGTTCATCCTAATATTAAGTTGTCAGACTTTTCCTTGTAGATAATGTATACGTTTAACCTTTGGCTAACTCACCCGATTGATTTAAAAATATTTTAAAACTGGTATTGTAAGTCGAAATTGAACGTTAAGTAAAAATGAAAAATTGAATCCTGGAGCGTCTTGCGTAATAATAGAATATCAATAACATAATAAATAAAGAGCAAATCCTCCGAGAGCTTCACTTCTCCGAGTAAATCATGGCGATAGAGAATTTCTGAGAAAATTGATTCTCCGTCTATAAAATTGATTTGATTTCATCAGGCACGGTATCGTACGACCCTTGCGTCGTGAGTAATAAGCTGCAGTAGGGACCACCCTGCGGGGGGACGTGCCTTCTGGGGTGGCCACTGTACCCCTTCCTGGGGTGAGGTGCTCCTGGGGTGGCTTCCGCACCCCTCACCTCACCCTAGCTACCACCTGCCAGCTACCCCTACAGTGCACTGAGTAAACAATAATTGCAACACGTCTGTTTGCCTTCCCATAAAACACCTACAGGTAGAAAAAGAAAAAGACCGCGATCAAAATGAAAGCGTTCGGAAATCATTTTTCAAATACGAAGCGAGGTTTGTAGTTGCACATTTTATTTTCATTCTGCGGGCAAAATAATGATTTTCGTGTTTCTGAGAAAATCATTTAAATTTGGACATTTTGTATTGATAGTGAATGTGCGTTATTTTACACAATATATGGATTATATTTCTAAACTGATTTAAAAAAAAAACTAAGGAATCACGAAATGGAAAAAAATGGGCTGTGAAAAACCACCATAATACGCTTTTCGGTAGGTATGTTGATTAAGAGAACGAAGTACAAAAATAACTTTTGATTTGAATCATATTTTGGCGCGCCTAGTCCTAGTGGGTAAAACCAACTCTCGCTTATCAAACATGACAAAACGGGATGACGATTCATACGGCCAGCCTCGTGACTTGTAGGCTCTTTCCGTCCGGCCGCCAAAACTCTGTGCGGTATGTTTGTTTCTATTCTCACTAAAATTAACAATGGATCTATTCTAATCTTGCATTCAAATATCTTTGATTCTAAATAATGATGAATTTTGAATTTTTAATATATTTCTTTTTGTGTTTTTTAATAATAATAAAATAATTTTTTTTACTGTCAAAAATATAAAGACTTGTTTATTTTCATTTTTAATTCCATCAATAAAAATCGATTTCAATGTTTCATATCTGTCAGGCTTCCCGAGACGGCACTCTTTTTTAAACTTACTTCCAATAGTCATACGAGGTCTTTACGCTTATTACCCTTTTATGTTTCCATCGGTCCATCCCCTGATTTTTGTGTGTCGCAATATTCTTCTCTCCCAGCACGCTCTGTCTTTGCCGGCCTCAATGCCTTGCGTTCATTTATATAATAAATCAATTCCACCATAGTTTTAAGAATATATGTATATATGCGTCTGCTGAATAGTTTACGGCAAACAATATGGTGTATTATTTGCATGTATTGGTAATAGTCGACACTACAGAGAGATTGCTCACGGTGAAATCAGGCGCTACAGACGTCAACGTACATTATTAAATTTCCATCATTTTTAGTACCGAATAGACTGCAGTTCTTGATTTAGTAGACAATTGAAGCGGCCGAGAGAAAATGAGAAGTGTCAAACAAAACAGTTCCGGGAGAAAAGGAAGCTATTATTTTACGAATTTTAGGCTGGCAATCCGAGAAATGTTTAATAAAAAAATGATGTCACGCAATTATATTATTGTGAGTCATTGTTTCTTAAAACTCTGGTTTGTTTTTAATGGATAATATATTTCCTTTTCAATAACATAATTCAAAATTAGTTTCTGCCTCGATAAACACCTTGAAAATGTTATGGTTTAACCTTTGTGTAAATTCAGTTTTTTCACGTAATTTTAAGTAGATTGTGTGATATTTGCGAGTTTGTTAATTTTTCCTTCTGCACGCACGGACATAAACAATTGTGTCGGTTTTTTTTTGTCTAATTAGATCAAAACCTATTGATGTTTTGGGGTCACATTAGCAACTTTATAACCGGCTGATGTGTGCTAAAAACGTGTAGATGGATCAAAGCAAGTGAGTCTGCGATAATAATTGTTGTTTTATTTGCTTCTCATTAAGGCCACGGTTATTTCCTTGACGAGTTTGGGTCATTGATAGTTTCCATTTCCAAGACATTTCAATTTGAGTAATTATTCGGAGAGTGATGGCCTTCGTTGCAGATATAAGGCGCCTGAGTTTAAGGGTGCGAAGTATCCCTTTATTACGTTGATAGGAAATGTATTCACTTTAATACAATGGCGCCTGGTTTCAAAATTCCATTTTTTTTACACAGGTTTTGAATTATTTGTTTTTATTTTCGTATAGTTTTATCATTTTTTTCCTTTTTGGACATTTTTTTTACCTTACATTGAATTTAAATTACTTATTAAATATCTAAGACGAACAAAAGCTGTAACCATGTACTTAAACGATACCAAATTAACGTAAATCCTCAGTTTATTTTAATTTTAATAAACTTAAGTTTTATACAAGGTGGAGAAAAAGTAATGTCATAATGTGAATGTGCCATAATTTTTGTAAATAGCGTCAAATATCATTGTGTTTTGACATTTATGTTGGAGACAGATAAAGAATTAGTTGACAACAAGCAATGAAGTGATACACACCTGAAGAACTCGGAATTATTTTTACTGCTTATTTGACCAATTTCCAGTCCATTGTTTTAACGCAGGTGAGGCAAAAGTAATGTCATAATGTAAATTGGTTGCACATTTGTTAGAAATGAAAAAATTTGAGCTTTGTTTTCACCGAAATTTTATTTGAAGGTTTCCACGAGACGCTCAGCCAAATGCTTAATTGTTCGCGTACGTGGTGCAGGACGACGGCGAAATTTGCGCTGCGTTAAAACAACAGTCCGGAAATTGGTCAAATAAGCAGTAACAATAATTCCGCGTTCTTCAGGTGTGTATCGGTATATTGCTTGTTGTCAACTAATTATTTATCTCATTAGGTTATTATTATTCCATACCCGCTTTAGAAAATTTGCTCCATACACTTTATTATTCGAACGAGCCTTACTTTGACTAGATGGCTAACTTTCACTGAGCTTTTCAATATTATGGTACTACCCGCCTGAAGAAAGTTTTAAAATTTATTTGTCATCGAGAGAATTACATTTATTTTGAAAAATCTTATAATTTCTAATATGAAATTTAAAAAAATGCCCAATAAAATACAATGATATGGTTTATAATTAAGTAGGTAGGTAGGTAGGTATGTAAGTACCTACTTACAAATATACTGATGAAATTTTGGTAATGATTTTAACAGAAAATTAGAAATTTGTTTTTTTGGTCGTGAGGTCCACAGTTCACGGAACTACTAGTTTATAATACGATATTATTAAATTGTTTTAACAAATACCCTAGGTGGGATGTAAGTAAGTATATCGACTTACGCCAAAAGATATCTCGTGAAGCTTGATTAATCCACTTGTCTCGCTAAAAAAGTGGCCGGATTGCGGAGAACAAGGCTATGCGCGCGAGGCGTAGGTTAGGCGTATCCCAAAGGTTAGTTAGCGGGAGGTTAGGGTAGCGGGAAGGCGGCAGCGCGAGCGCGAGCGGGAGCAAGAGCTGGTAGCGGGTAGCGAGTCGGAGTTTCTCTGCGTGTCGGGAGTAATTTCCCACAATCGTACATAAATTAGCGGTGACAATGTAGGGCGAAGGCAGACAGAATGCTACTTCTTTAGACTAACCTATTTATTTTTCTATTGTATTATTAAATTTTAATGTACTTAACACAAACACGTTTCGCATTAGGCATATTGCTTGTGTAAAGAAATTAAGCACAATTTAGAGACATTTAAATAAAAGATGCGCTTTACTAATTGAATAGGTCAGTGGCGTAGCTATAGCATTCACACCGGAGGAGAGAGGGGGGGGGGGGTGTTTGAAATTATTAGAATGTGTTTTGGGACACTAATAAATACATCACTTTGATAAAAGGAATGGCGCAAATAATATTGTTGTATTTTCCATATATGTCAGAATTACCTACATATCTACGTTTCCAAGAAATAAGAAACTTTTTTACTGTTTACGTTATCACACATTTTTTACAAATTTATGAACGAATACAAATATATATATAAGGCCAATTAAGAAAAAAACATTGAAAATATTTAGCTTTCAATCTAAATTCAGGAATTTTTCTGATAGCATACACGAGTATTTTGAAAATTTCAAGATTATAACAAAAACATTTTGAAATTCTTCCAATAAATATTAAAAATAATGAATTCATTACACATTAAAAAATAAAAAAGAGACAAATGACAATAAAACATAATCATATTTATAGCAAAAAAATATTTTGAGTTGGCCATAAAGATAATATTATTGTTGACAAAGAATAATGACGTTGCTAAATCTATTTATAAGTTTTACGTGGGACTTAAGTATCCACGTTTTTTGTGATTTTAATATAAGGTATTTTCTGTAGTTGTTGAATTAAACAAACTGTTTCGTAATAGTTAATTAATACTTTCAGTATTGCATACGTATTAAAAATGTATAATTACACATTGAGATTAAATGTACATTACTTTAATGAAATTTAATTATTTCTTTTGTCCGTAGACCAGAGTTTATTTACCAACAAAATAATTTAGTCCTGATTAGAAAATTTATATATATTTTGATGTTATCATGTTTTTAAATGTTGTGTTTTATGTATTTACCAATGAAAAATTAAAATTATCGCTGAAGCAAATAGAAAAAATGTGTGTGGGGTGGGTAAGAATCTGGGGGTTAATGTCTCCAGGAGTAACGGACGTATGCATCCATTATGATGGGTCGAGAGAGACAGGTTGGAGACGTCAAAGGGTCTCCCTCAACCAGTCTCTCCCGATCTGGCCCACCACGTAGGAGATGGGCAAACTTTCACTGCCAAGACATAGACAATCCTCACCACATGAACCCGGGCACCCCTGCTAAGGCACCAAACATAGGGTGACCACTTGGGGTGACCTATGGCATGGGTGTTGGTTATCCAATAAATGGTTCCCGGGGCGGAATCTAACCTAACCTAACCTAACCCAACGAACCTCCCAAATTATACACATAATATACGCATATTTCTAGTGATAATAATCACATTAACTTAACTGTAAGAATTTACACCGTTATAAAAGTACAGTATTCTATAATTGTGATATCGCTACATCATGGACTTGGTACATTCATAAACTTGATTTCTGAACCAGATTTAGCACACAAATTGCGTCATTAACTTAAGGTACCTACTTGCAAAATTGCGTCGGTATAAATCACAAAAGGTGTGATTCTATAAATTGGTAAAAGTTTTTATGTTCTATATATACAAATGAAATCAAACACCCTCCAAAAGGCTGCTTTCGGTGAAAACAAAAGGTTTTTATGGACACAATCCGTACTCAATATATTCACGTAAAACAGAAAATCTATTTTGTTTCTCACTACAAACTCGAGAACATTGAGCTTTGGAGTCATGAATTATTATATTTTTTTGTAAGCCATATTGTTTGTTGCCCATTTTTCAATTGTAATATTAAAAATAGTTGAAATCCATTGAAACATCAATGATATTGTGCATAGTAAAAATCAATGTTAACAGTTGTATCTGATTGGACCCTTAATGCTATGAAACCAATAATTTTAAATCAAGGACATTAAAAACAGGCGAGGCAAATATTTATGATTCGTCCGACGCATTAAATTTAGTGTCCTCCTTAAGACTGGATAAAGCACAATAAGTTATTCAACATGTCTCTTTACACGCGGTCATCGAGGTTGGCGGCATATTTATATTGGGGGTGGTAGTTTGAACGAGGGGGAGGTAGGGCGCCTTCCGTATGATGGAAAAATTATTTGGGGCATGTTCAAAGAAAATAGACTTTATTGCTGCTTGATAACAACGCACGGCTATTTTGATACAAATTACTATAATACACTCGGCGTCACAAAAATTGCACATCTTTGAATATACCATCTGACCCAAACAATATTGATACAAATTGAAAGAACATTTAACGACCTCTTATCTGACTTTAGTTTTTTTTCATAAAAGATTCAAAATTTCAGAGTACAGGACGTTAAAAAAATGTTTGCATACACTCTTTACAGGTACCACAATTTGTGTCATCTTCCAGGGCTTTAAAACGAGCGGTTTAATTTAAATGGAGGTCATTTCACTATCCGAAAGTTGAAGAGGACACACTTGAATAATTAGCGCTAGAAAACAAACCCTTATAATGGACACGAAGTCGCTCAAGTGGTGGCACTACTGCAATCAGGGATGCGATAGTGTGTTTTGTCTTTCGAATTTTGTAAGTTTGAATATTTTGCAATACGTGCGATTTTTGTGATGCCGATTAGAGTTATTGTATGCACCTACTTCTTTTCTATTTACTGTTCTCAAATTACACTCGTTTCACAATATATTTACTGTAACCGGCATCCCATTTTTCCCCTAACCAAACACCACTATTTTCCTGGCGACTTTCCGCTATTAATATATTAATAATAGTACCTACCTACATTGTTATTGTTTGATTTATGTTCAAATATCGTCACCATGCAATTAAAATAAAATAACTTAATTATTTTACGAGTATAAAATAGTTAATAATTTCTCTGTGGCAACATTTATGTACATAAATAATGCTTTGCATCCCGAGGAAGGGACCATCGGTTCCGAAACCATGTTGATATTTTAAAAACATTGTTTTAATTATTATTCATATCACTTTGGTGGGATACAAAACCTGGCGGAGATATCTAAAATTTTCATGACTTATTTAGAACACAATTTAATGAATGCAATAAATAATATTGGAGTTTTACCTACCATTCTCTTCTTATGTTGCCGTTCCTTATCCAGAATATTTCTTGGTGAGAGATGGCATCACTGTTTCTATCCTATTTCGACTTCTCTTCTCCTCTTAACTTGTTCAGTGTTCAAATTTCGCGCCATTTGCCGCGCAATTCGTCCCTCCGTGAAATCAACCACTGCCGCCAACAGCCAGGCGTGTACGCACGCGATGACGCGACCCCGTCTTATTCAATTGTAGTCTCATCAGACTGGAGATGAGGAATATTCTGGATAAGGAAGGCAACACAATAAGAGGTTTAATGGTAGGTAAAACTCCAATATTATTTAGTGCCGTTCCTTATCCAGAACATTCCTCGGTGAGAATTGTCTGCCATCGCCTGATGGCAGTGTTGAGGTCAATTGTGGCTGGAGGTTTGCCCTCACCCCGATCGCTTCTCCTTCTGATTCCAGAAATGGAGGAACTTTGGGAGTCTGTCCCCCTCGGGCGAAAGATTGATTTTGTCAACAAATTTGTTACAAATCCTTTTTAAAATAGGACAGTTGGGTCTAAAAATATGGGTTTAGTAAAGAACGGGATTCTGTATCCCCTATGCTTTTTAGAATAACTCTGAAAGCATTTAGAGCAGCCCAATTGTTTTTATAGTTCAGTAATTACCCGTCCCGAAATTTTAGTGGCCTACAGTCGTGCACCCCTGTTGTAACGCCGTTTAGTAAGTTATATTATGTACCTATTATATTGAACGTGTATGGAAAATTAAATTACATGACGACGTTTGTAAATTAAAGTTGTATTTACGTGAATAAACAGACCCTGCTATGTGAAGGGGCGTGGTCTACAACCAGACGCCGAAACCTTGGGTTACGTTGCCGCGACACAAATTTATATTTCTTCAATTAATTCTATCTAAGAACATATGTAATTTATCTAACTCCTCATCCAGAGTCGTTAGACGAGGAAATGACAATATCTAAGGGATTGCCTCAATATTTTACCTCCACCACTACATATTGGATGAAATACGAGCTTCCACTGACCCAAGATGTCTAACTAAATTAAGCGAAACTTATCGTAAATATGACCCATCTACCTAAATTTTCTGCACTTTGAAAAAATGTTTATTCCGAAAATGTTGCACATCAAAGCTTATATGTAAAACTGTATATTTTATAATTAAATGTGAGGTGACGGTTTAGGTGAGTCGAACTGACTTGGATAGAACTATTACATGCAATTCCTGCAAACCTAGCTGCAGGAACATAGCAATTAGGAAAAATACCTAACTTAAAATTAACAGAGAGTTTCACCTCAATTAACACCCGACCGAGATTGGTTCTATATAGATCCAAATTTGACGTTAAGTAAGTTAAACAACTACCTCTGAAGAAGAAACAATTCACCTGAAAAACCAAACCAAGTCTCCAAAGTTAAATATTTACCAGTACTTTGTTTTGTAGTTCATCATTTTGTATCAGTTCCTTTCTCAGTTTAACCCAATTTAAAATCAGTTCTGCCAAGTGGTAAATTCATTTTTCAATTCAGATCTACAATTAAATTCTTGTATGCGATTGATTCAGACTCCCTTTGCTTCCCTGCATCACTCTATGAAAGGCTATCTGCGATACAATTGTGTCCGGTCCCCTATTCAGTATTTGTACAAACGCCGCTACTCTGCTGGAACTGTTGGTGGACGCGGTGCACTCTCCCGCTGCAGCAGTTGGTCCAGTTTCCTCACCATCTAGGATTCTTGCTGCAGAGTCTCCATCTTCGTGTCTGTTTCTGTACTTCATCACCTGTTCCTGTACTTCATTTTATTAAACTTAATTTCAATTTATTTTTGTAATATTTATATTTTTTTGTAATACCTGCATCAACTGTAAAGCGCCCCTGAGGTGATATCTCACAAAAGCGGCGCTATACAAATTATCCAATAATAAATAAATAAATGTACTCGTCTCGTACAATGAATTATAAAGCATATAAAGGAACAAGTAATTTTGAGCATATAATATGGTAATTTTTCTATTTAGTTTTTATCAATTCAACTTTATTTATTATATTGCATTGGCGGATGTACTGTGCCTGTCTCACTAGGAAATACTGTGTTGAGAGCAGGCGCAGTTCATAATCAAAAAGTTTATAACAAAAATACCAACGCAATATTATATTAAAAATAAGTGCTCCATATTACATTAAAAATAATAACACCATATTACATTAAAAATAAAAGACAGTCAGCATCATACCATTGGGGATATAGCCCAGTCAATGAAGGTTTTGTGTCGGAACTAATTCCCCGGAAGCTGATTTTTTCACAGATGTTTATATTTACCAGTTTTAGTTCGGAGGGGAGGGGGGGAATATAAATATTTTCCCCTGACCAATGAAGCGCTTTCATTATCCACCAACCGCCGTGCCCCGGTCTGGCTTAACAGTCATATTATGTTGTATGATTGTTTGTTACTTATTATTTAAATAAAGGTATGTGGGAAATTTATGAGAATCAGTTTACGCGTCCTCAACAGTAACCCACATGCTCCATGGACATGAATATTCTCGGGCAAACAGAGCCTACAATTTAACAGCAGCGTCTCTTGTCCACGTAATGAGAGAAGAATACCGAGATACTGATGGGAAATTAAGGCAAATAGAAAATATGTATCAAGATTTAGTTACGTGGAAAAAAGATATGGAGGAGGTTAATAATGATGACAATCTAAAGGAGATGATTCCATATACTGAAGCAAGTGAAGACAGGATTAAGGAATCATCGAGTAGGACTGCCAAGTTGTGGCTTTACCTTCTACATTTCATCGACCTCATGCTTAGATCTATATTTGCAGAGAAGTCCAGGAATCGGAAAATGCACCTAAATACTATTATTGATATGCTTCCATTTTTCCACCCGGCAGGACATTTACCATACGCCAAATCAGCACATATGTACGTTCAAAGTATATTGCAACTCGAATCAAGAATAACTAAAGAAGAATATAAACTATTCACTGAAAATGGGTACTTTACAATAAGAAGAAGCGACAGATATTGGTCCGATACGTGGACGGACATGATCATCGAGCAGTGTCTCATGCGACCAATGAAGTCAGTAGGAGGTTTGACACTTGGGCGCGGAATCTCTGACAGCGCTTTGTCAAAGTGGAAACTTGGAACCACTTACTGCGCGAAAGTGCAAGAGAGCATTGAAGAATTCATCGGTATAGAATTTAATTTTACTGAACAGCATGCTGAGCTGCGCGAATCACGGAAGAAAAGGGATGAGCTAGATACAGGAAAATATACATCATGGCTAAGACAGCACAGCCCGTTCACCAAGCTCTCAGGGGAGCTGGTGTCTTTATCTTTAGGGTTTATTCCAGATAATAGTGTCATTTGTGATAACGCTTATCAGGTGGGCCTGGCAGCTATGCAAAAAATGAAAGGATGTAATTTTGGAGATATACGACTGAAAAGGAAAGACATGGTGACTACCCAGCAAGATTCAAATCCGCAACTGTTAGGACGAGACAAGTTGCAGTAACCCCCAGCAGCTATTTAACAGAATATTGTGCATTAGTGATAGTCCTAGCAAGCTTTAGACCTACTTAAGATATGAATTGGCTTCAAGACCCCTTCTATTTTTGATCAAGTCTCCCTTCGTAAAGGAACAAAATCATGTATGTCGAAAGTATTTAGCGAAAGTATTCATGACGAAGTTGATTTGAAAAATGCTGCAATAGTCATCGATGGGGGATACCTCCTACACTCTGTTGTTTGGCAAACTTAAACTACTTACGGAGACATCATTAAATCATACTCAAGTTTCGTCCATACTAAATTTGGAAAACATTCTATTGTCGTTTTCGATGGATACCCTGAAGAACCAACTGTAAAATATGAAGAGCAAAGACGAAGGTCGGCTAACAACTCATCGTCCGATATTGAATTTTCACTACACGTTATTTGACTAAGAAGGAAGCTTTCTTATCTAATAAGAAAAACAACAAAAATAATGATTGAAGCACTGTGTCATGAATTTAGTGAATTTGGTTTGAAAACAGTCACGGCCGCAGGTGATGCCGATATTGACATTGTACTAACCGGCATCGAACAACTCAACATCTTCTCAAAAGTGATTGTTGTTGGCACGGATAGTGATCTTTTGGTATTACTTGTAAGTCTTGCTCCTGAAGGAAAAATTATTTTTTTCTGTAAAGATGTTGGTGGAAAGGCCCCTCCAAGAACTTTTTACATCATAGAGAAACCTATAATGTTACATAAAGATATTTGAAAACACATGCTATTTACCCATGCCATTACGGGCTGTGATACGACCCCATCTTTATGTAAGGGTTAGGAAAGATAAAAGCTGTTGACATGATGAAAAACAATCCCGAAGCAAAACGCGCAGCTGAGGCATTTCTGGAAAAAGATGCAACTGAAGAGAACTTGTTGCAAAATGGAGAAAAATTCGCTCTCGCCATGTATGGTCTTGGTAGCTACTCTAATTGAAACGAAGCTCAATACTATAAGTTTACCAGACTAACGACAAAATCAGCTTTTAAATCTAAATTTGACTTGGCAAAACTACCACCGACTTCAGAATCGTGTCATCAACATTTGTTGAGAGTTTATTTGCAAGTACAGTTTTGGTTAGGAAACAAACTAAACCCTATAAACTGGGGATGGAGGTATGAAAATGTTAATGAAAATGGTGGAAAGAAGAAATTTTTGAAACCATTTGCTCCTGATGACCTTCTTTCTCTGGTGTCCTGTTCCTGCAAGTCTGGATGTGGAAATTACTGTGGCTGCAGAAAATCTGGATTTACCTGCTCTGCCATGTGCTACAACCGTAACGGATTATCATGTCTGAACACACCCCAGTATGACGAATAAATGGAAGACTCTCTTGACTAGAAAATTATTTGAATATTTGCCTAATTTTGTCATAGATAATATTGATAAGTATATAAAATAATTTACAAACCGTTTCGTCATTATGATATTTTTTGAGGTATATTTTAAGAAGCTTGTTTGAAAGTAAACCATTTTAGATCTATGCACTATTTTAAGTGATTTGTTGTTTCGGTGTTTTATTGTTGATAGGTGCACATAATAAAACAAGTGAGAATTTCAACAAAAGATTTTTTAGAACTTCGCCATAACATAAGGTCTGGAATATTTTAATGTTGTGAAAGGGTAGTCCCACGCTGTTGTTTATTTCACATAATTTTATTTAAATAATAAGTAACAAACAATCATACAACATAATATGACTGTTAAGCCAGACCGGGGCACGGCGGTTGGTGGATAATGAAAGCGCTTCATTGGTCAGGGGAAAATATTTATATTCCCCCCCTCCCCTCCGAACTAAAACTGGTAAATAACAATAAAACTCTTCAAAGTTAAATGAATTTGTTGTAATAAAAAAACCAAACACATGAATTAATCATTACTTTCCTTAGGTTTTTGTAATTTCTCGCTGCGCCGCGAACCGCTGCGCGTTCGAGCCGCCGCGCGCCGTGCTCTTTATTAACAACCTACGTGCCTTATTATAAATTAAAACCCATAATTATATACATTATTTTATAGCTAAAAATATTGTCTACAAGTTTTGTTGATTTATTTTTTTTCGTTAACAGGCTTAGAAAAAAGTTATGTGCAAATATATTCTGAAATACTATTTTAAAAACTGATATTTTCCCTTTACTAATAAAATGTAGAGATTGTATAGCTTTTCTCGCAAAAATAAAAGAATACAATTTTTTAGAATAACTAATTAAAAACTAGAAAAAAAATAAATAATCTGATTTTATAAAACCATTAAGGAGATATTAGCGTATGACGAAAGGCTTTGATAAATATATTCAAGAGGGGGTGGGGAAGGAAGCACAAGGGGGAAAGTCGGGGACTTTTGTAAAAATACATGTCTAAAGGTCTTCTAACATCTGTGAAAAATTCAGCTTCCGGGGAATTAGTTCCGACATTGGGTCTTTTTTTCCCTTCATTGACTGGGCTAATAGTAATAATAAGTAAATATTAATGATAACAATATAAATGTAAATTGCCGAAATGAGTATCTAGATTGTTTATCAAGCTCTGGATATATGTCATATATTAGCTCACCAACTAGAGTAACCTTAAGTAACTCTGCATGTTTAGACCACATATTTGTCAAGTCGCACAAGGCGGCCAATACTATCTCTTCAATTCTTGAAACTAATATCACAGATCATTACCCGACCTTTTATGGACACCATTTCAAAAATACGCCTTTAAACCGAAATTCTGTAACTCTACAAAAAGTTGACATTGATTATAAAACTCTAAACTCTTTACTTCAGTCAGAAAACTGGGAAAATGTAATATCAATATAAAATCCACATTTAGCATTAGAGAATTTCTATAATACTCTTAGAGATTATATTCTAAAAAGTGAAAGTAAAATAGTTGTCACTAACAGAAAATATAAAAAAATTAAACCTTGGATTAAACAGTTGGATTAATTATATCAATTAAACAAAGGGATAAATTATATAGAGAAATGTTAAAATATTAAATGGATTGCCAAAATAATAATCTCAGAACAATGCCTTATCTGAAAACAAAATATCTAATGTACCGAAACTTACTAAATAGACTGATACGAAACTGCAAAAAGAAATACTATTGTGAACAAATTGAAAATGCTATAAATAATACTAAAAAAACTTGGAATATTATAAATGAAATTGCCAACAAAAAAATTATGTCTTCAAATATTGTAAATGAGGTTTAAATAGATGATGAAATAATAACTAACAAATCAACCATTGCAGAATGTTTTAATAACTTTTTTACAAATATAGTAGACGAGGTACTTGAATCTTCCGGCATTAATGTTAATGATGATTATATGGAGACATCTCCTCCATTAGATTCTAATAACGATTCGATTAACTTTATAGAATATTTTTCTCCCATTACATTTAATGAAATTGAAAAATATATTAATATCCTTAAACCATCCAACTCTAAGGGAAATGATGGACTATCATGTGATACATAAAAAAAATAAAACAACATGTATTAACGCCATTACAACATATTTTTAATATATGCCTCAAAATGGTCATTTTCCAGAACAATTTAAAATCTCCACTATAATACCTATTCATAAATCTGGGGATACGCATAAATTAGACAATTACAGACCAATATCCCTTGTTTCAAACATATCAAAAATATTCGAAAAAAGCATCATATTTAGAGTCATTGAACACATAGAAAAATATAAAATTCTATCGAAAAACCAATACGGCTTTCGTAAAGATCTAAGCACTGAGGATGCCATATATGATTTGACAAAAAATATTTATACATCTATCGTTAAAAAAAATAAATGTCTTGCCATATTCCTAGATTTAAGAAAAGCTTTCGACACCGTTAATCATAATTTACTCATTAAAAAAATAACTCGACTGGGCTTCAAAAAAGACACACTAAAATTACTATCAAACTATCTTAAAGACAGAATACAAAAAACAAAAATTGGGAATAATTAAAGTTCAGAGACACAGATAAAAAACGGAGTTCCGCAGGGAACTAAGAAACAAACCAAAAGAAAACCTTAAAATTAGAATCCATAATACAACTTGCAATCAAGAAATGTGCTTCCTGTGCAACGAACTCGCTAATGTCAAAAATATAAAATATTTAGGAGTATCAATAGATATTAATCTTAATTGGAAATCACATCAAACAAACCACTTCTAAACTAAGATATCTTACCTGCATATTTTATAGACTCAAGGAAATTTTAAACGCTGAAAATTGAAAATGATCTACTTCTCCCTGGTGCAATCTGCAATCACTTATGGCATAATAGGATGGGGTGGTGCACCTGATACATTTATTAAGCCTCTACAAATAATTCAAAAACACATAATTAAAGTCATATATAACAAAAATAAAACATTCTCGACCGAACTATTATACAAGGAATCTAAATTATTTAACATTCGAAAATTATTTATATTACAAACTATGAAATATTTATTTAAAAACAAAAATAATTTCAAAATAAATGAAAACAGAATGAGCAAAAGAACAAATAATATATTTTACACCCCCCAAACCAATACTAAATTAATGCAGACACATAGCAGTTTCATTGGTCCTCGTACATTTAACCTTCTACCACTACAAACTCGAATGATAAATAAAAAGATAGAATATATTAAAGAGGTAAAATTATGGCTGAATGACGCAGATATTGAAACGCTTTTACTATAAATTTATTGATCCTTTCTACAACTCACTTGCTGAAACTTTATAAACTATTGTACATAATGTTTTTCTCTTTATTTTTTATAATAACTATAAACAAAAACATAAAACTTTTTCTACTAATGTATATAATACTTTAGGTACTTGAAATATAGTAATCGTTTTATATTACCCACAATCAGGCAGTGCCTTAGTGGGTTTTCATTTCTTGTGTATACTATTTGGTATTATATATTATGTTATTATATACTATCTATTAATATGTATAATATATGTAAAGAAATGAAAATAAATAAAGTAAAAACAAAACAAACAAAACAGATACTTAGAAACAGGTTTTAATAAGATCACTGATATTTAATCCTAAGAGTATTCAAACAAAATTTCATATTGTTCGTTGGTGTTTCAAGACTTCGTGTTTCACAGAATTCGAAAAATTCATTAAATTTCAAATATATTTTTCAAGTCCTGTAAAGGTTCTATTCAAGTTCTGTTATTATATTATTATTGGAGAGTTGTTTCACATGCTGATATATTAATTGAACTTCAAAATTTTCTTTGATGAATTGTTCAAATTCCGGAAACAACTGGCCACAAATTATATTTAGAATAATTTGTGTTCTGTGTAATAGCCAGTGAAGTGCATTGTATAAATTTGTTGCAAAGTATTTAATATTTCTTTAACCAAAAGTTTTATAATAATGTCAGTGTTCACAAACCACCTCACTAGGGTTTCCTGTTCCGAGTCAGCCTGTAGTTTATAAAATTTAATAAGATCAAATTGAGATTCAACATCCACAAAAATGACACAATCAGGTCTCAATACCTTAGTGGTTAGAGCGTTATCCCGGTAAGACAGAGGTACTGGGTTCAATCCCTAGTTATGACCGTTACCTTTTTTATTTTCTGTGTCTCGTTCTATTTCATGTTACGTTTAAATTTATTAATATTACATTTTCTTCAATGATTAAATATTACAGAAATGTTATAGTTACATTGGCTCTTGAGTTAGAATTCTAATGCGGTGTAACATAAAAAGTACCATTATGTTCTCTTCACTTGTAAGATCCTGAAGTTGTCCGCTTGCCTCCCCGAGCCCAACGCCGGGCGGGACAAATTAACGCCTATCCAAATGCGATCATTATCTGCAGAAAAAATATACGGCGACGGCTCCGTGGAGATTGTATGACAAGATAGGCCGCGACCCACCGATGTGCCACCCTGATTGTATATTGAATCATTAGGAATAACGGCGGAGGCGAACTTTTACTACCCCTTACCGTGATTAAATATTTGAATAACTTTTTCTAAGAAGGTTGGCTTTATCGTAATACTCCTCTGAATTAATGAGTCCCCCTATTTTTAGAATATTTTTACGATTTTTTTCAATTTAAAAAATAGAAGTTGAATTTCAGTTATGAAAGTGTTGAACTTTGTCTAATATTGCGAAGGTAAGATGACATTATTTTGAACCTAAAATTAGGTCCATGTTTTGAACCAATGTTTTATTTCACAAGGTTTTCTCTTTTAAAACTCTAAAGCCGCGTCTACACCGATCGTTTTCACAACATTATTTCAAACAAGGAGGCGTTCCCATCCACATTTTTGTTCGAAAACGCAATGTTCGTGTTTTCCGTGGCCGATGGAAAACATTCTCCGCGCATTAGAAACGGGACAGCAGGGGAGGGGATTATTTCATTTTTTCACTGCCACCGCGCGGTGCGGTCTGTCACGGAGCATAAATCTTACGAGTTTTTGAGGTTATGTGCACTGAGCGAGCATAACAATTATGAGTTTAATAAATTTTAATAATTGTTTCTATCATGTCATCTTTAAATAAAGGCTTTTAATTCTATTTTAGAGGGTCCAACAAACCTACGGAACAATTTTTGAAAGCTGCTGTTTCGAGATTCTCAAGTGGTACATCAGGCTTGTATATGAATCTCGAGTTGCAAAAACTCGCAATTCTTTGAAATTAGTTTCCGAGACGCGGTAGAAATTACCTATACCAAATCTGTTTCCTATTTTCAATTCTGGATATAAATTAAAATTTCGGGGTCGAAGGTACAGTCAAACCTGAAATCTGTATTTCTTCCCTAGTGCAATAATTTCTGCCATCGCTAAAACTCTAAGAACATCTTCCTCGTCAAAACTCATCTTGACAGTTTACAGCGATAAACCGAGAGCACACTCATCTTGTCGAACCAGACTTAAATATATATTTGCATGCCCTAAAATCCACACTTCTTTTGCCCAGCACCATTATACCCACCGAGGAAAACATTTCTTTAATAAATTACTAGAAAGCATTAATGATAAAAAAACAAATATTGAACTACATAAAAAAATCTTTTAGGGAAATCGTTAACAAAAAAACTGATTACCTTAGTTTCACTTGAAAATCTCACAAATTATCCGGCTATACTCCATAATATATATTTTTTCTTCCTTCCAAATACAATAATTTGTATGGATTTTGTATTGTAATTTTTTTTACTACGTAACCAAGTTATATTATTTTTTGCAAATGTACACTCCTCTTCCACCCACAAGCAAATGCTTTTAATGGAAGTTTAGTATAAATTAAAACAGTATGACTTGTAAAAATTGTATATTTATTGTAAAAAACACAAATACAGAAAATAAAAATAATAAAAAAATCTTCCTCATTAGAAATCTACAAAATAAAGACAAAATGTCTATGGCCACGCCCACCGTACCTTAATGTTTCAACAAAGGGAGGAGACGGAATGTGGACGAAAACAAAAATGTTTGCGCTAATGTTTGAGGTATTGTTTGCAACGCGTATTTTAATTTTTATCATTCTAAACAATGGATTTTTCTTGATAGCTTTCAGCGGTTTCTGTGATATTCTATCTCACTACTTTAAATATTTATTTCATGATTAGCATTAGTACCTGGCGTTGCTAGTGTTCAGGATATTAAACTCTCTCAAGCGAAAGTTTTATCTCGTCAGCTCGTAAAAACTTTATAATATTTTCTCTGTAAAGATAGCCTTTAGTTAAAAATATTTCAATGAAATGGTCAACACTTCATTGTGTTATTCTACGTTTGTGATATAATACGTTTGATTTTATTAAGGTATTAGATAGTTAACGATAAGTTTTAATTCCACAATGATTTTTTTTCGTAGATAAAATGTATGTAGGACATAGGTGTGTTGTATTTAGGTACATTGAAGGTTCTGTTTTTCGTCGGGAATGGATCCTTAGATTCTCGGTATAGAGTGAAAGCTTTTAATTGTTTGTTTGTTTTTATTTTAATTTTATTTTTTATACATTAACCCCACACAGGAGGCCCTGAGAGAAATTGTTTTATTTTATCTCATCTTTGGGGATGCTGTGTGGAGGGTCTTTTTAAGGAAAAGAAGGAGAAGAAAAAGGTATGAAGGGTGGGTAGGAATCTAGAGGTCAGCGTGTCCAAAAGTGACGGACGTATGAATCCATCCCTGCCGCTGCGGTGCAAGACGATGGGTCGAGAGAGACCAGCTGAGGAGTTCAAAGGGTCTCCCCAAACCAGTCTCTCCCGATCCGGCCCGCCACGCAGCCGCTATGTACCCGGGTGAGGTGTCCAGATTTTACTTGCTTGCTAACATTATTAACATTAAAGGTCATTTGAGAAGCGTAATACCACAAAGATAACTTTTACCGACCGGTAATTTTCAATATTCGGATTACAAAATGGTTAAATAAAATAAAACGCTTATTTTTGCTTTGACACATACTGCTAAATAGGCGGTAAAAAGCCAGTCATCTAATAAGTCTCGAAGGTTTCCATTTGAATTCCCAATTTTTAAACAGGTAACAAAACTTCATAAACACGCGAATCTGGGAGCAGTGATTCTAGAATGGCTTCCACTCACTGAAGTAGTTAACACGAAAGTTCAATAAATGATTTCCAATTATGAGATTCAGATTCAAGCTTTATTTGTTACGTAATAAATTATTACTTAAAAGACAATCGATATATATTTTTTTGTTATTACAATTTTGAAAAAGACATTTAAAAAAAATTTCCTTTTAAAATGTTGTATTACAGGTCTGAATCCTAAGTAAATTGTGACCCAATTTGCAAATTACACTTAAATTCAAAGTAAATTTCAGTTCATCAATCCAGAGTTAAGCAGGACAGACAAATAACCGAAACCAGTATGGTACCTAGGAAATTAGGTACCTACGCTGTAACTGAAACGTTGTTGCTTAGTTAACTACGTTGGTATTCATGGTGATTAGTTACCTACGGTGTCGCTTGTCAGAATTATTTTTCACACAGGCAGTTCGAATTTTGAAAATGGCTCTTAAGCCATTCGTACACGGAGATACTAACAAGTAACTCGAGTTTTGTGCGCGTAGCACAACCATCGCTCGTGAGTATCCGCCATACTATTTTTCGAGTGTTCGTACATGACGCGACGCGTCGACTACGGGTTTGATGACAGTTGTACGCTACTGAAAGTGCTTGTAGTACGTTACGCGAGTTGCATTTACATCTACTACTCGATTTGGCAGAAATGATGTCCTGACATTATTTGAATGTTGAATTTGTCCTGGAGTTGGAAAATATCTTTGTTCTGAGGTAGGAAAGAAAATTTCATTTGACATCATTCTCATATAGGACGACGAATGCCTCACAGTCAAAATTTATTTCGTTGTATGAGTGGACCCAAAATCTTCTTTTAGATCGATTTTTATGCTTTTAAATATAAAGAAAAACAATATTATTGTCTTCGACGCTAGAGTCATCTGACATCATCTTGACATCATTCCACGGCTGCACTAACCATCTTTAAAGAGTAGCATCTCGGTAGGATACTTGTAGTTGTGTATTCTAAGTAGCTCTGTGTAAGAAGGGCCTGAATTCAAAGGAAATTTGAGTTCATTGAACATGAATAATTTCGTCTGTTGACTACATAAATTAGTAATACCTAATATTATTGAATTCCATAACTAACGCATACAAAAATACAAAGACTATTCACAAGCCCTTTAACCTACTGTGTATAGGTACGAGAATTAAAACACTGCACTTAGGTACTGTTAAAAATTCCAGTTTCGAAAATGTCCCATTTAAAATGAATTACCTTAGAAGAATCTGTAGTAGTACAGTAGGAGGGAAAAGTAATAAACGTCAATTTTTAAAATCTGGGCTCGTGAATGGGTCCCCGGGCACCTACTTAAAAGCTAGGGTTGTCATAATTTTGTCAAGTCAAAACTTTAATGAAATTGAACAAAGGCAGCATCGTTATTGGTTCATTACTATCTGTTAGGATTAACGATTATGCTAAAACGCTACGAGCAAAAGTCCGGACAGTTGTAAAGTTCGGAGATTCAGTACTGAATCCAGTTGTATTTAAGACCAATTACTCTTTGAAGAGAATCTTACTCATTGCATGAGTACATCCACGTATGTTCGATGGTAAAATTTCCTATTTTTTCTACCCAGGGCCAGCCCTGAGCCAAAGGACGCCTGGCCAATTAGCTTTTAGGCGCCCTTTGTGAAAACATAGTAGACGCCTAGATAGGTGATAACTGTAATCAATAAGATTTGGAGGATTTGTATTTTTGTATAGCGCCGTTCTTAGTAAAATAATCTCAAAGTCGATGTGTTAAGACTGTTGGGTTGTTGGAATTTGGCCCGCATAAGCAGGGCTGGCTCTGTATCTACTCCAAAAGCTTAGTCTCTCTCCAACTGTAGAAAATACATTTTATAAGTGATCAATAACTTGATTCGTTTGATTTCCATTACAGAATTTCGCGACAGGACCCGATTGTATCTGTATAACGGGCCTACTTTAAGGTGACAATAATACACGCCAAAGAGACTATTTACTTGTTCTCCCCAGATACAAAACTACTGTATTTTAAGGTAGTTACAGCTATTATATTCCTCATCAAAACTTTGGAATGAAATACCACTGTCTATTCGATTATTGACACAGCTGCAGTGCTTCAAGAAGCTCTGTAGCGAATGGTTGATAACTGCACTTTCAGCCGCACAACAACACAATTGATAGAATTTCTTTATAAATATGTCTATTGAAAGCGAAACCTGCGTATTTGTGTTAGTGATTTTGTGATTATATTATTAATTTGAATTTTACGAACTCAAAAACTCAGTCCCACTTAAAATACACTGCATAAAATGACTCATTTACAATTGAATTCCAATTTTTACGAAAATAGAAACCTATGAAGAGATTAAAATACATTTCTTGAATATCAAATAAATTTCCACATGTATCCTGCCGCCATAAACAAAAAGCCGCGTGGAATTTCCAAAAGTAACTTTTTCTAATTTCGAGCTGCATTTTTGCTTATGACGACAGTATAGCCAAATGTTCAAAATATTCTATATATTTAATTTGATTTACTGGGCACATCTGTATTTAAATGGGTTTACACACATTTTTTACTGCGCCTGTCTCACTAGGGATATCCTGTGTAAAGTTAATTTCAACAGGTACATTGTTTTGACAAGTGTAAGCAAAGATAGTTGATAGAATTATGTAATTCAGGTTGGTATTTGGTAACAATAATGGGATTAGAGAATTTTAATTTAGATTTTTGAGTTCAATAATTATTGCACGACCTTTATCGATGATTCAAAAGTAAAAAAAAACACACAAGATTATTTTCAATGTATTATTTTTTAATTTTAAATATATTATTATGTATTTTTAATTTTAAATGTATTATTTTCTCTTTAAATGTATTATGTAGATTATATTTTCATATTATAAAATGAAGGCCTCAGCACGGGCAAGCCACCCAGTGAGGCCTACATTACTGGAAAACTTAAAATGTAAAAAATATTGTACCAAATAAAAAAAAAATTATTAAAAAAGATTTTTTAATTTTCTTGTTTTGTCAGGTAGATTATTTTATATTTTAGTCGCAATGTACTAGAAATTTCTTTATACAAATGTTGTATTTGTAAAAGTTTTTTGGTTTTAAACAGCGTGTTTCGTGTGTTTTGTGTATTTAAGTAAAGTTTTCTTGTTTTAAAAAGATAAGTTTAAATGGATTTTGTGTAAATTTGTCGAACATTTAGTACTTGAAATTTGTTGAATATGGTCTCGGTATTTTGAGGACTTTGAGTATAACTTGAATGATTAATTTTTGAGCCTTCGATAATAAATCTATGACTGATAGTGTTGCACCTCCCCATGCGATTATTCCATATTCCACGATCGATTGGCAAAGAGAAAAGTATAGCAGTACAATTATTATACATTTTAAGTACAGTATCTTTCTAATATTTTTAAAGAAATACATATGTTTTCCAAGGTTTTTCTATATAAGTATTGCTCCAAATGCTCGGAACTCCCGTTTTTACGCCATTTAAATTCAAATGGTAGTATTCATGTAGTGGTAGCAAACAATGTGCGCTATTCACGTGGGGTTATGTTTGCCATGGATGTTTACTGTGAGCCAATCGCGATTATTGATTATTTCGGGGCACGCCGCGAGGTGTCGGCCTCTGATCTTGATAAGGCCAGGCGCACGGCTTGTAGGCCGCTCTAAACATGACCTCCTATTACCCCGATAGCACACACTTCAAATAAACGGTCTGCAGGTCCGAAGACATGGCCACCGCTAAACCATTCAGAATCTGAACAGCTTAATCTATCTATCTTCTAATATATTCATCATGCAACGACTTGAGTTATCATCAATTGTTGTGTCTGAAACATTGCTTAAATCCATTCTAAATTTTAAAAACTTAAAATAGGTCGATTTGAGTAATCATTTTACTGCTTTTACTAGACCGTTTGGCATTTTATTTGTCTATAAATTTGTTTGTGTGTTCCGTTTCCGTTTTCGAAAATGCATATTAGGGTGGTTACAAGGTATAAGGTGAAAAAATATTTTCGTCCTAATGCCGGCCTGACCCCCCTAATATTTGCCATTTGTCTAGAAAATAAGATTTGGAAAATTTTAGCTCAATTAGATAATGTTAACCCGTGCCTCATCGAGATTAAATATGAAAAAACGATTTTTTGCAAAAAAAAAAACTTAATTTAATCACTTTTGATCAATTTTTGTTTCCTTTGAACATTATACATTATTAAACAATATAATAAACAACATCATATTTAATAAAATAATATAATATATAATAAAACATAAAACAAACATTTTTTTCAACTTTATAAATGTTTTTAGGAATTGCAAATCAATGGTTATTATCTGCTTTATAGTTATATACCTTGAAAGGTATTTTCAGCAGTTGAAGAGTGGGGGCAGTTGAGAAAATCCAGGCAATGTGTTTTGATACCACTGCGGTAAATACTGGTCGCTTCAACGGAACCTGCGTTTTGTTGGAGCATTTATTAGAGCAAAATCTTCTTTATTTAGCATGGCGCCACCATATTTTAGAAATTATTCTCAAATCAGTTTTTGATTTACAAATGGGCACAACTACTGGACCCCACTCAAATATTTTTAAAAACTTTCAGACTGGGTGGTCGAAGCTAGACAAGACAAAATACAAAACTGCTATTGAAGATAAAAATATTAGACGTAAAATAGGGAATTCAGATGAAATATGACAATTAAAAAACCAACAGCCAAGGGATGATTACAAAGAATCAATTCAACTTTCGTTAGTTGTGTTAGGACGTACTCCCTTAAAAGATTCTTTTTTCAAAGTTCCTGGTGCCATTCATCACGCTAGATGGATGGCAAAGGCCATTTATTGTATCAAAATATATCTTTTCAGGGATCAATTTACATTAACAAATTTAGAAAAAAAAGCTATCACTGACATTTGTTAATTTTTAATAAACATTTATGTAAAAGCGTGGTTTAACGCCTCCAAACCCACTTTGGCCACCAACCAAGACCTACAATTTTTAAAATCTCTTGTAAAATATAGAGAAATCGATAAAGAACTTGCAGGTAAGGCACTGTCTAAAATGATAAATCATCTGTGGTACCTCAATTCGCAGCAAGTCGCATTTTTTTTCTTCGATGAAAATTTAGAAAAAAGTGTCAAAACAAGCATGGCTGTAAAAAGTCTACAATTAATTCCAATTGAAGAACAAACACGTGAAAGCAAAACTCAGTCTCAATCAAGTGAATAATTTATTGGACAAAGATATCGATTTTTTTGTTTCTCATCAAACTCTAATTTTTTTCAAAAGATTTGAAATTGATACAGAATTTTTAAATACGGATCCTGATATATGGTGTGAAAATGCACATTATTTAAAAGCAAAAAAAATAGTGAACGGTTTCAAGGTTGTCAATGACACAGCTGAAAGAGGAGTAAAATTAATCCAAGACTTCAATTCCTGTTTGACAAAAGACGAAGAACAACGACAGTTTCTGTTACAAGTTGTATCATGTCGAAATTTTTTTCCTGACTCTTCAAAAGCCACGTTAGCTAAGCCATTACCACCTTAATCTGATTATTACTTGTAAATGTAAATAATAATAAGAATAACTTCTTTCTTTCATAATGCTTTCTTTTGTATATTTTAAATAATAAAACTTTGAACATTATTTCTTCTTGTTTTTTATACCTTTTTGCATTTCTTTTCTCGTAAATCCATCATTTTCAATTTGGATTGTGCTGTATTTACTTTGAAAACAGTTTTAACTACACCCTTTTTTATGTACCGATTGAGGAAATAAATAAAGCAAAATCTGGACAGCACATGTAATTAAATCTTTCAATATTGTTAGGTATTTTATAAAAACAAAAAAAAAATTATAGAAAGTTAAACATCAACCTTGATGAGGCACGGGTTAACCTTATCCAATTGAGCTGAAACTTCACCAATCTAATTTTTTAGCCAATTGGCAGCTTTTAGGGGGGTCAGCACAAAAAATTCTAACATTGATTTTTTGTAACCACCCTAATGAACATGCTGAAAAATTGGTACATCCATTTTATTATTTAAGCAATCCCTACATTGACTACATGACTAACTTTGAGTAGATGGCTAACGTTGATTGAGGTTCAAAAAGATTATTTTCCCAAATGTGAAATCGTCGTGTTTATTTGGACTTTTTTTGCGTTTTCCAATATTATGATACCTTTTTTTTTATTTTATTTTATTTTATTTTATTTTATTTTTATTTATTTTTTATATATTCAATAATATTGTTATAGGGTTTATAAAAACAGTTTATTTTTAAACAAGTTCTGCTGTGTAATTATTATTACGCGTGACAGCTGTTTCGCCCTCTGAAGGCATTATCAAACAGTTTGATAATGCCTTCAGAGGGCGAAACAGCTGTCACGCGTAATAATAATTACACAGCAGAACTTGTTTAAAAATAAACTGTTTTTATAAACCCAATAACAATATTATTGAATATATAAAAAATAAAATGGAGTTCTACAAATTAAACTTAATAACAATAAATAAAATTATGATACCTACCTGCCTGAAGAAAGTTTGAAAAAGGAATTGTCATTGAGTGCCGTTTCTTTGGACAAATTGTGTAATTCCTCAAGTTTAAAGAAAAAAATCTAACGTAATATGTATAATAGTTTATAATTGACAGATGCAGGTATTTAAGTACCTACTTACAATTCTTAGATTATAATTTCAGAGAAAATTTTGGTTTTGATTTATTAAATAAGATAAAATTAGAAGCGTATTTTTTGGACGCGATATCTACTGTTCACAGAACACAGAACTACTAGTTGTAATGTGTTTTATTACTTTTGATAAAAACTTTCTGCATCTTATTTAGTCAATTGAGTTACCATGCTCCGTTAGTTTGTCCACTGTTGTAATGTTGGTATGTACCTACCATTATTATTAGTAACTCTGAAATTATTTATTGTTTTTGAACCATTAACTTAAAAAACCCTGAAAAAATAATTTCGTAAGCCGTTAAAATTGCATGAACAACGCAAAAAAATAAAATTATAATTGTTCATTATTTACCACTTCAAAAGTTTGTCATACAAGATGGCTGCCAGGCAATTTCCCAAAACGCACCAATGCTCTGTCCGGGCTTTTTAGGTTAACGTTTTTGAACAGTATCTAACACTTTCGTTGTTTTGGTGGACTGGCTTTAAATCTTGTTGAGTTTTCATTTTGGGATAAGAATTTAAATAACCCTTAAAGTATTTTTTGGGAATTCGATAAATTTTAAATTACTGTCCAATAATTATTGTTTTTAGGCCGTTCGCACGGTTTCATGCTAAATCAACATAGTGAAAATTCAACACAATTTTAAAAAGTGATATAAAGTCATTAAAAATGATGAAATTTTTTTTTAACCTAACCTACTTAACGCAGTTAATAAAGTTTTCGTTTCATCACTTTCCATAACTTTACATAACTTTTTAAAGATGCGATGAATTATAATTTTGATGATTTATCCGGTCACCCGTTCGCACACATACATATGGGTATGTATCACATAGACGAAGCTAAGTACATAATATGATAGGCACTGAATTGACTAGTATTCTGACACTGCATAATGACTGCGTGGCTTTTAGTGCACTCCGTGGATAAATATATGCCTTGTAAATATGATATACATTTGCTAAGTGTGTCGTTGAAACCTACTAAATATTCGTAAAGGTAATAAATATTTACTAGCGCGCTTTTCCTCTCAGCTTTCGGCTTCCCTTACCTGCAACTACTTACATACTTACTGTGTGCGTACCCGTGTTACTTAGATTCCCCTTGTCTTGTGTATTTTGTTCCCATTTTGGTACATTTTATATTGCCTACAACATAAAGTCTACTTATCACAATGATTAGGTACATATTGATTTTATAGGGGCCTATGGTACAATTTGTCACTTTGGGAATGCATTACCAACAAAAGCTAAAATGTACAACTTACATTTAAGCCCCCGCATTCCGAATTTACAATATAAATTTTCTTGAAAATTTTAAGTTTTTAAGTTCCTTAAAACATATATGTTATTTTGAAGAACATGTATATACATTCGTAGAACCAAAAAGGTAATTATATGAAATTATTATTATGGAAAAAAATCACAAAGTAAACTCCGAAAATTATTAAAAACTTGTTTTGTTCTGTTATTTAATATGTTAAAGTTTTGAAAAAATTCACAGCGTATCTTTAAATTCAACTTAAGCAATTGTCGAGAGGTTTTTGCTCTATTTCAAACGAGTCTTATTTTATTAAATATTTTCACCTTTTTCGCTTTAATATTTGCGCGCTCTCTCTTTCTACATTCGTTTTTATATATATATATATATATATATATTATATATCCCTTTCAAACGATCTTTGAACACTTACTACGGAGTTATATGTATATATATTTTTCCTTAAAATTGCATTATCAAACCAACATTTTAAAAAGTTTCTACTCAATAATCTCAATCTACTCAATTTCTAAGCATTATTTTTTTAAATCTTCTGCAAAGTCATAGAATTAGTTGAGAAGATTATCTTAAAATTTGAATTACTGTGGTGTTTGTTTGTTTCGTTTCGTTTTCTTCCATATTTCATTTTTGTCGAGAATCCACCTTTTCAAAAGGGGCCTTTAGGCGTCCCTATTATACACTACTTCAGGCATCAATCAATTGCAGGCCCTGTCCTTTTTTAAGTTGTGTTAAATTCTTAAATTTTCATACACAGGCATTTTGACTTCTGTTGGTAATGATTTCACACAGCGATAAAATAATATTAATTGATTCAAAATTATCATATTTTATTTACATCTCAGTTGTTTTGTCGCTGATATTATCTTGCACCACTTCATTGTTAGTCACAATACAGAAAAAATAATATTCCTACTTGATTAATGAGTACACGAATATACCACTAAATTAAATAATTATAAAAGGAAACCTCAAGCTTTCTTTGTTTCACACGAATTAATAAATCACGAGCACCGACTGTACGTGCCAAGTAATTTCTTAGATAAATAATAAAAGGCTGTGCGTATCTTTTCAGTTGAATAAGTTGGTTGGTTGGTTGGCTTAGAGCGAGTAAGAGCTTCGCAGCCAATTACCAGCAGGAGGAAGGAAGCACCGTTTCCTCTTCTTTTTAAATCTCTGCTTCAATACGTTACAAAGAAGAAAGTCATTTAAAGAGCTTACTTTTCAAAATTTTGAGGATGAAAGAAAACTCGCAACATTAAAAATGTGCGGAAATTGTTACAGATTCAGAAAAAAATTGTTCTCGAAATATACGAGTAAATCAAACGATTTTTTAGAGGCCCATTGAATTTGTAAAATAAGAATTTTTTGATTGTATCGATATAGCTTGCGACTCAATGGCTTGTTTATCATTTATCCGCGTGTTTGATTTATGTCTGGAATTATCTTTTACTGTCTTTTATGTATTCTGATGTTATCTGAAAGTAGTCACACTACACAAAATAGTTTATTTTAATATTTAAACATATTAGTTTCTGCTTAAGTATTACAATTAAAATCACTTTCAAATCTTAATCCCCCATATAACAGTTTTTCACTGTAGGCAGCACCCTTTGTATCAGGTTCAAATGCTCTATTTTAGGCAAAATGCTCGTGTGTACGGTTCTTTACGAATAAATTGAACTATTAATTATTATTATAATTTTATTAATATTAATGATACTCCCTATTAATATGAAATATGTCCGCAAGGCGGATTGCCGCTGGCTCTCGAAAATGGAATAGAAGTACCTACCTACGTTTACCTATGCCGTCCCTATACACTATGGACGGGACAAGGCACGGGGAACAAGGCACAGGGTTGGTAGAAGGCACAAGGTACACGGGTGTCAAACAAGGAACAAAGCCTTTGTAAATAATGTGTTTAGTATGTAAATGAGGTATCCCATTCCTCGGCATTTTATTCTTGGCGACGATGTTTGTTGGCCCACGTCAACTAACTTTAATTGTGGTCCTTATTCTATTAGCTTCGGGCCTTTACCTTAACCTGATCATTGTGGGGACTCTAAAGGGCACAGGAATAAAGAACGCTCTCGGCATCTCAATAGTTATTTAGTAAATTCCTATCTGTTATCACGACATTTTGTTAGGCATAAAATGGGTTTATTAAATTCTGAAATACAATCCATTTATATCAAATTGTTTTGCTTTGATACATGCCCAAAAGGCAAACACGTATTCCTGTGACATACTTCTTACAGAACTCTCTTCCTGGCTTTATTATAACAATCTAAATCCTTATGCCACTGTCACAGGTAACACGACAGGTGGCACGCAGAACTGCGAATGTGCCAAATAATTGTGTCAACATCTCGCAATCCCGCGGGATTTCAGCGACATTAGATCCCGCGGATTTGCAGCATTTCCATGTGCGGGATTAAAAAAATACTAAATTTAACTAAAAGCATACTGTTTTGTCTGTGACAGGTCTATTCGTGGTCATATTTTGTTTATTCTTAAAATTCTTATAACGTTACGTTTTTAATGTTTATTTTTTTGTAATGTCACTAGTAATAAAAATGATTGATCTCAAATGACTATGGAGAGTTCTATCTAGATGTTATTTAAAATATTTTTTTTCATTGCCTTCTTAAAATACTTATTATGTCTTATAATATTTTAGTAGGTACAAAAGATGATTAGTCGATGCTTTTTTATAATATTCTAGTATCAAAGATAAGTGATACCAAATAATAAAAAAAATGTTCGCTTATTTAAATTTAACACCCCTTAATAAAAATCCCGCCAATTCACGGAATTTTTAAAGTCTATCCTGTAATCCCGCAGGATAAAAAAAAAGGTGCGGGATTTGCAAAACCCTAAATGTGAAGCAATATCCTAGATGTATGCATACTGCAAAACATTAAATGCTTCTACTGTGCTTCTTCGTAGTTGAATAAATCCTGTCGGGTTCGATAGGGAGACAGATGGACTCCAACCTCTGAAAGTGCATAATATAAGCTGTTCTTTTTGTGGATTTATTCGATGACGCCATACTGATGGAATCTGGCTGCAGCGAACACCAAGCAAAACCTTTAAGAAATTAACTTTTACTTTCATTAATTCATTTTGTAAATATTTTTTCTCATTTCGACAATTTCGTTCAATTCAAATATATACCTTAAGAAATTAAAAATTAATGGAGAATTAGTTGTATATATCATATTAATGTTAAAAAGAAACTGTCAGAGCTACATAATTAATAATGTCGTATCAAAAAATCGCAATCGGAAATATGATTTTCAAGAAATGTAATTTTGTTTTTATTTTATGGGTCGAATAACTTCCCAACTTAATTAACAATTGAACAAACCTTTATGAGGAAAATGTTACAAATTGATTTTTGATAAATTATTTACTTAATTACTTTTGATTTTTGATAAACGTAATCATCAATAACTATTTGTGATGAACGCATATTTTTTATCGATGTGTGATGAATATTTTGTTTAAATGTATCATTTTCTGATACATAGATTGTGTTGGTAACCCTAGATTTCTGTTAAACCTCATATTTAGTACTATCCATTTGTCATAAAAATAAATGCTATGTTTAGTGTAACTATCGATTTGTAACTATTAATAATTCAACTGACCCGAGCTTTATTTACACCGTAAAGTGATTTGACATGGTATGCGTACTACAATCTACCTATGAGCTAGGAGGATTTATATTTTGTACACGAGTTAATGTTTTGTTTTAGCTTTTCAATAGACTGAAGGTTTTTGGGTTAATCGAAAGAAAATAAATTAAGCATGTCCAAAATTATTATTGTGAAATACAAAAATCTTTTACTTTGTCAAACATGTTATGTTAATTGGTTTTACGGATATCGATTCAATGTAGAATACACTTTAAGTATTCAAATTATCTACACGTACCTGCATGTAGAGTTGAAGTAGACTGATGGCTGCAGAAATGAGAACCCTGAGGCGTATGTGTTGTAAAAAAATATATGATCGTGTGAGAAATGTTGTGCAAGAATTCGAGGCTGATGTAAGCGTAATGGTTTGGGAATGTAGAGCGAATGAACGAAGAAATGAGTGTAAGGAGAATATATATAATATAATAGGAAGACATGGCACGATCAAGTGAACCAAATACTTGAGTCGACTCATGAGTCTGAATAAGATAAGAGTACGTATGAGACGATGTATTAATGTGAATGATGCAAAGGGTGTGTGCTAAGAACGAACTGTTTTGCGGTATGTACTTCTGCCTACCCCTGCGGAGAAACTAAGCGTGATGGTAAGTTAGTTAGTTAGACAAGTACCTAACAGAGAATAAACTGCCTTCGAAGATATAGTTTTATTTTTTTTTACATTTGTTGAAAAGAATATGACCTTACTGGGGTACCCCGTTCTAAGGTCAAATTGTACCTCTTGTCAATGTAACCTCTTGCGGGTTGTCACAGAAAATAACCAACTACATAGCCAGTTAGATATCTCCATGCCTTATAAAACTTTCAAACAAATTCTTTAAAAAGTTTATCCTTTTCAAAGTCAACTCCTTCCTCCTCTTTTCCTTCAACCTCACAGGATATTCGAGATTGGGAAGACATAGTCCACTGTATCCGGGTAGTTGGTCATCTTGTGCGGTAATGGCATAAAACACGTCGATGAGTCGGTCTAACCTAAAAATTTGGATTTCGTAGAAAACAATCATAAGAAGAATATAAAAACAAAAGTTTTGTTAATGTTTATTAATGTATAGACTTATTACATGTTTATAGAATATAATATTTTACTCCGATTTTAAATTAATCAAAGATGACCAATACAAGAGCTTACGGATTATGTTATATAAAAAATATTTACAAATATTACAATCTTAACCGAGTCTTAATATAATGATGGTGCTCTTTATCTGAAAACCTGTCTATTATACTTACGTAATCAAAATAATTGTTTTTGTGAAATAACAAAGTACACTTAAGAGAATGTGCGAACTCCAGGGAAGCAAAACCACGCTGGAAGCCGACCCTCGAACTGAAAAAGAAAAACAAACAGTTCATAGTGTATTCAAAGAAAATATTTTTCCCTGAAAACGAAATTGAAAATTAATGATTACGAGGAAGCTACAAGCCAAATATGTGTATATTCTTGGTATACCTCATATTGTAGGTAACACGCATAAAAATCGCTTGACAAACGGAGTTTACAAACGTTTGATTTCAAGCACAAAACTGGTTTTTATTTATTTTGTAAATAATTTTACAAGAAAGCAAAAAAGTTAATTAAGTAAAACTGTCACAGATAATCTTAGCTATAAAACTGTATTTTTTAAGATGTTTCCTTTACGCGTTCATACATTTCTTTTAATTTTTTTTAATATTTACATTTATATTTTTTATTGAGTAATTTATTTTTTTATTTGTATTCTATTCAAGCGAAACGATAGGAAAACCTTCAATTTATCTAAAACATATTTTTATTTGATATTCATATTCATACATCAACTCGTTATAAAGATTAATCAAAATAGTGATTTGACATTAAGCTTCGCTTTAACGATGACTGAGCCCACTGAGTTGGCATCGCGTCGAGTTCCCATTCCCTGGCGTAGTGAGTTCGATTACCTGGATAGCTAAAAGTCCTCCATCACGACACAAGCAACATTTTCAGCTTAGTGTGATGGTAGTTTGAGATTATCACAAATATTTCCAGGTTATTCATAACCTGGGAGTGTCTTTCTTTTTAAAAAAATAAAATGTTTCGGACCATTTACATAAATAGCGATAGAGTAGATACATTAATCTTCACTAACTTCTCTAGCGATAGAGTAGATAAATTAATCTTAACTAACTTCTCTAGCGATAGAGAATGTAGATACATTAATATTTAAAAAACTTTTCTTATTATCTTTCTTTTATAAAAAAGGACCTTTGATAGCTGTGCATATTTTTGTTAAATTAATATAATAATTCACGTCGAACTATGATTATTTAGAATCACATATTATTATCGTGCTGTTATTGTTCATCTTAGATAAGTTAGATTGTTATAGTGAGAGTATTTATTTGGAGTAGGTATCGATTAGTTTTTATGAAGGTTTCATATTTTTTTATAAATTTTCTTCTCTCTTTGAACAATTTCATGGCGTCAGAGCACAAAAAATATGCTGCTTCACACCTATGTATTTTTTTGCCTCACTTTTTTTTGAAAAATGTAGGTATGTCAAAGTTGTACGCTGATGATGCGGTGCTGATTGCTAATAGTATGGATGATCTGCAGTCTCTCGTGTCTAGGATGAACGAAGTATGCATGAAGAATGAGTTAATGATGAATGTAAGTAAGTCTAAAGTAATGGTGTTTGAAAGAGAAAGTACGAAAACAGTGTGCAATATAGCTGTGAATGAGGAATACTTGGAGCAGGTGGATGAATTTGTGTATTTAGGAAGCATGTTTACGAGAGATGGGAAGGCTGACAGAGATATTGAAAGAAGAGTAAATGCAGGTAACTCCATTAATGGAGGACTGAACGCAGTTGGCGCTAACAAAAAATTGTCCAAAGAAGCGAAGTTAGCAGTCCACATGGAGTGCTGGTACCTACCCTGATGTATGGAAGTGAGGCATGGAACTGGCAAAGAAAGGATGAAAGTAGATTGAATGCTGTTGAAATGAGATCCCTGAGGCGTATGTGTGGTAAAACCATGTATGATCGTGTGAGGAATGTGGATATCCGCAAAGAGTGCAAGGCTGATGTAAGCGTAATGAGTAAGATCAAGAAGGGGACGCTTAGATGGTTTGGGCATGTAGAGCGAATGAGCGAAGAAAGGAGTGTAAGGAGAATATACGATGCAAATGTGAATGGTAGCAGAAGTCGGGGACGCCCGAGGAAGACATGGCACGACCAAGTGAATCAGATACTTGAGTCGGGCCATGTCAAGAGTCAGAACAATAGAAGAGTATGTATGAATGTGAATGAGGCAAGGAATGTGTGCCAAGACCGAGCGGGGAAACGGCGTGATGGTTAGTTAGTTAAAAAAACACTGAAAAACAAACGATTTTTCTCAAACCTAATTATCTACATTTCACATATGAACATCGACTTAATATTAGCGGTGTTAAATGGCACAAAGGCCTGAACGGTAGATAAACGCAACATTCACGTAATATAATAAATTTTCATCCATATTATATGTGCCAAGTTCCAATTTGTTCGGCATTTAAATAATTTTTCTGCTTTGCATACAATTCAGGGGGTCTCCCCCGGGATAGATTTCCTCACACGGTGTGCTGAAAATTTGTAGTACGAAGTTAAGTTACTACACGATAGAAGGCCAGTGAATAAAATTCCCGTACATAAATCCACGGGGAAGCTTTGAATAATTGAAACGTGTTCCCCCTCCCTCCACCCTATCGCTGGCCGACAAAGAAATGAATAAATAAATTAGAATGTATTGGATGCGGAAAATGTATTGTTAATCCGGATCGGATACAAGGAAAACATGAGACGTGGCTCATGTGTTCTTTTTGTGGCGTTCTTACCGCCTTATATGGTAGAGCTTCACACTAATACGGCTACACACACACACACACACACACACACACTATATCTAGGCATCTCTCGGCTTTGCTAAAACATTAATTAACTCGTCGCGACGTGTGCAACTACCGGCAGTCCACGAACAAAATGTTTTAGTAAGATTACTTGATTTGGAAAGTGAGGTGTTTAATAGATGAATGATACGCAATTGCACACGACGTGATGGGTTAATTAATGTTTTAGCAAAGCCGAGAGATACCTGGATATAGTGTGTGTGTAGCCGTATTAGTGGAAAGCTCTATATATAAGGCGGTAAGAACGCCACAAAACATTAATTAACCCGTCGCGTCGTGTGCAACTACCGGCAGTCCACGAACAAAATGTTTTAGTAAGATTACTTGATTTGGAAAGTGAGGTGTTTAATAGATGAATGATACGCAATTGCACACGACGTGATGGGTTAATTAATGTTTTAGCAAAGCCGAGAGATACCTGGATATAGTGTGTGTGTAGCCGTATTAGTGGGAAGCTCTATATATAAGGCGGTAAGAACGCCACAAAACATTAATTAACCCGTCGCGTCGTGTGCAACTACCGGCAGTCCACGAACAAAATGTTTTAGTAAGATTACTTGATTTGGGAAGTGAGGTGTTTTATAGATGAATGATAGAACCAAGTAGAATTAAATAAAATACGTTTCTCGTAGTTACTTACTTAAACTATACATGGGGCCGACAGATTGCGCTATTCTCTCATGGCTTGGCCTATTTCAGCACATCGCTCACCATAAAATCCCAATGGGAATGTATGGCGAGTGATATGCTAAAATGGGCCAAACCACTAAAATATAGCGCGCGTCTCAACAAACACGTTATTTATTTATTTTTATTATTTTTATTTCTTGCTAGAGCAATCCCGATGAGTTACAACTCGTTGTAGGACGAGAGGAACTTACAATACATAGATATGAGTTAATAGGTACAATTTTACATTAGTATTTTGATGTCAAAATTATAAGTTTCAAAAATAGAAAAATAATCAAAATTATAAGTTTCACATGCAGTATAAAAAAAATCTACCGCTTAGTCTGCGAGAAAAGATTTTAGGTGGGATTTTTTTGTTTATATTTATACAATATTCAAATGTAAAAATAATAGAAAAAAATCTTAAAAATATTTCTCACATTTTAAGTGATCATTTTTTTTTATGATAGAAACGTTTATGTTGAGACACCAAGTGGGAATTTACCAAAGAGCATTATATGAATACTTAATAGGTATTTATGAGATAAGTATTATAACAACAATTAATAGGTATTTATGATATAATTATTTTATGAATAATTAATATACATTTACGATATTACATGAACAATTAATAGGTATTTATGTTATAAGTATTGTATGAAAAATTAATAGGTATTTATGATGTAAGTAGGTATTGTATGAACAATTAATAGTTAATGAACAATTGACAATTAATTATGATAAAATTATTTAATAATTGTATGAACAATTAACAATTAATTATGATAAAAGTATTGTGTGAATAATTTAAACGTATTTATGATAAAATTATTGTATGAAAAATTAATAGGTATTCATGATAAAATTATTTTATGAACAATTTATTTATTTATTTATTTATTTATTTACACATAAACGGCACAACATGTGCCATTAACATAATTGACATACTTATAATAGTACAACAACATGAAGAATAACAGTATAAATGTTAGTAAAATTTAAGAAAATTGGTAAAAAGTAAGGTAATAAGTAGTGTATAAAAACTATAATGTATAAAATTAATAGGTATTCATGATAAAAGTATTGTATGAACAATTAATAGGCATTTTTGATAAAAGTATTGTAACAATAATTAATAGGTATTTATGTACAAATTCTCAATTTACGAAAATCATCATGTTTTATTGTAGCAAATGCGTTGAAAAATTGGTTAGTAAATCAAGATTGCTTTCGGAATGAAATTCGTTACGCGGTCTTTGTTGAAATAAAAACCATCCAATACGCCTGAGTCCTTTTTCAATAGGTAAACAAGGGGACGATAGTTTCCTCCCGACTGATTTATCAGGGGACTAACAACTTGATAAGAGTTCTCGGAAAATAGTTATTTATAAATAATATCGGTATAGAATTGTTTCTAAATCAAATATTAGCTCATGAAAAGGGCAGACGAACTGGCGCGGTACGGCCACGCCATTTTATTTGCAAAGAATTCTATTTCAAATTCAAAAATAATCGAAAAAAAAAATGGTGAGGAAGGGAGTTACTTTTATTTCTTTATTGATTTTTACTGTTAGACATTTAAGTACAATTTACTGACATTGGTTGATTTGATTGAAAGCTTCTTAAATCTTCCAGAAAATTTGATAATTTATTGAAATCTTTAAGTTGCCGGTATTCTTCTATTTTATTGTTTTTTAAGTATTATCCCGTTAAACTACAATTAAGTAGTATGTAAACATGTTCAATTATATTGTAAATAAGTATAAATAATATTATTATGAATTGTGAATAAACATAATATTGTTACTACTTATAAGATATTCAGATTATTATTATTAGCACAAACTATCTAAACTGCCAATAAATAACAACTATTGATTAGTAGTGATGATTAGTATAAAGTATTTCTACTTATGGGCCATGTTTTCAGCATATATCTGAATCTATTTGGGAATTTACATTTTTTTTTTTCTTTTGACAACATGATTGACATTCATGGGTGTCTTATGAACACCACGGGACTTCGATGCTCATAGTAATAGGAGTGAAAATCAATATAAATTCACTCTTCGCTACATAAGATATGATTTTCCAATTTTTTTTTTTATATATTTACACAATATCCACTTTGTTATGCACCCCACGAAACTTAATGAAAGTCTATGAATTTTTCTTTCATTTTTCACATAAGCGCCCTGATGCAACATTTCACAAAAAGGGCAATACATTCAGTTTAATTTTCTAGCGCAGAACCGTGAAAAATCACGAACACATGCTAATAAATATTTCCAGATATTATGCGAACACATGCTAATAATTAGTTCCAGATGTTATGCGAACACATGCCAATAAGTATTTCCAGATGTTATGCGAACACGTACTATTAATTAGTTCCAGATGTTATGCGAACACATGCCAATAAGTATTTCCAGATGTTATGCGAACACGTACTATTAATTAGTTCCAGATGTTATGCGAACACATGCTTATATATTTTTTAAACATATATTTTTAGGCATCATTTGGTTTTCTGTTTGAAAAACGTTGTTAACATTTTGTTCTAATCTCTCATGTAATAGAATACTGACCTAAAATGAGCGCTTCTCTCATGTCCCCCAGGGGCGGATTCCCCACCGTGCTGAGGCACCGCACCGCCAGCAGCCCCCGCGGGAAGTGATGTTGCGACAGGCGGAGCCGCAGCCCCGAAGACGCCCCCCGCTCGCCACCCCCCAGGGAGTCGAACCACGAAGGCACCTGTTGATTAAAAATGTTGCACTCAAAGTCATGAAAGCGGTGTTACACATTTATTCATAGAAAGTAATGTAATATTTACACTACCATTTTCGCTTACACTAAAGATTAACCATTAATCAGTATATGGCGAAATAAGTAGGGATGTTATTGTAGGTTTTACTACTACTAATAGTTCTGGAAATAGTAGACCTAGATTTGTAGGAAGGTACTTAGATACCTACCAACTTAATTATAAATCACATATTTTTTGTTACTTTATTATTTTATAATTTCAAATAAGAAATTATACTATTTGTCCAATGAAATTACGCCATCTCAATGACAATTAGTTTTTATACTTTATTCAGGCCGGTAGGTCCCATTATAATACTGATTCCATTGTACTAGAAAATAGATGAAGGTAGGAACCTTGATCGTGCGAACTCTGACAGGATAAAAAGGTAATATTAAACAAGGCCACAATCTTGAATCGGGACCGGAACGACACAAACAAATTAACTGACAGATGAAATGACAACGGTCCAGTTAAAACAGGACTTACTACGCTCAGTCAACGAAATTCATGATGACACATCTTAAATTCGAATATAAGCTTCTCAATTCGATTCAATTCAGTTCAGTTTATTCATTTTAAAAACATTACAAAATTGTTAATTTTAATTCGTTTTTTAAATAAATTTGGTAATAAAAATTCTTACATTAATATAAACAGTGTGTTTATGAACTATACCAGTAATAATAGAGCTTGCCTTTTAAAGGAAGCTTCATTGATGCTAAAAATGTCGATATTCGAATTGATTCTGTTCAACAGTAAGATTGTTCTCCCCACAGGCGACCATTGGCAAGTTAGTCCAGCAGGCTGAGAGATAGAATAGTCTATGTTGTCGGTGATGGAGATAACCATCGGGAACATAGAAATTAATGCTCTCCATGATGACCGAGTTTTCAAACCATCCACGAATCAATCGAAAGAAATGTGTAGCAATGCGCACATCACTCCTGACCCGTAGATAGTTCATTCCGGGCATACCCAAAAGAAAGTCAGTAGGATAGAGGCACGGTTAGTAGCCATACTCCCCCATGTAGAGAAATCTCAAGAATTTCTTCTGAACTCTCTCCAACATGAGAGAATACTTGGTATTTTTTTTTTTAAACTGACCTTTATTGACTGAAAATTTTACTTTTTATTTTTTTTAGACAATGTATAGATAGTCCCACGAGCTGCCACATGGCTGCTTGTCTGCAGGTTCTATCTCAATATACAATTATAATACAATATAAGTCTCCCGTTATATAAAATAAATAACAGACTCTTACATACAATCATAGAACTCACTAAAGCGTCCCAAGTACACTAACACTTTGAATGACAATACGATAACGTACATTCAAAAGTACAAGACAATATAGCACACATTCAAAAGTAAGACATATACGATAACACACATTGAAAGTGAATAACATCGTACTGTAGCACAATGCAATAGAATTAAAATTCTAGTTAACTAAGTGAAAAATGTTATTTTAATTTTTTTTTTCTGGAAATAAATATGGACTCCAAATCACCGACCCACTTTCAAGTCTACTCCTTACTAAGGAATTAAATAAAACTATAAGCACCCGGGTATCTCTAAAATTCCTTGCTGTGCGTAGAACAAAGCCCAGAATTCTCAGTGAAGTGCTATATGCCCTCTCAATATGAGCATGAAATGTCAGCCTACTATCAAACATGATTCCAAGATCCTTCATTGTCGAGACACGTTTTAAACTTCGGGCGTCCATTCTATACCGGTAATACCAGGTATGATTCGCCCTAGTGAATGACAAAATGAAACATTTAGAAATATTAAACTCAATCCGATTTATTTTACTCCAGTCAACAATTCTATCAATATCTGACTGGAGTTGATTGCAGTCTTCTAATAGTATTTCTAAGAAAAGTTTTACGTCATCAGCAAAGAGAAATACTTCTGAAATATCGTTAAAGAATATGGAAAAAAGGAGTGGGCCTAAATTACTGCCTTGTGGTACCCCCGATTGTACAAAGAAATGTATAGATTGGAATAGTCCGTGAGACACAAACTGCTTTTTGTCTGCAAGATAGCTAGCAAAAAATATAGCTGTGTCGTAGAGCCTCGACTAAGCTTAATATTATATGTACCTGCAGGGTATGGGTATGGGTATATTCGACACAATATACGACAGTAGGTACACGTACAAAAGGTTTTATCTGGTGGTTTCTTCTCTATCGTCACAATGGTCTGTTACTGCAAGGATTTTCTTCGAGATGCTTTTAGCAGGCATTCTTTTATCTAAATTTAAAATCTTTGGAAAAACCAATCTACAAGTGAAAAATGCACTGGGATTTTTGGCGTATTAGGTGAATGTTGTATCGGTTAAATAGGCATGTAAATATCTTAATTTGTTTTATTATATGCTAGAAACCATAAGAATTTTCGTTTTTTTTATATAATCAGGCATTAATGTAACATGTGCTTCATACAAACTTTCTATTTTATGGGCGAATTTTATTTTCGAGTTAAAATATCTATTGTAAATCTTTTATTTTCACGAATAAAATATAATGGTTAAAAAAATAATTAATCTTAATCTTAATAATACATAAAAATTCAACCTGCGTATGTTTCCGCCCGGAAAGCTCAAAAAGTAGCCGACCGATATCGCTGAAGATTTCAAAGTTTGTTCTTATTAGTGACAGGAGTGTTAAGAGAGTGGTTTATGTTGTAGAAGAAGTCAGGGATGCCCAAGTAATACTAAACGCAATATCTTTGCATAGGAATGAGATACAGAGTAGAAATAAAATCATTGTAATGTAGTTTTTTAACAGTTACATTGTGACATATACAGTAGTGAATAATGGAAGAAGATGCCCGAGAGTGACATTAGCAAAAGCGAAGCATTGCGGGGCCCAATAAGTATTTATATAATTTTATATGAACAGTATTAAATTACCAAGACAAAAAGTGACCATAACATATTTGAGTTGTGTGTTGACTATCTGCTTTCTGTGTAGCCATCTAAAATTTATCGTTTAAAATTAATTCACAAACAGTGTTTTGTGAAGTTGCATGCAATTCCGTTTACTTATATGATGTGGCGTGATATTTATATTATGCTACACCCCAACAAAGATCATAAATTCCAGTCACACATGCGACTAATTAGTTAAGTTTATCGTGATTTCGTTTGACCTCATGACTATACAATGTAAAACAAGGATTTTAAGGTAAATATTATACCGTGTATATATAATATATGGGAAATAATTTCTCATATGTCATCGTTTGGGATGCTGTCTGGAGGGTCTTTTTTAAGAAAAGGAAGGTGAGTAAGTTCTGGGAAGGTAAAAGGTGTGAGGGTTGGGTAGGAATCTAGGGATCAGTGTGTCCAGGAGTGACGGACATATAAATAAGTTGGAGAAGTCCAACCGTCTCCACAAACCAGCCTCTCTCGATCTGGCACGGCACGAACCTGGTGGGCAGGTGCATGCTGAACACACCTCACCCGATGAACCCGGGCACCCCAGCTAAATCATCGAATATAGCAAACCACTTGGGGTGACTTGGGGCAGAGGTGTTGGTTATTAAAAAAATGGTTGCCAGGGCAGCGGTACCCAAACCCGCCTCCCAAATTTAGTTGGGAGTTGAGCTTAATACAGAACGCATTAATGATTAAATCTCTTCAACGTTAATGGGTACCGGAATCCGATTAAACAGATATAATTATTTTTAAATAAAAGTTTTTCAAGACACAACAGGACAATTTTTTTTAAAGTAGATACTAGCTAATTGATCTAATTGGGAAGATTAACGAATGCTTTCTAAAGAAATACATTTTTAATGTATTCCTTACGAAGATTTCCCATTTCCCAGGCCTACGCTGTTTGATAGTATTCACTGCCCATGGCATTTTACAAACACAAAAAGGATCTTAAAATGTTCACTGAAATTTTCAATTGTTGAACAAAAATGGGACAATGGTATTCGCACTTCAGAGATATAACTTTCATATCAATATCTCTAATACCCAGGTACTGGTTTTTTTCTAAGAATTTTTGAATACACATAAGTTAAATCTTACATAAATGCTTATCACTTATCAAAACAAAAAATACTTTAACAAAAAATGTTTATAAATGATTTTTAGCTGCTTCTATTTCATTTAAGGCGAAACTTAATGCTAAATCAGTATTTTGACTAATTTTTATAACGAATTGGTGTACATTATGAATACCAAAAATATGCATCAGACAAATTGAAGGTTTTCCTATCGTTTCGCTTGAGAAGAATACAAATAAAAAAATAAATTACTTAATAAAAAATATAAATTTAAACTACTTAGAAAAATATTTTTTCAATGGAAATGTATGAACGCGTAAAGGAAACAACTTAAAAAAATACAGTTTTATAGCTAAGATTATCAGTGACTTCACTTGATTAATTTTTTGCTTTCTTATAAAATTATTTACAAAATAAATAAAAACCAGTTGCGTGCTTGAAATCGAACGTTTCTAGACTCTATTTAATGCCTATTACCTACAATATAAAGTATACCAAAAATATACACATTTTTGGCTTGTAGCTTCCTCTTAATTGATTTTGTAGATTAGCTGTAAAAAATCGGAAACCCCTTAGAAAAATCTTTTCTGCTGGAATACTTTAAGGTACTTTAAATTTTTTATTTTATTTTATAGAAAGTATTCACTCAAAAATATATATAACTCTTAATAAAATTAAAGCCAACGTAAATTATTATTATTAGTATTGAAACCGGAAGTTGATCAAAACCCTCATTTTGCTTTATTGTGGCGTGAATTGTGATATTTCCAGAAAAAAATTGCTAATCAAATCCCTTTTTTCCTTTGTTCAATTATGCCTCCACTTTTGTGTTTGAGCTTTACTAATATAATAAAATAAACAAAAAAATTTCAAAACATTTTCAGGTCTACATCATTTTACATATGACCATGATTATATATTTTATTCCTAAGGGATAATCCTTTTAAGGATTTTAACTGTTCCATCTCATATTTTTCTAGATTCTAGGCAAACCAATAATGTGACAGTATATGATAATATAATGCTGATGAGACAGACTCTTGACAACATGATGATTGGATTCTGAATTATGATATAATATTACGGCTGTTTATTTTTCTCGAGTCAGTCAAATATCTTGAGATTGTGAATCTTATCGAGATCTGAAACTCATTTGAATGAAAACAAATTCTCATAATATTTTACTGGTCTCTCTCAAGGATCTATGTAGGCAAAATTCAGCTGTCAGTATATAAGGATACTGATAATCTCTTTGGAATTAATTAATGGAAAATTTAAGCTACCTATTGAATGATTTCTTAAATATACTTGATATCTCAATATTGAGTTTTAATATAATCAGTAGACGATTTAGTTAAACTAAATTTATTATATTAGTAGCTGAACCCCGCTACGCGTTGCTGTGGCTCAGTCTGTCTATGCAGGTAGAGAAACAATAGCGCGTGTTACTTTTACGTCGAACAGATGGCGAAAAAAATTCACTACTTTATTCTGTATTATCATACAATCTGGGGCAAAACTAATGTCGAAATGTAAATGTGTCATAATTTTTGCAAATTCATTTAACATGTTTGTTATAGACACATAGAGAATTAGTTGACAACAAGCAAGCGATACACACTTGAAGAATGCGAAATTATTGCTAATGCTTATTTGACCGATTTCCGGTCTTTTTTTAACACAGGTAAAATGTCATATTGTGATTTGGATGCTATTTTGTTAGAAATCATAAAAATGTGCTCTGTTTACACGGAATGTTTATTTTAAATCGGCGACGAAATTCAAGCTGCGTTAAAACAACAGACCGGAAATTGGTCAAATAAGCAGTAACAATAATTCCGCGTTCTTCCGGCGTGTATCTCTCCATTCCATGTTGTCGACAAATTCTCTATTTGTCTAAAGCTTAAACGTCAAAGCACAATGACATTTATCGCCATTTGAAAAAATTATGGCACATTCAAATTATGTCATTACTTTTGCCCCACCTTGTAGTATAAGTCGCTTAAATACGTGATGTGTGTGTTAAATATTTCTATTAGATATTTTAGATGGAATTGGATTAAACAAAAGTATGATCCACTCTTTACTTGTTTTGGTAGAAGTTGAGCCATTCTACGAGATACACTTTTCGATCGATTCTAAATAGTGGTCTCTATACTAGTACTTGACTTTCCACTCTGGATAGAAATGCAAATATAATGTATTTATTATGAATATAAATTATCAGTTTTGATTTATTATATGGAGTAACCAATACAAAATTAAAAATATAGTATTTCGAACCAGGAACCTATAAGTCTAGAGCAAAGGAGCTTACCGCTTCACTATGGAGGTCAGAGGTCGTCAGTCGACAGTGGCGAGCATTTCTACTAGGCCAAGGGGAGGCTGTAGCTTTTCAGGTGTTGATTATCAATATTCATCATACAATAGTATATGAAGGATTATGCGCCCAAGGCAGATTGCAACAACAAAAGTATAAATTTACCAAGCAGAAAATTTTTTTTATGATAGAACAATGATGAAAAAAAAAATCAAAATTTTGTAAAAAAATACTTATTTTTCAGAAAATTTGAAAAAAAAAATTGTAGGCACAGATTTTCCATCTTTATGTGATGCACGCCAGTCGGCCATGGCTCACGTATTATAAAGTCTGCATTACGAGGACTTTTATGAATTTCCTCATACAGGTCATGTTATAGCTATCTATAAATAACATGTCGATATGTCATTTCTAGGAATTTCATTCTACAGGTAGGTAATTTAAATAAACACATATGAACATTAGAGTCCCCTATCCATTGAACTAAATTCAGCTTTGCTGTAATCCGTAATTATTATTCAATGATCCTAATTGGTATCCTTAATGCGGGTCGAGCGGAGGTTTTTTCGCTTATCGTTCAGTCCATCTAAGGACTGCGTGTACTCGATCTAATTCCATTCAATCCATTTTTAGTCTATGTTCAACTAAAATCGAATAACATGTGAGCACCTAGTGACTGAATTTTCAAATGTTAGGTGTTTGTCGAAGTATTAAATGCTGATCCTAAAAATATTCTCGCTCTTTTTAATTTATTATTATATTGTATCACTTCGAACTTAGATTATATTGCACTTTGAACTTAAGTTGCACTTGAAACTTAAATTGCACTTGGAACCTAATCAATTTTAAGACTCTATTCTATAAAAATACATTTATTCAAACGATCACCCTTTCAAACCGCCATCTTCAATTATCTCACGTCTGCGTGTGCGAGCGTCTCACCCGTCCCTCGTTCATACACCATCAATTTAATGTAACAAGGTAGAACTTCTTCATATCGTTTGGTGGTTGCATCTAAAGCTGACAGTACACTTTGGGAAACGCATTGGGCGAATGTTGGCGCCAACGTGTGAACCCTGTTGGTGGATTGGCACCAAGATCATTAGATGTGTGCACGAAAAACCGACAGTAATCGGGTTGGCCAGCTAACGGCCCTGTACATGTTGGGCCAGTACATTGCCCAACGCGAACTGACAGCTTAAGAAACATTACAGTGGCCGGGAGGCTGTTTCCCCGAGGGGTGGCATTTTACTGAATGTTACATTAGCTAGTCATTTATCCCGTGTTATGAAACAATTTTATATTAAACTACTCAAATTTTCCAATGCATGACGTAAACCTACCAATACATGTCAGGAAACTGTGTAAACTACACATGAGTTAGAGTGCGGTTATAGCAGAGCTCTACGTCTAAGGAAGTAAGAAAGAGCTTCACCCCAAACACGTTCCCGGCAGTGTTGCATGGTTCTGTAATGACAATGTTGTCATTACTGACATTATTGTCATGATTGTTAGTATTGTTCGCATTGCCATTAATGAGTATTTGGCAGAAGTAAAGCAAGGTTACGATAGATTTCGAGGAGATTCTGCATCTTGTGGTTCATATATTGTTCATATTATGCCACATGCTTTGCTTTATTTACAAGAATGATTGATGAATGTATCACTTTCTTGTGACTAGTTTTCAATCAACTTTTTAAGTGAATTCAACACTTCACTCTGTGTAATGTGCCAATTTACCAACAAAGAAAGCTTCAGATACTCGGTTAGCTTGAAAATAATAAAATTTAATAAATTATGGAATATTTTCACAACCAAATTTTAAAATTATAATTTTATTGATCTTCAAGAAATTGTCAATTACAAGCTTTATCGGTTATCTCTCGAATTTCATACATGGATTACTCTAGAAAGCCAAAATTAATTTGACTTTTAAATGTTCATGATAGGGATGAGGCTACGAGATGAAAATAACTGCGTTTTTTCAGATTTCAACTTTTTACTATTTTACATATTTTATGGTTTATTCTTGTAGATCATGTAAATATAGACACATTCAGTACATTTAATGAACTTTGTTTAGCGATCAGATTAACAGATAATTACCATCCTTACATACCACGTTGCCGTCTAACGCTTTCTATAGCCTCACTAAATTCCATAAATTGAGAAAGTCATCGTTTTGTTGACTCTTAGCAGTCGAAAAAAGTCAACCATACCTTTGACAACATTCTTCTTCTTTACTTTGATTTTGCTAGACCTCATTCACGGTCTGTCCCCACACTATAGTCGCTAGATGAAGAATCAAGTGAATTTGTGGGTGTGACGTGTTACTTCTATGAAAAAGCAAAATCGTAATAATAAATAATAATGATAATCACTATTTTGTCACGTGCCTATGATTATGTTGTTTGTTTCTGACCTGTCTGTCGTTGACCATCCACCGCAGTCGGGCTGGGGGATGCGAGGACCCCGCCGTGCAGTTCAGGGACAGCACATCCCCCTCCCGGTAATCGCGCGGGTACACGTCCCCAGTGATCTGCGGCGGGTCGGCGGGCAGGGCTACGACAGAAAAAAGGGTATTAATGAGAAATAGAATTTATATAGATATCATCACTTTTATTACATTATGTGAAATAATAATATGAATTTTACCTTGGATTGTGCAAAAAAATATAGTACAATTTTGTTTGGCGGTTTATTAATTGAAACTGGGTTTCGGCGTCGTCAGACGACTATGTGGGTGTTTTAAAAAAAGGGAGTTCGTCATAAAGTGATGTGAAACTCCTGTTCCTGAATAACAATCAATTTTCCACCAATCAATACTGCGGATGGATACGCCGTGTATAATCTACTAGGACTAGAAATGCTTTTATTAAATTATAAATTAAATCATTTTTTAGTGTTTTGAATTAACATGTATGGTTTTACTAGATGGGTACGTTAAGTATTAGGTACTTTTATTTTTTTTATTTGATACAATATTTTTTACATTTCAAATTTTTCCAGTAACGTTGGCCTCATTGGGTGGCTTACCCGTGCTGAGGCCTTCATTTTATTATGTGAAAATATAAATATACATTTAAAGAGAAAATAATACATTTAAAATATAATCTTGTGTGTTTATATTGATTTTGTGTGTTACGTGTAGGTTTTATTTTTATTTTACGCTATGACATTTTGGTAATATTGTCTTTTTTGTTCTTTAATCCATTTTGTAATTTTGTGTGTGAATTTATTTTTATTTTCCTCAATTTTAATTTCAAGTTTTACACTGTTGAAAGCTTTTATAGCATGGTATTGGTAGTGTCTTTGTCCAAAGCTTGAATTTACTGTCGGAGTTTTTATGTTTTCTTTGTACGGTCTGTTAGTGTTATTTTGCGTATGTTGAAATTTATTTTTTTTGTCAAAAATATAGTTTAGTACTGTTTTAACGTATAATTGGCGTATATCTAGTACGTCACAGCTGTTGAATATTTGGTCTGTATCAGTCAGTCTATGTTTTTTTAGTATTAACTTTAAGATCGTTTTCTGTGCGGTTTCTATGTAATTGATAGCCGAGTTTGTTGCTCCTCCCCAAGCAATAATTCTATATTCTATTATTGATTGGCAAAGTGCAAAATATATTGTTTTATTTTATATATGTTTCTTATGTTTAGGAAAATGTGTATTGTTTTGAGAAGTTTATTTGTGATTTGTTTGATGTGAGGTATCCATCTAAGGTTATGGTTAATTACGATTTCTAAATATTTTATTTGTTCTGTTTTTTCTAGAGGAGGGCAATCGCAGATGTTGGTGTTTAAACATTCGTGTATTTTTATGGTGTTTGTGTTGTTTTTTGGCTGTCCCGTGCTATTTATACTGTATGTTGTGAACTTTGTCTTTGATATGTTAAGTGTAAGTATGTTTGAGTATAGCCATGTTTTCAGTTGCGAGATTCCCAAATTCGCTATGTTATATACATTATTCCAATCCTTAGATTTGAAGAGTAAAACTGTGTCGTCAGCATAGCTAACTATTTCACCGTTTATTTTCATGCTGCAAAGTTCATTTATGTAAATAGTAAAAAGAACGGGCCCTAGTATGCTTCCTCGTGGAACTTCATATGTAATCGGCAGTGGTTTACTAGTATGGTTGTTAATTTTGACTTGTTATGTTTGTGTTGACTCGACCTCCTAATTGTACTAACTCGCTTGAATGAGGTTTTTGTACCTCTTTCTCTCCAGCGTTCAGTTTCGCTTTTGCAAAATGATATCGTGCTGAGCCTAGCTAACTCTGAATATCCCCCCCCGCCCCTGTGATATTGCACACAGTAAAGTAAGGCTTTCGCTTTGGGGTTGATCTACAATAAATCCCTTAACTTCACGTTGTGTGATTTGTTAATTCGAAGCCCACCGTTATGGGGTGGTAGGTATTTAATGTCTCCTTTCCATGGTAACTCCCGGTTCTTTTTAGCCAAAGTGTGGGGAAAACGTCCAGCGACCCTCATCGAGTTCTACAAGGAACGAGTACGTGTCTCACCTAACTTTCGAATACTGGACTCTATTACTAATCGACCTATCAGTTTCTATCATATCCCTACGATTGCCTTGTATCCCCGCCCTTATCTAATGTCCCCGTGTTTATAAATTCTAGATTGTGACATAGAACCGTACCCCCCCCCCCCCTTTGTGTGTACGCGCTATTAAAACCTCCGTTGAATAGGGTGTTGTTTCCGCATAAGTACTGGGACTCCTTCGTTGACCTCTGTAATGGTGTACTGAAACTAGATAGATGAATTTAGCTGTGGTTAGTAAACTTTGGATGTTGCGGATGGGAGTGGAAATGAGAGAAAAAGGAGATGGGAACGGATTGAATGACGAAAAAAAGGGTTTTTTGCAAACTGGGTCGGCACCTCACTGCCCCAAATGAAATGGTCGCTATTCTTCCAAATGCAAAACCCCAAGAACCAATACGTGTCTGGCTTTCCCCGAGGTCTGGTCTAACTTCTTCTTATAGTCGCCCTGACACCTCCGGACCGCTCACGTCAGAGGGAGAGGTAATACACCTGTTGGAATATCCCAAATCACCCCGCCCCGCTTCCTCCGACGGACTACTTTACTGACTGTAAAAGGGGAATTTTCATTGCGTCCCTTGTCATGATGCTAAACGCGTGCATGTTTCAAATAGGTTTGTTCTGGTGAGGCTTTCAACGTCCACTAGCCGCCAGGCCTACTATCCACCTCACGAAGGCTGCTGCAAAGGATCTCGAGGGTTTTCCAGTCGAGTTGCATCAACCTCCGGGTAAACCCCGCTTTAGTATGTGTTCGTCCTCCGATTTTGAACCCTCGTTCATCACGCCGACGTCCCCTCCACGCGATTTTGAAAGACTTGGAGCCCGTTCAATTAAACGCCTTCGCAGCGAACCAAGGCCCAAACATTCCAACTTGACATTAATTTTCATACTGCCTCTCGTGTCCTCTCACCCGACCCGGCTCCGCGAAAAGGGATGACCTTCCGAACTCTTCGTGATTCGCCATACAACGTTGACGCCCCGAAATCGCGTGATGAGGAAAGTAGAAAATCTTCTGAGCTGGGGAAATTGTGTGCTTCCCAAGACAGCTTACGGACAACATACTCCAACGGCGAGTTCTAAACCGAGGCCAAAGGTATTTGGGAATTTGTTAGTGAACATATAAGGTTATACACATACTATTAATTTGATTTTTTTTATTTGTTTTGAGCATGAGTTGGTTGCAGCTAGTCGCTTCCATGTTGATTTGGGGTGCCTCTGCGCGGCTGCCAACTCGGTAGAGTGTACGACTTTTGTCGTCAGACACGGACGTCAAGTGATTTATGGGGGTCCCTTTTCTTCCTTTTTAGGTCGTGCGTCGACACTAACTGCTTACAAATAAGTAGGTCATTGGCCTCGTGCTAAACACAGCCGTTAGGAGCAAGCAAACAGTTCTAAATGTGATATTTATCAGTATCGCAGCCCTGTCCGAGCTGCTGGTTGCAGCCCCATCTTCGTCGTAATTTTAATGTTCTGGAAATATATTATATTCATGCAAGTTCACTCACCCAAAATCGAAATATTACCAGTCCAGTCGGGATATCGACGACATGTACATTAATCCGCGTCCAGGAACTGTAGGTATGAGTAGAAGCCCCTAAGCCGTTAAGGGTTCGTATTAAATTCGAAATCGATTCTCTATGTCACCCGTCTACTCGCCAGTAGAAACTATAACCATATTGGATCTAATTTTTCTAGCTAAAATTTCTACTTTCATACGCCGCCCCGTAGATAGCACATAAATTACCGGATACTAGATTTCGGAATGTTTAAGCGGATCATTTCTTTCAATAGAATATCTCTTCCTCCCTAACCGTAAGTTGATAGCTGACATGCATAGGTATTTGTTGGCCTCCACTGTACCTAGTCTAGATATCTCTCCCTATCGACTATTTTAGAGTATCTAAGTAAGTATTTGCCGAGATCTACCCAAAACCCCCTCCTCCTCCCTAGAACCTTTCATATATTATTTGCCGCGTTCACTTCGATTTTTTCACTAAGTTCTTATATCGTGTAAACCGTTAAAATCCTTCCCGTGCTCGCAAGGAAAACACTGTCTCTTCAATTTCACAATAAATTTAGAACCTTGTCTTAGCCGTTTTCGTCAGATCATTTGATAATTATTATGGCTCTCTATTTTTTTTCCCTCTAATGGCACACGCGTTATTATTAAACATTACTGCAATTGAGTTTCATCGTCTTATATTAGTCTAAACCAATAGACTCCAACCCGTGAATTAAGTATTGTCTAATTATGAGTCTACCCTTTTTTTGGTTGAATCTAATTAAATTTTAAAACACTTCAATTATTTCAATTAATATTAAAACCACAACTTCACTATATTTAAAACTCTATCAGTTTAGTTTACAAATGGCACGCGAAACTGTCGCGACGTATAGTTCTCGAACCGACTCCAACCAAGTTAAAAACGAAAAAAGCCCCGATTTCCTCCAAACAACGCTATTTAATAATGTCTTTTCGAATAAATCGACTTAAAATTTGTGCGACTTTCGCCTTTATGAATTCGAGGTTTCACTTCCCCTTAAGTTTAGAATTGCATAACCCCGTTTCAGGATTTCTGGATCCCGCCTGCCGAGTTGAAGTAAACACCTACCACCCTGCCGAGGCGGGTACAGGCGTGTACTCGGTGACCTGACTTTCGGGCGCCCTCCCGTAAATGATTTTCGGCGATGTAGATTATTGCGCAAAATTATTTGATTATTTTTCCTCGTACACGTGTTGTGTCTGTAATATTGGTTGATTTCCGGCCTATAGACTAGGTGTAGCTCATTTCTATATCGTTGTTTTTGAAATCTTTCCGAGAAATTCGCTATTGATATCGATAATATAATCGATAAATTATCCCAACTACCGGAAGTTTTTCACCCATTATGTCCAGCGCTTGCGCATATAGTATCCTTCCTTGTGTGCTGCCTTCTAGCATTTGATTGGTGTCTACACGATCCGTGGGTGATCCCAGGACACATATACCTTCCTCTCGGTGATGACATACGTAGGCATTCGTTCCAAAATTTGATTCGACACGTTTTTGTAATTTCGCCTACCTGTTTGACTCTTTTCGTGATATCCGCCGCATCTCTTCTGGTAATCTTTCGTAACCCATCGCTATCCACTACCCAAGTCGTTGAAACCTCTTCCATCATGAGCTAAACTACCTTTCGGGTTTCTTTTCGATTCCTGGTCCTTTCTTTTCGGTGATCTACGCCCAGTACATCCCTGTTTTTACAGTTTTTTTGCGTCTAGTTTTAGCCCAACCCATATACTCTTTCTCGCTTCATCTAGGAATTTCAATATATTATCCTCGTAACTTTGTTTACGCGCAAAAAAGGTCATAAAATTTTGATCGTTAATCAAAGACTTCGTGACCCATTAACTTTTATGTCTTTTCTTAATTACCCAACTTGCATCTCCCCCGTGTTAATTTAATTAGGCAATTTCGGCCAAACGACCTATCTTAAGTTAAAATTCGTGTCCAATGTGGCCACTTGAAAAAGCACTCAGAATTCCAGCGAACGAAAACAATTCTCTCTAACAGGATCAACTCGTAATATGTCTTCCGGACCAAAACATCCTAAAACACCCTCTTCTTTCACCAAACCGTCCCCCCCTTTTTTCGTTATCGATGGTTGGGTATCGCTTCGTTTCTGCCTTAGAATGCAAATTTATCGTCTATCCCCAAGTGCCTTTGCACGTGTTGTGGGACCGGATCCCAAGGTTAACCCAACAGTAAATCAATCTCGAGTGTATCGTGTCTTAGACCGCCCTTAATCTCCGTGATTGGCGAAAAATTATTTAATTGATTTTGGGAATGATCTGATTCGTTGAGTCCCATGACGCCCCTTTTCAATTATTACGTGGTTAACACCTATTACCGACGTAGGTTTCTACAATAAAGCTTCTAGTATGTCCCAAAGATGTCCGTAGTCTGTTCGTTTCTCCCTATTCTCTGAACGTATTTTAATTTAAAAAAAAAAAATTCTTTACGTCCTTTTACCCCAAACAGGTCCATTACAGCCTCCCTTTAGTAAGGATTACAGCGGATAAATACGTTTTGGTGTTTAGTTGGTGAAATCATTACTAACAATAGGTTTAGAATACTCATTTTCCTTCCTTTTCAGTTTTTTTTTGTTTCGTACTCCAAAGGTTGCGTACCCCTTACCTCCCTACGTGTGATTGCCCAAATTTATCCCTAGTTTGGGGCTCCCACCCCCTTCCTTTTGCAAAATGGCCTGCACTAAACATGCCTAAATTCGCTAACCAATTGGCCGGCCCCAATCCCTCCCTAAAAGAAGATGTTCCTATTTTCCTTAAATGCAAAATAAATTCTAGAATGGGTTTTTTTTTTTTCAATCTTTCGTTAATTTTTAGCTTATCTTCTTCTCACGAAGTTCGCCCCTGTACGTGTCTTAGCTCAAATGCTTTTAAACAAACGTAAGGCACAATGCCATTCATTATCTCTCCGGGAGATTTATGACTAGTCTTTTTTTTGCACCACCAACAGGTCGAAGCAAAGTTCTATGGGTACCTGACCGAAGTTTTGGTTGTATGTTTTTTTTTCCATGATGATTTGTACGCAATTTGAATCTATTTAAAACGCGTAGCTATTTTGCATGTGGTTTTTTTTCCTGTGTTTTTTTTTTTTAAATCCTTTCTAAACGTCACTATTTACGCACCTCTCCATTAACGTCTCCCTTCCTCCCTATTTATGTTAGTCCTTGAGATCTCAAACGACCCTAGATCGTGACCAGTTCTTTGTTGTAATTTCCGCGTTTTTTTTTTTTCATACATATAAGTAGATTATTTATTTAATCTTGTTGTGGTTATGGTTCAGTTCCTTAATCGGATACAATATCCGCTACCGTGATCGTCGGCTTCCATTTTGGTTTATTGAATTGGATTAAATTTGGTTTATTGAATTGGACACGCCCCCCTCCCTAAAACTGCACTTACGTGCTCTAGATGTCCATTGAAATTTCCGCACGAATATATGACTAAGTCATCCATGTAGTAGCTTTGCGAGACTACCTATCTATTGCTTAAATATACGTATTGTGCCGAATGTGTTTCGTTTACTTGTTGAACTAATTGAAAAGGATTTATTTATTCTTATTCACGGAATTTAGTCACTATTTCACGCTGTAGTTTTCTCATAATATCACTGTTTTCACTTTATTCAAATATTAAGTTAGATTATATCTAATGGTTGTAACTATTCACTTCACAAGAACACTGCGTTTATTTCACCGAAAAACATCCGTTACGTAACGAACTTAAGTATTTTGATAGTAATCACCGGTAATGTTCACTGTATTTGTGTCAAACTCTTTGAGATTATATTTATTTTAAAACCACTGTTTCCTTCTCCCTTCAAAATCTAATTTCCAAATAGCTCTTATCTCATGTGGTATTTTTGTTTTCCTCCCTCTAAGCTTTATCTGTTCGTCCAGTACTTATCGGAGGTTGGACATCAGCTCCTAGAATGAACTGGTATTGTGTCCACTACTGAATGAGCTAGTTTTTCTCCCCTCTTTCTTTCTGAAATAAGGTTGATCCATGCTATTTGTCTTTATCTAGGTTAAATGGTTCCGCTCCCAGCGGCCCCGCGTTCGACAACAACTTCTTTACACGATCGTCGGTTCCGAAGTACATTCATCACTTTGTCTTATCGGAGGTTAGGCAACACAATAAAATTTCTCTTTTATCTATTTAATTAACTCACTTATTTTTTTTTTCGCAGTTTTGCATTTACAAAATAATAAAGTTATGCGTACTTGAAGTGAAACGACTCTTAACTGTGCAATACAAATGGAATGTTATTATTATTTTTAGCGGGAACTAGGGTAACTGTTATACCTGCTTGTACTCACTACGTTTAATTTAAACCTTTACGAAAACATAACAAAATAATTATTATCTTCCCTCTCTCACAATCCCGGCTGTCCCGATTCGTAACCAAGTCAAATCTCACTAGTCTTCGGTTTACATTATTTTTTTTCTCTAAGATTTATGGCCCGACCGTTGTAAATCATGACAAAGGTCTATTGGTTCCTTTTAGTTTGCAATAATTTTCAAGTGTCCATCAATAGGTCTCTTCGAAACGACAGACGGATATTAGTACGGTTCTTACCCATTTTTGTAAGGTATTTAAAATGTTTGAATAATATTTATTTCATATTATTTTTTTAAAAGCGGTCTACAAAAAATACTAGTCAGATGCTTTACGTTTCACCATCTAAATGCGAGCCCTTCTCAAATTATGGTCATTTAACTGATTTGTATATTTTTTCTCTTATCGAAGGTTGGCGTACATTTCGCAATATCAACTAATACAAATCTCCACTCAAATAAAGATTCCGTAATTAACTTGTCTATTTATTTATTTTCTCTTTTAACAAAACCTCATTTATTTATTTATTTATTTTTTATCATTGAGACACCATACTCGTACCTCTATCGCTTATAAGGTCAATGAAGCCACCCCAACTTGTAAAACTCTCGGCTCCTGGTTTTCACGGCAACAAATGTGTTGACTCGACCTCCTAATTGTACTAACTCGCTTGAATGAGGTTTTTGTACCTCTTTCTCTCCAGCGTTCAGTTTCGCTTTTGCAAAATGATATCGTGCTGAGCCTAGCTAACTCTGAATATCCCCCCCCGCCCCTGTGATATTGCACACAGTAAAGTAAGGCTTTCGCTTTGGGGTTGATCTACAATAAATCCCTTAACTTCACGTTGTGTGATTTGTTAATTCGAAGCCCACCGTTATGGGGTGGTAGGTATTTAATGTCTCCTTTCCATGGTAACTCCCGGTTCTTTTTAGCCAAAGTGTGGGGAAAACGTCCAGCGACCCTCATCGAGTTCTACAAGGAACGAGTACGTGTCTCACCTAACTTTCGAATACTGGACTCTATTACTAATCGACCTATCAGTTTCTATCATATCCCTACGATTGCCTTGTATCCCCGCCCTTATCTAATGTCCCCGTGTTTATAAATTCTAGATTGTGACATAGAACCGTACCCCCCCCCCCTTTGTGTGTACGCGCTATTAAAACCTCCGTTGAATAGGGTGTTGTTTCCGCATAAGTACTGGGACTCCTTCGTTGACCTCTGTAATGGTGTACTGAAACTAGATAGATGAATTTAGCTGTGGTTAGTAAACTTTGGATGTTGCGGACGGGAGTGGAAATGAGAGAAAAAGGAGATGGGAACGGATTGAATGACGAAAAAAAGGGTTTTTTGCAAACTGGGTCGGCACCTCACTGCCCCAAATGAAATGGTCGCTATTCTTCCAAATGCAAAACCCCAAGAACCAATACGTGTCTGGCTTTCCCCGAGGTCTGGTCTAACTTCTTCTTATAGTCGCCCTGACACCTCCGGACCGCTCACGTCAGAGGGAGAGGTAATACACCTGTTGGAATATCCCAAATCACCCCGCCCCGCTTCCTCCGACGGACTACTTTACTGACTGTAAAAGGGGAATTTTCATTGCGTCCCTTGTCATGATGCTAAACGCGTGCATGTTTCAAATAGGTTTGTTCTGGTGAGGCTTTCAACGTCCACTAGCCGCCAGGCCTACTATCCACCTCACGAAGGCTGCTGCAAAGGATCTCGAGGGTTTTCCAGTCGAGTTGCATCAACCTCCGGGTAAACCCCGCTTTAGTATGTGTTCGTCCTCCGATTTTGAACCCTCGTTCATCACGCCGACGTCCCCTCCACGCGATTTTGAAAGACTTGGAGCCCGTTCAATTAAACGCCTTCGCAGCGAACCAAGGCCCAAACATTCCAACTTGACATTAATTTTCATACTGCCTCTCGTGTCCTCTCACCCGACCCGGCTCCGCGAAAAGGGATGACCTTCCGAACTCTTCGTGATTCGCCATACAACGTTGACGCCCCGAAATCGCGTGATGAGGAAAGTAGAAAATCTTCTGAGCTGGGGAAATTGTGTGCTTCCCAAGACAGCTTACGGACAACATACTCCAACGGCGAGTTCTAAACCGAGGCCAAAGGTATTTGGGAATTTGTTAGTGAACATATAAGGTTATACACATACTATTAATTTGATTTTTTTTATTTGTTTTGAGCATGAGTTGGTTGCAGCTAGTCGCTTCCATGTTGATTTGGGGTGCCTCTGCGCGGCTGCCAACTCGGTAGAGTGTACGACTTTTGTCGTCAGACACGGACGTCAAGTGATTTATGGGGGTCCCTTTTCTTCCTTTTTAGGTCGTGCGTCGACACTAACTGCTTACAAATAAGTAGGTCATTGGCCTCGTGCTAAACACAGCCGTTAGGAGCAAGCAAACAGTTCTAAATGTGATATTTATCAGTATCGCAGCCCTGTCCGAGCTGCTGGTTGCAGCCCCATCTTCGTCGTAATTTTAATGTTCTGGAAATATATTATATTCATGCAAGTTCACTCACCCAAAATCGAAATATTACCAGTCCAGTCGGGATATCGACGACATGTACATTAATCCGCGTCCAGGAACTGTAGGTATGAGTAGAAGCCCCTAAGCCGTTAAGGGTTCGTATTAAATTCGAAATCGATTCTCTATGTCACCCGTCTACTCGCCAGTAGAAACTATAACCATATTGGATCTAATTTTTCTAGCTAAAATTTCTACTTTCATACGCCGCCCCGTAGATAGCACATAAATTACCGGATACTAGATTTCGGAATGTTTAAGCGGATCATTTCTTTCAATAGAATATCTCTTCCTCCCTAACCGTAAGTTGATAGCTGACATGCATAGGTATTTGTTGGCCTCCACTGTACCTAGTCTAGATATCTCTCCCTATCGACTATTTTAGAGTATCTAAGTAAGTATTTGCCGAGATCTACCCAAAACCCCCTCCTCCTCCCTAGAACCTTTCATATATTATTTGCCGCGTTCACTTCGATTTTTTCACTAAGTTCTTATATCGTGTAAACCGTTAAAATCCTTCCCGTGCTCGCAAGGAAAACACTGTCTCTTCAATTTCACAATAAATTTAGAACCTTGTCTTAGCCGTTTTCGTCAGATCATTTGATAATTATTATGGCTCTCTATTTTTTTTCCCTCTAATGGCACACGCGTTATTATTAAACATTACTGCAATTGAGTTTCATCGTCTTATATTAGTCTAAACCAATAGACTCCAACCCGTGAATTAAGTATTGTCTAATTATGAGTCTACCCTTTTTTTGGTTGAATCTAATTAAATTTTAAAACACTTCAATTATTTCAATTAATATTAAAACCACAACTTCACTATATTTAAAACTCTATCAGTTTAGTTTACAAATGGCACGCGAAACTGTCGCGACGTATAGTTCTCGAACCGACTCCAACCAAGTTAAAAACGAAAAAAGCCCCGATTTCCTCCAAACAACGCTATTTAATAATGTCTTTTCGAATAAATCGACTTAAAATTTGTGCGACTTTCGCCTTTATGAATTCGAGGTTTCACTTCCCCTTAAGTTTAGAATTGCATAACCCCGTTTCAGGATTTCTGGATCCCGCCTGCCGAGTTGAGGTAAACACCTACCACTCTGCCGAGGCGGGTACAGGCGTGTACTCGGTGACCTGACTTTCGGGCGCCCTCCCGTAAATGATTTTCGGCGATGTAGATTATTGCGCAAAATTATTTGATTATTTTTCCTCTTACACGTGTTGTGTCTGTAATATTGGTTGATTTCCGGCCTATAGACTAGGTGTAGCTCATTTCTATATCGTTGTTTTTGAAATCTTTCCGAGAAATTCGCTATTGATATCGATAATATAATCGATAAATTATCCCAACTACCGGAAGTTTTTCACCCATTATGTCCAGCGCTTGCGCATATAGTATCCTTCCTTGTGTGCTGCCTTCTAGCATTTGATTGGTGTCTACACGATCCGTGGGTGATCCCAGGACACATATACCTTCCTCTCGGTGATGACATACGTAGGCATTCGTTCCAAAATTTGATTCGACACGTTTTTGTAATTTCGCCTACCTGTTTGACTCTTTTCGTGATATCCGCCGCATCTCTTCTGGTAATCTTTCGTAACCCATCGCTATCCACTACCCAAGTCGTTGAAACCTCTTCCATCATGAGCTAAACTACCTTTCGGGTTTCTTTTCGATTCCTGGTCCTTTCTTTTCGGTGATCTACGCCCAGTACATCCCTGTTTTTACAGTTTTTTTGCGTCTAGTTTTAGCCCAACCCATATACTCTTTCTCGCTTCATCTAGGAATTTCAATATATTATCCTCGTAACTTTGTTTACGCGCAAAAAAGGTCATAAAATTTTGATCGTTAATCAAAGACTTCGTGACCCATTAACTTTTATGTCTTTTCTTAATTACCCAACTTGCATCTCCCCCGTGTTAATTTAATTAGGCAATTTCGGCCAAACGACCTATCTTAAGTTAAAATTCGTGTCCAATGTGGCCACTTGAAAAAGCACTCAGAATTCCAGCGAACGAAAACAATTCTCTCTAACAGGATCAACTCGTAATATGTCTTCCGGACCAAAACATCCTAAAACACCCTCTTCTTTCACCAAACCGTCCCCCCCTTTTTTCGTTATCGATGGTTGGGTATCGCTTCGTTTCTGCCTTAGAATGCAAATTTATCGTCTATCCCCAAGTGCCTTTGCACGTGTTGTGGGACCGGATCCCAAGGTTAACCCAACAGTAAATCAATCTCGAGTGTATCGTGTCTTAGACCGCCCTTAATCTCCGTGATTGGCGAAAAATTATTTAATTGATTTTGGGAATGATCTGATTCGTTGAGTCCCATGACGCCCCTTTTCAATTATTACGTGGTTAACACCTATTACCGACGTAGGTTTCTACAATAAAGCTTCTAGTATGTCCCAAAGATGTCCGTAGTCTGTTCGTTTCTCCCTATTCTCTGAACGTATTTTAATTTAAAAAAAAAAAAATTCTTTACGTCCTTTTACCCCAAACAGGTCCATTACATGTTCTGTTACTCATATAAATTTTTACTAGTTGGAGTTCCATAGTTCGAAAGTATACAGAATTTTTAATGCCAACTATGAATGTATCACTTTTTGTGGCTGGTTTTCATCAGCTTTTCAGGTGGATTCAACAATTACATATCATTTATTTTTTGGAATAACTTTATTGAACCCAGGACCCTTGCCTTGCCGGGGCACCGCTCTACCACTGAACTAACGGGACCCTAACTAGCTAATGAACCTAATGGAACCAGGGTCCAGGGTCCCGGCAAGGCAAGGGTCCTGGGTTGGAGTCCTAGATGTGACCGTATCCTTTTCTGATTTTTCTGTTTCAGATTTTCGTTTTGAAATCGCTAATATTGTCTTCAATAATTAAAAATTACATATCGTTTGATTTTAACAGACCAAGAAAAGATATTTTCTACCTTGTATGGAAAGCCTGACCTACCTTGCATGAAAACTTGTTTATAAAGTAAATTATTTTTGTGTGTTTTATAATCAATTATTATTTATATGCCCAGAACTCCAACGGTCACTAATGTTGGTCATTGTCATAAAGTATTACAGTGTTTTATATTTTGCATTTGTATTTTAGGGCGGACCGTACAAGCTAATTAAATAGGATGTTGTCTCGAGGCCGTATATCGACTTGCCGATCTGGCATGCATAATTATTATGTCATCATTTTACCCTATTTGAAACACACACCACAATTAATTGTAATTACGTTAATAGGTTTAATTTACCCACTGAGGATCGGTGATTCATAATTAATGGTTTGACTACGGTCATGACCTATGTATTATTTATTTTTAGAATTCACACTGCGTTACAACCCTTGGGCCAAGAGATGTATTTACAAATTTGGTGACAACAAAATCGTTTCATCACTAACTATGGCGGGACCTCAGTATGGGAGTCTTTTTAAAACGTTTTCGGGTTAATATAATATATTCTATACTTACAGACGACATCCATCCGGCCCTCTCCGTTGACGGAGGTGAAGGAAGGCGCTTCAGCCGACACCTCGCACCGGTAGACCCCACTGGCAGCCGGATTGGCCCCGCGCAAGATTACCGTCTGGGCATCAGACCGCTGCTGCTGTAAATAATTACACTGTCATCATCGCCCTTATACTTTAAAACGTAAAGTTGGATAAACACACACTCGTAGCATAGACACAACAATGGGGTATTTTCACTAATTGGAGATACCGTCAAAAATTCCACGAATATTTAAAATTTATTTTGATCAGATCATGATTGAAATAACTTATTATAATAACTTTTGAAGGTTACACTTATCAATGTAATACGTTATCGAAGAAGATGATAATTCTAATAGATCTCAACTAGGAATCGAACCTAGGACCTCTGTCTTAACGCGACAACGTCTCTAACCACTAATATTTGGGACCTAATTATTTGACGTCATTATCGATCTCATTTTTTTAGATTTATCAGTATTATCTTCTTCTTATTGTATGTAATATCTGTTCTACTTTCTATATAAATATATATTTTTTCATTATTGTATTTAACTTTATTTTGCAAACTATGAAATACATCTTTAAAAACAAAAGAAATTTGAAATAAATGAAAACAGAATCAACATTAGAAATAATAATGTATTTTATACTCCCCAAACGCAAAACAAAAAACAAATGCAAACACACTGCAGTTTCATTGGACCTCGTACCTTCGACCTCGTACCTCGATACAACAGTTGAAACTTTTTAAATTTAATTTGTATCAATTTATGTTTCTCATAAAATATTCATCATATATTACACTAAACAACTATAACTTCACAATACACTATTGTAAACACTTTTTATAGAAACCGCTTAGACAAAATGTAATCTTGTTTTTGTTTTATATGCCCACAGTTTGTTTATTTCTAGGTACAATAATATAATAACTTAAATATATTACCCACGCACAGGCTGCGTCTTAGTGGGTTCCTACACACGTTTTCCGGATGACGTCACTAACGCCCTCATCACGAAAAAATCGTTTTGGCAGAAAAACAAAAATGAATATTTTAAATCCTTATAGAAAATTAATCCGTCAACATGAAAAATTCCGTTATTATTATAATTGTTTTTGTAAGTTTTTTTAAGCAGAAAAAACAACAAAAAAAACATTATGTGTACACAATTGTGATGAAAATTAAACAGACGAAGGTGATCCAACTCTTAGTTGTAAAAACTATATAATCTCTATTACTTTGATTTCTAAAAATAGTAAGCTTTGGGTTAAGTGGTAATTATTTGAAAATATTTTTCGAGGAAAACACATTATAAAAAAATATAAAACAAATCACCTTTATAGATTGGAATAGATCTCATATAATTACTGATAGTGTGGTTTACCCTCACTGTTGTGCTGTAAAAAATGTTTTTGTCATGGATCGATGATAATTTCCACAAATTTTCATGTCTTCTGGTATGAAATGGCACAGTTGATATTTGTATGCATATACATTATTTGTATGTAAGTATATTATTTGCATGTACACTATACACCTTTGTATGAGAATAGATTAACCTTTATGGAAATGCATTCAGGGATCAAATCCACAGCTGTAAATTTATGTCAATGTGTATTTTGTAATGCCAAACAATTTTATCGAATTCCTTATATGCATAAAGATGTCTGAAGGGTAGTTTTGTTTTTAACATTCAATAAGTAACAGCGAGTCTCTGAAAGTTGAATATTTCATTAGGAGTACCACAAGGGTCTGTTCTCGGACCTATTCTTTTACAAAATATATTTACGATGTAGTAAAATAATTGTAGTATTTTAAGATATAACATAAGGAGAAGATTATTATTTCCCATAATGAATCAATTAAGTGATGAACTAAAAAATATATCAATCTGGTTGAAAAAAAAAACTTAGACGACCATCAATAACACGTAAAAGGTTATTGAAACGAAAACATAAATAGTAATGAAGCTTTCTTATAAGTTATGTACAGAGCGTCCGGGGGTAAAGTACACAAACTTCGGGAGATGATTCTATATGATGGTAAAAGTACAAAAAGATAAATAACTTTTTTTTCGAAATTACGTTTTTTTTTTCCACATATACATATTTTTCCATGGAAGAATATTATTTTCTCCATAGAAACAATTCAACTTTTATACCTTAAATGAAAACTTAAAAAGTTGAAATTTTGAAAAAAGTTAGAATCCTTTTTTACTTGTGCTATCATGTAGAATCACCTCCCGAAGTTTGTGCTCTTAATCCCAGAACACCCTGTAAAGCAATTTGAAATTCTTCAATAAAATCATGGTGTGGGTACTTTGGTGCTCGTAAAAACAATCCACTCTAGTCGGGAGTATAAAATAATATATAACTTACGTCAACTTTAGCCCCGTCCAGCCTGTAGGTGTGTTGCCTCGGGTTGGCCTTGGGCACGTATCTATAGAACTCTTCATGGTCCTTGTACCAGGACACGGAGTAGAGGCTATCGTGGTCCAGTCGGAACAGGCAGCGTAGCTCGGCCGGATCGCCCTGCAGCACGAGGGGGGGGATCATGACGCCTTCCATGGTGAGGCAGGTTACTCCTAGAAATTATGTGCTCCTGATTCTTTCGCTAGTTTTTTTCGAAACATTTTAATTGTAATATTTAATTCATCACAGTTCTGCTTGGATTAAGTTTATTCAATCGTTTACTTCTGCAAATTTTCGCTTCTGATAAATTTTCCAGTTTTTTTCTAATTTTATTTTTTATTTTATTTTATATTATTGAAACAAACAGTACATAATTTACAGAGATGAAACAATATACAGGAATAAGATACTTCATGTTGTGTACCTATGATATGTTTCCTTGTAATGTCTGCTAAGTGGTATGTTTATTCCTTAATTACCAGGTGACTTGTGTAGTTTATAGGTGTGTGTGTGACGTGTGTAATGTGTGTGTGAGTGTTTGTGTGTGTGTGTGTCTGTATGTATGCGCATTGAATTTTTTAAATTATTGACATGATGCCACGTTTGAATTTGGGCAGTGAATCCGAAAAAATGTCAATGTTAGAGTTAATACAAATATTATTTAGAGTATGAAGAGCTCGGTTAATTGTCGAATTGGATGCTGCATTTGTTTTATAATTTAGCGTGTGGAATAGCACTGTATGTCGTGTACGTCTCAAAGGTATGTTAAAGTTAATAAGGGACAAAAGTTCAGAACAGTCAATCTCATTGTTTAAAATTCTGTGTATAAATATTGAGTCAGCTACTGCTCGTCTTCGCTGCAAAGTTTCAAATGTACACTCAAAATTGTTGTTGAATCTGTGGGTAATATATTTTATAAATTTGTTTTGGATTCGTTCTATACTATCTATGTAAAGTTTATATTGCGGATTCCAAATAGGCGATGCATATTCCAGTGTACTTCTGACTAATGTGAAATATAATATTACAATTGTACGTGGATTACTGAATATTTTACTTACACGTAGCACGAAACCAAGCATTTTATATGACCTATTAACGATTGAGTCAATGTGCTTATTAAATATAAGTTTGCTATCAAGGTAAACGCCGAGGTCTTTACATTCCGTTTTAGAGATGACAGGTTCATTGTTGAGTGAATATGAGTACTTAATTACGAGTTTATTTCTGGTGAATGTCATAGTGTGACATTTAGAAACGTTTATATCTAGACAGTTAACTTTACAATACTTGCAAAGCCTATCTAGGTCACTCTGTAACGCTTCGCAGTCAGAAAGAGAACGAATAACTTTGAATATTTTCATGTCATCGGCATAAAGTACATATTTGGAATTTTGAAAACATGATCCAATGTCATTTATATAAATGTTGAACATTAGCGGACCTAGGTGGGACCCTTGGGGGACACCAGATTTTACCTCGATAGATTTTGAGAAGACGCCGTTGATTAAGATTACTTGATTACGGTTACTAATGTAAGATTTGATCCATCTAAATAGGTCACCGTGTATACCAAATAAGGCAAGCTTTTTCAAAAGAATTGAGTGTATTACGCGATCGAAAGCCTTAGAAAAGTCTGTATACATAGTATCAACCTGCTCTTTGTCATCCATCTTGCTATGCAAGAAGTTAATGAAAAGGGTCAGGTTGGATGTCGTAGACCGACCTCTCATGAATCCGTGCTGATTCGGTGTAATTATTGTGGAAATAGCCGAGTATAATTGATCAAAAACAATTTTTTCTAAAACTTTGCTTAAAATAGGAAGTTGGGAAATTGGACGGTAGTTTTTAACGTCATGCTTATCACCGGTTTTATAGATGGGTGTGATAACTGCTGATTTCCACTTGAGGGGAAACGTTCCTTCTGTCAATGATTTTTTATAGATGGCGCAAACCGGAAGACAGATATATTTACTACAGTTGCATATAAAAACTCCGGGTAGCCTATCAATTCCTGGTCCTTTTTTAATATCTATGTTTGAAAGGTATTTCAAGGTGATTTCTTCATTTATTTTAATTGAGGATATTAATGTGTTGTTCAGAGGATCTTCCTTATTATTAACATTGAGTGTTGGAAATTCATTTCTAAATACCGTTGAGAAGTAATCAGCGAATAAGTCTGTAACTTCTTTGCTATCGTGTGCCGTTGTCGAATGATAGGTCATATGTTCTGGTATAGTGGGAGATTTTCTTTGCGTCTTAACATAATTCCATATTTTTTTAACATTATTTTGTATATCTGATTCCAATCGAGCAATGTAGGCGTTATGAGTATGACTAGAAATTTTCTTTTGTCTTTTGCGAAGTATTGAGAAAGATAGGTAATCTAGAGGATTCTTGTAACGTTTCCAGGCACGAAAAAACTTTAATTTTTCTTTAGTTATGTTAATTAAAGCCGCCGAATACCATGTTGGGAATTTGGTTGATTTGATTACTTTTTTTGGAACCAGATCATCTATCAGGGCATCAATAATACCATAAAAATGATGCACTGCAGCATCTACGTCCTGTGCATTAACGACAGAGGACCAATCACTGTTTCTGAGAGCATCATTAACTACCTCGTAGTTAACTTTATTTAACATTTTGACTATCTGGGGTTTTAGGGTGGTAGCAGGGAGAGGAATATTTAGTTCAACTATAATAGATTTATGATGTGCATCTTCGATTACTAGTGGCGAGTCAGCCGCGGAGACAATGACTGCAGTGTTACAAAGCACGAGATCTAAAATTCGTCCGTGAGTATTATAAATTTAATAGTATAAATGTATCCATATTTATATTTTAAACCGTCGCTATTGGAATAATTATTGCACGGTGCGAAATCACAATTTTCTCCATGGTGAAGTAGATTTTCTTGGAAATTATTATTATATTTTTCTATTTATTTTTTTCAATGAATTTACTTTTTTCATGAAGGACTCGGAGGTCACGTGTGAAAAGTCACTTTTGTCACTTTTTCATACAAAACTTAGAAGTTAACAATTATAAAATATAGGCCATTAAATGATTAAATTTTTCGTGGTGTTAGAAGGTAAGTTTGGATTTTTTGAGAGTTTATAGTAATTTCTAAAACAATAACCTTGCCAAACCTATTATTTCAATATAGTGGAATAAAAAAATAAAACATCGTGAAAAATGCGGTTTTTTTGGTTCTCAATTTTTAATTTACATACGACAAATTTGTAATCCTAAGAAAATCGGTAATTTGTAAGATAAATTTAAGCCCATCAAAATACTTTTTTAAATAATTTATATTTTTAATTACATATTTCATTATATTTATGAAGAATGTAGGGAAAATTTTATATCATTAACAATTATTATTATTATTAAAAACAAAAATAAAAAAGCTGAAACATATCCGTCTAAAATATTTTGTACAGCTTTTGATCAAAAAAAATATTTGTCAGTTTGGTATTTTGACCTCAAATACAAATTGTAGTTATTTATGAAAAAGCCCGCGCAGCCGTTCCACTTAACGTCCGGAGTGAAAAAATAAAATTGCTTTTATTATACGCGTGTAGATTTAACAAAAATAAAATATGTAATACATTTGTACTACGTTTTTCGCCCTTGTGCGTAATCACCATTTTGAATTAAAGCATTTATTGAAATTGGTTTAGTTGTGTTTAGTGCCCATAATTGAATACCCAGGTACTCCCGATCTGCCATGCCATCGGATTATGCCATGTTTCACTGCCTACTGGCAGTTTAAATTCGTGTCGTAAGTATATATGTTTAGATTTTTTTTAAACCCTAATACAACGAATCTGTTTACTAAAGAAATTATAATTGATTCCAGCTGGCAACTTCAGTGGTATCCAAAATAGATCCGACTAACTGGCAACCGGATTATCTACCTAGCTAATTAATATATGGTTGGAATCTTCAATTTTTTTAATAATAATGCAATACGACATAAAATATTTGCCTTAAAATGCCCTTTTGAACCACCCTTTCATCCCCTTTATCAATTTTTCTTTTTCAAAAACCTCAATTTTTGAGGTGTGTGTAATTGAATCGTGTGGTTTAAAAGCCATCGAATTGAATATAAAAAATAAAACTATAATTATTTTTAATGACAAACCAATGTTTAGTAAACAAGGTTTATAATGTATAGCACAAAAGAGAACTAATTATTATAAAATAAATGTAATCTGTAAATACTTTCACATATGTTCTTTAATCAACTTAAAACAGATTGTGAAACAATCCAGGAAAAGTTTATCACTTTCCATACTCGTTATTACACATTACAATGGTTAAATACCACTATTAGCGATTAGCCAGCACGCTGTGGAACAAAATAATTTCCGTGGAGATTGGAGTAAAGCTCACAGTATGATAAACACGCGTATTCGAGTGTAATATAATATTTCAACATCACGACTTTCATGAAATAGCTCCTTCGTAAGTCTAGCTTTATATTTCACGGTTGTTTAATATTGCTTTGTGAAAGCTGCAAAGCAGAACTAAGTTGTAATCGTGATCTTAAATATAAAGCAGCAACTCTGCTGGTGCATATTATATACATATATGTCTAATTTAAAAATAAAATATTTTTTTTTAGAATTTATCAACAAGACGTCAATTTGTTTATTGAATATTTTTCAAATGTTAATTAAGAAAATGAATTCCAAAAAAGTATTGCAGCCCGGGATTGGAATACAGGGATTTTCTAACACTGATAATTTAAAAATGAATCTATATTTATTTATTTATTCATTTTCGGGAAATCGAAAGTTTACATTTAATCAGTTTGTACATAAGTATTATATGTATAGGAAAATAAAACCAATGATGGATTTCCTCCTTGTGACATTACCTCTACTGAGACAGCATAATTCGGAATAAGTAAATTAAATTTGTGAGAAGGGAATATGAATTAAAAAATTACTACCAAACAAAAGATTATATAAAACGAAAAATTTATAAAACAAAACATTTATAGCCATGGAGAGAGGTAATAGATATAAATCAAATCATAATAAAGATATAACAGAGATAACAACACACATAAAATCAAAATTAAGATGTTTAAAGCCTTGGATTACCAAAGGACTTATTATATCTATCAGAAATAAAGAAAAACTTTACAAAATAAATTTAAAAAATCCCCAAGATGAAAAAGCATATATTTTCTATAAAAAATATAAAAATAAATTAACATCTTATATTAAAAAAAGTAAAGAAGAGTATTTTAAAAATAAAATATTATCTTCAGAAAATAACCATAAACAAATGTGGAAAACTGTTAATTTCGCCACAGAAAATACAAAAAAAACACAAAACATTAAGTACATTGAACATGATAAAAAAATTATAGATGCCAATATACAGCATAAACCATGTGCAAACATATTTAATTCCTTCTTTGCAAATGTTGGGAAAAATCTTGCGAAAAATATCCATAAGCCTTCAAACCAAGAAAACCATAAAAATAAAAATATACAGAAACGTAATATATTTTCAATGTTTGAAACAACAACAGAATGTGAAATCTCGAAAATAATAGAAAATATGAAAGGAGGTTCGTCTCCCGGTTTTGATTCTATTACGACACACATGTTAAAAACTATGAAACCTCACTTAATAAAACCTATCACTCATATTATATGTATATATATATAATAATATTTTTTATCTTTTTCACAATTTCATTTAGTGTAATGAAATATTTTATGTATCAAAAAATATGTAAACACTAATTCATGTATCAAATACGTCTGTCTCGACACAGGTTTATCCTAGTGAGACAGACATCGAAAAAAAAAACCTGTAAAAAAACTTTATATTGATAATAAAAAAAAAAAAAAATAAAAAAAATAAACTTAAGTTTAACAAATGGAATTTTTCCAATGAACTACAAAACCAAAATAATCTCACCTATTTACATATCTGGAGATCCACATCAAGCAACGAATTATCGCCCTATATGTCTAATTTCTAATATAGGAGGGATCTTTGAAAAAATAGTAAAAAAACAATTGATAAATTTTCTAGATAATAATAAAATATTACACAAAAACCAGTTTGGCTTTATAAAATCACTAAGCACACAAGATGCTATTGCTAACGTAACTTCATACATTCACGAATCATTAGATAAAGGTAAAAAATGTGCGGGTATATTTATTGACCTTAGAAAGGCATTCGATAGCATATCCCATGAGATGCTATTAAAAAAATTGAATAATATCGGCATAAAAGGCAACGCGATTAAATGGATCACCGACTACTTAAAAAACCGTCCTCAAGTGGTAAAAATCAATCGTGTTAAAAGTGATCAAGAGATTACAAGCTTTGGAATCCCCCAAGGTATAGTGCTTGGACCAATTCTTTTTACTATGTATGTAAACGATATTTTTTTTCAACCTTTACATGGTCAAATTACGTCATACGCCGATGATACAGTATTAATAAGTGATAAGACTTGGGAAAAAGTAGAATTAAAGGCCACAGAAGACATCAACACGCTCAAGAATTTTTTCGACACTAATTTACTGTCACTTAATAATGAAAAGACATTTGTAATTCCATTTGCAATCCATACAAATGATACTCCTAAAAATTTTAACATTGTCATACATAATAATACTAAAATTCACAGCCAAAACTATTGCAAATCAAACTGTACAGTACTAAAAACAACAAATAAAATTAAATATCTAGGAGTAATTATTGATAAAAATCTGAAATGGAAGGAACAAATATGTCAAGTAGTAAACAAAATTAGAAAATTAATATATATATATTTTTAAGAATTAGAAACTTTCTGTCGATAAAAAACCTATATTTAATTTACTATGCCTTAGTTCAATCCACTTTACAATACGCTATTATTAGTTGGGGATCCGCGTATAAATGTAACCTTCTTCTAATTGAAATTATACAAAGAACAATTATTAAAATTATATTAAAAAAATCCTTTGACTACCCAACAGAACGCCTGTTTGAAGAATTTCAAGTACCTACATTTAAAGACCTATATATTAAAAACTCTTTAATCCAAATTATAAAAGAAAAAGATAAATATCAATTTTTAAATGAAAACAGAACGCGACTTAGACATGTTTTTCTATGCCCAAAACTAAATACGTCTTTTGCACAACATCATTATACTTACCAGGGAAGAACTTTTTTCAATCATCTACCAGAAGAAATCAGAAGCATTAATGATAAAACCCGAATACTGCTCTCTGTCAAGAGACACTTTAAAAATATTCTAAAAAAAAAACTACTGTCACTTAATTAATCTCACAAATATCCTTAGTTTTCCATAACTTCCTTTCTTTTTTAAAATTTATTATATTAATATATTATCCTTCACTACTATCAAAAAAAAAATACTACAGCAAACATACATTTATGTACAATGAATTATTTAAGTACTAACTAACAACAACATTTATGTAGACTCCCCTTCCATACACAAGCAAATGTTTTCAATGGAAGAGTAGTAAAAAGACCCAAGATGTAAAATGAATTATGTACCATGTAAACATATTATTAAAAATAAAAAATAATTACAAAAAAAATAAATAAATAAATAAACAATAGAGACATAAAAATTATTCACAAACTATCAGAGAAATATTCTTTTATCGACCTCTTGTATTTGATAAGTTCGCAAGTGAAAATATCAACCTTGGATAATACGCTATTGTAATTATTGCATAGTCTGTTCAGGCAAGAATTTTGCTTAGAATATTAAAATCATGTGATGACATGTTAAATCCATGACATATTATTATGTTTTGGCTATTATGCTTTAACAAAGCATTATAGCCAAACTTTATATTTATTATGCTTTAACAAAGGAAAATAATTGTGCTGGTTGTTACGTAATTGCTAAACCAACTGATTAAGTTAATCCATGAACTGTATGTACACAAATTACTTGAAATAGAACATCGTTAAAGGTGATTTGCTCACCTCGGAAGAGAACCGATTAACGTGTGCTCAAAAAAATCAACACGGTTAAAGTTATGATTGCGTAGATCGACCGAACTAACTCACGGTAAGTAATATAATATTTCCTGAAGTATTGTATTCTGCGAACGATGTGTGAAGTTTACAAATTGGTAGTGCTCCTAAGACCCGGTTCTGGTACATTTTAAAATATACTAAATCACACTAAACCAGTTTTATAATTAATTTTTTTTGAAAAAAATTAGGAGTACATTGCTCATGTTTTCATTTAAACGTTTAACCACGGATTCCAAAAAATATATTTTATAATTTATTTTGACTATTTAGTGTGCCATTTACATACATGAAAGGTACTGATTGACATAATATGGAAATAATAATATATTAATCTTATTAATTTATAAGTTAACAGGAAAAAAATAATACAGATTAGTACAAAGTTATTATAAGAAATAAAGAAGAAACAAAAATAGAATCCTGTTTTGCACATAGAGCTACAAATAGAGGCGCTACTGCGTTCTGATTTCTCGTCGAAACTTGTAGACCGGATTCGGTAGTGTTAGTTAGAGCGTTGGGAGAGTTGGAGGTCAGTTGGAGGTTGTTGTGTTCCCACAAACAGTTCTCCAACTCGTCGTGGAAGGAGATTATGAAGAATAAGTTCTTTGTGTTAAATCAGGGATTTATTATATACTTCGCGTATTACAAAGGTGACTCGATAGTCGACCTAACTAGGAGCTGGCTAAATGAGATCTGAAAACACCATGTTTGTCTGGGAGCATTCTAACTGGCCCTGGCAACTAATGGCTACTAGATGCCATCTTGCGGACTTCCAAGCAAGCCTGTGAGTACCCTCTATGAGTGCATCTGTGAAGCTCTTAGCTAACTCACTTCCCGACAAAGGTAAAAAAGCAACATTTAGTTAATACAGGATTATATTTCGATAGAGGCATGTTAAAAACATCCCCTAACATAGCATACAAGTCACGATTGTTATAATTGAGTTATAATGGTTACCATGATACATACTATGGAACCTTAATGTAATGGTAGGAACATGAAACTGAATTAAAATTAATATATCAGGGCTATCCAACTGATAATTTACAATTTTATATATACAAATAAAGGGTCAAAAAGTTGTCTTAACTTCAGTAATTTCAATTTGAAAAACTCATAATCTAATGATTCTAAAGGAATTGGAAGTCTAAAATTTGACACACCTCAAAATTTTGCGTTAGACTTTTTCAATGCTATTTATTCATACGATTATTAAAGACAGGTGAATAATATTAAAAAAACTATTCTAGTCATATTTGATTATTCATTTTAAAAGGAAATACGTTGATTACAAATTTCATCAAAAGCATTAAACCCTTGGACAATTCTGGGATATACTCTACACAGACAAGAAACAAACGTATAATATTTTTGGGAGATATATCCCAGCCTGACGCGGTCTCATAAAAGTTATGCTATCTCATTTTGTATTATGGTGAGATATATGATTTAAACGGTTTTAGAAAGAAAAAAAGGTAAGGCTCTCGACCAGCAAAAACAAAGTTCGAGAGTTCAAATCCCGGAGTGCGCAAATAAACTTTATTTGATTCATTTGTGTTATTTCATAATTTATTCATTCAAAATAATATATATTATATTTGCGGCATATTCCAGAGTGGAAGTTACTCTTAGTATCGCCCAGGTGAGACACCATCATTGAGATTTGAAACGTTGCTTGAAATGGTTTTAGCCGTTTCTGGTGACCAGATCTGAATATCCTGGTACTTCCTCATTTCCTTCCCCTCCCCACTAACTTCAGCCTCAAAACATACCCCAATTAGGAATGCCGTAGTATTGGCTCCAGACAGTTGTGAGCAGTAGGGACTGTTGTGCGGAATTCACATAAAATTAAAAAAATGGTTAAATACACAATCTTACCAAGAGCCAAATTAGAGTATTTGACAACAAGATATATTGATAATATCACTCAAACGAATCTTTCTCAATGAAAGTTGTCAATTAATATATTTATCAGGATGAGCACGCTCATTTATCGGCAATTGCATGGTTAGTAAAATGTTCCCAACAACCATTTAGTCAATTTGACAGCTAGTATAATTGAAGATATGAGAAAAATAAATATTGATAGAAATTTATGACTTAATTAAGTAATGTGAGTATTTTTGACGAAAATAACGCTCTTGGCTTTACTTAATATAACATCAAAGCAGTAATTAAAATGCCTTTTGATGATAGTAAACGTTTAGTGTTTATTAAGTATCATATCTTACGCTTAGCCAATTAACCTAATTTCTTCACTAATAATTAAGAGGAACGGCTTTGCGGCCTTTTCCATACGAAACTTATATTTCGTTTTGAAACCAAAATACTTGACCAAACTGAATAATTATTTTTTTAAACAAAAGGTATAACAAATATCTACTACAAATTATAATACAGGCCATTTTGTAGGCAAATTAGACATTTTTTGTGAAGTAATAATGAATAGTAATTACTATTAAAAATTGTCTGAGCTAACCTGCTTTTAAATATAATTAAAAATATAGCATTGTTAAAATTTATTTTTGTGTCGAAATTTTAAATTTATTTAGGACCAATTTGTGTTCCAATGTAAATTGGTCATTTACAATTTAAATTTCAGATAATCAAAATACTTTTTTAGATTTTATTTTTTAAATTTCATTATATATTTACAGTAAAAGCAAAATATTTTTAAAATTATCATTAACTCCCAAATAATTACAAAAGTTACTACTAAAATGGTGAAAAATCTATTTCTTTGATTTTATAATTTAAAACACAAAAAATAAAGTAGCATGTATCTGCACAAGATAGTTACTAAACCTTTTTATTGTTATTATACAATAATTATTCAGATTTGTTAAGTATTTTGGCCTCAAATTAATATTTAAGTTTTGTAAGAGAACGACCGTGCAGTTGTCTGCTTAAGACAAACAGATGATCCCAAGTGTGAACCAAAACGTTTCTTAATATGGATGATAAAATTCTTCGATTATTCATAAATAGATCAGTCCCAGTCTCAGGCGTTGCCCGGGCATTACGCGGAGTTTTTCGAAATTCAATGTATATAGTGATCTTTGTAATGTAAAGGAAAGCTAAACAAGTTGATTTACTTTTTCAAAAAAGGAAGAAATATACTAAACATAATTGAAATAAAGAATATATACCTCGCAATAGCACAATCCATAATGGAATACGGCATTATTACCTGGGGCTATGCCAGTAAAAAATACATAGAAACACTGTATAAAGCTCAGAAAACCTTAATAAAAGTAATACTTAAAGTACCAATACTAACACCCACTTCAACCATATTCAAAAAAATCCCAGTGTTGAAGATTCAAAAATTATATTCAAAACAAATACTTACTTTCCTTTACAAGAACCTAAAGACATTTAAAACTTCACAAACTTCTCGCAATACCAGAACAAGACATGCACACCCACTACTAATACCAAAAACCAACACATCCTTTGGACAAAAACACTACAGATTCCAGGCTATAAAACTATACAATTCACTTCCAACACAATATAAAACATCTAATCTTACATAATACAAAAAACACACATGGAACTGGCTATAATCCTTTTAATATTTAATTTTTTCTATTTCACTTTTTTTTTTTATAACTATGGAAAAATCGATTTTATATTTTAATTTTTATTGTTTCTTTGTGTAACTAACTCCACTGTATTGTTTTAGTATTATATAACTTTACAATTGAAAAAGTCCCCCACAACACACGTGAACTCCTAGCGTGGAGGACAATATACTATACCTTTATAATACAAATATATTTAAGAATAAATAAAAAAATGTGCAAAATTTCATCATTCAAAAAAATTGCAGATTTGTATAAAAATCGAAGCCAATCATGTCCGCCACAGACACTCTTCTTTATATAAGTAAATAGATTGGAACAAATTAAACCATGAAGGAAGGAATGGTCAAAAACGAGAATGATTGGCGTCGGTAAGTAAGTAGTAGATATAAGAACGTGTGCCAGTACAGTATTAGCGAACGTCTCGTTTAGTCTAAATTTTCTCTTCATGCCTCTACGGGGACACGGCGTGGCATATGAGATTGAAAATATAGCCTTTTCTCCGGGGACTAAGCAGGAAACTCAAGATTTCCCTACACGCCCCTATTCCAAAACCTTCTTTCGAGTCCTTTTTTCCGAAACCTTTGTGCGCTTTATACCCATTATTTATACGACCACAACAAATATAGAATCATCCACCGGAATTTTATTTGTTCTTTAAACATTATGTAAAGGTACATTTTTATAAAATTTAAGGTGGAAAGAAATGAAAAATAGTAGAGGAGGAATGGAGGTTGGGAAGTTCCCGGATATTCTGATCTAGTTACATTAACATTACTCATCAACTCACACCCGTTTATCTAGTAGGTGAACCCAGTAGCTTATACAACACCTCTACATAATTTACTTTGATTAAATCTAACCCCCTTTACCCATCACACCCTTACACAGTACATTCTAGGTTAGTTTGGAATATAATACTTAAAAGGAAACCATTGTTTTGCTGTAAATTTATGGTTTCTTTCGTGGGTTTTAGTATAAACCGGTCTTCAAATAAAATAACAATAAAAATAGAATAAAGACTAGTATTGTTCGCCGGGTTAAAGGATATTACCACCATCCCATGGGGCTCATTATGCCGCCGAATTCCGAAATTCTACCGATTTCTAACATATTTCTCTCTAACATATTCAAGTTTTTAGGTAAATGTTGTTATTGAAGATAATATCTATTCATGAAATTGAATATATGGAATTAATTTGATGGGAAAAAAATCGCAAAGTATGAAAATGTTTGAAATAAATTTTGTTACGTTATTTAGCATGTTTTAGGTATGCAAAAATTACAGTGTATCTTTAAATGCAACTTACGCATTTATCGTGAGGTTTTTGCACTATTTTAAACGAGCCTTTATTAAATATTTTCACTTAATTATTTTTTTTATGATGTTGGCGCCCTCCCTCTAATATTCATATTCACATATCTCTCCTTCAAACCTTATTTTTCTTTTTGAACGCTTACTTAAATGTCTATAGCATATCGAATAAACTGGGTGAGCCAAATCAAATATAATAATAGTATTTTTTGTATTTCTTGGGCATTAACTATGTAACAATATCAGGACAATAGCTTCGACAAAGAAAAAACTAAATTTGAACAATTAAATGTAAAAACTAATTTCAATTTGTGCGCTTTAGAAATCAACAAAAAAGTTTATTAAAAAATGAATTTAGTTAACAAAATAAAAGCATCCTGTAAGTCACCTTTATTGATAATGTTTCCCTGTTTTGTTTACACCTCCCACCTTTTTCGCCCCCTTCTCCCACCCCAAATCAACTCACCCACCTTATAAAATCTAATCTCTCTTTACTTGTATAATTTTTTAGTTAGTTTTAAGATTGCTAGTTAATGACACGGTTGTGTTGAAACCGGTAGCAAAGTAAACAAGATTTATGTAGCAAATGTACATCGCAAAATAAAACAAAAATAATAATGGTAAATCACACTCTTATAAATCCGATTAGATATATAAATCACAAGGCTTAAATTACCAATAAAAATATAGGTTTGAATTTTACATTGATTTAACAAAATTGCTTCTATTTTTTAAACTAAAGCCTGCTTTTAGCAGTTTTTAATGAGATAACGTTAAGTTGAGGAGAAAGAATTTTTATCGAAGGATTTGTCAATAACTTTTCCAGTATGGATATTTGAATGCCTAACCACCTGATGTAGGTACGTCAGTCGTTGGTGTGCTTCTTGCTGTTACATCATAATAAATTTCACTACCAAAAGAAAAAAAAAAACAATAAACAAGTCATTTTCCAGCACACCTTGCGTAGAAAAAATCATGAACAAAATTTTTATACCATTTTTATTGCCGAAAATTTCTTGGAATGCTCCGTCCATCGAAGGCGCGGTCTGTCATTATTATAATTAGGGAGAAGCCTGTATACTGTATAGGCGAAGATATAGGTATAGTTAGTGTGTAGTGTGTATACTAGGTGTTTGGCGTTCGGGGTGTAGGTACTCCAGTAAAGGAGTATTGTAATATATGGTGTCGGAAAACGCACGATTTAGATCTCAGATAACACAAATCTTTTGAACGACTTCATTGGAATGATGAAATAACCGTTACAATGGGTCATTGGATAATTGGTTATTATAAAACAACAGAAATCGTGTGTGGGTTATTTTGGAGAATGATTTCATAATATTTAAAAATAAAAATGGCTTTAAAAAAAATCAGGTTACGAAAGAAATCATATAAATTTTTGATTAGCCTGTCGCAAGACGCCAGAATAAAAAGGTTACACTTCAATGTTAAAGAAGATTATGTTCCTTTTAAAAAAGTGTAGGTATCAGTTTTTCTCCCAAATTTACCTTCTAGTAATGAGTTAGATACACTGTTAATTTTTTTCTTAATACGAGATTTTCGGCCTTACTCATAGAATAAAGAAAACCCAGGAAGTGCCTTGTGGGCGTGTTTTGTGTACCAATTTGGGCCAATAAGTTTACGAAATTCAAATGAGATGGCGATATACAATTTCAAGCAAGTGTAAGGGAGATAGACCGTGTGCTAAATGGAACCAAAAGGTTAGTATCTGACTAAGTAGTCAGTGGCAAATTTGTTTAAATAGAAATTTGAAATGAATGCATTTTTGTTTTCCTTTTTATTCCATGGCCCTGTCACAGCTACTTAATGATATTTTTAAATGGATGGAGAATTGTGTTTGGATAATTATTAATCATAATAAACTTTTCTCCAGAAATTGAAGAAAAACTAACTTAAATTAAGACTTCATTACTCCCATAAAATTAAAAAGAACGCATGTAACAAAAAGATAGAAATAATATCGCCAAAATATTAAATCAGTGAACTATGCTGTGAAAATGAACAAATAAATGTCCGCCATCTTGTTTTCCCAAATAAGGGCCAAAAAAACGTTCTGAAGAAATACAGATGCACTAAAAACCAACCTCTGGATTCATAGTCAAGGATCTTAACCGCTCAACCACAGGAGATGAATGAACATATATCATGTATGCACGCGAATAAGATCAGATTCAAAAATACAAATAACACGAACAAGGCATTAAATATTTTGTATCATATATTACAGTTGAAATAAGGTTTTGATAGTGAAAATGACAAAAATAAATGTCCGCCATCTTGGTTTCAAATTATTTTAACTCTCAATGTATTACGGTATCCTCTCTAGAGCTATAATCGTCGGTTTAAAGCCTTCGTTAAAGACGCAAATAATGCACCCCTGTTATCGTGGCCAGTAGCCATTATGAGCGTGTTCGGTCCGCCACTGTATTTAATAATACTAATGTAGGAATTTATTTATCTTCAGCCGGATTAATATGGGTCCTGACTCCTGATGATACTTTATTACTACATATAACCTCAGGTATATTTGATAACTTTATTTTTGATAAATAACTCAAATTTGTGAAATATGTTTAAAATTTAACGTATGTAAATTTTTAATGATTTATTGTGTGGAATTAAAAGCTTTGTCATGAAAACTAGTTATATGTAAATAGTTAAGTGTACCAAAGATGCACCGTGAAATGCAAAGCGAAAACTGGTATGAAATATTGTTAATGTTTTAAAAATTTGGTGAAATTATTCGTTTTCTTGTTAAAAACGGGACTGGAGGCCTATAACGAATGATTTGAAAAATTTCATAACAAACTCATCAGTAAAGCACGAATATGTTATGAGGAAGTCAGAACACATGTTCTTCAAAATAATAATATTTTCACATCTCGTCCATTATATTTATTCGGACAAGACCACCTGTGTGAGCACGTGTTCAGATATATTCTGAATTACTAATTTTTTGTTAGGAAATAGTCATGAAGTCACATTTTTAACAGTATATTGATAAAAAAAGACGTACTCATTTTTCACCGTGCGTTATGCCGTGTTGCTAACTCCTTCTTTAGCCAACGTTTCGGACAACGTTACAGTGTCCATCATCAGGGAAGATGTGTAGATGTAGATGTAGATGTTGGCTAAATAAGGAGTTAGCGCAACACGGCATAACACCCCAAAAACAAATAACAAAATTACTTTTGGCCGTGAAAATCATATGTGATCTTTTCTTATAAATAAATAAGAATTAAATTGTCAACATAATATATGTGGGAAATGGTTATGGTTTCCATCGTCAGTTATGGAGCTGTGAAATATCCATTTAATATTCAAGATTAGATCTCTAAGCGTTTGTTCCATATTTTAAATTATAATATTTTGCCGAAATATTTTTTGTCAAAACTCGAACTAATAATAACTAATCTAATATAATTATATTTAATAAAAAACAGACTGTAATAATTGAAACTACAATGAAAGCATTTTGAATCACAGAATATATTCAGCGCTCTTAACTACAAAATATTCTTGTACATAAAATACCATCTTCTCAATTTCACAATGAACCGTTTTAGGGTTAACTCCGCTAAGCGTTTTCGCAACTTGGCAATGGAGACTGGGCGGTACTCTATTTAGTTAGAAAGTCTATCCATGTCCTACATATAGCCACATACATCTTGTATATGTTTTGCCCTTATAGAATATCTGGATGGGGTATACAACAACGGTGTAACCCACATCAAGAAAATGTCAGTATATACCCAAGTATATTGTGTGTAGATAAAATATAAAAATTTGATGGTGCTAATTCTAAAAAAATATATAACATTTGTTTGGAACTAAGCAAACACAATAACATATATAAATGTCTTGCGAAGTTACAAAAAAATGGAAATTAGATACACTAAACTAAAGGATCATGTTCATCATATGTATGATTAAACTTTTGATTATTTCACCACTTTTATAGATTTTCGGTAAATCAAAGAAACTTTAACAATATATAATTGAAACAAATGATGACCTTTAGTGATGTTACGAAAAAAATATAATAATAGGTAAACAAAAAAATTGGGTTGGGTTAGGTTAGGTTATTTTTTTGCATAAAAACGTCTTTCGTTCGTCTCTGGACATAATTTATGCTCGATGACGTGAGCGCAGTAACAAGCAACGGACAATAGTTTATTTTTAGAATATACACGCCACTTGGCGCCACAACCCTTGGGCCACGAGATATATTAAAATATTTGGCGACAAGTCTTTCCAGGAACTTAGTATCGGAGCCATCTTAAAAACTTTTTCACATAAAAATATTATGACATAAATGAATTGATTTTTTATTAAAGTGGAGTGCTTTATGAAAAGTATAATAACTGAATAAAAACTGTGCAAACATTGGTATCCGGACATCTCAGAACAGTGGCAATTCAACACACATTTGAAATGTTATATAAGGTCATGAAAAGTGCAGAAAAAAACTGGGTTCATCAGATTATGTTAATTCAGCTTCTAGGCTAGGTTTTTTCATCACTTTTAATGACTTTTTAAAAAATGTGTTTGAATTGCCAATGTCCTGAGTTGTCATGGAACCGAACAAAAAGTGTGTTATGTTGACTGTAATGATTACAATATTCCCAATGAATAAATAGAATGAGTGGATTAATGCCGATATTCTTATTTAAAAAAAAACTAGCTGATGTATACCCAGCATTGCTCGGAGACTTTTCTCTAATTTATATAAATGTAATACGCATGTATGTTATATATAAATAGTCAAGCCTTCAGGAATAAATTCTCTAAATGCTAGTGAAAACTCTATCAGAATCCGTTAGATGGTTTAGAAGAACTAAGCGCATAAACAGACAGACATTTAGAGAAGATAAAATAAAGGAATATAGGTTGGCTGACTTTTGCATACCGCTCTCAGCGTTTAGTTCAGGGAGAGGCACAACGCAACCCTTGCAGGACTCCATTACAGTATTGACGACATTGTATGGACCGCTCCATTGTACAGTCTCCCATACGCTCTGTACCACCGGGGATCCGTTTATACTTAATCTTCTTAATGTAAGTATCCTGTATACTGTATTCGTATACCCACAACACAACACACTTAGGCTTTCGTATGCCATACGCTTCTCGGGGAAATTTAACGAAGAGCACATCTCAAAGATATTTCTAAGTTAAATATTTCACAGAATGAACAATTAATTTGAATTCTGTCCTGCTTACTTATTTTTAAAGTTTTTAGTGAAAACCATGACTAAGTCATAATAGCTCATCGCTTTGCTTGGACCTTGCTAGGAGGGTACATTAATTTTTCGAGAAAAGTATGAAAATATTTCATCCAAGACATAAGACTCTAATAAGGGGGATTTGCTCGAGGCTCACATTTTACTCATTTCCAACAAATTTCGCAACAAAAAAAATAAATATGTATTTCAACCGATACTTACGGATGTAAGTTATTTATATTTAAGATTAATAAAACAGTACCTTACCATTAAAATATTTTATGTAAAACGGTTCGAAAATTTCATAAAACCCTTTTCAACCATAAAAATAGTACTAGATTTAATTTTTCTAGATACCTTTCAAGGTAACATCTGAGATTTTATTAATACTTCATCAGAAATAATTAAAATAAACCCCACGGAATGATCAATTGTATTAGCATGTTAAGGAAAATTCGACCGTAGGTCTGTCCATTACGCCGAGCAGCGCGCCGAATAATTTTTGACACGACTTCTTTATTTATGTCATTACGGTTCCCACTTTATTTTAGATAAAAGGAAAATTTGACCATATTTTTGTGCGTGGCTTCTTCACTTTCTTCGTTCAGATTTCGACTTTATGTTAGGGTATTGTCTCGTCTTAAGTGAACCTGGCTATTCATATCTAGTCTGAGGGTGGACATATACACTAGATATCATGCAAGGTGAAGAATCACACAATTCTGTCGGAGCATATACTATTTGTTTTATTAACATTGATTGATAAATTGTCTCTACTGTCTCCGGTTTTCCAATTTTTTATATGATTTGATCGAATTATTTAGGGAAATAATAGCTCATTGCCAGTGGGATGTTGCATCCCCAATATTGGGTATTTTTTTTTTGCAGCGGAAAGGGATTTGTTTATTATATTTGTTAATTAATTATACCCTGGTGGCCTTTTCATGATTTTTATATTTTACATGATTTAGCGAATGACACAGAGAACAAAGAAAGTTTTAAAATTTTAGGTAACAATATAAAATATCAAAAATAAACATAATACACGGTATGTATAGAGGTGTATTAAGTGCACATAATATAATATGTATGAGAAAAGCGCGAGAAATACACAGAAACGTATTTGAAATTGCAGATATTTATTTATTCAAAAGGCATTTACAATGTTGTGGAAGTTTGAGTGAACTTGGCTACCCATATGTTGTCTAAATACAGAAGGTAAAATGTCTCGGTAAACATCTTGATTTATTTGTATATATGCATACAACGTCTCAAAACCCTCCAATTTTTCAGTTTCTTGAAATAACCATACCCTTTTGTCTCAATCACATTACATTAACGATAGTATAATATCTCGTTGGTTCTAGTTCTTGCACCCATCTCAAGCAACGCTACAATTTTGAAAATTTGTTACCAGGCTCATATTAAAATCTTTAAACTAAATAAAAATGCAAGTATAAGTTAGTTAATAAGTTAGTGAATAAGTTAGTTAGTAATTAAGTTAATAAGTTCGATAATAAGTTAGTTAATAAGTTAGTCTGGGGAAAATCTAAGAGAAAACTGTTTTAAGCAGCCATTTTCCCAGCTCCGACTTCTATTGGTTCATGAGGTTAGCGCTTATATTTAGGTGAGCATATTGTAGTATCGTTTATCGATCTGCGTTTTTCTATATTTATAAATTTATAATTTTAGGTATTCCCAAATCTTTGGGTATTCCAATACAACTTACTATAAAAATTCTACAAAAGCCAAAGTTAATGTCTATAATAATGTGCAAATTTTGGCAAGCATTTTACGTCACCTGTCAATTAACAGGAAACTGTCTCACGACTTCTGACAGTTTAAAATAATTTTTTCAACATTTTTCACAATACTGGTTGGTGCAAGTCAAAACAAAGTATGCGAATTTTATAAACGGAGAGCGGTTCAGCAGCAACATACTCGTAAAAATAAAATAGGCTAGGAAAATATTAGCTCTTCTTCCCGGAATGTTAAAAATATGTGAATAAATGACGAGGCTAACCGTCGAGTAAGGCTGAATCAAAATGGGAATTTCACTTGCTGTCAGTTTGAAACGTTAAGGATGCCTCCAAGATGTGCCACATTATAAGCAGCGTAGAAACACAACTTATGTGAGTGCATTTGCCAGTCTCTCTGATATTGTAGCGCACTCCCTACCTATAATGAAAATTATTTAAGACAGTACTTCTCAACTGTTTCGAGAAACTTGCCTAGAAATAATACATTGTTTTTATATTCAACGACTAGCCTTACTACTGGCTCCATGCCAACATTTATAGAACAAGCAATACTGGTAGTTCTGTCAACAATGGAAATCGCGTCCAAAACGTTTGTTTCTAATTTTTTCTTATTTAATTACTCAAAAACAAAATTTTATCTAAAATCATCAGATTTGTAAGTAGGTTCTTGAATACCAACCTACTTAATTATAAACCATAAATATAAAAAAAAAACATGTTTTTAAAATTTAAAATGAGGTGATACGATTTGTCCAAGAAATGTCACCAAATCGATGACAATTAAAAAAAAAACATTCTTGTAGAAGAGCATTGAAAAGCTCATTAAAATGTAGTTACCTAGTCAAAGTTGGGAATCTAGTAAAATTGAGGCTTGCTTAAATAATAAAGTGGATGCAACATATTTCAGAAAACGCAAATCAGTTAAATATCCATTCAAAGTTAGCCACATAGTCAAAGTTAACCAACTAGTCAAAGGCGAATTGCTAATTCATGTGAATGAGTTAGCAATTCGCTGACGCTGATGACCGGAATCGTTTTCAGACACTGCATAAAATTACCAAATTAATAGAAACAAATATATTTTCCCCATTTAGATAAACAACGTGATTTGCACTCCATTTTGACGAAAATGTTTATAGTATCAATAGTTGCTCTTAGTCAAATGTTGCTGTATTTTCTCACAGAGTAATGAAATGATGTGGAATTTGAAGGAAAAGTTTATAGTATCAATAGTGGCTCTTAGTCAAAAAGCACAAATGATGCTATATTTTCTCTCAGAGTAATGAAATGGTGTGGAATTTGAAGGAAAAGTATATAGTATCAATAGTTGCTCTTAGTCAAAAAGCACAAATGATGCTGTATTTTCTAACAGAGTCTTAAATCAAGTGTTATTTGACGAAAAGGTTTATAGTATCAATAGTAGCTCTTAGTCGAAATGCACAAATGTTGCTGGATTTTCTCACAGAATAATGAAATCAATAGTAATTGTCGTACCTTGAACACTTCCATTAATAACATGTTTATTTTTAGTGGGAAGGTAAGACAATTCGTTTACGTCAGTCGGTACCCACGTGGAGAATGTACTTGTTGCAAATATTGGCATTTTATGCACTGCCTGAAAACGATTCGGGTCCACATGGTTAAGCAATTCGACTTCCTGTTCCTGGCACTTATCGCAGGCAGCTTTACTTTCCCCGCAGAGCGACCTATTATTAGATTTATATAATTCCTTTTCCATGTAAGTAATGCAATTTGTGAGCAAATAGGGAGTGGTATCGCACGGCACAATGTGTTCATTCCAAACAGTTGAAGAAGAAGTGATGCATAGAACGGAAGCAAATGTGAACTCTCGGAGGCGCGAATTTCGAGGAACTCGGCATCCGTCGCTGTCAAAAGGAGACAGGAATCATAAACATCAAAGAAACCCAACCCTGTCTTATCTGCCCTATCTACCCCGCCACCCGACGTTCTGATTCGTCTGCGTACACAACTCCTATCATCCAAACCGTTTTTCTGAACCTCGGAAACTTCAAACCGACCGCTGAATCTGGAGGGATTTTTGCTTTTATGACTTTGTGTTTCGCGTCTCAGTTGCGATAAGCGGGTGATTTTGTTTATTCCGTGCAGATGATATATACAAATGTATACATACGACATTCGCAGAAAGTTGGACATGAAAGACTTTCAACCCTTTTTTTCCTATTGAATAATTCAAAGATATGAAGCAAACAGAAAACTAGTTATTGACAGTACAGTGACAATATTTTTTAAAACTAATTATATCGTATGTAAACTAATATGCAAAAGGTATCTCAATTAAAAAAATACTTTTTTTTTCAGGAGGCAAAAGAATTTATTATTTATTATTTATACATTACAAAATGATAACAAATTTATAATGTTTTATTTCCAGTGAGTTTACAAACTCATTTCGGGAAAGACAACATTAGATTAAAGACATGACAACTTAAATACATTAAAATAAATAAATGCAGAAGTTATTTTGGAGTTCCAAAGAAAGAATGTGTCAGTCATTAATAAAACTGCTGAAGAAATAGCTTTTAAGAGCTGTTGCCAATGTTTTTTTGTTCGTTGCCGGAAGTTTTAGATTACTGGGTAATGCGTTGTATTGCTTCTGTGCAATGTATTGTAAGGAGTTAATTTTAAATTTAGTCGTGTAAGTAGATGACGATAAGTGTATTTGATTTTGTGATGAGTGTTTTGTGCTGGTGCATGTCGGAGTCAAAGACTGGTTTAGTGTTAGTGTGTAAGGAGTGTTGAATTATTTGTAGAATGGCAGTTGTGATGTTATACTTTGGCAGAATCGTAAAAGGAAGTATTTGTGTCTGTGAGTATATATCTTTGACATGTGTTTCCCATGGTAGATTATATATATTCTGTACGGCTCTATGGTATAATACTTTCATTGTTCCTTCATTCTTCAGATTTTCAGGCATTTCATCATATTTTTTTAGTCCTGCGTACATTAAGCAGTTATGTGACTCTATTTTTCTGATATGTGGTGATCTAATTCTGTAAACATTTCTGATTTCATAATTATGTTATTAGAATCCACCTTAGCTCTTCTCTCATTTGGTTAATTTCTGCAAATTTGCCATTCCTCAGTGTTAATCTTATAGCTCTGTTTTTTATAATTTATAGTTTGTTCAAGTTTTCTTATTGGCCTATATATAGGAGCAGTAAATCTAAATGTGGAGCAAGCATACGTTAGAAATGAGCTCTGTTGTGTTTTAATTTACTTTTCTATTTTTTCATGATTGGTTGACAAAAATTTAACTGTATGTTGCGATTTAGTTTTGTTTACGTTCAGTTTACTTTTTATTGTAAGTAAATTTGCAATATTTTGTAGGTTTTCATTATTTTATTTACTGCGAATATGCACTCTTCACACTAAACATTGATAAACTTATCAAGCTCTACGGCTCACAATGAAGTTGAATTGCATATAGTTGCTCCGATCTTTCTGGGAGAAAATAACATTAATGTTCATCTCAGTTGAACACCATAATATTCACTAATAAATGAAAAAGCATGTTCATATTTCATTACATGACTCTTTTAATGAAATATTTATAAAATCATTTAAAACATAACTTAACTATCGAATAATAGCTTTAAAATAAATAAATAAAAAAACTATTAAAAACTGTATAATAATTACGTTTCCATCAACTATTACTAAAAAAATAGTATAAATTACATTCATTAGCTATGCCGTTTAAAACGTATAATAATTAAAGAGTAAATGGACACACTTTTTATTTAGTTCCCCCAAATATACGCACTGAACTTCGAGATTGTATTTTAATGATAATTACACAATTACAGTCGCGCTACACAGGTGGCGTGTGAGTCGGTCGGCTAAACTGATCGACACGCGATTTTATTCCACAAATTAATGGTCCGAATAGTTGTGTAATAAGCCAGTAGCTGCTAGCTGCCTACATTGATTTACTTAAAAAAATAGCTTAACAAAATTTTAAAAAAATCTCAGGAATAGGAACTAATAGTTTTAGGTTCTAAATATAACATTTGGCCCCCGAATTTTGATAATTATTAATAGTTTTGTGTCAGGATCTTTTTTACATGTTGATGTTTCCCGCAGGAAAATGGGTCGTTTTTATTTTTATTTTTTTGTGATTTTGTAAAAAACTTTTCTATCCTTGCTTCATGGGTCTCTTCGAGTAAAATAAACTCCTTCCACTCCTTAAAATATCCCGCACAGTACACCGCAAGGCACAGGCCCAGAGAGAAACGTCAGGAAAAGATGAAGTATAAATAAAAGTAGGAGAATTGAATGTTCTGGGTATTCAAATCTAGTCACGATACAACAATAGAAACCCAATATCCGGTTCTTGTATGATTATGGTACACTCACAGGTGTTTAATTGGTATATGTAGGAAGGAAAAAATACTTCTAATGCGTTTTTCTAGCAACATTACACCTCTGAATAGGGCAATACTAAAAGCATTATTACTTTTTTTAATGATTTTCTTAATAAAACTTGAAAATATATACATAAATAATTAATCTGTTGTTAATGAATACATTATAACAAAAACTACTTTAATAACAACGTACAATTAATAATGGTGAAATAACAGAATACATAAGAATAGATTCATATTTGCGGAATAATACGTAATAAAATAGATCTGTTATTGTCTGACATAATAACATAGATATTAGGTTTCCATATAAATAGATACCTTGTCCATTCCACTCCCTCAGTAATACTTACCATATAACAGGATGGGGAATATGAACATGTTCCTCTTAAAATAGATTCCTAGTTTCACACACATTTTTATTATCACTTCAACACTTTAAAGATTAAACTTATTGATTTTTTTTCTGTCTGCGTATATAGAAAAACCGAAATATCCATGCATTGTTATCATTGTTGGTTGTAATAAATGTTTTCGATCCCTGCAATAAAATGGCACTGATTTTTATAACTGAATAAAAAATTCTGACTTCAGTTCTTTCTTGGATTTTATTTCATATTATTTTTTAAATACTTCATTGTTATATTAATGTTATTTACGGGTTTTATGTAATATTTTAAAAGTCTGTGTTGGCTTGTTAATTTTGCATTATATTATTAGTATTTTTAAAAATGTTTGTATATGTTTTTTCTTGAAAAATACATGCAGGTATGATATATTTTCAAAAATGAATACATTTTTCCACGGATACAGTTATAACTCCCAAGTTTAAAAAAATAATCTTTTGTACATATTATTAGTAATCTAAGAAAACTACATAATGTACGACGAATTTCGTGTGAAAAGGCATTTAGAATATTATATCAACTCCCGGGCTATTGCAGCGCTTCCAACACATTTCTCGAAGGCCGAATCCAAAGGTCAGCCTCACTTCTTAAGCCCCCGAATTCCGAATTTCTACCGATTTATAACATAAGTTTTTTTACTCTTTTAACTTTAAGTTCCTAAAAAAATATGTTATTTTTGAAGAAAATATCTATACCGAAAGTCGAAATGGTAATTACACGAAATTCCCTCGATAGAAAAAAAATGCAAAATTTATTAAAAACACACCGAATTTTTAAATTCAACTTAAAGCATTTTTGGAGAGTTTTTTGCTCTATTTCAAACGAGTCGTGTTTTATTAAAGATTTTCACCATTTTCGCTTTATTATTATCGTTTTTTAATAATAGCGCGCTCCCTCTAATATTCGTATTAACATATATCCCGTTCAAACCATCTTTGAATGCTTACAACAGAGCCTTAAGGAAAGACTCAACAAGTGCATTAAATCAATGGTTCGAGTATTATTAACCATGAAACTATACATTTAACTCACCGTTTTGAGCATCATTTACTATGAACCTATACATTTAACTCAACGGTCGAGTATCATTTACTATGAACCTATACATTTAACTCAACGGTTTGAGTATCATTTACTATGAACCTACACATTTTCGACGAAGGGCTGCGTTTGCATTAAAGATAACGTAGGTTTGTAAAAAATAAAATACGAACCAATTCAATTAAATTATTTTACTTATATCATAGTAATAAGATAACGTATCGATTGTGTATAATTATACTCAATGTATTTATGACTGATTCCGGTTTGCGTACCTAACTGATTCGGGATATTTTCCCACGCGAAAATGGGTCGTTTTTACAAATCAAAAGCTCGGATTTTGGTAGTATTTAAAAAAAAATCTCCCATTACACTCCTTCAACTCCTTCCCCTCCTTAAAAAGCTCCATCAATGTCATAAAAATTCGATGTAATACAGTTTTTTTACATTGTAGAATACAGTAGTAAATGGTGGAAAAAGTCTGAGCTTATAAATGACGTACATACAAAAAACTCTCTATGATTATATCAAATAACCAATGGATCATATTTTCAAAATAGTCTGACTTTTCTGAAGGTAGGTGAACCTATGTCTTAAGTTTTGATTTTATTATTGTTATTTTCTAATCCCAATGACGATAACAATCAGTTTAAATCAAACTATCCTATTAATATAGGATTGTTCTGAAAAAGGTTGTTGGTGGAATAATGAAATCATTATTGATCCAATCTTTTCGAATGACGTAGAAAATAAAAACACAAAAAATAAACGTGCTTTTAGTACTACTAACAACAATGAACGGTTTACCGTAAGATTGATTGATTGGAACCATAAACGAGTGATACAGGGTGGTGCAAAATGCACAGTTGTTTCATAAAACGCGATAAAAATAATACTTAACAATTTTACTAATTAAAATTGATGGAAATACCAAGTGTCAAACGTTAAAAACACGCGAAAAGAGAGACAAAAAACGGAGTTGAGATTTTTGTTGAAAGATCGTGAAATTACGATAACGACAAAATATGATTCCAGAAATTCAAGATAGACACATTTGAATATCAAGATTTTAAATCGGCAGGCGGGTACCATTTATTGGATAACCAACACCTCTGTCAGGTCATCCTAAGTGGTTCCCGGATTCATGGGGTGAGGTTTGTCCGGGTCTTGGTGACAGATGCGTCTGCCCACCAGGTCCGATCGGGAGAGACTGGTTGAAGGAGACCTTATGAGCTCTCCAACAGGACTCTCAGAACATCACCCTGCACCGCAGTAGGAGGGATGGATTCATACTGGGTCATCTGTCACTCCTGGACACACTGACCCCCAGATTCCTACCCAACCATCATACATCTTTCCTTCCCAGAATCCTCCCCTTCCTTTCCTTAAAATACCCCCACACAGCATCCCCAAATATGACATAGGCTCTGAAGGGAATTTTTTTTCCTTAAGGCCTCCTGTGGGAGGCTAATGTAAAAAAAACTCTCGGTGAGCTATGACGTCAAGAAATTTGCAAAGTTTTATATGTTCAGAATTTTTAGAAAATCGTCACTCTTCTCGCTCCGTCATTTCCGTAACTAGTTATAGATACCGATTTAACCATTAATAAAATAGACAGCGCCATTTATCTACTTTCTCCAATTAACAAAAAAAATCGATAATAGTGATTAAGATTGATTTTAAACTTTTTCGATTAATGTATTTTTTAAATGTCTTGTTATGTCATATCTATTGAAAACGATACTTAACGTAGTTTCCTTTGTTCTGATATTTCAAGTGAGTTTCTGCAAGAGACAATAAAAGACTAGCTGCTACCTGAGAAATGTCAACTATGGCTGAGCCAGTCCTTTAAAATGTCAGATTAGCTACGAGCCTCTGCACGCTAACGGTAGGTACAACTAACTTCTTAACATTGGAGAATACTGCATACAATGACTGTTTATGTACTAAACATTAGAATGGTAATGTTAAAAAAAATTGACTTTATCAAAGCTTTCACAGGGAAGTGCATTGCCTCTAAACTTCATTTAATTTTGTGTAATGCACAAATAAAGTTATTTATATACATACAAGCAATTATGTGTAACTACACAAGTACACACCTGAACGAACGTGTTTCACGAAACACGTGACAAGTTTGTATTTATCAGTGGCGTGTAGGGACTTTTGACATGTTTCGTCATTTTACTATTATTTTTTTAAACTTAATTTGTATATATGGTTTTGCAAGAATTTTTAACCTTGCACGTAAAAAGATGCCAAGCTTATGCTTTTTGTTTCTTTAAATTATTATATGTATAACAGTCACTTCGTGCTAAACGAGGGGTTGATAAGTGCATTTTATAATAACTGCACATATTCCATAAAAATGCTTTGTGTAAAATTTGTTTTTTTTTAAAAATTTAATTATTTATTTGAAACTGCGTGGCTTTCATAAATCAACTTTAGACAGTAAAAAAACTACTAAGGCAAGAACTAGAGCGGAAAATCTAAATATGCTTAATTTCCTAATTAAGGTTGTTAAAACATGTGTTAAGCATCCCCGTAGTTAAGGTATCTTATTTCTTTAATATTAATATTTTTTTACGAATTTGAACTATTTCTTGCTTTTTGAATTATGAAGTGGAAAGTTATTCAGGTACAAATATTTAAAGCATTATATTGTAACGTAAAAAAAGTGAAAAACGATTTATTAATTTTATTATGATGATGGATTTTTTACAAGTGTTTTTTTAAGATAATATCTTTGGAATTCGCTATCAAAGACACATAAATACAGTGGCGGACAGTGTTTTTTTTCTTTTCATATTTTCAGACTAAAAGCTATAATTTGGTGTTGTACACATAATTTTATTTTTTTTTAAATCGTTGTAAATTCTAACTGTACGCCATTGGTTAAATGTATATGTTATTATGTATTATTAACATATTTTTAACTGGAGATTCAAATAATTTAATTAAATTATCGAATTGAAGTTTGAATTTACCACTAGTAATAAATTGAATACATTAACTTGCACGGTTAACCATTAAGCACCGTAAGCAAGTGCACGAATCCGTCGGTCAGTTGCGATACACGAAACTATACGCTCGGCACAGAGCCGAACACGCGCACAGCAGCAGCGAGCTGACAGACCTTGCGTGCTCGCGCCCCGCAATCCGGCGGATGACTGAAGGCAACTGAAACTTTATAACAAGACTGTTGCTTCTTAACTCCGTCCCCACTAAAACTAAACGCACGCAAAGCAAGAAAACTCCACGCAAAAAATAACTAACATTTTTGGATACTGTTTTTCACGCTGCAGTAGTAAAGTATCCCCTTTCACGTCAGCGTTTGTTTTAGTTTACTCGGAAAAGTCTAGGGAAATCTTTTCGGGGTGAAAATGATGATGGTTGAGAAGTAGGCATGGTGTAAAGGGGTTATGAGGTATTAGGTATATTAAAACTCTGCAAAATTAAAAAAGGACACGCGTTTGATGCCTTTGATAATAATCACACTTATTCGACAGTTCTTATTAAATTTAAAACTTAACCTATTTTGTGGGTAAATTCTAATAGTATTAAATATGTGAATTATTATGGAAATTAGATTGTTTTAAGATTTCTTTGTGTAAAATATACAAAAAAAGTTTTACATATTCGTTACAATTGGACGGCAATTCTATGAATCTTGAGCGGCAGACGAAGGTATTTATAGCAATAAAAGAAGGTACCATTAGAGAATTCTCTGATACCTAACTCAAATTACTAATATTTGAGGTTACGGTAACCTTCAGAATTATGTAGTAGATACTTCTAGAACATGTTATGTTAATTTTATGCAAATGGCTTGTATTCCGTAATTGAGTCATTCTAACCTAATTTTAATTTGCAGTTTATGAAAGATCTTTCCAGATGGGAGATCGAGTATAATAAGAATAAACTAAATATCCTCCAGTTGTATAAAAATTAAATACGAAATTTCTCTTTGATTTATATTTATATTATGTAAATTTGTTTAAATTTACCTTGGATATGTAAATCAGTTATGTCAGCCTACCCTATACCAATATACATCTTTTCATTTTATAGTTTTTAAACGAGCTTCTAAAATAACAAACGGCCTCCCGGTGTTAATAAAGTCTCGTTTAAATAACATTTCAGAATCCAGCGCGACGGCGGAGGTGATTCGGGCGTTTGGCGTTACAGCGGGACTTAAAAACAATTTATTAAAAATTTAATCAAGTGCCCTTCCTCGGTAATGTCATTATTACGCCCGAGGAATCCGCCGCCAGGTGAAATAGGAAATTTTATGTCCCCTGGATGGGCTGAGTGTGAACGAATTATTAAGTCGAAAGCGAATGCCGGATCATTTGGCGGAATTTCATTAAAAATCGCATCGAATTTAACAACGCGAATAAGTGATCGGCTCTACTCGAGAGGCGGCGCGGCTGGCGTGGCTATTGGGAACATGTACCATTTAACAACTTGAATAGCGATCGGCTCTACTCGAGAGGCGGCGCGGCTGGCGTGGCTATTGGGAATATGATACCATTTAACAACGCAAATAAGCGATCGGCTCTACTCGAGAGGCGGCGCGGCTGGCGTGGCTATTGGGAACATGATACCATTTGACAACGTGAATAAGCGATCGGCTGTACTCGAGAGGCGGCGCGGCTGGCGTGGCTATTGGGAACATGTACCATTTAACAACGTGAATAAGCGATCGGCTCTACTCGAGAGGCGGCGCGGCTGGCGTGGGTATTGGGAACATGTACCATTTAACAACGTGAATAGCGGTCGGCTCTACTCGAGAGGCGGCGCGGCTGGCGTGGCTATTGGGAACATGTACCATTTAACAACGTGAATAAGCGATCGGCTCTACTCGAGAGGCGGCGCGGCTGGCGTGGCTATTGGGAACATGTACCATTTAACAACGCGAATAAGCGATCGGCTCTACTCGAGAGGCGGCGCGGCTGGCGTGGCTATTGGGAACATGTACCATTTAACAACGCGAATGAGCGATCGGATCTACTCTAGACTCATTAATTTAATTTATGGTGTACCTGTACTTCTAATAATATTATGTTAAAACATACATACATATATATTTCCTTTTAACAGCCTATTGCTTTTCATTATTTGTAATACCACGATGTAATGTAGTTTTTATGATAAGCAATTGTACTCGCTTAAGGCTTTGGTAAAGTTTTGGTTATTAAGGTGCAATGGCGTCGCCATATAATTTCCCTAGGGTGCTCGGGGTCAGCCTTTAATAGGAAACATATTATACTGAACCCTCAAAGCCTACTATGGGACGTCATTGTCAACTTAAACCAAATTTTCAAGCAAAAAACATACTCACTTTGCAAACGGGTCAAATTTTAAATTATTTTACATTCTTTCTTCTATGCTTACATTCTGAAGAAATATTTTGTCGTTTTCCAAGAAATTACACCACAGGCTCTTAACTCTATAAACTTAACATATGATTTAAAATAATGTTTCGCATAGGTTTTTTCATATTAATGCTCAGTTTGCAATGTTTTCGATGTATTTTAAATGTGTAATTTAAAAAAAAAAATTGTTTAAAAAAATATAAAATCATCTTTCAGGTGTTTGTATTTAAAATAATAATTGCTATTTCTACATAATAAAATTATGATATCAAATATGAAAAATCTTATTAAAATGCTTCCACATTTTTACTTCATTTTTTACTCCAAAGTAGAAAATTTGTCAGAAAATTATTTTCACAATACATTCCTCTTGATTAGGGAATTTGTGAGCAAATTTTTCATTTCAGTTTTTGTGTTGTTCATACAATAAAACATGTTTATTATGAATGTTTATTGTTATAATTTTTTACTGTACGACTGTTTGCTTCCTAAATAAAAATAAATAAAAAAGAAATAAAATAAATGTTTTTAAAAGTTAAACCGGATGTTGTGATATAGGCTTGAATTAGGAACTCTTCGCTCTTGCTATTTTTAGGATTAGATTATATTCATGGTACCCGGTGCAAATTTGAGACAAACTAAGAACAATAACAGTCAATAATTTTATAAAGATAAGCTTGAACTAAAATATCGTTTTGTAATTTCGCATTATAGCCGTGAACTCGCTATTACCGTGATGGTTATAACAAAGTTCGACTGTATTTATTTTTAAAACGCCTAAAATAAAACGTATTTCAGCAAAAAAAATTATTTGTATGATCACTGGGTTATATTTTTCCATAAGTGGCTTGGGGAGAATCATATTTATTTACTTACACCATGTATAGGATCATTTACAAATGAATAGTAAAAATTAAAAAGTTTTGTTAAACATAATTTTATATTTTTTATTTGTTAAGTGATACATTGAAGATGTGTCTAACTAGGTATAATTATTTCCCTGCTAATGCTAATGTATTCTGGGCAATGAGGAATACACATGGTAGTGAGTCCCAAAATTTTTGCACTGAAATAAATCCCGACATCTAGTATATTGTTACGTAATACAAGTCACCCTATAAAAAAGATGCATACTTTAGCCTCGCTTTCCCCATGCAAACGATCGTGGCGTACGTGACAAAACGCAGCTAGCCGCCGTGTGATCGGCACGGACCACCCAGAGCGTTCTCGGCTCAACACTGCCCGCCACCGCCGAGCTCCGCAGTCCCCGACCTCCGCTTGCCCCGGTCGGTCGCTTCCCGCGTCGCCAGTCGAGAGCGGACCTCGGGGATTGCAACAGTGTGTTTCTCGCAGAGCGAACCACAAACGCTCACAATGTTCGAGCGCGCGGAATTACGTAATAATAGAAACAGACGCGATCTCGTGCCAGTTTCCTACTAGATGCATTTCGCTATCAATTGCCAATCATGTCTATTATCTTGGTTCGAACTAAACTCAGTAGAGTCCCGTTTCCGTGTAAAATCCCGAGTGAATATCACCACATCAACAGTACCGCCGCTTTTGAGCGCGGGAAACCTGGTCAACATGATGTACCATACCCCATCAAGGCGAATCGTAAGCTTTCAACCTATCCCCTTTCTTGTGTTCAATTCTTGTAACTTCTTGTAAAGATCCTCGTTTCATCCGGTCGTCACAGAGAGTGTAGAGAGTAGAGATCCAATTTATACCTGTGTTTCTTTAGAAGATGATTAATATACCTTGTGCCCTTACTTATGTGTTATTATTGTGATGTCCTTTTCCAACCTCCTGACCGATGGACGAGCTGCTGATCAAAGAACTGCCCACCCCTGATTGTACACGAGTCATCTGCTTTACCTTTCTACTGAGCTTAGCCAATGTTTAACCAGGTTCGAGTCCCGGTTTATCCATAAGTTAGCAATATATTAAATGCATTATGACATTGTAAAACACTATTTTATTAGAATGGTAAATAATCAAGCAGGTCGTGATTTCCAATGACAATGAACTTCTTGGGTCAGGTCGTCCCGTTTTAATTTCTAAAAACGGCCTTATTTCACGCATGAAGAAAGATATGACATGAACTAATTGGAGTTATGCCATATAAAAGCCCCATAAATTAAGATATTGAGAACAATTTAATACAAAAAAACTGATATATCTGATCTCATCAAACACGAAAACAAATTAAAAGAAAAAAGTCATGATATTGAGATAATGTGGCATTTAAAAAGATATTTATGTTATTATATAGTAGTGCATTGTGCATATAAGATACATACATGTTTATAAAAAAGTTTCGTATTTAAGGTTTTCGACAGCCTCCGTAGTCGAGGGGTTAGACTCTTCGCTTAAATCCTGGAGTGGGAAAGTAAATTACAGTTCATTAATTTGTGTTATTTCACATTTACATCATTAACAATTATTCGTAGATATAGTATATTTGCGGATGGCTGAATTCTCTCAGCCTCGTCATTGTGGATCACAGTGGCGGCTCGTGACTTTTGAGTGGGAGAAAGTGCTAAGTTTGAAAAATTCGACATCATTGAGGTTGTTTAGTCCAAAACGATTTTTCATTTGAAGATTTTAAGGAAATTTCAGTTTGGCCGTGCGTCGCACGGATTTCCTGAAAATCCTCATACAATAAACGAATTTTCGAAACAAAGACGTTTTCAGCTACAACAACATCAATAATTTATTTTTTAACAATTTTTTGTAATATTAGAAATAGTACACACAAAAGTTACGAGCCGCCACCGTCCAGAATACGTTGTGTTAAAATATTATCGTATTTTAATATTATAATGTTATTTTGATCGTAAATTTTGCTGGTCCTGATTAAAAACGTCGTTGCCTTGTCGATACAAAAATTGTTTAAGTAGTTACAAAAATAATAATGGCTTTTATTCACTTGTAATCGTCTGTAATTTAAATTGAATTATTTATTAAGAAATCTACCAGCGAGATAATCAATACACTTGTAAAGAATTATTTACCTGCGTTCGGAGCATTTTGATTTGAACACGGGGTGTTTATAAAGAAGTGCCTTCATCTAAGAAGTCGTTTGTTAGGCGAGACGGGGCTGTAAATAAGACGGTTCGCAGAGACATCAAGTCTGCATCACTGTCTATATCCAGGCTTTCCAAAATGTGTAATCTAAATTGAATTGAAGGATACTCGTTTATTTATTATCGAAAACATTTATATACACAAAGAACTGGGAATACTTTATACACTTACGGGATTATAGTTGTTCAAATATGGGCTTTTTGTCTTATAACTAACCAAGCTTACATTTGAAACTAAGTGCCTACCTACAAAGGTGGGCTTTGTGTCTTTTAATTAACCAAGCTTACAGTTGAAAAAAAGTGCTTACCTATAATTTTTCAATGTTTTTCCCCAAGGTTGAATGTTTAAAAAAATATTAAATTAACGTTATTTGTCCAGTGAGGGGAGAAGTAAGTTAATTCAAATTGAGTGTAAGTACATGAAAAATAATTATTTAACCAAATGGTCAACATGATTGACATATTAGATATACTATACATAAAAAACACTAAACTACATTTTTGACCAAAAATTATATATAAAGTTGTCATTAATAGACCAGTTAGACAAAAAAAACATAAAAACTCGGACGGTAAACACAAGCTTTGGACAGAAACATCACAAATATTAGGAAATAAAGCATTCAACCATCTTTCACTCTATAGTAAAATGAGGAGAGCAAAAAACATTTCAGATACAAAATTAAAAGATGGCAGGGGTGCCCGGGTTTACGAAGTGAGGTTTGTCTAGATCTTGGCGGCAGATGGATTTGCCCATCTACTACGTGGCGGGTCGGATCGGTAGAGACTGGTTAAAAAGAGACAAGAAGAGACAAGAAGAGGCAAGAAAATACAAGAAGAGATAAGAAAAGGAAAGAAGAGACAAGAAGACCCAAGCAGAGACAAGTGAAGACAAGAAGAGACAAGAAGAGTCAAGAAGAGACAACAAGAGACAAGAAGAGACAAGAAGAGATAAGAAAAGAAAAGACAAGAAGAAATAAAAAAGACAATAAGAGACAAGAAGGGACAAGAAGAGACAAGAAAATACAAGAAGAGATAAGAAAAGATATAAGAAGAGACAAGAAGAGACAATAGAGACAAGAAGAGTCAGGAGAAGACAAGAAGAGACAAGAAAACAGGTGAAAAGAATCTTGAAGAGACAAAATGAACCAGGAAGAGCCAAAAAGAAGCAAGGAAATGCAGGAAGAAACAAAAAGACGAAAGTCATGAAAAAAACTCTCAATCCATTCCTTTATTCCTGACCATCCTAAATTTCAATAATGGATTATTAGGTTGCCATGTATAGTATAACTTTCGATTTAACTCCAACCTTTTTCATCAACCTTCTTCTAATTTAACTTAACATGTGGGTATTAGAGGTTTAGCATTAAAATGGTTTGAATCGTACTTAAAAAATCGTCAGCAGAAAGTTCAAATTTCAAATATCAATGAAAAAATGGTCCAGTACATGGTAGAATCCAAATGGAGAACAATAAACAAGGGTGTGCCACAAGGAAGCATTCTTGGGCCTCTCCTCTTCCTTATCTATATAAACGAACTTCCAATAATTGCTGGCACAGAATGTTCAATGTTTGCTGATGACACAGCTTTATTGTTTGAATGTAATGGAGACGTTGACGAATTTAACAAACAAGTTAACGAGACTTGCCAATTAATAGCAAACTGGCTGTTATTGCAACATCTATCACTCAACACAAACAAAACCCAAATCTTAAAATTTTGTCCAGTGCAAGCTACACCTATAAATATAAATGTAAACATTAATAATAATATAATCGAACCTTCCCAAACCTGTTCACTACTGGGAATAGAATTAGATACAAACATAAACTGGAAAGAACATGTCTCAAAAATTGTAGCAAAAATCAGTAGTTTTTCTTATGTTCTGGGTACCTTGAGAAAAATATTAAACACCGAATCAGTAATAGCCGCATACTATGGTTATGTATATTCAATAATAAAATACGGTATTATTTTTTGGGGAAACTCGGTAAACGCTAAAGATGTTTTCATCATACAAAAGAGATGCATATGAAAAATTACAAACTCTGATCGTTTAGATTCATGTAGACCTATGTTTAAAAATCTGAAAATTCTGACAGTCACAGATATATATATTATGGAGTTATGCATGTTAGTGCGATCATCTACAGACAAGTTCCCACTAAAAAACTCAAAACATAAATACGCTACAAGGCTCACAGAAAACTTACTAATACCAAAAGCAAACAAAACAATATTCCAAAAAGGACCATACTACATGGCCATTAAAGTATATAACAACCTTCCACATAACATTAAACAAATACAAGATACACACAAATTCAAATCGTTACTAAACACTTTCCTTGTTAATAAATGTCACTACACGTTGAGTGAATACCTCACGTAAATGAAACGCCTATTTTTATTGGTATATATATTTGTATTTTTTTTATTTTTTCATTGGTATATTGTTATTTTATCTGTATAAACATTGTAATTATTATAATAAAACAAATATTATTATATATTGTATTTAAATAAATGTGGTTAGCTGGAAGAAATGGGGTCTACCCATAAGCTACACCTTTTGTAATTTTTATTTTACAATAAATAATTTTTGATTTGATTTTCCAACCCTCCGAGTAAGTTTTTCAAGTAATAATAAAAGAGTGCCCCCTGGTGTACCGGTCAAATCGGACAGAGTCAATCAATCAATGAGATCAAGAAAGGAGAGCTATGTCGCCACCCGGTTGGGCAGTGTAAAGAGCAGTCATTTTAAAATAATAACGAAGGCACTAACTAACGCGTAATTTTTCAACGCGCCCGCTAACTCGCAGAATGTCTTCGTTGAATGTTTCTTCAGTGTTTACTTTATGTTGTATATTCAGATTTATGGGAAATATAATAAAACTTCAAAAATATTTTCGTATTTCTTTAAAATATTTTTAAATTACATGAGAGAAAAATTTTTTACTGAATATAATTACCTACATATTCTAGGGAAACCACTTATGGTAGACTAAATACTACCTTTAAAATTATATATATTTATTTTTTTAAAAGAAAGACGAACATTCCCGGGTTACGAATAACCTGACAATATTTGAAAATCTCCTACTACCACCACAGTAAGCTGAAAATGTTGCTTGTGTTGTGATGGAGGACTTAGCCAGCCGAGGAATTGAACACACTACGCCCGAGTGAGACCCAAGCGCGATGCCAACTCGGCCACCGACCGGTCAAAACAAATACATTATCTGGTAAAACGGTACAATTTACAAAAACGTCAATTTGCAAGACACTGCTATTGAATTCCTCGCAACTTGGTTTGTTTCCCTTTCCATGATTGGCTGGTCTATCAGTTTGCATGTCCATGCATATAAAGCTCCATTATTATCGTGATTTATTTTTGGGGTTTTATGCAGAGTTATGCTACATTCTTCTATAGCCAAAGTTTCGGACAAAAATGCAGTTTCCATCATCGGGGCTGATGTTTCTTTTTTAAAATTTTGGTTTTCACTTTTTTTTCATTAGGTCCGCACAAGAGGCCTTGAACATAAAATTCCCTCAGGGCCTGTGTTATTTTTGGGGATGCTGTGGGAAGTTAATTTAGGGAAAGGAAGGAGAAGAAGTACAGGGAAGGAAAACATATGAGGAGTGGGTAAGAATCTGGAGGTCAAGGTGTCCGGGAGTGACGTCCGTCACTGCGGTGCAAGGTGATGGTGCGAGAGAGTCCAGATGGAGAGGGTCTACCTCAACCAGTCTCTCTCGATCCGGCCCACCACGCAGTAGGTGACCGAACGCATTAGCCGCCAAGAACTAGACAAACCTCACATCACGAACCCGGCTATATTTGCTCACCCTGGTCAACACGTGACCTAAGACATCAAAAGTAGCAAATCACTTGGGGTGACTTATGGCAGGGGTGTTAGTTATCCTATAAATGGTTCCAGGGTCGGCGGTACCCAAACCCGCCTACCAAATTGAAAATGATAATAAATATGTTTTATCACGATAAACAACTGAAAAATAAAACGGTTGTAAGGTTGTAGAATTTGTGAAGCTGAAAGTATTTATAAAATATTTGCTACAGGATCATTGTCTTTCATACAAAAATATTTTCTTTTAATTTAAAAAACAATAATATTTTTGTTGAAGAATTAGAGAGATCTAATAAAAATGTAACATCTGTAGTAATGGAGGATAAAATAGCGTGATGTTTTTTTTATATGTGTCTTTTGCATGCAAAGTGGTATCGTCTCCAAGCTTAAAATTTTTAAATTAAAATAATTATTCAATTATTAATTACTTTTTGAAAGTGTGAACGTCAAAAAATCGCTTCACGAAAATCATTTTAATTGAAAGTTCCTAATACTTTGGGGTCGGTGGTGAGACACGTAAATGAAAGCTGAGGTGTTGTATCACAGCGTTTATCGAGTGAAATGAATTTGTAGGGATAACTCCAGACCGATGCTGGTGAATTTCCCAGGCCGATGGTCAACATTGTATTAGCGGCGATGGACGGTGGTGGAGTGAAGTGAAGTTGTAGCGATGATTCCGGACCGATGCTCAACGCAGTTGGTGGACATTATCGTTGGTGAATTTCCCAGGCCGATGGTCAACACTGTATTAGCGGCGATGGACGGTGGTGAAGTGAAGTGAAGTTGTAGCGATGATTTCGGACCGATGCTCAACGCAGTTGGGTGCGTTGGTGACTTTTCCAGGCCGATGGTCAACACTGTACTAGCGGAAATTGACGGTGATGGAGTGAGGCGAAGTCGGTGGCTCGACAGCGTGTTGACGGAGACCGGACTTGTGGGTGATATTCAGCACTGGTGAATACCATGTGTCTTCCTGGTACTTCAGTATGATGTAAGAGCCGAAGATGCTGTGAATCTTGACGGCGGATGATGCGGGGCAATGGCGGGAACGTACACGTGGTCCTATGGAGCATCGGTGCAGCGTGGAGCAGAGGGCGGTCGCCCCTCCGTAGTTTGTACGGTGGTTTGGCTAGCGACTAATTCAGTAGTGATGCAGGCTTTCTTATATGATCCCCCGTTAACGACAACCGGGAATATTCTGACGGCCTGCATAGTGCGTTTTCGAGCGGTTGAAGTAGCTCGATAGGGTAGACCGAGGCTATTCGGATCGGGTGAGTTATTCGGATCAAGCTAAGCAATATGGATATATCTCGGCTATTGTAACCTAATGACAAGGAAAAAATTTGGATACAGCGTCCTCATCTACCGTATGTCATAATAGTAAAATTACCGATATTACAGATTGCGTGGGTTGACTGCTAAAAATCGATATGTGTGAAGATCATACAAGTTACGTCTCAAATAAATGCCTGATGTAATATTGTTCTCTGCGTTCTTAGTGTTTTTTCTGAAAAGGTAAGCTATTCAGTCATGTTCATATGTTATATATTTATCAATCAAATGCACAGTAAACAGAATTAAAGCGCAATAAATTGCATTTTGTATGTTTTTGTACTTTAATTTGAGTAAATATCATATTAATAAATGTGAGGTTAAATATACCGACGGTGGGGGGGCTATTTGGATCATATTTTAACGCTTTTAAAATTCGATGCGTTAATTGTTTAATTTTTTTATTTGAAACAGATGATGCGCAACTATGTGAAAAAGACGACTAATCAATCATGGTCAAAAATTGCAATGGATGAAACCGTTAGGAAAGTAAAATCCGGTGAAATGGGATTACGCAGTGCTGCTGTGAGCTACGGAATCCCATACACGACAATTTTAGTTGGCACATCCTCCTGAAAAGGTGCCAATTTTTCATATTACATCTCCAGTAAACGTTTCCAAATTGCGTAAAGACACTGAAGAAAAAATAAAAGCCTCGAACGCAAAGGAAAACAAAAGATCTCTCGCCAAAAACCGCACAAAATTACAGTTCAAAGGAAAAGGTACCCCGGGACTTAAATTTAAAAAATCTTCCATAACAGCTTCTTCATCGGCTGGGGCTCCAAGAAAGTGGTTTTGCATTTATTGCAATGAAGTTTTTGTACATCCTCCAAAGGAAGATTGGATTCAATGTTCTTCTTGCGAAGAATGGTGCCACGAAAAATGTTACGACAAGAAAGTTTTTATTTGTGCGGTGTGTAAGCCAATAAGAGTGTAATAAGTGTCATGATACTTTCATATAAGTTATGGGTTCTAAAAAATATTTTTGGTTTTTGTTTTTTTTTCATACTTAACTATTTTTTCGGGTTTGATCCGAGTAGCCCCACCACTGATCCGAATCACCACATATATATGTGGTGATTCGGATCAGTGGAGAGGTCTACAGTAATAGTCGTATGTTTTTTTAAAGTTACTTTATGTTATGATCATTAAAATAAAAACATATAAAAATGTCAAATGCTTATTACTAAATAATTTTTTTTTTCGAAAATGCATTAGTTTTAATTTTGTTCAAGAAAACATAAAAAATGATCCGAATAGCCTCGGTCTACCCTACATGTTCTCGAAAGGTCTCTAGCGTTCTATTAACTCATAGATACGCCACAATACATAATAATCATTTAGAGAATTTCTTCCGGAAGGTTTATATTATTACAGAAAGCAAAGAAAATTCGATGTCAATCCTAGAATTCACAACCTCAAAACTTTACTCCAAATCATACACAACCCGGGTACACGTCAGCTAGTGGTAAATATAAACGTACCTGTACCAAGAAAATTAATATTATAATTATTTCGCGGTACGTCACATACGGCTTTTGGTCCAGTGGTGAAAATGCCTGTCAAATCTGCGTTGTGCATTGAGATTCGAAGAACCCCGGTTCAAATCCACTGATTGGAATTATAAATAAATAGGCAAAATGCAAGTGATAGGAAATTTTTATAATAATTATTTCACGTAAGGACAGAAGCGGATTGTGGCCCAGTGGTGAAAACTGCGTTTCGGAGAACCTTAGTTCAAATCGTATTGGTTCTAAATAAATAAATACACTCTTTTATTTTCATAAATATTATGATTCTAATAAGAAATGTCGAATTTTTCAAAATTAGCCCTCCACCATACTCAAAAGTGACGAGCCGCCTCTGATGGTGATACTAGCATGAACAAACATTTTGCCCAGTATGACTGGGAATCTCTCTTTTTGAATATCAATATTAGCCAGGGGAATTTACTCCCAACCGAAGTTTCCTAAATGGTTTAGCATTAAACTAAAACTGTTAATATTAAGAAAATCCATTAGCTATTTAAAGTGACTGGCATCTCAATGTTTATCAGAAATTTTCTCAACTTAGAGAATTGGCTAAAATTGAATCTGCTAACTGCTATAAATCCTTTTTTGAAGTCACCGAGACAAAGTTAAACATCAACCCTACACAATTTGGGAATTTGTTTCCCAAAAGCAAGCTGATGAAACTCATGCTACAAACAGTCTAGAGATTGCTAACCTTTTTTCTAAACACTTCCCACTGTCTATTCTGTTTACGATACGATACCTCGTCTACCATTTCTACACTTAACTAGGCCAATATTATTCATTTGAATGATTGCCAAATCTAAATGGTTTAGCATTAAACTAAAACTGTTAATATTAAGAAAATCCATTAGCTATTTAAAGTGACTGGCATCTCAATGTTTATCAGAAATTTTCTCAACTTAGAGAATTGGCTAAAATTGAATCTGCTAACTGCTATAAATCCTTTTTTGAAGTCACCGAGACAAAGTTAAACATCAACCCTACACAATTTGGGAATTTGTTTCCCAAAAGCAAGCTGATGAAACTCATGCTACAAACAGTCTAGAGATTGCTAACCTTTTTTCTAAACACTTCCCACTGTCTATTCTGTTTACGATACGATACCTCGTCTACCATTTCTACACTTAACTAGGCCAATATTATTCATTTGAATGATTGCCAAATCTAACTTGCAGATGCTTTCCAATCCTTAAAAAATTTTTGCAGTAAGGAACGTATTGGACCTGACAGTGTTCCCGAGATTTTACTGAAATAATGTAAATATACACATTAACTCCACGTAGGAGGTCTTGAGGACAATAATTTCCCTCGGGGCCTGTGTCAATTCTGGGAATGCTGTGTGGAGCGATTTTTGAGGAGAGGAAGGAGTGAACACGGGTATTGAAGAGACCCATGTTGTGGGAGGCAGGAAACACAGAGGCTGGCAAATCGTGCCATAGCCGAGCTGTTGAACTCAGGAACGTAGAAGCGACCCGTTCCCATGTGACAAAATATCAACCATCTATATATGTTGGGCTTGCGTTTGGATTTGCTTGTTTACTGATTATGAACCGGTGCCAAAGGGATCAATGACGATAGTTCCTCGAAGTATCTTCAATCAATCAATCCGCTCGTTAAGATAGGGGAAGTTATCAAACGGACCGCACATTTCTGCCCAGAGTCAAGCTTTTTTAAATGTATTTTGGAATCCATATTGACGGTCGTTAATAATTTTGTCTTCTCGAGGTATGCGAGCAGTTTGTCCTTGATCAAACGATCCATCACCTTGGCTCTAAGAGGTGTGATCGCTTTGGGGCGGTAGTTGGCTGGGTTGGAGCGGTCACCCTTCTTTGGAATAGGATGAATGGCCGCTTTTTTTCATCCTCCAGGGATATTTTGAAAAGCTTCGTTTAAAAATTGAAGCTTACAAAGTGCACCTCCAGTGCAATCCAGAGCAAGTATTCTATCAGGCCCGCTAGATTTACTAACATCAAGCCCCCGTAACACCTGGAGTACATTCCGATTTCGGATCCTCAGCTTTTTCATATAGAAACCGCAATGAGGAACCAACGGCGAGGCAGCACCCCGACCATCGATGGTCGAGTTTTCCGCAAACATTTTACCTAATAAGTTGGCCTTTCGTTTGCGGTGTTTTCTAGTGAGCCGTCATGTCTGGTAAGAGGCGGTAGACTCAATTTGCAGAAATTGCGACCTATTGAGCCAAGCGAGCGATCAAGACGTTCTGCTGTCATGCGGGCAGGCAGCCAGATTGTTACTGATCTGAAGGTCTTGCTTGAATTATGACTTATTTATGATCCTCTTGCCTTCCTTTGTCATTTTGTTAAATGCCGATATGTTTTCCGACGTGCATATATTTACCTTTTTGGCATTAAAAAGGGAGTTAATTAGTTAATGAAGTCTTTATTTATTTATTTATTATACGCCTTTACATACATTTGAAAATATGAACATAACAATTCAGTGCAACAGTAATCAATATTGAAATTTGCATTAAAATTATACAGAACCCATACAGAAGAATGGTATTATGCTAAACTTAATTGTTAATATTTATGAGGTATGTTATTATAGCCTTCTTGTAACTATATTCCGTGCAGTTGAACACATCTACAATTACTGAGAAAACATTGCCAACTGCATGCAATCTAGGTATGTACAAGCGAGTATCTAAATGACTCAGTCCTGATATTTTTTTGGCAATTAAAAAGAGTTTTGGATCGACTTGTTCTTATAGGTATATGGAAGGTAATACTCAAGTTAGTTAATTGGTCAATGAGATCTTTAGCCATAATACATAATATATGAAACAACTAAACTATAAAATTCTGATATTATAAAATGGGGGCCTCAGCACGGGTAAACAACCCAGTGAGGCCAACATTACTGAATTAAAATATGAAATATTGTAAAATAATGTATCAACAATAAAAATAACAACAATAAATAAAAAATAAAAAAAAAACTGTGTGAATCTCGTCTCTTCATGTTCGAACGGATTTAATTGATCGTATAAATGACGTATTTCTCAGTTCTATCTCCGTTCATTCATAAACCAGTTATTTTGCTTAAAAACGAAATTATTGAAAAAATGTTTATTGCGTATATATACAGTATATATCATCCAAATTTAACTGACAGCCAAGTAGATTTCTCGGAATTTCTTATCAATCGTTGACCGTGCTAGGGAATGCTGCTAACTGACCATAGATCACGAATTTAGTCAATATCGTATTGACATAATAAGGCTTTATCGATCGAACGTGCTAGACATCTAGTTAACAGAAAAAAGGCGAAAGACGGTTCTATAATAAATCAACACAATGAAAATTAAACACACCTAACCTAACCTAACCTTCCGAACCTATTTGACTTAGTTTTGATTACATCACTTTTCATTACTTTATATCGCTTTTTAAAGGTGTGTTGCATTTTCATTTTGATGAGTTATCCCGTCACCGAAAGACGGTTCTATGATAACTCAACACACCTTTAAAAAGTGAAATTAAGTCATTAAAAGCGATGAAAATTTTTAACCTTTTATACCAACCTCCGTAACATATTTAACGTAGTTTTATTTCATCACTTTACATCGCTTTTTAAAGGTGTGTTGAATTGTCATTTAGACAAGATATCCGGTGACCTAAAGTATAGCTGATTTCATGACGCATGTTCTCAAGGTTCATATTTATTTTTTAATATAATTTCTAAATATTTAGCTTTTTCGTTCATGTGTGGGTACCTACACAACCTCACTCAACAGAGCTTCCTTCAGGGCAGATATTAATATTTAAAAAATATTAATGCATTTTATAATAAAAATGAAATTTCATTTATCAAGCGTAATTTTGTGATATTTTATCCTGAGTAAATACATAATTCTCAAAACCCTAAACCTGTAAATTTAATACTGTACACTTTCTTGGATACTGTTTTCAGGGGTAGGTACTATTTTTACATGAAATCACTCCAACAGTGGTGTTAACATAGAGAAATAACCCCATTAGTAGCTACCTATGTATTACATTATTTTCATAAATACGAGCGTTAATCAGAATATATATTATTATAAGCAATTATAACTTCTACTTATGTCAACGTAATTTGAAGTAGTCGAATGGCGCCATGAAATTTGCGCGGAGATTTCTGCCTCGAATTGAAAAGTTAGAGCAACTGTTGTTGTCTCACAAAGTCCTCGGTGGTGAGTTATGAGATTTTTGAAATACTTTTTATTTAATGAAGAAAAGACGCCATGTTTAATTTGTCAATAGGAATAACGACTTAGAAAATCGGGACTAAAATCTCGAGCGAAGACAGATAATAACAAGTAGATGCATTAATTTTGGAAATTTTTCTTCTTTGTTTCTGTCAATTGTTTTCATTCCGGCATATTCTCCGCATCAAACTGTCGGAAGAATTGCTTCCCACATTATTAAACTGAATTTAGTTTTATTGAGATCTCTCTCCTTTCGTGGCGTTCCTTTATTTAGGGAAAGTAATGTGATTTTTATGCCCTCCGCCTGTATTCAGGCTGCGCTTATCTCTGTGCTGGAAGTGAAAATCACAAACAAACACTTCCCGGCCCCTTTCTCGGGCATCTTCCCCGCGTAATTTGGGCGCCCGCCATTTTTCTGATGAAAAATCTTTCTGTCTCGGCGGCAACCGACGGCGCTATCTACATCAAATGACACTTAAGCCTGTCTCTGGCTAACAGGTACTTAAATGGCAGACCATTTTCCTGGGGCGAGAGAAGAAGAAGACATTCTTCACCGCTGAAAGGAGCAAAAGTTATGTAGCGTGGTTAATCGGAACCAGATAGACGAGTGCGTGCTAATTAGCAGTATGCCATTAGACGCGAAAGCGGAAAGATATCTTTGACTGGCCAGGTATTTTCGCGATATTTAAAACAAGTACCAAAGCAAAAAGGGCTTTGAAAGAATAATTACATTATTTCGACAGTGGTTCACGTTTGCCATTTGGGAAAAGTTGGGCGGGTGTTTTGTCGTGTTTAAAACGAATGTGTTCACAGAGGGATTCTCAATGTAAAATTACATTATTTCGACAATGTTTGAAATTATAATTGAATTTATAATGCTAATTTTAACAACGACGGGTACCAAAATAATTAAAAAAAAAACAAAATATGCCTAAAATCAGAGTAGCGCATACTTGAGCTCTTAAAAAAAATATCGCTTTTGGTGGCAATATTTTTAATTCTTGGCACGCCATCTCTGCAAATTGTCAAGTTCTTCCACCAAGTGCCTGGCTACTGGAGTCCGCTAGCTCCCCCTCGACGTGTGGATGTGTTGGATGGTGGGTGGTGGGGTGGTTGCTCGGGGTTTAAAAAGGTGAACATTTTGATGGCGGGTCCCGGTGCCTTTACGCGGACAATATGGCGAGTGGCAGACATCGCGGCTCTCCAACACCCACACTCGTGAATTATAAATCACATAATAGATTGCACACCGGTCTTCAGCGTTTTACATGTCTGCCTCTTCAACCCGTTGCTTCAGCGCTCACCAACCCGTTCACCCCAGTCGAGTCTTTCATCGTAAATCTACAATATTTCGGCGTTTCTCAGCGCCGCGCCGCGCCGTACAATATACATTAGACACTGCACAGCGGACGTGCTAGAGTTATATTACCCTGTCCCCGTCTCCCTTAAGTTAACAGGATCTTGGCCTAAGCTTTCACCCTTCACGCATGAATTGCGCGATAAGTTTATTATCATTTAACAATGGTTTGATGAAGGTATGATTTATGGATATTTAATGCCTTGTAATTTCAGGTAAGCGCTTGTTAACAAATGGCCGAGCAACGGGGAAGAGCAAAAAACGATTTATTGATGTCTGTAGGGATGTATAAATCTACGATGCTTAAGCGAATTTCGTAGAATGATCTTAAGTTGGTTTTGCCTCGGTTAACTGGAATGCTAATATGAGAATTTATGCTTGGAATGATTTATTTAAATTAACATGCAACGGATCAGAGACATGGGAGGTAATGAAGGCAACTAACATTTAGATATGTAAATATTATCTCGTAGGTTTGGGGAAGGTTTAATAAAACATAGATTTTGTTGAATTTGCTCAAACATGAATCATCGTTTTATTTCACATATAATTTTATAACAACCAAAATAAATACGCCATTACTAATCAACATAACGTTATAATAATGCAGGATGTTTAAATAAACGATTTACTAATCTAGTGATTAAATTATATCATCTCATTACCGTTTTACTTTGCCAGGTCTCATAACATATAAATAGTTTGGTCAAGTCGTAAAAATCTTTAGATTTGCTTTATTAATGCAAAAGAACTTGGTCCGCTTGAACATTAGTCTTGTAGACGAGTACTACAACAAACTCTCTTCACGGAAAAAGGTTACATAGAAGCAATGGAAGATGAAAGCCTTCTAGGAATTGTCGAAAGCAAGTTATGTTTTTTTCGATTAAAATTACAAGATTCTTGTAAGCTTGATGTGTAACCTAAGTGTCGAAGAGACTCCACTGCAGGTGTAGAAGTTTGTTAGTTTTATGTGTCGGCCACGGGAGCTGGTCCAGTAGTTCCGGTGGTGGTGGAGACGGTGTCCATATCCGGTTCCCGGACACCCAGCCACGGCACTCGCTTCTCGAGCTCTTGGCTGGAAAAATTTCAAAGACTTTTTACTGAAAGCTTTATCACTTTGCTGCAACTTTCACAGAGGTGAAGCTTCACACGAACGAATTCGGAAGTCGTGAACTTTATTGCTTGGTTCATTAGCCAAAAAGACACAACTAGACACCACACACTGAAATTGCTATTAAACTGCTAAAATATATAAGTTTTGATACACACTTACATTACTATTTAATTAATATTATGGAGCAAAATTACTAACTTCGTTGTTGGAGTATTACGACAAGTGATACAGTAGGTTCCTAACGACAATCAGAAACTGATAAAATTTTAATTTATGACGAATTTCGTGATCTATCAAGTTTATTTACGTTGTTCATTCGAAAGGTTAATTTCTGATCACCTCTAATAATACTAATAATAATTGGTTAACTTATAGAGCGCCGTTTTTGTGAAAAATCCACCTCAAGGGTCCAGTACAAATATGACTTCCTAGGCTCTATTTAATTATTTACAGATACAGAAAACATACCTTCGTGGCAGGTCACTTAAGACAAAATAATACTCCAAAATAAAGTAGGAATCTGAACGACGTAAGTGAAGAAACCATATTACACAAATATATGTTGCGTGGCCCTAGTCCTTTGGACCGACCTGCGGTTGAATTTGCCCTGGCAAATCTATAAAATAAAGTGAGAATCTTAACGACATAAGTGAAGAAGTCGTATCGGCAAAAACATTCGGCGCGCGGCCCGGCCTAATGGAAGTTGGTCCGTCCTAAACCCCGGTCGAATTTGCCCTAGCAGGCCTAAAAAATGATCTCCTCGTGGGGTTCATTTGAATTATTTCTGGTGAACGTATTACTAAAAATCTCAAATGTTTCTATACGAATCCCCCGGGAAGATAAAACATTTTTTAATAAAATTTTCAAACCGTTTTACATAAAATATTTTAAGGTAGGTACTGTTTTTATTAATTTTAAATATAAATAACTTGCATCCGTAGGGCTCGCTCTAAAAATATGTATTATCGTTACGAATTCGTCAGAATGAATTAAAATGTGAACCCCGGTTGTTAGAAACCTTGAGGAAAACATACTGTTATTCAAAAGTTAGGCACGTTTTTCCACTATTTAAATCTATTATTACTTTGAGTTAGTCCACTACAGAGTGGTTTTAGTAATACATATTATTATTTGCATAAAAACTTAATCATTAGGTATATTTTGAAGCTGAATATTTCGGATAATTACAAGCATAATTAACATAGGATAATTACATAATTAGAAACATATCTAGTTTTCAAATAGTTCATTTTGGAAGGAATATCTCTATAATGATGTTTACTTTTTCAACATCTCGTTTCAAGTGGAATAAGGTTATAAATGATTAATGTTTATAGTGAATTTAGTCATATTATTATTAACTGGCTTAAGTGTACCCGTCGTTGCTCGACTTTTTTCTACTTTCAATAAACATAATGTCCATGTATTATATATATAAATCTTCCGGAAGAAATTCTCTGAATGATGGTGAAAAACCTATCAAACTCTGTTGAACAGTTTAGAAGAGCTAAGAGCACAAACCACACACAAGCACACAGACGCGGAAAGTGACTTTTTTAATTATTTAGAAATTTGTCAAGAACACATGATATTTTTTTTCACTTATTTCAGTTTATGACCGTTATCAGTTTCAGGTTATTATAAATATCTTAAGACTGGCACCATTATTCCATAAACTATGGTTTGTAGACAATTGGGTGAAGGGGGTGAACAGGGATTTTATACAATGATTTTACTTTTATTTTATAGATTTTTACCATCTTCGTTGCTACTTGGTGTTTCACAGCTGAATTTCCAATTATTTTGTTACTACCAGCAGACATATAGATTCTTTTTACAGATTAACTTACTATTTATTTTTGGAAGATACATTAAGGAATAATTGTTCCAGACGGCCATAATAAACTGAAACTGGTAACGGTGAAAAATAAAATAGATGTAAAAAAGTTTAAAATTGTTTCAATATATCATTAATTTGTCTAGGTTTTGTCATTGTGTTGTTTTTATTTTTTTACATGTGTTCTTCACAAAACGGTTATGCACCAATATATTTCAGAAAAGATTTGAGGTAAATGTAAGTATAAAATATTATGGGACCGTTTTACTATTTTGTGATATAAGTCAAAAGATAGTTGCCGAACTGTCTGTAAGTCGATGGCCAATGTAATGTCAACATAATTAATTATTTGTAAGTTATATGCTATACTAACCGGTATCTTGGATGGTTGATGGCATAAATCCACGGGTCGACGCAGGAAACTATTTTGGCGCACAAGGCCGGAAGCATGGTAGTAACTGGTGTCAACATTGCTCTGGAATAATCATCGCAGGGTTCTAAATACAGACACGTTACTAATACAGGGTTTTCCAATAAGAGGTGTTATTTTGAATAGCCCACTATTTCGGTAGATGTTACGTTTGAAGCTGTCATTTTTGACATTTGACAAGTGAAAACTACGCCATTTATAAAAAATGGAAAGTTACACGCTTCAACAATGCATTGAAATTATTAAAATTCACTTGAGTGAATCAAATGCAAATCATCTTGAGTGATGAGGCCCATTTCCACCTCGGTGGTTCCGTCAACAAGCAAAATTGTCGCATCTGGGGCTCGGAAAACCCAAAAGTTATTGTTGAAAAGTCTCTTTATCTTCAAAGTGTAACTGTTTGGTGCGGTTTATCGTCCGGCGGAGTCATTGGACCTTACTTTTTCGAAAATGAGGCTGAAGCAACAGTTACGGTGAATGGATTGCGCTATCGAGAGATGATTAATGATTTTTTATGACCGGAATTGGATGGTATTGATTTGAACAACGTTTACTTTCAACAAGACGGCGCTATGTGCCACACAAGCAACGAAACCATTGATCTTTTACGATTGAATATCAAAATAACACCTCTTATTGGAAAACCATGTAGTTATGCTACCGCTGAGAGCTCCGTTGTAACCTCTCTTTCTGTTACAAGAGTGGTTTATTAGAAAGATGAAGAGGATGTTGTAACGGAGCCGCCAGCGTATATATGTATATTATTAATTCATAAATATGTAATCCATAAAAGTCAGTTAACAGATCAAAGCTTTCTGGAGTTCGATCCTTAGATGTGTCGGATGTTTTTTTTATGAAATAAATAAGCGAAAGTTTTACTGCTTCCTGTTTTACTGTTTTTGTATAGCGGCACTCAAGTGTTGTTTATTCAGTTGAGTATTCATTTTGATGTATTTGAAATGGCTGAACGTTGTTTAGCACATTTGAACAAGTATTACAAAAACACACGGTTGACTTTCAAGCTCAACTAAAAAGGTTCGTGATTACTCAACCTGGATGAATTATTAATGTAATAATTATTATGTACTTTTTTATTGATAATGTTTTGACTGTCTTTACAATTGATAAACATTTTATCTGTCTTTAATATATAATAATTATGCTTTCTAGTCCCTACGAGACTAGTGAATTTTGTAAATATCTCACAACCAAATTTAATATTGACAATTAGATTTGAAATTATAGTCACGCTTCTAAAACAATTTGTTTTTCACTTTGGAAATTTCTTGGACAGTAATGCAGTGCGTTAAAAAGTTAATCCTAGCACACTGCACACTGTATTGCACCTCAAGGTAGCCATAATTTCACTGTATTAAATGTTTTTGTGTTTAATTCGTAGAACTCCGTTTAATTTTTTCATTTTATTTAAGCGCAACGTGCAATAATACGCAGCAAAATTACAATTTGGGAGGCAAGTATGGGTAACGCCGTCTCGGGAACCATATATTGCATTACATATGTTTGGTGACTTAGCAGGCGTGCCCGGGAACATGGGGTGAGGTTTGTCTAGGCCTTGGCGGCGGATGGGTTTTCCCACCTACTGCGTGGGCCGGATCGGGAGATACTGGTTGAGGGAGATCTTTTGACCTCTCTCGCCAGAGGGGGATATATTTATACTTCCGTTACTTCTGGACACATTGACCCCCAGATTCTTACCCACCCCTCATATTCCTTCCTCTCCTTCATTTCCTTAAAAAACCCTCCAAACAGCCAACATAAAATAGGCCTTGAGGGATTTTTTTCCTCAGGGCCTTCTGTGTGGAGCTAATAATACTTTTCGCCGTGAAAATCTGAAATCATAACCAAAGGGATAAGATATTTTTATACCTATCTCCGAAAGCTCCAATCATAGCCACGATAGCGTAGGGTGTCCATGCGCAGATAAAGAGAAAAAATATAGTAAAGGCAACTTTAGCAATCCTTATCTCAACACTCTTCTGGTTGTCCTGGTTAGCCACCAAGGACTTCACGTTCATCTTCTTGGCTTGATCCTTGAGCATTTTTTCGTGGGCACGAACCTTAAAACACAAGAAATATTTCACTTATTAACCTGATAAACATCGCTGCATCATGTGTGAAATTTTGGTAACCGGGCAACAAAGGACACTGGTAATTCAACACACCCCGACACACTCTTGATAAGTGTTATGAAGTCATGAATACTGATGAAAAAACTAGGTTAAATAGGTTTCACAGGGTTAGGTTTACAGGATTTTTTTGCATACCTTTTATTGATTTTATATCACCTTTCAAAGGTGTGTTGAATTGCCACTGCCCCGAGTTGCAATGGAATCGAGATTTTGACAGCTTGTCATATACTCGATTGATCTTTTAAGTTTCCTATTCGAAAAAGTCGAAATGTTATCGTCAATAGTTAGTTATTTTGGCATTCTATTTTTCATTATAATACCGACCTCTTCAAGATTGTATCAATAAAACTTTATCTGTGTACGAAAATTATACTTTTGAAGCAAAAAAACTTGGTATATCCATATTATCTAGATTAAATTCAACAAAATGGATTATTCAGCACTATTCACTGATTAAGTGGCATTACATTGTAACATGTAGCGTTTAAAAGGTAAGAATGGTTTCAACCACATGACATAATACGTTATGATTTTAATATTGTTACGGCTATGTCGCAAGAAGGGACAATGATCGATGGTACTAATTAACTCACCAGCTCTAGAGCAAAAGAAAAATAATGAAAAACCAGTCAAATAAGGACTTTCAAAAGGGGTTTTTGTGGGGTGCAAATATTAACATTCACATAACTCTTATCAATCAATAATATTCGAGCTTACGAGAATCATATCATATTTCTCAAAAATGTATGAATTGAATTATGGGTAAACACACGTAGAAAAAAGTGATGAAATTAAAAATCTCTTAAAATTATTGGTTTCCTAATTAAATTTTAGTACGTTCGTTTAAATACCTGCGGTTTATCTTGATAATGTATAATGACGAAATGCGAAATTTTTTGGATTTTTATGAACACATGTTACAGTGTTAACACGAAATCGTGATAATAAATCGGTATTTTACTAAAAGTTTTTCAGGAAACCTATCAATTCATTCGTGAAGGGCCTGCAATCCCGTTTTTAACCGGATTACGAATAATTTGAAGAGATTCTTAATAAATTAGCAATATTTTGCATCAGTAATTTTTCTCCGTCTACAGTGACGTAAAATTTGAGACAGGTGTGCTAATTACATCATATCAGAAGGTCAGAACTCAACATTGGGTAGCTTTTACTTCTTCAGCAAACTGATTTCTGGCATAAAGAAGATTCATTTAGTAATGTTCAAACTGTATTCATACAATGAATACGTAGAAGGTAGGTACATAAGTTGAAATTTGTGCTGCTCTAGTAGGTAACAATAGGTTACATTTTGAATAATAATTGAAATAACATTAGATGTATAATAATACGAAAATTTACTCAATATTACATTATTATCGTCAAAAGACCAAAAATATCTTACACTTTATTGTAGGTTTGTGAATATTTGACTTATTATTAATATTACTCGGATATTCTATCTTGATTTTATCGGTTGAAAAAAACCTGTTTGTGGAAAATTAATTGAAGCGTTCATACTCTCAATTAATGGCAATTATAACTTTCCTCTTGAGGGGAAGGCGGGCGGATTGCGAGAGAATTAACATGTGAGCAATTTTCTGCTAACACGTGATTCCCGAAAAAAAATTTTTCTCTGAATTCTTCGTTGTTATCTAATGATTAAGAAGTTCTTGATTGTAAATTTCAACATATTATTTTATTATTAAGATCTTTGATTTAAAAAAATAATGAAAGCCAACGATACTTTTACACGGAATAGTCGCTGATATGGGGTTGATTCTTTTATTTTGTCTGTTAATGTAATCACAAATATTAACACATTAAATCAAATTAATTACATTTATTCAAAAAAAATCTCTACAATAAAGGAGAATATTTACATGTTACTGAGGCCGGGCGCTAAAAAGGTCTCTACAATAAAGGAGAATATTTAAATGTTACTGACGCCGGGCGTTAAAAAGGTCTTTACAATAAAGGAGAATATTTACAAGTTACTGAGGCCGGGCGCTAAAAAAGGTCTCTACAATAAAGGAGAATATTTACATGTTACTGAGGCCGGGCGATAAAAAGCGCTGCCTAATGAAAACTTGTGTGCCAATTGTTAAAAAACAAATAAATAATGTAGCTGACCACCTTTCTAATCCAAGAGTGTATTTTAAAACATTTTATAACTTCCTGATAATGAAAATGATGTTCAATATGTCACATAAAATTTCTTATTGTTATTTATTTGGAAAGAAAAATTATACTTACGAATGTTAAAAATTGCATATTTGAATTTGCAATAAAATTGTGCCGTCTCAAAGTAACAAAAAATGGTCAGGAGTTCTGGTTTACCGACCTATTTTAATGTAGTATATACGAAAATACAGCTTAATCATTGACTTCCATATGTCGTTGACGCTTTCAGTTGCTTTTGGTCTCTTTCACAAGTAAGTGTCATGAAACTCATTACACAAGCTCTTGTGGAAGTATTCCTGGTTTTAAATTCGATACAAAGTTAATATTTGCTTTTTTTCTTGCAAATACTTTTCATCATAAAGAGTTCAATCCCTTTATTTGAAAATGATAAAACATGGAATCCTGTTAAACGTCGTGTTTGAATGAATTTCAAAGCATGACATGTTGATTAATAATTTAATTGAAGACTATTGCTAGTTAAGTTAAACGGTCTATGAAAAAGGGGGAGTAAAGGGTTCTTGTAAAATCCATATGAATAACGTAATAATTTTTGTAAACTATAATTATACCTGATTGAAGAGTTGTGAGTAGAAGTAGCAGATGAGTGACATCGGCAGGGCGTAACTCCAAGTGAAAATACACGCCACAAACACTTTGGTATCTTGATCTTCGGATAAGAAATCAAAGGAACACGTTGTCAGAAAGCCCTCTGAAATATTTAAAAGCAATTAGTACACACATTAGAAACGACGTGAGTTTGAAAATGAAAAATTAATCGGAGTTTCAAAAGCTCAAAACTAAGTACCTTTAATAAGTATTTCGGGTATGTTTCTGTTTACTTGGAATGTAGCTCAGATCTTCCCCAGATTTTATTTAGCGGTTATTGTGCACGTTTTCGCATCGAAATTAGAAATGTAGATAATATATTACATGTTCGTAAGTTAGAAGAATATAAAATGGTTAGGTTTTAAAGCAAAAGTAAGGAGTCCAAAAACTTCAGGGGTAATACTGCGATCGGAAATATCGGTATCGCATTGAAATAAGAAACATAATCTATATTTTAACGTGAGAAATCACTCGGATTAAAAAAAACCCACTATGAATTATGAAGATTAATTAATTAACGCCGAACAAAATAATATGGAGATTTTAATCAGTGGTATTATTCTGAAAACATCAAATCATTTTCTTGAAAATTTAGCTGGTCGACAGCCCGAGAATAGGACGATCAACTCACAATCGGGCGGGCACATTTCCTTTCAGCGGGTACCGAGTACCGACACGTTCTTCTTTCAGAATAGGTTATGCTTAGAAACAAGGTCTTCAGTACCCAAGTGTAAAGGTTTAAGGCTAAAGGGACTAACTGTGTATTTGGAATATATGTATGTCCGTGTGAGTTTACCTGGTACGAATCTTCCCCAGACTTTAATCAGCGGTAATATGGTGAAAGGCATCGCCCACACCCACGTGAAGGCACATAGGATAATTGCCTGGGTTCTGCTTAGTCTTCCGTCGAGAGGACAAGAGATAGTCCTAATTAAAGTCAATTATTATCATGAATTATCAAAAGTAGATGCTGAAAATATACTAATGACATTATTATGTGAATTATGTACATTTATGGATCACAAATTAAATTGACGTCAACTGATTGTCTTAAAAATAATGAAGCCTTAAATAAAAAAATAATACGAATTTCGTTTGTGAGTCTGTCTGTCATTGTAATTCTGGTTCAGTGAACTCAGTGGATTTGTTTTGAATTTAAGTATCATGATTAACTACAATATGCGCACTTGAGGTGAAATGGCACGAAATTGCGCTGTACAAGTGTAATATTATTATTATTTTTTTTGTAATTATTTTTTATTTTTAATAATATGTTTACATGGTACATAATTCATTTTACATCTTGGGTCTTTTTACTACTCTTCCATTGAAAGCATTTGCTTGTGTATGGAAGGGGAGTGTACATAAATGTTGTTGTTAGTTAGTACTTAAATAATTCATTGTACATAAATGTATGTTTGCTGTAGTATTTTTTTTGATAGTAGTGAAGGATAATATATTAATATAATACATTTTAAAAAAGAAAGGAAGTTATGGAAAACTAAGGATATTTGTGAGATTAATTAAGTGACAGTAGTTTTTTTTTTTCAGAATATTTTCTCTCTGTCAAGTGTCTCTTGACAGAGAGCAGTATTCGGGTTTTATCATTAATGCTTCTGATTTCTTCTGGTAGACGATTGAAAAAAGTTCTTCCCTGGTAAGTATAATGATGTTGTGCAAAAGACGTATTTAGTTTTGGGCATAGAAAAACATGTCTAAGTCGCGTTCTGTTTTCATTTAAAAATTGATATTTATCTTTTTCTTTTATAATTTGGATTAATGAGTTTTTAATATATAGGTCTTTAAATGTAGGTACTTGAAATTCTTCAAACAGGCGTTCTGTTGGGTAGTCAAAGGATTTTTTTAATATAATTTTAATAATTGTTTTTTGTATAATTTCAATTGGAAGAAGGTTACATTTATACGCGGATCCCCAACTAATAATAGCGTATTGTAAAGTGGATTGAACTAAGGCATAGTAAATTAAATATAGATTTTTTATCGAAAGAAAGTTTCTAATTCTTAAAAATATATATATTAATTTTCTAATTTTGTTTACTACTTGACGTATTTGTTCCTTCCATTTCAGATTTTTATCAATAATTACTCCTAGATATTTAATTTTATTTGTTGTTTTTAGTACTGTACAGTTTGATTTGCAATAGTTTTGGCTGTGAATTTTAGTATTATTATGTATGACAATGTTAAAATTTTTAGGAGTATCATTTGTATGGATTGCAAATGGAATTACAAATGTCTTTTCATTATTAAGTGACAGTAAATTAGTGTCGAAAAAATTCTTGAGCGTGTTGATGTCTTCTGTGGCCTTTAATTCTACTTTTTCCCAAGTCTTATCATTTATTATTAATACTGTATCATCGGCGTATGACGTAATTTGACCATGTAAAGGTTGAAAAAAAATATCGTTTACATATATAGTAAATAGAATTGGTCCAAGCACTGTACCTTGGGGGATTCCAAAGCTTGTAATCTCTTGATCACTATTAACACGATTGATTTTTACCACTTGAAGACGGTTTTTTAAGTAGTCGGTGATCCATTTAATCGCGTTACCTTTTATGCCGATATTATTCAATTTTTTTAATAGCATCTCATGGGATATGCTATCGAATGCCTTTCTAAGGTCAATAAATATACCCGCACATTTTTTACCTTTATCTAATGATTCGTGAATGTATGAAGTTACGTTAGCAATAGCATCTTGTGTGCTGAGTGATTTTATAAAGCCAAACTGGTTTTTGTGTAATATTTTATTATTATCTAGAAATTTATTTATTTATTTATTTATTTTTACATTTAATACATACAAGATATACAAATATAAAAGGAAGCTTTGACTGTCCAACTAGGAAGTTTCCCGTTTTAGGATTAGGATTATTATTATACAATATTTAAAATAAAATATTGTAATTGTCACTTTCAAAATTAGAACCGATCGTGTGAATAATTCAGACAAGCAATTAAAGTATCTACCTACATATATTATAATCTTAATATATAAAAATCACGTGTCACTGTGTTCGTACTTGCTAATATCCGAAAACGCCCAACCGATATCAATGAAATTTAGTAAATGTGTGTGGTTGGTTCCAGCTTGAAATAAAGGATATATAGTCTTGGACCCGATAGGTGGCGCTGTTGTCGAGATCAAAAATTTTTTTCAGTATTTTCATTCAAAAATACATACAACCACGAATTTTAACTTCCCTACACCCTTTCCCTTTCAATACTTTTAATGCAATTTTCAGTGCTGATTTTTACGCTTCCCCGAAGAAGCAACGATGTTTGTGTGTGATATTTTCTCAACATTGAACCAAATAAAAGTAAATATATTTTTGTTTTATTTTTTCCCAATGGCATAACCCGTGTTTGCTTAGAGTGACTTACTGATTTCAATGAACTAAAGGTGTTTTTTGAAAAATTATTTATTTATCTCGTATCTTTTTGTATAATTGTTTTGAATTCCACAAAATTACAAATGCCAAGAATGAATAAGTGATATTAATAGCTGGCAATAAAAATACTATAAATTTTATGAAATAGCTATCAAGATTTTTTTCTACGATATTTACAACAATGTATTGCAAAATAATATATATTTTATCAAAAGCAACGTCTTTACATCGCTTTTCTATGTGGGCATTAAATTGGTAGTTTAATGATACAAATGCTCTTGTTCTAGTGCTGTATACATGTTGTATTTTAAGGTAGTTTTCAGGAACAAAAGTTGAATTGTTTGAATGGAGAAAATGATATTCTCCTATGGAAAAAACATTATTGTGTGGAAAAAAATAGTTGTTTCTAAGTTTTCGGTTGAGAGTGCTTAATATTGTTTTCAATGATTAAATATTACAATTTTAGGCTTTACTTAATAAGATATTTCACTATAAAAAAAATAATAATTGTGCTTACTTGTATCTATCAAAAGCGATGACTGCATTCGTGATTGCGCCCCCAATGCCAGAAAGGGCACCCAACACGGCGTATATATTGCATCCTGTTTCGTAGCCTACCAGGCGCTGCGAGAAGGAGTTGACGATGAACATGGGAATCTCCAGCATCATCAGCAGGTCGAACAGCGCCAGGTTGATGACGAACATGTTGCTGGCTGTCCGTAATGATTTGGACCTGAAAAGTCAATAATTCCTTGGTCGATTGTGAACCACCCGATCTTTCAAATTATTCACTTTCCTGTGAAAAACGGTACTGGAGGCATATAACAAATGATTTAACAAATATCATTACAAACAGTAAAATACGAATATGTTATGAGGAAGTCGGAACATCTGTTCTTAAAAATAATAATATGGTAGCATCTCGTCCATTATATTTATTCAGACAAACTCACCTGCGTGGAACACGGGTTCAGATATGTTCTGAATGACTAATATGTATTATTAGGAAATGGTCATACAGTCACATTTTTTACAGTATCTTGATAAAAAAAGCCGTACTTATTTTTCTCCGTAGGATCATTGTAACCCAAACACGAATCACCAATGAGCGATTGGGTTACTTTTCCAGAAAAAAATGATCGTTAGAACTGGTGTGACGAGCGGCCATAGATTTATTTTTTTATTATTTTTATATTAGCTCCACACGGGAGGCAATGAGGAAAATAACTTCCCTTAGGGACTTTTTAAAAAAATGAAGGGAAGGAGGTTCTGGGAAGGAAAGGGTATGAATGGCCGGAATGAATCTGAGGATCATTGTGTCTAGATGAATCCATGGAGAGAGTCCAGCTGAAGATGTAAAAGGGTTTCACTCAACCGGCCTCTTCCAATCCAGCCCGCCACTCAGTTGGTGAGCAGACATATACGCCACCAAAACCTAGACACACCTCACCCCACCAGGCAAACCTGCTACAAATTACCAAACGTAGTGAACAACATGATGACCTATGGTGGAGGTATTTTTTATCCAATGAATGGTTCTCGGGGTGGCGGTACCCATACCCGCCTCCCTAAATCAGAAGGAAATATAGGCTATCATACTTTATATCTAGGCTATCAAAAGTAGATCGGGTGACGGGTACTCGTGTTTCGGGAACGACGGGTACTTTGGACTTCCAGCGGCTGGTGGCGACACATCAATCTCTCGTGTCTATTCTAATGCATGTTTTCCATGTGTAAAAATACCCGATCAAATAGCGGGTACTCTCTAACCGATCACTTCGGTAATTTATCCAAATTTTCATACATTCAGTGTACTTTTCATATATTGTGTGTAATTTAAAATAAGAACTGCATTCCTATTTTCAATAATTTATGATGGTGCTCACAATGTGAATGAATGTATGCATGATAAAGAGTGGTGGGTGCATCACTTGCTCGAAAGGAAAACCGGTATTCGAAGAGAGAGAGAGAGAGAGAGATAGTATACAAATACAAATGAGTAATAGGTACGTGGGGCAGTAATGATATTGATAATTCAATAGCGAGACAGGAACAATAAATTAATTTATGTAAACTTACATGTATAGATGAACCGATTTTTTAAAATGTTTTATTATTTCGGTATTTTACTGCGCAAAGTACTCAAATGGTTTTCATTAACAATGCCAAAATTGCCAGACCAAAAAATTGCGAGAATCTCGTCTTTATACTTTCTAGATATTTTGTAGTTCTATGAACACTATACCTAGCGTCCAAAATCATAAGATTTGTAAGCAATTATTTAAATACTTTCCTACTTAAATTACAAATCTATGTTGTATGTAACATTTTATTTTAATTAAGGAATTATACAATTTTTTGAACGAAACGTGACTATATCCAAAAAAAGTTTTTTTTTTCAAATATCTTCAGACAGATAGGTACCATAGTACAGAAAATATGCTAATAAGTAAGTTCAAATAAACACGACGATATCACATTTAAAAAAAGAACAATAAACTATTAAAACGGCTACCATCTTGAATCGGAGACGGATAGTACAACCGAATTTACAGACAGCCGAAATGAAAAAATGGGTTAAAACATAACTTCCCTACGCTCAGTCACTGAGATTTTTTTGGGTGATATATACATGTAGTTTGTTCTCTAAAGCTTCAAGTAAATGTGTTTTACTGAATGATACGTGGTTTTCCTACTCAGCCCTTGTGAGTATATTGTGCTGGTTGGTAGCATGATGTCGCTTTTTAGATTTCCACCACTAAATCAAAATGAATTATTAGCTTTGGGTAAAAGCATGAAACCGATGACTTGTTGCTGATTATGCACGGCTGCAAGCTGCTTTAACACGCGGTGCTTTTGTATAAGTAATGTATTAAATTACAAAGTAAGTAAGCACTTTTTTTGTCAAGATTTTTTTTGGGCGATGAAACATTAACTTTTTGGATCTGACATTAAGCTGCAGCCGATTTAAAAATGTACATGGGGAAAACTTTCAGATAATATATAGCTTGCAGCAAAACAGACAGTAACTACAGTTTTGAAATTGTGCAACACAAATGGGGTTTTATTTTATTTAGCACTGTATAATTTTCAGAATAATTATGTACCACTAGTAACACCTATGAAGGTTAGGTAATAGTATTTATGAAAGGTTCTCGCCTCTGCTATTTGTTTGTAATTATATCGCGTCGGCAAGGCCGATTCCTGTTGGCGACTTTTTGAATTTGAAGTATGTCAACAGTCTTCTCATATAAAAGGTTGGGTTTCCTTAAAAACTCTCTCTTGCTCAAAAACAACCAAAGGTTTCACCTTTCCTAAAGAACCACAGGAACTAGCTTGTATCTGAGTATTTACTGTAAAAAGTGCCTAGTCGTATCATTTGATAGTGGATATTTATTGTTAAATAAAGTGATTCAGTTTGCTCTCAATAACGGAGTTTAAATAAAAGGACCCGAATTCATAACAAGCACATCTTGCCGTTTTATGCATCAAGTTCCGAAGATGCCATCAGAAATATGATAGCCCCCACCAGCAAAATATTGATGAAGGAGATTTCTGAAGTTTTCGTCCGCATATTTTGACGGATATAGCGACGATTTCCACCCGAATCCGATCCTTGAGTTCTCCAAAGGAGTGAAGCAACGTGCGCACGACGCAGCCCCTGTGTTTGCCGAACCGAACCATGGTAACGACTGAAAGCGGAACGACCCTGAGACAATGAGACCCCTCCCAGGTTCATACCCCCACCATACGGGATGTAACGGCCCTTCAAAACTGCACTGTTTGTTTGGTGCATCCTGTATTATTAATTTATTCAAAATTGGTCAAATTATTCGTATTTCTCTTAAAAACGGGACTGCAGGCCTTTAACGAATAAATTGACAGATTTCCTTACAAATAATCAGTAAAACGCGAATGTGTTATGAGGACGGCAGAACACGTGTTCCTAAAAAATTCAATAATTTTGCAAATCATCATTATTTTTATCAGGAAAAGCATACCCGCATTAACAAGTGTTCCGATATATTCTAAATGGACTAATATTTTATCAGGAAATTAATTGCCATTACGTTTTCAATAGGATTTCAATAAATCAGCAATACCCTTTTTTCCGAGTATTATTTGAAATATTATCATTTGATTATGAGCAACATGTACGATGGAACTAGGGCTAGAAAATTCTTGAACTTTTTGGAAATCTCCGATTAGTTCTAGGATTTAACAAATACCGTAATATTTTTTGATCTCTGATATACTCCATAATGGGGCTGACATATTACTCCCAATGGGAATGTATGGAGAGCGATAAGCCGAAATAGGCCAAGCCACAAGAATATAGCGCGCTTATAGCGTGGTCTGTCACAGGTTTAAAGCAATTACACCGACAGTTGTAATTGCATATCCATACCCCATACCATTATTCCGTTCCTCAACTGCGACACGGTAATAAATAACTAGAAGTTCTGTAAAAGTAGACATCGCATCCAAAATAGTAAGTTTCCAGTTTCCTCTAATTTAATAAAACAAAACCAAAATCTCCATTGAATTTCGAAGATTTTTAAGTCCTACCTACTTAATTATAAACCATAAATATTTTATGTAACATTTTAAAAAATTTCTAATGAGTTATATAATTTGTTCACAGGATTGTCACCATCTCAATGAAAATTCTGTTTCGGAACATTTTTCAGGTCGGTAGGTATTATAATATAATATATTAATATATATTACTCACGGAGAAATCCAATTGTACCACTCACAACTAAAACATCTCTCGCTCAAAGACACTTCTCATTCTTAGGTCCAAAACTATACAACTTCATGCCTGATGCTTGGAAAAAGGAAAACACAGCTATTTTTCATAAATTGACCACTAATTGGTTTCATCAATTAGGTAGAAAGGAGAGTGAACTTTTACTACACAAAAAATGAAATCAAACACAAACCAAAAACAACAACAAAAACTCCAACAAAACAGTAAAAGATACCTTTATGTTATAATCTTTATCATTATATGTATATATGTACCTACCTAATACTTTTAAATTAGAATGCTACCCAAGCAGCAGTTAATCTTATGTTTAATGTAATATTTTATTTTATGGTATTTCTTCTCTTTGCTATTCATATTTATACAAACATGTTAGTAGGCTTAGGCACCAGTTAAAAGTACAAATACCTATTATTTCATTATTATTTTAATACTATACTTATCAAAATGTTAATACTCATCCTAATTTGACTGTCCTAAAACGGGAATCCTCCTTGTTGGGCAGTCAAAACATTTCGTAAATAATGTATATAAATGTATAATCTTTTACTAAATAAAAAAAAAAAAAAAATAAAAATATATATATATACATATATATTATTCAGATTTTACGGCCATATTAGGAAATACGATTATGCGAACTCTGGCGGCATAAAAAGGTAATATCTAATACGGTCACCATCTTGAACCGAAATCGGAACGGAATGGTCAAGTTAAAACAGCTTTACATAGTTCATTATCTACTTGCCGTAGCTTTTTAGAAATTAATGTAATTTTGGAAATAACCTAAACATACGTAGTGTTAGTAGATGAATGTCAGCCTGAGGTGTGTACATTTTAGTTCTTGACTTTACATCAACATTAAATTTAAATATATTAAATTATAAAAAGGTTATACACCAAAATATTATAAAGCTTACATTATTTTAAGATCATCACTAACTTTCTTTCTGTTACTCAATATGTTATAATAAATATTTCTGATTTCCGATCGATTCCAACTTAACAAATTAATATCGGAAACACTTGAAGTTCCCAACATTATCCAACACAATATTACAAAAAGGATCTGCTTTTATGCAAAATAATATTACAAAAAAATCTGACTTTATCCAACATAATATTACAAACTATTTCTGCCCTTATCCAATATAAAATAATTACGATGATAGTTACTTACGTAGAGAATATCCACACGACAATCCCGTTCCCCAGCAGCGACATGGTCATGAGCATCATGTAGATGAGAGCCAGTCCGAGATGCCAGTACTTGGAGGGGGCTGCGAAGTTTCTCCAGTGGGGGTGCACGAGGTCCTGGTACTCCGGAGGGTAGTTGTAACCAAGCACCAGCTCCGGGGGCATCTCCTGGGGGCTGGGAAATAAGATACATATTTATAAGTTATAAGATTCATATTTGTATTAATATATCTTGATAGCTGAGAAGTAAGGTACATATTTAAATGAAAAATATCTCGGTAGCTGGGAACTAAGGTACATATTTGTAGGTATGTAATATATCTTGGTGGCTGAGAAACATGGTAATATATCTTATGTAATATATCTTGGTGGCTGAGAAACATGGTAATATATCTTGGAAGTTGGGAAATAAGATTCATATTTGTTTGTAATATATCATGGTAGCTGGGTAATAAAGTACATATTTGTATGTAATATATCCTGGTAGCTGAGAAATAAGGTACATATTCGTATGCAGTATATCTTAGTGGCTGGGAAATACGATACATATTTATATGTAATATATCTTGGAGGCTCGGAAATAAGATTCAAACTACCTATTTATTATATCTGAATAGTATAGAATAAAGTCGTTATCCGCCTAATTCTATTTGCACACTTAGTTCTTCTTAACTACGCGGATTTTGATAGAGTTACATTTAGAGAATTTATTCCGAAAGGTTTATATAAATAATGCACGCATATAAGTCGATGTTTTCAACCAAGTCGTAAATTTTTTTTTAAATGTAAAACGCCAGCTAAACTTTATGAGATACATAAAAATAATGTATTACGGAATTGTATATCTCAAAAAGGTCTTACAACCTCAAAACTTTACCCCAAACCATTTATAAGTCCCAGACCAACGCCGGGTACACGTCAGCTAGGTGGCTGAGAAATAAGAAACATACTGAAATATTGTACTTATAGAATAGATCTTAGGGACTGGTAAATAACATTTTTTGTGACTCTTTATTTAAATTCGACTTTTCATTTTTAATGAAGGCACCGTAGTTAAAAAGCCTTTAGAATGATAGGCACTTGAAATGTTTTCGGTATTTAACAAGGGATCTTCGAAGAGATTCTTTTTGCATAATTTATGTTCCTTTCAGCTTACTGGTGATCACAAGAAAATATAGAAAAAAAGTTTGTAAAAAAAAAACAGGATTTAAATTAAAATGCTGGATGATTAGATAGAATAAATCATTACTTTAGAGTGTAAAAAAGTACTTTAATCAGAATTAAATTGAATATTTGTCCGTTAATATAAATGTGTAGAGACATTTAGCCAGTTTTATAAAACAATCTACCAACAGACAACTACTAGAGTCATATTTTGATTTAATAACGCACTTCAATATTCAAATAAAAAATAATTCTGTATCCATTGAAAACAGTGCTTTAAAAATTTAAAAAAGTTCTTTATAGTGTGTAATATAAATTTTAAGAAAACATTTTAATAAATTGTTTAAAATGTACTCACCCTCTGAAGGCTTGCGCCATCGGCCCATATTCAGTTAAATTCATAAACATAACTAAAAAATTATTTATCTTAATAATGTGCAAATGGCTGAGAAAATAAATTAGATATAAACTGGATGAAAAAAAGGTTTTTAAATATTATTTTTTCATTAATTTCTGAAGAAAATATTTATGCAACTAAACAGACTGAAGTGAGTTCAGTCCGACTTGAAAAGTCGCTTCTCACTTAATTACTGAAAGTTTTCAGGCGTCTTTTATAGGACTCGAGGCTTCGTAGCTTCATAGGTACTGGACATTCGTGCCTGATAAGTACTTAATGCAATAAAAGGAGGAATCAGAGAATTTATTTACAGACACTCGTACACTGCTAATAGTTGTTCGATAAGAGATTTATAGAAAGTATGTTAGGAAGGTTGAGGGATTTTAATTACGAAGGTTTCTTACCAATTACATTATTATTAATGAAATGTAAACGAACAATATTCAAAATAACTTCTGATTTGGCAGTAATAATAATCATTACTGCAGTTAGTGAAATAGACAACTGTTGCGTCTATAATGCAGTTATTTTGAATATGAGAAAAAGTGTCTGTAATTTACATAATGCTGCGTATAGATGCGAGAAAATGCACAAACGGAGCCATGAATTAAGGGAAAGGAAAGAATCATTTTTTGCGATTGCTTCATTTCTTTCCCATAAGTCGAAGTTCAACTCAGCAGTTCAGCTCGCGCGTTTATGCGCATCCTAATACGTCGTCTTTGATTAAAAAGTTTTCGTTGGTTCTTACATTTTAAAATAGCAAGTGTATTTTTATTATTGAGGGTACCTATGTACATCAAATGGAAATTTAATAAATCAAAGATGAAAGTGATAATAATAAAAAATATTTTATTTTTATTTTAGCCATTAGAGCATTAGCATGAGCAAGACGAGGAAATTTTATTATGAATGTGCTAGAAAATTACACGACTGCTTATACTATTAATCTATTGCGAAATCCTTCACCCTTGTTGTGATCTGCCAATAAAAAGAAATGTTTTTCGTTAAGCCCTTTATAAATTAAGCAAAAAAACTCATACTTGTACTTTTGGAATTTAAAATAAGCCCGGAAAACAATGGAAAATGAAATGTACAAATAATAAGATTTACAAAACAAGAAATCCATTTAATGGGGTGATTTCTCGAACTATTATTCTTCCGTGATTATCTATTGTGTAGCTTCATTATTTCAAAGTCTGCGGCTCAAAGACACGAATTGTGAAAATTCCTGCAATTTATAAGCGATACAGTTTATGGTAATGATTTGATAAGATTTAATCAAAAAGATTAACTATTCTCTTGCTATAACAAAGTACATTGAGGTTTTCCATTAGATTTTTTTTTTTGTTTTCAGAAGGCGCCGCGACGCCATTTGACTATCCCAAGTTTATATCCAGCAAAATTGAAACACGATTTGTTTATGACAAGGAGCAACTAAATACACAATCTTCTAGAATATTTATGAATTGAACGGGGTTTAACACAGTGCTATATAATTTAAAAATTAATTAACTTAAACGTAAAATGTATCTACATATGAATGTATAAACACTGAAACAAATTATCTAACCTCATCATAAAAATATTAACTAAACTTTCACAAAGAGTCAAGAAGAGATGTCTTGTTCAGTCAATTTTATTTATAGCTATACAGAAGTATGTAGGTACAATTTTTTGAAATTAATTTATATGAAAGCTAAGCTTGTGCATGATTATGACTTAAGTGATAATGAAGAGGAGAAAAGTGACCGTGATAAAAAAGTGATAGCATGGCAATTTCCTGACAAAATATTATTCAATTAGAATATATCGAGAACACGTGTTATTTTCCTAATAAATATCTTGACGGAATGCGACAATATCAGTATGTTAATATCAATACCTCTCAATATGTTCCGCCATCCTCACAAAACACTCGCTTTTAACTGATACTTTGTTAGGAACTCTGTCAATTCATTCGTTCATACCAGCGCTTCATTTTTAAATAAACTTTTATTGACACTCAATTAAAATTAGTGAGCACGTGTAAGTGCACGGAGAAAACTTACTGATATAAAATACTGTTTAAACAAATTTAATAAAAATCTGGTAATTTTTTCGGTAATCTGGTAATTAATAAACGGGACTGCAGGCCTTAAACGAATAAATTGACAGGTTTCCTAACAAACTGTTAATACGAATATGTTATTAGGATGTCAGATTCAATCAGGTTAAAATTTTAATATGGTCGCTTTTCGTCATTATATTATAGTAAAAACGCAGCTGCATGAACACGTGTTCCGATATTTTCTCAATGGACTAATATTTTATTAGGAAATGGTTTGTAATCACGTTTTTAATAGGATTTTAATAAATGAGCCATATTCATTTGTCTTTGTGCTCCTTGAAAATAATAAAAATAGACAAATAATTGGTTTGATTTTATTACATATTATGCTTTGATAAATCAAGCTTGAAAATATTTATTTAAATGGTTATTAAAAAAATTCCGTTTTTATTTTCCAAACCTCAGGTTTTGTTATGTTTCTAAATTGATATCAGAAAATATATTTTTAAGTTGGGTACCTACTTATTTCTTAAGGTAGGGTTTTTTCCTACATTAGGGTAGGAAAAAACCAGGGTACCTACCCGCCTAATCTGATCTAATCTAACCTCACCTAACCCAAATTAACCCAACCTAACAAAAGGCATGCTATTTAAAAGAACAGGTAATTGTATAGTAAGCAATTGTCTTTTTAATATATTTATTTGTGTACCGTATACATACATAACATATTTTTACTGGTTTAATGTGTACATATTTTTTATGAAGCACGTATTGTCGACTATCGAAAAGCTTACCCAAACCTGTTAGTTATGTTTCCTTTTGTACACAAACAACAACATTTTTGAAACCGATATTTTTATAATTAGATTGAACTACTTTTAGGGCGACCTTTAATGCCTTAATCGTTAAAGCGTGTATTTTGAATCCAACTTACGTAATAATCTACTAAGACATTGACTTAGTTCATGTGGATAAAAGGGCTTCTGGGCCTTACCAAAATTCTAAAGATGATGTACGAGAAGCTAAAGTAGCTTTCTAATCCCTTTTATAAAGCGTCTTAACAAATTATACAGCTTTGGATTATAGGCGTATCCATGTAACGTCCGTAATACGTTTCATAAAACAACTGTCGTATGTTAAATGGACGTATCTTGAAAATCCATCTTCCATTCAAATTAAAACAATTTTTTTCTATTTCTAAAATCAAACAGTTTTTTTACAATTGTTACATGTTACATGCGAAGTTTCAGTCGGAATAGGTGCTTCATCTCACTTTACGCGCTTAATGCATCCCATCAAAAAGCTGTCTTATTTTGTATGGTTAATGGTAATGGTTGTATAATTAAAATCCGTTTCCCATTCATAATCAAATTAGTTTTTTTCAATTCCATTACAATTCTAAAATCAAACAGTTTTTTTTTTAGTAAATGCCAGTTTATTATTTTTTTTTAAGATGGTGAATTTGTAGTCGGAAAGCTGTCAATTTATAATTAAGCAAGTTGACATTTTTCTTTCGACTGAACCAAATAATCTCTCCAATACGTTTTACACCTTTTAGTTTTTTAATAGTAGATGCTCCGAGCAACAATAAATTTGCTGCTGAACATCAAGATGTTTTTGCGTTTCTATGACCAGCCTCAATAATTTTTTCAAAATCAGTTTCAGTGCCGGCAACCCGGGCGTTTCATTTTAATTTAGTTAATTTAAAAAAAATACTATTAAAACTAATAATTTGTGTTATGAAACTTTCTGTGAGACCTTTTTCTGCAAAATATGGGTGTTTTATTCGGCGGAGAACCGATAACTGATTGGCGGCAAAGCTTGTCGTATCACGAACACGGGGAATGTACAGGTCGGTCGTATCTTCGGATTGTTGCACCATGTGGTGGTTGTAACTCCTGTTCATGACAATATTTAAAACCTGTTGAAGTTATTAGTTATTACAAACAATATCACGGAAGCCGTTGGTAGTTTTACCGAAGGGAATATTTTTTCCTGGACCGGATGAAGATCACAAATGTCAATTTTCAGCTTAAGATACCTAAAATACGCAAGCTTTGCTTGGCTTGGCAAAACTAGTAAACTGTCCGTGAAATATTATTAATCCAACATTTCCAATACATACGAGGGCTGTTCAGAAAGTAATCACCATTTGCTTAATTTTTCCACATAATCACATTTAAACAATTTGCGATTTCCTTCTGCATGACGGCCTGGGAATGCAGGCAACCTGTCACAAAATTCGGAAGATGTTCATTGCTATGGAAGTTCTGGGCCCTGAACCATTTCTTCGTGTGAGTGAACATACGGAAATCATTGACCGTCCCCCGTGCTGTCCGGACTTGGCTCCATCTGATTTCCTGTTCACTCACAGGAAGGGCTCAGCACTTCGATAAAGGTTAATTCGTGCGCAATACACAAGTGAAAGTAAGAAAGGGTAACTCAGTAGATGAACTAGAAGTAGTAGAATAAGAAGAGTAGAAGAAGGCATTAAGTAAATCAATACTACTTAGAGAGGAGACGAATCCTGAAAATAGTAAATCAAAAAGGAGCCCTTATATATGCTGAAACACACAGGCAAATATTCGAAGAAAAGCTTTCTATCAAAATAATAGACGAAATAAGGTGTTGGGGACACCTCTGAAAGATGGCACGATAATTTGGATGAATTACTTGAGGCGGCTGACGATAAAAGTACGATATTTTTTCCATCATCGCATTATTAAAAACAGCTTATGGAAGTACTAATGGTTTTTCAAGAACTCTGATATTTATGAGCCACTTCAAAGCGCCAGGATAATTGGAGATCTTTAACTCTTCAGGCTAATTTGTTTGCTTTAGGAAGAACTCATATGGCTTCATAGAACTCATTGTATATCCCTTACTGTAATTTTTATTTATTTTTTTTTGGAATTTTTTTTAATACATACAGGTACACATATAATTATACAAAATATAAGACAGTAAAAAAAATCCCACAAAGGCGAAGCCTGTGCGTAGGCATTATAAATTATGTATAAAAAACAGTGGTAGTTAAATAAATAAAAAAAATAGTACCTATAGACAAATGAATGTGATTTTACTCGAGTTTCTGTTTTGAATTTAATAAAAACAATTAAAGTTAAAGTAATTTTAAAAGTTTTTTTTAATGTGGACGGTAATGGCATATTCTAGGCATCATAAGAGTAGTACAAATTATAGAAAAATGTTTCTCTGTTCCAGATTTTTTCTTACCCAGCTTTTAACATTTATTTTATACGAGTTTAGGTTTTAGCACATGTTGATGTAAATCGGCAAGGAATTAAACAATTTTGGGCCAATTTAGTTAATGTGTCTTTGGGGCACTGTGTACACGCATATGTTGTGTCTCTGGCTAGAAAAAAATGGGTTTTTACAGAAATTATAATGACATTATGGATCTTAAGGTTAATATTATTTTTAGGGGATGACTTTTGGGTATTATAGAAGCGAATAAAAATAGTTTTATCATAATTTGGACTAAGAAGATTTCTATCTACCCAATCTTTGACTGTTGCGTTGCATTTGTTGGCTTTACTAATTCTATCTTCCCATGTTTTACCTTGTACTGTTATTGCAGTATCATCGTCATGGTGATAAATATGATCTAAACGGTGTTAGAAAGAGAAAACACCATGGTTTATATTCAAATACAGAAGTAAACCACGGAGGAATTAAAATGCGTACCTTCATGAAACTAAAGGTTCCGACTAAAGTTCGTGAATTTTGTATTATTTATTTTTATATGAAACGACAATAGTGAGGTGACAGTAACGTTTAATATAATATGTTATATTTTACAATACATTTTTCTTTTAAAATGAGTGTATTTTTATACGTTATCAGTAATTTTAGTTACAAAAAACGTGAGGTGAGCCATTTTTAATTTTAATTATGTTCGCATTCAAAATTTTAAGGTACCAAAAATTACATTTAAAATTGTATTAATAAAATTTGAAAGGGTTTTTTATCACCTTTCAAAAGAAGTTTTTAGTTTTGGGATACGTTCGAAAATATTCCATAATGCAAGGCGGAAATAATCTGTAAAAATATGGCAGAGACCGAAGGAGTTAAAAACACTACTCAAATTCCTTCAGAAAAATATTTGTAGTTTGCAGTTTCTTCATCCACAATTTGAGATGTAGAAATCGGAATAGTTCAAAATGGTGAATGGAAAATTGTAAATAAATAAGAAATGCTTTGAAAATTTATAAATAAAATGACAGCATTTAATTCGGGGCTTACAATCACAGTGACCTAACTACAAAAACTGGTGTTTTTAGTTAAGCTTGGTTTCGGTAATGCCATAATGATATTTATTAGTGACACGGAGCTCCAACTCGTACATACAGCCGTTTAAGAGATACAGTTGGGCATATAAGTTGGGCATACAGGTGGGCATACGAGCATTTCCATCTTTATCTGCTTTATCTCAAAACTATGTTTTTGTAGATAGGCCTCTGTGATCCTAAGCCCCAGAATTTACGATCTCAAAACAGTTAGATTCTTGGTTTTGACTTCAGATATCGTGCGTAGTGCTGGTTAATTGCTTGCTTTTATTTTCATTTCAATAATATGATTTACACTAGTATATTTACGCTTTGTTACTCAGTAGAATATCGCTTACAGAAGCCCTGGTGAGAAACCATCATTTCGAATCCCAATATTTATACTTGAAATGGATTAAAATAACAATTTTAAATAGGTATAACATTATACTGGGTTTAGTCACTTTATCTGATTAGACACCTCATTTTTTCTTCCTTCTAGTTACTTATAAATTAACTAAAAAACATTGTTACAGAACTGCTTCATGTAAAAAAGTATTTATAGAGGTTTGAAAATATATGGTATGACGAAAAGTGTAGGAGTAATGTGTGTATTTAAAAATAAATGTAAGTTGACCGTAAAAATTTAACATTTTATTTAAATTTTTTTTTTTATGAAACAAAGGCGCCCTTTATGCACAGGGAAACCATATCGCTACCCGGTTGAGCATGTGAGGCGGGTTAAGATAGAGGTTTTATGAGGTGATTTATTATAGCGGTCCTTAAAGAGACCCGGATTATGAAGGAGGGAAAGCAGATTCTGGTAGCTCGTTCGACATGTGTGCTGACCTACACAAACATGTGTCAAAGAACGACCTGTTCACATGAAGCCAACATCAACTGTGAACGGGTGTTCCGCTCGAGATTCACGTATGTTCACGGGTAACCGATCCACTTGAGATCAATGCTGAAATTAGCCGAAAGGCCCTCTTTTCAGCGGTTAGTTCACTTTCATGAAATAAACATAAATGAATCTTTCTTTCTCAAAACTTCAAGACTGATTTTGCTGAAAACTCCAAAGTTTGTTCTTATTAGTACAAGGAGTATGTAGAGAGTGGTTAGTGATATAAGAAGATAAGGACGCCCGAAGAAGATTTAACAAGAAAATTCAGTACAATATAGTTTTAAATAGTGACAATGTGGTATTAATTATATTATATTATTAATGAATGGTGGAGAAAGTCGGGTACACTCGAGGAAGACATGGCACGATCAAATGAATCAAATACTTAAGTCTGGAAAAATTTGGTGCATGTGATGAAAAAAGAAAGGGCTGTAAGGAAAATGTATAACGTGAAAGTGAATGTTAGAAGAAATCGAGGACGTCCATGGCAGAAATGACATGATCAAGTGAAACAAATTATTTAAAAGTAAGCTTTTTCAAATGTTATGATAATATTACTGCCACCTTAAAAATGCACTCCGTTTACAGTACATTAGAGTAAATAACCTCAAAACTTTACTCCAAAATACTCAACTAGGGGTTGAAATATTTTGAATATTGGAATATGAGCAATGCCGGGTACACATGAGCTAGTTTAAGATAAATAAAAAAATTGAGGAGCAATATTAAAATATTCTGAATTCGCAGCTGTGCACTCTTCAAAAACTGATTCATTTTTCACCCAGAATCAACTTGAAGTAGGTACCTACAACCAGTAGTGAAAACAGTAGATAGTACTACTGTTTTCACCACGTGAAATAAATCCTTATAATTCGATTGAAAACATACTAATAGCTGACACTTCTTTATATTATTGCGAGGATTATTGAAATAAAATTCACGCTTGAAATATTTCGACATATCAGCAGTTAGACCCGCTTTAACGCGTCGGATTACGGTTTGATTGGCGTTTATTGGCATATTGTATCACTTTGGGACTTCTCCACAAACATGTAGGTGTACGTTTGCTATATAAAAACATACACCCTCATTTTAATATACGTTCTCCGTTCTGTAAAAAGTAATATCCGTAGTTTATTTTTTAAACCATTGTGAGGTAGGTATATATTTTTAATATTAGAAAAAAATAGGAACGCTTTCACAATTGGTTTCAATCTTCGAACATTATTTGATTTTTCTCCTTCTACCATCATAATAAGCGGAAAATGTTATTTGCGCAATGATGGGGTTCTTAGTTAGCAGAGGATTGAGCTCACGACGCGCGGTGTCTTCATCCCATAGAACCGATGGGACCTCGTGAATTTTGACGATATAATGAAATGAATACTTTTATGATTGAAAATACTTTTTGAAGATTATCTTTGATATGATTTGAATGTTATTTTTATTCAACCTGCGTGGATATAGTCAGGTGTCAAACTTGAAATGTTTGTCAAACTTGTCAAACCTTAACTTCAGGAATTCAAATTCTTTTTTCTTAATGCTATATTTATATAGAAGAACTGTAAAAAATTTCATAAAAAAATACAAAACAGTTTTCTCATAAGCAGGCCATGTCCGCACAAAAACCTTTTCGATACACTGTGCGACGTCAGGATGGGAACATTGAGAATCCGAGCCTTTGGGTCATTCGGTAAGTAACTGGTAGATTAAAACCTAAGATTTATAGTACACATCTTCTCACTTAGCAGTAAGCATACATAACTTGTGCAGCTGACTCACACGACAGCCAACGAGCCAAATACAAAATAATTTTTGGAAATTAGATAAAATTATCCTTCAGATATTTGAATTCGAAATAATCATTGATATTTCAAAATAATAAAATTTTAATATCAAAAGTGTTAACAAAAAAGCTTCTCGAAAAAATTTCGTCCATACTTTTGATTTAATTACGTTATTTAGAAAACACTTTCCTTTTGTGTCACATCACATCACTTTTATGCCGTTTATACAATAAAAATATCTCTCCCATTTGTAATCGCATACTTTGACAATTTTTAGGATTTTATCCATGCAATGAGGATAAGTATTTGAGACAAACTGGGAAGAATAATAATTTTTTCCAACAATGAACAAATCATATATCTCCGAATTATAGAAAAAAAATATATACAGCCAGCATTTTACATATATATATAAATATCCCCGAATGGATGCCTCGGTCAGATCTGTCCTTCAAAAGCTCTAATTTGGAAGGCGGGTTTGTGTACCGCCGCCCCGGGATCTATTTATTATATAATCAACACCTCTGCCATAGGTTACCCCAAGAGGTTCAGGTGATTTAGCAGGGGTGCCCGGGATTATCACCAACTGCGTTGCGTGCAAGATCAAGAGAGTCTGGTTTGGGGAGACCCTTTGACCTCTCCAACTGTAATCTCGCTCCATCGCCTTGCATCGCAGCGCGAGGGATATATTTATACCTCACTCCTGGACACACTGATCCCTAGATTCCTTCATACCCCTCATACCTTTTTCTTTCCCAGAAATTCTTCTCCTTAAAAAGACCATCCACGCAGCATCCACAAAGATGACAAAGGAAGATAATTTTCCTCAGAGCCTCCCGTGTGGGGTTATTGAAAAAAAATGGAATTACATGTCTTAGACTAGTAATGTCTCTCCGAGACTTGAAGGGTTAAATATTTGTAAAAAATAACTATTTTGCATCTACTATTTTTTACTACTTCATTTTAAATTAACCTTGTCAAATAAAAAACCATTTTATTTACTGTCTGTGTCTTTTTTTAATAGTTAACTTTAAATTAAATTTGTCTAATAAAAAATAAAAATAAAACTATTTTATTTGTCTATATTATTTTTGTATACCTATTTTAAATAAACCCTTGTTAAATAAATGTTAAAGAATTTATGTATCCATTTATGATTATTATTCATATGTTCGATTAGTACACTTAAGTGCACAGTGGACCGTCTAGAACAAGCCAGTTTGACAAAATTATTTTACTGTCTTTTATAGGATATTATATTGTCATTTATAAAGTGTCATCATTAAAAATTATTAACGCAATTTTTTGATGAATTTTAGCATTATTAATGATTTTCGTAGGCACTGAAATATCTGTTATTGTTGAATGCATTTTCTGAGTGCATTTTGAATTAGGATTTCTTATTAATAAGTAATTGAAATGATTCCAAGCTGTGAATTTATCATCAATAATCTAGAAGATTGTAGCTGTATGAATAGGCAGGTGACTGGATAACTCATCAAAGTGACAATTCAACACCTATAAATAGTGTTAAAAAGTTATGAAAAGTGATGAAACAAAAACTAGGTTAAATTGGTTACAATTCATTGTCATTTTGAGGAGTTATCATGGAACCTAAAAGGCAGAGATTGATATTGAAAAAATATGAAACAAATGAATTATGTTTTATTTTATTTTATCACAACTTTAATCACTTTCGCTAATAATTTATTAAATGAAATAAAGGTATATAGAAGTAACATGTATACGCACTATTCTTCACTTGTACTGATATTTAACTGAAATATTCAATATTAATTTATTTTAATTGCATTTATGTATACAAAGACCAATAATAGATTTCCAAATTTAATAATGAACATTATTTGGAAGTACTAATAAAAGAACAAGACATTTTTTTCCAAATAGTAATAACCCCATAAAAACTTTTCTCTAAAAAATGGAAAAAAAATGTACCGGGGTGCATATAATAATAGTGGTGACCGGATAACTAAAGTCATAAATAAAGTCATGAAATGTGATGAAACAAAATCTAGATTTAATAGGTTAGGTTTATACGTTACTTATTTTTCATCGCTTTTAATGACTTTGTATCACTTTTTGAAGGTGTGTTGAATTGTCATTGTGTTGAGTTGTCATGGAACCTAAATATCGGTCCTATCCGATCGACATTTGGCAAGGTTGTTAGTCTTTAGACTCCAGTCCTTGGGAAGAAAGGTACAATCCTCAGTAAAACCAAAAATAGACATTTTAAAAATTCACAGCAGTTTAAGAGCCAGTGCCTGGGGAGGCAGGTTCAATCAGCAGTCACACCAATTGACCAAAAAAAATTGGCTGCTAGCCGGTCCACTAGCCGGCCCACTAGCAGGCAACTAGGTCGAAAATTGAAAATAGATGTATTATAATAAAACAAAAACTTTAAAATTAATGTTTCAGCTTATTTTTTAGCTAGATTTATTACTCCCATCAAAACATCCTCAATAACAAAAAGTTGTTAAAAATGCTGCTCTAGCGGAAATTTTGAAAAGCTCATCGCAATAAAATATTTTTTTTGCTCTTGATTTCCCACGGAAAACCGAAAGATGGCGGAGGACAACCCTAGCTTCGAACCATTTTCTTAACCCTCAAAATAGTGTTCATTCTAGACAAAAGATGTCACTCTATTTTGTCGCAAAAAGTTCATTATCATTAATATTTTCATCATGGTTAAGACATGTTTTATGCGAGTCAGAGAAGTTTTGTTTTAAAAAAAATTGAGAGTTTTTTTTTAAAGCTTACAAACTATTCGTTGAATTCCTTCGGGAAAGTCCACAGTGTTTATTATTTCGCGGGTATCAGGAGACGGTGGTAAAATATGGGTGGGGAGATAAAAGTAATAGGCGGTTTCCCACGTGTTCGGACAGAAAATAAAATAAAGCAATTATCCTCTTATCTTACTCTGATAGAGCATGCAGGGTCGTTTCAAACAAAACCGCAGTCTAGCAGTTTCACCGAAATATCACTACAACTCGTTTAAACTGGAAGCTGGGGTAAAAGGGACGCTTCACACCCTAAATAAATAGATTCAGCTTAGAAAATGGTTTGATTTTTTTATTTCGCGATGTTAGTAAGTTGAATGTTCTAGATTGGGTCAGAGGCCCAGCTGGTGCTTGTAATGTAAAACGGAACAATCCAGCTAGTGAGGTTTTCAGATTTCACCCAAACCTCGGAATATCTGATTTAGCAATGTGCTTTGAGAATTAATTAGCCATTGCTCCTCGTGCGGAGTAAATTAAACCGCAGTATATTGATCAATCAAAACCCAATATTTATTAATAAATAACTCTCGAAACTCGGCATCCCACGTGTTTATTTCCTATTGAGTCGTCGACTTGCAAAACCCTCTCTGGAAATTTCTGCTGCTTCTGATACATTTACAAAAACTTCTCAAAGTAAATTGAAAATTAATAAATTATTAACGTTTTTCGCTAAATATCAGAATAAGAATGCATAATAATATTGACGTTTAGCATTAAAGGTTTATTCTTTTTATATTCAAAGTGGAGAAAAATGTGTGTTGCTGATTTATTTAAATCCTGTTAAAAAATGATTGCAATCCACTTCCTAAAATAATATTAGTCTATACAATACATTGGAATACGTGTTCATGCAGGTGTCCTTTTCCTATTAAATATAATGACGAAATGTTACAATATTAGAATTTTTATGAACAAGTGTTCCGACATCCCAATAACATCGTGTTTTACCGAGAGTTTTTTAGGAAACGTGTCAATTCATTCGTTAAAGGCCTGCAGTCCCGTTTTTAACGGGAATACAAAAAATTAGACCAGATTTTTAATAAATCAGCAATAATATTAGTAAGTTTTCTCGGTATAGCAGTTTTCGTGACATCTACAGATTACTCACGACTCAATTTATATCATTTAAATAATATTCAATTTTAACATATAGCAAACACTTTCTGCATATACATAATATAATATAATAAAATAAATTTGTTTTTCACAGTTGAGCAATTTTGAACACTGAGGTACCTAAATAGTATAGGTTTTTCAGAATTAGCAACATACCTAACAGATAAAGATAACTCCTGTGTTTAAAAATCTAGAAAAATAAACAATTTACTAAATAAATGTAATGTTCATTACTGTTTAAATAAAATAGGTTCTTTATACGAAGTTACGTTTATTAATTATTCAGTTGTTTATCAAGTACAGTGCAGTGTATCTGCTAGGAAGGAATTTACGAGAATGAGCTCCCGCGTTGCCCGACCGCCCGCTGTCCGGCCGAGTCGGAAACGTTCGACAACCCTCGGCTATCTTCGGTCGTGCACAAACGCCTATATGATATACTACACCCTTCCCTCTCTAACTGCAGCGCTACGACTACTAAATAACAGAGATATAGGGTTCCTAGTTACCGCTTTATGTGGTAACCCTACAGCTATAAATCTTATCATTGTCAACAATATACTTAAAAAAAAACATATAAAATAAACCACACACATAAACTAAATATTTCAAACTAAATATTTCACACAATTAATAATATGTACATAATTTATAACTCTTCTATAATGTTGACTTGAGAAGTAGCCTGCTCTTCTGGGGTATTTTGTCTGGGCCGAAGTCGATTCGCCCACGGACTCCTTTGTGTTGGTATTGGTGATGCTCCTGATGGTCCTGGCCCGGCACCCTCCATATCTGCCAACCTGAAATCAGGAGAATACCCCTTAAAACCACGTAGTAAAACCGAGGTCTCCAACTCCTGAGGGTCGTTCCAACTGATCTCAGACGCGGACTGCGACCCGTTGAACTCCTCACCCCAGCTTACTGACAGCTCTCTGATTTGATCCAAGTGTCTCTTCCACGTCACATTCGAATCTCCCACTCTTACAATGAAAACCTTTTTTCCCAGAGACTTACAAATCACAGCTTTTGTCCATAATACTTTATTATTTTGGCGATAATCTCGCACAAGGCATTTTTGACCTATCCTAAATTTGCGAGCCTTGGCTCCACCAAAACCTTTAATCTGTCTATTCTGACTTTTGGCAATATTATCGTTTGCACGCTTGACTAACTCTGAGTCTAGTTCTAGCTCTCCTACCTTGGGTAGAACTAACCCGTCAAACGAGGAACGAAGCCTCCTGCCTACTAACAAAACCGCGGGTTCAACCCCCGTCGAACAGTGAGGCGAGTTTCTATAATCTAACAGAAAATTCAGTAGTTTTATTCTATAATTTTTGTGTAAGCTAGAACCAACCATCACCTTTTTAAGAAAACCTTTTACAGTTTTCACTGCGTTTTCCGCTAGTCCGTTACTTTGCGGATGCCTTACCGGTGACGTCATAAATTTAATGTTATTTTCACTCAAGAATTTCTTAAAATCTTCACTCGTGAAAGCAGTACCATTGTCTGACACAATCAATTCAGGGTTACCAAAAATCGCAAAAATTTTTCTTAATTCTAAAATGGTGTGAGTACTATCTGCCTTTGTAACTTCGATGCAGTCTATCCATTTAGAAAATGAATCGCAAATTACTAAGAACATCTTGCCTGATAAAGGCCCACAGTAATCTATATGCAAACGACTCCACGCTCTCCCTGAATTCGGCCAAACAATTAATTGACTCTTTGGTGGTGATTGCCTATTAACAGCACAATCCTGGCATGATTGAACCATCTTTTCTAGATCCTTGTTCAACGATGACCACCAGAAATACGCTCTCGTAACGCCTTTCATCTTGACTATACCTAAGTGCGACCTATGTAACAAGGTTAACACATGATTTTGTAAAGAAACTGGAATAATTATCCTATGGTTCCAGAACAAACAATCATTTACAATAGAAAGTTCGTTTCTCTTAACCCAAAAATTCCATAAAATATTGTCACGTTTCATAGACTTAGGCCAGCCCTGCCTCAGATGAGTTACTACTTGCTGTAGAACTGTGTCTGAAACGGTCGCTGCTTTAACCGAACGCAAATCTAATTGTGTTCCTTCTTCTATAAAACTCACAAAATCTGCACTAAAATCATCATTGTGCTCCTCAATCGCATTTTCTAACGGCAAGCGTGAAAGGAAATCGGCTTGATTATTACCCGATTTAACGAATTCCGTCTTATCTTTTAACGCAAACGGTACCGGTCTCGCGTTATGAAACACTGGGTTTGAATCCCGATTGACTTTAAAACATACTTTATGTTTGTTATATTTCCCTAATTTGTCTGACAAAACTTCTGGAAATTCCTTAAAAGGTTTCTCTTTTTTTTCATTCACTGTAAAAACTGAATCACGATTAATCGGCGCAATTCCCAAGTTGAAAAGTTCCATGAAATCACGACCCACAATTAATTCTGAACCCTTAGCGACAACTATAAAATACATATTATTTTTAGTGTTGTTGTATGTTACCGAAAAAATTGATTTACCCACGATTTTTAATGGATATCCGTCGTAACCAGAAATTGTACGCTTGTCAGTTGACAACTCTATATTTTTAAACGATTTTTTAAAAACAACCTCAGGAATCACCGATACACTCGAACCGCTATCTACCATAGCTGAACATGAAATCTCATTAATTTTAATCTCGACTTTATACGGACTAATAAATGCAATGTGCTCTTTATGAATTGCCTTTTTTTCAAACAACGGAGACACTTTATTATTCTTGCACATACTTTTAAGATGACCCACTTGCTTACAGATGAAGCATTTTGCGCTTTTAAACTTACAATCACTTAACGCGTGATTCGCTCCACAACAAGTGCATTTCTTAAAACCCGAGAATTTCCTCACACTAGGGCTTCCCGACCGTGAATCCGTTCTTGAAAACTCCTGTTTCCCTCTAGAACGCGACCTTTGATCCCCCCATGTGTTCGTTTTTTTCTTGATTGTACTCACAAAACTACCTACAGAACCCTCATCCTTGACTTTCACCCCTAGATGGTCCAACCCCGCAATCCTAATTGCCAGTTCCTCCATCTTAATGAAAGACAGACTAGGTCCCTCCAGATAGATTTTCTCCTTTGCTCTCCCAGGGACCAACCCCAGAGCAAATACATCCGCTAAATTCGCTTCTAAACGCGTCCCAAATTCACAAAATGTGCTAAGACCGCGTATGCGCACCGCGAAGTCCTTAGCCGACTCCCCCGGCGACTGTTTAGCTGAAAAAAACAATTCTCGTTCCCTAAAAACCGACTTTGGCTTAGAACAATGTTTTTCTAATAATTCCAATAAAATATCGAATGACGTATCAGTGACCTTGGTAGGAAAACATAAATTGATCAATAAAGTGAGCGTTTCAGCTTCGAGAGAGCTCAACAGATATGCTCTCTTTTGAGATGCATCGAGTTTGACGGTTTTTGTGTCATCACGGATCAGCAGGAACTGCTCAATCCTCAGTCGGAAGATTCCTCAGTCATCACGTAAGTGGCTAAACCGTGGGATTCCTCCTGACTCCATAGCTGCCAGATGCCTGGTCCGACACCCGAACCAGCAATGACACAGCAAAAATACCAACACAACTCGACAACAATAACCTCCAAAAGAGAAGACTACTTAACTCAACCAGGGTCCACGGCGATGGGCTGCTTGGCTAGTTAATTTGCTGACTGCTTGGCTAGTTTAGTCTTCCTTCTGGTCGGATTGACCGTCTTCCTTCAGGTCGGATTGACCGTCTTCATTCCTACAAATCTTAATAAAATAGACCGGAAACTTCCTCCACCGGATGGCAAGTCTTCCTTCCTTCTCAATATTAAGATTTAGCCGCCTTGGCCTGAATTTCCGTACTTCTTCACAACTGAAGCTCCTTGCTCCGGATAATCCTTGCACAGAAGCGACCTTCAGATGTTCGTGACAATAAAATCCGTCTGAGCAAATCTGTCGAGTAACCCGCACACCCACGCAATTTATGTGTGCTAAACGACATTAAATAATACTTCGCAACGTATAAATCACTTCAGCTGCGCCAATTTGTAATGTTCATTACTGTTTAAATAAAATAGGTTCTTTATACGAAGTTACGTTTATTAATTATTCAGTTGTTTATCAAGTACAGTGCAGTGTATCTGCTAGGAAGGAATTTACGAAAATGAGCTCCCGCGTTGCCCGACCGCCCGCTGTCCGGCCGAGTCGGAAACGTTCGACAACCCTCGGCCATCTTCGGTCGTGCACAAACGCCTATATGATATACTACAATAAACTATTACACTTGTCAAATTTTATATATATTCCTCTCCCCTCCACCTACTTTTACCCCAACCTCTCCCAAGCCACCTCACCAAAGTTGATGTTCTCACTCCCTCTTCTATCTTACCTTTAAATACACTGAAACCCTGTTATTGATTCAACTAACTAACTAACTAACCATCACGCCGACTCCCCGCAGGAATAGGCAGAGAGGACGGACCGCCAAACAACTCGGTCTTGGCACACACTCCTTGCCTCATTCACATTCATACATCGTCTCATACATACTCTTCTATTATTCTGACTCTTGACATGGCCCGACTCAAGTATTTGATTCATTTGGTCGTGCCATGTCTTCCTCGGGCGTCCCCGACTTCTGCTACCATTCACATTTGCATCGTATATTCTCCTTACACTCTTTTCTTCGCTCATTCACTCTACATGCCCAAACCATCTAAGCATCTCTTTCTTGATCTTACTCATTACGCTTACATCGGCCTTGCACTCTTTGCGGATCTCCACATTTCTCACACGATCATACATGGTTTTACCACATATACGCCTCAGGGATCTAATTTCTACAGCTACTACTACATTCAGTCTACTTTCATCCTTTCTATGCCAGTTCCATGCCTCACTTTCGTATATCAGGGTAGGTACCAGCACTCCATTGTGAACTGCTAGCTTCGCTTCTTTGAACATTTTTTTATAAGCGCCAACTGCGTTCAGTCCTCCATTAATGGAGTTACCTGCATTTACCCTTCGTTCAATATCTCTGTCAGCATTTCCATCTCTCGTAAACATACTCACTAAATACACAAACTCATCCACCTGCTCAAAGTATTCCTCATTCCCAACTATATTGCACACTGTTTTCGTACTCTCTTTTTCAAACACCATGACTATGGACTTACTTATGTACATTAATCATTAACTCGTTCTTCATACATACTTCGTTCATCCTAGACACGAGAGATTGTAGATCTGCCATTCTGTTAGCAATAATATGTTTCTATATAACCGAAGGTTCAGGGTGAACTGAAACCAGTTGGTTTTATATATTAGAAATATAAATACAATAAAGTGAATAAAAACACTAAAAGACTCTAGGTTTTGGAGGCTCCACTTTCTTGTAACATTGCCTTATAAACTTGACCACAAGAACAACAGCCCCTTTGAAATTGAGCAACTGTTTTCATGGCTTATTCAATTGTCAGAAGATTGAAAATTTTCATTCTTTTAACTTCGATGTATTTTTTTACACCAACAAAATTGTAATTTGATACGTTATCCTAATTTAAAAAATTGGATTTTATTGAAGAAAGCCAACTAATTCTGATTTGTGGATAATTAAGAATAAACGTGTTTTTCTTACAGGTCAACGTCCATGATAATTCAACAAAATGACGATTTTAATTTCTCGTTTATGACTTTAAATTACTTTTTAAAGGTGCATTGAATTGTCATTGTGTTGAGTTGTCCAGTAACCAGGACATAGTATATTGAATACTCCCGAACCATATCTATATCAAAATTTTCCATTATTTTTTTTGAAATAATTAAATTGTTTTTCTTTTTTTTCCCAAAGCAAAATGAAATCTCAGCCATCGAGTTTGGGAAGGCATCCATGGCGTGGGTATATAGGCTCGAAATCGTAAAGCTCCGTTGAAAATCGGAAAGTTTTCGTTGTACAAAGCAGTTTATATTTAGTGGGCCCTCGTTGCGTGTAAAATATCCGGCCGTGTAAGCCGGGCCTAATCGCGCGCTCGCCCATTCCCCCGGATAATGCACTGCGAGCCGCTGCATAGTGCACCGTGTGGTGCGGCCTTTAGTTTCAGTTGAGGGCCTCAAATTATGGGCATGTGCTGACGTCATATGGACCTAAAAACTGAAGATATCCGCTTATCATATTTATTCTTTTCATTTTGACGTCAACACCACATGAGGACCTAACTTTATTGAGAGAGCGACCCGATATATCATACCAACATCTGTTTTATAAGCCAGCGCTTTAAGGGGGAAAAGGGACAGACTATTGTTTACGAGTAAACAAAATCATCAAACTAAGAAAGTAAATAAGTATAATACTTCGAATCCGTTTAAGCCGACGAACCACGTTGTGTAATACTTGGAATCGTGCCGCTAACAATAACACTCCTTATGTAGATGAACGCCTGTTTTGATTTCTATAAAATGTTTAAATATTTAAATATATTACAATCCTTTTCTAAAAAACTTAATTTCCCACATTATGCAATAAAAACCATAACCGAAAATGAGTTCTTAAGTAAAAGATTTGAACTTTAAAGCAGTTTTTATATGCCTGATAGTACACAGGTTCCTATTTTTATAATTTTGTGATAACCTACTGTTACCAACTCTGTACCGTTTATGTTAAGTATGTTTTGTTTATGTTATGTTATGTTTATGTTATATTTGGTTTATATATGTTACGTTATGTTAATTGTAAATGGCCAAGATCACCCCTAATAGGTGAAAGCCAAAATAAAGAATTAAAAAAAAAAATGCCTGATACTTTATTATTTCTGATAAAAATTTTCGATTATTTCAAAGGCTAAATATGTGTTCTAATCGCAGTATATAATTAAAGCATTTGAAATATTTCTAAGCGATCAAATTTCAAACCTAAACACACGATTTTGCATTACTTCGTAGTGCTTCGCGTACAGTGCAAACATACTAGTCCCAAAAATACACCTCTTTTTTCTTTTATTTAATGAAACATAATAAATACCCACCTTATTTATTAAAAATCTTATATTTACAAATTTTTAAAAATTAAATGTAGTTAATTTTTTACAATTTTTTTTTCTCATTTTACAATTTGTACAAACGAACGTCACGTTCTTTTGTCAAACTTTCTTCAGGCAGGTGAAAAGATGCGAATAAGAAAGTCCAAATATAAACAACGATATCAATTTTGAAAAAGGAATCTTTAATGAACCATTAAAACCGCCGCCATCTTGTAGCGAACTAATTTAGATTTATTTTATTATTTTTCCGTCTCAAAGGGTTATTTCTCATTAGTAAGAAAAATACTATCGCACAAACAGTTGTATAATTTAAAAAAATATTGTTTTACAATTAAGTATGCATAAATGTAAAGATAACATAAAAAAATAATAATAATGGATCCCAGCCCAAGCAAAATAGTCAATCTGGGATTTTGTTTACAGTATTTGTCGCTGGAATAAAGGTTGCAATCAAGAACACAAAAAAAGGCGCGATGAGGAATATACGAGTACCTCACAAGCGATATGCTAAATACGGGGCGATTTGTTTGACAAAATCAAGAGTATTATTTTTTTTGTTCATGTTCCTGAGGAGGAACTCTATTATTGGAAGGATTAAGAGTAGCCTTTATCTTTATTTATTTATTAATGATAAGAGATAATTTTTTTAAGGGTTTTTGCTTATATTTTAAGTAAAAAATTTAATTAGTACATTTTTTTTTCAAAATAATTTAAAGTAAAACGTTACCAAGCCATTTAATCTAGTAGCTCTGTGAAATACTAGACCTAGCATCCCAAAAAGTGTGTCTATTTTTCTCTTTTTAATTTATTGTTTAAATTTAAAAGAAAGACATTCCCGGATTACGAATAACATATTAGAAAATATATTTGAAAAACTCTTACTACCACCACAGTAAGCGGAAAATGTTACTTGTATTGTGATGGAGGACATAACCAGCCGAAGAATTAAACACTACGCCTGGGTGGGAACGCGATGCCAAATCAGCCACTGCTGTCAGTGGCTGACTATTAAGCCTTGTGGCTTAATTAATTAATTCTTTTAATTTTCTTAGAACGGGTTGTTTTAGAGAATTTGAACCATTCATCAAATTTCAACGTACATTTTCAGGTTCTGTGAAAGTCCTATTCAAGTTTTGTTATTATGTCATTAGAGGCTAATTGCTTGACAGAACTGAAATAATAACATAACTTGAAAAAATCTTTTACATTACGAAATGTTAATGAAAATAAACTTCAAAATTTGAAGAATTATTGAAATTCTCCCAAACAACCCGTCCTCATCTATACTTGAGTCGGGCCGTGAATAACAGAAGAGTATGTATGAATGGAGTGTGTGTGCCAAGACCGAGTTGTTTGTCCGTCCTCTCTGCCTACCCCTGTGGCGAGACAGCGTGTTGGTTAGTTAGTTATTTTAACCAAAACCAAAATTTCCTCTGAAATCGTAAGATTTGTAAGCAGGAACTTAATACCTACCTACTTAATTATAAACAATAAATATTTTATGAATCCAAATTTTTATTTTATTTAAAATATTAAGGTATTATATAATCGTCCAAAGAAATGTCACCAACTCAATAGATAATATCTGTTTTTTTAAAAAAGCCGGTTGGTACCATAATATTAATTATTCCGATTCGACAGCTTGTAGTGGCAAAGGTAGTATCCATAGACATATGAATATTAGTAGACCTGCCCTAAGTGATTAAAAGCGTATTATCCCCACTCCCCATACCGGTTCCATTGAGCCGGCTGGGCTCGCGTTTGGCCTCAAATGAAATTTGAAAACGTGACGTCATCATTCTTGTGCGAACTATGGTCGAGGCATCATCGGTTCATTTTACTAAATAACACGGCAAAATTTTGACTTGTACTATGAAAACTGGTAAAAATAGATGTGAAAAAAGAGAATAAACCCAATTGTCGTATTACATTCCATATATAAGCATTATTTTACTTTATTTTAAGCATATTCACATCGTATAATATGAATCAGTTGTTACTATCACATAGAGAAACGTCTGGACGCGAAACACAAAGCTGGTTGGTTGCTGGGAAGTAAATTATGAACATTTATAAAAGTGTCTTAACTAAATACTCTGAAACTAACTACGACTCTGAAAATAAAAGCTGCCTTACTTTGCCGAATTTGGACTTCGCAAATTTGTTCATAACGTGGCGAGTAATTTGCGCTCCCATGTAAAAATGTCTATTCATTCAAAGCAGATTTTACTTTAAAGAAGTAAATGGTGATATTATAATGCGAGATGCCTATTTACTGTCAGATTGATTTATTGACGAATCACAGTCAGCTTCACTCGTTCCCTCGTTCCCTCGTTCTTCAACAGTTGATTTTACCCCTCGCCCATATCTTCTCGTCTATTAATTCCTATGTCTGTGGTAGTATCCAACAAAGCTTGAACCGGAAAGGAGCGTAACAAACAAATATACAAACAGAACTTATCTGCGCTAACTCAATAACATTGATGATAACTGAAAAAATCAAAAATAATAGAGACCGATACTGCTTGCCAACCGGAAAAGTCGAGTTCTTCTAACTACGATGTTTTTTTGAAAATATTGTTTAGCTTTCGTAAGCCTTGTGTTTTATATTTTATAGTTATCATCAACTGTATTATATTTGTATTTATTCATTCACGCCATGAAGGCTTTTACATGAATACATTGTAGAAGGTAAGTTCTTTTAACATAATAAGACGAGCATGAACAATATAAGCAGGTACAACAAAAGTTAACAATAGAGAGTTCTGTTGTACAAAGGAGTTCAACAGTTATTAACCTTGTTGATATTAGTAAAAATAACATGAAATATTTGTTGTAAAGCATGTTTGTATTTAAAAAACCTTTATAAAGCCAGATTGGGTATTTTACAGAACATAGCTAAAGTTTAATAACAGTATTATATTAATAGTAAGTTTGTAACATAATTATAAAAATAAACGTGATAGTTTATTGTAACGTACGTTTTTAATTAACAAACTTTTATTACGCACGATAGGGTGTTTTACAGAATAATACATAAAAAGATAAGTGTGCATGCAAAAAAAGTAGATGTGTTACAAATATTCTAATAGATTGCATTTTGGTTTGGACACTGAGTGGTGTCGGTAAACATCGATCAACTATACATATTACCTAGTCTGTGTAGCCACTGAATTGGAAAATCTTCAAAATAATTATTAGGACATATTGGAATATTATACAGTGCAGTCAGTCGTGTCTTACACTTAGGTACACGAAATGAATTAGACTACCTAGTTGAATCCATGGCGTCCAATCTGCCATTCGCTATTTTCAAAAGACATACTAAATCGGTCACTGTGAACTTTTGATGATAAGTCGGTCAAGTTTAGTAAGTCCATTAAAAAGGTTTAATTAATATCTTCGATTGGAATTCCTAATTTATATGTAATAAATCTCAGAAACGCTGCACTCTCTCGATTCTCAATTGGTGAATCTTATAAAATGAAGCCCAGATTGTCAAATTATATTCTAGATTGCTTCTCACCAACCCAATGAATAGTAATTTAAAGGAATTCATTGATTTAAAATCTTTCACCGTCCTCGAAATAAACCCCGAACATTTCTTGGCCTTGTTAGGTATATCATTTGTATGAGCAAAAAGTAAATTTAGGAAAAAAAATATTCTGCTATTGTTAAAAAATATGTTGCACTGATTATATTATGTATCACTTGCGTCTCTTACTTTTCTGTAATATTTGTGTTTCATAAATATTTTTAAATAGAATTTTAATTTTTTTAATATTTTAATCTTTATTAAGGTATATGAAAATTAATGTGTCCTATGGCTGAGTTTTTGTAATTGTTGTACCTATTTGTATATTAACTGAGTTTTTATAACTGGATTGTTCTCACGCAAGTGAGATCGTCTGTAAAAACCAAGTATAAATAAATAAAAAAATATTACAAAGGTCCTTAATTTGATCAACTATTTTTAGAAAAATTCTATATTGATGCATAATGGGATATTTTATTTGGGCAAAAGTTATCGTTTGATATTTATTGTTTACTTAATTGTAATACGTGTCAGTCATTGCAATTAGCAATAGTTTTTAAAATTTTAAAATCATCCTCAAATAGGAGTATTACAACCCCACCAAAACCGTAGTTATGTCGTTGATAAACAATACTGGTCCTAAATGAGATCCGTGTGGAAAGCCGGTGAAGATTTTGAGCTGGTGCGATAAGTGTGAATTGATTTTAACTGATATTTTTCTTTTGTGCAGATAACTTTCAAACCATCTCAAAATATTTCCCGTTATTCCTAGAGTTCTTAATTTATGTAATATAATTTTACGTTTGTTAAAAACGGTACTAATTTAACTTTAAGTTGGTAGTTTCAGTTTCCATCATAAACAAAGGGTTAAGAATTTCATCAATTTCAGAATAAAACGGTAGATTTGTAGAAATCAAAATCGGTGGACACTTCAGACACTCTCATATTTATTTAAATATATTATGTTGCAATTTTGCAGGGTTAAAATATGAAAGTCACTGTATTTTTTTACCTTACCATATTTTTCCGACAAAATCGTACATATTTTATTATGACTCGCGTGCAAACGGAAAACAAGAGTGACTTTCACACTCCCCGTCTGTCATTCAAACAGCATTAAAATGTGCAAATGTGATCACTTACCAGGGGAATTTAAATAATTCATTCCAGGGTTCCTCGGTACAAATTCAAAATACATCATTATGAGTAGATTTTCTAAAAACATTGATATTTCTTCAGGCAATAGATTTTTAGATATATTTTTCAATGGAATTCTCTAAATTAACGTAACAGACAAAAAATACCCTTTTGAATAAACTACACTATCTATGTAAATAAAAGGCAATGTCCGTATGTGTAAGACCTGTGCGTCCGCGCGGTTAGTTCTGAAAGTGGCCGCCAGGACGCCGATAGCGTGTGGTAGCATTAATTATTATTCTTACTTACGATTCAAATGGCTACATAACAGTACTCAAAAACAACTGGACCGGTTTCGCTGAAAACAATGTTTTTCCTTATAAGTGCCAGGAGTGTTTAGAGCGTAGTACGAATGGTAAAAGAATTCAAGGACACCCAAAAAAGACTTAAAGCATTATCTCTGCACTGGATTGAGATACCTAGACGAATTTAAGTTGATATAATGAAGTTTTTAACCGTAAACATATGGTATACAGTATCGATTGGTAGAAAAAATCGCGGACGCCCGAGGAAGACGTGTCACAATCAAATGAAAAAAATAATTATGTGATAAAATGTATAGTATAAAATGAGTATATACGATGAACGAAGAAAGGGGTGAAAGTAGAATATATGATGTGAATGTGAATGACAGAAGAAGTTGAGGACGCCAGAGGAAGACATGGCATGATTAAGTGAAAAAATACTGCTCCTTGTTTTGCAGTACAAAATAATTAACAAACCTTTTTTTTTACTCCATGAGCCCGAGCAAAGCCTGGTAAACGTCGGCTAGTAAAAATAATGAACTGGGATAAAACTATTTTTATACCAGGTTGGTATGTAAGAACTCATTTTTCTTTCAGATTATTGTAGTATTCAAATAAGTTTTGAGAGGAGATTATGTCGGCACACTAGTTTACGGAAAAAAAATATTTGAATGAAAAAAAAAAAAAACATACGTATGTTTTTTTTCATTCAATATGTCACACCCCAAAGTATTTGCTTCCTTCGAAAATAAAAATATTTTAGTATATTAATAGCGAACGAAACAAGGCTAAAGTAAGAAATTCCAAAAACATTGGTTTTTTTCCCGGTTTATACACTCTTCAGCAAATATGGACAAATTAAAAAAATAATGAGGTGGTGGTGCGGTAGTTATTATTTATTTTCGTTATTTTTCAATTTGTTCGTCTTTGCTGAAGAGCGTCTAAACCGGGAAAATCACCAATGTTTTTGGAATTTCTAACTTTAGCCATGTTTCGTTGGCTATTAATATACTCAAATATTTTTTTCCGTAAACTAGTGTGGCGACATAATCGCTTCTCAAGAATAATTTGCATACTAAAATTGTTTCAAAGAAACATTGAAATATATATAAAGAAAAGGACCATATTTCTCACAATTACAGCCCAGTTGAATAAAACTCTGGAAAACAGCTCTAATAATTACCCACAAATTGACTCTTTATTCATTGACATGCAAATAGGCCATTTTATAAGTATTACCCAAAAATTAACACTTAATTCATTGACATGCAAATAGGTCATCTCATAACTATTACCCACAAATTGACGCTTTATTCGTTACATGAAAATAGGCCATCTTATAACTATTACCCAAAAATTAACACTTAATTCATTGACATGCAAATAGGTCATCTCATAACTATTACCCACAAATTGACGCATTATTCGTTGACATGAAAATAGGCCATCTTATAACTATTACCCAAAAATTGACACTTAATTCATTGACATGCAAATGGGCCATCTCAAAAAATATCTCACCTTGTGTCTACTACTCACCAAATGTATCTTAAGAAAACGATCAAAAACTCTTACCTCAAATAAAAACAAGAGCTCATTTGACAAATGTAATAATCCTTCAACTCTTCAATTATTCCAAACTGGTACAGCCCTAAGGGTTTATTTGAGAATATTTACCTGAACAGTAACTATTGGCAAAGGGTAGATAAACCTACAAAATGTAGGAACAATAATATCCCATCTCTTTTGAATTTAGTTCTATGTAACTATGAACATCTCATTACTGGTATATAGTACCTAGTATCTATGGGCCAAAGTGACTATATATGTTTTTTGTCAACTTTACAAGTAAGTGCCAGTCATAACAATAGATCCCCCGGCCAGAGATGCAAAACTAAGACCCAACTCTCACATAACAGATTATGATAAAATTAGACAAACACATATTAGGATTAATCAAAGAGAAAAAGAAATCCCGGGATGTATACAGATTATCCTGAAACCATAATCTCAATCAATCAATTATCTGGGGAATGTAAATGAGAATGAAAATGAGTATTACAGAGAATACTATAATCTTTGACCTCAACTAAGAAAGATCAGACAAAATTTTCAGTTCACTTTCAGTTTCAAATCAGTACATGAGAATATTTTGAAGGTGTTGCGGGTGATTATTGATTAACTCAAACCAGCACATTACACACCTATAAGTTTGACTAGTATGATTTGCAAAACTACTGTATAATATTTCTTTTATATCATTAATTGTTCTCTCTTTGCAAACTAAGTAAATTAATTTTTTAATAACAAAAACTTTGTTATCTTACGTTTCTCCGCCTTTTTATAAGAGCTATGCTCTTGGATTCATTTAAAAAATCTGTAGTATTTGTAGCTTCTAAGATTAATAAAGAAAAATATGTATGCTTAAAAATATCAATAAAAATAGTATAGAGATCAGCGTCTTCATAATAATGTTTTGAGATTATAACTGTAGGAAGATGATAACATTATTGCAAAAATTAAAACCCAGCTTTGTGTCTACCCTTCCGTGTAGTCAAGTTCGAAAGGAAACATTACATTACATTGGAGTGAATTATATATATATATATATTTAAGTCATAATATTTTTCTCATATTTTTATAAGAGCTGACACTTATTTTCAAACTCAAAAGTACCATAAATATTATTAATTCTCCATGTGAATCAAAACGAATCTCTTCGATTAATAATAAAATTATATGTTTTAGCTGGTACGTTGCCAAAACCGAAAGCATAAATCAATTTTACTATTTTAGAGGAAATTGATACTTCACTCCAACGTAATGTAATGTTTCCTTTCGGACTATTTATATATATATATATATCACAAGTTCTGTGAGGTTACTACGAACTTCCTTGCCCTCAAGCAAGGACTTAAACCTGGTCTGGAATTAATAGATAAATTTTTGTAGTTGGAACCTACACAGGCAAACAAATTTTATGCCTGAAAAATATTCTTGATTCTGTGAAAAGTCGTCAGCACCTTTAATATGTTTTCCAGGGGACAGGCGGATTATATAGATCAGAGCAAATTGATGTGTTTTTCAGGTGGTATCGTTGTGTTTGTTCTACTGATATTTTCACAGAAGGCACCCGTGCATAATAATAAACGTCGTTGATACCCGCGGCATCGGTACAGGCTCATTGATACACTATTTATTAGATAATCAACACGCCTGCCATAGGTTTATTGCGTACGTTTGGTGAATTAGCGGGGGTGCCAGGGTTCATAGGGTGAGGTTTGTCTATGTTAGGCGGCGGATGCATTTACCAGTTAGCGGGTCGGATCGGGAGAGACTGATTGAGGGAGATCTTTCGACCTCTCCAGCCGGACTTTCTTTCGACCTATCGCTTCACACCGCAGTGAGAGGGATGGATACATATGTCCGTCAGATTGACTCCCAGATTCTTACCCGCCCCTAATACCTTTTTCCCTCTCAGAACTTTCTCCCCTTATTATCTCTAAAAAGACCCTCCATATAGCAGCCCCAAAGATTATATAGGACCTGAGGAATTTTTTTTTCATTATACAACACACAACATGGGTCTCTTCAAGACTCTCTATGTTTAAAATGAACATATCAACTCCGAAAAAGTGATAGGTCCCGAGAGAAACATCAAGACATCTGTAAAAATACGAGTATATTACACTGTTTGTTTTAAGCAACGATAAATACCCCAGCGCTTATACATACCCGGGAACGCCACTGCATTAGTCGTGAAACTGTTCATTTCTTTATTGTCTCGTTTTTATGAGAAACAGACTGAATGTTTTAAAATGGAAATTGTGGGTTAAATATTTTTCAAACTGAAAATTCTTTTTGAGGCTGTGGTTTTTCTAAGAATCATGTAAGACTGAATCTGTTTCTGATGAAAACCATACCAGATTTTGTAAGAAAATATCAAATCTAATTTCAATGTTAAATTGTTTTCGTTCCGTCCTACACAAGTTGCTTCGAATAATACTTAGGTACTTCAATTGTTATCATATTAAATGAGTTTATGTTTTCTTAAATTTTCTTGAATATTTAGAATATTCTGTTATTATGAGAAGCTTGAAAAACATTTCAAATGTGAACAATGCAAACTAAAATAAATAAAACAACCTTAGTTAGAACTTAGTTTTACTAAAAGTAAACGATATATCGGTTTCTCAAAATAATCCAAAAAATATTTTTTTAATTCATCAAACTACCGTCACGGGACTCTTACCGTACCGGCAATATCTTGGTCGAAATTTCTCGCATTCAATTATATATTTGGGTAAAATGGTTTACTGTACGCAACATGTTGTTTTTCTCATATTATAATTGTTGATTGTGTTGTCAAAAACTATAGGTTTGTAGGTACCAAAATTATTTTTTTTAAATAATTCAAAAACTATCTTCTGTTTATTTGGTGAAAAAGTTGGCTATCAGTGCATTTTGAAACAGAAACTATTACTGCATTTCTTCGAATCTAACCTCCCCGAGTCTATGGCATATTAACATCTTCGACCCCTTCGATAAGGGGTCGGGAAATCATGGTTAATGACCCAAAATGGGGTAAAATTAACAAAAAACCTCCTGGATGAGGAAACATTACTCTTATATATGGTTCTTTTCCAATGCTTTTGTGATTGTTTGACTGGATTTTACTTATAAATAGATTCAATGCACTGTTTAGAATTTGAATGTTGTTCGTGTTTTCTAAAGATTAGAAGAAAAAAATTTAATAAACTACAAAATAGTAATTTTTTCCTACTTTCAAGTCAAGCGAAGTAATATCATGACTTTAAAAGTTATCTGACGGATAAATTAGTCAGAAAATCACCGTATTATGTACAACAAAACGTATATATATATTCAAGTAACCGTACTACTCTTGAAACACTTTACAGGTAGCCTGAATTCCATATTTATGCACTTGATTTTTATCCAATAACATAAGATTAAAATAAGAAATGATAGTAGAAGAATTGCACATACATATGAACAAAGCAGTGACTAAATTGGGCAGATAAAGATTATGTCGAGTCAAAGCCGGAGGAGGTTTTTGAAAATTCTATGGTGTAAGCATCGATGTATTATATTACGATGAGACATGAAGTGAAGAAACAGGTTCCACTTTTTGACCTCCAACTGACCTCCAACTCTCCAAACGCTCTAGCTAAAACTACCGGTTCCGGTCTACGTTATATAATCCGCTTATAGCGTTCTAATAGTGGAACAAGTTTCTACGAGATGTTAGTACTCAGTAGCATATCTAATTATATCTATATGCATTTAAGTCACATCAATAGAAAATATTATAACAAAAAGTGCATTTTTTTGCAGACGCTTAAACATTTCGACTATCTGATTTTAACCAAAGTATCCACGCCTAATATAGATTCATCGCTCTAATATCACCACCTCTTTTTAATGTCTAACATAAAAGTTTATAATATTATTCAGTTCGTGCCTGTATAATAAAATAGACATTAAATTATTTTCATTGAGAGATTGCACATCTCGCTTACATAAAATAATTGTCCAATCGCATGTGCCCTTTTCTAGGCCAGGGTATCTATCACGGATGATCGATAAAGAATTTATCGATAATGTCGATAACTTGTCATCGTTCCCGTCCACGACTGCAAATCGCTAACATACAAACAATAGTTTATGTTGAATACATTAAGAACATGTATTTGTTGTGAACCATTGTTTGTTCATTGGCGATCTGCAGTCGTATTTTGGAACGATGACAAATTACCTACATTATCGATAAAACCTTTATCAATTGACCGAGCTAGATACCCTGATAGCGTATGACAGCTATCTGACAGCGGGGGCTAAAAATCACAAGAGCCATACTAATATAGTACGGCAACACTAGCGTCAAAAATAAAGCAGTGAATAATTTAAGTACCCGCAAAAAAAAATAGATTCACTTTACATGTATAACTTCAAACCAGTTCCAGCGTTAAATTGTAATCACTTTCCTGCTCATTACCCCCCATCTTGTGATCTAGCCAGTAGTCTATCCACCTACCCCCTTTCCTCCCTATATTCCTCCCCCTGCCCCACCCCAGTCACACTGTCTACTTGTCTACAGTCCCTGGCTCTCCCGTGCTTTAGACTGTCTATGTGTATTAGACGGGGCGCTCCCAATTAACGTACTAGTAGAAATGAAATCAAGCCAGAGCACGTATGTACATGTAACATGCACATGTACGTACGTGCCTACTGCTTGCTTGTCTGCTAATCGATAGAATTTTACAGCATAACTACTATAGACTTCTTTAAGCTGCTGCCACACGCAAAGCTCACATCAAAAGTTAATGTACAGCGTATCATCTTTTCTACCGACACACGACGCTATCAAATATTTCTTCCTATGGTAGGAGAGGGGGTCAGTTGAATTCGAGAGCGGCCGAGGAACATAATTTCATCTGTCAAAGTGACAACTTTACTTACTGACAGCTTGAGCACGTTTTCGAAATGGATGATACTTGTCGCCTATTGCTGGATCTGTTGGACAGCTCATCCTCAGATGATGATGCCGCCAACTATATAATTATAAATGCTATTTATAAACTTTTTAGATTTTAAACAATCTGCGCGTAAATAGCGCATTTTCATATAACCTGACATAACCTCTCCGTCGAATCAGGAAATTCGCAGTTCGCACGCCGATCGACGAAAGCGACATATAATAAATTATTGTAAAATAAGCTCACGTCGATTTCCAAAAATGTCGAAGGCAAAGGCGGCAAGGACCAACACCAGGGCAGGGAACGAGAAGAGAGCACGAGAGCTGACGAGAGCAAACCAGATTACCCAGGAAAACAATCAACAAACGAACAAACTAGAAGCTTCTCTATGTAGGTATCGGGCCGTCCAACTTTATCAAAAAACCGAATGATATTACCAAATAAACATACTGAGTTAAAAATATGATTAATTTTGAAAGGGCGAAAATTTGTTTACTTCAAATTCAAATATTGATTATATTTATATTTTAAATATATGTTAAGTATGTTTGCCAAATAAAGTTTTTTTTATGTTTCTAAATTTACTAGCACACATGACGATATGAGCTAACATAATAAATAAGAAATGCATTATTAGGCTGCTTATGTCATGGCTGTCAAAGGGAACACGGAACTTAGTTGGTAGCTCCGTAATTAAAATGACCCCCTCTCCTTTTTACGGCGGAGAGGGGGACGCATAACTTTTCAAACATCGCGTCGGGAGCGGTTACGTAAAATAAATTCGGTTAGCGAAGTTCAGAACCACACTTATAGCGCGTTATCTTTTTACGTGTGTCGGGTCTGTATGGGATTGTATGGCGAGCGCTATTGTGCTTTATATTATCTGTTGATGTGAGCTTTGCGTGTGGCAGCACCATTACTCTACGACAGAAAGAGTTTTTGTCAACAACGATTGTTGTGGTTCTCGGAATTGAATTGATAATGTGAAAACAATATTTATTACTTTCTTAATCTATGGAAATCTGACAATTTTTCTATGCCGCATAATTTAGGGGGACCTTTTTGTAAGCGCATCCCAATTTATTTTTTATTTATGTTATATTTTGCGATTTTTTTAAAAATGAAAATGAAAAAAGTTTATTTGTTTCATTTCATACATTAAATTTATAGAACAAATGCAATTAATTACCTTATTCAGACTCATCATTTAACTCAGGATTATAGATCTTCATATTTTACTATATTCTATTAGTGTGCATGTAACATGTAAGAGAAGAATAAGACAACTGTTCATTAAATTAGTGAAAAACCAACTGTAAGTTAAAACAGTGGACGATTCACTCCATAATAAGCTGTAACTGGCGTCATTCTCCGAAAAAATAATTCTTCCAAAAGAATTACATTATTCCAAATAATAACATTATTCCAAAAGAATTGTGTGGATTTGAATATCATGAACATTTGACAATAGAATTCTTCCGAAAGAATTTTGTGGATTTGAATATCATGAACAGTTTAAGCGCGTTCCTTTGATTTTATTTTTAAAACCTTAAGGGAAGGAAGACGCAGCCTTCACGCAGTTTGTCCCCCTATTGGCACCCTATTTTTACCTGATACCCGGATGTAGCACGCTCCCCCAGGCGCCCAAATATGCAATCGAATCAATAGATGATAAATATGGTACTTGATTGTTCTCCTACAATAAAATTTAATAGTTTTATCAAGCACACTAATTCACCTCAACAGTCTTCTTTCATATTTGCACCTCTCGTCTTTCTCAACTTTTATTTATTAAATAATTTGAACTAAATTAAATCATTTGAACCGGGTTTTGAACTCTCGACCTCTGTGCCCATTACCAAAACTCTTACAGCTCAGCAAATTATTTAATTTAGTTCAAATTATTAATTAAATAATTTGAACTAAATTAAATAATTTGAACCGGGTTTTGAACTCTCGACCTCTGTGCCCATTACCAAAACTCTTACAGCTCAGCAATAAAGCTCGAGTGAAATTGATTCTACTATTTAATAATGGATCAAAATACTACCAACAAACTCCCAATGAAAATATGAAACAGAATGACACAGAAAATAAAAATGTAACGGTCGCACCTAGAAATCGAACCCAGCCAGTCCCGGTGAGACTAGAGGACCTGGGTTCGAGTCCTACACGGAGAAAAATGAGTATTGCTCATTTATTAAAAATCTGTTAAAAACTGGATTACAGGCCGTTTTCTGAAAAACTTTTAGTAAATTCCTAATATACCGGAATACGCGTTCACGCACCTGGAGTGTTTTGCAAAAAAAGTTTTGAGAGATCGCTCATCACAATGTGCCATATTTATAGAACCTAAAACTATGTGACAAACTGCGAAATCTAAGTGGATTCATTGGCTTTACGTCGCAGTAAGCAGTTTCATATTAATATTTTGAGGAATGGTATTAATTAAATAATATGGTAAATGTATATATAAGACGCCAAGCACTCCAGTGGATAATTACAATGACGAAATGCAAAAATGTTTTTCTGAACACGTTTTCCGACATCGTGATAATATATTCGTATTTATAAACCTATTTATTCATTCGTTAAGGGTCTGCAATCCCGTTTTTAATCAGATTACCAATAAATTGAAAAGGTTCTGAATTACCAATTCATTTTTTATTTTCTGTGTCTGTCTGCTTCATATTTGAATTGATAATCCTTGATATTTGAAGCGCACTTGAAGTGAAATGACACAAGTGAAACTGCGCTATATAAATGCCATGTTATTATTATTATCTTCGTGAAGAGAGTGACAGATTACGTTATAAGTTAAAAGCGTTTTATATAACTCAATATTGCTCGCCATATAATCCCATACAGACCTGTCACACCCAATGTGTTATAAGTGTGGGCGTGGCGACGATATGTGCCGTGATCTGCTAGCAAGGCCATATTTTAAAGTTATGCGACCCGTCAGAACAATTTACGGATCGCCGTAATTACGCGGCTGTCAGCTGCCAAAGTGACAGATCCCATACAAAAGAAATTAAATTCCGCGGCAGTTCCCCAATTGATCTGGCCCCCTCTCCCGAGGAAGATTATAGCGTAGTTTGTCACCCCAACATATAATATGTATATGCCACGCCCAAATTATGCGCGCATAATATAGCGTCATGTATAGGTAGACTACCAGTCCTAGTAAGACTTGAGGATCTAGGTTAATAATTTTCAATAAGTTATTCCTAATAAAATAGAATTATTTCTACGATCATTCGAAAATTTACTCCATACTAATTTTCAATCGAGAGCTGGATTTCTAGAAAATGATAATACGTAGGATTCACGAGGAGCTGCATCCGAAGCGAATAAGCCCTCGGGCTTGGAGACCACATGCAATATTGCATTCATTAAGCATAGCTCCTACTCCTGGGGTCCGAGCACACTATTTTACATAATATTATGCAGGTACCAACCTAATTAATTTATTCAATGTGAATTAAAAGTTGATGTAACGGACGTAGTTGACCATTTAATTTAATTTCATAAAAATTGTTTTACTTTTATAAAATGTCCCTACTCCACGCCACTGGCAAAATCACCACTCCCCGCCACTGGTCATTTTTGTCCAGTTTTCGGCCCAAGCGGCTTGAAAACTTTGACTCCGAATGGCTTCGATACCACATCGCCGGCTTACCTGCCGCGTGGATCAATGTCCAGCATTTTTTCTATGTAAAAATTACATAGAAAAATCAATTTTTAAACATTGCAAATATGTATATTTTACTTGTTCATCCCCTCGGCGGTAGTCAAATAAACACTATTTTCGATATACTACCGCTGAGGAGATATTAAAAAAGCTGTTTTTCACCCATATGTAAACCCATTTTTGAACAATATTTTTTACCCTTTTTGCGTGTACAAAAATCCAGGAACCTCGTAGCATAGTGAATCTTATCTCTTTCTGAGCGCTATGTTACGGGGGACCTCGGAAAAATACTAACTTAACATGTTTTACAAATTTGATCGCTTGAGATCATTTTTACACATTTATTTTACAAACATTTCTTATTTTTTGTCGTATCTTGACAAACAAAAAATCTAGTTGTCAAGATACACATTCCTATAACTACTATGCATTTAAACTATGTAATTATCATTCATGTAAGCGCTCAAAATCTTTTCTAACTCTCAAATTTAAGCGACTGCCTTCAAGTGTGCTACCGGCAAAATGAATATGCGACATTTTTCCGGGGCATATAAACACATATCTGGCGCGGGTACAATCCCCCACCACTTTTGGACTCAAAACCCAAGTCGGGTGCGAGTCAGGCTAATTAAATATAAGCAGCCACATAATTGAAAATAAATCAATTGACACAAACTCGGACACAATCACCACTGACGGAGCAGACACCACAGATCTGACAAACACCACCACCACCCCGACTCCCGCCCGACGTCCCATCAAAATCCCGCCCATCATCATTAAATCCGACACAAACTGGAATACCATCAGAAGGAAGCTGGAGAACGCCGGTGTGCGCATCTCTCACGCCAAAGCCATCCCGACGGGTGTGGTGGTCCACACCGCCGACTCCTCCAGCTTCCGACTAGCCACTAAAATGCTGGAAGAGATAAAAACAGACTTCCACACCTTCGAGCTGCACGAGGACAAAACCACCAAGGCAGTTCTGAGGGGTATCCCGACACAAATCTCGGAGGAGGAGATTCTCCTTGAACTGCAGGACCTCGGTCTCCCGGCCATCTCCGTCTCCAGGATGAGGTCGGGACCCGACCGCACAAACGTCCCGATGGTCCTCGTGCAGCTTACCCACGGCGAAGAGGGAAAAAAAATCTTTAACATTACTCACATATTCCACCTACGCATCAGAGCAGAATTCCTCGACCATAAATCAGCCCCTACCCAATGCCACCGATGTCAATCATTCGGCCACTCCGCCAAAGGCTGCCATCTCCCCCCCCGCTGCGTCAAATGCGCGGGGCCCCACTTCACCGCCACCTGCCTGAAGCAGAGAACTGACGGCCCGGCCACCTGTGCGAACTGCGCCGGCCCACACCCGGCCAACTATAAAGAATGCCCCAAACGCCCTGCACCCTCCACAGCCATGCCCCGTCGAACTGAGGTACCTCCCCAAATCACTTTCACCTCCCGCCCAGTCCAACCATCCACCTCCTATGCTCAGGCATTAAACCCCCCCCACCAAATCCCCCATCCCCCCCCCACCCCCTCTCCCCTTCCCCCCTCCAACCTCCCCCCCTCACCCTCAACCTCCCCCCCCACCCCCCAGCCCTCAGCTACCCCCTTTAGTCTCTCAGACATATTCAAAAGTAACTTCTTTACAAAGATCGGCGAACTCATCGCTGATCTACTCCCAAAATTTCAATCTGCCACCTCGCCGGCAGACTACCTCTCGATTCTCTTTGTAGCAGCCCCTCAAATCATTGCCCTCTTTACTAATTAAATGGCTAATTCTACCAAGCCCTCCGCGCTACGTTTGGCATTCTGGAATGCCAATGGTCTTGACAAAAACATGCAAGAATTACGAATTTTCACCAACACACATAATTTAGACATAATACTCATAAATGAAACACACCTAAATCCATCACACACACCAAAAATCGCTAACTACACACTGTACCGAAACGACCGATTACACTCGCGAGGCGGTGGCACAGCCGTCTTCGTGAAAACTAAAATCGCCCACAAACACAACATCACGCCCCCCCTGACTACCATTGAAAGTACCTCTATCACTGTATTTACAAAACATTCAGGTCCATTGAGAATTAATTCAATTTACAACCCACCTGTTCAGACTTTACAAAAGTCGGATCTTGAATTACTTCTCGATGGACAAACGCCTACTATTCTAGCGGGGGATTTTAACTCAAAACACCCCGCTTGGAATAGTAGGCTCACCAACAAAAACGGACGTATCCTACATGACTTTGCAAACTCTCACCCCGACATAAACATTGCAGGACCCATAGAGCCAACATTTTTCTCTAGCATCGGACACAGACCTGACGTACTCGACATTGCACTTTTTCACAAATCATCCTGGGCATACAGTATCGAAACCATCTGTGACCTTTCCTCCGACCATAACCCCGTGTTGCTAACTCTCAACGATTTCTCCTACCCCCCCCCTGCAAAAATTAACAAAAAAACTGATTGGACATATTTTTCGCACAGAGTCGGGGAAAAAATATCCATAAATCCCCACATTAAAAATCCCTCAGATTTAGATACAGCGGTTGACGAATTCGCGAAGACAATAATGTCCGCAATTGACGAGGCCTCAAAACCTCTCCCCCCACCCCCCCAAATAAATTTCAAGGAAAACCTCCCAAATTCAGTAAAAGACCTAATTAAAACAAAAAATATCTTACGCCGCCACTGGCAAAAATATCAAAATCCCACCTTGAAAACTTCTATAAACCGTATCCAAGCCCTCATCAGAAAAAAACTTCAAGAGCACGTTAATTTCACCTGGAATTTGAAAATTCAAGAGATAAATCCACAGGACGGCTCTCTGTGGAAATTATCCAAAACTCTAAAAGCCACCCCCACCCCTAACCACCCCATTCACGCCGAAAACGGCCTCGTCTTCGACGATCAGGACAAAGCGGAGGCGTTCGCTGACAGTCTTGAAAATCAATTCAGTCCCAGCTTCAAACACGCCGATCTAGATCACATTGCAAATGTCAACCGCAAAATCAATAATGTTTTAAATAATCTCCCCAATACAAACATACATTTCACTACCCCAGCCGAGGTTATCCGTACTATAAAAAGCCGGAAAAATAAAAAAGCCCCCGGCCCCGACGGCGTAACAAACTTCGCTCTTAAAGCTCTCCCCCAAAAAGGAATACTAGCGATAGTAAATCTCATCAACACAGCCCTCAGACTGCGCTATTTCCCGAAAAACTGGAAACACGCGCACGTCTTTCTCATCCCAAAACCGGGAAAAGACCCCCTCTTCTGCGAAAATCACCGTCCAATCAGCCTTCTATCAAACATCGGTAAAATCTACGAACAGATCCTTTTGACACGGCTCCTCAAGCACATTGACGAGGTTTCAACATTACCTGAAGAGCAACACGGTTTTAGATCAAATCACTCCACCCTCCACCAACTTCTCAGAGTCTCCGAAATCATCATCGGTGGCTTCAATACCAAGCGATCAACTGGCGCCATTTTCCTGGACATAGCCAAAGCTTTCGATAAAGTATGGATAAACGGCCTGCTTCTCAAACTCCACGAAACAGGCATCGATCCCCAACTACTCGGTGCCTTCAAATCATTTCTACGCCAACGTACTTTTCAAGTAAAATACGGTGGCGCTCTCTCAAAAAAACGTTTCATGACAGCTGGGGTCCCGCAAGGGTCTCTGCTTTCTCCAATCCTTTTCAATGTCTACACTCACGACATCCCCCTCTCTGAAAACTCAAATTCTCACAAAGCTCTGTACGCAGATGACACCACAGTTATGGTTAGATACTGTTCACCCAGGATGATTACGTACCGACTACAAAAAAACATTGACTTACTCCAAGATTGGTACGATAAATGGCGTATAGACGTGAATCCCTCAAAGAGCGTGGCCGTCTTTTTCTCTCGTAGAAAAGGCAGCCGCGCCCCGCGAGAGGAAATAACAATGTACGGCCAATCTATACCGTGGGAAAAATCGGCCAAATATCTTGGAGTTACACTTGACAGACGACTCACATGGAAAAAACACATAAATATTACACTACAAAAAGCAAAAAACACATCCAACGCCCTTTACCCGTTGCTACACTCAAACTCAAAAACTTCCATACAAAACAAACTACTCATCTACAAAACACAAATACGCCCCATCATGTCATACGCCTCACCCATTTGGGGCACAGCAAACACAAAAAGTCTCGCCACATTCCAGAATGTCACACTTAGAAGATTCACCAAAAGCCCTTGGTTCGTCCGTAATAGTATAATTAATTCAGGCACGAAAATCCCCCCATTTAAAACTCATGTGGTAGAATTAGCCAAAACATTCTATGCGAAACTTCCTATGCACCCAAATCCCAGCATAGCATGTCTCGGGCGCTCAAGTCCCGACGACGAACCCACCTATCCATTCCCAGTCTCTATAACCTTCCCCCCTTGATGAGTGGACTTAAATAAAAAATTAAAATTGCAACCAAATATACAAAAAATATAGTATACATTTACAAACAATCAACTTTAAAAACGATTTTCTAATTAAAAAAACAAACACAAAATTTACAAAAAAATATATGTAAAAAAAAATTCCTATAATCAAAAAAAAATTAATAAATAAAATACAAAAAATATAGTATTTTAGTCCTATAAGTTGCTATAGGCAGCCCACTCATCGGGTAGAAAAAAACCATCCCCCAGGTACTTTACACCCTCAGTTCACGAGACATGGAGAAAATATTCCCCGACACTCGTATTTTGCACAATAGGATACCAAAATAAATTAGTTCATCTTTACCACCAAAACCAAGCGTTTTATTTATCAACAAGTGACTCCTGCTCAACACCTGCCTCACCTCGCCAAGTCTCTGCTCCAAGATCTTCTGGTGTTACCTCTTCAAGACAAGCCGGCCCTCCTCTGGAAACCGCCAACACCAGAAGCGAGCAGAGACAACAGCACACCCAGGGCCCAACATTCACCAAGCCTGGGTGCGGGAGGCAGATTTCATCACAATATCAACTACAATCATCATCATCGGCAGTAAAGGAGCATCTCATCGGTTGAAGACACGGTTTGGACCCGGCGCCTAAATCTACAGTCTTGTGCGGACTCCCGTCCAGTACAAGTGGTCCTTCGAGCCGGGATTCTCACACGCCTTCAACCAGGATGTCTCCAACTTTACGGTCGAGCCGGATCCAAGACGATGGATCCTCAACACCATCTGCAGATGCCCTGGACGCTGGGTCTCAGGCCACGGCTGCGGTTCACGTCACGCCTGACGTAACCCCCATGCCCACGCCCAGCACTTCTCCTGACATGGCACCACCTGCAGATCATGACTCACCGCCCTCCATATCTCAAGAGGATGCGATGGAGTCATTGCGACAACAGCTTCGCAGTCAAACCGAGCACATTGAGAGACTCAAAGCAGCTCTTCAATCAGCTCCAACAGCAGCAGCCCCTGCCCCTCTTGGACCTTCGAAGCTCCTGGAGAGGTCACCACCAGCATGGACGCAGCCCGGCCAATCGAGCCCGGTGCCTCTGGTGGACCAGAGGTACGAGGAACCAGCAGCAGCAGTGCCTGCCCGATCTGGACCCGTACTCCTGGAAGGGTACCCTGCTCAAGGAGGACCCTGGCGCTTCCAAGGGTACAGCCCTGGATGGGTGCAACCCGGCCAACCGAGCCCGGTGCCTCTGGTGGACCAGAGGTACACAGCAGCGGCGCAGCCAAGGCCAGCCGGTCCCCCGCCCTCCCCACCCTGGCCCAATGCAGGGTGGCCAAACATGATGCAGCCTGGACCCTCTGGCCCCGTACCGCCCGCCCCTCTGATAGAACAGAGGCAAGCCGTACCTGAAGTGCCAGCCGGACCTGTACCTCTGGTGGACCAGAGGTACGCATCACGAGCGCAGCAAGAGCCAGCAGGCCCTGCGCAACCAGCACCCTGGACCATTCAGGGATGCCCAGTACTGGTGCAGCCTGGACCTCATGGCCCTGTGCTGCCCGTACCTCTGCCCCACCCGGGGTACCCAGCGCCGACGCCAGGATCACCTGCCGGACTGCTGGAGCAGTGGGACGTGCCATGGACACAGCCTGGACCACCTGGACCCTCTGGACCATCTGGACCATCTGGACATGTGCCGCCCGTACCACTGCGCGAACAGGAGTATGGCGTGCCGGCACGGCCAGATGGCCCGCCCACAGCCAGTACCAGCTCCATGCCGAGATTCCCGCCCCAACCTACGGCGGATGAGACGGCCCAACATACCAGAGCCTGGGTTCAGCATGATGGCAGTCCCATGGCTCAGCTGGCCTCCGCCCTGACAGAAGCCATCAGAGCTTCAAGGGCTCAGGACAGCCCCCGTCCCACAATCGAGGACGATCCACGAATGGCGGCCCTTATTGCCAGACAATCAATGGCCAAGGACCTGCCTCCATTCTCTGGAGATCCACTGGAGTGGCCCACATGGAGGGCACAGTTCACCCAGTCTACCTCCACATGTCGGATGACCTCCAGCGAAAACTTGATCCGCCTACAGCGGGCCCTCAAGGGGAAAGCCCGAGAAGCCGTCGGCCCCCTTCTGATGGACCCTGCTCAGGTTCCGGAGATCCTGGCAGTCCTGGAGCAGCGATTTGGAGGGACTACTTCACTCGCTGCTCTGATGCTGGACAAAGTCAAGAAGCTGCCCCACCTCACAATTGAAGCCTCTCTGGAGGATATCGCAGACTTCTCTGGCACTGTTCAAAACCTGGTGGCATCACTCCGCTCCCTCAACAATGATGGCTATCTGACGAATCCAGCGCTGCTCAGTGACATCGCGGGGAAGATGCCGCCCACCTTGCGGTTGGCGTGGCTGATGGAAGTGCGGCACTACGAGGCCTCCGCTACCATTTACCAGTTTGCCGCCTTCCTGAAAACCGTCGCGAACGCCATCCCAAAGTCCGGTTTGGTTGACCCCGCGAGGTCCCGCCCACGCCGTGAACATACGCTCGCCACAACGGAACAGTTTTCGCGCAAAAACGGTGCTAAAAAACGTGATACCTGTGAAAGTTTCCTAAATATGTCTGCCGCGTCAGAAAAGTTTTCGCGAAAAAACAATTCGAACAAAAGTGACACTTGTGACAACAGTTTAAACACGTCTGCCGCGTCAGAACGGTTTTTATCGCGGGAAAACAATGTTTACAACAACAATTCTAGTGAAAAACAACATTTCGCGCAAAATAATCGAAAGCCCCAAAATTTGTCTGGTAATAATCGAATGCCCCAAATTTTGTCTGGTAATAATCGAGAAAATAATCGAAGCGGGGAAAAAGTGCAAAACAGTTACAATGAAGTTCGCGAGTTCGACAACCGCGCCGGGTGTGTCGAGTGTGGTGAAAATGGCCACCAACTTAGCGAATGTCGCACTTTCGCCGCGAAAGACATAAAATCCCGTTTTGTGACAGTTAAAAGTGCCGGATTGTGCCGAGTATGCCTCAATGGCAAACATTTTACCAAATACTGCAAAGTTAGTGACTGGTGCGGAGTGGGGGAGTGCAGATACCCCCACCACCGACTTCTTCACAACCCGAACTATCATGAAAATAACAATACAGTGGCAGACGTTCACAATATGTGACGCCACACCGAAAGTGCCGTGTTAAAAGTGGTGGGGGTCATATTGTCGGGCCCCAAGCGGCAGATCAAAACCTTTGCGCTTCTGGACGAAGGCTCCACTGTCACCCTTATTGACGCCACCACAGCACAGAAAATCGGCACAACCGGACCTACCCGTGAGCTACGACTACACGGAGCAAAAAACATGTGCTCAACAGACATAACGTCCCGCCGCGTGCCAATCACTCTACGCGGCGCCGGAATTGCTGATGAGTTTATCATCAGAGCAAATACCATCAAGCAGCTCAGCCTTCCTGTACAGAGGTACCACGGTCGCTACATCACCCCCACACTTCTCATCGGGCAAGACAATGCTCACCTTATTGTCTCGAGGGAAGTGCGCGACGTTCGTGATTCTACGCGAATATTATCACGAACGGCGTTGGGGTGGACCACCCATGGCGGAGGGACCTCTGAACATGTGGATGAAGCTACCACATTGGCCATACGAGCCACACTGTCACCCAGGCGCACTGCCGGGAGGCATTCTACCATGCCACATGGACCATCTGGCCCCGTACCGCGAGCACCTCTGATACAGGCGGCCGTACGAGGAGGACCAGCTGGACCTGTGCCAGCATTTTCGCAGAGAAGGCCAGTCGGCCCCGCGAAAGGGTCTCCCAGGCACATTGCCGAGAGACCTCATACAGTGCAACATGGACCATCTGGACCCGTACCGCGAGCACCTCTGATACAGGCGGCCGTACGAGGAGTACCAGCTGGATCTGTGCCAGCATCTTTGCAGAGAAGACCACCCAGGCACCATGCCCGGTGGCATTCTACCATGCCCCATGGACCATCTGGACCCGTACCGCGAGCACCTCTGATACAGGCGGCCGTACGAGGAGTACCAGCTGGATCTGTGCCAGCATCTTTGCAGAGAAGACCACCCAGGCACCATGCCCGGTGGCATTCTACCATGCCCCATGGACCATCTGGCCCCGTACCGCGAGCACCTCTGATACAGGCGGCCGTACGAGGAGTACCAGCTGGATCTGTGCCTGCAAATGGTACGAGAGGATCAGTCGGCCCCGCGAAAGGGTCTCCCAGGCACATTGAAGTAAGGCGCCAAAACGTTGGCCTTTCTTCAACTGTGGCAGAGACACTGCCCGACATCAAGAAATTTTCCTCATTCAATCATCTTATTCAAACTACCTGCCGGATACATCGTTCTATTAAAAGGTGTCGTGGAAAAAGCCACGAACAACCTGATAATCATTTAAGAACCGATGAAATCAAGGAAGCAGAGGCCCGATGGGCAAGAAAATGTCAAGAAGAGACATTTTATCATGACATAAATGCGCTCCAGAAAGGAGATCCACTACCAAGTGACAGTCGGCTCAAAGCCTTGAGCCCCTTCCTTGGACCTGACGGCCTACTGAGGATGAACTCAAGAATACGAGCCCTCAGTAACGTGCCCCAAGCAGTGCGGACACCAATAATTTTGGATGGTGATCATGCATATGCACGACTTCTGGTGAGACGTCATCACCAGGAAGCCGATCACCCAAATAATGAGAGAACAATGGCTGAGGTGCAAGGCAGCTACCATGTGCTGCGACTACGAACAAATATTCGCAAGATCGCCCACAACTGCCCCACCTGCAAGATGCGCAGGAGCAAGCCAGCCCCCCCTCTGATGGGGCCCTTGCCGCCATCAAGGCTAGCCCACCATGTTCCTCCATTCACCCCTGCTGCAGACGGCCGAGTGACGACCGCCAGGATCCAGACGAGCACCGGATTTTACGTCCACCCCGATGTGAAGCTCGCTGTAATCCTGCCGGCCCCGCCTACCGATGCAACATCAACAGTACCACCAGCCCAGCACCATCCCAGAGAGACTGGCCGCCGCGGGCTGCGACGTACCAATAAACGTCCTATTTTTTAGTTCAGCATAGCTAAACGGGGGGAGTGTAACGGACGTAGTTGACCATTTAATTTAATTTCATAAAAATTGTTTTACTTTTATAAAATGTCCCTACTCCACGCCACTGGCAAAATCACCACTCCCCGCCACTGGTCATTTTTGTCCAGTTTTCGGCCCAAGCGGCTTGAAAACTTTGACTCCGAATGGCTTCGATACCACATCGCCGGCTTACCTGCCGCGTGGATCAATGTCCAGCATTTTTTCTATGTAAAAATTACATAGAAAAATCAATTTTTAAACATTGCAAATATGTATATTTTACTTGTTCATCCCCTCGGCGGTAGTCAAATAAACACTATTTTCGATATACTACCGCTGAGGAGATATTAAAAAAGCTGTTTTTCACCCATATGTAAACCCATTTTTGAACAATATTTTTTACCCTTTTTGCGTGTACAAAAATCCAGGAACCTCGTAGCATAGTGAATCTTATCTCTTTCTGAGCGCTATGTTACGGGGGACCTCGGAAAAATACTAACTTAACATGTTTTACAAATTTGATCGCTTGAGATCATTTTTACACATTTATTTTACAAACATTTCTTATTTTTTGTCGTATCTTGACAAACAAAAAATCTAGTTGTCAAGATACACATTCCTATAACTACTATGCATTTAAACTATGTAATTATCATTCATGTAAGCGCTCAAAATCTTTTCTAACTCTCAAATTTAAGCGACTGCCTTCAAGTGTGCTACCGGCAAAATGAATATGCTGGTATCCTATTGTGCAAAATACGAGTGTCGGGGAATATTTTCTCCATGTCTCGTGAACTGAGGGTGTAAAGTACCTGGGGGATGGTTTTTTTCTACCCGATGAGTGGGCTGCCTATAGCAACTTATAGGACTAAAATACTATATTTTTTGTATTTTATTTATTAATTTTTTTTTTTGATTATAGGAATTTTTTTACATATATTTTTTTGTAAATTTTGTGTTTGTTTTTTTAATTAGAAAATCGTTTTTAAAGTTGATTGTTTGTAAATGTATACTATATTTTTTGTATATTTGGTTGCAATTTTAATTTTTTATTTAAGTCCACTCATCAAGGGGGGAAGGTTATAGAGACTGGGAATGGATAGGTGGGTTCGTCGTCGGGACTTGAGCGCCCGAGACATGCTATGCTGGGATTTGAGTGCATAGGAAGTTTCGCATAGAATGTTTTGGCTAATTCTACCACATGAGTTTTAAATGGGGGGATTTTCGTGCCTGAATTAATTATACTATTACGGACGAACCAAGGGCTTTTGGTGAATCTTCTAAGTGTGACATTCTGGAATGTGGCGAGACTTTTTGTGTTTGCTGTGCCCCAAATGGGTGAGGCGTATGACATGATGGGGCGTATTTGTGTTTTGTAGATGAGTAGTTTGTTTTGTATGGAAGTTTTTGAGTTTGAGTGTAGCAACGGGTAAAGGGCGTTGGATGTGTTTTTTGCTTTTTGTAGTGTAATATTTATGTGTTTTTTCCATGTGAGTCGTCTGTCAAGTGTAACTCCAAGATATTTGGCCGATTTTTCCCACGGTATAGATTGGCCGTACATTGTTATTTCCTCTCGCGGGGCGCGGCTGCCTTTTCTACGAGAGAAAAAGACGGCCACGCTCTTTGAGGGATTCACGTCTATACGCCATTTATCGTACCAATCTTGGAGTAAGTCAATGTTTTTTTGTAGTCGGTACGTAATCATCCTGGGTGAACAGTATCTAACCATAACTGTGGTGTCATCTGCGTACAGAGCTTTGTGAGAATTTGAGTTTTCAGAGAGGGGGATGTCGTGAGTGTAGACATTGAAAAGGATTGGAGAAAGCAGAGACCCTTGCGGGACCCCAGCTGTCATGAAACGTTTTTTTGAGAGAGCGCCACCGTATTTTACTTGAAAAGTACGTTGGCGTAGAAATGATTTGAAGGCACCGAGTAGTTGGGGATCGATGCCTGTTTCGTGGAGTTTGAGAAGTAGGCCGTTTATCCATACTTTATCGAAAGCTTTGGCTATGTCCAGGAAAATGGCGCCAGTTGATCGCTTGGTATTGAAGCCACCGATGATGATTTCGGAGACTCTGAGAAGTTGGTGGAGGGTGGAGTGATTTGATCTAAAACCGTGTTGCTCTTCAGGTAATGTTGAAACCATGCGACATTTTTCCGGGGCATATAAACACATATCTGGCGCGGGTACAATCCCCCACCACTTTTGGACTCAAAACCCAAGTCGGGTGCGAGTCAGGCTAATTAAATATAAGCAGCCACATAATTGAAAATAAATTAGTTCATCTTTACCACCAAAACCAAGCGTTTTATTTATCAACAAGTGACTCCTGCTCAACACCTGCCTCACCTCGCCAAGTCTCTGCTCCAAGATCTTCTGGTGTTACCTCTTCAAGACAAGCCGGCCCTCCTCTGGAAACCGCCAACACCAGAAGCGAGCAGAGACAACAGCACACCCAGGGCCCAACATTCACCAAGCCTGGGTGCGGGAGGCAGATTTCATCACAATATCAACTACAATCATCATCATCGGCAGTAAAGGAGCATCTCATCGGTTGAAGACACGGTTTGGACCCGGCGCCTAAATCTACAGTCTTGTGCGGACTCCCGTCCAGTACAGTTGACCTGCCAAGTGTAAAAGCATGTTGTAATAATAATATGGCATACAACATTTTTAATTTCTTTTCCTTTTTTAAAGAAAGAAAAAAATTCCCGGGCTACGAATAACCTGCTATAATAAGCTGAAAATATTGCTTGTGTTGTGATGGAGTAATTTAAAGTGCGACGCCTGGGTGGGATCCAAACGCGAATCCAACTCAGCTACTGACCGTCCAAACACATTACATTACATTAAATAATCAACTTTTATGGTTATTTTGTTGGGTTGAAAGTGACATGTTGTTAATAACAGGTTGTTTTTTAATTGGTTATAGATTTTAAATAAGTAGTTTTTGTAAAGTAATTTTATTTTTGGTAATTTTTGTAAAGGAAACCTGATGTAACTTTCCATTTGAGGTAAGGATCCAAGTTATACAACTATTGCACTCTGAATCCTCATTTTTAAACCTTCTTTTCCTCTACTCTTTCCGATTTCTTTCAGTCTAATAGCATTCATTAAATTTAATGGAATATCTTAGTTCTAGTGGGTCCTAATAGTTGGAATTCTTGTGCGGTATCACATACAAAAATACTTCCACATGTAACATCGAAACAAGCAAAACTTGGGAGGTAACTAAAATTATAATTAATAGTGCCATTAACCCTTCCAGGCCAATTTTACATGTCTTTAAATCTTTCAACGTGCCTTAAAATATATTAAACACAGAGTTCGTATTTTAGTTGGTCTTCAGCAATACATTTGTGTATTGGAGAAGAATATGTAAGTATCTAACGCAACAGAAATAAATGTGTTGTCTAAGAATCGGGAATTTAAAAAATAGATATTTGAATTATTTGGTGCTTTGATTGCCTAGTGGTATAATAATGGGTCAGAGGGGTCCAGCGTTTCGTTCACTGGGCCACAACGTAATTTTCAAGTAACGTAAACTATTCATTTTTATCCAAATTAAAAATGGCAAAATTCAAACGGTCTTGCTAAAAAACGTTGTATAATTGTATTCAAATGATAACCTATATTATATACATATGATATATGTGTATGTAATATATTTATATTATATATATGTATAAAATATATTAATCTATATAATCTATATATATATATTTAAGATATATGTATATTTATATATTGCTTCTACAGCCAAGTAGGATGGTGTATCTGTTATATAAACCTAAAATAATAGTAATTTCTCATCGAATTTCAGATTGCTTCCAATGTATTTTAAATGTTCTACATATCTTTTTCATTTTGAAGATGTCGTAAAAACAAATACCATTTTAGAAACGAGATAAAATTACCTTTCAGATTTTTTTTATTTACTACTTTTGTAAATATACTTAAATGTTTAAAAGTTGGAATATTTTAATTTCAAACACGAAAAAAGTTTAAAAAAAGCTTACCAAAATATAACTCAAACGGTCAAAGCGTCGAAAAATTTCACAGAATTCAAATTTCAAATTCATAATGCACTGCTCTTTTATTTTTAGGAATTTGGAAGAAAAACATCACTTCACTTTGTACCTCGTACATACAATTAAATAATATTGAACTGGCTTTCCAGTAAGCAATAACGAAAAACAGAAATGTTTAACGCATTGTTTGCACAATTTAAAATGCTTGTTTCTTCGATACATGGTTAACAACAAGTGCATTAGACATTTAGATTATGAAAACATCACTTTTTTGAAGTTCTTATCAAATATTATATAATTATTTGACTAAAACTGACAAAAATAACACAAATAAGTTGAATTACACGAATATAATAGTAAATTGACCATTTAATGAACAATATGATACTACAAGAAGAGAGAAATAGCTATCACCACGTGAGCCCCCTCATAAAGAATTGTAAAGAATTTATAACGCGCATGCGTGGAGTCATTGTTAGATGCAAAAAATATATATGTTGCCAGATTTAAAAAAAAAATAAAGTTATTTTTATTAGTTCCAACTCGAATCTAACTTTTACAGTATTTATACAATGTGTTACAAAAACACCGTTTAACTGATGTGAAGGTTTTTTTTAGTTGGGCTATATGTGTATATACCCTGTGTACTAAGTACATAGCACCGGAGCAAGAGTAAGGGAAGTGTTTAAATATTAAAACAAAGACACATGACGTTTTTTGTCATTTATAAACAGTTGCATTGTTAGCGCAATGTTTCACTTGAAAAAGCTTTTTGCAAGGTGTTCAACACATTCACTTCGGCCGCACAGGTTGGTACCATTCCACAAAAAAGTTCATTACGCGATGCTTTCGCTGAAATATGAAAGTGCGACCATAAACATGGTTTTTCAAAGGCGAATTACGAAAAGCATAAAGTTGAGCATTTTGCATGTGAAAGGGATTTACGAGATAAAAGAAACTACTCATTAAAATAGGGAAAAACCATAGATATACAATTTAATAGACTAGCCCATCAGGGAAAGGGAAACAAACTAAGTTTCAAGGAGCGCGGTGGGGTGTGACCGTCTCCCTTTATGTAAATTGTCATTAAATGAATCTGACAGTATACAGGCAACTCGCAGTGTTAATACCACAAATTAACTAGCGAAAATAAAATCTGCTCACAAACTACTAGTCCTTTTCATAATGGCGCGTAAATTGTTGGCTAGGTAAAAAACTTAACTACAAATCTCAAATCGGGTGAACAAAAGTTCGGGCTTGTTTCCAAAACTGAATATTTTGACACACTATTTAGTTTTACGAACATTCCGGCCCTGCGCTGAAACGTCCCATCATAGACTGCTGCAAACAGTTGCCTTGCTTTAGTGTTTAGGGTCTGGTTATTTTATTGGGCGTTCGACGTAGGTTCCACTAATGTCAGAATATTCAAAGCATTCTCGAACCCTACAGGTGCCAAAAATATGGTCACGTGGTTTGCCTCCAGTTCGTCGAAATGATACCCGGATTTCATGTCAGGGAACGTCTATTAATTTGGATGTCTATGTGAAAAACTAGCTTAACGCGCGTTCTAGCATGAACTGTTAACACCACGAGGAAGGGGAAAAAGATTCGTATTTTCACAGTCTAATCCCAAAAGAAGTAAAACATATTAATAAAAAGAGATTTTCCAGTATTCTGACCGATAAATTATTATCAAACGTGACGACACTTCCTTTTATATCTACGATGTTCTCATTCGTTTTGTATTTTGAAAACGTGGACTTACCCATTAGACTCGATTAATTTTGTATTATTATCTTTTTTCTAGACCAAACGGACAGAAAAAAAACACCATCAGGCTTACTATAACAATTAAAAATTAGGAAATTACTCCATGCAATTAAAATTACTTAAGTTTTTGATAAATCACGAGAAAATGAAAAATTGAAGAAATATCTATGTAAATTGACTTAAAATAATATGGATTAATTGTTATGTGATTTTTAACAACTATATACTGCCGCTGATCAATAAAAAATATAAAGATAATAAATACAAATGGAAATACCCAATCATATTATGTATTTAGTCCTGGTATTTCGCGGCAGGTTCACGTTTTGACGTTTGTTATTATTTTGTATAATATTTATAATTATGAGGTTAACGCCACTGCGGAAATTAACACAAAATACCCTATGGAATTTCTGTGCTCCTGGTATTTTGTTTCTGCCGACGGAGTAACGATTTGACGTTCATTATTTTTTATACCTAACGCAGACCTGTGAAATATTATAGTCTGAATTCTCGACAAGTTAGTTCCAATTTTGAAAATTTCGAGTAAAATAATTTTCCGTTAAACATATTATAGGTAGATAGGTTATTTATTGCTTGTCTGAATTCTACAAATAAACAATTCCAAATTTGAAAATGATTATAGTAAAATTCAAAGCAAATCCGAGAACGTTCATGAATTTTCTCGAACAGATAAACGAGTTACAAACAGATAGACAAAGCTACAACCGAAAGGAGTATTTTCAATATTTTCCAGAATCACTTCAATTTTATTATTCTTATATTCAGTCTTCCAAATAGTGGATGTCCATGTTTATATATATATAAATATTTAAACATTAAAACACACGGTAATAATAAATATATTTCAAAACTTTTTCTTATGTCATTGTGAAAACATTTGTTACATTTGAAATCGATATCAAATAAAGCCAAGATTTTTATCTCGAAGGTTGCAAAAATTTGGGGTGTGACATTATGTATTAAATGAAAAAACACACTTTTTTAATACACAACTTTTAATGAATTCATAAATGACAACCAACCAGGTTTCGCTTATCTCAAGCTTCATCAGGGCATTTAAGTGAACTAATCATAATTACATACATACACAATGATAATACGAGAGAAAGAAATAAAAATAGGAAATAAGAAGACATTTTATTGATGACAGAGAGAGACATAATAAGAAAAGAGGGAGACTAATTATCATTGAGTGGTACGTGAGGGGAGGAAGAAACAGTTTCAGCGGGGTTAACGGAACAAATTAAATATAGGACTATCGGTAAAATTAATTTGATTATTAATTATGTTGGAGTTATTGAAGGCTTCCTTAATTTCATGGGCTTTTAAGTAAATGATAACGTTCAGATCTCCCATGTAATTTATAATACAAGCTCGGCTTCGTGAAAATAATACTGTGGAGTTATGTTTATACTGCCATTGATTTATTGATACATTAAATATATAGGCATATCCACAATCTTTTTTACAGATTCCCAAAATTTTGCATACAACACGGTATGGGAGTAACAAAAGTTAAATGATTCTTATCGATTTGAATAGTGTGATGTATGGAAATAAGTTGAGTATTTAAGCGATAGATGGCGCTAGTCATAAAGCTTACTCCAGAGTCTGACAGATGTCGCTAGAGTGTATCAATTACTTTTGAGATGAGATTGACAGGGAACAAGCTTCTCGAACCAGAGAATTACCAACCATCGGGTAATGAACTGTCTAGCTAAATCCAGATCTATTATTTGTAACGTAAATAAATACGTAGAACGTATAAGTAGAACATTTTAATTTTTACAAAGAGTTCCCAACAGTTAAATCTGCAAAGTAAGTCTACAAAATAAAAATAACTACGCCTACACAATCATAATTAAATGTATTTATTTTTAGCATCAGTTTTTTTTCTTGATTTTCTTGTGAAGAGAAAAAATATTCTCTGCTATACGACCAAACCAGTCTACCCACATTTAATATAATCATTTAAATCAATAAAATATTTTTCAATGCTGATTACACACAAATAAAAAGATCTATATTTTCTTTGCCGCTTGTGTGTCAATAGCTTCGAAGTTGAAGGTCTGTAAAGTTTTTATGTAGTTTTTGTTTTTCTTTCACCTTTCAACAATTTCTCTTCTGTTTTTTAGAAAGGGATCAAAATCCGCCAGAAAGAAAGATTAAATCTCCGCCACCGTTTTGGCAGGAGCTTGGTTATTTTATTAATGCCAATTTACACAGGAGGAACAAAGTGCCTACATAAATATCATCTTTACTTTTTCTGATAAAAAATGTTTTTAAATGTATGAGTATCGTTTTATGCATTATTTTGGATTATGCATTTCAAGAATTATGTAGCTTGAAGCTTCGAAGGATGATTGTTGATAATGGAGATTGATAAACTAATCGGATTAGTATTATTTAATCTTTCGTCATAATCACGTACTATAAAAACTTCCTTCTTGAAAACAATGGCAAGACTTGATAGTTGAACAGTGTGAAAATGATTATATCGAAAAGATAATTAAATGCATAAAATAAAAATTGAAAAAAACAATTCACCATTTCATAGGAATTATGTACAAATAGATAGCCTATTGGTCTCTAATGTTAAATTACACGATTTGAAATAAAATCTCGAATGACTACCGATGGCCGATAATCTATTTTCATGAAAAATATTGATTTAAATAATATTTCGAGTTCTCATTGTATAAACGATCAATGGAAAGAATTGAATTCTTTCAACGACAATTTGGTTTTCTCAGTCAGAAAAAAAACTAATTAAAATGCTTATTTTTAGCCCTATCGAGCTGTCGATATTTTCCATTAAATAAGGAATGACATAAATGAAATAAAGCAATTCTTGTAATTAAATACTGTTTACGGGTGAAGAAAGACCAGCCACGTGGAATGGGTTTAGATTAAAAAGGCCCGGGGCACTGCCTTCCCCAGCCCACGCGGCGTATCCTGCGAGGTATGGTGGCCCGCGTGGTATGGCCCGCATGGTGTGGCCCGCGTGGTGTGGCCCGCGCCGTGTGAAATGCACCGCACGCGGACAGAAATTACCGTGACGATAAGCATATAGCCCATAATATAATAATTAACGGTGGCGCAAACTCACTACAGCAATTTTAATTATGACTTCTTTCCCTTTTTATTGTTGATTTGGCTATTTCAAAAATATTTAACCCCTTTGAAACCTGAATTCATACTTTCCTCAGAGAATCATTTTTTGGCGGTATAAGAAAATCTATTTTAAGACAATTGCAATTAGTTATATTTATTAGAAGTAGTTGAGCAATGTTACTTTTTATTAGGTCTGAAAGGATTAATAATTATAAAAAGTCATAGTCCACGTCCACGGTGACATGCAAGTGGTCACTGTGTTGCTTTAACATCTAAATTCTACACAATAACCTTTGAAAAAATTTGAAAAATATGTATTTTTTTCCATGTTATTATAATTGATTTTTTTTTATTTATTAATAAAAAAAGATACACGAATTACATTACATAATAAAAAACAGTTTTTAATTACATAATATAATATGATATAATATATGTATTTGATGTACCCCGTAAATAAGCAAGGCTTGTGTGTATGGGGGGTGTTGTTATTTTGGTTTAAATTTGCTATGATTCAGTTCAAGTGTTCGGAATACTTTTTAAGGTGGCTTTTGAATTCGTTTATATTTACATTTATGTTTCTAATTTTTTCTGGTAACGAATTAAAAAAAATTAACTCCGAGATATTCATGGTTGAACTGTCCTATTGTTTTTTTACATTTTGGAGTAGGAAGTATTGACGTTTGTCTAAGATTTCTGTTATTTTTAAAGGGTGCAACTTTATTTTGAATATTGTTTTTATAAATTTGTAATGTTGCATGGTAGAAGTATAATGCACTTAATTTTCTGACCTTAAATTGTTTGAATAAAAGTTCGGACGAATATGATTAGGGTTTTTTTTAATATAGTTTTTATTAATAGTTTTTGTGATATGTAAAATATATGATATGAAAAATATGTCAATATTTTATCAAAGGGTGCTTTTATGAAGACGAGTTTAAAGAATATTATTGAAATTTACATTAAACAGTGTCCGATTTCAGACAACAAAGGTTTGTGTTTACAATATTAACCAATACCTCTGCCATAGCTCAAAGAATGTGGTTTGCTACGTTTGGTGATTTAGCAGGGGTGCCCGGGTACATCGGGTGAGGTGTATTCAGGTGCGCATGCCCACCAGCTGCGTGGCGTTCCAGATCGGGAGAGGCTGGTTTGGGAAGATCCCTTGACCTCTCCAACTGGTCTCTCAACCCATCGCCTTGCGCCGCAGTGGGAGGAATACGTTCATATATCCGTCACTCATGAACACACTGATCCCTAGATTCCTACCCAACCCTCATACCTTTTACCTTCCCAGAACATCCTCTCCTTCCTTTCCTTACAAAAGACCACCCACACGGCATCCCAAAAGGAAAATAATTTCCCTCCGGGCCTCCCGTGTGGGGTTAGTGTAAATATAATTGTAAAAAGAATACTTCAATTAATGGACCAAGGAGGCAAGAAGATTATTAATATCCTTTATTAAGAATCGAGACAGCAGTCTACATTTTTTACTTATTATTATTTCCCCTTTGTTGTTCTATTCTTAAGTTTAATTATTTTATACAACACCAACCAAGTTGAGTTGGATTGGATTGTGTAACGCAATGGGCTACATAATATTAAATTGTTGCCTTGTTGTGCGTCGTTTCATCCATAGAAGGGATTTGTAAATGTGTCTTGAAGAGGTCCGGATTAAGTGAATTAGTTTAGACTTATAACGGCAGATCGGTCCACATAGCGTCTTATAAGAGAACAATCGTTGCTGCCGCCATCAGCTGTCTCCTACGAATATTCCATTCTAATCCAACGACTTTTCAGCTTCTTGAAAATGTGAAATGTGAAAAAAAAACTCCGATCTGGGGCCATCGGGACTATTGCATCCTCAATTGGGGTATGTTGTGAAGCTAAATGCAGCGGTGGGGAGGGAAAGGAGAAGTGGAAGAAGAAGGTGAGGAAGTACCTGATGAAGATGGATCACTGAGGCCGTTAATAACGGATTGTTTAACCAAAGAATCGCCCTCTTCTATATAAAATTAGTACTTCTATATTTGGGGCTGCAGTTCAAAGGTCGGTAAATTTGTAATTTTCTAGGACTCCATAATAACGTAACTTTTTATAACTTGACATCATGGACCTCAAAAGCCCCGGACGGAGCAATTCGAGAATAATTTAAAGTTGTGAGGTGAGGAGGAAGATGTAGGAAAATGTCAAAACCTACATAATTTTTTTGATGATGAATCCCATTCCTTGTCTCATCAAATACACCAAACTGCGTTAACAACACAAAAATAAAATGATAATAGTTAATTTCGCAACACTTTGCATTCAAATTCGTTCAAAAGTAGTCACACAAGTTGGCTCCCAGGCAATTTTTCCTCACCCTAGATATAGCTTCAATGTCATTCATTTAAAATCACACAAATTTATTTATTTATTTTACGCCCAGAGGGCTTTTACATGTAGGTGATACAATTTTAATGACAGACAGTTTTGAAACATGAGAAAATAATAATAAAAATAAAATTACATTAAAAAATAATATATGCAAGAAACAAAATTAAAAATAACAAGAACATAAATTAAAAAATACAGCGATTTGCCTGGTTTACAAAATATAACTTCCATTTAGGAATTGTGTTGAAATAAGTCTTTTACGTGATCCACAAAATTCGCAAAGTTAATATTAAATATATCGACATCACCAAGTACACAAGTATTGGTTTCCCATAGTGTGAAACCGTTGTATTGGGAAGTTCGCAATGTAATTGCGCTTATGTGTGCTGCAGTGGAATAGTGTATTTTGTCGTGTTGTTATTGTAGGTATTCGTAAGTTTATGTGTTGCAGAAGTTTGCAATAGTCGAATTTAGAGTTTAGAATCATGAATAAAAAAGTTAAGTCGTTTATTTTACGCCTGTCTCACAATGTGTGTATTTTTAAGAAATGATATTGTAAGTTTTCTAGTGGGATATTTAATATATTATGATATTTAATACATATGTATATATATATATATATATGATATATATTATGATATTTTATATTAGATATTTAATGCTCTGTCAAGGGTTTTTTAGATCCATGCTTTTTGAGCCCATCGACTTCTGATAATTCTACCAGCATCTTCCTAGTGTCTCCCGGTTAGGCAGCAAATTTTATATAGTTTTCTTAAAGCCTCCAATTAGGATGACTTGGCTTATGAGATCGTGCTAATTTATCCTTTATTCTTATACCCTTCTGTTGGGTGTTAGTCGTTTGACTTCCATGCTGCTGCTTATAAAGGGTTAGTGAGTTAAAGATATTCTTGTATTCACGGTCCTATTACAAAACCCTTTGACTGGCCTAGGGTCATCGAGAACGATTACTTATTATTATATAGATAAGGTCGCAAGTTTTAGAGGAAATAATACTTCTTTTAACAATTTTTTATCAGTCACGATACAAAGGCAATATGTAATTTCATGTCTTTGGAAACTATCTCGGGAAAACTATTCCCAAGTAATGCTCGATATTATGCCGTGCGGTGGCCCGGAGATATATGTTTGGGCCACGCAAAACAAATATCGCATTTGTCAACAAACTTCTGAAATATCAGGATTTTTATAAGAACTTGGCAAACACAGGAAATACAATACGAATATCGTGAATATTACATACATAATAAAACTCAGTTTACGTTTCAGGTTTGTTTGTTCCTTTGAAATGTAGATGCTAAAATACCCGAATTCAGTTACGAATTCGAATAAAGGTATTCGCAATATTGTGATATAGGTAGCAACACTATACCTTTATATAGGTACCTACACCACTTTATTTCAGTTTCAAACTAAATGGTTTCGAAAACAGCCATCCCTTCTTCAGGTCAGTTTATCAACCAAATAATATTATTTGTTTTGTAAATTTCTACAATACATAAATTTAATCAAATAACTTGAAAAATTCATAATTATTTTGAAGGGAGGGGAGGAACACTTGTGTTTACAAGGAACATGTTGCGCAGTGGGCTATTTACACTAGTCAATATTTGACGGTCAAAAAACTGCAAAAATCGACCACGTAAATAGGTAGAATGCTTTATTTTTGGGGTAATATATCGTTTTGCGCTACTCCCTGCTGTAGAAAACGTTTTGGACAGTATTACAGTGTCTATCATTAGGGCAGCTGTGTGTGTATCTGCCCTGATGATGGACACTGTCATGCTGTTCGTAACGTTCTCTACAGCAGGGGTTAAGTTACCCAAATTAACCCAAAAATAAATCACTTTAATACTTTTGAATATCAAATAATATCATGTAAATAGTTGATTCGACAAAATCGTTCACCGAAAACGCAAGCGCCAAAGTCGACTAGCTTCCGAATTATGCCGTGCGCCGACGGGTCGCACACGGCGAGTGACAAACATAGACCGTGAAAACCGTCAGTTACACGTCTTTTACGCTAAACATTAAAAATGGAACTATTTTACTGAGCCCATCACTTTCCCGCTCTGGATCTTATAAGAACTTTTTGTAAATGAAGCTACACATAATATAACTAACCCAGACCCCCGTTGTCCCTGCACATCGGGGATGGAACTAGTCGCATACCATATTAATCGACTATGAAAATCGAGTGGCAGTGCGTCGAGTCACTTCGACACGATACTACTACGGAAAATTCCGCAGAAAGGGCTATCCCCTAGATTATCGAATATCGAAGATGTCCTAATTTAAAGTGCTTCGGAATTTTCTTTTATCTACCCCCACTCCGCCCAGTTACTCATTTTATACAAAATGTGTAAAGTTTGGTCTGGTATGTTTATTGAATTGACTATCTACGTATGTTATGATATATGTCGTTATAAGACGTAGAATTAAATCACCTTTAAAAACGTGAAAGTATTAAGCGCACTAATAAGCATATGTTATAAGCAGGGGGTAAAGTGCACTAACTTCGGGAGTTGATTCTACATGATGGTAGGAGTAAAAGGGAAAAATAACTTTTTCCCATACATAAAAACATACCTACTAAAAATCCTTGGTGTGAGGATAATAAAAGATGATAATTTAATGTATCTAGCAGTGTTTAACTTTAAAAACTTGATTGTTTTAATCAAAAATTGTTAATGTAGCGTGTCTTTATCTTAGTGTCATTTATCAAGACTTACTTGAAATAACATCGTTACACTCCAAAGACTTACTTTTAAAATTATATTTATTTGGAAGTAATTTAAATTACATGATAAGTAAGTAATTAATAGTTAAATAATTTTATCGCTACATTTTGTTAATTTTAGTACAGTTCTCATTTGAATTAGATTTAAAACATACGAATTGTAGCATAATTGTAAACTTTAAACACTTGGCCTAATGTTATTGTTTACTTGCGGTTTCAATGAATACGGGCCGATCACAACGTTGCCACCTCATTCTAGGCAAGCTAACAGAGAATTTATCGGATTAGTTTGTCCACACACTAAGGATTTTTAGTAGGTATGTATTTTTGTATGGGAAAAAGGAAAAAAATTACGGAAAAAAATATTTTTCTTTTTTACTACTACCATCATGTAGAATCACCTTCGGAAGTAAGTGAACTTTACTCCCGGACACCCTGTATGGCGTCAAAAGATAATAATGTTTTTATAACAGAATAGGAAAAGAAAAATTGGAAAAATAGAATTGATAATCATTCATTCATTACTTATAAGGGTGTAGAGCAATTATGTTACCACATATCGAAAACAGTTTAAAGAGCTCGAACCCACATACATAGTCCCAAATGGGGTTTGGCAGATAACAAATAATCGTTAGACAAGCTTTCTGTGTATTGTTTGCTAAGTGAAGGGGCGCGGGGCAGAAACTAGGAAATTATACAACTGTGACCCGAGGGCGCAGGATCATGATCAAGGTTGTCACCAAATGAGCTTTTTTAAATTTTTAAATAAGTAATATAGTTATAAGAGACCCGAAATAGTTCTACATGACAAAATTTAAAAAAAATAATACTTATATCGTTGATGTCGCTATTCGAAATTCCTGTAATATTCAAAAATCTATTTCTCAAATAATAAGAAAATACGCAGATTTAGGAAATGAGATTAAAAGAATTTGGCATTCTCAGACTATAAAAATATTACCATTTGTTATTTCGGCTACTAGCATTATACCTATAGCTCTCTCATTCAAAATTTAGGCGTATTAGATCTGTCAAAGAATTAATATTTAAAAATGAAAAAATCAGTCATTTTACATACATGTAGGTTTACGAAAGATTTTTTTAATATTTATATTGAGGGATCAGTAGGATTTATAGGTCCAGTTAGGAGTTCTACCGAGCCGAACCCTCTGATATGAAAATATCTGGAGTCGGTGAATTATTTTCCCATTTAATCTCTGGTGAGTTGACGTGATGTTCTTGTATTATTTTGTATTTATTATGCTTATATAATGCACTTGCATTATGTGGATCGACTAGATGATCATTTATGGAAAAGTGGGTGGAAGGGTTTAGTTTTTCCTGAGGGGAAGATTTAACCCGACCTTAGAATGGGGTACTCCAGTAAGGACACATTATCTTATATAAAAAAAATGTTAAATAAAAAATAAAAAAAATAAAATAAAGTCGGAAAAAAAATATTTATTAGGTCTTACCGCTTTTACTGTGGTTCCAATTTTTTCCCCTGTTTTACAGTTTTCAACTCATTTGCCTTTTTGTGTTTCTACTATTTCTTTTCCCTTATGCAACATTTATTTACACATACACTAAATTTGTGGGAAGAGCAGGACAACCTTTACTTCCTAGAGGGAAGTTTAAGTAGACCGCGTACGATGAACTAGTTATTTGAAATACACATATATGTATGTACAAAGTATTTATAGAGGTCTGGTTGGTTGGGTTCTTTTTTAGGTCGTTGCAATGAACATTTGACCTCCCCAGATAATATATTTTTTTAACGAATTCAATCTTCCTCAACAACAAAACGAATTTATTAGAAAGTTATATTTTTTCCTATGATATTTCTCATTAGTGTTTCACAATCTATGGTGATAGTAACGGCTACACACGGATTGTGAATTTTCTAGAGGTTGACTTCGCGTACAGCGTTACTGTGTGAAGCATAAATAGTTTGAAGAACTACCTCCTTAATGGAACAAATGCACAAATGATAACGGCCTCACATGAAATTAAATGTTAAATTTCGCTACACATTAGCACTGAAACACAGCTCCGTGATTACAACTGCTAACGTGAATCTCCTCTAACAAATATTCCACAGACCCCGAACATGCTGGGTTAAGTTCTGGAACACAAAAAACCTTCACTTAGCATGGGGCTTCGCGTAATCCTCTGGTTTTGGGTTATTGTCCCGCGCGGGCTTATGTGTGATGATAACTAATTCAGGGGATTACGGGATAACCCTGAATTGGGAGCAAATTGGTGCCAAAGTCAGGTGAGAGTGATTGATTAGCCAATTTCCATTTTATAATTGCCAGAGGGGTAGTTGTTTTCGATTTAAAAACACTGCTCTTGCGTGATTACGTTTTAATTGGTTTTGACGAAGAAGCAATTTTTTGTATACACTGGGATAATTTTTAATCTATATTGATACTTTTTAAGTTTCCTAGAAAATTGTTAATGGGGTGCGACTTAATTTCTGCCCCTTTTACCCGAGTTTTTAAATACGCAAACATTTTTTTTTCGTAACAAGGAACATATTAAATACTTTTATAAATTTTTTTTATGTAATCGATATTTAGACGGGTGTCTGTACAGTGTAAACTGTATATATTTGGTGATTTTTGAAACTAAATGCGAATGGCATAGCATAGAAACTATTTATATTGCATAATCTGATAAATTAAATGGTAGGGATTTTTGTATGTTAAAAGACTACGGTATTTCAGTTCGTAATGTTGTATTAGACGACAAGGCATCTTATATTTGGCTATAACAAGACAAAAAAATCGATTTTTAGGGAAGCCAAGACTTGAATAGTACAGCACAATTTTGTGATCAAGTACACGGAGAAAACTTACTGATATAAATTTTTCTAAATTATTAAAAATTATTCGTATTCCTGTTTCCTTTAACCTCTGGAAAACTGTTCGTGCAACAGTGACTTTTTTTTTTGGAAGATTTTTTTCCAGCCTACCAACCGTTTGTGCGCTGCTGACATTGGAATTTCGCCCTAGCTGTTATTTTTTGATAACCGATTTAAACCTGCATGCCTTGAAAAAGTACATTTTTTTTAACAGAACCGCTTGCGCTTGAAAAAGCGTCTGGTGAAACAAAGGTTAACGATGAATTGAGAGATTTCTTAATAAACTGAAAACACGAATGTGTTATGGCGATGTCGAAACACGTGTTCATGAAAATTCTTCGAATTTTGTCAATGTATTATAAGAAGATAAACGCAGCTGCATGTAAATGAAAATACTAGTTTATTAGCAAACGGCCTACTATCACCTTTTTAACAGGATTTAATAAAACTAGTAATTCTTATTTGTCATGGTGGCAACAGGAAAATATTTAATTATTTTAATATGATGCAGATTCTTGGCGATCTGACATTACAATTTAAAGAAAAGACAAATAAAGTTATTGAAAACCATACGGTTATATCACGAAGTAACTGCTTCATGTGAACACATATTATCAGGAAGTATAGTTACTATTAAAACAAAAATGATGTAAGGGAGGTAAACAAAGTTGTTTTTATTAAAAATATATTTATGTACATTTCAAAACGGCTCTATTTGGTGCTCGGTTAAATATTTTTTATACATTCTAAATCTTTACGAAGTAGTTAAATCAAGCACTCTCGGATTTATTTATTTTTCCAGCAGGACTTGTCACACATAATTGTCGTCGGGGCCTATGTCATCTTTTGGGATGCTGTGTGGAAGTATTTTTAAAGAACGTAAGGAGAGGAAGATCTGAGAAGGTGAAAGGTATGAGGGTTGGACAGGAATCTAGGGATAAATGTGTCCAGTAGTGACGGACATATGAACATATCCCTTCCACTATAGCGCAAGGCGATGGGTCGAGAGACCAGATGGAGAGGTCAAAGGGACCCGATGAATTTAGTAGGGGTAAATCACAAAACGAAGCGAACCACTTGGGGTGACCTATTGCAGAGGTGTTGGTTATCCAATAAATGGTTGCCGGGACGGCGGTACCCAGACCCGCCTCCCAAATTGAATGGACTGGATGTGCAATGCAACACCTGGTAAAAAGAAAACTTTTCCTCACTCGTAACATTACACTAAGACAATTGCTCAATCTCACACAAGGTTCCGAGTACAAACCGTTTCAATCTGTGCCTGAAATAAATATTTGAACAGTGCACACTGAAATAGGCCACGACGGGAGCGGAATGCAAAACGTTTCCCTCTCCAATATTCCCGATTTCATTAGAAAATATGTCGGTCACACTGCCATGCTGTTCCGGGCCTTTATTGGAATGTACGCTTTTTCGCCTTATTTTTGCGAGATTGCTTTTATTGAGCGAGAACTATATATGTGGAAAATATACATTATTGAGGAGATTTTCATCATGATGGAGTTATAAGTCCGTTTTGTTTTGTCTTCGAGTAGTCATCAATTCTGCAAAGGTCAAATGTAGATATGGTGTTAGTTTTAATGCTGAATCTTTTGTTATAAATTATCCAAATTCTATGTATCATAAATGTTTGTAATCTAAATATTATGTGTTATTAAAGAAATATTCATTACACTGTTTATATAAAAATGGACGATACATTCATGAAGAGGGGAAACGGTGCTTGACTTTAGCTGTGTTTGATGACTAGATTAGATTAGCCAAGTTCAACCAACCTTCCTATTTTTCATATCTTTCCTCGACTCACAACATTCCAGAAAATTAGGGTGTCATTAATTTCAGAGGAAAACGTTTATTGTTTTTTCAGTAGTCATCAATTCTGTTTAGATTTACAATTTGGGAGCTGGGTATGGGTACCGCCGCCCCGGAAACCATTTATTGGATAGCAAAAACCCCTGCCATAAGTCACTCCAATTGGTTAGCTACGTTTGGTGCCTTAGTAGGGGTTCCCGGGTACATGGGGTGAGGTTTGTCTTGGTTTCAGCGGTTGCTTTGTTGGAGAAACCAGTTTAGGGAGACTTTTTGACCCCTTTAACAGGACCCTCTCGCATCGCCTTGCACCGCAGTGAGAGAGATGGATCCATACGTGTGTCACTTCTGGACACATTGACCCCCAGATTTGTACCCACCACTAATACATTTTTACTTCCAGACCTTTTTCTCCTTCTTTTCCCTAAAAAACCTTCCACACATCATCCACAAAGATGACATAGGCCGTAGGGGATCTTTTTTACTCAGTGCCTCCTGTGTGGAGCTAACGTAAAAAAAAGTTCTCTTCTGAAAAAAGGCCAATGTCATAAAAGAGAATGGCCAATATCACATTGACTATTTTAACAATATAAAGGATTATTAAGGTCTATATTATAGACTCGTACATTCACATTTAAACTACTTGATTGAAATCTGGGGAAATGCATGTGAAACATATATAAATGAACTACAGGTAACACAAAACAAAGTAATCTAAAAGCTATTTCACTTCAAACCTAGAACATCCACAAAAAATTATATATGGAAACAAAACTATTAACATTAAGAAAAATATATGAATATAAAACAAGTCTCCTTATATACAAAATAAACTCATACATACAAATACAGAACTCACTAAAAAGTACGCACACACTTTACACGGCAACACGATAAAATACATTTAAACACCATACATACTCAGCTGGTGGCAAGCAATCCATTGGTTACGAGGGGGGCAACATATATAATTGCCTCCCTGACAAAATTAAAAGTGAAAAAAGTGTAGGTACATTTAAAAAAAAAACGTTCACTTTTATGCTCAATCAACAAATCAATGAAAGTGAATAATATCATTAGGTACATTTAAAAAAAAAATCACTTTTATGCTCAATCAACAAACCAATGAAAGTGAATAATATCATTAGGTACATTTAAAAAAAAATTCACTTTTATGCTCAATCAACAAACCAATGAAAGTGAATAATATCATTAGGTACATTTAAAAAAAAAGGTTCACTTTTATGCTCAATCAACAAACGAATGAAAGTGAATAATATCATTAGGTACATTTAATAAAATAATAAAAATAATACTTGGATGACTTGTATAGCGCCGTTTTTGTGCAAAAACACCTCAAGGGCATAAAAAAAGTTCACTTTTATGCTCAATCAACAAAACAATGAAAGTGAATAATATCGTTTTGTAATGTATTGGTTATTTCTAGTTAAATAAGTGAAAATATAATTTTCTTTTATCTAGAATATATTTTTTTTTAAATATTGAACATTCGTATTATCGTCTTGAATATCTTTCATTCCTGTTATTTTAGATGTTTGGTTCTTTTAGTAATAGTTGAAGTTCATGTTTCAAACAATGTTTGTGTCTTGCAACAATATCTACTGGAATAAACGTAGACTTTGGCAGTAGGCCATAGATTCAATTGCGACGTACAATATTTTCTGTCAATGTTCAATGTAGAATTTTCGTGACATGTAGTTCTATCGGAAGCTCAATAAGGTGTAGAACAATGAAAGAATAAAGATTCTCTCGGTATCGCCCCATTGAGAGATCACTATTCAGAAAATAAAAGTTGTTGAAATGGCTTTAGCTATGTTTAAATACTCAGATTATTTGCAATAAGCCTCTTTCTCTTTTCATGAAAAGCGATGAAAAAATAAATAAACATTATGTATGTAACCTATTTATTGTTTCATCACTTAAAGAGTTTTTATAATTTTTTGAAGGTTTTTTGAATTGTCATTTTGATGAGTTATACGGTCACTCAATACTGATACTAGCTGTAATAATGTGCGTAATCAAAAGAGCTAGATATTGCTTTTTTTATTTATTTTTTCCGTTTACCATTAAAATCGTAAGGAATTTAGGTATTTGTGTAGAGCTTTTCCTTTTGCACAATAACTTTTTATCGTTATAATTTAAATATGAATCAAAATTTCTAAGAAAACCACTTTTACGATGGAAGCTGTCTACGACATTCTGATACAATTTGTAAAAAAACCTTCTTCTAAATCTACATTTACCCTCGCAGTGTCGCCTACACTGTAGATTTTTTATACTTTCTATTGGAAATTCTTAAAAAAAACTTTTCTGCTTTAGAAATTTAATGTATAATCAAATAAATTCAATACCCCCTCAGAAATATATGCGTAGATAAAACAAGTTAATATTTCCAAGTGACCCGCATCTGATAAGGGCAACCCTTCTGTCACAGATAATATGATTATAATATCGTTAACTTTTGCCCACGAAAATTCGTACAAGTAGAAAAGGATTGAATAATTTATGTAACCGTGAATAATTGAATGCCTCATTGTATCATTCTTTACTTTCTACTATCAAAGTCACCCCCAATCTGCTTTGCAAAAGTACACAATATAACTAAAAAGTGGTTAATTGAAGTCTAGACTGAGCGACGCAATCATTTATAAAAAATGGCCTTAGGTACCTCTCACAAAACGTACTGAGTTGCTTTGGTGCTATAATGAACTCGATAAAGAACTTAGTTTCTAAATAAAGTTTATTTATTCTATATAACGCTGAAGTTTGTCTCAAACTATTCATATGTCGAATACCAGAGTATAAATTTCTTGCAAGCTGTACGGTTATTTATAATATTTACGCCCAAATTGCTTTTAAATAGAAATTATATGACGTACATAATTTAGTAAAATTTTAAGAATTTTTGTCTATTTGGCTGTAATACTATATATGTATTTATTTTAATATCTATATGGGCTTCTGCAATATTTAATATTTTATAAGATTTACTGCTTCATTCAGAGACAACAAGAGTTTTTGATGTTTAAATATGAAAAACTTAAATGAAGATCTTTTTCAAAATGAACATAATACAAGTTGTAGAGAGAAGTTGTAGAAATTATTGTTGTATAATAATATAATTTGCCAAGTTGCTAGATTTGGTGGCACAATAAAGTTCATAACCCATTGCAAAATCAGATTAGCCCAAAGAGATTTTATTTTATTGGCCTTAAAATGTACACTTCAATACTGACAACCTTTGAAGAGGCCATGTTGCGTCGAAATACCAAAAATATTCCAAATCTTGGGTCACCGCAATAATAATAAATCTAATTAAAAATTCCTCTGAAATCGTAAGACTTGTGGGTAGGTATTCAAATACCTACCTAATTATAAATTTTTTAAGATTTTTTTTTGTTTCAAATAATGAAATATAATCCTGTATTTCAATTAAAATTTTGGATATATTTCGTATAGGTAAATTAATTATATACGTAATAGGGAATGTCGAAATTACTAACCATTATTTATTACCATGTTTATAATTATTTACATAATATATCCTTATTACCTAGCAAACAACACACAAGATGATAAACAAATTTTCCAAAGCAAATTCTAAGCTCAATTTATGTATGTACATACTTGTGGAATTAAAGACACAAATAATGATGCAGAGAAATTGTTTGAGACGCAATAATAATTTATCTTCAAGAGAATAATATTTGTTTTGAGTTAAATAATTAATATCGTGCGTCATGAGAAACCAAATGTTTGGTATATATTTTGCGTGGGTGGAGTACATTCCTTGGATATGAGGTGGAGAATGATATCCACTCATATCCAAGAGATGATCCTTGTATATGAGGTGGAGAATGATTTCCACTCATATCCAAGGAATGATCTTTGTATATGAGGTGGAGTTCATTCCTTGTATATAAGGTGGAGTTTATTCCTTGGTTATGAGGTGTATATCATTAACTGGATATGAGTTGGAGTTTATTCCTTGGATATGAGGTGTAGTTCATTCCATGGATTTGAGGTGGAGTTCATTACTTGGATATGAGGTGGAGTTCATTTCTTGAATATGAGGCGGAGTGCATTCCTTGGATGTGAAGTGGATTTCATTCCTTGGATATATTGGTATTTGAATACTCTTTGTATACCCGTCACATAATGGATTAAGATAAAGATTCAAGAAGTTAACGTTAGTGATAATCTGATAAAAAAGGGGCGTGCGGACACAACATTTATTTGAACATTTTTATCCACAGTAATACTAATCTAAGATCTAAAAATAACATAAAATATAGAACACAAAAAAATACGGGTGCCTAATTAAAACGTTAAACTAAAAAGAAATAGAAAAATAGTAGGTTATGATTTCAGTTAGTAGGAACATGTTTGACGTGTACGAGTAAATAGGATAAAAGTGGTTATGATTTTTTTCTCGTAAATATGTTCTCATACATTTCCGTAAGAAATTGCCTTAAACAGTTACTAAACTAAATATCACCACTCTAGGCAGATGATGGTGCTGGTGTCAAAAAATTAACATGTAATAATTTAAATTATTAATATTGTAGAATTTTATTGTATGATTAAGATACTGTGAAGTCAATGCGAAAATTTATTACATATTAAAAATGATAAACTCAAAGTGACATCAAATTTCAGAGGTGAAATATCTTGTATCTAATGAATAAATATGAATTGTATTACGTACAGTTTTTTACATTTTAGTGTAAGGCACAATGGATTGCACGCCACTGTAACAAACATAAAAGATTTGACGACCCGAAGTAATGTGAAATGGAGCATTTTCCAATCAGACATTAAAGGATGAAATCTCAGTAGTATATTTCTATAGAATAAGATGGGCGATTCGATTAGGATGCTAATAAAGTAATTACGAGTGTTTACTAAAAGGGAGACATGCAAACAAGGCCAAGGGTATCGCGTTACGTTATCTTAACCAATGGCGTATATAGTTATCCCTGGTAATGGAGGTAGATCTCGGCTTATTCGCTTAGTGAGGGAAACGGTAGGAGACTTAACAATAATCAACAAAGGTAACAAAATACCAATTATTTTGACGCAACTTTTGATAAATTATTTTCTGTCTATTTTAATAATAAAATATTTTAGAATTTGATATTTTATTTTCTTGCGATCTGAATAAACTCTGTTTAGTTATAATATTAGTACTTAAATTTTACCTCGATTCTTTTTTATCGTATCGTATAATATGTGTAGCGTCATGAAATTTTGCGCAGCTTTTTCTTCGGAAATTTAACGACCAATGCAGTTAAAGAGCTTTGAAGTACTATTTATTCATTTGACTGTAAGAAAGTAAGCCAAATCGCTTATACTCTTGTGATCCGACGATACCGGTTATTCCAAAATATATTTTTTTAAATGATTTTTCAAGGTTATTTATAAAATCTTCTGGGAGAAAATATAAATTCCTACACGAAACCTGCTCGTAGAACTAGGAAAATGAATAGGAAATACAGAATTTACCTAGGTACGTTTTACAAAGACTTTAATAAACATTCACCAAGCGTTAATATTAGAAAATAAAATTAATGTTTATATAACTTTAAGAATAGGATAAGAATTTTCTGAAAAGAAGTAAAGAAGCCAACGTCACGGGAAGTATAAATAATAAAAACTTCTTTTCAATACCTTTTCTTACCCCTTACTTTTGAGTGTATCCAGTATTTGAGATATTCCAGTGTGGGGGCACCGGGGGGACCCGCCCTTGACACGCCGAGGGCGGGGCCCACCCGGAATTACATTTCTTTATCAGATCCACCCCCTCGCCCCGCGAGGGGGCCCATTCGGAAAGACATTTTGTTTAGCCCTTCGGCAATCTGTTCACCTTTTCTTGCTTGTAAGTTAGTAATGCTTCAATGATATTTAGGGAACTGCGGCATACCTGACATGTATTGTGCACGGGGAATCTGGAAAATGAGGAAACCGTTCTAAACCTTCTTGTCTACCTATTTTACAGTAAATGTTTAGTTAAGTGCCGAAGAAAAACCCACATAATTTCAGATAATTACCGAAACTACATAATTTATTTATTCTATATGACATGAAACTTAAAAAGAAAGAGCTACCTGTCGAATTTAAATTAATGTATATTTATTATTCCTAATTTCTTGCCGAACTTAACACACTTTTAAGCGTATGTCAAGCTAATGACCATAACATGGTGTTTACATTACCTTTGCACTAATAGTGGATTCCTTGATAAATACTTCGTTACAAGGAATCATAAGCCATGAACATATCTAGCATTCCACTTTTCGGTAAGCGATTTGGTGAAATAATATAATTCTCAATGGCAAAGATAAATTAATCATAATAACTCAACTTATACCCTGTTTTTGCAGTTTGCTTATGTTTTCTTAACACCAGACTAATTCTCTCATTTATCATTGCTGTCGGCCCAAACCTGGTTATTTGCGAAACATTTTCAATATAATAGTCATATAATTAGTCGGAATGTAAAGTACGAATAGATTATCACAGTTCAGAAGGGACTGTAACGGATTTTAATAAAAACCGGTGTCGTTGAACTAAAAATACGTTTTTTCTTCTATTTTACCCTGATCATAATATTTATATAACACGTGAAGTGAAATGACACTAAACTGTCCCATATAAATGCCATGTTGTCATTATTATTTTTTTAAATGTTGGTAGGTGTTACTTTAAATGTATAAATACGGATACACAAATAAACATGTAAGCAGGGAAGTCAAATAAACCGATCGAGAATTGCTTTGATGCAAATTAATTACTCGTAAGGAGTTTGCATCATGTTACATTTGAAAGGTATCTTAGGTTTCAGTAATGAGAAAACCGTAAAGTTCCAATAATTGAAACGCAGGCCATGGAAAATTATTTCAAGTAAAGCCTTTTGTTGATTAAATACGTGCGAAACCATAATATTATTTCACACTTATTATATATGAGGTTATTGATGATAGTATTGAAGATTCGCACGGGCGCGGGCGTACTGAATATTGATTTTTATTTCGTTCATAATAATAACATAAATTATGGGTATAAGATGGGATCTCGTGAGGTCAAGCTATAAAAATGGCTTCCGGAAATGTCCTTCCATCAGGAATGTATTAAGTGCTTCGATTATTTTATTGTAAAAGATACAGATTCTTGGTGAAAATATGATCACGGCCTTAGTGGTGTATTACATGGAGAATACTTACTGATATGGAATGCTATTAATTTATTAAAAATCTGGTAAAATTATTAGTTTTCCTGTTAAAACTGGGACTGCTGGCCTTTAACGAATGAATTGAAAGAGTTTCTAAGAAAGTATTAGTCAAAAGCAAACGCTTTGTGAAGACGGGAAACACACGTTCATACAAATACAGATATTTTATTTATTTATTAATTTTTTTTAGTTTCAATGATAAAGCTTGTACATTATGAAGATATAAAGTATAATTTAAAATTGATACTCACAAACTTATACCGTAGCATCCTGTCGTGATATATTTTTAGGAAAAGATCACGTGTTCTCGATATATTCTGAAAGACTAATATTTTATCAGGAATATCGTCATTTTAAAAATTGGTACTGATTGTGCGCCGAAATCAGACAAGCCATAAAGTTCCTACCCATACTATTTTATTTTTAACATTTTTTTTCGCTCTCGTTATTTTCAAAATTAAGTTGATTCGTCTAGAATTGAGACAAGCAATAAAGTACCTACCGATAGATTAGTTCATTTTCCTGAATATTTTTTCTTGATAATTCTGCAGCAATAATAAGGTTTTCCATTGAAAAATATAATAGCTTTAAAATATACTCATAAATAATTATAGATAAACAAATGCTGATTCTGAATAGACAAGTTTTATTACATATACGCACAGAATTTATATATGATTTGAAAAGAATATTTTTATTTATCAATATTTACAAGGAAAGTTCATCAATAACAATACACAAACGGTATTTTCGTTACACATTGTACAAAGACTGTACACTTTTTATTTACAATTATTACTTATTAAATATATTTTGCAACTTGGCATTTTTCAGACTTATGCGCATGCGCTATTTTTACGCATGCGCGCCATGCACATCAGTTTCCCGGAGAATGACTGTGTCGATTTGGCATTTGACGGTATGACTAACTACCATTCTACCATTCTCTAGAAACTCGTAGATGTTTTGCGCTGCTAAAATATTTCTTTCAATTAATCAATGGCCTCGTCTCTAACGGTGAGATTCTGGCGCAAATCAATTTATTTGTCCCAGAGTCTCACTCTCGAGCACGTTACCATAACATATTATATTGCCGATTCAGTCGTACAAATCTATACCCGAATTCGCCCGTGGGAAGAGCGATACGCTATTTAAATATATAAGATAAAAATTTCGACATATTCTTCGGAAAATTCAATGAGTTTGTAAGGTTTTTGGCGCAACAATCTCACTGTGAAAATGGTACTTTTACAATTAGTTAGATAAAATATCTGTAATGTTGTAAAATTTTTTGTACACAAATAAAATAAAATTTGTGATTAAAATCATTTGTTTAATAATTATTTCTATTCTAATGACCAATTCAATTTTATATTAGTATTATAGTTGAACATATTTACTATTATTTGTATTTTTTTTATGTTAGTATAAATCCATTAGGTCATATTGTGGATAATATTTATTCGGACTTATTATTTTTCAATTGACTTTTACGCGTGAATTTAACAAAAATTTCCATGAAAACGATATATTTAAATAACATAAATTCCTAACGCATGTGTACATAAATACAAAGTAAAAAAATATCAACATTTATATTGACGATGTCGTGCTGGCGGTGGCTTTTTGCAACACTGACACCGGATTTGCCTTGAATATCGATGCAGTAAATGTAGTGTGTTATTTCTACATAGTAACATGTAATTAGAAAAGTTTTAAACAAGTTCTTCGATCCTCCCATCGACGTGATCTCCTGGGTTCGTTTTCAACCAAAATTATGAAAATGGCTGCCATGGTTGGTGCGGGCGTCTCCCTTGTTTAATGTACGATCGGAGTTGAAAACAAGTCCTGGAAAATATGCCAAGAGCCACGCTATCATCATCAAGCTCATATGTTCGGAGATGGCTGAGAAAAGATCAGAAACAGATTGCCGATTGATTCCAGGACACGATTGGAGAGAAGCCCAAACGTCGAGGGATAGACCTCGTTACCTTCAATCCAGAAGAACAAGCCTGGAAGAGAATGCTACCTTCAACCAGAAGAACAGGCGTTTCTAAATTAATTTATTTTTCTTTCTCCCTGGTTTGATTTGCCAAATATATTGATAGTCGTTAGAATCATTGGTTCTTATTTTTATACTTTCATTAATCAAGAAGATGAAATCCTTGCTTCACCGACTGAAAACAGTATCGGATTAATGAACGAATGCTGAGTATAATCTGCTTCATTCCCTCATTATATTTATCATACATAAAAAGGTGAGTGACATTTTTCTACATCACAAAAATATACGTGATACTATTTACAATATTGGTAATAGGAGTTTTCCACTTAAGAAATTAAGTGGATCAACATCAAATCTTATCTGATCTTAACAAATCTTTTCACATTTTAACGTATTGATATCATGGTCAGCAGTTGTTTCGAGTTCATTCTATGAAGATATTTGAAATATAATAGCAGTGTTATTGAGAAAAGTTTTCCTGTCATTGTTAATTTAAAAATATTACTAACATAAGATGAAAAGTAGAGGGCCCAATATGAATTTAATTTTTATTTCATTCATGTCACCAATTAAATTTCATCCTGTTTTTGTATTTTGAATTTAGGTCCATTTATAAGATTTCATTGTTGTTTTTTCACAGTATTGACGGAATTGAAACGTATTTAGGCACCTATAATAAATAATATTTTAGAAAATTAATTAATTTTAAAGGTGTATTTTTTTAAAAAGTCAATTTATAGGCCAGCGTCAAAATTAGTTGAGCGGCAATGTAACACAATAATTTTTATATAGCTATCTGCTTATACAATATGCAAATTATATTTTAATTGTTGATTATAATAATTGTAACATGAATTCTTATGGGTAACACAAAGGAAAATTCTGTAAACTATCAATAAATTCTAAAAGAACATATTATACAGTCGAATTACAAAGGTGTAATCAAACTTAGACGTACAATATAGGTTCAATTTGGAGCAAAAATTTATTAGATCAAGTTAAACCTAGTTCTTGTATCAAAATGATCTCCATAACGATATGATGTTGATTTACGTGATACAGGGGCATTTTTCCAATTGGTTTGTTTTATTGCGTTACACAATTTTACTCGTAGTAATGCAGGTTTTTGAACACTAATACATGGCTACAGATGTATTTTGCACTTTAAAGAACACAATAACAGTAGTGAATATGCTGACATTTTACAAACTGTTCTTCAATATTAAAGTGCATGTTGAAACACATAGACGAACCACAGATTTAAAGAATTATTTTTAATGAAGAATTAAAAACTTATTCTTGATTTAAATAAGAAGATCATTATTGTTAAAAAAAAATTGTGGAGTTCCTTATTGCCCTTGTCAATTAATGTGTTCTTTAATAAAATTTCAGCATCATAAATCCCCTGACTTTTGACGGGTCTGCGCTAGTCTATTTAATAATTGTCAATATCGGTACTCAAGAACGCTGAACTAAATTTGTTATTACCATAGAAATAGCTTTTGCTTGCCTTTTCGTCTCATATTTTATTAATAAGTTTTTTGTAAAAGGTAGCGATGTTAAAACACATCATAAAAAGTAAGGCAACAAAGGTGACGAAGTGATCTACTTCCAAAACTAATTCAAACCTGACGCTAATCTCGGAATAATTATTTCATCGTGGATAGATTCGGGGGGGGAGAGAATTTTCCTCCAGCCCTGTGTGCGTATAGCCTCTCCCATTAAATTACTATTCCTCAGGCGTTTCAAATGGTGCAAGATGTATTACGAGTGTTCATGGCGGGACATTATATACGTAGGAAATGAAAAAAAACTAAAACTTTCCCCAAGGACGATCACACACAAATACATGTTATTTTCGTGTGATTGTATTGTTATCATAAGTACATTAAATAATATCAAGATAATAATGTTCAAAGATGATAAATGATAAGAACATGACAACGTGTTCTGAAACCGTTTGAAAGTGAATAGATTTTTTTTTGCTGGGAAATGTAAGAAAAATAAAATTGTGTTTTTATTTTCGACAGAATTTCGATCTTTAATTTATAACTATTTTATCGAGCCTTTGGTAAAAACGTAATAAACATTTAAAATAGATATTTCACAAAGAAAAAGAAAAAACAGTTTTTTCAGGTAAAAATCTTTTTGTTGGTTATTCAGAAAAAACATTTTTTTAAAGTGAGGCAATGGTTCCTGGGATGAGCTGCCAGGAGATTGCCTTCGTGTTTTTTGGAATTTAAAAAAAAAAAGTTTTTTCGATTGTAACAAACCGCAATGGGGTTCATGGATACCGTTAAAAATGTGGGAAGGTTTCAAGTTTATTTTTCTGATTCCGATGATCGTAGTAGAAATGTGAATAATTATTAATTTTAAAATTTGATCTAAAACTGAACTTTTCAACGGTTCCAACCGGTTACAGTATCATTATGACGTAGAGAACGCTATTGCCTGGTAAGACTAGTGACTAGTTCTGGCACGGGGACTCCATTGAAGCCAGAGTCAAGTTAGTCTCTCAGAAACGGGCGTACTGCACATTCCTGTACAAATTGTAAGTATGCCGCCATTGTTGAATTTGGCAGCCACCTCTGGCTGGAGCCCCAAAATACCTGAAAAATCCTTTGGCTCTGTGCAGAAACGGGCGGTCCGTTTAATAGATTCCCTTCTCTTAACAATCGGATTGCAATCTTTAGAGCAGAGGCCTGAGGTAGATATGCTGTTCCTGTTCTACCGATATAACAATGAAAGATGCTCCGAAGAGCTAGCGTCATTGATCCCTTTGGCACCGGTGCATAGTCGGGAAACACGCCAAATGCGCGCCCAACATACACGGTTGATATTTTTCACGTGAAAAAGGGGCGCTTCTACGACTCATTGAGTTCATTGACTCATCTTGAGTTCAACAGCTCGGCTATGGAAAGTTTTGCCGGCCTCTGTGTTTCCTCCCTCCTACAACATGGGTCTCTTCAAGGCCCATGTTCACTACTTCCTCTCCTCATAAAGACCCTCCGCACAGCATTCTCAAAGACGACATAGGCCCCGAGGGAAATTATTTTCGTCTTGTGGAGTTAATGTACAAAGAAAAAAAATTAAAAAAGGACATTTTAAATCGGTGTATATATTTTTTTCCTCAACATAAATATAAAATACAAAAGCTTTCATCATTGATTTTTTTGAGAATAAAAAACATCAGTGAACGTACCCTATTATTACGGTTATTTTTAGGTATGTTTTTATTTAGTTATAAAAAATTATACTTGTAAATGTATTTTTGGAATTGTTGGAAAAAAAATGCCGGCCTGTTCATTTCATTTCCACAACACATTAATACACTAGGCCTTAGGGTCTTACTAATAAACGTGTTTTAAATTTTACACAGTTGACAAACAACCGTTATTGTATGTGACATTATTTTATGTATGTGCAAACTTTAAAACATATGCCTTAATTTAAAAAAAAAGATTTCATCCATTTTGCATTGCTGTACATCCATTTTGCATCAGTTGAAACTATGAAAAATTAACCCCACGGTGGTGATCGTTTTGCTTCTGTTTTTTTATGTACCGCCATAAAATATAATACTTTCGTTATTTTTTAAAATAAGCTCGAGATTGCTGCTCGTTTTCATAGCGGCCAAATATAATATGATATCTGCCGCTAAGCTGCTAATGGTCGAATTTTCCACTAAAGTCTTCTTTTACAAATTGTCAAGGCACTCCGTAAAAAAGGATCGAGTTTTTCAAACTTTAAAATTTACGAGCAGAACCAACTTGGCTCATTTTAATAAATGCCACAAAGGGGTGTAGGATATACCACAAATAAGAATATACGTAGAACCTTACCACTTAGTCGAAAGGATAAAAACATTCAAGGTTAACTACTTCAGAGATGAGTTTATGATAATATTTTGTTACTCTAGACTTAGTGCTATTCAGAATTTGTGTAAAAGCTAAACGGGGTTCCTCGTTAGTGTGATGGTATTGTTGTATTTTGTAGAGCAGAATCGACAAAGCCGATCACCTTTAATGACTTATCTAAATCCTCAAGATGTTTGCAAAAACGACTTTTAGAAATCGAAATCCTTATTATTCAGGCTGTTTCTTTTTCTAAAGCTGGCCTGAACGCTTTTCGTTTAAAATCATAATACTGACGGTTTGAACACAATTATTCGTTTAAGAAATCTTTTGACGATTTTTTATGAGATAGGAAAGATTAATTAACCATCACTTTGAATAAAGGTGTTTTTCGATATTTTTTAATCCGATTTATCCCATGTTAGGTTATTATACATTACTTATATATCTAACTCGTAGTAATAGAATTAATCATAAAATATCTAGATGCATACATACGAGAATATATATATAACTGTAGTAATTTACTTACTACATACGCTTTTAATTTAATTTAGTTTTTTTATTTTTTTAATTTTTAATTTAATATTTTACGTTTTTTTTAAAATTTCATTTTAAGTTTTTTATTTGTATAAAAATATATTTTTTTAATATTTATTTATTTTTACAATAGGAGACGGTTGACGTAAGGTTCCCGTGAGCACTTAGGCCAAAGGCCCATTACGCTATCTCCCATTTTACCTCATTCCTAAAACATTAGTATATACCAAGGCTGCCCAACCTTTATAGCAGTTGGGCGAAATTGACGATTTTGAATCACTGGCGGGCCACTGAATACCTGACGGTTCCTATTTCCATGGGGGAGGGGGGGGGGGTTGTTAGAGAATTTCTATAAAACATAATTCCCCACAAAAAAAATCTAAATAAGTGCTCCCCACAAAATATTTGAAATCCATGGGGGGGGGGTTGTTACGGAACTTCGCTGAGAAAAAATTCCGCACACCCGAACATCATATGTGATACCCCACAGCAATTTTTCGAATTCCATGGGGGGGAGGGGGGTGGCTACAGGATTCCATTTCGGCGCAAAAAATAATTATATCAAAAACCGGTGTATTTTTGTTTAAAAGGTAAGTTCAACAGGTTAGATTTTTTCGTCGCTGATTCTCGTTCTGAGTAGCCTAAATAGCGATAAATCGCCGTCGTTGGCAACACTGGTGACCGCGCGCAAGCTGCATTGTTTGTTTTACCGCGGGCCCGCGACACTTTTTCAAATTGGCGGATTGGCGGGTTTTTTGAAAATGTTTCACGCGGGCCACTTATAATTCGTTCGCGGGCCACATTGTGGCCCGCGGGCCTGGGGTTGGGCAGCCTTGGTATATACCATATTTTTTATAATTATTTTTTTTAACTTGGTTAAAACTTCTCTGAAAATGACACATTTTATGTTATTTTTTGTTTACATTTCATTTTTTGTTTTTGTTATTTTTTTTTAATTTCCGGCAACCCGGGCGTTTATTGAAATTACATTATCATATACAAACAAGCAAATAATAGAAGATTTCTGTTCCGAGGCGGGTACATATATATGCTTACACATAGGTACACATACATACATACGTACGCATATATTTATATATCCGTTTCGTATTATTTTTGATAACTTTTTAATCTTCCTAAGAAATGCATACTAAATACTATGCTTTATATTTAAACCATTCAAATATTATAATCTACTATAATACCCACACACAGGCTTTGCCTTTGTGAGATTTTTTTGCTATGTAGGTACTACAATATATTTTTATTTGTATAACTATTCGAATTTTGTGTCAAAAACTTTCAATAAAAAAGTATTTTCATGCGCTTCAGGTGTCCTGGCCGAACATACAGATGTGTGCAGATTATCAGACCTAAACAATTTTTTTGTTAGTTTTCAAACTTTAATGACATAATTAATTTGATTTCTGAGATTCCTCTACCTGAGGGAGTATACCTACTACCCGTAGCTATATCCTACTGACTTTATCTTGGGCATGCTAGGTATGAACCATGTACGGGTCAGAAGAGGTGTGCATATTGTATCACACTTCTTAGACTCGACCCGACAGCATAGACTATTTTATCTCCCGGCCTGCAGGACAAACTTGCCAATGGTCATGCCGGTGGGGAGAGCAGTCTTGCTGTTGAACAGAATTAATTCGGATATCGACATATTTAACATCGGTGCCTTTAATAGGCAAGCTCTATTGATGCTGGTATAGTGGATACACCGCTTATTTATTATGTTGTGGCGTCGAGAAAAATCTAGATTAACTAATTAATAATAAACCGCTCGACCTACTTAGTACCTACTCTCGAATTATGTACCTGCAGTCGAAATCGCATCGTAAACAAAGCAATCTACTTAGTACAATCACCTACTTGTCTACCTGGTGACAATACGTCTCAGGCCTCTTTCACATTACGAGAACTCGCCAGAAGGTTCGAGTCTACCGCCTAGGCATAATTGCCGCGCCGTCGAAACTTCGCGAAAGGGCCAGACCGAGCGAGTGGCCTCGATTTAGTTGCCATTTAACTACCTGCTGTTGCCACCGGCCGAACAGTTTAAATAAGCCCGACGCAGCCAGTCAGGCAGTCAGTCATCAGTCCGCCGTCATTTAAAAAGAATCAACGAGTGATAATTCGCAAAGGACAATATTCCCGGTTTCGCCCGTACCATCATGGACTCTATCGGGACATCATGTTAGCGCCTTGTCCAGATCGCCGTCCCTGGCAAGCGCTACTCGGATTACAAGCGTCCTGGTTCCAGTGTCTCTGACCAGCGCTTCTTCCACGCCACCATGACCACCACGAGAACACGCAGCATCCTCACTGGTCTACGCCGTTCCCGCTCAACCGCCTACAAGGTCCGCCGCACTTTCGGCCTTCCGTCAGCACTGGAGTATTGATTCCCCAGATCGCCAGTGCCTGACAGTCATCGAGTCCGGTCTCAGCGCGCCGTCGCCAACTACCGCCTGGACCACATCACCGCAGCAACCGGAGTATTCAACATTTGTCCTACATCATCTCCTCGTCACGGCAACTGACTCAATAAACACTGTGACCTTCACCACTCGCCTTTTATTTCGTGCCTCACCAATCCCCAAAATGTAATACCATTTTACAAATGTACTTAAAAACGAATTAATATGTAATTTTGTAATGTTTTTAGTGGAATAAACAAATTCAACTAAATTGAATTGAAAATTACATGAATAGCTTATTTATTTTATTTATTCTATATATATTCTAAACTTCTTGTGACCTTTTCCGATAAAAGAAAAAGAGATTCCCTCCTTGATAAGAAAAAGGAAATAAATTATAATGAAATCAAGGATCTGGCGACATCTCGAATCTTCATCGGGGAAGAATTAAGCCCGTATCATAAAGAAATCCTATGGAAAACAAAACAATTATCAAAAGAAAAAAATTACCAATATGTATGGTACAAACAGGGTAAAGTTATGAAACGCAAAAAACAAGATGATAAAATTATCTACATTAAGCACCTTGATGATATGGTGAAAATAATTTAGTGAATAATATGAACAACATTACTTAATCCACTTAATAATTTAAATTGAGAAAATGAATAACGCACTAACAACAAACATACCAAACATATCATCCATAAACAATAATTTTAACATAATGCACCAGAATATTAGAAGTATCAATAAAAACTTTGATGAACTACAAATATTGATGAAAAGTTTAAATTTAAAATGGGATATTATTATTCTTACTGAATGTTGGCTAACTGATAAATACTACCCCCTACAAATTGGTAATTATGTCCCTTACTCTACAATAATGAACAACACAAAAAATGATGGTGTCATCGTATATATTAAAGAAGATATAGAAGCTGATGTCAGAGAGATCTGTATCAATAATGCAAACTGTCTAAGTATATCAATCGGTAATGACACAACAATACTCGCAATTTATAGATCTCCTTCTACACAAAATCTAGAACCATTCCTCAACTCCTTATCTAATCAACTAAGTCTACTAAAAAGAACTAAAGATGTATTTATCATCGGTGATATAAATATTGATATTCTTGAAAATGGCCATCCAAAAAAATTTGATTATATGCAAACACTAGCATACCATGGATATAAAAGCCTAATTGATGAACCAACACGTGTATATAATGAAAGCAAAACTTGCATTGATCATATCTTTTGTAAAACTAATAGAAAAACTCAAGCCATTATTTGTATTACCACACTGACAGACCATTATACAATAATTCTATCTATTACAAAAAAAAATACATATGTAAACCAAAAAAAGAAATCACTCCTAACGAAGTCTGAAACAAATTGGGAAAACGTCAAATGCGAGTTAACAGTGAATGACTGGACAAGCCTTCTGGAAAAAGATGATACTGATACTGCTTGGAGTTATTTTATAGAAGTTTTACAGAACATTATCCTATCAAACACCAAAACCATAGAAAAAAAGTTATCTCATAAAAATTTACACATTAAACCTTGGATTAGTCAGAATATTATAAACTCAATCAGAAAAAGAGATGAACTGCACAAAAAAGTCAAAAACAACCCTAATGATATCCTAACTTTTCGATTCTACAAAAGATATCGTAATACATGTAAAAATGTAATACGTTATGCTAAAGAAACATTCTATAAAAACAAAATTGATGAATGTAATAATGATTCACGTAAACTCTGGCAGATCATAAATGAAATAACTAATGCTAAAGCCTCACATAATGACAATAGCATTAAGGAATTAAACATTGATGAGATTCCCACATCTTTTACAGAACACCCGGACAAACTTCTTGACTTTATAAACAACTATTTTTGCAATATAGGCTCAAACTTAGCAAATAAAATTAAACAAAATTCAATTAGTACTATCGAAAATACAGTGAGGATTGACGATGTAAATCAAGAAAACAGCCTCAATATTGTCAAGATAACAAGTGATGAAATAAGAAATATTATAGCCTCCCTAAATATAAATACTTCATCGGGAAATGAACTGATATCAAGCAAATCAATTAAATATCTACAAAATGAGTTAATCCACCCACTAACGTATCTTATAAATCTGTCAATATCAAATGGTATTTTTCCTGCTTGTCTTAAAATTGCTACGATCATTCCAATATATAAAAACGGTCCCAAAAATGATGTATCAAACTATCGACCAATTAGTATTTTAACTACACTATCAAAAATATTAGAAAAAGTTATAAAAAAACAAATGCTTACATTTTCGGATTCTAATAAAATATTGTCATCTACGCAGTATGGTTTTAGGGAAAACCTGGGTACTGGTGACGCTATAGCTAATGTAACAAATACAATTATTAGAAAATTGGATGAAGGCAAAAAATGCCTAGCAGTTTTCATTGATCTTCAAAAAGCTTTCGATACCATTGACCACGAAATACTGTATTTAAAACTAAAAAAAAATGGAATAACCGAAACAACCCTAAACCTACTTAGAAGTTACTTAACGGGAAGAGAACAATTTGTACAAATTGGTAAAAGAAGGATCAAACTCTACCAATTAAGTACGGTGTCCCCCAGGGAAGCGTATTAGGACCTATACTATTTCTAATTTACATAAATGACCTTATGAATCTTCCCATCAAAGGAAACATAATGAGCTTTGCAGATGACACTGTAATTTTATTCCATGAACAAGATTGGACAAGCACATATAAGGAGGCTGAACATGGCCTAACTGTTCTTCAAAACTGGCTTAAAGCAAACTCCCTTACATTAAATGTGAATAAAACCAAATATTTAATTTTCTCCAAAAACAAAAGAGGACAACCAATGAATGAGCATATACTCAAACTACATGAATGTCAAAAAAAATTTCCTCAATGTTCCTGCTCGATTATAACTCAAACCAAAAGCATAAAATATCTTGGTATTGAAATTGACGATAAACTACACTGGGATTCACACATTGATCGAACTTCAAAAAAGTTAACGAAACTCATCTACTTCTTCAAAAAAATACGGAACATTTTGTCAGCTAGGGATTTAAAGAGAGTTTACTATGCTTTATGCCACTCCAAATTGGAATATGGAATAATAGGATGGGGCTCAGCAGTATCAAAACATATAAAACAGCTGAAGGTAACTCAGAATTGCATCATAAAGACCATACTAAAGGTTCCCATAAGGACGTCAACAACAGAAATTTTTAAACAATTTGACGTTCCAAGCATACAGAAAATCTATGCCAAAAACATTTTGGTACAACACCTCAAAAATAATTCTCAGGAAAACACCTCATATACTCATAAAACCAGAGCCAAACAAACAGAGATACTAACTATACCAAAGTGTAACTCTACCTTTGGACAAAGAAGCTCTGAATTTTTAGCAGTAAAGGTATATAACAAACTCCCACTTAGTATCAAACAAATCAAAACAAAAAACAACTGCATTAAGAACATTCAATCTTGGCTTAAGGAATTACCGGAAAAAGAACTTACTAGCATATTTAAAACATCGTCGTAGAAGTTTCTGGAAACCCTTACCCAAAACATGGAGTCATACCATAGAAGTCGCTGAATAACTTATCCAAAACCTAGTCCCCCTCAGCACAGGATCTCCTAGTGAGGAGGACTACGAATATAATCAACATCTATTTTTTATATATATATTCTTATAAAAATGTAATAAAAATGTATAATATAGCTACTAATAAAAAAAAAATATATATATATATATATATATTTTATTTTATTTAAACGCCCATAGGGTTTTTACATACAATGCTATTATGTTTTTTTAAATACAATAACAATAAAGAGTTTACATAATATATAAGAATATACAGATTACATAAAATATAAGATTGAACAATGCATAGGTTAAAAAAATATAGGTAACATGAAACAAGAGTTTACGAAACGTAGGTAACATGAAATTTAAGTAAATGAAATAAAAATATATGATCTGCCAATATCCTCCAAAACAATTGAATAAAAAAGGATGAAATTGTTGTTCACATTAGCCTATAAACTATGTAACTCTAATTAACAATCTCTATTATGCAAGATTAGGATAAGAAACGACAAAAAGTCTAATAGAAAAACATTTAGTTAAGTATTATAATATTAAACCAAGTATCACAATATTAAGTCAAGTACCACAATATTAAACCAAGTATTATAATATTAAATTATAATATTATCTAGTATACGGTAAAAATTCCAGTTATTTACACTAACAAGAGGAAAAAAAATAATAAATAATCACAAGAGGCTAGAAGGGAAATTATTTTCCAATATGTCGTCTTTGGGGATGCTGTGCGGAGGATTTTTTCAGGAGGAAAAGCAGAGGAATTTCTGGGAATGAAAATAAACCTTAACTTGTGTGCATACATATGGGAATTTTTGCAGGATGTTTCATAGAAAAAAAATAGCTTTAGCATATAATGGAAATATTAGTAGGAATCTGGGTGTGTCCAGGGAGACAGGGGTAGTATAAATCCACCCCCATTGCGATGCAAGGCTTTGGGGTCGAGGGAGGCCGCTTGAAGAGGTCAATGGGTCTTCTTCATCCTGCCTCATGGCATGACCACTACGATTAAATGCATTTGCAACTTGGGAGGCGGGTACCCCCGCCCCGAGAACCATTTATTCGATAACTGACACCTCTGCCATAGGTCACTCAAAGTGGTTCACCACGTTTGTTGACTTGGCAGGGATGTCAGGGTTCATGGGGAGAGGTTGACCATGTCAACCTCTCCCCATGAACCCTCTCCTGTTGACTACATGTGTGGTAGGAGCCTTATCGCGCATCCGTTCCATCACCAGATTAATAGTTTTTGTAATTTTCGTTATGTTAGTTTCATAATTTATTCATAAAAAAATGCGAATTTATTTTTGAGTCTAATAATCTGCGCACGTCTGTACATGAGAAAAATTTACTTTGATCTTTATTCACATTGATAAACACAGGCAGAAACATCAACCGTAAGTAACCTACTTCTTCCTTGACCGGTATTACATTATGATATTACACAGATGCTTGGATTTTTTTAATGTATTTATAATGAATGGTTGCACAAATAGTTTTATTTATTAATTTCTTTAAATTTGGAAATCTACAATTCAGTTTTATCATTTAATACTGTAGTCTTGATAAATAATAGATGGTGATCTTTAATAACCAAAATAACGTTTATTGTAGCAGAGCACACACATTACAGCCATTACAGAGACTTATACTTTTGAAACCTACATCCTGTGCATGTAGTGTTACCAACTGAATGTTATTTCATTGCCATATTACAAAAAATACATTATAAAAAAATTTAACCAATTATAGATTTCCTTCTTGTTGTAAGAAATGAACAGAATTAACAGAACATAATTATATAAGACAAAAATAAAAACCATAAGATTTTGATATAAGAGGGTAAGATGTTGAACATATTAAATACATAACAGAATTACATAAACAGTGACTGAAATGTAATTATGGACTTTCTATACTTATTTAGCTCGCAATTGAAGATGTCATCTTTTGATACCATGTTATTCTAATATTAGATAGTCTGTTCAAGCAAGAATTTTATAAACAGTTTTTTTTGTTTTACATTGATCCACTTTAAGAGGAAACTACAAGCCAAAAATGTGTACATTCTTGGTATACCTTATATTGTAGGTAATAGGCATTGAAATCGCTTAATAAACGGAGTCTAGAAACGTTGGATTTCAAGCAAAAAACTGGTTTTTATTTATTTTGTAAATAATTTTATAAGAAAGCAAAAAAGTTAATCAAGTGAAACTGTCACAGATAATCTTAGCTATAATACTGTACTGTATTTAAAATTGTTTCCTTTACGCGTTCATAGATTGCTATTGAAAAAATATTTTTCTCAGTAGTTTACATTTATATTTTTTATAGAGTAATTTTTTATTTATTTTTATTCTACTCAATACTTAATAATAATAATTTTGTGAATCTAAGAATAATTATTGTTAAGGAAGAAAAAAGGGATGGGAAAGATTGGGAATCACTTGTCTTTTCAGATGTGGTTACTGAACATTGATTGTATTTCGGTATTTTTGTCAAAAATTGTACATGTTTTTTATTATTTTTATTCTTTCCATTTCGTTATTTTTATGTTTTATTTACATGTTTCCACCAGTACTAGATTAATAGAAGTTGTTTTTTGTTTTTGCAGTGTATAAATTCTGGGACGAACTGTTTGGTCTGACTTAAATAATAAAGGTCCATATTAAAAACATTCTACACTTGGTAACTACGAAAAAAAAAACAATATGCAAACTTTGGCCAAAATGCCCATTTGTAAAAAGCATTTACGTTGTGGATTTCCATTATTACAATGTAAACCCATAACATTGTTTAGATTACATCCTAATCAATTTTGAACTTCGTTTTTATCCTGAATGGTAATTTGTGATCAGGGCTTTTTTAAAAGAAAGTCTAGAACGAGGTATCTATGATAACATAAATAAATTACAAACAACTTGATTTGAGTGCAGATGAGGTGTGGTGCGATGATTCAGTAATAAACTTATATAGTTTATAACTGTTTTCAATTTATGATGCAACTACCTAAAGTTTTGTTAAAGTATCATGAAATCCAATACTTACGGACATTGCTTTTTATTTATATAGATTTGCTTTGAAAATATTAACCGTCTTTTTTGCAAGCCGGAAGAGTAGTGCGAATGATTTTCACCATACTAATTTTCAAGTATTTTTAATGTTGCAAAATGCATAGATACGAGTAAATCAATCGAATAAAAGTAAAAATAAATTTAAGATAAAAGGTTTAACACACGCGAACATGTAAATAATAGTAAAGGTAAAAGGTTGCATAGAAAAATGAGTAAACATAAATAATTAAAATTTATAAAATTATGACACTCAGCGAGATGTAAAAAAATGAAGTCCTGAAGAAAACCTCCATTATTCTTCAAACAATGATTCAATGAGTAAAAATAAATGGATAGACGTTTGGCAGAGAGAGAGAGGGAGAGACAAACCGATGACTTGGCGGCATTGTCATAACAACAATGGACCTCGGAGGCAATTATTCTTTAACAAACTAGTCGAGTAGCCGGGCGCAGAAGTAGTCGCTTGGAAATATAGTCACGCGCGGAGTAATATCTCACTTTACGAATCAATAAAGCGGAGAGTTTTCCTCTACACAGGAATCCTTCCCATTGCAATTCAGCGGTGTGTCCTTACAATCGTTAGATTTACTCGCCAAGTGGGAACGTGCCCCAGCTCGCATCCTCCTTCTCAGATCTCAGTTCTCATTCGCTCTGTGTTCTATATCTGTGTTTCTCACACCCTATCTCTTCTGTGCTCTGTGCTCCTGATAGCCGCGGCACAATATTCTCTCTGACAGCGCGGGGTGGGACTGTATTATGTGTTCTCTTGAACCGTATAGACTTCTGCTATTTCATGCTCTCCCGCGACTTTTCTTTTAAGTGATATATTGCCAATTAGATATTTTTTATGCTAATCAAGTAGCTACCCCAACTCTTGCTAGTTTCCGAGAATTTTAGAAATTTTACTATTTTATTGTATGCTGCCTACTCCGAGGATCAGAAAAAATTCCATTAGTAGTTCAATTCCAGAGTAAAATAATATTTTTATTAATTTAAAATAGGAATTCAATTAAGACACCCATTTAAAAGTTTAAGTCACATCCGCTCACGGGGCGATTGACTCAGGTTGGCAATCGAGCTTCTCTCACGGCGCAACTCAAGTTTACGATTTCACAAATTATCAAAACTGAATATTGCGTTAAAAAATGTCTGCAGAATCATGTGATGATAAAGCCACCATTTTATTTCTTCTTTTCTTGCCTATAATCGTACAATACAAATTTAATGTTTTTCTGCTCGGACATATCGTAATATGACAGCTTTGGTGGCACGGACATATCAGAAATTTCTTGAAAAGTAACATATATATGGGCAACTGCAGACGAAGTTGCGTCGTGTGCGAACAGCCATTGAAATACACAAGTTAGCAACTTGAGTTTCCAACTGTTTTTTTTTCAGTTGCCCCATGTGCGGATGGATTATGTTAATAAAGTACCTACCCGAATTCAATACCGCTTTGAAGAAGTAAAAAACGTAATTTATTTATTTTTCGTATGGTTAACAGGCGGTAGTAATAATCTTGAGATAGTGACGAATGCCTATTCTAATTACTTACTTACCTTTATTACATTCAGGTTAGTTTCGCAGAATTAAAAAAAATGTTCTGCTGTTTAGTTTGCAATTTAATTACACTTTTCTTTGAATAAAAGGTTCGATTGTAGGAGATTAATGATTAATAATACGTTAATATTTTGAGAGAATTAAGAAAAAACAAATTCCTGAAAAATATTTAAATTTACCAACCGAACAGCATTTTACTTTTATGAACTAAAACGGTCAAAAATGTCCCTGAAAAAAAAATCGGTAGCACAAAAAAGTAATCAATACCTAATAGTCCCAAGGTCAATACATCCCCTTAAAAAAACTTGTTTGGCTTCATTCCTGCAGAAAGGGAAAGCGTTCTTTATACTTGTCTCCTATTTGAAGGGTACACGGCAAAAACAGGCAAATCGAAAAAACAGTTTATATATAGATTTTTCATTTATTTTTTCGTATAAAAGTGGAAAAAATAACGAAAACATGTCCAAATATTAAAAAAAAATTAAAACCAAACACCTTTCTTGAACGTGCAAAAACGAGCTGATTACTGTTTTTGTATTTTTTTACATGATGAATGGCATTATTAAATATGATTTAAGATTTTCACGGCCAAAAGTATTTTTGTTATTTGTTTTTGGGATGTTATGCCGTGTTGCGCTAACTCCTTCTTTAGCCAACGTTTTGGACAGCATTGCAGTGTCCATCATCAGGGCAGATGTGTTATTTAATAACACACTGCCCTGATGATGGACACTGCAATGCTGTCCGAAACGTTGGCTAAAGAAGGAGTTAACGCAACACGGCATAACACCCCAAAAATAAATAACAAAAATGGCATTATTGTGGAACTTGGGATCCTGGCCTCCGCGGTAGAGCGGCGCCCTGGTTTTGACAATTTGAGGTTTTACTCATTAAGTTATTCCAAAAAATAAATAAATACGATTTCGGCTTACTCCAAGATTGAGAACCGTTAGGATTCTGAGAAAGCAAAAGACGAGACATAAAATCACAAAGGAAATGTGTAACTGAGAGTTCGACTGTCGTATTGTCAATGTTTATTGACGCAAAAAATGTTTAAACCAAATAGTGATGAAATTGTAATCAGTTCAATTTTGTTTAGTTTATGATGGAGTCACAATGAGCTAATTTTTGCCTTGAATAATGTTCTTTTCCCTTCATTTATATAGCAATTAAATCAATTTTGCTACTTTAATGAAACCATTCTTCAGCACGTTTTGTAAAACAAAGTGGCATATAAATAAAAAAAAATGAAAAAAAACGGTACGTGCCTGTTTTTGCCATGCACCTTTCAATTCTTTTCTCCCCTATTCGTTCCCGTATCCTTACTATATTTCTCCTCGTCCCAGCGCCCTTTCTATTACTCCGCTCGCGTGTAGTCACGACATGTGAAATGGAATAACAAAGTTTCGTAGCGGGATTATCCGAATTTGTTTTGATCGCATTCCACCTGTGATTTCTTATTGATGGCGTGCGTTAAGCTCAATCTACAGAACTTAAATTTTATCAAAAATACGACCACCACGCAAAAAATTTAAAAAAAGTATTCTATCAACTGTCGCAATAACTGATAAGATTTTGAATTTGGCAATACCATACAAGAGTCCCAACTGATTCCAACCATCTAGATACAGTGAGTCTATGACATCCCCAATTGGGGTATGTTGTGAAGCTGAATGTAGTAGGGGGTGAAAGGAGATAGGGAAGAGGAAGGTGGGGAAGTTAAGATCTGGTCATGAAACACGCCTAAACACATTTCAAGCAACGTTTCGATTCAGAATGGTGGTATTACACCTGGGCGATATTGAAAGGTCTTCCACTCTGGAACGTACCGCAAATATGCTTATATTATTTTAAATGAAAATTTACTTGCGCATGCAGGGATTTCCGGCGACCTACGAATTGCTAGTCGAGATCCTTTCCCCTCGATCACGAAGGCCGTCAGATCTAGCAAACTAGAAATGATTGCTTCCCTTTTACAAAACTTCGGATTATTTAGAACGCAATTCAGAAAACCTTCGAGGCCAAGTTCCGTAGGGCGGTAGGAGAGTGAATATTTTTTTTGTCGCCCTATACATGTACGTAAAAAATATCCGATTCATATAAATCACGCGAGTTTGCGACCAAGTAAATTTTATTTACGTCATTTCATGTTTCGGCTTATTTACTTGCTGTATTAAAACCACACCTTATGACATATTACGATTTTTTTACAATCTAGGGCAATAACCGGCGTAACATTGCTTTTTGAACAATTTATTGCCATATTCGACGGAAGAAATTTTTAAGCCTGGGTAAATTAGAATTTTAAAATAATTTATGATAAATAATTACTTTTGTGAAGCCTGAGTTAAGCTCGAACATAAATTTCCTTGAATTAGATGCATTGTGTGTTTTTTCTTTACGAAAAGAATATCAAAATAAACTTCTGTAGTATTTTTATCATTATTAGATTGTACAAGACAAATGAGGAAACCTTCCAAAGGAAATTTATTTAAAATAAATAAAAGCTCCGAGTGGCGATAAAATAAAATAAAACAATATGATATAAAGGAAAATAAACACTGACATAAATTCTCGTTGTTTGAAAATACCCCGATCTCTCTGAAAAAAAACAAAATCTCTCTTTCGCGGTTTTGTGGTAAATTTTTGGTCCACTTTTTATATTTAACTAAGCAGAAATTTACCTGGGTTTTGTATAACTTTCATTACTTAATTTCAAAATAAGCTTTGTGTTCATTTGAGATCATTTTTAAAGTCATTTAAAATGTGTTTATTGTAAATAACCGGCCCTTAAATTATTTAAACTATAAATGTTTTATTTCTTTATGGTATTTAAACGTATATTTTTAATTTGTATTAAAATAAATGTCAATTGTTGAAAAAAAACTTTGTTGCATACAGGCACGTGAAGAGATATAAAGTTATTAATTAAATTGTACAGTAAAGCATTGTTCATATTAACTCCACTATATTTATTAAAAAAAACTTGTTTTAGAACAACGATTTTGCAAATCTCAAACTATTATGATTCTGAAAAAATGTAGGTTCAGTTGGGTTACAGTTTTTAAAATACTTTCTTCTAATAATAACAAGTATTTATTCATGAAATTATTATTTTTTGCATTATATGACCGGTGGTGTAATTTCCGGCATGTTTTGATATTTGGTGTTAGTTAGAATGTTTAAATATTTTCGATTGTTATGAATTTACATAAATTAATAATAATATTGCACAAGAAAAACTTTGGGCAGCGATTTGGTACGTTAGTCTAGAAAAACCGATATAGGTTGGTTAGGAGGTACATCCAGAGATCGCTAGAAAATACCGCCTCTCTCGCTGCAATTTAGCCTATGAGCCGGTGTGAATATCTATTAAGATTACCCAGTGCTCCCCAAAGTTGTATTATTTGGGGCCCCTCGGCTATGCACAGGCATAAAAGTGTACTTTTATAGTGCTCTAGACCAGGGGTCACCAATTACTTTCATTAGGTGTCCGTTTTTTTAAATACGAGTACATGACCGTCGCGGTCCCCCCCCCTCGGCTTAAAAATTGAAATAATAAAGTGTACTATTTAAATATGGGTAGATACAATATCAATGAATTAATAAAACGAATGGGTTATTTTATTAAATAATAAACAAATGTTATGAATAAAAAGAAGTTTAATGAGAAAAATTACAGTTTTTGGTTTGGACTAAAGTTTGTGCAGGCTATTGTCATTAAATCTTGGAGATGTTCATCGCTAAGTCTGCTCCAGAATTTATTTTTATATGAACTTCATCTTGGAATATGCTGCTTCACAAACATACGTTAAACCAAACAAAGTGAGAACTGTCAAGGCTATTTCTTTTAATTAATTAATTCTAGGTATTTATTACCACAGATAAATTTTATCCAAAACTCTTGACAAGAAACTTCCTCTTTTGGTGTATTAACTGCATTTTCTTGGAAATCCATCATTTCCATCTGGAGAGCAGCTTTATTACTGCCGAAAATATTTGCAGCTTTGTTGCTCCATTCGTCACCGGGATGCAGTAGGTAAATGTTACTGAGGATTTCGACGACATTCTCAATTTTCTTAAAATCTGTGAATCTATTTTGTGCGGACCTATTAACACAAGGTCCGCAGAAAATAGATCGGCGGTCCGCTATTTGGTGACCCCTGGTCTAGACATTCTAGACTAGGTGTGGAGAGTTTTCAGCAAGTTGTTTCCGGTCCGGCCCTTAAGAGGTAGATTGATGCAACTGTCGCCAGGACCCCCAACCCATGAACCCGGTCACCCCTGCTAAAACACCGAACTTGGCGGCGAGCCTCTTGGGATGACCTGTGGCGGGGTGTTGATTATCCAATAAATAGTTCCCTTCCCTTCCAAAACCAGTTAACTAAACAACAAAACTTATTACTTGTCAAGTATCATATCACTTCTAATATTTTGTCTGAAAATAATTTGATAAAATTTTATTAAGGGACCAACAAAAACAACGAAGTTTTGTAGCAAATATTAGTACATTTTATATTTAGTTAACCTATTTAAACAGGTATAAGAGTTTAAATCATAGATCTATTTGAAGGAGCTCTTTAATGTCATCTAAAGACTTTTAAACAATAAGGTAAAAGCTGTTCACTTGACGTGAGTAATAATTAATGCCTTGTACCAATTAAACTTTTTTGTGAAACTTTTAACAACCTAAACTTATTCAATTTGTTATTTTCCAAACGGTTAAATTGTTACGAATAATGGCAGGAATAAATATATAAGTTTCAAGAGTTGCTGAAAAACATCCGTATCGAGTCCTCTGAATTATTTAATTTATTTGAACAAAAATACTCAGCGTAGTTGTGAGTTCCCTTTGTGGAAAATAGGTTCGTGTTTGAAGTTTAAACTGTATTCGGCTGTTTGATTTTCGATGTTGTAAATTAGCGTTTGAATGAAAGAAAACAATGCGAATAAAAAATAATAATATCAAATGACATCTTTCCAGAAGAGAGATTGGACAATAAGCTCCATGTCTCTTTGTGCTATTTTTGCCGAAAGGATTTTCATCTGTAAATAAATATTTACGTTAGTGAAAATTAAAATGGTCCAACATCAGAATTGTGTAATATTGTGGTCGAGTGGATACGTTTTTTTTTAAATAACACTTTTATTCAAATTAATTACTGTAACAGTCAACTATTTATATACGGGAAATGGAAAATACTGCATTTAAAATTTTAAAAATGTAAAACGAAATTTTGGTTTTGTATGGGGCAAACAATTTGTTATGTAAGTATCCTGATATTTTTTATTAAAATGAAATAAAATTTTAGGCAAGTTTGCAAAAAATATTTTTTTTAACTAAAAAAATAAATTTCTAATACGAAAACTTGTCTAAAAATCAAGTTTCTATTTAATATATATTGATATTTTCCGGTGGTGGTAGCAGGAGATTTTTTAAGTATTGTCAGGTTATTCGTAATCCGTTTGAAAAAAGTCATAGCATAGACAGAAATTGTTGTAAAAAATCAATATGGCGGTCGTCCCAGAAGAAATAAAATTTGCATTTAACATAAATGTTATTGTAAAGGCAATATTTTCCATTCGCCCGGATATAAATGGTTGGCTTTAATGGTAATTAAGTTGAATAAAAAAGCGTGGCCAACAATCCTAGAGGTTTCCCATCATTAGTTATTTTTTTAAAATTGGATCTATTAGTTCCATTTTGCTTTGGTTAAAATTAAAAACTGTAAATTATTAATAGTAACTTTCGCTATTATACGTGGCTGATAATCATATTTCTAGTCATGAGTTCCACAATATTTGAACAGCAACTAGTTTTTGTGGAAAAGAGCCGCCAAATAACTACTCAAGTTTTCATTTATTTTTAGATTAAACTAACAATTTCAATAAAGTGAGTAAGTAAGGACGGGTTGTTTCGGAGAATTTGAACAATTCATTAAATTTCATCGTTAATTTTCGAGTTCTGTGAAAGTCCTATTCAAGTTCTGTTATTATATCATTATAGGCTAGTTGCTTGAAAGAACTGAAATAATAACAGAAGTTGATTTTTTTTTGATAAACTTGAAAATCTACTGTGAAATTAGAAGAATAGTCAAATTCTCCGAAACAACCCGTCATAAGAGTCTATTTCTTTAACAAACCATTTGACTGTGTAGAGGAGGCAGTTCGTCTGATATTTTAAATGTTTAGATACCTTTTAAAACAAAGGATTTAGGCACTCTTGTGTTCGGTTGTATACATAAATTGCGGTCTATCCTGTTCAAAAAAGGTAAAATGGACCATAATATGTCTAGATTCTGGTTTTTGTTTTGTTCTTTTTATGGAGTTGTAAAGGTCTTAATCAAAGATAATAAAATACAAGGTCATACTTTAAATAATAACTGAAAATTATTTTCGCTTCATATTGTTCCAGTACTACACGTTGAAAATGTTGTCCCACTTTCCTAGTGAAGGTGCTAGTAGAATTCTCACTTATCATTTGTCTCCGCCAGCACTGCTGCCGAATTTGTCCGGCTGCCCCCGAGCCCCGAACCCGGCGAGGGACAGCGCGGATTTATTTGCGGTTTGTCAAACGCGGGATTTGCAGTAAGTTTCCCGGACCACTAAAAATAATTCCTTCACGGCGGATTGGCATCCTCGCTCGGTCCGAGAAAGGAACGTGGCTTCGTATCCCGCTCGCCGCAATTTGCGCGAGGCTTGCGGGAATCACATCTCCCTTGGAAATCAGTTACTGTCGCAAGAATCAATGCTACTCTGTAGGCGATGTGCGATGTATTATCAACTTCACGATCCAGGGGACAAGTAACCCAATTCGCCCATTTTATATTGTTTTAACTATTGCAAGGATTTCTTGGGCGAAAAGATTTATAAAGTTTATTATTAAGCATAATTTTTTGTCCGGTGCTGTGTGCTTTTAGATTCCATCGTAATATTTAAATTCATACATATTCGTACACAAACAAAGGAGAATAATGTTTTTTAAATTTTAAGTGTAGGTACAGGTACAAATACTGAGAAGAAAAAGCCTAAATTAATTTCTATATTTGCTGGATTACATGTAAATATTTACACCGCAGTATTTCACTGTAAAACTTGTTGGATTTGTGATTCTGAATTTTTTTGGTTAAAAAATGATATAGAACTATTATCGTTTCATAAGTGTGGTTTCTACGACTTCGATCTTCATGGATTTAATTGTAAAGTTTTGTAGGGTCTTGAAATAATATTGTTTTTCATTTGTCACGACATGCCGTCATAAATATTGATCGATAAATAATTTACGAAAAATGTATTTATTAACTCTTGACAGGCCAAGATGCCAAACAAAACATTTGTAACCAAGTGGGTCTTCCGACGACCCTATGATTTTTCTGTCATATGGGCTTTTAAACTTTAGAAATATCAATTACTCAGTCAATTATTAATGGTAACTTTTGTATTTGCGCAGGAATACGTAAAATACTAAAACGATTTTTTTTTTTTTTTTTTTTATTTATTTATTATAAATATTTAAAGATACAAGTTTTATGCAGTCCCACAAAGCTGTCACACATGACGGCTTGTCTGTAGGTTCTACAAATAATATATATAAACATTTTTAATTTTTAATACATGTATGACACAAAATTATACAATAAACAATATCACAAAATAATATATCTCAAAGTACCTACCTATATACAAATTATTTAGGCAGGTACGTTGAGATGTTCAGGAATACATCAATAATAAAGTTCAGAGATACATTGATTCATCGCTTATTAGCCAACGCTTAGTGTTTTTGGGGCAGGGTCTCTCATTATTCTGAGGTTTAAAATAATTATTAAATTTATTGAAAATCTCTGGTATTAAGTATTTAAGCGTTCGGCTTCCATACTTATTTGTTACTCTTGGAATAATGAGGCCGTTATTTTCAGTGAATCTTGTTGTATGATTATGCACCTGTTGCTTTTTATATTTGCTATCTCCCTCATTATCCATTATAATAATGTACCAAAGAAGACCCTTTATTGGAAGTAGGCCCTCAGAACCATACAGTAGTTTTAGATTACTTCTTTGTCTGTAAATATTCGGTGGTACAATTTTTTTTATTATAGCAATTTGTAAGTTTTGTATATATTTAATATAAATATTGCTTGAGTGCCCCCAAGTTCGTATGCCATATCTGAGTATGGATTCGACCATAGAAAAATAAATTATTTTAAGAGTACAATGAGGCAAAACAAATTTCAGTTTATAAAAATTACTTGCAAAAGATCGGAGCTGGTTACAGATTTTAGCCACTTGTTTATCCCATTTAAATTTATTGTCTACTATTAGTCCCAGATAGGTATATTCGTTAGTAAAGTCAATTGTTTCACAGTGGCAAATATTTTCAATTTTTCTATGAATACATTCAGAATTATGAGCAATTATTTTAGGTATATTCCATATTCCCAGGCTTGGTGATTTTACATACATACATTTTGTTTTTTTAACATTAATAATTAAACCAACATCATGAGCCCATTTAAGTAGCTCGTTAAAGTCACTTTGCAATTGTTGAATAGCTATAATAGGATTTTCATTGGATACTACAAGTGCAGTATCGTCAGCAAAAATGAATCTAAAGGCCCTTTTAAAGAGTTTTGACATAACAATAACATATATAATGTACAATTTTGGACCTAAAATTGATCCTTGCGGTACTCCTGATTTAATATGTCTTCCTTTACTCATATTATTTAAAATCTTTACGTTCATTTTTCTATTAGTTAAGTAGTTTTTAAAAAAAGAGAGGAGTTTACCCCGGATTCCAATGTTTTCAAGAACCTTAATTAATTGGATATGGCTGAGAGTGTCAAAAGCTTTTGAGTAGTCAATAAAAAGCACCAGTACATGTTTTTTAGAATTAAGTTGAGAATTTATAAAATCAGAAAATTTTTCCAGCAATTTATCACAACTTTTTTTTTTCTGGAACCCGTACTGGCATTCATCTATAATATTCAAATTATTCAAATATTTATCTAAATTTATCGAAATATATTTTTCTAAAATTTTTTCTAGTGCCGGGAGAATAGAAATTGGCCTGTAATTGTTAATTTCGGAGTGATCTCCATTTTTGAAAATAGGCCTTACAATGCTATTTTTTAATTCATCGGGGATGAGGCTCGTATCGATTATTCTGTTGATAAAGTGAGCAATAACAGGGCTAAGTAATTTGACATGTTTTTTTAAATCAAACATACGAATTAGATCTATGCCCGGTGACTTTGAATTTTTCATACCTCCGATAATATATTCAATTTGCTTAGCATTAGCTCTAGGTAAGTACATTGAATGCGGTAGGGATTCTTGCAAGTGTTTAGACGCTCGGAAATCACATTCATGTAACAACTTATTAACTCCTTCATCAAAAAAGTTAGCAAAATTTTCTGCCACTGCATCAGAAGATTGTGACTTTAGGAAATATTTAGATAAGACTTCATCGCAACCAGATTTATTTTTCCTACCCAAAATTGTATTAATTTCATTCCATGTTTTTTTAATGTCCTTGAAACAGTGATTAAATTTGTTATTATAGTATGCCTTTTTTGTGTTTAATATTTGTTTATTAAGTTTATTTCTATATTTTTTGAAAGCGATTTCATATATTTTATTATTAGGCGTGTTTTTCCACTTTTTCCACATGGCATCTCGTATTAGAATACTTTCAACAGTCATTCATCCAAGTTTTTTGGTTATTTCGAAATTTTTTTGTTTTTAATTTTGTAAAGGTACTTTTTTCATAAATATTTTTAAAAATCGATTTTAATTCTGCATAAATAATGTTTGGTTCAGACAATTTTAACATAGCATTCCAATCGGTGATTTCGATCAATAAATCAATCCTTTTGTCCGATAGTGCAGTGTAATACTCTTGGTGCGATTTGTCGACGGTACATTTATCATAGTAACAGAAGTTAATACTAGCTGCAGTTAGGTAGTGGTCAGCTATTATTGAATCGCATACGCATGAACTGATTTCGGTCGTCTCCTTCACTCTTACATAGATATGGTCTAAACATGAAGCCGTTACATAGTTAGTCAATATCGCTTCTCTAGTCACATCATTTATACATCTGGTCATTCCAAAATGAGACATGAGGTTTTCATATTGCATAGTTATGGGTTCGTGTACATTTAATAAGTTAATATTCGTATCACCTAGAACCAATACGGATTCTTTTATATCAATATTTCCCAATATTGTCTCCAGCTCATCAAGAAATAATTTTTTTTTAGTAATAGGCGGTCTATATATTGCTAAAAGATGTAAGCGAATATGTTTGTTTACTGAAATAGTTCCGTAAATGCATTCAAAATTATTAGTCATAATATTTATTTTTTCAAATGTAAGGTGATCTTTCACATACACAACAATACCGCCACCCGATCTTTTTGTTCGACAAAAATGGTACGAATTAAATCCCGGTAATTTATAAAGATTTATATTATTTTCATTTATAGACGTTTCGCATAGCGAAATTAAGTCGATGTTTCTCAAAGAGCTAGAAACAATTAATAGGAAGGTGTCCCAATATTTAGATAAAGATCGTATATTTAAGTTGAGGGCAGTTATTTTATTATTTCCTAACACATGTTTTTTTGTAGCCCAGTTTTCAAAAATTGACGTGCGTTCATAATCTATTTCTGCTGTGTCAAAATCACAGTTCAGTTCACCCATATAGAATAATATTTTAATTGGCAGCAATAATATATAAACATGTATTGGGATTTATAAATATAAATACGATAGATACATAACAATATAGCAGTAAGTATTTCCGATATGTTCCAGGTTAGATTATAGTTTTGTACAGAACAAGGTAGGTTTACTAATTGGCACCAATAATTACATATTGAACTTTTTCTGCACATACGAATACACGAAGAGTGCGCGAACATCAATATAATCATAAATATTTTAAATTGCAGCAATAATTTATAAACATGTTGTAAGAATTTAAATAAACATATAAGTTGATAAACATGAAGTGGGACCACGAATATAATACCTCTACATATATGAGTACAATAAGTATATTGGAGCATTAGAATAAATTTCAGTATGCTCTTGTTAACACTTTGGTAATAGGACAATACATTTAAATATGTGTTTAGTGGTAATTTTCGCATGGATATGAAAAGTTTGTACTTGAGAAGCAAAATATAAAAAATATTATTTTTAGGAGAAGGTGATAAGAAGTAGTAATATAAAATAATAGTTATTAACATTATTTTCATTTTTAAATATAATTTTTTTTTTTTTTAAAGTACTAACATACCTAGTCATATTCTATACGACTTTGGGCGATAAACATCATCTTTTTGAAGTAGGGGCAGGTTGGGTTATTTGCTTTATGGTTAGTATTTAGGTTCATCTTGAGATTTTTGTTTTGGAAGATACAATTGCTGCACTTTTCTTCTTCATTTTTATTTGTACATTCCTTCCATTCATGGTCCTTTGCGCAATGCAAACACGTTGCACTTTTTTCTTTGTTGAAGCATTTGATTGCCGTATGTCCAAACTTAAGACAATGGAAACACTGCGTTATAGGGTTTGCATCTTCTACACGTGTTCTGTTGAATCCAATATTAATTTTTTCCCTTTCGATGAGGTGGGTCCTTAATTGTCCGCTTGTTTCCAATATGTAGTTCGTAAGTCCATTTTGATTTTTAGGTTTGAACATTTTTATTAATTTTATCGTGTTTTGTGGGTTATTTTCCATAATATCTTTTAAACCTTCATTTTGTGTTTTTAAGGCCTCAATTATTACTTCTTCAGATAAATCTGCTTGTAAGTTTCTAATGAAAATTTTTGGTTTTTTCTTTTTTAATTCTTCTGCGACCATCTGTTTTTTAAGTGTTTTGTTAATTTCTTCTGTTAATTTTTCTGCGTGGGCTTTTGTCGGGCAGGATATTATAAGTTTATTTTGTGCGGCTTTACGTACTCCGTTTACAGCGATTCCCAAATTTGCAATTTTAATTTTTTTGACAATTTGGTCTTTTATTACGTCTGCAGTCATGTTGTCATTTTCACTTTTTATAATTAGTGAATATTTAGATTCCGGGATTTCTTTTAATTTGCTTGCGTAAGTTTTTCCTCCCATAATACTCGGATTTTCAATTTTTTTTTCGAGTTTTTCAATCAGTTTGGATTGTAGAGAAAGTATCTTATTTATCATTTCTGTTTTTTCTTCCGTCCATTTTTCTTCAAGAATTTTAATATTAGCTTCCAGGTTTGTTTTTGCTTTAGCGTCTTGTTTAGTTGATATGCTAGCTATTTCACTCTTTATAATCTCAAATACGGACAGCACGTCCATAATGAGTTAGGCTAGATACCGCTTGCGCGGTTCTACTATTGCGCTCTCACTCCCGCCAAATACTTTAGAGGACGTAACAACTTTCAGTAATATAGTTTCTTACTACAATACGTCCACTCACTACCGCTGACGGCGGCTGAATGATACCAAAAAAAAAATACCTACAAAAAAAATTTTAGAATCTCAAATCGTTTTTAAGTGATGAAAATGTGTTATATCCAACAATAACTTGTGGTTTATAATGACATAAGAAGATATTTTTTTAGTGAAAAGTTGTTAAGTAGACAAGTTATTTGTTTTATTGTAATCATTTATCAAAGTCTGTATTTTTTGTTTGTGTTTAAGAAACATTATTTATTATATTATCTAATACAACTAATTTCATAAAATCTAATCTAATAAAAACAACATTTCATTTAATTTGAATAAAAAATTCGAGCAGAATGATGCGGTTCTAGGAACTTTTCTTGGGGCAATAAGCTCTGGAAGCACAGACAAAAGCGTGACGGAAAAACGGAATAATAGAAGTAAATGGGTCAAATCTACTCGGGAACAGAACGAAATGGAGGTTGCAGTAATGGCCTTCCCAATATATACGTAATATCAACTTTCATTCTGCGAAGTGGACGCTCTCGTATTTACTTCCTTACATTTCAGAAGTTTGCATTCATTAAATTATATCAAATTTTAATGGTTTTCAATGAAATTGTAAAAGGCTCTTTTCAGTATTCAATGGAATCGACGCGGACAAGTGGAACTTTATATTGGAATCAGAACTTCAGTGTGTATTTTAATTTTTTTTACCAGATAACTAGTTAAATGTATCATTTGCAGGTTTATCAATAATACAGAGACATGATTACGAATAACATGGTACATTTTATATTGGCATGACAATATAGTTTTGTTACTAACTAACCAGTCGCTGTTTCCCCGCAGGGGTAGGCAGAGAGGACGGACCGCCAAACGACTCTATCTTGGCACATACTCCTTGCTTCATTCACGTAAATATACTTATGTTATTGTGACTCTTTATATGAGCCGACCCAGTATTTATTTCAGTTGATCGTGCTTTGCTTAGTCGGGGGTCCCCAACTTTTTCCACTACTCACAATCGCTTCATATATTCATTGAACTAATGAAAAGACAATTTTTCCATAAATTTTATACTATTGTTTTTATATTTGGTCTTTGAGGAAAGTTATCAATTTTCTAAGGCGGCATTATTAGAAGTGACACCATTATCAACGTGAAACACGTGGATACATTTTTTATCCAATTCTTTTTTTCATTATGTCTAAATACTAATAATGAATTTAAATGATCAAAAGGGTGCGGCGTATCTAGTTAAACCAAACTTATTGCTCGTTTAAATTACTCGTTATTTTTAACTTACGAAAATCAAAAGACATATCATTAAACCAAGTTTCTACTCGTCTAAACTAGAATTATTAATCAATCATGATACTCTAAGCCGGAGTGGTACTAAAAGATAAATACTTTTAATAACACTACTCCGGTGAGAGACAAAGATCCAGAACAGAAACGTTGAATGAATTGCCTCATCTCTGTTCAATAACTCACTATGTACCTATCTGAACATCTAGATTATTTCCAACCTAAATCTGTACATTCGGATTCCCCATTCATGGCTGCCGTAGTCCAGCTTGCTCTAGGCAGTTGCACTCTTAAGTGGTAATCTTTTTTTTAAATAATAACGGTTCTTCTACTGATTATTGTTGAAGAAAAGATTTGTGAAGATTTAAAGGAGCAAACGCTGCCGTCATTGATCCGATCTTTAAAGCTCAGAAACTAAAGATTATTCTAAATCTACAGATCACGAGCAGTTCGGATGAAATCTTTAGGAGAATCTGTGTTCTTTATATTGGGTAACTTTAGGCCAAAAAATATACTAGCATACCTGTTCAAACACGCAAATATTTTTGACAATGTGCAATTAGCAAGATAGTCAGTAGATAGTTGTAGTGTATTTCAAATGAGCAAAATACGTCTTATTTTTTTAATTTTCCGTAAAAAAATATATATTCTTTTAGAAAAAATATAAAATTATCTTTCCGGTGATAATAAACATTACAATTTCTAAATAATAAAATTTTAAAATATAACGTGAAAAATGTTGTCAAAAACGCTAACCATTCATAATTTTTTACTCCAATCATAGAAAAGTTAGGGCGATGTCATACGTAGTAATGCAAAATAATGTGTTTTTGGTTGGAAAATTTGGTCGCCTAGAAATGTTTCAGATGCTTTAAATAAATACTGCGAGTAGAATACATCTTGGCCTTTTAAATAATCGAGTAGTTTTTAGATAAGTCTTTTTATAAGCCCAGAAAAAAATAATGTAAAGGCCTATGAAAACTGCTTTAAAGTTCAAAATCTCCTACTCACGAACCCATTTTCGGTTATGATTTTATTGTATAATGTGGTAAATTAAGTTATTTATAAAATGATCGAAAAAAATTTAAATATTTATGCCTGAACATCCACAAAATAAAATAAAAGGCACTTTTAGGCCACGTTTTTTTCTTGCATAAATCAAAACAAGCGGATGGTGTTAAGCGGGAATTTAAACCTTATCGCCATCTACGTAAGGGTTGTTATTGATAGCGGCTCAATTTAAAATATTACACGACGTAGTGCATCGCCTTAAGAGAAATCGATATTTCGAAAACACATTCGTATTGTTTGGGGAATTCGTAAGAAAACTGTGCCTTCTTTTTTATCTCGTTCATTTAACAAAAAATAATAAATATATTTTTAAATTGAACCAATTAGCGGCGCGAAATATGTATTTTTCATTTTGGCTATATTTAGGTTTTTATTAATGGATCCCAGTATAAATATTTGAAGTAAACTGGAATGAATTATTATTTCTTTGTATTTCCGCATGATAGAAAAAAGGATTAAAATAATTTTATAAAATATGGACGCCCGGTCATACATGACACTCAAACGCTACAGGAGTTAACAAGGTGTTAATCAATCACCAATATCAATCTTTTTATAATTGGGTTGAGTTTCCATTTTAATGTTGAGTTGGTTGAGCTGCCATTAAACTGTAATGGTAAACTTGATAAAATCATAGTCGACATCACGGATGATTAATTAGGAATAATTTCCATTAAGATTTTACTTTATGTTGTGTTTAATTACACGTATTGAAATGATAATTCTTTGACCGGTTGCTTGGGTCGTCGGTCCGAACGGCTACCCTGCACGAAGAGACTCAACGGAAATACCTTCAGTATTGTCAACTACACTTTGGGTGGTTCAAAAATACTATTTACCAAACAGATTTATTATACGTACGATTAATGGGACTAGTAGTAAAAAAATACTGAATTACAATATGCTACAGTTCGTAATTTAAAACATTGTTAATTATTTTGATAACATGCGTTCAGAAACATGACATCAATAGTCACTAATTTACATCAATTGAGTCCATTTCGCTAGGTGCTGTATATGAAAATAAGTAATTTTTATTTTTTTTTTATTTATTAAACTTAACTCTTCAGGTTAAATTGTTTGATTTTTTGAACAAACAGCTTTTATCTGTAAAGTGAATTTGTTCGCTTTTCGGAACAACTCATATGGTCTAATATAAATCGTCGTGTCTCGTTTACTGTTAGAAATATGAACTAAAGGATTTAGAATAAAAAAATACCATGCTTTACATTCAAATGTAGATGTTAACCAAAAACAAATTAAAACGTACACCTCTACGAAATTTAAGACTCCGACCGTAATTTGATTTAAAAAATTATTAAACTTTATGAATTTTTAATGAATTATTTTTATATGAAACAACAGTTAAGTCAGGTAGCAGTAATATTTATAATTTTCTAATAAAATTTGTGTTTTTTTCCTATTTAGTAATTTCAGTTACGCGTTTAGACGAAAAAACTTTCATATATCTTTGATTTCAAAATTATAACAATTGAAAAAAAAAATCATTTCTAATAATAAAATTTGAAGGCGTATTTCATCACCTTTCAAAACAGATATTATTTTTCAGATACGTTCAGAAATAACTCATTTTTGGATTTTATTGACAAGCAGAAATGCACACAAATTCTCCAGCTTTCTGACAGCACCTTTAAGAAATGTAATGGTCAATATGCCAGAGACATGAAGGATTAAAATAGATCCATTTCACGTTGTCTAATCAATACACTTTAACTTAAACTAGGTAAATTCTTAATTTCACTAGGAACTTAGCTGTACATTTAGATTCCCTTATATAGAAAACAATTCTGTGTTTTTTTCTTTTATAATGTTATTTAAAAATGTTTTATTTCTGTCTTGCATGTTGTGTGTGGAATTCTCAATTGTATTGTAGATTCTCTATAAAGTAAATTGTTAAAAACTTTGTAGATCTAAATTGAAATGTCATAGAAAATTATTTGTTTAACATTCACTATATAATTCCGTAAGCATTTTCTGTATTAGTTTATATTTATTACACTACAAAATTTGTTTTATTGCTCTATTACACATGTGTTTATATTTTACTTCCTCTAGTTAGTGAAAGATTACCCCATTCCAACAAATATTGTACTTGTAAATGATGTTTCCTTATTGGACAACAAATGGGTCACGGACAAAATACGAATCAAACTAATTCTGAGGGAACGACTTAACTTCTTTCATTTTGCATAATCGTTCAATGTTTTGAAGTTAATCTAAGTCACACGGTGGACCCTGACTAATGACGAGCAGATTTCTTGTTCTAAATGAGATAGGAAGGTTTTAAAATCCGTTCTAAATTGCTTTTCTGAAATTGATTTATGCTCGCGCTGATCTTATCTAACTTCCTTCGGGAGAGTACCTACCCTATTACATTAAAGCTCCTTTATTAGGGGGACTCCGCCACCGCCGCCTCCTTATATCAACCCTGCTAATTTCATTTCATTGAAAATTTCTTCATTTAAAGGAGAATTTTCCGCTGATGCCAACGTCCTAATTGTATAATTTCTGTTTTGTTACAAATATAATGCTTTTATGAAGAAAAATCTTTCAGAACGGATTCCCGAGCCTTTTCTCATTTTAAAGAAAAATATTTAAATAATGGAATCGTAATATTTTCATGCTTGTTTGACGACAAAGCGCTAATGAAAATTCAAAGGATTTTGGAGAAAGAAAAAAATCAAAGACTTATCTTAGGTTATCTTGTCTCTTAAAGTTTTTTCTTCACTCAAAGCTCCACTCATTAGCAAAATGTTAATCTGATTAAAAATATTTTCTTAATCAATTCAAGGTGTTTCTTTAAAAGTAGTCTGCGAAACGACATAAAATAAAAAGCTTTTGAGAGATGGAAAAAGGTACCATTTGATATTAATTTGATATATATATAATATCCAATGACATTACAATATGTAGACGAGCTGTAGAAATCTGGAAGTGGCATGCAAAAAGTGCGTTAATTGTAGTGCTTTCGATTTCGTAGTTTTAGTACTAAACTGTCACGCGTCGCATAAGGTCGTGTACTATCTCTAAGTAAATTGCCTTAATAAAGTGTCAAAATGCCCTCGTGTGTGATGAGAAATTATTTTAATTACTTGGCAAATACTGGTAAAAGCCAATTACATTTTATTTTTAAATACACGCAAATTACTTGTTATAATCAATTATCATAAATAGTACAATTGTTTCCCATCGCTTTGTTAGAGAAAATTCAAGCCTTACTAAAGTACAGGTCTGGACGCGCAACTGTCAAATTACGAAGTCAAAGTTGTAGCTAAGTAAACTTCACTGTTTAAAATAGTTTATACACTCAGTTTATTTATATGCTCGCGGTAAAACAACATAAAAGTAAGCAGTAACAATGAGTATCAACAATCGTCGCCATTTGTAAAATGTCGTTGCTCTATTATCACTTGATACCTCAAAATCCATTAGGCGCCAAGCCCTACAGGCTAGTCGCCCTCCAGTTCATAACCTCGAGGCAACTTTTGAAAACGAAATCGCCGCCCGTTCCTATCCTTTATTTCGTTCATACACATTTATTTTTCGAATGTTTATCTTTGTCATACACGAACAACGTTTGAAATAAGAATTTAACGGAAACATAAGAGAGTTTCTAACTTGGCGATTTTATCTTAATTTTGTGAGACAATGACAAGTCTAGAGGAATTGTAACGTCATTGGAATTATCTATAATACTTTTTTTAAGTTCAGAAGCAAGAAGACACGATACACGACAAGGAATATGAAAGATAGAAAAATTGTGGAAATGGGCACATTTATTTTCTAAATCAATTCGCTTAGTGGTAAACTTAAAAGAATTCGTAGTCTGCTTTTTCATAGACTTAAATACACGTTTTGCAAGTTATGCTTTAAAATATTAAGACCAGTTATTTGTTTGCGTCCGTACGTACGCAATATGAAGAAGAATAAATAGTTTTGTCCTTATAGAAACTCTATCCTTTCAAGAGAGGCATACACATATAGTATTGGATTGAAAATTCATCAGCAAGTAGTCACAAAAGAATATGGTTTTGAAAGATTTGAAAAACTGTGCCTATGGACAGCGGCGGCTAGCGCTAAGGAGCGTTGGAGTAACACACTCACGAAATTTCGGTCAATTAAATTATCAGCTAATATAATACCATTAAAAATCAAACAAATAACAGTAATAAATGTAATACTCTAAAAAATATTTAAAATCAATAGGAAAATGTGTTATAAGTCACGTGGTGCGAACAGATGTTGACCATTGAAATTTTTCCGAAACATGAACGGCGTACACCAATGCCTCTCAAACTTTTCGGAGAGATTGCGCTACTTTATTTTACAATTCGGATATCGATAAATCCAACAGATTATCGATCATTAATCAGAATATCGATCTGACACAGGAGTAGGAACTAGGGATATACAGGCAATATTTTTAGCATACAACCCATTCGTGTGAGTATAACCGTCACTGCATATATATTTATATATATATATCTATAACTATATATATGTGTGTATCTTATACAGAAATCTTCGTAATTAATTTCTATGAATTTTGTCAGTGAGATGATACAAAAGAACGTGATTATGAGAGATAGAAAAACGGTGCCTACAGCACACCTTAATGTAAAGAAAATCTTAATTCAGCAGACGTGTGGTGGTTGATGTAAACAGCATTATTACGGATACATTAGGAGCTCATTCAAGTCCTTAAGACGTTATCTGACCAGTTGATCGAATATACTGGAGCGAGCTTTATGCCAACCAAGTGCTTTCATTCACTTTGGCCCTAGAATATGTTCATAACGTGTATTAATTAATCTTCCTAATTGTACACACTGTGCTGATGTGTGAATGTGTAAATTTCTCGGAAATGGTGTTTTCATTCGGCGGGATTTATGAGTCTTCATTTTATATTGAAATTCTGTTATAATTTTTATATTTCGCATGTTAAAAAATAATATAAAATAATGTCACTCCTAAGCTATAGAGAAACTGTTCGGAACGAAAGTTCATCACTGCATTATCTCACTTATCCTTGAAAAGTATTTACGTCAACTTTTAACGCCCCCTTTGAAAAGCAGAAAGGTCCAGAGGCCACGAATTTGAAGATAAGCGTTAGTAAATAAATTTCTTTTCACTTTATGCTTGTTATTTATTTAAAATTTAAAAATATATGTTTTTCGGGGTAGAAGTTATGAGTAATTCCGTGTCTCTCTAATTAGAGACTACCACTATACAGAATCTAAATGCTGCATGAAATGACCTGGCCAGATCTGAATAATTAGGTATGGGCCAACACTCCACTTTCCCTACTCCTTCCTCACTGTCTTCAGTCTCACAAAGTTCGCCATAGTTTCGCTAGCTTCGGGCAGTGAAACTCTAGCGCGGTATTAAGTAGTATTTCTGTTATGTCACCCCCGATTGGGTTGGTTAAAAACTTTCCACGAAAACGCAATCAGAGTATCTTAGTACTGATTCCTTCAGGTGAACCAACGTCAAAGATAAGACCATCGCGATTAATTAATTAAGTAAATTAAATAATAAAATATACCAATTTTATTTGTGGGTTTATCTGAGATTGTAACTCTGGTTCAAAGACTCGGATGTGTCATTTTCAAATTTTTACAGAAAAAATATTTAAATTGTCATTTTCAAAATTAGAACTGATGTGTCAAGAATTTAGATAGGCGCCAAAGTACCTATAATATCATTTTTTTCACTACATAACAATTTGAATTATATATTTGAAATGTGTATTTCCATTGCTTAAATTTCTTATGGTTAATCTTGACAAATAAAGAGTCAGTTAGTGATTGTTCTGGGGTCTGCACTTTTTAGCCAATATGTCAATTATCATTATCAATCTTACAATAATTATAATACGTATCTCGTGATTTTCCCGGGTATGCGCTAGAACCTAAATAATTGTGGTAGGTACATCTGCTGAAGCTACTAGGACAGAGAATTACCTGCAGCTGCCTAAAACTTGTGCCAAATGTGCCTTTGTGAACGACTTATTCTCACAACAACCTATATTTTGATTATTTACAAAAACATTTACGGAATACAGATTATCGACCATTATCCTCATAATAACTCAAAGTGTCACCGTAGAACATTCGACTGTCGATGTGCTATCAAATCAATTTAATCTTTCATCGTCCCCTCTGATATACAAAGCTTAGCGGAGACGATTTCCGCTTTATCGTTATCTTAAAAACCATTCATCTCCACTAGGAGAGATGCGCCTTGGGAAGCTGTAACATTTTTTTGCGTTTTCCTAAATGACATTGGGCTTAGCGTAAGTTTTTTGTGTTTTAACTCTATTTATGATTTTTGTACATTGTCAAAATAAATTGCAAATAACGGAAATGAAAACCCATTGTGTGAACTAATGACTGAAGTGAAGGAAGAAAATTATTATTACTTTTTTGAAAACATGGGTTTCTAAAATGAACACAGCCAGAGTTTTCTCGGTGTAAAACTACAAAATTATACAATATAAAAAATATTATTCACATTTTAAATTTTCTTGAAAATATGCCTGTGCTAAAGAGACATAAAATATTTTTTAAAGAATTATCTATAACTAAAGCATACATACTCGATACATTCGATTGTTGAATCAATTTTTTTCTATCATGCATACTTGTATGCTAAAGTTCAGGTTTCTACGGTTTCTACATATAATGAAATATATTTTTGTAGAATAACTACTCACTTGATCAAATAATGAGTTTCCAACCCGTTTAAACACCCGAAGAAAGATTAAAAATGATATGAAAGGGTAGAAATGCCGAAGTAAAATAATGCGGGTAGGAAAACTTGCCTTGGGCAATTTCTGAAAGGTATAATTCAACCTTGTTTGAAACAATATTGAGTTCTTGTCGGGAAACACACACAAACATAGTTATGGGGTGGGAATAACGCAATATCAAAACCACTTCAAACACAATCCTCTTGGGGTTTTCTTATGTGGTAACAAAATAGCCTCGAGGGTGTTTCAGTTTATAGGAACAAAATGGTTTTATTTTAACAAATTCTAAACAAGTTTGTATTGATAGGAATCTTTTGAAATAAATTGAAAACCGAACAAATTATTATACAGACCCGACCAGAGTCAAACAAAGCCACCTTTTACACAATTAACGAATATTTTATCTAATTTCACTTCAAGAACCATCGTTTTTAACGCAAATTGACCAAAATTCGTAAATTCCACTCTTTACACAAAAGGCCAAAATGAAATAATATTTCCAACAAAATTATTTATTATGTAGTACTCAGTATTTGCTGATATTTTAATTAATTTCGCCGGCAGACAATAATCGCCCACCCTAAGCTCCCAATTTCAAAACACATTATTATATACCGAAGCCTTTGTTGAACATGAGCACACTCCACATTGTTCCCTCAGGTGTAGTAATGTGGGCACAATTGACAGTTTGACGGACGGAAAATCAGATTTGATGAAACAAGTAAACGCGCCCCACGCGGCGAATCACACCGCGGCCACCCGACACCCGATACCCATTCGCTATGGCATTTTCTATAAATTTATTGAAATTTCACAAAGTCGCGATCTTTTTTTAAATTTGGACAGAGAGATAAATAATAGCGATGAATAAAACATGGTACAATTAAAATATTTTATTCATAGAACAGATAGTATTAAAAAACACAAATTTTCATAAAGTAAATTCGTCATTGAAAGAATTGAGTGAATGGAGGGGTGAATAATGTTAGTAGTCACCAATTAGATTAATATTGTGATGGGGTTCCGACAACCTTCATGGCAATAACGCAATACACACAGGAGGCCCTTAGCAAATGCTTTTTCTCACGGTCTGTGTCATATTTGGGGATGCTGTGTAGGTGGTCTTTTTAATTAAAGGAAGGAGATTAAGTTCTGGGAAAGAAAAAAATATGAGGGGAGTGTAGGAATCTGGGGATCATTTTGTCTAGGAGTGACGGACGTATAAATCCATCTCTCGCACGTGTAAGGCGATGGGTCGAGAGAGCCTGGCTGTAGAGGTCAAAGGGTCTGCTTCAACTGGCCTCTCCCGATCCGGCACATCTCTCACTGGTGGGCAGACGTACCCGTCGCCAAGACCTGGACATATCTCTCCCCTTGAAGCCGGGAACCAAACGAAGTGAACCTCTTGGGGTGACCTATGACGGAGGTTTTGGTTATTTAATAAATACCTTGCTTTCAAAGTAAGGAGTAAATATTGTAGAAATAAGATGCCTAAGGTGTAGTAATAAAAAGACGACGTATTACAAATGAAGATATTCCAAAAGGTTACCAGATATAAGCGTAATGTATCCAGTGAGGAAGGATACAAGTTGGAGGAAGAACGATGCGTGGATTTCTCAGAAAGACATTTCATAATCACGTGTATAAAATGCTTGTTTCTAGACTTACCAAGAGCTTTCAGAATGAAGTGTGAGCCAAAAAGGAATTTAAGGGGGGTCTATTCTCTTTAACTACCCCTGCCGAGATATGGCTTTGTTATTAGAGAGCACTCGAGTAAATTCGCTTCAAAGTTGAACACATTCTACTTTTACAAAATATTTAGTTCGTACTTCGAACATATGAGTAGAAGACAAGTACCTAAACAAGAAGAACTAACCAACCAGCAAACAGTTTGATTCTCCAACATCGATTGTGGTTACGAGCACTCCACACAAACCATCATTGGCGACCAATTCTTCCATAACTTTCTTCCTAGATAGATTATCAACAGACAAAGGTTCAACAGCTAAAATATTCGGGATCGCTGGCCACGGCTAATACGAAATATTTTTTTAAATATAACTTTTGGATTCACCTTAATTACAATAAAAGAAAACTGACTGCATTTGGATTTTTTTTTTAATTTAGCGTCATAATTTTTTAATTACGTAAAATGAAAATTTGCTTATATTGAATGGGATGACAGCCTTTTCAAATATTTTTTGTAAATGGTATTACTGATTTTACATTAGTGGCCGACTTCAGGCGGATAAGAAAAACAATGGCTCGTAATTTTGTTTTCAATATTAGCGACATGAAACAAAGATTTTTTTACTTTAACAGACAGTATAAAGAATACAATAAATGTGAAATAATGAATAATATAATGTAAATAAACCTAAACTAAAAAAAAACAAAAGAACAACAATTACACGACATAATAATATTTTTTGCCCGTCCCACCGATAAGTTAATTTAATTTTGGACGATTAATTTGTAAACGGAACAACGAAAGGCTAGAGACAATTGAATAACATAAATGAAAAAAAAAATAATAATGTAAATTAATATTCGGGCAAAAGGGTGAATTCTTAAAAAGCATAAATTATTTATTTAGGTATTATTATTTTATATAACCTAACCTAACATAACCTAGCCTATAATAACCTAACCTGACCTATAGTAACCTAACCTAATCTAACCTAACCTAACCTATAACAACTTAACCAAACCTAACCTATAATAACCTGACGTAACCTAACCTAACCTTTAATAACCTAACCCATAATAATTCAACCTAACCTAACCGAACCTAACCTATAATAACTTAACCTTTCTTTTAACTATTTCTTTATTTAAAAAACATGCCTATATACATTTTTTTTTTGAGTTTGGCCAAAATAGTACCCACCTAGAATTTGTATTGAGTAAATGGTAAAAATTCTAGCCACTCATATGGTATCAGAAATACCAACATAAGAAAATGACATCATCAGAAATTATTCCGACTGTCATCCCACACAACGAAAGCGAATTTTCATTTTACGTAATTAAAAATTAAAATTCCAAAATTTAAAATTTCCCAAATGCAGTCAGTTTCCTTTTAAAGTAATTAAGGGAAATCAAAAACATTTCGTATTATTCGTAGCCAGCGATCCCGAATAATAACCCAGACATATAACCTTTCTAAAATCAACAAAACCATGTGTTGCTTCCGAATCTGCTTCCGAATTACTGCTTCAGATAACATGAATTGTGGACTGTAAATGAATTAAAACTACACGAAATTAAATGGTATTTGTTGTAATTGGGTGATAAAATGTGTAAGAATGAAACAGGGTGTGGAAGGAGGGAAAAAGTCCAATCACTTACCACTGTACCACTATATAGTGCGTTCATGCACAACACAATCTCAATATAAAGATTTCCACCGCGGTACCCCGAGGTAATTATCGCCAGAACACAAAGAACAAATACTTAAACGGTATTGAACACATTGAATATAGTCAACTTTCTTCTTTTCAAAATTATGTACAAAATAAAACACAAACCACTTGCTTCCAGTAGTTCAATCCTTTTTATGTTTTTTTCTAAACAAATGCACTCGAATTTGCATTGTGTTCTTGCCATTTTTCCATATTTCAAACACTTTTCCAAAAAGGTGATGGTTAGGAAGAGGTAGGAACTGGATAAATGACATTCCGGTAGGAACTATGCATATTATAATTTCAAAATCAAACACCATGGCCAATTATCTCAAATGAAAGTAAAGGGAGCAGACATCTTAAGCAGAAAAAATCAGGAATCGTGAACTGCGGCACCACTACAGGCGTTTCCGTCTGAAATTTCGAGATCGAAACAATTTTCAATTCGCTAATTCACTTCCTTTACGAGTCACCAAGCTTTAAACATTGAAAAAATTAGAAAGGACGCCACATTTTTTGTTCCATATTCAATTATAATTGTCCAATGAGGGTTGAAACTAGAAACTGGGTATAAACTACAAGAATATTAAAAGTTCATTGTTAGACAGTTTCACGAATTTATTTTTCCCACATTAATCAACCACATAATTCTAATTTACCTTACAAAGTTTTATATTGCGCGAATAGTTTCGTTTGCATATTATTACGTACTTTTGAATAAATGACGATTCGATATATCGACGAAAACAGCTAAATGTTAAAATACAATTTACATCATTTTATCTTACAAATTATTGCTTGTACTAAATTCTCCAATTGGTGATACTTTTAATACTACTCCCTAAGGAAATATTCGCTTAAGTAGGTAAAATTTTTAATCGATACGAAGAGGAAATGATGCATGTAAATATTGCTTGTTAAAAAAACATATCTTTCTTTTGTTAATTGTCGATAAGTATTTAGTTTACCATTAGTTTATTTTTCAGTAGCATAATAATGCTAAAGGTATACTAAAAGTTATGATTTGATAGCACGTGTAATCGTTCTACGTTTTTGGGCTGGTTTATGCTTTTCGTAATTTAAGATTTAAGCCATAAAACCCTAATAAAAAATGAAGTAATCAGTTTAATGTCCGTGTACGTAAAAAGTGATGAAAAACGTTTTTCAAGGGTGTAAATCTAGGCGCCGCGCGCTGAAGCGTTTACATTTTGTTAATTTTGCACGTACAAAATTACGTAAGGAAATGAATTTTACTGCGAGAGGCATTACGTTATATTCACAACCAGTATTTCATTTCAGACCATTAAATTCTCAATGCAAAGTTTATTGTATTTTACCAGAATTATATTATTACATCCTATATAATATGTATCCAATTCCCACATTATAAGAAAGCTAAGACTATTGTTTTTTTAGCAAATAAAATAAATAAATCTTTTTACAGAAGTTGCTTCAATATTTATCTTACATGAATTTGTTTTAACCCTTTTAGCACCGCACTTTTATTTCCACATAAAGACCATATTTTAAGCATAATAAATTAAATCTTTAACAATTATTTGAAAATTTTTGGTTTATAAATATTTTTTTGTTTGCTGTTTAGTTAAGATTTTTTTTCTAATTTGATTATTATTATTTTTGGGTATCAGAGGGTTGTTTTTTGTTTGTAAGGAAAAACAACATATCCAAAAAACAATCGTTTAATTAAAAAAATATATATATTTACAATGTAATAAACGATATTTCAGGGATTACATTTGGATTACAAAGATTTTCCTAGCAAGTGCCCATTTATTCGTAAAAATCTATTTTAAGCCACTGCTGACCACGCCGTACATTTTTTCATAAGTCACAGCGCTTCTAGAATTGTGTGACCACTGCCTGGTGTGGTGATGACATCTATATTAATCTGTAAAACTCCATAGTAGTTACATTTAGTATAACAGCGTGGCACTATCGACTGAAGGATTGGTTGGATTTATGGGGGCACATTTTACGGAGCGTTTCCCGATGTTCACATCCTACAAATTTAATATTTTAAAATGTTCTGATGTTCCCAGGAAGCCGAAGTAGTCATCACAGACACAATATATGACATTATTTAGTCAGCAATAATTTTTCCTACATTTCTTTCAGACACCGTTCAGTTGACATATCCTAAAGCACGTCCCGTTGGCGTCATGTATCTTTTATCAGGAGATTTTTCAGGCTAATAATTATTGCTTATAAAATAATCCTAAAGCAGTTTAGTGGAAAATACATAATCTCAAGCACACCTAGTACTCTGAAGAGATTTTACAATTTATTGCAAAAAATATTCTGATAAACATTCTTAAATATTGATTTGATGATTAATGATTTGATATAAATGGAGGTTTTTTTGCACTTATTTATCAGGAATATTAATTTAATACTTTGAACAAACATATTCAAACAGACGTAGTGTACACCGACTTTGGCAAGGCTTTTGACAAAGTCTCACATAAAATTTTAATTAAAGGTGGTTTATCAAATATCAGTTTTTACTCAATTAAAAATTTTCACGTCAGTTTGAAGCCTTCACCGGCGTTCCACAGCGGTCTAATTTGGGATCAATATTGTTTTCCTTCTTTATAAATGACTTTACAAATTGAATTGAATTTACAATTCATAAAAATCATCTACCTAAATTTGGGTAGCCATCGCTCGAGTGGTTAATGACTTAGGTTACTAATAAATTTATGTGCTAAAGGAATTTCACTGCTCGTCTTTTTCGATGAAAATAATATAAAGTCTGTTAAAGGGCATAAATCATAATTAGAAAAAAAGTATTACCTAAAACCTCTTTGTTCATTTTGTCGCGCAGGTAAAAAAATACATGTTAATCATGAAACCCGGACAAAGAGAAGTAATTTCTTTTGAAAGTACTACTTTTATATAATAATTCAGGTATTAATATATCCTTACTGTGTTTAAGGTGATTGTTTAATATCAATTTAAAATACTGAATTTAAACAGAATTAAAGACAAATATCTAAAGGTCGATTTACTGTTTGATTAGTAGCAAGTGTGAGTGCATAATATGTATACGGATGCATGAAGTGTTTGTGTGTACTGTGAGTGTATAGTGCCAGTAATTATTGTATAGTTTGTAAACGGACGCATCAAGTGTTTAGTGTGAATGTACAGTGCAAGTGATTAGTGCATAGTTTGTAAACGGAGTGATTAGTTTAATGCGTTAAGTGTTTAGTGTGAGTGCATAGTGCAAGTAATATAATATGTAAACGGACGCATCAGGTGTTTAGTGTGAGTGCATAATGTATAAACGGACGCATCGATTATTTTGGGTGAATGCTTAATGTGGGTACATAGTGTAGTAATTAGTGCATAATATGTATACGGACGCACCAAGAGTTTAGTGTGGTACATAGTGCAAGTAATTAGTGCATAATGCGTAAATGGACACCTCAATTATTTAGTGTGAGTGCATAGTGCAAGTGTTTACTGTATAAGGTTTCAAGTGTTTAGTGCGAGTGCATAGTGCAAGTAATTAGCGCATAACGTGTATACGGACGCATCAAGATTTACCGTGAGTGCATAGTGCAAGTGAGTAGTACATAAGGTGTCAAGTGTTTAGTGTGGTATATGGTGCAAGTAATTAGTGCACAATGTGTCAGCGGACGCCCCAAGTATTTAGTGTGAGTGCATAGTGCAAGTGCAAGTGTTTATTGTGAGTTCATAGTGGAAGTGATTTGTGCATAGTGTATAATGTGTCAAGTGTTTATTGTATCGTTCATAGTGCAAGTGGATTAATTGGCTTTAAACATCAGTAAACAGTTTCATATCTTTTTTCATATTAATATTTTAAGGAATGGTAAAATGTATACATTACAAATGACACAAAACGCTCCAAATTCATTCTGTTTGATAGCGTATTTTGGCGTCAGCACTAGTCAGTTGCTACTAATCAAAGTGTAAATTTGCCTTAATTAACAATAACGTGAACGTGTTATAAAATGGGGAAATTACGCCCTTTATCATATTCATAAAACTTTATCTTGATTTTTCTATTAAAATTTGTTCTACTTGAGGTGGAATCCCTTTACTCATCCATCACTCGACTCGAACAGATAAAACAAATTATCTGGGCGTCAAACACAATATTATTGTCGCACTGGGATGAGCGATCGTCTGCGTGATGATGGCCAGTATATATATATATTGTTATCATGAAATAATTAAATATGGCCTTGGAAATACACTTATCATGCAAATAATATTGCTTTATTTTACACGGTTTAGACGAATGTAAAAAGAGGTCGACATTTAATAAACTAACTAACGAATTATCCATTTCTTCTCTCCACGGGGGTGGGCGATAGGGTAGACCACCACACGACTCAGTTTTGGCACACACCTTGCTTCAATTATTTTTATACATGGTCTCGTACATACTCTTCTGTTATTCTATCTTATTCTAATTTTTAACTTTTTTTCTCTTTAGATAGAAATTATTTCAAATTGTTTTTTTTATTGGATGTAAATATGTATATGAATATATGCAGGGACACTTCACCTAAAAAACTTTCTTATAAAAAATATTGCTAATTTATTAAGAATCTCTTCAAATTATTCCTGTTAAAAATGGGATTGGAGGCCATTAACGAATGAATTGATAGTATCCTGATAAACTTTTAGTAAAATATCAATGTTTGGTCACGATGTCCGAACACGTGTTCATAAAAATCCTATTATTTTTACATTTCGTCATTATGGTTTCGATTTCATTATGAATTAAATAACACTTTATCAGGAAGCGGCTTGCAGTCCCTTTTACATCAGGATTACCAATAATTTAAAGAGATTTTTTTTTAAATGAGCATTACTGATTTTCTCTGTGTGGACTATCTAGAGTCGTTTAAAATAATTAAATGTAGCACAGTTTTGTTTAAAAAAATAGAGTCCTGACGTGTACGACGAAGGAGGTAAAAAATCAGATTCCTTATCGTTGGGAAAGTGATGGAGCCCCTCCAATGTTATTCCGACTCTTGACGTAGTCGGACTCGAGCATTTGATTCACTTGATCGTGTCATGTCTTCCTCGGGCGTCCCTGACTTCTCCTGCCATTCACTTCCACGTCATGTATTTTTCTTACACCCCCCTCTATATATTCAAACCATCATGCACCCCTTTCTTGATATTATCCATTACGCTTGCATCAGTCCTGCATTCTTTCCGGATCTCTGCCTTTACCACGCGCACGCCTCAGGGATTTCTTTTCTAAAACATTTCGTCTACTTTCATCCTCCCTCTGCCATACATCAGGTTGATATTAGAATTCCAGTTGACTAGGCATAGACTTTTATCTCTATTAGATAAGCTATGAATCACGCTACATGGGTAATGAGAATGGGTGATGGGATTGATGAAAAAAAAACACTTTTGAGTGATGAGAATGCTGAAATACTGAATCCAACTTACTGACTTCCGATTGCCATAAAGCAATTGTGTATTTTTGCTTCCAATTACACTTCCGACGGTTCATTGCATTTAGCAACCAGCAATACATCTTTCCCAATCTTTCCAACCCGTCAACACATGGACCATAAAGCGACCCGCCCTCCTGGTCTGGCCAGAGGATTATATTATAATTAGAGATGCAACGAATAGTGATTTGGTCGAATACCGAATATTCAGCAGCGCTCTCGGTCGAAGCACTGAATATTCAACCGCCGATTATTAATATAATATGTCAGATATTGCAGAAATACCTGGTAAAGGAACATACTGAATTTAGGACACCTGACTTATTGATAACTAGATCTTCCTCAACTGACAAATAATTGGTCACCACTTTTTTAGACCCGAGATTCAAAACGACTATTCTGAGAACCATTCAAATAAAAGAGCAAGACAAAAAAATATTTTAGAAGCTCTGAAAATTAGTTATGATTAGTGTAGAAGTACTGAACCCACCTAGTAAGAAAAGAAATACCAATGGGAATGATGCAACATTTGAAGAAAAACGCGAAAGTTTCTGGAACTGTTTCAATCAATTTACTACTGCCAATATGCAAACTAAGGGGATGGAGAAAAGTGCAATTGCAAATGAGATAGATTTTTGTTTGAAAAGTTTTAATATTGTTAGTGAATGACACGGATGTGTCGAAACTGGTAGCAAATGAATAAAAATCAAGTAAAAAATGTACATGTGAAATAAAACTCTTTAACACAAAATGAAAAGTACTAGTATCAATCGTAAGGCAAACCCTTACGACTTGTGGTCTGCAAACGCAAAACAATATTTAAATGAAGTTTGTTCAAATTTATTTTTCATCACCTTGCAGTAGTGTCTATAGTGAGAAACTATTTTCGGAAGCTTGTATAGTCTACGAAGAAAAATGCAATCGTCTGCTACCAGCAAACGCAGATAAACTGGTTTCTATTCACCACAATTTGCCTCTGGTTGATTTTAAATACTAAATAACATAACACTCTCTCATTAAATATAAACTTTTTGATTAAAATACGTTTTCATATACCGAATACCGAATAAGACGAATACCGAATAGTGGCTGAATAGTCTTTACTTCTCTCATATCAATAATTCCAGAGGACTTGACTTTGGACAACGCCTTGATGATTATAGCACCACCCCGCCTAGCATACCTGCAAGATTAATCCATTCTAGTTGACTTGGTCTCCCTGCAACAGATTGAGGTTTTACTATCCCACTCCTCTCTGGTATTGGTTCACAATCTGGTTTATAAAAATTATCTCGTACATACGAGTAAGAATATCTCTATAAAATGTAAAAATACTTTTTCTTTATCAGCCCCCGCCTTGAAATGGCAAGCATGTAGAAAAAATCCGTTACACCGCTATCGGAGATATGTTTTCAAAGTAAATTTTCATGCCGTACCGTTGGAAGAGGGGTTGGTTTCGTTTGACAAGTTCAAAACCGTGGGAAGGGGAATAAAGTACGAGGAAGGGGTAGAGGGTAGGGGATTGTGGGGATCTGGGGGCTCGGTGGAGCGGGGGGGATGCTGATACTTCAAAAGGAACCCACGTCACTGGCAAGCGCGGGCGCTTTGAGGGCCCCGGAGCACTCGCGTAATAATTATCGGCCAGGGGCGGAACACAGCTGTAATGGGGGGCTCATTTGTTTGGAAAATGTTCACATCGAATGGATACTGATAAAAAATGGCAGGGTTAAAAAACCGTACGTTAGAGGTTTTTGTGATATTCTATGCATCTTGACGTTCAAATACATGATCACCCTGTTTTAACGTTAGAATATTTTTATCATTGATAACAATTGCTTCCGAGTGATATTAAAATATGACAAGTGAGGATATTTATTTCACTTATTTAGACCAGCCCAGAATAGTATACACTTCTTTTAAAGTAGCTAAATATTAAATAAAAGGGAATAAATATGTTTTATATTGATAGCCGGTGAGCTTGGATGAGAATTTCGATGAGATTTTCTCATCCAAGCTCATTATCTAAAGCTTTATTTTATTTCAATCGTGAATGATGCGTAAAGCCCTACTTAAAACCGAAATAAAATTGTACATGCTTTTATTAAAATTCAAAATGTATTTACACTGAAAACACAATACTGCGACCCGAGGGTTAGTACCTATAGTGTCCCTCCTATAACTAAATAAGTGCGAGTAAAAGAGTATTAACATTATTTTTTACAACCATCAGGGCTTTCAACGAAACTAGACATATAGTTAAATAAAAACTAAGTAAAGTAAATAAATTATGTGATGTTTACATATTTCAAAAGTTTTGCTGCAAATGTCCTTACGAGCCCCTACCGTTTTAATCGACACTTTGTCAGAAATGTCAATTTTTATACGCTATTGAAGGCAAACAAGATACGTTCATGTAAAAAAATCGTACCAGAAATCATATAATTTTTCAGAAATTTAGACCCAAAATCTAATATCTGCTGAAAAGGGAAGTAAACTGAAGTTTTAGGTAATAGAATTACGGTCCGAAAACAGAACATCGTAAACAATGAAAATCAATTTTCACGATAAAACTATGTGGGTGGGTTCCTACGTAGGTTCGGTTAAATATCGAATTTAAAATACAAATCGACAGATCATCTGGAGAGACTGAACAGACATCATCTGGTTAGATACCTACACTTATATGTATTCAAATTTAATGTTGATAAACGACCGAAAAAATTAAACCATATTATTGAAAAACATTCTAACAATCGAACGAGTCGCAGGGACAGACTTCATGGAACAGGAGTAGGCCAACTACGAGTCGTAAGAACAGCCTTCATGGAACACGAGTAGGCCAAAAACGAGTTGCAAGGACAGCCTTCATGGAACAGGAGTAGGCCAACAGTGAGTCGCTAGGACAGCCTACATGGAACAAGAGTAGCCCAACAACGAGTCGCAAGGACAGCCTTCATGGAACAGGAGTAGGCCAACAATGAGTCGCAAGGACAGCCTTCATGGAACATTAGTAGTCCAACGACGAGTCGCAAGGACAGGCTTCATGGAACAGGAGTAGGTTAACAATGAAGCGCAAGGACAGCCTTCATGGAACAGGAGTAGGCCAACAATGAGTCGCAAGGACAGTCTTCATGGAACATTAGTAGTCCAACGACGAGTCGCAAGGACAGGCTTCATGGAACAGGAGTAGGTTAACAATGAAGCGCAAGGACAGCCTTCATGGAACAGGAGTAGGCCAACAATGAGTCGCAAGGACAGCCTTCATGGAACATTAGTAGTCCAACGACGAGTCGCAAGGACAGGCTTCATGGAACAGGAGTAGGTTAACAATGAAGCGCAAGGACAGCCTCCAACAATAATGATTTTATTGGCTTAAAAATTTCCTTCGAAATAGATTTTTTCATAAAAAGGTTATATCGAATAAAAAAAGGCCAGTTGTTTCACAGAATTTGAATAAATCCGAACTTGAATTAAAACATTGAAATTTTGAAGAATATGTATTTTACGTTTTGTGAAACAACTGGCCCTACGCCGCCGTGTAAATACAAAATAAAATACAACGTATTTAATATCTCATTACGTCACTACTTTTCTTCCTTTTCCAGAAAATTTTTGGCTTGCATAAAATATTGTCATTATCACATCAGCCGATGCACATAGTTTTATTATTGTTTTTAAAAAATATATTTTTTGGTCATTTCCACATTTATACTTTTGTTTTTTTCTCTCTCTTTTTTCATTCCTTATATATATATATATATTTTGCGTGAAATTTTATTCGACATTCCGGATTACGCAGTATTAACACGACCTTAAAAATCTATTAAATCGTTTAAAAGATAGCAGATGCATTTATAACATTTTTTTAAGTAGGTCACATTCGACACATTCTTCAAATTTTAAAGTTTTTAACATGATTCCAAGCTATTTAGTGGTCAATTTTATGTTACGATGTGAAGAACAAAGTGCCTTTCCATGGAAATAATTCATCATAAAATATTTTCTATGGTGAAGTGTTGACAGCTACAATATAAACAAAACGCGGAGAAGTCGGAAACGACAGAGAGTAAATTATAAAAGAAGGCAGAACATTAAAAAATAAACGAATAACTTTATTTACATATATACAGATGCCGCGGAAGATCATATTGTGACACAGATTTGTGGCACAGAATGTCAGGAATGCTATAATTAAATTGTAGAGGTGAAGCGTTTATAATAACTGCGATCGTGGTCCTCTTATGTAGGAGTTTCTCAAAATTATTTGAATGACCGCCCTTTGCGCGGAAATTTTTATTCGGCGCCCTTCTGTCTTTTTGTCATCTTTTGGTTATGGTGCCATCTCCTATCTGAAGTTGACTATTATTATGGCAATCTGTGCACATAATGATTACTATGAAGTATAATGCACTCACTTCACGTTGCTTCAACATCGCTTCCGAATATTTCGATAATTCTATATTTTTTAAAGAGGAATAACTCATTGAGTAAAACGACGAATTGTTATGTTAAATAAGACAAAAAATCGGTCGCATCTAGGAATTGAACCCAGGACTTCAATTGTTGGTTTCGAAGAATAAATCGAATTTTACGTCCATCGTGTTCAGATAGCGGATCGCTCTTCTCGCAGGCAAATTCTGATAACAGATTTGTTCGACTCGCTCGACAATACAATATGCTGTGGCGTACCCAAGTGTGAGATTGACCTATGACATATGACTCTAACTGTTTACTATGTAGTATAGTGTGAAATTGTTGTTTCAGCGGACAGAATTTCTTTAGCACCTTCTTATTTCCCTCGCCCCTCCCATTTTGCCTTCCAATGCCCCTGTGGCCCCAGAGGCCACCGCCACACCCAGACTCTTTCAAGCGACCCCCAGGCCGGTGACGTCGCCCCACTTTTGAAATAAATTTGTTCAATCTCAAATTTTGAGGCCATTTTAACGTCCAACAATTATTTTCCTCAATTTTGCAAAAAAAAAATAATTGGATTTCGCGGAAATTCAAAGGATGACGGTATGGAACACACTAGGCATATACGATACACAAGCATATTTACAAAACAGAGTTCTCAATTACTTTTTGAGGCTTCATTAAACACAATAACTTTGGCGGTACGTACGAATCAGACTTCTTTCCTGTAATTTTTCAATCTACCCTACCGATGAACACATTTTTTTTAAATGTCATATAATTTTTTAAGTTACACATTTGAAGAAAACATTTGATTGGTGGCTTGTTATAATTACAACATAAACAATGACATCCCACTCCATTACATAAATATTTAATTTGCGGCTTGTTATAATAAGAACATAAACAATGACTTCCCACTCCATTACATAAATATTGAATTTGTGGCGTGTTATACTTACAGCATAAACAATGATATCACACTCCATTACATACATATTTCATTTGTGGTTTGTTATTATTACAAAATAAACAATGACATTCCACTCCATTACATAAATATTTATCTATGTCCCTCAGTATTTTGTATTTTAAGATAGTTTTATTGCTCTCCCGATGAAAGAAAGTCTCTTTAAAAACCGGTATAACAGTAGTTATCAAAATAAGTTTGAAACCAATATTAGTGCTTATATTTTACTTTTAGTTATTTCGTAAAAACATGTAAATTAAAGTATTCGTTAGTTTTTACAAACTGACTTTTCACAGATTTAAGACTCTCAGGGCGGGTTGTTTAGTAAAAATTAGAAATATTCTTGAAATTTCAAAGTTGAAATTCAAGTCCTGTGAAAGTCCTTTTTAAGTTCTGTTATTATCCAAGTACTGTAAAACAACCGGCCAATAATGATATCATAACAACTTTCTTAGAATTTAAAATTAAATTAACTTTATCTTCCAAATTTGATGAATTGTTCGAATTCTCTGGAACAACCCATCCCAAGGCCATGTTGCTTCACAGAATTTGAAACAACTCAACCTATGAAACAACCCATTCCGTAAAACATCCCACATGGAGAAAAATAAGTATGAGTTTTTATCAAGATACTGTTAAAAATGTGACTGCATGACCATTTCCCAATAAAATATTAGACATGCAAAATATATCTGAACACGCGTTCACGCAGGTGCCCTTTTCCGAATAAATATAATGGTTGAGAAACTATTATTATTTTGAAGAACACGAGTGTTTCCACTTCCTCATAACACATTCGTACTTTATTGTAAAACGGCAGAGAATGGAGAAAAATAAAGTTTAAGGACGAGTTGTTTAACAAGATTTTGAAAACATTTCATCAAATTTCAAAGTTGATTTTCAAGTTCTCTGAAAGTTCTGTTATTATTTTAGATTTGTGAAACAACTAGTAAATAATTATATAGTAACAGAACTTGAATAGAACCTTCATATAACTTGAAAATCAACTTTAAACTTCGGTGAATTGTTTGAATTCTTTGAAACAATCCGCACTTAAAGTACCCGTTCATATGAAGTTCGTTAATACGGTTAAAGCCATTACAGTAAAAGATTTCGAATCGTGGACTCACACCGAGGCCAGGATGAAGTATCTGAACTGAAATTAGATAAAAGTATTTCATTTTTATTCAATTGCGTTTCACAGAATGCCTAATTAAACCCATGACATCTGATAGAGAGCCAGCGATCTTACCATTTTGCAAATCAATTCGTTATCTTGAACTTCTTTCGTTAGTGAATATTTTTTCCTATTTTGTATTTTATTCTTCGTGCGTCGTACCTTCGATAAAATAAACATTTTTACTCAATACACTAAAAACATGCAGAATGGACCATTTTCAATATGGGTGAGAATTAAATCCGATATCAATAAATAAATAAATTCTATTACCAACAAAAGTAAGGTTTTCCGTGATATTCGTGCTGTTTGATAGTTTGATGTAACAAAATAATCCTGTTAACACTTCTCCGTGAACTTACGCCATTTACCATTTTAAATAAAACAAATTGATTTTAGAATATCAGATAAACGTGTTTTTATTGATATGTACCAGAAAATTAATAAGTGAACTAGATTGAAATTATAATTATTCCATCGAACGATCGCATAAATGATATTATGAACAAATTGGGCTTTGGGATGATGGCAAGTAGCCAAATTGTTACCTAAAGTAGAATACAGCGAAACTTATTGTGTTGGAGAATATATTGATTTTATGATTCTTAATTATTCAAAAAGGTATAATTTCTAAGAGTATTAATTTTATTGCTCTACCAAAGAATCCACGTCTTCTTGCGTGGCATTATTTCAGAGAAAAGGAAATTGTTTTATCAATAATCGATTTTTTTCTTCCGAAGCGGGGCTGATAGTAACAAAATTCAGAGGAAATTAAAAAAATATATCTCAGTCACTTTGTGAAATGTTTTGAACGAACCACAACACAATTCTTTTGTGGGTAAAATAAAATTTGAATTCATTTTAAAGACAGCGTAAAATGATTGTTATTCGAGTACAAAATTACCAAAATTTGTACAAAATTAAAATACTGCTTTCCAGGTGTAACTAATTTCGAATAAAATTCAAAAAATTATAACTCAATCATAAGTTCAGACAGTAATTTTTTATTCTTACAGCCTCCGTGGTCGAGGGATAAGGCTCAAGACCAGCAAACCGAAGGTCGCGGGTTCGAACACCGGTGCGCGCAAGTAATTTTTATGTGATGAATCTGTGTTTATTCACAATTTATTAACTTAAAAGAATATATAGTACCTATACTTGCGGAACGTTTGTGAAGTGGAAGATACTCTCAGTAACGCCCTGGTGTTGGGCCACCATTCAGAATTGAAATATTGCTTGAAATGGCTTTTGGTGACCAGATCTGAATATGAATGAATGCCAAGTACTCCCCATCTTTCCTCATCCCCATCTCCTACCCCTCATCACCAACTTCAGCCTCACTACGTATCCTAATTGGGGATGTCATAGTCTCACTGGCTCTAGAAGGTTGGGAGCAGTTGCACATAAAAAAAACTAGGATATTTAATTTTCTTTTATTTCCATAAAAAGGCACCATTACACTTCATTAACTAGATTTATTAGATTTATTAAGTGTAATGGTGCCTTTTTATGGAAATAATAGAAAAAAAATATTGTTCTTTATTACAACAAAATTCAGTAAACTGTTCTAACTAATGCAGTTTTTCGCATACATGCTCGCAGTTCTATTCCACAGCAAATAATATGTGGGTAATACGAATATTATCATAGGAATAACAAGCTGTACTGTGTGACAGCTTGTCAGCTGAAATATGAAATTATTATGCCTTTCACCATATTATAAATTTCGAAATGCAACAGAAATATTCTAGTCTAACTTGCGCTGGTAGAACCTACCTAGATGAGCTCATTAAATGCCAATTTTGACAAGCGTGTCCCAGTTTCAGTTTGAGCGCAAACTCCGCCAGAACCCAGAACCCACTTCTACAGTTTACTATCAACCGAGCACTAGTCGCTGAAGTGACTGCACGCTCCACGTGAAAATAATTTTACCACCCTATCCGTCGCCTCCACGGCTGCTGAAAATTCGTGAAGATTCGGTGGCAATCTCCATCGACTGTGAGACGAACGCCAAGCTTTATAACATTTTGCAATTATATTCATAGATGTATAACTCTTAAAATAGTGTGGTATACATCAGTGGCGGTCGGTGACTTTGTAGAAGGGATGCTGGACATCAAATGTTTATACTCGTACTTACTACGTACTTGATATCAAATATGCAGATCTAGACGCTAGCCCACGAACAAGATACAATTAGGTACCGTCTAAAATTATCTCCATAAATCCATTAAGTGTTATATCCATAACTCAATATTTCCAGTATCCAAAATAAGTTTTTTTTCGAAAATGGCCGAGACGCAAAACTTGTGCGCATTAATGATTCAATTATACAACCACACAATTCACTATTATCATTTAGAACACGTTGGCGAAGTATCCATCTTATTTTGGGTATTCATTTTAATTTATTTAAATTATGAATAGAATTCAATAAGAATTCGTCTTCAGTATTCGAGCTCAAAGCAAACTGTCAAAGCAGCGCGCGCATACAATCCAATGGATTAGTAATAGAGTATACGATTCTGAGCATTATACATATGAGCATTAAATAGTTTTTTGTACGTTGGATGCTGTCATTAATATCGTATAAAGTTGACGAAGATATTGGCTTGCGGGTCTCAGTGCGCATACGCGGAAAGAACGTACGTTCTAGCATTCTTGGATACGGTTTACAGATCGCTTCCACACCACAGTGTGTTTTACGCGTTTCACCATATTTGAGAATGTATGTCTATTTAAGGGCCCGCTTTCCGCGTAAAGAATTTAGATTTGGGCAACACCTACAAAATTTAGTGTTAAAAGAATCCGACAGAGGTGTCTGAATTCGTATTAGGAATAATTTTGGGGATTATGAAATTAAATTACCGACATCTATTGCAATTTTAGAAAAACAGAACCATTTTTAGTTAGCACCGACCTTAGAGTAATAATGCACCGACCAAATGAGAACGAAGTCGATATGAAGATGGTTCTCAAAATATGGGTTTTATTACGGATTTAATTAAATTTTTTTTTTTAATTTTACAAAAAACATTTACGAAAGTTATTTGTATAGGTATAAAAATTACTTTACTTTACTAAAATACTATTCTCACTTTTATAAAAGTAATTTATAACTTTTATAAAATCAATAAATATATTTTTACATCAATAAGGTTTTAAACTTTTTTACTCGAAAACTATCTTAAAACGTTGGAATTCCAAAAAAAGTTTTTTTTTCTTTTTTACTTGTACTATCAATTAGAATCACCTCCCGAAGTTTGTGCACTTTACCCCCGACATCTTGTATAATATGCGCAATATAATATTTATACAAGTGTAATATCTACTTTTGTACATTTATATAAATTATATACACGTTTACATTTTTATGCTCATCAAATTTATTATATTATAAAGATAGATAGAAAGATCCTTAGTGCTTCCTGAGGACTTACAAATCAGAAGACTTTTTTGTAATTATTTATTTATTCATTTAAACAATTCAATAATTATAAAGAGTAATAAAACATGTAAGCAACATAAAATTACATTCTAAAATGTGAAAGGGGCTCTATTTATTTACATTTTTATGAAATTACTACTTTTAATAGTTTAAGCTTTCAGTGAACTTTCAATTTTATTTTTAACTTCTCTAAATATTATTTGTTTAAATCGTCAAATATAATTTAATCACAAACACAAGATTCACTCAAAATGAAAGATTGGTGGTTCTGAAATGTTCCCATAAATACGGTGAAAGAACCCTAAACTATAAACTTATTACCCTAAACATGCTTCGAGCGAAATGCGGATCTGGAAACCTTATCGTCAATCTGAGCAAAACATACCATGAACGTCAATATAGCAACAGCCTTTGTTCTGCTGCAGTTTCATTAAATGCCGAGAGATCCGTTTACAGTCTCCAAAAAGCAATACTGGGGCACAACCCTAGAAGCCAAGCTAAATGATTGGAATACAGAAAGATAAAAACACACCATTGTCAAAAACATCTTGGCCGTAAATGATTAAATAAAATTAGATTTATTCAGGAAGGCAAGCATTACGGTGATCGATGTTAAAAATCTAACATAGCCCTAGAATAACTCCAGTATCTTTAAGAAACCTTTCTCTTAAAGCTCAGAAAAAAACTTTCCATGACAGTTAGATATACCACTCTACAACAAGGCCGCGTACGGTAAAACTGTAAAAAAAAATAAAGTAATAAATAACAAAATAAATATTTCACAACACAATAATTTCATCGAAAATCTTAAATCCGTTTCACCTTTCTACATTTTCTATATTCTCCTTAAGAGTATAATCCTTAGATAATGCCTTTTCAAATTATTCGTGGAAGCTAGAAAAAAAATAAAATCATTGATTATAACTGCACTTCAAGTGACCTTTTAAATAACAGTAAAGGGCTCAAATGATTTTATTGTTACGTCCGTGCCTTTGCATCTTTACAAGACTTGGGCAAAACATTCTGTAGCAGAGTATAGATTTCACATCTGAAACATAATTAAAGAGTTTATTGAAAATAGAACACCAAGGTACGGTTAGTCAAAAAACGTACAATAAAGTTAATTCTGGGAAGAAATTGTACAGTTGACATTCAGGACAGGTTCACTCCCTCCTCCTCAAAAAAGACCCTCTATACAGCATTCTCAAAGATGACACAGGCTCTGAGAGAAATTATTTTCTTCAGGGCCTCCTTCCGACATAAAAAATAACATCACTGAACTAAATTATATTATTGTAGAAAGCAATCACTTTGTGGTTTGACATATTTAATAAAATAAAATACTTTTTTGTTTTAAAACCACGATATTTATTAATTTAAGAACCGACCGGTTTCGCTTTACTTAAGCATCATCAGGGTACAAATTAATACTAAACAAGAAGTACATAATGTGTGCATATATATAACAAAATATAGAGGGAGACAACATGATACAAATATATTATAGAGGGAGACAACATGATACAAATATAAGCAACACAAAGACGGTCATAAAATACATTAACATAAGTGTACAAGTAATGGAAAACCGCTAGATAATTATGTAGACTAATGGGTTATACGAATAAATCGGGAAAAACAAAACATCAATAAAACCTCAATAATAACGGTTTTTCCGAATTTGCAAATCATTTGATCGATAAAGATCATACATTCTGTCATAGAACCGGTGCTAACATCTTACATAAAAACGGGCATGGTAACAGACTAAACAATTTAGAGGCACTAGAAATTAAAAAAGCTGTAAAAACCAAAAGTCAGATACTTAATAATCAATTAGACATATCAAGTAGTCCAATATTAAGTCTGTTTCCAATAAACCCATAAAAAATTCCCAGTTCTCCTTACCTCCTTACCACCTTGCCAGTTGATGTTTTGTTTCTCCCGATTTATTCGTATAACCCATTAGTCTACATAATTATCTAGCGGTTTTTCCATTACTTGTGCACTTATGTTAATGTATTTTATGACCGTCTTTGTGTTGCTTATATTTGTATCATGTTGTCTCCCTCTATATTTTGTTATATATATGCACACATTATGTACTTTTTGTTTAGTATTAATTTGTACCCTGATGATGCTTAAGTAAAGCGAAACCGGTCGGTTCTTAAATTAATAAATATCGTGGTTTTAAAACAAAAAAGTATTTTATTTTATTTAATTATATTCCCCACAGTTTCAGAACTTTCGATAGCTTTTTTCGCTGGCCCGTTCATTATTTTTCTGGATTCCAAGTTCGAGTATTGTTATTTGAAACAGGTGGCCCATATTATTATTACATATTATATTATATTTCGGACATCGTTGCATTGTGAATCATTAGAGCAGATCTTAGAGTAATATTACTCTAAGGAGCAGATGTAAAGTGACGTGTGTATTTGTGTACGTAGAAAGTTAATTCGCAAATAAATCACGATCGTATAGGAACAAGAAAAGAGACAAGACAACAAGAAAATTAAATTAATAAAAATTTACCCCGTAATTTCTAATGCATTGGAATTAGTTTTATTTCCCAAAGTACCTATTCTGAAAAAAAAATAATAACTTTTTACTACACAATACATAAATAAAAATATGAATTATTAATTTTTATAGTAAATTATCGTTTATAATAAATATAAGCTTATAAATCAAAAATTGTATTTTTTTCTTCTCACCTATTAGATAGGATATAATTTTATGAGATAACATTTTTTCTTTGAAATACGGGATATCTTTCGTGTATTTCCCATCTTTGAAAAAACAATATTTATTAACTCATAAACTTTACACGCGTAAAAATTATCTTTATAAATTCAAATATTTGCACGTAATCGCACGTCTGTAGATCATAGAACGATGAACGACACGTCTGCCCCCAAAGCCCTCGAGTTGGCGAATGAACTTCTCAAAGAAAGATAGTTTAATCTGCAAGTCGGAGCGAGCGCGCTATAATAAATATGATTTAAAAGCAATAGGCGTAAGCGACAGTTGTGAAAATGTTTAATAAATCACGGCGTATTTCAAAAATAGCAAAAATTACTTATGGGGTCTATTGAGTAGCATTAAAAGAAGCATTGTGATTTTTTTCATACATATAACTTGTAAAATAACAGAAATAAACGTGTTAATAATATTTTTCGGAGCATACTTTGCGATTTATTTCTATCGAGGGAATTTCAAATAATTACCGTTTCGGCTTTTGGAACAAATAGATACTATCTTAAAGAATAACATATATTTTTTTAAGAGCTTAAAAACTTCAAAATTTTAAGGAAAGTATGTCGGAAATTGGATGAAATTCGAATAGTGGGCCCTTAAACTCGCCGTATCGTGTTCGTTGTAAGTACTACACATAAACGGAACGATAACATGCACGATGTCTTATAATAATAATATTTGTTTGATTTTTTACAGCGCCGTTTTTGTAAAAAAAATCACATTAAGGTCGCTGTAGAAATATAAAAATATTTAAATTGCAGTATTGCTGTTTACGGCTAGAGGTCCAAACCTTTTTACTCTAAAATGCAAGCGATGCTTAGCATCCACAGTATGTGTTGAAAATTGCTCCGAGATTCAAACCAATTATGATTAAAAAGAATAACTGATTTAGAATATAGATGTCGCTAGTTGCACCTTCTTTAAAGGCAGCGAAATTATGTTGTTAAAGTTACAATTTTGATTAGGGAACTCAATTCTCTTCGATAGTTTCTAGCTAAAGGAACCCAAAGTGATAATTATATTTCGCTCTCCGTTGGTGGAGTGATCTCCACAGAGTGTCGGTAGCAATATAAACTTTGGAAAAAAGCAACAATAAATTCGGTGTAATTTCAACTTCCACAAAGTGTTTTATTTAAAGAGGAATCTACCCTTTTGTTCTTAAGCCTAATTTAAACAGTATGTATGGACGGACCGCGCCTGGTATAAGTGGAGAATACAATTTTTCGCAAACTAATTTTTCATTTTAAACTTGGAGTGTTAAATAACATTGAATTTTCCACAACGTTTCAAACGGGCTTCTAAGTTACTGTAGCGCTTAGGAAATGTTAATCATGGTACGAGTGTACCCTTTTACTGCGCTTTTCCACAACCGCGTTGAAAGCCTGCGTCTCATAATTAACCAATTTCATTACCACTGTCCACAATACCATGGCTGCCTCGGTGGGATACCCTGTGGACATGAAAAACGATCAAATATTTATTAATTTATTAACGTCCTACTGGTATTTTACATAAAGATTACAAATAATAAATTATCAAACAAACTTTAAAAAACTTTTGCGATTTATTTATTTACAAACGGACCATGTCCGATTACAGAACGTTACATATTGTACGAAGTTAATCCAAGGAGAAATGTTACAATACAGGCTAATTAAAGAAATACTACTATGACAGAAATATGGCACATATACAGTAAAGATAATGTCAAGTAAAGACAGGAACAAGGTTTTGATGGAGTTCACGACTTCTGCCACCTCAATATAAAATATTACTTGAGTAATGACTGACAAAAATAATTAAGGCTTGCACCAAAAAATTCAAGGTCCTGACTTGAGTTGACAAGTCTTGCCATTCTGGACACTGGTTAATGGTATCCATAATTTGTGATTGAGTGTTGATTGCGGAAAAGCAAATCATTATTTCTGAGTCTATGGGAAGGGATATTGAAAGGGATGAGTTGCAACAAACTATGTGAGTCAATCATGCTGTTAATAATTTTGAAAATGCAGATGAGATCAATGTCCTTCCTACCTTTTTTCTAAAGAAGAAAGATTTAATTTTACTTCAAGTTTATCGTAAGAGTAATTGCTTCTTTCTAGCTCTTATATACATTTAATAAAAAATATTTAAAAGATATTGTGAACAATCAAACATATTATGCGTTAATTATGATTACTCGTTATTTACATGAATTAAAAAGTGCTGAGCTAGTTTGGCTTTTAATGTGACTAGATATAAAATGAAAATATCAGCAACATCTATAAACTCTTTGCCCAGCCTATGTACCATCTGTATAACACAACTGAAAACGAAGTTATTGTTGTAAAATAATATATTCCACCTAATATACATTTCTGAGGGTTCCATGATAACTCAACACAGTGACAATTCAACACACTTTTAAAAAGTGATATAAAATCATTAGAGACGATGAAAAATATTTTTTTTAACCTAACCTAACCTAACCTAACCTAACCTACTTAACCCAGTTAATAAAGTTTTTGTTTCATCACTTTCCATGACTTTATATAACTTTTTAAAGATGTGATGAATTATCATTGTGATGATTTATCTGGTCACCCTTTCTGAGGTATATGTATTGACAGCAAACTTATAGCGTCAGGGCAGTCAAACCTTAAATTAACAATTTTATACAATGGAGATCAAATATATTTCATGTTCTATTTTTTTTTTAATATGTTTTTTTCTTCTTTGTGTCTCTTCCATTTTAGTATTGAACGTCAATTTTAATTTGAATTTGATTAACTTCAAGGACCCACTGTAATAATATTCCGGAAAGAAGCAGGTGAAATATTTAATATCGATAAAAAATTATAAGCGCCAAGTCGCCAGACAAAATTTTATGAATTTTATCTTTTTACCTCCGGCAATAAATATTTTTAAAGTTTAGTGAACCATGTTATTGGGAGGAATTAACTCCTTTGTAATAATCGGTTTTCAAATCATTTCGTTACATTTCACAAGACCCTATTCTGAATATTTACAGCATTCAAAACCAACCTACTTTGCACGGGCCGTAAACACATAAAATCACTTCTGTAATAGCGACTCGTGGATGACGTGTTATAATGTTGTTTGTGCTTCACCCTGCGTATTAAAGCGATCACGGCAAATATTCGATAAGTCACGATCGGGTATTAAAAACGTCCCGCCGTATCATATCGTGGGTGATGACAATACGTATTGATTAGGGGCACAATTTATATACTTCAAGGGGTATGATACGGTTAGGTGTTGGAAAAACGTTGCATGTGGAACACGCATGCTTTTAATTAAAAATATTCTACTTTCCCAAGCCTACGAGCTATACAATAAATTTTCAATATGGTATCTGGATCATGGAACGAGGTAGATTTTTAAAAATTGCGTTCTGTATGAAAATTAGTTAGTAAGTTAGTTATTTTGCTCTCCAGCTCTTTGGGTCTTTTAACTTATGTTTTTTTACAGTGCAGGGGAACGGGCAAAATCACATGATACAAAACTACCTCCAAGATGGTGTAGTTTATTGTCTACGGCGACGCCACGAGGTTTTACACACTTATGCTCAAAAGATTATAATTAGCTGGCAATTTCACCACACGAGACAAAATGTACACATCTGCTAACAACATTATCTTGCGAAGAACTAGCCTTGTTATACGAAAGCGTAAAACTGTAAGTTTTTTGTTATTTTTATGGATTGCACGATCTATGCCGGGGTAGGTTGAACGCACTCACGAGTTTTTATGTTGGCACATTTACACTGAAGTGACTTTATAGTATGATTGGATCTTTTCCCTTCTTGCAATGTATTATCTTTTATATGACGGAAGAGAATTTATGTTTTTTTAATTAAAAAAACAGCGTTTTGAGCTTTATTTCAATGTTTTACATCAAACTTACCTTTCTATGCTTACATGGCTTCAGAAATAGTTAAGCGGTATTTGTATCCAAGGTGACATTTACTTTAATTTAAAAAAATCTTAGAAACTTAATTAATTAAGAAACTTAATACTTTTTTCTCGTCCATTTTCTTTATGATTACGTCATCAAGAATAATTTTGAACGAATATTTTTATGATTGATATTTTATCTGACATTTAATATTGTTTAGTGGAAAATAACCTTAGTTCATTGGTTGTATAAACGCTTAGTTAATGCTTATGTAATAACTAGGTAATTTAAACTCGGTTAGAAAACTTGATTAAAATTTAAATAAATGTGGGAATAGAAATTTAGCTGTTTGTCTCCGTCAGTATAAAGCGAGATAGAAATGTGGTATAGTACTAAATGAGTGTATTAGCTGCATCCCAGTCTCCCAGATCACTTATCCGTAAACATTGTAAGGGTTTATTTTATAAACTAAAAAAAATTATTTTATAAACTGAAAACACCCAAGAAAACCTTTTGGCACCCCGTACAAGGGTTTATTGCATTGACTATTACTAATTACGTGGGAATAAAAAATAATAATAAATAAATAATAATTAAGGAAAACTATTGCTATAAAAATATGCCTGGTTAGGCGACATTGTGAGATAAAGAAAATGTATTGCAAAGAAAATTTGAAATTCACCAAATACATACAACCGTCAAACGTATTATATTTTTATGCGCCGGTTCAGCGTTGGTACAGTAAAATCAGCCTCAAGCCCGGTTTAAAGTCGTTTTATCCATACTTATTTCATTGTAATAAGTCAAGTTTTTCACTATTCTGATCCCACTATCGTTAATTTCACATAATCTACAGACATACGTATGATTACCCACATACTTACGAATATTGCGAGTGTGTGATGTTTGATAATTTCACATAATCTACAGACATACGTATGATTACCCACATACTTACGAATATTGCGAGTGTGTGATGTTTGATAATTTCACATAATCTACAGACATACGTATGATTACCTACATACTTACGAATATTGCGAGTGTGTAATGTTTGATAATTTCACATAATCTACAGACATACGTATGATTACCTACATACTTACGAATATTGCGAGTGTGTAATGTTTGATAATTTCACATAATCTACAGACATACGTATGATTACCTACATACTTACGAATATTGCGAGTGTGTGATGTTTGATAATTTCACATAATCTACAGACATACGTATGATTACCTACATACTTACGAATATTGCGAGTGTGTAATGTTTGATAATTTCACATAATCTACAGACATACGTATGATTACCTACATACTTACGAATATTGCGAGTGTGTAATGTTTGATAATTTCACATAATCTACAGACATACGTATGATTACCTACATACTTACGAATATTGCGAGTGTGTAATGTTTGATAATTTCACATAATCTACAGACATACGTATGATTACCTACATACTTACGAATATTGCGAGTGTGTGATGTTTGATAATTTCACATAATCTACAGACATACGTATGATTACCTACATACTTACGAATATTGCGAGTGTGTGATGTTTGATAATTTCACATAATCTACAGACATACGTATGATTACCTACATACTTACGAATATTGCGAGTGTGTGATGTTTGATAATTTCACATAATCTACAGACATACGTATGATTACCTACATACTTACGAATATTGCGAGTGTGTGATGTTTGATAATTTCACATAATCTACAGACATACGTATGATTACCTACATACTTACGAATATTGCGAGTGTGTGATGTTTGATAATTTCACATAATCTACAGACATACGTATGATTACCTACATACTTACGAATATTGCGAGTGTGTGATGTTTGATAATTTCACATAATCTACAGACATACGTATGATTACCTACATACTTACAAATATTGCGAGTGTGTGATGTTTGATAATTTTGAAGATTGCCAAATTAATTTGAATACAATAAACAATTATCAAGGATGCGAGTTTTGTGAATAGCACTTAACAAGAGCCGAAACAAGAATCAGAATTACACAACCACGTCAGCGCAAATTAATTATCAAAATTTATGAATCGTTTCTAAATGACGCAAGATGTAAAGTATCTCGACATTATTTCGTGTACTCGACAGTTTGTAGGGACCACAACAATGGAGGCTCAGAAGAGCAATTCCTGTACCTGAACGTCGAGGAGTGGTTTTCTGTTTCAAATAACATCAAAGTCAACTTCGGGTGAGATTTGCATTGCGATATCTGGGGACGTTGAAACTTAATTAACTATTTCATTATTCCTCTAAATATCTAAACTAAACAATTTCACGCTTCACATCTCTAGTGGGACGCTCGGCTGAGGGTTTCAAATTATTTTTGCAGAAACCATTTTACATCGAATAATGAAAATTACTTAAAAATACTGTTGAGAGAGGATTGCTAGGGATTGGCAATACAATAAAGATTGTTTATCTAAGCCCTAGAAATGGTAGATTCACTCAATTTTCACGTCGGTTTTTTTCGTTTAAACCTGAACAGATCAATAGTGAAATTAAGAAAGCATTGGCAAAAAAAGATTGCCAAAGTTAAATATAAAAGCAAAATGATAAGTGAATAAATTAACCCGAATTGAATGTAAGCGACAACTCGATGTAAGTTAAATATGCTCGATATCAACAGCCCCATGAAAAATTCGTCAACTTCCAACATTGAATATTAATAGACTTGTGCCTCTGGCAAATGGTTGACTTGCTCAATCTTCCGGATGCCCCCGCAGACGTGCGTCTGACTGCACTGCAATCGCATCACCCCACTACACTGCGTGCTGTGTAGTGTGCAGGGTACATGGTACACTGTGTGTACACACAGCAACTTTACTTTTCCTATAGCGGGAGGCTCACTACCACAAAACTTTTCCAGATTTGGCAACGCCGCGTGCATATCAACCCTCGCGTAGTATGAAGCTTTCCCCTTGCCGCGCCCCCTCCCCGCCCCCGCCAATAGCCACGTAAGGGTAGTACGGAGCGATGCCAGCGCCCCTAGCGGGAAATCCACTGGTCGGCGTTTTCCTTCCAAACAGCATAACGTGTGCGAACACCGACGGAGAATCGGGCTACGCCGCATTTTCGCCGAACTTGCGTTTCGCTGACGTTTAAAACTATTACAACTAATCAAGTGTCAATTATTGCGAGTAACTTTACGCAATCAATTACTGTCGAAATACTCCAGAACGTTTAGAGAAGTGGAAGTTGTGTGTTTTCGTGGTTGTGACAGCAAGCAAAACGTGACCGCGGCGAATACTATATAACATGATCAGCTGGCCAAAGTTCACGCTTGTTGTGTAAGAACTATACAATTCCATAGGTATCTATAGCGTTTATTATCTAAGTTGCTTTTTAAATATTAAGAGTACCTATAACGTATGTATTTCACTTAGTGTGTATATTTAAATGTCGGTATTTAAGTGGTTGATAGAAACTTTGAACAAGAATTATAATCTGGTTGGTTAGAAAAGGCTGCCAAGACATTAATACAAGTGTGTGACAGGATACGTACTCCCTACCCACCCGCCATTCAGCTGCGCCTGCCTCTGCAAGAGCTGTACCATACAATGATAATTCTGCTGTCAAGGGGTGAGACTATTACTATTTACCTTCAAGTAAAACTCTTTCTTTTAATTAACAAGAGTTGTTGTAGCTCTCAACTAAAACTTTAGAATATTATCTTTGTATTGTATTTATTAGACGATGTACGAGTATAACCAGATCTAAGAAATTATCGTATTTTTGAATCAGCTCTCAAACTACGGAATATGCTAATTTACTTCAACAATATAAACAAAGTTGTATTTTCAAGGTGCTAATTCAAACATCGTGGATTGAATATCAATTTCTGCGAAATACTTAATACCTATTTAAAAGTTGTATTGTTGTTAGTTATTAATTGATCTTGCCAGAGACTTTTACTAGTGTAAAATAAGCCACCTGACTGAAAAGCTTCAAGTCCTCTTTTTGTTTTAATATTTGTTGGTGTTTTTTTACAGAAACCCTCTGTCCAAATTACCAGATTACCGTAATAAAGGAGAATTTTATTACTGGCGGCACTTAAAACCTTGATTTTATGTCCCATTAATAACGATAAATTTGTTATTACATCACAGCTCTAAAGGTCTTCTATATTAAACTCAAAATTTATGTAAGAATTTTATAAGTGTTTTTAAATTAGGTTGAAATCTTAATTTCTTCTTATTATATTGTACGTGTACTTGGAAGTATAATATTAATATCTACCTTTAAAAAGGTCAGGATCAAGTATTAACACCGGGAATATATTTTTTCACTAGATTTTAAGTTTTTGTTTATAGGAAATTGTGAGTTTCACTTCACAATTTCCTATAAACCCAAACGGTCATTAAGTTCACATGGTTACAAATGATTCACAGTCAAAGCTCATTTTTGAAGTTTTTGCATGCTAACATTGATTGATATATCGATGCTTTCAATAGCCCTGATGGAAATGAATGATTCGACCTCGAAATTTTGTGCTTTATATGAATGTAAGTAAATAAATTAATAATGAGGGGTGATGATCCCGACTGTCTTAAATCACTTAAAAGAGTTGTAGAGAGTGATGACTTATCAAGTAAATAGTAATTTGTAAGCGCACATCCTGGAAACGCTCGTTTTAGGTATTAGAGGAAACCTTAAGCTCGCACACAAATTAAGGACGCCGCTACGTTCACGTTCGATGCAAGCTTGGGTTCCCTAGGGCTCACCGAATATTAAATTATGTCACAAGTTCAAACACGGAGGAAAAATGTCAAAGCTCCCTCGAGCATTCTGGCTGAAAATGTCATATTATACGTTGTGATATAATCTGGATATATTCCGCAAACAGTCTTGATTGAATAACAAGTCGCCGTACAGGCTAGATGAAAAGTTATCGGCTCATTAGAGCCATTTAAGTGAGAGTAAATATTTTACTAGCCAACGCAGAAAACGGACACCGTAATTGAGGTCTAATCAACTGTCTTTGAACCATACAACAAGCTGCAAAACCCAGAAAGTAAAGCTGACATATTTGACTGAGCATAGCGACGTCCTGTTTTAACATAAGCTTTTTGCATTTCGTCTGTCCGTAAATTTGTTTGTACGTTCCGTTTCCAGTTGCACCATCTTGATGGTTCAGTAAAGATTATTTTTTTCAAATGCAAAATCGTCGTGTTTATTTGAACTTTTTTATACGCATTTTTTTTCAATATTATGGTACTTACCTGCCTGTAGCAAGTTTGTAAAAATAAATGTCATTGAGATAGTGAGGTTTTTTGGACAAATTGTATAATTTCTTATTTGAAATTAAAAAAAAAATTACACAATATATGGTTTGTAATAAAGTAGGTATTTAATTTCCCACTTACAAATCTTATAAGTTCAAATGAAAATTCTTTTGATTTATTAAATAAGAGAATATTAGAATCATATTTTAGGACGAGAGGTCTACTGTTCACAGAAATACTTGTATGTGCGTTATTGGTTATTATGTTTATAAATACAGATGCTGTGTGAATCTTACATAAAACAAAGTATCTGTTTGACTTGCACTAGACTGCATGTTTTGGTGACATGTTACTTATAAATCCCTTTCTATATGGAATTCCTAATCAACTGAACACTTTTCCGCCCGCAAAAGTATTTATGATCCTACGATATTTATATGATTGTTTCTCTTGCCATACATTAGACAGTATGCCGAATTTTCTGTTCCGTAGTATTTAATTGTTCAATAGGATGTTGAAACTACACGGAAAAAACTTGGCCCGTCGTCCCACGGGTCGGTAAGCAACCAACCTAAACCGAATTCTGCAAGACCTTGCGCAGAAAAGTTCCACACATAATCACAGCAAACTTAATTTTCTGCGAACGGTCTGTCAGTATTCGGTTTATGTCAATAGCTCACTGACCCGTAGGACGAGGGGTTAGTGATAAAAAATAGTGTTAATTTATTAACAATCTCTTCAAATTATTCGAATTCCTGTTAAAAACGGGATTGTGGGCAATTAACGAATGAATTGATAGGTATTCTGAAAAACTTTAAGTAAAATACGAATGTTTTGTCACGATGTACGAACACGTGTTCCTAAAAATCCTAACATTTTTGCATTTCGTTATGATATATTATTAAGACAAACGCAGGTGGATAAACACGTGTTAGGATTTCAATATGAATTTACTAAAAAAATATCAGGAAGCTGATTTCAGTCCCGTATTTAACAGGATTTCCAATAACTCAAACAATGATAATATACGAAAAGAAGACATATTTGCCTTTACAGCACTTACAGCACAGCACTTACATTCTATTCGAAGGTCCGCATAAATAAACATAAATAAATTTGGCTTTTGATAATTTGTTTAAGTGATTGTTTTAAGGTTTATTTCTTGAGCAGTTTTCAGAGGGCTGGATCACTTAATTAGGAGAGTAAGGCACTTACCTATTTTGAACCTTGAGTCAAGTAACGACTTTTGGATTTATTTTTAATAATAGGATTTGTTTAGGCGCATTAAATTGTATACAGAGAGGCTTAGTTTAAACCTAATTTCTTAGAATAATATTTATAGTTTGACGAAAACCGTGCGTGGGATGGGGTTTTGAAGAGACGCTTGTTATTTTTTAACTGAGAATATGTAACAAATAGAAGATCATTCCATAACCACCTTGTTAGTTAGAACAAAAAATTATTTAAAAACCAGTAAAAACAAATGTTTTAATTAATAAATTAGCTGACGTGTACCCGCGTTGCTGGGGGTTTTACTTAGGAGATAGACATATCCCACTGTAGATTTTACTGTAGACCTTTTTAAGATATACAATTCCGTACTACATTATTTTAAGGTATCTCATAAGGTGTAGCCAGCATTAGCAATGTAAGCATTGCGTTCAAAAATATATTTTTTATGGCTTGATTACAAAGCATCGACTTTTCAATACATTACATAAATATAATATACATGGATTATATATATATATATATATATGAAATAAAAAAAATATACATAAAATGAAAAAAATAAATATATATATAAAATATAATATGAAATATAAAAAACCTTCCGGAACAAATTCTCTACTTAATGGAAAAACCCCCATCAAATTCTGTTGTGTAGTTTAGAAGAACTAAGCGTACAAACATACGGACATGGAAAGCTTCTTTATTTTATACTATTTAGTGATGTATTGAAAAAAAAAAGTGGGTGTGTCAAGCCTACGCAAGACAGAAGTGAAACTTCTAGTATTCCTCTCTCTCTATTTTCATTTCATCATCTCTATTTTCTCTCTTAGGTTAGTTTGAAAATTAGAGGTTAAATAATTCAACGACGAAGCATGGATTTGCTTTTTCTAATATTTTCTTATAGATGAATGACGTTCGATTAATGTATAGTTCCAAAAATTTTCAATTTATTCACAAGTATACAATATTACATAAATAACAATATTACAATTAAAAATTACAAAGAAATTACAATGACAATTTACCAATCATGTGCCATTTTCATTGTCAATTTCATGAATATCATTTCCTAATGTCGTGATAATTGGGTTATGGTAACTAAAGTGCGAGATATATACATGAGCACTTAAATCCTTAATGAATCGTGCAAAAACTGCATCGATTGTTGTCCCGTGTCTAGTCGTGCTAGTGTTCCTATCATTAACAATATCCAAATTGAGGGTGTTTTTGAAAAAGTTCAATAACTCTACAGATTCTTCCCTCGCAAAATTAACATTAAAATCTCCCGAAATGATCATAGGAATTTCGTGATAATTCTTATTCAATAGCCTCGAACCACCCTCTGTGTATGGCAGAAGCAATTTTTTTTTTCTGTAAATTATTACATATTATCAAAATAAATAAATTAATTAAATAAATGTAATACAATTATCATAATATACGGATTAGATAATAATTTTAATCCAACACAATAACGCAAAGCGCGCTCTAGCGGAGTAATGTTTTATCACAGTGAGATAAGTGTTTTTATTATTTTGCAATATTATTTTCTTTTAAAAAATGTTCTGACCTACTAAAAAATAAGATATTGAATGAAAAAGGCGTTAAAAACAAAAAAATAATGTGCGATGGCCGAGAATCGAACTCGGATCAACTGCTTGGAAGGATATATGCTATGCTGACCATTACACCACCAACGCCAGTTGTCGGGATGAGCTAAGAAGCATTTATATGTTACTTCAAAACTTTGACTAGATCAAATGAACTTTAATCGGTGGTCCCGCATTTTCGTTTCGGTCATGAGTCGGTTTTACTCCGTCCCCGAAAATTCATTACGCGCCTAAAGAAGTTTCACTTCAATAAATTTTTTGGTTTGATTGAGAAATTATCTTTCCTTCCCAGGGACTAATTCTTAAACAGCTTTTAAAATGTCTTTTTTTTATTTCATTTTTTATTTTGGTTTGAAATTTGAAGTTCGAAGTCACTTCCAAGATTTAATTTCATTCGTTCATTCATTCATTTTTCAATAATTCAAAACAAAGACGAAATTAAAATACATAGATGTATTTAAAAACAAAAAAATAATTAAATAATAGTAAGAATAAATAAATTCCACCTTCAATATTTCGTACAGGTAGTGAAAGAGTTAAACAAGGTTACTTGAATGGAAAAATATTATCGAATTTTATTCCATTTGTTTCATATCAGATTGGAGAGTAAAATCATTTGAATTTTCGATTTTGAAGTCTAGTGAGTCATCAGTGACCTGTGCTCGAACAGGACCCTTCTGAAACCGGAGATGTCCCCTTGTCATTATTTGGTTCTCCTTATCTCAGGGGTATAGGTACATTACGCTTTATACTTTACCAATTTATTCAGACATTGAAATGAGAAATGATTCGCTTTCTCGAATACCTCAAACCAACCTCCGTGAAATCTTGAAGAAGGTTGTTTCCAATATCTCTTATCCATCGTTTCCAAAATAATGAGTCACTTCGAATAAAGATGAATCAACAAACAAGTAAAGGGATTGTGAAAGGATAAAAACTCATACAATAAAACATCCCCAGCCTCCATTAGTATTATCCTCGTTACATGACTCAGCTATAAAGGCGGCCGTATGCGTGGAGTGTGAAAGTTTTCTAATATCTGAAAGCATTATGATATGCATCATATTTTAGTTTGTTCGGATATTCTTGTACATGAAAAGCTATTTGAGCAGTTTCCATACAAAGGCTGCATATTAATACGAGCCCCTTGAGCATTGCATCATCCAAGTAATGTTGCAACGTCGCGGCGCGTCGCATCGCCCGTCGAACCACCCCCGCCCGGCGTTGCCATTGGTACAAAAACCATAGAGACTTGGTTTGATTGTGACACCGAAGTTTTATTCATAGAGTTTCCATTAAGGAGCTTCTTTACATTTTAATTCGCACTATTTTAAAGATCACCGTACATTTAACACATTTAACTAATTATTTGTGTACGAATAATTTGAGTCCGCAATGTCCGTTTAATTTTGTACCGTGAGTTATTATTCTATCTTCATCTAACAAAAGTAATCCATGGAAATTTAATTGGAGTACTTCTCAGAGCAATTCATGTATTTTTCATCGAGGCATCGACGTATTAAATTCCCCGATAGACGTCAAAAAATATGTCCACACCGCGACGCTAACCGGATAGATACGAGTAGATAAATATTGAGCGTTAGTATAGAATGGCCGCCGCAATAAAACTGAGAGACATTTTGCAACGGCAAACGGCATGCAACGTTTAACATAAAAAAATCAAAATGAATACAAAAATTTGACGGAGTCCAATGCTTCTATGTTAACCAATATACAAAAAAACTAACCTCAAAAGCCACGCTGCGTAAATGTTTTTGCTGGTAATTTGCAGAAATCCGTTCGATTTTTATAGTTCTTCATTTTTAGAATGTACCTATTTTGTCTATCATATTTATTTATAAAGTATAATTTTGTTTGCTCTAGAGAGTTAAATATGTTCTTCTATGGGCGGGACTGCTTTCAATCATAATAATAATAAGCCAAGTAGTAGAACTATGTTCGAAGATTGGTATACCTAATATAAAAATCATAGTGCAATTTGAAAATTTAATTTTCTAAGTATACTCCAGGTTAATTAGAGGTAAAGCAACAAAATTTCCCATTCTACATTAAATAAGTAATGTAAATTTCCTAAAAATGCTTTACAAAACACAATTTTTTTACTTAAAACTGAACTTAACACATGTTTGCGCTAGGCCATCGATTTGTGCGTTGGTGTTATGCGTGACCTAAAGAATTTCTGATCTCATTTGACCGTCATTTCTCCTTTATTTACTCCTTTGCTCTCTGCTGCCCTGGCTGCTGCTAAGTCAATTCCCCGCGGAGACGACGCGACACTCCCGAATTGAATACGTCATATAACTGCCTTCAATTAATAAATGATTTTAATTAGTGAAATCAGGGGGAGAGGGTATGAATATTAAATGTGTTATTCGAGTTTATGGAGTCGAATTCACTCTCAGCTAGGGTTTATTGTTACACTAGCTAAAGTACCGAGCACTAACACTGAGTTTTTAGAAATTAGACTACCGTGCCATTGGTCAAAATAAATTTGCTGAACTGTCTGTGAGTTACGGTTGTGTAATTAGATGGATTCGTTCATATCTGGATAAGGTTTAATTTTAAAACTCGTTTTCTCAAAAATGATTTTACTTCTAATTCTGTTTAGACGTCTGTGAAAAATAGGTTTTACAATTTACAGAGACTGTTAAAAAAAACTTTTTTTAAATCTAAGGTTAAAGATAAAAATTGGTTGTGTGAATTAAGTATTAATTATAATTTTTATCCTTTCTCTTAAGTGATAATTTGGCGTATGCTTGAGAAATGACATATTAGAATAATGGATTTTTTAGAAACTACATGACTACGTACCTTATAAATCGTATTTTTGAAAACGACATCTTACCACTAAACCACTTTAGAAGGCTAATCTAAGGAGGTAAAATGTATTTTGGGAGTAAGGCATTTAAACCGCAAAAAAGGTTCATTCTAAATGGACTGCGACCTACTTCCTTTAGCCAGGATCTGTATTTTACAGCAGCTATAAGACCATTTTAAAAAGTGAGAGATTATTTTTATTTTAATTGTGAGGTACATTATTTTTTTTAAGGCTTCTCTAACGTGTTTTACACAAGTACACAATTGTTAAACAATAATGATTTATTACTACTTTAAACGTACTTTAAACGGTTGTTTATCAGCTATGCAAATTTTAAAACACTTTATTAGTAAGGGGTAGTGATAATTAACTTGATTTATTTAATTTATGTATATTAGAGTGTAACAGTTTCACCCTCGCTGCATCTTCAGATAGGTAAATTTTTTATTGAAGACTTTTACATGCATACATTGTTATAGGTAAGTTGTCCAGGAGTACGATAGTATGTGTATAGGATATAACATAATAAACCGAGCTCAGGGAGAAAAAGTATTTTTGATTTATTAAAATCCTTTTATAAACGGGAAAGCATGTCGTGTCCTAATAAACTTTCAGTACATTCATGATATATATGAACACGTGTTCATGCATCTGCATTTGTCCTGATTGTAGACAATGACGAAACACGTTTTCCGACATCAACTTAATACATTCGTTTTTTACTGAGAGTTTATTAAGAAACCTGTCAATTCATTCGTTAAAGGCCTGCAGTCCTGTTTTAACCGGAATACGAATAATATGAAGAAATTTTCAATAAATTAGCAATACTTTACTTCGGTAAGTTTTTTCTGTGTATGAACGATATATGCAGGTACAATACAAGATATCATAGTTTCTGTTGTTCAAAGGAGTTCAATAATTGTATATAATAACAAGAGTACAAAATAGGTACTAAGTAAGTAGTTCAGGGTATCAAGCACGGTCCATCGATAAAGGTTTTATCGATAATGTCGGTAACATGCCATCGTTCTCGAGTAGGACTGCGAATCGACAACGAACAAACAACAGTTCACCACGACTAAGTGATTATAATTTATTAGACCTGAACTGTTATTTGTACGTTAACAATCTGCAGTCGTGCTTGGGAACGATGACAAGTTATCGACTTTATCGATAAATCCTTTATCGATTGACCGTGCTAGATATCTAGAGCAATGTGTAGTAACTTAGTTGAAATTTATAAAAATAAACATTGGCAGCTTGTGTTTTACAGAACACCATTTTAAAGTAGTGTTAGTATAATAGTGATTTATTTTAGAGGTATTATGCCGTGTTGTGATACCTCCTTCTTTAGCCTACGTTTTGGACAACATTACAGTGTCCATCATCAGGGCAAAGATCGATCATGATGGTCTCTGTAATGATGTCCGATACTTTACCCAAAGAAGGAGGTAGCGCAACACGGCATAATACCCCAAAAATAAATAAAAATAATACTCTTGGCCGTGAAAATTTTAAATTATATCTATTGTTAGTATGTTTGCATTTTTATTAACGTAAAATTCAAAGATGTCTTTTTCGGAGCGAAATCGATCGAAACTAAATTATTAAGTCGAACTGTAGTACCTACTGTAGATGATTTTAATCAACATATTATTTTAATTCACCACGAATTATTATCATAACATTTTATTCGTATTAAGGTATTAAACTTCAAACCTCATTGAGATAATATCTCAACATTGAAAAACATTTCACAATACTCTCAATGAAATACGAAAAAAGAACAAGACACCAAAATGAAAAGATATGTAACTGTCGCAACTGGGACTCTATTATTCTTCGTAATAGAAGTTTAAATTTGGTGAAACTTCAAGTGAATTTTCTAGAATACTAGATAGGAACTTCTTCCATTGGTTTCTGTCGCTAAGCGTTTTCCGGTCCAGTTCAGTGTAAGGGAGAATGCACCGCTCGTGCTGAGTTCGCGGCTCGTGCTAAGCTCGCTGCTCGGTGCTCGCTCAGCGGCCAGCCCGGGGCTATGGTGGCTATGCGAAGAGACTGTTATCCGCGATGCCTTAGGGGAAACGAGATAAGCACGGATAATCCATTAAATGTTTGTGAAGAATGTTGCTCCATACATTTTATTTGTGTCACACGCAGGCCCATGTTTCTCATTTGTAAGTGACGCATTTGAGGGCTCAAGCAAATTCCCTTTTAAGTGTACGAACTCGCATTTGCAGAGAATATTATTTGTCATTTTGTTTTGCTAACTTTCGTTTCTGCAAATTTAAGCAGATATTTTATGAAAAGGATTTTGACAAAAAGATTAAAGGATAATAAATGAATACCTATGTTTTGGGTAGGTAACTAGCCATTACTCATCCAATTGACCATAACCTAGAACCTAACACACCCTAAAACGCTTTCATCTTTCTGCGTCAAGATGAGAGATTGGAGTATTTTATACAATTCGTGAAATTATTCCGGAAAGCATGTTAAATGAAAAAACACACTTTCTAATACACTACGTTTTTTTATTGAATTAATAACTGACGACCAACTAAGTTTCGTTTGTATCAAGCTTCTTCAGGGCTAAATATATTTTAACAGAATCTTTTCGACAACAGAACTTCGAAAACATTGTTTTCATTTCTGTAATTAATGTACCTCATTATTTTTAGTTTGAAATTTTGAATGAAACTTGATAAAAATAGGGCAGCATTAAATTTATTACTTTATTTTGAAAGCATTTTTTACCTTAATAAACTACATTCCTCGGAAAATAGAGGTAGAAAATGGAAAATATGACCTCCAGAGAAAATTGGCCTCATAAGAGAGAGGCAGTACCAGGGATCATGCTGCGGCCAAGTTACAGAACACTTCAAGCTGCTTTTCCCACATGTAAATTTATATGTTGAGACAACAAACTAGGGTTTGTAGGAAGGAGAACCCGAAAAACGGGCCTAACTGAAAGGGTTCATGAAATATCCCCTTTACCTGCGTGCCGGACTGAAATCGAACTTAAGGTTTTTTGAAGTCGTAAGTTTTCCTGTTTTAACGGATTACAAAAAAGTTTGTAATGAAAGAAGTTGGTAATCTGCGGGCCCGTACACTGGGCAAATAATGTGGGGCTGATTGCGAGAGTTATGGCTCGTCGGTTAGGATTGTTAGAAGTAACTCTCCCATGTTCAACAGCTGTTCCTCTGCACGCGATTCCCCAAACCCTACCACTATATGCGTAGTAAATAGAACGTTGCCACTCTTGCCACTTCAGAACTGGGAACCGGCTAAGGACTTGGCTACATCGATCTGCGATGCTGTGAAGAAAAACTTCAGTAATTCCAATTCCTAGGATTTCGTTAAGATTGGACTGTATTAAATTGGATTATTTGAGTAACGTACGTACTAATATTCAATTTTTTACATTTGTTTTTGTGGTTATTTTGTAGTAGGTTCGGCACTGTTTGTTTAAAAAATATACTGTTATTGAAATCAAACACGGTATTTATTATTTATGTTTTACCTGAACTTTGACTGTGACTGATGATAATCCATATAAAACGTCAGATCCCTTGATAGGTAGGTACACGGTGCAGCAAAAGAGATAGTGCAGTTTTGAAGGTCTACTCGTATTAAAAAAAAGGCGCAACTTATAGATATAGGTTTTTATTTTATTTGATACATCATGCCATTTTATGCATCAAGTCCTGAAGATTACATTAGAAAAATTATGCCCCTCAGTAGCGATACATTGATGTAGGCGATTTCTAAGTTTTCCGCCTATTTTGTCACATCTCGACGGGTATAGCGGCGATTTCCTAACGAATTCGATCCTTGAGTTTCAATTCCAAAGTGTGAGGCCGGCGTTTAAAAACATTTTCTTTCAGGTAGCCCCACAGGAAGAAGTTGCAAATTGCAACCGGAATGCCTGCTGGGTTGCAACGATAGAACGGCAATTTTTAAGAAACTTTCGGACGGCGAAACCCCGCACCAAACCTGTAATGACTGAAAACGGCACGACCCTCCTGATACAATGAGACCATTTTCCTACCCCCACAACATGGGATGTACCGGCCTTTCAATGCACTGTCTGTTTTGCTGCATCGTGTACTTAAGTATCTACTAAGGAAGGAAGAGCTTCAAGTTTGTTTTCATTTTAAAAAATACCTAAAATCGTATTCTACACATTGTCAATCCACAATTGCTGACACGAGTTAACATAAAATTACCTACCAGACTTGAATAGTGTTATAAAAGATATTTAAATATGGTTTTTATTTTTCATAAAAATAAAACCTTTGAGCACAAAGCTTCGTAAGAACACATTTTAATGCTTGTTATTCAAAAGGACTACTCAAAACAAGCATTATGTAAAATACGAATCTAATAATAATTAAAAAATAAAATTTTCTTTTAACAAAAAAACAAAACTGTTTTTGTAAATAATTTCCTACAGTATGTTTCTTTTGCTTTTTTTCCAACCGGCTTTAATATATTCACATTTATTAACTTTCTTCTCATAAATTTTCTTTAAACAAGTTAATTTATTCGCTGCCTACTCTTGCATAAACGCTTTTACGATTTGCATGGTTCCTCGGCCCGCCACCCAAACACACCTTGTCTCATTTACTTGAAATGAATTATACCGAGAAATTTCTGATTGCTTTTTAAAATAATAATTTAAAAACCCTAATCAATTTGATTTTAAGTCCGTTTTTATTTTCTAGTAAATAAACGGAAACTGTGATATATTTTAAAATTAAATGTAATTCAAATATTGTGAGTACGATGTTACACTATATGATGTTTTATCTTATCTGCTTGACCGTGCGGGTGAAATGGTGGAATACATAATTTATGATACCCTAGTGTAAACAAACTCGAATTTGGTGTAAAAAAGTTAGTGTTTGTTATTTGTTTTCACTGCTATCCTCCACGGCATCAGATATTTTAACAAAATGCGCGTAATCTCTAACTCGTATAAAATTTATTTTTTATAATACCTAACTATATCAGTTCTAACTGCGGGCATCCGGGACTACAACATATCGATTTATTTGTGGTTTTTCAAGTCTTAAGGAAATAGAGGGAAATGGGAAGGTTAGAAAATAGTTACAAAATTTTCAGGGTTGGTCATCACCACGACTACAGATATTTTTAATGTATTCGTTTTTATTTCATTTGCACATACATTTTTTAACATAAGTAGGTAGGTACACTCTTTTAGGTAGATAATATACTTAACCAAAGAGGTTTATCTTACATTTTTGTACATAATTGTACATGTAGACATTTTCAACCTTAACTTAATATCATATAAAATTCAGCTTAATAAATTAAAATACTTTTATTTTATTCGATTTTTTTGTTGTGAAAAGTACATTATTATCACCTGTAGTGAATAGTATAGCTGTGCGAAAAGTTGAATTTTTTCTTTTTGTTTTTAATTTTATGTATTTCTTTATTATGTTTATTTTTTGCCATTTAATATGTTGTGTAGGTAAAAAATACTAAATCTACATTTAATTTAATGGAACTTAATTGGTCTAGAACATATGAATGTTTATTGTTATAATTTTTTACTGTACGACTGTTTGCTTCCTAAATAAAAAGAAATAAAAAAAATAAAATAATATCACAGGTGTATTTATTTACGTATTTTTATTTTTTAATTTGGTAAAAAAAAATTAACATTTTTTCTACAAATTATTTGTTTTTCATCTCACGCCACTATGTGTTCAATTATATTTTATCTTGATTTTAAATATTTTGTTTCTAAATATTATGGGTATTGAATTACATAACTGATTTTCAACTGTGATGATACGGACATGATCCTAGTACTCGTATGGTAGTCGAGAGAATTCAAATAAAATGTAACATGAAAAATTTCAATAAGTAGAAGCTTAAAAATTATATAGTGAAAAATAAATTATACAGCTCTACTTCGAGACTACTAGAGAGTTGGTCTGTCATCTGTATACCTTAGGATGGGTTGTTTCACAGAATTTGAACAATTCATCAAATTTCAACGTTAATATAGCTCAATATAGCACAAAAAGGAGTATTAAAGACTATACGGAAAGTTCCGCTTAGAACTCCGACAGAAGAAATATTCAAAAACTTCAATGTTTACAATGTACAGAAACTATATTCAAAAAATATTTTATTTAAACTGAAAAAAAACATATCCGAATACTCCACTGCCCAACATAAATACACAACCAGGGCAAAAAGCGAAAATATCCTGATTACTCCCAGTTTGAACACATCCTTTGGACAGAGAAATAATAAATTCCATGCTATAAAATTGTTCAATGCTCTACCAAATGAAACCAAAAAAATAAACGAAATGAGTATATTTAAAACAAAAGTCAAAACATGGCTTAGAGATCAAAGTAATAATCAACTTACAAACATTATGAAGACAATGTAAAGACAATTCAAAACTAAATACAAAAATTTAAGAAAAACTACAGGCCGCCTCAGAACAGGAAACCCTAGTGAGGAGGACTGTGAAAAAAATATACTTATATTATACTTTAAACCTACATAATGTACAAATTTTGCTATTGATATTAATAAAAAAAAAAAATAAATAAATAAATGTCCTATTCAATTTTTGTTATTATAAAATTACATGCCAGTTACTTGAAAGAAATGGAAAAATAACAGAACTTGAAAATAACTTTCACAGAACTTTAATATTAACTTTGAAATTTGAAGAATTATTCAATTTCTACGAAACAACCCGTCCTTTTTCAAATTCTTTTATTATATCATTATAGGTTAGTTGCTTGACAGAACTGAAATACTCGTAATAACAGATCTTGAAAAAATCTTTCACCGATTGTTCAAATTCTCTGAAACAACCCGTCATTATAAATAGTACAAATATAATATACCTATTGTGAAAACCCACATAAGAAAAATAAATAAATTTTGTATCTGTTCATTCCCAGATTTACCAGCGTCCTATGGGTCCTGAGTCCAAGGACAAAACCAATTGGAGTTAATCAAACGTTAAATTATAAATTACTTCCATTTTACTGTATCATATAAACTAGACCTATTTAGGTAAGTAATTATGAAATACCCTTTAGATTATCAATAATTATACGGCCGACGGAATATCTAAATAGGATAAAGACCTCACACGGGTCTGGAACTTGTTATTTATTTATTTATTTATTTATTTATTGTTGTTATACGCCCATAGGGGCTTTTACATAGATTATAAATAAGTTTTACATAAGTTATCGAGTTAGAATTTATACTAAGAGTTATAAAAGTGAAGAATTTTAAAAAAATATACAAGTAGTTTTTGAAGAATATGGCGTAAAGAAACATTTTAAACAACATAATATTTAACAATAACAAAGAACAAAATATAATATAAAACATTACAATAACATATCTAATCGTTAAATCTATTACAATAATTTGTATGATTCCACAAAGTGTTGGTTTAATTTGAATTTAAGATTATAAAGGGAATCATGGAATATATCTATAATACCACCAAACTTGTTGCCCAAATCATGCATCCTATTGGTAAGTGAGTTTGACTGATAGTTGGTTTTATATGTGTCGCAAAAGAATGTTGTATTTTGTCTAGTATTTCTTGTCGGTACATAGAGTTTAATAGCAGCAACGATGGCAGGGCTGTCAATAAGGTTGTTCATGACTCTGTATAATAAAATTAGGTCTGAAATGGTTCTTCTGTCAGACAGCGTAATTAAATTAAGTCCATTCATCAAATTTACATAATTAATGTTTTCTATTGGAATTTTAAGCTTGAAATTTAAGTACCTAAGAAATTTGTGTTGAACCCGTTCTAATTTGTTAGAGTGTACTTTATAGAAAGGAGTATATTTCGATTCACTCTAATTTAAAAAGGTCAAGTGTCATGTTTTAAGCCTTTACTTCTTTGATCCTGGCGGATGAGACGACCTCCTATTTGTATCTTTCTTTGATCCTTGTAAATAACATCGCATTAAGCCTCCCACGGTGAGGCCACATATTTATATAGACGATCAATATCTACATTATGCGATGATTAAATTCTTGGGAAAGGCTTGAATTGGAGTGGGTAGTGATATAACTTACAGATCCGTAGGTACGGACACCCCGGGCAGGTAACCTAATTAACACTAATTCAATAATAATTTTCTAATTTATAATTAGATTGTTCACCTAAACAATAATCATAAATTTTTCGTCATATTTTAAAGAGAATCTTTAGAAACTTACAGTACTAGTAGATTGGAGGAAATAATGCAAGGCTGATGTAAGCGTAATGGTCAAGAGCAGGTTAACGAAGAAACGAGTGTAAGGAGTATACATGATAATAAAGCGAATGGTAAAATAAGTCTGGGACACCCGAGGAAGGCGTAGCACGATCAAGTGAATCAAATACTTGAGACGGGTCATATCAAGAATCAAAACAACAGAATAGTATGTATGAGACGATATGTATGAATGTGAATGAAGCAAGGAGTGTGTGTGCCGAGACAGAGTTTTGAAGTGGTTCTTCTCTACCTATCCAGTGTTAGTTAATTTCATCAAAATTCCACCTTGATACTCGTACCACAGATGGAGAAAACTTACTTATACAAAATATTCTTATCCCTGGTACTGCCTCCCTCTTATGTTAAAGGGTAATTTTCTCCCACAGTCTTATTTTCTATTTTCTTCCTATATTTTCAGAGGAATGTAGTTTATATATTGCTAAATTATTGAAAATCTCTCCAAATTATTCATATTCCTATTGAAAACGGAACTGCAGCCCTTATCGAATAAATTTATAGATTTATTAATAAAATATCAGTAAAACACGAATGTGTTTTAGGGACGTTGGAACACGGGTTCGTAAAAAATACTAATAAAAGGATAAGCGCAACTTATCTTATGTTCAACGTGTGAATACGTGTTCCGATATATTATGAAAGTACCGATAGTTTATTGAAAAATGACATGCTTTCACCTTTTTAACTGGATTTTAATAAATAAGCAGAAGGTATTCATTTTTCCCCGTGGCTCTTAAGCATTGGCGACTAGTGGGAAATGCTTCCAACCAACCTAGTTTCTCAGTAGGAATAAAAATTGGTTTATTGTTTACAGATTAGTCTGAAAATGATACTAAAATTCAGACATATTGGGAGAGGGGAGCGATTGAGAATAAATGACGCGCAAATGAATGGAAGAAGTAGTTAGGGACATGGAACGTCAAGAGTAGCTACAGCAGAAGAGTAATGTATGGATGCAAATGAAGCAAGTAGTATGTGCCAAGACGGTTATGTGACGTGACGACGTTTTTTACTACCCCTTACCCCGTGGGGAAATGGTTGGTTAATGAATTATTTCTATAAATAAACAATCGTATTTTGGTTGGTTAAAGTAACCCCTTCAAATTCACTCAAGTTCTTCAAGTTACTTTAACTTACTTCTAAGCACACATTCCCGAGTTCATGTACCGAACGAAAGATTTAGCTGATAGGGATATCAACTACTTTATATCGGAACAAAATTTGGCAATCTTTTCATGTCATTGACAAACATTATCTCTTCTTTGTATGTATCGTGCAGTATCATGATATTCGAAGCTTGGAAAAATCTCAAGAATATATTGAGAACTCATATTATCTTGTTTGTTTTTCCTGACTTAGAAAATGCTGGACGTCAAGCGTGTTTTTAGTACTCAATTCTCACTGTCCCCTGATAAGCATATTTTATTTCTGATACTTACTCGAGTCGTAAATCCATTGTTTTGTTTTTAAAGAACCAAATTAAAACAGGCACAATCTTCAGTTGTTCTCCTAAAAAAGTTGTTTAATGCGCTCCGAGGAAATAAAACGTTCCCATTATAAAGTCATCATTCAACCCTTGTAGAATTTGAGGAGTGCGAACTCGTTTCAAGAATATTTCCAACCCCACTTTGGACTGACAGAGTAATAAAAACAACGTTATATTTGTTAACAAAAAAACTTTACAACCATATTTCTTTGAAATTTATGTTATATATTGACGATCTCGTAGAATAGCAGTAATGTATATATATTTACGCTCATTTCAGAGTGAAAGACATTTGCAGTATCACCCTTGTTAGAGATTACTTTTCGAAATTGAATCCTTACTTACAATGGCTTTGAGTCATAAATAGCCATGAAGTAATAGAAACCACCTTCTTTCCCTAATACCCCCCTTCAAACCCACACAATTCTCAAAATGGGTAACCATAGTTCTTGTCGCTTCGGGCAGTTAAGACTATTGTGCTTTCACTGAACTAATACAAATAAGGCTTGTTTACAATTTCTAGGAAGCAGATTGTAGCCGGTTTGTTTATCCCACTAAAGGCACGCGAACTATGAACTCTGTCGCCATAAAATTGGAACAGGTTTGGCTGTCTGGAATTTCTAGATAAACTTTTTTCAGCTTGAAACATATTTTCTATCCTGAGTCATAGAGCTCTGAAATATTCATTTAACAAATTATTAATCGAAACATCGTTAAAAATGTACAGAGGCGTCGGTCTGTAAGAGTAAATATGTTTTTAAAAATATGTATGTTCACGTTAAGATCTCCAACGACCTCGTTTATTTCCTCATACGATACATTTTCCCAGGCTGAAACAATCGCTTTGTTATAACGAACAGAATGAGGTGGATGTTCACTATAAAGGTTAGCAACTAGAAGCTAGAATCAACCCCCGCTTAAGCAGATGATCCCTGACCGATTTGAGTATTGCTCTCGGTGATCTCCGGAAATGGGATTTATTTAGCTGTATATTTTGTCTGCGGTTCCATCGTTATCACTATTGATATAGCCTCCGCAGCGTCGGCCGATCTGGGTCAGCGTCAGGCCCGGACTGGCTATCGGAGAATTAACCCGATCGATTCATCGATATCAAACTCAATATTGACACGAATGATTAATCATTAGGTTGTTGGTCGAACTGGATAATCCGTGGCTCGTGTTGACGCTCATAAGACGAAATCACAACAATCTCTCTTAACATACAAATTTATTCTAATTTGATATTCGCTTATGAAATGTGAAAACCTTATTTTATGTATTACACAAGTATACATTAAATAATATGTATGTACCACCAGATCAAATTTTAAATCTTAAAATAATAAGACCGTTCGATTCACATTGTTATTGGCGTTAAATACAAGTAACTTTAAAAAAACTTTAATTTTAAGGCGATGCACTACGTCGTGTAATATTTTAAATCGAGCCGCTATCAATAACAGCCCTTACGTAGATGGCGATAAGGTTTTAATTCCCGCTTAACACCATCCGCCTGTTTTGATTTATGCAAGAAAAAAACATGGCCAAATGTGCCTTTTATTTTATTTTGTGGATGTTCAGGGATAAATTTTTAATTTTTTACCAATCATTTTAAAAATAACTTAATTTTCCACATTTTACAATAAAATCACTGCCGAAAATGGTATCGTAATTAGGAGATTTTGAACTTTAAAGGAGTTTTCATAGGCCTTATACATAATTTTTTTCTGGGCTAATAAAATAACTTATCTAAAAAATACGTGATTATTTCAAAGGCCAAGATGTATTCTACTCGCAGTATTTAATTAAAGCATCTGAAACATTTCTAGGCGACCAAATTTTCAAACCAAAAATACATGATTTTGAATTACTACGTAGTGCATCGCCTTAACTTTAACCTTAATTTTGAATAGGGTGATGTTGATAAGTTATATAATATGATAAGCCAATTAGATTGGCAAGATCTTTATAATTATTGAACTATAAATGAGGCGGTACACCATTTTTATGCTAGTATTTATAATATTTTTGATGCCTGTTTTCCCAGAAAACCTCCCAGTAGAGGTGGTCGTCGATATCCGAAATGGTTCTGTCGAGATACCATCGCAAGCATTATGGTGAAACATGCTCTCCATAAGAAGTGGAAGGCTTCTGGCTGTCGATGTGACTATGATCTGTTCAGTGCGCATAGAGCCGTGGTCAGGCGCAACATTCGCACTGCTTTCCAATCATATATAAATTCCATTGAACACGATATCAAACATGATCCAAAGATGTTCTAGGACTACGTCAAATCGCTACGTAAAGATGGTGGTATTCAAGATACCATGATGCATCGTGATCGGGAAGTTAGAGGAGTGGATGTAGCTAACGCATTTGCAACACACTTCAAATCCGTGCATAGTAATGAGTCTCCAATTCTAAATATTAATACTGCTGCAAAGTCGAATGTAAAGGGAGCCCAAAATATCGATATTGGTCAAATTGATGAATCGGATATAGAATCTTCCATTCGGAAACTGAAAAATACACAATCACTTGGTCCAGATTTTCTTCCGGTATTCTTCTTAAAAGGTTGTGCCGAGTTTTTAAAACTGCCACTAAGCTTCTTATTTAACCTTTCCCTAGAAACTGGTGTATTTCCTGATTTGTGGAATATATCAAAAATTTGTCCGATTTATAAAAGCGGCATAAAGATTTCTGTGGAAAATTGCAGACCGGTAGCAATACTATCTGCACCGGCTAAATTGTTCGTATGGATTCTTCATAAATTCACACTACCACAAGTTGAACCGTTTCTAATTTCTGAACAGCATGGATTTAGAAAAGGTCGATCGACAGAAACCAACCTATTGGTGTTTACAGATTTCGTATCTAAATCATTAGACAAAGGCCATCAAGTAGATTGTTCATACAATGATTTTTCAAAAGCCTTCGATACTGTAAATCACGACGTTTTACTCAATAAACTGGCTACAATAGGATCCTCCATAAGACTACTTACTTTTTTTGCTACCTATCTTGCAGACAGGAAACAGTTTGTGTCTCATGGACTATTCAAATCTAAACATTTCTTTGTACGATCGGGGGTACCCCAAGGCAGTAATTTAGGCCCACTCCTCTTTTCCATATTTATAAACGATATTTCAGAAGTAATTCTGCATTCTAGATTTCTTCTCTTTGCTGATGACTTAAAACCTTTCTTAGAAATACTAATCAACTCCAGTCAGACATTAATAGAATTGTTGAATGGAGTAAAATAAATCGGATTGAGTTTAATGTTTCTAAATGTTTAATTTTGTCATTCACTAGGGCGAGTCATACCTGGTATAACCGGTATACAATGGACGCCCGAAGTTTAAAACGTGTCTCGACGATGAAGGATCTTGGAATCATGTTTGATAGTAGACTGACATTTCATGCTCATATTGAGGCGGCATGTAGCACTTCACTTAGAATTCTGGGCTTTGTTCTACGCACTGCAAGGAATTTTAGAGATAACCGGGTGCTTATAGTTTTATTTAATTCCTTAGTAAGGAGTAGACTTGAAAGTGGATCGGTGATTTGGAGTCCACACCAGGTAAATTATTCTCTCATGTTGGAGAGAGTTCAGAAGAAATTCTTGAGATTTCTCTACATGAAGGAGTATGGATACTACCCGTGGCTCTATCCCACTAACTTTCTTTTGGGTATGCTCGGAATGAACTATCTACGGGTCAGGAGAGATGTGCGCATTGCTACACATTTCTTTAGACTGATTCGTGGATGGTTTGAAAACTCGGTCATCATGGAGAGCATTCATTTCTATGTTCCCGATGGTTATTTACGTCACCGACAACAAAGACTATTTTATCTCCCGGCCTGCAGAACTAACTTGCCAATGGTCATGCCTGTGGGGAGAGCAATCTTGCTGTTGAACAGAATCAATTCGGATATCGACATGTTTTGCATCAATGAAGCTTCCTTTAAAAGGCAAGCTCTATTATCACTGATATAGTTGATATACACACTGTAAATATTAATCTTAGAATTCTTATTATAAAAATATTTTAAAAACGCATTGAAATTAACAATTTTGTAATGTTTTTGAAATTAACAAACAAATTGAATTGAATTGAACTTTAAATTTTGATTAAAATTGAAATTAAGAAGCTCGACACTCTCAGAATGGACTAAACATACATGTTCAAATAAATAATCACAACGCCTACTTATCTAACTAAGTGAAAAGATTTTTGGCTCAAGTTCGATGTTCCTTGGTTCGTATAGACACAATTTATTTATTTTATGTTATTAAATACTTAAAAAACAAACAAAAAAATTAAGAGAAAAACTTCAACGACTGTACCACATGGTCTGGACAGGCCATCGCATATATGTTATCAAGTTGAGGTCAAATTTCCAGATGCTGATCGTGAAGCGAATGGAGGTGCTGGAGTTGTGTTGGAGTAGTGTTTGTCGCGTTATTTATTTATTTATATATAATTTGTACATTTATTTATAACAATTACAGGTAATATAGCCTAAGACGTTATAATTGTACCATTTATGCAGTGTATATGCAATGCAAAAAATCTCGCAAATGCGCTATGGGACACAAAAAATAAATCTATTTTTTTATCTACTGCATTCAAAAAGCACGTAGCTCTCCCCACAGGTGAGTTCATAAATAAATTAGTGCGGCTAATTACACATATACAACATATCTGTACCTCAGAAGTCAAAGGACGGTTGTCACATTTTTTAAATTGTTCAGAAGAGAGCAAATCGTATTTTTTTTTACTTTGAACATTGTAGGGATACCAGGACTTTTGTGTTGACCTAACTTAGTTTAACATTGTCTTAGGACAACAGTCTTTATTCCTCTGTATAGAAACTGACAAAACTAAAAAGGTCTCATACATAACTCATTTTCACAATAAACTGGACAACCGACCTTCGACTTCTGAGGTACAGATATGTACAATATATTGCCACTTTCATACACACTATTTGTGAACCTGCCTATATCTAAAACTAGTTTGTAGCGCACACGTCTTATATGGCCTGACAAGGCCATATTGCCCATCCAAATGGTTAAAAATACATTGCCCATCGGAGGGTTAAAACCAAAGCTTGGCGAGGAAGGTGAAATAACGTAAGGTACGCGTATCATTAGATGCAGTCATGCGCCTCAAGTTTCTGTAAACGTACTACTTAACGAGTAATTTGATACGTCGTTTGTGTATCATATGAACCGCATCTTGAATTGGTTCATTATTATTCGACAAGAAAATATACGTTTTAAGAGTAACCCTTGTGCCCAAACGATATGTTTATAATTAAAATTATAATACAATTTTCATCTTCATCTCTTTACTTAAACTTTTCCCCATTTCCCGTTATACGCTTGTACGATTGTACGATTGTATGCTTTAGCCGTTCATTGGAAGTGATATCATTTTAAAAACCCATATGTGGCAAAAATTGTGAGGCCATTATGACGCCGTTAGATTTGTGAAAAAGAACATAAACTTTAAATTCAGTAAATTTAAATGATTAACCTAAAATGCTTAAGTGAAAATATGAATCCAAAAATAAAAAAAAGTCCACTTCCGAGTGTCTTTCATCGACTAAGTGTATCATCTTTCGGGTGTTTTCTGCACTTAGAGATTTTCTTTCCGAAGATTATTTTAAAATCTCACATCGAACATTCCTTTGAAGGTGTCCGAAAATACAGATTTACGCCGCACGATCGAATTAATTACCTCCCGTGTGCATTTGCCTAGCTCATTATCTAAGTATTCACATATTAATTCTCGTTGATCACGTAGAATTACCATTTTTGTGTTTACGTGCTCTTATTTAAAAAGCAGAAAACTAGTCACTTTTGAAGTTGTTCAGGCATCGCAGCGATGTTTAACTGATAACAAATACTAATGAACTTTGGGCGCCATACTGCCTGACTCCTTTTTTTTCAATAAGAAAAAAAATACACAGTGCGAAAATCTGGCAAAGCTGACAACTTAAGTACTTACAGGTTAAAACTTTAAATAGTTTGGGAGCTAAAAATTTAAAGCTTTTCTAAAAATTTGGTTTAATAATTTAAATGTTCTGGCAACTGTTCTTAATAATGCAGAACTTCGGGGCAAAATTTGTATAATGTCAATAATGAAATAAAGACGAAGCCCGCCCCTGTCACACATTCTTCCGTGCGGTGCCCCCAGGCCGCTCGAGTTTATGAGATGTCGGCCCGCCATATTGGAATTCCTCTTATCGAACGCATTATTATTTCAAGACGTCTATATTTCCTCTGAATACTGCTGTTAGTACTTTCCTCCGGCTGTATATTCTCTCCGCCATCGACCCGGATTCTCCACAGCCAGTCGTGTCGGCGGCTTTGCAAGAAGACACTGCTGATTCGCTTTCATTGTGTTTTATTATGTTGAGCGATTGGATAAAAAGTTTAAAAACTTGGAAATTATTGTGGGATGTTACAGAAAAATTTCCCCTTGGAGACACGTCATTGACGTTTGTATTGGCGGGGGGGAAGTAAAATGTTAAAATCAATTGTTTGCACAGATAAATGGTTTTCTGCCGCCTCAGCTTTAACATCAGTTTCTTAAAGTAACGAACGGCTGACCTGTTTTTCAAATCAATAGATTTTTTGTATTTACATAAAACACTATTGACGCCAGCGACTTCAAAGTTAAGAATGTTTTACCCACCTATACTAGATATGATTTTTTAAATTTTTTTAGATTAGTTCTGATTTTTAATTTCCATCGGTTTTACAAAAAAAAGGGAAAGTCTTAATATTTTTTACGTGCATGTTTAATACACAGTTTAAATAGTATTGACGATCGTTATTATTGCTTTTACAGTGTTTTTCTATAATTAAACTGGAAATGTGAAATCATCCGTAAATAAACAATACGTACCTTAACTAAAACCTCTTTTTTCAGAATTGGTTTATCAAAATATATTAAAAAAAAACCTGTCAAACTAAAGTCTTTTGTTGTGTTCATTTTATTATTCTTAACAGTTTTTCACTAAATTTCAACCTATCCCAGCCCGCCATATCTGTAAATAGCATATTTAATTTATTTCATACATTTAAATAAATATTGCTTGACTTGATGTGATTCAGAAAAATACTGGCGCTGTAAGAATTAACTAACTATTATAATGCCCATCCTGTAGCGGAAGTATACTTATAAGTAACTATAAAATACGTCAAAACTTTATAATGAATATTCAATTTTATTAGAATAACTTTTTGAAGGATAAAGTCATGAAAGTAATATTAATCACTGAAGAAGATAAACATACAAATGAAGAAAATAAACATACAACATACAAGACACTGAAAATATAAAAATTAATCACTGAAGAAGATAAACATACAAATCAAGAAGATAAACATACAACATACAAGACACTGAAAATATAAAAATAGATGGTCGCAACTGGAAACTGTTGATTTAGGTGTTGTCCCAGTAAGACAGATGTCTTGGGTTCGATTCCCAGACGCCTTTAGCTTTTTTTTTATTTTCTTTGTCTTGTTCTCTTTCAGGTCAATACTTCGATATCAATAATTTTATCGATTGATTCTCGATTTATTTTTGCTAACACGACTATTTCGAATGATAATATTAAAATCCGCCAAAATTTGGTGACAAACTGGTGAATTATTATTACGTAACTGCAAATAAAAAGCCAGGGATTATCTATGGAATCATTGATCAGGGCGATTATACTTTGGCAGACAAAAGATACCGGGAAGAGAGAGAGAGAAAGAGTGGTTGAGAGGGCGTCATAAACCAATCATATTGACTCGTTTGTCGGCGTTTCTAAGGGGTTTTCGCTTACTTGTAAGTCGCCGTCACAAACGAACCTTCTACTTTGGAGAGCCAAAAGAAGTAATTCTCACACTAAAATAATATGACATAAACTCAATACTTACACGCCTAACATGATACTTTTATTGTGTTTTTTAAAATTGATAACAACTATTTTCATCTGAATTTGTACGTGCTAGTATTGATGTATACATTATACATTATTCTCATATGTGGTAAAAAGAAGCAAAGAAGAAAAGAGACACAAAAATTTTATTATAACTGAATATGTGCTCAATAGACTCTAGGGCCTTAAAAATGTGTTTAAAATTTTCCACAACTGATAAACAACCGTTTACCATACATCAGTTGTGTATAATTTAAAACAGTCTATTAGTACGGGGGCCAGGATTCGCCAGAGCTTATATACTCTTCATTTCAAGATCAGCGATATAAAATTTCGTCAGAATCTTAACGATGTAAGTGAAGAAACCATGCACAAAAATACGCGACTCGTGCTCTTGGTATATTTGACAGACCTGCTGTTAATTTTCCCTGGCAAATCTCTAAAATAAAGTGAGAATCTTAACGACATAAGAGATGAAGTCGTGTAAAAAAAATATTGGGCGCGCGGCCCGGCGAAATGGACCGACCTACTTGGCCTAGCGGGCCTAGAAAATTAATCTTTCCGTTAGGTATATTTTAATTATTTCTGAGGAATGCATTACTTAAATCTCAGATGTTTCTAGAGTAATCATTTGGGAAATTACTAATTAATTGTCTAGAAAAATAAAATCTGGTTTTTTGAATCCTAAATAAAAATAACTTACATGTGTAGGGATCGCTCTAAAAAATACATATTATCGTTACGAATTCGACGAAATTAATTAAAATGTAAGCCCCGTTATTAGACTCTGATTTGACTTATTTGAATAATATTCAAATCTCCATCTCGTGACGAAAATTATATTGCGAATACAAAATAAGTGCAATTTGAAAGATCCCATTTTTTGCATCTAACATAAGTTAGATAAGTCTGCGATATGCTTTAGTTAGTCCTGCCTGAAATCTGGTTCACAAATTTGCTTTGAATTAAAGCGTCATTTTCAAAATTGAAATCAGTTTTGTGAAGAATTCAGACAAGCAATAAATTACCTGTCCATAATATAAAGTTTTATAATTAAAAAAATTGAAACATTATATTATTATTTTTTGTCTGTCTGGAACTAGTGGAACAATGCCGTCCCCAATTGTGGTGTGTTTTGAGACTGTGATGGTATTGGGGAAGGGAAGACGATGGTGAAGACGAAGGTAGGGAAGTACCTGGCTATTCAGATCTGGTCACCAATCACGGCCAAAGCCATTTCAAGCACCGTTTTAATTATGAATGGTGGTCAGAAACAAGGGTGATACTAAGAGTATGTTCAACTCTGGAACTTGCCGGAAATACAATACATATTATTTTTGATTAATGAATTGTGAAATAATAAAATTAATCGTATAAATGATTTGTTTTTTTCTTGTTTTTTTTTTCTTTATTCAGTGTTTTTATTGGTTTTTACAGTTTTTAGGTGTGTTTAGAATCAAAAACTCAGAATGTCTCATGATTTTCCACTGGTCCGCGATGGTATTACTTATATATTTTTAATTTGTTTTCCAATAATATCGTTTCTGATAGTATTCCAAACTGAGTTTAAAACTTTTTAATAATAACATAGAGAATTTGTTTAGTAAAAATCGCAGAATGCGTGCGATAGGTATCTACTTAAGAAAATAAAATGATCCCGAAACATTGAGAAATGGTTTTTTATATTGTTTGTTTTTTTATATAATAAGATGCGCTAAACAACTAAACTCCTAAGCCCTGATTTATGTGGTCATAATTCAGGGTTTTTCTCTCGCATTGATTCGTCCGTTTTTAGATAAATAACGATTATCGTGTTTATAATGATTTATGTGGTCATAATTCAGGGTTTTTCTCTCGCATTGATTCGTCCGTTTTTAGATAAATAACGATTATCGTGTTTGTTTCACATTCCCCACTTTTTAACGGCTTCGTTCTTTATGCCGTATTTTAAGCTTTCGGATATTAGAATGAGACGTTGGCAAACACGCACAGTAAAAAAATCTGCCGTGATCAATTGCTAAGGTAAATTGTTGTTTAAATAACTGGTCAATAAAAAATGCGAAATTTTTATAAATTCAATATTTAACGTAATCTTTAATTTTAACAAAACTTACATGAGATAAATTTTACAGGTTTTTAATCACACTGAAAGAAAACTGCGCCATATTCTGCAGAAATTCTTATGATATTTTTTTCTGTTGATTTGACAAAGCGCTACAGTATTGTATTATTATATCAAAAAGAAGGATATTACACGTAATCCATATCAATTTGTTTTTTATTTACTATGAATATTTCTGAATGGCTGATATTTGCGACATATTAAAAAAACACGTGCCATCACAAATCTGAGCAAGATTCTTGAAGAAGTAAGCGCTCGGGTAGGCGATCGATTAAGTAAGAATATATGTTAAGATTAGTGTTATCAGATTAGTTGCATACTTTTATTGAAAATATTGATGTACGTATTATCTTTTATGAAAAATACCATAGCGACGACGCCGCATAAAGTGAACACTTCAGTTTCGTAGCCACTTCTGTTTTGGATCTTACGTCTGATTGGAGTGCTGTGCTTTATTGAAATATTTGACACCGTCGGTCAACCTTAGCGATATTTGTATTTCCTTTCTGGCAATTAATTTATAATGTTCAAGACACATATTTAACAAATCGCTCAGCATCCCTAAATGAAATGATAATGTTCCCCACGTGTGGTGTTTAAAACGCGACTATCATGAGTAGTCGGTTATTTCAATTAGCTTCTACCCATGTTTCTTTACGCGTACAATTTCTTTCATCTCATGACGTTAGTTCTGAAAATTGGAACTATTTTGTGGTCATTACGAAATAAAGAATGTGTTGAAATTAAGGCTAGTTTTTGTTATACTTTGACGACGAAAAATTTGACTATAGTTGACCTTTGCGTTAGTATAAAATTACCAAAGCTTTTGTGAAAATGCCAAGAAAATGTCATGCTTCACTTCGAGATTCAAATAGTGTTATCGAAATGGCGTAAAAATTCACATTGGAAAGTTCAAAATATCTTTGTGGAATAACAAAGGATTTATTATAAAATAACACTTTAAAGAAATATTACAATATTTATTTAATCTTCAGTTTTCACGCATGTTGTTGAAAACGCTTAACGATGCCAAAAAACATGTTGAGATGGAAATTGAATTTAATAATTTTGATATTTTCGTTGCAAAATTATTTACAAGTCTTAATCTTTTAATAAAATCACTCACGCCGAAGTAAACGGAACCATATTTCACGGATCGCACCCACAAAAAGGAGCACCGACCGTTTCGTATGGCCGATCCCACTAGGTGTGCATTTTTTTGCGTGAACGTTCCCTTTTCCACTACATTGACTCATGATTTCCTGGTCGAAGTAATACGCTTAGTCCCTTTCCTTTTTTAATCTACTAGTAAACGTAACTCTTCAGTGCTCCGTAAAGGGCCTTTTATTTTCCCAACCTAATCTTTTTTTAGATTACCCAGTACATCCATTAGTATTGTCAACGTTTTGTCAACATACTTTCCAATTTGTGTTCATAAAAATAATCATTAAAATATACTTACATTTATGTGGCGTTATTTTGAGTATAATAAGTCTATCTAAGTGCAGTTTCCTCTTAACCTATAATTTTACTAAATAAACATTTTAATTTCGGTTGTTGGCGAATGCGTAAGTATGTAATGCAAAATATTTGTGCGTAATGCGTAGCATTATTCAAGTTCAACGAAGTTTTAAATTTACAAATTGGAACTACTCATACAAGCGATAAAGTAGGTACCAAAATTATTTGATGATTGAATAATTTTTTATTCGTTTTGTTCAAATGCTTGACAGATACTTAGGACGGGTTGTTTCGGAGAATTTGAACAATTCATCAAATTTCAACGTTCATTTTCAAGTTCTGTGAAAGATTTTTTCAAGTTCTGTTTTTATTTCAGTTCTGTCAAGCAACTAGCCTATAATGATATAAAAACAGAACTTGAATAGGACTTTCACAGAACCCAGAAATGAACGTTGAAATTTGATGAATTGTTCAAATTCTCCGAAACAACCCGTCCTTAGATAAACTAAAAGAGTGAAGATACGTTATTATGTCGTCGGATAGACGTCAAATTTACTAACATTAAATTAGGTACATTTCTTCCTTTGAAAGGCAGTATATTTTTAATAAATAATTTAATTTATAATATTCTGTTATTATTTTACGGGTTTGCGCTAGCCTTGTATAAAATCTATTCGTATTTAAAATTGAAATATTTACTTTATTAACAACTCGTGTAACAGCTGTATTATAAATATTATTGTTAGTATAATATTCTCAATAGAGATATTTTATAATTAAATGCGTGTATGATATGTAAAAGAAGTAAAATATGTTTAAAAAAAATATTTATTAAGTTGTAAGCACTTTTAGGTAGTCAGGAAGTGTTTGTTTTTCGAGTACTCAAAAATGTTACAAAATAACAAGACGTGAACAACAATAATACATCATTAAATGTTTTTGAGAAGTCGATAACTATGTTGGTACATTTGGTTGATCAAAAAAATAATAATACATCATTAAATGTTTTGGAGAAGTCGATAACTATGTTGGTACATTTGGTTGATCAAAAAAATAATAATACATCATTAAATGTTTTTGAGAAGTCGATAACTATGTTGGTACATTTGGTTGATCAAAAAAATAATAATACATCATTAAATATTTTTGAGAAGGCGATAACTATGTTGGTACATTTGGTTGATCACAAAAATTTTGGAAAATGAGGATATCTAATCGAAAAATCACCGACTCTTCAAAAATATTGATAATTATAATTTAGATCTTTTTAAATTTATTTATTTAATATTATAGAAACAAACAGTACATTGGTTACAACCAGAGATGTGCTTTATTTCAAATAAATCCATTTGAAATGGAAATGCAATATGCAAAATGGGTATTTTCCATTTTGCATTTTAAATGCTTTTCTCAATGCATTTTCCATTTTAAATGCTTTTTCGCAACATTCTTCCAACTATCTCCACTCATCTTTTTTTCATAAGCCCCAAATATCAGTCGGTCCTCAACCTCGCTATGAGAGATAATTTACATTTGTCAAGTTGCTCCCTGGTAGGAGCCCTGGCAATGGCTGATACCATTAGAAAAAATACTGATTCAAATACTAAACACGGGGCCATGACGCTGTAATATTAAATGTTAGATAGCAGTTTCTATGTTTTTACGTTGGCAACATTAGTCCCGCGCAAATTTTTTGTGGTTTCATAATCTGTAGTCGTGGTGTTTTTGGATTTACCATCATGTAATATGTTTGTTCTACATTGATGTCCATTATTAAATGACAAAATTGTTTAAAAATTCTTTAATTATTTTAATTGTTTGACCTGAGAAACCATTTTGCATTTTCAAAGTTTTGACCCATTTCCATTTTGCATTTCAAATGGTTTTGGGTACCCATTTTGCACATCTCTGGTTACAACTATGACATAATTTAAAGATATTACATATTTCAAGGTGTGTACATATTTGTGGTATGTATATTTAGTAAACACCGGGTGACTTGTGTACTCTATAGGTGTGTGTATATGTGAGTTTGTTTGTAAATGTATGCGCATTGAACAGTTTATATCATTGAAATGATGCGAAAAAATGCGATGCGATGTGAAAAACCATACTTTCGTACTTATCCGCATCTTATTTCCCTTTCAAAAGAAATTTTAGATTAAACTTAATTGCGTGCGTGTTCATTGTGAGACGATTAATAATTATTATAAGTCGATCTGCACGGATAAAAATGAGAATTTATAATTTGTAAAGAATCTCTTCGAATTCATGATAATCCGGTTAAAAGCGGAATTTCAGGCCTATAACCAATGAAATAAGAGGTTTCCTGATAAAAATTTATTACATTTCGAATACATTGTCGCGATGTTGAGACACGTGTTCGAACACGTCAGAACCTATTTTATAAAGAGAATTTAAATAAAAAATATAGTCCAAATCATTCACAGAAATTTGCAGTTAAATTCAAGAGAAAAAATAGCTTCTGGATCGATAAATCTTACCAGTGTTTGATACAATAAGACACCAGTAAGTCTTCGTGAGTCTGTGAGATGGAACAAGGTTCGGTTTATTTGGCATGTCTGTGGTACCCCTTGGACCAGAGGGTTAAAAATTATTACACTCTCTTAAGAAAGGAAGAAGTGCTTTCTTTCACCGGCAGACTTCGAAAGTGTTAACTTAAGCCATCTATTTTCATGAATTAGCCCTCCACGAAGCGTTGAACCGTAAAATTGACGATCGCGTGGTATTTGTGGGTCGGCCGCAATAATACCCTTTCGTTTTAAATTTCCGTTAAAAAAAACGAGGTGACATTGGTTTTCGCATCCCAGGATTAACGGTTGATTAACTCATCATTGTTTTCCTTCCGAATGCCGTAGATATATTTTTTTATATCGTTCGTTAAACTTAACAACTAATCATACTATTTTCGGCTGTCTATGATATGCATTAGTTTTGCGTGAAAACTGGTTCAATGAACTCTTATTTAAGTGTCAATTTAAAAGTTGAATTGATTGTGTGAAGAATTTAGAGAAACGATCAAGTAAGTATGATGCAATATTAAAAAAAAAACCTGAACAGATTTATAAAGACTTCAGAGAATCTCGTGATTTTGAACGGGTCTGCGCTCTTTATAAAAGTGTTTGTGTGGCAGCTACTAGAATAATACCGCGTACTTCCACGAAAGATCTAAAATATCGATATATGCAATCCTCATCGAATTGGAACTTACCAGACACTCGGCGCAAGCATTTCGAGCGCCCGAGATCTTAGAGAGCTGCGTAGTACCTATCTAAAATAATAGCGAAATCATCAGCCTACCTAGTTACGGCCCGAAAAGTTCTAGACTTTACTAGGCGCGTGTAACTACTATATAAATACCACATCGCGGGAACTAGAAGGCAGTCAGTGATAAGCAGCTACAGAGCAGTAAGTCCTTAGTAGTCAGTCGATCAGTCTCGTTTAAGTATCCGGCTGCATCAGACGACGGGCAGCCGCTTCGACCCCGCCACAAACTCGGGCACAGAGCACGCGAACCACGCCGCGCTCCCCGCTCCCGCAACGGTCCGCAGGTACCTACAAGTGTATACGGCTTCTCCTGCGGTTCGAACATACAATCATCAGCCAACAAGGTACACCGTACCTTTGGCTGACTTCACACTGGAGTACCAGGAAGACGCATGGTCTTCACCAGTGATAAACACCACCTGCAAGTCCGGTCTCTACCGACGCGGTATCGAGATACTGACTTCATCGCCATGATCATGGAACACGGATTAACATCCAACCGTAATGTGAACTACATGCATCCAACAGTGATGCACATCAACTAGCATGACCACATCGTCAGCAACAACTTCTCTGGCTACTATATTTGGGCTCTGTAAATCGTCTACCTCGATAAAGCCGCCGCTAGAATACCACACACATATTTCATACGTCTGCTTTCCAGATCCCCAAAGTATTAAATATTACAGTATTGTAGTTTAGTTTAGGATAACATTTATAAAAATTTTAAAGAATTTATTTAATTAATTAATTTTGTCACTAGGCAATTATTTTCTCAGTCAACTTGTTTTGGTTATTTGGAAATGCGCAATGATTTGCAAAATCCTCCGTTAAGAACATACTTGTGTTATAAACAGTGTTCATTGGTAAAATTGGCAAGAGTAAACAGTAAAAAAAGTTGTCTAAATTATTAAGGTAATAAAATATTACTTCTTTGGTATCAATTAAATTATGACACATTTAAAATGAATAATATGTTAATTAATTCAAGCGAATACGATTTTTTACTAAATTCACCAAAATCATTAACAGTATACACGCATATCATAACTTTTTGATAAAATTAAGCATAAATTTCCTACGAAATTCGATGAATTGCGGATGAAATTTATCCTGACATTGTTGTTTCCAAGAACATTGGCAAACAATGAACAGATTTCGGCTTTCAGCCATTTCTATGCTTGTCAGGCCTTCGGTGATCAGTCTTGCCTTATTTCAGTCTCAAAATCACGGATAAGCTTTCATTGAATAACTTTCTTTTCTTCAATTTGTTCAATATAAGTACGAAGACTACCTGAATGCGCACTAGGTGGAAGCATTTTATTACTCATTTCAATTCTATAACATATCTAGAGGCCGTAAAAAATTCCACGAAACTTTTACCCACCGAAAGTTGAATACCCAATTATTTTATATTTGATAATATTTGGATACGTAGGAACATTTTCCCCTACAAAGTGTCAGTTTGAATTATTATTTATATCAATACTAAATGACGTTACCGACCCTTCCTTATCATTAGAAAGGGAAAATATGTGTTATTAAAGGAACAAAAAATTCTAGGTTAACTCATAATTTTTATTGAGTTATTGCGAAATGAAATATATATTTCACTTGAAAAAATTTTTCTTTCATCAGACACAAGTTTTTTAATAAAATAATGCTAAAGCCGGATAGTAACTAGGTACCTGCCATTTTTTAAATTTTATAGACGCTGTCCGTTTTCTGTAGATACGTGTTTTTTTTCTTGTTATATCAAACTCACAGTCGCGAATTACAAATGAAACAACTTAGGTTGATATTCTTTGTATTTTTATTCGAGAGACGCTATAGAGATGATGACTCAGAACTAGTACGTACATAAGAGATATATATATATATTTTTTTATTTATTGTCAATTTTTTTGATACATACAGGTACATATATAGTGATACAAAATATAAGGCATTAACAAAAAAATCCCACAAAGGCGAAGCCTGTGCGTGGGCATTATAAGGTGAAAATCAAAACAGTGGTGGTTACATTATCTATGGTTTAAATGAAAAAAGAGATATGAATAAAGAAAAAAATAAATCATATAGTACATTTGGTTATTTTAATAAAAAAAAACAGTTTAAAAGAAGTTAAACTTTTTTTTTTTTTTTTAAATTTAGATGGTAACATATTATCATATATAGGTATCATATTCGTATAACTTATAGAAAAAATTCTCTCATTTCCAGATACTTTTTTACCCAGCTTTTGACATTTATTTTATATGAGTTTAGGTTTTGGCACATCTTGATGGAACTCGGCAAGGAATATGTTATGGTATTTTATTGATAGAGCACCGGAATAGGCGCAAGTACCAAAGGGGGGACAGAGAGCACGAGAGCACACGGCTTATGAAGTTTTCGATAACAAAGAGGCTTTTATATTCGTAAAGATTCGTAATCGCGAGACAATTCTTATACCCCGTGAGATATTTAACCCGCAATTACCACTGTTCATACTTGTAGTCAGCCAATACCACTGTTCATAATTGTAGTCTACCACTAACACTGTTCATGCTTGTAGTCTACCCACTTAATGCAGATAAATAATAATAATAATAATATTTGGATAATTTGCATAGCGCCATTTTGTGAAATATCACCTCAAGGGCGCTCTACAATTTATTACGGCCTAATTTTATTATTTACAAACAGAAACATAAAAATATACTCACCTGGCAGGTCAATTCAGATCAACAAACTTTATTTAAAAGTGCGCGACTTTGCACGCAGAAGAAACTGTAGTAAAAATACTTGACATTGATTTTAAATTTTCTATTTTACCATCCATTACTATTGACTTTTATTAGAAGATTAGTGGCAAACATCGAGTTTTTATTAAATGACCTGAAAATGCTTACAAACTCTTAGATGTTTACATTTTTTACGCATTTACTTATTTATAATGTCGGAGACTATGAAGATTCGAGGTTTCAGACTGTATGGATATGACTTAGGTAATACACTCATCTTGGCAGTATAAGAGAAGATCTGCAGAGTCCACCCAAAATAAAGTGGTTAAACATCCTTCTATGGGGAGAGGGAGGGAGAGGGGGAGATTTTTTGAAAAATACTTGTTTACAAACAGGGTCGAGTGAAGTATCCTTTATTATATTTTTATTAAAATTGAATCGAATGTGACCACTCATAAGATAATAGTATCAATATTTGGTGAGATATTTAGTGAAGAAATATGAAAATAACAGGCGTTAACCACCCATGGGTGACGTTTCACCACTTTATTTTCTGCAGTTCTTCATTTCTACTGCCGAGATGTAATACCAAATTTTCATTAATGCACGAATTTTGTCATTTATAAAACCTTGGTAAATTTTACCGGCACTAACTGACTGGCCCTGTACCACTACCTACACAGTCTGCGTTCTACATACGTTCTGTCGAGGCGCGGAGGCAATCTCTGTACTTGATAAGTATATACCGCAGGTTTGTGTTAATTCTTATAGGGCTTCATACTGCTTCAAATAATCCTACGTTCAACTTAAGAAATAAACTTTCTACGGGAATATCCGCTTCAATTACAATTACTGTCAGCTTTGAACAATTGACTTCTTACTTAACACGAGCTAACAAAAATAGCTAAGCAGGATTACTATAACACAATGTATCTTCATTATAAGTTTCGCGAAATTTTATTGATGAAGAGGTTGTAGCAATTTAAATTTCAAAACGAAGATTTACCGAATTCAAAGTAACAGGAAGGGAGATAAATTGTTTGAAAGTCAAGTTTGATAAATTAACTGTTCCAATATTAAATAAAAAGTTTCACAGAAATTAGTATTTGAGGACCATGCTGCAAATGGGCTTTTTTGTGTAAATGTCTGAAAAGGCACGAGCTTCAAAGTTTTGAAGTTAATTCCAAATTGAATAAAAACTACTTTCAAACCACGAAACAATTTAAGCATATAATTTGTTTTTGATTATAACTATGAACATGATATAATTTTCTTATTATTCTTATTCTTATTGTAATTTTGAAGTAAATCGAAGATTTAAAAATAAAATAACTTCTTTTCAGAAAAATTCATAAACCTAAATAAAACCCTAGACGAACCAAGAAACTACTCGATATGGAAAGAAACTCGCTGAGGGAACTGGTAGGACTACTAACGAGATACTGCCATCTCAGGAGATACATGCAGATATTGGGAGTGGAAAACACCAATAGATGCAGGAAATGTGAAGAGGATGAAGAGACTCCAATTCACATTTGGTGCCAATGTCCTGCCCAGGTGGAAACTAGGCTAAGATATCTGAGGAGACATACAGTAGAACCAGAAGACATATCCACATACCCAATGACAACCCTGATGAACTTTATTCAAGGGACTGGGTTGTTAAAGGATTGAGGTAAAATAGATATTGAGATAGCCCAATGAGCCTATGGCCTAAGTGCTCACGGGAACTAAGTGTAAAACGTCAACACACAAAAAGTAAAAAAAAATCTTTAATAAATCATAATGTTAAACGTGAACATTCTATTTGTAACATAAATACCTACCGGTATTTTCAGAAAAAACATCGTTTTCATAAATGAAAAAATTATCACTTTTGAATTTTTTAAAGCAAATAAACGATTGAAATTTGGCGATGTACGCTTGACATCACATGTATGTCAGTTTTGTCAGTTAACACAGTAAGTCCATTCCCACATGGGTCGGTGGGAAAACAGCAAATCCTAAAATAAATCACAAAAAAATATTTGTCGATTATTTAAATAGTTTTTACGGTGAATTTGATTACATGTATAAGTAAGTCACCAGCATTCTGGACTACTTGCGGCATTCATCGCTTCTGAAAGAATTCACAACTTTTAAATGGTCTACTCCTCGATTTCATCTGTCCAATTTTTAAGTGTTCTCTTGGTAGTTTATTTTATCCGTTGGCATTTTCCCGCCAGGATCATTCCGGTAGTTCATGCACTTAAGAAAACCTAATATATCTGAAAGTTTAAATACAATACATAACAACGATAAATAATAAAACATATCATATACGTAATACACGCATCATTATATACAACCGTACCTCATAGAAGATACTAAAATGAACTTATTTTTTTGCGTTACTGCCTTTATTATTGTATTTTATTTCAACATTAATATTGTATTTTTATATAATATTATTTAAATGTAAACGGGTAAAGCACCGAGTGAGCTCCACATTATGAAATTATGATAAAAAAGTTATTACATCTAATAAAAAAATGTATTGGAGTTATTGTCTCCGTTTATATGACAAGGAAAGTATATTTCTATTGACTTTTAAGACTAATAAACTGTTAATCTATCTTAGCTTATATTTTATTTTTATTTACCTGCGTGTTTTTCAAAAAATATTGTAATTCAGAAAACCTGAACCCTCGTCATCACCAACGCTTAATGTTGACATGTTTGAATAATATATTTCTGTATTTCTAACAATGAGTATGTCAAATCATATGTAATCAATCGATTTAACCATGTGACATGTCATAACCTTTTTCAAAACGGACGGATTTATTGATTCTTACGTCTTGCAGAAAATGTAGCTCGTCCGGAAAAATAAATACCGATGGGAACCTTAAACATTTCACAAGTTCTTGATTTTTACAATTATAAAAACGGAAAGGAAATATTGATACCTGGAAAAGGGAGCTATTTGACATTCTTGGCTCTTTCGTTTGATAAGGTTTACCGTTCATCATCATGAGCATCATTGAGTTGTGTAACCGAAAAGGACTGTCTTAAACAAAATAATCTGTAATGATTTCATTTTTTTTTATAAATGATTTAAAAGGGGGATCTGCAACAGGATTTGATAGTTATAGTAGAAATATTGTAACGATAGAACATTTTTAAGTACTCCAATTACACACATTATAAATATAAGTTTGAAAGAGGGAATATTCATATCAGTTTATAACACCTGTTTTTAAACCAGGCAGCCCTGACGAAATATCAAATTATAGACAAGAGATGTCTCAAATATTACAAAAAAATTAAAGGATTTAAAAGAAAACAACTCATGCATTATATTAAAAATAATAAAATTCTTAGTCAATTTCGATTTAGAGAAAAACTAGGTACTCGTGATGCCATTGCAAAACTAACTTCTTCCATATACCATGCATTGGTAACAAAAACAAATTGTCCTGGAATGTTCATACATTTATGTTAGATATTTTATAGTATCGCACATACAAAACTCATTATTAAATTAAATTATATTATTGGCACTGGTTACAAAGCTATCCAACTCAGAGATGTCAAATGGTAAAATTAAGTTGAGATGAAATTTTGGAATTTAGAATTCCGCAGGGGACTGTCACTGGACCAATTTTGTTTATAATTCATGTCAATCAAATTTTAAACTATCACTACATGGTAAACTCATATCTTTTACTGATGACACTGCAATAGTGAAACGAGATTAGAAATGCAACCAATCAAGACATGAAGGTTATCAAAAAAAGGTTCGAAAAAAATCTTTTATCACTCAACACAGATAAAACTTATTAAATTCTCGGGAAACCAAAAACTTTGTGGCTTGACATTATATAAATAATAAATCCATTGTCCTGAAGAAGGTTGAGTGCAACCGAAACCGTTTGACCTATATAACTGAAGTGAAGTGGATTAAAACAAAATTTAAAAAATGAATTTATTAAATTCACTTTTCTCTTCAAGAAGATGTGCTTAAAAATTTAATTAACTTAAGCATTCATTATTAATAATATATTTAAAATATATAATATAATATATTTAAAAAAAGCTTAACCAAGTTCAGATAAGACCAACTTCCTTCCAAAACCTTACGAAATAATATTGAGTAAATATTTTTTTTATTTTTCTACCCATACCTAATCGAATCTGATTCCAACGTTTGACCAATTTAGAAGTTCTACCAAAATATAAACCCTAAGAAGCAACGTGGCTTTATAATCTCGGATAATCCCAACAAGGACACGTAACTTTTGATAGCGCTGTATATTTTAGTGTTATCAAACGACATTCTCTTTTCCACTTTATTTATTCTCCAGTCCGAAAGCCTGAACCGCGCTATATACCATTTATAAAATGTTAAACGCCTCGTAGAATCCTATCGATACACGACTTCCTGTATTTTTTTGGCCGTAAATAACGGACGAATCGCGGAGTAATCTAAGATAGGAATGCCATTGACCTCCTGTAGGGTTACCGTTCCAATCAGCCCCCTGCTCCAGCGATGGGGCGGTTGTGGCACCCGCCACCCCCACCTAACACCCGTCACGCCGGGTGGCTGGTGGCGCGGGTGACGCTAACCGACCCTGCATTTCCTCTAGCTCTAGAACAGCTACTCACACCATGAAATTGATGGTCGCACCCACTCGATCTATCGACAATTTTTTAAATTGTGTTGAAGAACCTTCGTTTTTTAATCTTTGATGTAGGTATTTATATATATATATATATATATAAAATACCTACATCAAAGAATGTAAAAGCCTAAAAAAGGCTTTTACATAGAAGTGATACATGATGCAGTACAATAAGAAAATATGTATTATACAGGAGATATTGACAGAAAATAGATGTAATCCATTTTAAAGAAGGTAAAAAATACACACTTGTAAAATTGTGATTACAAGTATAATGAGAAAATATTTAAAAATATGAAGCAGTATTAGTAAAACGTAAGAGTAACGTAAAGAAAAAAAGAAATTACAACTACACTACATATAAAACAAATCAATAAAACTAATTTACCAAAGCTACTCTAATTTGTAGGATTCAACAAAGTGTTGGTGTAGATTATGCTTAATTCTATATATGGAGTCAATAAATATGTCAATAACACCCCCATACTTGTTGCCCAGATCATGCATCCTATTGGTCAGTGAGATATTTAAATCGATGTTACTATCATTTTTATGATAGTAACATTTTAAATCATTTAAATAGTAATTTTAATGATAGTAACATTTTAATGGATTTAAATAGTAATTTTAATGATACAAATAGAGTTTTATAAAATAAACACAGAGCTGAAAGTATTTGGAATTTATTCAAAAGATCTCTTCTCGGGGAAAAACAAAACAAAAAATAATTTATGCTCGTTTACCGAAAAAAAATTGTATCATAATAGATATACAAAACCCATAGGTTTCTACTTGTTATTTGAAAATAATAAAGAATCATTTATTATTACTTCTTAGTTTAAATACGGCAAAATACTTGGAATGGTTCCATGTTCTCTCTCTGGCATTAGTGCTTGACAGAAAGAATTCCTAGACGTAAATCAATATCGCCAAAAGTAAGGTGTACTAAAGAAGGCAAATAAAGGTTCAATTCTCTCTGGATTTTATCAGTGGGTAGCAGTCGGGTAGGATGCTCTGATTGGTATTCAAAAAGACTTGTGGATGTGATGAGGCATTGTAGTACATTCGATCAAAGTCTAGCCATGTTTTCTGATCAAGCGAGCGCAGACTGGCCTATAGCCTGTAGCATGTAGCCTGTAGCATGTAGCCTGTAGCTAGTAGCAAGTAGCTCAAATAGCGAGCATCAGTCAAGCAACTCTTTGAATCACCGCCCCGTGCTTTAATTGACTACTCCAAGTTCATGAAACCTTTGTAACGTTGTAAGGTGTTCTTTATTAGATGCATTCATCAGTTCTGTTGAAATAAAGTGCCTTAAAATGTTTTCTCTGCTGAAAATAAACAATTTCAATGGCAGCAGAAATGTTAATGCTTGATGGTACGTAGAAAAGGGGTTTTTGTGCGTCCATAGTAATCTTCCAAGTAATGATTATTTGAATAATATTGTAATTATAGTACGCGTTATCGCATATAAACAATCTCCTCAAATTATTGGTAATCCCGTTAAAACGGGATTGCAGGCCTTTAACGAATGAATTAACATGTGTTTTGATTAACTTTTCTAATTTTTGTTAAAGGCTTGCAAAAGTGCATAGGTTTGAAGAGATTCTTAATATTATGTTTTATATTTGATTTACATATATATATATATATTTTTAAACTTATGTTTATAAGGCAAGGTATATTGCAAGACACTAACATAACAAATAATTTGAGATTCTTAATAAATTAGCAATATTCATTCTTCTCCGTGAAGATAAAGAGAAAATTTAAGAAAAAAACATTTTTTCTTTGTTTAACCAAAGGCAAATTCTTTTAATTATTTACTACACAACATTTACATAGAGAAATAATGTAAAATGACCGTAAGCATGATACTTAACGAATTAAACATCTATATCGTCACACACTTACAAAATTGATCTATGATTTTAATGGGGTTTTTACGCAATACATTTAATTTTTACTTTGTCACCGAGTACCTGCAATCTGCAAGATCATCAAAATAGTAGCTAGACAAGGTGACTGATTTGAATGGGCAACAAGATAGCATAAAAAAATTGCGAAATGCACCATCATTTCTGGAGCGAACATTTCAAAATAATAAAAAAAATCGACTTTTAAAGGTAGCTTTCAAAGAAAAGATTTTTCAAATACAGGAATATTTTAAGTGACACACATCGCTAAAAAGTTAAAAGAAGAAAGGATTTGAAATCTGTTATCGTAAAACGATTCGCTGAATCAGGATTCTTATTGACTGGCCGCTACTTCAATGATCCTTCCGTTAGCAGAGAGTTCGAGTCAAGTTCCTTCAGCAGGATTCATAGATCGCGGCGCAAAGTTCATACACTTCAATGACAGCCTTTTCCATTCTAGAGAGATATCCTAAAGGATCTCGGACATATCCGGCAGACATCATTGTGAAGCACAATATAGAGAGGATTTTAGAAAAGAAATAATCTTTACCCTTCTAGCTTGTAAGAAAGAATTCGACTGCATCCTTCTTTCTTCCCCCCCGAGGAGTGATTAAGATATAATTATGAGTACTTATAATGACGAGTGCAATGTCAATTATAATTACAAGAATATTGACGAGTATGTAATGTGAAGTATAATTACGAGTACACTGTGAAGTATAATGACGATTATAATTTGTAGTATTATTATACTATGAAGTATGACGAGTATGATGTGAAGTAAAATTACGAGTATAATGGTACAATTTATTCGGAGTACCCCATGGCAGTACCCTTGGAGTAATACTTTTTCTTGCGTATATAAACGAACTATGCAAAATAGACCTAAAAAAAGGGGAAAATAATATCATTTGCCGATGATACAGTTTTACTCTTCAAAGGAGACAAATGGGAGGAGATAAAATCAAAATCTGAAACAAGTCTAGTAAAAGTATCAAAATGTCTGGAATGCAACCTCTTGATATTAAATGCCAAAAAAACAAATTAATTTTTTTTTTCTATGAACAAAAGAGGCAAACCTGACAGTGACGTAAAAATAAAAGTACATTTAAATGACACGTGTACCCCAGGAACACAAATACCTCACCCATGCGCATGCCAATACCTTGAAAAGGTGGAATTAGTCAAATATCTGGGTATTTTAATAGATGACTCTTTGACCTGGAGAACGCACATTGAAAATACGGCCAAACGAATACGCAAACTAATTTTCTTCTTGAAAGATATATGCAACATTGTTGATAAGAAAACCATTAAAATTGTGTACTATGCTTTATGCCATTCAATTATCAGGTATGGCATACTAAGCTGGGGCGGTGCAGCCAAGACTATATAGATCCGTTAGCCAAGGCACAAAAAGCTGTAATAAGAGTGATGGATAAAAAACCTTATATGTATCCATCGACACCCTTATTTAAGGAACCAAAATTATTAGACGTAAGACAGATTTATATACATGCACTCATAATGTACTATACGAACAATTAATCCCAAGCTTCATAGTCTTGTAGATCACAGTTACACAACAAGACTAAGATCAGAACAAAGGATGATAATACCAAAAATGAACACATCGTTTGGACAACGTTTCCATGTATTTCTGACTCCTAAGGTGTATAATGGGTTCAAGCAGCAATGCAGTAAGATTAAAACAGGCCCTCTTCAAAAGCCAAATACCGTATGGCTCATAGAATGTGGCAGAATGAAATCAGAAAGCTTCCTGAAAGAAATTATTGTCTGACTGAAGAAAGACCATTAAGTGAATTCATTCTGACTTTATCCACATTATACAATTTTTACAACATTGTATAATTGTTTTTATATTTTATTTTATATGTTTTTTATATTTTCTTATGATTTCTTTACATATTTTCTATTTATTACCACCATAATACGGGCATTTGCCTAGTTTGGGGTATTAATAAAAAAATAAATAAAATTACGAATATAATGTGAAGTATAATGACGAGTATAATGTGAAGTATGAAAACAAGAATAAAATGTTTAATATAATGTGAAGTATAATTACGAGTATACTCTGGAGTATAATTTGAAGTATAATACTAAGTATAATGTATAGTATTATGCGAAGTGGAAAAGTTGACGTTCTAAAAAATATATTTTTAGCATTGTACTTTCGCATTAATTTGTAAAGGGAATAAGAAATATCTTCGTTCCACTTCAGTTATCGAATACGAAATGCCACGAAATCCAAAAAACTTTCAACAATAGATCAAATTAACGCATTAGTTCAATCAATCTCTCTCAGGAGCAGAATGGAGATCCCTCGTGAAATATCACCTTTCAGAACAGGCAGTCATCTAATAATGGCTCGGTCGAAATCAATGACATTCGAAACGTCTCATTTTTTTTATCTGCAGCGAAAAAATATCAAGTGATTTTATATCCCATAATACTATGGAAATGTGTTTATATTGAAAGGAAAAATCAATCTTGCGTATGAATATGAGATAAAATATTCATGTATTATCAATTTTCATGTGTGTGGATTTAAAGTGGGCCACGACGTGTATCATGAAGAATCAAGGTTTCATGTGAGCTGGTTTCACGCGTATTGTCTTTATTTTTACAAGAATTTCCTTGTAGAAATTGGGTGAGGCTTTTTTCCAATTTCATCAGCGCCGCTACGTCAATTTCCGTTCAAATAATACGACACATATACGAGTATACGCTCGTGTGAAGAAATATTTGCGCATATTTTATATCAAAAGTTTAGATTTCTAATGAAGAATCATTTTTTCAGCCGCTATTCGGAAAATTTCATGATATTCAAATAAGTTGGATTGATTCGAAATATGTATTTTTATTTGAATACCGTCAAGGTTTTTGAATTCCACGCGAATTAAGATTATTTTTATAATTCGTTTTTGAATGTCTCACTGACTAGATTATTTACTCAATTCACCGGAATTAAATTAAAAATCGGAAAGAAATTGAAACCTTTTTTCGTTTCACGATACGAAAACACTCATTTTAATAAATTCATTTTAAATATCAAGGTTTTTTAAAAATTTATAAATTAACCTGTAATGTAACATTTAACAACAGTATTTTAACCAATAATTAGGTACAAAATATAATATTTATTTATTTATTAATCTTAAGTTAGCTCACATCTTCGTGTATGCTAATAGTTTTATAAACATATAAACATGTACATTGTTTGGCAAACATAATCTTTCTTTAAATATTTCAATAAAGTCACAAAAAAAGAAACATTAATAATTAATAATAATTAACAAAAAAAAGAAACATTATTCAGTAAATAAAGACAAAGAGAAAACAAACCGCTCGTAATCAAAATAATTCAGTATAAGAATGTTTTTGAAAAAGTTGAACACTCTCAAAGGCTTCTGCGTTTATGACGCAGCTTTGAGTGGTGAGTGGAGATTTTAATACAAAATTCATATAATTCATTTCAAAGGTAGAATTGCGGTTCTCATTTATTTCCCATGTTGTTTACTGGTGAAGAGGAATAAATTCTATCACCAAAGAGATGCTTTCACGTTACAGATATTATCACAAAGGCTCCGAAGAGTTGTTTAGCTTTGTGGAGTTAATCCAATACTACTTCCATGTCTTTAAGTAGGGGTTTATTACTATAAAGGTCTTCGCTAAGTTTTCACTTTTAATAATATAAGCTTTTGGCTACAGGCTAGCGAGAAAATAAAACTACTTTGCCATCATTTACGAATTCATTCAATTATCGTGTCCATTTAAATAAAACTTGCGATTAAATTTGGTATAGTACTTCTAAAAACTGTTTATTGCTTTAAATCAATTTTATTATTCATTGATCAAACAAGAGGTAATTCACGTTTATAAAATAATAATCATTGAACACATTGAGTTTGTATATTTCTTTTAAATGTAATTGTATACCTGTTCGTCCTTCTTCATTAAGATCCGCATTAATAAAAGCTTTCCTACAGCCCCTACCTTAACTCGCCTCACAACGCTGCCCAATCGGGTGGCGACATAATTCCCCTGCCTCCTGGGGCGCTTTTGTGAGGCGTTGCACAAAAAAACACATGTTGGAAAAAAATATTCAAGTTAATATTTTGTAAAATGTTGCTTTTTGATTAAATTAAATTGGATCCTATTTGTAGGGAGACATAATGGGCAGGTAATAACTTCTCATAAGAAATATTTAAAGTTATTTACTAGATATTTAAGTAGGAACATATTTTTAATAAACCGCAATGGCTAATAAACGCCAAATATATGCGTGTTTTGCGTCGAATAATTAAATGGGTATTTACATTGATGAAAATGGATATCCATCTATTTTACGAATGTAATCGGCAATGTTTTCCAAAGCACATTACCCTTCCAAAAATCACATTGTGAAATATTAAGCAGCGTAATGAACGGCGCCGACAGATTGGTATTAGGAGCAGGTATGACAAAATAAATAAAAAAAAAAACAAATCAATATTTGATTACGGGTAGCAATCTTTCGCGATGGAACGGGTATACGTCCACAAACCCGGATAGCAAAGGCTCGATTAGTTAATAAAACATTTGAGGGTGGAAAGACAAAAAAACACTGCTCATAAAAAGTTCTTTGTGAGCTAATAAAGATTTTTTGCTAACCAGGCTTCAACAACTCCCACAATACTGATTTCGGCTAAAAAGTAATGATGAAAGAACTGCCGAGGACATGGTGTTGTGGAATTGTTCGACGGGCATATTACGGACAATATATAAAATTTATGAAACTTCATTTAATAAAACCCATTACTCATTAGATAAACTTAAGTTCCTAAAGGGAATATTTAAAACAGACTACAAAAACACAAAAATGTAACCAATTATTAAATCTGGAGATCCACGACTAGTAACTAAATATCGCCAATCTATCCTATTTCAAAAATAGGAAAGATCTTTGAAATAATTGTGAAAAAAAAATTGTTTAATTTCCTAGAAATTAATAAAACTCTACACAAAACCAGTTCGGTTTCATAAAAGGTGTTACATTGCTACGTAGCCATGTAATATAATACAGGTGAGTTACACAATTAGCCATCGCCGCACAAGTCAGGCAGCAGAGCTTGATACTCCAATTTTTCAGGGTGTGGATATAGTCAGTCTCCCAATGAAACAAGTCTCTTGATATGAGTGTTTATTGTACATATAAAACAGGTTATCAGACAGATCTACAAAAGGTACATAGCTTTTTAAGGCCTGACTGTAACTAGGCAATCTACTGAATCTAAGGCTCTGTACATTATTAGCTCACATGTAAATTACGGCGGGGGCGGTGAATCGAAGGGCGGGGCCATAGGCGGGGGGCCTAGGCTGATGCGGTAGGGCGGGAATACGACGCCTACAGGGCGGCGCAGAAGCGGCCTGGAGCGGTGATGGGCGGCTTACGGCGAAGGGCGGCACAGTGGCGGCCCGGGCAGCTAACCCCGTGGGCGGCAGAGCGGCGGCAGAGCGAAGGGCGGGAGCTTGGGCGGCGGGCTGCGAAAGCCTGCAGATGGAACCTCGTGGGCGGCGGCGGGTGCACGGCCGCGGCCCAGGGATATGACGCAATCATATCCATGATGGTGTAGTCGGCTGAAGATTCCCTGGACGTGATAAACTGAGTCTATAGACGCGGCACGTTATAAAACGTATGCACGCCGGTCCATATTTACAGCGACACCAATTTGGCGGCAAATGTTAACTCCGAACTAATGCATCGTGTTGAACTCAACGGGGGCCGGCGGTGAACTGGCGGGTGGCTAGCTAGCTGCAAGTACTTGACCTGCGTCGGGCGCAAGTGGAAGGGATATTTTACGATATCGGATTGGTTGATAGCCCTCGTGTGATCCGTGTCCGGCGGAGATATCTCCGATGTACGTGTATGTATTTGTGAGCTAACATGCCCTCAATGCGTGCTCCGTTTTTCGGGGGCCACGAGTGGATATACATAACTGTGCAGTTTGTGCAAATCATAACAAAGGTGCTATTTCTAAAGTATGTTGTTCAGGTATATTTATTGACCTCAGAAAGGCTTTTGATAGCATATCCCATGAGATTCTACTGAGAAATTGAATAATATTGTTATAAAGGACAACGATATTAAATGGATTTCGCAATACTGAAAAAATCACCCACAAGTAATAAAAATCAGTCAGGTTAATAAATAAACATCAGACTTTGGAATCCCACAAGATACAGGGCTTGGACCAATTCTTTTCACCATATACGTTAACGATATTTTCTTTCAATGATTACATGGACAAATTACTTCATAGGCCGACGATACAGAATTAATAATAACCGAAAAAACTTGTAAACTGTAACTTTAAAAGCCACTGAAGATATAAACACACTAAAGACTTTCTTAAGCATTAACTTACTGTCTTTAAACAATGAAAAAACTTTTGTGGTTCCATTTGCAAAACACACAAACGATACACCTAAAAACTTTGGCATTATCATAACATAAAAATTTCAAAACTAACAATAAAAATGATTGCATATCAAACTGCACAATATTAAAAACATAATCGAATATCAAGAAGTAATTAGAAAAGCACGTAATTAATTTATTTATTTATTTATTTATTAATAAACTGTATACAAATATATTTTACGAATAAAGGAAAAAAAAAGAAATAAAAATTATTGATAAAATCTGAAATGGAAGAACCAAATATGCCAAGTTGTAAAAAAATAGAAAATTTAATACATATTTTAAAGAATCAGAAATTTTTTGTTGGTAAAAAAAAACCTATATTTAATATACAACACCAAAGTTCAATCAACTTTACAATACGCTATCATAAGTTGGGGTTCCGCATATTAAAATAAACTTCTTCCAATAGAAGTCGAACAGAGAATAACAATTAAAATCATAAGAATTTCAAGTAGCTTCACTAAAGATGTGTACATTAAAAATTCAGCAATTTAAATCACATAAGAAAAAGACAAGTATCAGTTTTTAACTGAAAATCGAACCCGACTTAAATATATTTTCTATTCCCAAAAGGCTGCTATGAAAGAGTAGTATTCAAATCTCTTAATATGTAAAAACCCAATGTAAATACGATTTTATTTGTAATTATTTTATTTATTTAAAAAATATTTCGTAGGCTTGCGGTCGAAAGTTCTTAATATCTAACTGTATGAACATTATTGATAAACCCAGGTATTTTACAAAAAAATATATACTTGGATTGGTTTCGAAATAATAAGAACCAGAAAAAAATATTTTTATTGACAATGTAGGTACTTGTTTTACCCTCAGGTTTTTAGGCCGACTAAAGATTTTTCTTGTAGAAAGAATTTTATGGTGCAATGTTAAGACGAAAAAATTTGTTATTATTTTGTTGAAAACGATTGTATTGACAGGGAAATTATAAACAGAAATATCTGTGCAAATTTCATGACTCCAGATCTCACTGTTAGATTTCTTACTTCCATTTAATTTTTTTTAAATGTGTATACCGCACAAGAGTCCTAACTGCTCCCAACCGTCTGGAGCCAGTGAGACTATGGCATCCTCAATTGGGGTATATTGTGAGGCTGAAAGTAGTGGGGAGACTGAGGATGGGAAGGAGATTCGGTAGAGGAAGGTGAGGGAGTACCTGATTATTAGGATCTGGTCACCAAACATGGCTAAAACCATTTCAAGCAGTATTTCAATTCTGAATGGTGGTCTTACACCAGGGCGATACTGAGAGTATTTTCCATTCTGCTTCAGAGAAACAGATTTTAGGCTCTTTAATTAAGATTATAAAATGGCAATTTGGACCGCAGCATAAAAATGCCGATAGTGAGACTTTTTAATGTTGCAACGCAAAATTCTCAAATACTAGCACATATTTAAGCAAGGTGTTTACATGAATATTATCCCTTTTACATTTTTTTTTCATCGCCGGTCCTAATGCTTTTTCCGCGGCTATACAATCTAGGGAATGAAAATGAAATTTTGCCCGCCCACGTAATCAACAATAAAATATCTTTCCGATTCTCCTGGGGATATGTTTTGTTGGCCTAGCTCCGTCAAATACAGTTAAAACATTTGCATTTTATCATTCCATCAATTTTGCGTTCGCATTAAAAGTGAAACTCCCTAACTGAAAAAAATCATTAAAATGACAGTATGAAACTAAATAATAATTTTCATGGTTAGTAAGTAAGGGAACTACGAATTCTCCGTAAGATTTACGAAGAATTCGCACTCGAAACAAACATGATATACAACGCGAAAAAAACAGCACTGTTGGTCATTAAACACGGAGGACCAACAAATATTCCCCCAACCTTTTTGAACGGTGAGCCGTTCTAAAAGTGTAATTGTTCAAAACCTTTTTGAACAACAGTTGAAGCTACAAAATATTTAGGGCACATCATCACCAATAATTTGACGGATGATGACGACATCGACAGGCAGAGGCGAGCACTGAGCATAAAAGGTAATATGCTTAGCAGAAGATTTTGACTATGCAGTCCGCAGGTGAAAAGAACCCTCCTTTCAGCTTTTTGTACGATATTGTAAACTTGCGAGCTGTAGGCCAACTTCAAAAAGAGAACCATGGAAAGGCTTTTGGTGCAATACAGCAATGCATACCGTATGATGTTCGGACTTCCCAGGCACTGCAGTGCCTCTTCAATGTTTGCGGAAGGGCGAGTTCCCGGATTCGCAGCTCTATTAAGAACCAGGGTGGCAGGACTAAGGGGAAGGATCAACAACTCCCGAAATGTCCTTATCATTGAATCCCGTATGATTCCAAAATCGAACATCGAGGAGCGCTGGAGAAAGATGTTGCCCCCCCATAATTGAAACCCCCTCGAACCGCTTTAATAAAAAGCAAGGTTTAAGGGAGAGGACGAACAACCCTTAAAATGTCCTTATCTTGGAATCCCGACTCTAGCATCGCAGCGCACTGGAGAATGATGTTGGCCCCGTCAATCTAATGCTTAACGTCTTTTCTTGGTGTTGTTCTTATTATTGTATATCATTGAAATATTATTGTATATATTTTATGGGATAGATTAAATAGATTACTCTAGGTTAGCTTTACTTGCATGTACCGGAAAGCTACTAGAATAATTCACTGTGACTACATCGCCTTGACTACACTCCACCACCGTTTGTCTCCACCTCTACGATGTTGAGCATCGGCCTGGTGAATTCGCCATGCATTATCTCAACCGCCGCGGTGACGAATAGTTGGCCCGGAGGATTTGCCACCGATCATCTCCACTGACACAACGTCGTACATCGGTCTGGAGCAATTCATCACCAGCAATTAACAACAACTACACTGTCTACTTAATAAAAACTCTGTGATAAAACCACATCTTTCAATCGTCTCCGCCGACTGTCAACCACAGGCCCCTTTCTCATCACTTTTAATGTGTTCAATAGCCACCGCCCTGAGTTGCTAAGGAATCACTATTCGATACGTAACTTTTACCTTTGCCATTTAGAAAACTGGACCTATGCAAGTCATGTTAAATCAATAAACTTTTACGGATAACATTGTGTTAATAAAATTGTTACTCACCAATATGTTTGTTGTTCATTTAGTCATTTTTACTCACCCCTCATTGGTCGTTAAATAGTTTGTGTGCATTTGGATTTTCGGTCCGATATTTATTTGGTGTGATTTACTGGAATAAAATCTTTTGAATCATTTGCTTTACGTAATTACTAAGTGGATTGAATGATTTTAAATACCATTGGATTTTATCAGACACACCAATCAACTGTTGAAAGGTGTATCTGTTGATTTGACCAATATCTGTAAAAAAGGCAAATCAAGCAAAAAGAAAGTAAAATATGTCATGAAATAGAGGATTTAGTCAAAATCGATGTTTGTATTGTACAGTGACATTAAATTTAAATACCTTCTAACTATTTATGTTTTGTTAAAGTGACACAAATAAACAAACTTTACTTACCCTTTTACATCCAGAAATATTAAGAACCAATTTTTTAAAGTTAAGTCTTTCAATGTACCTCTGTAACTCCAAAAACTTAATACAATTTTTAGTTGTTTTTCTATGCACTTTACTTTTGGACTTTTTACCATATGTGATTTTGCATTGAATTTCCTTATATCAACTTGTTAGTTTATAAGAAAAACCATATTTTGTAAATATTCCTTCTTTATGGAATCATTAAATAAAAATAAGTAGAAGCTTCAAAGTGCTTTATCCCACATAATTCTTTAGGTGTACAACAGAGGTAGAAAGACGCTTGCTAAAATTATCATGTAAAATGTTCTTTAATAAGCTAGCAGGGTTGATCAAATGACATCACCTTTCACAGGCAGCCGCGATTGTATTAAAACCCATTTCCCGTCAGCTTATTCGAGCATCGCCGAGGCATTACAACGCCAGTTTACACATAGTCATATAGCGAACTCTTAATACATTTTGATGGGAAACTTTGCTCATCCGCATGTACGGCTACATTCCACATGTTAGGTGCGGTCTAACGTGTCACATGGGAAGGAAAATTACGTATTTAGAAATAAGCAATCCTTTATGAGGATTGTTTGAAGTTGTCAAAGGAAGTGAGGCTAACAGTTCACAACGGAGTTCTGATGTTTTTTCTGATGTTTTGAAGTGAGCCGTGGCATTCGAAAAGGAATGACAAAATTAGATTGAAGCAGTATTATTAAGATTTTGGAGGTATGTGCTTGTGAAATTGATGTACATATTACCGAATCATTATTAAGGCAAGGATTGAAAATTCGAAGAATGGATGAAGCTTTGTATTGCTGGAGAGTATATTATATGAATTATAACACACGTAGAGGGATGAAGAAGCCAGGCACCTGCCCAAGAAGCCATGGAACATATAAGTGCATAAATAAAATATGTAAGTTGCGCTATGTATGACGATGATCCAAAGCACGTGTACTTGACCACAGCTGTACGCGCTGCGGGTGTTTAATCGTCTTTTCTGCTTGCCTCGGTGTTATGACGTAATGAAAAGATAGTTCGAATTCGTTAAATGAACGCTATAATTTTAATGAGCTTACACTGCTAAATGTATATATATATTTATTTTTTGTTTCATATATGATTCATCATTAACTAAGTGTGTTCGGAAGCTTACATAGCGGTGGTATTCCACAAGGCTCTCACCTTGGACCAATATTGTTTACTCTCTACATTAATAATGAAATACATTTTGAGGGGGTTTCAATTTAACCCGTTGAAATTATCTAAATTTATTAAGAACGAATTATTGAATGAAATGTACCTACTTCGAATAATCTGACTGAGAAAAATATGACAATAAATTTCATTGGAGTGTTTTTAAATATCAAACAAATAGATTCTTAGTTCCTACCATTTTTTTAAGGATGCTTTTTAAGATATTTTATATCTCATAAATATAATCGAAAAAATCCAGCACAATCTACATACCAGACATTTAAAATAAAGGCAAACAACAAACACACGGCTTCAGTAGAGAATATCTACAAGTTTCCTATAACTAATTGCATTAGTTATTTTGCTTGTCATTTCTAAGAACCCAACTAGACTACTTCACATCAAAATATAAAATTATTGAAGATAAACCAAAATTTGAAATAGAAAAGCAGAAAATGATACGGTCAAACCTAAGACTTGACTTGAACCCAGGACGTTCTACCAATTGAATAGTGATTGCAGTTTATGTGGAATTTTTTTTTTGACGAATTGTCACCAGAAAGATGTCCTCTTTTCTGAACCGATTTTTTTCGTATATAGTCCACAAGCTTGTTAAAGCTTATTTTTTTATCAATTGTTTAAATAATTTGTCGCGTCTTTTTTCTATTCGATTAAAGCTTATTTATTTTTAGCAATATTCATTTTTTCAAATCAACTGTCTATTACAACTTATTAATCTTATGAACAATTTATTACCTACATGTATATTAGAAACGAGCCCTAGACACGTGCCTATGCCTGATTTATGATGGTCAATTTATCGTCAATACGTACATTCGATTAGTATATAACTATAAAATTCTACTTCAGTTTAGAAAGCAAGATTTTTCCGCTTAATACAAACTCTAGGAAAACATTATAGAAATATTTCCCAAAGATAAAACTGTACCGTAAATACACAGCTATTTGAATAATTGATTATTAATGTAAAGTGTTTGATGCATCATTTAGTATCTCAGTGGTTTTCATAAAGTCTTTATGTCTACCACCGGCGATTTATTGAATTATTATTGGAAAGCTCTCCAGAAAATTATTTTGTAGTGTTTTCATTTTGCTGTTATCTTTCTTGTTCAGATTCAGGTCACGCTATAGTTCGCGGAAGTTTATTATCTAGGGCTATTATTCTAACTAATATAGAGCACTAGAGTTTTTATAAAGCGGACAGGAAAACTTGTGGCTAATTTCAAATAAAATAAAAATCAATACGGAATATCGAACGTTAGTCGGCGAGTAACTCAAACATTCATTACACAGAAAACCAATAGCAATTTAACTAATGATACCCTGTTTTAAAATGTGAACGGCGATATAAGAATATATTTGCCTGTGAGTGAATTATTATGATATGAAAAATAAAAATACGCTTTTATAGAGCATTATTGAATTTTCAAAGGTAATTTATGTAGGCGTAGGATTAATGATACCTTATAATTACATTAAAAAATCACTAGATATACATGAAAAAAAAACTTAATTACAGCTCAACGTGAACTTCGATACAATAGGGTAGAGTACTTGACAAAGTATTGATACTTAATTATTCCAAATGAGGTAGGTTATATTTAGTTCGAACGACAGGTATATATTATTATATATTAAATGAGTATTTAATAACGAAGTGAGGTAAAATCATTATTCAAGAAGTGATAGGTAAAATTTTTTATAATGGTACTGTAAATAATACTACAGAGATTGATTTATGTACTGGTTGTTGGATAATAAGTAATGTGTAAAAACTTGAACACTAATTCCCGATAGTTTCAAACACAATAACTTATTCCTTTCGTACGCAAATTACCTTCAAAACGAGTTTTCGCGTGACGAGTACCTATTTACCCACGAAAATAGCTTTCAGCGTGGCAAGGAATTCTTCAATTATATAATGTGTAAGTTGATCGAATTAACTCAGTGGTCCTTAAGCCTGGGTTCAATTCCAAGATGCGACTGAATCTTTTCTGTTTCTCATCTTTCGTTAATATTGTCTTCAATGATAAAATATTACAATTTGAGATTTTACTCGTTTAATTATTCTACTAAAAAAGGTTATTTTAATGTTAAACTTGGAAAAGAAACTTTGAGCCGACCATAGTTAAGTTTATTAAACATGACCTATCTTACCGTTCGAGGGTATTTGCTTCTTCAAAAACCATACTTATATTCAAGGTAATTAAATACAAAAACCTGTATGTATATAAAATCATAATAATAGTAATATTCAGCTGATTTACATAGCGCTGTTTTTGTGAAAAAAAAACCTCGAGGGCGCTGTCCAAATGTGTAAATCGCATAATAAATATTACTGGCTTACAACTAGCCTTTTTAATAATAGACCTGTTTGTATCAACAAAATATATTTACATTGTAATATTTTGAAGTACATCTTTATTTACGCAACAAGAATATGGAAATATTTACGCGACAAGATAAGAAAATATTCGATTACTTTAAATCAAGTCCGGTATAAAACGCTAAATTTCACTTTTCCAAGAGCGCTGTAAAAGTATGTCTTTGAAATGATTTACTCTGCATGTTATTTTACTCAATCCCGTATCAGAAAAAGGGAAGAGCAGCAAAAAGGTCCCAGGAAAAGGTCCGGGAAAAATGAATTTGCTTTGCCTCATTTTTTGACATGTACTTTGCACTTGATCTTCTTTACAATGATATAAATGTTTACCAGAAAACATCGCGCGTTGTGAAACACGAAACTGAATATTTTTCCAAACGCGTTTCACCTCGTTCAATATTTTCGATCGTCAACCCATCAATTCACAACTTGTACACGGAGAAAACTTACTGATAAAAAATATTGTTAATTTATTAAAAATAAATTTTTCATTTATTCGTTTTCTTGTTAAAAACGACACTACAGGTCTTTAACGAAAGTTTTCATAACAAACTATCAGTAAAGCACGAATATGTTAAGTTGGAATACATGTTCTTAAACATTATAATGTTTTCTATGTTTTTTTAATATTTATCAGAACAAGTCCACCCACGTGAAGACCTGTTTAGATATATTCTGAATGACTAATATTTTGTTAGGAAATGGTCATGATGTCACTTTTTTAACAGTATTTTGTTAATGCTTTCTTACGTAAAGTCACAAGGAGGAAATCCGTAATTGGTTTTATTTTGGCTATTTTACTTATGTACAATCTGTAAAATGTAAACTGTTGATTTCCCAAAAATGAATAAATAAATAAATAAATAAATCATCCGTGCTCGTTTTTCTCCGTGTGGTAGGGAAGTATTCTTTGATAATTACAAACAATGAGAGTGGAATAAAGAAGAACGAGAATTCGGTGAGTTCTATCAATTTAATGTATGACTATTGTCTACTTCTGTGGATTTGCTAACGTTAACATTCTGTGGGTTGGGCCAGGTTAACATAGAAAGTAGATGAGATTTTATAGCTACGTGACTTCACGTATATCTGATTTACGTAATAAATTAAAGCTGCCGTGTAACTTTAAAGCTGTGACCAGGTTTTAATGTTTTGAATTAGCGTAGTCTACAAAGATATGAATTAATGCGTATAAAGTAGAATTTAGGCATGTTTGTTGAAAAATTGCTAGGTTTTTTAATATAATACATATATCCTACTAAAAAGTACGTGGCATATGTCTGTACACAGACTGATCAGAATTAGTGTAATTTGTTGATTATAAATTAAAGTATTACGTTGGATTTGTAACATTAATATGTATGTTTATTTTTTTAATTTTTTTATTTGGTACAATATCTTTTTACATTTCAAAGTTTTCCAGTAATGTTGGCCTCACTGGGTGGCTTGCCCGTGCTGACGCCTTCATTTTATAATATTAAAATATAATCTAAATACAATCTACAATATAAGATAAAATAATACATTTAATATATAATCTTGTGTGTTTGTGAGTGATGTGTGTTTATTTTGGTTTTTTGTGTTACGTGTAGGTTTTATTTTTATTTTATGCTATGATATTTTGGTAATATTGTCTTTTTTGTTCTTTAATCCATTTTGTAATTTTGTGTGTGAATCGAATTGCATTATTGAGGCGGGCAGGTTTGGCGACTTAGCAGGTGTACCCCAGTTCATGGAGTGAGGTTTATCTAGGTCTGGCTAATCAATAAATAGAGTGAGAACTTTTGACATATCCAGCAGGACTCTCACGACCCATAGCCTTGCACCGCAGTGGGAGAGAAGGATTCATACGGCCGTCACTCCATTGACCCCCAGATTCCTACACACCCCTCTTACATTTTTCCTTCCTTTTCATCTTCTTTATTTCGAGGAAAAGGCTCTACACACAGAATCCCCAAAGATGACATGGGCCCTAAAGAATTTTTATCTCCTGTGTGGAGTAAACGTAAAAAAAACTAGGTCTTCAGTACATGTCAACTATTTTTTTTTAAATCGTGGCTATTTATTTCATTGATTACGGTTATTATTATACATTCGAAAAATATTTTGTCTGTCCAAAGAAGAGAAACCTCCTTAAATATATATATATATATCGAAAGCATTTTCATATAATCCTCATAACACAATGCAGGTATAGGTATAGAACATAATATGTTCTGTTTACTATATAATTTCAACATTATGTGGTTCAATGATTTTTCATGCGTAATAAATGCTACCAAAAGGTTTTACTACCTTCGAATACTTTCATATACGTGTTAATTATCACATGGAAAAACAAGGGGAGTTTTTTTATTGTTGGCTATCCTAAAACTTCAAATTCGATATTTTGTTAGGCTAAAAATGTTCCTAAGTTACAAAAATAACAAAAGATTTGATCTCACGTTATTCAAAATAATCTCTGTTAAAATCTAGTTCTAAACAAGTTAATTTCAAACATGTTCATCTGTCATAAAAATGTTACACCACTACAATAATGGTATATCGTTTGTGCCCTTGAGGTGATTTTCTCACGAAAACGACGTTATACAAATTTTGGAGGATTGTGATTATTGCCAATTCAAATGATTTAGGGCTAAACCGGCGGCTAGACCGCTGGAGAGAGAATGAATTATTATCTCGCGCAGGTTCCCAGTGATACCAGCCCACATGAATGTGGGTAAAAGTAATGTTGGCATTATTTTCAGAGATTTTCAGAAAACAGAGTGATAATCAACATATAAACATTATGAAGACAATGTAACGATAACTATAAACTAAATACAAACATATAAAGAATTTAGACCGCCTCAGAACAGGAATGCCAATGAGGCGAACTATGAACACTTTGACATCATCTTATGCCCCTAGTCAATGTTGGTGCCAACTCCCCAACGTGTGAACGCCGTCACCAACGTTGGCCCATGCTCTTGGCTGATTCACAAATAAAAACGATCATGTCGTTTAGGCAGCGAATTAAAAATCGCACATTTAAAATCGTTAAAGAAAATTTATTCTTCAACATAAAAATAAAATAAATATACCTTCACTCTCGTATTTTTCCCGAGAATACAAAACCCTTTTCTGCGTTGGTCATTTGATTTTTTTTTAATGTGAATACCGCGCAAGAGTCCTAACTGCTCCCAACCGTCTGGAGCCAGTAATATTATAGCATCCCCAATTGGGGTATGTTGTGAGGCTGATGGTAGTGGGGAGGGGAAGGAGATGGGGGAGAGGAAGGTGGAGGAGTACAAGGCTATTCAGATCTAGTCACCAAACACGGCTAAAGCCATTTCAAGCAACTTTTAAATTTTGAATGGTGGTCTCACACCAGGGCGATACTGAGAGCATATTCATTTCCGGAACGTATCGCAAGTATCCTATGTATTATTTGTAAACGAATGAATTGTGAAATAACATATATACATCAAATAAAATTTACTTTCACACGCCGGGATTTCATCCCGCGACCTTTGGATTGCTAGTCGAGAGCCATACCATCGGCCACGGAGGCCGTCAAATCTAATTAATTGCGACGGCAATTTATTTCTACAGTATGTTTAATTATTAATAATCGTAATTTGTAAACGTTAATAATCACTCTTGCAATAATCAACACTACCGTTTCCGTTGAACTCATATTGGGAACTGAAGACCGGGCCAACGTGTGAACGCCGTTGGCGAGTTAGCGCCAAAATCCTTAGATGGGTGTACGAAAACCCACAGTAATCCGGCCAATGTCGGCGGCCACCGCATACAACTGCCAAGTGCTGGACTAGTTGGGTCAGCGATTTGGCCCAATGCATTGGGTGAACGTGTACTAGGCCCATTACATTATGCTTTATGCTTACATGGTGTACTAAATTTACCATTGAAAGTACTTAAGTATTTATGTATGATATGATAAGTCTTCAGTAAATTAGATAATTATATTGAATAACAATTTTATCACTGTATTATTTGAGCATCATTCAAATTTTAAAACTTTTAAAATATAAACGTAGACTTATCTTTGATTCTGTTAGGAGGTACACAAATGTACACTTACCAACCTTAATCTTCCCTGTCTCCTTTCCTACTTCAGCCACACAACATAACCGAATTTTAGCGAATTCCGTAGTCCCATGGTTCCTGACGGTTGGGATTTTTATACGGTATGCACACTTTCTTAAATGTTGGTACTTAACTAACAAATGTGTAATTTTTTCTTCCAACTTGTATGCTAGTTTCACGGATTAAATTTATTTATTCGAGTTATTACTCACTCGAATGTAAGAAAGAAAATATTAATATTTCCTTTGTTAATGAAAGAAAATATTCTTATCCCTCGCACCTTCCCTTTATTGATTACTTGATTTAATCTTCGACGCCTTGACGCAACTGCAGCCTCTCCTTAACCTGTCGGGAGGCCGCCAGCGGGGGCACTCAGTAGAATTGGACATCGAGTATTAAATTATTCTCACAAACGTTCATAAAAGGCTCCGTTCTTCCTGATAAAGTGGCTTTAAATTGCCCGCGGGCCGTTGTATGGCGCGTAGGTGATTTAGGGCCGGCAAGACGAGCGGGACAAAGTTTCTTGGATAATTACAGCGTTACGTGAAACTGGAGTAATTGGGAAATCTATGGCTGGAGTGAAGCAGGATGACTAGTGATGCGCAGAATCGTAATATCCGTTTAAGATATATTTTTGCATTCGAATAATGTTTCGAATTAATCGTCTGGACCAATATGATAACAGCTATTTTGACATTCCCCTAAAAACTGACTAAAACACTAACTTGTCTATTTGGAATAATACAGAAAATTTTTGCCCACATTTATTTATAGTATTTTAAACCTTCTGCCTATTTCATTCATTTTTTAAAATGTGTCGATTTTTCCATCTTACAAATTAAGTGTTGTTCTATCCAGTGACAACATGCGGCATATTTTTTTGTGTTTGTTTTATTATTGAAAAAAAGTCCCCAGACAGCAAAACGACATTTTTTACTCCAAATAAGCTTAGGAATCGCTGGTTAAAGTCTGTCGGGTAACGTTTTTATGCTGATTTGAAGTGTTTTCAGTACTTTTTTGCGTAATCATGGCGTTGGTCAAATGATGGAATCTAATTAGAAAATATTTTTCCCTTTGACAATGTTGCTGGATTTCAGTTGAAATCAAACATTCTTATAAGAAAATGTCTAGACTCTTTCTGCAAAATAAAACTTTCGTAAAATGTTTTTACAGGGAACGCGACAGATAGCTTTTTAAGTGATGGAGAATTATTCTGAAATCTAGGGTCTTCCATAAATTTGTAAAAAAATTACATTATTTTTTGATAAAAAATAGTAATTGATCTGAATATGAATGTGATTGAATTTATAAGTGCAACGGTGCTTATTTTTCTTTATGGATTCAGTGATGTATATATTAAATGAAGATCAATAATTTAAGGCAAAAAAATAATAAATAAATTTATTCGACATATAAATTTGAATCAATACATTTCAGACGGATTTATGAATTTTATTACCTAAATATAAAACGTTTTGGATGCAAAAACATTCGACAGAACTATACTAATTTGCCATAATAATTAATATTGCGTAATTCAATTTTTACGTTCTTTTTTCGATTATGAGTTTGAACATTTAGATTGGAACTATCAATCATTTCGAAATATTTCCATAATTATTCAATATTATTTCGATAATTCCCTTCTCCAAGTGAAACTCCGCAGTCAGCTACCTGCTAACTAATGGTGGCACGAGTACACGATCCTAATATTATGCCTCAGCGGTAATCACATGAAATGCTGATGCCAATTTTGAATGCTAATAGCTGCGTTAATCGGGATTTGCTACAAGCAGGATTAATTATTTCACAGATCCTGAGTGATTATTCGAGAAAGATCTTCCAGCTTCATGAGTTATTCGTATTGTGGTGCAAATTTTGATGATACATATTATTTGTCAAAATACACTTTCAACAAGAATAGCCTCATGTCTCTCTAGTAATGTTGCATTTTTTTCTCGTTTTGAACGAATATTTCGTACAATCTTGCTTCATTGTGATGATATTTGTAAAGTTGTCCGGAATGTAGCCTCAAGAAGACTTCTTGTATTTTTAAGGTCTTCTAATTTATATGGGTTTAAAAATATATAATTTTAAATACATTTGGTAAGGTAGGTAATATGATAGTAAAAACTAGGCGTCCTGCAAAATGCGGAAATAATAATGCCACTTCATCAACTAGTAAAATTTTGTAAAAAAAATATTGGTCATTTAAAAAAAAGAGTTTTTTTTCATTTAGGTCGTTTCAAAACAGATAAAAAAAATTGTAATCTTAACTAAATTATAAATTCACACAAAAGGAATTCACATGTTGTTTTTGAAAAACTACTTCGTTTGCTCTATAAACTTAAAAATAACATTCCTTTTAGGATTGCTATAAGACTATATCTCAGATCTTTTGATTTACCTACAGTTTTGTTGGTTCGGAAAATATAAGACTTTCTTTGAATGTGTTCTCGCTCCCTGAAAAGTAAACAAAGGTCCAGGGTGTATATTTCTGTAAGTATTATGATTTAGCGTTTTTTAAATACAGGTTTATATCAAATTTGATTGCATTCACATGAATAAAATAGCTGCCAGTTGTAGTTCATTCGTGATAAACTACACAATGTCGAAAGAAACATTAATTCCTAAATGGATTACTTTATAGAATTATACTCCTATCACCAATATGTACCTTCCTAACACCCTTTCTTCAATAAAAATGGTCATTATCCTCGTTACGAAGTTCGTGTCTTAAGAGGATTCCTTTCTCATTAAGATTAACCGATGGATCTTTTCGGTTGGTTATTTTATTTTAGCGTGAGCGTCTTGACTAATGCTGGTGAGAATTCAAACTTTAGAATTCCCGGGGCAAGTAGAAGAACGAAGAACGGTTTAGTTTTGTTCTGAAGAATTCCTCTCGTCCAGTAACGCCGCCAGATGTGGAGTTCCCCATACTGATAATGCGCAATGCAAGTAGAGGAACAAATCTATAGGAAACCGCATACAGCGGAGCGGGGAGCGAGTCCGCAGAGTTTCCCCTACATTCCTACGCCTTTATTCTGCTTTTCTGCTCTTATTTCTCCGCCGTGGAAAATATATCCGAGTCCTTATTCCGGCTGTTTTTGTCCGCTATCCATTCTTATTTGTGCACTTCCCGTTCTTTTTAAAACCTTCGGAGAATCGATCGCCACAGGGTCGGCTAACGGAAACGGCCGAATCAACCGGGACGCGCAATTACTTTACGGAGATTTATTTAAAGGTAAACAACACGCCAATTTATGGGGAAACTTATACCACATTTTACTACGCGCTTTTTTAAATGAAATTATTATTTATTTTTTAAATGCCCACAGATGATAAATGGAGGTAGTTTGTGTTTGGTAGTTTTCGAAGGAACACGTTTGGTTTATTTTATACGACTTACATTTTTTTAATCAGTAGGTAGGCAGGCATTTAATAGGGATTACGGAAATTGGCTATGGATGCTTTTAAAACTGTTAAATTAGATGATTATGAAAACATTTGAAAATCATAAGAAATTACAAAATTTCGACCAGGGATACAAGAAAATCTTTAGCTAATAAGAAGCCACTGAGTTATCGAGTTATTATCAGTCGTGAATCATTGCTAATATAAGTGTAATTTATTTATTTTTATCATTAATATTGTTTCAAGTTTCTCCCGCCAGGGACCGCCATCTTTCTTTATCGTAAACGAACATGTTATTAATCTAAATCGTAACTTGATGGTGGTTGGAGGGTTAAAGAGAAATTTATTCCCTGAGGAAATCAAATCCCGGTCGCGGCAATAACCCTTTCCCGTATGATTCTCGTATACGTTTAATTGGATACATTCATATTATTTAAATACCACCGCGGTACGCTTTCATTTGAAAATCTTTCCCACAAACATTCAAAGCGGTTTTAAGAAAAACAATTTATTTTCATTACTATGAAACGAAACTCTCTGTTTTTATAGATGGTGGATTACGTTTTTTTATTAGATTTTGTTGAAGATTTTGCGAAGAAGTTTATGTTTGTGTGTTACTCCATAAGACTAATTTATATCCCATATAACAATGCTTCTCGAACTTTTACGAATTTATTTATTAATTAATAAAATAAATAAATTTTGACCGTGGTCAAATATTTAGGATCATTGCCTTTCAAAAACAAACATTGTTAATTTAGAGATGACCAGAAATATACTTTTTGAATGAACATCATTAGTAAGCTTGAAAAAATACATCATTTGACAAAAATTTAAACTAAACAAGTACAAATTACAATATAGAACTAATTAATCAACATAAAATTATTTTCCCGCTTTATTGTTTGTATGAAATGTTTTATTTTATTTTTCTTTATTTGGGTGACAAGTTTAATATACGTATTTTATTAATATTTACATATTTGCTGGGTTGCATAAACCATTGAAGTTTCCGCAGAAGATACTTAATATACACAAAAAAAACATAAATAATTAAAGAAGAATATAATTATGCATAATGGAATTCAGAGAAAAAAAAAACAAATTAAAAATATATACAAAAATATGTAGCGGTAGCTACTAGAATAATTCATGCTACATCGAACGCTCGAGATTATTACGAGCGGCGCTCAGTACAAATTGTACCTTCTCCCGACTGCCGGTTTGTTCTCGAACACATGTAACCTATATAAAGCGGCTACGTCTAGGTACCCAAGTCAGTCAGTCTTATAAATCAGTACCATACGAACAGCAAGCGACAACTGCGCCGCGTCCCGCTCTTACTTCACCGCGCCGCCATGGGCCTCGGACCTACTACTCCCGGCGTTGCACGACCTTAAAAGGAGAGGCTTCAAATTATCAACAGCGCTTTGTTGTGTTTTTATGATATCTTCCTGTGATATCTTCGCTGGGGGCGCCTTGGCCCGGCGACATCTTCGCCGAAATGCATCTCCCACGTAGCGAGCCCACCTGCGCTCGCATCATCTGCCGACTAGGTCAATCACACCTTCGGCTTATTTACTTCAAACTGGAGTACCAGGAAGACTCGAGGTCCTCCTCAGTGCTGAACACCACCAACGCGGTATCCAGCCACCGACTTCATCGCCTTGACCATTGCACCACCGTTCATCTCCACTTACATCTGGTGGCAACCATCGACCAGGGGAATTCGCCGCTTACTTCATCCACCGACGCGGTGTCGACCAATTGCGTGAGCATCGGTCCGGAGTCATCTCGCTACTACACTCAATAAACGCTGTGACGTCACAACCTCTTTTTTTGTCTTCTTACCACATCCCCATAGATATATTGCTTCCACAATCAGCTCTAATATACAAAAATGATACCTAACTTCTGAGCAAATCCAAGTGTTAGAGTTCAATAAACCAGAGTTACAGATAGAATCACAACCTAAATTTACTCAGACAAACCATTACTATGCACATTTCATGAAATACAACGGTATCTCAATTTATTTATTCATTTCAGCCTTTATTGTTGTATTTTATTTTGTTTCATATAAATTTAATTTAAATTTATTATTTCTTATTAGTTTTTAATTGAATTTTATTAAATTAAAATGGGGACCTCAAAACGGGGACAATATAGAGGGGCAGACTGGACGTGGACATTCGCCTAGGAGAACGACCTTATCGGGGGATTCCAACATAGAAGAATACTTCAGTCAGATCGCCTAATTAATATTTTACTGACTTCATAATGACATGTATTACCTATTTAAATTTTACCTATTTTATTTTGGTTCACAATAGATTTCATTAATGTATAGTGGCGCCAGCCATTACTACCCGGTTCAACTCATTTTTTTTCACTGAAAAGAAAATAACAGAACAGAAAAAAGCACCAATAATTTCTGTGTGCTGTTATTTAAAAAAGGTGTTTTTAATATTGACTGATTTATTTAGCGTCATCATGGTAGGAGCTACAGGACCCTGGAGGTTCGTGAATCCTACTTTGAGAAGCACTGCTTTACGTAATAGACAGCCTACAGAGGGGAAATTAATCATAGGGAATAGTTTTTCAGGATATCCCGCAAGAGAGAGCGCGTTTTTGTTTAGAAAAAAACACTTTGTCACCGAGACGGCCACAAACCTTCCGGTAAAGAAAAGAATAAGCTTAATGGAATTAGTCTTTTGTTTAAGGCTTTGAAGGAAAAGGTGGAATAAAATAATGGCTTCTTCTGTGTGAAACTGGAGGGAGATGGAATGTGGGATTCAAAGAAGAGGGCACTTTGAAATCATCGAAAAACCATGAATGATCTTTAAAAATATTTCAAATGCTTTCGTACCATGTCTTATTAAATTAGAGTATTTTGAGTGATCGTAATTTTTTTCTTAGTATCTTGTATATTTTATTTATATTTACAGTTGAATTTGGTTTAGGTTAGGTTAGTAACTCACTCTTGTTTTTCCGTGAGCAATACACCTACACTATTAATGGCCGTTTTCATCAATTACACTGAGTAACCGCGAACTTAAGAAATTTAAGAAATATGTATCAATTTTTAACTGCGGTACACTTATTGGAGAGATTTATTTTCCTGAATTAATCTTCCCTATGCATTGAGTTGTTTTAGAGGCCATAGAACACTTACATTAAAGTAAGAACAATACATTTTAAATAAATGCAAAATAACTTTTTGGTGTCATTTAAATAAAGTTGGTTACTTTCATATAATAATTATAAATACTATAAACCAATGCTTGTTAATTTTTTTTAGTGCGTATATTCTAAATGAAATTATGCAGAGTGTTAAAGGACGTATTTGACTTACTTTAATCGGGGATTTCTGACATTATTTGGAGTAAAAAATGTAAATGAAATTTTGGTCTCCGGTGATATTTTTAGTATTTTTTTTTAACAAAAAGATAGAAAATTAGTAGGAATTTAATAGCAAGGTTCGATGTGAGGGGTTGAACGGTTACTTGGCTGAGTAACCAGTGACTACATGTGAAGGAATTAATTATTATTATTATTTATTTATTTTAATTTTGAAAAAAAAACATCGACAAAGTCACCGGATATCAAAATTATGTATATGATAATATATGTGCTCAGATCATGGAGGAAAGAAGAGAGAGGAGGTGGTCATATGAACATTTCCTTTGAGACTGTTGTCGCCAGCTTGTGGTAACGAAGTACAAAATGGGGATGTGTCGGGCGGATTCAAAATTGACAAGCACATCCATCTAGCGGTACACCGGCGAAACATTAAACTATATTACTAGATAGATTTTTATAAATGATAAACTAATGTTTTTAAGACAAGGTTATTTATTCATAGCACAAAAGATAACAAATTATTATAAGCAATAATTAGTCGCCTGAAATATCCATAAAAATTGAAAATGTCTCCCGAGTAAAAATAAATGCTGCATAAATGCCGTCGGCGGCATTTATTTTTACTCGGGAGATATTTTCAATTTGTATGAATATTTCAGGTGACTAATTATTGCTTATAATAATTTATTATTAGATAGATGGATAGATGTATAGATGTCGAGAATTAAAAACACTATAAAATTTCAACTTTGAATGAACATAATATTGTTTGAATAATAATACTTTTAAGAGTGGTGAACTACAGGGTTTTCCAATAAGTGGTGTTATTTTGATATTCAAAGAAAAATGAAATTTTTTAATATAAATGATCTAATGTTTATTTCATTATAAAGAAGAAAGTATGTCGTTAATAGTGAAAAATAACATCAGTCAAATGACCACCACGACCACGCCTACAGGACCATATCCTTTTCATGAAATTTTCCATAACCAAATTATGTCCTCGATAGCCTCAACAATTCCATCTTTGAGGTCTTGAATCGACGCTGGGCTGTTGGCGTAGACCTTTTTTTCGTGGCCTTAAAGGAAGAAGTCGCAAGGTGTTAAATCACAAGATCTCGGTGGCCAATTGTGATCACCTCTTCGAGAGATAACACGGTCAGGAAACTTTTCCCGTAAAAGATCAATGGTTTCGTTAAATGTGTGGCATGTAGCGCCGTCTTGTTGAAAGTAAACGTTGTCCAGATCAATACCAGCCAATTCCGGCCATAAAAAATCATTAATCATCTCTCGATAGCGCAATCCATTCACCAATAACACCTCTTATTGGAAAACCCTGTACATTAAATAGTAAAAATGTGTTTAGTTTCTAAAAAAACCAATGCAACGCAGGGCCGGCTCTGAGCCAAATGGCGCCTAGGGAGGTGATCACTGTAATCAATAATATTGCGATGATTTGTATATTAGTGAAGGACCATTTTATGAAAAAAGATTGTTGGGTGTTAGGTATTATCAGCGCTTTGGCGCCTTGGCAATTCGGCGCCGTGAGCGGACTGCACCAATTGCGGCTTTGATGCTACGTAATTCTGTGCTCTTTCGGCAAGGACCATTATCGCATAACATTTCTGTATAATTATAAAGAAATCGGATATCACAAAATATGTACATACTCGTGAAAAGTGATGCGTCCCTAGTTTTTAACTTTCGTCTTGCATATACGATATTATACCGACGATACAGCAGCGCATCGACGATGTTCACGGAACTAGGACTGCATGGATTTGCCGGCCTGATGAGACACCGGGTCACTGGAGCCAGGATGCGGCTAATGGCCTCCGCCAACAAGTTGGTGACCGCAGCCTACCAGCACCAAGCGCCACTCCTGAGTGAGCGCTGGGCCCAAGCGCACTCAAGACCACACCCTGCATAGTTGTCCTTATTAGTAAATATATTATATGTATTATACAATGTAAATCTATATGTATATTTATATGGGACGTGTGGGATTGCACTAACCTCCCCACATCCTGGAATAAAATATTATTATTATTATTATTATATTTTTTTATTTATACAATTTCACACTTCACTGAGCATTGAAATCACACTGACCTAGTAAGCCATGCCCATTTGTGCCCAGTTGAGCTTTTTTGACGTGATGTGCCCAGTTGCCCTAATGCAACGGTTTAGAAAGATCTGAATAATCTTTTTATCTTCTCTTCTTTGCTCTCGCTCACAATATTCACACAGATCAAGTATACCACGGTTCCATTAGGTTCGGAGAGATCTTATGCAATAACACGTAAATAAAACAAAAGGCCTAAACTTTTTTCTTGGTTCGATGATAACTGAATATCGTTGAAAAAATATACTGACTGAGAATTTGAAATATTATGCTTTATAAAATAAACGACATCGTCATAAATAAATAAATATATAGACATAGATAAAATAAAAGACATAGTTTTGTTGCCATTAAAATTTTGAAGTTTTCATACTTTTACAATCAATTTTGTGAATTCCGATGTTATTGTTCCAATTTCGAATATCATGAATGATAAAATCAACAAATAATAAAAATGTCAATGACGTTACAATATATATAGACGCACTGTAGAAACCTCAGTTGTAGGCAAAAAGTAGGTCAACTGTAGTACTTTTGATTTTGGAGTTTTAGTACTAAACTATCACGTGTCCGGTAGGTTCATGTAAGTAAATTGTAAATAGTTTTAAAAAGTGTCCAATACCATCGTATGTAGAGAAAAAGTATTTTAATTGGCAAGCACTACAAAAAGCCAACAAATAACATTTCATTTGTAAATACAAGCAAATTATTTAATTTTTTCAATTATTTTTAATAAAACAATGGTTTCCCGTCTTAGGATTTTATGCGTCATAGAGAAAATTCAAGGCCGACTAGAGTAGAGGCCTGATAATTATAAGATTATTTTTATGTATTTTTTACAAAAAATATCTAAATAAACACAACAAAATCAAAAAAAAAATAAAACACAACCTCTAAAACAAAAACAATATCAAAAACGAAATAAAGTGGAAACTAGACACTCCACCATGCAAGATGGAAACATATAATACTAGGAAAATTACAAAACATTGGTAAGATAAAGAGATTCTATTATATTAAATTTGATGTTCTTCATTCTTTCTTTCAAATTAAAATAGATACTAGCGGACACGACCGACAGTCACTAGATAATTGTAGAAACTGAAGGTATTTATAAAAAAAATGTTTGTGTTAGGATCATTGCCTCCAAACACAAATATTTGTGTCAGGATCATTGCCTTCCAAATACAAATATTTGTTTTTTAGGATCATTGCCTTCCAAACACAAATATTGTCAATTTTAGTGACTATCAGACATTCACCTTTCGAATGAATACCTTTAGTAAAATGACAACATCTGTCAAAAAATAAATAAAGAAAGAAAATTATAAGTTAATTAATTCAAATAAATATAATATATGCAATAATTTATCGCTTTTCTGAATTGTTCCCATAATCAGTTCCAATTTTGAAATAAATTGAAAGCAAATCCAAGTTCTATAGTTCATTGAATCGGAGTTGCACACACAGAGCATTCAGAGTATTTTTAATAATAAAAATATTTACGCTTATTAATTGAGTATTAACAGTTAAATGCATAACTTCAAAGTTAAGTTTTTTGGTTGCCACAATATCTTGAGCAACGAAATATATGGTTGTTGCAGGTGTGATATAAAACCTTTTTTAACATAATTTGTTATCAATTTTGAGAAAATCAACCAACTTTTATTTTATTTTTGTTTAGAAATTTGTCGAAGGGACTGAGGGGTGGTTGGTGGTGAGTGGGAAATGGTGGTGTGTTGGCGTGGTGGGAGGGGAGGGGGGAGGGTGGGCTCTTGTGAAGTAATTCGGGGAAACGTCCTGCCTTCTGCCACAAGCCGCAGAAAAGAGCCCACTTCCGGTGTCTCCGCTCAAATGTCGCATTTACTGATGCGTTGAGATGTCACCCCTGAGATATTATTTTGGGCAACTAAATTCAACAGAACAGAAAATAGCTATGAATTGTAAAGTTTTTGTTCTCAGATGGTCCAAAATTATTGGTGTTGCAATTCCCGGGTATTATTAACAAATACAATAAGTTCAGTAGAATCATTTTAAAGAGATTTACTGAGGGGTAAGAGGGGATTGCGCGCGGGTGTTCCAAACTGTTTCGAACAAATTTCGGTAACAAGAAATCACAATCGGTGTGCACAAATACATTCAAACGTGCGCTCTCCAATAATGTTTCTTTGATTTTTTATTCAAGTGAATTTTTGGCACCTATATTTTAATTCTGATCACGATACATACAAATAAAAATTATCTGGATTAAGGGAGGTTCATGTTACCCTACTTTTGAAAGCGATTGTTCCCGTATTCAATTTAATACATTTCTGGGTTGGCGTGGTAGCTGATATTTATTTACGATTTAAACATTTTTGATTTCTATCTTGGCAATAAGAACGATATAACGATTATTTTCGTTATTTCGAGCTTTAAATTGAAACTAGATATATTTTGATTCTCGTTCAAGATTGCACAAACTCTTTATGTCACGCTGGTGAAAGAGCGCCATTCTTAATCGAACACTACAATATTGGGGATGTTATTTAAGTGGGATCACATACAAAATATACCAAAGAGAACCCATATTCTGTTGCTGAATATTATTCTATTTTATGAAAGCATATTATTTTAGCATTTCTGATACTTATTTATGTGTAATTTCTTTAAATCATGGTGTATTCAAGTCTCAAAATATTAATTACGTTCCACAGTGTACGAACATACACAATGTAATTTTCTCTTTTAAATAATAAAATATTTTCATTGAAAAAAATTACTTTGTATACACCACTATTCAAAAAAGATCGACATATTTGGAAATCAGTGGTTTGCAGGTGATTAACTAGTTATTATTGTAAAAAAATAAAGTATCATTACACAGTTAAATAAACATAACAACATTTTCATTTCAACATCTTTTTTGATTAAATAGTGGTATTTATTGAAAGTATTTTATTTTCATATAATTAAAATGATGACACAAAGTAATTTAGAAATTTTATTATATATAAAATATATATTTGGTTACCTACCCACCCGTAAAATTAATCAAGTTTAGTTTAACCGTCGGTAGGTGGAAAAGCTCTCTGAGGAAGACAGACAATAATAATTTCAGCAATTTATAACTGTGGCGATGGTTCGTTAATTAGAATATATGTAATCTCCAGGGTAATTTAACATTGTTATTATATTCCAGTCCTTTTGAAATTCAAAAAGCGCTTAGCTGGAACACCGTCTCGTGAATGAAGTATATCGTATCATAAATTGTGAAAACTCATTACAGAAGTTCAGTTAACTGTTCTGTTTTTATTGCGGCCATTAAGCGGATGCATCACCTGGAATTATGCTTAATTCGGCATTTTGTTCTGAACTACAATTAGTCTGAAATTAATTGGGGAGGCTCTAATGAAACCTTTGATACAATTTTAAAAAGGAGAACAAAGCTAAGTTGCGAAATGTTTTTAGTCATAACAAACTGTTGTTGGTTAAGTTCAGGATCAAATTTGTAAGGTAGAATTTAAGTTTTTTGATTACAATTATAAATATTTATGAGAATTATACCAGCTTTATGTTATTCGCAGGTGAATTAGAAAAGAAAATGATTTCTTACAAGTGCTAATTTCCTTTGAAGTAGGAATTCCGGTGACATGCGCCCTTTGGGTTTCAAAACCCCTATTAAGATTAATTCAACTATTCAAACCCAAATTCGTATCCAACACCAATTTTATTTGCTTGTTTTATATGAATTCATAAAAAATATTAAGAAGGCTATTTAAAATGTATTTATTAAAAAATGTATTTAACACAATTTTCTTGTTCCCCATCTTATCAGAGGATGCCTATCATCAATGTTATATTCATAAAACAACTCGGTAGAACTGTACTCGTACCATTCGCCCAAGTTTCAAAAAGCCAAGAGATACCCACTTCTTATACTTTACTACGATTTAAAAAAAATCCCGGATTTGTAATATGGCTTATTTCGGTTCCATGGCAAATCAGGACAGTGGGAATTCAACACACGTTAAAGGTGATGAAAAAGGTCTTTACACTTTATCTAATGTAACCTAGTTTTTTCATCACTTTTTATGACTTTATATCACTTTTCAAGAGCGTGTTGAAGTATGTTGATTTTCCACTGTTCTAAGTTGCCTAGTTTCCCTAAATTTCATATTTGTTGCTTTTCATAATGTGACTGGAGTATTGAAGTTTTCTACACTTTTGCCACGTTTTTATTCAATCTGATATTCTCTGAAAGTCGTTTGTTGAGGAAATAAAACAGTTATAAACTAAGGGCTTCGTGAAAATGGGTTTCCATTCGCTATTTATTTTAATCAGCTAAAATAATGTAAGGTTTTGTCCGGTGGAACCACACAAACAGCGTAATCACGAGAACCTACAACGTGAGAACATTTAATTAGTGATTGCCCTGCCTCGAGGCGCGGCATAATATCTCTTACCGTAGGACAAGCAAAACAAGAACATTTAATTCTGCCGTGTACTGTGGACCCTCTGTACAGGGTGTGACACTTCACTAAACATTAAAACTAAATTGTTAACATAACAGATTATTAAACGCCCACAATTGTAAAATGCACTATTTTTCTACACTTAACAAAATTAAGTGTGCATTTGAAATACCTAAATTGATATTGAAAGGAAATATATTATTTACATACCGTCTGTAGTTTAAAAATTAAAGTTCTTCAGATTGAGTTTAAGACATACAAATTTTGAAAATACTATTTACAAATAATCGGTGAAAAAACCATAATAATATAAATTTCTACATTTAAAAGAGTTCGAGAAGTTTTAAGTGAGTGCCTAAAATGCTTTGAAAAGTACAGTGCAAAATGAAATCCTCGAAAAGGTTGATTCAACATGAAATAATACTTATTTTATAAGCAATAATTATTAGCCTGAAACACTCATCCACATTGAAAAATCTCCTGATAAAAGATACATGACGCCAAAGGGACTTGAACCCGTGTCCTTTCGATTTCCGGTCGACAGCTCTGACCACTGAGCTATGGCGGCTTAACTCTTATCCGCGAAATAATTCAATATATACTAGTGTTTCATTCAACAATTACTGCTTGTTACATTTTTTCACCTGAAACAACCAACTTTATTTTATATGAGAAAGGCATTGTAAGTGCTAACTCTCTCACTAGATGGCGTCGAGACAAATTGTCTATATTTTTTGGTGAAAATACTAGAACTTGTCAAGTATTAATTATTATTTTTTTGGTAAACTAATGTTTAAGACAAGATTTAGCGTCATGTATCTTTAATCAGGAGATTTTTCAATGTGGATGAGTGTTTCAGGCTAATAATTATTGCTTATAAAATAATTGTTACCCTTTGTGCTATGCATAAAAAATCTTGTCTTAAACATTAGTTTATCAAAAAAATAATAATGAAATAATACATTCTCAAATTCTAATTCTAATTTCTTTTCTAATAACTTTAAAAAATCAGTTTTGTCTGTTTCTTTTATTGTTAGCAATTTCATATAGTGCAGCAAAAGCATCTGCGATAATTCGCATCACAATTTAATTTTTCTCACTAGGGTACCCTGTTCTGATGTACTTACATTTGTTATTTATTAATTTTGTTGTTACATTTTATTATATTTCCTTCCTTGCTACGCTAGTTTACGTCGTGTTGTAGCAAGTAGTGTACGTCTTCATTTTGAGTATGATGAAAATTAAAATAAATTATTATGTTCATTATCAAAAATTGCAGTTGAATTATTCATTTATGAATTCACCTGTAATACCATAATTACGTAAGACAATGTTTTTCTTTACGCACTTTTTATTTTAGAAAAATTGATCTTTTTAGTTCACACTTCTTTTCACAGTTCTTCATACGAATCTGAAAGCTTTCACAGTTCTTCAATACGCAATATCGGTAAATATTTATGTAAATACCAGTTTTGGTTTGTATGAAGTATATAATAAATTATGTGGCTAGCTAAGTATTTTAAAGGGTCAGTATTAATATATTATAATTGTAGTTATTTTATAGTTTTGTACAGTTCGTTTAATACTAAATTTCGCAATATAAGAATTACTAATTAGTTATTAAAATTCTTTTATATTAAAAATAATGTTTAAACAGTCGGGATATATCACAGTTTTACATACGAACTATTCTTGATTTATAAAAAAGAACCCTATATTTAAATAGTCGGGATATATCACAGTTTTACATACAGACTGGTCTCGATTTAAGATATAACACCATGTTTAAATAGTCGGGATATATCACACTTTTACAAAGATCTGGTCTCGATTTAAAATACAACACCATGTTTAAAAAGTCGGGATATATCACAGTTCCACATACAAACTGGTCTCGATTTAAAAAGGTGGAGATTTTGTAAGCCCCTGATAAGGAGACAATTCCTCACTTCGTTTCCAACGAATTCGCTGCACAGTACCTACACACGTCCCACGTCCCGTCAGCTGTCATTGTCAACAGCGCATCTACTTGTTGTATTAAATGTACACTACTTGCTGCACGGTAACTGACTAGTCTTCGTCTATTATGAAATGTCACCACTTCAAAATATGAAAATAGAAGCGTTTCACAGCAAACAGTCGACATCAAGGTATCGCAGAACTGGTTCTCTGTTCAGTATACACCAGCAAACAGTTTTCTCGTTTACAATAGAATAAGAAAACAATAATTTTATATTGTTATTTGTCAATTGATTGTCAAAAACATTATTGAACATATTATTATACTAGATAATATTTTTTGTTTTTAATGAGTTTTTATTATTCACAATGTACATTTGTTACGGATAAATTTTTTTATAAAATTAGCGACCGGTTTCGACACGTTCGTGTCATTAACTAGCTATTTTAAAACTAGTTAATGACACGAACGTGTCGAAACCGGTCGCTAATTTTATAAAAAAAATTATACGTAACAAATGTACATTGTGAATAATAAAAACTCATTAAAAACAAAAAATGTCTATAAATTGTTACATAGTGAATGCCAAAGAAATACAAAAAATAGATAATATTTATTCAATAATTTTAAAATCACTTTGTTGCATCATTTTAAATATTTCTTTTGATATTATTGATAATGCGTATTTAAAAAAAAATAAATATAAAAAACCTTCTTAATCGTCTGCTAAAATGCATGACTTTTGTAGTGTTGAACCCTGATAATACTTTATTCTGAGGGGTTCTTTTGATTAACGTTCACACTTTTAATTTTCCTTCTTCGCCCGTTTCCATTTCAAGAGTTTCAAGCTTTTTCCGTTTCGCGAATTGAAAGGGAACAGCGTCTCTGGAAACTCGCGCTCGAAGGAAAGCCTTCATTATCCGAATTTTTATTTGAAGTCTCGCAACCACCATGAATATCGATTGTGGTTGACCCGATTCAGTGTAGTTTGCAAGATGAAAGAGAGTTTATGTAAGATCTGCGAAAATTAAAATACGATTGAAAAAGTGCTTTCATTGCACATGTCGTTAGTAGATACAAGGTAATTTGGTTTATTTAACGATTCAAATTGAATAGCCAGCGAAACGAAAGAACGAGAAGGAAAGTGTGCTTGTTCGCTTTGAAAAACATGGTTGTAGCTACAACAAAGGAGTTTTTGTTCGGAGCATTTTGTCTGTATTCTTAAGCTTAAAGCGAAACATTCACACCGATATCTCTATAAAGAAAAGAAATCTGAAAGGATTTTTAGAACTCTTTTCCCTAAATGACCCTCCCCCATCACTCAGCCCCCACCTCCCCTTTCACAGCGGATAGCGGGACACTAAACCTCATAATTCTCCTAAAACATTTGCTTTATGATTAAAGATAAAAAAATCTTTTTCCATTAAAATATAAACAAAAACAAAGAAACCTCAGATTGTGTATTACGCTTCAAAGAGCAATATTTTTTCTGAAAATTTCTTATTTCAACATTTTTCTGCTGAAAGCGTGGCTCAAGTCGTTGGAACCAGCTCGGTTTATTATCAACCTACCCATTTCAAGTCGAAATTTTGTAATTTAGGAAAACTGTCGTCTTCCTTACAGGCAATATGATACTTCCAACCTCGTTTCCACTCGATGCTCCCAAATTCAATCCATTTAAATACGAGGTATTATCCGACTTGGTTGTTACTTTCGAATCAACGTTGACTTCGGTTAGGGGTTGTCTGTTTTTCATCCGTGAATTCATTACAACGTTTCAATTAACTGAAACATACGATACAATTACCCTCAGTCTTGTGGAATTAGATTATATTTCCTTAATATAGAATACAACCTTAACCACTTAAGGTAACCTTAACCACAAAAATTGAACAACCACTTGAGCCAATTTGTGTCGTTATGAAGTGAAAAATTAAAATAAATAATTGTACAGCTCAAAAAATTCTGCAGTTTTTTTGTTCATAAAAGCAATCAATGATAGTGTTTGAGCAAGAGCAATCTTAGCCAATAGTCTAGAAAATGATAACTGAATACCGGTGCAAACTATTTCAAAGGTTTTCTATCTATAGATACTAAATAACAAAGACTAGACACTTCTTGAATAAATATTTATACGTTTATGATTTACTGTCAACTCACTAGTGTGTGAAGACTAACACGATAGATTGTCACCTTGCGCGTCGGATGTTCCAGAATAGCTCTGTTGTATAAACAATTTCTAGGAGGTTGTCATATTATATTCATTTATGGAAATATACAAGGTGGTTTATCGAAGATACAAGAAGAAAATGAAATATTTTGTATGCATGAATAACGATACTGAATTTTGTTCTGTCATTTTAATCCAACTTCCTCCAAGTCCTTTTTATAAAGATAGCGTAATGAAGTTTTGCAATAAAATTAGACCAGCGGAAGAATGAAGCACGGTATTCAAAAAGCTTTATTCAGACTGTAGAGAATAGATGAATTTCATCAGCCATTTCAGGTATTTGGGATCTTTATTAATAAACATGAGTTGGATTGGACACTGAAAAATCTTTCCAGGATATTCACATAACATCTGAAAATATTTCTATCATTTTGATTTATTTTTCGGGATAACTTAATGATTAAAACCTAAAATTTTAATATTTATTACTGAAGATAATATTAGCGATTAGTCTTCTAATGATTACTAATATTAATCCTAGATGTAAACGTATCTTTTTCTGATTGTTCTGTTTCAAATTTTTGTGTAAGAATCGCTAATATTGTGTTCAATAATTAAATATTTCTTTCCGTTTGAAGATCAAAAATTACACGTAATAAAAATAATTAGATTATTTAGAATCAATATACTAATGATTTTCCTCAATTATTTTGTGTCAAACAATGTAATTTAGTTTAAAAAAAAAATAGCACCGTGCTTTCTGCTAAATACGTATTTACCTACCTACTCTTGAGTCCCATGACAAAATGCATACTTTGTCATTTTAATTCTAAAGTTAATTTATTCTTTTCAACTTCGGGCCACCCTATTGTTCATTGCTCATAATAAATTATACAATTGTTTGCTAAAGAAGAACAACAACTAACAATATCCAATGGCAACTTTAATTTTAATGGAGTTCCGCTTTGAAATGGAACGAGCCTAGCGGAAATTCTGTAAATATCTCTATTCCAGTTTGTGGTCCCTTTGGGAAATAAATTGCGGGATGTGATCTCTGCCGACTGCCGGATGCCAAATGCCGAATGTCGACTGTCGACTGACGAATGCCGAATGTCGACTGTCGACTGACGAATGCCGAACTGCCGATAGCTTGTTTCTAACCACGACATAAAGTCGGATATACTCTTGATAAGGTTTCACAATAAATTAGCAATAAAATAGATAAAAAGATTCGTTAAGCACAAAATCGAATCTTACTAAAATATAAAATATAATTACATAACTATTTTTATCGTCTTTTTTCACTTCTTACAAAAAAAAACGTTATTTATTATTTCATTAAAAATTATTATATTACACTTTTAGATTTTGACATCTTCTGATGAAATTTAGATTTTTTATTGCGTATATACAGGCGCTAACAAATAATTCTTCATTGTAAATAAAATATTTGAAAACACGACTTGTAAGAAGTGTATTTTCATAAAATAATTAAATTAATGCCATCACTGAACGCATAGTTTATAACTTACGGTACGTTAAGAGAACGGCTGTGCCGACTTCTTTAAGAAAAAAATTAATTTAGATTTGAGGACAAAACTGAATAATATTTTTTTATTAAAAGGTGTAGCAAATATCTATTAGAGATATATACTGTTTTATTTATTTTTGGTTTAAATTAGAAAATATAGGCCATTAAAGAATCAATTTTTCACGAATTTAGATTTAACTTTGACATTTTTTTGTGAGTTAATAGTAATTATTAAAAAAATAATCTTTCCCGACCTACCCTATAAATACAATAAAATATAAATTTGAAAACATAAAAAAAAACATTTAAAAAATACGTTCTTGTGTCATGTAAATCGGTCTTTTAAAAATGAAATTTAAACCAATCAAAATAGTTTTTTTTGATAATTATTATTTTGTATTTCATTATAGGTAATATACATACAAAAGGCAACATTATTTTTTTAGTAAATACCAAATAATTGCCAAATTCGCCTCTAAAATCGATTCTTTTAACTACCCATATTTTATAATTTGAAACACAAATAAATAAATTAAAAACACATATCCGTACAAAATTTTTGGTAAACCCATTGATTGAAAGAGAATTATTCAGTTTCGTTGGGTATTTTGGCCTCAAATCCATATTTAATTTTTCTATGAAAAAGGTCGTGCAACCGCCCCCCTTAATGATAAATGTATAGTTATAATAGCCTACCTACTACCAGTGTTACAATTTATTTTTCGTTTGGTGAATATTAAGTTAGTTAAATACCTACATAATAACTGAAAGTTAATTAGAAAATTATCTAATTTTTAAAAATGGGTAATTTTAATACGTAATGATAATTGTAACGGGCTTAAACTTTAACATTCCTTAAATATTAATAAGAATAAGTTATTTGTTAGAGTTTTGTATTTATGATTCGAAAGAAATAAAATAATATTTAATATAGTCAAAACATCCTAGGTATTTAAAACTTTATTCCTGAGTTCCCTAGGTAACTTAATGACGGGAACAACTTCCCCCTGTGAATTGTGAAAAATTGACAAAATAATACGGGAATTATATTTTGGAAATGATATTATTCATAATATTATAAGATTGTAATGTTTTCCAAAGAAATTTAATAGCTAAGCTATTCATATATTAGATAGATTCACGTATGTGAAACGTGCATCTGTTCTATTTCAGCAAAAGTGGCGTACCCACCACGTGCCATAGTACGGAGAAATAGTCAAATAAATGGGGAAAACGAATAAATAAACGATGGCAAAGGAATACACCCACATGGCTGGCACATTAAGTGAAGCCTTAACAGATACACGACCTTAGACGAATGTACCTAGAACCGATGGCAAAATAAATACAGTGGTGTGAAATTTGTCTAAGGAAAATAATTACGAGATTGACTAAGGTTTCAAAACATCTGTGTTTTGCGTCATTACAATTTGAAAAAAATACATGTTTAATTTAGGAGGAAAAACAGTTAAGACAACAAATATTAATAACGAAAAATGAAAATTGTGACATAATGATAAAATAATACAAATAGGAATAATTTTATAACAATCATTCATAGTCAAACGAAACTTAAATACAACAACAAAAATACAAAAATAATAATTAATATTTTTTTCCTAGACACTATCTATATTGCAAATTATTTAGAACTGTGTTATCATTAAAAAGATGACGGCCAAAAATAAGTGAAAAATTAGTTGAGGTTAATATTGTTAGTTCTGAATTTGAAATATGAGATTGACAAAAATGACGTAAAATAATTAGGTTCCAATGGCTGAGTGGTTGGAGGCTTTGTCCCAGACAAGACAGGGGTCCTGGGTTCGATTCCCAGTCGAGACTGTTACCTTTTTATTTTTTTATGTGTGTTTTTCTGTTTCACGTTTCGCTTAGATTTATTAAAATTATGATTATTGTATTACGGTGAATTGATACAATAATCTTAGCGATCGAATAAAAGTATGTTATATTTTTTGTGGCTAGTCTGTGAGATGGTGGAATGCATCACTACAAGTTCGATACTCATGGTAACGGCTATTCAAGGCATCTGTTATGAACCAGAAGCCTGTTTAACCTATAGTTAACCTAAGTTGACCAGGATTACTAACTATATGCCGACCTTTTGTTTACCTTCAAACAAACCGTAAGCGGATGTAGATCCATCCCACTCCTGCATCCTGCGAAGTTGTATAATACAATGAAGAACACAACATTTGTAGTGCGGTACTGCGGTGCGCGCTAGAACTAACAAGTGTGAGGTTTTAAATTATTTCAAAGGTACAGCTACAAATGGTTTCCCCTTTTCAAAAAGTGACGGTGATAAATATTTACTTAGCGACAGGATTATTTATTAAGGAAAGTAAGTGGCGCCACTACAGATTTCGTAACTAAGAGGCTGTTTCAGGACCCGTTTATGTCACATGTGAGAATTTGTTATATGGTTTCCTGTTTGCTCAATCCTTCCCGCTAGATATTATTCATTAATTTCCTATAGGGCTTGTTTTGGTCGCAATAATTACTTAACTGTTCACTTTCACGTCTCAAAAATTCGACCATTCCTTCCGTTATGTCAATCACACAACTGCGTCAATTTTTTTTTTTAATTCTACTCATAATTCTTGAAAGGAACATTTGTTTAAGAAGTTTGCTGCCTTAATCGTAGGTCGCAGTTGTAGGAACAAGTTTTAGAAGATATGCGCAGAATGTTTTTTCCTTAATGTGTTTACTTATCTCTGTGATGAGAGCGAGTAAGATAGTACCCGCACAATACTCGCGACATTTCATCTACAAGTCTGGGGGTCTACTAGCACAGTAAAATCGATAACTTTACAATGTCTAATAGATAGACTTAACTACCGATGATTTTATACCGATCGATAAAAAAGACGCTGCTTTTAGCGAGGCCTCCAAGGTGTCGGTTAAGCTGTCAATATGCATTTCTTATTTAATAATGTCGTTCGTTATACAAAATAACTGGCTAGTTTATGAACGGAGGTGAATTAACTAAGACCTTAGGTTAGAAGAAATCGTATTCACGATCTATGGAAGATCGAATTGCGTTCAATTGATTCCGTTCCAACTTGGAAGAACAAAAGTTGTTAATCATAACTAAAGACTTCGTTGACTATTTAACTACCCTTTTACTGTCAAGAAGTACATGCGGAATGCCAAATTATGTTTTTTTTTTTTTTTTTGTATTAGGCAATTCACCCTAAAGAGAGTGCTTTGTGCCGATTGGGATAAGATATATGGTTAAACTGATGTGAATTATCTATAAGGGGACTGGACATATCATATATTAAAGTCATTCAAATCTATAAACTTATAAAGAATAGAATATACGCGAGAGTTGTTGAGAGACAGCAAATATGGAATACTAAGGGGAGACTGGTGAGTGATTTTAATAAGCAATCGATACATGCCTTTGAAAGAAGAATGGTTTTTACAATTGAAGAAAACATGGTCAAGAGTCTCATCCTCCACACCACACTGGCATAATGAACTTTCGAGCACCCGAATTTTAAACAAATGAGTTGCAATAGAGCAGTGGCCAATTCGCATTCTCGAGATACAGGAAATAAATCTTTTGGACTTTTTTTTGCCGTGGAACCAGGGTTTACTTGGAATATGATTTTGTATTCCAGCATAGAAAGATCCAGTTTGAGTTTTCGTGACTGTCCAATTTTCTTCCCAGGAACGAGACATGTTGGATTTAAGAATAGAGAAGACGTCAGAGACAGGAATTTTAAAATCTAAAGGAATAGAACCAGATACAGTTCCAAGTTTAGCGAGAGAATCAGCTTTCTCGTTACCCTCAATTCCTAGATGGCCAGGCACCCAAACCAGTATTGTCTCAAACATAGATTCGTTTAAAGAATCGAGGATTTTTTTAATATTACAAATAACATAGTCTTCTGGACAACGAACGATATTAGAGGAAATTTTTAATACTGCACTTAGAGAGTCAGTACACAGTAAGGCTCGACGAATATTAAGGAGTTGGATTTGAATTAAAGCTTGTTCAATTGCGAAGCATTCTGCAGTAAATATGGAAATTTCTTTAGGCAATTTATAAGACAGATTAACATTGAATTCAGGAATATATACCGATGCGCCACATTCTTTGTGGTCGGATTTGGAACCATCTGTGTATATGAGGGAAAATCCAGGAAACTTTGAAAATATAAAGTTTTTAAAATGTTCTTCAACATTTTGAAAGTTATTAGCTGATGATAAAATGTTCGTCCGGAAGTCAGAAATTATTACGTTTGGGATAAAATTAATAGCATTAAACGGGGTACTGTAAATAGGAAGGATTGGATCATCTTGTAGATTTTGAAGGTAAGAAGACAGAGATCTAAATGATAGAAAACTTTTTAATAAGAGAGGGAATCGATCTCTATCTATTACCCTCCTTTTGTTATTCAAAATACTGAACAAACGATCGAGACTCTGTTCCAATGAGTGACGCGATAAAGATAACGCTTTGAAGATATATCTATCCGCGAGGTATTGTCTTCTCAAAAATAAGGGAGGATCTACACATTCTATCTGAAGAGCATTAATTGGAGAAGATTTCATTGCCCCAATAATCATTCTGAGCCCTTTTGATTGGATTCTTTCAAGTTTTTTATCCAGATATTTAGGAAGTGGGTCGAAAAGAAATGTGCCATAATCCAAGTGACTTCGAACGAGGGAATTATACATTAGTTTAAGAGTAGTAGGATGGGATCCCCACCATACTCTGGAAACAGCTCGCATCATATTAAGCCCCTTTTCACACTTAGCAGAAACGTTCTGAATATGAGGGAGCCAGGAAAGCTTATGGTCCAAAAGCAGGCCAAGAAATTTTATTTGCTTAACGATTTGAAGGGGGAAATTATCAAAAGAGACTGTAAAGTTAGGCAGTTTTCTTTTGCGAGTAAAAGCCACTACCTTGGTTTTAGAGGTAGCTAAATTCATTCCATTTGTCAACATCCAAACTTTAATATTATGTAAGGCCAAATTTAATTCCTTCGCAGCATGCAATAAATTTTTGTGAGATAAATATATGAGAAAATCGTCCGCAAAATAAAGTCGCTTAATAGACGAAGGGATTACAATGTCTAAATCACTCATATAAATATTAAATAATAATGGACTGATAACAGACCCCTGGGGTAGCCCTTTCCAAAGTTTGCGCTTCAATATGTTTGAGGAAGAGTGGATAATAATGGATCTGTCTGTTAGTAAGTTGATAATAAATTGAACTAATTTTATGGGGATTTTTATTTTAATTAATTTTTCCTTCAAAACATCAATTAATACATCGTCGTAAGCTGAAGAAAGATCTAGAAATGTGGCCAATGTACAAGAGTTAAGGGATTGAGAAATACGGATATCTGTTGTTAACAAACTTAAATTATCCATAGTAGATTTCTTTTTCCGAAAGCCGTATTGATTAGGAGGGATAATACTGTGATTTTCAACAAACCATTCTAATCTGTTCTTTATCAAATGTTCCACTACTTTAATTAAACACGACGAAAGAGCAATAGGACGATAAGATGAGACTTCGGACGGATTTTTCCCTGGTTTTAAAACCGGGAGGATTTTTTGAACCTTCCAGACATCCGGAATAAATCCTGTTTCAAACATGTTATTAATTAAGGATAAGAAATATTCAACCGACATGTCGGAGAATGCTTTAAAGAAGCTATATAATATTCCATCAGGACCCGGAGAAGAGTCAGAAAGAGATTTGATTACTCGTTTTAGTTCACTAACTAAGAAAGGAGAGTCTAGCCAGTTAGAGTGAGATGGATATGAAATAAAAGAGGGCATTTCTTCACATGTGGCAACTGAAGGAGGGGCAATCTTATCAGCAAAACCTATAATAATTTCCTCCGGAATATGTTTGGTACGCTCCGGAGCATATGACGACCGAATTTTTTTAAATTAGTCCAAACAGATGACTGGGGAGTTTCAGGAGACAAGTTTTCACAAAATTTTCGCCATCCAAACCGCTTTTTATTTTTCAAAATACGTTTAGTTTCTGATTGGACGCGTTTCACTGATAAGAAATTTTCAAAAGACATGCATTTGCGGTAAATGGAAACTGCTTCTTTTCTAGAGTTAACAGCACGAGTGCATTCTTCGTCCCACCACGGAGTCGAATGTTTAGTTTTAATGTTAACTTTACGCTTTTGAATGGATTTTTCTGCTGCTTTTATAACTATACTAGGAAATAATTCACATTGTGTTCTGATGTTTCCAAGAGAAGATTTTACAGAGTGAACAAGAGAGTCTAATACAGAAGAAAAAAATCCCCAGTTCGCATCTTTCGTTTTAAATTTAAAATTATTGTTAATTGTAAAGGAATGCGAGGAGGTTAGATGGTGAAAGAGGATTATAATAGGGAAATGATCACTGGAAAGGGGGTCTTTAAGTATGTTCCAAGAACATTTACGTATGACCGAAGATGAACAGAGAGATAAATCAACAACACTTTTCCTTTGTTGAGGGGGGGTGAATCGGGTTGGAGATCCGTCGTTTAAAATACATAAATTATGGGAATCAATAAAATCTAAAAGATTACGGCCAGAACGATTCGTTAATTCACTACCCCAAGAGGTAGAATGAGCGTTAAAGTCGCCCAGTAACATATACGGGGGACGGATCTGAGACATAAATGATGACCATTCGTTTACATCAAAAATAGTGGAGGGAGGGACATATATTGATAGTATTGTAATATCACATACAACAGCTGCTACTATCTGAAAATTGTTAGAGAGAGTATGAAATATGATTGGTTTGAAAGGGATAGAGTCATGGATGATTAAGGCAGCGCCACCTTTACCATCCAGTCTATCATGTCTAAGACAATTATATCCAGAAATCTTAAATAGATATGAGGGTTTAAACCACGTTTCAGAAATAGCGGCAACTGAAATTTCATGTTCATCGAGTAATTTTACAAGTTCAAATTTATTACAGATTAGACTTCTGATATTCCACTGAAGAATTCTGTTCAGTTTCGGAGACATTAGGAAGACAGGATAATAAAGATTTAATGCAATCGGCAGCGTTGGACGGTATATTATTGTTGTTTGAAAGAATAGAAATTAAGAGGGTAATTAAAGTCTGAATGAAAGCAGAATTTTCATTCACCACTTTCCCTAAATTAGGGGAAGATTGGAAACTATTTAAAGCACTCCCATTGAGTGTCTGAGATTTATAATTCCCATTTGGGTTAAACAAAATATCATTATGTTGATTTTTATCAATAGAAGCAATAAATTTTGGTTTTGGTTTGAGTGGTATAAAAATTGTTTCCCTGCGAGAAGATGATGGAGGAGATTTAGAGTAAGATAGATTGCAAGGAATTGAGGTAGATGTTACCTCTGCAAACGATTTTATTGCAGGTGGGAATAATTTTGATGCCTGGAAATAGGAAATGTTGTCTGAAGCCATTGATTGTTTAATATTCCTTTGTCTGGTCAATTCTGGACAGGCCACACTAACCGCTGTATGATTTCCCTTGCAGTTAATGCAACGTGGATCATTCGACGATTTTTGGCAAAGATCAAAGGGGTGGTCTTCTCCGCAATGAAAACAACGTGGAGGGGAACGACATATGGGTTTTGAGTGTCCGAAACGGCAGCAGTTAAAACACTGGATCGTCGGGAATTTATATACTTCCACAGGGAGTGCATTGTAATAAATAAATACCCGAGATGGCAAAGTTTGGCCTTCAAAAGTAATAACAACCGATTGTGAGGGTTTCCATGTAGTGGTTCCATTAGATGTATCTTTGTAATTTAATCTACGTGCTTTTAAAACCTTAGGGGTCACTTGAGAATCATTAAGTGCATCAACAATTTCAGATTCTGAGAGATCGGTTGGTATACCTCTCACTCGGCCCATTCTAGTAAGGTTGTAAGTTGGAATATAAGATTTAAATTTGTGGTGTGAAAGCGAATCTATTTTTTGGACAAATTCATTTGCAAAGTTTGCAGATTTAAATTCTAGGGATAACTTATAGTGGCCTTCCGGCTTAATAGATCCGTTAACTATGCCAAGGTTACTGTTTTTTGAACTAAAAATGAATTTCCCGAAATCCAGAGGATGAATGATTTTTCCTTGTTCAGTACTTTGGACATTGACAATGAATGGAGCCGAGGAGGATGGGGAATAACTTAGTTCAGTATTTTTAGATTCTGATAATATGGTATCCTTACGACTTTCCTTAGGGTTTGAGGTTTCATCGGATTGCGAAGGTTTAATTTTGGGTGGTACATTAAGACAGAGCGATGGTCTTCGTTTTCTGGAAGGGACTATTATAGAAACATCCGATTCATACTCATCTCCAATATTAAATATGGACTCGGGGTCAGGAGGTCGATTTTCATCTTCCTCCATATTTATAAATTAATTAACAAAAAAAAAAAATAATACAGTCTATTTGATTGACTGTACACACGAATTTATCAAAACCTAAATATAACAAACAAATAATAGAAAACAAAAATGTAACAATAATTTCTTATCTGTACGAAGTCCGCGACAGCAGGTAGGCAATTTGTCAAACACAGAGCACGACTATCCACTACCGTAGTTCGATGACTAATCCCAAATTATGTTAAAATTATTATTCAAATGGGACATTGTTAATTTATTAGTATTTTTTTTTACTTTTACTTAGCCGTCTGACGGTAATTCATTTGCCAGCTGCCAGTATTGCCAGCGTACATCGATTTGCATTACCAATATCGGTTGGCGTATCAATAGTTCGACCATGCTAGCTAAATCGCTACAAAATCGTTGGTAGTTCCACCTATAGATCCGATCTCTCTCTTTGGTTTCAATCCTGGGATTGGTTTGCAGCAATTTCATCTAATCTCCTCTTCCATTCTTCCTTGTCTTGTGCGGCTCTTTTGACTTCTGCATATGATGAGCAGCGCACGTCCACCAGCAGGTCCTCCAGGTACTCTCGGCGTGGGCGTCCCCTAGAGTTGGTCCCCTTGGTCATACCCTCCATTATGACATGCAAGAGGCCTTCTTGTCGTATAACATGGCCGATCCATCTTGCACGCCTTTCGGACAAGGTCCTGAGCAGGTGCCTTCCTCCTTCGATTCTTTGGAGAACCTCCTCATTTGTAATATGGTCTCTCCAGGAAATTCCTAACAGTCTTCTATAGGACCAAATCTCAAAAGCCTCTAGTCTCCGTTTATCTCTTTCGGATAGGCACCATGTTTCGCAGCCGTACATCAAGATACTCCATACATAGGTCTTGATGAGGAGTATTCTCAGTTTTAGGTCTATATTATTCGATTCTATTATTTTCGACCTTTTATTGAATGCAAGCCTAGCCTGATGTATATGGCTGTCGACCTCGCTCTTAGACTGACCGTCCCATGTTATTTTGCTCCCGAGGTAGAAAAACTCCTTGGTGTTCTTTAGTGGAACTCCTGCCATCTCTACTCACATCTGATGTTGCGTTCAGTCTACAGTCAGCAGCTTTGTTTTTTCTTTATTTATCTTCATGTTGTAGTTGTTTTGAAGAATGTTTTGCATGGTTGTTAAGGCCTCTTGCAGTTCTTCTTCGCTTTCAGCAACCATAGCAATATCGTAAGCAAACTTTATCATATCCACCTTTTGCCCGTGTATCTTTACACCTTTTCTGTGACTCATTCTCTCTCTCAAGTCATCAATCGCACTCTGTATATAAGCATTAAAAAGATCAGGTGACAGAGAGCATCCCTGTCTTACCCCTTGTCTTATACTGGCTTCTTTTGTTTCACTGTAACATCTAATTATAGCGGCCTCATTCTTGTATAGCGCCTGGATTATTCGTATATCTCTATATTTTATATCAATTCTCTTCAGAATCTCGAAGAGTCTTTTCCATTCTACTTTGTCGAAAGCCTTCTCCAGGTCTATGAATGCGATGAATGTGTTTTGGTTTCTTTTTATTCTTTTTTCTAGTAGTATTCGTAGCGACAATATTGCTTCTCTGGTTCCTACACCTCTTCTAAAGCCATACTGGTCTCCGGAAAGGATGTTTTCTACTTTTGGTTCGATTCTTTTTAGAATGATATTAGTCAATATTTTTTAGGCATGGGATATTAGGCTAAGAGTTCTGTGTTGTTCACATTTCGTCGTGCCTACCTTCTTTGGTAATGCGACAATTAGGCATTTCTCAAAATTTTCTGGTATCTCTCCAGTCTTATACATGATTTGTATAATTTTAAACAGGGCATCTGTGGTTCCTTTTCCTGCTGGCTTAATTAGTTCAGCCGGAACGTCATCGATTCCGGGTGCTTTCCCGTTTTTGAGATTTTTCAGTGCGAAGTCAAACTCTTCTCTAGTGATTGGATCTCCCAAATCATCTGCGTCTACCTCATTTTCTCTTTTTATCAATGTTTCGTTGTCACAATTTCCCTTTCCATTGTACAGCATTTCGAGATATCTTTTCCACCTTTCTTCTATTTGGTCATTTTCGAAGAGTATTTTACCGTCTTCTCCTTCTATTGCATTACCCTTTCCAACTCTCATCCCAAAGAAGTCTTTCACCGCAGCGTGAGCTCTTTCTACATTTCCCCTCTTGAGGTCGTCGTTTATCTCATCGCATTTATTCTGGTAGAATGTTTCTTTGGCTATTCTTGACTCTCTATTTATTTTGTTTCTCAGCACTTTATATTCTTTTTGTGATTCAGCTCTTTTATCATTTTTGAGCTCTCTTCTATCTTTTATCATATTTAGGATCTCATCGGTTATCCATTCCTTCCTTGCTTGGGGTTTTTCCTTGCCTATAGTTTCCTCTGCCGTAGTTATAATCTTCGTCTTTATCACTTTCCAGATCTCATTCACGTTCTCTTCTTCCATTAAGTTGCACTCTTGCGTCTTTTCCCTAAAACTGTCGCTGATCTCTTTTATCTTTGATAATTTTGTATCCCATTTGAAATTATTTCTCTTTTTTTTTCAGTTTTAGAAGACTTTTGGCCATTACCATATTATGGTCACTATCTATATCTGGGCCGGAATAGCTTCTACAGTCTTTTATTTGGTTTTTAAATCTATGTCTAACCATTATATAGTCTATTTGCAGTCTTTGTCTGTCTCCAAGGGATTTTCAGGTGTATCGCTGTCTTAGGTGGTGTTGGAAACAAGTGTTTGCTATCACTAATTTGTGTTTTTCGCAGAATTCTGTCAATTTGTTTCCTCTGTCGTTTCTTGCACCCAGCCCAAAGGGTCCAATGCAAGTTCCTTCACGTCCTTCTCCTACAACAGCATTCCAATCTCCTAGGAGAATCAGATTTTCACCTGCTTTTATCTCTGATATAAGTTTATCTAGCAAACTGTATACCTCCTCTACTTTTTCTTCGCTATGACTAGATGTTGGCATATATACTTGGATAATTACAGTGTCTACAGGCTTTGTTTCTATTTTGACAAGAATAATTCTTCCGCTAGATTGCACGTATCCCTTAACCCGTCATCCCCACTCCTTGCACAGCACAACGCCTACTCCTCCTTGGCCAGGTTTATCCTTTATGCATCCTGTGTGGATTATTCTGTAGTTGCCACTCCAGAAGTCCCCACAATTGGGCCATCTCATCTCTGATATACCTAGGGCATTCAAATTTACATTTTGCATCTCAGCTTTCAGATTATCCAGTTTGCTATTTTGCAGTAATGTGCGGACATTCCACGTTGTTCATCTCGCTATTTGGTTCTTTGTATTTGATTTTGGTTTCGCTATTGACTTTGTGTTTCTAGCATCTCGAGCAGTCCCCACCCGGAGATCCGAACGGGGGACTATTTTACCTCCGGAGAATTTTACTTGAGATTGGGTATTCATGTTTTGCTGGTTCTTGGGATGCCACTTGGACCTTTAATGTGGTAGTTTCCCGTTTCTTTCCACATCCTATGCCGTTGACCTCGAAGGTTCTTCCACCTTTGGAGATTATTTACTTCTCCAGGACAAGAGAGTGCCCTAGACAACAGACGCCTGGTAGGGCGAAAGTTGGTGTTCAGCTTATTCCGGCCAACGCTCGGTCCCTGTCTATATTTGCCGACACGAGGTCGTTGCTCACTCCCCACCACGAGAACGAAATAGATCAGGATTTTCCTTTCCTCAAACCTGAGACCAGAAGGCATTTCTCAGAGTTCTCCGGTACTTTCGGGGAGATCCGATATTTTAATGTTATTGACTGGCAACACAAAATGAATTTGACTTTCCGAATCATCAAACGTCTTACATTTACTTTAAAATATTGATAAATTAAGTATTTTGAATTAAAATACTAACCTAAATGTGCATTGGCAGTCAGTATTTCCTTTACCGAGTTTAATTATTGTGATGTATGGTAATAAGGTTGAGTATTTAAGCGATAGATGGCGCTAGTCATAAAGCTTACTCCAGAGTCCGTCAGATGTCGCTAGAGTGTAACGAGTACTTGTGAGATGATATTGACAGGGAACAAGCTTCTCGAACCAGCAAAATTAAAAACACTCGGGTAATCCAAACCTCTCCACACAGCATCCCCAAAGATGACATAGGCCCTGAGGGAAATTATTTTCTTCAGGGCCTCCTGTGTGAAGTAAATATAAAAAAAAAATAAAAAAAATGAACAATGTAGCTAAATCCAGTTCTATTAATTGTAACATAAATAAACACAATTATAATAAAGAACCTTTCACTTTTTACAAAGAGAGCCCAAAACCGAAATCTGCATAGTAACGCAGATATAACAATTAGTCAATGAGGTTTTTATTCACAACTGAGTTAATTGGTCAATGAGATCTTTAGCCATAATACGAGTGTGGTTTCAAACAAATTTCGTCTCTCCAAGTTCAAATGGATTTAATGACGCCTATGAATCCTACAAGCTTCGTTAATCAGCCTCCGTTCGTTAATAAACCAGTAATTTTGAATAAAGAACGACAATATCAAAAAATTTCCATATATTAAGTAACCCAAATTTAACTGACAGTCAAGGAGATTTGAAGAGCTTTCGTTGTTGGAATTTCTTATGAATCGTTTACCTTGCTAGAGAATTATGCTAACTGACCATAGATCTCGAATTTAGTCAATATCGTATTGACATAGTGCTTTATCGATCATTCGTGCTAGATCTCCTGATTCTACCAAAATCGGATTCCTACTGATTTTCATCGTTATAATTATATAAGAATTGTATTAGGGTGGTGGTTGAATTTGGCAACATCACATTAAAAATATATCAACTATGTACCTACACGGAGAAAAATGAGCATGGATGATTTAAGAAAATACTCATAAAAATGTGTCTGCATGCCCATTTCCTAGTAAACTATTAGTCATTCAGAATACATGTGAACACGTGTTCATGCAGGTGGCCTTGCCCTAATAAATAAAATGGACGAGGTACGAAATATTATAATTTTTAAGAACACGTGTTCCGACTTCCTCATAACATTTTCGTAATTTACTGATAGCTTTGAAATTTGTCAATTCATTGGTAATAGGCTTGCAGTCCCGTTTTTAACAGGGAAACAAATAAGAGCTATATCGCTTGACAAAGAAATTTCCCTTAGATAAAAAAATATACACATATTATAAAAAATTTAGGAACAAATTAACCTGTTTACTAAAAACAACTAAAGAAAACTTTTACAAAAATGAAATTGATGTGGCTAAACAAAATGTAAAACATATATGGAAAACAATAAATGAAATAAATAGTAGAAAAAACAAAAAAACTCAAATTAAAAAAATTAATATCGGAAAAAATTCTATTAATGCCTTAATGGAACCGACAAAATGTGCTAATGCCTTTAATAAATATTTCGCTAACGTCGGTCAAAATTTAGCTACACGGATCGATGAAAATTATAAAATAGATAATTTCGAAAAGGACTGTCTTAAACAAAATAATCTGTCAATTTTCAAACCGGTAACAATAGATGACATAAAAAAATATTATTAGTGAATTAAAAGGTGCATCTGCACCAGGGTTTGATGGAGTCACAGTAGAAATATTGAAAAATTATAATGAATTATGAAGCATTCCAATTACACACATTGTAAATATTAGTTTAAATAGTGGAATATTCCCCTCCGTTTATAAAAAATCTATTGTAACACCTGTTTTTAAATCTGGCAACCCTGAAGAAATATCAAATTATCGACCAATGTCTGTTGTCTCAAGCATTGCAAAAATTTTCGAAAAGATCGTAAAAAAGCAACTTTTGTACTATATTGAAAATAATAAAATAATTAGTCCTAACCAATTTGGATTTAGAGAGAAACTAACGAACTAACTTCAACTATATACCGTGCATTAGATAAAAAAAATAAATGCCTTGGCATTTTCATTGATTTGCGTAAGGCTTTTGATAGTATCTCCTATCTCCCATACAAAACTAATAAATAAATTAAATGATATCGGTATTATTGGTAAGGTAAGGTATTGGCTGCAAAGCTATCTAACTCAAAGAAACCAAAAAGTAAAATTGAATAACTCACTAAGCGTGGATGAAACTTTAGAATTTGGAATTCCCCAAGGGCCTGTTATTGGACCAATTTTATTTATAATTTACGTTAACCATATGTTTAAATTATCACTTAATGGTAAACTTACATCCTTTGCTGACGACACTGCAATAATTATCGAAAAAAAGACATGGAACGAAATTACCAATGCAGCCAATCAAGATATGAAGGTTATAAAAAATTGGTACGATTGCAATTTATTATCACTCAACACAGAAAAAACATTTTGTATTCCTTTCACTCTACAAGAAGATGTGCCAAATAACCTAATTAACATAACAATTCATTCTAAAAATTGTGTAAATGACGGTACATGTAATACGGACTGCGCGAAACTAAATCATAAATCTAATATAAAATATCTTGGTATCTTAATAGATAAAAATGTTAAATAAAAAGACCATATAAATCTCACTGTTGAAAGAATAAGAAAACTTATCTATATTTTCTATAATATACGAAATATTTTAAATAGGAAAACCATCAAAATTGTCTATTATGCATTAATTCAGTCCATATTGCAGTACGGGATTATTGGGTGGGGAGGGGCTTTTAAGGCTTCTTCACAGCCCATAATTACAATTCAAAGAAAAATTATTGAAATCATCCTTAGGAAACCATATGACTCCCCTACTTTAGAGATATTTCGGGAATTTAATGTACCATCTATCACAGAATTGTATAAGAGAATCGCCTTATATCAAATTTATAAAGAATATTTTATTTATAAAATTCACCCCTCAGATAGCATAAGCAATAGATTCAAAACTAATGGCTTAATAGCCATTCCTATGCTTAGAACGACCACGGCTCAGCACCACTATTCGTATTTAGGTGTAAGATGGTACAATATATTATTGTCCAAAAATAAAATTAGTGTAACCGAAACTGTGAATTATGAACAATTCAAAAAGTTAATTAAGTCCCTAAAATTGGATACTGATATATTGTACCCCTAATTTTCTTACACTTACTCAATTTGTTAAATATTTATATATTAATTTAATTGTCTTTAAAAAACTATTTTTCTAATTTGTTTACCTGATATTGTACCCTTAATTTCCTCACGCTTACTTAATCTGTAAGAAGATATATTATTTTAATTATCTTTAAAAACACACTTTTCTAATTTGTGTACCTATGTTAATATTATGTTTGTATTTATATCAAAAGTTTTTGATTATTGTTAAAAAAATCATTAGAACTAAATGTAAATACTCCTCCCATAAACACGAGCTCCTGGAGCTCAACTTATGGCGTAGTAGAATAAAAAAAAACGAAATATTATATATATATATAAGTCTGCATATTGTTATCATTTATAATGTTAAATAATTTACAAGTAATAAATAAATAAAATAAAAAAAATAATAAAAAATTTGACCAGTTTTTTTAATATCAAAAATATTTTATATCAGTTAGTTTTTTTCGGTGAATGTTGTATATGAAACACAGCTTGTCTTTATGTTAAAGGCTCGCCATCTTGAGGCATTTTCAGAAAGTACCAAATGACAATAATAATAATATTTGGTAAATTTATATAGCTCCATTTTCGTGATAAAATCACCTTCAGGGCGATGGACAATATAAAGTAGTATCAGAATATGCAGAATGGTGGAAGTGGCTTGTCTAGAGGTATCTCAGACAGAGAAAAGCAAGTGTCTATTAGTAACCTTGTGTCATTTGATGTACAAGTAAGAATGTAAACCATAAAAGCGAGTACGCCACTTGTCATGTGACATGTAGTATTTAGACTTTAAAAGCTTACACTTGTAGATCGTATGGGAGGACGTATATTTATTTATTACAAACGAATGCGGAGAATGTTTCATGTTAGGGCATTATTCCCATTCCATAAAACCAGCTCCGCAATCATATTCGCAGCAGGAGTGTATCTAGGAATAATATTTAATAATTCATTTTGCAAGACGTAAAGGTTACACGCCACATAGTTCGTGCATAAATTATTATTCTACTGCTGTAAAATCAAGGTCTTATCACTCAAGCGACATTACCAACATTCGTTCTCCAAGCTTGTGGTGTAGGTAGGTACTAGTCTGTAAGAATTGTTTCAGATATCGAAATCATATTAATTCTACTAATTCCTTAGATAATTAAGATGTTTATATTGACAGACGATTGTCTTAATATTTTTTCATCGTTGCCGTTTCTTAAATAATAAGATTTTATATAGGTCCCATTTGCTAAAAACTGAATGTCACCCTAGCTGTCTTCATTATGTGCTTGTGTCTTCTTGGGAATAGTGATTATTAATTAGTTATCGTTCAAATATTGTTACAATATACTGTAAAATTACACACGAAATACATTTTTTTTCTTTCTTTTTGAAATATTTTGTGTTTGTTGTATTACTTTATGTTTGTTTCACTCAAATGTAAATTGTTAACCTCCATATAGGCTTACTCCTAGTGAAGTTGATTTTAATGAGAAAAAACGTGATTTATGTATAGTTAGATGCAATAAATAAATAATAGTACATATTCCATGGTACAGTACATAAAAAAATGTACGAATTGAGAATTTAACTTGAAAGTTTTCTTCGGAAATACGTTAATTCGCGAAAATTGTATTTATTTTAAATTGCTCTTTCAATCACGTTTACTTCCATCTACATTTTCGCACTATGACATCGACAATACATTTTTTTTATTTCTTTCAGTAAACATACAAATTATTGGATAGCTGATATATTATGTATAACAGCTAATCAATACATTCAGCATTTAATGTAATATAATGTTGGGATTGTTCACAAAAACGGCGTTATATAAACGATTATAATATCATTACACCAAAATATGTAAGTTACGAGACTTGATAAGATGACGTTTAAAAAATAAATTTTTCGGCGTATTGGTGATTTTTAAGTTCTCGTCTAATATTGAAAAGGAATTTCAGCGACGAACATTATTTAAATCCATAAGCCATAAATAATTCAATAAAATTTATGAAAGCCTTACAAAAAGGTATTGTAGCATTTAGCCAAGTCTAATAAATCCAGAAAAAGTCTAGAAAAAAGGCATTTCTCTTAAAATATTCTTGAGGGTAGAAATAATTTGTAGTCAACTACGACCCTGTAGGGTCGTGTGCGCCCCAATTTTCGCAGATGGTAACACCTCCCCTAACAAGCCTGTTGTAAAGTTTAAAACTGCGACCCCGTCGCTATTTCCCGCGTCGCGCTCTTGTTTTCCACCAGAAGGGGATTCAGGAACCCAACTCATCACAGCTCTAACCCAGAAAATACAGCCCCGAGTAAAAAGTTATCCACCACCTGTATTAACCACTATAACTTACAGCCTACAAATTCCCTTTTACACAAATAATTTTAGGAAGAACTCTTACAAAGTACAAATAAGTACCAATGCACCCGAGAAACCTATCTTTGTAAAATTGCTTCATAAATTTACATCTCAAGTTTAGCTACTGAAAAAAGATGAAGGCACTGAACCCAGAGGGTTCATGAATTTTCACCAGTTTACGTATAAATTTCAGGACCTTTTTAACGGTGCGTTAAATTTGCATGACAATTTGGGAAATGTTTATGTGCTTCGATATGGCCAGAGATAGTATGGGTAGGACTTTATATCGCCACATTTTAAGCAAATGGTTCGCGATAATGGGATTTCCTGATGAACTCAATTTGCCGGAGGGTTGCTACGGAACGACAGTGGAGCAATATATTACAAGACAGAACGCAGAGCATTGATGCTGCTGAAGATTACATCTCTGATTGTATGAAGCATAAACACAGGCCCATTATTTACTAGGGAAAGATTGGTCTCGTTATAAAATCAACCAACTTACGTTTCTTACCCTAGTGCATTACGCTTCACCCTAAATAGACAATGTGAGATTCTTTTGGCATGCAAAATTAAACAAATTTCACCACGCGTTCAATGTGTTGTATTTAGTGAATATTTTTGCTACATTAATATCAAACTATATATGTATATAATTAGCTTATAGCCATTAGTGTTAAAAAAAGTGGATTTACTAATTTTAAAATCCATCGTGATTTTCACGTCAATCCTATCGAACACCAACACTACGAATCTTTAGATTTTCACAGGGCCAAAAAACTCTTATGAAGGTATTTTTTAGTAATTTTTCCGAAATATTTTGTTGAATTCAATGTAAGCTTGATACGTCGACAAGTACGAAGTTCCGGTTTTGAGACGGGCGACTGGCGACGGGCGACAGTGCGACTTGTAAAACTCTGTGGAATGTAAGAATTTCAATTATGTAAAGCACCCCCGCGTCGGAAATGTAAAGGGCGACATGGCGAAGTAAAACCGACCCAGTTGTGTAAATAAACAGAAATAAAAATTCCCGAATAATGGCGGAGGGTTGCTCTGAATTATGGAACCTAAATCCCTTTACCCTTCGAAATGAGTCACTAAAATTGTACGGAAATTGGATTTTAATTATCGTATTTAATCGAGGAAAAGAAATGAATATTACTTTTACACAGTAATCAAAATTCTCTAAGCAGTTTAACTTTGTTTTAAATTATGGAGTTATGTAGAGAACTCTACCTGCAGTTTTGCTAGGGGTTTGGATCGCACCGGCCGGCCACTGAAGGGGTGACGTCAAACTGACCTTTCAAATAAATTTGTATTGGAAAATATTTAACTTTTACATGTTTGTTCTTGTCTTAAGTAATGTTAATGAGCAGGTAACGTTAATAAGTTATATTAGTGAAAATATAACATACCTACTATAAAAGACATTTAATTTGGAAAAATACTGAAAATATAGTGCTACACAATGAACAACCACAATGTATGAGCTGCATGTATTATAAAATAAAACTGAAATTTAATTTAAAATATAACTAAAACTGATTTCTTCCTAAGCCCAAAATAAAAAAAAAAATTACAAAATTGATGAATCACTAACTAAACGGTCCTGTTCTAACTCAATCGATGGGCATTCCATCCGTCGGTAAATTTGTTTCCTCACACTCAATAAATGCTCGCGACCCAAGGGGATGGTTCCATCTCCGACTTTTTGTGGGAAGATGTGCGCCATTTTATTGTTATGCGGATGACAGTACAGTCCATGATAGCTTTTTATTTGTCAAGCCCACAAAGGATACACAAACTCCAACAGCTCGAAGAGCTTTGAAGCAGAGAATGGACGGTTACCTCGAGAGGGATTCCTCTTGGGGTAAGAATCACCTAGTTGAATTTAATGTTTCAAAGACCTAATCATGCTTGATTACGTCTAAAAGGGATCGAAATCTACTCTCCTTCAACGAAAGCTTTCCATTGATATGCTTGGTCTAACTCTAAATGATCAGCTCAGGCATGGAAAATCCATCGAAGACAGAGTCAAGTTAGCCTCACAGAAGCTGGAAATACGCTACAGGGCTTGCAGATACTTTAATAGTACACAACTGATGACCATATACAAATCGCAAGTGCGCTACTTTGTTGAATTTGGCAGCCACCTCTGAACTGGAGCCCCAAAATACCTGAAAAAATCCTTTACTCTGTGCAGAAACGGTGTTCTGTGGAGAAAATTCGTAATAATGTATAAATGTTTGATACAAAATATGAAGAATAATTATTTATCTTTCCAATGACGTAAAAATCACATATCTACGCATTATAGAAAAAAGATATATATTTATATATATTTTTTATAATGTATGGACGCCCCGGGCAGATCAGTCCTTTGTGGCTAATAATGTCCTTCCGAGGCCTGAAAGGGTTCGATTAAAACTGCCAAAAAATTACAATAATTTTACCAATAAAATTTTGAATTGAAAGAATAGAAATAATTAAAAAAAAATAATTGCACATCACAAATTAAAGCTGTAATATTTTACGGAAAACCCAAGCGCATGGCGCATGCGTTAGTCTGCCAAAACGCCATGTTGCCAGTTCTTTCGCAACGCAGTTAAAGACATTTTCTAGTAGTAATAATTCAAAATAGAAATCGTAAAGACTTAATTCAATGTGTAACTAAAACACCGTTTAACTGTTGGGAAGTGTTTTTTTATTACTTAGGCTGTAATGTAATTAACCTTTCAGCTTAGTATTCTTATAAAGAGTAGTTGCTCTTTACAAATAATATTCTTATTATTTGTAAAGAGCAACGTTAAAAGAAAAAGGCATCCGATCTAAGACAATGGGTGGAGATTTTCATCTTAGCATAAATATACCTAATATACCCTATAATAACCCGATTTATTGCACACGATAAGAATAACTTAACCGCTCTTTAGGTTTTTGCAATTCAGATAAAATGCCCTGAGTAATGCCTGCAATCCATTGCGAATCCTAGATTAAATCATGAACACTCTAGGTAAACGATGAAGAATTCAATTTTCCATCTTACTTTTTGGGTAAATCATTTTCATATAATAATCGTAGATAATCTAATCGTACTGAATAATACTAATCGTAGATTGTCAACATTATGACTCGTAGAAGCAAACCGATTATTAATAACGTACTTAACGATTACGCAAGGACTAAGCCTCTATTATTCTAAAATAAACTAACGGAGATACTAGCGCAGACCCGTGAAAAAACAAGGGATATTGTAAATATAGACATAGAAAAATAATTTTGGTACCTGCTCTTGTCTGAAATGATTTAATCTTATCAGTTCCAATTTTGAAAAATAAAAATTCATTGAACTTGATAATATATTTGACCGGTCGGTGGCCGAGTTGACATCGCGCTTGGGTCCCACTCAGGCGTAGTGTGTTCAATTCCTCGGCTGGCTAAGTCCTCCATCACAACACAAGCAACATTTTCAGCTTACTGTGGTGGTAGTAAGAGATTTTCAAATATTTTCAGGTTATTCGTAACCCGGGAATGTTTGTCTTTCTTTTAAAAAAAAAATATCACGCACCCTTGCACCGACAACTGAAATTGGTTTGTTTAATAATGAAATGTAAAATCCAAAATTTCCCCGATAACCGGTGTACTCTATCAACTCCAAGGTGTGCTCCCCACATCTTTACTGCGTGCAACATATTATGCTATGATCCACTCCCACCTGAGTTATCTAGTTAGTATCTGGGGCACCATTACCAAAAAAAAAAGTTCCGAAATACAAGTCATTCAAAATAGAGCCATACGTAATATATATAATCTGCCATGGGATACACATGTTGAAGATATATACTCACAGACACAAATACTTCCTTTTACGGTCCTGCCAAAGTATAACATCACAACTGCCATTCTACAAATAATTCAACACTCCTCACCCACCAACACTAAACCAGTCTTTAATTCTGACATACACCAGCATAAAACACGATCACAAAATCAAATACATTTATCGTCATCTACTTACACGACTAAATTTGGAATTAACTCCTTACAATACATTGCACATAAGCAATATAACGCATTACCTAGTAATTTAAAACTTCCGGCAACGAACAAAAAAACATTGGCAAAAGCTCTTAAAAGCTATTTCCTCAGCAGTTTCATTAATGACTAACACAATCTTTCTCTGGAACTCCATAATAACATCTGCGTTTATTTATTTTAATATATTTGTGTTGTCTTGTCCTGAATCTAATGTTTTCTTTCCCGAAATGAGTTTTGTAAACTCACTGGGAATAATACATTATAACTTTGTTATCATTTTGTAATGTATTATCCTGTAATAAAAAATTAAAAAATAATCATAATACAAGTAAGTTCCTTCTAAAGAAAGCTTTTTTTATGTGAATACCGCATTAGAGTCCCAACTGCTCCCAATCATTTGAAGCCAGTGAGACTATGGCATCCCCAATTCGAGTATGTGGTTAGGCTGAAAGAAGTAGGGAGGGGAAGGAGATAAGGAGGAAGGTGGGGAAGTACATAGCTATTCAAAACTGGTCAGCAAACACGGCTAAAGTCATTTCAAGCAACGTTTCAATTGTGAATGGTCGTACACCAGGGCGATACTGAGAGTGTCTTCCACTGTGGAACGTGCCGCAAATATTGCTTGCATTAATTTAAATGATAAAATTGTGAAATTTCACAAAATCAATAAAATAATGTGTACGTCGTGATTTGAACCCGCAAACTCCGGATTGCTAGTAGAGAGTCCTACTCGACCACGGAAACCGTCAACTAAAAAAAAATAAATAAACGTTTTATTCATCCTTCGGTTTCGTTTATGACGTTTACGACAGAGAAAGCCATGGATCTAAAAAGCCCTGGACAGAAGCCAAAGGTGAAGGGAAATGGTCTGGCATCCATCTTGTATGACAAACTTTTGAAGTGATTTGTATGCAAAGTGGTGCATAGTAAACTATTATTTAATTTTACTTTTGTGCTGTTAATGCAGTTATAACGACTCATGATTTTTTTTGGATATTTGATGAGACAAGGAATAGGATATGTCATAAAAAAGTAGCTTTTGGCATTTTTTATACCTCTTCCACCTTTACCCGCGGCTTCAAACTGTTCTCACATAGCTCAGTCTAGGTCTATTTAGGTCCATGGAGAAAGTTACCTGTCTACCTGGGGCTCTATTTCGGAATTTAAAAAAGTTTTTCGCTTTTCATTTTCACTGATAAAATAATCACAATTGTATTCTATGTATTACATTGTAAGATTTATACAGGATCTCCTTGAATTAATAAAGAAAGAAAATTTTCTTGAATGCTTTTTCCGAGTTAGTTTTAGCATATTCTCATTATTTCGTTATAAAACTAAGTGAACACTACTCTTCCCAAGATAATACCGAATTGAACAGTCTGCTGATGTCTTTCTGTTTCTTTCTATTTAAAGCCTTTCCTTTTTTCTCATGGGACGTTTTTCCAAGGAATCCCATGAACAATGAATTCATCCAGAGTTACGCTGTGTTCTGCATAACGGGAATATTTTCCTTAAATACTTACCGGATGCTGGGTAAATTCCATTGTTCTTGATAAACAAAAAGATTTTTAATGTGCAGTGCAAATATTGACGGACAAATCACCATGTTCTTTTCAGAGATATTATTTTTAACAGTCGCAGTAACAAAATAAAACAAGAAAATTCTATCAAAAGCACATCAATGCCTTAGTATTATTTAAATTATGCGAGGCCGGCTAAAGACCGAGTGGTCCAAAGCATCGGGTTGCTACACGAAGGTCCAGAGGTTTTTACTATCTGCTCTTGAGTCCTCAATCATTTTTAAGGTTACTTATTTAAAAGAGCTGTTATCACAAATCTATTTGAATTTCACTTGATTTTCGGCATTGAATGAATACAAATGGAAGAAAGAATTAACTCACTTCTCGACATTCAATCGAGCTGAATCTCGACAGATAGACTTTTATTTATTTATTTATTTGTTATTACATAGTTGTAGTACCTATTACGTATGTCCATAAAATATAATTACGTAATTTCGCCTGATAATAATAACTTGTTGTCAATTAAATTGCATTCTATCAACTTTTTGTGGCAGACATGTACGCGTTTCTAAATCGGGTGACATTAATGTCAGTCGTACTCGATCGCCTTTGGCCAGAGTTGTCGACTCCAGTTCATGGTTAGGAAGATTCAGTCATCAGACAAACGATTTTTTAATGTGTAAAAGACATTTTAAAATCATGTATTACAATAAAGAAACTTTGTTTTTAACGGGTTAATTTTTTGTTTAATTAAAATTAAGTTTAATAAACATTTTTCTTCATGTTCTGTTATTATTTCAGTTATGTGAAGCAACTGGCCCATGGTGATATAATAACAGAACTTCAATAGGACTTTCACAGAATTTGACAATGAACTTTTATTTCAAATTTGATGAATTGTTCAAATTCTCTGAAAGAGCCCGTACTTAGTTTTAATCATTGTTAAGGTACAACCGACATGTTTTGTAAGCAATGCTCACATCATTGTTTTTGTTTACTTTAGCATCTGCTTTCATTTTCATAATTTTCTAGTTTAGTTGTCAGAAACAATTCCATTAACTAATCTCTTTTTATATCATGATCAGTTTTTTTACACACTAGATAAAGAATCTCGAAATTGACTATAACTTTAAATATCAAATACCTACCTACGATTTTATCTCATTATTATATCGTTTCATTTCATAAAAGTAAGGGACACGGTTCAAATATCTCAGCACTTAGTACTTACATTGTGCGAAATGCGAGTGTAAGTCACAAAGTGAGATTTTATATGCCAATATAATTTTTATAAGCCGCTGAAAAGAGTCTGACCTAAGGGTTGAATTACTTTTGATATCTTCTGGAACATTCGTATTGGAATATAATATTCAGAGATTTCTCATCCCCTTAGCCATTTGGAGAAGATCTTTGGCTCCCTGCTCTAGCACGGTTATGGAAGTTATTTTAAGCAATCCTTCCACCCGAACGAATACGATTTCCGCGACTATCTTTGATCACACAAAGGTATCGAGAGGATCCCGCCAATGTAAAGCAATTTCTTAGGAATAACTTTCCTCCTGCGGAGCGGAAATTAAATCATGAACAGCGTTTAGCCACTGAACACGGAGATAGGAGTGATGCGATAGAAATGTAAGTTATTCTGTATCTATTGTTGGGAAATTACTGTCTTTTGACATCGTCATATTTAGAGGAATTTGTGATGAATGGAAAGAATTTCAAAAAGGGGTCATCTTTGTTTAACTAACTACATACCGGGATGTTTGCAAACTAAAGCAGATACCACTCTTAAACAGTGAGTTCTGACGTCATGAGATTTGTTCCTTTTTTGCTGGTAATTCTAAATCAACTAAACAATTTTGTATTTTTACACTCCACACAGAAGGCCTTGAGGAAAATATTTTCCTTCAAGACCTATGTCATATTTGGAGATGCTTTGTGGAGGGTTTTTAGAAAAGGGAAGGAGAGGATGTTCTGGGAAGGAAAAAGGTATGAAGGTGAGTAGGAATCTAGGGATCAGTTTGTACAGGAGTGACGGACGTATTAATCTATCCCTCCCGCTGCGGCGCTAGGCAATGGGTCAAGAGAGACCAGTTGGATAGGTCTAAGGGTCTCCACAGACCAGCCTCTTCCGATCTGGCACCCCGAGCAGTTAGTGGGCAGGCACTTCCTGAATACACCTCCCCGACGAACACGGGCACCCCTGCTAAATCACCAAACGTATCGATCCACTTGGGTGACCTATGGCCGAGGTGTTAGTTATCCCGTTAAATGGTTCCCAGAGCGGCAATACCCAAACCCGCCTCCCTAATTATATTGAATTAAGAAACCTAATTTTACCGATTTAAAAAAAAGGACGCTAATAATTCTGATTGATATTTTTCATTAAAAAAAGGATTTGGTAAAAAAATGCTTCGAAGATATACAGATATCATCATGACTTGATATTTTATTTATTTTTTGTTAGCATTCATTTTTAAATATCTTTTTTTAGAGAAATGTAAATGAATAACATACTATGTACCTTAAACTGATTTATTTTTGGGGTATTATGTAGTGTTGCGCTACCAATGTTTTAGACATCATTACAGTGTCCACAATCAGGGCAGATGTGCACTTACAATTCCGAAACTTTTGCTACAGAAGGAGGTAGCGTAACACCGCGTAGTACCCCAAAAATCCATCACTGTAATACTTTTGGCCGTGAAAATCTCAAATCATACTATATAATTTTTCGAATAGCGGATCAAACGAATGGATATAAAAAAAATATATTAATAATATCAGTTTTATGTGTTAGAAAACTCTATCGATATACATAACTAATTCACAATGTTTACCGTTGAATTCGGTAATCTTCTTTCCAGTCTGCTGTGTGTCGTATTGTATTAGTACAAAGAACAAATCATGGAGTACAGGACGAGTACAGGTATACACGTGAATTCTGTACACACTACTAGAAGGTAGTGTCTAGCGAGCTCGAGCGGTGAAAAGTGGCCATTATGTGATAAGACCGGTGCGGCTCCGCTTTATCCGTCTTATTATCTGCTTTCTCATTTCAAATATTCTTTTAACGCCCTCTGAATGAGTTAAATTGTCAGAAAACCGGCTCAAACAAATACGATCTTGACTTGATAAATGAGATGAAGCATTACGGAGAGACGCTCTCGAGGGTTTGGGGAAGAAATCACCTGAAAAAGAATCAAGAGAAAATGAAAGCGACTCGTGATTTTTTAAAGGTTTTGGACCGAGTGGAATTCCTTTAATACGTATTTTTAATATAACAATAAAAAAATGAACCATTCGGACGAAATCGTTTTTAGTTATTCTGTAAAGATTTAATATAAAACAAGGATCGATTAAAAGTTTGGTGTTAATTTGATATTTAAGTAGTCGGTATTTAATTGTACATGACTAGGTGATAAAGTATCAAGATGTTCCATTTTATTCGTTTATAAGCTTGGTATTTTATCCCCACGCAGATACTTGGTGCCTTTGTTCGGCTTCTATTGTGTGCCATAATTACCTGTTTTCTTTTTGTTTTCCAGCTTTGAGAAAATAAAGTGTGAAAAAGAGTGGTGTTTTTTGCTAGGAGCTCACTCCAAGATGTATTAAGCCATTAACATAGACGCCTCACCACCATCTATCGCTTGAAATTATATTTTTCCTTGGCCCTGTGGAAACATCGTTACTTTAACGTGTCGACTTTTGTTCCTTCCCTTGTTGAGAGCTTTCTCCGGTTGTTTCGGGTTTCCGTGTTAAACAACAGAGCAAATGAACGTAATAAAAAGTGTATACCCTCACTCTAAGTAATTTTTATAATTTAACCGTAGGACTGATAAAAAGTATCAAATGCGTAGTAGCATTAAATGAAAGGCGAGCTACTTATTTCAAAGAATGGCCTGCTTCTTTCATGGAAATATTTAATATAATATGGAGTCGTTCACAATATTTCAAAGGAATTTACCAAGAACATGTTTTTGATATGCAACATACTTATTGCAATTTATTTTCAGCTTTTTGTTTTTCTCGTTATTATCGGAAGGTATTGAAATATTTTATATTCAATATCTTGCTTTCGGGTTAACTAAAGTTGTGGGTAGTTACTATTTTATTCAAACCTTAACTTTAAACTGTTTTAACGTGTAATATACCTCTAAACACGGTGATTATATTATTTTCGAAATCTTGCTTTCGGGTTAACTAAAGTTGTGGGTAGTTACTATTTTATTCAAACCTTAACTTTAAACTGTTTTAACGTGTAATATACCTCTAAACACGGCGATTATATTATTTTCAATATCTTGCTTTCGGGTTAACTAAAGTTGTGGGTAGTTACTATTTTATTCAAACCTTAACGTTAAACTGTTTTAACGTGTAATATGCCTCTTAACACGGCGATTATATTATTTTCAATATCTTGCTTTCGGGTTAACTAAAATTGTGGGTAGTTACTATTTTATTCAAACTGTTTTAACGTGTAATATACCTCTAAACACGGCGATTATATTATTTTTGTTTTAGGGAAGTGCGGGCGTTATCGGGGTTTAACTAAGGGTAATTACGTAATAAATTACGAACATTCCCATATTGTTTAAATGTTCAATGTTCCCGTTCTGTGTTTACCCAGCGACGTTCTAAGCGCCGGAATAAGGCCGATTAAATTCGCTGACAAACACGCAATTGATTTAGGGGCGGCACAATCCGAACCGAAAATGTAATTCAAGCCTTTCTCAAAGGCGGCGATTGTACCTCAATAATAGAAACGTCACGGGCTAAAGCGGTCGCGGAGGGACGCCCCGCTACGTCATGCCGCCCCGCGACCAACGCCGGGCGCCAAGGCTGAGAATCGGACAAATTGGTGGAGACGATCGATCCCGATATAATGTTGTGTTGGTAGCTTGCTGTGTAAATATCATATCGGGTCCGTCAAGGTACCTACCCTGAACGATACTGGCATGATACATGTGTGTGACAAGCGCAACTCGTGCTAAAGCATGTGATACTTGCACCGCACTACCGGAATGCTATGCCGGAGGCATCTTGCATAATATGTTGCGGGCATGACACGATAGAACCACATAGCAAAAGGGTCACGAGGAATAAAAATAAACCGTGGCAGGAAAATTGGCGTATAATGCAATTCATCACATGCCAAGAAATTGGCGAAGCAGTGAAGAAACGAAGAGATAAGACTGGAAAAAAGTCTACCTAAATCACTACTTAAGAGTAGGTCATGTTTTCAAATTTGGGCTTCACAAGGCTTGTTTTTGAAACATCATAACTCGACGTGTGTGTGAGATGAAAGATAGATAGATGAGACATCTGGGGTACGCCATCAATCACAATAAAATGGGTTTTGTATAAAGCCGACCGTAATTTATTTTATATTGTCTTGACGTATTGTTTCACAAAAAACCACGCAATAAAAATACTATTTGCCAACCCATAAACGAATTACCATACTCAGATTTTATTTTCATCGCATTTCATATCGAAAATCGTAAAAAACGGATTTATTTTATTATTTTTGTGATGTTGTTGAAGATGGAGAGAATTTATAAATAAAAGAATACGATTTCCAATTTTTCAATGCAGTTTATATTCTAGTTGTTTTTAGCATAATGTTTATTTTATGCGTCGCGACTAACACTTCGTCGTCAGCAGACTTCTTTCCTGTCGAGCATTTGAGTTTCAAAATACGTTTCATATCGGTGCCAAAAATAATTTTATAAATATAGAATATTAAAAGAAAGCGTAGACTGCCCGCGAACCTTTAAAATAAATAATTCTTACTCAGTTATGAAGTTAACAGGGTTATAAGTAATATTCAGAATGAAAAGAAAATAATAATGTGAATATTCTCTTGCAGTTGTCAATTGACACAACTTGACACGGCAGCTTGAAAATAACGAAGTTAATGCCTAATTAGTCATCCCGACTTGCCAGGCCGCAAGCCCACATCATGTGTATTATTATTTCCGTAATAACCCGGCTGCTAGCTGGGGCGGGGGGTGGTTGCTTCCTCCCTCGCAAGAAGGCATTTGCATTCCGCGCGCGGTAGACCGTCGCGACGCTGCGGAAAAACGCCTCCATACATTATTATCATGCTGATCCCCGCTTGTCGAGAAATGTCGTTATTCTTTATTTGCCTAATATCAACTGTCACCCCTGTTATTAGAATGACAATGTAGACTTATTTGAGATTTTTCAACGTAAATTGCCCCGCTTTGTGAACCAGCATCTCTTTGCTGGGAAATCATTTTAGCGCAAAGGTCAACGGAAGTTTAAAAAAACTTTTAGAAATACTTAATTTTTAAAGGTTATCATTTTTAGTGATAACATAAAAGTTTCAACTCCTGGAACCAGTTGGACTATGACCCAACAAAATTGCAGATAATTGTGTTGCAAAAGGAATAGACGGAGCTGAATGAGAAATGATAGATGAAGGTTTAGTTTAGAAGATCCTTTGAGATAGTTGGTGTAATTAAGATAGATACAGCGTATCATTTCTGAATACAGGAGCGATATTGAAAGTCATCAGTCACTACAACCCCTGGAGATTCCTGACCGTCTCTAGAAAATGTCTCAGTCGCCTGCTGTATCCCTCCAGTTCCTTACGCCAGTTTTATTGAAATAAAATAATATTCTAAGAAGTGAAGTTCCAACTGGTCCTCGCATCTGGAGCCATAGGACTAGTATGGCATATGGAAGTTGAGAAGAATCTGGTCACCTAACACGGCTAAATCCATTTAAAGCAACGTTTCTATTCTAATCATTGGTCTTTCACCAGGGCGACATTGAGAACATCTGCCCGGAAAAAACTTACTGATTTAAAATAAAATATTACCAATTTATTAAGAATCTCTTCAAATTATTCGTATTACGGTTAAAAACGGGCCTGCAGACCTTTAACGAATGAATTGATAGGTTTCCTAATAAACTGTAAGTAAAATTTGTTATGGCGATGTCGGAACAAGTGTTCAAAGAAATTCTAATACAGGGTTTCCAATAAGAGGTGTTATTTTGATATTCATTCGTAAAAGATCAATGGTTTTGTTGCTTGTGTGGCACGTAGCGCCGTTTTGTTAAAAATAAACGTTGTCCAAATCAATACCATCCAATTCCGGCCATAAAAAATCATTAATCATTTCTCTATAGCGCAATCCATTCACCGTAACTGTTGCTCCAGCCTCATTTTCAAAAAAGTAAGGTCCAATGACTCCGCCGGACCATAAACCGCACCAAACAGTCACACGTTGAGGATAGAGAGGCTTTTCAACAATAACTTTTGGGTTTTTCGAGCCTCAGATGCGACAATTTTGCTTGTTGAAGAAGCCACCGAGGTGGAAATGGGCCTCATCACTCAAGATGATTTGCATTTGATTCACTCAAGTGAATTTTAATAATTTCAATGCGCTGTTGAAGCGTGTATCGTTCCATTTTTATTAGTAGCGTAGTTTTTACTTGTCAAATGTTAAAAAATGTCAGCTTCAAAAAAAACATCTACCGAAATAGCGGGCTATTTAAAATAATACTTCTTAATGGAAAACCCTGTATATTCGCATTTTGTCGTTGTGTATTATCAGGTCAAACACAGGTTCCGATATACTATGAATCTACTAAAAGTTTATTAGGAAAATTTTTCCCGAAAATCCCGTTTTTTTAAAAGATTTCAATAAATCATAAATACTCATTTTTTTCCGCGTGGCACTGCTCAATAGCTCTAATGCTTATAAAATAATTATAAAAATACTGCTTTACCCGCCGCTAGATTATCTGCCTTATAAAAGAGTAAAGGTCTTGGGATTAAATTGTGTCATAAAGATACATTACTTTTTATGAAGGCTTTTAAGTATCGTAACGTAATTATCATGACCTTAGTAATGCCGCTTGTATTCACGGTAATCTGAACTTCACTAATCACAACCCTTCTTTAAAGTTTTTCCGAACAAAATGGGTATTATCCAGCCAGGCTCGACCTTCCAACCGCAGATCATAAAAATATCATATTATAATCCTGCCACAAGAATTACAAACCACGAAAGCTTTATTATTATCACATGCTAAGGGCAAAAAAGAACGTGAAATGTCAAAAAAAGTGTTAATTACGTTTTACGACAAATTGTCATGAAAAACACATTAGTTATGCAAACCTAAAATTAAGTTCGGTAAACACATTAGTTATACAAACCTAAAGTTAAGTTTGTTAAACACATTAGTTATACAAACCTAAAATTAAGTTCGGTAAACACATTAGTTATACAAACCTAAAGTTAAGTTCGGTAAACACATTAGTTATACAAACCTAAAGTTAAGTTTGTTAAACACATTAGTTATACAAACCTAAACTTATGTTTGGTATACACATTAGTTATACATACCTTAACTTATGTTTGGTACACACATTAGTTATACATACCTAAACTTGGGTTTGGTATACACATTAGTTATACAAACCTAAACTTATGTTTGGTACACACATTAGTTATACATACCTAAACTTGGGTTTGGTATACACATTAGTTATACAAACCTAAACTTATGTTTGGTACACACATTAGTTATACATCCTAAACTTATGTTTGGTACACACATTAGTTATACATACCTAAACATGGGTTTGGTATACGCATTAGTTATACAAACCTAAACTTATGTTTGGTACACATATTAGTTATACAAACCTAAAATTAAGTTCGGTAAACACATTAGTTATACAAACCTAAAGTTAAGTTCGGTAAACACATTAGTTATACAAACCTAAAGTTAAGTTTGTTAAACACATTAGTTATACAAACCTAAACTTATGTTTGGTACACACATTAGTTATACATACCTAAACTTGGGTTTGGTATACACATTAGTTATACAAACCTAAACTTATGTTTGGTACACACATTAGTTATACATACCTAAACTTATGTTTGGTACACAAATTAGTTATACATACCTAAACATGGGTTTGGTATACGCATTAGTTATACAAACCTAAACTTATGTTTGGTACACATATTAGTTATACATACCTAAACTTGGGTTTGGTATACACATTAGTTATACAAACCTAAACTTATGTTTGGTACACACATTAGTTATACATACCTAAACTTGGGTTTGGTATACACATTAGTTATACTAACCTAAACTTATGTTTGGTACACACATTAGTTATACATACCTAAACTTATGTTTGGTACACAAATTAGTTATACATACCTAAACATGGGTTTGGTATACGCATTAGTTATACAAACCTAAACTTATGTTTGGTACACATATTAGTTATACATACCTAAACTTGGGTTTGGTATACACATTAGTTATACAAACCTAAACTTATGTTTGGTACACACATTAGTTATACATACCTTAACTTATGTTTGGTACACACATTAGTTATACATACCTAAACATGGGTTTGGTATACGCATTAGTTATACAAACCTAAACTTATGTTTGGTACACATATTAGTTATGCATACCTAAACTTGGGTTTGGTATACACATTAGTTATACAAACCTAAACTTATGTTTGGTACACACATTAGTTATACATACCTAAACTTATGTTTGGTACACACATTAGCTATACATACCAAAACTTGGGTTTGGTATACACATTAGTTATACAAACCTAAACTTATGTTTGGAATACACATCAGTTATACAAACCTAAACATACTTTTGGATAACCTCTATCAAAAATTGAATAACTTCTGCCTTTGCCTACTTTAATTCATATACAAGACCATTCTTCTATAAAGCGAAGGCCTCAGCTATGTGAAGGTAACGGCATTCAAATTGCATTCCGTCAAAGAAATGTTGTGTAAAGGTTGGGGCCGGTTTTACTTTCCGGTTTTGCCCAAGAAATGTAAAGAAGAAATCTGTTGATTTCTTTTTTTCTATCAGTCATCTTGTTAGTTTAAAACTCCATAGCTCATGATGGAAATGACTGTGCAAATTGAAAATATATGGGTTGACCTAGAAATTCCCTAAAGAAAATGTTATACTTATCATATTTCCTCAATTATTTTGCCTTAGAATATTGACTAATCTTTAGTTACCTATTTGTACATTCCGTTTCCGTTTCAAGATGGTGGTTATTTTAGTGTTTCAGTAAGGATTGTGTTTTCAAATGAGAAATCATTGTCCGGTCAGTCCAAAGATATTAGAAGAACGAGATGTGCTATGAGCAGTTCATACTGTGTGGAATTGTTTTGCCCAGTGTCGCCGGTTTTGTTCACCAATACTACTGCATACCTTCGCTCACGCTAAGGACGTATCGTTTCAGTTGGCACTAATACATAGAAAAGATTTCTGTGCGTACACGTCCCGATAGTATTCAAAGTACCCTAATTAGGTAGTACTCCGCCTACGGTCCGGCGGCCAACATAGCATATCTCGTTCTTCTAATATCTTTGGGTCAGTCAGAGTTGGCATCGCGTTTGGGTCCCACCCAGTAATAGTGTTTTCAATTCCTCGGTTAGCAAAGTCCTCCATCAAAACACAAGCAACATTTTCCGCTTACTATTGTTGTAGTAGGACATTTTAAAATATTATCGGGTTATTCGTAACCCCGGAATGTATGTTTTTCTTTAAAAAAGTGCTTATTTGGACTTGCTCGCAGTTTTTCAATATGTTATTACATACCTGCCTTAAGAATATTTGAAAAATGGATAATTTTTTATTTGATTTGAAAAAATGTTACATAAAATATATTATGGTTTGTAATTAAGTAGTAGGTATTTATGTACAATCTCACAATTTCAGAGAAAAAAATTGATTTAGATTTATTAAACTATACTAATTCTATTTTAATAGCATTTAAAGGTAACTACATAATTTTATTTGAATGTGAAATACATTCATCGAATTCTGTTCATTCGATTGTATATTTTTTTCAACGTCTTGTAACTGGTAAAAATAATAATATGTATGGATGTTATATATTTATAAATAGAAATAAGTTTATGAATTTTCACCTTCATTCAGAGCGGTGGTGCTTTTTAGTTCATTTGTAAGGAACTTTTGAAAATTCGTTTCTTTCATCTAGAAATTCATGCTTTCATGTCTCTGCACGTTAAGGTTGCCTATTTTCCGTAAAGAATGGTAATAAATGATTGCTGAATTTAAAATGGAACGAAAATGCCACAACAAGCTTTATCTTCCCATACATCTGAGTTACTGACATGTCAATTGTTCGTGTTTAACAGTTTTATATGCGACTGGCGTTGAGAAATGTACCAGGTTAATTAAACCGAGGAAAACATTAGACGCGAGGAACTTCCATTTTTTATACCCGACCTGAAACAATGGAATTTTTAAAACGAAAATAAGTGATGCTACATGATTTTATTTACTTGTAACTTTAACATTACAACATAATGATAGTGATTTTTGGGAAAATATCGCTTTCGGAAAAATAATAATAATAATTAATATTTTTTTGGGGCAAGGCAGGGGTTGTGATATTCCCTTCCATATTGGTATAATTATAGCATACGATATATTTAAAAAATAAGAAAAGGGTAAAATAAATTACACAAAATAAAATAAAAAACGGAAAACAGTACCTACCCGTGGGAACAATAAAGAGAAAAAAATCAATTTTATAAGGAGGAGTAAAGTAAAGAGTAAAAATCAACATAAAAAGAAAAAGTAAAGTTAAGGGAAAAGATCAACATAAAAAGAAAAAGTAAGGTAAAGGGTAAAAATCAACATCAAAAGAAAAAGTAAAGTAAAGGGTAAAAATCAACATAAAAAAAGTAAAGTAAAGTGTAAACATCAACATAAAAAGAAGAAGTAAGGTAAAGGGTAAAAAACAACATAAAAAGAAAACGTTAAGTAAAGGCTAAATACAATGTACTATATATATACAGCACATTGTATTTAGCTTGGTCGAATAGTTGTTCTCGAATGATTGTAATTCAATTAAAATTGTAAGTGAAAGATATTTATTTACGAGTACCTTGACTAAACTACCGTACCGCATTTGAATATGCACAGTATTACACCATAACTGTCATTTGGTGCACAAGATTCACATTTCCAAATAGAAATGTTTCTATAATGGGCAATAAAAAAAATACACTTTTTTTACAGCGGGTATTATTACAGTGGAGTGAATTGAATTAGAAGGAGGGCTTAAGTGGGTGGCAAGAGTTTTTCAACCAATGGGGTGGAAAACGGTGTGAAACCAAACTGCATGCTCTATTAACTTCATTTAGGAAAATTTTACGTGCTTTATTTCTGTGTACTTTTTCAATTTTTACATTACTTTGAAAGTTCTTAATTACAGAGATTTTGTAATTATTATCCAGGGTATCCGGGGGTAAAGTGCACCAACTTCGGAAGATAATTAGTTTTTCCGAAATCCCTTTTTTTCCCGTATAAAAATATTTTTCCATAGAAGAGTGTTATTTTTCCTATAGAAAAAGATGAACTTCTTTACCTAAAAACTACCGTAAAACGTTGAATTTCTACAATCTTTTTTACTTGTAATATCATGTAGGATCACCTGTTGAAGTTTGTGCACTTTACTTTAGTGGATATTTGACGGTTTACAAAATAATGGGGCTGACATATTCCGCTATACTCATCATGGCTTGCCCTATTTCAGCATATCGTTCGCCATACAATCCCAATGGTAAGCTGAAATAGGCCATAATAATAATGTAAGACACGAGAATATGGCGTGGTCTGTCACATTTATTTTTAAAAAAATGAATCATTTCATATTGAAGAAATCTTGAATTTAAAAGCAAAAAAAGGTTTTTGCACATACACTATCGAGAAAACTAACATTTTAACTTTACAAATTAATACTTGAAGGTCAGTTTTACTAAACTTTGTGTACAAAATTGTAACCTAGTGTAAAAGTACAATTAGCGTTGACAAGAGTAGTAAATAACTGTATAATAAAATGCACCTACGTGTATCTGTATTTGTGTTTATAACAATGTAATGAGAATACCTTTTAAAATCATTTTATTGTCGCCAGTTTCATAGTTTTTAAATCTTGTCCATAAACTAAGACATAAAATTCAACTGGCCGCTATTGCGAGTAGTTAAAACACCAAACAGAATGATGCTTCGAAATAAAACACGTAATGACTATTTTATCTCAAAATCAATACAAAGTCACGTTCAAAGAAGTATTAATTTCCAATTCCCGCTTCAGCAATAACTTTTAATGTATATTTTTCAAACAAATTTATAATGTTAGTTACTATTATTTGGTAGAACATTAAATTTTTAAAAAAGTATCCAAATTATGTGATAAATAAATTATTGAATTCCTTGAAAGTATAAATAAAAGTTATTTACGAAGGACTTTTCAAAGCTGCAAGTTTTTTGTAGAGTCTAGAAGTCTAGACGCAAGTTCTGATTATAATTGTTCTTCGTTTCTTTTTCCTTCACGTCCTAACCGCAATTCGCTGTTACAACTTCTGAAAATCTCATAGTTTAAGGCGTTATGTTGAAATACACACCGGAAAATTTTTCTTCAGTTTATTTTTCCACTGCTGCTATAATAATAAGTTGACTTTTACTTTGTAGTTTGCTTTTTAAACAAACATTTTAAACAATGTAGCTGTAAATTAATACGGGGCCATTCGAGCTAATGGTTTAATCATTCAAATTTTATGAGTGCAATTTATGTCCGCGGGGTTTTATCGAACAATTTCCTTACTTTCAGGCAATTATCAAGAGCTGCCTAATCAATATTAGTATTTCCATACCAAGCCTATTCAACTTGCCGCATTTGCATGGCGGGGATTTCAAAACAGTTTCACAAACAAAACTAGAAGTTACCACGACCTACGTCATGAATCATATCAGATATTTTATAGATATATATATATATATGTATCTTTAAGCATTTTTTTTAATTTTCAGATTCGAGTATTCGAGGTCTTGAGATTTTAATCAAAAAATCTGTGTACTGAAGCAGAAAAACTTTCGATTTTCGTGTTTTCTCTCTTCTACAACATCTCTTCAAGACCCATGTACACAACCATATCTACTCAAAAAGACTCTCCAACTTGAAGAAAATTAATGTAAACATCACCATACATACAAAATTTTTGAAAACATGAAGTAACACTACACAATACAAAATAATAAACTATTTACAAATTCAATAAAGACTGAAAGTGGTAAAAGAAACAACAACCATGAGGGTGTGCACACATACAATGTCCTTCCCGATAGCTTGACAACAGTAAATAGAATGAATATATTTTAGAAAAACCTATATCCAGTTAAGATTTAAAAAAGAATTGACATATTTCCTAACAAAATGTCGGTAAAACACAAATATGTTATAGAGATGTTTACACACATTTTAATATTGTCGCATTTCGTCTTTGATTTTATTAAGATAAGAACACATGTTCAGATGTATTCTGAATGTACAGATAGTTATTGAGAAATTGCGTGTAATTACGTTTTTAACAGGATTTTAATAAATCATCCTCATTTTTCTCTATGCTGCTAACTGTGTGAAGGTGATGCACTACGTAGTAATGCAAAATCATGTGATTTTGGTTTGAAAATTTGGTCGCCTAGAAATGTTTCAGATGCTTTAATTAAATACTGCGAGTAGAATACATCTTGGCCTTTGAAATAATCGAGTATTTTTTAGATAAGTCTTTTTATAAGCCCAGAAAAAAATAATGTATAAGGCCTATGAAAACTGCTTTAAAATTCAAAACATTCTACTAACGAACCCATTTTCGGTTCCAATTTTATTGTATAATTTGGCAAATTAGGTTATTTATAAAATTATCGGAAAAAAATTAAATATTTATGCCTGAACATCCAGAAAATAAAATAAAAGGCACTTTTTTGGCCATGTTTTTTTCTTGCATAAATCAAAACGGGCGGACTTGTTAAGCGGGAATTTAAACCTTATCGCCATCTACGTAAGGGGTGTTATTGATAGCGGCTCGATTTAAAATATTACACGAAGTAGTGCATCGCCTTAAAGTTGATAAAGTACTTGTATCTTTATCCGCATAATTATGTTGTATTATAAATTAATTCTATTATTTCATTCAGCTGTGATAAAAAGTGTTAGTTCTGTATGAGGAGAGGGAGGTGGGGAAGTACTTGGCATCTACTACCCTGTGCGACTCTTTAAATGAATACAATTATTCTCAACATTTTCTGATAGTTTTTCTAAATGAGGAATTCAATTTGAAAATTTGAATGTCACCAAAGGCAATATATACAAGGCGCTAATAACTTCGATTCTAGATCAGCAATGTAAAAATTATGCTTCAAATATTCATGAGATTTTCTATTTTATTTTTTTATTTTTTATTTATTCTTAAATATATTTGTATTACAATGGTATAGTATATTGTCCTCCACGCTAGGAGTTCACCTGTGTTGTGGAGGACATTTTCAATTGTAAAGTTATATAATATTAAAACAATACAGTGGAGTTGGTTACACAGAGAAACAATAATAATTTAAATATAAAATCGATTTTTCCATAGTTATAACAACAACAAAAAAACGTGAAATTTAAAAAAATTAAATATTAAAAAGGATTGTAGCCAGTTCCATATGTGTTTTTTGTATTCTGTAAGATTATATGATTTTATATTGTGTTGGAAGTGAATTGTATAGTTTTATAGCCTGAAATCTATAGTGTTTTTGTCCAAATTCTGAACATTAGTTTTAAAATAATAATTTTTACAATATCACCAATGAATTTTAAAATAAATTATATGCAAATGCATTCACTTGACGCTACTTGTACTGCAGTAAATTTAAATCTCCCGGTGGAAAACGAACTTCAAGCATAACGACTTTCTAACCAAACACCGCCCTTCACCCTCTATGAGCCAACATAATTAGGTATATATTTTCTACTAAACTTTTTGTCAAATAATTTTTTTTAATCTTATTAATAACTAAATGGTGGTTCCATGTACATTTTCCAATAAGAAAATATCATTTCAATGCTTATGTATTATAATACTACACCAGTAGTTATAAAACGAAGAGTTTTATTTTTCTTATTTGGTTTCTATTGAATTTTGGCAAAGAACTTAAGTTGAGGTGTTCCTCGACTTAAGTTCTTTGCTAAGGGAGATAAATAAGCTCTTAAAGCTCTTCTACCATCAATAAACTTTCAATGATTGCGATTTTAGACATAACATCCGCGTTGTCATTGGCTAGTAAAAGTGTGTTGATATAAAATGCGACTTAAAAAGAAAAGATTTGAAAGAAAGAGATTTAAAATCAAATGTAACTACATTATGTCGAGCATAAATGGATTTCAAAATAATGTTTCTTGACGTACCTATTACTTGGCATTCCTGTAATAACCGTTTTATCCTAAACTTTCTAACTAGATTTCATCTAACTTGTTTATCACAAAAACTTTAAAATTACGATATTTTTTTAACCCACCAAAAGCGATATTACAAATTTGAAAAATATATGTCATTACCAAAATAAAATATGAGCGGAATGCCACCAATTTTAATTGATGTTTTAACAGCGTTGGAACCAATCAGTTTTTCGGTATAAATAAAAAAGACATCGGATGTAATCGAGTCATTTGAGTAAACCATCATGCAAAATATTTCGTCCTTTTTAAATTTAAATGAAATCATTTTATTTTTATTTTTGGTAAAGCTAGGAAAAACGAACTGATGAATTTCATTGATTATATTTTAATTAAATGAATGGTTATTTTGTTTCTAACAACTTCATAATAATTTATAAATTGTGTCAACTAGTTTGGGTTCCATCTTCTTTTTGTTAACTAGCCGAAACTGGCTGTCGCAATGTACAATATAATAGATTACAATGATTATGAAATGGTTATAAAAAAACTCATTTATAATGTCGAGCCACAAGTGATTGCTTTCTTCGATGGTTAGATTGTATTTCCGCCGGCAGAGAAGTGAGTGCACGCAGAGTTTGTTTAACCTTTGAGTAGGAAGTGCAGAAATTCAGATGTTGGGTTACATAAGGTTAGGTGAGATAATTTAAATTGTATTTACATTTTCATTTATAGTCTTCGAAATTAATCATTTTTAAATTCACCCCTCGAAAAATATCCTCCGCAGTACAGGCCTACTCCTGGCTTAGAAGACATATTTTAATTCTTATAATAATTTATTGTTTTTTTCCTCGTTTCATAAATTACAATTAATTAATTAAAATGCTTTTGTTCATTTATTTACCTTTGTGTCTATAATGTAATGTATGCTAATGTATTGTAGAGGCTGGAGTATTATTGTAGCGGGTGAAGGTCATACACAATAATGATACGTGATCTTGTAGTGATATTTATTGGGGAGCTGCTATTGACAAAAGAGGGACAATCCTAGCACGCATCGCCTTTTATAGCATCTCGCAAACATGCTATCTCGCTTGCAGTTACACACATTCAAACAGACACCAAAAATTATTATTTTTTGGTAAACTAATGTTTTTAAGACAAGATTTTTTATGCATAGCACAAAGGGTAACAATTATTTTACAAGCAATAATTGTTCGCCTGAAACACTCATCCACATTGCAAAATCTCCTGATAAAAGATACATGACGCCAACGGGACTCGAACCCTTCTAGTGAGAGAGTTAGCACTTACAATGCCTTTCTCATATAAAATAAAGTTGGTTGTTTTCAGGTGAAAAATGTAACAAGCAGTAATTGTTGAATGAAACACTAGTATATATTGAATAATTTCGCGGGTAAGAGATAAGCCGCCATAGCTCAGTGGTCAGAGCTGTCGACCGGAAATCGAAGGGACACGGGTTCGAGTCCCGTTGGCGTCGTGTATCTTTTATCAGGAGATTTTTCAATGTGGATGAGTGTTTCAGGCGAACAATTATTGTTTGTAAAATAATTTAACACCAAAAATATTATATGTTAAACTTTTGATATATTATTTATTTCTTAAACACGTGTACATGGATATTGTATAAATATATTTTTAAACCTTTTTTTTCGGTTTGTGTTTATACGTAAGTATTCTATATTATTATAGGTTTATCTTTGTTTATTGTGTATTTCTAACAAAATTTGTATATCTTCTTTATAATACTTTTTTCTTTATTTCTGTATTGCATTGTACATTGCATTTATAATTTGTAGAATATGTCAAATTATTTTTTCACTTTTTTAAATTCCACACGTCTCAAAATCTGCTTCAAAACTAATCGAAATTCGGGATACAAATTTAAAAAAAATTACTCATTAAAAAGATATAAATAACTTATTCGTATTAAAAATAATTAGTTGTGGCAAGTTTCTCAGGAAACATAAATGATGGCAAGCTCTGTCCATTGTTTCATTGTTAATCATGTATTTAGTACAGGTGCGGACTTATTTTGTTTACTAACTCTATGTGTTAAATTGAAGGCAACTTTTTTCTAAACGCTCATTTCTATCACATCAAGAACGATTATCGAAGAATCTCCCGCATGCAAAAAGTCAAAGTTTGTGGCCCAACAACTCTGGAATCCATTAGGCACCCATATTCAAATATATAATACGTCCGTTCCGCCATAAGTGAAAAGATGAAAGATATAAGGCGTTTCATGGAAAAACCTGCTTCCTTATTTAAAGAATTTGTGGTTTCAGAGTACAGTCTATAGAAAAACCTGCTTCCTTATTTAAAGAATTTGTGGTTTCAGAGTACAGTCTATAGAAAAACCTGCTTCCTTATTTAAAGAATTTGTGGTTTCAGAGTACAGTCTATAGAAAAACCTGCTTCCTTATTTAAAGAATTTGTGGTTTCAGAGTACAGTCTATAGAAAAACCTGCTTCCTTATTTAAAGAATTTGTGGTTTCAGAGTACAGTCTATAGAAAAACCTGCTTCCTTATTTAAAGAATTTGTGGTTTCAGAGTACAGTCTATAGAAAAACCTGCTTCCTTATTTAAAGAATTTGTGGTTTCAGAGTACAGTCTATAGAAAAACCTGCTTCCTTATTTAAAGAATTTGTGGTTTCAGAGTACAGTCTATAAAAACCTTTAAAATGCTTTAATATTGTAAATAAATGTTTATTTAGTCTTTTTTCTTACAACCGTCTAGTTAATAGGTATTCAAGTTCTGTGAAGCAACTGGCCCATAATGGAATAATAACAGAACTTGAATATCACCTTTGAAATTTAATGAATTTTTCAAGTGCCATGGAACATCTGGCTAAAGAGTTGTATGATGCACGTATTGTTTTTTATTTATATTCAATCTTTTTGCAAATTTATATCATGGTTTTGTTCATGCGTTTGTGCTTGTCTTTAACCACGTTGTTCTCGAATTATCATAATAAATATTGGAGATTTCATTAAAAAAATAGTGTTTGTTTTTTCACAAATGGATTGTGAACAGTGTTGAAAGATTTGTAAAGTGTTTGTTTTTGTGAAATTACTGTTACAATTCAGTTGTCGGTGCGGGTAAATCAATTTTTCTTTGGCAATACGACAAAATTATCTTTGAGTCAAAAACTAAAGTTTAACACCAAATGTGATGATTATCACTAAATTACATTGTAAAAATAATTGAACGAGAATGATATAAATCTCATTTTAATGACAATAAATTACTCTGTTAAAAGAAATTTATTTTCATTCAATTATGGCAAACAAAGTTAATTTACAATATTTAAGAATAAATAAATCTTCGTCCTTTTTATATAGCTGCCAAGTTTCCCTGTAAACCAGAACATTTTAGTAGGTAGGAACCTAAAATTAATTTTATTTTTTTCATGAAAACACTTCACTTTTAGCTTTCAGTGAAAATTGTTTCACAAAAAACTACTAGCGTTCTATGAGCAGACAAAATATTCAATCAACTTTCTTTAAAAATGAAAATTTCGTCTGAGTAACCAATTAAAATTTATGAAAAAGTGGTGGTAGGTGCGTGAGTTTCTCATCATTTTTGACGAGCTTTCATAACAGGGGTAGCGGCGGGCTGATAGTTATAACGGTAATGGGGTGGAAATAGGGGTCTCGGCGGTACTGTGAGTATAATTTAATACACCCATTATACCTGAGGTAAGAATGGTCGGGATAAAGACACGGCTTCCACCTCTCTGCCTAGCTGAATGTAACTATAGGGGAAGATTGAACCAGCCCTTATACTTTCATGGCGTTCCTAGTAGAATGGACCCTTCAAACGAGTGGGAATAGTATTAGTAAACCTATCTACAATGTGTACGCACACATATTATATTAATTTTGTGTTTGGGTTGGCAAGTTTTCACAGCGTTGCGTTGTTGTTATGTGTTGGGTCTGCCACGTTTTCTGGTTTAATCTTTGCGATTCTAAAGAATAAATAAAAGTGGGCGTACTGTACAGAGCTCTTGGTACTAAAATAAAATTATAACTGCTGAACCTGTACAAATTACAAGTCACACTGTTAAGTCGCCACCTTTGAACAATTCAAAAAATAATACCTCCCATCCGTCAAAATAATTTTTTAAATGAAATTCGCGGAAAAGGTTTGAAATTCATATTATGTAAGGAAAATTGATTATAATGTTACTTCAATAAATTCACAATTTTCAATATTTTACAGTTTAATAGCTTGGTGTTCTACCCGTAGTGGCTACTTTACAGTGTGATGTATATTGTGAAATATTCGTGATAAATGTCACCTTAGTTTTACGGGATGGATTTAGCATTGCACGGCACACTGAACTAGTTTCCGGCTTCCTCTTTGAAGATCATGTTCTGTGAGGTTTTATTAAGAAAGCAGTTGACTTGTTGTTGTGTAGAAATGTGTAAAGTAAATATAATCTTTACAACGGCTATGGTCATTGCGAGATTCCAATTTACGTGATTTTATAGATATTTTCTTATGTTAGAGTCAACAATCTTTTCAGGCAATCAAACATACTAGTACTTATTTCGGTTGTAATTACGTGATGTAAAATATTCCTGGGTGTTGAAATAATTTAAAGCAGATAAAAACATCATTATATTTCATTAAAAATTCTGTGTTTATGTTTTTGTAATATTTTTACTTCTTTCGTTAAAATTGTACACAGATCTGAATCACTAGTGATTTTTAAAGTTTACTAAAGGTGTTCATTCGAATGTAATTCTGGTCGTCTTGCTAATTATTTATCATCAAAAAATATAATTCTATTAGTGACACTATCGGTTTTTGATAGACAATGATCCTGAGGCAAATGTTTTATCAGTTTTACAAATCTCATAATTATAACGAGCCGTGATTTTTCACAGGATTGCGCCAATCTTTTCATAAAATCTGCCAGCATTGTCTTAAAAACTAATTAGCTTCAATCGTTTAGAATTATTATTAAGCTGAGTATACTCCACCGGGGGGTGTCTGCTAACTACCGCTCCATTGGCCGTGTCCAGTGTCGGTGTCCTGTCTACAGTTTCCAGCCCACGTATCGACAATTCTGCCATAACCCATCCACGACCCATTTAACAAGTGCGTGATTATAAGGACGTCCGGGCCATCTGTTCCTCGCCGACCAGCCAAACCAACAGCAAACTCGCTCCGAGGCTAGCCAAATAAAATACACACACGTTAATGAAAATCGATTCGCGAGGAAAACTAACGGATTAAAAACTCCATCCATCTATGTGTTTTTGCCATTCGGCTGAAAGGATTGGGTCAATACGGACAAACTTTTAATTGTTTGAACTGTTTTTTGTATGTGCATTCGCTTTAAAAACTTTTCTTAATTTAGGAGGCGGTTTTAGGTACCGCCGCCCCGGTAACCATTTATTGGATAACCAACACCTCTGCCATAGGTCGCCCCAAGCGGTTCACTACGTTTGGTGATTTGGCAGGGGTGCCCGGGTTCAACGGCATATACACCAGCTGCGTGGCGTGCCAGATCGAGAGACATTGGTTTGGGGAAACCCTTTGATCTCTCCAACTGGTCTCTCGACCCATCATCTTGCGCAGCAGTGGCAGGGATAGATTCATAAAACCGTCCCACACTGATCCCTAGATTCCTAATCATCCCTCAAACCTTTTCCCTTCCCAGAACTTCTCCTGAAAATCTCCTGCCTTTCTCTCCACAAAAGACTCTCCACACAGCGTCCTCTAAGATGGCATTTATGACATGATAGGCCCTAAGGGAAATTATTTTTCGCAGGGCCTCCTGAGTGGAGTAAAGTAAAAAATATGTTTATGTATATTTGCCTAAATTACGATTTATACTAATATATGTTTTATCTGCACCTGCCGCCAGATCTTTTTTCTTTCCTTTTTGTTAACAAAAATTTTTTTTAATTTTTTTTGTATCGTCTCATTATTATCGATTTATTCTTTTATAGTACGTTGTGCAAAAGTTTTGGTAGAGTAAAGACTAATATATTTTTAACTTTTTTGTCGTTGGTCATCATTAATTACGATTTTTATATTTACCAGTTCGAGGGACATAATACAATACAACTTGATATTTAGGAAAACATAAAAAAAACTTAAACAGAAAAACTTGTTAATAATAACATTTTATTTGTATTGCGGAATTTAGTTATTGTTTACCCTTTTAACAAGACCAAAAAAAAGAGAATGATATATACCTATAAGGATTTGAATTAAACAATAATAATAATGTTTATACGTTTCAAAAGCGTTTTTGTAAACAATCGTGCAATATAACAAGAAACTAATATCGCGACAGCAAGAATGTTAACGTAAACTATTATGGAATTTAATAAGCGCAGTAACTAAATGTGACCAATTATTTACGCAAGCTACAGGTGCAGTAAAACAGACAGTTCACTTTTGAAGAACTGTTACATCCCGTGCGGTGGAGGTAGGAATCTGGGAGGGTTCTAATTATATCGGGAGGGTCGTGCCGTTTTCAGACGTTACCATGGTTTGATGCGGACAACACCGGGGCTTCTCCGTCCTCAAATTTCTTGAAAATTACCGTTCTTTCGTCGCCAGCTGTAATTTTCGACTCCTTTCTGTGGGATCCCGAAGAAAAATGTTTTTAAACATCGGCCTCACACCTTAAAAATAACTAAAAGATCGAATTTCGGAGGAAATCGCCGCCATACCCGTCGAGATGTGCCGAAATGCGTTCAAAAACTTCAGAAATCGCCTTCGTCAATGTATCGCTGTTGCGGGACGTCACATTTATGGTATCATAAAAAATGGCATGTTGAATTGAATAAAATAAAATTAAAACTGTTTCCGTAAGTTGGGCCATTTTTTTCAAAAAGCCAATCAAAACTGCACTGCCTATTTTTGCACTGTCTGTTTTGCCGCACCCTGTACATTCCCAAAGATTAATAAATAAATATTTTTGTTAGATCTGGGTATTAGGTAAATCTCGATATTAGCCAGAGGTCAGTGGTATTTATTCCATTTGACCGGGCAAGTCACTCGAAAATCACGACCATAGCAGACGGCTCTATTTAACCGAGACGGTCCGAACAATCGATTAGCACCATCAAGATCAGCTGACCTCAAAGTAAGCTTTCGCCTGTCATCGATACTTACATTTAACTAGATATTCGTTTCTATATTTCCGAGAATCCCAAACTAGAATATTCAGCTATTTTATAATGTTAACTAGGAACAGGGGGTACTCAACTTGCTTTCCTGGTAAATGTTCTTAAAACTTAAGTTTGAATGTTCGAGTTAAACTTTGAAGTGTCTTCTGGAAAGCAGAAGTTGAAATAGGCACTTCGGATACGTTTCGTAGGATTGCATTGACATATAACAAGTTAGACCTAGTTTCCTTCAAACGGCATTCGCAATTTTGTAACTTCTTAAGCAAACAAGCCCGAACTATTATATATTTGAAAAATATTTAATAAGTGTTTCTTACCAATTTCTTACGAAAGATTTTTATAAAAGTTTCCTCGTGGCGAAATGTTTTGTAAAAATTCTCAGTCTAGGAATGTAAAGAAACATTTTCTACGGTATTGTGAATTTAGTTTAATTCTACGGTATAGGAAAACATAATACATGTAGTAATTTATCTCTGTTCTTAATAATACTAATTGAATAATTTATATAACGCCGTTTTTATCAAAAATCACCTCAAGGGCGCTGATTATATGCTATGTATTAGACTCAAACATACTTTTATACCGAACATGACGTGTAATGTTCACTTTTAATATATATTTTTTTTCTAAACAACTTTTAAGTCTCTGTATCATGTACAAGATTATGTAAAATGTAATAATCATCAAGTATATGTATGATAATTAATAAATATTAAAAAAAAAAAATCTATTTCATTTTCAAAAGCATTCATTTAGCTTTAGCTTTGTGTTTAGCGCAGATCATTGAAGTAAGGCTAAGAAACGCTTTCCTCTTCCCGATAACCTTCCCTCCAAATCTCTTCTTCATAACTTTGGGTACGATTGGGGCTATAACTTTATACGGTTTCAGAAAATCGTAGTGCAAGCGGGAAACAGACGAATATACATAATATTTGCAGTCGATTTTGCTTTTTTTAATTTGAGCTTTAGTTTTGAGTGAATTTTTATGTCGAATTTGAGAAATATCAGTCGCTAGGGGGTTAATATCATCATTATTTTTAAGTCGAATTTAAAAATATCGGTCACAGGGGGATTAATATCGACACTATTTTTAAGTCGAATTTGAGACTAGGGGGTTAATATGAGCATTCTTTTTAATGCATCTAAGCGTCGATCCAGCTTTTTAACGTTTTAATTGTCGAAAATAATGGATAAAATTAAAAGAAAATCGGAATAGTCAGATAGAAATAAAAAGGTTTTTTTGGGTACCACGCTCTTCTGAACATATATATATCTGCAATAGATCATCGAATTAACAATGGCAATCGATCTAACAGCCCCTGAGAAGGATCCCGTCCATAGTAACCTTCATTGACGGCATTAATCTCTGGTAACGGCGACCAGCATCCAAAACTGTTCCATTCGGTCCAAAACCCTCATTATTGCAGCCAGTTCGACCTTTTTTTCAAATTTCTGATGGCATGTTTCGGCACCTTAATCGCCCGAGACTCTTGGGGCGCCTGTCCAAAAATGATTTATTTTGGTAATGTATTCGGTGCCGACGTAACACCCATTTTCACTTACACACTTTTCGGTTGAAAGCATCATTGATAACGTGTCGCCGCTTTCTTCCTAAATCTACCTCGAAGGCTCTATTTATCAAGATACACCTTAGAGCCTTTAAATGCAATCTTATAATTACCGTTGAGGTTAACTGTTAGAAAAATATAATATTTCAATAATTACTTTTATTACCGAAAAAATTAAATGTATGTACTCTTTCAATAACTATACCTATTATTACAGTAATTAAATACATAAGTACGAGTTAAAATCTTAAATTTTAAAAGAAATTTAAACTAAAAAACATTAACAGTAATAAAGTTTTAATAACTAAATAAATAACACCCCTCCCCCACCACCATTCATAAAAGCATAGCTTTTTATGAAATACAATTAAAAATAACATAAGCTTCAAAATATATATTTTAGATACGTAATAATGAAAATGAAATGTTAATTACTCGAAATATTAAATCAATTACTCGCCTGAAATATCCATGCAAATTGAAAAATCTCCCGAGTAAAAATAAATGCCACCGACGGGAATTGAACTAGCACCCTCTGATGTCTGGTCAGGTACTCTGGACCACTGAGCTACGTCGGCTTATTCCCAACCCGCCAAATAATTCAACTTGTACAAGTACTTCAACTGACAATTACTGCTTATTATATTTTTTCACCTGAAACAACAAAATATATTTTTGTAGAAAAGGCTTTGTTAGTGCTGAATTTCCCACTAGATGGCGTCGAGATATATTATATCTACATTTGTTGGTGAAATATTTTGACATGTCAAATATTATTATTTTTTTAATGATAAACTAATGTTTATAAGACAAGGTTTTTATGCATAGCACAAAGGATAACAAATTATTATAAGCGTCAATTACACGCCTGAAATATCCATACAAATTGTAAAAATCTCCCGAGTAAAAATAACAATATATTGTATAGGTGAAGTCTGTTATCAATTATTATAGTGATTCATTTTTGAGGTATGATGCCGTATTACGCTTCCTCCTTCTTTAGCAAACGTTTCGGACAGCATCCATCCATACATTCAATCTTCTTCATCAGGGCAGATGTGTAATGATGATTGACACTGTAATGCTGTACAAAACGTTGGCCAAAGAATAAGAATGCGCAACACGGCATAATACCCCAAATATAAATCACTATAATACTTTTGGTGGTGAAAACCAAATTATATCTGTTTTCAATTATGTTTATATTTTTTATAAATAAAATTATTGAAAAAAAATATTATTACAGCAAGAACAAGACAAATTAAGTTATGAATGGGTTTTTCGCTACTTTTTTCACCGTTTCTTTAACTTTCCCTTCCGTTCGGCTTTGCCGGATTCTACAAATTAGGTTGTCGCATTTCCACTGACTACATCAAATTGGAACTCTAACATGGTATCACATAACAAAAGATAAATACATTATAAATAAACGTGGGTTAAAGCTCGTTGCTCGAAGCAAGTTCTTCTGTGGTGGTCTTTCCGTCACATCTCAGGGAATGCCCTTTCTGCGGGATTCCATTGACAGTTCCTGGTGCTGCTCTCCTATTATTCGGGAATACCTTGTATGTTAAATTTTGTTGTTGTTTCAAAGAACATTGTTTTAACGTGCCTACATAAAATAATATTTATTGTATATAAATTGGCATTATCTCACGTCAGGCGGTAAAGGGGAAATACCGTGTGAGAAATAAAATAGTCGTTGTCTTTGAGGAAACGTTCTGTTTGCTGTGTACACAAAACACACTATACAGGCGTATTTAAATTTGTCTTTATACTTGACAGTAGTAAATAAACGAATTTATTATTTTAATGTAAATATTGGTATACCTGTGCCCTGTGTATTAATTATCTGTTTTTGCTGACAGAACACATTAACAGTCAACATAAATAAATAAAAACATTTATTAACAATGGATTGTTACATATTCATGGATGATATTTTTAAAATTATATTGATTCTATTGACAAATGGGTCACTGCTCAGTGTTCAACTGTATATTCCAGATATCTCCCGGAATGCAGCTGATTTTCAGCAGTGCCTCTAATGTACTATATACACTTACGGTCTTACTAAAAAATATGGTGGAAATTTTATTCAATTAATAAACGAACTTATATGTGAAAGTTACTCAAACAGAAACTGACATAAAATAGTTCATGGAAAGATAAATACATTGTTTACACAGCCAAAAAGGTTGTTTATCTGTTGTATAAACCTGAAGTTTTTCATCCAATTTCGGAATATTTCCAAGGTATTTGAAATGTTCAATATGTTTATTCTTTTGAAGATATCGCAAAAAAAATTGTATTTGAAATATACTTTTGGGGGCTTAGATCACAGGGGCCTAGCTACAAAAACTGGTGTTTTGAGTTAAGCCTGGTTTCGATAATGCCATAATCATATTTACTAGTGACATGAAGCTCTGTCTCGTATATACAGCCATTTAAGAGATACAGTTAGGCATATCAGTTGGGAATACAGTCGGGCTTACGGGCGTTCCAATCTTTATTTGCGTTTATTTTATATGACCCTAAACTCCCGCTTTAATATTTATAAATTGGAATATTTTAATTAGAAACCTGAAAAATGTTAAAAAAAACACACGTATTTTGACGGCCGGCGTGGTCTAGTGGTATACGCTTTTGACTACAGATCCGAAGGTCGCGGGTTCGAACCCGGCGTGCGCAAATAAATTTTATTTGATTAATTTGTGTTATTTCACAATTAATTAATTAAAAATAATATATAGTATATTTGCAGCACGTTCCAGAGTGGAAGATACTCTCAGTATCGCCCTGGTGTAAGACCACCATTCAGAATTGAAACGTTGCTTGAAATGGCTTTAGCCGTGTTTGGTGACCAGATCTGAATAGCCAGGTACTTCCCCACCTTCCTCTTCCCCATCTCCCTCCCCTCCCCAATACCCTCAGCCTCACAACATACCCCAATTGGGGATTCCATAGTCTCACTGGCACCAGACGGGAGCAGTTGGGACTCTTGTGCGGTATTACTGTAAAAAAAAAAAAAAAACGTATAAAGTAATTGAAAAGTCGATAAATTGCAGAGAATGCGAAATTTTGACAGCACATTCCATTTATTCACCTTACTTTTTTTAATCTCCTTTTCACAATAATAAATTATGTTTTAATGATTTCCAAAAAACAACAAAAAAATGAGATATTGAATTCATTTTTATCGCAATATATTTTGTAATTTATATTTACTTACACGTACATAAAACATTTATCCTTTTAAATAACATTGCTTTCATAGAATTCTTATTAAATTCAGACGGTAACAGTTAATTAAAAAACAATATATATTTTTTTTTTTGTGTTTAATTCGTAGAAAACCAATTATTTTTTTTATAAATTTTACTAACATAATTATTTTGTTCTGCAAGTATTTTTTGGTTTGTGTTATTGTTACAGCTGTTTCGGCTTTCAGTGCCATTTTCAAACTTTTCAATTTTTTTAAATTGATCATTTTCAAAATCAAACAGTTTGAAAATGTCCTTAAAAGCCGAAACAGCTGTAACAATAACAAAAATAAAATATATATATATATGAAGTATTTTTTTATTAGAAATGGTGATGATCTGGCTTGTAAGCCACACAGACCATCAGGGAATAATTAATTCCCTTTGAAAAAATGGGTTGATTACAAAAATTCACTCTGCAGGCCGCGTAACAAATTATAATCCAGCCACCAAATACATATAAACAGAGGACTCACTGAATATATCACTCGCATTGAGTTTGGCAGCGATTCCTTGATCTCTAAATTCGGCAGCGGACGGCAATCGGCACAATAACACTTGCATTCGCACCATGAAATTATGATCTGTCACGACAATCTCTCAAGAGAGTAGAATTTCGAATAAATTGAATTAACACATTGTAATTCCAAAGTACTGTCACTATTCTTGTGATAAAAATATTTGAAATCAGAAGATGACAATCAGGACTAGTGGTTCCCTCTCTTGTCAAACAATATAATTTGAACGGATCCAGCTGCTTAATGCATAGGTGACTGTAATTCATTATCACTCACCTGCAGAGCAAAATCTATACAAAACTGACCAGAGATGTCTATTCTGTCCACTATTTTTAATTTTAATTTTCAATTTTTATTTCAAACTAATTTTAAGTCTACTGCTTCTCCAAGTACTAATTTGAATCCAAACTTTAACAGTCATTATACAATGTGTAACAAAAAATCATTGTCAGTTGTGAATTGGTTTTTTTAGTAAGGATGTTATATCTCTAATTTCAACACATAATGTAAAAAAATTCGACTAACTCTAAATGTTACCTAAGAAGTCATTATTTCACAGAACTTAAAAATTATGTTTTATTTTTGGAATAACTAATGAGTAAAACCTCAAATTGTAATATTTAGTTATTGAAGACAATATTAGCGATTCCTAAGCGAAAATTTGAAACATAAAAATCAGAAAAAGATACGGTCCCATCTAGGACTTGAACCCAGGAGCCATGCCTTGGCAGGGCACCACTCTACCAACTGAGCTAATGGGACCCTATCTCCTTCGGACATATTTAACTGTATCATACTTCGAACCGTATCTTTGTCTGATTTTTCTGTTTCAAATTATTGTAATTATATTATTATTTATTGTTTTCAATAATTAAAAACAATGATTTTCATTTCTTGTATTATTTAATAATTGTTAAAATATCGGCGAAGAATCCTGAAAACTTTTATCTCGAAGTCAAATGCGTAACTCTGTTAGGTAGTTGATAATATGGTATCCGTCTTCGTGTATTTTTTCCGTCTGCTTTTATGGAATATATTCAATGAAATCAAACGGAATGCTGTTCCGGTTTGTGAAATCAATTTTCTCAGGCTGCGTGTAAACAGGAGAAAATTATCGAACCACGAATTATTGGGATGGAACTAAGCAACAATGTTCGGCTCGCGCAAATGTTGTCCAGTTTATACGCACCTTTACCATTCCTCGTAGTGAAATCTAACATTGCGGTGAGAGGTTTCAGAAAAAAAATGTCATGATTTAGAGGTAGAATTATTAAAATTACCTTTGTACATACCTACCTACAGTTAAATAAACAAAAAATAAGGGAAATTTATAATGGGAAATACGGCTGGGAAAGTAACGTGAAAATATGAATCACTTAATCATTATTCCGAACAAATTTAATTACTTAAAAAAAAAATACCACTGTTCACTTATTTGGTATATTTTCATTAAAGTGGCACCTGATATTCCCTCAATCATTTACAACATTTAAATATTCGATTCGATTCGATTTAAATATTCGACGAATTCATCAGCCACCGATCGGTCTTAACGTTTACCAGTTTGACAGTCTGCGAGTTTTTAAATGGTAGTCTGTTTACGCACGGAAAGGGATTCGATGCATATCAATTCATCTGTGGGAACGGAGCAGCCGCTCCTCCATGAATTTGATTAATTATTTTCAACTTGGATTTATGCCGGACAAATGAATCAATTCCTGCTTCCGCTGCGGTGCATGAGATCGGTTTAATCGCTTAAGCGGAATTGATATCAGATAACGTGTACGGCCCGAACAATAGCAGTCTACAATAAATTTCATTCGGTTTTACAATGTTCTAGTTGCACGAAGTTCGATACTTCAATGGGACTTCCAACATAAGATGTAAAAATATTATTAAAATTAAAATCGTAAATTTTCAATAAATCACAAATTACAACACAAACAAATAAGTAAATACATTTACTTTGATCCATTTTATTTTGATACATCGAATTTAAAGTACAATATCGAGCAACCAGACAAAATGCACTACTGAACACACCGATGAACCCGGGTATTTCTTAAATACTGATAAACTTGCATAAAATACATGCAATCGCTTCTATGCGATATCAAGAAGTTAAAGTGCATTTTTCTGCAACAATAATTCCGAGACTAACTACCACTTTCTCGCCTTCATACACGTCAAATATCGACATAATTTATACAAGTTTATCAGTATTTAAGAGATACCTGAATGATATTTTTAAGTAGCGTAATTTTATTATTTAGGAGCATCGCATAGAAGCGATTGCATGTATTTTTATATTCTAGTTAGTTTTCACTAAAGTTTGTGTTATGAACCTATATTATTATTTTTTTAAACTGGTTTGTGTTTTTCTTCTTCTTATAACGTATAATATGCATTTAAATGCACTTTAACTTCTTGATATCTACACATTAAAACCTCTAGTTGTCTCTTTATCATGCAGTAAATCATTAAAAAGTCTGTCAGGACGTTCATAGTTATTAAATAAATAACACATTGCTCTACCGATTTCAAGAGTGCCCATCAGGAGAATATTAAATATAACATATAAAATACTCACAAACATTCTAATGAAAATCTATTAAGGCGATGCACTACGTAGTAATTTAAAATCATTTGTTTTTGGTTTGAAAATTTGGTCGCCTAGAATTGTTTCAGATACTTTAATTAAATACTGCGAGTAGAATACATCTTGGCCTTTGAAATAATCGAGTATTTTTTAGGTAAGTCTTTTTATAAGCCCAGAAAAAAATTATGTATAGGCCTACGAAAACTGCTTTAAAGTTAAAAATCTCCTACTTTTGTCCTACCCATAACCTACCCATTTTCGGTTATGGTTTTATTGTAAAATTAAGTTATTTATAAAATGATCGAAAAACATTTAAATATTTGTGCCTGAACATCCAAAGAATAAAATAAAAAGGCACTTTTTGGCCAGGTTTTTTTCTTGCATACATCAAAACAGGTGGATGGTGTTAAGCGGGAATTTAAGCCTTATCGCCATCTACGTAAGGTGTGTTATTGATAGCGGCTCGATTCAAAATATTACATGACGTAGTGCATCGCCTTGATATATTTAGGTGTTCGAGTGGGAAGTCTATAAAAAGGTAGGGATATTTAAGGGGGTTACTGGAGTAAGAAAGTGGTTTACTGGAACTATCTTTAGGTTAGGGCTGGAAAATAAATTTACTTATAATTGTATTATAAAGTAAATTGTTCTTGATATATTTATTTATCAAAGAAATCTTATTGATACTAGACTAATTATTATTACGGTGAAGAATTTCTACCCCTGTATATTAACTCAAAGAATGATTGATGGAAATGAGATGGTTGGCTCCCTCTGAAAACTTACTGTTATTTAATTTGGGAAGCAGGTGTCGGTACCGCCGCCACTGGTACCAATTATTTGATAACCAACACCTCTGCCATAGGTCACCTCAAGTGTTTCGCTACGTTTGGTGATTTAACAGGGGTGCCCGGGTTCATCGGTATGTTCAGTAGTGGCCACCAGTTGCGTTGTGTGCTAGATCGGGAGAGGCTGGTTTTGGGAGACCCTTTTACCTCTTCAACTGGTATCTCGATCGATCGTCTTGCACCGCAGTGGGAGGGATATATCCATATGTCCGTCACTCCTAGACACACTGATCCCTAGATTCCTACCCAACCCTCATACCCTTTACTTTCAAATAACTTCCTTTCCACAAGAAAGACCCACCACACCCAGCACCACACCAGCAGGGCCACCAGGCCCTCAGTGTGGGGTAAATGTAAAAAATATAAAACATCTTTTTTCTTCCATGATTCTAATATTAAAAAATAAACTTTATCTGAAAGTTCTCTCAGTAGGATAAAACTGTGCAGCCCCAATAAATAAATGGATTGAAGTTTTTTTTGATTAAATTTAGTTAAAAAGCTCAAATATGAATAGTCGATTTGTTCCGCATTTGGGGCATAAAATCATGACACAGTTCTCCGGCTAACAAGCCTGCATCCCATTAAACTATTTACTAAGATCTGACCTAAATATGCCAACTATGTATCCGTGGAACTTCAAGGAGGTTTGCGATTTAACATGGGAGGGGCCTTGCCTTATGGAAGCTTGCCCAAATATTATAATATTTAAACCCTTTCAAACCTGAATAAAAACTAGCAGAGGTAAAAAAAATATTTTATGTTGAATGTAGACGGCCTTTGTGGTCGAGGAGTAAAGCTCTCGACTAGCAATTCGAAGGTCGCGTGTTCAAATTCCGGGATGCGAAAGTTATTTTTATTTGGGTTCTTTCTCAAATTGCTCATTTCAAATAACATATAATATGTTGGCACGTTCTAGAGTGGAAGATATTTACTCATTATCGTCCTGGTGTAAGATAACCATTCAGAATTGAAACGTCTCTTGAAAATGCTTGCTAACCATCACGCTGTTTCTCGGTAGGTGTAGGAACAGAAAAACCACCAAAAAATCCTGTCTCGGCACACACACTCCTTCCTTTGTTTACTTTCATATGAATATGTATGAGTATGGATGTATGAGTATGTATGAGGCGATATATATCTTCCGTTGTTCTGATTCTTGACATTACCGGTATCAAGTATATGATTGACTTAATTGTGCCACGTCTTCATCGGGTGTCTCTGACTTATTATACCATACGCTTTAGCCTCCGTGGTCTAGGGTTAAGGCTCTTGACTAGCAAACTGGAGATCGCGTGTTCAAATCCCGACGTGCGCTAGTAAATTTTATTTGATTATTTTGTGTTCATATTTGTGTGTATATTATTCAGAGTGTAAGATACTCTCAGTATCGCCGTGGTGTAGGGTCAACATTCAGAATTGAAAGTTCCTTGAAGTGGCTTTGGCCGTGTTTGGTAACCAGATCTGAAAAGCCACGTACTTACCCATCTTTCTCTCCCCCATATTTTTGCCCTCTCTTCAGCCTCTAATGGCTTACTGTACCTTAGAATTATATATTAGGTCTATTATTATCGAATTATAGTTAGTATATTAGGTCTTGTACGGGGCTGTTTCACTTAATTTGGCAAACCACACACTCTTGGTACGTTGTACATTCAGAGGCATTTCATATCTAGTGAGATGGACAACACGTCAACACCAAATGTTTAAGACAAATTACTTGGCTCAATAGGGTGGAGCTGTGTGGCTGCTAGATAATGTGACCAATTATTTGCACTAGACTCTAGGGTGATTGTTTTATGTAAGAATGGAAGTCTGCGCTCACAGACAAGATATTTTAACATAATGTGTTTTCTGATTGTCTTCAACCTCACGTACTTATTACTATTTTTATTTTTATTTGAAATAAATAAAAATAAAATAAATACACATACAAAATATACTAATTTTATTAATTATTTGAATTTACGTACCAAAATAATAACAAAATGCATTTTTAGACCGGAATAACTTAACAAGTAAAACCTATAATAATATTTAATTATTAAAGACCATATCTCTTCAAAACTAAAAACAAATAACTCTCAAACTAAGAAAAGACAGAAAAACATTTAGTCATATCTAGGGATTGAATCTTCGACCTCTTTCTTGCTCTGACCAAGTAAAGTGCTCTGACCACTGATCTAATCCGACCATGCAAACTAAGGTCATTTTAAGAACATCATATTTCAACTGAGAGCTACTAAAGTTATCTTTATTTTATATGCGTATTTTTGACTGCTAACTTTACGTTCGATTGCAAGATACTAACCGAAACGAAATTCAATCTAAATTCTAGATAGTGTATTGCTTAAGTATGTCAATTATTTTTATGTGCGCACTAATTGACTAGAATGGCGGAATAAATTAGCCAGGATTCAATTAAATCCTTTTCTGTCTTTTCTGTACATGCACTTTAACATGTCTAAATATAAACATGGCTACTACTATAACGAGTAGGTGCCTAAAATACAACGAAAAGCCAGTGTTGCCAACAATTTGAAAATGATAACCGAAGAATTTTTATTCGCACCAGATTTTTTTTAAATGCACACGGTCAGGAGAGTGTTAACGCCGTTTTATTTGCGGGTCATACCATAATACTATGCTAATTATTCAGCCAAATATTTAACACTTCCTAATAATTTACCAAAGCTTGAAATTAATCTTGTGTTTATTTTGCTCGTGTTTTTTGTTGCTTGGAAAGCGCTTTTCGACAGTGTCGTTTTGATTCAAATTTGATAACAAATTAATTTCGGTATTAATTCTTGGAAACCTTACTAAATTAATTTAGTTTTCACTTTATCTTTATGTTAAATATATTATTGAAAGCAGATAAATTTATTATTTTTGTTTACTTACCATCTCGAGTCCAACATAATATGATTAATTCCCGATTAACTTGAAATAAAATTAAAAACGTTAAATGTTTAAACTCAGATTTTTCGAACTCAAATATAATTTTAAATATTTTCGTGAAAAACTTTGGTATTTAAAATAAATATGTTTACATAGTTCTGTTAGGTTTAGTTATTTTTATGTGCAGCCGCTGTTGAGTCTACCGAAGGAAATGTTAAACTATCTAAAGCAACAAGTTTAATTTATAAGATCGATGTTGGCTTCATGAGAAAGGGCCGCTTCTTCCAATCGTTTTAAGACGGCTCGTATGTGGGACGAGTTGCTGGCATCTGTTTTCCTTCTTGATGTAATCTGGGCCTCTTCACCCTCATTAATAAATCCCTTCCTACAGCCTCTACCTTAACCCGCCTCACAGCCCTGCCCAACCCGGTAGCGACAAAACTCCCCTGCCTTTATACTCTACAGACAGAGGCACTCGGTGTCACATAAAAAATAAAATTTAGATATCTACCAACCAAGAAAATATCTCTTCTCATTTCCGTTAATCACTTTCCCAGAGAAATGGTCAATTAATTTTAATGGTAATACCCTACAAAGTTTCCCCATTTAAGTGTTTACTGATAAACTGTTCACGTATTCTATTGTTTAAATTGTTATTATTCCCAATAATGACGAGGAGTCATTATCATTAGGGGGTATTTGTAGTTTCTCTGTTTATGTTATTGGTTGAATCTGTTTACTGTTTTGTTTAGGAAGGGGATGCTTTCATCTTGTATTTTAGTACTTAGGTGATAATAATACCAGCTTAGATTTGTGAATCTTGGAATGGCTGCATAATCCAATTGGAAATCCTTAAAATGTAGAACACTAATTAAGAATCCAAAGGGGCGAATCCGGTTTTTAGGACAGTGAATTTTTCTTAACCTTAATATTAACAATTTTTTATATATCGTCAGAGATAACTGGAATTGCAGATAGAGAAAAATTCGTTAATTTTAAGGTTAAGAACAATTCCTTATACTTAGGCAGAACCGGAATCGCCCCTCGACGCAAAGATTAAGACAACCACAGGGAGGTGGCTAACGTCTGCCATTGGTCCACATTAATTTACTCTTTTTAGGCTTCTATTATCTGCAGCATGTTGCCTACTCTGGCTTACAGGCTTATCCAGGCCATATCTTATGCACGCACTCTTGGAATACATTGCTTCGGATAATGCGATGCGGAGGTGCTGTATTGATGAAGCCATCTTCTTACTAACCCATCTACTGCCTCAGCGCCCGTTTACACATTCCACAAATAAAATTATAACATCCAATGCTCATTTTGTTGTGTTGTACTTACGGACATTGAACTCGCTACCTCTCGACGTCATTAAATGTGTAGACCACAACGCTTTGTTGGTACAGAATATACAGCAAAAATATGTGGTACTTTTTTTTTAAATATAGGTAATCTGCTCCGGGTGCCATGTGGCTTGAGTCCGAGGCCGCGTCCAATACAATTCATTTCCCTCGGCAGAGCTTATCTGTTGCACCAGTTTCAAGGCGTCACAAATGTAAGTTCTAGAGCGGAATACTTTTCGAAAGTCGAATGTTTCAAGCATTTCTTTTGACCTCAGTGTGAAATTTTGACCTGAGTGTGTTGATAGTACAGTGCATCAGTGTCGGCCACTAAGGACGGGTTGTTTCGGAGAACTTGAACAATTCTTCAAATTTCAAAGTTAATTTTCAAGTTCTTTGAAAGATATTTTTAAGTTCCGTTTTTATTTCAGTTCTGTCAAGCAACTAGCCTATAATGATATAATAACACAATTTGAATAGGACTTTCACAGAACCCGTAAATGAACGTTGAAATTTGATGAATTGTTCAAATTCTCCGAAACAACCCGTCCTAAGTAATATGAATTGAAGTGCCCGGGGAAAAATTATTAATGCTGATTTATTGAATATCTTCAAATTATTAGTAATCTTGAAAAACGGGACTGTACACTGCTTCCTCATAGAGTGTTGGAAAATTTGTAATAATGTCAGAACACATGTATATGAACATAAAATGTCGTGTTCATCCACCTGCGTTTGTCTTAATAATATATCAGGACGTATTGCAAAAATTTTTTGACATCTTTACAAAACATTGGTATTTTACTTTAGATGCCTATCAATTCATTCTTAATTCATTAATGTCTTACAATAACGTTTTTAACAGGAATACGAATAAATTAAAGAGTTTTTAAATAAATTAATCAGGTGGTTTTCTCCGTGTGATCACTGGAAATCTTGTATACATTTCTATAGGTTCATTTTCTATTAATAGTGACGTATAAGTGAATGCATTTTACATTCTAATTTTATTAAATATCATCTATAGATCTCGATTACTTTTATCTCACCACTTAGCAATTTGTATTTATTTTCAATCAAAACATTTTTTTTAGGTCTAAAAAAATTTCGGGCTGATGAGAATTGGTTAAATGAGGGTGTATTATGTTTGTGACATTCCATTAAAAAATCATTAAAAAGTTTTTAATTATTTCACAAAATTCTTAAAATACACTTCTCTACGTTCTATTTTATATGTATTACCCTGTATACATTTGTAGTTAATTGCCTTCAATGTATACAGTTACATATTTTATCTATGTATGCATATAAGTTGTATATAACGAAATGTACAACGTTACCGAATGTGGAGTAATGACAGTACGTACGCCCCCAAATGCTACGACCAATAATTGCGTACACTATAAATACATTAGAGTTCCCATGTACCTACAATGTACAGTGATGTAGGTTTATAAACGGTACGGAAATAATGTTTGCAAAATAACTCGTATTTAAACCTCGTTGCTAGTTTGCTGCCAGTGTGTTGGTATGTGATCATGTTGCGTTGCCTGGTACATTTATTTGCGGTTGTTCGTAGCTAAACTGAAGAATGTTCCAAACTATTTGGGATGTCACGTTTTATATCGTTTAGCGGTTCCGCCGAATTTATGAGCAAGTTAACAATGTTCTACGATTGTTTATTTAATGGGACGTTCATTATTTATGGGTTCGGCACTGGTAACTAAGGGAGATCTTCATTTCTCCTTGTATTACTGTTACAAACATATTATTAGGTGTACCTAAATCGAGATAAATAATCTTGTGTGTTGAGTTATACACAAAAACCACCGCGGCGCAACCCATCTCAATTATTCTGGGTATTAAATACGTCTCTCACATATTCCAAATTCATTCAACTCATAACCTGAATTAGTACGCGTGAACTGAGCACCAAAAGGAAGCATTTACTACAGTTGCCAAGTCATTTTCGTAAAAACCACTTAACACGACAATCAATTTTAGATAACCAAGATATGAAAATTCTTCAATCATCAAAACTACTAATTTTGGTTGTCTGTTTATTTGTAACTATGCTTCGGTGAACTATATAACTCGGATTTGATTTGAATTTAACTGTAATTTCAATATTTTTCAATATTTGAAAAAACTCTTACAATCCTTAAAGTAGGTACCTGCCAATGATATACTTTATAATTTAACAGAAAATTAGTATATTTCAAGATTGGAATTATTAAATACGATGATTTTTCACGTTCCTGCACTAGTATTTGAAATAAAAAACTCAATGGTTATATATTTTTCAAATCACACGAATCAAATCTGTAGCCCCCATTCCCGAAGTTTAATTCTTATACCACAACGCTACTGGAGTCGTATCGTCGTAATATACATTATACTCAAGGCGTAAATTAAAGCATAATTTATTGCCGGCTGTACAATTACTTCGACGTTGCCCTACGATTTAATATTGTTTTGAAAAAAAGTTTTTTTTTAAATTGAGCACTTGGATACTCCTTAATTGCTAAACAATTTTATAACAGATGTACTTATACAGATATAATTACTACAATTTTTAGTGAAAAGTACTTATATGTATCCTACGAGGGTGAGATTGTAAACCCGGCTAAGTGATTATACTGGCATACGAATTATTCATCGTTAGGATTAGATATCGAGTATTAGATTTCGCGACGATTCCCCAGAGTGTGATTATAGCCAATATAAAGTAGTATAAAGTAGGTCTATGCGATTACAGTTTCTACACGGTTCGGGAAAGTAGAGCTTCGTGAAAGCTCGCTATTGCGGGGTTATAAATAGCTTTTCTCGGAAATGTTTTTTATTATCTTCCAGCTAATAATGTTTGTATTTAGCTTTACACAGGTCAACATGTTGGAAGCTTCGGATGCAAGTGGTTTATGTCAGACATGGTATAAATCATTTAGCAAACGTGATATGTTATATGTTTGTGAAATTACAACGAAGATATGTGGAATTTGAACATTATGTTTATTTTATTATTATTTTAATGGAAACAATTCAATTTGCGTATTTTATAAAAACGTGTGAGTGAAGTTTCCGCATAAGATAACTACATAGTATTAAAAAAACATAAATGATTTAAGAAAAACATATTTTTTTATAGTGGTATTGAGAGGAAAATAAAATCTATTTAACAACAGATCAACAATGTTTACGTACATGGTAAAATTAAACTACATAAATATTATAGTTACTCACATCACAAAATTATTTTCGCAAAACGATCGAAAATAAACAAAATAATAACGAAAAACAATATAGCTAGAGAATTCGTAATTTATCTTCTGAATTATTTTTTAGTAGTATGCATCCAGTAAATCGACCAGAGGTATATGGATAATATCGGTGAATGAAAACTTGCTGCTGTATTTTCTGCGTGTCCTTCTGAAAAAATTGTAATGTCTGTAGTTGGTTTTTGAATGTAGGATGAATAGGTAGGTAAAAATAATAAGTATATTCTTTGAAAAGTTCGATTTATACCCATTTTACGTAAAAACACAGAAGGTGCTAGTGAGCTAGTGAGACCTGACACTCTTAGTATTATTGTAAGGGGACGGAAAGTGCGAGGGGGGTTGCATGTATCATCAATTATAAGCTGTGATTTATCAAATACGGCGACGAATTAATCATGCAGGTATTGCATACAATGTTATTTTGCTTAACAGCTTTATTACCCTTTTTATTTATTGCGGCTAGGTGAATAAATTATACGTTTGTTTTAGATAATTTTGTTTTTGAAATTAAGGCATCTCATCTTCACTGTTATTGAGCTTTGGTATATTAATATAACTAAGGATATCTTAGGAAAGTCGATACTGACAAAAAATTATAAATATTTTATATACTGTGACATTCGAAATAAAATAGTTATAATCATTTATACAATAAAGATTCCTAAAAAGTGATCTATGAATAAAAGTTTATATTTTATTTTGTACAACTGTTTTGAGAAAAATAAAATGATTGCGTTTTATCTGGCCCTTTTCAGACGTTGCGGTTCGGTGTTGCTGATTTCTACCTTAATTGACGACATACGTAAGTGTAATTTTAACATAATGGTACAAAATTTTACCATCTGGAGATTGTGAATGTTTGAAAAAAGCTTTTTTAATTGTAGATCACGCACCTAAAGAATATTTCCTAAAAGTAAAATAAATTATATATATCTTACGGCCATATGAATGTGACCGTATTATTTTTTGATTATTATTTTCTTAATCATTGTGTCATATTCTTTCCATTTACTGCTTCTATTTTAATGTTTCTTTTCTGAAATATATAATGCGTTAAACAAAATTAAAATGAAGACCATGATTTGCTTGATTAGATATAGCTTTTAACTCTGAAAAACATCTTGTCTGCTCTAGACGATAGTGAAAATAGTAAATTGAGTCGGAAAGTTCTGGCGTAGCCTGAAAGCGGCACAAAACATTTTCTTGATCTCACCGAAGCGATTACAAAGTTGACAACAACTTTTCATTAACTTTTGCCCAACTCTTGAGATGCCTTGTCAATTTGGTCAAAGGGGTAATTAAGTTAATCCATACCTTGCTATAAAATTGTTGCCCACCTCAACCAACATTCGACTCTTCTCAGTTTCAAACTTTCCGATTACAGAGCGGAGCTGTGGCAACTTTGACAACGGCCGCGGCGCGCGGGTGGATCGCTTTTCCAGATGTCAAATTCGGTTGAAATTATAGCTGTGTTGACAATACCCCTCATTCCTCTTGGAACAATATTGTATTGTTGGCGTAGTGCACAAATGTGTTGAGAGCGACGCGTGACGGGAGATTCAAATCGAAAGTTTACTTCATATTTGATTGAATGGATTTTAGTAACATGATGAATATTTACATTAATATTCTGGATTCTGGATAATATATTATAATAATTATATAAAAATTAATACAAAAAATGTATATATTTCCCAATTAAATTATCTTGAGGGATGCTTTAAAAATGATGAAATTCGTACTTAACGCATTTGCGTGATGCATAAACATTTATATTCACGGTACGAAAGTACGGTAATTTAAAATAATTGTTTTCATGTACACCTACAAGAACAATGTTTTGACAAACTTAATTAGAAAACACAATGCCTGGAACACAGTCAAAGCAGAGAGTTTTTTCTGCTAGAATAATTAAACCGGTGAAACCATTAACAGAATTAACCTGTTCATCTGTCTATCATGCGGGCTCGTAGTGAAATCTCCACAGTGAAAAACTTTCGGCACAACACAGGCTACAAAATAAATTAGCTCCATTGTTTATGTGAAGTAACTTTAATCATTTCATAGTTCAGATATAGTCCCTTTAACTTCTGGGGTGAAACATTTCCTCAAATCGTATTAAACATTTCATAAATCCGCTGTGAGTACATCGCTCTAAATAGGGTTCCATTTACATTCTGGAGAAATACCCGTACATAATGGAGCTCGCATACTTGTATTACGAGACGTGTTTGATCCAGAAGTTGTATTGTGAACCGTGAACTGTGAACTGTGAACCGTGCAGGCTGTGGGCTATAGGCCCATAAGACCATAGAACTTTAGGTACTTTGGGTGGCACCGGAGATTTGTAGGTCGCGACAGCTGTCCCCCGATCGGACCAGTAATATGACGGCCTTGTTCCGCGCGAATCACAGTTCGTGTTCCCAATACAAACACGTCCCCAATACTACACCACTAGTTCTAGCCTTGTCACGGGCTTGTCGCAGCTGTGGAAACGGGTCGACAAGCATTTACTTGAGTTTACATAATATTATAACATTTTTATCGAATAAACTTTTGGCTTCAGAAACATAATTGATCCAAAGAAATTGGAGTTTTAGAATAGAAGTTCACGCCAAAACAGATTGGTAGTGTTAAAAACTTGTTCGAACCTTTAGCTAAGTAAATATGACTTTGAAATAGAGAATTTCTTAAATTTACGTACGTAATAATTAGAGCTCAATGAATAAAATAAACAACACTCAAAAGAAAACTCCTAACGAATTGTGCCCATTGAGCAAGGCAGCACGCTTCTACAGAAACGTTTCGTAGCGATACGTTAAAACTTCATGTAATTATCCTTATGCGTAACGTTTTCCAACACTGAAATTATTAATTAAGTTTTGGCTCTACTGAGATTACTCGACCATAAAATACATTTGTGAAAAGCTCCGCACGTGTTTTTGTGCGTAGTCAAAAAGCTCCAAGTAATCTCAGCAAGACAAGGATTTGTTAAAATTTGGATCAAGGATTTGGAGAGCTTTAAAACTCACCATAGCCCAAAATGGCGACCGCGGTACAGACGTGAGTCGTTACTTAGTCATGTCGTCTCTCTTCTTCGCCTCTTGTTATTTACTACTTGTGCGTCTCTTTTAGATTCGTAGAACTAAACCGTTGCTCAGATGAGTTATATTACTTTTAAATATCGAACTTTAAAAAATTCAATTTATGAGATCTAATTTAAACATACATTTTTATCTACTCTTTGCTTATTTCTACATACATATTTTTATTTAAATACACGAAAAAAAATTAGTTTTGCCAATTTATTAATAATCTCTTCCAAATTGTGATTATGTGTTCGAAATGTTGTAAAATTTTATCAGGAAACATGTTAATTCATAATTTTAAGGCTGCAATCCCGTTTTTAACCAGGTTACCAAAAATAATTAGGAGGGTATATAAAATAATAGATTACCGATACCCATTTTTCTCCGTGTATAGTTGCATATAGTTGAACACTTTTATGCAGTGATTTCTTCATTATTTTTAGTCTAATGTTATATTTCTGTCTTATATTTATGGTCTGCGTGAAAGTTATTATTGTAATATAATTAATTAATTTATACATTAATTGTAATTATAAGATCTAAACTTGAAGTTTGGAACTAAAAAACGTTTTTTATTACTCACGCAAGCATTGAAAATTTAAAATTTTTGAACTGTATTTGCCAACATTATCTTTATGAATATACAGATTATCCGGGGGTTATACTGATAGAAGTATTTTCCATAGAAGAAAATTTATTTCATTAAAAAAATTCAACTTTTTCACCTAAAACTACCCTAAAACGTTGGAATTTATAAATAAGTCTTTAATTTTTTTTACTTGTACAATCATATAAAATCACCTCCGAAGTTAGAGCACTTTACCCCCGGACACCCTGTATGAAATAATGTTCAAGCAAATTACCCATACAATAAACGATGTTCCACATTGGTTCTTGAATATTGTTTGTTAGATGCCATTGATAAATATACATACATACGATGTCGTAAACGACACAGCGTGAGTATTGAACTTCAAAATTACCACAAAGCATCATGAGCTATCACTAACTTTGCATCATGAGCCATCACGAACACCAAGTTAGTAAGACGGGTTCTCATTTTCTACGTTTAGCTAAGAAACATTATTTCTCAATCACGTCCCGTATTTTCCGTTCGATTGCTGAATTGAAGGAACAAGACCCTACACGAAGGAAAGGGGTAGGGCAATCGATCAATCATGGAAGTTTTGCTTAAAGTTTTTACGAATAATGACACGCTGTGTCATTTCCTAGACGTTTGCACAACGTTTGGAGTTATAATCAAGGCTCGTTCTCGATATTAACGCCCGTCTTGAAGCCTGTTCGAGAAGTAATATAAATTATATGAACAATTTGAGCGCACTGTCATCCATATTAAGACAAATTACTTGGCTCAATAGGGTGGAGCTGTGTGGCTGCTAGTTAATGTGACCAATTGTTTGCACTAGACTCTAGGGTGATTCTTAAGTCTAGTGCAAATATATTGAGATGGACAAAACGTCAACACCAAATGTTTAAGACAAATTACTTGTCTCAATAGGGTGGAGCTGTGTAGCTGCTAGATAATGTTACCAATTATTTTCACTAGACTCTAGGGTGATTCTTGTTTTATTTATGCATGGAAGTCTGCGTTCACAGACAAGGTAATTTTACAAAATGTGTATTTTGAGTATCTTCAAACTCACGTAGTTTTTATTAACAGGACCGAACAGACCGAACCTACAACGTTAACAATTATTGCTTGTAAAATAATTGTTACCCTTTGTGCTATGCATAAAAAATCTTGTCTTAAACGTTAGTTTACCAAAAAAAAATAATAACCTACAACGTTAAGTTATTTGTTCACTGAAAGTAATAATCGGACCCTTCATCCAATGATAACACATTTCAAAGTTTTTATATATTTTGCCTATCAATGCAAAAGTCAGTAGCTTTTTGATTCTCTGAATATCAACTCAAATAATGTTTAGCTACAATAAAAAAAACAATACATTCGAAGATGCTTGCCAAAGATAATGACATAATCTATTATTGTAGAACCGCTGTTCAAATAAAGTCTATGGTATCGAATATTAACACTTGAGTTTACATCAAATAAAATCTACGGTACCGAATATTAACACTTAAGTTTACATAAAAAGCATAAAATAGGTTAATATTTCCTTTCGTATTTGAATTGTCGTTTTGTATTTATTTACATTTTTTTCATAGGCTCACAGCATTAATTTTTCTCTGCATACACGCAAGGCAAGAGGTTAATTTGTAAAGTAAAAAATTTGCTACTAGTGTATTGCCAACATTGTCTTCACAGGCTTGTTAACTAACTAACTTACCATTTCCCCGCAGGTGTAGGCAGAGAGGATGGACTGCCAAACATCAGTCTTGGTACACACTCCTTGCCTCATTCACATTCGTACATCGTCTTATACATACTTTATTATTCTGACTCTTGACATGGCCCGACTTAAGTATCTGATTCACTTGATCGTGCCATGTCTTCTTCGGGCATCCGCGACTTTTTCTACTGACTCCTTTATTCGTTATGATTCAAACAGTTTACACCTTAAAAATTTCGATGATAAATAAAACATCTAATATTATATTATGAATAAACGCTTGTGTAAGTATATGTCAATAATCGATTATTTATTTATGAACATTTTCCTACTGCTTTTTAAAATGTTCCGCCCTTACATGCTACAGCTGCACATGCATTATTGTAGATATTTCAATCTTAGTCCCATTATTCTACTTCTTGGAAGGGAATTAGAAAAGAAATATGAGTTTCCTAGTTATGCCAACATTATGAGTTTATGTATTATGTACACAAAACAATAAACAGTTCTGGAAAGATCATATAAAAAAAAATCAGTCTTTAGCCATTCTCTGCTGAAAAGTCAAGCATTTAATCTATTTGATATTCAAGAAGAATTTCTCCAGGCGTTTGTGTTTGTGGGCTGCTGCAGTCGACACATTTCAAACTTACATTTCTTTAAGTAAGATATGTTTTTCTTTATCAAATTAAACATTAGGTTTTTAGTGGGGTGAAAACAACATTAAAGCAGATATGATATATTTCTTAGACCGGTGCCAACTATGACCCACATTGATACTAATCCAAAGGTAAACGACGTAATGTGTTACGAGTTTCCATGTTAATGTTTCTAACAGTATTTTAAGGCGAATTACAAAAAAATTGATTAGTAAGTAGGAAGTAATAATGTATATTTTTCAATGACTAAAGAAAATACACTAAGAGAGGACTTGGCATTCTAAAAAAAATCTGTCTAAACGGTAGCACAAAATGGCTGCCCAGATGACGGCAACGCCACACAGTGGGCTGAAAATGGCCTTTCATAGACATAGAGACTTGAATTTTCAAGGGTATTTTTTGGCTAGAAATGAATTCTGCTGATCATTACTATGCTATAAAATTTCGTATGAAGCAATTGCGTGTACAAATGAAGGAGTTATCATTTTTTTAAGAAAAATTTGTATGGCACTGACATTTAAAATGAGGCTATCTCTGGAATCATAAGGTTGACCATTATATCCTTAAACAGAGATATACTACTATTTATTTATATTTTTTTGACATACTTCGTATTGTGACGCAACTTGCGATTTTTTTTTTAAATCCTCAAAGTTGAAAAAAAAACTTTTTTATGTTGATGATTCATTTTAATGCTTAAATGCTTTACATATGTGTATGCTTTGTCTAGTTTACAATATTTTATTTACACTGCATTTAAGTATAATATTTTTTTCTGGCAAGCTTAGAACTCTGTCTAGGAAATCATAATAATAAATAATTTTTCATAATATTTTAGTTTTTTTTTTAACTCCATGACTTAATAAATATAATTATACCGACAAATAATGTTGTGGGCTCTACTTCACCCATGACAGAACATTTCGTCAATGTTCAGTTGACGAAACGTTCTTCAAAATGTTTTGAACAGAGAAGCTGATAGCATTGAAGCACATTTTTTTTCGCTGCTACGGCACCGCTTGGAAACATTAAAAGGGCACTTATATCATTAACATGTTATACATATACCTATGATAATGGAAGGTGCTAAATAAAACAAATAGTAACTAAACTTGGGTTAGAACTTTCACCAACAGTTGGAATAGTGATTTCCTAATATTCCATTCGGAAAGTGTAACAAAGAAAAGAAAATAATTTCTTTCGTTAGCTAAGGTCTTGAATATTAATGGCCTGTATATAATTTATCATTTAATGGGGTATAAATAATATTTCTATGAATATAAATATCAAGGTATTATAGTAAATATTATCATTGATATAATTAAAAATAAATTGTTAAACCCAAACACATTAGCCCCGAGCCGCGCAGCATTTTTGCTACGCCTTTGTATTTTTATTGTTCAAGGCAAACATTATTTCAACGGCTAGTTGGTTAAATATAAAATTTGGCCAGTTTTAATGTCATAAAGAATTACCTTCTCGGTGATTGCAATATTAACTAACAACATACTTAAATATCGTACGCCAAAAGATGTCTAAGCGATGAAATAAATTGATAAAATGCTTTCCTAATCTTCCACTTATCTTTGAAATGATACTCCTGCCGTTTTTTATTGGAAGAAACACTTTATACTCATTGGTTAAACACTTTGCGGCATCTTAAATATTTATTTATTAAACTTTTTATTGTTTTTAAGTTAATATTTTATAAATATCCAACTGACAGTTCGAAAGAAATAGACTATCGACAATGGCGTCACCACGTAATACTGGACAAACATTTGAAATTCGGAATGTAGTTAAAAAAAAGAGCATAGGCGATGAAACTATTCTAGTCTCTGTCTAACCATGAATGCGCAATGGCAAGGGTAGAGTGCAACTATGCGATGCTAATGAGTAATTTATTTGTTTTCTCTCTCCGTATTATTAGGGCACTTCTTAATATTCTCTATTCAATGGTCATTTCACAATATTTGTTTTAGATTATTATCTCTATTCGGTGGTTTAGTAAAATACCTTCCAAGAACTGTGTTTGGTTTGCAGGTTTTTTTGATACCAAGAGGCTATCAAAGTTTCTCGTAAAGGCTGAAGGTAAAAGATTCATTTGGGATAACCACAATGGCTAAGCAATATTGCTTTCATCGGTGAGCTTTGTGGCATTTAAAGTACTTGTAATCTTTCAACCACATAAATGTTTGTCTCTGAAGCTCTAGAGTAAAGCGTTGAAATATTTCATGGGAATATACACAATAATATTATACAGACATGTGCGTGAGGGTAGCGCTTCTTCCACAATACATACGAGTGAGTATTCAATTTAATATGACAAATGTGAAGCGTGTTTCTTTTTTTGGGATGTCTAGTGAAAATAAAATTTACGATAAACTGAGCTTTTAACCTTAGACTAAACAAATTACGGCACGTATGGGATATGGGAAAATATATAATATTCTGGCAAATGGGAAAATAATGTATTTCACCATTAAGTTATACTATGTTAGAATATTATTTTTCAAATCAAATATTGCTTTGTAGGATAGAGGTATTATCCCTTCTAATCGGGAGGCCGCGGGTTCAACTGTACCTAAATCTGTAAGATTCTCATAGTGTCCCATGACAAGGGTGACAAGACCCCACCATTCAGCAACAAAACGTTGCTTGCATGAACATATATCACAAGTTTTCTCTTTCAGGGCAAAATTTGATTTAATTTGTCAACTAAGAAGTAATTTAGTGTCTGATTATATATTTATGTACACCTTTTATACGCCCCATGGGGCTTTTACATTGGGTGCAATGAAACGTTAACAATTTTATACATATGGGTTATATAAACAATGATTATAATGATGAAGCAGCTAAAACATCAAGAAAGCGTAGCTTTCTGTCTTGAATTTAGGTCTAGTTCAGAGGTTCCCAAACTTTTTTGCCCCGTAGACCACTTGCCAAATATTTTTTTTTCCGTAGACCCCCTGCCTGCCGAATATTGAATTTTCCTAAAACTATTAACGTCCCATGTGATAATCATTTATTTTTTTAGTAAAAATATTCCCTTCCCTTGTCTTCCCAATAACCGGGTGGCGGTATAGTTGCTTTGTCTTTACATTGTGCAGACAGGGGCACCCTTGTGAGGTATTACACCAAATGAAAATGAAGCAGGATAAGTAACGGGAATTTCTTTCTGTAGCTAGCCCTACAGAACTGCCACTTAAATTCTTTGTCAGTGCTTATTCCGGTCAGTTCTTCTTGTCACATGATATTCAATTCTTCAAGGTTGCATTTTCATAGTCAAAATGTTCTCAAACTTAGTTTTGAAGTTTGTGTGAAGTACATTTAACTCCATTATTACCCTGAACGTTTTTCAAAAACAAGTTGGGGAACTAGGAAAATTCGCGGCTTCCAATGTGCAATGTTTTGCTTGAATATATTAATTAGACTCTTAAGTAGACTCTATTTATATACCTCAATTAACAACTTTACGAAACATAAAAATACAAACATCAAATGTGTAATTTCTTAGTCTATTATATTTGTGTTAGGTCTATTGTGTCATTTACGGAACTCCTAAATGTTGACTTGAGGTAAATGGGGGTCCGCTCGTATGTACCCCCATTTGAATCTCGTGGACCCCCAAATTTTTTTCTCGCTGACATAGACCCCTAGCATGCCGATATCGACCCCTGGGGGTCCATATAGACCACTTTGGGAACCTCTGGTCTAGACCAATTCCACCATCAGCTGTGAAGTATAGAAATATCCGTACACCTGATTAAAAATAAGACGTTTATAGTTGGTTCCACATCTTTCAATGGCTTAAATAAATAAATAAGACGTTTATAGTTGGTTTTACATCTTTCAATAGTTTAAATAGAAAAATAAGACGTTTATAGTTGGTTTTACATCTTTCAATAGTTTAAATAGAAAAATAAGACGTTTATAGTTGGTTCCACATCTTTCAATAGTTTAAATGGAAACATAAAATTTTGAAACTAAAGTTAGCCTAGGAATACAAAATAAGTATTTCTTGCATTTAACAAATGTACTTATAGCAATACTCAGGTCAATTTTTTCTTATTTCAGCAACATTCTCAAAAATGACTTATTCAAGTCACACATGTAAGTGTGCCGTGGTTCAATATTAGATACCTGCAATACTGCGAAAGTAAGCTGAATTAATGGGAACAGCATTTGAATTATTGTCGTCCCAAAGTTCGAGGGATTGTAGATAATGATAGTGATATCAAAGGGTGGGTTCTCAGGTTCAGCGTGATATTTCCATGAAATTTGTTCGTTTACAAATTCTACAGAAGCACAATTTAAAGTTGATGCACAATGGTCTAGCAAATCCACTTAGATATGCCAGATTTCTTAGAAATGCAACGAAGCTTTTGCTTGGTACTTTTGCTGTACGGGTCTTTTCATGTTAACTGGCACGACATGAAATGGTATTTCTTCATATATAATGATGATAATACTCTGTATATCTTTAGATAGTGTCGTTGTTTTGATATAAGTGGGTTTGATATAATCCAGATGCTGGTCGACATGTTAGATGAAAAAGCCACAGAGTTCATTATGCGCAGTCATTCATTAGGCATTTTGGCATAATGAAAACAAATTCAATATTAAAATTACATACCAAAAGATCAAACTCGCTCTTTATTTATTTAAATCTCTGTTAGTGGTAGAGAAAGTAGTAGTGGTGTAGAACAAACCCATTTCTTTTAAGTTGTGACATTAGCCAAAATCTTACGTTTCGATCTCTTTCTTGTTTTACATTAAATTTATTAAATTCATCAATTTACAGTTTCCATTGCTCCATTGTGTAAATATTAATTTACACAAGTAGGTACCTGATGCAGTTGTTTGTAAAAAAATATTTTTGAAAGGAAAATCTGGCTTTGGGAGAGAAAACCAACTGGGTCTGATAATTGTGATCTCTTAAAAAAATGGTGAATAATCTTCTTATTAAGACTGTGTAAATAGATAAGTATCGAGTGGTTAAAACAAAGTAATTTACTGTTATTTAAATAAATAAATACCAAATGGTTTCATATTTATTAGAGGTCAGAATCTAGTGTATTTCAAGAATGATAAACCGAAAAGGAAGAGATAACGTACAATCTAAATATTTTAATAGAAAAAGGTTTTGAGTTCAACATGTACCGACAACAGTATTGAAAGTTGAAAGACCGACTACGAAGCTAACTTCGATACCGATGTGGATATCTAGTATGTAAAGTAGTACTATCTTAAAGTAGTACCTGAAGTAGGAACACGTCATACTAAATATTCTTCTTATAGGACCCTCTCCTCTCGTCGGGGGTTGATTATTATGAGGGTAATCTTCACAAGTGTTTTTGATGTGAACATTATAAAAGGGTTATTTTAATGGACCGCTGGCGCTGCATCACTCGCACTTTTTTCATCACGGCCGGCGCGACGCAGACAGGCGGCGGTCATTTATCATCTGCGTGGATTGCTTATTGTGTTTACTCATCGCGCAACCAACCTACCCTGGCTGGAAGCTCTTTGCTCTGTAGCCCGTACCCTGCACTGTACCCTACTGTGTACTAACTGTACCCTATACTGTACCCCGTGCCTGTTCACTAGTGTGCACATTGCAGCGTGCATTACCCAGCTCCAGAGGCTCGCGCTAATAGCCATCTATATCGCCGAACGGCGCGGCGCGGCGTCTTTATCTGGAACTGCCGGTACAATGGCGCAATGAACAATAACTTCCTTTAAATTGGGATGAGTTTGTGAATGAATAAACTCACTACCGGTTACGATTATGGTTATGCGCAGTTAGATAACGGCTGTGGCGGCTCTTGACTGTTTTAATAATAGAGCACCGAAAAAATGTATATTTTAGAGGAGTTAATTTTTAAACGAAGGTTTTTTATAGACGCTGAAAATCTTCAAACATCTACAGTAAAAAATGTTAGCATAGTTAATGTTAGTTAGAGAAATCAAAATTTAATTTCCATTTCCAATAATAGCAAATTTACTTTGTGGCGTCATTTTAACTTTTATAGACCACTATTTAAAAAAATAAATATATATATTTATGTCAACCTCTCAACTGCTTCCAACCGTCTGGAGTAGCGATGAGTCGTTCATGAACGAGCTGCTCTATTGAGCCGATTCCTTTTGATAAGCCGAAATCGTATCACTCCCGTTAAGCCGTACTGCGGCTCATTTGAACGGTTACTCTTTTTTATCAGGAGAAATCTTATAAATTTATCCTAGGATTAATTGTTATTACATACTTATAACATCTCAAAACGTGAACGGCGTCTGACAGTCCGACATTTGGACTTTGAACATATATGTATCAGGAGTCGTACGATCATTCATACGCTTACGCTGGGAACGGTATCCGGGGAGCCGTACTGGTGGGGCCGTATCGGGCGAGCGCAGTAATCTCATTGCTCATCCGCTCTCGTTAAATTGAGCTGTCGTTCAAATGAGTCGTCTCTTTGAGCCGTACGAAAATATTGAGCTGGTACCGTGGCTCCCGCTCTTTTTAAAATGTGTCATAACCCATCGCTAGTCCGCAGCCAGTGAAACTATGCCATCCCCATTAGGGTGTGTCAATTATTTCAACTTTTGAATTCAGAAACGCCTGATGTCTCAAAAGTTGCGTCTTACAAAGAAAATGAGAACTACATTTAAAATTATTTAAAAAAAAATGGTTATTAGCTCGCTAAAATGCGTTGAAAAACAGAAAAAAAACCTAAAACATGTATTTTTAAATAATGGTAATTAATATTTTACTCACAATAATTTAACCTTTTTACGTTTGTTTATTATTAAAAACTGCGTATAATTGACAAAAATTAAATAAAAAAATCAATTTTATTAATGCAAATAAATCTACAAGAATTCCGAAATTAACAAAAAAGTGGTAAAAATCCACTAAAACGTCTTCCATTGCCATTTAGTTTGCTTTAATTATCAATTATTGGACTTGGTTTGATATTTGAAGACTCAAATGAACATCTCCCCTTTTTTTCGTCTGCTCCACCACCTCCTTCTCCTACCACTGTACCCCTACTCCTGCCACAATAAGATGTTTGTTTTTTGTCAAGTTTAAGTTGTTCTTTCTAACAGTTTTTCAGATTCTGATGAGGAACCAGCGCTAAGTGAAGATCATCAATCTGCAGTGGCTCATGATACATTATCTCCTCGAAATATACAATATTCGAAGATGAAGAATCCCTTGACGAAGTTATCTCAAATTTGTGATCGATACGGCATATCACACAGAGCAGCAGCTGCCATTACTTCTGCGGTTTTACAATATGTTAATGAAGCTGGTCCGTCTTCCGTTATAGATCATAGTAGATTACGAAGAGCTAGAAAGCAAACTAGAGATATGTTATTAAATAGCCGTAAATTGACAAATATCGAAAGTTTATTTTTCGATGGGCGCAAGGACAATACAATGTTTATTATCAAGAAAGGAAGTAAATTTTATCGATGAATAAAAGTTGAAGAACACATAACGCTTGTGCAGAAGCCAGGATCAATGTATCTCGGACACGCTACGCCATCATCTGGTACTGCTAAAGACAGCGAAAATGCCATATGTTCTCTTTTGGAAGAGGAAAATCGTCAAATGGAGAAAATTGCAGTTGGTTTTGACGGAAGAAATACAAACACTGGCCAGAAAAATGGAATCATTTCAAGAATGGAACAGAGACTTGGAAAGCCATTGCAATGGCTTATCTGCCAGCTGCACGCCAATGAACTACCATTGCGACATCTGCTATCTTCATTAGATGGACCAACTAGCAGACCTGTAGCTTTCTCGGGACCAATCGGAAGAAACTTAAAAAATTGTAAGAACATGAAAATTATTCGGTTTTTTCCCATTCAATCATCCATACCGGAAAATATAACAGAAAAATTAAGCACGGACCAAAATTATTTATATAATATGTGTCTGGCTGTGTCAAAAGGTATGATAACTGTAGATTTGGCAAGGAAACAACCAGGGTAAATGTCTCATGCCAGGTGGCTAACAACTGCAAACAGAATATTACGGCTATATGTTGCAACGGAAAACCCAACAGAAAATTTGCTGATATTGGCCACCTTTATTGTGAGAGTATATGCTCCAACATGGTTTATCATAAAGTGCAATAGTTCTTGTATAGATGGAGCCCGTAATCTCTGGAATATATCTTTCAGCAGAATTGAAAGCTATTGTCGACCCCGTGATTCAGAGGAACGCATATTTTGGACACCTGGAAAACATTATTCTATCAATGTTAACCGATGACAATAAATGTATAAGGGAGCTAGGATGTAGAAGGATCATTAAATATAGGGCCCTTCAAACTTCAGGAGTGAGAGAGTTCATAATTCCAAAAATTAATTTCAACTGCAATAGCTACATAGAATTAATTGACTGGCAGGCCACAGATTTAATTCTGACCGAACCTCCACTCCTGAGCCACGTAAAAACGGACGAATTACTTAAATTGTGTGATGAAGGAAATGTAAAAAGGTTCGATTTTCCTAAATTTCCTTGCCACACACAATCAGTGGAAAGGTGTGTGAAGTTGACCACAGAGGCGTCTTCTTCTGTTGCTGGTTACAATGCTAGAAAGGTTATATTTACGCCAAGCAACATTCAAGAAACATAATGCCAAATTTTAATTCTAAGCAAGATTTTAAGTAATTACTGTTTTAACAATATGTTATCATTCAATTTTGAGCATCCATTATTTTTTATTCGTTGTATTTTGGTCAAAAATGTTGTTGTACGTTATTGTTTAGTATCTTGAATTTAACCATAAAAAGTGTTATTTTCCCCTTTTATATTTTTAACAAACACATCACATATGTATAAAAAAATATTTATTTTTCGTTCTTTGTACTGCAGTTATAGAAATAAAATTAAGTGTGCTACAAAATATAAAATATGGACCCATTTTTTTATTTTTTTCCCAAATCACGAAATTATTTTTTTTTCAAAACTTCCGGCCATTTTAGCGAGCTAATAGTGAACAGCAATTTCATTTATTTTTACGTTTTCGAATAGGTACAGATCATACGCAACTTTTCAGACCCCAGGCGTTTAAAAATAAGGCAATTTTTTTTCTCTCTATGGAGAGCGACACACGCTAATCCCCATTTGGGTTATGTTGTGAGGTTTTTATTCAGATCTGGTCACCAAACACGGCCAAAGCCATTTCAAGCATCTTTTCAATTCTGAATGGTGGTTTTACACCAGGGCGATATTGAGAGTATCTTCCACATAACCGAAATAATGGACATGTTAATATGTCATTTAGTTTCTTCGTCAGGATAAAAGTAAACCTACTGAAAATTAACAAATAATATTAATTGAATTTATTAATATTTATTTATTCATTTTCCGTAGGTATACGTTTGTTATGGCGAAAAAACAAACATGTCGATTATTTTGATTAAATAGTTGTGTAAACAAAGCATTATTTTTTTACTGCATTGTCAGTTTAGCGGGTGCATATAATGAAGAATAAAATATGTAAAATTGTTTTGAAATTTAAATTAAACTATATAATTAGCGTTAAGCACCAGATTTTATTTTTCTAGATGATGAATAATTAATTTCCCTGGAGATTATTCTAAAAACAAATACTTTTATAACACATTTATCAGAAATAATTTATATAAACCCCACGCACGGAAAGATCAACTTTCGCGGCCCGCCAGGGCAAATTCGTCTGTAGATCCGTCATCAGGCCGGACCGCGCACCGAATATTGTTTTCACACGACTTCATTATACACTTATGTCATTGAAATTCCCACTTTATTTTATAGATTTGCTAGGGCAAATTCAACCTTGCGTCTGTCTGATACACCAGGGTTGCGCGACGCATATTTGTGAGCATGGCTTCTTCACTTACGTCGTTAAGATTCCGATATTATTTAAGGGTATTGTCTCGTCTTAATAACTATGAGTGCGTAACCTTCAAGTTAACAAAATAAAATGATCAACCATATTATTGTCTATATAATTATTCTGATTCTCGAAATTCCGTCTGTATTTTGACATGGTAGACGGAATTTCGAATAGTAGCAGAGCGTCTCTATTGAATACCTTTGCTTCCAATAAATGAGTTTTGGGAATTCTAAAATACCGACTGATTACAATCGGTGAACGTGGAGCAGAAGCATATTCATTCAAATGATTTTGTCGCTTGCATTCGAATAAAGGTGGGAATAATGGAATCAACGTTTAACAATACTACACAATTACGATACTAGTTTCACTGATCGAATTCCTGTTGGACAATTGAAATATATGGAACAAACAATGAAGGATACGACATTGGAAGCTGAAAAAAGTTGTGTTGTCTCAGATGTTCCAGTAAGAAAAATGTTTCCAAATTACAAAGAGCCAGAGTTAAATGTTCAAGAGTGTGGAATTAAATTTATTTTAAAATTAATCTCCCAAGTACTTACTATGTTTACAATTGTATTTAAGTACATATTTATTATTTTATATATATACAGTTCACCTCGTTGAGTGTTTTTATGTTCAGGTACTCGTATGGCAAACATGTTTTTTATAGTAAATATATATTTTTGATTTAAAGGTATTTGAGTATAATCTTGATTTAAATACAATATAAAATGAAAAATTGATTCCAACAAATTAAAACTTTTCGTACACATTTATCGAAGCAATTACTTTTCTTGCCTGCGGAGAAAAAAAGAGAATAAAAGTATTAGATCTTCAAACTATAAATAAAAAATTACTTGTGTTCGCTCTCTCGGATATTTCCAAGATCTTTGCATATTTACCTATGTCCATTAAAATTCTCAGAAGGCAATACTTTATCGTTCAAGCACGAATAAAGAATTTCCCCTTTGTAAATTTACTGGATAAACCAGTGTCCATACGAGACCTATACATAACGTAATAAATATGTTAAATGGAAATGTATTGCATCGGAACGCCAGATATTATCATTATATGCTAAATCTACGGTCCTGATAATATAAAATAAAAACATGTGGCAAAAATTCTATGTTTGCCCTGAAAAATAACGCTTTTTTCAACACTATTCATAAATAGGAATAACGGTCTTATCCCCGCGAAACATGGCAATATTCAAATTAATATTCCATTGCTAAATTGATATATATTATTTATGCATAAGTGCAACACCATCATAATTAGTAATAAACTAGTGCAATGTGAACAGTTTTTGTAAAAAGTTCATAGTTACACCCGTCAAACATATTTTTCTTGATTTTTTGAAATTCTGAAAATGTAATTTACAGCCAGTAAAAATATCTTTGAAGTTGCATTACATTCCTTTATTTTGTGATTTTAGTTGAAAAACCACAGCTTTTAACATATGTTGTTGGTGTCTTAACAAGGCGAAGTACATATATATTTATATATTATTAACATGGGGAAGTACGAATATATATATATATAAAAAATATCTTCCGATTTTATGTCCGGGTTAAATCTTCCTCATAGGAAAAACTAAACCCTTCCACACACTTTTCCACAAATGATCATCTAGTCAATCAACATTATGCAAGTGCATTATATAAACAAAATAAATACAAGAACAACACGACGACTCACCAGAGATCAAATGGGAAAATAATTCACCGACTCCAGATATTTTCATATGGGTTTGACTCGGTAGAACTCCTAACGGGGCCTATAAATCCTACTGATCCCTCAACATAAATATTTAAAAAATCTTTCGTTCTTATTATTATTTATATAAGAAAGATATTTTTAAGATTATTATTATTATATAGTAGTAGAGCTTTGCACCTTTGTATGTACAACAGTAATTATTAGAATGCGTGCAAAAATCTATTCATTTTTCTATCCAAATAATAACCATTTGTGAATGTTTAACTAATATATGTACATCATATAACTTTGTTTACTTTAAATTCACAGGAGGAATGAAAACTAATTTCTACTAAGTTACAAAAATTAATTAAGAAATTTTCTGTTAACAAGAACTGAAGAAATTAAAGTTCTCCGCGAAGGTTGTGTACATAAAATTAAAGTTATAGAAAATTTTAACCTAATCGGTATGAGAACTCTAAAATTTCAAGATTACGTATATAATATATCATTTTAGGTATATTTTTTTGTTCATAGGCACAGTCCAAATTTTCGAATAATAAAAAGTCAAAAGATACCGATTCCAAAAATAGCCGGTTCCTTGGAAAAATAATATTGGGCGATCCAGTGGCTGCAGTCACCGGAAAAAAAACCCTGACAGTTTGTTGACATTTATCTTTTTAGTTTTGTAAGTTTGTAAATTTAACATGTTGAAAAATTTTTTTTTTTTGGAAATTTTTTTCTGGGAAAATTGGTCGTAAAATAGGTTAGGAATTTATTTATCTTTTCGATATTATTTGAATTTTTTTCCATGTCGGAAATTTTTATTTTCTTTTTAAAAAATTCTTCTGGGATAATTGGATAGTCGGAAATTTTTATTTGGAAAAGTAGCCGGAAAGTGGGATCGATTTATTTGTTTGATTTTTTTAAAACAAGTTTGTAATGTTGTAGTGAAAATGTTTTTCGGAAAATTGGAAAAAAAAATTGCAGAAATTGTGTATAAGTTTTTTGAAATTGAGAAATTCCAAGTTTTGTAAATTTTCTCATTCAATATTTTTGCGGGTTCAAACTTCAATGGCTATTTTTTTAAATAACAGAGGGTGCCACTTTCGTTTACAACAATTATATACTGTACATTAAGAATAACAGATAATAATACTATCAGAAGATGCATTATGCTTTCTAAAACTCCCAAGCAAGAATCAGATGTGAAAAATGCTCGCTTTTAGAACTATAAATTTTCTTTTTATTTTTTACAACGTTGCATCTGGAGCGTGTTTTTAAAGTTTTAATTAAATTAAAGCTAGTAGTTGGCATTAACAGTAGTTGTAGGTTTAAACCCGTTGCAAAATTGTTCATTTAGACAAACAAAAAAAATCAATGGAAGTTTATGCTCTCTTTTCCGTTAACGGGTTTATGCAAATGCGTATAAAGATTTACTCTGGAGTTGTTAGTTGTTGTTAGGAGTTAGCGCTGCAGAATACGGAATGTATAAAATATGTTAAGTGAATGCGCTTTTCACCGGTCGATCACCGCGGTCACCATTTACCAGACGGAATATGAGACGGGTCAATATTTCCCAGCGAGATTTTCTGCTGAAATAAAGCTAGTTCAATGACTTATTCATACTTGCTTTCCCCTTGACGTGACTCAAATCCCTTGTTTCGAAACCTGTATGTTCATGTCTATGTGTATATATACAGAACATATTCAGACCAATAGAAAAACATTTAACAGTGTTCAGCAATTTTTTATTTAAATAAATACAAACTTGAATATATTTATTTATTCACTTCTAGAAGGCATTGTTCAGGAGTAAGTGCATAGTACATAACATAATAAGCCGAGTATGAACGATATAAACAGGTACAATACATTTTTTCATAGAGAGTTCTTTTGTACAAAATATAAATTTTGTACAAAATAAATCCTTAGGGTACCACAAAAGTATTTATAGAGCAATGTGTAGTAACTTTGTTCATATTTACAAAGAATTACAGTTTTTTTAAAGCATGTTCGCATTTTGCAAACCTTCATTAAGCTAGCTTGGGTGTTTTACAGAACATAAAGCTAAATTAATACAGCGATAAAAGGTGCACATGAAGAAGGGTGGAAGATTTGACGATTTATCGAAAGTTGTAAAATAGAGTTTGATAAGTGTTTTATATTAATATAATAACGTAGTCGAAGTAAGTGTATCAACATAATTTAAAAAAATAAACATGTACAGTTTGTTGTACAACACGTTTGTAATTAATAAACCTTTATTACTCCCGAATGGGGATTTTACAGAACAAAGAAAAATTAATGCAAAGATAAAATCTGCACACAAAAATTTAGAGATGTTATTTATTTGTGGGTAAATACCTGTTAACCATGTTTACCTGTATGCAACCGCTATCCGCGCCGGACTCATGCGAAGACTAACGTTTGCATATCGTCGTCGGAAATGTATTTTTTATATAAATGAACTAGTCTGAAATGTTTGCTAAAATGTGGGTAACTAACTCTGCAATTGAAAGAAAAATGTGATAAAATGCTTGTGAAATATCAGACCACTATTGAGATGTCTATATAAAAACCAAAAAAAAATTACACAAAATATTATAGGGGTGTAAAAAAAGTCACTGCAGATATTTTTCGCTTAGAAGACGTTTGAAATAGCGCAAAGATTTTACACGAACAAACGAAAAAGAAGAAATAATATTATCGAATCCCTGGAGCAAATAATTGGCTTCAAACTCTCCCAGCTATAACTAAAGTTTTGACAAGTGGTATTTGAGAATTAAGAAAGTTCGATTATTCGAAAAAATCGAGGGAAGAGGATTGTTTGAATGAGCCGAATAAAAGTTCTTGGCGGAGTTAAGCTCCACTTCGATTGCTCGCTGCAGTAAACTCCGTAGGAAGCAGGTATCACATCGTATTATTATAATATACCAAACTGATTCTTTCTTTCTTTTATTTTATCTGGGAATCAAACTAAAATAAAAAATTGTGTTTGTAAAATGAGTCGTTGGATTAAACGGTGAAACAAAAAAATGATGTTTTTTTGAAAAAGAAAGTAAGATTTCAATAATTGACAATAAAGAATCGACGGAAGTAGGGGTACATAATGAGGAATTTAATAAATCACATGAATTAAAAAGGTTTATTTACATAATCTTTCCCTATTTATTTGAGGAGCTTTTAAAAAACGATGTAATTGTTCAAAGTGATATAATATGTCTTGTTATACATTCCCATGGCTTGGTAAGTTTAAAAGTCTTAAATCTCGGCAAAGATAACAACACCTTTGCGACAAATGTGCAAAGAAAACTTAGTGTAATACGTGCAGGTTTAGTTTAGTTAGTTACCTTTTAGTATAATAGGCATTATTCGTACGTCTTTTCACTGACAGCGACAAAACTTGTGAAGAAAGAGCATCATTGAATTAAAAATGTATAAAGTCTACATAAAATGCGATATGAAGGATCGCGGAATTGGCCGAAATCTTATTTAAGGGCTAATTTATGGCGCCCCTTTAGCGCGCAAAGTATCGTTATCATTTGATATATAGCGTTGTTGTACAATAATTATTTAACGATGCCACATACTGTTTTATAAATAAGTGTTGAGGTTCAGTGACGCCGTAAAAGCATTTTGATATGTTAGTTAATCTCACGCAAGTGTGATTTACGGATATTTACTACGTCTCGTCGTCAATAAAATAATAAAATATTGGAAAATTTATAAAGGAATTGGATCGGAAAGCATTGCTTGAATGCTTTTTAGTTTGGTTTATGCAAGAAGGTAAGTATAACTAATTTATTGAAGATTCTTACGTTGTAGTTTAACTTCTAGATATACCCGTACATCTCGAACCGCAGGCTGGACGCAATAGTTTCTTTAAATGGTTAAACATAAATAGAAGATTCTTCCCTTCAAATTGATTTAGATAACAATGCGTTTGCTTGTGGGTAGGTAATTGAAACATTTATTGACATTACAACCTATAAATTTTAATTACTTTTATTCAAACAATTTATACAACCGGATAGAAATTATTAAATGAACAACATCGTGCAATATTTGAAATAGGGCCGGTAACAATAACACTCTTAATGTATTTGGCGATAAGGTTTAGAGGCGTTTTTTAATTTATGCTAGAAAAAAACATCGCTAGGAAGTGTGTATTATTTAATTGTTCCAAGTTCAGGCACAAATGTTTTACGATATTTTTTTGAATAACTTAATTTGCCATATTATACATTAAAACCGTAACCGAAAATGGGTTACGAGAGTATGGGTTAGAGTACGAGATTTTAAAACAGTATTTAAAGGCCTGATAATTTATTTTTTGAAAACTTATAAAAAGACTTTCGATTATTTCGATTGATTAAAATCCAATATGTGTTCTACTCGCAGAATTTAATTGAATATGTAATACTACTAAAATATTTCTAAGCGACCAAATTTTCTACCAAAACACGTGATTGTAGATTACTTCATAGTGCTTCGCCTTAAGCTGATTTTTCAAAGAAAATTTTTCGTATGTACATACTTACACTTTCTGTTTTTCGCAAAGTACATACATAATTCGATTAACTTGGTTTGGATGCGCTGCAAGTATGTATCTAATTGAAAGCAATTATTTGTCGGTTTATTAATCAGGTTAGGAAAAAAAATTCTTAGTAATCCCAATACCCAAACAAAATTAACACGGAGAAAATTTGCTGATATAAAATTCTGTTCATTTATTAAAAATCTGTTCAAATAATTCGTTTTCCTATTAACATGGGCTTTTAACGAATGCATTAAGTTCATTATAAAATATCAGATAAAACGAATGTTTTATGAGGATGGCAAAGCACGTATTCATACAAATACTGATATCTTCGCGTTCCGACATCATATTTATTAGGAAAAGAACACATATTCTCGATATATTCTGAATGACTAATATTAGGAATATAATAATACTAGAAAATTGGCATGCTATCACTTTTTTTAACATAGTCGTTCTTCTGCGTGTAGTATTCATGAATAAAATCCGGTTAATTTAAAGCGCTGAAATAATATAGAGTGTGCTCTAAACATTTCAAAGGTAGATATTCTGTACATTATTCTATGAAGCCATCAAGGAGACAGGAGGCTGTCATTCAATCATTTATTCAAATCGATTGTAAAAATATACAATCAATCATGGAAATTAAAAAAAAAAATGATAGCAGCTTTATACCATGATAAATATGGTATCTAAGGAAAAAATAACAAACTCACAACGCAAGAACATAAATCATCATCGAAATTCTTGCAAAATAGTTTTGTGTTTACATTTTCAGTTTGTTTTCTATCAATGCAGAGATGATATTAATGCGATTGAAATTTTCTTCCAATTTTTTGTTCCTATGTTTCTTGCATGAAAATGTGAAGAAAATGTAGTATTCGCCTATTGATAAAACAAAGTATTTTTAGTATAATACATCTAGATAATATATTTCGTTTTTATTTAAATGAAGAATAAACCTTCCTTCCCAGAGACTGGCTCTTAACCGCTGCGAACATTTAAAATTTATTTTAAAACTTAATAAAATATGTATTATATACATTTTTTTGGTTCGATTGGAGATAAAACCTTTCACCCCAGGGACTGGAGTCAACCGTGCTAACAGCTGAGCCAAATCCAAATGGGTAGGACTGATGTTTATTTCGTATATTAACTGCCATAATGATATCCAATTTGAGAGACATGCGTATTTATTCACGTGTGATTACCACAAATATGATAGAATGCATTGTCATCGACCGGAATTCAACTCGACTGTATGTCGGAAAGTGTAATAATTTCCATTTCTTAGATTCCACCTCATTCATACATTCATTCTAGAAAACAAAAGAGAAATTCAAATCTATGAAGATATTTAATAAAAAAGATCCGTTTGCCTCGATGTTCCATAATGTATTGTAATTTTTTGATCAATTGTAAAAATACTAATTTCGGCTGTCTTCGCTAGGTATAAATAATATACGTCAAAACCTAAACTAAATTATTGTTATAAACTTTTATTGCTCATTGACAATAGTTTTAAAAAACAGTTATTAAAAATCACATAACGACGAAACCATTATTATTAACCAATTAAACCATTGAATTATTATTTTTTTTAATTTTCCTGTAATTTTTATAAGTATACTTACGAGCGAAGTTTACGAATTGCAGATAAAAAAATAATGCAATAAAATTTTAAAAAGTTCAATGAAAAAAAAAATTGTGAGAATTACTTGTTAATTTTGCATTTTGCAGTTCTCATCATAAGAATAATGTAATTTTTCTTAATCTCGAAAACAGTAGTTGTCTTATTTTCGTTAGAATCGTTTAGTTTGTTAAACGCGTTGTACCCAAGTTTTAATCATAATCTCTTCGACTTCAAGGGTAAAGTTGTGAAGCGTTAAATTTTAATTAATGGCATTAGGTTTGCATAGTGTGTTATGAAGTAACTTTTCTTATCACATTCGATTATTAAAAACAAATAATAAGAAAAAAACTATTTTACTATTCAGTAGAATCTTTAAGTCTTTATTCTTAATCTCGTTGCACCCTGTAAGTGGTTAATAATCTCGACTAGACGGTTAAAGTTGTGGAGCGTAAAATTTTCTTTAATTTCGTTAGCGGGTCCCATTTTCCGTGTCATCCGCAGAATGCACTGAAAGTTAATTATTGCACCTGATGAGTTCTTGCAATAATTCCGGGCGCGGGGAAGGTGCGGACCCATGGCGCGGGCCCGCCCCGTGATTTATTGGCCAATAATGCTTTCACAACGACAATAGGGGCTGGCCGTCATAAACAACAAACAAGTCAAGCGGTGGTGGGACCTTTTGTCGGTCCCAGGGACCTGGGGGGACCCGGGGGGACCTGGGAGACCCGGGGGTCCCTGACACCCCCTCCCCCTATATCCTTAACCCTCCGCCGTTCACAGGAATGGGGTGGGCACGGGACAATTTGTGCCGCCGCTATGTAATAACGATTTATGACACCACATTGTGAGAAACATGACATTATTCACAACGATTATGTGTCTCTGATCGTAAAGGGTTGAAATATTACAACATGCTGTCTGGGCGGCGCTTAACCGGTATCGACATTTTTGTGTGAAATTTTTCAGGATAAGCTTCGTATTTGACCGCCTAATAGTTTTTAGTACCGCGTTTACCGCGAGTAATTTTTAGTTTCACAACTTTAACAAAAAGGTAAATACGAACGACACCATTAACAAGAACGTACACTAATACATGGGTACTTTACGGTTTTAATTTTGTGAAAAACCACTTTTATACACAACTAGATAATATTTTAAAACGTTAGTTTTTTTTTTTTTCAAAATACTTAATGGGTTTAAAACTTAAACCATTATTGGAGACGTTCATTTTGGCTTCTTGCATACTCTTTTTTTAAATATTTATATTCGATTCACTCGATTGCGCCAGGTCTTTCTAGGGCGTTCCGATTTCTTCAACTTTATTCCTCATTTATTCTTCAGACGCTTCTTTGTCCCTTTTTTAATGCTCTTTGATATTCCACCAAAGTGCTTATTACTCTATTGTGATTTCACTCTACCTACTACCAAAATGTACAAAAAAACTTGTAATTTGTACTTCCACAAACAATTATTCAAAAATCTAATAACCTCTTCTACAAAAGGATTAAAAAACAGCATATTTTGCACAAAACATCAACAATAACATAAATGACTAAAAAATTCTTGAAATCTTTAAAAAACTGCCTTCATGTTAAAGATAAAGGCTGAGGATATACCGACAAATTTGAAAGACCAAGATGCCATAAATAAATATTTTATCAAACACAGTCAAAATCTAAAACACGGTCCAATTTTACTCAATCATATGTTTCAGAAAATCACTCTGCGATATCATAAGTATCACAATTATTAAACTTATGCTTCCGATTGCACTCAGCACCATAGCAATCATTATTAACCATTATTAACAATCATTGATGACAGGCATAGTTCCGGCACTGTGGAAGAGTGGTTTAGTAACACGAATTCCAAAAAAAATAATACAATTTCTAGTCTTAGCGATATCAGACCGACTAGCATATTACCAGCATTTTCCAAGATCCTCGAAAAAATTGTGTTTGACCAAACAGTAAGCTACCTCTCAAACATTCGGGGTTATACCTCGTCATCAATCGGGGGGGTTTCATAAAGGCCACAGCACTAAACAGTTCTACAATGCATTACAGATGATATTCTTGTCTCCACCGATGCATGCAAAGCCTCGATATTACTTCTTCTGGGTTTCTCAAAGCCTTTAACCTACTGAGCATTCCATTGCTTGTTTCACAGTTTCGTTACTTTGGTTTCAACGGTGACCCAATAAAATGTTTTCAGAGTTACTTAAAAGACAGAACCCAATGCATAATTTGCAGTAACATCATTGGGAATCTAAAATATTCATAAGATGTTAGGTGCCGCAGGGATCGATGCTAGGGCCATTTCTTTTTGCTTTATATATAACTGACATGATGCATGACCTATTGCACACCGTATATCGTATATTTATGCTGATGACATAATTATATTTATCGTTTAAGGCAAGTAACAGTGGAAGTAAGTAGCAGTGGATATAGTAAATAGTGACCTATGTAGAGTTTGCACATGGGCACAAGAGCGCGCGTTACTTTTCAATCCTCAAAAACTGTTGCTTTATTAATGGGAATTAAGCAAAAATATCATGCTTAAGGAATGGAGGACATGTTGTAGAAATACATGAAACTGCTGTTCCCTCTATTGATTCTGCGCACAACCTTCGATTAATGATGGACTGTAAATTGAGGTATGAGGAACTCGTTAAAAACATGGCACAGTGGTGCTATTCGAGGCTCCGTCTGTTGTATAATATAAGAGATTATGTATCAGATAAATTAGGTAAGATTAATATTGCTTTCAATATTGGACTATGGAGACACAAAAAATAAAAAAAAACAATTTAAATCAAATGTTCAAATATGCAGTTTGATGAATTCAAAGGTAACAGTGGTGCTATTCGAGGCTCCGTCTGTTGTATAATATAAGAGATTATGTATCAGATAAATTAGGTAAGATTAATATTGCTTTCAATATTGGACTATGGAGACACAAAAAATAAAAAAAAACAATTTAAATCAAATGTTCAAATATGCAGTTTAATGAATTCAAAGGTAAAGGCCTAACAGACTGCAGTGGTCCAGTGACTATATTTACTTGTTCTCCCCAGACATAAAACAGCTGTATTTGAAGTATTATATATTCCTCAATAAAACTTTTGTACGAAATACCACTGTCTATTAGAATATTGGCATCGATGCCTTGCTATAAAATTGGTTGAATTTATATATAAATGCCTATTGAAAGGCATATCTACCTATTTGTGTTTAAGTTTTTGTGGTTGAGTTTATAATTTGAATTTTATTAGATTTAATGTGAACTTTTTAAAATTTTATTTGAATTATTTGTTATGTTCATATATATGTATTATATGCTATAGACACTGCCGATAACCAGTTTCATTCCCAGTCCAGAATGTATAGCTGAGCAGAGACCTTTTTGTTAAGCATGATGCAGAAATTTATAATAATCTGTTGCAAATAAATGCTTTTAATATTATTATTATTAACAAACGAAAAACAATTTTTTCGGCAACTTTTCACCACCCTATATCTAAAGTAGCGAAGGACGCCCGACTGTACAGAAAAGTGATATTTTTTTAGCTCTAAGCTTTTTATACTAAATGTGTTGACTTAACGGACCTACTTGCAGAGTTTTAATTAAAAGATCTTAATTTTTTGGCTCAGTCATCTCGAAAATTGGAGTTTTGAGTTAGCGCACATCTCGGGGCCTCCGATCCCGTTATTCATTCCCCGTAGTGGCTGTCTTTCTTCCATGCAAATATTTTTCTGTATTCCATCCCCCAAAAGAAGAAAAGTTTTAATCAAGATGTTTGCCGAAGGCGGACGGAATAAAACTAATCCCCGATGTTATAGAATCACTTTTTCAAGGTTGATCCTTCTGGATCTAGATTATACCGAGATAATCCGAACCCCATACCCAGATGCTTTACATATATTGCTACATTATATGATGAAGAGATTCAAATTTACAAATCGCTAGATTATTTTCTCATCTTTCTTTTTTTATTTTTTTTTATTGTTTTTTAAAGTATTATCCCGTTAAACAGCAATTAAGAAGTTTTTCAAAATGATGTACATGAGCAATTACAGTGTAAACTGATATAAATAATATTATTACTAATTATAAATATACATAATACTAACAATATTATGTACATTTATAATTAATATATAAATTTACAAAATATTGTTACATTATAAAATATTCGGATAATTATTATTGCCACACGTAATCTAAAATAGCACTAAATCTACATACTATTGAATAACGCCGATTAATTGATAGTGATGAATAGTATAAATTATTTCTACTCATAAGCAATATTTTTAGCATATATCTGAATCTATTTGAGAATTTGCATTTTTTGATATAACTTGGCAACATGTTAAACATTTCGGGCATTTCATCTTAATTTAAGAAAGTGGATATTTTTGCGTTGCTGTGCGAAAATATTATTTGAATGTTTTACGATGCTTTGCGACCTTGCAGCAAATATTGAAGCAATTGATGTTGTATTGAATGAGCCCATTAGGCATAAAAAATATGATATAAGTTATAATTAATTAGTAATTTGTAAGGACGGGTTGTTTCGGAGAATCTGAACAATTCATCAAATTTCAACGTTCATTTTCAAGTTCTGTGAAAGATTTTTTCAAGTTCTGTTTTTATTTCAGCTTTGTCAAGCAACTAGCCTACAATGATATAAAAACAGAACTTGAATAAGTCATTCACAGAACCCAAAAATGAACGTTGAAATTTGATGAATTGTTCAAATTCTCCGAAACAACCCGTCCTAAGCTTTGATGTAAAAATTGCAAAAAAACAAAGAATTTTGATTCTTTATCTGATCGAAAACGAAGAATGTACAGTACAAAGGTAGTTTATACATATTATAATGTACAAGTTTCTACTTGGCTTCGCTTGAATTTTAGCACTCTTGTAGAAATCTTACTGAACAAGTGAAAAATATGAAATTAAGATGAGACAATACCTTAAAATATAACTAGAATATTAACGTCGTAAGTGAAGCAGCCGTGCACAAAAATATGCGACGCGCGGCCCTGGTGTATTGGACAGAACTGAGGTTGAATTTGCCCCATCAAATCTCTAAAATAAAGTGGGAATCTTAACAACATAAGTGATGAAGTCGTATAGAACAATATTAGGAGCGACCTACGGTCGACTTTGCCCTACCAGACCTAGAAAATCGATCCTCACACGGGGTTTTGTTTAATTATTTCTTATGAACGTATTGCAAAAATCTCAAATATTTCTAGAGGGATCCCTCGGGAAGTTACTAATTCATCGTCAAAAAAAAAAAAAAAAATTGGTACTTACCGCTAATTTTATAGTTTATAAAAACGTTTTATAAAATTTAAAAACAGTCTTACATAAAATATTTTGATAGCAAGGTCTTGTTTTTATTAAACTTAAATATAAATAACTTACGAGTACATCTGTAGAGATCCCTCTAGAAGCTTTTGAGATTTTTGTAATACGTTCATCAGAAAAAAAAAAAGTGAGCGTCGAGCGAACCCCCGTCACTAGTCTTATGTCGCTTAAATAGTTAAATGTATATTAGTTCAAGGCTTCATAATTCATGATTGGAATAACCTTTAAGGTTAAAATAATTTCGTTGACCTAGGTAATTCAGACTGCCATGAGGTGAGTATGTTTTCTGTAACTTTTTGGATGTAACAAAATTAAATAGATTAGAACGTAGGAACTTAAAATCATAGTATATCGGTGGAGAGTTTTCAGCGGAAAATAAGAGAGTTTTGCAATTAAAAATTTTGCTTTTTATATTTTCTGAGAATTTTTCTGTTTCATAGTTCGTTTAGATTTATTTGTAATATGTTTTTCTTTAATAATGTTTTGCAATTAGTTTAGCTCAGTTCAGTTTATATATAAATATATATAGCTTGGGCCGTGTCGTAACAAGTAGTCTACTTTATTTTGTATAAGATAAAAATTAAAAGTAACAATCCTTTTAGCAGATATGATTTGAGATTAAGTTGGCTTTAGAAGAAAGAAGCGCAACAGCGCATAAAAAGATTAATCACGATACTCCTTTTACCAGTTCTTGTTGATACAACATTACGGAAGTAAAATTAATCTAAAAGAATTCTCGGATGCTTATAGAATGATGTTTTATTTAATTTATTTTAAGTACCGTATACAATATGTGAACTACTTCAAAGGAAAAAATACACAAAAAATCGTCTCCGACCCAAATAATCTCCCAACATCGAATTTATTTCTCGAGAAAGCTTTTGGTATATTTCAAAGATATATTTACGTACCTACTCATACATTGGTTACCGACTGCGCAAGAAATACATTAAATATATTATGTTATGTTAAGTTTTTCCTGGGAGTGAGCAACAGACATAATTTTGTGTACATCTATTCAAATAATTCCAGGTTTAAGTAATGGTTTTCCACACCATTAAATCCGGATCGGCAGAAAGTAGGACTAAGGACTGGAGGTGGTTGGTTTGGGGAAGGCTGGGAAGGTTGCTGATGGAGTTCAGGGATGCGGGTGTTACAAAACACGAGGGGGAAACTTAAAAGGGCCTGCGGGTGTCGAGGCGTGTTACTAGAACTATTCAATTAAAAAGTGAGGAGTTTGGAGAACCTTCATTATACGTGGCCTTAACAATCTATTTAGCCCATTTCCCTCGGGGCGAGCACAGAGATTATCAATATTCTGTAAAGGGTTTTGTAAAGTGGTCATTAAACATCGGCTTAATGGACTCTATACAAAACAGAAGTGACTTTCTTGTTATTATACCCGGATACGTGTGTTGACATTAATTCTTTCACCATATCTGATAATTTTTAAAGGATTGCATAACATAAAGGTAAAAGGATGAAATATGATATTGAATTTCCACAACAGATACAGGGTGGGGTACAGAACTGATTCAAAAAATATTTTGTAAATAGCATAATAGAGTTACATCAGAGTATACCAATACTGAAGGAAGACAGTCACGTAAGAAATATTCGGCTTAACCGAGAAAAACTTGTGTTTAAAGAGATTGAAGAAAGGTATCTTTTACAAATTCTTAACAGCACCAAATCAAGAGAGAGTCCATATGGAATGAGTAATGTGTTGATATGACCTCATCTACTGAATATAATAAATGAATCATGAAGAAGTGGTAAATTTCCAAACACATGGAAAATATCTATTGTGATCCCAATTCTGAAAGTTGTTAAGTTAATACCAGAAAATGTAAAGAATTTAGACCAATAAATATGTTACCAAAATACGAACAGGTACTAGAAATTGCAATGAAAAGACAACTAGTTTAATATTTGGAAAAAAATAAAATTATGAATAACCAAATGCCTAAATACTTTAAGGGTGATATAGTATTTGGTAAAAATATTCATAATTATGAATATTTTTACCAAATACTATATCACCCTTAAAGTATTTAGGCATTTGGTTATTCATAATTTTATTTTTTTCCAAATATTAAACTAGTTGTCTTTTCATTGCAATTTCTAGTACCTGTTCGTATTTTGGTAACATATTTATTGGTCTAAATTCTTCATAATTATGAAACCACAAATGTTAATAGAAATAGATTGCCGCATATGAGAAAATCACAGAATTGCTTAATGAATATGCGTGTTGAAATGCCTGAAAGCCTGAAAAATGAAGGAAGAATATATTATTAAAAAAAAAATATGTTTACTGCAAAAATATATTTTTATAAATGATGAAATGTAATCATGTACATATTAGTTTATATACGTAAAATTTTATATGAACTAACTCAATATGCAATTCTTTTTCTTTTGAACATTAAAATTATGTCCGTCATATTCATGGATATGTTTGCGTATTTACGGTATACCTTTACGGTTCTTGAATGGAAATATATTTGTTTTATAACAGTTTTTCATGCTCTCTTGTTTATTCAGCGTCAGTACCGGCAACCCGGGCTCTTGTTTCATTTAGATTTTTTTATTACATATTTTTGTTTACCCGCCTAACTAGACAAAGTCTGTTCCATTCTTAACTCCTTTATTGGGTTAATTTCTGAAATCACAATCACCTGAAACAACTAAAATACCCCACTACCATCCATACTTATAAATCAGTTTCCCTACCCACACAACCTCGTTTTTGTTCCAATAATCCATCCACCTAATACTTTTTTGACAAATTCAAATATTGAAAGAATCTACCTCAATATTATCTTCCTCATTAAAAAATGTTTTACTTAAAATTCAATGGGGTACTATATCTGTAAATTTGGATTTAATTTATCATTTGTATAAATTAAAATAACTTACGATCTAGATTTTGTCTGAATTTGGACTGTGTCGGCCGCCATCATTTAATTCCCAAAGTATCAGCAAGTGCCAGGTGCTTTGTATGTTAATCAAAGATATTGTTTTCATAATGTTCCTGCTCTTTGCAAAAAGCTGTTTGTAATGTTCGTTTTTCCCACAAAGGTACATTTTTCAAAAGTGTCATCAAATTTAAAAATAAACCGTCCCGTCCAAATGGCCCGATCGTTCCGCTAATGTGTTTTCGCCGCGGGTCAACAGCCCTCGGCGCTTTGTGTCCACTTCTCATTTCATCAAACACTCGTCCTGCGGGAATGGGGGATGCTGCGGTTAAACAGAGGAAGTTATTATTCAAGGCTCCGCAGTAAAATGCGGTTGCTGAACGCCGTTAAAGTTCCGGAATGCATCCGAATCAAACGCTTCTACAATTTCAACATCCTCTTTACGGCACATAAAGATCAGGAATAAAACACCACCACCCAACGAGGATTTATTCCATCCTTCAATCCAAATCCCTTTCCCAATGAATTTCTCAGAATATAAGAAGTAGTAAAGTTCGGAGGAAAGTTTGCACTCCTATCGACGCCAGTCTTAAAAGAAAACCTGAATTTCTCCCAAAACGTAACTTTTTTCGAAGGCAGTAGGTATTAGGTACCCGCTCGACTAGCTAAAATTTAAATATTTTCTCATTCGTGTTTAAGTATTTAAATAAGTTATTTTGAAAAGTATAATATCATCATATAAAACTTCAAAACATGTGTGTTAATAATTATAATATTTTGATGATTTGTATTGCGCCGTTTTTATTTGCGCTTTTTTCTTACAATATTTTAAAGCCATATTACTAAAAATACATGGTTTAAAAAATAACCTAAATAAGTCCTGATATGATTTGAGATTATCACTGCCAAAATTATCATATTGATTTATTTTTGGTGTAATATGCCGTGTTGCACTATCTCCTTTTTTAGGCGACATTTCAGATGGAGTTCCAGTTTCCACATCTGCCCTGATGATGTATACTGTAATGCTGTCTAAAACGTTGGCTGAAGAAGGAGGTAACGCAAAACGGCATAACACCACAAATATAAATCATTATAAATAAGACCTATTTATAATTGAGGTGTATAAGACGATCTTTCTTTATCAACAACATCTTTATTTTTTAGGAAAATCAACAGATTTTTTTAACATTTATAAAATTTTAACGAAAAACTAAGGGTATTAGATTAAAACTAGGGCATTCCGTGGGCTAAAATATTTTTTAAAAATATACAAAAGTATAAATATTAAATAAAAAATTATATAAGAACACAAAATTAATACAGAAATATATTAAAATAATCCTCACTACACTAACAACAGCAATAATACTACAACTAAACTGAACAAATGTTTATAAATTGAATGCCATGCAACTGGCAGGATTCATAGTAACAGCGTGATAACTTGCAGTGGGTTATTAAAAATAATTCAATGCTAGCTAAAGTATATTTCTTAAGAGTTCTTAAAGTATATGAAAATATCTACATATCATTACAACTCTTATTAAATAAGTTACACACTCTGAATATGAACGCGTTTTGTCTGAGATTAGAAGAACATTTGTAAAGATGAAAATATGATGTTTTTCTAGTTCTGAAGCTCGGGACTCTAAAATGAACCGACCAAAGAAGTAACCAATCAATAAAGACATTCATAATTTTATGGAGATGTATTATATCTGCGGAGTCTCTTATAGTTTTAAATAGTACATAATAGTCCATCGAACTGTTCATGGTTACCAATATTTATCAAAAAAATTAAATGATAGACTAATTTTCTTTGGATGGTTTCAATGCGCTTTATGTAAATATTATATTGAGTAATACGTATGGGAGAAAAAAATTCAAGATGACAGCGAACATAAGATAAATAATTTTTTTTAGTGATTGTATATTAATGATTTCTATTCCTATCCTAACATTTTAAGGGCTTTCTTCACAACCATATAATAGAATTGGTATTATACACGATATATTTGTAACAAAACTATAAATTAAGTAGGTATTCATGTTGAGATGATTGATAATACAGTAGGCATTAAGTTTAAAAAGATTTTCAATTTGTAGCAGTCAATAATAGAATTAATAGGAAGAAATATTTTCATATCTTTTGCGAAGAGTAGAACATTCGCATAAATAAAGCATTTTATAAGGTCTTTGATCAAAATTGTAAACAGCATCGGTCCCAGATGAGATCCTTGGGGCACACCTAAAGGTATATTTGTAATCTCAAAAGTGAAGCCATTAATTGTTACTCCTTGAGATAGGAGACTAACCATCGATACAAATCCCAGTGAATTCCCAGAGATATGTAGTTTGGATAAAAGAAGACTGTGATCAATTTTATCAAACGCTTTATAGAAGTCTGTACTATAGATTACGTCAACTTGCATTTGATCATCCAGTTATATAGAAATATTTGCAATGATAACGGCAAAATTATAAACAACTGATCTTTTGAGAGAGACAAGATTTGCTAAATAGCAATATTAGTTGATAGGTTTAAAAATTCTACTATTCTATGTACACAACAAAAAGTACTACCTACTTAATATTTAAACATTAAAAAATAATAATATTATTAAAGAGAATACTATTTATAAGTTAGACATATAACATCAATGTTTACAACCAACAATAAATTAATTACTTTTGTAGCCAGCTTCCCCATTCAATTGAAAATCTTCACTAAGGAAAGGAATGGTTTTCCGAACACGTATTGGATATCTCATCAAGACTCAGTACACATTTTATTCTTCTGGCAATCTTTATCAATTATTTTTTTCCTTATGGAAAGAAAAAATTCAAGATTGTGCCGGTCCTTGGACAAGATAAATAACCTCGTACATAAAATGTGACGGAATTCCGTAATTTTTTTATTTTTTTTTTTTTTATTATCAATATAAAGTTTCTTTTACAGGTTTTTTTTTCGATGTCTGTCTCACTAGGATAAACCTGTGTCGAGACAGACGTATTTGATACATTAAAAATGTTTACATATTTTTTGATACATTAAATATTTCACTACATTAAATGACATTGTGAAAAAGATAGAAAATAATAAATAATAATAATAAATGATACATTTGTTAATCAGCATCTAGTTGGAGTACATACTTATGTAGGGATTTTTATAAAAAAATTTATCATGGATCTGTCTTGGCTGATGATCCAAGATTTGATGTCTGTTTTATATTTCAGAAAAAATTCGTTCAGTCTAATGGCTAGTGGGAGAGCATTATATAGCCTTGTTGCAAAATATCTAAAATTTCTCTGGCCAAAAGTTGTTTTAGCGAAAGGGATTTGTAAGAAATTATGTCCTTTTGTTCTAGTATCACGAGCAGTTTGGATATTGTCAAAAGTAGTTTTGTGTTTGAAGAGGTATGTTAGTATGTTTTTGGCATAAAGTTGCCTAATGTCCATAACACAGATTTTCCTAAAGATTTCATCCGAACTGCTTGTGATTGGTAGTTTGAGAATAATCTTTATTATAAGTTTCTGAGCTTTAGATATTGGATCAATGGCGGCAGCGTTTGCTCCTCCCCATGCTATGATACCATACTCTATTAAAGATTGACAAAGTGCATAGTAGATTGTTTTGAGCTGGCTTAGGTTGAGAAAGTTGCGAGTTTGTCTAAAAAAATAAATGAATTTTCTAAGTTTGTTTGCTGTAGAGGTTATATGTTCTTTCCACTTTAAATTGCTATCAAAAATAATACCTAAGTATTTAATTTTAGTTACCTGTTCTAAATAAGGGCAATCACATATTATCGGATTTGTCAGGTTGCAAGCACAAATTTTAATTTGATTTTCTGGGTTTCTTAAGGATGGATTAATACTAAATTCAATGTATTTAGTTTTGGTCACATTCATTGTTAGTGTATTATTGTTTAACCATCTTTTAACCACAGTTATGCCCCTGTTAGCTTTTATGTATACATCATTCCAATTGCTTGATTTGAAGAGGAGAATCGTATCATCAGCGAAACTTACAATTTTGGCATCTATTTGAAGATTACATAATTCATTTATGTATATTAAGAACAGGGTAGGACCTAAAACACTTCCTTGAGGCACGCCGTAGCTAATTGGTAATTGATTGCTATTGCAGTTGTTGATTTTCACACTTTGCTTTCGGTTTGACAGGTAATCGCTAATAATAGTAAGTTCATCACCATTTATACCAATATTAGATAGTTTTTGTAAAAGTTTAGAGTGAGAGATAGTATCGAATGCTTTGCACAGGTCTAAGAATATTGATATGCATTTTGATCCCTTGTCTAAGTTTTCATTTAGAAAATCGGTAACTGTTGCCAGGGCTTCGGAGGTGCCTTTATTTTTCCTGAATCCAAACTGGTTGTGTGATAGTATGTTATTTTGTTCAAGGTATTCAATTAGTTGATTATTAATAGTTTTTTCAAAGACTTTAGATAGTGAATTTAGTAATGTAATTGGACGATAGTTCGTTATGTCCGCTCTAGAGCCTCCTTTATGTATTGGGATTATGATTCCGTGTTTTAGGTTGTCGGGGAATCGGCCTTTTAGGATGCTTAGGTTAATAAGATTTGTTAAGGGAGTGGTTATTTCTGATACAAGTTTTTTTAAGGCAATATTTGATATATCGTCCAAGCCAGTTGAAGACGAGTTTTTTAATGAGTTTATGATCAATCTAGTATCTTCATTTGAAATTTGTTTTAGACTAAAATGCAAGTTGTTGGGCAAATTTGTATTACAGCTTAGTGAACTGGAGTTGGTATGGTTTACATCGATATTTTTTGCGAGTTGTTCACCTATTTTTGAGAAGTATTTATTTGCATGATTAACAATAATATCGGGATTACTAGAAAAACTAAATATTTTATCATTTATTTTTAGTTGTTTTAAGTCATTCGTAGGATTAGGTTGAGAGTGGGTGGCTTCTTTAAGTGTTTTCCAAAGTTTTTTAGGATCATTATTACAGTTTTCTATTTTCTGTTTGTAATATATCTCTTTAGCCTTTCTTATTATTTGGGTACAAATGTTTCTATATCTTTTATAAAAGTTTCGAAGTTGTATATCATAAGGATTGTTAATAACGTTTTTGTGGAGTTTGTTACGTTTACGGATAGATTTAATAATAGTGTGGTTAATCCATGGCTTAATTGGTAAAATATTATTTGGTATATGTTTTATAATTATGTTTGTATGTTCGTTAATGGTAGTCTGTAAGTAATTGATAAAGTACGTCCAGGCGTCTTCTGGATTTATAATGTTAAGTAATTCTGACCATGATTTACTCATCAGAGATTGACGAACACAATCATAATTGATTTGAATTATTTTTTTCTTATTTGTTGTGTTTTTATGTTTGTCTTTTCTGTTGCATGTTTGTATGGAAAGAATAGTGGTGTAGTGGTCGGTAAGTGTAGATTCATATACAATAGATATTACTGGGCAGTTGGATTTGACCATGATGTGGTCGATGCATGAAATGGAGTCTAATGTAGCACGTGTGGGAGTGTTTATGGTGCTTTGGAATCCATGGTAAGTGAGCGTATTTAAGTATTCTTGGCACTGAGAATGTTCGTTTGTGGGCAGAATATTTATGTTGAGGTCACCAGCAATAATACAATTTTTAATATTACATAATTCAGTTAAACAGTTATTAATTGATTTTAGGAATGGTGAAATATTATAAGAGGATGGAGAACGGTATATTGCTAAGATACATGTGTCATTTTTGAGAGTTATTTGCAAACAGTTTGCACCGCTGACTTGGATTTCCTTGACAGATAAACCAATCAGGTCAGTTCTGGTATAGACAACAACTCCATCATTTTGTTTAGTATGTGTTGAAGTGCTGTAGTGATCATACCCTTTCAAAATTTTAGGAGCATAATTTTTTGGTATCCAGCATTCAGTAAGAATAATTATATGAAAAGAGGTTCCAATATTATCAAGTTGTAGCAAGAATTCGTCAAAATTCTTGGAAATTGATCTAATATTTTGCTGTAAGATTTGAAGAGAGGATGAGTGTGTTTGTAGTACATTTTTACAGAATTTAGGATTTGACGTCCTATAATTGGTAATACATTCCATTTTTAATAATATCCATTACAGTAAGGGTTTTCTCTAGAATTAAAAATCTACAAAACCATTTTTTTAATGTCACTTTCATGTTTGACTTGAATGATTTTTTCCCCCGGACCCTTACGAACGAGTAATTTATTGGCTTTAAACCACACAAATTCGAATTTTGTTTCTTTAGCCTTTTGTTTTGCTTTCCACAGCAATTCCTTATAGTAAGGCGTAAGCACTTCACTAATATAAATAGGTGATTTTGGGTTAAGTATTTTGGCTGTATTTTTGAAAGATAAGACCATATCTCTCGTTTTCTGGTTGTAGAAATTTACTTGCAGTTTATCGGGGGCGTTAGTTCTGCGGTCCTGGGTCCTGGTCACAAGGCGTACATCCTGCTGCAACAATGGCATACCAAGGGAATTGGCTACCCGAAGAACGGCTTCAGCTGGTTGTTCTCCCGGCCGCAATTCAACACCCGCCATTTCCACACAGTCGCAGAGATTATTTTGTTCCATAGTGGCTAGTCTGGTTTCCAGGCTTGAAATTCTTACGTCATTCTTTATATTTATTTCACGTAAGGATTGTGTATCTTTTTGTAGGTCTTGTAGTACTTTAAAATTTGATAACAGATCTTCATATTGATTACTTATAAATTCGTTGCTTCTCTTCAGTTCCTTAATTTCGTCTTCGAACATTTTTTTAAGTTCAGTGACCTTTTGGTCAAAATGTTTGGTCAGACGAATAAAGAGCATATCATCATCATCGGTATTTGCAGCCGAGGATGTAGACGGTGATCCTGGTCTGATTAGGCATTTTGGGCATTTCCAAGAAGTTTTATTTTTTTCTGCCATTTTGTAATATGTAATAAGTCGCATAACCGATCCAGTTAAAATCGATCATCTGAATCGGGACCTATATCTACTATTTATATGCGCAGCGTGTTCTCTTAGTACTGTGAAGGGATAAAACCAGAAATCGACTTAATAAAATATAACTATATTGAGTCATAAATGTGACACTTCGACTCCTTGAAGGAACGCCATGGAAAAATCCTCTCAAGGAATTCAATAAAAAACGAAGTTAATTTAACAAGTTACTGTGGAATTCGGCGTTTATAAAGTAGGTGGACAAATTCGCAGTAATAAATTCTACTTATTAAATGAATTCTACTGACTTTTCCGAACTGCCACCGGTCTCTCCCCAGGGAAAGGAAGTAAAGTAAAGGGCGAGGGGTGACGTCACACGTCGGCCGTAAGACATCGGATTAAAGTCAAACTTTTATCGTCGTAAAAAATGGTTTTCATCCACGTTAATTGGAATTCCAGATTTAGCATGATTGGAAGCTTGGAATCATTATTTAAAGCGATTTCGAATAATAAAAATGCCTTGAATATTTTTCTCACACTCGCTCAAATTTATCTGGGTATGTTTTGCGATGTCACCTTCCTACTTGATTTTATTTTTACGTGACACCTCATAATAGAGCTCCTATCTGTATAGTGTAAATACAGAGTAGGTTTTGTTGGGCGGGTTAAGGTAGGGACTAAAGGAAGGGATATATTAATGCGGTTCTTGAAGAGGCCTGAATTAAATGAATTAGGAAAAACAGATGCCCGTAGCTTCGTAGCACCGAGAGTGGGTGTTCCGCTCGTGTCCGTCGAGTTTCACCGGGATCAATGCTGCTAGCTCCTTAAAACTCCTCCTTAAACTGCATTAAAATACCTGTGGAACATACTCAGCATGCCTACTTAGCGATTGTTCATTAGAGATGGGAATTGGTCTGTTAAAAATTGAGGGCAGGCCGTCTGATTGACAATTAATGTTGACGATTAATGTTATATAAAAACATACAGGTAATGATATTAAAGTAGATACCGTTTATACAGTAATCATTAATCATTACTTAGATTCTTTAAAGTCAACCTACAGTAACATTATTTGTATTGCAGGAGGCCTTGAGCATAATGAGGAACACAAAACAAGTCTCACCTGAAAATGTTATTTATTTACAAGTGATCTATCGGTTGGCTTGCCTCCCGACTATACAACGGTACCGAAGGAATCAATTACGCTAATTGTTCAGATAATCCTGCATTGTACACCCATAGAATAAGGACGGCATTTCTACCTAAGCCGTTCGTTAAGTGAGGGAAATCTCAAACGGACTCATGTGGATTGATGGAGCCCCCGTGCCATCACTATGTGGATTGATGGAGCCCCCGTGCCATCACTATGTGGATTGATGGAGCCCCCGTGCCGTCACTATGAGTTGCACTGAGCATGTCAACGGAAGATTTGTTGGGAAGATTATCGTAAGTAGAATAGATAATCGTTTCGATCCTCTTTAGTCGTAATCAGACATGATTGGATCTTTGAAACGTTAAATTCAACGAGGTTATTCTAACCCCAAGAGAAAATTCTCTCGAGGAAAGCACTGATTCTCTGCTTGAAAGCCCTCAGAGCCATTGTTGTTTTGTTATGATTATGCTTTGAAGAAATTATTCAAGAATGTAGACTTTGAATGGAAACTCATGATTTCTAAGGGTAGAAAATAATATTATGCCTATACCCTTTATCGAGGACTTGTATGCGTGCGTGTGAATACACGTTAATAGATAACATCATTATTATGTATAAAGGGTATTATCCCCGCTGCGAGAAATTTTTTTTTAATCTGTAAACATCCCTTTGAATCGTTTATGTAGAATATAGGTTGCACAATTACATTTGAATAAGATCACTGAATGGATGCAGTTTATCAAATCATCACGTTTACAAAATTAAATTGAAACTTACTTGGATTTAATTTAACGATAATGTAATTAAAATGTTTTTTACTAATGGCACAGTCACAGTTTAATTTTCTTGCTCCTAAAATATTTAATAATTTATCAATTGAAATAAAGTCAATAGCTAAATATCACACTTTCAGAAAGAAGCTTGCTGACTTTTTGATGAGTGAATGTGTTAGTAGTATTAGTTGCTGTTTCTCATACTTAATGTTGTAAATGTCGGTAAAATTTTTGTGTGAATAAATAAGTATGTACATATATGTAAGTAAATGTATGTATGTGTATATATGTTTGTGTACATATATATGTATATATATATATATATATATATATATATATATATATATATATATATATATATATATATATATATATGCTTATGAATATGTAAGAGTTATGTATCCAATCCTGCATAATAGCTGTTAAAAATTGTGGGGTGATCCTTTTTGAATAAAAACTGGTTTTCTTGACACAACTTTACATTTATTTCAAACTATTGAAACAGGTATAATATTTATAAAGAACTGTGCGAATAACACTGCTACGATCGCTCTGACTTATGAGCTTGTTTATTATCGAGTTATTGTTGAGAAAGGAACGAAAAAACACATAATGCGAGCCTTTTTAAAGACTTCAAAAACCCACTACATGTAAATAAATCACTTGTCATCGTGATGTCTAGCAGTAAAAATGAAACCTGCTATACCGACCAAATTGACACTATTTTCTAAGCAAGGACTCACACCATTTTGGTTAAACGTAGTAACTTCAAATTTCTAGACTACAGATGTCGGTAGCCTGCAAAATTGAACATATTGCCAGGGGGCGGGATTCAAAAATTGCACTAAATTTTTGAATGATAATCTATTTAAAAATAAACTATAAAACAAACAGAATAAACTAAAAATTCTTAATCTAAATATACCACAAAAATACTAACAAAATAATTCAAAATAGCAGAAATTAACAAAATAAAACCCCCTTTTTTTATGCCCTACTGGTAAACTTATAAATTTAACTGTATAAATGCTGTTGAATTACTCTATTAATAAACTAAAAATAACTAGAAAATTATTAATCCTATTAAATAACCAAAAAAAATTCAAAAATGACTAAATTACACACGTCTGCATACTAATTTTTACATATTTAAATAGTTCAATAACACAAATAATATAGTTTACACTGAACACAACACAATTATTGTTCCTTTTTTTTTTTCTTCTTTCTTCTCAGGTCTTCTGCTTGATCCATCCAAGGTGGAGTCGAGAAGATAAGCATCATAGTGTAATGTACATAATCAATCCTTGGTAAGGTCCGGGACGTCAATTACAGGTTTAGTGTCTGAATCCAGGGGCATCAGACATATCTTTGTGATGGGCCTCACAAAGACTCCTTGAGGTGTTTTTAGGGTAACAACTCGTATTACTCCATCCGCTCCAGGGTGTGTATGCAGAATTCGGGCCATTTTCCATAAAGGTGGAGGTAAATGATCTTCCTTTAAAATCACCAGATCGTCTTTTTGCAGTGCCCGTTGAGTGCTGGTCTGCCATTTAGTCCTCTTTTGTAGTTCCATCAGGTAATCTTGCTTCCATCTAGACCAAAAAGATTGAATTAGCGAACTGATCCTCTGATATTGAGTTAGTCTGTTGTCCGGTATCGCCCGGACGTCTCTCTCAGGAATGATACAGGATTCAGTGCCTATAAGGAAATGGTTTGGGGTAAGAGGTTGGTAATCATGGATGTCGTCGGATAAGGAAGTTAATGGACGGGAGTTCAAACAGGCCTCAATCTGACAAATTAAGGTATACAAGAGTTCAAATGTTAATGAAGAATTGTTAATGATTCTATACAAATGGAACTTTGCTGATTTTACTGCTGCTTCCCACAAACCTCCCTGATTAGGGGCTCGAGGGGTTATGAACTTCCACTCAATACCTCTGTTCACTAAATAATTTTGAATATTGTCGTTGTTTTCCCTCAAGCTGGTGTACAGCTCTTTGAGCCTGCTGCTAGCTCCTTTAAAATTACTAGCATTGTCGGAAAAGATCTTTTCAGGTTGTCCCCTACGGGATATAAACCTTTTTAAACTGTTCAAAAAAGCATTGCTAGATAAATCCGAAACTAATTCCAAGTGAACAGCCTTGGTTGAGAAGCAAATAAAGATACATAAATACGATTTTACGAGGGAAGCCTTCCTCAGCGTCCCACTTTTAATTAGAATTGGTCCGGCGTAATCTATTCCGGTGATAGCGAAAGGACGACTCGGCGTAATTCTTTCGGGTGGCAAATTTCCCATGATTTGATGACCGGTTCGGGGACGACATCTAAAACATACAATACATTTATGTAATATCTTTTTAATAGTATTTTTACCAAAGATGGGCCAAAATTTTAATCGTATTTCAGCTAACAAAGCTTGAGGTCCTGCGTGTAGGTTTACATAATGGTAGTGACGTATTATCAATTCAGTTAGCTTATGTTTAGCCGGCAAGATAATTGGGTGTTTTTGTTGGTAAGATAAATGTGTAGCCAAATTCAACCTACCGCCTACATATATTAGACCATCATGTAAGAAGGGATTAAGAGATTTTAAATTACTTTTCTTGTTGACGATGCCATGGTTTTTTAATTCTTTCAATTCCTTTTGAAAGGCGTGTATTTGAGCTGATCTCAATAGACATTTCAAGCCTGATTCCAATTCAGCCACACTTAAATTGTCTGATATTTTACCCTTAACATTTCTGCAGTTATTGACAAATCGCAATACATACGCAGTAACTCTTTTCAATTTAATAAATGATGAGAATTTTTCAAATATCTCCCATTCTTGAATATCTGTGGATAATAGAATATTTTTGCCTTTGAGTTCAGGAGGGTTTGAACACGAAATATTTGATATAGGCCAAGCGTTGACTCCCTCGGTCAACCAACTTGGTCCATTCCACCATATTGCAGAATTTATCAATTTATCTGTAGTGGTTCCTCTTGAAAGTATATCTGCTGCGTTGTCGGCTGATGATACATGTCTCCATAGATCTGGATCACTAAGTTCTTGTATTTCAGCTACTTGGTTTGCAACGAAAGTAGCCCATCTCGTAGGTTGACCTTTCAGCCAGCACAACGTTATCATGGAGTCACACCAATAATGTGTGTCGATCTCCACTATATTTAGCGCTTGTTTTACATTTTTAATTAATTTCGCCAGTAGCACAGCACTACAAAGCTCCAGCTTGGGCAGGGAAATACACTTCAATGTCGCCACTCTTGATTTGGACGTTATTAAATGTGAATGCCGCTTACCGACATGGTCCACTGACACCATGTAAACGCAGGCTCCGTAAGCTTTCTCAGATGAGTCGCAAAAACCGTGTAGTTGTAGATATGTAGATTGCCTGCAAATAATTTTTCTTGGTATTTTCAACACATTTAGTTGAATTAATTCTTGAAGGTAGGACCTCCAGGGTGCTAATATTTCATTAGGCAATGGATCATCCCACGCTGCTTTAGACTGCCATAACTTCTGCATTATCAATTTGGCTACAACTATAATCGGTCCTAGAAGACCTAATGGATCGAAGGTTGATGCGATGCAAGATAATATCTGTCTTTTACTCTCGGTTCGACTTGATGGTTTCATTATTACATAAGAAAAATAATCAGATTCATTATTCCATATTAATCCTAATATTTTCTCAGTCTTTGGATTGTCAGTAATAATTTTTTCAGAATTGCCTGATTCGGCAATCTTAGCTTGGCCCGACTCGGCTGACAACTCCAAGACATTGGACCTCCATTTCCTCAAGGTCATCCCCGCAGACAAAAAGATGTTGATTAATTGCTCTTTTAACTCTCTACAGGATTCCATGTCATCTCCTCCGGTTAACAAGTCATCCATATAGAAGTCATTTTCTATGACCTGACTAGCTCTAGGAAAATTTATATTGTTATCCATACCAATTTGCCGTAGACTTCTAGTGGCTAAGAAAGAGGAAGGCCCCAGACCATATGTGACTGTCTTCAGACGGTAATGCTTGAGCACCTCCTGCGGCGACTCGCGCCACACTATCTTCTGCAGGTCACGGTCCGCTTCACACACGTTAATCTGGCGGTACATCTTCTCGATGTCAGCCGTCAGTACTACTTGATGTTTTCTGAAATTCAATAGTTGGGTGTATAAGTCCTTTTGTATAACAGGTCCTGTCATCAAGGCGTCATTGAGAGAAATTCCATTTGAAGTTTTGGCGGAGCCGTCAAAAACGACCCTCACTTTAGTAGTAGTGCTTGATTCTTTTATTACAGCGTGATGAGGTAAAAAATAGGATTCACGATCCCCCTTTGACTGGTCACACACCTCCATATGACCTAATTCCTCATATTCACGCATGAATTGTATATATTGTGTCTTCAATTCGGGATTTGACACAAATTTTCTCTCTAAATTTTTAAATCTTTTTTCAGCAGTGAGCAATGAACTTCCCAGCTGATCAATGCATGCTCGACGCGGTAAACTTACTACGTATCTACCGTCGTCTTGTCTAGTATGAGTACTAGCAAAACTGGCTTCACAAGCCTTTTCTTCATGATTTAGAATCTTAGTGGGATTAATCTCCTCCAATTTCCAAAATTTTTCTATTTGATGACTTATTTTATTTATAGATAAATTACAACAATCTGATACAGGCCTTTGCTTTGGGTACATGTGGATTGGTCCTGATATGATCCATCCTAGTTGCGTACGTTGAAGTGTTGGTCCCGATTCGAGTTTCAATCTATCGTTGGTTAGGATTTCCCAAAAGCTCTCCGCGCCCAACAGGATGTCGATGGGTGCAGCTATATTGAAGTTCGGGTCAGCTAGCTCCAATCCTCGTGGTAACTTGAAGTCTTTTTTCGCCATTGTCACTTGTGGTAAATTTGTTGTAATCTCCTGTAAAATCAGACATGATATTTCACTTTTATAATCAGTATGAAGCGAATTCATCTCCACTGAAATTCTCTTTTTTATGTGAGTGATGTTATTATGGATCCCAGAAACGGGTTTGTTTATCAATTCACATGGTAAATTTAATTTATTAGCAAATTCTGCTCTCATAAAATTTGACTGGGCCCCTGAATCAATCAGAATGCGGGCTTTAAAAATTTTATTGTTACTACCCACAACTCCTATGTTGGCAGTTGACAATAATATTATTTTTTCTGCTTTATCCGATGCAGAAAAATTCGATACTGAAACCTCGTTATCAGCATCCATATTGGAGGCCTCCCGCAGAGGTACCTCATTGTGTAGCAAGGTGTTGTGATTATCTTTGCCACAACGCCTGCAAGAAAAGGTTGCCTTGCAACTCTGTGCCTGGTGACCCACCTTTAAACATTTAAAACAAGCTTGGATTGATTTCGTAGCATCAATCCTCTCATGTAATTTTAATTTTAGAAATTTTTTACAATAATAAATATGGTGACCTTTCTCGTTACAATAAATGCAGTTGTTAGCCTTTACCGCTAAAAATACTGATGAATCTTTTTTGCAATTATTGTTGCCTAGTTGTGTTTTATGTAAGCTAGAAAATTTTTTCTCAGAAGCGTTCATCAGTTCCAATACTTGGGCTCTAGCAGATAAACATTTTAAGAATTCCTTTAACGTAGGTAATTCGTCTTGTAATTTATATTGTTCCCAATTTTTTCGGGTAGCTGCGTCTAATTTATTTGATATTATATAAATAACCAATGGATCCCATTGATCTACCTTGACCCCGATATTTTGTAATGCCTTTAAACTAACGTTTGTTTCATCAATTAGATACCTCAATGCTACAGGCTCTTCTTGTTTCATGTCTTTTAATGAAAGTAGAGCTTGGATGTGTTTATGAACGGTAGTTCTTAAATTTGCATAACGTTCATTTAATAATTCCCAAGCGGAAATGTAATTTAATTCAGAAATTTCTAGATTAGCAATTATCTTTAATGCGTTTCCCTTTAAAGTTGATTGCAAATAAAAGAATTTTTGTACGTTGCTTAAAGTGCTATTGCTATGGACTAAAGTCTTGAAGGTTTCGACGAAATTAACCCAATTTTTCTGATCGCCGTGAAATTCCCGTAATTGGAGGTTGGGTAGTTTAATTTCCACCTTACTTTGATCGACGGATTCGATCGCACCTTTGGCCGTTGCCAAAACTGAGAAATATTGGTTTTCGAAAGCTTCTCGTTGACTATAATTTTCAATTTCGTCTGAATCCGGTAACATTTCAATTTTCTGTTGAACTGCTTCGAATTCATCTAACAATGATTTCACCCGCTCATATCTTAATTTAATTTCATTTACCGACAATGCATTTAAGGAATCCGCGAATCGGGTTAGTTTTCCTTTGATTACGCCGCGTTTGTTTATTAATGACTTCATATTTTCCATTTTTAATTATATTTTGTCAATATCGGTTGACAATTATTTTATTTTAGCAAACACCCGTTTGAAAGAATACCACGACAACCTTGACAATACTATTTGAGAACACTATTCAATAATATTATATTCTTATTTTCAAGTGGGTAGTGATTTTATTTATAATATTGACTCTATTTAAGATTAATCTCGTTTAAATTACATGAGACCTGAATAAACATAAAATGGATGATAAGAAGGAAAGCACTGAATACTTATCTCAGATTTGCGATGTGGTCCACTTTCCTTAATGATTTCCAGTTTCAATCAATTTTGTATCCTTTTGGCTGCTGGTTCTTTGTTTTTTTTTACATACAATCTCCTGATCGTAATCCGGTTGAAGGATCAAATGTTAAAAATTGTGGGGTGATCCTTTTTGAATAAAAACTGGTTTTCTTGACACAACTTTACATTTATTTCAAACTATTGAAACAGGTATAATATTTATAAAGAACTGTGCGAATAACACTGCTACGATCGCTCTGACTTATGAGCTTGTTTATTATCGAGTTATTGTTGAGAAAGGAACGAAAAAACACATAATGCGAGCCTTTTTAAAGATTTCAAAAACCCACTACATGTAAATAAATCACTTGTCATCGTGATGTCTAGCAGTAAAAATGAAACCTGCTATACCGACCAAATTGACACTATTTTCTAAGCAAGGACTCACACCATTTTGGTTAAACGTAGTAACTTCAAATTTCTAGACTACAGATGTCGGTAGCCTGCAAAATTGAACAATAGCATGTCTTATTCTTTATTCTTTTTTTTCTTTCGTTTTTCTGTTTTCTATTTTATAAAAGAATTTGTTTTTCTTCTTTATTATTTTTTATTTTCTGTTTTATATTTTCTATTTCCGTTAAAAAATTTCTACTGTAATCCTTCCTATTTTCAACACGTTTATATATTTAGTTGATATGTTCACACTAGACCTCATATAACTATATTCCATTTGTCACTATGAAACAAGCAGTCGCCTAGTATGGTGATTTAATGTATCATACATAAATAATTAAAAACTATGTATTATCATGAATTTTAAAAATAAATATAATTAAAATTAAAATTAATGGAGATTTTTTTATACTAATGACAGTTAGCCATATTATGATTAGGTATATCATGAAAATAAAGCAAAAGTGATTTTTTTTTTAAATAATTATTCAAAATAGCTTGTGCTTACCATAATAAAAATGTAGAATTGACATTTTTTAAATATATTGCGTAGGTAGGTATAGGCCATGATTTGTCCCTTTGGAATGTAAAAGACCTGAAGTAAATACCTAAGCCTTAACCGTGTACTGGTATTAGGGTACAAAAGGAGAGTTATTCGCCGGCATATATAATCCGTATTGCTGCTACCAGCTTACGGATTTCTTTACAGAATGGTTAATATAAGCGTGCGTCGCAAAAAATATCCATTCATAATCAAAGCAATAAATTGCGCTTGGCATTTGTTCGGATCGGATAAAATTTACGGCAAACTTCTGCGGGCAAAGTAAATATTAATTTTCTTCACTTAATTTACCCCAAACGCGAGCGAGTTTACATAAACTTGGCAAACTACCCGAGGGTGGCGCCACCCCACTACCGGGCCGCTACCAACCTACCCCTTGCCCACTCGGCTAGCAATGCAATCGCGGCCCCCCTCTGGCTCTGTGCTCTCCAACAGCTAATTAGAGCCCCCGCTTTGCCTCACTATCGCGACTAAAAGTCTTGCAAGTATTTTTCCATGGAGCATCTGCAAAAATTCAAATGTGAATGCTTAATACACCCTTTTAATTTTAAACTTGTTTTCCTGTGAATAGAAGGAGTTTCCTTTACAAGATGTTCACAAACTTGCAAATGAATGCCTGCTTGCACACAAACACATTCAACGTTTTTAAAATACGACTGAAATCTCAACGAAATACGAGACTTTTAAACTTTTGCAAGGAGGGGTATAAAATGAAAAGACACCTACACCGGCTACACTCACAACGACTGAGAATGGAGAATATAGTCGAGACAGCAAATGATCACAAACTTTCACAGGAACCTAGTGGTCCTAACGATGTCATCAACTATGTGCTTCACTTGTATCCACACCTTAAAAGGTTGAGATTTATCATTTGGGTTTGAAATTAAATAATACTGTGCGTTGTCTAACGCGTTATTCTTGTCCATATGAATAGCCTTAACTCACTTCACTGTTACCATTTTTCTTTTAAACTTTTGTATAAACGTATTATCTTTTATCTATCTTTGACTTTTCGATTACATTAAAACAACTTAAAATTAAATTATAATATAGTGAATGTTTTTAAGGACTGATAAATTATTCAGGTTCACTAATTACTACGGAAATCAGTAACTTATCCTCGTGTTCCTTTCGATACGTGGTTACGCGTTTGGTTACTTACTCCAAATATCATACATCAAGTTACAATACCATTCTAACTAAACCGGTTGATTCAGATTAAAATGAAAACAACGTGTGACTGCAAATACAAATACAAATCAAGTTTTTAGCGATTATAAAGAATATACACTATCATTTTTAGATGTCAGGATTTGGAATGGTGATCGCTTTAATAATGTTCATTTATAAATTACTACTATACTAAGTGTACGTACTCCCAACATTACCGTAAAATGGGGATGCCATAATTCCGACTCTTTCGTGCTTTTAGAAAAGCTTTTGCTGTATCGCAAAAAGAAACATATTTTTACATTCAATATACACCACAATAGTTCCAGAGTGCAAATTGCGTGCTTACAGCAACGTTCCATCATCCCCTGTAAGAGTAGCCTAACTAGAGAGAGGTTGATAGAAGAAACCCCAAAGAGAAAATTAGCCCGGAACACCTCGCAAGCTCATAACTCACCCCCGTAACCCACGCCGCCTTTTATACTCTGTCACAGTAAGAACTTTCGTGCTTTATTTTTCACGTTACTTTCTCGTACCTACAGCAAGTGGATATGGAAATATCGTTTTCATTATAACAGCATAATTAATGGCGGTGTAGCGTTTTGTAAATGATTTATGCTTCCGCTATGAAGGGACTGTCTAGACTCGGAGTTGTTTATGATTTTTTTATGTTCCCTCGCAGATAATTCACCCGAGTTAATGGCCAAATCAAGTTACTGAAAACAGACTTAAATTACCTCTTTTCAATAATTACAAAATATGATTCATTTGTTAGCAGTTTTCACGAAAAAGGATCAGTACTCCCACTATCACCTGTCAACGTAGCAATATTTCAATCCAATAATAAATACAAAGGACAAATAGAATAGCTATGAAACAGATTACTTTATTAAGAATAAATATCTACAATCTTACTATATAATACATCTTGCTTTGACTAGCATTCCGACTGCTCCGAACTGTCTGGAGCCATACTACGGCATCCCCAACTAGGGTATAATAATAATAATAATAATAATAATTGGATAATTTGTAGAGCGCCGTTTTTGTGAAAAATCACCTCAAGGGCGAAGGGTATGTTGTGAGGCTGAAGGTAGTAAGAAGGGGAAGATCTGGTTTCCAAACACGGCCAAAGCTATTTCAAGCAACGTATCAAATCTGAATGGTGGTCTTACACGGGGGCGATACTGAGTATATTCCATCCTGCAAAGTGCCACAAATATACTTTGTATTATTTTTAATAAGTAAATTGTGAAATAACACAAATTAATCAAATAAAATTTAATTGCGCACGCCAGGATTTGAACCCGCAAGATCCGGCTTGCTATCGAGAGATTACCCTTCGATCACAAACATGAACATGTGATTAAATTAACATTTGTAACAAACCGAATTTATGTCTTATTTTTTTCCTGCTGTTGCTGAAAAAACTGTAAACGTTTTGTTATGCGAGAGCTCACCGTCCCAGATTTTTTTTTCTTCTTACGACAAGTGGATTACTGTTATATTTTAGAATAATAACCTTTTTCTTTACATTAGTTCCATACGGGAGGCCCTGAAAAATAATCCCTCAATGTCATCTTTCGGGATGAAGGAGAATAAAACCATTGGTTGATTAAATCAATGTTTAAGAACTAAAATTTGAGGTCCTACTCCAAAATTTATTCCACTATAAAAATTTGAAAATTTATCCTAACCTAAAAAATCAATAAAGGTCGTATATAAAAAATTGAAATAGATATATTTATCCAAGACACTATCTAGAATGCAATTAAATTTGGGTAGATTGTTGCAATCACGTATAAAGATAATGACGCAAAAATATGCGTTATAAGATAGTTTTAGCTGTCGTCAGTCGAAGTATGATACAGTTTCGATTTGGGAGGCGGATATGGGTACTGCTGCATTCATACCTTTGTAACTCCTGTACACATTGACACACAGATTCCTAACAATTCCTCATAACTTTTTCCTACACATAACGTTTTCTCCTTCCTTCACCTTAAAAGACCCTTTACACAGCATCCACAAATATGAGATAGGCTCTGAGAAGATATGGACGAATTAGCACAGTTGTAGAGTAAAGCCCCGGCAAGGCTGAGATTCTGGGTTCAATTCCTGGATGCTACTGAATCTTTTTCTGTTTCACATTTTTCGTTTAAGAGTTGCTAATATGGTTCCATGATAACTCAACACAGTGACAATTCAACACACTTTTAAAAAGTGATATAAAGTCATTAGAAACGATGAAAAAAAAAACCTAACCTAACCTAACCTAACCTACTTAACCCAGTTAATAAAGTTTTTGTTTCATCACTTTCCATGACTTTATATAAATTTTTAAAGATGTGCTGAATTATCATTGTGATGATTTATTTGGTCACCGTTAATATATGTAATAAGAGTTCGATGATTAAATATCGTTTGCTTTACGATCAAATTAAAAATGGAAAATACGAAAACCAATTAAAATTAAAAGTAAAGCTAGATTTTCAAATGTAACGCAATTAGAAGAGAATACTGTCACCGCGAATATATATATTTTTTAAATGCATACGTGGCGAAAATTTGGCTTAAACCACGAACGCATAAAATTTTTAAGCTTACCGCGTAAATTAAATTCAATTTGCTAACCTCAACTCAGTTGCATTCGCACGCAAACTATATTACATTTAACAAGTTACTGTTCCTATGAAAATGTTCCCTTGTGTAATATTTTAGGTGTGTACCGAATTAATGCCGAGCATTCCGCGCACCCATTTTTTTGTCTAATTAAATGTGGTCAGTGTACGATCTACGTCATAATAATGGCCGCATTGCGAATAAGGCATATTTAAATGTAGATATTTTATTAAATGTGACATCTTGAATAGTTAAACTTTATTATTTGCCATGTATTCAAATAGAATTTTAAAAGGCATTCATCGCAAATAAGCTAATGAGAATAAAGCGACCCTGTTTTAATTTCAATTTTTTTTTTCTTAATTTTTTTTATTCGAATACCGCATACGGAAAAAACTTACTGAATACCATTAATTTATTAAAAATCTGGTCAAATTATTTGTTTTCCTCTTAAAAATGTGATTGCAGGCCATTAACGAATGAATTGACAGAGTTTCTATCAGTCAAAAGGGAATGTTTTATGAGGACGGCGGAACATGTGTGCATACAAATACTAATATTGATATTGACATACTGATATTGTCGCTTTCCGTCGTGATATCTATTAGGAAAAGAATACGTGTTCTCTATATATTCTGAATAACTAATATTTTATCAGGAATTTGGCATGCTGTCAATTTTTTAACAGTGTCATGTTTCTCCATGCACAAGAGTCTTAACTGCTCCCAACAGTCTGTATGACAGTGGCATCCCCAACTGGGGTATGTTGTTGAGGCTGAAGGGTAGTGGGGAGAGGAAGGAAATGTGAATAGAAAGATGGGGGGGGGGTACCTGGCTATTCAGACCTGGTTACAAAATACGGCTGAAGCCATTTCAATCAAAATTTCAATTATGGACGGTGTTCTTATGTTGGTCGTGCCGAGAGTATATTCCACTCTGGTTAAATGAACATCAAATCAATATTAACGTAAGCATATAAAAAAGATAGGAAAAATAGGAAGATAAAAATAAATTCACACACAAAATTACAAAATGGATTAAAGAACAAAAAAGACAATATTACCAAAATATCATAGCATAAAATAAAAATAAAACCTACACGTAACACACAAAACAAATATAAACACACATCACTCACAAACACACAAGATTATATATTAAATATATATATATTTACCCCGCAGCATAAAGAAAAATTTGAACATAAATACAGTACTAGATTCACGAGCAATGACGGGTTAATAGTTCCGAAATTTAATAATAAATACGGACAGAGAACGTTTGAATACAACATACCGAAGATATTTAATTTATTACCTGACACTATAAAGCAATATCTATGAATAAGGTTAAATATATGGTGAAAAATTGGCTATCGGAAAAAAAATATTTACTTTAATATGTATGAATAATTGTATGAAAAAATTGTTGATTCTGTAGATATAAGATGTAAATTATAACTTATAAAAATGTATATGAAACTAAATTTTAAGCACCTGTTGACAAGCCAATTCAATTGGCTTAGCAAGACTTGTTTGTTGATATGTATTAACTATTTATTCAATTAAAAAAAAATTAAAAAATAAAAATAAAATGTATTATTTTATCTTATATTGTAGATTGTATTTAGATTATATTTTCATATTATAAAATGAAGGCCTCAGCACGGGCAAGCCACCCACTGAGGCCAACATTACTGGAAAACTTTGAAATGTAAAAAAATATTGTACCAAATAAAAAATATATATTAAATGCTTACAAAAAATAAATTAATGAAATTATAAACTATCCACTTTTGATAGTAAATGAGAATAAACTATAAAGTGCGATGAAATATATATTTTTTCAGTTTATCAGCTATATTGAGGGCGGATGGAAAGGGTGAAGGGAACGCAGGATTAGGATAAATGGGACGGTAGATTGAAGTAGGCGGGAAGGTCGTTTCAGTGCAGTTGGGAAATGATTTTCGTTCAATAGTCGAGTTGAACACGTTGATGTAGTAATTTATTTATTAATCTTTGGGAAATCAACTTTTAAATTACATCATATTTAACATTGTACAAAATATACAACCAATTATAGATATCCTCTTATTGATAAGAAATAAACAGAATTTTATTATTTATAATAATAAGACGTAAAACAATTAAAATTCATAACAGAATAACATGAACAACTATATAAAAGTTTCACATGTCATAATAACATTATTTTATGTAATTTTTATATTAAATGAAATAAAAAAGTATAATTGTATACGTATTCAGCTCGCAATTTAAAATGTTCACTTTTGTTATCACATTGATTTAAATATTACATAGTCTTTTCAAGTAAGAATTTTTTTTACAATTTGTTTTGCATTGATCCACATTGAATATAACAGAAGAGCGTGAGGAGCGCGCAGGTTATATAAACCAAATCTTATTTAGCCACTCGATGCATTGAATATTATTGTTATATGTTATTATAATGAATATAAATAATTTTATCATAAGAAGCAATTACTTTGTGGTTAGACATTATATTTTTTAAAATAAAACAAACACTTTGTATTTAACGACGAATATTTATTATTTTACACATCGACCGGTTTCGCTTCAATCAAGCTTCATCAGGATATAATAATAACTTAATACTAAGACAGAGTTGTTGGTTATATATAGGTTGACAGACAGAGGGAGAAAGAATATAATTAGACAGAGACAACTTAATTTGAAAGAGATACAATGGATAATCAATAAGTGGAAGGGAGACAACAGTATACATGTAATTAGAAGTACCCACCTTCCTACTTTTGTCGAATACCCTATTTAACAGGGGGGCGGGGGAAGGAATACTACTTTTAATTTGCAAGATAGTACCTAATTGCAAACGTATACTGTATGTATGTATGTTATTTGGAGTCAGATAAAGGAAACGTTGAATTGTGATTTCAAAGGTTTTAATTGTTTTTTACATACTATACATATTTCTAATCTGGTCTGATGTGAATTTAAAAGTAAATATTTTTTAGTAGGACTTACCCACCTCAATAAAGCTTTTCGAGCGTACTGTTAGGCGGCCACTGGGACTATTTGGAAGCTGGTCTGAGATTCCATCGAGTATGCCAATCGTCAGGTGCATGATCCCGGTGGTTCCTGAGTTTTTCATGATGGTCATTAATAGTTACGCCAATCCAGGGGGCAACTGTTTGGTGATTGATCCTTAAGAGAACTTATTTAAATTGTCTCTGTCTTGACGCGTGTTTTCCCGTATTCTGTTTGCAAAATACCGTCCATTGTATTCGGCTTCAGGAGTGTCAAATAAATAACTCACCAAAATGACATTACTCAGAAAGTATAGATTTATTTATTAACACACACCCACAACATATGTAAAAATAATGATAGGTACGCCTGTACCGTCTATAATCTAACTAAGACTAAGAGCATAGGTAAGTCGTTAGTACTGCATTTATATTATTAATAGGGAATATTAGGGTGCTAGGTGTAGGAATGTGGAGCGGTGTGATTACGCATGGACCAGAATACAGATACAGTAGGTTCATTAGGGTTTTACAAACAAAGTGATTAATCAAAAGAAATAATGATCAATATCTTGTTTTTAACTATAAACACGTGGATTAGTTTTTGTAGCTACTGGGCATGTATGGTAGTGGTTACAAGTGGGTATCGTTTTATAACAGTACGACCTTTACGATATTTAGGTTCTCGTACTCGTGTGGGATGAAGGACAAGTTAAGCAAATTAACGGTTTAGTATCCAAGTTCGTTCAAACTAACACCAGAAAATTGAAGCGAATTTGTTTGCTTAAACAAAAACGATTTTGTTTGTTTACCCACATTTACAGGCATATGAAACGGGGGTTTTGAAACGGGATGCCGCTCACCTTTCATTAGTCGCTAGTAGAATCTTTGCGATTGGCTAAATTGTTAAATGTTAAAATATTTATACTGTAATTCGCTTGTTTTCAAACAAAACATTTGTTTAAGTGCAAATTTGCTACTCCGCCTGTGTTTAAGACTAGTTCCCATTTTGTTTCATCGCTCCCTGAGCAAATATTTCTATATACCCACCTTCTATGACTCCAATTTATTTATTCATTCTAAAAATCTTCTCAATAAATTGATCGATTCACTGGTCAAGGGTAATTTGCATTAACCTTATTTAATTATATAGAATTAACAGCCCGAATGCCATTTACATACATGATAGTTATTGTTAGTTATAGTACATACAAGATGGAAAGGAGAAAAAAATATTTGATTGTATAAGTAAACAAGAAAAAAAAATACATTAGTACAAAGTCAGCGAAAGAAATTGATAAGAAACAAAAACAAAAAACCTGCTTTGCAGTGACCTCGTTAAAATATGCATAATAAAAACATAAGCCCACATAGCATACGAGTTACCAATGACGTGTAATCTATTTATGACAGTATTTTAGCCTGAAACCGTATTATAATTGTCAAATTAATACATACATTCTTCTGGCACTTTTAAAATTAGAAAGAGTATTTATTGATTTTTTTTAATTTTTTTTTTATAAAATACAATATAATTATTTAAGTTTACATAATAAGAACATATTTCAAATAATAATTAACATGTTTACCTTTACGAGAGTCTAACACTCGTGTGTAAAGGGAAATTTATTTATTTATTTATTTTTTCATGTTCTCCATGAAACGGTTATACACCAATATATCATGGAGAAGATTACAAATTAAAAGGTTTACACAGGCAGTTTTACTATTTTGTCACATGCGTTATAAGATAGTTACTGAATTGTCTGTAGGTGACATTGAAAATGTCGATGGCTAATGCAGAATCGTTAAGCAGTTGAGTCGCTCTGTGTATTGGCGCGTTCTGATAGGCAGAAGTCCTCGCTTTCGGAGCATATAAGAGTGCATGGGATCTCCCTCGAGTATAATTGTTAGGGACATAAAAGTTAACCTCTTTCAACATAGGCGGATTATGTATTGTACCAGAGATTAACTTAAAAAAGTGTTTGCCTAAAAATATTTTTCTGCGGGCTTCTAATGTATTGAAATTGAGCATTCCTGTTAAGAACAAGGATGGATACAGGAATGGATAGTATGTATATTCCCTCATGTACAGGTAACGCATAAACCTTTTTTGTACTTTTTCTATTTCTAAGATATGGTTTTGTTCAGAAGGGGCCCAAATAATGGAGCTGTATTCCAGGATACTGCGGACAAGTGCTTCATATGTTCTCCGTATTGCAATTCCATTAGTAAATGATCTCGCATTACGAAGAACAAATCCAAGCATTTTGTTGGCGCGGGAGACAATGTCATATATGTGATGTAAGGAAATGTAAGCATGTTAGTTGTAACTTTCTAAGTGATATGTAAATATATATTTCATTAAGACAGTAGTTATAGACCTTAGTCGTAAGTCACTAGAAATAAGTCTTAGATTTAATTCATTAGTTTTTATGAATCCTAGTTGTAAGCCAGCTGTATTTATTATTTAAAAAATATATTTTTACATCGCCCTTAAGGTGATTTTTAACGAAAACGGCGCTATATTTTTTTTTTTTTTTTACAGTAATACCGCACAAGAGTCCCAACTGCTCCCGTCTGGAGCCAGTGAGACTATGGCATCCCCAATTGGGGTATGTTGTGAGGCTGAGGGTATTGGGGAGGGGAGGGAGATGGGGAAGAGGAAGGTGGGGAAGTACCTGGCTATTCAGATCTGGTCACCAAACACGGCTAAAGCCATTTCAAGCAACGTTTCAATTCTGAATGGTGGTCTTACACCAGGGCGATACTGAGAGTATCTTCCACTCTGGAACGTGCCGCAAATTAAATTAGTCAAATATTATTATTATTACACTTGGAAACCTTGACCAGGGCTATCCAATAATAATTCTAGCAAGTGAATAATGTAAGCATGAATATATTGGTATTTGAGAGATGGGGTGCATTATAACGAGTTGAATGAATCAGCGATTTTATACAACATAATATTTTGTCTCGTTGCAATCCCTAATCACTGCCTGTTTATACTAAAATCTGGTATCTGGCACCGTTGATTGGTAAAGGATTTATCGACAAAGTCGATTTCTTGGCATCGTTCCTGGGCACGACGGCAAATGGCTAAAGCACAAACAACAGGTTTAATAAATTAATAACACTTAGTCGTTGTGAACTCTTGTTTGTTCATTGGCGATCTGCAGTTCAGGAATGATGACAAGTTACCGACATTATCGATAAAACCTTTATCCATCAACCGTGCTTAAACCGGCGTTTTGTCAAAGGTTCATAGAAAATATTCATAAATAAGTGCTTTTATTCCTGTAAGCAAGAATTAAATAAATAAATAAAAAGCTAAAATAAAAGTTAAGTCGTTAACTTTGAAAAGAGTTATTTCATATATTATATAAACAGATTTTCGACTCAATGGAATGCATAACCTTAATGAACTGGTCACCACAATCAAACTTCAAAGTAATCATTAATTCTGATAATTCTTCCATTTTGGTGATTCTTTCTGTATCAGGCGCGTAAAGTTATAATACTAGTAGCACAAAGCCGTTATAAATCACGGGATGTCGAGATAGTAGGATTTGTGAAGCTGAAAGTATTTGTAAAATATTTGCCACAAGATCATGACCATCAAAAACAGGTATTATTATTTTTCTTAACAAAATAATAATATTATTTTTTTGTTGACGAATACTTAGAGAAACCACCAGAATTAACTTTGGTAAAATTAAAAAATCATCAATGATTCAGATTTAGTCCTCTCAATTTCTGACATATTTTATGTAGAACTGTATAAAAAAAAAAAAGCAAAAGAAATACACATTTCAAATATTAAAACAAAAATTAATTAAACATTTTTGGCACCTAATTTATATCTAGTCTGATATGATTTACACTTATCAGTATCAATTTTGAAAACTTAACGTTCTTCAAACTTTATTAATTTTAATTATTAGCATGATTACAATTTGAATTCACGCACGCACTTAGGCACCGAAAATCGTACTGTCAAAACAACTATATGCATCTCCTTTTAACATAATATGAACATAATCCCGCCTCCAAAACCGGAAAATTTTAACCAGGTGGGTTGCGAAAGTTTGTCATTTTATAAAGTAACTAGCGTTTCAGTAATGCCTACGAACCCCGCTCAGTAAAATAAACATTGCATGTGTATGCATACCTAAATGCTGTGTATACGCTGCAAACAAAACTTTGTAGGTATACCATCAATTTCTCATTAGACTCCGTATGGTTCATCATTATATTTCGATTCTGTATCTTGTTAGGAGCGCTCAGCCATTTTGATTTATGAGTCGTCATGTTCCCGCTCAAAAACTATACGTGAGCTTTTAATTGAAATGTTCGCTTTGTTGATATACAACTTGTTAAAAAGAGTTTTATGGTTGTTCACTGCATGTGACGGAGAGCCGATTGAACAGCGAAGTGATTTCGCAAAATGAAAGCGCCGTAAATTAGTTTTGGTTGGTTCATTTATGTGATGACCACCCGAATGTTCTAGTTACACGAAGCAAGCCAGACTATGGAAAACTATAATATAATTTTGAGTTGTTATAAAATAAACTTTCTATAATCTAATCAATGTTAAATTATTCGTTTTTTTTTGTTTACTCCTAATATTCCGGTAGCATTTTAATTGTGCTTATGGAAAAATTCTGTTGGCGTGAATATGAAAAAGTCATGAAGTGAATATTGAAGAGCAGCGTCTTTTGTACAGAGATTGTAGGTTATATCGTACATATATTTACAAGAAGCCTTCTAATGAACATGGTGTCTAAAATTTGTAATACAACCTGGAAACCGGTGAATGTATATCACAAAGAAAAATCCAAAAAACCTCTTTTTTAGATGTAAGCAGTTTGATTTGTTTTTTTTTTTTTTTAATTTTTCCGTTTTTTTCGGCAACTAAAAAACCTTTGGTGCCGGATTACGCTTCGACGCAATTTAAGACATTAACAGCTGAAACTAAACCCACAGTATAAAGAGATCTTAAATTTTTTGATTTAAATTATTGTACGTTATTAGTATATTTATATTTGTTGTTGTTGAACCTTTAGTAAATGTCCTATTATTTGATGGCTAACGTTGTAGGCTCATATTATCTCAAATATCTACAGTTTTGTGATTTAGAACTTTTTCGAAGAAATTTTTCGAAGCTTCGCTGTTCAACATTAAATAATATAATGAAGTGAAAATTGTTTCTATAAATTGTGTCCGGACAAAGTGAGAAATTATATCCACCCTATGGCATGTAGGCAAGGGGGGCATATTATAGATTTCGTTATATGATACTTGTCGTGTGAGCTAAATTCGTTCACAGAAAAGTTGATTATGTTTTACAGGCCCTGGACAATAAACATTGTGTATATTAAGTGACGTATCCATATTGCACGAAGCAGTGTGGACAAGATGTTTTTCAGTAAGCCCCAAATAAATATTCTGAAATAAATTTACTGCCCGCAAACAAGAAAAAATGTTTCCAGAGAAACCATTCAAAAAATTGGATTTATGTGATCGAGGTGGAGTTCGCGGAAGAATTTAAACAGAAAAGGCGAACCCAAGAAAATGGGGATTTTTTTATGAAATGAGGATTTCAGTTTTAGTTAAGGGTATTTCCGTTTGGAAAAAGAATTAGGTGTTAAAAGATTTAACTAGTAGTTCTGCGGGCACTTAGTAGATCTTGCGTCCAAAAAAGTACCTATGTTTCTGATTTTCTCTTCGTCATTAAATCAAAACCAAAATATCCTCTGAAATTAAAAGACTTGTGAGAAAATAGGTACTTAAATACATAACTGCTTATTTATAAACATACATATTTAAAAAAAAAATTGAGTGGTGTATACAATGTCTCTTCATTTTCATTTATATTTTTTTTTTCAAAAAAGGAATTATACAATTTATTCAAAGACTTTTTTTAATGGGAATATCGCTCAAGAATCCCAACTGCTACAAACAACCTAGAACCAGTGAGACTACGGCAACCCCAATTGGGATATCTCGTGAGGCTGAAGGTAGTGAGGAGGGGAAGGAGATGGGAAAGAGAAAGGGAGGGGGGAAAGTAACTGGCTATTCAGATCCGGTCATCAAACACGGCTAAAGCCATTTCAAGTAAAGTTTAAATTCTATGGTGGTCTTACACCAGGGCGATACTGAGATTAACTTCTATTCTGAAACGAGCCGCAAATATTCTATATACTACTTTAAATCAATAAAATGTGAAATAACATAACTTAATCAAATAAAATTACTTGCGCACGCCGGAATTAGAACCCGCGCCCTACGGATTGCTAGTCGAGAGGAATACCCCTCAACATACGGAGACTGTCACTAACTCAACGACAACGCTTTTTTCAAACTTTCATCAGGCACGTACATACCATAATATTGAAAACCTATGTCAAAGTTAACCTAGTTTAATTTTGCCATCTAGTCAAAAAAAGGCTTGCTTGAATAATAAAGTGAATGGAGCAGATTTTTGCAGCAAACCAATCTACAGTTTTTTACAAGAAATTTTGCTCACTTGGCCTTTAAAACAGGAGGAAGGTGACTGTCCCAAAAAACCACCCCAACTCTTTTTCTCACCCCTTAAAGTACAATTTTGATACTTCTTGATGAAAATTTGAAAAACATCTGACGTTCAAAATAAGTGGATAATTACCGTGTACGTTTGATTTCGAAAAACTCTGGGCATCGCTGGGGACTTCATTTAGCTTTATATAAATATTGTGAAACAACTTGTGTCCTTATAGTAGGTTTAATGTATATTGTTTTACATTAACTCTACACAGGAAGCCGTGACGAAAGTAATTTTCCTTAGGTTCCATGTCATCTTTGGGAATGCTGAAAATCGTTCCACAGCCGAGTTGTTGAACGTCGTAGAACCCGTTCTCATATGAAAAAAATGCGCCTTTGGCGAGTTTTCAGTCTACGCACCGGTGCCGAAGGGATCAACGACGCTAGTTTATCGAGCATCGTCAATTGAAATACGGGTAGAAATGCATTCCTAGTTGACTCCTTTGCTCTATAAATTTCTTTTTTTTGTTAAGGTATTGGAATATATCAAACGGGCAGACCGGATGGTCATCAGTTGTGTATTATTGTTAACATCATAGAAAATTTTTTCGATGTCGCTCGCCACGATAATAAACAAAGTTTCTGGCAGTTTTTAATTAGAAAAAGCAAGATATGGGGTATTTTCAAACCCCGAAAAAATCAAACCAGTCCCTGAAAAGACCCAGCGATAACTTATTGCCGGTTAAAGATCTATGCACGTTACTGCCGCTGACAACACCTTATTTTTTACGCGTAGCCCAATACCCAATATCCATTACCCTAGGAACTATCACCTTAATGCGTCAAATTCCCCTTTAAATGAAGCGAGTCAGAATACGCAGGCGATGAAAAATGCGGAAAATGCTCTCCGAGGTAAAGTTACGTAATTTGTGGATGGGATAAGATCGCCGGAGATAGATGAGTGTGGAAAAAAATATTGAAAGAAGATTGTCGGCCTCGTTATGAAACTTCCAGGTGAAGTCTTATATCGATCAAACCCTCCCCCACCTCCCACTTCCCACCCCTCCCATAACAAACCTAACATCGCAGCCGGCTGGGGGTGCCGGCTTGCCCGGCCTTGTCTTTTTGTATCATATAAATAGCCACAATCAAAGTTCATACATCCATTATATCGATGCCTGAATTCTAAAGTGTAAGAGGTTTGAATATACTAACAATGAATATTCATATAATTTAGATTGATTAACAGTATCGTGTTACCTTCGTCAGAGTGGACACATAAACGAGAGTGTTTATTTTTATTATTTAACCCCCATAGGACGAATGAAATTAAGTAAATATCTTAAAGCCATTATTGAAACACACTTCTACAATATCAACCTCTTTACATTGGAATTTTCATGGACAATAACGAAATGAGTTCAAAACATCTCAAACTTGGTTAGTAGTCATCATTTCACTGGACTGGAAATGTAGCTAGCGCACAATATAGTAACACCACTTTAAAGCACATTATCCACCGCAAACGAAGCTAAGCTAGTACTAACTTACTTTTTTCATACTTTTCTTTCTTTCACCACGAGCGAACATGAAAGTATGAAAATGACTCGTTACGACGCGAGCTAAGCTAAACCAAGTTAGTACAAGCTTAGCTTCATTCGCGGTGGACATTTCGCTTAATATTTTTTGGAAATAATTGTCTTTTCTTCTTCAATAATCGCAAAATTATTTTGTCACACCTTTTTTATACAGATTCTCGTAATGATTGAACACTTTGTTTTGCCGACTGTATGATTAACTCGGCATGTTTGTCGAAATGTTTTGTCGTTTGATTTTCTTTTGAAACTGGATATAATTTTATATTATTAACAGTACAAACCTTTTTAAATGACAGAATAGAGAAATATAAATTAAACATAAGTAGCACTGACTAGTGCCTTTTCACCGGTCTGTCTCTTTTACATTTGCCTGAAAGTATATATCACTATTCCATTTGAATTTCGTAATAATGTGAAACACAGTTTTGTATGGAAATACAGGTTCAAATTTGGCTTATATTTGGATCACGAAACACGCCCCAAAGGAACTTCTTCTGTTATTCTATGTTTTAAATATACCAAATACTTATAGGTATATTTAAAATTTACTTAACTTTAATTAATTTAATTTACTACTTAAACCTTAGAAAATCGTATCGATATCATCAATACCATATTAATATTGGAAAAACAAAGCATTTTTTAGTATTATTTTGAAATCCTTTTGTTTTTCTTAGGCGTGTAAAAGTGTTCCTACAATGTTTCTAAACAAAAAAGTTATGAAAATCAACAACACAATCTTGATATGAAAATAAATGGTGAGTACCCGCGATTTATGCATCATTTGGATTTGCTCTCTCAAACGCGCTACAAAATTAAAAATAGGGGCCTTTATTTATAAAGTGGTGTTTACAAAGTATTTAATTTTTGTATAATTAAAATAACGTGCTTAGATGATATGACGTAATTTCAAAGTTACCTATTTCACGTCCAAAAGTATTACTTTTTGTATTATTTTTGGAGTTTTATGCCGTATTACGCTAACCTTCTTTAGCCAACGTTTCGGACAGCATAACAGTGTCTATAATTAGGGCAGATATCTGTAGACTGGTCCTGATGATCGACAATCTGCAGATATCTGCCCTGATGATAGACACTGTAATGCTGTCCGAAATGTTGACTAAAGCATTAGATAGCGCAACACGGCATAACACCCCAAAAAATAAATCACCATAATTACCTATTATACTTTTGTTCGGTTGGTGGAATTCAAAGTTAGAAGTGGCAAAGTTTTCCCATTCCCCTATTGTTCGTCTGACCAACTAATAAATTTTATTTGTGACAATATTGAAAGAAGAAGAAGAATAATTCGTCGAAGGAGTTCTGCCGGAAAATTCAATTTTCAGGGACCCTGAAACATTTGTAGAAATATATCTAGGGCGCTTATAACTTTCACGGCCTGCGGGAAATACGAGACATCAAAGAAAGAATAATATCATTTTTATAACAAAATTATTCATCCCTAAATGTTGAAATACAAAATATAAAGTATTCCTTTTACTTAAAATAAAACCTTAATTGAATAATTTTTTCTTAATGTTTTTTCTACTCTTTCTTACAGTTCTTTAAATACACACATTAAGCAACATAATCTCCTTGTCCATAAGACATTTAAAAAAATCTACCCGTGAAAAATATATTTTTTTTTACTATATATATTTTATATTTTATTATTCTATATATATTTTACTTTATTTATTTTTATATACTATTCCCCCAATAAAAACCTCAATGGCACAAAGACAATTTAACTTTCTTGCTCCTAAAATATTCAATAATTTAACGTTAGAAATAAAATCAATAGCCAAATACGACAGTTTCAGGAAAGCGCTCGGGGATTTTTTGATATGTGATTGTTATAGTGTTAGTAGCCTATTCCAAGTACTCAGATAGAGGTGTATATATTGTTTATATGCGTGAGGATGCGTCATATGGGTGTATGTATACATGTGTTGTTATATGTATATAGGTATGTCTGCTGCTATATACACATGTGTGCTTGCATGCACACATATTAAAAATTATATATATAATTATGTACATTTTTACAATCTAATGCTAATTTACTTTTTTCTCCTTTCTAATTTCTATCTTCTACTTTTTATAACAATTTTTCCAAAATTTTAGCTTCATCTATATTTACTAATTTCATATGTTTACACTAGATTTCATATTTCATACAAAGTAATTACACTCAATTGGTCACCATGAAACAGGCAGCCGCCTAGTATGGTGATTCATTATATCTACTTTATGTAAATTTCTAAATAATGTAACATGTATTAAATAAATAATATAACTATTAAATTTTATTATTTTTTTTGTCTTCTGTCATTCTGAGACGGCTAGTAGCCAATTTCATAGATTTTTTGTTTGTTTTTTTTTAACTGATTATTGAACCTTCCAACCCAGGGATTAGATTCAATAGCACTAACAACTTGAGCGAAATCGAAATTCGGTAGGACCGATATTTATTTCGTACATTAACTACTGTATGTCAAACATTTTCAGAGAAATGCGTATAAATCCGCGTGCCACAAAAAGTTAATAGAAAGCATTGTCATCGAAAACGAGTCCATCTGCCGAGTGTCAGCTCAATCAATGGACGGGAAGTGCGTTATTTTCCACAGATTCTACAGGGTTTTCCAATAAGAGGTGTTATTTTGAATAGCCCGTTATTTCGGTAGATGTTACTTTTAAAGCTGTCATTTTTTGACATTTGACAAGTAGAAACTACGTTATTAATAAAAATGGAACGATACACGCTTCAACAACGCATTGAAATTATTAAAATTCACTTGAGTGAATCAAATGCAAATCATCTTGAGTGATGAAGCCCATTTCCACCTCGGTGGCTTGTCAACAAGCAAAATTGTCGCATCCGGGGCTCGGAAAACCCAAGAGTTATTGTTGAAAAGCCTCTCTATCCTCAACGTGTGACTGTTTGGTGCGGTTTATGATCCGGCGGAGTCATTGGACCTTACTTTTTCGAAAATGAGGCTGGAGCAACAGTTAAGGTGAATGGATTGCGCTATCGAGAGATTTTTTTTTATTTTAGTTTTTTTATACATACATATGTAACATAATCATGAGTAATTAAGCCTGCAACATTGATTAAAAAACTCTAAAAACACATATATGTATACAATATATAACCTTTACGAGAGTTAAATTACTCGTGTGTAAAGGCGGGAACATAGAGAAGTTTATTAAAAATTAAAATTAAAAGTTAAAAATTATAACACAATATATACGTGCATAGATAAAAAATAATAATATTTATAAATATATATAATAAAAAATAAATTTAAAAAAAGAAACTGTCAATTAAGTATTCTTAATCAATTGCCAATGCGATTCTAGGTAGCCAAACTATTTAAGATATCATTGTTTAGTCTATTTTTGAATTTATTATAGTCAGGTTCCAACCTCAGTTCCATTTCCAATTGATTAAACCACATCACTCCATTGTATGTGTAGAAGTGTTGTGCAAAACTGGTATGCATTAATGGCGTACTTAAGCGACCCACTGTGTTATGTCTATTGCTCTCTACGCGTACCATGGCGTGGTGTGACTTCTTAGAATCTTTGTGTATTTGAAGAAGCGTATTTTTTAGAGGTGGGACTTGAAAGTCTTGAAAAAGTTGAGAGGTTGAATAATCTGATGGTTTCCTAGTAATAATTTTTAATATTAGTCTTTGGGTAATTTCCAGTGACAAAATTGAGGTTTTGTAAGCTCCTCCCCACGCAACGATACCGTATTGTATTATTGAATGGGCTAGTGCGTAGTATATATTTTTAAGTTAAGTATATTTCTTAAATTAATAAATATATATATATGAGTTTTCTTAATCGATTTATAATATTGGTTATTTGAGTCTTCCACTTAAGGTTATTATCTATTATTACACCCAAATATTTTATTTCTTTTTTATTTGCTATGTATAGACAATCATTATTTTGGCATGTTAATATTTTAGTGGCGCATTTTCTTGAATGAATTTTAATATTTAAGGCGATATGAGGTATTTTTTTGTTATTTATACTAAAAAGTATATAATAGGTTTTTTCAATGTTTAATGTTAATAAATTTTTGTCGAACCATTCTTTTAAGGTATTGATATCATGATTAGCAGTAGTTTCAAGTTCGTTCCATGAATTTGCTTGGAATATAATTGCAGTATCATCTGCATATTATGAAATAAGTTTTCCTGTTATTGGTAATTCAAAGATATTATTAACATATAAGATGAATAGAAGAGGGCCCAAAATCGTGCCTTGTGGTATTCCAAAGTCGCTTGTGCTCGGTTCACTAAGAATATTTTTTATTTTTACATATTGATTTCTAGAGTTCAGGAAACTTTCAATCCACGTGTTAGCGTTATCAATAATTCCGATTTCGTTAAGCTTGTATAGTAATTTTTTGTGACTTATGCTGTCAAAGGCTTTCCTTAGGTCTATGAAAATTGCAAGAGATTTTTTGCCTTTGTCCAGTGCTTCATATATTTTTGTTGTTAAATCTATGATTGCATCCTGCGTGGTTATTTTTGCGCGAAATCCAATTTGTTGGTCACTCAATATATTATTAATTCCAATAAAATTTTGTATTTGCTTTTTGGCAACCTTTTCGAAAAATTTTGAGATATTTGATAGTACTGATATGGGTCGGTAGTTATTAATTTCTTTTGAGTCACCTGATTTATAAATCGGCGAAATAATAGTTTTTTTTTGTATATTGATGGAAAGATTCCCTTTTTAAGACTATTGTTTATAATATATGTAATAGGTTTTTTCAAAAAGTTTTTAGAATGTGTTTTTAGAATTTCAACAGCGATCCCATCGAAACCTGGTGCTGACTCAGTTTTTAGGTTTTTTATTATATCAACAATTTCTTGTTCAGTTACCATTTCGAATTTTCCTATTGTTTTTTTTTGATGATGCCACTTCATTCTCTACGGCAGATGTGATATTAACTACGTTATTAGTTATTTTGTTTGCCAGATTTTTTCCGACATTAGAAAAAAAATTATTGAAAGCATTTGCACATTGTTTAGGGTTATCCGAAACTCGTACCAAATTATTATTAATATGTAGCTTTAAAATGTCATTGGTTTTCCTTTTTTTTATCAATAATCTCATTTATTGTTTTCCAAATTTGTTTATTGTTGTTTCCTGAATTCAATATCTTTTGTTTATAAAATTCCTCTTTGGTGGTTTTAATTAGTGCCGTTAGTTTGTTTCTGTATTTTTTGAAGTGTGAGATGACCGGATTATTTAGTGGATATTTTTTTGTTAGTTTAAATAATTTTTCTTTTTCTCTTATAGAAACCACGATGCCATGAGTGATCCATGGCTTAAGTTTACGAAATTTATTTTTATATGTTTTGTTCGGTATTTGAGATGATTAATGATTTTTTATGACCGGAATTGGATGGTATTGATCTGGACAACGTTTACTTTAAACTACTAGTAATGGTACCTACAGCTTGTACAGGTAGGTATGTACATACTTTAGAAAAATCAAAAAAAAATACAAATATATATTGAGTTCATAGCTTTATTTTGCCATTGAAATTGTAATTTAATACCGTAATAGTACCTAATGTTTTCCGTAAATATTGGATTAGTTCATGATTTTAAGCCGTGTTACATGAAATAATGTGAAGGTATAATTCAGAACGGTTTATGCGGAAATTTTACGCAACCAAAATTGAAATTTCTTTATGTAAGGAAAGCGGTGATTTATGCCCACGAATAAAAAGCAATGGCAACATTACAAAGCGAAATTCTCCAATACCGAAACTATTAACCTTTTTTCAGTAACAAGTAATCAAGAACGAATGAAAACAACCAAGTCCAACTTCCGCATCGCGTCGGCTGGGAATTCTTAATAAAGGGAATATGCGAGAGATTACCCTTCGGAAGGGAAATTAATTGGGGATACAACGCAAAGCATGTTATTCTAATTGCCAAGAAAAAATGGAGAACATTAAAATCAATAGGCAGATATTAATGGTAATTTTTGTATCATGCACTTTCTCTTTCTAAAAAGCACGCGAATTGTTGTATTGCAAATAACAGAAACATACAATTCTTGTCACACATATTTCCCAACAGAAATTATCCTGAACAAGATAAACAATATATTTTACTGTTCATTTGATAAAGAAAATTTATAAGTAAAATATTAGGCCCTATAATGTAATAGTATATTGGATATGAGCACAAGACCTGAAATATAAAAAAAAAACGTACGTGCAATACAGGCATAAATACAAATAGAAAGAAGTCATGGCACGAACGAAGTATGAAAACTCTACTACTTATAATCTTTGAAGAGACCATGTTGCGTAAAATATTAACTTTTTGTTTAAATTTAAACGTCTGATTTTTAAACCTTGCAAGCAAATAACGCGAAACGTATAAGAAAAGAATAGCCACAACGAATATGTGTGAATGAATGAAATAGCTACAAATAACATATTTCATCACTAAATGGAACGGAACGCATTAGAATGGGATAGTCATTTAAAGAATATGTGTAGGGGTGAAACAGCTATATTATTATGAACGCCCCTCGAGTGCTCGCGACATCAGTTGCGAGCTTAAGCGGCCCACTGACGGGCGAGCATTTTTGTATGGAAGTGCTCGGACTGCTCAACGCGAACATGCTCGCCTCGCCCAAGAAGTTTCATATAATCGAACAAAAGAGCGAGCAGAGTCGTAGAATATGGTGTACTTGTATTTGATACACTTATCTGTTTCCGAGTTCGCTGTCTCACTTTATTTTATTTATAGTGATTTTTGAGTGCATACGAATAGAAAGAAACTCCAATAGATTTGGTTTTTGCTCGATAATGGTTTGTGCGCCTCTCAAGAGCACAGTAATATATTTTTTTTACAAACAGACCCTAGATCGACTTTTAAAATGATAGAAATATGTTTCCAATTATTATAATACCCACCCACAGGTTATGCCTTTGTGGGTAGGTTTTTGTATTAGGTACCTAGTATTTTTTATATTTTTTTTAAATTTTACCAAAAAAGTGCCATGTTTCAAAATTTCTCTTCGTTAGTGTAAATCAAAACTAAAATATCCTCTGAAATCACACGATTTGTGAGAAAATAGGTAATAATTAAATATATAACTGCTTACAAATAAACATACATTTTTAAAAATAATTAAGTGTTGTATACAAGGTATTTTTATTTTCATTTATGTATTTTTTTTATTTCAATAAAAGAATTATACAATTTATCCAAAGGTTTTTTTTATTGTGAAACCGCACAAGAGTGTCAACTGCTCCCAACCGTCTATAGCCAGTGGGACTATGGCATCCTCAATTGTGCTACGTTGTGATGCTGAAGGTAGTGGTGAGGAGACGGAGATGGGGGAGAGCAAGGTGGGGGGTACGTGGTCGCCAAACATGGCCAATGCCATTTCAAGCAAAATTTAAATTATTGGGAAGGAGATGGGGAAGACCAAGGTGGGAAGTACCTGACTATTCAAATCTGGTCACGGGTATTACAAGCAACATTTAAATTCTTAATAGTGGTGTTATACTAGCGCAATACTGAGAGCACCTAAAAATAAACATTATATTATCCTACACCAAAGTCACGAGCTAGTTCTCTTCATTGGTGTAGAAATAATAAAAAAACATATTTTATCACATTTTGCATTTTGCATTTTTTTTAAAGTATTATAATTGTTTTATATGTTATGTATTTTAAAAGAATAAATTGTAAAAACTCATTTTCGAAAAAAAAAATATATGTATTATTTCAAATGTGTCAGCCAGAATAACTAGAGAATATATGAGACAATGTGTGAATGTTAATGAAACAAGGAGTATGTGCCAAGGCTGAGTAATGTGGCGGTCCAAACTCTATGTATACCCCTGCGGAGAAACGGCGTAAAAGTTAAGTAAGTAGATAAAAATATATACTATTTCTATCTACTCTATCTTTTATAGAAGGTTCTACTTGACCACACGAATCAAAATTGACAAACCAAACTTCAAAATATTTAGGCCAGACGCCTAAGAGTCGCCAGCAGGGCCCAGAAGTACAACCGGCGCCAGTCGTTAGTCAACCGCGAACATTAGATATTATTGCACTCGCTCTTGACAGCACGAATTCTAATAAGCTAAAATTAACCACAGATATGTTGACGAGACCAATAATAATTGTGGGCACATATATCCTTTTGATATATCTCATAAGTCAAGACACTACCCAGAGGAAGTAGGTATATTGCATGCAGTGGGGAATTTTAGAAGGATACGAAGAAGGAAGAACGGTAGGAAAGGTTCTACCTGGATTTTCAGATATGCTTATGATATTGAACATAAACATGTAATTTCTAGCACGTTTGACCAAGCACATGGCGAAAATTTAAACATTTCAAGAAAAATAGAAAATATTTCATTTTGCGCCCTGGGAATTAATATTTCTGACAACAATAATGAAATATACGAGTATATATTATACACTCTTCCACACCAGTTGTGTTCCTTCAACATATGGAGGGGACCATCGACTTTGTAGGTCCCTCATGGTCCCTCGCCACTAGCTGCAGGTACCTAATGTTACTGTTGAATACACAATTACACCGTTCCCTGCTGTTCTGCCACTATTTATTTTGTATAAATGAAATATACGAGTATATATTATACACTCTTCCACACCTGTTGTGTTCCTTCGACATATGGAGGGGACCATCGGCTTTGTAGGTCCCTCATGGTCCCTCGCCACTAGCTGCAGATACCTAATGTTACTGTTGAATACACAATTACATCGTTCCCTGCTGTTCTGCCACTATTTATTTTATATAAATGAAATATACGAGTATATATTATACACTTTTCCACACCAGTTGTGTTCCTTCAACATATGGAGGGGACCATCGGCTTTGTAGGTCCCTCATGGTCCTTCGCCATTAGCCGCAGGTACCTAATGTTACTGTTGAATACACAGTTACACCGTTCCCTGCTGTTCTGCCACTTTTTATTTTAAGATCATTGTGGAGAAAGAGAAATATATGAAATGGTGATTTAGTTTATTGTTATCAAGTTTAATTTGTAGAACTCCATTTTGATTTAAAGGTTTCATTTCTTTTTAATAAAAAAAGTGGTGTATTAATAAACGAGTTCTTCCATGTAATTATTACTACGCGTGACAGCTGTTTCGTAAGTATTATCAAGCTGTCAAATATCAAGTATTAAACTGTTATTATAAATTTAAAAACAGTTCGACAATGCCTTTAGACAATGAAACAGCTGTTACGTGTAGTAATAATTACACAGCAGAACTTTTTACTGTAAATCAACTGTTTTTTTAAAAGGATTTCAGTTACCAAGTAAGACTTTTCTCTCGGGTTTTTGTTCAAACACCATGATCTTAAAATGGCTTGGAACATTCTAGGAAGATATGGCATGGTAAAATACTTCATGTGAAAAGTCGTAATAAAAAAGAATATCTGCCACGGGACGCCTGGCAGGTGTGAAACATCGAAATTTATTTTTATTGAAGGAATTGAAAAGGAAAATAAGTCTTTATATTTTTTTATTATAAAACAATTCTATATTTATTATTAAAATATAAAATTACAAATAAAAAACTAACCATCATTAAAATGGATCCATTTTTATTTTTTTACATTAGCTCCACACAGGAGTCCCTGAGAAAAATAATTCCCCTCAGGGCCTATGTCTCTATATTTTTGGGGATGCTGTGTGGAGGGTCTTTTTAGGAAAGGAAGGGGAGAAAGTTCTAGGGGCCGTCATAAGACCCGGACAAACCTCTTCCCATGAACCCGGGCACCCCTGCTAAGTCACCAAACGTAGCGAACATAAGGTATTCGTTATCCAATAAATTGTTCCCGGGTGGCGGTACCCATATCCACCTCCTAAATACTCCAAACTTCATTATTAAAATAAACACAAATAAATATTTTATAAATTAAAAATTCATCATATATAGAAAATATCTATTGCCAATTTTTTTTTTGAGAGTATAAGCAAATATACCACACAGAGTTTTGGCGGTCGGGTGGAAAGAGCCGACGAGTCACGAGGCTGGTCGAATGGAGCGTCGTTCCCTGCAAGAGCGTCGTCCCGTCTTGCCACGCTTGCTCCAAACAAGAAGTATATAATGCTCAGCAGAGTTGTGTAGCGTTCCATCCCTTCTGCCTACCCCTGCGGAAAAGCAACATAATGGTTATTTAGTTCATCATTTATGTGTCAACAACTAGTACCCTGGAACAAGAAGTTTTTTTCTGACATTTGAATAAAGCTGAGATACTGAGCATGAAAGTTTGAATACCAAATAAATAAATTACTGCACTTAAAATTGATGAAAAAGTCAAAATAAACAACTTATTGCAAGTGAAGATTTATTTATGTTTAAGAACATTCTATGAAGAACAAAAACAACGTAATTTAGCTAAACAACTAAACAAAAAAAGATAAAACCTTGTTGCTCTGAAAATCAGCTAAAAGCAACAAGGTTCAATCTGATTACTTTGACGAGTTTTTTTGGTTAAACGACATGCTTTTGCACAGAATGTTCATAGAAGCAACGATAAATCAAATGCAATACATTCAGCATATTAACTTTTCCATTTATTTGTCAGTTTCAGATTATTGCCAGATGTCCTAATTAAATAAGTTCGAAGTACAATGTGGCATAATTTTTGCAAATGTCCTCAAATGTCATTGTGCTTTTACATTTATATTGTAGATAGGCAGAGAATTAGTTGACAATAAGCGATGGAGTGATACACACCGCGGAATACGAACGCGGAATTATTTGACCAATTTACGGAATGCTGTTTTAACGCAGCGTGAATTTCGTCCTCGTTTTTCTCGTCGTCCTGCACTATGTGAGCGAGCAATTAATCGTTTGGCTGAGCGTTTGGTGCAAACCTACAAATAAACTTTCCGCGAAAACAGAGTCCGATTTTTTTCCATTCTAACAAAATAGCCAATTCACATTATGACAATACTTCCCCCCCCCCCCACCTGCGTTAAAACAACAGACATGAAATTGGTCAAATAATCAGTAACAAAAATCCCACGTTCTTCATGTGGTTCAATTCTCTATCTGTCCTCTATCAAAGCACAATTATATTTGACACACTTTCGCAAAAAATATAGCACATTCCTAAGTTGTCCGTAAAATTTGTAAATGAATCTTTGTTGTTCTAAAAATAAAAGGAAAGTTTAACTAAAATAAAGCTTAACTAAATTAACGAAACTAAACGAAGTTGCAGATATTTTTGATAAGGAAATTATGGAAAAAAATTAATTGTGGCCAAAACGTCTGCGTTCAATTTCAAGAATTTGGCTTATATAGAATCACTCTATTCTGATTTCTCTGTAGCTAACTAACCGCACGTATGTTTCGGCTGGGTCGTTTTAACTATGTTTGGATACGTACATAATTACCATAAATAACTTTTTGATAATATAATTAACAGCCACAATTATGGTAATAATTTTCCAGCGAAAGCGGTCTTGCACCCTTTTTAAGCGAGCGTTCTACCAAAATGTTTCTGGAATCTATTAATTCACAATTAGGTGGGAATAAGGTTAACCATAAAATGTAAAAACACGACGCCAGCTTTTAATAACTCTTTATTTTATGGGGAAATAATCTTCTTAAAAGCTACACGAGCATTATGTCCCTATAACAATTTTCGCCAACAAAGGTAGTATCATGCCTACAAGAATTTGGAAATTCAAATTCCTCGTGCGTTCACGAAAACTTTTAACATAAACAGGGCCTCGGCAGAATCTACTTAGTGGGTTTTGTAGTTTGGTCTTGATGGGATTTACACCGCACCCGAAGGATTATTATAAACAAGCGGCGCGGCGTTTCAAATAGATGGTAGGTAATCAGTAATCACTATATTCTAAGTCGGCAGAGCCCAGCCAGAAGCAGTTGCGCTGTTTTGCGTGGAACTAGCTCATCGCTTTCACCTTCTGTCGAAGCGGTCGAATATGCCAATGCGATTAGCGATCAAAGCTACCTATCTGAAGATACGCAAATACCTTAACCACGACTAACACCAATTTTAAGTACCTAGTGCTTCGAGAGATTTAATTTTTAAGGTCTGTTCTAAAAGTTTTCGACCCGAATTTAACAGGCAGAAACAAATAAAGCACGGGAGGTGTACCTAGAATACCGACCTAAAAAGTAGAGCAGAGAGTAGAGGGTACCTTGATGTGTGTGAATTTTTACACCTAAAGAGCATCAATGTGTATATAACAGCACGGGAGGTGTTCTTCGTTGGGGAGTAGAGGATACCTTGATGTGTTTGAATTTTCCAACCCAAAGAGCAGCAAAGTGTGTATAACAGCACGGGAGATGTTCTTCGTTGGAGTATAGAGGGTACCTTGATTTTTTTGATTTTTTCTACCCAAAGAGCATCAATGTATATATAACAGCAATTACAGGTTAGCGAAATATTTTACTGAATGCTAGAAAGGCGACTCTGAGATTGTCAAAGGAAAAAAAAAAGATATTTTTTCACACTAAATGATTAATATCTGTGAACCTAAAATCAGAATTTTTCCAATTATAATTATTAATACTTATTCTATCTTTAGTTTTGCGTTATTTAATTAATATTTTTTCTGTGCACTATATGTTCATGTTCATTCATTCACGATTATACGTAGAACACGGTCGATAGGCGGTATTTTAACTTCTAGGACTCCAAAAAAGTGACTCAACAAATAGGTTACAATTTATATCAAAACTATCTAGAACGAATAAAATTGCCGTAATAATTTCTTGTTATTTGAAAAGCTTTATTTTTTGCTTTCTAAAATTACAGGTAAACTTGGAAATTATTTTAATGCTTTTTCAGCTAAATCGGTTTGTTATTTTAATTGTTTATCGGCCGTGTTATGGTGTCTGTGCTATTGCCTGAATTACCGTAAACTTATACCGGCTCTGCCGGATGATAATGCTGTGTAAAAGCGTATAAATGCTGAACTTAAAGATGATTAAGGAATAATATAGCCGCTGCACATTTCCTAGGTGCAACGTAGCCTCATTAAAGAAACTGGGTTGCCTTGTACGTTAATGCACGGAATAAAAAAGGACTATTCCAGAATGGTACCTACTTTATTTAGAGAACATACTCGTAGGTGCACTAAGCAAACGGAATATGTTAGAATTGAGTTCAGCTGTAATTCCCATAAAATAACAATAGAGGTTATGTTATCAGAGAATGTTTTGCGGCAAGTATTAGGGCGGCTGATGCTTTAATGCTGGTGTAGCAACATGTATGGAATTTTTAGTAAAGTTTAAATGTGTTATCTATTTATCCCCTTTTCTATGATTTATCCAATGAAGCTCCATAATTGCGAGATTTGATGTATGAAGTTAAAGATTAATAAATAATAAATAAATTAAAGGAATGACTAAGACCTTGTCTATGTAGTCATAAGTTCATAACAACTTTGAAGAGCTCAAAACACAACTACAATGAAAAACCCACTGAAAACTTAAACTAACAGATTTTTTTTTTCATTTAAAAATTCAATAATTACGACGAAAATAATTTTAAAAAACTTCTTATTTATTTTATTTAATAATTTTCGGGAAATCGAGAGTTTTCAATTATTTCAGTTAGTACATAAGTATTATATAGCCAAAATAAAACCAATTATGGATTTCCTCCTTGTGACTTTACTTCTACTGAGACTGCATAATAAGGAATAAGTAAGTAATAAGTAAATTAAATTTGTAAGAAAGGAAGCTGAATTCAAAATTTTTTACAAAACAAAAGATTATATGAGACGAAAAATTTACAAAACAAAAGATTTATCAATACATTTATAGCCACGGGAAGAGGTTGTAGATATACTCGTAATTCTTGATAAATGAATAAATAATAACCCTCACACACTTTTGTGTATGAGGGTTACGGGTTGTATTCGGTGTACGAAGCTTTTTATGGGGGGTACATCTTTAAATTAAAATATAGTTACATAATTATGAGAATTAAATGTTACCATCCTAATATATAAAAATCACCTGTCATTGTGTTCGTACACGCTAATCTCCGAAACCGCCCAACCGATTTCAATGAAATTTTGTGAATGTGTATGGTTGGTTCCAGCTTGAAATATAAGATAGTTGGTGAGAGGTGACGATGTTGTCGAGATGAAAAAAAAAAGAAATGTGAAAAAAAACGTATTTTTTCATGTTTCTCATCCAAAAATACATACAACCACAAAATTTAACTTCCCTACATAGAAGGCGGTCTGGGACAGGATAACGACTGCCCGGGTTTTTATTATGACTGTTTTCTATTATGTCAATATTTTTTAGAATAAATAGATTACTTACTGTTTCTCTGGCTTATAAATTCTCTTAACGATCAGACCGGTTTGACAATTACGTTTCGTGTACATCTAATAATATCAATGCTCAATGTTGCACAGTTAAATAGCTCTATCTAATGTGAAAACTTATTCTGGCTTATATAATAGATGTATACTGGCACTATGTTTAAAAAAATGCTTCATTTTTTTTATTTATCAAAAAAATATAAATAATACATTATATTGTCATACTTTTATATTAATTTTGTTTTTAACATAAGACATATATATATTATATATCCAGTAGTGTTCCACTAATGGTCCATCTTTTCAATCAATACGCCTCGGGAAAGCCAAACACAAAATGTAGATATACAGAGTAAACTATTAAATCTTGAGTGGTTATTTTAGAAGAAATATCGATGTTCGGTAAGCAATATATATTATGTTTCTCCTGTGTTGAGAGCAGGCACAGTATATTACATAAGTAGTTTACAACAAAAATTAAAATTACAATACAATATTACATTTAAAATAAAAGACAGTCAGCATCGTACCCTTGAAAATACACAGATAACAATAAATACAGAGTGCTGCAAAATAGACAGTGCTGTTTTGAAGGGCCGGTACATCCCATGTGGTGGAGGTAGGAACCTGGGAGGGGTCTAATTGTCTCGTTTTCAGTGTTGGCAACTGACCTCCTTTAGAGCTAGATTTTGCTCTAAATTGAGACTGTCAACTCCAAAAAACCTGCTGTAGCTTCTTAGCTCGTTTTTTTTAGATAATCTAGCTCTTTTTTGATACAAAATAGGTGAGAACAATATATTTATAGGGAAATGGGAAAAAGCACAAAAATCTATGGAAATTCAGTTTTAACTGAAATTCTCTAGCACTCTCCCCCCTGGGATTGGAAACAATACTATATATACCAGTACTGAAAAAATGGAGTGTGCCCCATAGAATTCCATTCTGAAATAATAAGGATATTTCGATTTGAAATTGAGGGATATTAAAATTTTGGACGTACCAACACTGTTACGGTCCCAACTTAGCTGTACAAGATTTTAGTTCTCTTTAGCTGTTTTTCAGGAGACGTCTGGCTTTATTTAGAAAATCGCAACACTGGTCGTTTTCAGTCGTTACCATGGTTTGGTCCGGACAACACCGAGGATTCGCCTGTCGGCACATTTTGAAAATTGCTGTTGGTTCGTCGCCACCCAGCGCCTTCCAGCTGCAATTTGCGGCTTCTTCCTGTAGGGCTACCCAAGGAAAATGTTTTTAAACATCGGCCTCACACCAAGAGCACAAGGATCGAATTCGGGAGGAAATCACCGGTTTATCCGTTGTGATGTGCCAAAAACGGCACGAAAACTTCAGAAATCGCCTTCATCAATGTATCGCTGCTGGGTGGCATCATCTTTGTCATATTCAAGACTTGATGCATAAATCTGGATGATGTACCAAATAAAATAAACCCCATTTCTGCAATTTGCGCCGTTTTTTTAATAGTCCTTCAAAACAGTAAATGTCCATTTTTGCATTGTCTGTTTTGCCGCACCCTGTAGGTTTAAATAAAATCTTCGATTTTTGCTCTATCTTGGCTGATGATCCGAAACTTGGTGTCTAAAGTGCATTGTTTAGATTTCCAAATAAATTAAAATTTACATATTATTATGGCAATTACACTAGTTGATAAGAGTTTCAAAATTCTGTATTTCGATATTTTTTTTTTTGTGAGAATATAATAAATATTTTTACAAACAATATGAAGCCCTTTCTTTTTTTTGAAATTGTGAGCAAAAATATTTATTTATTTATTTACGCCCTTGGTGCTTTTACATAAAACTGGTCTTAATTACATTAGTGCATTAAAACTAATAATATGAAGTACAATAATGAGGAAAATAATTAATTTTATTGCTAGGTAAATGGATGGGATATGCAGTTCAATTTACTCATATTGTCACTGGTGACCGGATAAATAATCAAAATGATAATCATTACATAATAATCATCACATCTTTTCAAATTTTTTTTAAAATCTTTTAAAAGTTATATAAAGTCATGGAAAGTCTTGAAACAAAAACTTTATTAACTGGGTTAAGTAGGTTAGGTTAGGTTAGGTTAGGTTAGGTTAGGTTAGGTTTTAAAAAAAAAATATCGTTTCTAATGACTTTATATCACTTTTTAAAGGTTTATTGAATTGTCACTGTGTTGATTTATCATGGAACTATTGTCACTATAGCAATCAATAAATATAAAAAATATGAAAGAAACAAAATAAATCAACGTTAGGTTACTATTAGGTAAAACAAATAAATAGAATAAAATATTATTGATGCGAATATTTCGGAATTACAAACAGGAAAAAAACTGTCCAACTCGCTAAAGCTCACCGTTCAAGAGGTTTTAGTAGAACACATAAATGGATTTTCTGACTTTGGTTAAGATTTTGAAATTGATGGAGTGATCTCTTTCATTATGGGCGTGTAAAAAATATGGTTTAATATAAAAAGCAAACATCCTGCGTTAACATTCTATTGTCACATAATCCAGTCAGGAATAATAAAAAATGTGACAAAACGGGTTGTGTCTGTTCTCCGTCATAATCTAAACGGGTCGCACAAAAACCTTTTTATATATCTAGAATAAGGTTCAACGTCAATACGTCACAGCGTGTTCCACTAATGGTCCATCTTTTCAATCAATACGCCTCGGGAAAGCCAAACACAAAATGTAGATATACAGAGTAAACTATTACATCTTGAGTGGTTATTTTAAAAGAAATATCGATGTTCGGTAAGCAACATTTGAAAATCTACAAAAAAAGGTTTTTAATGTTTTTTATATTAAGTCACATTTAAAATACGAAGCTGGTTTTAAAATTATTGACTTCTGGGCTATGTTTGTGAAAAAACTGTTACCTCATCGGTGATCTAATGTCATGTAGACGGATTTGAAAGGCAATAAAACTTTAAATTTTGCAGTGACCTACAGCAATCTATTTCATGCACTGGTTATTGTCGAAGGCAAAACGTTGTTGGCTGAAATTTTTAATTACAGCAAAAATGTGATATTTCGTACAACAACTTTTAATTCAATTACAAACTGAAACACTTTCGTTCTAAATCTGAAAGCATGTTTTTATTTGTAGGTGATGAAATAAAAACTTTTCTCTGAAAAGTCACGTAAATCGAAATAAAGTTCATTGCAAACCATTTCAGTAGTTCAACTACCTGAATACAATAAAGAATCACGTGATGTACCTGCTATACCATTTAGATTTTGTTGTTTTTCTGTGTTATTTTCTATTATATTTTTCTGAATATATTAGGAAACGATTATCTTTGTGATTACGCTGTAAAAGGACTTGTTTATGTTTATCCAGAAATTTCTTATTCTTTCTCTTCGCGGAACTTTATTTACTTAGGTAATGTTGATGACGTTCGATTCTTGCTATCTCTGGTTTTACAATTTATTGTAACTTTATTTAATACTACTAGTGGGCCGGGGCAGACGTTGTACTGCCACAGACCGCCTTCTAGGTAGACCGCATTTTACACAGATCTCATTTTAATAATTATAATAACCAGAATGCATGCAAGGGCAAAGGTATATTTTTAAATAATAATAAATGTAATTAGAATAAGAAAAATAATAATACATAATAAATAGATGTAGACTGCCTTCTATCTGGTGTTTTCGGATATTTTATGCATTTGACATACATAGAATACATGCGCAAGTCTCACGCATCGTAGATATTTTTTCGACGTGTTATTTGATATCGATTATTTCAGCAGATTGTGATTATTGTTCAGTACGATAGAAAGTAAAAATGCGACCGGCACCGTTCCATACTCTCAAAACTGCCTTGAAGTATGTCTTTGACAGTGTGACATATTTCCGTGCGAATACGATCTATAGAAAACACTTTCGATATACATTTGTCTTATTTTTTTTTATTCATCATATTCAAGTGTAATAAATAAAATGAAAATACTTAATTGATAATTTATAAAAGAATTATAAACAAGGTAAATAAAAGTTGATTCTTAAGTCTAAACAGTATTGTTGTTTTAAATTATAGTAATGAATTTAAATGTAATGTAGTGTGATTTGGTGAATAATATGTTTGTCAATCCGTCTATTGTCAATATGAATAGATTCGATAGTTTACCCACACGTGAGTATTGCCCGTTGGAGATCCGAGACACGGATTCCATGAAGTCCAAGCCACAAATGGATATTGTCTTCCCTTGTGATTTATTGATTGTCATTGCGAATGCCAAACGAATCGGAAATCGAAGCCGTTTGAATAAAATTTTAGTTTTGGACGGTATCATTGGGATACTTTGCGACAGTATGATTTCTCTAAGTTGTCAGTTCTCAACAATTTAATAAGTTTGTTTCGATACTCCAAAAAAACTACAACAAGTCCACAATTGCTCGATCGCCCGTTCGGTTACTGGCAATGGATGGTAACGCGTTCTTCATCACTGCACATAAAATTTATTTAGAGAAACTTAGGGTCCTAGTTAGGCATTTGCATCTATGAACCAATTTTATGGTACACCTGGCCTTGTATTTTGGATGTAGAATCAAATCAAATCAGATGTGTGATAGTAAATTTTAGTTGCTTCAAACGATGTCATTTGGAAAGAAAAATTAAATTTGCGCAACTTGCGCTAAACAGTTTTGAATCGTCTGGTGCACCAGCATTAAGTGATTGTAAAGGTTCCAGCGGAGTGGTAAGAGGTGGCAATACAACTTTTCCTGATGCGCAACAGATGCCAGTGTTTCATTGCAAAATTTTAAGGCGTGACAATGTTGGCAATCTTTGTCTATTGCAGTGTTGGCAAACTTTATCCATTGCAGTGTTGGCAATTTTTGAATGCGCTGAATAATCGATGTCTGGTGCATATTCGAACGCAAGACGAACAAATGATGCACGTGTTAATGAGCGGCTCGTTTGCTGGTTTTTCGTTCTTAAGCTCTGAATGTATACGTAAATATTTTTTTGATGCGCCGCTCTCGCTCTTAATGTATTTTGCCGCAAACATTCGTTGCGGTGTGCTTCAGATTCTTGCATACGTCTCTCTGTTGTGTTATTCGAAGTTCATAATTTATTTGCGCAGATTTTGTGTGCGTTCTATTGTCTCTTGCATTTCGTTGGCGTCGTGCTCCTATCCTGCTTATTAAGGTTTGACCTTCTTCGGGGCATTTTACTAAATATAAAAATAATACACAACACAATTAAAATTTTAAAAAGACAAACACATGATAAACAAGATAAAGCTAAAATCACACGATGTTCATGTTCGTATATCCGTGAAACATTTCAGAAAAGTGTAGCGTCAAGGAAACGTTTAAATCAGCACTGAAAATGAAACGAAGTTTTCGCAGACCTAGATGTCCCCCTCTGACCCCCCCGCCATACGAAAGAAGAAGAATACATTTGTTGACACTGCCATCTATTGAAAGCTTACACAATTTAAAAATGAATTACAACCTTTTTTTGGATGAGATCTCATAAAAAAAAATCGACAACAACGGCAACCTACCGGGTCCAAAACTATCTTATCTTTCAAGCTGGAACCAAACATACAAATTTAGAAAATTTCATTGAAATCGTTTGGGCAGTTTCGGAGATTAGCGTGTATAAACACAGTGACACGTGATTTTTATACATTAAGATGAGAAAAAAATATGTTAACCATCCTGTAAAAAGAACGGAAAAAATTGTTATTTGAATTAATTAATTTGGTGAACTGTTTTAGTTTTGTGTTGCATACACAGTTAAACACTCCAGTGGTATTCGCAAGAGCTCAGGTGCTTTGGCGCATGATGCAGTGGAAAATCTTCTCGGCTGCAACAAACATTAAATCCTTTACAAATAATTACAAGAATATAGTTTGTTAGCGCTTCGGGGATTAGAGAGCACAATAACGAGCACACTGTTCTCGAATCATCTCTTTGTTCTGTCTACTGCTCTGTGCACTGTGCAGCTTCCATATAAAGCGCTTGTGTTTCTGTTTTTTGCAGCGTGATTTTTGCACGTTAATATTCCTGCTAAATATCAAAAGAGTTTAATTTCTCGACCCAGTGATTTAACTGTGTGACTCCCGTTTAAGTATGTTGTGAGACCGAATGGAATGAGGAAAGGGAAAGGGAATGGTCAGTATGTACATAGCTATTCAGACCTTGTCATTTAGGCAATTAAGAGCATTATTTCCATTCGCGAACCAAGTGCAAATTTTGTTAAGAATTTTAAGATAACTAAAGATTTTCCCCCTCGACCGTATTATAATACAACATCACCAAAAAAATCGATTGGTTCAAACGTCCAGTAGATGGGCATTTTAGCATTTTAACCAAAGTTTGTACATGTTTTTATGTTGTCCTTTCTGTTACTTATGTTTTTAATGCTACGTATACTTCCGCGAGCCGACCTGCCGAACTGAATAACAACTTATGGGAAAGAAACGAAGCAACCGCAAAAGGCGCGAAACGCCGCTTGCAGTTTATTCGTTCCTTTCCCGTAATTCGTGGTACGGTTCGCGTTTCGGTTCGCAAATGTATACGTACCCAACAATACCAGATAACAAAGTACCATAATATGTACTTCTCAATGCCCAGAATAATAATTCAGGTTATAATTTAGATTAATAATATATTCAAAACATTGTTGCCGGTAACTGGGGCAGTTCAGTTATGAGCAAAAAAATAAGAAAGAAACTACGAGATTATGTGATAATAATTGTTTTTTTACTACTTGTACTATTCCTGAATATAATCACCAAATAGAACTGAGGTAATCTATACCAGAAATGTTAAAGTATTTTTTTTTCAATGTTATTCGAAATTTACGTAAAATAGAAATTTTTACAAAAATGTATTATACAAGCTATATGTGTGTAAATTAACCAAATTAATTTTACACGCCTAAAATTAAAACAAAATCAAAATATTCATTGAATGTAGAAATGGGACATTTGATCTAAATAATTAATTAAAAATATACCTACACATATTTGACTGTTGCAATTAACTAAATAAAGTGAATCTTTAGTTAGTTAGTTGGTTTCAATTGACATTTCAGTTTGACCATGGGCAGCACGGATTTCCTGAAAATCTTCATACAAAAAATCGATATTTCGAAAAAAAATAAAAAATCGCTTTCAGCTACAACAATATAAACAAGTACACCCAAAAGTCACGAACCGCCACTGGCGTGAGGGATGGATCAATCTACAGTATTTTCTACAAGTAATACAATATATTATTTTTATGGTCCGAAAGCTTTTATTCTTGTTCAAAACGTTTTTATTCAAAATACCGTCTATGGACCAAAAAAGATATCTAATAATCCCACCTTGTAAAATGTTTTTCTTTCCATCCAAAAAGTGTACAAAAATACCAACAATTTGTTCAGGACTTTTGGACAAAAAAGGTAACAGCATGTCACCCGTGTCCCGTGAGAAAGTTCTTACCCGTACCTATCTATTATTATGTTTTATTTTTTATATACCTATATCAAATTTCGCTAAAAGCTGAGTGGAGTTGCTAAGTGCGAGTCAAATTAATTTATCTCTAATTTTTTTTCAGTAATTAATCGGACCAAATGGCACTTGGCCTTTTGAAGCTTTAATTACCTCACCGCCTTCCATTGGCCGGGGATTGCTAACATCTGGTGATAGAGCGGTCTCTCAACAAATGCGATGAACATTAAAGTGTGTAAATTCGTGTTACCCTCGATGAATTCACATCATAGTAATTAATGAAGCTGGCCAACAAAACGAATAAAATTTTATTTATTATATTATTTTCCTCATTTGATGTGTAAAATATCTGTCTATATGTATTACGCCTTAAATTGTGATTAATAAAAAAAATCTAAAAAGTACCACGAACTTTTCTAATTTCGGCAAAAGCAATTTACAAATTCATAATTTTATTTTCATTATTCTTTTCAAATTATTCGTTTTCCTGTTAAAAACGGGATTGGAGGCCTATCACGAATGATTTGACAAATTTCATAACAAACTATCAGTAAAGCACAAATATGTTATGAGGAAGTCGGAATACATTTTCTTCAAAATAATAATATATCCGCATTTCATTCATTATATTTATTCGGACAAGGCCACCTGCGTGAACACGTGTTCTGATATATTCTGAGTGACTAAACTTTTATTAGGAAAAAGACATGCAGTCAAAAACAGTATCTTGATTAAAAGGAGCTGTACTCATTTTTCTCCGGGTAGACTTCGCGTCCAAAAAAATAGGTGTGTTTCTAACTTTCTCTTATTTAAAAATCAAAACCAAAATATAATCTGAATAAGATTTGTAGGTAGGTATTTAAATACCTATCAACTTAATTACAACCATATATTTTAAGGTTTCGTTATAACTCAACACATAGACAATTCAACAAACCTTTGATGAAAGCGATGGAAAAAAACTAACATATAAACCTAATCTATGTAACCTATTTAATCTAGTTTAACTTATTTTGATGAGTTATCCGGTCACCATCACATTTCTAATAAGGGATTTTAATTTTTTTCAAAGAAACGTCACTATCATAAATCTGTAGGACCATTGGGTAGTACGATCCACGAACATGGGTACACGGAAAAAATTCTGTTGATTTATTGAAATCCCATTAAAAACGTGATGGAATCCAATTCCTGATAAAATATGAGTCCATTCAGAATATTTCGGGAAACGTGTTCACACAGGTGTCCTTTTTCCGATAAATATTATGACGAAATGCGACAAGAATAGTATTTTTATGAACATGTGTTCCGCCGTGTTTTACTGATACTTTGTTGTGAAATCTGTCAATTTATTCGTTAAAGGTCACTCAGTCACGTTTTTAACAGGAACACTATAATAATTTTATGAAATTGCAATATTTCAGTAAGTTTTCTCCGGGTGCGTACCATAATATCTAAAAAATGCGAATAAGAAATTTCAAATAAACACAACAGTTTACATTTGAAAAAAATAATCTTTTTTCTATTGGTGCCCTTTTTTACTCATTTAAAGTACGCTCTAGCGTGTTTAAATCGCACTTTATGGAACGCGCGTTTTTTAAAGTTACCATGGCAACATCAACAAATCAACAAAATGTGAAGTCTAAAATGTCAACTTTTAACTATAAATCTGACAGGAATATTTTAAACGTCAAATAAAACATTACAAATGTTTTTTCATTTCCATGACAACAAGATATTGTGATGTCACATCACGAATTCATTAATAGTTCTTATTTCCAAATTTTTAATAATAATATCAATATTTATGTTTTCAAAGTGTACCAATAAAAAAAAATAGCGTAAAGTATTCGTGGATAACTGGTCTTTAAAACACTTGCTTTATTTCGAGCACTCGGCTACGCCGTCGTGCTCGAAAAATCGCGCGTGTTTTAAAGACCTGTTTATCCACTTATACTTTAATATACTATTTTATGAACCGTAAGCAAAGTTAAAACTTCAGCAGTTCTTTTTGAAAATAACAGAGGGCGCCACTTCCGTTTACAAAAATCTTAAAATGTACAGTCAATAATATAATAAAACTTTCAGATGCAGCAGATTTTGTAAAACGGAAAACATGAACAAATTTATAGACAGTTGAAATGCAAAATGCTTTCGTTACGCTCTTTCAATCATAAGCGGAAGATGCTGCTTGTGCGATGACGGAGGACAGTTCATCTCTTCAGTACAGTAAATTAAATGTTTTTATTTGACTTCAGACCTTCAAGAATTACTTGTCCTGAAAGGGAAGCAAGTCGGAACCAGCTGTTGTACGTATCGAAATCCTTCGGAAAGATTGCTAATTCAAAAATATTTTTATAATTTTCATTACCGTGCTTAATAAAATGCACAGCAAAACTTAACATCTTGACTAATACTATGTGTTATTATTTACTACTAAAAACGATATGATAGGTGTATGCTATTTTATTTCATTTTTATCTGCCAGATAAATATTAATCCTGCAAAAATGTGTGGTTTTTGAGGTCTATTTTTTTCAAATTAATATTGCCCACCTAAGCGACGAAATTTGTTATGCTTAAAATTACTTGAATACCGTAATGGCCATTACGGCAAAGCGACCACATCTCAGCAAGCTGCTTCAAACAAATAAAAATAACAAATCTCTTGGAATATTAAAATTTTAAATACCTATGTACCTATCTACTGAGGCCAAACCACTAAGTTTCAGGAGTATATTTTTTATCGTTTGGTTATTGTTTGTTGGCTAAAACTTTGTAAAGTAACTTTTAAAGAAAGCAAATAATGTAATATTATTGTCGTTTCTGCATTCCAATTGCGTACATACTAACCTAAGTAGTACGCACTTGCTGGACTCTCGATGGTGTGTGGTTGATTCCCCTGTAGCGATAAAACATATCTTTCAAAAAACTTTTTTTAGAAGTTGGTATTTTTAATATCGGCGATGCCGTATCTGGGTTTTGTTGGACCTCAAACGATCATTGATGTTCTCAGAAACTTCATAAATAAGAAAATAATCAAAAAATTCTCCAATATTTGCAATGAAAAAAAAGTTGTACTTCTACTGTTGTAATTCTTAGATTTTTTATTACCGGTATCGGTACCTACTTACTTGTTATTAGATACCTACAAGTGTTATTGAAATTCCTTACCAGATAACTTGCTTCGGCTCCGATAAGTGAAAGCAAAAAAAATATATTCCGTGTTGCGCTTCCTCCTTCATTAGCTTTGTAAAAACTTCGCCTATCGCTTATAAATAAGCCTGAAAGTTTATTTTTGTAACTGCATTATTCCAGTAAATTATGAAAATAAGAATAATTAATAACTTCGCCTCCCCTGTAAATTAGGCGTTTGTTGGTTAGTTCCTAGTGAACTTTTTGATTAACAGAAATATTTAATTGTAAAGCCACTATTTCAGTTTATTTTTTAATGGTATATGTCAGTAAGAAAAATAATAACTTCAACGGTTTAACAATTAAAACATGCCGTTTATAAAGAAAATGTTAACATTTTTAATAGGATCAATATTCTTGCGACAGATATGATACATCAAACAATATATTAATTTATATTGCCATTATTTGCAAGCTCCCTCAAAGTACCTTAGTCCAATAGTCAATATTTTTTTTTTTGTTATTGATTTTTTTTTAATTCGTTCTCCATAACAGGAACTCCATTTAATTTTTAATTAAATTTAATAATGCTATCGAAGTTCTGCAAGAATTTTTCTTTTTTACAACATTACTCCACAGGAGGCCCTGAAGGAAACAATTTCCCTCAGGGTTGATGTCATATTTGGGGATAATGTGCGAAGGGTCTTCTTAGGAAAGGGAGGAGAGGAAGTTCTGGTAAAGAAAAAGGCATGAAGGGTGGGTAAGAATCTGAGGGTCAGTGTGTCAAGGTAGGATGGAAGAATGAATCCATTCCTCCAACTGCGGTGCAAGGCGATGTGGAAAGGTCAAAAGGTCTACCTCATCTAATATCTCCCGATCAGCCAGTTGGTGGGATATAATTAACTCACTTTTTTTACATAGTATTATTTGGTAATGTGCGCCTCATTGGGTGCTTTACCCGTGCTGAGGCCCCAATTTTACAATTTTATGTGACAAATTGTGTACGTAAATAAAATTGACTTAAATGTATTGAAATTATGTTAAATTATACGAATTTAGATTAAATATTAAGAAATAAAAGTTTTTAAATTTATTAAATGAAAAAGTAAAGTATATTTATAAAAATAAACTAATTAAGCTAGTTTTAAAAACTAAGCAGTATGAATATAATGATAATTTTTGTTAAAATTTAAATATTGAAGACAATATTAGTGATTTCTAAACGAAAATCTGAAACAGAAAAATCAGAAAAGGAAACGGTTACATCTGGGACTCGAACCCAGGACCCTTGTCTTTCCGGGACAGTGCTCTACCAACTGAGCTAATGGGACCCTATTCCCCTCGGTCACTTTTAACTGTATCATACTTCGAATAAGAACTACTAACATTGTCTTCATTTTTTCACCGCACATTTTTATTGGCAACTATCTTTATATTTAAATATTACAATTTGAGGTTTTACTCAATAAAGTTATTCCGAAAAATAAATAGATAATTTTTGTTGTTGTAATATATCCTTTTTGGTGTTTAATCCATATTTTTATTTTGTTTGTGAAATGTTGTTTGTTACATTCATTTTTTGTGTCGAGTGTAATATTGTTGAATGCTTTTATTGCCTGGTATTTGTGGTGTCTTTGTCCAAAGATTGTGTTTACCGTTGGAAATTGTAACTTATTGTTGTACACTTATCTCACTGGTATGTCAAGGATAGTTTGTGTTTGTCAAAAATGTAGTTTGTTAGTGCTTTTTATGTATAATTGTTGCATATCTAGTACGTCAAACATGATGAATATATGGACTGTGTCAGTCAGTCTATGTTTTATTAAGTATTACCTCTTAGATGGTTTTCTGCGCGATTTCCATATGACCGATAGCTGAGTGTGTTGCTCCTCCCCAAACAATGATTCCATATTCTATTATGGGTTATCAAAGTGCAAGATATATTGTTTTAATTTAAATATTTGTCTTATGTTTAGGAAAAGATGCACTCTTTTGAGTTCATAATAATAATAATAATATCTCAGGATGTGGGGAGGTGAGTGCAATCCCACACATCCCATAGAGAGTACATTTTATACTCAATACTCGCCTCTGCCTGTCAATATCTTCATCATCCGTTTATTCATCAGCTTATTGTTGATGACATGTCCTAGATATTTTGTGGTTTCTATATATATTATAATAAAATACAAACTGCAGTCCAGAAAAATATGAAAATATGCCTAACCTAACTAAATTTTTTTGAGCATATACATATATGTATAAAAGTGAGTCTCTTTTTTTCTCCTATATACTCAAAAACTATTAAAAATTTCAAAGTATGTTCTTATTAGTGTCAGGAATGTTTAGAGAGTTGTTCGAATGGTAGCAGAAGTCGGGGACGCCCGGGGAAGACTCTATGAACTGGAATTATATACAGAGTCGAATAAAATTAAATGTAATGTAGTTTTTTTAATAGTAACATTGTGGTGTACAGTAGTGAATGGATGGATGTCGGGGACACCGAGGAAGATATGGCACGATCAAGTGAAGCAAAAACTTTAAAAACGTAAACTTTTCAATTCTTTAGAATAATTTTTTTTTCACCCAAAGAGATAGTTTTCAGGTATACACTAGAATTCACAACCTCAAAACTGTACTCAAAACCATTCGTAACCCCGAGCAACGCCGGGTACGTGTCAGCTAGTAATATTATAAAGGTCACAAAATGATTTTCAATAAATTGATTTTTAAAATACAGCGGAAAATGAAATTCTGAATCCTCGTCCCCAAAATCAAATTAATATGCGTTGATTATTTCATGACCCCTCATGCCATCAATTAAAATTAGTAACTAAGCTTGTATTCAATTTATTACAACATCTACTTTTAATATTTGGGTGCCAAATGTTAGTTTAATTTAGAACGATATTGTGGTTTTATGGCAAATAAGTACCTATATTATTAAAACACAATTAGGTAAATATTCATATCGCTCACACTAGTGCGATTCCACCAAACTGCCAATATATAAGAATAAATAGTCCTGTTCGATATATTCAACACATCTGCGCACTACATCAAAGCAAAAATAATTAGTGAATTTATCTGATAGTATTTATTATAGATAGTGATATTGAGTCAGGATATGCATTATAAAATTAATGAACTTAGGTACTGATTGTATTTCTGAATAATACTTGTAAAATTTCGACGTGTGTTTAATGTTTGTAAAAGCCCTATGTACGGGCGTTCAATAAATAAATACACATTATGTAGCTAGGAACCTGATAATTATTGGATTGAACGATGCCTATCAGCACGGCCATCGCACTGCTATTCGAATTCGAAACTCAAACGACGTAATGCTTCTTTTAATTTCTTATAATAAGTAGTTTCTAAATAGGGACGCACCACAAACCAAAATAGTATTCTTCTTTATTATATGAGATTATATGATAAGCATAATAATTTATTATTATTGTTCCAAAATAACTATATTATACTGAACGTTTTACTGAATTTTATTTCAAAAGCTCTTATGTCGACGAGCATTGATTCCTTTTTGTGCCGCTGAGCAGCATGCGCAGATTTCTGTTTTACCGACTCACTGGGACCAGCAGCCGATTGCATATGGCCGCCTGGTTTGTGTTTATGTCAATAAATATTTGTGATTAGTATTTCACTCTTTCGGGATTGGTGTAAAATAAGACTGAAAACTGTAATTTAGAGTGTTTTTAATAATTAAGTGTTTCGATCCGCTCCAAAATGTTTAATGTGCTTTCAAAACAATGATTTCTCTTGTTTTTCATACATTTGTACGATAAGTACAGACTCAAATACTTAAACATTTTTGTATTTCATTGCTCTGGAAAGCATGTGTTCTGGTATGCGTATGTTTTCCTATATGCATGGTCTTTTTATCGATTTAACAGTATATAAATGTATCTCTATTTCCACTGTTTTGTCATAGTTTATTTGTAAACATAGTAGTAAAACATCATTTCGTAAAACGAGCTTATATTGATGTTTTTTCTCGTCACGCTATTGAATTATTACATTGCTTCGAAATAATACATCACTTGTTATTGTATAGTAATTGAAGCAAAATCTGTAACTAATTTATTTGATTTAACCACCAATAATTTCTGTATTGCATTAAAAATAACCTAATCTCGCAGTACCTGTATATCAATTTAATTTCTTGAACAACAGAGTTATAATTTCAAATATTTATTACTGAAATGAATTTACTAGAATAGTGTATAAATTAATTATTTGTTTTGTTTAAAATAATAACAGTATCTAACCTGTCAGATACGCATTGAAAGAGTTCTGAAGAACTAAATATTCGGTATGACTACATTTGTATCTCATAAATTTAACATACTAAGTTCCAACCCAAGAAGTATTGTATTGTTATTAAATTCTTAAAGGACGGTGACTAAAAGCACAAACATATTTACCATGATTGTTTATTGAAACCTACAACTCTTTTTGCCATGCTATTGTGCAATGTGATGATCAGTTTTCGATTCCTATGCTGCTGAAGGTTTAAAAAAGGCAACAATTTAAGCCAACAATCTATGAATGTATTCTAGAAGTTCCTTTGACTTTATCGAACCGGATTTTTTCAGCTTCATCGCGCCCACCAAGCAGCATTTTTTTAACACAATGCTTTATTTATAATGACTATTATGAGTTTGATGATCACATGTGAATAAGTATTTCATAACCCTGATCAGTTATGATTATGGCCGCTTAGAGAAAGTTAATGTAAAGCTAACTAATCTTGCTATAGTATCTTTCTTTCTGCTAATCATTGTTTCTGTGCATTTTTCAACTGTTATTTTCATTGCCTAGCCTGTCGTCCCACTGGCTCGGTAAGGGTTAGGAATCGACAAATCCGGTGACCCTGCGCAATAAAGCCCCACTATGGCTGTACTGCAAACCATAGTGAACTTTACTTTTCTGCGCAGGGTTTTTGTCGATTTCCTACCGTTACTGAGCCAGTGGGAAGTAAGTCCGTCGGTCAGTGTAAGTCTGTTGTCCCACTGGCTCGGTAAGGGTAAGGAATCGACAAAATCCAGTGACCCTGCGTAGAAAAGCCCCACAATGGCTGAACTTTACTTTTCTGCGCAGGGTTTTTGTCGATTCCCTACCGTTACCGAGCCAGTGGCCTTTGAGTACAAATGAAAACAGATAGTGTGAGGGTTTCTATGGAAACTTTCACTAGTTATACATGACTGCAACTGATATTGTTTATGAAATTTAGATGTTGTGTGTATGAATACTTTTATCCGATAACTTAAATCGCTTTATCTCATTATTATTTCACCTCCTATACATTTACCTTTATCAGCTGTGTAGATTAAATGTTTAAATAGATATTACAGGCTACTATCATTTCCTCTGTTCTAGAGAATGTCTATATGTTTCGTATGAGGAATCTGTATAAGTAATCCTGCTAGCACATTGTTGCCAAAATAAACAATTTGGTGAATATTGCACTGAGGTATTAAAAATCGTGTGCAATCTTATATGTATGAAGCAGCTCAATACTTAAAAAATAGAATCAACAAATATCAATATCATTACTAATCAGAGCTGATCCTCTTTTGGTAGCCTTTGAAATACAAGCATTTCAAATTAATATACAGAAGTCTTACGGTTGAGTGGTCCAATGCATTAGGTTGTCACTCAGGTGTCTCAAGTTCATTCTTCTGATATGTAAGTCCTCTATATTATCTTCCACCTTTTTAAATATGTTAATGAGCTCTACAGACCATTCAATTTGGTTGAGCGGTTGTATCAATCTGTTTAATTTGTACGTAAAGTTGAACCGTGTGGAGATGCATTGTATACGATAAGGGGGCGTGTCTATCAAGTTGAACGGTTGTACATAGAGCATGCAACCACCATCCAACTGCCAACCAAGTTGAATTGTTTGTAGCGTGATTGAGGAGTTGTAACCAATATTACTCAGTCTGCCTACGGAGCCATAATGTGTAGTTGTTTGTGAGCGTACATTTAACAAATAAAAATAAATTAAATTAAAGGCATGTCTAATGATCGTGAAGTTTTGATAGATTTTATATAATGGCCTACAGAGCTCCGGGCCAGAAAGGCCCCTTTCTCTTTCATAATGAGTTTATATAATGGTTCTTGGATGAGATTTTTTAGGTTTTTGTTAAAAATTATTTGCAGGAACATGGCTGCAATACGGGGAGATTAGTTTTTACATTTCAGTTCAGGAGTTGTTTGGGTTTTTTATAAGTGATATGTTCGTTTATGTCGTACGTGGTGAGGCAATTGATAGACAAGTTTACATCTCGGCAATTCCCGCTTACATAATGTTTCCATGAGACTTAAAATGCAGTCTTTTCTTAAAGTCCTTAAAGTTGGGAAATCCTTATCCGTTTGGGGGCCTCTCAGGGTTACGAGAATTGCTTTTTTTTTGGAATATTTGAAGTATTTTAACTTGAGTCGCTGAACTATGGGCCCAGATGGTGCTTGCGTAGGTCAGTACACATTATCGTTGATATAAATATAAATTTTAAGAGTTTATTTTTTGGCAATAATTTATTTTTTTTTGCTTAGTAAGGGGTAAGAGGGCTGCTAGGTTTCTGTTGGCTAGGTTTAAGGTTAAGGATGTTGAGGGTTATTCCAAGGTATTTAATGCTTTTTTGCCTAGGGATTTTTTCACCAAATAATTTGATGTTGGGTGGGTTTTAATCCATTATATGCAGATTTAACTTGCTTGTGGGATACTACAAGCAAGATGTACTCTTATGTCTTATTCCCAACTTAAAGGACTTTAATAATAATAATAATAATAATAATAATAATAATAATAATAATGTTTATTTCAGCTGGACAGAGCGATGTGTGACTGAAAAGACTGCATTTTAAGTCTCATGGAAACATTACGTAAGCGGGAATTGCCGAGATGTAAACTTGTCTATCAATTGCCTCACCACGTACGACATAAACGAGCATATCACTTATAAAAAACCCAAACAACTCCTGAACTGAAATGTAAAAACTAATCTCCCCGTATTGCAGCCATGTTCCTGCAAATAATTTTTAACAAAAACCTAAAAAATCTCATCCAAGAAACATTAGATAAACTCATTATGAAAGAGAAAGGGGCCTTTCTTGCCCGGAGCTCTGTAGGCCATTATATAAAATCTATCAAAACTTCACGATCATTAGACATGCCTTTAATTTAATTTATTTTTATATGTTATCTGTATGCAACCCTCAACAATTGACACACAACGGTCGAACCAACCAAATTGAGTGGTCTGTAGGGGGTTTATTAGCAATCAAATTATGCATAGTACCCAAATATGGGTGTGCTTATTCATCCTTGCATGTGGTCAACTTGCAATTATATTTCTATACAACTTGATATTGTATTGCCATTTTAGAGTCCGCTTCAGTTGCTGTCGTTTTATAACCTTCTCTACTCTTGGTTCCACAACATAACTATCCAACCCAGGTATCTCAGTCTTCTTCCTATCAAGGCTATCCTATCATTGGTATCATATATTAATCTGCTTTTCTTTATTCTCATTATTATTAGTGCTATAAACTCCCAATACAAGTATTATTTTCAAAAGAAGTATTAGTTTCCTGAATTGGCTAGTTCCCTCCATGAGTAATTATTCACTTATTTTATTCAGATAAACAAACATTACTTCTTATCATCAAAGTTCTTGCTGCACTTCGTCTTTTTCGAATTAAAATATTGTAGCTCGAAATATTTATTAAAACACTAGCTGGACGCCGCCATGCGCTGGCGTCTGTTTGTACAGATATATAAACAATGGTGCGTGTTGCTTTTATGTCCAACAGATGGTACACATTTGTCCAACATATTGCACAGTTTTTGAAAAAATTTACTTGTAACATCTCTATAATATAGTTATAAAAAAACACATGCGTATCGAACGCAACATTACATCAAAATTTCAAAGCAATCATTGAAAAACTTTTGGAGATTTAAGATTTTAAACAAAGAACATTTACATTTTTATTTATACAGATGAACGGTAAAAAGTCGTAAAACGGAGATTCCACATACTTGGACAGTGAAAAAATTTTGAGTAACTAACTAACCATCACGCCGTTTCCGCAGGGGTAGGCAGAGAGGACTGACCGCCAAACTACTCGGTCTTGGCACACACTTCTTGCCTCATTCACTTTCATACATCGTCTCATACATACTCTTCTATTATTCTGACTTTTGACATGGCCCGACTCGAGTATCTGATTCACTTGATCGTGCCATGTCTTCCTCCGGCGTCCACGACTTCTGCTACCATTCGCATTCGCATCCTTTTTTCGCTCATTCGCTCTACATGCCCGAACCATCTAAGCGTCCCTTTCTTAATCTTACTTATTACGCTTACATCAGGTGTATATTCTATACTAAATAAATAAATAAAATTCAGTGAAAATTTTAAGGATATCACATTGCTGGTAGACAACATAAATCGTAAGATTAATGTATAAAGACCACAATACATTCTCTTATAATTAATATTAAATTATTTAGTTCGTTTTAATATTATGTTATCTCTGTGAGCCGTTATAATTATTGTTATTCGTCAGAGATGCTTCATTATTACTCCTATGTTGATCTTTGCCATATTACAAATCGAAAGTTCAGTGTACCGCTGTAACCTATTTAACTTCACTGTCTATAATAAATGCTCTTTGTTTCTATTCAATAATTAATTTGCCCGCCCTTAAAAATGTAATTAATGTTCAATATTTACTATTTTTTAATAAATATCTACAAAATGGCGACTTATTAGTGTAGTACTCTTTGGCATGTTTATATAGAACTTACCTTTGTTTTTTTACAGATGGTTGATCTTTTCCATCCGGGTCTACGTAACATAATTTTTTTAAACATAGAAGTTGTCCGCTATTTATTTAATATTTAAATCCATACTTTTTCTTCATGAGACATACTAAACCATGTGTTGTCAAAAGAGTTGCTTAATATACAAAATAATATTATGGTGGCCTAGCGCACACACATGCTTAGGGCAATTTGAAAATTCAATTTTTTAGAATACTCGTGGTTTATTTATTTATTTGTTAATGTGAATACTGCACAAAAGTTCCAACTGCTCCCGGTCATCTGAGCCATTGAGACTATGGGATCCCCAATTGGTGTATGTCGTGAGGTTTAAGGAAGTGGAGAGGGAAGGTGGGAATGTGCCTGGCTATTCAGTCACCAATCACAGCCATACTCATTTCAAGCAATGTTTCAATTCTGATTGGTGTTCCTACGCTAAGGCGATACTGAGAGTATCTTCCACTCTAAGTGTGTAGCAAATATATGTATTATTTTAAATGTGTAAATAAATTGTGAAATATCACACCATTTTTTTTTTTTTTTTAAGTTTCTTTATTCTATGAAATTATTAGTTACATGCATTGAGGAATTTTTCGACCACCATGCTAGGCACATGCCCGTGTTATGGTGGTCGATAAAATAAAATAAAAATAAAATTTACTGCACATGCTCGTATTTGAACCCGCAACCTCCAGATTGCTGTTCAAGAGCCTTACCCCACGACCATGGAGGCCATCGTTATTATAAAATTAAAAATAATAAAATATTAAGTTGAATAGGAAGATACTCACGGCTTATTGGTAGTTTGGAATGAGACACACTCGTATGTGAACGGTCTCGATATACTTTCGTCGAGCACGCTTTCAGCACATACGTAAAGTATGTCAAAGTAGTTAAATATGTTTGTAGTAAAAAGGTCAAAAGATTGCATGAAATGAATTGTGATTCTGGTAAAATATTCCCTTTTTTATGAATGTTCAAATATTACTCAACGCTAGGCTATTATGTTATTATTATTATGAATAAAATTCATAGATCGAGATAGATACTTACTCAGATTTCTGTCTTCCTCCTTGTATGTTCATTCAGCGTTCGAACTCGAAGCGATTACAAGAAATCAATAATAATTTTGCACAGTTCAGTTATTCTAAAACAATGTCTTGGGGTGACCTATGACAGAGGTGTTGGATATATAATAAATGGTTTCCGGGGTGACAATTCTCACAATTATTGTAAATATTATGATTTTCAATATTGTTGTATAGTCAAGAAATTACCATTTTCCCCACAAAAAGGTTCTCTCTGCAAATACCCCAATACTTGAAAAATCTTAGAAATTCCCTTCAATTTGGGGAATTCCCGCGAATTGGCAACCTTGATGTGGATATTGTTGACCATAAATATATAAGTCACATAGACTGGTTGTTATGAATCAGCAGTTCATTCGTACAAACCGTGTGTTTTAATGGGATTCATTATTATTTCATTCGTTTTTAACCAGTGGACTGCTGATGGGTCTCCTGAGAATATGCGTGCATTCTAAAATTATCCTTGTAATAATAATTTGCGATGTGATTTTGACCATAATGCCTTGAAAAGTGTATGAAAAACAAAATCAACGGGCTAATAAAACTTAAGATTCCACTTTTAATTTTATTAATGGCGCCTCTCTGAAGCCTTAAAAATTGTTTTTCCGTTATATGCTCCTGCAATCAAAAAGTTAAAAGACGATTTATAAATTCTACATATAAATAATATTTAATAAAACTTGTATATTCAGAATCAGAATTTATTGATCTGAAGGAATATGTATATATTTTTAAGCCATAATTTTTTTCACTTTATTTGGAGAGATTTAATATCAGTTTTGTACAGATGGCAGCTCTGGGGGCTTACTTTGTATCTTTCGAAGCTTTCCTGCCGCCGGTTTAGCCACGTCACAAACCCTTATTAACCCTTCCCTTACGGTGTTCAAAAATTCCTCGTCCTCCGGTGCTATACACTCGGTAAATATTTATATATTGTATTTACTTGATGTAATACACAAATGTATTGCGGAGGATTAACTAAAATTTGAACTCTGTGTTTAGTATATTTACAGAGATATTTTATTAATTAGAGACAATGTTCACTCAGTTGACAGTACCGGCAAGGAAAGGTTAACCTACGAACTTACTGATTTGTTAACCCGAAAGATACAGAATACACCCCGAGTCCCTGTTTCCAGATCATTCAGTCATGTCATCAAGAGTGACAACTGGACAATATTGTACTTTATTTTTCATTTTTATATTAATTTATTGAGTGTAGCGAAGACCTGTTTTACTCTACCATTTGGCATTTCATTTGTCTGTAAATTTGTTTGTTACGTTCCGGTACCGATACTACCTTTTTAACCTGCGAGTGGCTCCCCTACTATGAGTTGTCAATTTGTCACATCGAAACAATCAATGTTATGGTACCTACCGGCAGGAAGAAAGTTTGAAAGAATAATAATTTAGTGTCATTGAGATAGTGATGTTTTTTCGGACAAATTGAATAATTCCTTGAAATAAAAAAAGTTACATAAATAGTTTATGGTTTATCATTTGGTGGGTTATTTATTTTTAAGTACCTACTTGTGAATTTTACAAGGTCTACTGTTACAGAACTAGCAGTTTTAAGTTATTGTAGATTTTGGGCATTATCAATAAAATTCAGTTATCAGCTTAACACAAACCGTGTGACCGAAAATTCATTCTTATCATATAACTGCCACAAAATCGACTTGAATTGACAAATGCAAACATTACTTGATTTTTGCTACTGATAATTTACAATGTACATAGGGAGGTTCAATGGTAATCTTTGCGATTTAGTGACAGATAAAAGATTAAATAAACAAAACCAGTACACTCATCTATCTATTCCACATATAAATAAAAATGTAAATGTTTGTTTGTTCAAAATCTTAAATCTCCGAAAGTTCTTCACCGATTGCTTTGAAATTTTGACACAACGTTACATTCGAATACACTTGTGTTTTTATATACCTATAGTGTATAGAAGTGACCTGTGACAAGTAAAACCATGCTTTTATGTCACTTGTGACAGGTAAAAACATTATTTTTTTGAAAAACAGCACCATCTGTTGGACGAACATGCTTTTTTAAAAAATCAGCACATTCTGTTGGATGTAAAAGCAACACACGCTACTGCTTCTCTATCTACACAGACAGACTGAGCCACAGCAAAGCGTGGCGGGGTACAGTTAGTAATATTATAAAAACTAATATTTGAAAATTTAAAAACTGATATTTGGGTACAGCTAGTAATATTGTAAAAACTAATATTTGAGATATCAACAACTCAAATATTTTTATGGCTATCACTATGAAAATATAAATCTGTTTCTTTGTGGTTAAACCTGTGTTATAACCATCCTCAAAAAGCCTGAATTTTTATCAATATGGGTTATTTAAAAAATGTTAGTTTATAAATAAATCGAAAGTTAGTTTACATTTTAATATTGAAGCGAAATGTGGTTGGCATTCAAACTATGAGTAGTAGAAACATGGTTACAGTGTTTTTTCCTTTGATTTATAATGTCATATACACATCATAAATTAAGTTTTGACTTTCAGCAATAATATTGTTATTTTAACTCTCTGGAATTACATCAGGGGGCCTACTCTGTATCTTTCGGGTTAACAAACCAGTAAGTTCTTGGTGTTACTTCCAGACATTGTCGAGTGGAAACCAAGGTTGTAATCGTCTACACGCGCAAAACGGGCGCGTGCTAGGCTATGGTGATGTTGCGGAACCGGGGGCCGTCAGCGTCCGAGACCGGTTTTGGAGTTGTAAACCGCACGTGTGGTCGAGCCCAGAGCTAGAATTGAAGTGTCATGGCGGGTGGCCACTAAAACCGTTGGAGTTTTGGCGTTGGTGCGCAGAAAGATGCGCGCCGTTCTGCACCGCCTAGTTCTGCGTTGAATTTAGTTTCGCGGGGTTTTTAAAATGTGTTTGAGAGATCTGTTTCGTGACAATATTTACAGAGTGTATAGCACCGAAGGACGAGGAATTTTTGAACACCGTACAGGAAGGGTTAATACGCGTTTGTGACGTGGCTAAACCGGCGGCAGGAAAGTTTCGAAAGAGACAGAGTAGGCCCCCAGGCCATCAATTTACCACAAATAAAGACTGATAACCTTTAAATTTGCATATGCATTAGTGTATTTTGTGATAGCTGTGACCACAATAGATACAGATTATTATTTTTTTTATATGCATGGCACAAAGGATAACAAATTGTTATATGCAATAATTACTTGTGACGTAGCTTAGTGGTTCAGAGCATTGGTTCATTGTCTCACTGGCTTCAGACGGATGGGAACAGTTGGGACTCTTGAGAAAAAGAGATTTATATTTGGGGTATTATGTGTTGCGCTACCTCCTTCTTTAGTCAACGTTTCGGACAGCATTACAGTGCAGATCATCAGGGCAACACATCTGTAATGTTGTCCGAAACGTTTTTCTAAAGTAGGAGAAATACCCCAAAAATAAATTTTGACGGTGAAAATCTCAAATTACACATAATTTAATTGAAAGGTTTTAAGATTTCTTTAAGTCAGTCATTGAAGTAAGTGCACCTTCTATTGCGTTTGTGGAGTTTAGCTCTAAAATTAATATAACTAACGTTGTGCAAGAAAATTTAAAATGTACCAATTTTCCATCACTGCTTCGTATTTACCTAATCTTTTAGTGTTCTGTTTACTTTTTGTCTATTTTATCACACTGTTTAGTTATTATTTGTATCTGTATATATTTGTCCGTGCCTGTAATTAGTTAGATAATATTAAACATACTGTCTTGATGCAGTTGATAAATCTAATTTGTGTCTAAAATATTCGTAAGTGATGACAACAAAGTAGCTGTGTTTAATTTATAGTGCCATGCTCTATGAAAATACATATATTTTTAGATACCATTGTAAATCTTATATTTTTCTTTCTTTTTGCAGACTGAATCCTTATCGGGCGTTCCTGTACCTCACCATCGAGGGCAGCCGGTTGGCATCTTTAAACGTAAGTTCATTCTGCAATAATTCTACCACATATAATGTCATACAATTTAAAAACAATTCTTTAGGGCGAAAGTTTATTGTTATCACAGCGCAATTTAATTTTCCCAACATTGTTTAACGCCATCTGTTGGAATAGTGATTAAATACTTTGTTTTATGAGGTGTGAGTCTCCGCTATCACAATTCGGTTTGCGTTTCTGCTTTGAACAAGTTTACACTACTCTAACATAGATGGCGGTACTGTATGCCGAAATATTTCAACAAAATATCCACAGATGGGGCTAATTATAAGCATCTACGGCTCTACTGAGAACAACCCTTGTCTACGACGGTTTTTTAAAAACACTGAAATATTTCGAAAGATGGCGCTAGTCTCATGAAATTTCTCTTAGATTTTGCCATGCGAACATAATTTATATATTTTTATTTTAAAAGTATTCGTGTATTCCCAAGAGTTAAGAAACAAAAAAATCATTGTGGGATTACAATGTGCAGTACAGTACAATACATTGTTTTAAAAGTAAACCTTCATAAATAACATACATACTTTTTCTGTTAATTTATTATTTTTCTTCAAATTTCGGCATTTTTTATTATTTCAATGGATATATAGTTCTGAATAATAATGTAATGAATATTCGAAAACAAATTCATGGTACGCTTAAATTCTTATTGACGCTTTCGCATTAATTTGTGGATTTCCGAAAATCTACAGTATTTTTCGATTCTTCAGGAGTAGTTAACCGTATTGTGCGGCTGGCTACACTAGCAGCCCAGTAAAATTAGCACTATCTTGAGTTTCACTTCAGTGTCCAACGTGTTAAGGCGATGCACTAAGTCGTGTAATATTTTAAATTGAGCCGCTATCAAAAACAACCCTTACGTAGATGGCGATAAGGGTTAAATTCCCGTTTAACACCATCCTCCTGTTTTGATTTATGCAAGAAAAAAACATGGCCAAAAAGTGCCTTTTATTTTATTTTGTGGATGTTCAGGCATAAATATAAAAAAAAATTTCGATCGTTTTATAAATAACTTTATTTGCCACATTATACAATAAAATCATAACCGAAAATGGGTTCGTAAGTAAGAGATTTTGAACTTTAAAGCAGTTTTCATAGGCCTTTCCATTATTTTTTTCTGGGCTTATAAAAAGAGATATCTAAAAAAATACTCGATTATTTCAAAGGCCAAGATGTATTCTACTCGCAGTATTTAATTAAAGCATCTGAAACATTTCTAAGCGACCAAAATTTTCAAACCAAAAACACATGATTTTGCATTACTACGTATGGCATCGCCTTAAGCTAGGTTTTAGTAGTTTTTAACGCATTTCGTTACTGTCCATGAAAATTCCAAATTAAAAAAAATGATTTTGTGTAGTGGTTTCTATTATTTCAAATTGAATTTTCAATATTAAATTTGGCTCTGAGATAATAGACGCGTTCGTAGACGGCGAAAATTTCATTATATTATGAAAAAAACGTTTTGCAAATTATGCTTTTAAATATTAAGATCAAATGGCTTTTTGCGCATGTACTTATGTAATAAGAATAAATAGTTTTATCCATGTAAATAGCTCAATTCTTTCAAAAAGGCATATAAATACAATACTATATTGGGGATTCAATCCCATATTATATTTGTATACCTCTCTTGAAAGAATTGAGTTTTTATACGGACAATTTATTTATATTCATAGTAGCTGTACCCCGTCACGTTTATGTGGCTCATTCTGACTGTGCAGATAGAGAGACAATATCGCATGTTGCTTTTACGTTCAATAGATGGCGCTGTTTTTCAAGTAAAGCATTTTTTTACTAGTCACAGGCGACATCTATATAAAATATCTACACAAAAACACGCTTATTTGAATGCAGTGTTATATCAAAATTTCAACGCAATTGGTGAAGAACTTTTGGAGATTTTAGGTTTTGAACAAACCAACATTTTAATTTATGTAGATTCTGTATGTATGAGCTTCTTTAAAAAATATAACGGTCAACATATCATAGGCCTGAAGGTTTAAGGTTAAACGCGACGTTCTTTATAATCTACGTGTTCATATATGGCGTTGATTTGATGGAAACTTCTGACAGTTAATAATTCTAAAAAGCAACTCATTTTGTTAATAAATAATATTTATACTAATTAAACTTTTACTTACAAAATAGTTTTTACATTACAGTTATTTTACATCTCACATGATGTGCACTACGCTTTCATTATAAGCATAATTATTTGACCGGGCTGGAACCGGCCGATTTTAACGAGGTAGCACACTGCACCCGGCTGCTGAGTGGTATTCGCCATAGATAAAATATATATCATGTCTCCGCGGCCACAATACAAGTCGGTTGTGCGCACGAGCCCACGTACAATAAATAAGGAATATTGAATGTTATTTACTATTTTTATTTCTATTTACAGAACAAGGAATTAAAGTCAATTTTTTTAATCACTATTGACCTTCTAAATTTAATACCGGTATATGTTTTTATTTTATAGAAATAATCACTGTAGCGTCGGGCCTTATTGGTCGAAACTTCGTCGGCAACCAAGAGGGCGATTCTCGTTCTTTTAGCCTTAAGCTAAATGATAGCATTCGTCAACGACTGCTATCGTTTGCGAAAGATAGCTGTCCGTCGCTTGTAACATCTTTTCTTAACTATTAAGCGATTCTCGTTCTTCTGATAGCCTTACAAGATCGATTTTTGAGAGACCTAGTAAAAAATTCTAAAGAAGCGTGGTTAAGAGCATCTACGATATTGTTAAGAGATTATTGAAAACACAAATTGGTGAAATATAATTAAGTGACGCAAGGTTTCTAACTAAAACTTAAAAAAACAAATACTTTGTATTATAATGCATTTTAATAACTGCTTATTTTATTTATGAATGACATAAATAAGCCATTTATCGAAGATTTACGTTTTGTGAATAGGTACTTACCTCGCTGGATAGTAATGACTTTTTTACAGATTCACCACTTCTAAAGTGACGTTTGCTGTCAAACTAACGCTGCCGAATGGCGCTAACTGTCACCCAAGTTGATTTAAGAATGAAAGGGATTCTTATTTCGTTGTGGTTAACTTCAAAACCCACAATTTCGAGCGCCAGCCAGAAACTTATTATTATTTATGTAGAAATCCTCAATGGTATGTGTAGTTTATTGTAAATTAAATCACTTATCTGGCTTTCGACATGTTACGTACTTTACAAACATCGCAATTACCTGATTCAATTCATTTAATAGCATTATTGTGCCACAAACAAGTCACTAATCATGTTTACAGTCAATACTTACGATAATATTAAGTTTTCTCTTATTGAAACTACGCAAATATTGCTAATTGTCAAAACGTCACAATTAAATGAAGCAAATTCTCCGCGAACGCTAGCGTTCGGCCGCCGAATGACAGGTCTAGGGGTACCCTTCGCGTAAGGCTAAAAATTTTGGCGCGCAATCGAAAATCTAAGGATTCCATCTGTCAACGAGAGAACCGGAATCGCTTCATACGAATAAACCGAGAAAAATCGTTAATTTGAATGTAAGGACGATTTTAGTGTCGTTAAGTAGAACGAGAATCGCCCTCCAAATGCCCTATAATATTAATAATACCTCCAACTTCTGACATTTCCCATACATTTTGATGGCAACGTGCTAACTAGTGCCTCCTAGCGGCATGAGTGGTGTGCTTTGGTTTTCTTTCATACATTTTACTCGATTTTATGTGAAATATTTTACGATAATAAATTATAGAAATCGATTAAAAATAGGTAACCTACATAAGTCCTTAAATCGGTCAATATTGATCAAAATACAAATCAGGAAGCGCAAAATACCACCACCAAGTAGTACTAAATAAATTCATTTTTCCGTCATTGGAAAGAATGTCAGCGTCAATATGCTACACTAGCGCCTCTAGCGGGGCCAGAGTTGTTGATATTATCATTTTTTTTACTGGAGTTGGACGTTTTATTAATATAATAGGGTATTTGCGACAACTAAATAATACTGGTCTTACTAGTACTTCGCGCCCCATCGACAGATACAAATGATATACCCCGCAGCGTATTGAAGTAACCTACGGCTGAGTCTGCTTAAGCGGGCCAGACATGGGATCTTTTCGAGTGGTATATTTTAACTAATTCTGATAAACGTATTACTAAAATCTCAGATGTTTCTAGAGGAATCCTTCGGGAAGTTACTAATTCATCTTCTAGATAAATAAAATTTGGTGCTTACCGCTAATTTTATAGTAGAAAAACGTTTTATAAAATTTTCAAACGGTTTTACATAAAATATTTTAATGGTTAGGTACTTTTTATAATAAATCTTAATTATAGATAACTTACATCCGTATGTATCCCTCTAAATATATATATATATATTTCGATATACGAGTATACAGGGTGTATCGGCACGTACCCGACAAACTTTAACCAGCTATTCCTTAGCACATTTGGAGTAAAAAATGTTATGGGCACTTTGCTGTCCGGTAACATTGTTTTTCAATTAAAAACGAAAAAAATATAAAAAATCCACACTCCATCACTGTCATTGGAATTGTTTCTCGTGTTCAACAGCTGTTATTAGCAAGTGTGTCAAAAAGTGTCCTCGCTCTTTCGTACACACCAAATAATAATAGTTAAAAATAAGACGAATGGTGCCGTGCCATTTCGTTGTGATTGTAAAAGCGCGCCAACGTAGGTAGGTACGTACGTACTTTATTCAACGAAACTCGAACAAAATATTGCCAGACGGGTTTTCAAACTTTGACAAAGGATAAAACATTGGTGACATGTGGTGAAAATATGAATAGTACCTATATTTTTTATTAAAAAAAATGTTACCGGACAGCAAAGTGCCCATAACATTTTTTACTCCAAATGTGCTAAGGAATAGCTGGTTAAAGTTTGTCGGGTACGTGCCGATACACCCTGTATATATAATATATATGTATATATATTTCGTCGGAATTAATTAAGATGTAAGCCTCGAGCAAACCGAACGCCGCCGTCTACGAACGCGTTAGATTATAACATATTTTCTGTTTACCTTTAAATAGTTTTAGATTGATTTACTCGGCTGTAACATAATTTTAAAAAAATCTGAATTTAATTCAAAATAGAGTGTTTATGCCGCTGAGAGCCCCGACTTCTTCTCATCCCCGTCCATCTGCGGTAAGGAGATCCCTGTGACCGCTTATCTTCCAAAATAGCTACCGTCACGCCATCTCTCGCTTAAACCTGACTTTGGAACAACGAACCTTACCCAATTTCAAAACACTTTGTATCACCGACCTCGTCGAAAAGGTCCACCTATTTCCGCTACCCCCATAAAACTCCGAACATTTAATATGACCCTCTTGTTGTAGTGCCACCAAACTTGATCTAAATTTAGAATGGAATCATTTGGAGTGTACATTATGAGAGAAATCGAGAAAGACACGAACAACACCTACTGACATGGTTTCTCTTGTAAACACGTCTCTGTTATTTTGTCATGTTGAGTTTATTATAGTTTTGTTTTTAGTCAACATTTCAGCTTCACGAGGAGGAAACCTTGTTTCTCGAGTTTGTGTAAAATTATATTTATACCGTTCTTAAAATAAAATGTACCATTCTGATCAGAGATCAGTCAGCCTCGTTTCTTCACCTCAGGCCATAGTAAGCCAGCCTTTCGTCAAATGGAAAGAAAAACATTTCAATATAATTATAATTGAATTTCTAGTTACTTTATATTTAAAAACCAACCCACAGACGAAAAATTAAATTGGAGAAGAAGAAGACTTTTTATATGATACCACAGTAGTTAAGTAGGTATCGCTGCCAGGAGCATAAGGGATTGTAATTCTACAATTATTATAAGACAGGCGGAAATGAGATGAGGCAGAAGAAGGTTTGGAAGTAAAGGATATTTTTCTTTATCATGGCGCTTTTCCACATGTTTTCTTATAGAATTTATTCCATTCCGTCTTCAGTCGTCTTATACAGCTCTATTCTAACTATCATTTTCATTTATCTATCTATGTACATAAAAATGTTTGTTTGTTAGTCCCCTATAAACTCTAACACTACTGAACCGATTTCGCAAAAAAATTCAAAGTTTATTCTTGCCAATTCGGTATACAGTAGTGAATGGTGGAAGTCGGGCATGCCCGAGAAGGACGTGACACGATAAAGTAAAACAAAAACTTATAAAAAGTAAACTTTTCAATTCTTTGGAATAATATTATCTCCACCTTAAAAATAGACTCTCAGATACTACGACAACCCTTTACTCCAAACCATTCATAACCCCGAGCAAAGCCGGGTACACGTCAGCTAGTAATCACTAATAATTAAGAGACATCAGCGAAGTAATATTATTGGTTCAATTATGATGCATATTTTACGTTACCTTGTGAAATATGGTAAACTGTTCGTTTTCACAATAAAATTAATTTAAATAGCTAACGCTATTTAAAACAACATTTATATTCTGGATCGTGTATTGATTAATAGATCTCGTGACGAGTCAAGGTTGATTGTCATTGTCTGTGACTGTGGATTCGTTTTCATCGTTCTGTTTAATGAATTTAATTTATTTACACCGTGGGGTTGTCAGGGGTGGGTAGGGTATATAGTATATAGACGGTGCCCTAGCTTTCCGCTTGAGTTATTTATTAAAGTGCAGCACTCAATTCCATTAGAATCACTTATCGGCCGATTTACTTATCGATCAAGTAAAACAAAACGTCAAACATTGCTTCCCCCCGGTAAACCATTACAAAGCTTCTGCGGGGAATTGGTAGAATAAACAAAAGAAAAGAAAACACCGCTCGTGTCATCTGTTCCCGGGGTAAACTTTTACTTTTTGATTCCGCCTTTGTGAACGTAGGCTCAAACTTTTGATACTGTTTTATTCCGTCTTTTTATTCATTCGGCGTGGGAGGAGCGATCAAAAAAAATGTGCTCATGTTGGAGGAGCTATTACGCGGGCTCGTGTCGGGAATGCTTGAAATTATCTTTCATAAACAATAAGCTGATTCGATGCTTGCTTTTTCGCCGGGAAATCGCCACGTTGTACTGCTTACTACTAACTTAGTCCGATATTACATAGTTTTTTTACTGTCCAACTAGGAGGAATTCACGTTTTATGGCAATTAATGGATTAGTAAGCAGACATATTTTGTACAAAAAAAAGAAGGAAAAACAGAGTAGAAGGGAATAAATAAAAAAAAAAATATTACAGCATGAATTTAACTGATGTTTGTTTAGCATACTTATTAACATATTAATAATTAAATTATAGGTTTATATACTTAAAAATAAATTATTAAAATTTACATAGGTAACTGGTGTTTACATTACATATTATAGTCCTACATATATATTTTGTAATAAAAATAACAAAAAGAGAAGAGAAAAAATAAAATAATGGATTAAAACATAACTAGCTAGCTAACATTAACTACTTTTTTAGCATACTTATTAAAATAATAGGTAGGTGCATATACTTAATTAAAATTAATTAATTCTAAATACAAATTTTGTAAAAGGAAAAAAAAACGAAGTGGTGTACATTATGAAAATCAAAAAATATGCTTTAGATAAATTTAAGATTTTCCTATTGTTTCGCTTGAGTAAAATACAAATTAAAAAATAAATTACTCAAAAAAATAAATAAATGTAAACTACTAAAAAATATTTTTTTTCATTAGAAATGCATGAACGAATAAAGGACAAAAGAATAAACAACTTTAAATATATAAATACAGTATTATAGCTAAGATTATCTCTGACAGTTTCATTTGATTAACTTTTTTGCTTTCTTATAAAATTATTTACAAAATAAATAAAAAAACCAGTTTTGTGCTTGAAATCGAACGTTTCTAGACTACGTTTGTCAAGCGATTTTAATGCCCATTACCTACAATATAAGGTATACAAAGAATATACACATTTTTGGCTTGTAGCTTCCTCTTAACAATAAATTTTCATAAATTATGAATATATTTGCAAATTAAGTAAATATTGTTAAACATTATATAAAAAAATATTATGAACATTTTGTTTGTTTCAAGATAAAACTTTAGATTTGAAAAATTTATTAAAAGCTTTTCGGGTTCATTAAAAACGTAAATACGCCTATGGGGAACATAGAAAATGTAATTCTTTAATAGCCTGCATTTTATAATTTTAAAAACAAACAAATAAAGTAGCCCATATCCGTTCTATACTTTTGCATTTAAATAATTTATTTTCACTTTTGGTGGGTATTTTGGCCTCAAATCCAAATTTAAGTTTTGTGTGAAGAAGGCCGCGCAGCCGTTCCTCTTATGTACCTTATTTTGGTTTACCGTTCATAAACTCAGTATTGTAGCAGATGATTCTTAACAAAATTGATTAACTTATGTAATATATTGTGTTTATTTTTTTGTTATGCGTAAAATTTTATATTTTTTCATAATATTTTGACGATGAAAAAATATTTTCAAAAGAATTTTTGCTAGAAAAACATAATATTTTGTATATTTTTTGTCCCTAGTTCTGATATAAATAAGACCATGAATATTAGGTAGTAATCGTAGTTATATATTTCTCGTATCTTATAAAATCACGAGGCTATTGTTTATAATCAATTTATTGCTCGGCGGTTTGTCTTCTATTTTGTTTTACATCGCATTCATGGAAATAGTAGTATTGAACTATCCTCTCCATCTACTATCTACTATTTTTTCTCTGTATTTTTATTTTTTTCTGTAAATATCTTTCTTTCGATTGTGATCAAAATAATAATGTAATAATTAGTACCGATCCTAAATTTTGAAAAGATTATGGATTGTTTTTTAGAACTATTGACAAACTGCTATCTGGTAGTTTAACGGTAATTACGTAACATTTAAACAAAATAAATGGGATATAGATTTTTTTAAATTGCCGTCACGGGACGCTTGGCGGATGTGAAACATCGACATTGATTTTAATTGGAGGAAGTCAAATTGTAAGTAAACAAGTCGCTTTATTTTTTAATTTATTAATTAAAGAAAATATAGATGATTATTTTATTATTATTACAAAAATGCACATAGAAATATATTACAAATTACAAATGCATCATTGTTTTGAAAAGATCCATTGTCAATTTTAGTTGTGGCTTCCCTCAAAAATTGTTTTGCATAAAAAAACCCTATGTTTAGAATTAAATCTTGTACTATTTTAACTTCTCCCACATGTCAGGTGATTAGACTGATTAGGTAGGTAATAGGCACACTACGTCTTAAATAAACAATAATATATTGTTATTTTTGGGATTTTTCTTAGTGAGAATCTTTCGGGTATTCCACAAAATGTAATGGTAATGATAACCCTTAGCAGTATTCCCGTTGTTCTGGAATCTGAGACTCCCTCAGCTTTAGCTCATATTAAAGAAATAGCCGGCCAAACATACTGTATCAAAGCGAACCTGTAATTTGTAACTGTCCTTTAATTTGATCAGTGTGTCCGGCCATTGCTATTGCCATTCCCGAGCCCGTTTATCTGCGCCCATTTGAGAATCATATTATTGGAGGAGGGTACGGGCGAGGCAGACAATTAGCCCCTAGTTGTGTTGTGCCTTTCTTTCCTTTTCTTTCCCTTTCGAGATCTTTTTCAAATGAAAGTGGAGCCGTTCTCATTAGTTAATCCATTTGCCTTTACTAAGTTCATCACGCCATTCCAACGTTAAAAACTAACGATAATTACTGTAATGGATGATTTCAGGTACCTACCGACGGAGAAGTTTAGAGCTTGAATCCATTTAACCTTAATAGTCATATTATGGTATAATTTTATAAAACTTTCGCTTTTCTGAAAAGGTAGAGATATATATCAAATATTAGATTAACTTCCCTAACTGTGTCATTTGTAACGTTGTGTTATGCAGTTTGGTTACCTACGAAGACTATTCAAAATATTTATTTTAATTTTATAAATTTTCTGCTTTTGATTGTTCTTGTTTAATAAGAACACATTTCTGATTGTCTTGACCCAATTTCGTTTATTTTGTTTTGTTTGAACTCTTGTCGGATAGTTTTGTTGTTGTTGTTTTTCGTGCAAGGAATTCTCAGATTGCGTTAGTTAGACATCTTGTAACGCTTGTAAAATTCTTTAAAGACATTAAATGCCGGTGTCTGCGGAAACTCTCTCGTAGTGCCTTTTGCTGCCTTAATAAATAATTTAAACAATTTTGAAGTTTGTCGCTATAGCAATGGGTAATTAAAAAATTCCCACGTAGGATTGGTATAACTATTTGTTTAAAATTCCCCAACTGACAATGGAGACTAATTTTAGAGCTTCGTCTCCCGGTTGGTGCGCTTGAATTGGCCGGAACTGTTTTCCACAGTTAATTAGCTAATTAATCGAAAAAACTCTCCTTTCCCTTCCAACCCTCCACCCTGCTGCTCCACCGCTCTTCTGTTCCTGTGCTCTGCGGGGCGCTCTCCGCTCTCGGCTCTCAGCTCCCAGCTCACCGCCCCCCTGTCCGCCCCCTGTTCGGCACCGGTCCGCAGGGGAGCGGGCATTAATACCGTTAAGACAGGATTCTAAATTGTTTCATATCTGCTATGAATGTATAATTATATCTTAAAGAACGAAGATTATTTGCTTCTTTTACTTTCATTTTTCAACGAGGAATCATCTCATTTAGATGAGTACATCTCAGAAATGGAGCATTAAATTATTATGTAGGTATCAGAATTTGGAATTATTTAGGTACATAATACGGTTTATAAGCAGAACTAAGTAACCAATAATTGAATACCTCGCGGAATATCGGAAATCGGAATAAAGGATGCTAATTAAGCAAAAAAAAAATATTTAATCACATGGATAAGCCATTCGTGGTAAAAAGTCGTTTCACCCCGAGGGTGCTGCCTTAAGCTATTTTTTCCCCTTACGACTTTACCAGTATGACAGCACTTTGCCAGTTTTCACTTAGGCGGAGCTAATTTCTGGAAAGGGTTACAGAAGTTGTCATTTATCCCGCCACCGAGACTACCACCCCCACTAAGATGCGAGCTTTCTTTGCAACCTTTTACTGTACAGAATATGTCAAGCTATGTTGGATAAGACAGTCGAGAGATCTCACCAAAAAGGTGTCATATTTACCCGCTCACAAACAAAGCACCATGTAATTGCTTTGCTCTGTGTACTCTGCGCGTAAAAAAAATGTACCGCGGTATTTTTCTTTGCGCTGTTTTTTTGTAAGTGGGAGATGGAAAAAATAATTAAAGTGAAATGTTTTTAGGGCGACGGGCTAGTGATTTTAATTAGCCCATTCGTATCTCCTGGCTGAGTGCCTGGGGTCACGTGGATTGTCCTGGGAGGAGGAGGGGGAGGGGGTGGGCATTAAAGCTCGCGGGGATGCTTTGTTGAAACATAATTTGAACATAAATTTTATTACAAAAAGCTACTCAAGGTTTCTCTGATGTATTTGTGTTTGATGTTCTTTAAAGTATTTACTTTGGTATGCTTAAATATGAATTGTTTCAATCATTGGTGATTTCTTCTACGGATATAGAAAGGAATACGGAATTCAGTTCTCATTCAACCCTTTGTTTCGAATAATCCTCCAGCGGGGAGGCAATAAAAACGGCCGTTCGTACGAGTGAGCCCGGATATCTATCAGAAACTATTACTCGGCTGTCCCGCGGCGGAGAGCAGCAAGGGGAAGGGCGGAGAGAGCGGTGAGGAGGATGATTGGCGGAAAATAAGGAAGAGGAAACATACGATCGGAAAAGTTACAAGTATTGATTGCTCGGGTAAATAACAGTTGTCTGTTTGCGAAATCCCAACGTGAGATTATTATTTACATGGTAACCTGTTGTAACGTTTTACCGTGAAGACAAATACATTAAACATTACATATCAACTTTTTTTCCGAACTCTTATATTTTATTTAACATATTTTTTTAAATAATATATTCGACATTAAAAGAAAGAAGAAAGAGGGGTGACTTATTTGAGACTTTCAAAATTTTATCTGGACATTATGTAGTTGCCCTGGTATTCAAGAAATTTTCATGACCAACAATTTTTTTTTACATAACACCTTTTGCATCCAATTCTAGGAAAAACTTTCTTGAAAATAATAGATTAGTGGATGCATAGAACAAATTTACACAATATGTCATCTATGCTACTAAGATAAACAAATTTAAAGCTCGATTGGATTCTTATTCGGACACAAGAAAGGATTAATTTGTTTTAAAATTTAAAACAACTCAATTACTGTTAAACTTATTGTGAAATCAGATATTAACGCATCGTAAGAATGCCGCTTGCTCATTAAGTAATAATAATAATTTATTAATTGTACCTAAACATTATATGTCTATAAATGTACTTATATTAATGAATTATAATAGTGCTAATGTGTGTTGGAATTCCATTTTTAAATTCTGATTAAAATTTGGTCTTATAATCATTGATCCACTTAGTAATTTTGCGACCAGACCGGTTTCTCCTTGCTACGAATGCCTTTAGTCTGAAGTGCAATTGGGTGAAACTGATTCGGCCCTATATAACTAAGAACGAAGAGCAATAAATAAAAAAAAAATCAAATTGATTTGAATTTCGCTATGTTTACGTCTGGGTAAGGTTAAAAGTCTGTAGTATAATGGGCCAGCCAGATCAGAATAATTTCATTAAATAACAAATTTACTCGTTTTTTCACTGGCTTATATAAATGTTTTCGAAATGAACGTCTTTACACATTGTAATAAAACGCGTAGGTGATATTTTGACCGCTGCTAATTGTTTTTGCTATCCTTTTTCGGAAGGCTGAAAGTTGTTTCCCTCGCTTTATGTGGACCTGGAAAATAATGTAAGTCGCCGGATTAAGGTGAAGCGAAGACTTTTTATTTATGGCTAGTAAATTGTTAGGGTCTCGTGCGTGTAGCGTGTATGACGAGAATATGGAACACTCCGCACTCCGGGCATAGTGTTGTGCGTTGTGTGCTCTGCGCTGTGCCGCCCGACAAACTACACACTTGGAGAGAACTTTTTAAAAGTTCCCTCCTCGCACGAACACAGATACTGATACTTGTTGTTAGTTTGAAAGCTGTAGTTTTATTTGAAGGTTTTTGCAAGTTAAAGTTCGCCGCGTGCCCTTTACCGTTGTTTATTAACACACAAGTTTTTAGTATTATCGCCGAACGCTTGTCGCCAATATTTAAACGCTCACGTCGCACATTGGGGCGACTTCATGTAACGCGTTGGCTGAAATTCAGAAAATCAAATGTTCTTTACAATGAAGCAAGTATGCTAGTTTTGAAGTTCATTAAGTGTTACATAATAACCCCTAAGTGTTTTGCCCTAATCGCGATACTGACGGGAAGAGATCAGTTTGAACTTGACCTTTGTGCGGGTGACTGTGTCAGTTTTCGAAAGCGCGTAAATTTCAATACTTTTCAAGTTTATAAAAAGCAAAATCTATCAAGTGTACAGATCCAATTCAATATGGATACGACGTCTTATGGTATGTACTTTAATTATATTATAGTAGTTATTGATATCCTCATACTATATGTCATAAATTTAAATTAAAACAAACACCTATTTGAATGAAATATTTTATTGTAAATATATTAAACATAGAGATATATAGTTTAGAGTTCCACGAGATCCCGTCATATTTTAATTGGTTTTATATAGTTTAGTATCTTAGCTACAAGATTTAATAAGTAGTTGCAAGTATGCACAACTTTTTTAATTATAGTACTTGAAAGTGAGGACTATCAGTTTTCATAAAAAACAGTTGTAGTCTAATAATCAATGTGTTTTGTTTTAGATACATTTTCTGGCGTGGTTCTTACGAGATTCGAATTATACATGATTATGAAGAATTCTGGCGTTAAGAAATTTGACGAAAAAGTAAAATTCCTGAAAAAACACCTCTTAGTACTTACTCATTGTCAACTCTTTAATTAAAAATAACTTTTTAATGAAATAGCTGCATTCTGTTCTAAATTGAAAACCAAATGGTTGAAGTGTCACAGAATCCATGACTTCATTTTATTAAATAATGAAAAATGGCTCGAAAGCCTCGTTATGTTTAAGAATTATAAACCTTTAGCAGAAATAGTAAAAACGAAAAGAGGTCGACCCACACTGTCATTTGATATGTCGGCTGAGCGTACGAAACGTCATAAAACTATACTATTGCGATCTAAAACATCTAGAACTGAGTTAGCCTTTGCTACTCACATGAGTTTTCGGTTGGCAGGTAAAGCAGCAACATCGACTGTAGTCAAAGACGTCACGTTAAGTACGCCAACCAGAGCAAATAAGTACAGAAAAGCTTTTACCGATAAAACCCAAAACAAAAAGATATTGAGTGGTGATGAAGCACTTGCTTTGATTGTAGATGCCAAAATTAGTCGCTACCAATACAATTTAATAAGAGAAAAGGATAAAGAGGTATTTCCTTCATACAAAATTGTACAAGGAGCTAAGAAAAAATGATACCCATTAAGTGAATTCATAACGGTCACGGAATCTTCAGCGGAAGTGAAATTGCAACAATTGCTGGATCACACTGCTGAGCGTTTAATACAAGTTCAGCAGCCGGACAATGAAGACAATTTCAAAAGAAGTACTGAAAATGCTAAAGACACCAGACCCTAATACGACTACCAGGAATGATTCGATAGTTGAATCAAGTATTGATGACGATAGTATATTGTCACAAGATGATGAAGACGATTTATTATGTGTATAACTGTCAATAAATAGCACGAGAAATAAAGTGAGCATTTTGACTAATTTAATTGATCTTATATCATTCAATTTTATATTTTTGTACTAAGTATGCGTGACTTTTCGAACATTTTTTTTCACTTATTTTTATCAACATGTCTATACGAAACTAAAAATCGAAAAAGATTTGATGTCATTGCAACCACTGATTTGATGCCAACTTTCGGGGTCATCGGCCCCATTGTGCGTCGTAAATGTGCCCTTATAAATAATCGAAACACTTGTTCCTACATCGAGTTTATATTTAAACATTCAATTTGATTACTGAACTGAACTTTAGAGTTATGGTTAAGCATGGTTAACTTCTCGTATTAAATAATGCACGCTTCTATTTACTTATAACCCTTCTATGCATGTCAATACTTATTACATACTGGCTGGCAATTGATTCCAACGAAATTAATATTTTAGTAAGAACAATAATATATTTTTTAAATATGTTTTTTGCTGTTTGGTAAGAACAGTAATCTTATTTTTTTATGCGGTAGTTAAAATTTCAACGAAAAAGAAAATGGATACTTTTTTTACGTACAGCCTATGGGAATGATTTTCCAAAGCCAATATTAAATTAGGAATTTTACGAGTGTATCATGTGTCTTCTTTCTCATTGTCGCTCGAGCGGAGTCATTTGTTAAAAGCATTCTCAGGGCGTGTTTGTGTCTGAGGCAAAAGGCATTATCGTTTGTTTTATGATGCCGCGATGTAGGGACATATTAAAAATTTCTTGGGGAATTTTGAGTTGTCACCTGCGCCGCACGCCACTACATTACCACACACAATGCGGCCCTAATGCGCCCTACAGCAAGCCCAAGGCAATTCGCGTCGCGGTTAAACATTTATGTCATAATATTAAGGCTTCGTTATTAGGATATGGAATGTTTTAGTTGATTATTTTATATGTAACGACATGCATGGACTTTTTCTCATTTGGAAATGGCACGTTTGCTTTGTCGAAAAAGTTTTGTATAGGAATATACGGCTGTGTTTTCGGTGAACGAATCTTATATAATATTTTCATACATACAGGGCCAGGAAACGTAAATGCTTCCAATGGGTTGTTTAAGGCTTTGTTATTATGATGTGGAATTTTTCGTTGATTATTTTATACGGAACGGCATAGTCGGCAGGTCTAGGAAACATAATAGCTTGCAATGGGTTGTTTATGGATACGTTATTAGAATATGGAACGTTTTCGCTGATTATTTTATATTGAACGGCATGCATGGACCTTTTCTCATTAGAAAATGGCACGTTCGGTTTTACCGAAAAAGTTTTTGGGATGTTTTGTGTTAGGTTAATACTACAGTGTTTTCTGTGAATGAATCTTTTCTACATACAGGTCTAGGAAACATAATAGCTTGCAATGGGTTGTTTATGGATACGTTATTAGGATATGGAATGTTTTCGTTGATTATTTAATATTGAACGGCACGCATGGACCTTTTCTCATTAGAAAATGGCACGTTCGGTTTTACCGAAAAGGTTTTTGGGATGTTTTGTGTTAGGTTAATACTACAGCGTTTTCTGTGAATGAATCTTTTCTACATACAGGTCTAGGAAACATAATAGCTTGCAATGGGTTGTTTATGGATACGTTATTAGGATATGGAATGTTTTCGTTGATTATTTAATATGGAACGGCACGCATGGATCTTTTCTCATTAGAAAATGGCACGTTCGGTTTTACCGAAAAGGTTTTTGGGATGTTTTGTGTTAGGTTAATAATACTAGAGTGTTTTCTGTGAATGAATCTTTTCTACATACAGGTCTAGGAAACTTAATATCTTCCAATGGGGTGTTTATGGATACGTTATTAGGATATGGAATGGTTTCGTTGATTATTTAATATGGAACGGCACGCATGGATCTTTTCTCATTAGAAAATGACACCTCCGAAAAGGTTTTTGTGATGTTTTGTGTTAGGTTAATACCACAGTGTTTTCTATGAATGGATCTTACTTCCAGTGGGTTGTGGGTTAATTTGGAATGTTTTAGTTGAATATTTTATGGACGGCATGCATATGAAGTGTTTTCCAAGTTCGTTCGCCGAAAAGGTTTAGTCAGTTTAATAAGTAGTGGAAAGGGAGTATGGCAGCAATCATTTTGAACATCGTACTTAAGATATATTAAACGACGAATGTATCGTAATGATGAATCCGTCAAGTAAATAATGCTTAATAAATTATTATAAGCAATAATTAGTCGCCTGTAATATCAATACAAATTGAAAATATCTCCCGAGTAAAAATAAATGCCTCCAACGGGAATTGAACCCGCGCCTCCTGATGTCCGGTCAGACGCTCTGGACCACTGAGCCACGTCGGCTTATTTCCAACCCGCCAAATAATTCAATATTTACTAGTACTTCAATGAACAATTACTGCTTATTATATTTTTTCCACCTATAAACAACCAATTTTATTTTTGTAGGAAAGGCTTTGTTAGTGCTAAATTTCCCACTGGATGGCGTTGAGACATATTATATCTACATTTTAAGTGCTTCCCACTCACTTACCCTCCCTACTACCTTCAGTCTTACAATATGCCCTGATTGGGGAGGCCATAGTCTCACTGGCTCCAGACGTTTGGAGCAGTTGGGATTCTTGTGCGTTACCCCCATAAAATATAGAAACAAAATGACGTTAACATTTTCAGTTTAGATATCAATGAGCAAACTTGCAAGGTGTAGAGGTCCCTTAACTGCAGATGCTATTGTCACATTACCTATAATATAAAGGAATGAATTTGTCATGCCTCCAATGTGACAATAGCTACAGCATTATGTGCTCGCCCGCTAGCATGTGAGCGCTGAGCGTGTGGGACCCCTGTGCCAAGAAGAGCCGAGGAAGATATAATATTAATGCGATACTCACATGAATTATACACAAGAGGGATGTTGGGCGAGATGATTGTGCATACTGTAAGTTAACGCGTATAAAATTGCATCTCGCACACTAACGCCATCTGTTACGTTCCACTGAAGCGTTTAACGGCCAACGTCTCGCGGAAAACGCGGTACATTATTGTCAAACCCCCATTTCCGCTGCCACTGGGATATTAAATTCAAGTGTTTTTAGATGGGTATATAATGTGTGCCTTATTTGGCACCCGTGCTTTGAATATCTACGTATCTTAGATACAATAATAACAGAAAACTGAGCATCGCTATTCAATTAAAATAAAATAAAGGTGATCGGTTGAGGTCAGGGCAAACCTGCCTGAATTCTGTTCGAATCGTTGGCTAAAAAGGGAGGTAGCACAAAACGGCATAGTACCCCAAAAATAAATCACTATAAAACCTTGTTTGTTTGTGTTGTTAATTTATTCAATGTTTGTAATTTATCATTTTGAGTTCGATAAGGATTGATACCCGCAACGTTGTAACGTACGTTTTTGTTTTTCAATGAAAATATTTCTGAGAAACCCCAAGAAAACAGCATTTTAAATTTTATTTATTTATGTCTATTCTTGAATACACATTTTACAAATGATTACAGTGGTTTATATTGTAGTACAGAGAAAAAAAGGTATAAAAAATAAAGAACATAGGTTGATATAGGTAAAACTGTGTGTGGGTCATATTGTATTTTACGTGAACACCTCACTAGGAGAACCTGTGCTGAGGTGTTAACGTATTTGTGATAAATTGTTTATGTACTTTGGTTATATGCTACCTCGGTTAAACAAATAATATTTATTTGCCTTTGTTTAGTCAGGTGAAATTATATTTTTCCATTATCATATTTAACTTTTAGACATTCTGCTTATTTGGGGTAGGGCTTTTATGAACAGGTTATCTTTGGACGACCCGGAGTAGAGCGGTAAGCTCCTTGGTATCACTGTCGTGAACATATATTATATTACATGAATTATTTTGTTATGAAATTGAACCGCGTTCCGGTTATGAAGATATTTATTTATTTAACGCCTAGAGGGCTTTTACATGTGGGTGGTACAAATTTAATGACAGTTTTGAAACATAAGAAAGAAAAGAAACAATAATAAAAATAAAATTACATAAGTACCTATATGCTAGAAACAAAATTAAAAATAACAAGAACATAAATTAAAAAATACAGCGATTTGACTGGTTTACAAAAATATAACTTCCATTTAGGAATAGTATTGAAGTAGGTCTTTTACGTAATCCACAAAATTCGCAAAGTTAATATTAAATATATCGACATCACCTAAGTATTGGTTTCCCATAGTGTGAAACCGTTGTATTGGGGAGTTCGCAATGTAATTGCTCTTATGTGTGTTGCAGTGGAATAGTGTATTTTATCGTGTTGTTATTGTAGGTATTCGTAAGTTTATGAGTTGCAAAGATATGCTCTTATCTGCTTCCTTCATTCCCACAATATTCCAGAAATGGGAATGTCATAGCTTCACTGGCCCCGGGCAATAAAAGGTAAATGCGAGAAAGTATTTTTTTACGTAAGCGTTTTCCTTTATTGTCATTACATTTTCGTTTTAGCTTCGTTAGACTTACTGCCGCGTAATTATTAACCTAGCACCCTTTTAATAATGAAACTTGACATTTCAAACCTTTTTCGTCCGCGACGAAGGGAGGGCGAATCCTTAAAAAAACACAAAGACGAGATTATAAGATCCAGGTCCCCGGTAACGAATTCGATTTTGCTTTTAAAATCTTGTCGCTTTAAAGGAGTGGCTGACACCAAATCCCGAAAGACAACAGGGGGACAGAAGTGGTGGAAGGGTGGCAAAGCCTTTGATTGTATTACATCACCCTGCCGGCATCCCCGCACCTTCCCTCACGACGTCTTGGGAATTGCCTAATATGGTACAGAGCTTAAGAGCCGGTTGTTAGCTAACGGTTTCATCAGTACCCATGGAAAAATGTACCTACGCCTGCGTATCAAACAAAACTACCTTACTCCCCTTTGAGTGCCTTTCTCACTGTCTAAAATGTCACGCGTGTCAATTCCTGCCTATTTTCCAGTTCATTCCTTTTCCATTTGTCCATACATTTTCTCCTCTGTTTGCTTCTTGCCCTTCTTCCTTCAAAATTCGCTGTACCAGTCGACTATTTGATGTGCTTCTCGATGTGAACAACTTATTTGGACGAAGGTAGTTTTAGTGGGAATGTACTATGCTTGTTAGTCGCAAGTATGTGTTTTCTTAGATTTAAGTCGATTTTTTAACATTATGTAATTACCGGTCGGTGGCTGAGTTGTCATCGCGTTTGGGTCCCACCCAGGCGTGGTGTATTCAATTCCTAGGCTGGCTAAGTCCTCCGTCACAACACAAGCAACATTTTCTGCTTACATCATAAGAACAATAAATACATTATCTAGTGTTGGAGTGAGAAGTAGAACAAGGAGAAAGGATAGGTGCCGAGACTGCCAAGGGTATGGAGAGGGTAGAGCGAATGAATCTCCCGAAACCCTTTGAAAATGGAGAGTAATTTAGTGATTTGAATCGTTATGAAAGTACATATTTAATCAAGTTTTGTAGCCTTTTTTCAACACGGCGTAATAATATATTAACTTTATTAATTTGTTGCTTAATATTCAAATATGATGTCTCTAGTATTTAATATTTTTAAGCAGAGCTTCACATTACCTCGGTGATATTTCCCACAATTATTAGCAAGCACTTAAAACTTGAGACGACCTTCGTTGAACAAATTAAATACAATTTTCCGAAACCGTCAAGTTGTAGGCATCCCGCCGCTAGATGGCGTATCGCAAACAGAGAAACCCGAGAACACCCTTTCGTCTTCCACCACCCCCTCCGGAGTAATTCGATTTCCTCCTTTTCGTCGTGAAGTTGCCACTGCGTAGCGATGTATCGGGTGACAGGTGGTACTGTATACCGGGGCTCCTGATAGGGTCGGGAAATCAAAGAAAATGCGCAAAAACAATGGAGTCGATATCAAAGGTGTTGTAACACTAAACTCTGCGTCATATAAAGCCACCACGTGACTGAAAAAAACCTACCTCGTGATGTCTTTCAAATTATCATTTGAGGTTTTTGCTTCTATTGTGTTTGTTCCACCTACGTACTTCCGTCGGAAATCTAATTAAATTTGTAATGTTATATTGAAACAAACAAGTGTTGTAAGAAGGCCTATTTGAAATTATAAAGCGAGTCGCACAGTTAGATTTCATTTGGATTATAAATATACGCTGAAATGTTGAAAACTATGTGTAAAAAATTGTCACGATATTCCTTTTGGCCGTCGATATACACTTGTTTATTTGAACAACATAATCAAGCTCTTGGAGAGTAATGATTGATTCGCGTGGCGTTTTTTGAGGTAAGGATTTGTCCTATTTTAGATAGTTTTTTAATAATAATTCTTAATTTTATGTAGACATTTTCGGTATATTTCACCTCAAGGGCGCTTTAAAAATCCAAGCCATAACCTTTTAAACTTTGCTTGGTAATTAAAAAAATCAAATAATTAATCACCTTCGTATATGGGTAGGTACTGAAAAAAAATTCGTATTCGGGTAATTAATTGATTCGACAACATTTACATCATGATTAAGATTTTTTGAAGTCATAATCTTTGCTCAGTTATTGGAATGTAATAATAATGTAGCATTCTTTTTTAAGAAGTTTGTCGTACGAAATTTGAAATTTCTGTATTTATATTTTAAAAAAGCTACAATGCAATCTCCATGTATTATTTTCCTGCAAATTAAAGAAATAAATAACTTTACACGGATCAAGGAGGGAAGGTGTAGAGGAAGTACTGCTATGAATATTTCTGCCCTTTTCTGTGCACTGCTGTCCCCCGTGAAAGGTGATGTATCCCATTTTTCAAATGCATTTCACCCGACTCTTGTAAGGAACATAAATGGTTCCATGATAACTCAACACAATGACAATTCAAAACACATTAAACGCGATGTAAAAAAACTAACATATAAACTTTACTTACATAAACTATTTTACCTAATTTTTGTTTCATCACTTTTCATGACTTAATATCATCTTTTAAAGATGTGTTGAATTGTCATTTCGACGAGTTATCCGGTCAATATTAAGTATATAAATACCTTAAATTCAAAAGATATTAAAATCTATTAACCTGAGAGATATTCAATTATTTACTGATTTTTAAGTATAGTTAACAATTTGGTTCTCTGCAACATTATTGCAGCTCCATAGAATCTTGAGTCAAGTTAGCCTCTAGAAGCTGGGTTCCGTGGAACTAGCGTCATAGATCCCTTCGGCACCGGTGCATAGTCTAGAAACACGCATATGCACGCCATACTAGAAGTCGGGATTTATTTCAGAGCAGAAATTCTTAACTAAAACTCTTGACTAAGAACAGAGATATACTCCTCATTGCGGAGAATACTATTGGGGGGGAAATGATAATGCCGAGTCAGACGGCATCTTTAATTTTTCACTAAATAAATACAAAATATTGTTTCTGTGGCAGTTCAGTTGTTCATGTAAAAAACGATATAATTTTCCTGTTCCCATGTAAAAGCTCCTAAAAAGGGCGTTAATAATTAAATATATATTATCAATAAATTTGGAGCCTTTGATTAAGCGACAGTCTATAGTGGAACCTTTCATTTTATAAAACTTGTCGTTTTACCTAAATTTAACCTTTCTTTGATAAATTTATTCCTATCTGCTCTTCCAGTGTTTTATGTTTTGAACCATAGTCTTCCACTTACCTATTACTTAGGTACATTTGTAAAATACCACCGTCTTCGAGAAACGCTTTAACTTCATTCCTCCTCCGTTCCACGCCGCATCCCCCTCTAGTGCTAGCCAGCTAGCCAAGGCCTCCTTGCAAAACAGACCTCGCCCGTAGTTCAACAATAAGGAAAGTAATTTAACATGCGATGGTTTTGCAATTAGCCGAATGGTTGGCCCATTCTAGCGCCCGCCGTTCTGTGGATATTCGCTGCCCGTGTGCAATGTGCATGGGTCTGTAGGGTTCACCAATGTAAGAACCAGCGTAGATGCCAGCAACACCTTACTATGTATACGTCTAGTCACGGACAAGATGGCCGCCAATATTTTTCAGACATATTTTCGTGGATGCTGAATGCATTATGGCGCGAATACATTTGCGAGCCGGAACGTGAGCCGAGCCTCGAATTACGGGAAAGGAACGAAGCAACAGAAAATGGCGCGAAACGCCGCTTTCGGTTGCTTCGTTCTGTTCCCATAATTCGAGGTTCGGCTCATCAAGGTATGTGCAGCATTTGATTTTCAGTTTTTTAACCAATCTGTAATTAAAAATCGTAATTTTAATTCTTAAAAAAATGTTAAAATTAAAAAAATCTTAACTTTAAAAATGTTTTTGTTTCGTAGAAGTTATGTTTCGGCTATGATAATACTTATAAATTACAATTTACGAAAGTCACCAACCGGCATAGAATGTAAGGGACATTGTTAAGTAATATTGATTACGCTAATGGTTTTCAGAGGCTTCAAAACAAGCGACCTCCGTGGTTTCCGTGTCCCTTGGATGCATGCAATATTTTATTATCGCGGTTTATTTGCAAGCGTGCCGACTATTCACAGAATAGCGTTCTACTGTAAAATTTCTTAATATTTAGCGAGCGAAAATTAAAATTTCATACAAAGGCGCACAGTGTTGTGCATGTTCAAAAGCGCGGCTTTCAAGATCTTGCACTTAGAGCAAATGTTGGTAGGATAATAATCATATTCTTTGAGATGAATACTTCGTCCTAACTAGTTCACAACCCAGTTTCGTGAATAACCTTAGTTAAAACTATTTTTCACTTTCATAATAAAGTACCTACTTACCCAACTTCATTATTTTTGGTATGCTACTGGCCATCGCAAACATTAACATTTAACGGATGTGAGGGACTGGAATGGGGAATGGCGTGTTGGGAAGCACTTGGCTATTCACATCGGGTCACCAAACACAACTAAAGCCATATCAAGCAACGTTTATATTATACCTCATTACCAGGGTAATGCTGGATCTAGTATCTTCCATCCTAGAAAATGGTGCAACAATATCTCTAAATAGTATAAAACAAAGCCGTTATCGGCATCTGTCTGTTTGTGCGCTTAGTTCTTCTAACCTATGCAAAATATTTTGATAGGGTTTAAACAATGGTTTAGCCAATTTCCTTTGGAAATTGCAACGCCGGGTACACGTCAGCTAGTGTACCCGTCGTTGTAAAGTTATTTGTGTAATTAACTTTAACAGACAAGAATCAATACAAATTTAAAAGCTAAAACGTTACCGTTATTTTTTTTTTAGTGAAAACTCTGTTAAATTGAGTTTCTTTCAACGAATCCCGATCGAATGTCATCTATTTATATTCTATAGTTTCCCTGAAAACATTTGATTTACATTCCAAACCCTATAAGAGGTCATAAAATAAAAGCAAGAAATCTGCCGTCGTAAAGCGGAATAATAACATGAAAAAAAAATACTTTCCCGTAAACCCAATCGTTCCATTTTATTACGGAATTAACATTGTAAAGGTTTACGGAAAAGGAAGCGGTGTAAATTTCGCGTCCAAAATGTGTTTAATTCAATCGCTGGATTTCCAAGCCGAAAAATAATAATTTGACGGGTGCCTCGCATTCGGAATCACTAATTCACCGTTTGGGATATTCTCGTATCACCTGTTTTCGCTAAGTATTGTTAATTACGGGGCTGGGCTGGGCGTTCGGTCTTGCCCCACCGTGAATGGATATTTCCCCGACACACGGCAACCAACACACCAACACACCAACACACACTGCCTTAGGCTACGGCATTCGAACATAACGTTATCATTCGGCCCTCCGCTTCTACTTCAACTCGGCGACAATTCAATAAGGGTATACCGGTGATACCTCCACTTTAATCTCAGTTGTTCGTTTTCTGAATATACTTGACAAGATATAATATCACACATCATTCTAACATCGACACTTCAATACTGAACACCTCAGTACAGGTTCTCCTAGTGAGGTGGCCACTATAACGATATTTATCGATATCATTAAGCAACTCTACTTTGCCTATGTACGAAGTCATTTGGAGTTTGCATCAGTTGTTTGGCCTCCATTTTACAAAATTCAAGCAATTCAAAACAAATTCCTAAAATATCTTTGTTACAAGTCATTTGTAAGATTTAATAATTATGCAGAGGCAGCTTCATACTTTAAAATTGATTCACTGAGTGTACTGAGGCATCATGAGGATGCACTATTTCTGTATAAAGTAGTTAACATAGTTGTTACATAGGTAACAATACTTCTAAGCGCATTTACTTACTGTTAGCTGTTCTTCTTACGTGAAAAAGTGCAGTAAAAGAGTGATATCTTATATATGTGATACATCATTTTGTGGAGAAATATTCGTTTATTCTCCTGCGAAAATTAGTTTTTCGCTATCTTAATAATCTACGTGAATTTCAAGTTCTAAAAGTGATTTTGACAGTTGAGTTAACCATAGACACTTTTTGAAGTAGACGGTGATTCAAGCTGTGATAAATAAATTTTTCGTAAATTCTTATTTATAATCAAAACTCAAGATGGATCCCCAGATATACATATCCAAAGCTACGGAAGCGGTAAAACAGATGCAAAACTGTATAAATGATGCTACAACGAAACTGAGCAAAGAACAAATGAGTAAATTGAATCCTAAGACTATAACTATATTAGGTTTAATTAGCGAAATGGCGGCAAAAATGGCTGAAATTTCCGGTGAAAATAGAATTTTAAGGAAGATAAACAATCGTGTTCAAATCTCAACTGTAGAGCATCAATCGAGAGCTGAACTGGAAAATTTTCCCCAACTACCACCTATAACCAGAAATAATGCTCCTCCAGGACCTGCCAGACCTTCGGTAATAATTCACCAGTCAACAGACAATTCCGAGTCGACCCTAAAATCGCTGAAAAATGCTATCAATCCCAGTAAACTGGGCATCCGAGTCACTGGAATGCGAGAACTAAAAAATGGTGGGGTGTTAATACACCCCAGCACTTCTGCTGAGGCAGATAAACTCGCGAACGCTCCGGCGCTTAACGAAGCGGGATTAAAAGCAACCATTGCCCCAAATCGCCTCCCTCGCATCGCCATCCACAACCTCCCTCAAGACATTTCGGCAGAGGAAATTATAAGTGCCGTTCATCTTCAATCTTCCAACGACACTGGTCTATCTTTGGAGAACTTAAAATTGACCATGTCTTTTTCCCATAAATCTGGCCCTCGCACTGGAAACTGCATCCACATTTTTAGAGTCCCTCCATCTGTGCGTCACTCTTTAATATCGCGAACTAAACTTGCCATAGACTGGCAACTACACCGAGTAAGAGACTGGGTAGACAGTTTAAAGTGTGGCCACTGTCAATTATATGGTCACACAGCTTCAAAGTGCCAAACTGACTTACCTACCTGTCCCCACTGTGCCAAAGTTGGCCACAACCGTGATGCCTGCCCCAATAAGGTGAAATCACCAGTATGCGCCACCTGCACCTTCTTCAGGAAACCGGCTTCTCACAATACTGGAGCTCAGGACTGCCCCGCCCGCCAGGCTGCTGAAAGACGTGAACTCTCTCGGATTAATTTTTTAGGTTGAACCTGATCAATCGTTCTGTGAATAATTCCTTCTCAATGTACTATCAAAATGTTCGTGGCCTAAACACAAAACTGAATACCATTCGCTGTAACGTCAGTGTGTGTCAATATGACTTTATATTTTTTACTGAAACATGGCTCTCCGATAATATCTCATCTGCTGAGCTGGGATTTTTTGACTATAACATTTTTCGTAGTGACCGTTCTACTTCTTCTGCTAAATGTAAAGGTGGTGGAGTGATGATTTGTGTAAACAAGAAATACCATTGCTATATTCTAGAGTCATCTAACAATGTGTCTGATCAATTGTTTCTATGTGTTCTATTAGGTAACAAAAAACTTGTACTCGGTTGTGTTTACATTCCTCCATCCTCGTCGATAGAAGTCTATAAGTCACATACTGTTTTAACTGAACATGTTTCTAGAAACGCTGATTCCTTATTTATTTGTGGCGATTATAATTTACCTAAAATATTGTGGCTGAACGACAATCAAGGTGTCAAAACTCCTACGAGAAATCTTTCCCCACAAGCTACTGAAATTGTAAATTTTTTTGCCTACTTGAATCTGTTTCAAGTAAATCCAGTCACTAACTATCTAGGTTCTTGCCTAGATTTAATTTTTTCTAGCATACCAAATATCATAGTAAGTGAAGCTGATGTCTCTTTGTTACCTATAGATAAATATCATCCACCTCTCTCTATTAACATCACTAATTTCTTCCAATTAGATTCTCTGAAACCAAGTGCCTCTTATCACTACAAATATCTTAATGGTGACTACTCTAATATGAACAAATTTCTTTCCCAGATTAATTGGTCAGTACTATTTTTAAAATCTGATATTAATGACGCTGTATTTAAATTTAATGAATGCGTCTCACGCGCTATAGATTTGTTTGTTCCTAAGGGATGTTACTATCAACCCAAGTTTCCAAATTGGTTTAGCTCAAAACTCAAACAGTTAATAATTGAAAAAAAGAAAACTCATAAGCTATTTAAAGACACTGGCAACTTAAACTTGTATCGAAAATTTTCTCATTTAAGGGAACTGTCCAAAATCGAATCAGCCAAATGCTATAAATCTTATTTAGAAGTTACTGAGTCAAAATTAATGCAAAACCCTAAACAATTTTGGCAATTTGTTGCGCAAAAGCGTACTGATAATGATCTTCCTTCTAGTATGCACTATAATGAAACTCATGCTACTAACGGTCTTGACATCGCCAACCTTTTTGCTAAACACTTCTCCTCTGTATATTCTGGTGCCTCATGCAACATCCCTCCACTCAACTATGACTACAACATTGACTTGAATGATTGCCAAATCTCACTTGTAGAGGTATACCAATCTTTAAGTAAACTTTCTAACAAAAAAAGTACCGGACCTGATGGCATTCCAGAAATCTTGCTAAAAGAATGTAAATATTCATTATCTATCCCAATTTGTATGTTGTACAACTTATCACTCTCATCTGGAACATTTGCTGATTCATGGAAAATTTCATATATTCGACCCATTTTTAAATCCGGGAACAAGTCAAACATTGAAAATTACAGACCAATATCAATTATATCTTGTATTCCAAAAATATTTGAGTCGATAATTACAAAGATAATCACTCCTATATTCAAAAATGTTCTGATTGATGAACAGCATGGATTTAGATCGGCGAAATCTACAACAACGAATTTATTGTCCTTTACAAATACCATTGTTAAAGCCTTGGAAGACAACACTCAGGTTGACGTACTCTATACTGATTTCTCCAAAGCCTTTGATAAAGTAAATCACTCGATTCTCATGGCCAAACTTTATGCTATAGGCATTAGAAACCCGTTGTTATCATTCCTTCGCTCTTACTTGAGCGATAGAAAACAAAGGGTTAAAATAAACAACTTTGAATCCTTTAACATTGACGTAACGTCCGGCGTTCCCCAAGGAGCTCATTTGGCCCCGCTTCTCTTCAACCTTTTTATTAACGATATCACCAAAGTTTTTTCTCATACACGCTTCTGGCTTTTTGCGGATGATAATAAGATTCTTCAGATAATTAAATCCTACCTTGACTGCTTACATTTTCAACGTGATATTGACTCGTTTAATAATTGGTGCAAAATAAACTGCATGGAACTTAATGTTGATAAATGTAAAATTTTGTCCTTTTATAGAACCAAAAAACCTATTCAGTTTGATTATAAATTAAACAATGTTTGTTTATCTACTGTAACATCTATCAAGGATCTTGGGGTCACTCTAGACTGCAAACTTTCTTTCCGTGAGCACATTAACAACATTGTTAACAAATCACTTAAACTACTCGGCTTCGTTCATAGAATAACCTCTGACTTTAAACATATAAGTACCCTTAAAACTCTTTACTGCTCGTTAGTTCGCCCTCACCTTGAATACGCTAGTGTTATTTGGTCTCCTTTCTATGCTGTCCACATTTGTCACATAGAATCCGTACAACATCGCTTCCTACGAGGAATCGCTTGGAGGTTGGGTCTTGAAAGAGGAGAGTACTCATATGATGAAGTTGAACAAACTTTAAACATTTCTTCTTTGGAGAAACGTAGAAGGGACACTGATCTGATTTGCATATTTAAGATTATCAATGGTATTACAGACTCACCTGCTTTGTTGCAACTTATCCAATTCAACATCCCTTCCCGTAGACTCCGAAATAATGAATTGCTGTTCGTCAATCAACATTCTACCAATTATGGATACCATTCTCCTTTGTCCAGAATGTCGAGACTTGTCAACTCACTGTCAAGTCAAAGCATTGAATTTTGTGGTATATGCCTAAATGACTTTCGACAGTCAATACGCAATGTCTAATTTCTAATGCCCTTTGAACCATCTTCATGCTTTGACTTATTATTATATCCCATTCTTACTTTTATATTATTATTGTCATTATTATTGTCTTCGCTCCTCATTTATATATGCTCTCCTTTCACTGTCATCTCTGTTTATAAAACTTATTCGTGTAATTAATATGTTGTTAATGGACTATTTGTCCGTAAATAAATAAATAAATAAATAAATAAATAAATAAATAAACAATAATATTCAATGCCCAGAGTTGCTAAACAAGATTCCATTCAATGTACCTGCGCGTTCTACACGCTCTTGTGTCCTGTTCAGGGTTGATCAAAGCAAAACGAACTCTAAGCAGAATTCTTGCCTGAACAGACTATGCAATAATTACAATAGCGTATTATCCAAGGTTGATATTTTCAGTAGCGAACTTACCAAATACAAGAGGTCCATAAAATAATATTTCTCTGATGGTTTGTGAATAATGTTTATGTCTCTATTGTTTATATCTACAACATCTCTCCATGTTTATAAATGTATTGTTTTGTAAATTTTTCGTTTTGAATAATCTTTTGTTTTGTATAATTTTTTTAATTCATATTCTCACAAATTTAAATAACTTATTCCATATTATGCTGTCTCAGTTAAAGTCACAAGGAGGAAATCCATAATTGGTTTTATTTTACTATATAATACTTATGTACAAACTGATTAAATGTAAACTGTCGATTTCCCGAAAATGAATAAATAAATAAGTAAATAGCAATATAATCAATAATATTTTCGCTGCAAATTCATCCATACGCTAACCGTACACTCTACAACAGTAGACATTACGGAGTGAAACTCAAACCTAACCCTCTTCCGTATAAACGAATAACAGACATCAGCTATCACACACAATTCTAAGCAACAGGACCATAGTATTAAAAATGTAACATCTCACAGGAGTCTCCCGGTCATCGTTAGGCGTACATGACTACAACTGACATGGTTTGTACGCAGATTTATTTAATTTTGCTTTGCAGCATTTTCTTCAATAATGACCTGACGCTAATCCAATACAGGTCTCAAGTACCTACGTCCTATACATGAGAACCACATATTTGCTTGAGATCCAAAATACTTCACTAACCTACTTTAGTCTGTGCAAAGGAGGGCAGTTTGTCCGAATATCTATCTATCCATTGTTTTGACCGGTTTTGACATTTTGACCGGTCGGTGGCCGAGTTGACATCGCGCTTGGGTCCCACTCAGGCGTAGTGTGTTCAATTCCTCGGCTGGCTAAGTCCTCCATCACAACACAAGCAACATTTTCAGCTTACTGTGGTGGTAGTAGGAGATTTTCAAATATTGTCAGGTTATTCGTAACCCGGGAATGTTTGTCTTTCTTATAAAAAAAAATAAATAAAATTGTTCAGTAATTGATTGTCACGTCTAGCGTTTAACGTCCAGACAGAAGGACACATTAAGTAATTTGTGGATATGTTTCGCGATCTAAATATTTCCAAAACTGTTACACCATGATTACGAAATTCAAATGAGATAGAGATTTACGATGACAAGTGAGAGAGAGAGCGCGTGCTAAATGTTCTAGAACCAAAAGGTACTAAGTCAGTGATTACGTTTCCGTTCAAATTTGTGTGGAAGGCACTTCTAGTTTTCTTTTTTTTTCTATGGTACAGACGAAGCGTAGGTATATCTCTTTGGAAGAACTAGCAGCGTTGATACCCTAATCATCGCTGTATATGTGCTGTGACCGCAAAATACTTGATTAACCTGCTGCTTTGCGTATAACATACGCAGGGGAGGGTTGTTCGTCACATTACACCTTGTGCGCCGTGCTACGTATCGGAAAATACAATAACGCCTAAGTGCCTCGGATAAAGTGATAATTCTTAGAGAGCCATTACAATTGCCGTAAAATGCTGTGAGAAACGACCCCCGACTTATACTGTAATTCCCGGGGGAGCAAACGGTCGGCCCTCCCCGTCTAGGCCCGATAAATCATCACCGTCGAGGAGACCCGCGATACGGAATCGATAGCATCCTTTTAACTACTACAAGGCGGAGGATAATGTGGATCCGGAGGTTGCGAGGAACACGGCGCTGAAACTTTGCCAAGACCCGGACGTATTTTTAGATATAATCTTGCACCGTTTATTCCCACTAATAAATCCCACTGGGGCTGTGGACGCATCTTGACTTTAAAAAATGCCTTTCATGTTTCTAAACACTTTTCGTCTTTGTACCTACAAAAATTTCTCAAACAAACTTAAGCACAAAATTTGCACAGCGTTTTAGGGGTAAACGAAACTATTTTTATCTAGCAAAATAAATAAATGAACGATCGCCATTTTATTCCGTAGGTTTCAATTATATGTGAAAAAGGTTTTTTTTTTAATTTAGCAGTTTTACTTACATAGGTACTTTTGCGTAGTGTCTGAAGATCCAACAATGTGAAAAATATCGCTCATAAAAATGCCACTTGTATTATGAATAGAAAAAAAAATATGCTTATTAATTCCTTAAGACGAGACAATACCTTAAAATAAAGTCGGAATCTTAAGGCGATGCCATACGTAGTAATGCAAAATCATGTGTTTTTGGTTTGAAAATTTGGTTGCCTAGAAATGTTTCAGATGCTTTAATTAAATACTGCGAGTAGAATACATCTTGGCCTTTGAAATAATCAAGTATTTTTTAGATAAGTCTTTATAAGCCCAAAAAAAATGATGTAAAGGCCTATGAAAACTGGTTTAAAGTTCAAAATGTCCTACTTACGAACCCATTTTCGGTTATGATTTTATTGTATAATGTGGCAAATTAAGTTATTTATAAAATGATCGAAAACAAAATTATTCTTGAACATCCACAAAATAAAATAAAAGGCACTTTTTGGCCATGTTTTTTTCTTGCATAAACCAAAACAGGCGGATGGTGTTAAGCGGGAATTTAAACCTTATCGCCATCAATTTAAAATATTACACGACGTAGTGCATCGCCTTAAAGACGTAAGTGAAGAAGAAGTCATGCACGAAAATAAGCAACGCGCGGCCCTGGTGTATTAGACAGACCGCAGTTCTGTGAATTTGCGAATTTAAGTGGGAATCTTAACCACGTGTACCAACAATATTCGGCGCGCGGCCAGGCGTAATGATCGGACCTACGGTCAAATTTTCCCTAGAGGCCTAGAAAATTGATTTTTCCGTGGGGTTTATTTAAATTATTTTTGATGAACGTATTACTAAAATCTCAGATGTTTCTAGAGGAATTTCTCGGGAAGATACTAATTCATCGTCTAGAAAATTAAAATGTGTTGCTTACCGCTAATTTTATAGTACAAAAACGTTTAAAATTTTTAAACCGTTTTACATAAACTATTTTAATGTTATTGTTCTGTTTTTACTAATCTTAACTATAAATAACTTATATCCGTACACGGAGAAAAATGAGAACGGCTATTTTATGTCAACATACAGTTAAAAATGTGACTGCCGGACCATTTCATAATAATATATTAGTCAATCAGAATAAATCCGATCACGTGTTCAACGCAGGTCGCTTGTCCGAATAAATATCATGGACGAGATGTGAAAGTATTATTATTTTTCAGAACACGTTTTCCGACTTCCTAATCCTTGCTTTACTTTACTTCCACTTCGTTGTTTACTGAATAATTTGACGAAATTTTTAATAAATTAACAATATATCATATCAGTAAGTTTTCTCCGTGCAGCTCTAAAAAAATATTTATATTATCGTTAGAAATTTGTCGGAATTAATTAAAATGTGAGCCTCGAGCAAACACCCGTTATTACAGTGTTGTGTCGCCTTAAATAGCTAATCTATCTCGGTCGCAGCCGGGGAGTAAAATTAGTAGATGTTCTTATTTATAATGAAGGGGAAATTTTGGTTATAAATTAAAGATTTTTATAGCATTCCTTATTCACTTACCCCATTTCAGGGCCGAGCATAATTAACTGCGTGATGCCATTCTTAATTTTCCTCGAGGATAATCTAATTTTTTATGTTTCCTGCCGACGCCCTTGTATCTCTCCTGGAAATCTACATTTCATATCTGACTCCCCGCGGCGGCCGGGGGAAGAAATAAAATGTGCTCTTGTTAATATTCGTATCACGCGAGGGTCCTTTTTATTGTTCTTTCCCGAACCTTCTGGTCGACCTTCCCCGGGCTGCGGAAGGGTACGAGGCCCTTTGATTACGCCGGCCAGTAAAATAAGTGAACGTATGTAGCCGGCAATTCCCTTTTCATTGCGCCATTGGGCGGCACGGCAAACGGGGCGGCTCGATACTGTGGGACGGAATATTGTGAACCGGCCGAAAAGACGTTGCGGCTGATGGGGATTATTAAATGAAGTACACAGAGTTATCCAACCAAACCCATTGTCTCTGACTATGTAGAAGCAATGGCAATCCAAGACCTCGACATTAGCAAACTTTTAAGTATATTAACTACAGTGGCGTGCAGTCCACAAAGGCTGAAAAGTTGTGCTTACCTTCAGTAAAACGAACCATGAATTTTTCATCAAAATGTTTTTTTTTTCTTAAACTTTTGGATATTTTTCATGACAATTTATAGTTAGTTCTGCATTGATGATGATCTACGTTTCAATATGACAACTTTACGCTTTTGAGTAAGATGTGGTCTTTTTCAAATATTCAATCACAAGACTTAACCCGAACTTTAAAACTGCACATAACCTATCTTTGGTCATATGTCAATGCATCACTGAAGTACTACAACCCCATTAGTTACTTGAACAACTATTTTATTTTTAATAATATCAGTAAATATTTCTGAGATATTTGGTAAAAATATTATAGTTACAAATGGGAAATTTCTCTGAAAAAAACTATTTAAAGCTTTCACTTGCTTTCTTTGGTTTAGTTTCCCGTTTGTGTAGAGTTATCGTGGTGTGGTTATATCAAACGAAAAAGTTCACAGTTCAATGTTAATTAAATGACGTGCTTAATATGCTTACCGCAAAGTTAACAAATCTGCACTTATACATTGACCAAATACCCCAGTTATATTCGTATCTGTAAAACTTCGGAACAGATAAATGTATTATAAATTGCAATAATAAGTATTTTTAGCAGTTTTAATATCATCGCTTTTATTTTAATAGTTCGAAAGCGCCCCTAATTTTAATACAACCAAGTTGATTAAGGTACTAAAAGGCTCTCGAAAGCTCGCAATCGTGTTTCAATTAAAAGCTTTTTGAAAGGTATTGTTTTATTATACCGAGATGGATGATTGTATTCGAAATTCTATAAATGCAATTCAAACTCTCGTGTACCTCAAAAAGTATGTTAAGTAATTTGGGGGTTATTGATTGTCAAACAGTGTCGACTGTCGACAGTCCGCCACTTGGAGTCTTCCTGGTTCGTGCCGTGTTTATTTTAATTGACCTACAAAAGGGGCCGCCGATACTGTGGCTCCGTTATGATTCGTGACTCGCCGCCAGCAGCCGCGCGCCGCCTGCATCGCTGAAACGGAGTTAATTAAGGGATGATTTATTGCAATACAACCTACCAACCAGCAAGCGACCAGCCAGCCAACCGGCCTGCCTGTTTTATGGGCGCTCTCCGCCTTCCGTGAAACTGGACGACTCACCTTTCTCAATCACGTTATACTTTCTTGATTTCGTTATTGCCTATTCATTTTGTTATTAACATACCGTAAAAGTTCTTCACTTTGCTCCTGAAGGGGTAATGTTGCCCCTTTGTAAAAGTTTTTATGGTTTTAAAATATCTCCAGTATCGTAACTCTATCCAAATAGAAGTAATTAAAACTTATGGATGCGTACCTTTAGCTTGTAGCGAATATTATTTACATTACGACAGCTGTTTTAACGTTCTTTGTTTTAAAGAGAGCTTCCTTTGGATACAGCTTAAAGTGAGAAAAGTCTGATTTTAAAATTCTACTTTCACGTATAAATAAACATTGGCATTGGTGGTGTATTCCGACCCTTTTAGTGAGATACGTCTCACGTTTCATGATACGACGATGTAAATGACGTTCTTTATTTTTTGTACGTTTTTTTTCTCAGTCCCTCTGATTTTCTTTTATGTATTAAAGGTGCAATAAAACGAAACTGACACGTCCTATTGAGTAACTTTTTGTCTTCATTGTTTCTGCCGGTTTTATTTTCCCCGAAGGATATCTCGTTCCGTTTTCCGAGGAGCCTGTTATTGTCGCGCGCTTTTCTTGAAATATCGTAGGAAACATGTATGTCTCCTTAATTTATGGAATTATTCTTTATATTTCCTAATAATTACTGAGCTCTTTTACCTAACGCATTTAATGGTTATATAGTTTTATCATTATTATTAGACATACCGACATAATAAAACAAGTTTGTGGAATAAATTAAGTTATTATAAATTACGTTTCATCAACACAAGCCCCTTTGTATTATTTGAAATATTGACGTTGAAAACGGTGTAATATTTTAAAAATGCTATCTCTAAAGAGATAGAGTTTAAAATAGATAAACTAGGTTTAGAATAAAACTACAGAATTGACGGTGAGCGATATGCCAACCCTTGGTATACGACGGAGAATTGGCTGTAAAATATTCATATAAAATTTATTGATTAATTATAAAATATAAAAATATCTTTTATAATCTAGCGAATTTACGGTGAAAGATGTGCCAGTTGTTAATTCATTAAAAACAATCTTTTAGTATCAGTCAGAATATTGACGGTGAAAGTTAGAACACTTGCCATCATTAAAACAATAACAACATCATAGAATAAGCCATAACTTCGACGATGAAGGACGTACATTTATTGAGCATGTAATTTGATAATGCAAATGCTTGTACTTAAGTAGGAGCAAACGGTTCAGCTGCTGTGCTGGCTATTTAGCCTGGTCTCTCTTCCCCGGGCTGCCGTCACAGGTGTTGTTTATTCCTTGGGAGACTGGAGAGGAGACAAGCCACTCTGTCCCTCGTGGGACGTGTTTATTTTTTAATTGACCATTCCCTTATACCCCGCGTCCCATTTCGTTTTTTTCCTACTCCTCTGAAGGCTTAAAGGAGACAGCTCCTCCAATGGGAGAGTCACACACCCCGCAGTAAAGACAAACTGTCACGCTTCCCTTGTTTATTTTGGACAACGTCTATTTTTTTTACGTCTTTTAAACTTTATAAGAATGTTTAAACTTTTATTTGCGTTCTCCTTGTTGACTTACTAATCCTTGTTATCCATTAATTTTAAATTAAAATAGTATAGATTTTATCATCTACATCATTAAGATTTTTTTTCTTTTAAGTTCTCAAACATTAGCCATTTGTCAACACACTTGTGGTCACATACAATCACATTTTCAATTAAGAAGAAGTTTTAGTGGCGCGTCGTTGGGGTTTCCCGATAAGTTAACTTTGCACTCTTTTGTGACATTGGACAAATGGAGTACACATGCTATCGGATTCAGTTCGTTTGCTCAGCTTTTCGTGTCCGATCACGTTATATTTTATCTTCTATCAAGTTGTCGATAGTGCCCTTTGATCCCGTGGCTGATGGGCGTGTAGCCACAGTCAATCAGAATTAGCTCATTCATTCGTCCCTTTGTCACCTTATCGCCTCCGTCAATCGGTGCGACGGTATCATCAAATATTTCTCCTTAAGAAATGACAATGAGGTATTACCGCTGCTAAACTGAAAGCGGGGAAAAGACTTTCATGTCATTATGACGGAGTTAATCAACCTTTCAGAAAGTGCTTTTTGTTCGTTTTCCGCTATTGTTTAGGGGAATTTTCTCAATTCAATGTCAGCCTTGTTTATACAACGATCTGTAAATTAAATTCATCTAAAATGAAACGTTTTATTCAGAGTTTCCTTCACGTAATATTTTACGAACAAAAGTATGCTTGAAATGACATCGGTAGGTTAGTATGAGAAACGCATTCGAAGCCATTATGCAATATTAGTCCGTGGCGCCGAGCCAAGAAGATACCTAGTTCGAATTTTATAACTAAGAAAGGATGTTGATAGGGAAATATATCAGCCTACTGTTGGAGGTTTCTGACGGTACAGTTCTGAAACCGTTCTTTGAAATGATCTTTTCAGAATACTTTTTTTAAATCAATGAAAGGGTGAACTTTAAAATTTAACAAAAAGTTGATGTAGGTCATGTACACATATTTTCTGTCTGAATTTCAAAGTCAACTAAAACGTAACTTTTCCACTTATTTTCATGTCCATTGTGCACCATGGATCTTTGAAATGCCCATTTAAATGTAAAAATATAATAACAGGCAAGACGCAATATTGTGTTTTTTTAATTGATTTTCTCGTGATTTATTTGTGGGTATTATGTGGTTTATTATGACAGCGTTACAGTCGATCATCAGAGAAGACGTGTAATCATTTCTTTAATTGTTAAATAAGTAAGTTAGTTGTATTTAATAATTAAATATTATTCCATGCATTGCACAACATTGTCTAAACTAAACACAATTTACCAAAAAAATAATCACAAAAACACCCATAAATCGTAATCAAACCTATGTATTATTATTATCAAAAGATAAATTTGAGTTATTACAACAGCTACCACTGTTAAATCATCCTATTTCAGTTAATATATATATTTCATCCCGTCCCCGCACTTGGTTTCAAAAGATAAACAAGGCTGGAGTAATGCGGAGATACAGAGCGGCGGGGTATAACACACAAAGGATGACTTGGGCACAGGTTTGACATCGTAGATCATCTATTCTCTTCTTTACGTCTTTGTCCTACCAATTTATCCACGCTATCGGCGATCAAACTCCACACTTTTCTTACCACCCTTCCTGTTATCATGCTGACTTTTCTTGTCGATTCAAATATTTTCTTTATACCTGTAGGTATATTTTTGCTATTTTGGTGAAGGTGTTTCATGCTGTAACGCTAATAGTTACTACCTGAGTTTCAACACGCTTTTTTAAAAATCTCTTGTTTTCTACGTAAGCTGTTTTTATATATTTTTCTGTAACATTTGGTTTAACAAGTTGTTCATTTTACCTATATAAATAGATAATCAAATTGTTGAAGACAATATTAGCGATTCCTAAACAAAAATCTGAAACAGAAAAAGATACGGGGCAAGGCAAGGGTCCTGGGTTCGAGTCCTAGATGTGTTCGATAATTAAATAATACAATTTGAGGTTTTAATCATTAAGTTATTCCAAAAAATAAATAAATAATTAAAGCTTTTTTCACAATTAAAAAACAATGGAACAAACTGATGTCTTCTTTTGATTTTTTAGTCTTAAATATAAACGATTATTGATACTTCAAAGCTCCATAGCCCGTGACATGATGTTATGGAACTGCAAAGATTTGCGTTGACCTATTTATTTATTTGACAATTTGTATAGCGCCGCTTTTGTGAGATATCACCTCAGGACCTACACATAACCCACACAAAATTTGCTGCCATTGCCTACCGTTTCAGTGTTTATGTCGCGTCGGAAAACAGATTTCTGCTTTTGTAGCTAAGATTAATGAAGTATTTTTTAATATTATTTGTGTGGTATTATGCTACTCGCCGTTGCAAAAAATTGAACTAAAGCGTAAATTTTATACATCTAACTTTTTTTTTGATTACCCATAGCCGCCTCGTCTGAGGTTTTATGTTGTTTCTTTACGGCCAATATTTCCTGACTTTGTTTTTTCGCACTTAATTCGCCTTTCCAGGTAACACGGAAGAGCTTTTCGGGCGGAATAACTTGCTCGGCAAAGTATAACTACCTTGTGTATGTTCGTAAATTTATTTCTTGCTTCCCAACTTAAGTGCTGAGAGCTAAAGTGTTTGGAGAGACAACACGATTTCCAACGTGGGAGAAATAACAACACACGTAGGTATGTGTTAGTCTCTACCGCAATGATGATGATAATATACTACCTAAGGTTTTCGTCAACAATAAATAAATAAACAAAACATTATTGTACGAAAAAATACCTCCCTATTTCTGTAATGCTTTGTGGCAATATTCTCAAAACACAAAATAAATATCAATGGTTTGGAGTTAAAATATTATGTCAACAATTTTTTTGAAAATGAGTACTGAAATGTACTAAAAGTAGCCTATTTTTATTTTTGGTTTAAATAAACCTACCGAGAGCACGGATATTGACACTGCCACCGGTCTATATAGTTGCATTCTTATTCAGTTTGATATGTGTTTATAGACCGTTGTGATAAGTGCAAAAGTATGTGAAAACAGAAATAAGCGGAAATATTTTTTAATCAATGAACTATTTTGCTAATGCGTTCATATTTGTAATAAAACAATAAATATTTTTAGTTTTCCTTTTTCGGTTGTGAGGTAGTAAAGCATTGAAAGAACCACGAGTTTAAATTTATCTTTGACTTTTCTGCCTTCACACACGACGACATAACACATAACCCATACAAATTTTGGTCTTATAATTATAATCTTATTTTTCTGTCTTTCAATTGAGATTTTGATATACAGAGAAGATATGAACTAAGTTGTTGTTTGTATTGTTGGTGTAAAAGTACACACCTTATGTATCGTTTTTATTTTACACCTTAGTATTATTTTGCGCATGATCGTTTTCGTTTTGCAGATGGTATTTTCGATTTGCTCAACAGCTTCATAATGTTTACCTCTAAGGGCACGGGCTCGGGTCGGCAGCCTTCGCACGACGAGACACGTCCAACTTTTATTTCATAACCCCTTTCTTATGAAACTAAACATGTAATGAACACGGCGTGCTCTGCGGCCATCTCTGTGTGCGTGCCCCAACTTATCAGCTCCTGAACATCTTATATGGCTTTATAATTGCGCCGGTGCACGGGGGGAGGGGAGAATAAAAAGGCTGTTTGGTCGGGCTAGGGAAGGGGAGGGGGTGTGCCCACAATACCTTCTTCCCCATTTCCCCGTTTTTCCCATTCTGCCAGCCCATAATGCCGTAAACTTTAGGCCGCGCCGCTCGTAAGCTCAGATTACCTCATTTACCAAAGGATTCTTTAAAAAAAGTGACACGTTAAATTTACGGCAGTTGGTCTGGTGTATTTAAAACACTAGATTATGCATTCTGGAGCAAAATATTGCGCACGATTGTCCATTTACAACCTGAGGCTTAACACACGTTGGAATGTCTAGTTTCTCTAGCAATTGTAGCTTTATGAAAAATATACTTCAGGTGCTTACACTTTATTTTATCTCAGCCAGTCCCGCGGGAGAATTTTTATGCATTTCATAAATAACCATTTCCATAAAAAAAAACAATCCTTGGTTATCATTGGCCACAGCTTAATAGTACATTACTTTGCATTTAACAATGGAAAACTAACGAATTTAATTCCGATTCGCGTGTATTACTGTCAGTTTAACCTCTTCAACTCAACGCCAACTTCACCCCCTTAAAATGTGGTAGGTAAAACGACTTAATTTAAGTTAATTTTTTTTTCTGTATACAAATATTTATCTTCGTTTTGATTTTATCCTTGATCTCCCCTCCCAACATAACCTTTTGTAGTTGTTATTTTTTTATTTACGATCGCAATATAATATATATTACGATAGTTTATTTAATTAAGTTATTCACGTTTGTTTAATTTTCATACTTTTTTATTTATCCGAAGAATATGGCTTACTTCGATTCCTTGTTTTTGCAACCAATTTTGACTTAAGTGTCTAAGAAAAGTAACTATACACCGAAATTCAATTTAATATGAATGTTATAGTGACCGGATAAATCATCACATCTTTAAAAAGTTATATAAAGTCATGGAAAGTGATGAAACAAAAACTTTATTAACTGGGTTAAGTAGGTTAAGTTAGGTTAAAAAAAAAAATTTCATCATTTCTAATGACTTTATATCGTAAATACCTTTGTAAGTAGGTATCGGGCATTAAATATGCCCTTTTTATGATCTTGTATATAAAGCCAAGACGCCTTTAATGCTCAGCGGCGGCATCGTTACTGCGTGCACGGTAATTGCCAATAAAATACAAACGAGTTCAGGTAAAGTAATGATATAACTTTTGTATTTTCATTATTATTTTCCGTGAAGTTTTCAGCCAGCAAGAAAGTGCAAAGTGGCCATGTTCTTGGCTCCCAGGGTGGCAGATGAGGGATGGCGTTGTATGAAGAACGGTGAGGTGGGGCTTATGTAGGCCGCTTATGCAAATGATTCCACTTCACTGACGCCCGGAATTGGTGGAAGAATGGACTCGTTATTGCTGCATCAGGAGGTGGATGGCCATAAATTTGAAAGGGGTTTGGGTCAATTAATGGCGCATACTTGTGGAATTCCGAACGGCTCGGACCACATGGATTGTATTCATTGCATACATTATAATGCCCACACATACGCATCGTAAGGGGGTATTTCGTGCGAAATATTCATTTCTGCTACTGTGAGTTTGGCGGTAGTATACTAATGGAGTCGTGGTACAATCCTACCGGCTGCGCCACTTTGTAGAAATCGAGGAAGGACAGCCTGGAGTCCAATGTCCCGTGTCAAGTAATCTTAAAATCTCTGTCCGCTTCACAGGCGGGTATCTCAATTTAATGCCTAGGGAGAGTATGCCCACACTGGAGACATCTACCGGCAACTCTATGAACTATTACTGCTATGGCAGTCTGTGACAGAGTGACTGAATTATCACACTACTCAATTTGAGAATTTACTGTGTAGAACTAAACATACATGCCGTGCATAATTGGCGATACAACCCTTGGAGAATTCTGGTCGCCTCTGGGAAACAACTCTAATCCTCCGGGACTCCCGTTGTCCAGAATGTGGTGTGCACCGTTCAACCTAACCTAAGTTTAGGCTTTCCAATGCTTTGTAGATTTACATTTTGTATTCATAATATATTATGTTCATTAGAGAAGCTTCGTTGATAAGACTCTAATAACGGCGGTTTGCTCAACGCTCACATTTTAAATTATTTCTGACAAACGTATTACTAAAATCACAAATGTTTCTAGAGGGATCCCTGCGGATGCAAGTTATTTATATTTAATATTAATAAAAACAGGACCTTACCATTAAAATATTTGATGTAAAACAGTTTGAAAATTTTATAAAACATTTTTCAACGATAAAATTAGCGGTAATCAAAAGATTTTATTTTTCTAGACGGTGTATAACTAACTTCCTGAGGGATCCCTCTAGAAACATTTGACATTTTGTAATACGTTCATCAGAAATAATTAAAATAAACCCCACGCAAAGGTTGATTTTTTATGTCTGTTAGGGCAAAGTGTTCATTACTTATGTCGTTGATTTCAACTTTATTTTCTACCGCAGGTCTGTCTAATACACAGGGCCACGCATCGTATATTTTCTGCTTCACTTACGTCGTTAAGATTCTAGGTTTATTTTAGGGTATTGTCTCGTCTTAAGAAAAACCCGTTATTACTTGCTCACATTACTATATTAAAGCTCGCGGCCAGATGCGTCATAATCCAAAGAACAGATGAGCAAGTTTTCATGAGCGCGTGGTTATTTACAATATCATCGCCTCCCGCAGGACCAGCGGCGGGGCGTTGTTAGCCCGGCTAATAGTATGTATCATAGACTACAACGGGGTCGGTAGTTGGCGTTACTAATAATGAAAATATACGTCCGCACTAAGGGACGGGGCGGGTCGGGGGAGGGGGGGGGGGTGAGACCGGGTCATAAGGGCGGGCCCCCCGGGGCTCTGAAAGCACGAGTAACAGCCACACTTCGCCTCCATAAATCCAAAAGTCCCATCCTCGCGGATAATAATTGCGGCCCGACCGGCGTTTACAATTCGGTCGGTGAGTCGCAATCCAATGGACCGCACGCTACCTATGTAACGTACCTCCACACTTTTAAGCCCATTGTGGTTTTCCTTTATTGTATTTTATGCAACTAGTCCTGGTACGCCCTAATCCTTTGCCCGAGTTAATTAATTTAATCGAAAGAGTTTGAAGATATGAATGAACATTTAATTATTTTATTTCTTCTTTATGTTTATTCAGTTGTTTTATATACAATATTGTATTTTACACAATTCTTACGAAACTGAAAAGTCAGTTTGATTGTAAGAAATATCTCATTTTTCATATTCATTCGTTCACAGTAAAATACTTAACACTTAACTTAATATTATAATATTTAACATCAACACTAATATTATTCTACATGTTTTGTTAGTTTGGTCGTAATATTTTTCCATAGTCTTAAACCTTAAATTAATACACGTTTACTTACACATTTGCTGTAATATCTTTTCGTTCACCGTGTAGGTCACTAAGTTTATGGGTTGACCGCATTATTATTTTTTGAAAATAAATGGATGGCGCACGTAGCTCGGGCGTAGTATCTACATACAAAGTGTCCTGGGGCTAAAGTGCACAAACTTCGTGTGGTGATTCTACATGATTTTCAAAAAAAGTTTTTTTTTTTCAATTTACAGGTCAAAATAGAAAAATCCTACGTATGGTTGGTTCTACAAAGATTTAAAAACTTAAAAATCATTAATATTTTTTTTTATTACGTGCTCTCACTTACCTGGAAGTTAGACTCCATTCAGTGATTGAAAGGACAAACATAAAATCTCCCCAATTTAAAATATTTTTACCCTTGGACTGGAAACAGCTCTTCAGATGCTGCAAAACTGATAATCAGTACGTTGTGCAATCAATGAACCTTGTATCTCAAATGAAGAGTATTAATGGTGAGGATTTCCTAATATACGGTATTCTAGCTACGAGCTGACGTCAATGTGCCGGGTATCCTACTATGTAATAGTGATTTTCAGTAAGCTGACTTCATAGGATTAGCTGGTAGGATAAAAGGGAGAGGTTTGCCTCAAGTAAATATAAATAATATCTCATTAAGTACACCAAAATTTGATGATCTACGAAATATGATGCAGTGGGGGCCAGAACCAATCCACTTACTTTTTAAATATGTTGCAGTGGGGGCCAGAACCAATCCACTTACTTTTTAAATATGTTGCAGTGGGGGCCAGAACCAATCCACTTACTTTTTAAATATGTTGCAGTGGGGGCCAGAACCAATCCACTTACTTTTTAAATATGTTGCAGTGGGGGCCAGAACCAATCCACTTACTTTTTAAATATGTTGCAGTGGGGGCCAGAACCAATCCACTTACTTTTTAAATATGTTGCAGTGGGGGCCAGAACCAATCCACTTACTTTTTAAATATGTTGCAGTGGGGGCCAGAACCAATCCACTTACTTTTTAAATATGTTGCAGTGGGGGCCAGAACCAATCCACTTACTTTTTAAATATGTTGCAGTGGGGGCCAGAACCAATCCACTTACTTTTTAAATATGTTGCAGTGGGGGCCAGAACCAATCCACTTACTTTTTAAATATGTTGCAGTGGGGGCCAGAACCAATCCACTTACTTTTTAAATATGTTGCAGTGGGGGCCAGAACCAATCCACTTACTTTTTAAATATGTTGCAGTGGGGGCCAGAACCAATCCACTTACTTTTTAAATATGTTGCAGTGGGGGCCAGAACCAATCCACTTACTTTTTAAATATGTTGCAGTGGGGGCCAGAACCAATCCACTTACTTTTTAAATATGTTGCAGTGGGGGCCAGAACCAATCCACTTACTTTTTAAATATGTTGCAGTGGGGGCCAGAACCAATCCACTTACTTTTTAAATATGTTGCAGTGGGGGCCAGAACCAATCCACTTACTTTTTAAATATGTTGCAGTGGGGGCCAGAACCAATCCACTTACTTTTTAAAAAAATAAGTTAGAAGGCCAGTAAGCCAGACTATAATTTATTTATTTTTTCTATAATTTATTAACGTAAAAAATATATATAATTTCTCATAAAATCCACTAAAATGTATGAGAGAACACCAAGGCGCACAACTCATTCCGCTAAAAGGCGCGTAGCATGTTGCCATTATGTCGTTATATTTTGAAAAAATAACCTGTAGGTATCAAGTGTTCCATAATTTTGTTCAATGGCAGTAAAAATAATTATTACAAAGTAATTATGTTCGTTATTCCAGAAGTAGGTAATGATAATTTTAAACCAAGAGTAATATTTTACAGGTAAATCAAACGCTCTTCTTTTACGACATTCGAAGGGAATCAAATAATGATTAAAATATTGAATGGCTAGAATGGAGGTGTGAATTTCCTCTCCGTCGCTTCGGTTTAAGATACCAATTTACGATAATGGCACCACCACCACCCGCCCTTATCGGCCTCCCGCCCATTCGATATTAATTAGAAAGTGTATTACCTTAAGACGGAGTATTAACCCATTGATTGACGCTCATCCACGCGAGATGAGATTACAGTAATTAAATGAATCCCCAAATTTACCCGCGGTTTATAATAATAGTTAACGTAAGTAACTTCTTGACTGTTCCGAGTACCGGCCTAGGTGTACGGGGTGGGGTATAAGGTATATGGGAGCCCGCTACCAGCTACCAGTTACCAGATACCCGCTAGACCTAGACTCGGGACGGAGTCTAGGGATGGGGCAAGTGCTATCGTTATTGGCTTCTTGACTGTTACCTCCGCCATAATCTAGATTTATGTAAGTAATCTCGTGAAGGATTATGTTATCAATGAACGCCGCCTTATAGTTTGATGGAATTAATTAAATATGCTTATGTAAATCTACGCCATGCGTTAGCATGGTTAAAAAATCTTAACTATAAAGCAGAAATGCAGTAGTACTACTAAACATTTTAATCGTGAGTTTTAAAATTAAATAATTAACATAATTCTTATTTTTTCTTTCTCGGTATAAAGAGTTCGTGTCAGAAAACTACATTTCAGTTTGCATCATTGTTCCAATCTCAAAATCTTCACACCTATATTGTAGTGATGATAATCCTGAAACATATTTTTCCTGCAAAAGGGCTCATTTTAAAATATTTTTTAAAAATTTTATATAGCTATGATTTTTTTCAATTCTATATACATTGTATATTTATTCTAAAACTACTATAATAATCTATTACGAATGTACTAAAATTAGAACTTCACTACATTAAGCCGTCACCCACGATACACTCCTGATACAAGATCTTTAGTCCATAAAATTTATTATTCTTTTTGATTTATTTGACTTATCTCTTTTTACCTTTCTTAATACCTATATCCACAACTTCACCACAAAATCCACGTTTTGAAATTTTTTTATTAAATTATTTCTTTAAACCAGAGCAATGTTTGCCATAGTTATAAAATGTTCAAGGACACACAATTAAACTTTGCTTGAAAACGCACTGAAAAAAATGAAACAAAGAAAAGTAATGTCCGAAAGGAAGGTAAGATTTATCTGCGCTGCGGCCTTGAGCGGCGCGTGGTACCGCCGCTCCGAAGTGTACGTGTAGCAGAGCCTAATGTTAGTCGTATCCCCTTGCTAGACTGGAAAACTAATATCCCAATACGAAACGAGACAAAGTTGTGCTACATTGGTGTCACAATCTCCACACTCAAATGAAACGCGACTGACGGATGACAGGTGGATTTCAAATATCAGCCGATAGCCTCTTTCGTTGGGAGAAGAAGCAGATGTCGCCCGCAGATGAGATGAACTGACTACCTGAAGAGAACCACCTGCTTCAGATGGGTGAGAGCCGCCAAGAATTAGCCAAACTTTAGATATTTGAAGAGGGTTTAAAGGTTCAAAGCTCAACGCCAGAATGTCGAAGTATTTGACGATAAATAATAATACTTCTTTGACATAAAACTTCCGTGTATTTTTCTAGTGACGCTTGCGGACTTTTATAAAATACTTTTGACGTATTTGAGTGAGGTGCCCTTATGATATTAACTCAAATATCGAGTGCTTAATTCACAGTTTCTCGCCTTTTTTGTTGTCTTCGCAAAACCCTTTTACATGTAACTCACGAATAAGTAACTTAGCGACAGAATTTCGACAAAATTGTCACAGTCTGGACTGACATAATATGACAGACAGAATTAGGTTGGGTTTGGTTTACTTTTTTGTGCGAAAGACAATTCACATTCCTTAACGTTTCTGTGGCCAAAAGCTTTTGAATACCCAACAATGTAAGTACGTCGTATATTAATGCTTAGAAACAATAACCACAAACCTCAAAACAAGGTGAAACATATGTACATCCATTGGTACTTACATTGGTACCTACTCCCTTTCAAGCTTGTTTCTATGTTGCCAAACAAGTTTCCACCGTAAAAACCCTTTCGAGCCTTTAATTGCCTGAAAGGGACCAATTCTCGGTGTTGCGGTTCGCCGCCACCGCTTGACCGCGGTTCCATAAAGCTGTTGACTTCCGCATGAATCGAACGCTTTTTCCTCGAGCTCGAACTCGAGCTTTTATTCAATCTTTTATAGGGCGCTTGGTTCACGACTATATAAATAATCTTCTGTTTTTTTTCTTCACATGTCGTCTTAACGGGGTTATTATAACATATAGTTAAAGCAATCAAAACGAAAAATGTATTTATTTTGTTATTACGTTCTGCGTTTCTGAAAATATGTTGTTAATAATTTGGAAGGAGATATTGCCGTCGTATTAATTACAAATCTTAAAATGACAGGGCTTAATATCTACGAAATAAGTTAAGGGTCTTCGAATCATCGGAACACTTTTCCCAATTAATTTGTTTTACCTCCCGACTTTTTACGGGCCAGACCCCAGATTAGACTTTTCTTCTCATTTTTATTTCGAATAAGTGGTTTTCTCACCATCGAGGTTTGTTTCTTTTCTTTGTTTTTTGATAAATAACTAAACCCTTTTTTGTTACTAGCTGGATTCTGCTCTAATTTCAGGATTGTTACTTCTGAAGTTTTCTCTTACTGGTTGATTTCGTAGAATGATTCTCCACAGGTGAAGTTTATTTGCAGTTCTGTTTTTATCCTCGTGAACTCCGGTTGCACTAAATATAGAAATAGCATCATGCACTGAGACTTTAATTTTTAATTTTTCTCTCATCATTCGCACAGAATATCCTTAACGATGTATTGTAACGTTTTTATCTGTTCATTTCAAAAACAAAATCTGCGATTTTCGATGTAATTTTATATTATGCAGAGGCGCTTTTCCAAGTTGATATTTACTAGGAACAATAAATCATTTCATGCATTTGGAATTCCCATAGCCATGGGTTTTATTCAGTAGATATCGTAATAAAATTATTTGCAATTATTCTATGGATTAATTTCCCACCACTCAAATTCTTCTGAGACTAAGATGGCGGCGCTATTATATAATAAAGTTATTATTGTAGAAAATATATTGACTGTATTTTTGAATGTTTAATTTAAACGGATTACCCTTTAAATCGGGTATAATAAATAATCCACGCATTCATGGGTGGTGTTATTTTGATTATTTTATATTATTTGGTATTACGTCCAGCCGGACTTTTACATGGATTTTAAGAACAGAATATACCTAGTGAGCTATCGAAAATTATACACATAGTTTTTAAAGCATGAAATAAAGTTAAACTGAATATTAAACAATATTAGTAAAACATGTAACAGTAACATAAAGTAATATAGAAACTAGAGCAATACTACATGCAAGACAAATCACTAAAACTAAATTACCAACGCCACTGTAATATGTAGGATTCAACAAAGTGCTGGTATGGGTGACGCTTAATTCTAGAAATGTAGTCAGTAAATATATCAATAGTACCCCCAACCTTGTTGCCCAGATCATGCATCCTATTGGTTAGTTAGTGTATGTATAGCAGAAGAATTATACTTTTTGTCTTGTGTTCCTAGTCGGCACATGGAATTTAATAGTGGCAACGATGACAGGGCTGTCAATTAAGTTGTTAATGTTCTGTTCAACACAACCAGGTCTGGCATAATTCTCCTGTCAGACAGCGTGATTAGATGCAATTTATTCATCAAACTGACATAATTAATGTATTCAATTGGAATTTTGAGCTTAAAATTTACGTATCTAAGAAATTTGTGCTGAACTCTTTCTATATTGTGAAATAACTGAATAATGTTCCACTTGACTTCTAACTAATGAAGTATAGAGGTTTCTCAAACAATTTAAGGACTTGAAATCAGTTATGCAATTGAGCCAATCATCTAAAGCCTTATTAGTTATGTATCGTTAATGTGTGCAATGATTGTCAAGTTTTCATCGAATCATACCAATTTGTGACACTGGTATTAATTTCATATTATTTAATGTATATTCATATAAGATATTATAATGCGTTTTGGAAAATCGTATTACATGACATTTCTGAATGTTCAAAAATAAAGCATTTTGTTCACACTATTGGTGAAGCTAGTTAAAATTTGGCAATCGTATACATTTCGTATTCTTTTATATATTTTTAAGTCTTCAGCAATTAGTAGGACTTCTACAGCTTAAAATTAATATTAAAATACACCATTTGCAAGTTATGCTTTAAAATACTAACACTAATTATTTGTTTGCGCCCATACGCAATATTAATAAATAATTTTGTCCGTGTAAAAATTCAATTCTTTCAAGATAGACTTACAAATTTAATTTGCACCAATCCAATTCATTCCAATTCAAAATCTTTCTATATTGTGATCCAATATTGTATTTGTAAGCCTTTCTTGAAAGAATTGAGTTTTTATACGAACGAAGTTATGTATTCATTTTAATTAGCGCATGTACGGGCGCAAACAAAGTAATCATCCTAATTTTTTAAAGCATAACTTGCAAAAAGTGTATTTTCATAAAATAATTAAATTAACGCCATCTATAAACGCGTGGATTATAACGTAAGTTACGTTTTCCCTTAATTAACGGAGGTACAGGTGAGAACTAAATGTACAGTTTATTTATTCTTTTTAAAGCTCATCGATTTCTTTTGGCTAGCAGAATATCAAATATCGTTACCTAATATATTTAGCTTCTACATAAGTTAATCCACTCTTGATGTTATGTTCACTCGACGGGCTGAAGTAATTTATTTCAGAGTTCTACGAAATAAGAAATCACGAAGAAGAATGTGTTTTGTCAAACTAGAATCTGAGGGATAAATCTTGTTTACTCCGTTTCTTACTTACCGAATATAAACCACTCGGACTTAAAGCGAAATACGTAGGTAGTATAAACATTATAAAGATCTTTACTATTAAGAACGGTTTTTTACGGAATAAACTTAGAAGGACAAGATTTATATCCGAGTATATTTAGGTGAGGTATAAAGTTTTTCTCTCTGCAGATGTCTGAGAATCTTGGCCGGACCTAAGCTCGGCTTAACCTTTCCCTCTGGACCGAGTTCATTCTACACCCTTCTACCTTCCACCTATACCAAGTTGCATATTCTCCACACCATCACATTGTGATTGCCTTGATAACCTTTATGGAACTAATCTATGTTATTCAACAATATAATATGATATCTATTTTTATTCTTATTGTGACATAATATTGTTTCCGTTGTATTAGAAGATCTTGGGAATATATTTTTACTAACGCGTTTACACCTGTATAGTAATATCACATTATACATAGTCAATACTTATACTTGATTGATAATTTACATAGTTATTGTCCATAACTGAACTGCCTCAGTAACAACATTTTGTATTTATTTAGTGATGTCCACTGACTCGGTATAATTGTTTCCCTCCATTAGTATTCTGGACAGAGAGGAATATATATTGTAGTTAGTCCCAAAATTTCTGCACTGTAATAAATCCTGACTTCTAGTATTATGTAGTAGAATCCAAAAGCTTATCAATGCAGGCAATTATGGGCTATCACATGCATCATTCAAAATTTTATGTAGAAATCCTTTTGTCTGACAATTTAATTATTTTCAAATCACTTAAAAGACTGTTAGTTCAATAAATTTGCTGGAATATCTATTTTAAAACTTACACATTAGCGAACCGAAACGCGAACCGAGCCTGGAATTATGGGAGAGGAACCAAAGCCGCGTTTCGCACCATTTTCTGTTGCTTCGTTCCTTTCCCATAATTCGAGACTCGGCTCGCGTTTCGGTTCGCAAATGTAATTAAGAATTAAGAATTTATTTTGTATTTCAATAGCTTGTACATGAATGTATTAATGTGGGTTCTGAATGAGGAACTGCAGTCCATATTTTAATTTTATTTTGTCAATAATGGATATTCTTTATGGAGCGATAAAGTACTACCTACTGTGTAATATTTTTAACGGAAAATTATTAATTGCCATTTTCAAAATTGGAACTGATTTTGTTGGGAATTCAGAATATCCCCGTTAATGTATTATATTTAGATTTAATAAAAAGCCGAAAAAATTACACTTCTTTACCTCCAATGTGACCTCCAAAGCTCCAATGCCGAACTACCGGAATAATGTGATGAGATCGTGAGAGTAAATGTGGAACACGTTCCGACGAGATATTAGTACGCGATAGCGCCTCTATGACCACGGGTCTGCGTGGTATAACTAGTCTAGTATAACATTTTTTTTATTTATTTTTTTTTATAAATTTAATTTAGATTAAACACAAAAACAATAAATATAGTATAACATAATACGTAAAAAAACTATAGGTAGTTAAATTTAGCTTGGAGTTATATTTTTAATGGCATATTTAAATAATGGATTGACAGTTTTGAATTTTGGCTCACGATAAAGTTTCGAATTATGTAAGATGATTATTGTATAGGAATATATTTTGTCTTTCCATATTGAATTATCGTATTATTCCGGAACTTCTCTTCCGAGTAAAATAGTTTTGAAAAGTTTAAACTGAACTTTAATTTTAAGGCAACGAATTTATAAATTGCTAATTATTTTTAGACCTAAATAAGGGCACCCAGAGGGCGAAAATGAAACATCATCTCGAAAGATTTTGTCTGGATTTCTTAGTTCTTTAAATATTTTGTAATAATCTGATCTATCGAAAGGATAGCTGGGGGTATATTTCCTTCCATGAATTTCGAGCTTGTATTCATTTCTGCAGGCTTTTCAAGTTATAAACTCTGTGATACCGCGAATTTCACAGGTAATGTATCCGGTTAGATACCGAATTATTATCAATATCCCGAATAGTCTACAAACACAGCAAGGATGAACTGATGCAATTAAATTTAGTGTTCATGTGTGTACAAGGAAATTGTATTTCTACGTAATTTTCCTATTAATTATAATATTACGTGAAATTTCATGTGCCTCAAGACATCGAATTTAACATTAGATTCGCTGACAATGCAATAATGTATCTACCGCTGTTTGAATTTGCAAATTTAACTTCATTATCTTTGAATGGTGTTCTTCATGATTTAGGGTTTTGATATCTAGAACTCTCCACTTCTATGACCACATACCGATAGGCCTCAATGAGGTTGTCTTCTACAACAAATAAGAGCACGCTGAAGACAATTTTTTTGATTTTCAGGAAGATACTTATTAGATAAATATAAGTCATCAACATATATATATATATATTCAATCATGAAACATACATGTTTATGAAAAATAGTAGACAACCTCATTAAATTAATGTTGTGGTTAGTTTTGATTTAATTCCGGTTAATTATGATGAACAACTATGTGATTTCTTTTTACGAGCATGCATATTATTATCCTCTCACATCTTCATCAAATATCATATTTTCCCGTTAGGAAGCTGCAAGTCGTCAAGTAGGTATTTTGATATTATGCACTTTGCCTTAATTACACAGCAGCAGGTCTAGCCCGGTCTGCAGTTCGCTTCTGGCTACAGTATTTCGCGAAAACTTATGACTTTCTCGGTTTATTAGTTACAGACTCGGTGTAATACCTCTCTTATAACATTCCCCCACCCCCGTGTCTCTTCACGCCCCAAGCGCGCAAACTACCCCCATAGCCTGTGTATTAAACGTGCAAGTTTCGCTAGATAGTTGTTATCACCATATATCCAACGCAGGACTATATTATAACTTTTGCTGCTCGGATTTATGTTCTCCTGTTACGTCTACTTAATTTGATTAGTTTGCTTCTTTCTCAAATTTGCATTAATTCTCTCTACACATTTAAGATTTGCGAAATAAAATACAAATATATTAGGACAGATATAATCTTCGGCGGTTTCATTTATACGAATCAATAATACATTATTGATATACTCTATCTTTTATCTTGCGATTAAGTGCATAAGTAATTTTTAAAAATTGTATGTTATTCTCTAATTTTTATTTTAGACTACGTTAAGTAATGATAAAAATTCTTTAAGAACAAGTCGACTGAATGCGGTCAAAATATGATTTCATAATAAAAAAAAAAAAATAGATGAACTTAAATTACAAGAAAAATGTATTCATTTTCGTAAACTTATTTTAAAATATTCTTATTGGTACTGCGAATGAAATATTTTCGTCAACACCCCAATGTTCCCTCTTAGAATGATCCGCATGGGACGAGTGCCAGAAATTCTGACTGTCTGCAGTATTGCAGGTTGCAGTCCTCGTGATAATATAAGATCCCATGATAGATTCACATGCAGGAATACATGCGTAGACGGCTAGGTTTGATTTCAAATAAATATGTATTCTCATTTTCTTAACCTTTCCATATTCGCAAAAAAGGTTGTATTGTTGCTGCTCTCTTTTATCCAGTAATGTTAGGTTTGAAAACACCCTTACTTCGACTGGAAAAAAGTTAAACTAACAAAACATTTACAGAAATACATATTAAATGTAAGTTATTGTGTTGGAGCAGGAAATAACAACGAGAAGAGAGAGAAGGTACGAGGTATGCCAGAGAAACAGCGGTTTACCGAGAACACATTGTCATTAACTCTTAGATGGTATGCACGCACAAAATTATTTAACTGGTATGATGACGTCTTCCGGATATATGTTAAAATGTTAACATAATTGTCTTGCACGGTTGTTTTGAATACTCACAAATACATGCATAGAATCGCGTAAATTTATTTTGTTATTTTGTCATGCTTCAAGTATCCGTCCACTGATTGCCTTCTTTCCTTGGTCCGAGTCCCGGAGACCCCTGATCTCTTGTCATAGGGGGCGCATTATATTTTCCCTGGTAATAATGGTCGGATGGCGGCCGTGAGCGATTTATTTGACGCTAATACCGGAGCGGTGCCGGCCATCTGGAGTGCCATCGATCGGTACTAACTCACGTGCCCTGTTCTCCATGCATCCTCACCCCACTGCGCCCGATGCACTCCCCCCATGCACTCCCAGTTGCATCGACTGCACTCTAACCAACCCTTCACTCGCCGGTCACGTTTTATACTGGATGTCATTATTATTCTAGCAGTTTCGTGGTCTATAGATTCATTCTCAAATGCTCAAAACTTAAGGTCGGAATGCAAATCAAGCTCGTATTTGGATCTTGAATAATTGTATTTGCATTCTAATTTTCATATCTGAGTTATTAGCTCTACATTATATGCTTTCTAGGAGGTTATTTTACCAGATTTGAATAAGATCAACAACAGAGCTGAGTATGTTCGACAACTATAACTATATACGTTCCTCTAATCTATGATAAGTTCTTTTGCGATGCGTGCATGCATGTTGAATGTTTTTGACAAGTAATAATATACAATGTAACACCCATTTATTATGTTTTTTTTTATGTTAATACAGCACAACAGTCTCAACTAAGTCTAATTAAGGAGTTTTTCTTATAAAACTCCGTTGCTTTATATAATGCTCAGTGAAAATGTAAAACAAACTATAGGTTCGTTAAATCTATTGAAGAAAACGGTCGAAAATTCCATACTAGCTGAGAGTGGTGATTTTGGATTACCTATATGGCATTTGTCATATATCACCTTAGAAACTCCATCTTGGATATACTTCATCTATGTATGTATTTTTTCCTTTACTTATTTGATTAAATATAATTGTAAAGCTGCTCATTTCGATACCAGAAATCCCTAGCGAGATGAGCAGCGGAAAAAAAAAAAAAAAAAAACCGAAAACCGTAGTAAACATGTTATTCAATTTTCGGAACGCCCCTGGGATCCCCCATCCACAGTTGAAAGGTTATCCTCCACTTACCGGACACCCTGTATGCATTAGTGTTGTACGTAGTCCGGTAAGGTTTTTGGTAGTAGACCTATCTGCTATGCATATCACGTCACACAATGTACTCCCTTTCTCTCTTCAACTCCTTTTGCAAAGCTAGAATATAGGGTAGCGGATCTGGTAGCGAAGTGCAGTAAAGCCTCTTTTACAAGGGAGCTAAATGTTCGGCTTTGATACTGGTCGACCTATGCTTCGCGGTACACACGAACGCTCGCCTTATTTATTGCTTAAAGCGTGCTGTATTTCAAGATCCTCATTACTTTTATAATAAAACATTGTGTAGGTGATGAGTATGAGTAAAGATGTATTCTTAATTTAGGTTCTTTCGTACACAAGATACTACTTATTGACCGACCGAGGTTTCGCTTACGGTTTCGGCCAGTTTCATTCGGATTTAAACAGTAATGTAGTTACAATTGTAGGTACTTTTGGTTATGGTTTATTATCGCACTCAAAGTGTTTTTAAAGATATCAACCGATGATCACATTATACTCTGAACAATAAAACTTATTCTTAAAACGGTAACCGGGAAACTTAGGATAGTGGAAATTCAACACACTCTTTAACAATGCACTCATGAAAAGTGATAAAAAAAACTAGGTTAAACAGGTGACGTTTAGGTTACGTTTAGAGGTCATTTCTTTCATCGCTTTTAATGACTATTATATCATTTTTCAAGAGTGTTGAATGGACACAGAATCGCTAAACGGTATGTAGTTAATTTTCTACCTGAAATCTCTACGACTCCGACGTCTCTCTATTGTCAGACTGTGGCGAGAATTGCATCGCCAAAAAAACTCCCTTTGTGAATGCTGCTTATCGGGACGGAAACGTCACGCTATTGGGTAATGCCAGACGGTAGACATCACAGCAGCACAGCACGCGCTCCGTGAAATGTACCCCTCTACACCTGATCTGATATTGTAGTAGGTATGTGGAGAGCGTGAATTACTGTGGGAGATAGTAGATACATGCTGTGTCAACTGAAGATATTTCACCACAAAGTAGAACTGTCGCTTTCAAAAAAGTATGTTTCTAATTTTCTCTTATTTTAAATTGGAACCAAAATTTCCTTTGAATCATATATAACTTGTAAAACGGTACTTAATAATTAATAAACAAGACATTTGAACGAAGCGTTTTTACTGAGCCATTAATCCGTCGTGCGCCGGCACGTCGAATTTTTCACCGTGCACCAGCTGATTTTACTTTCGTAATAACTTCCTTGTTTTTTTTTTTGCAAAATTATACAAATGATACCGCTTACCAGATAATGTATTTGTGTATATAAAAAAATAGTATATTATTATCTACCGATTATTTTCCCCAGAATAGCTTATTATTTTCATATAAATGATTTTTTTATCGTTCCTATCGGCTACAGCGGCGCACGACAGATTACAACGGCCACCATCTTGAACCGCAACCGGAACGTATCAAGATTACGCTACGCTCAGTCAATTTTAGGCTTTCTAAGACAAATTTATCGGCAACACAAAACAATATTAATTATAAAGGTTTCAAAATGTTTAGTGAACTCCTTTTATATGTTAAAGGAAGCCAAAAGTCTTCAAGTGGGTTATGTCTTAATGTTGTGAAGTCCAAATATTAGTACGTAGGTAATAGAATATTTTTATATTAGTTTTAGAAAAAATGTACCTACACTAGATATAAAATATTAAATTTTATAACTAAATAAAATATAAATTAAAAAAAATATTAAAATAGTTAACAATAGTAACAGATTTTTTATGCTTTTAAATGTTTATATATTTTCTGAAGCAACAAAAACTCTAGAACAGTGTGCTCTGGCGTCATGCAACTTGCTCATTTTTCCCGCTCCCTCTGTTTTTTAGGTCAACGTATATATTATATTATAACAAAGTATGACCTGAAACCTTGTCATGATCTCTTTTCCATTATATTTAATTTGTTTCGCAGACTATCCAAAACAAAGTATTCGTATAGGGAGCAAAGGCATAATTAGTATGAGTGTATTTCGATACAATCACTCTATGTAGAAGTGCAGATTGTTTATGAGTTTCACACCCGTCGCGCATTGTGTTTTATTTCCCCTGGGAATGGACACTTATTACTATTTTATACCGTGCTCCATGTTAATTTCCCCATTTTCCGACGAATACAGACCGTAGGAGGGGTGTCGGCGCATTAAATAGTACAAGAGATCCCGGTGACGCGATAACAATCGAGTAATGGCGTGATGAAACCGCGTTGAGACAGAGCCGCCCCATTTAATTGACCGCCTTTACGTGAGAACGAAAAAAATAAGAAATAACGCACGTGGATGATAATGGTCCCACGAGCCGCTACTCTGTTTTATTTTATTTGTATGGCTTTATTGCCTCCTGAATGCATGCGTTACAGATACACTAGAAAATTGATGGAGCCTCGTTGCAAGTGTTAGTAATGTATGCATGGTATACGTGTACTCTTTAAATCTGCGTATTGGTGTGTATGAACACTTTCATGCTCACTTCTTTCGTAACGAAACATGAAAAAACTCTGTTCGATTTATTTCCATCATTAATACATTAATTATTTGAAATATTACGGTGTACGTATGATTTATTTTTTAATTTTTTGTATTTCTTTGGCATTCACTATGTAACAATTTCTAGACATTTTTTGTTTTTTAATGAGTTTTATTATTCACAATGTACATTTGTTACGGATAAATTTTATTTATTAGCGACCGGTTTCGACACGTCCGTGTCATTAACTAGCTATTTTAAAACTAAATTTTTAAGTGCAGAAATATGGGGTTTTATTTAGTTTGGTTCTTTGGCGGGAGGGGGTTTGAGGGAGGGGGGGGGGGGAGTTGAGAGGGAAACGGAGGGAGGAGTCAACATAACGGGGAACATTGTCAATAGAGGTGATTTGCAAGGTGCTATTATTTTATTAACTATATTGATGCTTGAATTAATTTTTTTGTTGATTTCTAATGTTTCTAATGCGCACAAATTAAAATATTTATTAATGTTAGAATGTTTAAACTTAGTCTTATCCCGGTTGAAGCTATGGCCTGTCTCTATCAAATGATTAGCGAACTCGGAGAAATTATTATTTTTTAAACATAGTTCGTGTTCCCTAATTTATTTTTTAGTTTAATAGTTTGGATTTTTATAATTTGATTTTAATTATTTTTATGCCTGAATTGTTTTTTTTTTATTAGTAAGGAAAACAACCTAAATAAACACAACAATTGATTTTTTTAAAGTTTTCTACGGTGTTAATATGAATAAATCCATTTCAGCAATTGGTTGTATATGTTGTATATATATACTGCATTCACCATATTATTTAAATCATATCATTACTCAAAATATTAATATGGTAATCCACAGAGATTTCGCCGTTTATCTCATATTTTGAGCTTTTATAAATTTGGCACATTGCGACAAGCTCCCAGACTTAGAAACGCGAGCTTTAATTATATTTGCGGTATTTAACGCAGGAATAAGGATTGCACCTTACATACCACACACCATAGAGAAGATTCCCAACTATTAGAAAACGATAACTTCAACATAAAAATCTTTATAGTTAGGAGAAAAAAGAATCACGAAGTTGGTGTTAATTTGAATAACCCCCGGGCTCAAAGGGTTAAGATTTTGATCTGACATTGGGATGGCGGAATTAAAGTCAAGATACTGTAGCTATTAACACAATGTCTTCTCTTCTTTTCCCGTTTACCTACTTATTACTTTTAAGACATGTTAAAACTGTCTCTTTTGAAACTTTTTAAGCTTTTTGTTTCTTGCAAATAAATATAAACAAATCTCAGGTAAAAGTTGATGACGAAGAGATACTGGTTTTTCTATTTTATTTGTATATTTTAACTTGGGTATAGTTAATAAACGAGGCTGAAGCACGAAAATACGTCTTTTTCCACAAGTAGTACAACATAAATTGTAAAAATGTTTAAATATTTTTCTAATGTGAGGTTACTTTCCTTCTCGGTTACGTACACTCACTAACTCATCATCTGTCCGGTAATACTGTTGTGTGATGCGTATAGTTCCCGCCCACCTTCCCATTTATATTTGAGGAAATATAAAAACGGTCGCATGGGCACTTGGCTTATAATAAAATGTTCTCCAGTAGCTCTAGAAGAGTCTTTTCCCGAGTTAGTATTCCCCGGGTACTACTGTTTTATTGAAATCCGTTATGATATATTATTATTATGAGGAAGTTTTCGGCGTCGTTATATTCTATGCTCTCGTTTTATTATGTCATATTATGGATATTTTTTCAACGAAATCGCGACATATATGAGCCCTTTAACATTTCGGCTGTCTGTAGTCTACAGCAGTTATTTATGTATTATTTCGCATAGATTTTCCCTTTCTCGAGGAAAATTTTCACACATAAGAGAATCGGGCTTAAGTATTTTATTTGTTCAAGTCTTCTCATAGCGTTCTTTTTTTCAAATTAAACTCAACAGTAAATTAATGAAATGCACCCACCCGTAGTAGATTCTTCAGGCCTTTGTTAATATTTTTTTTATTTGAGACCGCTCAAGGGTTTCAACGACCAAAGCCAGTTGATTTAAGGTGTAGCTAGTGGATATGCAGTCACACAAATTATATTCAGTAATAGCAATAGTAAATAAAAATTGATCCATTTTTTTTTTCAAAAGTCTAGTCTCGATCTCTCCACCGCTGGCGCTGGATCCAGATACTCCAGACCAATTGCCACTAATACTAGTTGGACAATTTGTGTAGCACCTTTTTTATGAAAAATCACCCTAAGGGCTCTCTACAAATGTGGCTTCCTAGAGGCTCTAGCTAATTATGTACAAACAGGGGTTGTCAAAACTACGTGTATTATGGAAAAGTTCGTAGGGATATCAGATCGAGGGTAAAACACGGCAGATAAATCACTTTTCCCTAAAATTTCCATTGTTATTTGCTAATGTTTTTCATCTCCCAACGCCGCAATCCCCGCGTAATAGGCCCATTCCACCGCTGAATATAATTTTGCATAGCTTGATTTACTTCCCTCCGAATGGCTCAGCAGTAAATGTTCCAGTCCCTTTATGCCAGCGCTCCAAACGGGCCGTGACTAAGGAAATGATACATGGCAGTACATTTACTTGTCACGAGTAGTCAACATTTGTTATACCGGCTACGCTACATGGTGACGCTGCTGGTGGTGGCGCATACCGCCCCCGAAAAACCGGGATCGGACTGTAAATGTAAAGACACCACTCCACCCGTTACAGACCAGGGCTGGCAAAAATCTAAAGATGGAAGGAAAAATATTCATATTATGTTAAGATAGCGCGAGGTGTACCTCAGGGATCGATACTAAGGACATTGCTTTTTGCTGTATGCATACATCTGACATAATGCAATCTATTGAACACTGTAGGTCGCACATGTATGCTGATTATGTTTAACGTACGAATTAAGTACCGATCATAGCAGTCTATATGGTAATTAGTTACCTACGTAGAGTTTGCACTTGGGTACAAACGCACGCGTTCCATCTAAATTCTCAAAAACCTGTTGCTTAACTAATGGAAATTAAGAAAAGAATGTCATGCGTAAGGAATGGAGGACATGTTGTAGAAATACATTCCCTTTGATAATAAAAAAAACAAGTGCAACGAGTCCAAAATGCATGTGTCTGATAATTGATATAAAACGCGAGCATATCTCGCCTAAACTCTATCGGCATAGGATAATACTATGTCGAACAAAAGGAAGTTACAACAAATGTTTCAAATGTACAGTTTAATGAATTCGAATGTTCCTGCTTACCTGTTTGACGGACTTGAAAATATTATGGTTTCTAGATATTATACAGTGTACATGTGCACCTTATAAAAGATAAGTCATTTTTTAGAAAAAAGCGACCACGTCAAGGTCAAGGACATTGTAATATCTTCATCTTAACCAATAAAGAATGATTTTTTCCAAATTCTGCTAGATTGTGGTATAATCCACCCGTACCTCTGCGGAAACTGTGGTCGGTTGAGGACTTCAGTATACCTACACACAAATTCCTAATGAAACTGATGTCGGTCGCGGACTTCGGTATACCTACAGACAAGTTCCTGATAAAACTGATGTCGGTCGCGGACTTCGGTATACCTACAGACAAGTTCCTGATAAAACTGATGTCGGTCGCGGACTTCGGTATACCTACAGACAAGTTCCTGATAAAACTGATGTCGGTCGCGGACTTCGGTATACCTACAGACAAGTTCCTGATAAAACTGATGTCGGTCGCGGACTTCGGTATACCTACAGACAAGTTCCTGATAAAACTGATGTCGGTCGCGGACTTCGGTATACCTACAGACAAGTTCCTGATAAAACTGATGTCGGTCGCGGACTTCGGTATACCTACAGACAAGTTCCTGATAAAACTGATGTCGGTCGCGGACTTCGGTATACCTACAGACAAGTTCCTGATAAAACTGATGTCGGTCGCGGACTTCGGTATACCTACAGACAAGTTCCTGATAAAACTGATGTCGGTCGCGGACTTCGGTATACCTACAGACAAGTTCCTGATAAAACTGATGTCGGTCGCGGACTTCGCTATATCTACAAACTAGTTCCCGAGTTTTAAGTACTTGGTGTGCTTGTATAATAACAATTGTGTAAATAATGAGTATTATTATTTTTTATGTGAAACCGCTCATGTTAATGTCTCAACTGCTCCCAACCGTTTGGAGTCAGTGAAACTGGCATCACCAATTGGGGTATTTTGTGAGCCTGAAAGTGGTAGGGAGGGGAAGAGGAAAGTAGGAAAGTACCTGGCTATTCATATATGGTCACCAAACACGGCCAAAGCCATTTCAAGCAACGTTTCAATTTTGAATGGTGGTCTCACAACAGGGCGATACTGAGAGTATCTTCCACACTGGAACATATAGAAAAATGTTGTCGAATATCCATAATTGTGGCAGTTGGCCATAGTGTGACAGTTGTGGAGGACATTTGGCATTGTGCAGGTCATTTGCGGAGAGGACTGTGTACAGTAAATATTTATCAATTTTTGCTTAAAGCTATAGCGATAATCAATGAAAATAGTATTGTATACATGCAGGCATAATAAGTAGAAACGTGAAATGTGGCAAAAGCCCGTTTATAAGTGGATTTTGAGACGTGTTCCTACGAAGCATTTAAAAAAATACAATTTACAATACGTATATTCATTCAACCGGTAACATTAAAGAACGACCTACCCTCAAAACACTTTTAACCACAAATCTCGTTAAACCAAGTCGTCAACCCTACCTGCCCCGGTGTCCTTTTTTGCTACTGCCTCCATCCTAAATGTCACCGTGGCCCGGGCCAGGGGCGGGCGGGTGGCGGCGGTCACGTTCGGCAGTCATTGAGTCACGCTCTGCCCGCGGGCCACGCGCTGGCCCCCCTGCTTCGGGTGCTGGGTGGTGTCCCGTACGCCGACCGCCGAGGGTTAAATCTGCAACCGGATGCAAAGCCGACCTAGCAAATCGTAAGATTTTGTGATACTCTAACTAATAATTTATTTGCCGCGAACAAGGACAATTTTGCAAATTATAACTTTCTCCTAATCGACACGTAAATTTATCACATTTTTATTTTACTATCCCTTGTCACGTATTTGTTTCATAACTGTATTTTTATTAAATTACTACCGCAGACCTGTCAAAAATAGCCGGATACAATATTTAAAAATAAATGTATTAAAATTTACCAACTAAAAATTTCCACGACGAGAATCCAACACCGATCAACTGTTTGTAAGGCTTTTATTTATTGTTTTTTATTTGTACAACTCCATTTAAAAAAAAAAAAATAATATAATTATCATATAAGTCGTCTAAAAGTGGTTATAACCACAGTTTGAAAATGACTTTGAAAGCCGAAACAACTGTAAAAATAATAAAAACCAAAAAAATACTTGCAGAACTTAATAATTATATTATTAAATTTGATTTTAATTAAATTTAAAAAAAAACGTTTGGAAGGCAAAATCTTGCTGATCATTACACCACAACTATTGTAAGAACGGCGGCATAAAATCAAAATATGTGCTACATGAAAAGCTACTCACAACCGAAATTTTATTGTTTATTAATAACTTTTTTCATTCTATTTATTTTTACTTATTCGTTATGGTGACTTGTGTATATTCTTTCTTTTTTGTAGCTGTGCCTCGATTTGTGTCTAAATACCTATTATTAATATTACTTCCTATTGTCTGACAATTCCTTGACACCACCTAATGACGTTTACTGCTGGAAACCACGTTCTCTTGCAATAAATAATTGTGTATGCCTCAAGCGGGCGCAGCTTGAAACAATGTTAATATTTACACATTCAAACACCGTATTGGAAGATCGCGACTGGTTTAATGGTTGTCGCAACAGTTCAGTGTTAGAGCATTCTTCTTGAAAGCCGACCGGGTTGGTCGCAGACATAGACATATGAATATTAGTAGACCTGCCCTAAGTGATTAAAAGCGTATTATCCCCACTCCCCATACCGGTTCCATTGGAACCGGCTGTGCTCGCGTATGGCCTCAAGTGAAATCTAAAAACGTGACGTCATCATTCTTGTGCGAACTATGGTCGAGGCATCATCGGTTCATTTCACGAAATAACACGCCAAAATGTTGACTTGTACTATGAAAACTTGTAAAAATAGATGTGAAAAAGAGAATAAACCCAATTGTCGTATTACATTCCATATATAAGCATTATTTTACTTTATTTTAAGCATATTCACATCGTATAATATAGATTAGTTTTAGAAACATATTCTATCACATCGAGAAACGTCTGGACGCGAAACACAAAGCTGGTTGGTTGCTGGGAAGTAAATTATGAACATTTATAAAAGTATCTTAACTAAATACTTAAACGAAATATTCGACTCTGAAAATAGATCCGAATTTTTTTGCCGAATTTGGACTTCGCAAATTTGTTTATAACGTGGCGAGTAATTTGCGCTCCCATGTAAAAATGTCTATTCATTCAAAAAGCATATGCACATAATATGCACATAATATGCACATAAAGCATGATGTTTTCTCTTTCTAACACCGTTTATACCATATAACTCACCTTAACAGTAAAGAAGATAGATACGACGATTTCTATGAGACCATAACATTATTAAATCTCAAATAAAAAGCTGGGTACTTAATATAGGGAGATCAGAAATAGAAAATATACTGATATCAAACACAGACTAAAACCGAATCTACTAAACTGAACTATACAAAAAAACACTATCTTACTTATTTTATTATTATTAAAAAAAATATATATTATACTACATGATATATGTTTATAATTAAATGCATATGTTACTTTGTTGTAATATTAATTTCTTATAATCAAATTATAATATGTAAATGAAATCCTCAGCACAGGAGATCCCAGTGAGGATATCATTATCTCTATAAGTTACTAAGAAAAGAAGATAGTAAATCATTATTATTATTATATAAGTTGTGGTGAACAAATTAGCCTGACGGGTTAAATATATTAATAATAATAATATTTTGATGATTAGCATGGCACCGTTTTTGTGCAAATTCCCCTCAAGGGCGCCGTATAATTTAGTAGGTAGGTACCAACATTATATTTTATTTTTATCCTGCTATTTAACTAATACTCGCAAGCGTTTACCATCCATCTATTATTTACACCGACGTATTATTCTGTTGATATCATTTTTCGCACAATGTTTTGAATAGGTACATTATTCACAAACGTGATCGGTAAAGCATCCAAAAATAATGTGCCTCAGGGGCAGGGGCGGCCGCAGTCGATCCGTAGTTAAATGTGCCCGTATATCATCCGCATACTGCCGACCCCAATATGTGATCCTATTTGTTTCCCGTTGCCCCCTGCCCAATGCCCACGGCCCTGCATTGCGATTTGAAAATAACTTAAGGAAGATCGGAATAACTTGTAATTCTGTGAACAGTAGGAGCAGTATGTTTCTAATATTATATTATTATATTAATCAAAACCAAAATGTCTTTTGAAATCATCAGATTTGTAAGTAGGTACTCAAATACCCACCCGCTTAATTGTAAAACATATTTTTTTGTGATTTTTTTTTAAATTTCAATAAGGAATTACATCATTTGTCCAAAAAAAGTGACTACCTTAACGCCAATTCTTTTTCAATCTTTCTTCAGGCAGGTGGTACCATAATATTAAAAAAAAATGCAAATAAGAAAATACAAATAAATACGACCACTTCACGTTTTAGAATCTTTACTAAATCATAAAACGGTCACCATATTGAACGGAAACGGAGCATACAAACAAATTTACAGATAGACGAATTGTAAAACGGCCGAGAAAACCTGTTTTGGCATTCAAAAACCCCTTTCAAACGACTTATTTATGGACTTGTAATTAATTACCTCTACCATAATTAATTAATATGAATTTTAAAATAATACATTTATATATTTGGTTAAAAACCGACATAATTAGAAAATCAATGACAATAATTAAAAATCTTATTTTGTGAGGCACTTACCATTAAAATCTGTTTTCCTAAATTTAATGATTATCTAACGATGGCAGGCTTGTCTAAATTGTTTTATATTGCTGTGAATATTATTGTAAATTGCCATTCGCTATATTACCGGCATTATGAAAATGAATCTTAAAATGTTTGTTATGTGTAAACAAGATCATTTTTCTTTAATTTGAATCAAATCCTTTGTATTTTCAAGAAACCTAAACGATATAATTCTTAAAAATAATTAACTATTAAGAGGCGGTTTACCAAACACTTTATAAAAAAAAACACCCTAATATTCGTAAGCTAGGTAGCTTAAAACTAAGCGAAGTATATGAATGTATCGATCAATTTTATTTATAGTCTGATTTGATTCTGAGGCCATCCAGTGTCTGAGCTTATTTCCCTTGACGTATTACTAAAATTACGATCATGTCAGCCAACTTTCCGATTCGGTTCGATTAATCTATTAGAAGATTCAAGCTCTGCTGACCTTTGAAAGTATGCTGTATATGTCTGTTAAGTTTCGTCGGTCACATACTTCAAATATATGGACTGGTGTCATTCCCTGCAGTTGGTGTATGCATATGTCTATGCTAAACTCGTTTAATTCATGGTCTCGAAGTCAATGAAGTTGACCCATTAGAGTTGTGGTAATATTATTAATTTCTACTCTCTATAGTTGATAACAGTACCAGTATGTGTGGTTAAGGAACGTTGCTTCACTAACGCGTATCGATAGCGTAATAAAGCAAAAAGGGCGCAGCTGCACAAAGTGTAAACCGATGAGGAAACACCAGGACACACCGATGTTTTATGGTCCTATTGAGAGCGCAATAAATAATTTAGCTCTCCAGTACGCGGCGAGAGCTCTAATGCGCCGCCACCTAACAACCTTAAGCCGGCCCTGGGCTATCATTTTTAATGAAATCTTTGTATGCTTTACGCCACCGTTGACGCTTTATTACTCTTCTTAATGTTCAATTTGCGCTTTTATCTTTAAGACGTTTTAATCATATCTTACCGCGAAGCAGATCGATTAATATTTGGGCTCACAAATTATTAAGTAACTAAATTCACGTGAGATATCATGCGGGTGATTCTCGAACGAGCTTATAACGCGGAAATGTATTAAGTTTAACTAGCGCGTATGTTTTCTTCGATGAAACCACTTGATCTTGTTTCTCGATTATTAGTGGTATAAATTCTAATTTCACCTCAAAAACATACGTAAAATATGACATAAAATATAAATATGAAATGTGTTCGTTGAATTACATAAATTATAAATACCTACACGTTTCAACATGAAAGTAAATGTTCTTCATAACAAAGTTGACCGTAACTCAACTGCATGTTTTAGTAAATCTCCGAGTAATCTTTTAAAGCCTTAGCGATGTAACTTCCACCAAGTCCCTAAAGTCCTCCCCGAGAGAATTTGTCCGTTAAGTTTTCTAGCCAGATTGGCTCGAGATAACTTAAACATCCCCAATATGAACAAGGGTGAAAAATCGGAATTAAATTCTCGACAAATTAAGGTTTCGGCGGGTAAATTTAAGAGATACGTTTAGAAAAAATATTATTTTTGTTACAGTCGATATTGCTTGAATGAAGCTTAAGATTATTTTTTTACACCGAAGTGTTTCTCAGAAATAAGATTTTCTTATTTTTATTCTTTATTTTATCTCCTGCCTAGTTTATTCAAAATGTTTTCGCAATGCTTCAGAACATCCCACGCCTCGTCGTAAGACGTGGCGCCTGTTACCGTGGATTGTTGTTCTGTGGTTTGGTTTTGTTTCCGCAGCACAGATTGTGCGCGAGTGCTCACGTGAAACTTTGATACGATCGAACACCGCGAGTCGGAGTCTATATAATATAAAGGTATCAACGGAGATAAATACAGTACTGTGTAGTCTGTATTCTTACGTAACATTTCTGAGAAACAAACGGGCTTCTGGGCATCATGCAGGTATCAAAGCTGTGTACACAAAATTGATAGATTCTGCAGAATATGTGAGTCTTATATATCCGGTAATCAGATTTTCCCCCGTTTGCGATGTGTGTGGGTTATATTATGTACCTTGACACAAAGTAACCTGCTTCCGCCAAGAATGTCCGTCCCCCGGATTAGAGTAAGAAAAATACGCCATCCAGTAACTGGAGAAGTATGAGTTGCTTGCGGCCAGCCATGGTTGTGTTGACTCTAATAAAATCTCCCGAGAAACAGGATTATCCGGGATGAAATTTTCCAGATAGAGAGAAAATCTCAACAAATACGTATCCATCCTCCGTTGGTTTATCGAGTTTTTTTTTACGTCGTTCAGAATCTATCTACCCGTGAATGAAGGTTAAGATTCGCTTTCTTAACTTTTTCTTTCTGCCGTTCTTTCTTTGCGTTGAAAATTTAAAAGTATTGATTTAATAAAATCAGTTACGAAATGCGCTGATAGTTAAGTATCTAACCGTTCGGATATCAATATTCAATTTTAATTAATGTTATTCTTTCATTTTATTATTTGAAGAGTGTAAAGGAGGCTCCATCGAAGCCACAGCCAATTTAGCCTCACAGAAGCTGGATGTACTGAAAAGGGCCCCCAGATACTTTAATAGTACACAACTGCTGACCCTGCATAAATCGCAAGTGCGCTCCACTGTCGAATTTGGCAGCCACCTCTGGTCTGGAGCCCCAAAATAACCCTTAACTGCAGAAATGATAGACTGGATAGATATGCAGACTCCGTTTGATAGATTCCACTATCTTAACAACCGGATTTCAATCTTTAGCGCACAGGCGTTAGGTAGGTATTCTGTCCTTATGCCACCGGTATTACAATGGAAGATGCTCCCAGGAAGTAGCGCCATTGATCGCTTCGGCTCCGGTGCATAATCGGGAAACACGCCAAATGCGCGCCCAACATATGTACGCGGTTGACATTTGTCACACTTGACTCGTTCTTGAGTTCAACAGCTCGGCTGTGGAACGATTTGCTGTCCTCTGGGTTTAGTGTTTTAATCTAGAAGTAACTACCATCCGGCTTCTTTGAACAAACAATATTTGGAAAATATGGAGCAATAAATTTAACACCTTTTTATTTTTGCTAGCCAAATGACTATAATAGGAAGCCGTTATCCATAGTTAACCTTGAAATGCGATACCATTCAGTGTAAGTCTTCAGCTTTCGATGCGGGTCTGGCGTTTCGTCCCCGCCCTGCAGGACAGAGAAGCGTCGCGGCGCGCCATCGATCGCTGCTGCAGCTGCGGCCGGAAATAGTTTGAACTCCTGAACTGGTTTCCATATCACTGAAATAGGCATAATGTCGGTTTTGCCACCTACCCTAACAATAGCCAGGGTACTCCGCCGAACAGTATATTGTGCTGCCCTGTCTTTCATTATTTGTTTTCGTTATTTTGGACCGCGATTGTAAAAGTGAAATCGCATCACTGCATCTGAATCGATCATCTGAAAGTGAGTACCTAATTTTATAGTATTATAACGGCTGGGTTTTGTCATTCGTAATTTTTCGTTAATTCCAGAACCCACTAACATTACTTTACAACTCAATTGAGCTAAATGTATTGGAGTCGAATTGTATTATCTGGGTCCCGCATGAAGCATCTTACACAATAATGACACGTAAAATTGGCGTATTGTTGGTTTATTGAATATCTCGTATAATTTACCATTATTATATAGCTCATAATGACAATGATATTGCGTTATGATAATAGTTTACCTGGAAATTCCAGACAGAAAAGTCGTGTAATTTTCAAAATGTCGGAGATCACTATTTGAGAATTTAGATTCTATCAGAGTTTTATAATGAATATGGTGCTACTTTTTCTACAAAATTTCGGTTAAAAGCGATGTTTTGTTCTGAATTAGGAATCGGAAATTGAAAACAGCCAACATTTTTTAATAATAATGTGTAAAAGGAAGAAAGCTCTCTTGGTCCATTGCCGCTGCCTTTTTGGGAACTAATATTTGAATATTTTCATGAATTCTATAGCAGGGAACTGTCTACATTTTAATATGTAATACTGATAAAAAATATATTACAATACATCCAAAATAAAGTAAAATTATATAATTTGATTATTTTATTATAATTTATAATTATAATAAAAAACTTTACCATTAATTTACTTTAATTTCTTATTTTTTTTTAAAGGTACGCACAATATAATTTTCAGTTTGTTTCACTTAAAAAACCCGGAATTACTATCAATTATAATAGAGCCTTCTTTCTATTACATTTCACAATACAACCAAGCAAATACTAACCTCAAACCAAAGAGGCAAACTTTCTCTTATTTCTTTCATAGTAATGTTGCTTATAAATTGTGTAATATTCTTATCCTGTAAGGCCGAGTCAATTCTGAGAAATCTTCCTTTATTTTTCGTTGGTTTTTTCATCTAACAAAAATTTTATTATTTTCAGTTGGAAAATATTTATATAAATTTATCAGCATATTTTTTATTCTCTTATCTTGGCACCTTAGGGGCATGTTTATCATATTCTGTGTATTATAATATTATTTAGATATTATTATGAGTTATTAAATGATCCGTTCAAAATTATCTACTCAATTCTTTTTTTGTAATTATATGTCTGTCGACTTACATTAGAAACGTGGTTGTTAAATCCCCGAGAATAAAGAGTGTTTGTAATTTACAATCACTAATGGGCACCGCTGCTTTAAGCCGTTCGCTGCGAAATATATCTCCTGCAAACTCATAGTTTCCCGGAAGTTAGAAAAGGATATGGACTGGATTGTTTCAGATCATTTCCTCCCATTACCCCGGGGCCTGTATCCAATGTGATATCGTGGATTATTGCACTAAAGGCGGTACTTCTTAATGCCCATCTAATAACTGGCATTGATATGGGTCAGGATTACGCGGGACTGATTAAAATAGAACAGTAATATCCTCCGAACATTTCACGACTGGAGATATAAGTTTGTGTGAAACATTTCTACTGACATCCACCAGTGTTAATTATTTACATGTGGAGTTGGAATGTTGCTAACATCGCGTCGTTTCGGGCGTACATCGAAATTTCCAATAAAATCTATACATTCAAATAGACTTTTTTCCCCACCTGCTTGATAATTTCGATCTCCGTAAAGTATGTTCACATTTTTAACGTCTGTTTTCAGCTGTAAGTATCCCTTGTTTGATTCTTTATATTTTGTAAGTAAATGTTTTACATTAATTTAATGTGGCGATAAAAGCGAAATAGTTTGCAGTCGTAAAGTTTTTACGTTTAATGTTCCAACATTCGTAGCGTTTATATTATGCTTGATCTGCTTTTCAATATATGGCTACTGAGTGTTTCGCTAACGTTTACATAAATATGGGGTACCTACCTATCTGGTTTCACATCCTCGCCAATAAAAGCTTTTATGTGCACTTCCAAAGTATCCTCCCGCCTCCCCCCTGCGACGGGGATGGGGGGGCAACCCTTCGTGTGTGTCGGCTTCCTTACCTGAGATGTTTATTGTGACCACTTTTTGCCAATCGTCTGATAATGGGCTTAGAATTATGGATTATAAAGAGAATTTCCCCTTCCGTGCATACAATAAAAGCCGCAATTTCATTGTGAAACAACACATTTGTTTGCACGGTGATATTTACATTTCATTGTGTCTCACGTGTTTGAAATTAACTTGTATTAGGATAAGGCAACATTTTTTTTTAAAACCTTTATTAATTCAGGATTTTTGTTATTGGTACTAATCTTTCGTCGATAATGGCTAACTGACATTTTTACCAATTTGAGTTTTTAATGAAAGTGTTCTTTACAGTGACCTATATCATAACCATCTCAAATCATACGACATACGTCTTGAATACTTGATACATACACTTATAAATAGAAGGGAATTGACTGATCTAATATGTTTCTGCAGTGTGGGTGTTTAATTATTTTGATGGGATGATTTTTGTTCTTGAATTATCTTAACGCCCTATTTATTTTGCACGGTAAAGTGACTTTCTTGTGTGCCAGAGCTTACGAACATCTTTAGAAGTATGAAATATTTATCATACGCATATTTCGATGATTCTTGGAAGCGTTGCTTCTCGTGTCGCATAAATCAAGGCGGGCCCGCAGCTTATTCTGTTTTCATAGCTGTTCGGTGTACCGTACGTATGAGCCCATATACCGGAACCAATTATAACCCTCCTGATCCTGATAACTCAAGTGCTACGTTACCTACGTATAATGTACACAATATTACCAACCGCGCGGTGTAGAGCTACGGGTGATGATGCGGTCGGTATTAACCCTTTCAATACCAGAGTTCCTCCTGAGGAACATGAAGAAGAAAATATTATTCCTTGATATTATCAAAAAAAATCGCCCCGTAACATGCATATCGCTTCTGAAGGATATTCCTCAAGCGCGTATATTTTTTATGCTAGGATGCAACCTTTATTCCAGCAACAAATAATGTAAATATAATGACAGATTCCGTTGTGGCTGTTTTGCGTGGACTGGGATCCATTATTGTGTTTATGTTTTTTTTTTTATGTTATCTTCAATTTATGCATGTTGCACTGTAAATCAATATATTTTTTAAATGTTTGTGCGATATATTGTTTTTCCTTACTAATAAAAAATAACCCTGTGAGAACTGAAAATAATAAAAATCAAATTAGAAAAAAAATCTCAGGAAGAATTTTTTTTTATAAAACTACAATTTTCAAATAATTGTTTAAGGTGTTATCAAGCTTAAAATATGGTATATGTGTAAAATAAACTGCGGTGCTGAAAGGTTTAACTGCCGCGGGGAGAAGATTGAGATGGTTGCTTGATTGAAAAATACCAATTGTAATATTTACAATTTTACCAAATTACCAGTTTTCGTTGCGAAATAAATGTAATTATTGGATTATTAGATATTGTGTACGATTCCCTAATAATACTTTAGTGGGGTATTTGTATAGAAACAAAGAACCGGCGAAAATAATTACCGAGCGTTGGTATTTTTTATTGTATGTGTTATACACCTCTTTCAAACCCTTTGGCTTCAGGTTATGATCATTCACGATGATCAAAGAAATGTATCATTGTGAAGTTTTCCCGATAGGAATTCTAATTGAAAAAAATATCACATTGTTTTCTTTTTAACTATTCCGATTACACACGTCAATCGTTTGAGTACATATGCATGACATCGGAAAAGTTGAAATGTCTAATATCTACCTAATAAGAAATAATAATGAAAACGTTTATTGTTTTAGGGAAGATCATTCGGACTCTTTCTATTTATGCAAATAAAAGGACTATTATCAATATGTTTTTTGTTTGTGGCGTAATCTAAAAAATATACATTCACACATTTTCACATGATTCCTTGAAATTTCTAGGAATAAGCTGTGTTGTGTATTTAAAGAACCTCTAAATGAAATTCTTTGTAGATTCGAATCTGGTAAAGCACCTGCAATTCCTTAAACCGTTATGATCTAGTTCACGTGTAGTCTAACAAGACAAGCTATATGGATATGTAGCCATTCTTTCCCCACTTCATTGCCGTGGATATCCCCTTGTATTTGATAGTCCAGTTCTACTACGTATGCAAAATTTCTTCATTCTTACATCTTCAGTTCCTGTATGAATAGTCGTTTGGAAAATTGCTTGCATTGGATACACAGAAGGCTCGCATCGTCTAGTTTCAAATCTGTACAAGTGCAAAGCTAAATTTTAAATATACATTTTCCATGCGAGGGAAGGGACGTGCATTGCTTGTTTAGATTTTTATGCTTATTTTTTCACACTGTCTTTTTTTTGGCAGTTTAAGCAAATTCATCATTTTGCATTACAATATATTCAGTACTCTAATATTATCATAAATTTTTGAATTTCGTTTTGAAATTATTATTCATCGTAAAATAACAGAATTATTATTTTTTTATTCTTTTTACTATCCGCAGTCATTGGAACGATGGCACATCCGATTTGAGAGGCTGGTTTAAGTTGTCAGGGGAGAGAGATGGAGACGAGGAAAGTTGGGAAGTACCTGGCTATTCAAATCTGGTCACTACACAACTCAAATAATTGATATTTTGAAATAATATGTTTAAAAAAAATACATTTTTCGTATAAAAAACCACTTCACAGGGCTGAGCCTCTTCTGGGGGTTGTAGAAATCAAATTGTATTTTAATATTGACCCAAAAAGTATCTACAGCTCTCAAAGAAAATAAAAAAGGGTAACTGTCGCAACTGGGACTCCCAGGTTCTCTAGTCTTACTGCGGTCTGAGTTAAAATCCCAATTTCGATCGTCACCATTTCTATTTCCTTTGTCTGATTGTTTCATATTTTCAATAATTAAATATTACAATGTAGGTATGTAGTTTATGAGCTTCAATAGATTATCCATAATAAAAGTGAATTTAAAATTCCGAAATATAGGAAAATGAAATCAAATATTTCCTTTTTAATATAATGCTTTTGTTGCTTGCAAACGTGGACGAATGGCGAGCCTGTTTGGGCTTCTAAAATACCCATGTCCTCATAAATGCATTATGCATGATAATCGGATTTCACCGGAAAACTGCGCCCGCTCCACACCCGCCCTAGTCGCAACCACTGCCGCCATAACCGGAAGTAGCGCGCGTATGTTGTCACGGGTCCACCGGAAGTTAGTCAAGGTAAGCGATATTGGCACCAACTCGATTGATGAGTTCCCCAAATTGATTAGTGCCGAGTCGAGTTATGAAGTGCCTACCGGTAAAGCGAGTTCCGGCACTATTCAACTTGCTGGATTCTTAAAAGCTTTTGAACTTTCCGTAAGCAATGAGATGTTGTATCTATTTAACCTGGTTAATGATCACATTTCCTCCCCTGTCATAGAATTCAATTTACTGAATAGCTTTTAGGCCCCTAACCATCTACGTTGTGTGCCTACATTGGTTTGATATAAAATGGTTACTATACTGTCATCATATTGATGGATTTGAACATCAACGAAAAAAACTGTTCGTTATAGTAAAAATTCATTTACACACAATTTTCTAACTTGAAATTACTCTGAAAGAGAAAAGCACACACACTTTTCGTATGAATATATATTGGAAAAGGAATAAAGCTTTATCATTAAAACATTATTCGTGATTTCGACAACTATGCGAGATAAATTGGGATATTTGACTAAGCAACTCAAATATATATTTTTAAGCATGCGTCGCTTAACCCAAAAATGATTATTATCACAATATAAAAAATTATTTTCACATTTCCTACGAACTATTAAAATCGTATGTCAAGGCCTTGAATATATTTTAAAGTATCTACATATTTTACGGAAGATTCGGGAATGAGATCTTCTTTAATTTTTATTCAAACTGAAATAATCCGCGGTACTAAATTCACAAAATCAATATGAATCGTCGTTGGTTAAACTTGTTGCTCCAAATATATTCGCTGCTTCCGATAAGCCAATTAATAAATCGAAACTCAAGCATTTCTAAGATAGAATTCTTCGTACGCGAATTCATCATCTAGGATTTCAATCTTTCTCGACATTTTAGACTATAATGTAAGATCTAAACAATGTAGATATCAGTTTCCAAGTATCAAAATATATGCAGAACATGGCTCTCGCTAATTAACGGAAAAGCGCAAAATCATATCTGTTTTCCGCTTGTCGGGTGTTTTTTTTTCCCTCAAAAATATATAACTATATATACCTACTTATTTTATTTATTTTTCCTTAATTATGTTTTATTATTTGTTTCTACAAAATATTATAGAATTAGTCAAATTATAAATGTTTTAGTCTTGAAATTTTGAATGGTTAAATGACTAAATAGTTCTGTTAGAAGAAAAGTACTTTGTTTATAAAATAGGTCGGCAAGGCCGTGAGAAAACTTATAATAGGTTTTTTTGTATAGAAATTAGAAACAAAAAACCAATAATTTTTCTTTGCAACTCTCAAACTACCTGTTCGTGTACCGTACTTGACAAATAATATAATTTGTTTTATATCCGGAATTGCTCGGAATTATGCACTCAAGTAGAACTGCACGCAGTTAAAACCAAAATTGTGAAACTCGCAGTATATATTTTTCTTTCAGGCATCAAAACACTTTTTCATTTAAATTCCGCCACCAAGGGGATAAGTTGTTTTATGTAACTATGCTGCAGACTTTGAAAGCTATCCGCTCCAATGACAGAAATAAAACTGGGAAGCTGTGGAATGAGTCTCATAGAATATTAATATACAAACTTTTAGGCCATATCGTCTAAATTACGGCGTTGTATTTTATTTTGTGCCGAGCGAATCCTGAGAATATAAGTGGCAACAATTCTGGGGATCATTAAAAAGGTTTATTTAAAACGTAGGACATATTTCTCTCATACTCAATCAAGGCTTTTTATGTTATTAATGTTGTTCAAAAGTTAACGTAATGTTTTTATTGTAGTACTTATTCGTTTTTATGTAACTACGTGAGGGTAAGTATAATATGTGTACGTGGTTACTAACACTGTTACCGATGCGTTATTTGATTAACGACCATGTGTACTTGGGTAATTCTAGAACAATCCGGCCGCCCTGCCTAGTTGTTGTAGGTACTGCCGCACTATGGTTTATTTCTACAACTTCCTGACCACTTCATTATTTATTGTTTCGCATTCAGAAAAAAGCATTAATCGTCATCCTAAAGAATTTCACTACTTCGAAATTCTAAATATCCGTACTAAGGTCTACTTTTAGTAAGATTTGTTACATTTCGAAGTGAACACCCGTGAAAACAAATAAAGAGCCGATCGTAATTTCAGTTTTTTTTTCTATATTATTTGTTTGGTTTTAATCTTATATCTAACAAGATTATTCAATCTTCTGTTTTGAATAAAAAAGGTAGAGCTTTAAATTTTCGGGTCAGTGAATAAAAGTTGTTCATTGTGTTGTTGTCATTCATACATAACGTTTTTGATCTTTCTCTGTACCTGTGGAGAATATTTAATTTTCTGTTTTTGTTGAAATTATTTTACTATCTGCTTTCATCACAGGATTTCAATAAACCTACGTAAATCTAACCGGAATTAACTCGATGGGTATTGTCTCGTCGTTTTGATTAAAGCTTTTCAAAAGTGGACGAGGAATATCTAGGACTAATTATGATGGAAATAATGAACAGTATTCTTTTTGAGTTGACGTAAATCAACCGCCGCGCCGTAAACTTTCCTTGGAAATGGCCCTGGCTTCTGGAAGCAGGTGTATTCCCTTATTTAAGATCAAATGTTATATACAATTAACTCAATAAGTTTTCCCGTCCTTATCTCCTACCTTCCCTTTGGTTTGAAGGTAAAATGAAAGCTTACTCTTATTTGGTATTACATCTATTTAATTAAGATATCAATACTTAAAGTAAATTAAACTAGGATGAAATAAGTGATGTATTAAATTATTAATGAGGAAGCGCTCATGATGTATTGTAATAAAAATAAACCTTTTTTCGGTTTTTTTTCCAACCAAGAACGCCATCCGATGATATCGAGATTCCAGCGGTTAGTCGAGCTACATGTCCAACAGAGTTCGTTTTTACTCAATCTTTTAAAATGAATATATAATGGTGTGAAATGAGTTAAAACCTCATTTGAACCGCTTTGTATTTTGAACAGGAATTGAGTAGAATAAAAGCACTGTCTCCTGTATTATTGGATAGTCCCTACGTAGGCGTAGGTCGGCGGCTGTTTGTTTACCATTCGGCTGGAGATAAGGCGGTTCAGCCCCGCAAGCACATTCTCCCACGATAGTGGCCTGTATTGATACGGGAAGGATTGCAATATGAATCTGCATACAAATGGAACCAATTATGACCATAGTCCGCTGCATCGTGCAGATGTTATTGATTGCGGCTCTCAGAAACTGTTCTGTGCTTTGGCTGTGCTGTGGGCCGCGCATTCATTCCGTGGATCCCATTCACACAGTTCCAATTAATTATTCTTCAACCGTTTGCATTGATGGCTGTGTTGGACCTGGGATGCTGGCGCGATTTTTTATGCAATATGCTAAGGTCTTTTTTGTCATGACACTGTATGGTATTTTATTACACTTTACAGTAGATACATAATAACTAATATACATACTTATCCAAAAATATTTATTATATACCCAAAAGCGCAATTAATTATGAAATGTACGAGAATGACGCACAAGTGGATAGACGATGGATTCGGGGACGTCTCGGGAAGACTTGGGGCAAAATTCTAGAGTTGGAATTATGGAAACGTTTTTATGAAGCGAAGGAAACAATTAGTATGGTATGTCAAGACAGAGCTGTGGCGTTCCATCCTATATGCCTACAGTGCTTAACCATTCGTTAGTGACATTGTTTCAAATTTCTTGCATTGATTTTAGCTAAACACGTTAAGATAAAACATCACAAACATTTAACTAACCATCTTCGCAAATTCGTGGATTGCTTTGGTTTTTTATATAAACCATTTAAATCCTTGAAGATTCTCTTAACTATCCGATTTAAATACATTTTCCTCTTTTCTCTTTCCCTAACGATTAAATTAGTTTTGTATCCCATTCCCTTGTCAGTCCGAGTGATTGACGCCAAAATATCTGCAGTTTTTATTCTCCTTCGTTTTCCCAACTAAGTCCCCTCTTCGCAAAAGAGACGGAAGAATTCCTCGCGAAAGAAAGATCTAGTATGGCGAAGCTCGAGAGAAATTCAATATCAGAATGTACAATTGCCAACTCCGGGCAAGTACTTCGGGTTTGAGCCGAGAATATAATATGTTCCCGGAATTGATTTTAGGCTCCATCCCTTGTTACCGAAACTACAACTGGATACGCGAATATTATGTGAAATTGGATATTATCCATCATTTTTTGATAAATTAGGATCATCATTCAACAGTAGATCCCACGTTCGTATTTCATTTTTTTTCTGTAAATCGTTTTTTCCGTACACATTTACAACTCGCCGATTTTGTTAACGATTTGCCCATTGGTATAATATAAAGTAATTACTACACAACTTCGTTTGAGTTTCAACAATTTGTTTTCGAAATCTTATTTCTCCTTCAAACAAACATTAATTCAATGATTTTATGTTTGTACCTTTATGAAACAAAGATTGAAATTTTATTTTATTTTTTAAAGTTTAATTGGTATTTGAATGCTCATGTTGGAAATTAGTTTATAAACACATTTGTTAATTAAGCTTTTAGACGGATAAAGCTTTGCAAATTGTATGTCACCGATTCTCACAATTCGACAGTTTTTGTTATTTCAGAAAACTAATATCTCACTTTATAAGCAGTCAGTTTAAGGGGAATTATTAATTTATTAAAGCAATGCATTTCCAACATATATTTGAATATGAAAAAAATCACAGTATTGAATTTACAGTTTCAAAAATTTAATTAAAAAAATATCGCAGTATTAAGTAAATTTAATTATGTTTTTCGAGTGGTAAATATTTTCAGTACCGTCCTGGTGACAGACCACCAGTGTCGAAACAAAAAAAAAACTTGGTGATAAGATTTGAATAGCCAGGTACTTTCCAGCCTTTCTATTCAGCCTCTCCTCCCCTTCCCCACTCACTCATATCTCACAACATACCTAAATTAGGGATACCATTGTCCCAATGGATTCGAAGAGTTGGGGGCTATTGGGAATTTTGTGCGCTATTCACACGAAAATATATAATAATTCATTTAAAAAAATTTTTAAAACAAATTTGTATTCAATTTGGACTGAAATCCACTTCCCTTGCAGAGTGACCGTGTGATTGCGCTGATTCTTGTATGTCCATTTATCGGACGGTATAAAAAAGCGATTACAAACTTGTGATGTGACGGAGCGGTCCAACAGCCGCGAGGGTGAATATGAAATAAATATTATTTTTGCCGACAGACCGATTTGTAATGAAATTTGAAATCCATTTTTGTGCTCAAATTGTCCGCAACTGTAAAATGTGTAGTTCTGTGAAATCGACTAAATATTCATTTCCTTACATATAATAAAACGAAATCTACCGTTTTATTATATGCGAGATTTAAAAAAATTGGTTTGAGCTTTTATTAGAATTCTTTGAATATGTACGAGTTTATATTTAAACTGTGTTTAATTTTTGTTTTATATTATGAAATGGAAATGGCGAAGAATGTGTTTTACGAATGAATAGAATAACAGCTACTTCGGCGCTTAAGTAAATTCTGCGCTCCATATTAGGGTTCATTTTTTATCATTCAGTGTTTATCTTCCGTTTTAGTGCAGTTCAGTTAAATATTATTGCATAAATCTTTTCTAAATTCTTTGTTACAACAAAATTATAACTTTTTTCTGAGAACAACTAAGAGAATAATCATCAGAAAAGGTTATCGGGAATACCGTCGGCACCTTTTTTTCAGAAACTGCTACCAAAATGTGCGTCTTTTACCAAAAAACAATAATTTAGTAAACCCAAATTATATTTTTTCTACTTAATTCCTACCGGGTTTCGCAACAACCGTATCTTCTTCAGGGCAGTTTAAAAGTGTTGTTTACTAAGTTATTGTTTTATTTTAAATTATAATATCACATCACATCACAAAGTATACGCTTTTATACAAGAATTAAAAAAAATACACACATATATGTTTTTCTTCAGAACAGCTGAAAAAATGTTGCATCCATTGGTTATGTGAACACCGTCACAAATTTTGTCAAAAAAAGAAATCTGTCGGATTGCTTTGTCTCTATGGATAAGAGAATCGATGTTTAAAGTAAAACTCATCAAATTATATATCATTCTGTTTTTGTGTAAATCGGTGTCATGAACGCCGCGGACTTCCTAAATTTATTTTTCACCTGTAACCGAAATTAGAAGCCTGGAGGCCCAGAAGTATTTCATTATCGCAGAGAATATCCATTAACAGCTTCCCAAAATAAATTCGATTTCCGCAAAATTCTCCGTTTGATGTCACTATGTTAAGTCGATCCTCCTATTCTCATTTATCCGAACAATGCTTCTGGAATCGCTCCGGTCTCGTCTATAATTTGCTCCCCTTGTTACACGAGTACGGATGCTTATTAATCATAAACCTCTTTACACATCTTCTGTGAGAGTTGCGGTAACAAAGCGTTTTGTTCAGCGGCTCACATAATGTGATAGTGAAAACTGGTAATTGGCCAGTTGAGTCGTGGCTGACGCAGATGTGACAATTATCTCTCTCGATCGCTTTGTTCCAACTTACTGGTAGTTAATAAAACCGAAAGTCGTCTGCCGGCGTGTTATCTCTATTTTTTAGGGCCCGAGGCACACTCATGTTTAGTATTGGTTTCAGTTGTGTTTTTCCGAATACCTAGTCCTCTTTCAAGAAAAGTTTCCTAGTAATACTACAGTCGTTTTTACCAATCAAAATAGTGGAACTTTAAATAAAGTGTAAAATGAAATATTTCTTTTCACAAACATTTTGTATTGAAATAATTGAAAAATATATTTTGTTTAAGGCGATGCACTACGTCGTGTAATATTTTGAATTGAGCCGCTATCAATAACAACCCTTACGTAGATGGCGATAAGGTTTAAATTCCCGCTTAACACCATCCGCCTGTTTTGATTTATGCAAGAAAAAAACATGGCCAAAAAGTGCCTTTTATTTTATTTTGTGGATGTTCAGGCATAAATATTAATATTTTTTTTCATTTTATAAATAATTTAATTTGCCACATTATACAATAAAATCACAACCGAAAATGGGTTCGTAACTAGGAGATTTTGAACTTTAAAGCAGTTTTCATAGGCCTTTACTTTATTTTTTTCTTGGCTTATAAAAAGACTTATCTAAAAAATACTCGATTATTTCATGATGTATTTTACTCGCAGTATTTAATTAAAGCATCTGAAACATTTCTAGGCGACCAAAATTTTAAACCAAAAACAATGATTTTGCATTACTACGTATGGCATCGCCTTAACATTAATATACAGGTATGTAATAATAAAATAGACTGCATAATTTTGGTAATAGATTTGATAATGTTGTAGGCAAATTTAGAGATTACTTATACTTATTAGTGATGAAACGAAATCTTCATAATTTCTTTTCTGAAATGCACCAATTTACCACCCCACAGTTAATACTATTTTTTATACGTCTCTAAATATATGTTTTATTAATGTTCTTAATTTTACATTTTTCACTGGCTGCTATTTAATTATTTTTTTTATAATAATTTTTATTTCTTGTTAGAGCAATCCCGATGACTTACAAAACGCATTGTATGACGATAGGAACTTACAAAACATAGGTGGGAGTTAATAGGTACATTTTTACATTGATATTTTGATATCAAAATTATAAGTTTGGCTTACGAAACAGTACAAAAATAGAAAAATGGAGGTTAAGTAGAACAAACAAAAAAGGAAACAAACAGGTATATACACATAAGCACAAAACCAAGGTAGGAATTTCCAAGAAGGTACTTCTTACCCACTAATACATTGGTAAAAATAGATTTTGCTCGATTACAAATACAGGGGATAGGAAAGGAGAGAGGAAAGGAGTTTAATTTAATAATCTTATTTATACGTCGGTTTTTTATATTATTTCACATTAGGACTATATAAAAATATAACTAGCTGTTTAAAATTAGATTGAAAATAAATAGCGTCAATAGTTGAACATTAATACCTACGTATGAATATTTAAAAACGCAGTCAACGATTGAACTGACTATTTACCTATCACTGTTAGCAGTAGCTTAGATGGTTTGGGCATGTAGTGCGAATGAGCGAAGAAAAGAGTGTAAGGAGGATATATGATGAATATGCGAATGGTAGCGAAAGTCGGGGAAGCCCTAGGAAGACATGGTACGATCAAGTGAATCAGATACTCGAGTCGTACCATGCCAAGGGTCAGCATAATAGAAGAGTATGTATGAGACGATGTATGAATGTGAATGAGGCAAGAAGTGTTTGCCAAGACCGAGTTGTCTACCCCTTAGGGGAAACGGCGTGATGGTTAATTAGTTATTTAGTTAAGAGTATACACTTCGTGAACGATATTACGCGAAATTTGGAATGCTCTATTGTTTATGTTCCTACTCACATATGCATAACTCATTCGTTATTTATTTATTTTCCGTACATTTGATACAGAAAATTTTGGGTTAGAATATTAGACCAAATACTGTGTACATAGATATTATATATGTGCCCAATGATAAATATAATAATATGAAAAGTATAATGTACGTCCAGGATAAGCTGCAATACAAGCGTATAATATATTATGTCACAGTCAACATCAGTTTCTCACTAGGAAGTGCCTGTTCTAAGAAACTACTAATGTCATCAATTTTTGTTGTTTGATACGTAATATCAAATTATAAAGTAAAAAAAAATTATATAATGTAAATTTATTTGTATATGTAATACATTAAAGGCGAATAGAGAAAAACAATTACATTTTTAGAGAACAGAAATAAATGCGAAAATACAACTAAGCGCTGATAATAAATTATCAGATAACATATTTAATAATGTTTCCAAATCTGTCCTGCCTAAATCTAATAAAATTTTGCTATTTTTGGACCGAGGTACGAGAATACTTTTTGACATGTTGCTATGTTGCTCGTTGGAACAGAAAAGTCATTTCTACCCTTTCTTAGGGTCTGACGTTTGTCTTCGACTATTTTCCTTTTTTTATGAACATAATCATTATCTTTAGTATATTAAATACTGTCGAACATCAAGTACATAAAATATTTATGCTTTGTAACTTAATTTAAAAAATCAATACTATTTTCTTGTTTTACCATTGTTACTATGTACAACAAATAGTTAACACAACTGTATTACTTATAATTATTTCACCTGAAAGCCCACTAGGGCCTAAATCTTTCTATATAAATACAAATGTATTGTTCCACGTTGCATTCGAATACGCGTGTTTTTTTTATATAGATCTCACGTGTGACAGGTAAGGTTTTTTTTTAAAACAGCACCATCTATTGGATGTAAAAGCAAAATACAGAACGGGCAGAATGAGCCACAGCAATGCATGGTGGGATACAGCTAGTAAATAAATTACAGCGATATTTGATAGTACACTCATTATGTATAATATTTTAACTAATTGTGGGATAATTTCTTTTTTATTCCTTTCATGATCCAATAATGCATAACTTATTTTTTATCGTCAGTTTGTTAACAACTTTACGTCATTCAACGCTTATCTCATTATCCATATAAACAGTTGACGTCCTCAAAGGTTCGCAAATGTGAATGGTAGCAAGGAGTGTGTGCCAAAACCGAGTTGTTTAGGCAATCCGTCCCCTCTGCATACCCCTGCGGAGAAAACCGCGTGATTGTTAGTTAGTTAGTTCAGTTGACGTCCTCTTTATTGTGTTATTTTCTGTGAAATTACGCTCAGCCACCACATGGAGATTTTGCTTAGCATAATTTTTTTTCATCTTAGCGGCTCAGCTTTATCGGTGAAAACGACCGTTATTAATCTGTTGGTTACGCATACGCGCAGCTTGGCATCGTTTAGGCTTTTAAGTGGCAAAGTGTTTTACTGACATAAATAGGGTTTCGGGCCGGACTCCGATATTAAGCAAGAGAGCAATGATAGGGCTCGCGCTCAGTTTTCAAACTATCGGGTCGGTCCGGTCGGCCCGAGCATAAGTCAGGCTAGCTGGTTGTCGGTAATTGTGGCATCTCAGCTGGGGCGCTCGTGTGGGAATAATCGCACACCGCATACAGCCTGTAATTAATGTCGCCATGACCTTGGTACGGCCACAATGATGTTGGCCTGTTGATTGGATAGCTGAATACCGCAATCACCGATGATCCTCACCACATTGTTTACATTCTGATGTATATGATTAGATTATGTGACTATATAATTAGATATTAATTCAGTCGGTTTAAAGATAGTTAAAAAAAACTAGCTCGTTGAAGTCTATTCTTAATGTGTCTGATTTAAGGACATTGGGGGATATCAGTCCATAATATTGCCTAAATTTGGTAATTTATTTAATATTTTCTACAACAATATTATTTACAGTAATTAGTAAAATCAGATATTTATAACTGTCGCCACCGTTGTTCTTCGTATTGTCTACCGCGCTTCTACGCTGGCTCTACGAAAACTCTGAAATAACATAACAATGTTTCTTGCACATTAGTAAGTTTGACTATAATAATGGTGATACCTAAAACTTATGCACTAAAGAGTAAGAGTAGATTTGTGAAGCCTCGTGCGGTCTACTCCGGCTAGGGCGTAGGTCTACGCCGCTTCTACGCCGGCTCTACGGCCGTTATACGCGGCTCTGGCCGCCCCGCCCGCCCGCGCGGCCAGTCGGCATCGCGCCCGCCGGCGGAGCGACGTGTGTGCCGCGCGGAATACTCCGATAGAGAGCGTAGGACAATCGTAGCACCCGATATACGATGCGTACTCCGCGAGTGCTTGTTTAATCTGGCCTGAAAAAGTTGCGACGAGTTAGTGAAGTGCAACGATTTCGAAAAAATAATTAATAGTGAAATTCTATGAAGTTTTTCTTAGTTGTTGAATTTCTGTGCTAAAATTGCGGTGCAATTCTAATAATAGTATTGTGATTAAAACGAGTTTAAGTGCATGGTTAATTGAATGGATTTGAACCACTGTCCCGCCAGTGGCGGGGCTAACACAGTGTTCCTTTCGTTGCAAGGTTTTTAATCAGCTTTTATCACGAGTCGAATCGATTATTACTTTTACCGTTAGTTAGTGCTGAATTATAGATTGAACCATAAATATATGATAGAAATAATTTTTTTTCCATTTTACAAACCTTCATTTTTAATTTTTTTTTTCTAGCATTTTAATGTTTCGCCATTAAGAGTAGTGGTCGCTGTCACCAATTAAGAGTCGTGGTCACTCTCACCGATTCAAACCCAAAGTAAAAAATCTTCGTTCTGTCTGACAACATCCTCAGTATAGATGTTTTATTATAAATTATATCGTAATGATTAATGATTCTGAAGTAAGTATTGGCTATAAATGAATTAATCAACGTGCCCGCTCTACTCAGCGACGTCAAATCGATCGTGCAGCATTTTTCTCTGTCAATGTTTTTGTGTGTTGCATGTTAATAAAATATAAATCTTCGACCATAAGGCTGTAACTCAGGCATCATTTAATATCCAAGATAGCTGTTGTGCCGACGATTAATCTTCCTTACGCGGATTATTTTCTCCCTGGAGTCTTACCAAAAATATTTTATCCACTTACAATCTCCCTTTCCACGAATATACTTACTTGTCTTTGGTTTCTTTAAGTATCAGAACTTTTTATTCAGTCGCCCTTTTCTCGCCTTGAGATTAACTCAATTGGATAGAGTGGAGAAAAATCTAGAATTCCTGACGATGTATCAAATTCAATCCATTTTTAATTAAGTATTTTCTTATCTCTTTTATAGAATCGAACCAGCCTCTTTAATCTTCACTTTAAAAGTAATTTGATCCGCGAATCATTATGAGCCTGTTAAAATTATACCCACTTATTTGTTGTTATTTTCATTATTCAGGTATTCGATGCCTAAGTTCAAAATCCACGAAAGATCGGACAAAGGTTAGGTCATAGAATACCGAGAAAACGATGTAACTCAATATTTTTTTGATGTCGAAATAAATTAAGCATTTTCTTCCGTAATAATTTGGTACGAAGTTAAAATTAACTTCGAATCTCTTAAAATCCTTCCACAAACAACTTCAAAGATATACGAAAAGAGAAAGAAAAACATGACATTATGTGAAAACATTTTTTTACTTATTCTCTCCTGCACTGAATCACATAAAAGCGTTTTGGATTCCCTAAATTACTTCCGTAAATCAACTTCTTTCTGAAAATGAAAACCTGGAATTTATCATTAATGAATTACTTTTCTCCATTTTTTGGATTACGAAAAAACTTGTAGGTAGGTACTTAGCTGACAGTTGAATCTCTACAAAGCTAAACTTAACGACGTTACAATATATTCGTAAATTTAATTATTTTATAAAAATTCACATTTGGAAGTTACGCTTCAAAATATTGAGACGAATTATTTGTTTGCGCCCGTTCATACGCATACGAATAAATAGTTTTTTCCGTATAAAAAATCAGCTCTTACTAGAAAGGTAAACAAATACAATGGAGGATTGAATCATCGATACAGTATTGTATTTGTATGCCTTTCTTGAAAGAATTATTTATTCATATTCATATGTGCATGCACGGGCGCAAACCAATAATTCGTCTTATATTTTAAAACATGACTTGAAAACAGTTTATTTTCATAAAATAATTAAATTTACGCCATCTACGAATGCATAGATTATAACGTACGTTATGTTTACCCTTAAACAATTGAATCACATTATATCCCGCTAAGATGTTCTGTTTGAAATGAAGATACGATACTTAAGGAAATAGCTTCGCTCATTTAAATATTCTGCCACAAAAACCTCTGCAAATTCATAAATTGTGGCGCTAGAGCTCTCTCGAGTCTTCTCTGTCTGAGTGTTTTTGCGCACACAAACAAATAAGAATAGTGTTCTGCCTTATAGTTTAATAATGTTTGGTTCTATGAAGTAATAGATTAGTAAATTATTTTACGTGCGGTACCTCAAAGGGATAATTAAGGGTGGAAGATGTCTGAAATATTCGCCTTAGGTTTATAGTTACATCGGCTTCGTTTGATTTAGCTGGAACCGCTGACCCCTAGCCCGGCCCGGAGCTATGGATTTGTTTTCTGTTAACTGTCACATTGGACAGTCATTATCCTGTAACATGAACAAACTCAGAACAAGGCTTTTTGGAAGCAACAAAATACCTCGCGAACGCTAACAACAAAGTTATATGTTTGTAGCACTTTTTTACATTTACATTACCTTCTTCATTTGGTAATTCCTTCAGCAGACGAAACAGCTGTCAAGCATTGAAATCACTTAAACTAGGAAAACTTTATAAAATCATTCTTGCACACTGTTATTGTGCAATAATTTATTTTCTGCATTGGAGTATAAGTCCGAGAGTTGCCACTAACGCAACCAGCACCACCTAGAATATCAAACAATGCATTACATTAGTGTGTGCCTGCTACAAAGCGGTAACTTTTTCTTTGTTTTTGTTAGTTTTGTTTAAGGTGTGAGAATGGTAATAAAATGTATTGGTCCGGTGGACCGGAGAGCGCGGGGCTGGCGGGAGCGGAGCCACTAGGGGTTGCGGGACTATTGTTTTTTTTATAGTTCTGAAAAACCTCCATCCTTCTTTATCATGCTTTACTTTGAATTCTATTTACCCTTTCCTGGTTTTACCTATATTATATATTCCTTCGGTAGCAGAGTTATGTGAATTTTTATGACGGTATTTCATCAATATCATTGCCCAGAAAGCTTTACGGAGGTAAAGGGATCAACATGTTTGATGTTTTGGAGATCTTTAATAAAATGAAAACACTAAATTGAGTCGTGAATTCGAAACGTTCGTTGACCGATTTTATAATGTATTTCTTTTCGTAGGCTTATTTACGACCTATTTACACATCGCCTTATATGCATATGGCCTTAGGCTTAGCACGCACTGCGATTAAACGCAGCAGTATTCGAATAGATGAAAATGCCAAACACACACTGCAGCTTGCGTTTTTACTTAACTTTTGCTTTTTGTTTCTATTTAACTGTTGTACGGAATTAGAATTAAGTAAAAACGCCAGCCGCAGTGTGTGTTTGTATGCGGTTTGGCGTTTTCAGCTATTCAAAATCCGCCGCGTTTAATCGCAGTGCGTGCACCCACGTAGGTATAATTAGAGAGCGTAAATAGATTTCTCAGAAGAATGTTTAAACCTTTTAATAAGTTTGACCGGTTTATTTGGTTTTGGTGGTTAATTCTATATCGTCACAATTATATCCAACAAAAGAGGGCCAAAGTTTTTTGCACTTATCATACACATAAAAATCTGATATCTTGATAATCAAGGTACTGATAAATTCTAGCAAAAAACCTTGAGTTTTAACTAGTTCTATCATAAATGATAAAATTGTTTCTCAGCTGAAATGTCAACATTCCATCTGTAATGCTGGAAGGAAACAAAGGGAAAGTTTAGTTTTATTGTTCGCTGTGCAGGTGCTATGCGGTGCGAGGTGGTGAGCCTTTCAGTCTGAGGTAGCCGTCCTCCCACGTCCTGGCAGATAAACGCGGACGCTTTTTACTACCGATTTGCAGCGGTAAATGAACCTACCCGTTCAGCGGAGGTGCAGAGTCGCCCGCCCTCCCTAATGAGGCCGATTTCGATTCGGCCGGCGTAAATTTCACCGCACTGCTTTAAACAATTCGGTCCGTTTACTTATCCGTGCGACGCCGCCTGCCCTGGCCCCGGCCCCAGCTTCCCACAGCTCGCGATGCCGACCGCGAGCTCCTCTTTTATTCGGTGGAAATCACATGCGGAACAATGGCCACACAACAATTGAATAGCTAAATTGGAGAAAAGGTCTTCCATTTTACAGGAACAAGTTAACCTACACGTGCCCATATACGTGCCATATCACCGGGCCAAATAAGTTAACACGGTTTTATTTTAAGCCTTGATTGTTTTCGTTTCTGGGATTAAAGTATTTTTGTGTAGACGGAAACACAATTTCCCAGTCGTAAGGATTGTGTCGAGCGAATTCATTCGTTCGTCTTTCGTAAAATGTTCATGATTGTATCCAAGATTGCATAAACTTTTCTCCGTAAATTTCATTTAGAATAACGAAGGGTATTCCTAAGACAAATTCTTACATGGCTCGAGATGACTTTTAACCATTTTATTAGCTCGTTTAATAACCACCTTATTTATAGTTCGCGTCGTGTATTTCTTCTCTCTGAAATTCCCAACAGCTGTGGCATGAATCGTTGATCTGTAAATCAAAAATCTTATAAATACCTAACCGTGTTTTTCACCACCCGTGTACAAATTGGTAAGAGTTAATAATTGTATTAGATATGGGCCTGGCTACTTCCTACTGCTTCCAGCCTACACCGTAAATTGGAACCCGATTTGGCTCGAACGTTCAGTAAATCCAGTTGGGGACGCGTTCATTGAAAATTGATACGAAAACTCCGCACAGTCTGAGAGGTTCATTGGATAAACATTTATACATTACAACTGCTTCTGTTGTCGTCAACCGACGACTTGTGAACGCATAAATGTATATTTTTTGCATATTATAGCAGTAAAACTTTATTCAATAATAGGATGCTCATGAAACTGGAAGTTCTTCTTCCGTAAATTTGCGATAACAGCATTTTTTATCTCAGAAATTTGAGTTTTATTACAAGCATTTTTTCTTCCTTCTGGTTCGTATGCCAGCAAATTTTCGTTATATTCAGAATTTGTCGCTGCTGTATTACAACTTGTAAAATTTTGTTCAAATTCACACGTTAGACCATTAAATTATTGTATTTATTTTTATTAACAACGATCATATTTCTATTTTTGAGACCGATAATTCGTGGTGGAATTCCATTATAATATATTATAATAAAACAAATAAAAAACTTTATTCCACTTAATTTTATTTTGACCGTAACCGGTTTCAGCTCGTCAAAGCCATCTTCAGACTGGTACACAAAATTCTTAGTCTACGGTTTATATACACAACATATCGGGGAGGGGGGAGAGGGGTAGTTTAAAGGGTTATAATCAATTTTATTTGTTACTAAGTCGTTTAAGATTGTGGTATTTCTAAATATTTGGTAATTCCAGTAAGCTAATTACCTTGGGTTTGTAGCTCATTTCAATATTTATTAGGGAAAAAACCTCACAGGTAATATGCATTATTAATGACCTAATTTCATTGTCAAATCATTATTTATGATGGGATTATATTTGCTTTTTGAAAAGATACATGTTTACATTTGAGAAATTATTATAGGAATTAAGAAAGTAGGGACTTAGCAACTGATACTAATAGCTTATTAATTACAAAGTTACTTATTGAAGGGGTACATGTTTACATTGAAGTAGGGATGGTCTAACCTAACTACATACATATTTTAATGTCGAAATTATTATGAAAATTACAATGGATACAAGAGCGGAGACTTGGCAAATGCTTCTAATTGTTTATTCATTACAAAGTTAGGGTCTATTTTATTAATTAAGCGAGTAATTTCTAAAGATTCTAGTCTATCAAGCTTGTGGCCTTTGTTGCAAGTATGGAGGACTTTAACATCTCTGTCTTTATCAAACGAGTGTTTGTTTTCTAGTAAATGTGATGCTACATTTGACAATTCGCCTTTATTATTTACCCAATTTGTAAAATGTTCTTTAATACGGGTTTTGAAAGATCTCCCTGTTTGACCAACGTAATATGCAGGGCAGTTAGCGCAGTTCACTTGGTAAACGCCCGAGTTCTCGAGTTTTTCTCTTTTATCTTTGTTGTTAATTAAAATTCTACCTAGAGAGTTTACATTATAAAAAGCTGTTTTGCATTTATCATTATTGGTTAATCTAGATATTTTTGTTGATATTTCACCAATATACGGGATTTTAACCCATTGTTTAATACTATCTTTTTCATTTTTATTTTCAAGGCCTTGTGAAATGATTGTTAATGTAAGTTTTTTATCCTTTTTCTCTATTAGCCTATCAATAGTTTCGCTTTTGTATCCGTTGTTATTGGCGATAGTTTTAATAATATTTAATTCATTATTATAATTTATATAATTCAAAGGCACGTGTAAAAGTCTGTGAATGAGTGAATAAAATACTGATAATTTATGTGAAATGTGGTGTCTAGATGTATTGTGTATGATATTATCACTATATGTAGGTTTTCTATAAATTGAAAATTCTAATTTATTGTTAATGATTTCGATACCTATGTCGAGAAAGTTAATCTTATTACCCCCCATTTCCATTGTGAACTGGATTGATTTGTTAATTTTATTGATTTCTTTTAGAAAAATATCTAATTGTCTGTTTGTTCCTGTCCAGATAATCAGAATATCATCTACATATCTACGGTAGAAGGCGACTTTATTAAACGATTTTAGTTTTTCGATGGATTCTTCGATATAATCCATGAAGAATTCAGCTAAGACCGGTGAAATCGGGCTCCCCATAGCTAACCCACTAGATTGGATGTAATAGTTATTATTAAATCTAAAGAAATTTTGTTCTATGCATGTATTTAGTAATCTTGTTATTTCGTTACGTTTTATTAAATTAATGTTTATTTTTTCCATGTAATTATTAATAATTATTTTTAATTCGTTTGTTGGTATGTTTGAGAACAAACTAACAACATCAAATGAAACTAAGGTAGCATTATTGGGAACTTTGATGTCTTTAATGAGGTCTATAAGTTGTAGGGAATTTATTATTCCGTATTTTGGTTTAAAATTAAGAGTATTTTTTATAATATTATTTCCAAATTTTGCTAATTTATAGGCAGGGGCTGAATTATATGACACTACTGGTCTTACTGGCATATTATTTTTGTGTACTTTTGGCTGTCCATATAGACGTGGGCATTGGGGGTTCATAACAGAAAGGCTATTTTTATGGTATTTATTTTTAATCAAGGTTTGGCATGAATTTAGAATTGTGTTTACGTCTGCTGCAAATTTAGGAGTGGGGTCCTTTTTCAATAAGGTTACATTACTGGTGTCCAGCACATCTTGGACTTTTTCTAAATAATCTGATTTATTTAAGATAACTGTACTGTTACCTTTATCTGCTTTTGAGATAATCAGATTATTTTGTTTGATTTTATTTTTTATTGATTTTACGATACGTGCTTCGCTAGAAAATTTCCCCTCAGTCGTTGCGTTTTTTATTATTTTAGTACATAGGTATTTTTTACCGTAATCTGACGTTGCAATATCTGTATCTATCGCGAGATTCTCGAGATCTTTTAAGTTAAGTGGTAAGTTTGGACAGTATTTTAATCCTTTATTAAGCATTGTTATTTCAGTATCATTAAATTCTACATTAGTGTTGTTTACTACCTGATCGTAAAATGATGGTATGGGTGAATTAACAGTTTTATCCCTTGTCGTTGATTTTAAGTGTTTTTGTGTCCAGTGTGTTAGTTTTTTAAGTTGTTTTTGGTAAGTTATATGAATTTTATTGTTAACCATAAGGGTGGTGTCATTATAAAGGCAATCGAATTCTACGGGGTGTAGTTGTGATGTGAGTAAAGTGTGTACATAAAATAAAATAGTTATTTACATTATCCCGAATGTTGTACCATTTCTTCATCTCCTGTGTGGTCCATGTTCTGCGGGCTGCGGTAACTGCTAGTGTAGCTGCTTTGCTGTTCGTGTTCGTCCTGATGTTGATGTAGTTGGGTATAAGGCCCCGTTTTTTGCACTCTCGATTGAACCACAAATGTTGTGACGCCATCCGTCGTTTAAGAATGAGTTTTTTGTAGAGTCTCTTCAGTGTTGCTGTGTTTGCACTTTTTAATATTTCTATTTTTGAGACCGATAATTCGTGGTGGAATTCCATTATAATATATTATAATAAAACAAATAAAAAACTTTATTCCACTTAATTTTATTTTGACCGTAACCGGTTTCAGCTCGTCAAAGCCATCTTCAGACTGGTACACAAAATTCTTAGTCTACGGTTTATATACACAACATATCGGGGAGGGGGGAGAGGGGTAGTTTAAAGGGTTATAATCAATTTTATTTGTTACTAAGTCGTTTAAGATTGTGGTATTTCTAAATATTTGGTAATTCCAGTAAGCTAATTACCTTGGGTTTGTAGCTCATTTCAATATTTATTAGGGAAAAAACCTCACAGGTAATATGCATTATTAATGACCTAATTTCATTGTCAAATCATTATTTATGATGGGATTATATTTGCTTTTTGAAAAGATACATGTTTACATTTGAGAAATTATTATAGGAATTAAGAAAGTAGGGACTTAGCAACTGATACTAATAGCTTATTAATTACAAAGTTACTTATTGAAGGGGTACATGTTTACATTGAAGTAGGGATGGTCTAACCTAACTACATACATATTTTAATGTCGAAATTATTATGAAAATTACAATGGATACAAGAGCGGAGACTTGGCAAATGCTTCTAATTGTTTATTCATTACAAAGTTAGGGTCTATTTTATTAATTAAGCGAGTAATTTCTAAAGATTCTAGTCTATCAAGCTTGTGGCCTTTGTTGCAAGTATGGAGGACTTTAACATCTCTGTCTTTATCAAACGAGTGTTTGTTTTCTAGTAAATGTGATGCTACATTTGACAATTCGCCTTTATTATTTACCCAATTTGTAAAATGTTCTTTAATACGGGTTTTGAAAGATCTCCCTGTTTGACCAACGTAATATGCAGGGCAGTTAGCGCAGTTCACTTGGTAAACGCCCGAGTTCTCGAGTTTTTCTCTTTTATCTTTGTTGTTAATTAAAATTCTACCTAGAGAGTTTACATTATAAAAAGCTGTTTTGCATTTATCATTATTGGTTAATCTAGATATTTTTGTTGATATTTCACCAATATACGGGATTTTAACCCATTGTTTAATACTATCTTTTTCATTTTTATTTTCAAGGCCTTGTGAAATGATTGTTAATGTAAGTTTTTTTATCCTTTTTCTCTATTAGCCTATCAATAGTTTCGCTTTTGTATCCGTTGTTATTGGCGATAGTTTTAATAATATTTAATTCATTATTATAATTTATATAATTCAAAGGCACGTGTAAAAGTCTGTGAATGAGTGAATAAAATACTGATAATTTATGTGAAATGTGGTGTCTAGATGTATTGTGTATGATATTATCACTATATGTAGGTTTTCTATAAATTGAAAATTCTAATTTATTGTTAAGCTATTAGTATCAGTTGCTAAGTCCCTACTTTCTTAATTCCTATAATAATTTCTCAAATGTAAACATGTATCTTTTCAAAAAGCAAATATAATCCCATCATAAATAATGATTTGACAATGAAATTAGGTCATTAATAATGCATATTACCTGTGAGGTTTTTTCCCTAATAAATATTGAAATGAGCTACAAACCCAAGGTAATTAGCTTACTGGAATTACCAAATATTTAGAAATACCACAATCTTAAACGACTTAGTAACAAATAAAATTGATTATAACCCTTTAAACTACCCCTCTCCCCCCTCCCCGATATGTTGTGTATATAAACCGTAGACTAAGAATTTTGTGTACCAGTCTGAAGATGGCTTTGACGAGCTGAAACCGGTTACGGTCAAAATAAAATTAAGTGGAATAAAGTTTTTTATTTGTTTTATTATATTATATTAACAACGATCATAATATACTCATAAATACTAAAACGGTGTGACTAATGATAGCATAATGGAGACAGTGTTTTTAGAGACAGTCAATTTAATTACTTTCGATTGGAGGAACGTGTAAAACGCATTAGTTGATTAACACAATATTTTTACGGGCATTATTAAATTGGAGGTTTTGCAGCCTTAATCAAGAATACTCAATTATTTAGTACGACAAGTTCGATAGCACACACGCTTCCCGTGGTCCGCCGGCGTGTTCATTATGCGAAAAGTTCTGTAAAGTACCTACCTGTCGCGTCGCGTGTCTTTGTCATTAAAAAATATTCAGCCAATGGCAATGAAAACTTAGTCATGAATATCTAAATTCGACTAATATATTTATATCAGATAAAATAAGTACATTATTACAACCGTTATAAATGTTTACCCCGGTATAATCTGACTCAATCAAAACATGATCCGAATTTTTCTATTAGAATATATTTTTTTTTTATAATACAACCTAAGTTTGAAAAAATAAACTTTCAAAGTTAAAATGTGCTTAGTTTTTCTTATTTAATCATAATAGTATTTTAGCATCGTAAACCAAAATTTGATTAGCTAGGCTTCTGTATTTCACTTACAAATTAATTTTCATTTTTAATACTTATTTTATATTGATTTGTAATGCAATAATTCAATGCAATAATAATAATGCAATGGTTTCGCAGCTCTATCTCAATGATGGCGTTTGGTTAAATCCAGCTGTTTACGTGCCAGCCATCTGATAAATAAACCTCTGGTTCGTAAGCCCACCGCATTGTCGGGAAATCGGTCACATCGAAATGGAATTTAAATTCCTCTATTAAGATACTATGAGAGTTGTGGGGTAAGTTCCCCCCCTCTCTCCGCCCTCCACCCGACCAGAACATCTGCACTTAATGACTATCTGCAGAAGATCCGAGCCAGCAGTCTTGTATTTTGTTGCAATTTATTTTCAATTATGTTGGCGCTTGATCAAATAATTACCGGTAATCTATTTATTGTCCGTATTTTCACATAAACGAACCACCTTTAGAGGTTTTATCGAACTTTTTGTCATTACAGCAGCGGAAAAATACCCGCATCGAATATCGCCCTTTTTTATAGATTTTCCGCAGGAAGGTACTCGTAATTTTAAAATAATTATTAGCTAGATGTTTTCCACAAATGCGTAGTTATAAAATTGATATTTTTTGGAAATTTTTCTTTTTGATAATATGAACTTTTTATAAAACATTAAAATTTAAAAGCCATTTAGATGAAATGAACCATTCCGGAAGTACATAGAACAGAGTCCATTATGTTATAATGCTTTGTAACACATTATCCTTTCAGGTACACTTCCTCTTTAGGGCAGCAGAATTTTTTGCCTCAATTCACTTAAAGTAATAACACGAAAATGTTATAACCTGTCCGGTAGTTCTTTGTGCTTTGTCTGTTAAGAAAAGCATAAAATCAGAATTATTACTCAGGATTGATTACTTTTAGAGTTAGTCTTTATGTTTTATGTATTACCGACAATAACAAAAACGATTTAATTGTAGTGCCTCTAAAGCTGTTTTTTTTATTTGTTTTTTGTCTTGCTAGTTTCTCGTTAAATTTATTTGAATTTCGACAGGGGTGTCGAGATCAGTTTTCTCCCGAAAGTGAACAAAATAGTAATATGAAACTGGATTTACTCAGTTACAGATTATTAATGATGCTCGTGGTCTCAATATGGTTCTTAATTCATTCTTAGAATCATATTATTGTTTAGAATTAATAACACGTTTATGCTCAGAATCATACCATATTTAGTCTTAAGGCGATGCCATACGTAGTAATGCAAAATCATGTGTTTTTGGTTTGAAAATTTGGTCACCTAGAAATGTTTCAGATGCTTTAATTAAATACTGCGAGTAGAATACATCTTGGCCTTTGAAATAATCGAGTATTTTTTAGATAAGTCTTTTTATAAGCCCAGAAAAAAATAATATAAAGGCCTATGAAAACTGGTTTAATGTTCAAAATCTCCTAGTTACGAACCCATTTTCGGTTATGATTTTATTGTTTAATGTGGCAAATTAAGTTATTTATAAAAAGATCGAATTTTTTTAAATATTTATGCCTGAACATCGACAAAATTAAATAAAAGGCACTTTTTGGCCATGTTTTTTTCTTGCATAAATCAAAACAGGCGGATGGTGTTAAGCGGGAATTTAAACCTTATCCCCATTTACATAAGGGTTGTTATTGATAGCGGCTCAATTTAAAATATTACACGACGTAGTGCATCGCCTTAAAGTTATATTTGTTAATTTGTTTTTTCTTGGTTTACAGAAACATTTGTTGTTAAAATAGTCCTCAAGATGAAAGGCCTAAAAAGAAAACAGTGTAGGTTGTGAATTGATTCCTATAACGAAAAATGATAAAAACATTTCTTTGGGATCCTGTACTGGAAGAACATAAATCGGATAGCCGAAAATCATGGACTTCGGATGAAAATCTTGTAAACATTTCTAGTGATTTCAACAATGTTATGAAAATTCGTAAACGTTTAAAGGCCTAAAACAACATGGCCGCAACCGAATTTTGACATCGAATCTAATAAAACAAATTAATAATCGATAGAAAAAATAAAATTACGGCAGTTTTTTTGATAATATTGTAAAAAGACACATGACCTAAAACTGTGTAAATAACAATTTAAAAAAGCACTTTAATAAAAAAGTTATCTTTTTATAAACTAGTGATTTTCTTGCATTATTCAGTCGATTTGTAAGACTTCGATAATACCCGTTTAGTGTGTTGTGATAACAATTTTCTGAAACATTCCCGACTAGTGAATAACCAATCAATTTTTCAATCTTTCTAAGTGTAAAATTTTCGATGTTTTCTTCCTTCGTATAAATAAATAAAAATAAGTAGATGTGTTTAAAATTTAAATGTTGAATTCTTATTCCATATCTGTGATATTACCGTGTCTGTGTTTGATGTAATTTTACAAACCATTTCACCTCATAACGAGAATAGTGTAAATTGCACTCCATATTAACTGCAACCAGTGATATATAGAATAAGAATTAACTGATTGATTATAAAACTATTGGCAATATTATAAACAATTGACATTTAAATAAATCCTTATCCTTAAAATTCCAATCCTGATATTCAAATTGTTCAATGTTATACATTGACATTTTCTGAAATTATTCCTTTCATTCGAGTTGTGATTGAGCCAGCTTGAATAAGTTCGAACCTCCCGATCAGTGGCTGTCCCAGTCACTGCAGCACGTAAGTACCCAGGTGGCTAGCGAACCTCCCCTTCGTATACCAGTATCCCGCTCACCCCAGCCCTGTCCAGTGTCCACCCTGCCCGCCTGGTAGTCTAGGTAATATATATGTCTCTCCTGGAGATTGTATGTTATTATCACTGTCCATTTTTGTCCACTTGGAACAGGCGGCGGAGGGCGCGGGGCGACCGGTCACCTGAGGCCGCGCCGGTAAAATGATACAGCGGTACAGCAGCTGTGGTGGACGGACCACAGCGGGCCTGCTACTGACGCCTAGCCGTCTCAGTACCGCTGTACTCATACTATGGCTTGCCTTGTTCAGCGCTGCGGCCCACGCAAATGGTGAGTAACACTATTTTTCATTATTATTGTGTTGTCTTCAGACTTATATATTCATGAACACTTTTACTACCCCTTAGTTCGTAATTTATGCTTCACTTTTGTCGTCATCGTGATTTTTTAAATGTCTAATTCAACAATGTATGGTACTTCTGATAACTTGTGGGTTGAAAAATCCAACCTGAACGATAACCTTGGCATTTACATTGACGGAATGAAATGTTGCGCTTAGATTTAAAATGGATAAGCGTTTACGTACAAACCATTTTGGGGGTTCATAAAAATTAGTGCTTTAGCATGTAATAACGACGATGGGTTCTTTTGTTGTTGCGTTAATGTTAAAAGATACAAAATCCCCCACTCAGACAAAGCGTCATGCTAAGCATATTTCGCTTACTATTGAGGTACAACTCATATAAATAAATCGAGACGGTAAACAGTAAGACATAAACAGAGTTCGCGCGAACAGTGGTGGTAGTTATTGCAGTTCAAAGGCTGTTTTTAATTGTTTGCTCCTCGGCGTAAATAAAGCGGCTTCCGCTCGGATGCAATTACAATCTGCGCGACATATTCTTTTCATTTTAAATGTCCCTTTTAACCCCCCGCCCTCTTCTGACCCGAAGCAGACTCCTTTCATCTCTCTACCGACTGTACCATTTAAACTTTGCTCATTAGTGAACAAACCTAACTACGTTTTGGGCGAAAGTTTTTTTTATTTGCAAAATAATTCGCGTTATTTCGATCGTCTGCAGCTATTTGGAATTAAAAAGGCTACTTTAATTTTTAATTGATAAAACTCCCCTTTTCATCAGCAATAACCAAACTTGGAGAATTCATTTGCCTTCCTCATTTTGTCTACAAAATTCAAAATTCAAAAAAAATATTATTGCACAAAAATACAAAGGGTATAGCTTATAGGTTACATCCTATTTCTTCCAGCTAACCCAACAAATACACATTATATTACACACATAGTTCTTCGTTCCGGAAATTTGTAGCATTTGAAATATCGCCCATCTGTACGCATTTGATTATCCGAATGTTATTTACCCAATGCGATGCATTACTTATCAATTCTATATTCGTAGTTAAAAAAGTAAATTGTTCGTCATGGCCTCTACAAAACATTACAAACATTTTCAATGTGCAAATCGTGTAAAACTACGAGGATACACTATAATTTCATTATCACAATATATTGATTTGTGTTGCACTTTGCATTTGAAAGCTTATCTTATTTTATATGGTTATTTGTATCGCGGGAATGTTCGTCTTTCTTTGCTAATATATATATTAAAGAAAGAAAAATATATATTTTATCAAAGAAAGACAAACATTCCCGCGATACGAATAACCAGGCAATATTTGAAAATCTCTTACTACCACCATAGTAAGCGGAAGATGTTGCTTGTATCGTGATGGATGACTTAGCCAGCTGAGGAATTGAACTCCAGACTCAGACGCGATGTCAACTCAGCCACTGTCTGACCAAACTACTGATTGCGAAATAGTGTACTTCGTTTTAGTCAACTGACGTATCGTACAAAACTATAGTTGAATCTGGAGCTTAAAAGAATTAAAATTTACTTTATCTCTTTCTAAATATATTTATTTACCTTAAATTTTTCACAAATTCCGAATTGGCGTAACGTAACAGAATTTTATGGTTTATGCCCTTATACACAATATATAACATCACCGTTGATAGATCACTACCTGTCTTGATGTTCGCTCCATCCCAACTTCAAGTACTTGAAATATCGGAGGCATCACATTGCTTAGGTGAATTTTCCATTTATTTTATCTCGTGTATTTCATCATTTGTCATAACTCAAACACAGTCTGGGCGGCGCAATCTGCTGTGGGCAGGCAGACGAGATATTTTAAGGTTTTATCTTAATGAAGTTGTCTACCACGTACACAAAACTCGCTGGAAACAATGGAAGACGGAATTTTATTTATGAACTCTATTGAAAACTGCGGAATAAGGACGAGATAGCTTGAATAATCGTTTTCTTTCTTTGAAAGTTGCCGCGATAGCAATCTAGTGAAGTCTGTCGAAAATATAAAGCAAAGCACAGGCCTCTGTCTGGATTCAGACTACTAGTTCATCCGCAGTATCTTTCAATATCCACTGTAAAGATTAACGATTAAATTATCTCTCCTTATCAGCAAAAAATTCCTGCCATATATACCAGTTAAATGTTCCACAAGGTAATATGCTTGGATCAATATTGTTTTTAATCTACATTGATGATTTGTGTAATTTAGATATACCAGGTAACATTTTCAATTACGCAGACGACACTACTTTAATATATGAGGGTAAAACCTATAGACATGCTTTTGGCAATTGTGATTCAGGATTAAGGAGTTGACTGAATAACATTTTTAATTTTAATATAACAAAAACTAAATATGTTGCTTCTAGTATATCATCAAAAAGTGACACTTCCGACGCTCGTAGTCATACATAATTGTCTGCAAAATTGCTATCCCTGAAAAAGTGACTGTATCAAGAACCTAGGTGTAAAGAATGACATTTTTTTAAAGATGGAACGTGTGAATTAAATATGTTAACAAAGAATATCAGAAGGTTTACCCATATTTTTTAAAGATGGAAGGTGAGAATTAAATATGTTAACAAAGAATATCAGAAGGTTTACCTATATTTTTTAAATATATCTTTTTGAATTTCGATTATGTTTTCTTGAAAGAATTAATAAATAAATTAATGAATGAATGAAATGGAATCTACCCACCTCCCGACATCCGATCGAGCTGAAACTCGGCGGATAGAATCGTTGCCAATGAAAATGCATTCCAAGCCAAGAATCCTTATATTTTAACGTCCTCGGTAAAAATTGAAAGCTTTCGCGCTAAGTTGGTATTATGGATCAGCCACGCTGTCAATGGTAGTAATTAATTGTTTCCAAATGTCATGGCTGCCGATTCAGAAAAAAGTGCAGGCTTTGATAGTGAAACACTTGGAGCTATTAGCAGAAAAAATGAACTGTTATTTTCCTAAGTGTGACCTACAACCTATGGACTGGGTACGAAATCTAAAGATTCCCTTGGACACTTGCCGATAAACGAGCAGGAAGAATTCATGGAGTTAAAAACTGATCGGACATTAAAACTAAAATTTTCCTAAGTAGAGCTAGCACATGTTTGGCTGCTTATAAAAAATGAGTATCTACTGCTTTCAAAGCGTGCTGTTGAAAATATGTTACCATTTGCCACAGCCTACTTATGCGAATCGGGATTTTCAACTCTCACTACTATTAAATCGAAAAAAAGAGAACGCCTGAGGACGATCAATGAAGAGATGAGAGCAGCCTTATCAACGATTGCTCCAAATTTTCATCGCCTGTGCTCAGTTAAACAGGCTCACATTTCTCACTAAACATCTTTTCATATTAGGTATATTGATTTTAGTAATAAATAAATATTGCTTTTTTCTTTGGTGTACCTCTCAAATTTCTTGATTTGATAGGTGTACCTTGAACACAAAAAGTTTGCGGAACACTGCTATAGATGAAGGTCCAATCGTCAGTCAACTTAGACAATATTGGATAAAGAGAAATTAAGAACTGTCTTTTTTTTCTTTGTCCAATCTCGAAACTAACTAACCATTACACGTTTCCCCGAAGGGGTAATCAGAGATGACGCACCGCCAAACAATTCGGTCTTGACACACACACCTTACCTCATTCACATTCATACATCCAATCTCGGATTTATTACAATATAGAATGCCGACAGTCTAATATAGAACCACTAAATATTAGCCATAAATTGATTGTTAAAGTTATGTTGGTACAAAAAAACTAAATATAATGTTATGTGTATAAAATAGCCGGATATAAAATAAATGCTTTGTATATATTTTTATCAACATTAAATTTGCAGAAAGATCACAACCGATTTTTTTTAATAAATATAAACACCCGCTAAACTGCCAAAGCAATTTGTCAGCAGTCATGTTCATAATATTAATTATAAAACGAAAGCACACATATAACGATAAGCCAGATATATATAGAAATGATATAAAATAAATACTGACGAATAACATACAATGACTACAATACAGAGACATAAAATACACAGAAAATAGATATAACACAGTCAACATACTCATAGGCATACACACTCTCAAAGGAGCACATTAACACTCTCATAGGCATATTTATACAATTACATGCATATAATCAATGAATACTAATGTATTTATGAACAATATCAATACAGAAAATCTTGGTCCGTTAACCTTTTTTTAGCTTTTTTTAAAAAAAAATTCTTTATTCAGTGTTTTTTTGGCTATTACAATTATTGGGTATGTTAAAACCACCAAGCTAGGCACATGCCCGTGTTGTGATGGTTGTGCAGGTTGATTCGTTTTTTTACGTCCATTGGCTTCTTATTAAATATAGAAGACACAAGATAAGTAAATGGTCGTTGGCCGTATTTATCAGTATTTTTTGGAATGGACATATATTCATTTTGACTAAATCTTGTTTTGTGTGTGTGATCTACTTTTCCTTCATCCGACAAAAGGTTTTCGCATACAATTTTAAATCATAATATCCCTCGAAAAGGTATCAGGAACAGGAATCAACTGAATCGGATAGTAATTTTATATCTCTTCTTTGTGCATAAAATACTTTTGCTTACCAAAAGCTTAGTCGTAGAGTTTGGGATTGTTTGAATGTAACCTATATTTGTCTTGCACGAGTTTCCCCAAGACGTTATTCCATGTCTGATATTTTTAACGTACTTATAGGCATGAACTTCTTAATTTTGTAAATTCGCCCCGTAATAGCTCGTAGACTTTTACAAATATTACTTATGTGAGTATCCCATTGCATGTGCTTGTCTATAGTTATCCCCAAATATACATACGATTGTACCAGTTCAATGGTTCCACATTGGGCTGTGTAAAATTGTGTATACATTCAAATGTATGCTACTTTATTATACGCGTCATGGTATATTTGGTATATGGAGATTGTATATGCATTAATTTAATTTATTTATTATAAGACCCGCACCATGTGACCATTTCTGTAAAGAAAAGAAGTCGTGCTTCATGAGTTTTATTGCAATGGATAATTCTTCATGCGATATGACTAGCTCCGTATCATCAGTATGGTTCCATGATAACTAAACACAGTGACAATTCAACACACTTTTAAAAAGTTATATAAAGTCATTAGAAACGATGAAATTTTTTTTAACCTAACCTAACCTACTTAACCCAGTTAATAAAGTTTTTGTTTCATCACTTTTTATGACTTTATATAATTTTTAAAAGAGTGATGAATTATCATTTTGATGATTTATCCGGTCACCCATCAGTATATACATAATGTTTTAATATACAAAGGTGAATATTTTATTCATGAGTGAAATAAATATTATGTATAATGTTGGGCCGAGAATTGACCCCTGCGAGACTCCTGTTAAGTCATTGGTTTCAATTTTTTCAATTTGGCTCCACGCTTCGTGAAACTTCGTGGCGGTACATAGTAGAACCTCTTTTGGTCAATGAAACTTTCTATATCAGGCTATGTTCTTCCAGATTATAATAAAATAAAATAATAATAAAACTAAAACTAAAAATAAAATAATAATAAAACTATCTGTATCAGGCTATGTTCTTACAGATTAGATCTATATTATATATCCAGACTGTATAATATAGAAAGATATATATATCCATATTATACAGTCTTTCACTTCCTTGGTCAAATTTAAAAAGCGTGTTAAGATTTTTGTGTTGACAGACGATTGCCGTAATATTTTTTCATCCTTGCCCTTCCTTAAATAATACGATTTTGTATAAGTTCTGTGCGCTAAAAAAGTGTCGCCCTAATTGTTTTCATGTTTTCTTTGTTTATTCTTGAGAATAATGATTTATTTATGGTTCAAATATTTTTACAATGCATTCGCACAGTACCATCAGGTGACTCTTATAACTTTTTTTTTGGTTTTCTTCTGTCTGTGCTTATGTGTGTAGTGATTAGTTTATATTGCCTAAGTCAATTTGTAAAGTGTTATCTTCGATAATGGCTATTAGTCCCAGTGAGGTTAATTATTATGCGAAAAACTAGGATTTGTTTTCTGCGAGAAGCAATAAATAATGTATTGAGTTAAGTAGGAAATCTCTGTGTACAAATCTCCCACTTAAAACTCTCGAACAGAGATGTTAAGTAATTATAATTTATAGTATTCATACTGTAATATGCACAGTGTGATATGAAATTTATTATAAACTATATCTTTCTAATACCTACTTTTGTTTTGATTTAATTCATGATACAGGTTTGTGGAATTTCATTGATTCAAATCAAATCCAGAGGCGGCTGTAAGGTCAACGCTTTCAGCTTAACCAAACCAATTTAACTTTAAACTGTGATTGTCTTTAGAACTGATTGAATTGATTTAAATGCTTTTTAAATTTTTTATCCTTCGTTTGATTTTATGTTTGTGGAGTTATTCCGTTCTCAAAGAAAAGTGTATGAATGCGAAGTGGTATCGCCGTGTCTCCGTGTAACTCCCCCAGGGGGGTCTCGGGTCGGGTGTCGAGTGTCCCGCGCTTTGAGCAGCTTTTTGCACTGTTAACAAACTTGGAAGTCCTCAGACTCAGACCCTTGTGTTGTACCGTGAAACCTTATGCGCCCTGGTCGCAGGTTGCAGGTCCTCGGCTCTTGACTCCTGGTCCTTGCTTTGCACTTGCTGCCTTTACTCTCTGAGGCCATAACTTGAACCTTCTGCACTTTTAATGTTTATTATTTAATACTACCATTGGTAATTATTTTTGCATTTAAAAAAAATATTTTATGATGTTTGATAAATTGTTGCGTAATGTTGTGGTAATTTCCCTTGTAAAAATAGAAATTCTTAGAATGTGGAGCGAATGCACGGAGAATGTAGTTTCAGGAGAATATTGACTATTGAATTTGACGCACGAGTAAATGGAGTCGGGAATGCTCCTGGAAGTCATGGTAATAGATCAAACTCGGACCATGTTCAAGAGTCGTTATGAAGAATATTTGACGCGCAAGTAAATGGAGTCGGGAATGCTCCTGGAAGTCGTGGTAATATATGAAAGTCGGTCCATGTTCAAGAGTCATTATGAATAATATTTGACGCACAAGTAAATGGAGTCGGGAATGCTCCTGGAATTCATGGTAATATATCAAATTCGGACCATGTTCAAGAGTCATTTATGAAGAATATTTGACGCGCAATTAAATCTAGTCTGGAATGTTCCTGGAAGTCAAGTTAATACATCAAAGTCGGACCATGTTCAAGAGTCATTGTGGGCATTTTCAATAAAGTTTTTACATTGCGTTTTGTTTCTTGTTCCACTATTTTGATTAGCTTTAACAAAGATAACGTATTACGGAATATTGGAGAATTATATTAATTAATATGCAAATTCAATAATTTACTATTAGTTACTAAATACAACTGTCGAATCCATACATTTTTAATTAATTATTTAGACTAAAAGGTAAGTAGTGCGTTTTCACCATATTCCAATTCTATATTCTATGAAACAAAGTCCGGTTTCGTAATTAATTTTAGGTGTGTGCGATTAATTTGGTGGTTTTTTAAATGGCTTACATAATACATTTTTAAAAAATATGTAGTTTTTACGTATATTTCGACCAACATTAAACAAATCACGTTTAACCTTTTTAGTTTAGAATTCGTTAGTTCTATTCCGTGTCCATATATTTTTTAACCACCCTCGTTATGGCTTTAACGTAGGAATAGTTTATAAATTTATATACAATTATGTAATACATATATTCGTTTTCCATTTATTTTTCTATTCTGTTGCTATTTTGTATTTTCACCGATTTTATTATCAAATATTTTAGATAGTTACTACAATTTTTTTTGCAATTATATTGTACAAATACATAATATGTATTTATTCAAATATTTGTATAAGTAAATAGACTGGCTCCCCAGCCAGACCCGATAATATTTCTTTACTGACTGGGTCATTAAATTAGTTAATAATCTGTACCTTTACTTTATAATTCCAATAAAATGTTACTATTGTATTTTTTTTTAATAATTTTTTTGGACAGCAACAATCTTTTGTATTTAATAAGTGGTAAATTGCAAAAAAATCACTAAATAATCCACCTTATAACCCTCTATTAGCATTCTGAGAGAAGTACTTATTATTGTAGTAAATCCCAGAATTTCTGCAATTCTAGTAATCTGGTGTTGTTGGAAACATATAAATAAAAAGTAACTGGATGGGAAGAATAAAAAATGATAAAAATATGTAGGTACAAACATTGACGAAAATTCCCTAATACCAGATAGGTTTGATAAGATATTATAATTGTGTAACTTTCTATTATGCCTATTGGTTAATTTTAATATGAAAGGAAAAAAATTGTCTCTTGTTCTGTCACTAATGCGACCTTTCAATATGGAATTTTGTCTCCTAAAAAGTCTCTTCCAAAGTACCCACTTGTCTTTGTAACAAAATTACAGTCGACTTAGTCTTACAATCTACGGCAAGTTTTGTCGGAATTGAAAAAGTTATTCCATAAGTATTTCAAGTGGCAAGAGCCGTTAACTGTGGAGATTCGCCAAGTTGTGCGGAGCCGCGGCTTCGCATGATGAATGGGCACAGCGGCACTAGCACAGTAGCACACATCACGACTCGAGTATCACTGAAAGCCTTATTATGACATAATGGTGTGTATAGAACACGTGCACGTAAGCAAGCCTGTCTTTAATATCCGCGTACAAGTACAACCGTAAATCGGTTCAAATGCCGCACATACCCCAGTGTTGGAGTAGCTGGCCTGAATGCGAACTTATAGGAATGTGCTGTGAAATGTGTTCTTATAACTAATGCCACCTCAGATAATGGCCTTTATGTGCGAACGTAGACATAACACATTTAGTAAATTGATTGCGAATATGGATACTATTACAGCTAACCACCAAGTATCGCACTTCTCCAACTATCTCCGTTATAACGTATCTACTTGGTATGTTGGTATGCTAGTCCCACAGACATAAATATTATATTACGACTTTGGAATCAAAAATAATGCTTTCCACTCTGTGTAAGGGTCTCTGAGTAACTAACTTTGCCACGTTCAAGCTTAATCACGATAGCCTTATTAAAAACCAGATATTTTTTAAATTGACTTTTTAATCAAGGGAAATGGTGAAGGCCTCGGTTTGACTATAATCATGCTATACTGCTTCCATAGAATTTTCGAAAACTACGCCCAAGGTTGGCTTTTATGAAAGTTCTTTGACCTGCGGGTAAATATGCCCAGCTTTTTAATAAATTCTCGGAATATCGACGTGTGAATACAGGCTTCAAGCTTTTAAATAAATGAATTGGCATGCTTACAATCAACGTTTGATCGTTCCTTGGTTCATGTTTTCCGCCTTTTATGGATATAAGCAAAAACATCTAATATTATTTACTCCGTTTTAATCAAGACGGGCAAATATGTATCTTATTTAAAAATAATTATTACATTTATTGATTTTATTTATTATCCAAGTAATAATTTTAACGGCGTTTTTCTAATACCGAACAGACGTAGATAATTATTTGCTTGTTTTATCCGTTTTCAATAACATAAAATGAAACTATGGGTATCCTTCGAACAATGAGAAGCTTATCATCCATTATAATATGAGATAATGACGGAGAATTTTTCTTGGAAAATTTGATCAATAACTGCGAAGATCCAAATTTTCAATTTAACCTCGAGAAATTAATAATTCATAGCTGGAAGGTACCAATTTTCCGTAACAAAGAATACTCCTTCATTTTACGGGGCGATTTTTCACTTGAATGACACGACAATAACTAATCTACTTTGGGCCTTTGTTCGTTTCGTTTCTCGATTTGTCACGAATACCAATGGAATTACCGAGCCGCGCACAGATTGCTCTCGGGGAGGTATTTGTCGTGGCTCGGTTTTGGTTTTTAGAGTGTTCCGAGCACCCTCGACGCGCTAAGGGCCCCTCCAACCACGGGCCTTATAATTTCGGCTTCTTGACCCAATTAGGTTGGAGCGACCCCTTGTATAAATCACTTTCAGCCTTGATATTGCGTGACAAGTCTGTTTAAAAAAATATCTACATGTTACTTGATACCCCGTCTTATACGAAGATATTTTTAAGCCGTGATTAAGAGTATCGTAATACAGCGTTTTGGGAATTTGCAGTTTATTTGATCAAAACACGAGCGATAACACATTCAGTATGCGATATTCGGCTTGCACGACACTGCCAATTAAATCATTCAACTATTACAGTTGTTGATACTACCAACCAATGCAAGGAGAATTGTTGTCCTTTGAGGATTATCAGTTTGCATCCATTTTTTCTCATAGTTCACTTAACGATTATTCAACATGGCGGCTGCTCGAATCACCCCCCATTCCGAGTAAGGCTTTGTTTCGAATACGTACATTAGGAAATTGAATAACTCACTTGGCACATCCGATTATTTATTTATTTAACGCCCAGAGGGCTTTTACATGAAAATGGTACAATTTTTATGACAGACAATTTTGAAACATAAGAACGAAATAATAAAAAAAAATTACATTAGAAATAAATGCAAGAAAGAGAAATAAAAAATAAAAAAAAAAAACAAGAAAAAGGACAAGAACACAAATATTAAAAAAATACAGCGCTTTGACTGGTTTACAAAAATACAACTTCTATTTTGGAATAGTGTTGGAATAAATCTGTTACGTGATCCACAAAATTCGCAAAGTTAATATTAAATATATCGACATCACCTAAGTATTGGTTTCCCATAGTGTGGACCGTTGTATTGTAATTGCGCTTATGTGTGCTGCAGTGGAATAGTGTATTTTGTCGTGTTGTTATCGTAGGTATTCGCAAGTTTATGATTTCCAGAAGTTCGCAACAGTCGAATTTAGAGTTTAGAATTTTGTATAAAAAAGTTAAGTCGTTTATTTTACGCCTGTCTTCCAATGTGTGTATTTTAATAAGAAATGATATTGTGAGTCTTCTAGTGGGATATTTAATTTTAAATTTATAAAACGCAGACATTTTTTTGTATACGCTCAATGTTATTAATGTGAATTTTGTAAGAGGGAGACCAAACTATCGAGTTGTATTCAATTATGCTTCAAACTAGAGATGATATTGTGCTAGTTACGAATGTTAAATTGAAACGTATGTCTTATTTTATTGAATAAATGATTGATTCATCATAATCAAGTGATACTATAAAATATTTATGGTATCATTTTATGATGAATCAGCCATCAAAGAATTGACTAATGAGGTTAACGTTTTCATATCCCAAATTAGAGACGATTTTCAGTGTTTGTTTCCTAAGATAAACGACATATTCTAAAAGCTTTACCCTTTAGTAATCTTCGCTAATTCTTACACAGTCATCGGCAGTTTTCATTAATAAATTCAAAACATTCAAAATTCAGCCCTGATTTTTTTATTTCCATTTTTGGGTCTTATTTTTTTAGCGTGCTGGACAAATTACGCTTCCCTCTAATAATCCGATAAAGCAAAAATGGTTCACGAATTGCCAACCTAAGTAAACAAAAACATAAATGCCAATGAAAAGACACATCAAATATATATTTTTTATTAAAAATAACTATCCACCGATATATTTACCTAAACTTTGTAAGTGATCCAATTGCATAAGACCAAGTGGTATTTGCATGGTATATTTTTCGCATTGTGCTCTCTAATATTAGTAGAGAAATCAATAGATGATGGCTTGTTTATTGTGATTAATTTTTGGGTTACTATGCCGTGTTGAGCTTTTTATCGTCGTCTCCATTGATTTTATTTTTTAAACGTTTTTTTATTTATTTAAATTGTCTCCGTAATTTAGCGTGCTCGATGCGTTTCGGGTCTTTCCAGGACTTCAGGAACAGATGCAAAGTAATGGCCGGTTTCAATACGTATATATGCGTAATAACCCAAAAAGCAATCACGATAAATCTTTTGGCCGTGACTATCTCAAATCATAGACGGCTTATTTGTTTTGGCGCCAACGCACCTCCAGGGAGCGACCTTCCGAGTATAGTGAACTTGAAAATGTATTGGCGCTATTAAAGTAAGATTGTATGTTGTGTTGTGTTGGCACCTCGAGGGAAGTGGCGCTGTAGTGGTGGTGGTCCTGAGTATATTCACCAAGTTTCCCTGTAATTAACAGGGTGCGGTACTTTCCGCCGTTTCTCTAACTACTACCCTTACTTGCCACGCATGCCAGCCGACGCTTTTTACTGGACTTGCGTAATGTTTTATGACTGGGGAAATTTGTTTCATTTGGGTGCGTTTTACAACTTATAATAAAGTTTTTTATCTTTAAATTAAGCTATTTACATCTCGTAATTGCCATTAGGGTAATTGAGAAGCCTATCGCGCGATCTTGTATTTACTTATTTATGACATTTTCAACTTTTGTCAGAACACGCCTGTAATATACCTATACCCTTCCAAATTCATACGCACTGCAGATTGATACATATTATTATATCCACACTATCTTCAGACATCGCTCTGATTCATCGTTCCTGGTATGGGGAACATTACTTCTTTTGAGTACCTACTGATAATTAAAACTGTTTCAAAAAATAATAATTTAACGCTAGTCAAAATATGAAGTTTTGTAATAATTGACACGTTGAATTTTTTCGCTATATACGTTAAGTTGATTTGATATCACAAAGACAGGCCTAATAAAGCTAACCTTATTTCAGTTGCAAATGCATGTACACAGCGTCACAATCTCCCTTATTATTGAAATTTAACTTATAATTCTGAACCTGTCATAAAATAATAATAATGATAATAAGATAACAAATTTTTTCTAAGCATTAATTAGTCGCTTGAAATATCCATACACATTGAAAATGTCTCCTGAGTAAAAAATTAATGCCGCCGATGGGAATTGAACCCGCACCTTCTGATGTTCTTGATTGATGTACTAGTACATAATGAATTATTTGGCGTGTTGGGAATAAGCCGACGTAACTCAGTGGTCTCAGAGCACCTGACCGGACGTCAGAAGGTACGGGTTCAATTCCCGTCGGCGGCATTTATTTTTACTCGGGAGATATTTTCAATTTGTATGGATATTTCAAGCGACTAATTATTGTTTATAATAATTTTTTATCCTTTGTTCTATGCATTAAAAACCTTGTCTTATAAACATTAGTTTATCATAAAAAAATATAATAATTTGATAATTTTTATAGCGCAGTTTTTGTGAAAAATCGACTTAAGGCTAAGAAAATGTACTTACCCGGCAGGTCGCTTCAGATACACACCCTTTTTATTATAATATAATTTAAGCTTGGAAAAGATACGACTTTGCACGCTGAGGACCATAAAAACTGGACATGTATAATTTTACAGTTTCTCTTTTATCCTTCATTACTATTGGTATTACATTTTTATTAGAAGATAATTGACAAAATTAGAGTTTATATTTATTTCAAAATTTAATATTTTAATATTACGATTGGAGATTTTTTTAATGCCCATAAAAAGCTTAAAAAATCTAGCTAGTATTAAATACGAAATTCAGTCATTATATATTATCCCATTGATCAGCTTTTGAGTTCTAAAGCCATTAACTGACAAAATAACGTTTGTGGGGTGCACCTCTTCGTAGGGTGAAATGGCTCATTCCCCTCACCATCTTTCTTCCACCGACATCGATATCAAAATCTGCATAGTTCGCGTCTTTTCTCCTCTCCCGCGTTGCGCGTTGGTTGGCCCGCGGCGCGTGGTTCGCTCCGATAACCCACTGATCGGTTGCCTACCATTTTTTCCCCCAGACATAGGCAATTTGTAAAATCGACACCGCGAGGCAATTTGTTAGATGGCAGCCGCTAACAGGTGTTTGCGGAAGCTGCTTCTAATGTTTGTGAATAATTTCTCGTGTACGCCGGCTATCTATAATCTAATTTGGTTTTTAGGCGGCTTCCTCCATGTGATTTATTCCGCCTTTCCTTGTGGGTCCCTGCAGCATGTAGGTACCCATTCCATTTTCAATTTAAACCAGAATCTACCATGTTTGGTCGCATAATAAATCTATCATTTTTAGTGCTGTTCATTTTTATTCTGTTGGTTCCTATTCAATGTTGGCATGTTCTCGTGTGAGAGTCTGTTGTTTTCCATAGTGTAGCTAAGGCGCTGGTTATAATCTAAGGCACCTACTTCAGAAGACTTGTTTGTTCAAGAGTTACAACCTTTCTAAGATTAAAAACTTCTAACGAAATTTTTCATGAAATTTACCGATGTTAATTTATTTATTTATTTATTTAATATCAAAGGTATAAATATACCATAAACAATGATAACATGTCACAGTTAAAATCGTAACGGAACGGAGTTAAAATATATTTTTGTTTAAGCAATTATACTAAAGTAACATAGCGTTTAACCATATATGGAAACATCGGCCCTAAGCAATGCATCAGTTTAATGTGCTGGCACATGGAGAATGAGTATTGCTAACAAATGTTAAGAATCTCTCAAATTATTGGAAATCCGGTTAAAAATGGGATTGCAGGCCTTTAACGAGTGAATTAACAGGTGTCCTGATTTAACTTTTTAACTTTTAGTAAATTACGAATATATTATCACGTTCCGACATCGTGAGGCCTACAATCACGTTTTTACCGGGATCACCAATAATTTCAAGAGATTCTTAATAATAAATTAGCAATACTCATTTTTCTCCGTCTAAGCTTATTAACACTATGTAATCAACATAGTAACCAACATTCGTCGAACCCAGCCCGTCGTCCAACGGGTCGGTAAGCAATTGAAAAGCTCCACATTGAACTGCGCTGCAGACCGTTATCTCACTATAGCGAACTTAATTTTCTGCGCATAGGGTCTTCATTAGGTTTATGTCGATTGCTTACCGACCCGTGGGACGACGGGCTTAATCTAAATCAGGGTTAGAATAATTCAGTCGTGGATATTTGATGTCCGTGATTTTTCAGACTGACCAGGCCGGTAACCATATTTATTATTGGTTGGCGGTAGCAGTAGTAAGGTAGCCATTTATTTACTTCTTTGGAAGTAATTTAATAGTGGCAAGGTGGTATCCCGCTAACCTATCATTTATGAACCTTCTCACCCGACCCCCCTCTTCGCCCCGCCTATGATGAATAATCAATACACGGTTGGACTCGTAAATTCGCCCACAATTGGAATAATTTTCAATAAATTTAAATATGAAAATAAATTACACGCTTTCGATCGAATGAATTATAACACCGTTTCACGTGTTTTATTTTTATTGCCGGCTTATGTGTGAACAAAATTGCCGTTCATTATAATGTGCCGTACTAATTTGTCAGCTGATTGTAGTAGTCGCTTCGAAAAGGTAACTTGATAAATAGTTCTTGACACGTACTTTGTAGTGAAATCAATATAGTACCTCTATGTTTATACAGGCTCGACTTGCTGTGTTAAAGAATGGTGTCTTTTAACAACCGACTTATTTCTACGACGAACAATATAGAAAACTCAATATTTACAGAATAGAGTAGAAAGGAGAAAATAACTCCCCCAAGAGGGTAGGTCCGATAATATCCCGAATAATCGCGTACTATTTGTTTCCGTCAAACAGCCGGAACTCATTGATCTAAGGGGCTTCCGTATATTGACGTTATTATTCAATCGGTGACGCGGCATTTTTCATCTACGTTTGATGTTCATAAATAAGGTTACTTTATTACTATCATCATCGGGAGCCGTCTTCATGTTGAACTTTGGTGACCAGCGATCCGAATGTGATACCACCTTTAAACTTCCTACTTCTTCTTTCTGGTATACTATTTTTATTAGCGCCCTATTGGGCTTTTACCATAAGTTTATAATTGAAAAAAAACAGCACTAAATTAAAAATAACAAAAATATAGCATAAATAACGAAATTTAAAAAAAATGTTTGAAGTACGTTATACTATAAAAAAATAATATATTTTTTTTTTTTATACAGTTTACATAAATTTGGTTAACACCTCACCTAAGAGAACCTGTGCTGAGGTGTTCGCATGTATTGGGAAAGTGTTATTAAAAAGCATATGCGTAGATTATGATATGTGGTTTTTCTAAAAAGTGATGAATGAATTTTGTTCTAAATGTAACAAAATTTAAAACGAAAATATTAGCGACATCTATTATCTATTAATTCATTGCCAAATCTGTGAATTCTCTCCATGACAGAATTTAACACAAGGTTATTGTGATAGAATATGTTCCATCTAGTATGCTTCGGAGGTACATGTAATGACAACAAATTGATAGCGTCAGGGCAGTCCAATATAGAATTAACAATTTTATACAGTGTAACATTTCACTTGAGCCCTTGAGACCTTGAGTTATTTTCCACAAAATGGAGGTATGCAAATCATCGAAAGATTATTATTAATAATGAGTCGGCGTATGTAGAAATATTTACTCTTGCTGAACAATTTGAAAATTTTTATTGGACGGTTAATATTTCAGAGTGTTAATTATTATTTTATTTTTATTTTTGTGTGAAACCGTACAAGAGCCAACTGTTCCCAACCGTCTGGAGTCAGTGAGACTATGGCATCCCCGACTGGAATATGTTGTGAGGGTGAAGGGAGCGGAGAGGGGAAGGTGGGGAAGTACCTGGCTATTCAGATCTGCTCACAAAACACGACCAAAGCCATTTGCAGCAAAGTTTTAAATCTAAATTATGGTCTTAAACCAGGGCGATACTGAGAGTATCTTCGACTCTGATGGAAATGATGTTGAACTGTGAATTTATTTAATGCTTCTTTAATGCAATTCGTAGAATCTTTTGTATTTTATCGACAGTGCTAAAAAAATAATAAGAATTGTTTCGCTTATGAGCCTTATCCATTATACTGGAAATAATTCTGTTCTTGTTGTTTTTGTAAAATGTTATTAACCCTCGCGTTTCTTCATTGATTCGTTTTGTTAATTAAGTGCGTATTTTTTTGGTTGTAAATAGTTGGCGTGCTGCACGCGAATTTCAGCGCTCGTCTAACAATAAAATAGGTTCCAATTTGGTATAATGTTTTTCCTTTTAAAACCTAATAACAAAAATCATTTATTGGTAAATCAATGTGCGCTATGACGAGTTATAATTATTTGTTTTAATTATGACTTTGACAAGTTCCAAACAAGTTGAAAATGGATTTCCACTGTAAACTTGAATATAATACACAAACTTAATTATACAGTTAACTTCGTGTGACGTGGCAAAGAATTTTGGTTGGGGATTAATTAAAATATCCAAGTCCAAGGTACCGGTATTTTCGATTATGTTGTAAGACATAATATATATTTTTGCAGTAAAAACATAACAAATATATTTATTGATTCACGTTTCATGTTCGGTAGTCGTAATTTCCTTGCGTTTCCTTGTTAATTGACTGAGATTAGCGCATGGAGAAATTTGAGTATTGCTGATTTATTAAATTCCGATTGCAAGCCCTGTTACCTGTTAAACTTTTACTACATTCCTCATGTATCGGATCATGCCCTTGCATCTAATGACGAAATGTGAATACATAATAACTTTTATGAACACGTGTTCCGACATCGCGAAAATACATGCCTTTTTTACTATTCTTTTTACAGGAAACCTATAAATTCATTCGTTAAGGGCCTGCAATCCCGTTTTTAACTTGATTACGAATAATTTGAAGAGGTTCTCAATTAATTTGCAATATTTATATCAGTAAGTTTTCTTCGTGTAAAGTCCTATTTTAACTCTACCATTTGGCATTTCGTCTGTCTGTGTACATCTGTTTGTTACTTTCCGGTTCCGACTCTAGACGGTGGCCGTATTGGATACTTCATTTTTATCCCGCCAGAGTTGGCATATTCATGGTTTCTACTGCGAGCTGTCAAATCGGAATAATCTATCTAATATGGTACCTACTGGCCTGAAGAAACTTTGAAAAAAGAATTTTCACTGAGGAGGTCACATATTTCTTTGGACCAATTGTATAACTCCTTATTTGGAATAAACCAAAAAAATTATGCTCCATAATTAAGTTAGTTGGTATTTAAGTACTTACATACAATTCTTATGATTTCAGTGGAAATTTTAGTTTTGATTGATAAAATAAGAGAAAATTATAAAAAGACTTTTTGGTTCACAGAACTTCTAATATAGAGCCTTTCATGCTGAATTGTGCTTGAAGCTTGAACTGGGTAATTGTTGTAATTGTTGAGACGTACTGTGTGTCTCAGCTAATCTTAAATATCTTAAGCTTTTTGAAAACTGTGTCTCCAGATGACGTCTAATCTCCATTCAACTTCTCAGCATTGGTCGTACGGGTCGGAGCTTGCGTGCCTCTACGGCGTCATACACTTTCCCGGACGAGACCGCACAGTGGTCCCAAATCCCGATCTAGCTAGACAAAAATATTTTTTCATGGCATTTGATACAAAAGGGTCACAATGTAATAAAAAAAATACTTAAAAAAATATACATTTATTTTAGCCATTGTTGCAGATTTTTTAAAACAAAATTAATTACTAATAAAATGTCCATAGTATAATAGTTCGGTTAAGTCATAACGAAGCACTTATTTTAAGTTATTAGTTAAAAATATTTTTTTAACATAATATAAGAACAAAACCGAATGACATTTTTTGTTTATGAATTACTAGCCGAGTCGCTATCGTCACTATTATTAAATGCTAATGTTCCAACATTGGCTTTGTTAACAGACTTCTGTATTTTCTTCGCTAGAACTTCTGGAATCCATAATAATTTTAAGACACCAGTAGGTAAGACATTGCAATGTGTTGTTGATATTTTGGCAGCATCCCGTTTTCCATGTGACCTCAAGTTGATTTGAGTAGTATGAGAGAGTTCTTGTGGACTTCGAGATTTTCTTGTTTTGCTTTTTGACGAGCATAAACCAAATTCTTTTTCTGGTCTACCATGTAGTCTCTCATCACGCGTCTCTACAGGAAGAATAAAAACTGTGTTAAGCCATTTTGCGTGTTTAAACTTCAATTTTAAAGTACTTCTTCCGACTTCAAACCATTTTCAAAATATTAATATAAACGAAGGGATTTTTTTCTTAAGTAAACTATCCTCGAGACTTTAAAAACTGTTTTTCTTCAATAAATATTTTAAATGTTCATAAACACACTGCCGTATTGCAGCACAATTCAACTTTGACGTGCCCTTTACTTCTAGAATGTCCAAAATATCTAAACGATAGATTGTAGGTAGAGGCTCTGTAAAAGACAAAAGAGCAAGTTTGAGCAAACAAATTTTATAAGATATTATACATAAGGAATGGTTTATATGAAACTAGTTTTGTTTGGTGGTACAAATCGGTACACGATTTTGAAAGTTTAATTAAACTTTGGCAAATAATTTTAAATATTGATACTTTTTTCACGATTTTGGATTAATAATTAAGTAATGTTGAATAGGCAAATTATAAAATAATTAAATTAATTTGAAAGAACATACTATAGACTTCAATTTTTGTAAACACATAATTTCTCTCCGATTTCAAATAACAACACTAACGATCGAACAGCGTGCACACCCGAAAGCGTCCGACCGCTGGGCGAACGATTGGCACATCCGAAGTGTCGTGTTTACAACGTCGCCACGTATCGCGCGTATTGTTTTAAATTTTTTATCGATGTGAACATAATACTATGGACATTTTTCAATGTTGTGAGAATTTTTTTGTACATAAATAAAAACATCATTGAAATCTTTTTGTCTAGCTAGTTTCCTCAAAGGGGACCATAGTGGACCGTCTATAAAGCTACCATTTTTTAAGGCTTTATCTAGCCATGTTTTCCTTTGCATATTTTATAACGGCATGAAGGTAATTTCTCCCTTTTGGTTTTCGACCTTTCCCCCGAGATCTCCTTGTTTTACATGGTCGTCGTTTTTTGCCATTTTTGTTTTCTAAATGTAAACGAAGGAATGATTTTATCGAAGGGTTCACCACAACCTACAATGTAGATCTAGCCCTACGGATTCGTAGTACTTTGTATTAGTGGTTATCTTTATTTCATATCTGAGATAAACTTGTTTTTTCTCATATGTAATTTTATGTAAACATGCTATATAATTTTCTTTATTCGAGCTTTATTCATTTGAGTCTATGTTTGAATCTAAGGTTTTTTTATTTGACCTTACGTGTAATTTAACATGTGGATCTGGATTTTTCTTTAATTTTTTCTCCGTAAGAAAAATAGCTCAAGCAATTTTTTGGTAATGTCGTAACATAGTGGTGTCAAAACCATTTAAAGTTGTTATTTAAAAAAAATCATTAAGTTTTGTTCAGCATAGAAAGTTTATTAAGTCTCGTAAAGTTTTGTATCCGAAACGACATTATATCTGTAAAAGTTGAAATGATTACTTCATGTTCTCATCAAATCTCTTGTAATTTGGCCGGATCTTTCTGTATTTGTTAGAGTTGGTACTTCCCCCACAATGTTGTGACCTTTTAGTTTACCCATTTCACCAAGAATTTGCTCAGCTAATGTGAGTGGACACTGAAACTTTAATAAACTTTCTTCGATCATGTTCTGAACCTACCTTAGACATTAATTTGTATGGACATTCAATCTTCTCGCATGTTTTCTGCTTTTAAACAAAATCTCAGATTTAACATTACGCTATTGTCATTATTTTGTCTGATAGTGAATTTGAATTGTTCATATATCATCTCGATTGAAACACCTTTGAACAGTGTGTGTTGTGTATATAGTTTGTATATTGGTTCTTCTTTGCAGTTCTTATTTCTTACTATACGAAAGATCAGAAGTCTGTCGTGTCTTGGATGAACGAAACGACTATTCAGAATGTTATTGATTTATTGCAGAAAACTCTAAAATAAATGATTTTTACAAATATTTACAGATTAATACAGTTTCGTCTGATTTACCTCCCAGTGTTTTTTTTTTATAATCCCAGTGTGCCAAGAAATCCACCGTAGATTTGCTAGTACCTGACCACACTGGCCTCTATTTTATGGTATTTTAATCACTAAAAAATGCTTCGAGCATATTAAAATTTTGTTTTATTTGCTTAGCAAGGAATTTATGTTCCTTGATATTATTCTAGCTTGTTTCGCCACTTGCTAATTAATATGTTTATTTTATCGCAAAATTCCATATCAAATATCACGATTCCGATTTTCAAAAGTTTATAACTGCATTTATTTACAGGAAAACCTCTTAAGAAATTTTTTTTTTGTTATTTTATAAATATTAAAAAATTTACAATTTTCGTACTTTCCCAACTACCACACTAGGCTCATGTCCGTATTATAGCAGTCGAACATGATTCATGAAGAATAAGAATAATAAAACATAACGGAAAAGGAAATTGTTATGCTAAAACGAAAACTAAAAAAATGCACATCATTATAGAAACCATATTGGAAATAGAAATAAAGACAAAACTAAATAAATGTTAGAGTTAAAACTTTTTTCTTTTAATCAGTGTTAGGAACTCGTGCATTCCTTTAAGAAGGCTCGTCCCCTTTCAACACGAATATTAAAAAGGGATATAGAATTAATTGACTTTATATCGGTGGCATTGTATATTTTAGGAGCGATGAACCGGAATTGTCGCTGACCGAATGTGGTTCTAGTTTTAGGAACAACGCATCCCAGGTTTGATGAAAATCGGGTGTGTGCTTGATTATGAAGAACGCGTATATACTTTCTTATGTCTTCACTACATTATTTTTTTTCTATGAATATACTCGTAAGTAGCGATCCCGGAGAAACTACACTGGGTAAATACATAAAAAAATATAAATATATAAACGCATTATCTGGTAAGACAGAACACTTTACAAAAACATCGTTTTACAAAATATAAGTAAGTTATTACGAAAATAGTGTCAGCCGGCATTCCAAGGGTTAATTCATACTTATAATCGGTATTTTTTTAGCACGTTTTTTGTGAAATTTAATCTCAAGGGCCGTTAATGTTATGCTTTAATGGTTTGACGTGATGTGATTGTTCGCTGGCAATAAATCCAAATCGTTAGTACTACGTTTTACTCTGCTGATACTGGTAAGCAACACTATAGTTATTCTGTTTGAAAAACGTTTTCCTAAAATCGGTGCGCCGCGGTGTGCACAATAAAGCTTCACGTTACTGAATGCATGTTTCACGTCTCGATAAATATGGTGTTAACGCTTATACAGCCGGTGGTGCACTGGCAGCGTGTATTTTTGCTGATGGAAGTAGAATGCCTCAGTAAAGCAGGAAAACTCAGTGTAGTTTGTAATCCGTCGGTATTCGTTTGATGCACCCAATATTCCACTTGACGTGACGTGCAGCGTGCTCTCCTGATCCTCATTGCATACAATTGTGATTTTACCAAGAGTTCTGTTCCGTTTCCTGGGAGCGTTAAGGTTATACGGACTACAAAGTTGACTACAAATGTTGTATTATTAACCCTGGAAAACACAGTTTTTGTTTTTTTATTGTAAGAATATATAGATTGTAATTATTCATACTTTTGAAACATAACTTTTTCGTTAAATCATGAATGTTTTTTTACATTAACTTCACACAGAAGGCCCTGAAGAAAACAATTTACCCCAGGGCCTATGTCATCTTTGGGGATGTTGTGTGGAGGTATTTTTGAGGAGAGGAAGGGGTGAACGTGGATCTTGAAGAAAACCGTGTTGTAGTTAGGAGGAAACCCTGAAGCCGGAAAATAGTTCCACAGTCGAACTGTAGAACGAGTCGTAGAAACCATATTATTCGATATTAAACTATTTAAGTATTATTTCACATTATTTATATATTGATCAATATATACGGTAGGAATAAAGTTTTTAAATGTTATATTCTCTTTATTTTTTTTATATGCCCATGTGACTTAAATTACATGTGGTTATCATTTTAAAGTACTAAGTACAAATCTTTAACTAAAGTGACTTATGTACTTGTTTAAATTGCTTAAATAATCGATATCATAGTCCACACGAGAAACTGTGGAGATTTTAGACTTCCGAAAACAAATTTGTCGGGAACCCAAAAGTAATCTCTATTTTGAAGGATTTAAGATTTTCAATGAACTACCGACAGATGTTAAAGAAGCTAAAAGCCTTGCAGCTTTTCGTGGGCTATGCCTCAATGCTATAAATAATAAGTTTTAAATGTATTGTAAAGTGTGCCCAAATGTCGTAGAAATAAGTTGTTAGTAGTTAATAAAGGTTTAATTAAATTTAATAAAAATACATACAACAAAAAAAATATTAATGCTAACATATACAAGAAATGGAAGTTATCTGTTTAAATACCTGTGTTGTTTTTTCTTCAAGAGGTAATTTCATTGTAATCGCCAGTTTTGCTTACATCTTGACTTCCCCAGGGCAGTAATAATATTTTCTTTCAAAAATAACAATCGATCAGTCATTGTTTCATTCATGACAACATGGATAACCTACGAGTATCAAATCAAGTACTTACTCACCGTTATTATAACCACAATTGATAACTCCACAACACCCCTCGGTACGTGGTTGAAAAGAAAATGTACTATTTTGTTCGGTTCGCTGCGCTCGATCAAATAAGGGAACGAACATCATGCGACACTTGTAACTACCCCTTCTGGTAGCCGTTAGCACATGCTTTATTATTGTTATCGCCCTATTCGGTGAGTTATTTCTTCCGCTCGCTAATTAAATCCGACTAACATCCATTAAGAACACTCATTACACGTTATCTTCTCCCCGTAACCGCTCCTTACGTGTTTCCTTGTTTCGGAAACATGATTGCATTCTGATTTCAGAAGCTTTTCTTTTCATTTCATTGGCCTACCTTCTGAGCTTGGTTTTTTATGTTCATTTTAAATTAGGTAATATTAATATATAATTAGTTAATATTTTCACTGTATTTTTTAAATTTATTTTTATGTTGAATAAATTTTCAATAACGATTTAAAGTGTGCCATTTTTGTTTTGCCGCCATAACGACATGTTCATATTCGTGAATTTGGCGGCGTTGTCGTCACGTCAGGCAACGTTGGTGACAGCCGTCTTACCAGACACTGGCGGTTTCTATGACATAATGACGGTCACAATGATAGCCAGCTAGAGGTATTTGGAATGTGCTGTTTTAGATTCCACTGTGTTGAAGTTTTAAGCATTGGACGTATAATAATATAGCGCCTTTTTTGTGAGAAAATCACCCCAAGGGCATATTACAACTTAGGACGGGTTGTTTTACAGAACCAATTTGAACAATTCTTTAGATTTCAAAGTTAAAATTAAGCCACTCCGGCATTTACAAACCACGTTGCAATGACTGGCCCTCGTTCTACATAGTTAAGACAAATAGAAGTGTACATGTCAGAATCATGGAACACTCGAGCATTTCCACAGATCATACTTTTAATGACGTATTGGTTCAAATTCTTCACCGAATAATAAAGGCAAAAAATAGCTCTCTTAGAACCATTTGAAATCAGAGAATCCCTGAATAATAATTCTATTATATTGAATGACCGACAAAATTTTTCTTATAGTCTTATTTTAAGCATATTTCCAGTAAAACGCTCTGTTATCCCTGTTATTCCCCTAATTATCCCTTCCCCTTTGTTCACCTCCCACTTCAACACCTAAATATGTATTTATATCTGTCAGCATTTTGTATTCTATGTTCGTTTTAATATTCTCCGAATCTGATGACAGAAGGTAGAGCGATAATTATTAAAATTAAGTAGTATCAAACAAATGTTACATGTCGAATATACAGAGTGGGGCAAAAACAGAGAGTCCAGTTTTTAAGGGCTTTTTAAAAAAAATAACAGCGTATGCATCAAGTCCTGAAGATAACATCAGACAGATTATGCCCCCTATCAGCGATATATTATGAATGCAATTTCTTAAGTTTTCGTCCGCATTTTGGCACATCTCGACGGGTATAGCCGCGATTTCTTCTCAGATACTTGAGTTCTTCCAAAATGTTAGCCCCACAGGAAGAAGTCGCAAATTACAGCCGGAAGGCCCACTGGGTGGCGACGATAGAACCATTTAAAAAAAACGTGCGGACGGTTAATCCCCGGTGTTTTCCGGACCAAACCATGGTTACGACTGAAAACGGCACGACCCTCCCGACACAATGGTTCCTACCCCCTCACACGATATGTACCTTACCGGTATGAGTGCCGGTGCTGACAAGGGGCGGCCGCGGCCATCTGCCGGCACTTACCGCTCACCAAGCTGATGCCCCGCGTAAGGAACATTAATTTAAAAATGTCGCTAGAAGAAAGGTATTTTTCGCTCGAATAATCGCGTAGACCACAAGGTTCTCCTCGGCCGAACGACATATTCGTAAACAGGGAATTTTTATCTAAATTCTGACATCGATTTCATTCGTGTGGCACGTCGGATATTTTCATCCCAAAAATGACACCGGAAGTCGTCGCTTTCCAGAACTCCTCCCTGGCCGAAATCTGTATGAATGCATTTTTTTAACTAATCTTATTTGGGGTTAAAGCCCAGTACTAATTTGGTTCATGTGGCCTATGGGATGGGATTTTTACGGTCATCGCTTGGACAATTAGGGGGTGAACAAAGAATTTCTTTTAATATATGAATATTTATTTATTACGATTTAATCCCGCTGAGATTCGCCAACACATTTCAATAAGATAATGCGCTAAAATAAAATATCACAACACCTAGCACCCAATGTCTTTGATAGATAATACGCTAAAATAAAATATCACAACAGCTAGCACCCAATGTCTTTGATAAATAATTTCTACAAAATTGTTTTGAACTAAATCTTTGAAATTGTAGTTTTTCTGTTGCTGCGGAATTGTATTAAACCCGAGTAACTTTGAAAGATGGATCTTTGCCAAGTTGATACCTAGAGATATTCCGAAGTTTCAGACGAAGCTATTTCATGCTTTTTCGTTAAGGCTTTTTTTATTTCCTGTACGTAATGAAACCTTTCCCATTCGGAACTAATTATACGTCGAACCCAAAAACCCGTGAGAACTCTATCGTATTAAAGTATATTTTTATCTTGTTCGTGAGGTTTTTGTTGCCTCTACATGTAAAGCGGAAGTTTTCTTTTCCGTTTTAGACTCCACTCCAATTCGGAATATTCCCATTTACTTCACCTTGTAGAAAAATGAATGCAAAGATTTAATTTAATATTTTAAGTAAATATTTTTAAAACTCCTTTTCTACGCTTCCCCTACCCTTGTGTTAGATTTTTGAATAATATATTAATGTAATATTACCCTATATACCCAACACAAACAAAAGATTGCAAGACTGAAAAAAAAAACGAAATAAATCAAGGCTCAGTATATTTCAATACAATTTCAACTTGCAAAAAGTGGAATAAAGACCTACACATGGTTTCTTACCTTATTTTTACACTTACATGAATTTTTCAAAGCTCCTTTCAGATCTGAATTAAAACTGGCAGTGGTAGAAAATATTTGATGTTTGATAACAATTGGTAGAGGTAGATATTTGGTGTTTTTTTTTCAATACGTTAGAAGTTATTCCTTGTTTCATTTAAAATGACAGTAGGGTCTCAAAGGGCATGTTTTACTCAAAATTACAAATTGTACACTGTGTGTATACCAAAACTATAACATATTATTCAATTTTTAAAAATTAATCGTAATTCTTTTATTGAAAACCGCCAACTTTTATTCGCTCTAGAATGGTGAGGAATAACACCTTAATTCTGTGTATTTTCAAATACAAGGAAAATCTATGCGGCTTATGGTCAAAATAACGTTGTGCGCTGAAATTGAGACATCTCATACATGAAACTCTGTGCAAATACATTACTATTCATTACTACAGAATTTTAATTGCGACGTGCAAACCGATTTTCGATTATTATTATTATTTTAAAAATGTGTAGATAACGTTTAATATTAACACATTAAAACTCAGTTATTTTTCCGTGCGTACAACATTTCTAATTGAGATCTGTTATGTTGCGAGACGGGGGAACTTTATGGATATGGCTACCCGATTGAGCAATGGGCAGAGCTGTAGGCTTCCGTCTACATGGTCTGAAATGAAAAATTATTTGAACGTCCATAAATGAAAAATAAAGCCTTTTCAGGTTCCCTCAATAACATCTCACCGGTGTCCATATTGGCGTTTAAAATTGAAGCTAGCCGATTTATCATCAGGAACATTTTTATTTATGAGCAAATTGTTCACGCATTCCGTACCTCTCCGGGCTTTGGCATATATGTTAAAATACACATGTCTATCATGTAGGTCTGTAGGTGTGGAACTTCTATGGACGTCGCGTGTTATTTATTTTAGAGGGGTGATTTATTTTCACATTTTGTACAAAACAAAGCGCAACGCCCGCCCTGGGTGAACACATGAATGTCAGACTGAAAGAAAAATAACGTTTCACTTCAAAGTTACAAGCTTTATTTATTAATTGGCGTTTGCTTAGGGTTATATTAAATCTAGCACCCAAGTAATTTAACAAATTGATTGTCGTTGGTAGTTGGAAGAAATCTGGCATTTTTTAGCAGTTTAATTTATTTAAACAGTTTAAAGTTCCCCGAACGAGATGTGACGCAGTCAACGAGTTAATAATTACCCATACAATGCCTAATAATTAATAATTTATATAATATACCAAGTTTTAGAATTTACAAAACTCCCAAGCCTTGGTTATTGGATGTTTCAAGTAGAATTGTGTAAAATTTTAATAAGCTCTACTCATTTTTTTATTCTAATTTTTACTTTTTGTACCTGCGAATGTACGTCGCATGTAATTCGGGATGTAACTGTACTGGGTTTTTGTCATTAGATTAAGTTTTCTTCGTAAATTATAGGTAGTAGGTTATTTGAATTGGCTGTTTGTATGTATTTTTACTTTGTTAATTTCTTTGGTTGGTTCGTTTAGTAAACTGTTGAATGCTTTCGTGTTAAAACACCTCAGCCTTCGAGGTTATTTTTCACGAAAACGGCTCTAAAAAAATATTTTTATTTATTCTTTCCTGCGTATAAGTCGCACTTGTTTTTCATTTTGTTTTCACACCGAAATTAATTTCCGCTTTTATATAAGACCTTTTCAGTCTACGAGCGAATTGGAATGTCAACATTTTCGTAACGTCATGAATACCTATGCGCCTTTTATGTTAACAACGGTAAACAAGAATACGTAGGTACTAGGTATAATATAATGTTTTTTTGTTTACCTTTGACACATTTTGATTCTTGACAAATTCCCGGGTCCTCATCTAGAGCTTGTCTCTACGGACCTCATTTTGGATATGAGATGTCAATTTATGAAATATTGCTGATAGTTTAATTGACTGGATGGAACCGACCACGTATTTTCCAAATGAGGCCGTACTTGACTGCCTGCCCGTGTTGTGACTGATGTTGTGATGTTGCTGGTCGCTGGTTTGGCTGGCGTGTTCACGTGTTCACGTGTCCGAACAGCGAACACACATGAGAGATGCGTGCGTGTGGAATGACCACCGTACTTATGTGTATGTTACACGGGCAGACTATGTTAATTTAATATAATTCAGCTCGTGTTTGCCGCTTATAACTTCTCCGATCCAATTTACTGAGAAAATTGTTAAAGTGTGCTTATTAATCTGATTAGTTCTCATCCATTTTCGTGCCGAACCCTGGGTTAATTGAGTAAACATTATTTCTACAATGTTATATTATGTATTCATTTCCCCGAAATGGATACATTTCGGCTGATAAGCCGCTTCGAAAATAAAGTACCCTCGGGCAAACAATTTTTGCCACCTAACTTTCAATTGAATCCGACCCGATGTCCAATACTGTGAACTATCACAATAATTAGTTATTTATCGTTACTAGTGTCATTTAAAATTATACGAGCTTCCCGATTGTCGCCAGTTTATTAGCTATGAAGGCATTAAAAGTTTTAATTTGTTCGTACAAAGCGTCCCATCCAACACGTGAAATGAAATAGGATTTATGTCGTTTCATAACGTTACAGTCTGTGGAGCGGATAAATCACCATAGCCCTTAAAATCCCTTTAATATTCATTTTGTCGGAGAAGAAAATGAGATGTGAAATTTGAGAACGGCAGTATTTTCAACGAAATTTCGCGGAAAAGAACAAAAAATACATGGTAATTTCGTCTCATGTAAGTTAATAAGTTATTCGAATAAAAAAACTAACGCTGAGAATATCCGTTTTTATCGCGGAATTTGAAATATTGGTAGAAAAATATTCAAATAATTCAACATATATTTTGAAACGGCTCAAATTACCCACTTAAATATAACTACCTCCCACGGCGCGATATATCTGGTTACTCGTATCTCGTTATTGTTTTTTTATAAAATGATTGTGGTTTGATTCCCGTCGATGATAATTCGTGTTCGTGCTTTTCCCGTCGGATTATATGACGCAAGTGGATGGAGGATAAGGTGGCGGAATAACAGAAGGTTAGGTACCTACGTACGTTTTATGTACACGGTGAAAACTTACTGATGTAAAACATTGCTAATTTATTAAGAATCTCTTCAAATTATTCATTATCCGTTTAAAAACTAAACTCTCAGTAAAACACGAGTGGTGTCGCGAAACTGCGACTCCACTGTATTAGTAGTTGTTAAGAGGTGCTGCTGGAATAAGCCCTACGCAACACATCCGAAGGACCAGTCCCAGAACTAGGTTAATTACAATTTTATATGTCACAATTAACCTTTTATGCATCCGCTTAACCTGATGGACAATATTTCACAATGTTCTAAATCTAGGCTTCGGATCATAAGATAAGCCCAGATTGGAGAATAGGAAAAAAGAGGAACTCATCCGTTGCAGTTGGGGCCCACATTATGCACTCGAAATATGAATGTTGAAATAAATATTTTTCACAATATTTTATCCGTGGTTGTGGTTATGTTGTTCGTCAATCCTCACTGTCTCAGGTATTATTTTACACTGAGATCTGCAGTGCTCCATGTGAGGACAATGTCACTTTATTGACATCTTGCAATAATTAAACCGGTCTTGGTGACATTTTCCGATGGGTACATTGGGTAGGTAGGACGATGGGATGATTTGATACTGAGGTTTTCTATCCACCAAGTATTTGCGAATGCATACCTATCAATCCCACACATATTGCGTGAATAAGGAATGTGTTCTCTCGCGAATGCATGTAGCTCTTTTTCTCTTACATAGGTAATTAAATCTTTCTGGCCCATAATAATAACAACTCCATAACATGTACTCTTTTCGAACTTTTGGTTTGTGTATAGTGAAAGGGCCGTCACTGCTCTGTGTAAGAGTAACGCAACTTGAAAACGGAATGTACAATAAATTTACTGTACAAAATAAGAATTCCTTGTCTCATTCCATATTCAGTCTAGATTCTAGATGCATTCACTTTATTTTGTGTCTCTTGAGGAATGTCTATTCTATTATTAGGAAAATAATACTACGACAATTGTGGAATAAAGAACAAAGTTGGCATCTATATATTCCAAGAATCTTTTAATATTTAGCATTTAAACTATCTTAGCTTAAGACTTCTTGGTTGCTGTGTTGTTTGTTTTTACTCAATATCGTGTTGAGAGCTTTTCTAAAACTGTGTTATTATTTTCTTGAGTTCCAATACGTTTGGTCATGATCGACGCATTTGATAGGAACATCTTGAGTTTGAATGTATGAAATTCAGCCAGTGTATTGTCAGTGTGGATCTTAGATTTGGCATTTCCCTGTTTCCCCATTTCCTGTTCATCAAGCCACGTGTTTCCCCCTGCTTCCGTTTCCAGTCAAGTGAAACTTCTAGTTGACTTCGTTAGGTTTTCCGCTCGTCAAGGTTTCTACTCGAAATCAATTTCCCTGGATTTTTTTTCTTGGCTTTAAAATACTTGGAAGCCCTAAATATATTATCTTGATTTTCAAGTATTTTACCCGTAAAGTAGAAATCTATTTTCTTTATCATCAACAACTCGATCGGTGAACTCTGGAATCATGTAATTTTTTACCATTTTTATTTTAAAATTTGTCATTTCCTATATCAAAGTTTTTATCTTCTGCTTACAGTGATTGCATCACGATTTGTGAAGTGTGGAGCTTTAAAATATCATTTTAACAGAACCATGTCAATTTAAGAACCCCGTATTGTTATACCGAAACCGGGTAGTAAACCAAGTTAATTCTTGAAAAAGGGTATATATTAGATATGATTTGATGTTTTAACGGCCAAAAGTGATTTATTTTTGGGGTATTATGCCGTGATGCCCTACCTCATTCTTGCAGATAGGGCAGATGTGTACATGTGTGTACACATCTGCCCTGATGATGAACACTATAATGCTGTCCTTTACGTTGGCTAAACAATGAGGTCGCGCAACACGGCATAATTCCCCAAAAAATAAATAACTTTAAGGTTATTTATTGTTTTTTACGAAATAAAATTGCTACTGTTAAATAAACACGTCGTTAATTAACCGTCTAAATATCACGATTCGTATAATTTTTCAAAGGTTGATGATGTTTATTGTTTTTCTTAGACATTCATTACTAATATTGTTGACATGGAAAATAGGTATTATGTGAATTACCCGCAGTATTTAACAACCGTAAACAAACCGTCGGTATTTGTTTTAATTGTTGTTTATATTTGACAATCGGTGGGTCCGGATTCAGACGCGGCGGTAATTTCCCAGCGGGCGGGGTGCGAGTCCCGAGCTTGGATTACGTATTCAAAAGTGCGGACCGACCCGTGGGCTACCCAAAATGAATTTTGTGTTTGCCCTTCCCCCGACCCACGGTTCCCGGGCCCCGGACCCCGGTCATCAGTCCTCGGATGGACCCCACCCGACACAGGGCCCGCGGCGTCCCCGAAGCCGGGTTCAATCGGCTGCAAATTATATTTTATACTTTGCTTGGATTATCCTAACATTTCAGGAAGATTTAAACGGACAAGTATTGAATTCAATCAAATTAAACACTAGCGTGGTTTGCATTTAATTCAGATCGATGAGGTAGTCTCCTGTACCGAATTTTTTTTTTTTAGTGTATCATATTAATTATAGCGTGCTGAGGATATTACTATTGAATTTTTGGAAAATACCGAATAATAATTAACAAACGAAACCAAACATCACGGTATTTGTCTGGTGGTACTGCATGCAGCAGTGTCATTGGAATTATCTATTGTACTTAATTCGCGGGACACCTTTGCATACGTCAAACCCAAGCTCACATTAAAAGTTAATAACTTTGTAATTTTTAAGATAACTGAATACTAATTTTACCGTCATCAATCTTTTAATATAATAAATTTTCTTAAAAAATAGACAACGATTACATTTACGAATAATTTACCTCTCATAATAAAACTAATTAATTTTAATATTTCTGGTAAAAAGTTGTAATTTCTGGGTGTTAAGCCTGTTAAACCTGTTCATATCCCTCTTGATCCGAAGTTTACTTTCATACCGTCCGACTTGAGAAAAAATGACACGCTAAGATAATTTATTCCAAAGCTGTCAGAAAAGCTGCATACATCAAATAAAAAATATTTTCTAAAACAATATTTAGCACAAGCGATTCTGAACTTATTCTTCATACATTTTTTTTTGTAGATAAGGTTTAAAGTCGCTTAAGAAAATTTTATCGATTTTTGTATTAATTACACCGGTGTCCCATCCACAGTTGTCAGGTTAAGTATGTATGCATAACATGCAGCCAGCTAACAAAATTCAACATTAGCGAATTTTTAAAATGCCACCCTGCACTTCAAGGTGACCGTAGCCGTGGCACAAGGGGGACGACTTTGTATAAACATTTGCTGGATCGGTTGACATAAAAAGACGGCCAGTGTTTGTTTGGCCTATCCTATTCATGTGCTCGGTGCCTGTTTGGTTTGTGTTGTCCCCGCCGCGATGCTGAGTACCTACTGGGCGCATGTACAATGCAGGACGGGTACTCGCTGGAGTATTAGTAAAAGAGATTTCTCAAGCACACATGGAAAACTGACAAGTTTAGGGTGGCGTAATCTGATATCACATTTAACAAATATTTTTAAATTTTTTTTATTAGTTTCGCTTCCAAAGTTTGTACATGATTTTTTCGTTTATTGAAATATAATTCTTATATTTTCAAACAAAAAAGAGATATAAAATAACATGTTCTAAGTTCATTCTCTTCTTAGTTTAATTAACACCTCACTAACTGAGAATTACTCGTATTTCTCTGACTGCTATTGCCAATTGCTACTGTTTGGTATATTTTAATAGCCATCACTAAATGTTTTTTTGAACCGTGGGAGATGCCGTAGAAACTATTGTAAATAATTTTTTTTGGACATTTTACTCTTTACATTTGTGTTTTCGTCAAAAGTTATACGCATGCTTGTTACGTCTAACTGAGTTCGACTGCACCTGCGACTGCAAGTTTGTCAGAATAAAATTATAATTGCAGCCAATACATCGTCTATTTATGTACATAAAGAAGAATGTCTGTAGCGGGTGGGCGGCGTGGGATTTTTATACAAATCTACAGTTTTATGCCGAGATTGATTAAATTTTGCAACTTGCCTTCCAAAACAAGAAAAAGGTCGCTGTCTATATCTGGTATCGAAAAATCTGCGCAAAGGTCCGGGCAACACCGGGGACTTCAGCTACTAAATAATCCGGGTTATACATTTTGATGTAGGAAGTACCGAAGAAGAAAATCGATTATTGTGCTTTTTTTAAATATTAAAGGCAATCCACAATCTAACAGATTTACACGAACACATTTTTCAGCTGTACGTTCTGGATTGTTTATATTTCAACTCGACCACATAACACTAATCGACTCATCTGTACCTCGTAACCGAGGACTTTTTCTCTTTTGGTTCCGTGATTTCCGACCAATTACCCTTTGTTCACTTCTGACAAAACATAGGTACTTTGTATGAAAAATTACCGTTTTATTTTAAAATTTCACAATTATTATCTGTTTAAGATTCTTTGCAGTTAACTTTTAAAATTGTGTGTTATCGCAACCTATACTTGTAACTTACACCACTTAGAGAAAGTGCAAAGGAAGTTTCTTAGGTTCAATACAAGTTGAGGAGTCAACCTATAATTAATATCTGCTACAAAATATTAAAGTCTTATCTATGACTACCGCTACTTTCTACTACGATATTCTTATACTTTTAAAAAAAAATTCATGAACTGCCCTCAAATGTTAAGTGCTGTAAATATCAGTCCCCTGTTAAATCTACTCGACTCCACCATCTTTTTCACTGTGACAACCATGACAATAATTTTTGGATGATTTGTATGACGCCGTTTTTGTGCAAACTAACCTCAAAGGCGCTGTACAAATATATAATAAATTTATACAATGATCTATCTTATTACTAACTATAGACTAGTCAAACTATTATCAATTTATCGCTAACAGATTGCATCCACCGGTTCGTCGATCACTAATACAATGCATCACATAGAATGCATTTCATTGTTGAACGTGATGCTAGAATTTACAGATGTTATTATTTTTATTTATTTTGTACAGTACGATACTTACCGTAGCACTAACTATTCATATCACTCCTCACTTCGCGATTTTATTGAACTGCCAATACATGTATACACCCTTTCGATGTATTTAAAACCTCTCCGTCCCACATATTTTTGAAGATAGAGACCTTTGAATGGGAAACCGTTTTTTAGCTCATAATCCGTACCGTAGCACTAACTATTCATATCACTCCTCACTTCGCGATTTTATTGAACTGCCAATACATGTATACACCCTTTCGATGTATTTAAAACCTCTCCGTCCCACATATTTTTGAAGATAGAGACCTTTGAATGAGAAACCGTTTTTTTAGCTCATAATCTGTACCGTAGCACTAACTATTCATATCACTCCTCACTTCGCGATTTTATTGAACTGCCAATACATGTATACACCCTTTCGATGTATTTAAAACCTCTCCGTCCCACATATTTTTGAAGATAGAGACCTTTGAATGGGAAACCGTTTTTTAGCTCATAATCCGTACCGTAGCACTAACTATTCATATCACTCCTCACTTCGCGATTTTATTGAACTGCCAATACATGTATACACCCTTTCGATGTATTTAAAACCTCTCCGTCCCACATATTTTTGAAGATAGAGACCTTTGAATGGGAAACCGTTTTTTAGCTCATAATCCAAAATAATTTTGAAGTCCTGCTGAGATATAACGAAGTTAGTAATGTGCCAAAGTTCTAACGTCAGACACTTTAAATTTTCATTTACATTGACAAGGTTCTAACGTTCCTTTGAACCTTTTTTAACTAATATTTTGTTTCTAACCAACAGTTCGAAACAAAATTTATTCGGATTTTAAAGGTGCGTTGTCTTTTTGTTTTGTTCTCGATAAAATCCAAATAAATGGGATATTTCGGATCGTATCCGAAAATTAAAAACTGTTTTTAAGTATAGACTGATAATAAATATCAATAAATGGAAAAACAGGCAATTATTTAGTTAATTATTTCTGAAAGTGTAACTTCAGTTTTAGTTTAAGTATGTTAATATATATGTACTCTCTAAATCATGTATCAATAAAATTAAATAAATATCCTTTAATTTTTATTTTTTAGTAAACTTAATGTTTTTGAGACAAGATTTTTATGCATAGCACAAAGGGTAACAATTATTTTACAAGCAATAATTGTTCGCCTGAAACACTCATCCACATTGAAAAATCTCCTGATAAAAGATACATGACGCCAACGGGACTCGAACCCGTGTCCCTTCGATTTCCGGTCGACAGCTCTGACCACTGAGCTATGGCGGCTTATCCGCTAGATAAGCCGCCATAGCTCAGTGGTCAGAGCTGTCGACCGGAAATCGAAGGGACACGGGTTCGAGTCCCGTTGGCGTCATGTATCTTTTATCAGGAGATTTTTCAATGTGGATGAGTGTTTCAGGCGAACAATTATTGCTTGTAAAATAATTGTTATCCTTTAATTTCTTTATTTCAACCGGAAGGTTGTTGAAATACTTTAATCCAATCCAATCCAATTTAATCCAATCCAATTTAAAAATTTCCTCGTTTATAATGAAGATCTAAAATACTATACATTAGATGAAACCATAAATTCAGAAGTTGTGAGAAATTGACATTGTAATGTTTGGAACTCCATAACTCAGAATATGGTAATGTTCAGTTAGAACCTCGTCAAACCAAATTAATGATTTGTCTAATTTTATTTTTTATTTATTTGGTTTTACTCCCAGCCGGGCTTTTACATGGATTTTAAAAACAGAATATATCTAGTGAGCCATCGAAAAATATACAAAAAATAATTGAAAGCATGATATAACAGTAAACTGACAAACTGAATATAAAACAATATTAGTAAAACATGTAACAGTAACACAAAATAAAATAACCGTGTTTTTATATTTTTTTCTTCATTAATTTTAGTTAAACGCAAAGTAAACCATTTTAGTTTTAACATTTCAAAAAACATCTTTATTTCTAATAATAAACTTTGAAACCATATTTCTTCATCTTTCAAAAACAGTTTATACCATTTATCTGGATTTTATTGCAAAGCGAATACTCCTACCTTCTGGCAGAGTAGGCCTGAGAAGCAAGGTAATGGTTTGTGTGATTGGTACTACTATTGCTTGGCTGTGCATCTTGTGCACTAGCGAGGAGGTCGTAGCTCAGTGGGTAAGATACTCGGTTGGCAGTTGCAGTGTTCGAGTTACTTTACCGCAATGGCTACATAGGTAAGTAAATAGCTTCATAGTCACTCCCCTTTCAAAATGAGTTTAGCTTTGTGAAAAGGTATGAACAGGTACATACTATAAATGTAACACCCCCCATACACACAAGCCTTGCTTATTTATGGGGGTACATCAAATACTTATATTATATCATATTATATTATGTAATTAAAAACTTTATTATATTATGTAATGTAATTCGTGTATCTTTTTTTTATTGATAAATTAAAAAAAAAACTGTTAATAATATTTACTCTAATACCTCACATCTAAAATAATTTCGTATAAAAAATTTTTACTGCCCAAAACATACCTTTTTATATCCTTCGAACAGTACCCACAATTTGCACGTATTTTCATATTAACATCGTCAAAGCTTTTACTGTTTGATTATAATTCTTACTCACGAACATAATTTACAATTTACCCACAAACGATTTTATTGCATGAACAATGTATGCCATGTCTCGCTCGTGAAACCTTAACTTTTTACATTCTCTCCCAGGTCAGACCGCTGTTCGCTGTTCACTGTTCACTGTTCACTGTTCACTGTTCACTGTTCACGGCGGCATTATGCATAAACAATACACACACAGGGCGGGGTGTGGGTGTGGGTGTACCTGAATTCACGTCGGCCGTTTATTACGTGAACATAACTTGACGCCTTTTCCTTTGTGCCAAGATACATAGTAGCCATCTTACCCGTGTGCTTATATGGCTGATTGTATCGATCTGACCGTTACATCTGCGAACTTTTGTAAAACATTTTGTAATTTATTGTCCTCCGGCTGTTAACTTTGCGCTCATATTACTGAAGAGATTCCTTACCGCTGCGTGGAAATGTCTTCCTTTCCAAACTGGAACATTGATTCTCTGTTGAATGTAATTTCCATGAAGGTAGTTCTGACAACTCAACTAATTTGACGTCTAGATTGTTATTTTGTACGTGTTCGATAGTGCATCGAATTAAAAGCATCCCCGTTACGATAAGGATGATTTAGCAAGACAGGTGGGCGTGTTGCCTCCCCGCCGCCCGCCGCCGCTGCCTCCGCCCTCGGGCCGTGCTGCCTTTTGACGCCCAAAAGGTCTATAACTCTATATGAAACGTAAATATCGGAACCTGGGAAAGCACTTTGCCTTATTGGCAAAATATTATAGGCTATCCCTCGGCGGGAGTGAGTAAGGTATGGAACGTTTGGGGATTTTCCACCTCCTGACGTTTTATGATATTTGATTCCTAGTAGATTACTTGGAAGGGTGTAATTGAATGATACAAGATGAGAAAAATTTATAAATAATTTCACTCAAACATTCCGTTCACTCCACGCAGACATGATCATTTTCTGGAATGCTCTGGAACAAGCTTTCAACGGAACAAGCTTTACCGCCAACTTTTTCCTTTATACAATTTTCCTTGAACTAAAAAACCACTTAACTCTTCTTATGTAACCTTTTTCTTGTAACTGTTCAATTTCTTTTGTAAACGAAGCATGGAATATATTCCGAGAAACTGTTCCATTCTTAAAACCTTCTAACACTTGATAACCTACTCAAAAACTCTCAAAATTACCCATTTTAACATAAAATTATTCTCACTTCTTGAAACTTGTTTGCCGTTATGCTCTTGTAATCGCTCGATTTCTAAGTTGTATTTAACATTCAGTTCATTCAACTTATTCATATTATTCAACAATCTCGCACAAAATCTGTTAATCAACGAAACTATGCTGATTAATGGGCTGGTGGTTAAAATTTGTTAACTAGGTTTTGGTCATTAGTTATAAGTCACTAGTTATATGTATGTTCTTAGTCATATGCGTAATATAAATTAACTTAGTTTTAATTTAATTTCTTTCTTAAAATTAGTTTGGATTATATTTCTCAGTTTCTTTGGGTCGTTTGACTAATTGAAAAGCGTCCTTCAACTATTTCTCAACGGAAACAGTGCTTTATATTTCGAAAACTTCTTACGATTTCCGTATAGGTATGTATAATTTTCAGAATAAATTAATCAAAAATAATCGCCCAACAACCTGTTAGTCGTGTAAGTGCCAAGTTAACAAGGTACGTTATTGTATTTCTTACATTGTACTACTTTTCTGCTTTACCTCTAGACTCTAGACCAAAACAGATAAATAACACTTCCGTGTCGTAGTTATGGCATGATTATTTTTTGTAAATAATTTTGATTTGAAAGTGTGTGTGAATCATGTGCTTAAAAATATTTATTAACATCCATAGTATTATTGTGGCTATTTTTTCGCGCTTAGCGTGACTGTTGCTAATCTCACTTGCTACATGTTATTACCGTATTTTAATTTCTTTACATCGATGGCTGGTTTTTATTCATTGTACTTTTGCGTCCCATCGCAATATTAATAATTTCTACGAAATCCTTCGCCAACAATATTCGCAGTTTCTACTTATTGATTAGTGTCGACTCTATTCGTATTATTTTTTTATAAGATTTAAACAATAATATTTATGATATGAGGTTCACATTAGGTCGGACCGACACATTTATCTAGCCGATAAATGTATCGGACGTATGTTGGCGTTTGTATTTAAATCGCACCGTTCAGATTAGGGTGTCCGATAAAATTGTCGACGACGACGTATTTACCGGACATTTTGTCACGATTTTACTATCGGTCGGATATTATTGGCCTAAAAACTTGTATTAAGCCGTTCATGACACGATTAGTGTGAACAGCTAGAACCGACAACCGACCAACGACAAAAGTATAATGTGAACCTGCTCTAACACAAACCTGAATAAAAAATTATTTATTGTTTAATTCGTCGAACTCCATTCAATTTAAAAAAAGAACAATTAAAATAAAATTCAATAATATAATTATTAAGTTCTGTATTTAATTAAGTATTTTTTTGTTTTTGTTATTGTTACAGCTGTTTCGGCTTTGAAGGCCATTTTAAAACTCTCCATTTTCCAACAATTTTCAAGCATTTACATTTATAGATTATACTATTAAATTTGATTTTAATTAAATTTAAAAAAAAAACTGAATAAAAGCCTTTATACGCATTTCTTACAACTTATTAGATGTTTGTATTATTATTTTAAAAGTTTTAAAAAAATCAGCGATAAATCTTTGAAACACATTATAATAAAACATTTATTTAATACAGTTTTGGGAGATTTCACGTCTCTGTGGAGTAGCTTAAATACTATACATTTGCATACTTAAATAATTTATTCTGGGGGTGCTCTTCTTACTTAAAATTATTCCCGCAACAATGTCTTTACGTTTACGTGATGTAAACAACCTCACTACTTACAACTATGTTATTCAAATACATTTTAATCAAACGATTTAACGTATCACTCAGTAAATTAATATTAACTGCTTTTATTTTTTAGTTCAAATCCTACCTAATTAATAACCTCTAAAAAGGACCCATAAAATAATGCATTCAGTGAATTTTAAGTTTTCATTTTATTATTAACTAGCGTAGAACCTTGATAAATCTCATTTAATTAAAAATTTTAAGACAATTGAAATATTATTCTACCAAAATATTAATATTGGAGCTTATCTGAATTTGTTCAAACAAACCCTTCGAATTTTGTAAACAACACTTCGATTCATAATAAATCCGAGTTCTACCTAGAGTTCATCGAACCGGAGTTATACAGACACACAATCGTAACTGGTACTTTTAATAATATTTTATATGGTTCCATTCACATTACATATTAATTTAATATTTTTTAAACGATTTAGGTATTTGTGAGTATGAAGCGCATTATAAAAAGTTTTTTTCCCAATCGAGGGTAAATGTACTTGAATATTTAATGTTTTGTTATTAACTCATCGAAATTAATGAATTTGTTTCTTTTTTTTTGGGAATTGGAATTTACAGAGAAGTACCTACCCAAATATTACAGTTTTGTTGTTTTAACCATTTGATAGACGGGTTTCATTAAAAGTTCGAAGTGAATGAGTCTATGATTTCATATTGTAAGTCTCAGTTTAAAAGATTGCCTTGGATGGTGAGTTTAAAAAAAAATTGAATGTCTGCAAAACATTCCTCATTGAAAGTGCAGACTGCGTCCGTATATTATGTTATTATAATTTCCATCTTAGCAAACAATGTGTGATCAGCAGAGGTGACAATTCGTGATGTTGGTAATGGATCATTTCTAATACTGAATAATTAATTAAGTGTGATCGGAGGATTGCATCGGATTGATTGGCAGGCGTAAAGAGACTGGGATCGATACTACCGGCTACCTCTGCTACCTGCTGTCACCGCTGTCATCGCGTCGCTCTGCTTCCGAGTACCTGGCACAGTGGTACCTGACCAAGCTCATTCATCTAATTAGTCAGCAATGCTTTTAAATATTCATCTAATGAAATTTCTGGGCCAATTCGTGATGTAGATTTTATTTTATTAAGTAAGGAAATTACGCTGAGGATTGTTTAAACTAATCAGTGATGAAAAATAATATATTTATGGTATTTAAAAAAATATAGTTTAGAAATATAAAGGGTATAGGCTATTCCTACATGTTTTTTTATAATATTCATTACATTATATTAATATTAACATTACATTAACCATCCAACTAGGAAGGTTTCCGGTTTTAGGACAGTCAAATTAACAGTTTTCAAATTATCCTAGAGGAATACAGGATTTAAGAATAGAGAAAATAATAATAATTGTTATTATTTTTACATTATTACACTATTCAACAAACATAATATTGACATGTAAAAATCTCGCAAAATATCGATTAATTTTTTGAGATTACATCAGTTTTATATTGGTAAATAATTATTGATGTCATTTATAAAATTCGTGTAGAGCCATCGTTTATTAATAATCTAGATATTTCGTAAGTGTTATTCATTTTTGTGTTTATAAAATAATGCCTTTTTAATACTGTATGCAACCTGAAATAATATATGTAATTAGTAACTCTACGGGAATACCCGTAGAAAAAATCAGTAATCTTATTAATATTTTAATGGTACTATTCTTATTTCAAGATAACAACGCAGATAAACGCAGATTCATTCACACCACTGTTATAATAACCCTCAAATTCATGACTTAATATTCAACCTAACCTCAAATATCAACCTAACCTCAAATTCATGACTCATTACTCAATAAAGTTATTCCAAAAATTAAATATTAATCCAAGACTTGCAGAAAAGTCAATAGATGTCGCATATAAAAAATAAAAAATATGATAGGTTTGTCTAAAAAGACGCTGTCTAGATTGCATTAAACCTTCAACATTGTGTTAAACTTAACGTACGTTATAATCTACGCATTTATAGATGACGTTAATTAAATTATTTTTCTTAAATACGCTTTTTGCAAGTTTTGCTTTACGATATAAAGACGAATTATTTGTTTGCGCCCGTACATACGCAATATGTACATGAATAAATAGTTTAGTCCGTATAAAAACTTAATTCTTTCAAGAAAGACATACAAATCCAATATTGGATTTTATCACCGATACAAAATTGTATTTGTATGCCTTTCTTGAAACAATTGAGTTTTTATACGGACAATACTATTTCTATATAATCTAATACGTTTAACCTTAACGCAGATTCAGATTAAAATTAAAATTTGAAAAATGGGTAGTAATATTTTTACATATTTTTTTATATTTTTTTGTCGTTTTTCGTTTGTCGATCGGTTTTTCATCTCGTAAACTTTAGAAATACCACTTTATACGAAACATATATTTTTTTAATTTCACAAACGTATTTTCAAGGTTGTTGTCACTTCACTTCATTTTCTTTCCTTTAAAAATAATTAATAAAAAATTCACTAACTTTCACAAACATGAAAAATTTAATTTTAAATTTTACTGGTCTTTTCTTGTCGAAGGAGAAGGAGAGAATGTTCTGGGAAGGTAAGGCAATGAGGGTTGGGTAGGAATCTAGGAATCAGTGTGTCCAGGAGTTTCGGATATATGTATATAACCCTCCCACTGCGGCGCAAGGCGATGGTTCGAGAGACCAGTTGGAGAGGTCAAAGGGTCTCCCCAAACTATCCTCTTCCGCAATGCCTGGCATGCCACGCAGCTGGTTGGCAGGCGAATCCTGAACACACCTCACCCGATGAACCCAGGCACCCCTGCTAAATCCAAATTGGTTATCCAATAAATGGTGCCCGGAACGGCTGTTCACATACTTGCCTGCCAAATTGATGGATTGAGGTTTAAAAAAATGTTAAAGTTTATTTAAAATGGATTCTGATAATAACACGTCTGCTTACAGTTATTATTTCAGTTTCTTGGTACCACGTCTCTTACGTCCGTGCGACGCATCCATTGTTAATATTGTTGTCACATCATGTAAAAATGTAATTACTCGTTTGAAGCTGGACTTGGATGCAATAAAATACATCCTAAACAAAATGTGATTACTGTGATTTAAACGTCTCTGAAATAGAAAAGTGTCCAACTTCAATTAAACAGACTGGAGTATTCCAAGGACAGAATTATATTTTCCTCGCAATGTGAAACAGTTCTTCGACGCTTCATATAAAGCAATAAACCAGCCATAATTTTCAATTTGGTGTGCTTAAAGTTTCTCAGCAGCCGGAAGCTTTCTGATGATGGAAGGTTACCAAAGTTTATATTTATCGTGCAATTAAACTTGTCGACCGCCAAGGTACCTACTGACTTGCCTTCAATATTCACTCTTCGATAAAAGCTTTGCTAAGTTCCAATTTTAATTTCATGGCTTTATATCAGCGATGACAGGTTTTGAAAATATTGATATAACGCATCCTATCATTTTGTAATGCGTCATTGACATTGGAAAATCGTTCATCGGATAGCCTTTTTATTATAAGTATTAATTTTCTTCTTTTTATTTCTTTCTCTATTAGTAGGTACATTACTAATACCTGATTAGAAAATATATCACCTTATTTTTTATACCTTTCTATCCGAATAATCGAAATTTTGAATACTCGACATATATATATAATATATAATAATAATAATGACTCCCAACACTCCCCAACTCAAACACGAGAAATAATTTCTCAATTGAGTTGGGCAGTTTTCCTTAAAAATTTCTAATTTTTTCGCAATCAGCCTCGAAATATCTACATTTGTAAATTATTGTAATGTGTTTGTATATTCAATAATAAAAAAAAATAATAATATTCGACACTGATATTACTTTTTATAAAAAAAAATGTTTCTGATTCCGCTTATTCCACTTACTTTCTTGGCATATTTTAATATTGTGTTGTTTATTACTTTTCGGCAAACAAACAAATAGATTTTATGAAAATAAAATACTTTGTATCCACCACTTTAATCAATAATAATCTACATGTTTCAAAGCCAATGGCTTCTTCGCCAGTACAATGAAAATTATAATGAATTAATTTATTTAAAAAAATCAAATAGATTTGATGGAACCGCTTGAATATTATGTTGATCAATGATTGTCCTTCCTGGAATGAATTTATTCCAACTCACTGGGAATGTATTATGCTATGATTTGTTTAATACTATTCAATTACTTCCATTTTATGGCGTTTAAATAAATATAAATTTTTTCAACAGATCTTTAAATTAGAGATTCTCAACGATTAATTTTTATCTTTGAAATAAACAGATTTGAGATCAACTGTTTTATTTCACCCTGCGAACTTTCACCCTCGGTAATCAGGCCCGCTCGATGGTGCACAGGAAATTAGGTTCGGCCGTAGGGCGGGCGGTTGGGGGTGGCCGTCTCCGCTTCCCCATAAGTTCTTTTTATCACTTTAAATTATATACTGTTTTGAAATATTTAGGCGGAGGTGATCAAATATTTAGTAACGTTTAGACCACCAAGTGTACTTAATAGGATTAAAAACAACTTGACATCATATCATTTCCCCGCTGGTAAAGAGAGTAGTTCTCCTTCCACCCACTTTGTAGGTCATATATTCTCTTTTCTCCGTCCATCGGCTTTACGTACAGAATGCATCTAGGTTTATTCGCCTTGCATTAGTTTTGTAATCCCTAATTCGTAATACGGCTGTACAAATGTACTTACATCGTTTTGCCGCTCTCGTGTTAGTGATAAAACCAAAAACATGTAAGTCTAATACCGTTGTTAATGGTTCTTATTTGTAATCTATATTCGTCTTTCCTCTGCCAGTTTCATTGCTCTCTGCTATACAATATGCCTGGTATCAGAATTAACACCGTCACAAGTAACAAATCTTGTTTGGTAACGACAAATAGTCACATTTGAGGGTAAAAACATGTTAAAAGGTAAGGAATTCCCGCGAACTGGTGGCGGATTCCCAAAAGCAAGGCCATTGTATTTAATGCGGCCACCAAGCCTGGATTTCCTTGCTGCGTTATTATATTCAACGCCCGAGCAGTGCTCCGCAGTGATTATGTGAAACAATACATTTATTCAAGAAACCCGTTTCTCTCAGCCTCTAGACAATTTACATTGTAATACGTATAAATAAAGCTGACTTCACACGGAACCTCGCCTATTAAACAATCCTTAGAAGAGATAAGGAGTTTATCGCACACCTTCTCTCATGTCGTAGTGTTGTACTGCTGTACTATTGTACTGTTTTGAAAACCCCCGACCTCTGAGATGCCGAGAGTTCTCAAACCAACCGAACACCGGGCCTCCCGCTATTTACTCGGCGAATATTTCCATTTCTATCCTTAAAGGTGGGTCTTTGCTCTTTCGCCCGTGTTTTCTTCTTTAATTACATTCATTCTGTTAAAATTCAATGAGTCCCAACATTTTCTTTAAACACGGACGCCGTGATGAGAATTTGTAAGGCACATTTCGGATCGCACTCCCGACTTTCATTCTCGTTTATATTAGAATCATCCGCCCGGTGTAATTAAGATTTCGTCCCATTCTATGTTTTATTAATTTGTTTTTAAAACAGACGCGAGTTAAAGTTTTATCTTTTGGGATTGTCTACTTGATATTCCGAGCATTATTCTCTCATCTTTTCCGTCTTGTTTATTTTGCGTGGGTGAGTTTGTATCGCAATTACAACACGCAAAACGTTAAAAAAAATCATGCTTCCATTGAAAATTCTCATTAAAACAAATGCTACGTCTGAAATGTATTGAAACGTTCTATGAAGATGTTATGCCACATTGAGTACGCTTTTTGCGTTTCATCTATAGGACGGCGATATTGGAGCCGCTCATCCCCGTAGTTAGTTATTTATTTGTGTTTTGCTTTACGGCCGGTGACGTTTCCACGCCAATCGACCTATTTGATGACAATTTATCACGTGACGTTGAGCCGTGATTTTACGTGGCTCCCTAATAGTAATTACTATGTGTGGGTGGCTTCATGGCTCGTGGCGTGCCCGAGCCCATCGGGCGGAACCTTTCAATTGGCGTTTATTCTAATTCACTTTTCATTCGAATATAAATAAATTACCTAACAGGAAATTCTATCGTGTTGAGTTATCGCGATTGTTTAATTGTTAATTTAACTGATGTACGTCGGACATAGTGTGACACCGAAAAGCTTCTAAGATAAATGTTATTTCAGTATTTTTGAGCTTTTCCTTGTTGTTTCCTTTATTGCTGAAGTCAATAAAGTGAAACAAAAAAAAAATTGAAAACTAAAGAAATTGGGCAACTCAAACCATCTTGTATACAATTCGACATCATTCATTCTTATACCAACCTACCCTGTGTGCTTAGTTGCAGCTTTATTATAATATCAATCTTTTCCTTTTCCTGCACTACTTCCTTTAACCCTATTTTAAATAAAATCTTTATTTCAATTGTTAAATTAAAAATAACGAAATGGCGGCTTTTGGAAAAATGCCCATATTGAGTGATATTTTGATTTTGGAAAGTACCTAACATTAAAATTTTCAAATAATTCTAGTTCCAACAGTAGCCATACATTTGGCGAATGTGTAGTTAAAGTTTCGTAATGATCGGTTAAGTAGTTCCGGAGAAAAAATCAACGATGCAAGAAAAAAGTGGTTTTCTATCAGCTAATCAGCAATGCCAGCACCATACAGAATGCCTTCCGCTTGTTCAAACAGTTCATTTTCTTCAAATCTGGCAAGTCGTCGGCTCGTTCTGACTGTTTGTTTATTTATATTCGAGAGTCTTAAGAAGGGGCAGAGCAGCTAGGCTAATGTATACCTGCTCGTTCAAATAAAAGCACGCCGGAGAGCGCCCTTAAATTATCTCGAAAAAATAATACTTAGGACGCTTTGATCTTAATGAAATTTTTACAAAATATTTTTGAAGTGGTCTATTTTCGACATTCACAAAAAAATCTATTTCCTGAAGTTGATTAAGTGGGATTTTTTAAGAACCTGCAGTCCGAATTGCTACCGAAACATAACATACTTCCTTTAAACACTTTTCTGAATATGTCTTTAAGTTTCTTTCAAAATATATATGTTATTTTTAAAAATATATATCTGCTATTCATTAGCCGAGTTGAAAAAGTAATTATATGAAAACTCCTCCATATAAAAAAAATCGCAAAATATGCCCCGAAAATTATAAAAAACAGATATGGTTCTCAAATTATTATAAGCAATAATTACTCGCCTGAAATATCCATACAAATTGAAAATATCTCCCGAGTAAAAATAAATGCCGCCGACGGGAATTGAACCCGCACCTTCTGATGTCTGGTCAGGTGCTCTTGGCCACTGAGCTACTGTTATCCTTTGGGCTATGCATAAAAACCTTTTCTTATAAACATTAGTTTATCATTAAAAAATAACATATGGTTGTGTTATTTAATATGTTATAGGTATGCAAATTTTTTTAGGGCGAATTAACAAGTTATTATTTAACAGCCCACTTTTTTGTTTATCACATTATGGAATGAGAAATTTATTGCAACATAACCATTTTAACTTAATCCTTGTCGATTTTGAAAAATGCTGCTATAAATATCATTGCGAAGTACAACAAGTTGGTGTACACGTGAAACGTACACACATGGTATCTCGTTGTTAAACCACTTACAACCCATATCGGAATATTTATGTGATTGGTTGTACGAGGCGCCATATTTACGAGCGAGTTCTAATGTCTTTCCGCTTTTTGGGGTTCTTATTTGGAGTTTTAGTACTATTATTTATCACTATTTAATATGTACATAGGTACTAACATTTGAGGAATACATCCATATTTCGCAAGTCATTTTATTTATCACTTTACTTCCAGGTAAATGTTTGTTTTTAATGTTTATCCGGATGTTAAAAATTCAATTAATATCATGTCGATTTCACTAAATTGGTAGCACTAGTTTGTCGTTTGACAAGTTTGTCGGCCTTTTGAACAGAGCGGCGTTCACTTCCTTCGCACTGGACTTATAGGTTGTGGGTTATTCACCTAATTAATAATGTTTTTATTTTACTTCAATGTTATTTTACAGACACGTTCATGCAGAATTTAGGTACATTTAATATTATTTACATCTCGTTTCACAGTGCAAGACAGTTTTAGAGGGACCACCTTCAAGAATCGAAACGTTGCTTAAGCTATGTTTGATGACCCTTTTCCCTCCCCATACTTATTTTTTCAAATGTGAATACCGCACAAGAGTCGCAACTGCTCCCAACCGTCTGGAGCCAGTAAGACTATGGCATCCCCATTTTGGGTATGTTGTGATGTTGAAGGTAGTGGGGAGGGGAAGGATATGGGAGGTGGAATTTGGTCACCAAACACGGCTAAAGACATTTCAAGCAACGTTTCAATTCTTAATGGTGGTGTTACACCAGGGCGATATTGAGAGTATCTTCCACTCTGTAACGCGCCGCAAATATACTTTATATTATTTTAAATAAATAAATTGTGAAATAACACAAAATCATAATATAAAATTCATCACGCCGGGATTTTACCCGCGACCTTCGGATTGCTAGTCCAGAGCCTTACCCCTCGACCACGGAAGCCCACATAACTTACTTCAGTCTAACAAATGTCTTCTAAATCGGTATGGTGTACGAGAGCTTAGGACCACATGGATCGGTTGTAAATGCAGCGGTATCCTAAAAAAAATTCAATAACTCATTCTTGCAATAATGCAACAGGACTCGAGGGTATATATATCACCCTGTCAGAATAAGAGCTCCGTTCACGCTGCTGGTATTATTTATCGTGCAGATCTTATTTGAAAGGTTGCAGTCCTGGGTGTAACTGAAGTAAAAACCCCCGCCTCTTTGGTCGTTCAAGTAAAATTAAGGAATTACACTGTACTCGTAGTCGTCCCAATTTATATTGAAAGTGTGGAAGGATTCTTATTCTTAAAAATCTTTTCACACCAGTATATCACACCTGAAAATATCAGAAATCGACATTTTTGTCAAGACGCCCGCGGCTTACTAACAATTTGTTTTCGTCTTGTGTTGTTGCCTTGTTACACTCTTTCTCTTGCCCTTTGTAAATATCAACCTAAGCGAATAACATTTTATTTCCATGAGCGAAGGCAATGAAACTCATTGTTTTCAAGTGCGCGCAAGTAACAACAGCTGAAGGGTGTCAAACATAATAATATTATTCGTTGTCTTATTCAAATTCCGTTTTATCCGCTCTCCGACCTTCCCTTACGACGCATTGTAGCCTCCTCTAGACCGAAGATTTCTCGCTGCTTTAATAGAGGGAGTTGTCGCACATAGTCTCGCATCACTTGATTTATTATAAGGGAATATTATGTGTCGCACTAAGCTCGCTACTGTTTTTCTCTTCCATTCTCCATGCCGAGCGTTTAATATATTTTCCCCGTGATCTGAGTGAGTAATAGCGGAGCTCGGCGATTTTTTTATTTCGAAATTTAATTTGTCCGTCTTTAATCGCTGTATTGGATGTCGCCGGTTACTCGCCCTTTGATCTGGCCCGATTGTCTCGTCTGTTTGAATAAGTAATCTGCTCGGAGCTGGGACCGGCGCGCGCGCCAGCGAACAAGTGACAGAGCTGCCTGAGCGGAGTGGCTCAACCTGATAATGATTGTTTTTAATTGAAACTTGATTTATGGGTGGAGAGATGCCCTTCAACATGTTTTATAATTAGCTATTATAGGATAACCGAGTTGCAACGAGTTTTCCCACTTATCAACGTAATATTTGGGCATTGGTACTAATAAAAATCTAAATAAAAAGTTACTATTAAATTTTCTTAGAAAGCTCACAAACGCTTTGTGGCGTGAAATTAATTAAGTCAAACGCTGTAACATTTTAACTTTTACATTTCATTGTAGATCGTATGTTTCACTTTGTCCCAAGCTTCAAGGTAATTTTAAGCCCTGCTGAAGGTTGAGTCTAGGGGAAACCTGGTTGACATTAAAAATATATTTTTAAATTGTGATAAAAAAATGTAAAAAAACTTATTTTTACATATTTTTACACTCGCTTTTCTACGTAGGTGCGTGACATTGTATTTTACGGAAAGCAGCTCTAATGGAATAGAAAAGATCCTTGCCCTACTGCCACGCTGTGGCAACGAAAAATATAATGGCAAACCATTTTTTGTCATTAACCAGAAGATGATGACGGATTTGCTTCGGAATAAAAATGAATTGATATGATATTTCCTCTGAACAAAATAAGCAAAAAGCTAAGTATATCTTCATACTTAGAGCCTTAGCTCGTTTGTCGTAACTGTTGTAAAAACGGTACGTGTTTTGCATGAGCCCGTTTGCTTTACCGTAGAATTCTGATTCCGACTTCATTCAAGTAAAGTCCCTGGCACCGTGGAAAAATTACCACGCCTAAACGTGAGTATCCAGAATGATGTGAAACAAACAGTTGGCTAGTTTTCCGTCGTGCCCATATCGCGCAGTCCCCGGCCAAGTGACGCGGATCCATCTGCAATGTTCGCCGGGAAACAGCGAAAGGCTCATAAATAAGGCGAGGCCTTCCGCCGTCTAGATTAGAATTTGATTTTTTGTTTGAGAAATGCGTCACATTTGCCGGCGAGGCTGACGGTGTAAGTATAATGGTCTCCTCGGTCATTACATTCGCATCGAGCCGACGTAGAACTTGGAACATGTCACTAAAATGTGTTCACCTGCAATATTTTGTGTTCGTGGAGAAACGGCATTGAATATAAATGTTGGGGTATTTTTTACCGTGCGTGAAATACAACATTTTCCCAACCCGACATTGAGAGTGTTTTTCCATGACTGAGACTGTTTGGCATTGGGACACAGATTTAGTCCAGCTGGCATCATTTATTCATGTTCAGTCGCTGTTTGTATTTATATTAGTCTCAAATGCTTACACGAGCTTACGATATTGACGACGGAAAATGTCCGAATATTCATTTCAGTATGTACCTTTAAACTGTTCCACGGCTTTTTTCCGCAACGTTTTGTTTTTCCCCCAAAGCCTAAATACTTTCATCCCTGGTCCCTGGTACGTGCGTCCGTCACTCCGCTCGTTTGGTACAGCGATTATTTTTTTGTTGGACGATAGGTAAATAAAAAATAAGCTCTAAACGAGATCCACGCGTGAAAGCTCTCCGTTTCGCTTTGGCCGTAAAGCTTCGGATGGTCGAAACAGTACTTCCCAACATCTCTGTCATAGTCAAAGGGAAGCGAAATCACTTGTGCGAAATCACTTGTCTGCGGCTGTTAACAAATTTGTCATTTACACGTGGAATTTATTTTTAAATACATCTATTCGATTTAGGATTTTATTTATTGGAATTAATGAATGAATAAATTAATTAATGAATGGATGAAATGAATTTATTTAAAATATTTATATCTATATACTCCACTACCCAACATAAATACTCAACCAGAGCAATAAGCCAAAATATACTGGTTACTCCCTGTTTGAACACATCTTTTAGACAGAAGAAATATTAAATTTTATGCTAACAAATTATATAATGCTCTACCAAATCAAACAAAAAAATAATAGAAATTAATATATTTAAAACAAAAGTAAAAACATTGCCGAGAAAACAAAGTGATATTCAACTTACAGACATTATGAAGACGATGTTAAAGACAACTTTGAACCAAATACAAAAGTTTAAAAATTACAGGCCGCCTCAGAACTGGAAACCCTAGTGAGAAGGCTGTGAAAAAAATATTGAATTTATACTTATACTATACTTAATACCTACATCATGTACAAACTTTGCAATTGTAACTAATAAAAAAAGTGGAAATTAACCCCATTTCCAACATCGGATCGAGTTGAAACTCGGCAGATAGACTCGTTGTCGATGACAGTGCATTCTATAAACTTGACACACTGCATTTCTCTGGCTTGTTACTAAAAAGCGGGTATATGAGAGGCGACATATATTCTGAAAATCTATTACATAAATTAAAGTTCATTTAAAAATGCCCTTCTTTTCTTAATTTTAAGTGTATTTTGTCGTTGACGATTTACCGACTAGCGCTAATTTGCAGAAAAGACATTAAAAAGCTCTACACAGTGTGCAAATAGTTTTGTGAATGCAATGTCCTCCCTATTCCTCCCTCGCGGTTTCTATGTAGGTATGTATGTTGGCTTTCGCGGACTGATAGTTTGTTTGAATGTGTCTTCAGCCCCGAGCTCTTTGCATCCATTTCCTGGCGGATGCAACCAACATCAAACATCTATTTACTTTAATTCCTGGAGAGAATAAAGTCTCCAAGAATAGCAGTTTCTTTTTTCCCGGCTTGACTTTCTAATCCCGAGCTTCTTCATTGCCCAACGACCTGAATAATATATTCATATTACTTTTCCTGTCTGTCTCGGAATTAATTTCAACATTCTCTTCCTTTACACCCAATCTGTTAAAGTTTATTCGGATTAATCTTTGCGAAAGCTTTTTGTGACTTTTCTTGAAATGAATTAATAACATTTTTACATTAGTTAAAATTAATTGCTCACTGGCCCCGTGGTGAAAAACACTTTTAATGTTTTGTATTGATATCCTTAATCAACTATATGGTATTTTAACACCTTCCCTGAGATATCCTTCCAATGAAGAGCCTCGCCCGGCTGCGAACGGAGCAGATAGGTAAATTTGAGATTCACCCTACCGGTAGATTAAACATTCTGGAAAGTAAACTTCAGTGCCGCCCTGAATTTTTAACCATCTTCTGTAATTTAAAATTCTCGTTACATGCTCGTCTCAGCTCTGGTTTTTTGGGTAGGTATAGTGTTTCTTTGATATAGTACTTTCATATAACGGCTACATTACTAAGGTAGGTAGGTAGGTAGCTAACTCCATTGTGAACGAGAAATTAGATCATTTGTTCCCCGTGTATTGGACTCTTTAAGCCGCCAGGTCTAATCTGCACGCTGATGGAAAGGATTAAATCTTGCATACATTTGGAAGCTCCTTTTCTTGATAAATCGTTTATTCCATTTGACGACTTTGTCCTTCGGATTTCTTTTAACGAATATGATCTAATCTACTTAATCTTAGTCATACTATTGTTTTCTCCTGCTACTCTGACTTGGTAACAATTTAGTTGCTCAGGGATGTGATTTATTCAACAAATTATTTTTTTGTTAATATAGTTAAGTAAATAAAGAAATAAAATATGTGCATCATATTTATTTGTTAAACTCGCCAATGTAACTTTAAGATAAAGTCATTTCCTTTAGAATCGGTAACACGGTGAGTCAGGCGACAAGTGCAACCCTCTTGCGAAGCGCAACTTTAACAAAGTGCATTATAAATAATAATGATTTATTGACCCCCTTTTATTTTAGAGTCATATTATTACTCTCCCTCGAAAGTCAACAGGAAGCGGAAGTAGGAACCTGCCTGAAAGCTATTACCTAACCACTCTCCAGTGGTGCCTTCAGCGAGCATAATGCAATGAAATTATCTAGAATTATTTGGAAAGTTAGCCTCCCCGTAGCTTGCGGGGCCCATGATCGGTATGCGGAGCCTTATTTTCCCCAGGAACGTAAGACTAACTTTTAAGCAAATTACGACCTTACTCCGCCATACTAATTTTAAATCAACAATGAAAAAAGGAGGCAGACGATTGGCCATGTACTCTCGGCTACCTATGGAGTATGGAGCCTACTGATGTCGTTATTCTCGTAGCTTCTTCCGCCGTGCGATTTCCCTAAAGAGCCAATCTTGCATCGAGGCGGTTCCTACCAGTATCTATCCCTACCTACTATCTTATATTTACAGCAAGCTACGCTTATTTCAAGAATGGTATGGCGAGAATATGAGCCAGGCGTTTTTGGATTTATTTTTTAAATTTTTGCTACTGCATTATTTCTCCACGTTAAGTTGTTGAGACTTTATGAGAATTTTCTGATAAAGTATCCCCAAAAAAATGAGGGCATGAATATTCTGGAATGTTAAACATTAGACAACTTCCGCAGGAATGTGAAAATACAATTTTGTAAATAAATAAACATCGTGTAAATTATTTAATACGTTAAGCTTTATTTTCCTTTTATTAATAAAATTTCCTTTAGGATACTACCATTTCAACGCTCATGTTAAAAAAAAATCCTTTTTGTAAATGACGTTTTATTTAATTGTTGAGAACTTAACCTTCCCCTCCCAAATTTGCGGTGAGAGATACCTACAAACAGATTTTCGCTTTGCAGTAGAGATGTGGCAACAAAAATAAACACAAGTCTTGAGATTTGTTCCCTTCAAAAGCTTAAAATGAAGCTTTATTATTTGTGTTAGAAGGTCCCATCTTATAACCCATAGCGCTTCATCCCGCTGCAGATGGCTTAGGGGCCCAATCGTCGGGCTGTTAAGGGGATTTGAAAACTACCCTATCAGCGAGCATCTAATCTCCGAATTGTGTGTTGCTCACGAGATCTGGCTTATACTTGTACCTACCCGGCGTCGCATCAGAACTCCTGAAACTTAAATCCTTTACGTACAATGAACGTCCTTTCGGGAAACTATACCCTGTATACAGTATATACCCACCCCCCTTCGAGAGACCAGTTTTAATGTGTTCACGGTTTTAGCGGTATTCAGGATTGAGACAAGCTAATACTGGTGTTTGTTGGGTTCTATTGGCTGTGTTCGTGATGAGTTGAGATTTTAACTTCCCGAGTATTTATTGTACCGTTCTCACTAACCACAACGCTTTACTATGCGGGAATTATTTATGAACGTGTAGGTTTTCGTTATGCTCCGAAAAATCAGGGTGGGGCCCACGCTTGCTTCAAAATTATTCAAATATTATCTGTTAAGTACGAGCTTAAACCTAAGTCCAAAAATAATGTATTCCTTACAATAAAAGCACCTTAGTATTTAATAAATGTGGATGTAATTTTTGTAGTTACCACAACGGCGTGCGGCACCCCTAACTAAAATGGTGGAGTAAGGTTTATAGATGAAATGTTAAAAGATGTATGACTGTCCGTACGTTTCTTAACTTACCCCCGTAAGTCGGACTTTAACTAAGTGACCGGGGGAAGCTAATAAAGCTGTTTGAGTCTGATAGCGAACGGAGCTACCGATGGAATAAAATAGCCCTGATAGGGTGAATTGCCATTCAAACGGACCGGTTAATGGCGGTGTAACGGATTATTGGGATATTATACTGATTGTGCTTTTTACGGAGGAGTGTTACCGTAGGGCTTCTTTTCCACTCAATGAAGGACGGCAGACATGTTCAATCCGCTTAAGAACTATGTTTATTCTACCTAATTTAATGTGAATACCGCACAAGAGTCCCAACTGCTATCCGGAGCTACTGGAACAATGACTACCCAAATTGGGGTATTTTGGGGGCTAAAGCGATTGGGGAAGGAAGGAGATGTGGTAGAGGAAAGTTGTAAAATGAACCTGTAAACATGTGTAACGCTTTTTTAAATAAATACATTTACACCATTTCGGTTCGCATATGTTTCATACAGTATTATTCTTAATTTATTTACAAATATTAGTATGATTGTTATTTTATTTATATTTATTAGGTCTAGGCTTATGTTCATTTATTTATAATATATGTTAGTTATTGCAGTAGAGATCCCTTATGCGCGTGTAAAACAGCAAAGGATAGTAATTATAAGTTTAAAAAATGATGTGCATGCTTAATCAATTTTTTCAACTAAGAAAATCGGTTAGGTACACGTAGGTACCAAATATTATCATGTGAAAGCAATGAAAAAAGTTTTAAATGTCGACATCTTTCTTTTCCACCTTTTTCTACTAGCTGAAATATTTTATACTTATCACCGTAAATTTTAAATATATTTTTCATTTATTAGCATACATTGGTTTGATCAAACGCCCTTAAATTTATTAAGCCTCACCGAGCTGAATTCTTATCGTTGTTACATAATAAATGACAAAGTTTAATACATCACAATGCTTTGGCGAGAGTTGATATTACATCTCTCGCGTCTTCCTCCTTTTCTTCCGTACAATATTGTAGAGTATTATCTTCCGACCCACGTCAGATTTGCCGATACCGGCCCGAACCCTCTCCTCGCGCAATTGCCGAGAATTTATGAATGTATGGGAACACATTTCTTCCGAGCGCCGCCCGGAGATTTAAACATTATAACGCCATTACGAAACGGAGATACTTTTTTCCCCGCTGAAAGGAGTTCCGCCAGAAAAGATCTCCTCTTAGTTTTTTCCACTAGCTGCCTACACTGACCGAGTTTCATACTGCTAATGGAAATGCTAATACGAGTTTGGGTACTTTATTCGGCTTCCTTTTTCTCCGGGGCTTTTTAAAGGTTTCTTTTTCAATCTGCGGATCATTATTTCAAGTAAAACGTTCACTTTGTTTAATTGTTTATCATTTCTATGGAGTTTTGGAGGCCATTCTTCAGAATTGGATTTATATTCCCTTCTGAGGACGAAGGGTACCCTTTGGTCTCATGCCATCACAACGAAGGCTAGCTCCAAACGTAATCAAAAGCTTTGACTTTAATTAGCACATCTAACGGCTGCTTTTTCTCCCCTATTCAATTTAATGTGCCCTATCTTAATTATCTTATGGTATTACTACGCCATCTGCTGCGAAATAACGGAAAAGCTAGATTTTACTGTGTTACTCGATGAATCTAAACATATTGCGCTTTCTCTTACTACTACACTTACTATTTCACTTAGTTTAGCCGACTATTGACAGTTATTGTTAACTAACTGACTAACTAACTAACCATCACGCCCTAGGCAGAGAGCAAAGCAAAGCTTGTAGGTACATGATGCAAGTAAAAATCATAATAAAATAATAAATTCAAAATTTTCTCAAAGAGTCCTCACTAGGGTTTCCTGTTCTGAGGCAGCCTGTAACTTTTTTTAATTTTATTTTTATTTTTATTTTATTTGGAAAACCAACAGTTATAATAATTACAAGGTATGGTGTAGTAAGTGTTAATTATTTAACCAATAATAGGTTTTCACTTAGGTATTTTAATTATTTAGTGAATATATATAATATTTATCTAAGAAAAAAAGTTACATTAGCCTATAGGGATGGGATGGGGAAGGGAGGGGTATGGGATGGATCTAGTCTGTGTAATGTGTAGCATGTACGTGTGTGTATTAATACAAAATAAAAATGATAGTATAATTATTTATTGATTTTAAGTTTGAAATTGTGGGGTGCTGAGTTAAATAAGTCTAATTCACTGTATGAAGTATTAAAATTGTATGAAGCTTGGTGAATAAAAGCATTTTATTTTGAGTTCGTGTTACATTGAGGGATGTTTAATGTGTGATTTTGTCTGGTTTGTCTGATGGGTACTAATTGAATTCTTTCTAGTAATTCCGGGCAATCTATCACAGAGGTGGCAATTTTTTGTAAAAATAGTACGTCTGCGGAGTTTCTACGACTTTCCAGTGACGAAATCCTGAAAAACGCTGCTGACTCCTCGTGACTCAGATGAGGACGATAGGCCCGAAAATCAAGGTATCGTAGAAAACGATATTGCACTTTCTCAATCCTTTCTATGTGTGACTTATACGTGGGATTCCAGACTTGAGAGGCGTACTCCAGAGAACTGCGTACATACGCAAAGTACAGCATTTTCATGGTATTTACTTTTTTTTAATTTTTGCAGGTTTTGAGTACAAAGCCAAGTACCTTGGAAGCTTTTGCAACCATGGATTCGATATGGCGCTCAAAAAGTAATTTCGGATCTAACACTACTCCCAGATCCTTAGCCTCTGTCATTTTGCTCAGTATTGTGCCGTTAAGGGAGTAATTAAAAGAAATGGGATTTTTATTTCGGGTGAAGCTGATGGTGCCACATTTTTTTACATTTATTTGCAGGTTGTGTTCTGCACAATAAATATTTAGGCGATTTAGATCTTCTTGCATGCGGGTACACTCATTGATACACGTGACAGGGGAGAATATTTTCATGTCATCTGCGTATAATAAAGTTCTGGAGTGGTGAAAACATTTCCCAATGTCATTAATATATATATTAAAGAGTAATGGTCCCAATAATGACCCCTGGGGTACTCCCGACGGCACGGTTTCCCAGTTCGATTTATAGCCACCGACGACTACTGCTTGGCTACGGTTTGCTATATAGGACGAGAGCCATCTGAGGAGGTCTCCGTGTACACCGATTTGTAAAAGTTTTCTCAGCAAGATATCATGAATAACTAAATCAAAAGCTTTACTATAATCTGTATATATTGCATCTACCTGTATACGCTGATCCATGTTATCTTGTAAGAATTCGGTGAATGCCGTTAAGTTAGTGGTTGTAGATTTCGCCCTCATAAATCCATGTTGGTTATTATTGAGTGACGATCTCAAGGCCGAAAACATCTGGTCATACACAATTTTTTCGAAAACCTTACTAAAGATGCAGAGCTTTGAAATTGGCCTATAATTTTCAACGTTAGATTTTTGGCCATTTTTGAAGATGGGAGTTACAAATGCCGTTTTCCAAGTGTTTGGGACTATTCCCTCTTTAAGGGAGCGACTAAAAATTACGGATAGCGGTTTAGATAGGCTGCGGGCACATTTGTTTATGAAGAAAGGGGGAATTTTATCTGGGCCTGCGCCTTTTTTGGGATCTAAATCTTCAAGGTGTTTCTGTATATGATGCTGGTCGACTTCAATATTATTAATGCTAGCAACACAGAGCTCTTTGGGGTTGTCCGGTAGGATCTGGATGTTTCGAGCATTATTGTTGTAGACAGACATGAAATATTTAGAGAATAAGTTACAGATGTCAGACCCATTTTCAGCTTTTTCGTCTTTAAATGTCATAGTGTTCGGAACACCGTGGGATTCGGAGTTGGATTTTATGTAATTCCAAACTTTTTTTGGGTCGGATGATATATCATGTTCGATTTTTAATAAGTAAATATTGTGGCATTCCCAATTAAGTTTTTTGTGGCGTGATCTTAGTAAAGAGAAAGTGGCGTAGTCAGAAGGGTTTTTGTATATCTTAAACTTTTTAAAGTATTTGTATTTTTCTGATGTCAATTTAATGAGGGCCGAATTATACCATGGGGGGGTATTTAGAATTCCTACATAGTTTTTTGGGAATGTGGGCGTCTATAAGATTATTTAATTGTGAATAGAATTTTTTTAATGCCGTGTACACATCAATTGTGTTTAGTTTCTTTACATTGTCTTCGTAATATTTGCAAGTTGATTATCACTTGGTTTTCTCAGCCATGTTTTAACTTTTGTTTTAAATATGTTCATTTCTATTATTTTTGTTTTTGTTTGATTTGGTAGAGTATTATATAGTTTCGTAGCATAAAACTTAATATTTCTTTGTCCAAAAGATGTATTTTTTATGTGAAACCGCACAAGAGTTCCAACTACTCTCAACCGTCTGGAGCCAGTGAGACTATGGTATCCCCAATTGGGTTATGTTGTAAGGCTAAAGGTAGTGCAGATAGGAAGGAGATGGGAGGGAGGAAGATGGGGAGTGCCTGGCTATTAAGTTCTGGTCACCAAACACGGCCAACGCCATTTCAATCAACGTTTTAATTCTGAATGTTGGTCTTATACCAGGTCGAAACTGAGAGTATCTTTTACTCTGGAACGTGCCGCAAATATACTGTATATTATTTTTAATTGGGTGACGTGTATTCGGCGTTGCTCGGCGACTTATGAATGGTTTGGGTAAAGTTTTGAGGCCTTTTTAAAATATCCAATTCCGCAGCGTAGTACATTATTTTGATGTATCTCATCACCGGTCGGTGGCCGAGTTGACATCGCGTTTGGGTCCCACCCAGGCGTAGTGTGTTCAATTCCTCGGCTGGCTAAGTCCTCACATCACAACACAAGCAACATTTTCATCATTTTCAACATTCCCTTGTTACGAATAACCTGACAATATTTGAAAATCTCCTACTACCACCACAGTAAGCGGAAAATGTTGCTTGTGTTGTGATGTAGGACTTAGCCAGCCGAGGAATTGAACACACTACGCCTGGGTGGGACCCAAACGGTCGGTGGCTGAGTTGACATCGTTGACAATATATAAATGATAGTGAAAATCCTACCAAAATCCGTTTCATAGTTAACCTTCCAGCGGGCGCGTTGGGAAATTTCCCTTGTCGTAAATTTTACGTCATCAAGTTTTCTCCATGTAAGTGGTGTTTTCTTTATACAAATGTTAGGGAATTTTTTTAAGGATATGAAGAATGATAATAGGCAGTACTTAAAAATAAAAAAATTGACTTTCTTAAAAAAAACGAAGCAACACTCTAAACATTTTAATATTTCAAAACAAAATTTGTTATCGACCTATTTAGTCAGAATCAATATTCCCATCCTTACAATTGTTACAAACCACCTCAACTGAAGAATGGTTCTTGCATGTAAAGGACTAACAACGGCAACACTTCATTGATGCTGAGGATCTTTTCTTATCCAGTGCACATAACCGACAAACACCGAGTTTTGGAAAGCTTATGTTTTCTTCTTATGTCATCGGTTCAATTGCCCTACCGCAACTCACTTTGAGAAAAACATTTATATCTTGCGCTAAATGTTTGACATTTGATTTGACTCTAGCATAGCTCGAAGCTCGATGCTTACAACTAAGTGGAAAGAGTGGGGGAAGCGATAAGGCGCGTCTGTCGTAAATTTTACCATAGCGCGCCCGCTGGAAGGTTAAGCAGAACTTAGCGTGTAAACAGACAGATGCCGATAGCGACTTTGTTTTATAATTTTTAGAGATAATAAGAAAATAATGCATAGTAAAATGATTGTGTATTTCAATTTCGATATCATTATAAACATTTATCGTTCAGTGAAATACTTTAAAAAAATTCCATACCGAGGAAACCATTTTTATATTTGCCGTGAATAATACTCGTATACCATATTTTTTTTTATATGAATAAATTGTGAAATATCACAAATGAATCAAGTAAAATTGACTTGCGCACGCTGGGATTTGAACCCGCGACCTCCGGCTTGCTAGTCGATAGCCCTACCCCTCGACCACGGAGACCGTCAGTGGTTATTCAGATCTGGTCACCAAACAAGAATAAAACCATTTCCAGTAACTTTTCAATTCAAAATCAAACTGGCAGTAATTTGGCTTATTGTCCTGCTTGAGTATTTATGATGGGCAGCGAAGTATTCATTTTTTTTGTATTTCGGCTGTCGGAGTTCTAACCGAAACATTCAGAATTGTCTTTAGAACTCAGACGTTGTTATCGGTGTTCGTCATTTCATACGTGAATCCATTTTCATGCAGTCAGTAATACATATTTCAATACAAGATAAAAGTGAAGAAACTACTGAATTTGAATTTTTTTTATTATGGATTACGGTTGTTTCGCAGAATTTGAAAAATTCATCAAATTTCAAAGTTGATTTTCAAGTTCTGTGAAGGTTCTATTAAAGTTTTGCAATTATATAATTACTGGCCGGTTGTTTCTCAAAATAAAAATGATGAAAAAACTTAATGAATTGTTCAAATTCTCTGAAACAACCCGGCCTAAGTACCTACTACGAAAGATTTCCAGAATTCGAATAAGCGAACCGTTAATTAATTTCTCCTTCACTCGAGAACGGCTATTCTTGTAAAAAGTCGACACCTGCCAAACAGGTCACATTATTCAAATTCGTACTAATAATATGCTCGTAAAAAAGGCTACAAATAATAATCGTAACAGAATTCCTCGTATACATATTACTACTTTGACCTATTTGTTTCTTAGTTCTCACATGTATCAACACCTTCCTCGTGTTATTGCAATGTATTCAATAAGTCACCTTAGTGCCGCCTTGTTATTCGTCCCATATTATCGGATGTGGTAGTGCAAACGACAATATCCTAAAGTCACTCGTTAAAACCCAAAAGGCCATACAACAATTTATTCTGAAGGTCCTTGTAAGAACTACGAGTAGCACTGACGAAATCTTAACATGTCAATTAAACAACTCTATTCTAAATTTCTTTGTAGTAGGTAGTTGCATTATTTTAAATCATTTTTTGGCACTATTTTAATCGCGAGTTGATTCGCAATTTTTCGGGTTCGTTCTTATGCGTGTTTGTGCAACGTAACAATATTTATAATTGCAAAATTTCCACACTGGTATATTTTAATAATATGTTAATGAAATCTTCAGCATGCGAGATCCTAGTGAGGATAACATTATCTCTATTTGTTAAAAAAGGGAAGATAATAAAACATTATTAATTATTTTTATAACATTTAAAAAAAGTATATATGTATTTTATTTTTATTACATTTAAAATATATATTTTATTTATAAATACATGATATCTACTATAGATATTTACAGAGTATAGACATATTAAATCACCACACTAGCGGCCGTCTGTTTCATGGTGGCAAATGAAAATAGAGTTATTTTGTATGAAGTCTAGTGTGAACAAAGTAATTAAATATATAAACTTGATGAAAATTGGAAAACTTATAGTAAAAATAAGAAAATAGAAAAATACATGCGTTAAGATTAGATTACATATATACATACACACTCGCACACACACAACACACACTTATACGTATGTACACCCATATTTATTTTTTTCTTTATAATTATTTTTACAAAATATACATACACTTTCTTGATAAAGCTGATGCATGTACTCGGTTGTAATTTTCAAAACGAAGTTTAAAGTGAAAAGTGAAATGTTTAGTGAAACTTTAAGGTTGAAAGGTTACATAGTGAAGTTAAGTGAAAAGTTAGACATGTAGGCTCATAAATATTAACATAAGTAATGATTATTAATTTACAATGTGAATTTCTAGTTTAGAATTAATTAGACAATCACTATAATTATTTAACCAGTTACGATGATAATAGAGGAGCCAACCTTTACCAACATAAGAGTTCATATTGCTCTCAATCGCCTGGAGCCATTGATACTATGGCATCCCCACGTGCTGATTACTTTCACTTATCGTATTGATTAATAGGGTTGTATACAGTTACAACAATACGAGCAGTAGTCATTATAATACATTGCGTGCGCTGCCGGCGAATGCTTTCCTCGCGACGCGGCGGCCGTTAATCCCGCCCCATCAACCAGGCGACGAACATGCCATTTCGCCGGGCTTCACCTGTGTTGAATGGATTATTGGCAAATTATTGACATTATTCTGTCAGGAGTCAGTGAATGCAATATTGAAACATGTCGGGATTTTTGAGCCGTGTTCCTCAAACAATGCTAAAGCACAGCGCTTACTGAACATTTAATTTGGTTTTTGTTATTTCATTCAATAAAATGCATTTTTTCGAATTCAAATTTGTCGTTGATTTGTTAGGGTTTTATTTTGTACATCTTGACCATAAAATAAAGGATAACACAAGGAATGCTTAGGCGTGTTTCGTCTTTCAAATATAAGCCCAATTTGCGCCTATATTTCCATACACATAAAAAGTATGTATTATTTGATTGGTACAGTTTTCTTACAAAGTTCCCAAACAAAACATTTAACACTGATTTTTTTTTTTTTTAATTTTTTATATGTAATCTGTATAACTAAAAAATAAAGATGTACATTATTATAGGTAAAAGCCCTATGGGCGTTTAAATAAATAAAATAAATAATAAATAAATAAAAACGAACGTGTTTTCGAAATATCGATTTCTCTCAATTTTCTATGTTTGGATTGAAAAATTAAGTAAAAATGTTGTTAGCGTTTTTGACAACATTTTTCACTTTTATATTAAAATGTTATTATTTGGAAATATTAATGTTTATTTTATCGGTTTATGTTTTTACAGAACAAATAAATCAATTAAGATTATACAGCGCATCTGAAATACACCGAAAACATTGCAAACTGAACAAATGTGATGAAAGTATTGAAGGTTTGAGTGTTACGTCATGCGTTTTACGTTAACCTGTCATTATCGCCCATAAAATGAAAGGAAAACATCATCATACTAGTGCTTTCAATTATCCTTCTTGTTGGGACGTCCTTTTGATTTTACTTTTAAGCCCTTTTGATCAGAGGAATCTAAGCTTTATGCAGAAGTGCGTTGCATCATGTAATATCAGCGCCACAAAAACGCACATAAAAAAATAACCGCCATACTCGTATTACCTTCATTCGGTGCAATAAATTGAAAAAAAAATAACCTGTGTAATTTAAATATAATAAATTCTTTGGTTTCAGACTAACTTTTTTTATTTGAACAATATGTTATTATTCTTACCTATGAAGTTTTGTTTGTTGTTTTGTGTAATGAATTAGTTTTCTTGGTTGTAAACGATGGTACCACCCCTTTTGGATATATGGAATTTTCATACGGTACTTGACCCTGTCTTGTTGCGGAAGTTGATTAGTGTAACTTCAGAGTATAGTCTATGAAACACAACTGCATTGTTACCGAAGCCTGCAAATTGTATTAAGTAAAGTAATTTTCCACTCGCATATAAAACGTACTAGAACATCGCGTGACCAACGTTGCAATATTGTCGCGTGAACCTTTCCACAATGATATGACGCTAGTTGCAGCTTTATCCGTGACCCCTTGTGATTCTCGAAATAAATAATTATTTGAGCGTTTTCTTTGTTTAGTAAAATTACGAAGGGTTCGCTTTGGCAGCGTGTTAAGCTTTTTTTAAAATTCAGTTGTTAAGAATTCTGCAGTCATTAAATGAAATTCCGGGAGCGTACGTAAATATTTGATAAGAATATTGTGATTTGTTACTTTTTTAGTTACATATTTATTTATTTATTTATTTTATTTATTTATTAATCTTAAGTTAGCTCACATCTTCGTGTGTGCTAATAGTTTTATAAACATATAAACATGTACATTGTTTGGCAAACATAATCTTTCTTTAAATATTTCAATAAAGTCACAAAAAAAAGAAACATTAATAATTGAGATAGACATATTTTCTTAATTCATTTTTGAACTTATTAATATTTTCTATCACAGCAATTTCCTTCGGGATTTTGTTATAGAGTTGAACGGCCTGGTACATCAGAGATTTTTGGGTGCTTGTTTTTTTTCTTGTTGGCAATCTAATTTGCTTAGAATTTCTCGTCCCGTGTCCGTGTATCTCGTTATTGTAATATCACACACCTCGTTACGAAATTATTAAGTACCTATGCTCCTGGTATTTTGTTCGTGTCGACATATTGAAATTTATTTTATTTGTGAAATACTTAGCGCAGACCCGTGAAAAATCACGGTTTGTCTGAATTCTCGAAAATCAGTTCCAATTTTTTAATTGGCCATAAAAATATTGTATTATTGTAGGAACTCCATCGCTTGTTTAAATTCTCCAAACATTTCCAATTTTCACACTTAAATCAAACCAAAGCTTTAGAGTTCATTGAACCGGGGTTACAGACAGACGGAGTCACAACCGAAGTTAGTATTTTTAATATTTAAAAAAAAGTTTTAGAATTGTTTATTCAGTGATTCATGTAAGCTCCTCGTTAGGCGTTGCTGCATTCTCAAGTATGCGCGCTGGTGTACGTGTGTACATAGTAAGTAAGTATGTTTGCTGAAACTTAGACCAAAACTCTAGTTTATATATGAAACCGAAGCGGCACGGCGTGCAGTATCCCATTATTTTCCTTCGGGGCCTCAGCGCTTCCGCCTCGCTGTTGGGAGCTTCACATATGACGTGGCTCCCCGCAAACGCCTTTGCCTCGTTTCGCAGTACGTGATGTGTAAATAATACTTTTGTTTCGTCTTCAAAGGAATTTGCACTCCATCGAGATATGGCCGCGGGGCGTTTGGGACGATTCAAAGGAACCCCGGGGAGCGATTCATCAGCGGCCAGAACACGGTGAAAAGATGAATCGCCTTTTGTGGCAAGTTGCGAAATACTCGCAAATCGCCGCCGTCTCCTCTGCGCATCTGTCCCGTTGCTCAGCTTTATGGCCGTTCAGTGCAGCCATGAGGACAGTATGCGCGTGATGATGATCTTTCTTTCTACGCGTGAATTGAGATTAAGATCTAAAAATCATTTCAACAGGGATGTTTTGCATAACTCTTCACACATTAATTATCCTATAACTGCTTTACAAGTAGGTGTAATGCGCTGTTCTAGAGAAGACTGCCGATCGGTTGTAGGCAATTGATTCCGCTTTATTGGGACACATGGGTTCAAACATTTTGTCCCAAATAAGTGGCTGTCCCAAATAAGCGGAAGTTTAAGATATGTAAATTTTATTTTATTTATGTACATTATTTTTATAAATTCACATACATATTACATTGCTTCGCGTCCAAGTGTTTTTAAACTTTTTAATTTTTTTTATTAAAAAGTTGCATTACTTAAAAATAATGAAGTTCCTACTAAATATAGGAATATGAATAAACAAAATAATCAAAGATTGATACTCATGAATTTAAAACAAAACTCATTAACAAACAGTTAAATCTAAAATTACACTAACCCGACTTCTTATGGTACGTATACATTTGCGAACCGAAACGCGAACTGAGCCACGAATTACGTAAAAGGAACAAAAGCAACTGCAAGCGGCGTTCCACGCCATTTGCGGTTGCTTCGTTCCTTTCCCATACGTTGAGGTTCAGTTCGGCAGTTCGGCTCAAGTATGTATACGTAGCATTACACGCTGGGTAGTATTCTGAGAACTGAACACCTTTACCGTTATCTGAATACCTTTTACTTTACCTTTACCGTTGACCAATGTCGACGGACTGCGAACAGCCGGCGTGGGCGCAGTATAGCGATACCGAATTACTGCCGAATGAACTCGCAACTCCCGTAGCGCGGCACATACCATCCCCTCACCCACGCCGCATACAGCACACCCGCTCTTCTCAACTAAAATTCCTTTTCTGAGACACATTTTGCATCGACTTCAGATCGGAAATTGTCTCAATTGAACGGAATAGTGTCTCAGATAACCTAAAAACGAGTTATTTCTTAAAATTTAAAAAAATCATCAAATTTCAATGTTGATTTTCAAGTTCTGTGAAGGTTCTATTCAAGTTCTGTTATTATATTATTACTGGGGGCCTACTATGTATCTTTTGGGTTAACAAACCAGTAAGTTTGTGGTTTAACCTTTCCTTGCCGATGCTGTCAACTGAGTGAACATCGTCTCTAATTAGTAAAATATCTCTTTAAATATACTAAACACAGAGCTCAAAGTATTCCTCCGCAATACATTTATGTATTGCATTAAGTAATTACAATATATAAATACTCACCGAGTGTATAATAGCACCGGAGGACGAGGAATTTTTGAACACCGTAAGGGAAGGGTTAATACGCGTTTGTGACGTGGCTAAACCGGCGGCAGGAAAGTTTCGAAAGATACAGGTAGGCCCCCTGGTCGGTTGTTTCACAAAACAATAATCAAAAAACTTGAATAGAATCTTCAAAGAACTTGAAAATGAACTTTTAAATATGATGAATTGTTCAAATTCTATGAAACAACCCTTTCTGAGTAAAATAGTGTTAGTTTATTTCTTCTGTTCCTGGCTTCGGCTCAAATATCCGGCTCTTCCGATAAATGGATGTACCATTTAAGCGGAAGGTCTGTATAAATATTTTTAATTGTCTTGGAAAATTAAGTACCTGTGCCGGAACATGTATGAACGCTTTATTGATGGTTGTCTGAGAAGTCTGTTTGAAAAAATATATGTAATAACATTACCCTCCAATTTTTATTATCGTCTTATTGCCCTCACGCTTTTCGTCTTTATTTATTTAATATCAACGGTATACATATACCATAAACTTATTGCACCTTTACCATCAATGCTCTACCGTTGCCCTTAAGGCCAGATCTTTCTGGCGTCCGTTTTGGGAATCACTGAGCCATCCCATAAAAAAACCGTTTGAATCCAATAGGTGCGTGTATCTTCTCTAAATTGGCGTTTGCTACCTCTGTATAGGTGGAAATAAGTTCCACTAAAATCGCATCACGTAATACATTTAATTTTACTCAGCCTCTCGATTTATTGCATGTATTTCATTCCTACGAAAAAATTCACTGGGGGACTGTATTAAAAAAATTTACGACACAATGGGGAAAATTAATTTCGCCTTGGCTAGTATTATTTGTCCCTTGACGCGCACCTTCGCTTTCACCGCCGTAATAGGTGCCTGCATTATTTATCGGCGCTAATTAAAAGTGTCACCCACCCATGCATCACGAGGGACGCGCACCCCCATCTCCGGCCGGCCCTACCGGTGCCCGGGCGCTTTACAAAATAATCCTAATGGAAGGGACAGATTGTTTTGGCATCGACGGATTTCTTAACTTAAATAAGGGAGCGAGTCGAAATGTTTTTACAAATTCATTAATACAGCCGGATTACCCCGTTTATTACTCATCTCCACTCATTAGGTTTTGTTGTATATAGAGACTGCTTTACTTCAGTCAATTGTTATATTAATGAAGAACATGCTTTACTACCCAGCGTTACACGGAATTTAGATGATTGTTTGTTTTATATGTTGTTATAGTATATTGTCAATAAATAATTGAACAGTTTAAAAACAAACAATGTTCAATTTTATCGGGAAAATTATAACCCCACAGTAGTATTTAATCGTTGAAGATGATGTCAACGCCTCAATTAAAATACGAAACAGACAAAGACACAAAAAATAAAATGAAAACGGCCGCAACTTTGATACCATGTATACCCCAGACAACATCTAGATTTTAAATATATTCTCGTAGAACTTTGCAATCATACCAAAAAGATGGCAACCAAAATACTTGAAAAGGATAATATTAGTATGTAATAATGAAAAATTACGGAATGTAATAATGAGGTGGCAACAACTCAATTAGGAGAGACTCCAGTCCCGGTAAGACTTTTTTTAGATTATTATTTTTTTGGTAAACTAATGTTTTAACACAAGATTTTTTATGCATAGCACAAAGGGTAACAATTATTTTATAAGCAATAATTATTAGCCTGAAACACTCATCCACATTGAAAAGTCTCCTGATAAAAGATACATGACGCCAACGGGACATGAAGCCGTGTCCTTTCGATTTCCGGTCGACAGCTCTGACCACTGAGCTATGACGGCTTATCTCTTATCCGCGAAATAATTCAACAATTACTGCTTTACTGCTTTGTGTTTCATTCAACAATTACTGCTTGTTACATTTTTTCACCTGAAACAACCAACTTTATTTTATATGAGAAAGGCATTGTAAGTGCTAACTCTCTCACTAGATGGCGTCGAGACAAATTGTCTACATTTTTTGGTGGAAATACTAGAACTTGTCAAATATTAATTATTATTTTTTTGGTAAACTAATGTTTTATGACAAGATTTTTTATGCATAGCACAAAGGGTAACAATTATTTTATAAGCTATAATTATTAGCCTGAAACACTCATCCACATTGAAAAGTCTCCTGATAAAAGATTCATGACGCCAACAGGACATGAACCCGTGTCCTTTCGATTTCCGGTCGACAGCTCTGACCACTGAGCTATGGCGGCTTATCTCTTATCCCGTTGGCGTCATGTATATTTTATCAGGAGACTTTTCAATGTGGATGAGTGTTTCAGGCTAATAATTATTGCTTATAAAATAATTGTTACTTTTTTTAGAGTTTTTGGGTTCGTGTCTCGTGTCCCAGTTGCGACAGTTACCTTTTTATGTGTTGTGTCCTATGTCTGTTTCATATTTTAATTGATAGTAGAAATTATCGTCTTCGATGATTAAATATAAAAAAGTAATAAATACTAAATAATGTGGTATTGTACATTTTTGGACTTAAATATAAGTTGCCATTTAAAAGTTTATTTGCTTGTGGTTGATGTGACGTTGCGTGGTGAACTAGGTTACGGGACGATGATCATTACAGATATGTCTGTGCAAATTTCATTAAGATCTCACAACTCTAGTTTTTTCTGCTTCAGACAAAAGATATCAGCGGTATTGTTAAGAAATACATACCGAATACGTTCCAATTTTAACAACACCAGAGCTCAGCACAAGTTTTTAATGCTTCCAACCAACGGCCTCCGTGGTCGAGGGCTAAGGCTATCAACTAGCTCCGAAGGTCGCGGGTTCGAATACCGGCGTGCGCAAGTAAATTTTATTTGATTATTTTGTATTATTTCACAATTTGTTAATTTGAAATAATATAAGTATACTTGTGGCAACTGTTTCAGAGTGGAAGATACAATCAGTATCGCCCTGGTGTAAGACCACCATTCAGAATTGAAAAGTTGCATGAAATGGCTTTAGTCGTGTTTGGTGACCAGATCTGAATAGGCCAGGTACTCCCCCACTTTCCTCTTCTCCATCTCTTTTCTCACAACATACCGCAATTGGGGATGCCATAGTCTCAACGCTCCTGGCGCTATTGGGACTCTTGTGAGGTAATTGCATAAAACAACGAGTATTCTGCTTTGAATGAAAGATTTAGAAATTTCATCCTCTACAATGTTTGTTTTCCCTTGGCCTCAGCATTTGCAATTGTTACACATATTTCCCTGTCGCGGGCGTGTCGTTGTCTTGTCATACGGCGGACGTGGAAAAGATTGCTCAAGTCTATTGCTTATGGGATTTGAGGACGGCGCAGTGGCACGGCCGCCGCACGATAAAAAAGCTCAAAAATTCTGACGTGGCAAAGCTCCCCAAGAGTCTGAACATAACTTTGTCCCATTTGATGAATTATAGGGAACATTCCGAATTGTTGTTTCTATTAGCTTCCTTGTTTACTAAAAGGTTTGGGAGAGGGGGTGGGGATGAAGCGGTTAGGTACCTACTCTTGTGCAATGGTCCACCCAACCCGAAAAGCCTGCCCTAATTTAAAGCACCCCTTACATAAGTGCTCGCGGTTGTCTCGTTAAAAGGTCCACTCAAGTATTTTTTTCAAATCTTAATGAGCAGTATCAATGCGACAAATTTTCTCTAACTTTGGCGTATAAATAATTATTTAACTAGCAATTTTTTGTCAAGCGACGACTGATAAAGTTAAATTAGTTTCAGATAAAGTTTATGTTACTCGCTTTGTAGAAACTTTACATTTTCATTTTCTATCTCATACTCTACATTTGTATTTTTGTTAAGTTTCGTATTTGTGAAAAATCAACTCTGGAGACGAAAAATCATCTTTATCTTATGACATGAGTTGATTTATATTTGTACCTACCTATATATGTAACAATCGTCGGACACCACAAAATATATCAATAAATAAGGAACAAAAAACAATTACAAATAAAATTAGTTTCGAAAAGGGACCATAGTTCAATTCACAAGATATTTAGTACATAATTAGTACATGATTCACTAATTTAGATAAATATTAAATAGCTTTTAATTTTTCTGTTCGAGTTCGGTAAGAGGTGGGATTGGGCGAGTAATTGAGTATCTTAAGGTATGTTGCCTGTTGTATGCTGATGGATGCGATGCCGATTTCTAACAGTATGGACGATTTACATTCTCTCGTATCTACAACGAAGTATGTATCACTAACTGACTAACTGACTAACCATCACGCCGATTCCCCGCAGGGGTAAGCACAGAGGACGGACCGCCAAACTCGGTTTCGGCACACACTTCTTGCCTCATTATAGGCGTAATGGTTATTTAATTTTTTTTCTTTTTAATAAATTGACGTCCACTTTATCAAAATGCTTATACATACACTTCCGCTAGTCTTCTTAGTAGAATTTTAACACCATAACATTCCTTTTCTGATTAATGAAGTTTATTTTTACCATTTCAACGTCATAAAAGTTTCACCTTGCATGTTTATTTCACATTCATATATTTCGAGTGTATTTGGTATTTTTGTTTTCGTAGGGTAGGTGATGTTGTTTGGTAGTGGGGAAGCCCTTGGCATGCTTTGGCGATCGAATCTTTTAAAAATTCTTTAATAGATGACCACTATTAAAACCCCTAATCCCGGAGAGAAGTTTTTCTTTTCGTGCTAGTTCATGAATTGACAATAGTTCATGAATTAACAATAGTTCATAAATTAGCAATACGATCATTCCTTATTGTAACACTTCATTAAGATTATTATTAACAATAGTTCATAAATTAACAATAGTTCATGAATTAACAATACGATCATTCTTTATTGTAACACTTCATTAAGATTATTATTGAAACTTTAACTTGCCAGTAGTTCTGTGAACAGTATTGATTATTCCGATTTGGTTACAAAAGGTAGTATCCAACTCGGCCACCATCTTGAATCGGAAAAGGAACATGCAAGCAAATTTAAGGCCTCGTAAGGCTTTAATTAAATAATGTTAAATGTTAAACAAAAATCATGAACTTCGTTTTTAACTTCCCTTGATATATTTATACTTCCTATTTTTATTTCGACAACTTATAATGATAAAACTTGTAAGGTTAATTTATTTGTCGTTCACTGAAAACATTGATGTATGTTGTCTGAAGGAGTGATGATTAATTATTTAACATTTTTCACGTACATTCAATACAATTGTTTTGATTTATAAAATTTTGTTTTCACTTATAATATGCGCGGTACGAATACAATTTGTAAAAATAACTTTTAAAGTAAGCAAGTAATAGAGTTAACTTATTTTTCAAAATAAATTTATTTATTTAACCGATTTTAGTAGTTTGAACTTGGTTGTGGAGACACCGAGAGCGTGCACAAAGCGCGGAAAGGTTTCCGCGACGCGAGGAACTTGTAGGCTAAATACTGAGATTTCGACAATATTGTACCGTTACTATATTATAACGTAGGCTATTCTATTATTGATATTTTTTAGTTTAGATTCAATTATGCGTCCTTAATTTAGTGATTCTTATGAACTCTTCATATAAGATTAATAGTAGTTGAAAATCATATTTGGACTCTGGCTTTCCAATTAGGTAATTATTGCATTTATCGTTAACAAGTTTGGTTTCTAGAACTCCATTTTAATTTAAAGTTTTTCTTTTATGTATTCATTCAATTATACAGGGTTTTCCAATAAGAGGTGTTATTTTGAATAGCCCGCTATTTCGGTAGATGTTACTTTTGAAGCTGTCATTTTTTGACATTTGACAAGTAGAAACTACGCCATTAATAAAAATGGAACGATACACGATTCAACAATGCATTGAAATTATTAAAATTCACTTGAGTGAATCAAATGCAATTCATCTTGAGTGATGGGGCCCATTTCCACCTCGGTGGCTTCGTCAACAAGCAAAATTGTCGCTTCTGGGTCTCGGAAAACCGAATAGTTATTGATGAAAAGCCTCTCTATCCTTAACGTGTCACTGTTTGGTGCGGTTTATGGTCCGGCGGAGTCATTGGACCTTACTTTTTCGAAAATGAGGCTGGAGCAACAGTTACGGTGAATGGATTGCGCTATCGAGAGATGATTAATGATTTTTTATGGCCGGAATTGGATGGTATTGATCTGGACAACGTTTACTTTCAACAAGACGGCGCTACGTGCCACGCAAGCAACGAAACCATTGATCTTTTACGATTGAATATCAAAATAACACCTCTTATTGGAAAACCCTGTATTCAAAAAAAGTTTATTTATAAACAAGTTCTGGTGAGTAATTATTATTACGCGTGACAGCTTTTTCGCCTTCTGAAGGCATTATCAAACTGTACTTCAAATTGAATTATAAAAGAAAAACTGAAAAGTAATGATCGTGCTCTCCAGAAATGGAGTGAAATAATGGCGAGTTCATTCAAATTATAAACGTTGCTGTACGTCCCTGTTGGCTGACTAGCTAATCTGTGTTTTTGCGGGCAACATTTAACCAGTATAAAGTTTGCGTAATGTGTCAAATAATACAGCTGCGTGACCCCTCAACCTTTAAGACCTCTATTTTCACTGGCTTTTGTCAGGTGTATTATGTCGCGGTTCATTGTTAGCCAGCCAAATCGCTCTAATTCCCGGAATCATATTAACTTCATAATACCTACGCTTTGCATACTTTTTTACGATTATTCGGTTAATGTATGTTGTTGTCATCGTGATTATTGTTAAGAACCACTCGTATATTAGGACGGCCCCTATTATGCTTCCTACCCACGTGCATTTGAGAACGCTTGACAAAAAATTTCTGTATTTTTTGCCACTTATATTATGAACTTGAAAGTAATTTTTATACGGCTTGTTATACCCCGCAAAAGAGCTGTGCTGAGTTTTAGGGTCGCTAAGATCACCTATTTTCGCCCTACTTTTTACGATCGAGACATATAATATAATATGTTTCTCTGTTCAAATTTTACACACCCAATCTTCAATAACTATAAATAAATAAATACAATTTTAGATCTAACGGTAAGATCCTTTGCGACGTGTTCGAAAGGGATTCGAGGAAACGAGTGCAGTAAACCTACTTTTGTTCCACTCTTGTGTAGCTTTCAACTATGAAGTAACACGCCACACGATAATAATCTATGATTAGGTAGGGCTGTTGGTATGTCTGCCACATCGTTTTTTTTCTTTCTCTTGAAGTAATTGAAAAACGGCTCCGGCTCAAGTCCTATCAGCGTTTTGCTAAATACGCCAAATTCCTCATAAACTTAGCAAAGCACAATAATATAATTTGCTATGGTTTTAATTGCTCTGAGGCAAAGTTTTTGTTGATGTGAACAGATAAAGGTATCAGACCTATAAGCGCTATGTTGGAATAATCGTATGAAACCTTTTAAAATTCTCACTCATATTTTTGTCGAGTTTTAATAAAATTGAAACGTTTTCGTGATTAATTTAAGCCTTCATGGTCTTGTTAATATGTTTTGCCTGTAGTATATTTTAAGGTAATTTATTATGAAACTACTAAATAAAAAAATAAAAAAACAAGTTATATTCTACGGATGGCCTCAATGGGCAAGCGCAAAACTCCTTGACTCGTGACCCAGAGGTCCGTGAACTTTTAATAATATATTACATATCTTTCTTATTTATTAATTTAATTGCCCATTTAGTAGTGAAATATCCTCGGATCTAACTAAGTAGCTAGTCTATTTATTCATACTTATAAATAATATAGGTGTTTGTACAAAAAGTAGGTAGGTATATCTGGTTACAAAAATTTTACACATATTAGACAATACAAGAATCAGTAATAATACACACAAAATAGCAATAGGATAATACATAGAATATATCTGAAAATCAGTTGGTTTTTAAATTATCTTGCTCTTCTCAGTTTTTATTGTATTCGTTAATTCGTTAAATAGCTTTGGGCCTATGTATTCGTAGTGGTGTTGTAAAGCTGTCGTGAAGAATCTGAGTACATATATATTCCCTGGTGTTCTGGGTACACTACGCGTTGAGGACAGTTCGGATTCTTTAAAACCCTTTTTTAAATTTGTGTTACTGGTAGGACCTTATATTTATCAAAAAGTTAACTGGTTTGAAAATCTCTTGCTTTTTTAAATAACAACTTTAATAATGTATTCTGTCAGATACATGTCAGTCTTATAAATGCGTTCCCATGCAATTAATTAACCATACTGCAACACCGACGGTACCAGAGCAAAATAAACCATTTTAGTATTTGAAGGTTTTAAAATATTTCTTATCCGTATAAGTACATTTTGTCTATAAGTTCCTTAAATTTAATATTTAATTTAAAGTGATCTCCAGATATTTGACATCTGAGGCTTTCTTCGGGAATTTCATACATAAACACCGAGCACCATCGCTCCAATATTGGAGGTAGGGTCATAAAAATACAAGGTATACATGATATTTTTTTAGTAAGTTATCGTCATTCCGTTCTTCAAATTATTAATATCATCATTCTCAGCTACTGTCACATCTATCCATGTTATTCCTTCGACGATGATAACTGTGTCCGCATACGAAATGACACTTCCACTAAGATGGAGACTGAACATATCATTGACGTATATAAGGAAAAGAATAGACCCGATTACCGTGCCTTGTGGACGTTACTTATCATGTTTGGTGATCAAATGTTCCTCATCCTTACACCTTTTTATCTTCCTACATTGGGTACGCTGTATTTTCATTGTCTTGAGGCAGTTGACACTCTTCGGTTGTATTAGTTTATAATATTATTGATGTTAGTTAGATCAGGCATGTACTTCAGAACATATTTTTTTTCTTTTCCTAGAAAGAACATTTAATGATTAACCAGCGTATTCACCAATTACATTGGCATGGTAATAATAATTGTATTACGAATGCTATACGTAAGTAGATATGAATCTGTATTTTCATTACATAAACTAGTTTTCCCATCAAGTCGTTAGTCGTCAGCAAAATGATTGAGGCAATTTGAATACTATGCTGATTGCAACAGACGAAGGTGCGATACGGTGTCAGTTACATCGGGCTAAACTGGACACACCACGATACATCCGATACCTTCTGTACCGATCGTGATACGTCGGCACAATATGATGAGGTGTGGGTGTTGAAGGTATATCAGCCGGTGGTGGTGGCACCCCTCACCCCTGGTTCCGGCGGCGTGAGTGGGGCTTTACTAACAATCCCAATGATGGGGGTGGCTATCAAAACATGAGAAGTTCCCACCTCTGCCGGCTTGCGGTCAGGCTTAATCCATGTTTGGTTAGTTCCCCGCTACACCCGGCCGCGAAATGGAGCGCGGGGATTCATTCTGAATCATTGTCAGTATGGCGGTTTGGTTTAAAGGTGTCATGGACTTATATTAAATTTATTATTGATAAATTGTTCTCCTTCTTCGTTGCGTTTTTGCGTCCGGCTTTGGAGACTCGCATGTTTTTTTCTCCCATCTCGTCTGACGATCTCTATTTTTCAACCTACGACGCCATGCGATTAAATTTGAATATTCCTGTCCAGCATGGTCCCACTTGAGTGTGGAGCTTCGAATAGGGTTGATAAGGTTTGTCTTTATTATATTACTCTTTGTTTCCTTTGAACTTATTGCCAGAATAATTTAACGAAGAGCGACAATAACACTTAGCTAAGCTTTATCTTTTCTGGCACGCTTCTTTCACGTCCGTATACTTTTCGAACTTGGTCTACGCATTTCCCAAATTCAATTTGTATTATTATAAATTTTAATAGTTCACCTTTTAGAGAATAAGGTTTTTAGGTAAGACTTCCTCGGTTCAGATTTATACTGTTTAATAATTCAGTTCAGAATTTACCACGCACGAACCCAAAATGGAAAATTGTGATAAATGTTGCTGGAACGAAATTCACAGAGTCGTGTGTGATTAAAAAAAGCCACGAAATATTGCGGCGCTTTAATTCGACGGATATTTCATAAAAGTGATTTTAAGCGCTCGCCATTCTGTGAAGCGGCCAACCGCCGTTGAAGTGTCCCTATTATATCTGAATTCTACACACTAATAATAAAATATACTGGCGGGAAGTCTGAAACGTAAAAAATACATCGCGCTGTGTAAATCATGCCTATAATCACTTCGTACGGCGTGTTTTAATTACTTAATAATTACTAGGGGCTTTAATTAACATCGAGTAAAAGCGTTGGTATTTTGTGTCCGACGGCACACTACCCCATCTCGCTGCCAAATATAATACACACATTATACTCCTACACTATTCATTCAGGACACATTTCTTAGAGACATAAAACCATGTATGAAAATTCATCCTCACATTAATTGCGTATAATTTGATGTAATGAATAGGCTGTGTGTTGCTAGATATAAATTAGTTCCTAAGTACATCTTCACCGCGCTTTCATAAATTATGAATTTCCCCTTTTTCACAACCCTCTGTCGCCCTCGCGAGACTCCTTCAGTAATTTCATTAAAACGCACTTCACCCTTCACCCGCGGAGCCGCAAGGAAGCGTTTCATAGTAATTAAATGTACTTTTTCTTGCACAGTTAATGGAAATTGAGCGGCCGCACGTGATGAACGTTTTACACCGTCGCAGCATGAACATGAAAGTTGAATATATATCGTTTGGAAGTTCTCGACTTAAGTGCTTTTGGATTGTTTTCTGGGATACATTTATTATTTTTCTACACATAGAGTAAACGTTTTAGATATTAACTGATCACTGGCTCATCTAAACTTTAAACTGTATCTAGGAATTTCTCCAATATGTTTCGAATCTTTTTACTTATTACACCATCCCATTTATACGACGGTACATTGCTTGCGATCATTCATGTTTAAGGTGAAATTTATTTTGTTTCAGGAATGCGTTCTCCGCTTTCCCGTTATACACAATTCCTCGGAATGTATTTTTGCATCAAATAATTGATACAATTTAATGTATGTGGTATCTGATGGCATAGGTTAATCAAGAAGGAACAACTGTAAAAGTTATGAAGTGATTCAACCCAACTCTCGGTTCAGGGTATAAGGTAGGTACGCGTTTCCATGTAGGGTTTTGTTTGGGAAACCATACCCGATTCACATGTGCTCACAGTGTATCCGAAATGTTGAACATTATTATACCAGTAGCGGTCAACCCGCCCACCGCCTCTCGACCGAGCTTCCCGGCGATAAAAACTTCCTACATTCTCGGGCGTGAATAATTTTCCACTTCTTAGTATTCAACTTTTTGATTATTTCCCTTTACTAACTTGTTTATAACTTTATTAAATGCTTACCTTTTTTACGTTTCTCGAAGTGTTTTATAGTATGTACCTCGGTGCAGTAAAGGTTTAAACGCAACCCTTAAATGTTTATACCACCGAAATATTCCGCTGTAACTAGAGGTTTGGGGTTATCTTAAATTATTAAATAAAAGGCCAAAGTAAGGTGGCGGCATTCTTCATATGTTTTTTATTATTTCGCACTTAAAAGTCCGACCAGCATTTTGCCCCTTTTACTTGTACTTTGTTATCTTTTGGGAACCTAAATCACTGAACTTTGTAATTTTGATAGTAGGTTCCATTGAACATGTATTATACGTACTTGTTCATCTAAATATTGACGGAATCAATACTCTGCAATAAATCCGAGGGCGGTGGGGAAGATTCCCGTATTGACAAGGGTTGGTTGGTTGACTATGAACTGTAAAGGTAGGTTCGCATATGAGTTATCCATTTGTGATGCGCATTCAGACGATCCGGCGGCAATATGTATGCAAATGTCTACCTAAGGATATCGTGGAAATCGTAGGGGAGGGTCGGCCCGCTTATGTCGTGCCGCAAAACACGCCCCGCACATTACCATTCTTTCTGTCAATAATGCCTCGAGCCATCAAATATTTCGTTAAATACATTGGCGTTTCCAAATAGGGTACTTAATTGATTTTTATAGGCGACTTCTAAACGCTCGAATGGGTCTCCCCCTCCGATGACAAAGATTCCTTATTACGACGATTTCTGGACCATTGTCAACAACCGGGTTTGCTATATTTGACAATTTTGTTTCAGTCAACAAAGATGGGAACCGATTTAGCGATCAGTAAAGCCGAAAGCGATGCTTACGCGTTACATTATTTTTTATGGATACGCCGTTCTCAAATCGTACAAGGTATTAAGATTTCCATACGTTGTCAGATTTTAAAATATCACGGAATGATCCTGTAAGATTTTTTTTTTCATTTGTTATAAACTGAATTCCTTTATCATAAAAAATTTATAAATTCGTTATCAGTTTTCAATCAATCAACTTCTCTAAGTTTGGTTTAGTTCAAAAGTAAGATGAAATCAGGGTAATTTTTTTTATGTTATCGAAACTTAACCAGGATAAGCTAATGCGACGCAGACAAACGTTTATCTACAATGATGTGTTATTTGTCTGCCATGTGTTGATCTCCGCCCGGACCCGGAAGCGCCCGGGAGGACGGTGACGGCAGACCTGCCCTCGACCAACGGGGGCGGGAACTACTCTGACTTCTCATACATCCAATACCTGACACGTAAGTTGGATCGAGAATAGATCCGAGTGGATTGATTATACGGGAGAATTAAATACACCTGGTTCTTAATACATGCAGCGAGTCACGTACGGCTCTACATGAATGATCGACACTCAACAACAACAAAAAACTGTAATAGCGATAAAATAACCCACCCTTTCGTGGCACCTAATTAGTGAATTTTCTGGTAGTATCGAACGCCAACAGTAATGAATGTTCGTAAGTGGTTTACAATTTGTCGAAAATGTAAAGTGAACCCAATTTTGAATAATTGAAACATGGTGATGTTGTAGTCGCTGTTCTTGTGGTACCATGCGTCGCTCGTCTGTTAAATTACAAAGTGCCAAATCACCTTTGTAATTAAGCTTTCAAAGTAAAGGAACTTCCGAGGTACATGTGCTATATGTTTAAAGGTGTTCTTTTTCTAAGACTCCGATGGTAAAGTGCAGGTCACTGTTTTATGTACTCCCTTTTTTACAAATGACGAAGTATGTTTAGAAATTATGTAAAATGGATTGTTTATTTGTGAATCAATCGAAAGACCCTTTTCATCATTCAAAACTGAACGATTGCAATGTTAAAGATTTATCCCTTTTCAAATTGTTGGTCGCTCAATTTTATTCGTAAAACGCGAGTTAAAACAAACCAATATCAAGTGAGTCAATATTATTTCATTCGCTAATTTCTATTGAAAATGTTTTGTTTGTATCGCAAAATAAATAGTTCCTATACACTACGAATCAACGATTATAATTGTATCTATTTAGTCAAATACATCAGTAAAGTTCACGAATATTTATTTAGCTTGTCAATGCCACAGCATTAAACGCGAGGTAAATTTGCTGTTAAATAAACGAGTCTCATGAAACTATCAACCGCCTGAGGGCTTTGAAGCTTTTAAAGGTTAATATTCTGTATAATTTACATAGTCGTCGCTTAAATTAGTTTATTAATATCGCTTATAAACATGGCTTTTTACTGAAATACTGTTTTTTTCTAAAAATGGTTTGTTAATACAACAGTTTTAATGAGAATTAAAATATATTTTGCTTAACCTAACCTAACCTATCCAGTGACACTGACAAAATGTATAATTTATGTCTAACGGAAGATTTTTGCTTAAAATCGTTAACCGCTGGTGACTTTTTCGTATTAGAGAGCTTATATTTAAGAAAAAAATAAGCTAATTTCTAAAAAAAACAAACACATTATATCTAATACATTTTTTATAAAAATGTTTCATAATTTTAATAGCCATGCCTAAAAATACAAGAATCTTGTATAAAAATCTACGCAACCTCAATGTCGGTAAAATTTTGGCATTCTTTTAGCTTTGCTGAACTTCTTGCCGCGTCTGTTATTTTGTATTCGTTATCTGTGCGGATAAGTCCCTGTACATTAAGCGAGTCATCACACAAAATGATTTTTGATTTTTGTCACACTATATAATAGATACTATGAATTTTCGTAAATCTAGCATTTGTAATTTGAAATAAACACAGAATAATATGTTTTTCTCCAGAACAAAAAACATACTACGTAAATGAAACGCGTAATTTTTTTTTACATAATTTACAGAATTTTTGTAATTTTATTTAGCATTAATACGCCAAAGTCTGTCGTATGGAATCGCTCCACGTGCTAGCTACAAAGAAAGTGCTGCCATCTATAATTTTCAAAGAGAACTGTCAAAGTTTTCATATTATAATACACGTGCTGTGTATGGTTTTTCATTGACATTTAATTTTGTTTTTATTTATGATTATTATGTATTGGATTTTAAGTATATTCCTTGTTGCAGATCCGCCTGAGATAACGACAAAGCCGCGCAATCAGCAGGTGCGGGCGGGAGGTATCGCTTCGTTCTACTGCAGCGCGCGTGGAGACCCGCCGCCGGTCATACAGTGGAAGAAAAACGGGAAACGTGTCACAGGTAAGGGTTTATTATGTCTATTTATGTCTTACCCCATTTTATGTGTAATAATAATCATTTTTCGATCATATTTTATATATTTTTAAGATGTTTTGTAGTGGTTTGCCTTTAATTGAGATTTATTTTATCTTAAAAAATAAAAATAAAATATCAATATTTTTCCTCTCTTTTCGATAAGTGCTTCGGAATCGAGTGATTAATGTTTGATTAATTTAATAGTGGAGTTAGTGGATTTTCACAACGTTTTCACCCTTGCCTTAATTTTACCTTAAACATTTTTTAATTGAAAAAGTACGTAGGTGTTTCATTTCAATATTCTTTAGCTTTATTATATTATTAATTTTAATTATAAATCAGATGTTATTATGCGAAGTAACAAAACACTTAAACGTTAAGGTTTTCCTGTTTTCATTTTCTTGATCAAGACAAAATTTTTCAATTCGCGTCATTTTATTTACGAAGTATGAAGCTTTGAAATGGCGATGCAATTTTCAATGAATAACACAAGACATATTTTTTGATATTTAATTGTATAGTTAGGAAAAAAATGTCGGATAGTAAAGCTATTTCTTATTTAACATTTCGATTTTTTATTTTTTTAAACGTTGATATAACATTCCACAATTCTTTAATTCTGTAAGATTTTATGAACGTTTTGTTTACAAATGATTAATGTAAAGATTGTTACGTAGATGTAACAAATATACATCCAATAGTAGTAAAATCATGAAACCTGCAGAATACCTGAATAAGCTTTCAAAGTCCGTGCTTTTCTTATTTCTGAACCTATTCTCCTTCTGAGCGGGAGGAGTACGTGGGTTTTTCCTCTTTCTTTGGGGATCCACCGTCGAAATTATTAAAGTAAAATACCTCGCCGCCCTCACCAGGCAGGTCAAAGCTGTCACCTCCCTTCCCCCTGGTGCTCTTAATTGAAAATTTTCCAGAAATGTAACTAAGCTTTGATGTTTTCCTTGGCCCAATATGCCCAATGGCCATGTAATCATTTCTCATTTTTTTATAATCAGAATCCCATTGCGCAATCTTATACATGCCACACCCATGTGAAACATTTTTTTTATAATCAGATTCCCATTGCGCAATCTTATACATGCCACACCCATGTGAAACATTTTTTTATAATCAGATTCCCACTGCGCAATCTTATACATGCCACTCACATGTGAAATATTTTGGAAATGTTCTTGCACGGCGATTATATATTGAAAAAAAAAACTCGACTTTATTGACGTGTCTAACTGTAGCGTTTTTATGTTTTATATAATTATCTTTTATAATGGAATTAGTATTGTTTTATTTTTTGGTTGGATTAAACTAACACAGTATTACATACAAAGTTAATATATCAATATCTGTAAAAAAAACTAATTAAATTTACAAAATGTGGTTTAAATGTAGTTTTTAGAACCAATAATAATATAAAACTCAAAAACTAGAAATCCTAAACTTAATAAAAGGCCTATAGAAATTAAAATAAAAATAAATTCACACACAAAATAACAAAATGGATTAAACAACAAAAAAGACAATATTACCAAAATGTCATAGCATAAAATAAAAATAAAACCTACACGTAACACACAAAACCAACATAAACACACATCACTCACAAACACACAAGATTATTTTCATTGTATTATTTTTTTAATTTTAAATGTATTATTATGTATTTTTATTTTTAATTTTAAATTTATTATTTTCTTTTCAAATTTACTATCTTAGATTTTCATATTATAAAATGAAGGCCTCAGCACGGGCAAGCCACCCAGTGAGGCCTACATTACTGGTAAAACATAAATTGTAACAAAATAATGTATCAAATAAAAAAAAAATAAAAAAATAAAAAAAAAATTTAACCACGCCGACTTCTTATATCGGACAGACGGGAAAGGCTTTCTCAAAAATATTCAAAGAATATAAAAGATGCTATCATAATAAAAACACCTTTTCAAAATTCGAAGAACATCTTGTGAATAATCACGTCCTGCTTGACAACAATTAACCTAAATCCTTACATATAGAAAGAATCCGTCTCAGATTAAATTTACTTGAACAATTGGAAATCAATAAACGAACGAATGATCCTAATATGACATTAATTAATTAAGGAATGAAAAATAATTATTCCCCGCTTCTCAGTATGTTCGGTCACAAAGTACCCAAAATTATTTTCCCAATTAATCGTTTTATCCGGTAATAAATTATTTTAGACTTCATAAAAATTTTAACTAGGCAGGGTAAATAAAATCATCAAATTAAGTCGTCTCAACGTGGCCTAACCACAGTTTGAAAATGGCCTTGAACGCTGGAACTGCTGTCATGATAAAAAAAACTAAAATACTTAACCTTATAATAACATTATTAAATTTGATTAAAAAAAAATATATATATAAAAAGTTGATGATCTTGTTGTTTATGTTTTAGATGCGATTTACGGCGGCAAAAATATTTTTATTTGATATTCTGATCAGAAATGCTTGTGAGGAGAGTTCATAAGAAAATCTTTCCAAAAATACCTAATTAGGATTAGTCGGAGTCTGGTGCTTGTAGTATTCCATTTTTTTTTTGTTTTAAGGCGAAACTTAATGCCCAATCACTATTCTGATTAATCTTTATAACGTATTGGTGTACATTATGAATACCAAAAAATATGCTTTAGATAAATTGAAGGTTTTTCTATCGTTTCGCTTGAGTAGAATACAAATAAAAAAATGAATTACTCAATAAAAAATATAAATGTAAACTACTAAACAATTTTTTTTTCAATTGAAATGTATGAACGCATAAAGTAAACAATTTTAAAAATTACAGTATTATAACTAAGATTATTTGTGACAGTTTCACTTGATTAACTTTTTTGCTTTCTTATAAAATTATTTACAAAATAAATAAAAAACAGTTTTGTGCTTGAAATCGAACGTTTCTAGACTCCGTTTGTCAAGCGATTTTAATACCTATTACCTACAATATAAGGTATACCAAGAATATACACATTTTTGGCTTTTAGCTTCCTCTTAATATGAAATATTAAATTAATTCTATATTTTGAATTCATGCCATAGGTAAATACGACATCTAATTGTGATTAAAATGTAAAATAACGATAAATTGTAATACTGACCATTTTTTGATATTGTAAATATGTGATTATTTTCTCCTAATTTTAGTTAGCTTTAGAGAGGGGTCGCCAAGACTACCTGAAAAGAAAAGACTCGATTTAAAAAAGGGGTACATACATTTAAAGTTTTTATATTAATTATACGATGTGTTTTCGAACTAGTAAGAAAATGTCGTGGAACTTTTTTAATAGTATTTCATGAAACGTTTATTATATCCATCTTACGTTAAAATTATTATGTTGAAAATATTTGTAAATCAAAGCACATACATGACGCTTCAATATTAATTTCGAAAACTTTCTTATTTTAAAATAGGGAAAATAGGATAAGCGTCGTTACCCCGTCAATGAATCGGGCGCAGTAAGCAATATTAGCCTCGCGAAAAATAACTCATGCAGACTATTGGGTTGCGTTCAGAAAATAAATTCCCTCGGTTCTATTTGAACTATTTTGTAGAGAACTTTTCAAAGGTATTTATAATTAGTTTGAGGACAATGCCTATTTACCCATTTTCGGCCCCGTAATTTTCTTTGGCCGTCCTTGTGTGAGCCGGTGTGAAAAAAGCGGATATTTCTGCAATTAATTCAGAATAAAAAAGATTTTAAATACTAGTCTATGTAAAGTATTTGTCGTGAATTAATTTCAAAGATTTTTGAAAAGATGACGATATGGTGATGCAATTCCTCCAAAAATAGCTAATTGCATCTCCCTTCACACGCACCGGGTGAAATTAATTCATTTTGCGGCGCCAACTTGGGCCGTATACATTAAAACTTTGTCTTTCTCAGGAATCCACCTTAATGGGTCGTTTAATTCATCCCTCCCGGTGGCTCGCTTTCCTACCCATTGTGCACTGTATGTATCCTTATGTTCCTGAACAATTCAACTAACATTTTGATGAGTTCACTTCCATCCCCATAATGTAATAGGTACTACTTAAATATTTTTAGATGACACTCAGTAGTAAACATAAATATGGGTAGGTTACAATGTGAGAGGCGGGTATGGATACAGCCGCCGTGGGAACTACTAATTGGATAACCAACACCTCTGCCATAGGACAACCGAAGTGGTTCGCTACATTTGGTGATTTAGCAGGAGTGCCCGTGTTCATCAGGTGCGCGCCAGCTGCGTGGCGTGCCAGATCGGGAGAAGCTTGTTTGGGGAGACCCTTTGACCTCTCCAACTGGTATCTCGACCCATCTCCTTGCGCCGCATTGGGAGTGAGATTTATTCTTATGGCCGTCACTTCTGGACACACTGATCCCTAGATTCATACCTTTTTCCTTCCCAGAACTTTATTTGCTTATAAAAAGATGGTCCTCAGTGGGTTAATGTTAAAAAAGCTACCTACAAAGCAAGATTTTACTTATTCCCAAAAAATAACAAAAAAAACAGCTGATACGGGACGCCTGACGGATTGTAAAACATCGTAATTGATTTGTATTGAAGGAAGTGAAAATGAATGAAAACCAGTCTTTATATTTTTGTTAATTATTAAAATATACGCACTTAAATATGTTACAAATTATAAAATCAGATCCATTTTAAATAGATTCACTGTCAATTTCGGTTAGAATAGAAGCAAATATACCCCACAGAGTTTTGGCTGCCGGGCGGAAAAAGCTGACGAGTCACGAGTCTGGCCGATTGGAGCGTCGTTCCGTGCAAGAGCGTCGTCCCGTCTTGCCACGCGTGCTACACAAGTGTCGGTTTAACCCCCTAGACCCGCCAAAAGACGTTTTACAAAAGAAATTAAAAACACATTTATATTGGGGTTAGACCCAGCTCTCTTACAGCTGTTCTTTTGGTGGTTTTTGAAATGATGGTCGTTGTCCTGCCTCACTTTATTCAAAATACTTGCTTTAGTTTTCACTTCGTCTCCATGAAAAATAATAAAGCTCATGGTTATGAGCCCAACTCTTCCTACAATTTTCTGTAATATCAATGTGCGATGTTTGAACTGTGCCAAGTTACAAGAACTGTGCAATGACTTCCATCGTGATACCTTAGTAATAATATTAACAACAACCGCTGATTTGTATAGCTCATTTTTCTATGAGTTCACCTTAAATGCGCAGTCGAGTATATTAAAAAAAAAAAACTTTAATTTTTGGCGTTCTAATTTTTCTAGGTACAATGTAATATATTACTTTGTAAAGTGCATTTTTCGCCAGTTTAAGTTGTTAGTTTATCGTAAAAGCAGTTGCCACTAAATTAATCTATGATTCGATGTTACTCTTAATTCACGGTGCAGTCCATAGAGGCTGAACAGTTGTATCCTAAGAAATATTAACAATAAGAAAATATTAGAATCATTAAAAATTTCTGATCGAAATGTATTTTTTCCATGAAATCGGTAATGAATTTGTACCCTTATTAATTAACTGGACCACAACAATCACCGGAAGAATATAATAAAATGGCCGTATTAAAATATTCAATGCGTAGTTTTATTTATACCCAAATTTGAAAGATTACACGCAGCCTACACCTTTGGTCGTAGAGAAATTCACGCCACTGATAGAGGCAGCTAGCTGGTGGACAAATAGCATTACAAACTATAACTTTTTTTTCACTTGTAACAAACACTTTGTGGGTATACATAATTGTAATAAATAAAATAAAATAACTTTGTTTGAATACCACTTTATTGTATATATTTATAACCAACCGGTTTCAGTTCAACCCGAACCTTCATCAGGGTTAATAAAAACATAATAGGTTTTTATTAACCCTGATGAAGGTTCGGGTTGAACTGAAACCGGTTGGTTATAAATATATACAATAAAGTGGTATTCAAACAAAGTTATCTTATTTTAATTATTATAACATTTTTTCCTTTATTAATTTCATTAAGTATTTCAATTTCACAGTAGGTACCTACATTTAAACCAGTTTTTACTATCTCAGTCGGAAAAAGTGTGGAATTACAAAATATAATAAATCTTGTCACAATAGGAGGAACGATGACAATTTTCCATTAACCTTGTCAGCCCTCAGCAACAATTATTTGCATTTCCCAGCGGGCGGCAGAGTGACTAAAGCCCGCACCGGCAGCTTTATGATCTCCTTTAGAAGTTTTGCAATAAACGTTATTCATCGCTCCGCCGAGACTTGGCACTCAGACATGGTCGCTACTTGCTTGTTGCTAGATAACAACACACTTATAAAAATAAGGTGTTGTAGAAAGATATATTCTGTTAGAGGTCGCCGTTAGGGCGATCGATTATTTCTAAAACATCATAGTCTTGATTATTGTATTTTTTTAAATTATTTTTTTAGGTTGGTTTAATGTTCTCTTTTTTGGTTTATTTCCACTTCACATTACCTAAACCTGCAACCATTCCCACGTTTTTCTTTTTTCTGCCGTGGTGTATCCAAAAAAATAATTCTTTAAAAAATACCTCTTTACTTATGGCTGCATAGCTATACAAATTGTACTTATTGCAATAATGAGGAAATACGCACGAGTAGAGCCCCTCTCAATTTCGCTGCAAGTAAATTTACCCATTCCGAAAGTGTTATGTAATTAACGTTATATATTTTCCCTTGAGATCGCCCTAAATATTTTCAATATTCATAACGCGACGATTTCCTTACATTCTTTCTGTTGGAGTCCTAACCATATTAAAAAATCTTCCGATATGTGGCTTGTGTATGAACATAGTCGATAAGTCATGCATGCAGCACGTGGTCACTTTGTGCTGACATTGTCTGCTAGATAAAAGAAGCCATCTTGCCATTCGTGTTGCCAGGATTTATGGCAACTGGCAACCCTGTCGCTGGTGGAGTGTTGCCATATGCTCCCGGCAATTACCGACTGCCTTGGCTAGGAAAACGCCATCTGCTTCTGATTTTATTTTTCTTCATTTTATATCTCCGCCGTTCGAAGTGTACAACTCCATAAAGATATTTGCCGTCTTCTGTTTTTATTTTTTTAAACAAAATCTTATTTCGCTTATTGAGTCTGCTGTATTGGCTGTAGTTTTCTGCTCTTGATGGGAGCAATAGCAGCGCCAGATGCATTATATTGTTTCTTTAATGTCCAAATGTTATTTCAGTACTTTCCTTCATACTTACTGCTACATTATGCCAATGAATATTTTCTATATTTAGACCCACGATCTTTGAACAAATATAGGTCATATATTCGTAAAGAGCATCCACCTTCTGGCTTGTTATAGATAATTAAACGAAATTTTAAAAATACTTAAAGTGTGTAATAAAAAGCTATTAACAATATCAGCAATTTAAACTTTAGTAGACGAAGGAAAGGATCTTTTAAAACTGCTCGACCCTCAAAAGTTTAAAATTATTTGTCTAAATAACATACGTAGATGCTTAACTATCATTTTAACCAGTTGTACAATAACAAATGCCAATATAACAAAGCATTAGGTACTTGCTCAAAGGTTCGTGGTTTCATTGGGTGGCATCACGTTTGCACTGCATTTAATAACATTATACTATTTTCCGCAGATATATTGTAATATTTGATTATTTCCACTATTTAATCATATTTCATACTTGGATTTTAATCAATAAGTATTGCTAATGGCTTTGCACAGTATATAAATAATGATTCGTTAATAATTAGTTTATTTTCCTATTACTATTTCAAACAAACGTAAACCTTCTGATAAACCCCCGTGCCATCATTTGAATGCTTATGATGCTTGTTGCGTTATCGTAATGCATCTTGTATAGATGATGGCCTATATATTACGATTCCATGATAACTCCTCAAAATGACAATTCAACACACTTTTAAAAGGTGATATAAAGTCATTAAAAGTGATGAAACAAAAACTAGGTTAAATAGTTACACATGTAACCTATTTAATCTAGTTTTGGTTTCATCACTTTTCATAATTTTATAACACTTTTTATAAGTATGTTGAAATGTCTTTTTAATTAGTTATCCGATTACCATTTATTACATAGACTTTATGCAACATATTCGATTTGTCATTGATTGTCAACTCAAAACGTGGCAGTTTAAAATCAACATCACTACCATCGCCAATAGTATATGGTTGAGGGAGTGGTAGATCTACTTTTATATGACGTTTTTCTTGCTAATTTCATAAATTTGACCTTGTTCATTGATATTTCTCATTGAATATCCACAAAACATAGGAATAAATACTTTAAATTTAATGTATTAAGATAATCTATTCGAGGTGCTCTTCTTTCTTAACATTACTCCAATGGTGGTGTTTATATAGTAGCGTAAAACGAGGTTAGAATGTGCCACCCAGGGTGAGAATTTGTTACTATTATTTCAATAATTTAAATTTGGTGATTTTGTACGTGCGTCATTCAACTGGGCACCAGAGTTGACCAGATCTTTATAGCCAGATACTTCCCCTTCTTCCTTTTCCCCATCTCCTTCTCCTCCCCAATACTTTAGCCAACATACCCCAATCGGAGATGCCATAGTCTCACTGGCTCCATACGGTTGGGAAGAGTTGTGATTCTAAATTTGTGCGGTTTCACATAAAAAAGGTTTATTGCATTCAACCTTGTCAGTTAAATGGTGTTTACGAACTTCACTTTTAAATCCTATGTTTTGTTCTTCTGGTTCCATTTTCTTAATCTTTTCACAAGAGAAACGCTAAACTTTTTTTTGGAATATTAAATTTGTTGTTTTTTTTAAATAAAAACACACAGACCGGAGATATTCTCAGTCTTTTCCTCCTTCCACATTTTTTTTATTCGGAAACTCGTAGTACAACCGGGAAACTGATTAAACTACATCACATGGAAAACTCAAAAGAACTTATTTGTTTGATGACCTTGAAAAACTGATATTAATTGTGGTGATCTGCCGTGTCGATCACTCAGATAAGATGTAAATAATAGTCGTTTGGATACTCCATACTATTTGGTTTATTTAGTGTTATTACTAATGTACAGTATTCGAGATGTTGTTGCAAAGAGAGGACGAGTTACAACAGACACGCCTTTTTATACGTCTCGGTCATGCTGTCTCACTCAGATATGCCTGTCTCTTCCATACCGACAGACATACGTTCACCACATCCCTCCACACTTAAATCAGCAGACAGTAACACAACATGATTATCATAATAATAATTATAAAACATACATACACATATTTAATTATTATTTTACAACATTTTCTTTTTTATTTATAACCATGTTGATTCGGAGAGTTGACTGCTGCTTATTTTGATTTCTCTGTCCTTGGTCGAAGGCGCTCCTTCCAGTTCCCCGACGTTGACGCCACGGGTTCACTGGAGCTGGAAGGAAAAAGAGGGTCACCCATTAGATTGTCATCCGAAACAAAGTCGGAGACATCGTACTCATCGAACGATAGCCTCCTCGTCTCAGACTCAGGGATTAAAATACTAGGGTTCTTTTCCCATGATACACACAGTTTGGATAATTGATCAAAATGTCTTTTCCAGTACATGATTTTATCATTCAATTTAACCTCAATTAAATATAGTTTATTTCCCAAACGTTTATGTACTTTCCCTGGTACCCACTTATCATTGTTTTGGTCTCTAAAATCCCTAACCATAACTTTCTGATTAATCTTAAAATTCGTAGATACTTTGTTATTCCTTTTATAATAGAATTTCTGATTTTCCTGACATTTTGACATTTTCATTTTGGTATCTTTATCAATCACATTTTCCTTTACCTTCCCCCCTCTAGGTATAAAATTATTCAAATTTGACCTTAACCTTCTACCAAACATTACAACTGCTGGCTCTAACCCTGTTGTACAGTGTGGTGCATTCCTATAATCTATGAGAAAACATTCTAACTTCTCATTATAACCTGACTGAAATTTTTTTTCTAACAATATTTTCTTTAAAAAATTTTTACACGTTTTGACTGCATTCTCTGCCAATCCATTTGATTGAGGATGATTTATAGGTGTTGTTAAATGTTTAATGCCATTTCTCTCGCAAAACTGTTTAAAGTCTGCTGACATGAATGCTGCTCCATTATCAGAAACTAAGGTTTGTACACTACCGAAATAACTGAATAATCTCTTTAAGATTTTAATGGTATTATCTGAGTTAGGTGAATTTACTTCCACGCAATCCAACCATTTTGAGGTTGAATCTATGATTACCAAAAAATATTTATTTCCGATAGGCCCTACGTAATCTATATGAACCCTACTCCAAATTTCTTCCGTTATCGGCCATGGAGTTAACTCACTCTTGGGTTGTGATGGTTGAATTTCCGCACAAATTCCGCACTCTCTAACTAAAAATTCAATTTGACTGTCAATCCCTGGCCACCAAAAATAGCCTCTAGCTAGCCCTTTCATCTTGGCAATCCCTAGATGAGATCTATGCAATAAGCTTAATATCTTATCCCTTAAACTTATTGGAATTACTAACCTATGGTTCCAGAAAATACAATCATCAATTATTGATAAATCGTTCCTTTTTATCCAATAAATCCATTTGCAATCATCCTTATTGACTTTATTTGGCCACCCTGTTCTAAGATAATTTTTTATCTCTAATAATAATTTATCCGTATTAGATTCTGCTTTAACTTCCTCAACATCTATTGGCATCTCGCTATTATTTTTGAATAAACACAAAATTCTTGAATCAAAGTTATTATTTTCCTCAACAGGATCTCCTACAGGTACGCGAGATAAGTAATCCGAACAATTTAATGTTGATTTTACGTATTGAACTTTATAATTGAAAGATGAGAGAATTACACCATAACGTTGTAATCTATTACAAGTTAAAACAGGAATTCCTTTTTTTTCACCAAAAATTCTACATAAAGGTTCATTATCTATTTCTAGAATGAATTCCCTTCCGTAAATGTACTCGAAAAACTTCTTAAAAGCAAACACAATTGCACAAGCCTCGAGGTCTAAAATTGAATATTTCTTTTCCGCTTCTGTCAGTTTACGAGAAACAAAAGAAATAGGTCTTTGTAAATTATTTTCATACACATGTAACAATGTTGCACCCAAACCTTTCGTTGAGGCGTCCGTAACTACCTTCAAAGTAACATTTGGATCGTAATGTGCTAACACTCGATTATCACATAAAATTAATTTTATTTTATTAAAAACTTTTACGCAATCTTGATTAAAATCAAAATTCGTATTTTTTTTCAATAATTTGTGCAAAGGATCTAATAACATAGACATATTTGGCACAAAAGATCGGTAAAAATTTACCATTCCTAAAAAACTGCGTAGCTCTGATAAATCTTTTGGTTGCGCGACTTTACTAATTGCGTTCGTTTTATCTTCCATAGGTTTAATCCCTTCCTTCGAGATTTCAAACCCTAAGAAACATACCGATGAAGCGTTAAAATTGCACTTTTGAATATTTACGCACAAACCGCAATCTTTTAACCTATTAAGAACTGCATTTAAATTAGCATTATGTTCCTCTATCGTTTCTCCTGTAACCATAATATCATCCAGGAAAACCGCTGTTTTCTTCAAACCTTGTAGACATGAAGCTATAGTTCTACAAAATATTGCCGGTGCACTGTTAATCCCAAACACTAGCCTAGTGAATTTAAATAATCCTAAATGTGTAGAAATCGTAGTATATTCCATACTTTCTTCGTCTAGTTCCAACTGTAAATAAGCTTGACGTAAATCAATTTTTGAAAATATTATTCCGCCCGAAATTTGTGATAATAAAACTTCTATCTTCGGCATGGGATATTTGTCAACAATCAATTGTGGATTCACAGTACATTTAAAATCCCCGCAAATTCTAATGCTTCCATCGCTTTTAACTACGGGCACGATAGGAGATGCAAACTTGCTATAACTAATCGGAACTAAAATTCCCTCTTCCTGTAAACGGTTCAATTCCGTTTCAACTTTCGCTTTCAAAGCGAAAGGAATACTTCTCGGATTGCAGAATTTCGGTTCTGCATTTTCTTTCAATTTTAAATGAACTTTAAATTTATTGAATCTACCTAGTTTACTTGAAAATACCTCCGGATATTTACGCACTAACGTATCGACACTATTATTGTTTACGTCGTGAATATTATGCGTGAGTATTTCACTTTTCAACTGTGAAGAAACCGTCTCGAAACCCGTAAAACCAATGTTAAATTCTTTTACGAAGTCTCTACCTAGCACAGTGGTTGAACCATCCTTTACAACACAAAATTCCATTATTTTAGTAATACCATTGAAATTAATTGACAAAATTAAACATCCAAGTAACTGTAACTTACAATTATTGTAACCCTTCAGGGTTAAATTCTTCGGCTTCAATTGTACATCTTTAAAATGTTCCCAATAATCTTTATCCGATAGGATCGATATTCCTGCACCCGTGTCAAATAATCCTTTTATGATGATACCGTTATTAACTTTTAACGATAAATAAATGGGATCGGTATTACTTGTTAACCTTGAATTTATTTCACTTGAATTCACAAACACAGATGAAACTTCCTCCCGTTTTTTTTCGCGACAATTTTTACTAAAATGTCCCTTGTTTTTGCAATTAAAACACGTCACGTTTTTTAATCTACAATTACTGAAATCATGATTATTTAAATTACAATATTTGCACTTCAACTGTTGTATACGTTCTACTGATTTCTTTCTGGGAATTGTAACATTTTTGTCTTTCGCCCGCGCCGGTGAAGTAGAATAATTCCTACCTGCACTACTATTAAAATTTTTCTTACTTCTAGAAATGAGCCCGACACTCTCGGATTTAATACACGTAATATTTTTATGAAATGAATCCATTCCCGATGCGCACTCTAATGTACTTTTTAAAGTCAGCTTCTCTGCATCTAAAAACATTTTTTCTTTAATACGACCTTCTAATAAACCAGTCACAAAAATATCTTTTAAGTTTTCTTCCAGTCTGCTTTCAAATTTGCAGAATCTTGTTAGACAACGTAACCTAGCTATATAATCATTTATAGATTCCCCAACTTTTTGTTTCGCCGCAAAAAAATTTCCACGTTCCTTAAACACATTCTTTGAAACACCAATGTGGTTTCCTAATAACAAAAATATATTTTCAACCGATAATTCTGTTATTTTTTTTGGAAAACATAAATCTATCAGTAGATTAATCGTGTCTGTGTGTAGGTGGGATATTAAAACCGCCCTCTTTTTATCCTCGGATTTAAATTTGTCATCATTGACGAGGATCAACTGCTCAAACTGTAGCACGAACGTCTCCAGCCCGTCCCTAAGGTGACAAAACCTGGGTAAACCCACTCCCTCCATTTCCACACAGATTACCAATAATCAGAAAAAACAACAACAAACAGCACTCAACTCACGAATCTGATGATTGATGCTGCCGCCGATCGCCGCCCTTCCGCGTCCGACCGTCTTCTGGCTCCGTCCGGATTCCTGGTCGTCCTTCTCGTCCGGTCACCACCGCCACGCCTTCCCGTGTCGGGTCCCCGTACAAGCTGCCTGGATCCGTTTTTCATCCGGTTTCTCGGCTGCTGATTCCTTGAGCTCAGCGCCTTGAATCTCCTCACCAGTTCCTTGCCTTGATGCTCCTTCAATGTCCGATACTGTCCGTGAAGCTGCCCCCAAATTATTTTATTTTTTATGCGACAATAATCCCTTCCGCGGTGCTCGGTGGGATTATAACCAAACTATGGTTCTTTCAGCTGCGCCTACTGTGGTTCTTCCTCCAGGAAGAATTTAATGGCTGATCAGCTTCCTTTTTCGGCTGCTCCAACTGTAGTTCTTCCTCCAGGAAGAATTTAATAGCTGTTCAGATTCCTTTTTCGGCTGCTCCAACTGTAGTTCTTTCAGCTGCGGCTACGGTTCTTCCTCCAGGAAGAATTTTGCGGCCGTTCAGCTTCCTTTTTCGGCTGCGCCAACTGTGGTGATCTGCCGTGTCGATCACTCAGATAAGATGTAAATAATAGTCGTTTGGATACTCCATACTATTTGGTTTATTTAGTGTTATTACTAATGTACAGTATTCGAGATGTTGTTGCAAAGAGAGGACGAGTTACAACAGACACGCCTTTTTATACGTCTCGGTCATGCTGTCTCACTCAGATATGCCTGTCTCTTCCATACCGACAGACATACGTTCACCACATTAATCCCCTGGCGACAGAATTTTTTCATATTTGACATTAAAAATTCCAACTTCGGACTAGATTTATTTAGAAACGAAAACTCGAATCAAAAAAGTTATATTATAGAAATAATTGTACGCTTTTTTTGAGTTTTTGTTTTTGAGTTTCCGGACACCGTGTATATTTGATATTTTTATTTCATACTCCTTTTATTTCTATTTAGTTTTGAACATGCTCGCGTATTTTAACGTAAGCGATGAATTTTGGAATGTACGATATGATTGTACTCTTCATTGATGTTTTGCTTGACCAAAATTTAAAGCACAAATCATACGATAAAATGAAAAATGCTTTGATTAATACTTATGTTGCTGCATTTCATGCTATCTTTTGCCAGTCTGTGCGGACATATGTTTAATCATGGAACAATATGGTGAGAATATTTTTTCACTATGGTATTATTAGCCGGAGTTCAAACTACATTTTTTACAAAAATTGCAGAAGAATAATGTATCTTCCCATGTCGCTGTAGCGCGCATATATAAAATATATATATTTTTTTATATATATAAATATTTTTTTTAATTTAAAAAGAAAGACAAACATTCCCGGGTTACGAATAACCTGACAATATCGATATATTCATTTATGTAAATTATTTTAATGTCTTTTATATAAACACTGTAACTCGCACGTATAAGAAAGATATCATCAGTTTATGATTTTTTTTCTTATTTGCTTTGATTTTGTATATTTTTTCATACTTAATATATTCTTTTAATGTACTTTATATATAATCGATCACCACAACACGTGTCTGTGCCTGGCATAGTGGTAGAAAATCTTAATTACTGCAATAAATAATGCACTGTAAAAAGAAAAATTTAAATAATAAAAATCGTCGAATTGCCGCTCACGATCAAAAGCTACATATCTATCTTAAATTTTGCATTTTTGATGTTATTGAATCTTCGTATATCTGAGTGGGAATTATTTTTAGTAACCAGAACTCTCCATTAATTGATTTGACATATTGTTAGTTAAGTGTTTATTTTGTTCAGAATAATTAATAGTTTGCTCTTGTTTGCAGGCTCGCAGTCGCGGTACCACATACAGGAGTACACCGGCGGCGCACTGCTGCGCATAGACCCAGTGAGGGCGGGCAGAGACGACGCCACGTATGAGTGTGCTGCTGAGAATGGCGTCGGTGATGCAGTTACCGCGGAGGCCATCTTGGCAGTCTTTGAAAGTGAGTACTTGTGTGATTATTTAGTCATAAATCTGAACTACGGTCGAATGCCATACTTCTTGTAGGAGATGAAGATTGTTAGGCACGGAGAAGGGATGGCTTGGAAGTTTCTCTATGGCTAATTAATGTCTCGATTAAAATCGATGTTCAGAATACTGATATCATTTTCCGCTGTGGGTCTAAATGGAAATATACCTACTTACATATGCAATTAAATCACTTCGACAAAATCATTTGGGTCTTCCATGCAAGTATTTCAGATTCGTTTTCTGATTATTTAAAACTGTAAGTTCCATCAGGTGTTTATCTTAAGAATGGGGGGCAGAAGGGGCGGGATGGCAGATACGACGCCAGGTGGGAATGGTGTTCTTGTTCTACCTGTGCTTCAACGGAAGATACTCCGAGGCACTAGCATTATCGATCCCTTCGGCACCGGTGCGTGGCCAACATTTGCAGACGGTTGGCATTTGTCACATGAGAACGACTTTCTACGACTCGTTCTCGAGTTCAACACCTTCTTGTGGAACAGTTTCCTCCCTCCTATAACATCAAGAAAGACGTTCCATACACAGTCACAGTCTTCCCAAAGATAACGTGGGCCCTTAGGGAAATAATTTTCCTCAGGGCCTCCTGTATGGATTTAATCTATATAAATAAAAAAAATCAAATGTTCGTTTGTTCAAAATCTTGAATCTCCGAAAGTTCTTCACCGATTGCTTTGTTCTTGATCGTTTACCTATACTATGTAGATATCACCTATGGCAGTTAAAAACATGTTTTTTTTAAAACCACTGCCATATGTTGGACGTAAAAGCAATACGCGTTATTGTTTCTCTATTTGCACAAACAGACTGAGCCACGGCAACGCGTGGCGGGGAGCAGCTAGTGTTAAATAAATAAACAACCTGTTGAAAATATTCAGAGGCCGAAATCGCCTGATGTAAACTGATAATGACCGGTCGGCGGCTGAGTTGACATCGCGTTTGGGTCCCACGCAGGCGTAGTGTCAACTCCTCGGCTGGCCAAGTCCTCCATAACAACACGATGTGATGGAGGACTAAGTGTTAGTAGGAGATTTTCAAATATTGTCAGGTTATTCGTAACCCGTGAATGTTTGTCTTTAAAAAAAATCTTTTTCGTATCAAACTTTTAAATTGAATATCGTTTTTGTGGTTTCAAGGCTTGAAGTTTTGAAAATAAGGGGCATCAGTTTGTACAGGGTCTAGTGCCTGGTCGTCTTTGGGTTATCCGCCTGTACCGTACTTACTCGCATATAAAGGCGCCAACAGAAGCCATCGCTTCTCCATTTAGCATTGTGTACCGGCGCCGTCTGCCCATTGTGCGGGCCTAAACCCGTTTCCGTATACATGCACATAGCGAAACTTTCCGGACAATACTTGGGAATTGTTCGCATCTAACAAAAGGTCGAGAGAGCGATCTATTGATTATATCTTCTCAGGGGATCGTTATTGGCTTTGTGCTGAGGGATATCCGAATCATTCGGGCGGGGGATCCCACGTAAAAAGCGGGTTTTCTCTGCGAGCGCAATGGGCGCGAGGCGAGCCCGCCGAAATTGTATTTCTTTATGGGATGTTATCCTGACCCACAAATTGGCCTTCTATTAGACGGAAAGTTTGGCTAGCTGAAACGGCCTTTGCTATCGGAATTTCTGCTCTGGGTATGGGCATTTATCTGTAGGATATATTTTTAGAACACATCACATCACAATGTTTATCTTTTCATTCACAAAAACCTTCACGCTACCTAAAGGAAAATGCTATACTCTTTTATTTTCTCTGTATTGAAACTTCTTGAAACGGTATCTGCGACCGGGCAATCAGCCCATTATAATATATATTTTTTGATGATTACGTATCATGCGCGTTCTGGCTTCCAGCTTTAGACGTAGGTCTTCCTGAAATATGTTCAGTTTTTTCAATTCTTGATAGCCCTCATCTATCTGAAGCCGGTAGTTATTCTTAGATGGTCGGCCCTTATAATCTGTTGACGACCTCTGTTTCTCTACTCTATACCCCCGGTCTGTTGAATTCCCAATTGATTTCTGTTAGCCATGCCACGTTCACAAATATCTACATTATCCATATCCTTTAAAGTATTCTGGTTTGATACATGGTTTTCAATATCTTATGCATGTCCTATTGATTTAAAGTTTCAACACGTTCGCAACTTAAAATATATCATATTCCTAGTTCTCGGTATGCCAATAATTCTTCTGCAATATTAAACCTGCGCCATAAATTTTGACACCTTCGCAAATATTCTTTTTTTTCTTTCTTTTCTCTCCGGGGGTTCAGAAAGTTCCAGATGAACCTACTTGACGTACCCAGTCGCAGTCACAAGTCTACGGCAATGAGGTAGCAGAGGAGGGTGCGGGGGGGTAGATGGGATATGTGGCGCCTCGATAGAGCGGATGGATATCCTCCCCGACCACGAGGGAATGCCCCGTACATGCGCCTTTAAAAGCTTACTGGGGTGGTGTTCCCTTTCGCAAATACTAGATATGCGTCGCGAAACAATCATCCAATATTCAAATAAAACGGGTGGCGATACACGTTTTGTTGTGTCCCGATAAATAACACCACATTACTCTTCCACGGGCGGGAATATGAAGAATAGAGTTTCGCGAGAGGCTTCGGGGATTATAAGCACTCTCTTATTTTGAAGTCGATGTTAGTCTGAATATTTTAAAGCACAAGGTAAGTGGAAATATGTACATAACAAATGCTTATCGTTCTACAGATTTAATAATGTATCTGTATTTGTATGTATATACCTATGCCTTTTGACGATAACAAAATAAACACACGTTACAAATCCTTAAAAATCTACAATTTCAAAGGTGTACTACTTTAGTTGTTCTTCTGCACTTTTGGTTTTTAGGCATGGTCTCACACATCAAGTGTGTCACTATGTTTGTTTTACTCCCGAAACTCATAAAATATTTGAACATAGATTACGACTTTCAGTGTACGCTTCTCCACTCTGTGTAAAATTTCAATAAACGCCTTGCAGACGTTAGATAGAAAACCGGCAATAAAACGGCGGTATTTAGGAACGTGCCGTGCTTGGTGTAAATAAACGGTAAAGGCGGGGCATGAAAGTTCTCCCAGAAATATCAAGGGGATAGCCTGTCGGATATTTAACTTAGAAAGGGTTCGATGTAAATGATTGGAAATATGATTTTATCCAGTGTGAAATGTTCGCCATAAAACTAATACAGAATGTATACAACTACTGATTTTGAATTGGCAAATGCGTCGGTTTGGGAACCCAGGTATCGTAAGTTCAATTCCTGCTTAAATTCGGCTGGTTAAGTACTCCATCACTACACAAGACAACATTTCCGCTTGGCATGATGGTAGTAGGAGATTTACAAATATTGTCGGGTTATTTGGGAACAGAAAATGCTATTGCTAACGACTGATATTTTTTTAAATAATATTGACCGGGCAAATAAATCCATCGCTGTTTTCAGAGATATTGACAAAGCCTTCGATAACATATCCCTTAAAATACTTTAAAAAAACTACAGGTCATAGGTTTTCAGGGACAACTCTACAAATGGATGGGTAGTTACTTAGCCAACAGGAACCAAAAAGTTAAAATTAATGACACTGCTTATCGATCCTGCCCTTATAGAATTTGGTGTACCACAAGAGAGCACCTTAGGACCTTTTCAGTATTTATATAAATGATCTGTGTAACAGCAATTTTTCCAATCACGTTATATATAACCTTTGCAGATGATACTGTCTTAATATTTGAAAGAAGAACCTGGAATGGTGTACAATAGGCTGGAGTGACACTGTAAGCATCGAAAATCACTATTATAATAGCAAAACAAACGTCTTATTTTATGTATATTATCGTAAAAATTCTCTATGTGTCTTCATAAGGCAACCATCGTGAATTTCGCCCTTTTTTCACTAAATCCGTCAAAAAGCGTCAAAAATCTAGATTTAATTTGTACGTCTTATGAAAAACTTTTTTTATTGATTGGCTTGCATACTATTGGATTAAACGAGAATTTCTGGGCACAGTGGAGGCAAACCGGGTGACATCGTGCGATTGCTTTTTCATCAGTATTTTAGCTAAAGCTTCCACGGAGAGCAAACATGTGTGATTATTTATTTTTATAAGTGAACGTTTCATAATTTATTTTATATATTTTTATGATTGATATTTGGGGATCAATGGTGAGGCACGAAATGAAAGAAGGTTGTGAAGGTCACATGTGTTTATTGGTGAGTCAGTAGCCGTGACAAGGAGATGATGAAGGACAAATGTAGAATATTCCGGATGCTGGCTGATGATGTGCTGGTCAAGCGCGGGTCAGTGAGTCGACGCCGGGCGCTGGTGACCGGGACTCGATGTAGGTCAGGCACTGGCGAAGAACGTAGGTCTTCAGGCACTCCAGTGCTGACGAGACGGCCGAAGGTGCGGCGGACCTTGTGGGCAGTTGAACGGGAACGGCGTGACCAGTGAGGATGCTGCGTGTCCTCGTGGTGGTCATGGTTGCGTGGAAGATGCGCTGGTCAGAGACGCTGGAACCAGGGCGCTTGTAATCCATTTTAGCGCTGGCCATGGACACGGCCGAGGCGCTAAGATGATGTCCCGATAGAGTCCATGATGATAGGGGCGAAGCCGGGTACGTGTCCTTCGCGGGGCGCGGGACGCGCCGATCGTCACTCGTGAGATTTATCCACTGGCGGCAGATTGATAACTGATGACTGACTGACTGACTCGCTGCGTCGGGCTTATTTATACTACTCGGCCGACGGCGGCAGTAGGTAGGTGGATGGCAACTAAATCGAAGACACTCGCTCGATCTGGATCATTCGCGAACTTTCGACGGCTTGGCAATTATGCCTAGGCCGTAGGCTCGAACCTTCTGGCGAGTTCTCGTAGTATTCGAGACGGACTGCGGTGTTATTGTCATCAATAGGCAGGTAGGTACTTGAAGTACGTAGATTACTTTGTTTACGATTTAACGATGCAAGTACATAATTCGGGAGTAGATACTAAGTAGGTCGAACGGTTTATTATTAATTATTCAATGGATTAATATCGACGCTACAGACACCCCCTTCCCAGCAGCTTTGCTGAGGGCTGCGATAGAAGAAATAGCTCGGAGACGAATGTCTTTTAAACTGTGACACTTCATAAAAAAAAAAAAATTTTGCAAAACACATGTTCACAACACAGGCTAAAGATTCACTCAGATAACCATGGTGGCACTACTATCCGCGCTTGTGCGGAGATGGTCTGGTGCGTGATGCTCCGTGATGCCTTAACTGATCACCCATTTTGAGACGGGGCTGCAGAATCATGTCGGGCTGCAGATCACGTCGGGGTCACCACTTTGGGGATCACGTCGGGGTCACCACTTTGGGGATCAATGGTGAGGCACGAAATGAAAGAAGGTTGTGAAGGTCACATGTGTTTATTGGTGAGTCAGTAGCCGTGACAAGGAGATGATGAAGGACAGAAGTTGAATACTCCGGTTGCTGCTGTGATGTACTGGCAGGTCAAGCGCGGGTCAGTGAGTCGACGCCGGGCGCTGGTGACCGGGACTCGATGTAGGTCAGGCACTGGCGAAGAACGTAGGTCTTCAGGCACTCCAGTGCTGACGAGACGGCCGAAGGTGCGGCGGACCTTGTGGGCAGTTGAACGGGAACGGCGTGACCAGTGAGGATGCTGCGTGTCCTCGTGGTGGTCATGGTTGCGTGGAAGAAGCGCTGGTCAGAGACGCTGGAACCAGGGCGCTTGTAATCCGAGTAGCGCTGGCCGCGGACGTGGCCGAGGCGCTATGATGATGTCCCGATAGAGTCCATGATGATAGGGGCGAAGCCGGGTACGTGTCCCTCGCGCTAGTAAGAAGAACGCGGGTAATCACTCGTTGAGCCTTGTAGACTGGCGGCAAAATTATGACTGACTGACTGGCTCGCTGCGTCGGGCTTATTTATACTAGACGGCCGACGGCGGCAGTAGGTAGGTGGATGGCAACTAAATCGAAGACACTCGCTCGATCTGGATCATTCGCGAACTTTCGACGGCTTGGCAATTATGCCTAGGCCGTAGGCTCGAACCTTCTGGCGAGTTCTCGTAGTATTCGAGACGGACTGCGGTGTTATTGTCATCAATAGGCAGGTAGGTACTTGAAGTACGTAGATTACTTTGTTTACGATTTAACGATGCAAGTACATAATTCGGGAGTAGATACTAAGTAGGTCGAACGGTTTATTATTAATTATTCAATGGATTAATATCGACGCTACAGATATATTATGTTGAGTAAAAATTACACGGAAGGTTTTCTTAATCAATTTTTGGGACTCCTTCCGAAATATATTGGATTATTTAGCGAAATTACGATTTTATTAGGTTTTTTTGGTCCAATAAGTTGCGTGATCATTATCATCAAGATTTTTCAAAACATTAACTCCACTGCCCAACATAAATACACAACCAGGGCAAAAAGCGAAAATATCCTGATTACTCCCAGTTTGAACACATCCTTTGGACAGAGAAATAATAAATTCCATGCTATAAAATTGTTCAATGCTCTACCAAATGAAACCAAAAAAATAAACGAAATGAATATATTTAAAACAAAAGTCAAAACATGGCTTAGAGATCAAAGTAATAATCAACTTACAAACATTATGAAGACAATGTAAAGACAATTCAAAACTAAATACAAAAATTTAAGAAAAACTACAGGCCGCCTCAGAACAGGAAACCCTAGTGAGGAGGACTGTGAAAAAAATACAAAAAAATATACTTATATTATACTTTAAACCTACATAATGTACAAATTTTGCTATTGATATTAATAAAAAAAAAAAAAAATAAAATAAAATAAAAAAAAATAAAATAAAAAAAAATAAAATAAAAATAAAAGACAAAACTTTCGTTTTTGTGAGAGGTTAAATGGAAAAAAATTATAACAAAAAGTTTGCTGAAATTAATAAAAATACTTATGAAACCGAAAAAGTCGTGACATTAATTAATAAATTTTCAATTTGTAATTTGACAATTTGATGTTCTTTTATGGACACCCTGTATTAATAGGCATAAACAAAAAAACGTTATTCTCTTAGTAAAATTCATTTGATGTCTATCTTTGTCTAAATGATATTTGTTTAAGTTTTTCTTACATTTTCAACCCTTTCAGCAGGCGTATCATTTCGTAAAAGTAGGTTATGCTAAAATTCATTAGCCCTTCGAAAAGCCTCGGCGATATTTTTTCAATATTTCAGCGTCAACATAACGTAATGAAAATTCGGAATTATAAGCTTCGCAAGTTGCGCCATCCCATGTTGGAAGCCTCCGCCGTGGAATGAGCTCGAAATCGACCACTTTACTTTTGATTTTCGAAGGTTTCACTTAAACGTCGATCAACTACACATTGTTCAAACTCTAATTGAAAACCAGGAAACATCCTGCACATAACAGGATTTCTAGTAGAAGCAATGGAGATGTTAAAGTTTAGAATAAATTACCAACTGGGTATTGTTCGAGCGCTGAAAATGGCTGTTGTGGTGTACTTTGTAGCTGCATTGCATGTTTCTATACTTGTCTCAATACTTTATAGGTACTGTACGTTATTTCTTTCGCTAAAAATCTTTCAAGTGTTTTTTTTACTTTCCAAATTGAAACTGTTATTCGATTGACATCAAACTAATCAGCAATATTCATATCACTACAAACAAACAACTATTTTCAAGTTACAACAAATAAAATAGTAAAACGTCATTGCGGTGCTACCAAACTGCGGTTTAAAAAATTAGTTATCCAATTATTTTGTTTATTATTCGGAGGTCTGTATTAATCTATCGTGTATACATAAATGTTCAAAACGTGCCTTCTAACATACTACCAATACACTGATGATTATTAATCTGTCACAAGCTGTCTAGGACGTTCACCCGCTTGTAATATCAAATATCTTACAAAAACCGTGTTAAATATGTTCGTAAAATATTTTATAATATTCATGACTGTCTGCTTATCGATTCTCCCAAATAAATTTACTTGTTATATTTTGTATCTCACTTTAGAATATTAGTAACCGTTAAATTACTAACAGGTATTTTCTTCGTACGCCCACAAAAATAAAACGTAAATAATTCATTTGAAGGAGATCAAAAAATTCTTTGGAATAATTTCAATGTGATATGCCTTCTTCCTTGACTGTGTCTGACACTATCTCTAAGACGATGTTACAAGCTGATATGATGATATTAGAAATATTATAATCCATTATAAAGCTGTCTGTCGTATTCAAGGCAAATCCTGTGTTGTACAGTGTACTGTGTACACCCCTAGGTGGGTTTTTTGTTAAGACATCTCAGATTTGCCAAAACAAGTCAAGTGCTTGGAATGAGACGTGAGTGATATTACCCGGGTCGTATAATATATTTCTGTAATACATAAAAAGACTTTTCTGATATACGTAGATAGGTTGTTATTACGGTTTAGTGAACCCCCGTTGTATAATTATATTATCATCCTCTGTGATTGCTTATCAGTTTTATCAAACGGGCCCTTTACTGTAAATTTGCGGAGCTTCAATTAAATAACAAACGGTTTGAAGTTATTATTTTGTTTAATTCCTACCAGATGTGTCATTGCACGCTTTCCATTTACAATCTCTGTATACCAAGTAATGAACAGAATACATTTGTTAGTTTCAGGTATTTCCACAATGGTCAGTACAAATCAGAGGTAACACGCGTCTTGCAATCTGCTCAGTCTTACGTTTAAATCATTAGGAAGAATAATATTTTGAATACCTTTCCCGCGAACAACGGCCATTTTATGCCACGGAATTTATCTATAAACAGGTTGGTAGTTTTTAATTGTTCCAGAAATTATCTTGTTTTTTCTAAAGTTGAATGTTTGAAATCTACTTTTTTATTACGATCTTTAAAAATTATTGCAAGAGACATCTCTCGATGGCAGAAGAGAAGCCGAGACAACTCTGATTTCAATTTAAAATATGATTTTTGACGGTTACATCTTACCCGTAACGATATAAAGACTACGTACCCTATAGAACCTACCAGAAAACTCTCTCTGAAACAAGTGCATTTCTTATCATGTCAATGGCGCAACGATTCGTACGAATTCTGCGATGTCGTTCGCATAACTGCATCGAACATGATGCACATCCGCCCCAGCCCTCTACATGTTCTGGTTAGGCACTCCTCACTTTTCCGTGCTCCATTGCGGGAAGGAACCGTCAACCGAACAATGCGAACATATTAATATTATATTCAATCCGTAACCATATTGAGAAGAGTCTCGTGGATTTATTTGTTTGATATTTGTTTCTATGTGACTTATTTCATATCGAATGCATTCGAGGTAGGTATCTACTGAATGAACTTGATAATCGTACAGACCGGATCCAATACAAGCGTTTCTGTTTCGAAACCATTACGACGTTCAATGTGTTTACGTTTGCTCAAATTGTATTTACGTGGTCTCGGTGAACGACCAAATTGGAGAAATTACTCATTGATTCGAAATTTGGTTGCATCTATTTTTGTGTTTAAGGCGATGCACTACGTAGTAATGCAAAGTCGTGAGTTTTTGGTTTGAAAATTTGGTCGCCTAGAAATGTTTCAGATGCTTCAATTAAATACTGCGAGTAAAATACATCTTGACCTTTGAAATAATCGAGTATTTTTTAGATAAGTCTTTTTATAAGCCCAGAAAAAAATAATGTATAAGGCCTATGAAAACTGCTTTAAAGTTCATAATCTCCTACTTACGAACCCATTTTCGGTTATGATTTTATTGTATAATGTGGCAAATTAAGTTATTTATAAAATGATCGGAAAAAAATTAAATATTTGTGCCTGAACATCCACAAAATAAAATAAAAGGCAGTTTTAGCCATGTTTTTTTCTTGCATAAATCAAAACAGGCGGATGGTGTTAAGCGGGAATTTAAACCTTATCGCTATCTACGTAAGGGGTGTTATTAATAGTGGCTCGATTTAAAATATTACACGACGTAGTGCATCGCCTCAATATAATATGTAACTCAATTTTCTACGATTTTTTTATGTTCTTCTAGTGCCCAGTACCAACCGAAACAACTGTCACGTGAATACAATATATTTTTGTCTTATATAAATAAATAATAATATAAATTATGTTCATTTTACCGCAGTATCACACGCTCATTGGTCAAATGCATTGTAATAGTTTTGTATTAGTGATCGACGAACCGCTGGATGCTATCTGTTAGCCATAAGTTGGTGATAGTTTGTCTGGTCTACATTAGTAATAAGATAGCGTTGTAGAAATATATAATGTGCTTGTAGGGCCCCCTTTAGATGATATGTCACAAAAACGGCGGTATACAAAAATCAAAATATTATTATTATACCTAGCAGGTCTTAATTTCATTGCGATTTTGTTTGCACTCGTTTAAAATCGCAACGTTTAATAATAATTAAAAATTGGTAAAGTACGTTTATAAATATAAATTGACAGGATCCTTATTTGAACCTTAGCCATTACTCTTAGATCAGCAACATCATCAGCTGTAGGCAAACTGATAGAACCTAAGCGAAAGCCAAATACTAAGTTTGGTGATCTATCTATCTATGTGAGTATCTGGGCCGAAGGCTTGGAATAAACTTCCTCCGGAACTAAGATCCATAACAAGTCCCAACAGAATTCAGGTCTAAACTATAAACTTACCTTTTTAAGCTGTCATAAAATTAAATATACCATTACTAAGAGAAAGTCCAGTTATATTCAATTTTCTTATTATGTCCTAAATCCCGTATCTATGTTAATTAAGTGTTAATCTCAAGTGACCTACCAGGTAAGTATTGTACTGTAAATTATCTCCATAAATAGTTAGTAATAACATAGATCACTGTAGAAATGTATTATAAATTTCTACAGCGCCCTGGAGGTGATTTTGCGCAAAAACGGCGCTATACAAGTCATCCAATTATTATTGTTAAAGGCCAAATGTTATTAACATTTTTCGCTGACCTACCAAACTATGGTGTCTGTTACAATATTGCTGAAACTGAGAAAAATATGGCACAATTTTAATACAGTCTTATGTCAGATAAAGTTTATCGGATTTGCCTTATTCGTCGGTAGTGTCGCAGTCTGCTGCAAAACTTCGTTAGAACTACAAAGAATATTGAATAAACTTCCAGGAAATTCTCGTTTCTTTCCAGTTCTGCCAAGTAACCTATTTGATAGCAGCTGTACTTGTTTGTACGGACCTTATTTTTTTTATCTATCTTTTTTTAACTATCCTATGAATATCTATATAATCACTAAACAATTTAGTTTATTTATTTATTAGATACTAAAAATACAATTACAGTATATTGAATCTTTGACGGTCATACTGGGAAGGTTTTCCGTTTCAGGACAATCAAATTGATAGGTTTAGTTCGGTTCCATGATAACTCAACACAGTGACAATTCAACACACCTTTAAAAAGTGATATGAAGTCATTAGAAACGATGATAAAAATAAATTTAAACCTAACCTAACATACTTAACCCAGTTAATAAAGTTTTTGTTTCATCACTTTCCATGACTTTATATTACTTTTTAAAGATGTGATGAATTATCATTGTGATGATTTATCCGGTCACCGTTTAGTTCATATGAAGTAGGTAAAAACTGTTCAACTGAACCCGAAATACTGGCTATTATAAAATCCCTAATATCAAACGCGAGTGCTGGACATGACCAATTAAAACGTGTAACAGTACAAAAACTTGCCCCGCTATTAACACCTTTACTAACTAAACTGATAAACTTAAGCCTAAAAGAAGGTCAATTTCTGAACAGTTGTAAAATCGCAAGGGTCATCCCAATATATAAAGGGAGCTTGAAAACTCAAACATCAAACTACAGACCCATTTCTGTCCTACCAATTTTATCAAAAATACACGAGAGAGTACGATACGATACGATAGGCTAAACAACTTTCTGAAAAAAAAATATCATTTCTATATGCCAAACAATACGGTTTCAGAAAAAAGTCTAACACTCTTTCTGCAACTAATGATCTTATAAATAAACTTAGAACTAGCATAGATAATAGAAACTATGTCATAGCAATTCTCGTAGACCTTCAAAAAGCCTTTGACACCGTACGTCACTAAATACTAATTAAAAAAAATAGAAAAAACAGGTGTAACCGGTCCAGCTATCAAATTAATTAAATCATCAAACAGAAAACAATATGTTACCATAGGAGATAATAACAGTTAGCTAGAGAGTGTAAACTATGGAGGTCCGCAAGGATCTATACTGGGGCCCCCTCTATTCCAAATATATATAAATGACATCTGCCAGTTGAAACTACATGGTGAAATATTTCTATACGCAGATGACACTGCAATATTTTACTTCGGAAAAAACTTAGAAACTCTATTAGAACATTCTCAAAAGGAACTTAATATACTAAATAGTTGGCTAATAAAAAATATATTAACAATAAATATTAATAAAACCGGCTACATGATCCTAAGCTCACCTAAAATAATAATACCGTCGCATAAACCTTTACAAATATAAGAAAGGGACCTGCTTATTCTAGACAGCGAAAAATACCTTGGCTTACATATTGATAAACATCTGACATTTAAACAACACGTAGAAAAATTAAAAGCAGAAATCATCCCACTAATTGGTGTATTTGGTAGAATTGCCCATCTCCTACCAACAGATGTAAAGAGAGGCTTATACTTTAGTTTAATCCAGTCCCATCTAAATTATTTAATATAAATATGGGGAAACACATACCTTACATACCTAAATGATTTACAAACAATACAGAACAAAGTTATTAAAAAAAACTCTTCAATTATAACCCGGACACTCCCACAAAAAAACTATATCAGGAAATAAAACTCTTGAAAATAAGATAATTCTACGAATACAACATATGCCTCCTAATCTACCAAATCCAAAATGGATTTATACACACACAACATTTAAACAAACCTCACAAGTACATGAACATTATACTAGGCAACATAACAAATTGTACACAAATACGGTAAAGACTGAAAGTGGCAAAAGAGGCATTGGCCACGAGGGTGTACAAATATACAATCTCCTTCCAGATAACCTTAAAACGGAGAGTATAAATGTATTTAAAAAAAAAACACTTTTTAATCTTAAGTTATCGGAACAAAATTAGAAAACTACTTTTATGTTCTTATCTAAGTTAAGAAAGTGAAATTTAAAATTTCTTTTAACTGAATAAATAAATAAATAAAATATTTTAAAAAATGTAACACAAATACACAACAATAAATTCATATGATTGGAGAAATTACTTTTTACATAACATTGTAGAAATTATTTCATGTTTACAATATAAGTGATAAGTTAGGTATGCATCTTAATTTTTTCCTTTGTTTCTATGATGTGTAATAATAAATGTGTAAGAATTATCATTTTAACTGATTATACTACATATTATTTGAGTTTGTGAAGTGTGGTGGGAATTTTAGGTCTAAAGGCCAAAAATATTAAATAATTATATGAACGTACTAAAAATTTGTTGTTATCTGTAAGTTAGCATATATATTCGCTCTCCACTCTCCTTAAGTCCAGAAGCCAATTGTTAAGAGGAAGCTACAAGCCAAAAATGTGTATATTCTTGGTATAGCTTATATCGTAGGTAATAGGCGTTAAAATCGCTTGACAAACGGAGTCTAGAAACGTTCGATTTCAAGAAAAAAAGTGTTTTTTATTTATTTTGTAAATAATTTTATAAGATAGCAAAAAAGTTAATCAATTGAAACTGTCACAGATAATCTTACCTATAATACTGTATTTTTAAAGTTGTTTCCTTTATGCGTTAATACATTTCTATTGAAACAAATTTTTTTTAGCAGTTTGCATTTATATTTTTTATTGAGTAATTTATATTTTTATTTGTACTCTACTCAAGCGAAGCGATAGGAAAACCTTCAATTAATCTAAAGCATATTTTTTGGTATTCATAATGTACACCAATTCGTTATAAAGATTAATCAAAATAGTGATTTGGTATTAAGCTTCGCCTTAACCGATTTACGCAGAATGCGTGAGGTTAAATATGTTTCTCCCCAAGTAAGAGTATTGTCTTTGAGCAAGGGATTTCTAAGTAATAGGTGGAACTACTGGATTCCTCCCTGCATGACGGGTGTCGTGAAGATGGTCGATGGAAGGGTAGTAGTTATGATGTTTTTGTGTATGTAATATAATTACTCATGTATTGTTAGTTGCCTTACATCAAGAACAACATCGTTTGGGCGACGTAGCAGAGATCGTGTTACTCAATAAATAACCATCACGCCTTTTACTGCAGAGGTAAGCAGAAAGAATGGAATGCCGCATAACTTTGTCGACTCAATCACTTCTTGTGAAGTTTCGCCGTTTATAACTATATACCACGGTGTTTTTGTGATTGCTATCTGAAAAACATTGCAGTGGGGTCCGACTCGAGTATCTGATTAAGTGAATCAGATACTCGATTCGGGCTATGTCAAGAGTCAGAATAATAGAAGAGTATGTATGAATGTGAATGAGGCAAGAAGTGTGTGCCCAGACTGAGTTAGTTTTGCAGTGGGGCGGATAATGCTCACTGCAATGTTTTTCAAATAATTAAAACAGATACAAAGAAATGGGTTAGGTTTTGACTAAAGCTAAAGCAAGCCGCTTTCCCGGGTCAGTTATCGCGAGAATATCGTTTTAACGTTATTTTTATTGCGGTTTTAGCTCCCGGGCGAGCACGGAGGTATTTCACCAAGATGTTTATGTGCGCCGCGCCTCCTCGTACATGTTTCGGTTCGGCTTACTCTACACTGTATAACTGTATACCTATCCCACACACCACACGGCACTATAATTCACTAACTATGTACCGGGGGTGCAATGAATTTCTCTAAACTGACCCTTTAACTATTACCTACATTTTTACAAAACTTTTTACCATGTACAACAATCCAAGTTCATCATCATCATCATCGCTGCGTTACATCACAGGGTGGATTTTTGTCCTTCACCGTCTGCGGTCCTTCCCGTCCTGTTTCAATCCACCTCTTCCGTTTGCCTCACTTCCACTGTCAGTCATATATAAGTTAACAGTTAAATAGTTTTCAATTTTGATACTCACGATAAATTGAGTATAAAATAGTTCTTCAAAATAAATACAGTCTCTCCCAAATCAGCCCGCCACGCAGTAGGTGGGCAAACGCATCCGCCGCCAAGACCTAGTTCTTGACAAAACTCACCCCCATGAACACAGGCACCTCTGCTAAATCAACAAACGTTTCGAACCACTTGGGGTGACCTACAGCAGGGCTGTTGTTTATCCAATAAATGATTTCACATCAAGATGTATTATGGGCCTCCAGTAGTGCTAGAAGAAAATAGCGGTGACAATTATTTGCACCATGAATTCCACAAATCGATATATTGCTTTGCGTTCCACCGGTGATTCGCTAATCGCATTTTCTTACCCCTGCTCAATACGTGCAGCACTTTGGCGATATATGTAATATGTGCAACCAATACAGTGGGTACATTCTCCGGCGGGCGAATACTCTCCCCCGCGACCGATACATCGATCCAGCCCCGGCGTTTAGCGCTACATTCCTGCGGTGATCCATCCCTCTCGCTTGCCGGTGCAATCTGCATGCATCGAGGGATGATTGTGAGGTTCTGGGGTTATCGGGGAATTTATTTTTCATACCCGCCACGCCGATATGCACTTTGAGCGCCGACTCTCTATTAACATCGCGGTTTACCCCCCAGCGCTGGAAAATTTATGTTCACGCACTTACTAATCACTTTATTTTGAAAGTAGTTTAATTTAGTTCAGTCGAGTCCCTTGAATGGCGACTACTTGATTCCTAATTAATCAGATTCCTGCAACCCTTTCCCCTCCTCATATCAATTCCGCGACCCAGCTACATCCGGTCCCGAACAAACATTCGCCCGCCGATCGTATAGGATCACGCGGAGCGGAAAACAAGTTTTCAATTTAGGTGCACTATATTTAGTTTGATCGCGTTCTATTGAGTGGTCTGACTCGGTGGCAGTACTCGGCTACCTCAACTGGTTGCGGATGGAGCCTTTTATGCCAATTTCCTGTTCAATGTGTCAAATAATTAGTTTTTCAATCATTTTCTTTGTCAAGGGTAGTAAATAAAATTACGTAAGAAGCAAACTGTTCGGCTGGCGAAGAGATTATGTATTGAAAATATTTCTAATATGTGTGACCTCATTTAAGAATTAAGTAACAAAAGGTTTGCCTGAGTTTACATGCTAAAATGATTTTTGAAGAAAACATCACGAGACAATTTCATTTTGAACAAGATTAAGGGTTGTATCCATCTACCTTATTTATATGTTCGCCGTCCACACGTTAACATATATTATTGCGTATATTTCATGAGTACCCCAATACCCGATATCCAGTGGGACCGGTCCTCTGTGTCCGGTGTCTTGACCGGCGCGGCGCCCTGCGTGTCTCGTCCGTCGCGGCGCGTCTCGTCTTCCGTGGTCGCCTCGCGCGTGATAGGAATACCCGCACGTCACGTGACCGGCGTTCAGAATTGACCACGACCTCGACTAAATTTTCATTGTCTCCGGTAAATGGTGGCCGCCACTGAAGAGATAAGTCGATAGAAGTGTGTGTTGGGCGTGTTCAGGTGCCCGAAAGAAGCTCAATTTTTCCTTACTTATCAAATATGTTCACGCTGCTGTCACGCGTATTAATAAATACACAGCAGATGTAAATTAAATAATAATAGTATATACACATATTATTGAAAAGAAAAGAGTTCCTCAAATTAGATTTGATAAAAACAAATCAGTATTATGACAAATAATGAACGAGGGATATTATTTTTTAATTATTTTTTAATAGACTATCCCTTGAAAGTTTAATATTCCATTATGTTTTTAATTACCAATAATTTTACCCAAACTGTGTGTATTAGAAATAGAAATTAAAAATTGATTTTGTTTCTGGCGGGATAATAATAACGCTAATAATCATAGCTCAAACTAAATATTTTTTAAAAAAATGTGTTTTTTTATGCTCGGTCACTGTTTGAATTTTCCAAATAATATTTCGATGTTTGATGTAAACTTTCTTCGTTTGGATAACTTGTCATCTTCTTAGGGTCCTTGCGTGTTCCCTTTATGACATTGACTGTAAAATCAAATGAATTTTGGAAGCAGTCTGACTTAAAAGGAACGGCTGCGCAGCCTTTTTCATTAAAAGTTAAATTTGTATTTATTATTTTCATAAAATAATTTTTTTTATTCAAAGAGTAAAGTAAAATATCTTGTACGGATATGTTATATTGTATTTTTATGTTTTAAGTTGTAATAAATAATTCAATTTTTACACCTTTTTAGATGTAACTTTGGCATTTTTTTTTACTATTAACAAATAATCATTCCCTATCTACTGTGTTAATATAATGAAAAAAGCGATTTTTCGTTACAAATTTTAATTTATGTTCGACATTTTTTTTGTTCTAACGTAAATCGATCGTTTGTAATTTAAATATACGTCCGTCAAAATGTGTTTTTTATGCATTTTATTTTATTTCATATTTGAGTAGTAGATAGATCGAAATATATTAGAAAAAATAATTATAATTAATCAATATCTACTAGTGTTTCATTCAACAATTACTGCTTGTTACATTTTTCACCTGAAAACAACCAACTTTATTTTATATGAGAAAGGCATTGTAAGTGCTAACTCTCTCACTAGATGGCGTCGAGACAAATTGTCTACATTTTTAGGTGAAATACTTGAACTTGTCAAATATTAATTATTATTTTTGGTAAACTAATGTTTTTAGGACAAGATTTTTTATGCATAGCACAAAGGGTAACAATTATTTTACAAGCAATAATTGTTCGCCTGAAACACTCATCCACATTGAAAAATCTCCTGATAAAAGATACATGACGCCAACGGGACTCGAACCCGTGTCCCTTCGATTTCCGGTCGACAGCTCTGACCACTGAGCTATGGCGGCTTATCTCCTACCCGCGAAATTATTCAATATCTACTAGTGTTTCATTCAACAATTACTGCTTGTTACATTTTTCACCTGAAAACAACCAACTTTATTTTATATGAGAAAGGCATTGTAAGTGCTAACTCTCTCACTAGATGGCGTCGAGACAAATTGTCTACATTTTTAGGTGAAATACTTGAACTTGTCAAATATTAATTATTATTTTTGGTAAACTAATGTTTTTAGGACAAGATTTTTTATGCATAGCACAAAGGGTAACAATTATTTTACAAGCAATAATTGTTCGCCTGAAACACTCATCCACATTGAAAAATCTCCTGATAAAAGATACATGACGCCAACGGGACTCGAACCCGTGTCCCTTCGATTTCCGGTCGACAGCTCTGACCACTGAGCTATGGCGGCTTATCTCCTACCCGCGAAATTATTCAATATCTACTAGTGTTTCATTCAACAATTACTGCTTGTTACATTTTTCACCTGAAAACAACCAACTTTATTTTATATGAGAAAGGCATTGTAAGTGCTAACTCTCTCACTAGATGGCGTCGAGACAAATTGTCTACATTTTTAGGTGAAATACTTGAACTTGTCAAATATTAATTATTATTTTTGGTAAACTAATGTTTTTAGGACAAGATTTTTTATGCATAGCACAAAGGGTAACAATTATTTTACAAGCAATAATTGTTCGCCTGAAACACTCATCCACATTGAAAAATCTCCTGATAAAAGATACATGACGCCAACGGGACTCGAACCCGTGTCCCTTCGATTTCCGGTCGACAGCTCTGACCACTGAGCTATGGCGGCTTATCTCCTACCCGCGAAATTATTCAATATCTACTAGTGTTTCATTCAACAATTACTGCTTGTTACATTTTTCACCTGAAAACAACCAACTTTATTTTATATGAGAAAGGCATTGTAAGTGCTAACTCTCTCACTAGATGGCGTCGAGACAAATTGTCTACATTTTTAGGTGAAATACTTGAACTTGTCAAATATTAATTATTATTTTTGGTAAACTAATGTTTTTAGGACAAGATTTTTTATGCATAGCACAAAGGGTAACAATTATTTTACAAGCAATAATTGTTCGCCTGAAACACTCATCCACATTGAAAAATCTCCTGATAAAAGATACATGACGCCAACGGGACTCGAACCCGTGTCCCTTCGATTTCCGGTCGACAGCTCTGACCACTGAGCTATGGCGGCTTATCTCCTACCCGCGAAATTATTCAATATCTACTAGTGTTTCATTCAACAATTACTGCTTGTTACATTTTTCACCTGAAAACAACCAACTTTATTTTATATGAGAAAGGCATTGTAAGTGCTAACTCTCTCACTAGATGGCGTCGAGACAAATTGTCTACATTTTTAGGTGAAATACTTGAACTTGTCAAATATTAATTATTATTTTTGGTAAACTAATGTTTTTAGGACAAGATTTTTTATGCATAGCACAAAGGGTAACAATTATTTTACAAGCAATAATTGTTCGCCTGAAACACTCATCCACATTGAAAAATCTCCTGATAAAAGATACATGACGCCAACGGGACTCGAACCCGTGTCCCTTCGATTTCCGGTCGACTTATTTGTCGACATTATTGCTTGTAAAATAATTGTTACCCTTTGTGCTATGCATAAAAAATCTTGTCCTAAAAACATTAGTTTACCAAAAATAATAATTAATATTTGACAAGTTCAAGTATTTCACCTAAAAATGTAGACAATTTGTCTCGACGCCATCTAGTGAGAGAGTTAGCACTTACAATGCCTTTCTCATATAAAATAAAGTTGGTTGTTTTCAGGTGAAAAATGTAACAAGCAGTAATTGTTGAATGAAACACTAGTAGATATTGAATAATTTCGCGGGTAGGAGATAAGCCGCCATAGCTCAGTGGTCAGAGCTGTCGACCGGAAATCGAAGGGACACGGGTTCGAGTCCCGTTGGCGTCATGTATCTTTTATCAGGAGATTTTTCAATGTGGATGAGTGTTTCAGGCGAACAATTATTGCTTGTAAAATAATTGTTACCCTTTGTGCTATGCATAAAAAATCTTGTCCTAAAAACATTAGTTTACCAAAAATAATAATTAATATTTGACAAGTTCAAGTATTTCACCTAAAAATGTAGACAATTTGTCTCGACGCCATCTAGTGAGAGAGTTAGCACTTACAATGCCTTTCTCATATAAAATAAAGTTGGTTGTTTTCAGGTGAAAAATGTAACAAGCAGTAATTGTTGAATGAAACACTAGTAGATATTGAATAATTTCGCGGGTAGGAGATAAGCCGCCATAGCTCAGTGGTCAGAGCTGTCGACCGGAAATCGAAGGGACACGGGTTCGAGTCCCGTTGGCGTCATGTATCTTTTATCAGGAGATTTTTCAATGTGGATGAGTGTTTCAGGCGAACAATTATTGCTTGTAAAATAATTGTTACCCTTTGTGCTATGCATAAAAAATCTTGTCCTAAAAACATTAGTTTACCAAAAATAATAATTAATATTTGACAAGTTCAAGTATTTCACCTAAAAATGTAGACAATTTGTCTCGACGCCATCTAGTGAGAGAGTTAGCACTTACAATGCCTTTCTCATATAAAATAAAGTTGGTTGTTTTCAGGTGAAAAATGTAACAAGCAGTAATTGTTGAATGAAACACTAGTAGATATTGAATAATTTCGCGGGTAGGAGATAAGCCGCCATAGCTCAGTGGTCAGAGCTGTCGACCGGAAATCGAAGGGACACGGGTTCGAGTCCCGTTGGCGTCATGTATCTTTTATCAGGAGATTTTTCAATGTGGATGAGTGTTTCAGGCGAACAATTATTGCTTGTAAAATAATTGTTACCCTTTGTGCTATGCATAAAAAATCTTGTCCTAAAAACATTAGTTTACCAAAAATAATAATTAATATTTGACAAGTTCAAGTATTTCACCTAAAAATGTAGACAATTTGTCTCGACGCCATCTAGTGAGAGAGTTAGCACTTACAATGCCTTTCTCATATAAAATAAAGTTGGTTGTTTTCAGGTGAAAAATGTAACAAGCAGTAATTGTTGAATGAAACACTAGTAGATATTGAATAATTTCGCGGGTAGGAGATAAGCCGCCATAGCTCAGTGGTCAGAGCTGTCGACCGGAAATCGAAGGGACACGGGTTCGAGTCCCGTTGGCGTCATGTATCTTTTATCAGGAGATTTTTCAATGTGGATGAGTGTTTCAGGCGAACAATTATTGCTTGTAAAATAATTGTTACCCTTTGTGCTATGCATAAAAAATCTTGTCCTAAAAACATTAGTTTACCAAAAATAATAATTAATATTTGACAAGTTCAAGTATTTCACCTAAAAATGTAGACAATTTGTCTCGACGCCATCTAGTGAGAGAGTTAGCACTTACAATGCCTTTCTCATATAAAATAAAGTTGGTTGTTTTCAGGTGAAAAATGTAACAAGCAGTAATTGTTGAATGAAACACTAGTAGATATTGAATAATTTCGCGGGTAGGAGATAAGCCGCCATAGCTCAGTGGTCAGAGCTGTCGACCGGAAATCGAAGGGACACGGGTTCGAGTCCCGTTGGCGTCATGTATCTTTTATCAGGAGATTTTTCAATGTGGATGAGTGTTTCAGGCGAACAATTATTGCTTGTAAAATAATTGTTACCCTTTGTGCTATGCATAAAAAATCTTGTCCTAAAAACATTAGTTTACCAAAAATAATAATTATAATTAACTCGCAAATATTGGCTGTAGTTGCCTATACAATCATAAAAAAATTGAATTCTTTGAAAGCTTATATTTTATAAGTTAAAATACAAATAAACAAAGTATTGCACATCCGCACTAGATACTTGCTTATAAATTTGGCCGGGTTCAAGTCCTAGATGTGACCGTATCATTTTCTGATTTTTCTGTTTCAAATTTTCTTTTAAGAATCGCTAATATTGATTCGATAATTACATATTACAATTTCAGGTTTTACTCATTAAGTCATTCCAAAATTAATAAAATATGCATCCTAGACATGCAGAAAAAGTCAATAGATGTCGCACATTAAAATAAAAATAACACATATTTATCTAAGACACTGTCTAGATTGCATTTAGTTAGAGTTGAATCTTGCGATCATACATAAAGATAGCATCCAATAAAAATGTGCTGTGAGAAAATAAAGACAATGTTGGTAGATCTTACTCGAAGTATGATACAGTTAAATATGACCGAAGGAGATTGGGTCCCATTAGCTCAGTTGGTAGAGCGGTGCTCCGGTAAGGCAAGGGTCCTGGGTTTGATTCCTCGATGTAACCGTATATTTTTCTGTTTCAAATTTTCGTTTAGGAATCGCTATTCAATAATTAAAAATTACAATTTAAGTTTTTACTCATTAAGTTATTCCAAAAATAAATAAAAAAATATATAAACAAATAAGTTACAAGTGTACATTGGAATAAACTCATAAACACAAAATGTCAAGAAATGGTTTCATAATAAATGCCCAAGAAATCCAAAAAAAATATTATTTGTATTCATGTGAGGATGTGTAATTCAATTATGAAATTAACGTAGAATTATAATTATTAATTATTATTTATTAACGCCCTTGTATGTACTAATATTTAGTGAATAACTGTAATAAGTGATGTGTTTGTATTCAATTTAAATTATTTAAATACATTCGAGTATATTATTATAGGTACTAGTAATTTACGATAATCGTGCGAAATTCCGTATATTGGAAGCTTATCGTTCCACCAAAAACTTAATACCTTGCCATTTTAATTAAATCAATTCCATTGCCGCCCTTTGCTGTTTCACAAATAATTGATAGTTTATTTTATCTCGTTATAGGCAATGGTTTATTATGGAATTTAATAATGATATGAGATAAGTTGACCAGATTATTTTAACAAAATGCTAATTAATGTGGCTAATTTGCAATTCAAACGCGACTCATTTGAAGCGGTGTGACCAAATAAACGAATAGCCAAATTTTGTTTGCCATGTAAACTGCGCGTGCTTAAATATTCGTATTACGTTTAAAATATTTATTCGACCTATGTATTTTCCCATGGCACCAACTGCAACTTTCTGGTATTGCATAATTATTTTCCTATCGTTCTTTGTGATCGGGGATGATTTCTATCATTTAGAATATTTTAATATCTCTGCGATGTAAATTTTGAAGTACATAATTACTGTATTACCTATAACATATATTTCGATAAATATCTCTTCTGTGAATCTAGTGGATTTAGTGCCAAGTACCTTTGATTCGTTGGTATGATCTATACCTGAATCATCAGTATATTTGAGCTGCATTTCGCGATTCTGCCCCGGATCCCGGTATTGGAGATATTTCGGCGGAAGCTCGATATATGCATCAGCTAAAGTGCTCGCTAGAAGCTCCTTGATGGGTATCTACAACTTGCCAGACGAACCTAAACTTCCCCTAGAAACAATTTGTATAATTCATATAGACAGGTAAGTAAGGGTGGCATGCTGGGCTAAGAAATATCTCTAGAGATTCCACCCCTCGTATTTCTATTTTTAAGTAACTTTGATAAAAAATTACCTGCTCCCTCTACATTCGATTTTTTTGTTCTATTTCTAGCGACTTTAACTCAATCCACTTATAAGCAGTCTGTTATGGAATGAAACTTAAAATAAACACCGGCACAAGTTAGTTAGACTCTAAGGGTGAAGGAAGGAAGGACGAGATCCGCTGAATAATAGATGCTCCGGCCTCCGATACTCTTCCGACTTTCATGCTTGATGTACACCAGAAATGATTACTCGGCGCTCGCTCTTTTCCTGATTTATATTTTCAATGTGATTAAAATAGACGGCAGTGATTCCGACACGTTTGGGTTATAAAGGCTTTGCAGGATAAAGATGGAATACCTTATTGAAACAATAGAAAATCTAATATTAAGTTTCCTGTCAATAGAAATGGTTTACTGTATTGTTTACACACGTAGCAACTACCTCGATTTCAATATTCAATTATTCTGTTACTTTATATAATTATTGAAGCCTGTAATGTAAATTGATCTACATAAACATTTGTAGAATTTTTTAAAACTACTATACGTGTTTATTTGTGAATATTGATTGTTTTGTATTAATTGGTTTCTCTAACCCGTTAGTTATCCTGCTTATTTCGACGAATGTTAAATAGGAGTTGTTTTCGACGAAATGATACCCCACCCAATTGACGGTAACAATTACGCAAACGGCTTTCAATATGTGATGTGTTCTCGGTCAATATTGTTTATTTAGTCATTCAACCACTTAACTCAATTACCCCGCGCTCATTTCCGAATGCAGCCAATTTGACGATTTCAATTAGCTCCATCCACTAGACAAATTACACATCGCACAATAAACGTACCTTCCCTAGCCATGTTTTCAAGCCCACCAACAGAAAAACATTTTTGCTTTTGTCTTTTTTTTACCGATAGATAGATTGTTATCTCTCAAAATCGAAGTATTAAAATGCAAGTTAATTCGCGAGTAATTTTAATTTTATATTAGAATATGTTCTATCAATCTGGAATAATTATTTGACTGTGACAAACATGCCGGCACTAACGATGTTTACTTTCATTTCATGGAAGGATGGCGGATTCCTCGAGTGTTCTTTTCTTAACTGATTCGAATAACGTCTTTTAAAATATACTCATTTATTATGTTTGCCTACTCCTTGATCTCAAACAGAAATCTTTATCATATTCCCAGGAAGTGAATACGTTAATACTTATTTAAGAACTAAAAGGAGTGTGTTTCCATTTTAATATATCATATTACGACCTTCTAGAGATCTTGGGCCCTTGGAACAACAAGGTTCCTTCTGATATTTAAGTCAAAATTCTTATGTATTTTTTTTCTTTCATAACTTTATCTAAAATAAATCAAGTTCACAGATAATTACGCGTCAAAGTTCTATTTAAAACCTCCTATATATATTTATTAGAACCAGTGGCGGTTCGTGGTCTTTTTAACAGGGGGTTCAGAAATTCAAGAGAAGATAAACATATCTAATTAAAATTTACTTACTGTTGTCCTTCGTCAAATAGTCGAATACGGCAGCAGTCACACAACTTAAATAAAGTTAGTGGGAGGGGTACCTACATATTATTGTTTTTAAATCACTTTACACTAGATACAATTATTAGATAACGAGAAAAGTTTTATAGGAATTAAATTATATTTATAATTATTAATAAAGGAAAGATCGTTTACTCCAATTTTACACCACGATGGGTCGCCTCCAAAAACTAAACAGGGGAAGCAAAATAACCGATTGGTTTCCTCGCAACCACATAACCAAGTACACCTCGCGTACCACTCACGTTTAAAAACTCGAGTGAATTTCTCGGTTTTCGCGGCACAAACCTGGTTTAATGAGAGGTCAGGACGCGGAGGCCCTTTATTTTTAATTTCCAACCTTTTTTCATAAGTATTGGCATTATTTTTTTATATAGACAACACTGTATTCCGCCATTGTATAAAAAAATTATGACAAAATATTCGCGACAATCAATAAACGCAAACGCATAAATAAACATATACGCAAACGCTTTCAATTTGAAATCCGAAAGAATACTGGAGATGGAGAACTGGAATTAAGGAATATAACGACTTATCTAAAAAAAAATACAAAAACAGAAATCAAAATCGGTCTACTTCAATAGGTAGTAGATTTGCAAATGCCATAAGCAAACGGTTGGAGAAATGCAGAAACAAGAAAACAAAAATATGTACAAAAATGACTACAAAGTTAAATACCATAATATAACATAAAAAATAACACTTGCTTCCCTATGGTTCAAAGGTCAAACGTCGGCCCGTCAGTCCGCGAAGTGCTCGGGTTTCTTCGGTTACATTCGTCAATGTTCGGAGGTCACGTGATAATAACGCGTGTTCGACGCACACAATTTGTCTTAGTTTTGCAAAGAAAGACCAAATTTTGTATATGTCACCGTCATAGGGTCTGTACCGGCTAAAATTCTTTTGTATGAAGAGTTTGGCGCGGATTTTAACTCGCACAAACTTGGAATATGTATCGTATTTTTCGATGGCGCGGGTTTTGAAGGCGAAATTTTAATATCGTGCTATCTATAATGTGCTTATATTATTATAAAACAAGTTTGTTTTATTTTCTCATCTTTTTAATGGGGGTTCGCCGCACAAACGCACTTTAGAGAAAACCGCCACTGATTAGAACCACAAGGTTTAATTTGTAATTTACTAATAACTTGGTTCTATTTAAAAAAAAACTTTATTTTTATTGTTCAGAACATTGTTTCATTTGCAAATTTTACGGACGCACTGTTCTGTCTTCCACGAAATATTTTTGGAGCAACATGGTTTCATTTGCATTGTACTTCGACCACATTCCATTGGGACAACAATGTTCCATCTGCGAATTGCGTGAAACTAAGAACAATGAAAAAACATGACATGTATGAAAAAGTAAATCGTACGCAGAACATATTGTAATTGAGTTATCTTTACGCTTAAAAACATTCTGTGCAAAAACATGACAAATATCCAAAAAAAATTATAATATTCAGAAACAACTCTGTTGCTCTGAGTTTAGTTGATTTTTAAAGCAACAAGGTTCTATCTTAGTTATTTATTTATTTATTTAAACGCCCTGATGGGCTTTTACATGACACATGTTTTACATCATTTACTGCATAATACAGTGACAACGGAAGGTTTTTATTTTTAAAACATCAACAAAAAAATAACGATTTTGTTTAAGTTCACAACATATCTACATAGTTATCATAGTTTTTGGCTAAATGCCATACGTTTTTTTGTTGATAGAATGGCCTTACATAAAGAAAACTCAATTACTAGGGGAGACCCAGGCAAAGCGGATGTGTTAAGGGAGATATTAAATAAAACACACAATGTTTGCATAACATAAAAACTTTATAAACAGTAATGTTAAGAAAATATCTGTCTTCAGACGTAAAATAAATGAAAAGGTAAAATTAATTATAATTATTAAAATAATGCAAATTTAAAAAAAGTCTTCGTCTTGTTCACTTTGCCCGGGTACCCGGGCAAAGCGAATTTGGACTCCGGGCAAAGAGAATTAGGAATCACAATCGTAGCAGAAGTAAGAACCATATCCACTATATGACGTGCATGATTCGTGAACCCAACTTTTATACTGGCTGCATTGAATCCAATCCTCTGTTAATGGTTCAACATAATTTTCGTCACAAATAAGGCATTTCAAATTTTTATTTTCATTTGTTTTTGCTTTGACTTTTAGTCCGCTGGTAGATGGGCCAAGTTTTTTTTTTCTTTATGATTTCATTTTTTTTATTTTTTTGGATGTTGGCTTCATTTTTCTCTTTTTGTATGTTTTTTATGGGAGAAGAAGTAAGAACTTCTGACTTTTGGCATTTTCTTTTTCTTGTGGCCAAATTAAAATTTGCTTTGGGCATTGGTCTAATATCATATGGTGACTTTATTTTCGTTGATGATGAGTGCGTAGATTTGACCGGTGTTTTTTGAATTTCGTTATGATTTCTGTGATGATTTCAGCAGGAGGCAAGGAAGCTTTATCTAAAACAGGCACAGAATGCGGTGGTTGATTCGTTGGAGATGTGCGGCCTTCTGGTTCAATAGGACGATCCGTCACTGTAGCAGGAGCATAATCAATGTCACTAAATGAATTCCGATTGTAAGGCCATATTCCTGGTTTTTGAAAGCCACTGACTGCATTTTGTACAGATGCTCCTTTTGAAAAACTGGGTGCAAAGAGTTTTGCCATGTCATATTGATTGACTATGCGTCCAACATGATTCTTTTGAAACATGTTTAGTTCTTGTTCAAAGTATTTTTTGATAGGCCCGTAAACAGCAACATCAAGTGGTTGCATACGATGTGTTGTATGGGGGGCAAAAGACACAAAATGCACATTATTTTTAGAGGCATAATCCAAAGCTGGGTAATATTTGTGAGCTTCATGATTGTCCAAGAGAAGTAATACCTTGCTGTTGGAAGACGGTCTTACAGTTTCAACAAAAAACTGCAGCCATAATAAAAATGAAGAACCGTTCACCCATCCATTGTCCGTGCAACAAGCTTGAGATCCTGGTGGTGCACCATCGAGTAATCGATCTTGCATTCTTTTCCTGGCGAAAATAAAAAAATGGTGGAATAAAAGATCCCGCTGCATTGCAGCAGCAAATAACTGTTGTCAGTTGCCCTCTTTCTGTACTGCTAATAACTCCCACTTGCTTCTTGCCTTTTAATGAAAAAATCTTTGGAGGCTTGTTACTTGAGGTTTTAGTACCTGTTTCATCCATGTTGTAAATACGATTGGCCGAAATGTCATTTTTTTCAATTTGATCCCACAAAATATCATAAAATCTATCGACCTGAGGACGATTGAATCCTCTTGCCCTGGCTATTGATGTTTGTTCCGGAGAACGTAACGATATCAACGGATTTCTCAATTGAAATCTATGGAGCCAATCTTCTCCAGCTTTTCCATTTTTAAAGGGATGTAGAATTTTATTTTCTTTAGCATAATTATACACCAATGAAAGGAAATCACAACGCGTTAACCCGTAGAAAACGCTATCCATTTTCAGCAAGTAATCGCAGAGTTCTTTTTCCTGTTAAGAAGAAAAAATTGTAGAAAAACGGCCTAACTTCTTCTTTGTGGATCCCGATTTGATGTGGCGATAGAGTGTTGCATAAGGAATTTCATATTTTTTAGCTACGGCTGTAATGGATTCCTTGTCTTCGGTCACCTTTTTCATAGCTTTGGCCATCGTTGACTTAGTCCAACTTGCCTGGTTTGTTTTTCGTACGTATGTATACACCATCTATAAAAATATAAACATTGTAAATATGTAATACGCAATTGCACATAATCAATCAGAAAGTTCATTCACTCGGGCAAAGCGAATGGTCCATCCGCTTTGCCCTATTCGCTTTGCCCAAGGCAGTATCAAATAACATTTTGTTAAAAAATACTACGTGGGTGCTGTATTTCATAACTAAACTAAGTTTTTTAAATAGGAAACAAATAAAAATTGGATGATATAAACTAATCTTCACATGAAATATAACCAAATAATAATAATCACAAATACCTTACCTTCGTTTATCGTAAGAAAATTAAAAAAAATCGTTTTTTTATCAAAAAAAGCGTGCGTTCCTGCCAAACGACAAATATTCACTGTCATGGCGTCGGTAGCGCTGCGGTACACCGATTGTGAGACTATTAGCGCCTTCTAGTGGTAATTTTCGGAAATATTCAAGTCATCCGCTATGCCTGGTCCATTCGCTTTGCCTGGGTCTCCCCTATACGTTCTTTCGAACAAGCTTTCATTAGAAAAAAATAACAGGCATCCCAGTCCGGTAGTTATTGAATAGTTGTCTATGGGTATGTTAAAGCTTACGGATAGTATTCAACTAAACTCTACAAATTGCTTTTGAAACCCCCCGGGGCCACGCTATTTTCCTTTACGGTATTTATAGAACATCTGAATTTTAGATATCAAATAAACATCAACAGGGTCTCTTCGGAACTGAGATTCTTTCACAAGAAACACAGCCCCCTAGACGAAATCTTAAATGATCAGTTTTACTTCGTTTGCATACGCTTTCACGGCGATGAATATGCTCCTCGTCATATTACTCCAGGCTTTATGGGAGTCAAATTTTTATTCGGTGTTTATTTTCATTCGCTACAGCTGTTGTGTTTGTTTTTAATATTACGTGTGTACAACCATAATATCTTCATCCTGCAAAACTTTAAATAAATAAATATTATGTTAAATGTTTTATTTGGAGGTTTGAATGTTGGTATTTTTTGTGAATGTAAACTTAATAGTATACATAGGTATATATATATATATATATATTTTTAGTAAAAGATTATACATTTCTATACATTATTTAAGAAATGTTTTGACTGCCCAACTAGGAGGATTCCCGTTTTAGGACAGTCAAATTAGGATGAGTATTAACATTTTGATAAGTTGTTTGATAAGTATAGTATTAAAATAATAATGAAATAATAGATATTTGTACTTTTAACTGGTGCCTAATTACCAACATTCAATAGATTAGTGCTCTTTCAAAAATGGTTTTCTTATTTATATTTATAACTAGCGCAGGATTGTCTGAATTCTTAACAAATCAGTTCCATCATTGAAAATGACACATTTAATATAATTGCCTGTTCAAATATTATTTTAACAGTTTGGTAGGTACTTTGCTTTTCTGAATTCTTCACACACGGACAAGCGAAATTTCTATTATTATTTTTTATATATTTTACACCGACTATTATTTTCACTTCTCACATAAATCTAGTACATTAACACGTGTACACTTTTAAATATATATCTCTTTGGGTATCTATGTATCTCGAAAGTTAATTCTACTCTGGCAACTTTCACAGGTCTAAAACTTGCAAGCTTGAAGTTTTTGTAGGAACGTAGCATCGAAATTTTCCCATAGCCCACAATTCAGCGGTTTTTGATAAATTGATTTAATATCAAAGTAGGAAATTTCTCATTTCATTGATATATTTAGTTCTTGCGAGACATGGGTAGAGATGTACGGCGATTTTATTATATTAATATCTAAAATGATTTGTGGGTTTTGAATTGTAATAGTAGAGGCGCGGGAAGGTAACGAATTTGAGCTTAACCTTTTTTTTACAGTAAAAATTATTTATGAAATTGGAACATTTACAGACTATTACACGATTTCAGTTATAAAATTAGAAGTGCGTAAGTGTTAATTACATGACCCAGTTAAAATCAAGCTACTTTACAATCAAGACATCCAAAATACTCGTCATAACAATAAAATCCACATTTCTCTAACACACAATACAAAATATGGGATAAAATATCTTAACTATATTGCCTACACACTATAACTCTCTTCCAGATATGTATAAAAGTATTCAGTATATAAAAAAATCAATTTAATGCTTTAAAAGCAAAATTTTATAATACATATAAACTTCCATTTCCCACTTTACAAATGTTTTGCACAATGTTTTATACCTGTAATGTATGTGCATAGATATATAGATACAATTAATACGTACAAGATATAAATAATATAACATGTAACTACCTTTTTTAGAGCAACGCTCGTGTAAAAAAGGTGGAGAAACGTAGGAAAACAAAGTTTTAATAATAAGATTTTCAGAAATTAATTAACTTATTCATAGCAGAGCAAGAGAATACAAAAATAACAAATTAACAAGAAATGCCATGTGAACGATTTTCGTTGTCTAAATTTTCAGTTCGAATCTGTGCTTCACCATGATTACGAAATTCAAATGGGATGGAGATCTACGATGTCAGACGAGTGTAAGTGAGACAGAGCGCGTGCTAAATGGAACATTTGTTTCCATTCAAATTTGTATTGAAGGCACCTCTAGTTTTTTTCTTTTTTCTATGTAAATAAAGGTACAAAATAATATGAACGGGAAAGGAAAAATAATTCACTCTTTATATCTTATATTATTATTGATAAATATTATCGTTTATTATAATATGAATCGAAAAATACTATTGATTTTTATTTTAATAGTAGTTTTCAATTTTGAATCATTTGTTTCTAGTCTAGTGTTAACAGGCAATACATTGGTTAAACTCCAATATACCTATTTATAAAATTGATGGGCTTCTGTAGTGTTACAGCACCTGATAGTTATTGAGCCAAGAAAATTTGGTCTATTGCTGTCGAAATTTTTTTTCATTTTTGAAACACTCTTGTAAAATAGCAAATGTTTATAAATAATTTGTATTGAAAGGACGGCTTTTTTAGAATTATTTTGTTATTGTGTCAGAAACTACGTAAATCTTTATACTTATGACTAAACTAAACTATACTCTTGATTGTAGCACTTCTATGGTGGTATCATGTAACCGTGTGATGTAAAAATTCCGATCGATCGACTGCCGTTAAAGTAGAGTCGAACGTGCATTTCAATATTATCTCCGTTCATATTATTTGCATTTTAGTAGGTACGATCCCATTATCAGCCAGAAGCGGGCGCCAGGCGATCTGCTACCGCTATCCTCGCCTTCAATAGACCACACGTGCTTTATATCTATAGACGGGTTCTTCCACCGCCCGCTCCTGCCTAAGTTCCCTCAGTAAGAATAACAGTTTTACATTATAATGCCCCCTTTCCAATTACCCGCCCGCTTGTGTTCGGTAATTTTCAATCCCCGCTGCTGCAACATTCCCGGCCAAGACAAAGCAAATGATAGCTTATTTTAAAATGATTCCATTACGTCCGAATTGTTCGAAAACAACCGTGTTTCTGTTGTCGCCGTAAGGGATGCAGCTATATACTACATACACTATATGCTTTTATTGTTTTATCATCCCTGAACTCTTCTCAGTGCGCACCTGGAATTGAATCTTCATTGCTTTATTGCTCGATTTCCTAGTTTTTCTCTTTTATTTACTCGTTCCTTGCCTTTATTTCATTTCTTTGCTATTTTATCTATTTTTTAATGCTGCAGCTCTCTATTTTTCTATACATTTTTAGTTTTCGATGTATGTGCGTCAATGCAGTCGCCGGATTGATAGGGCACGTTGAAGGATTTTATCGCCCGAATCTATTCTTCTCCTTGAAATAGCCACTAAACTAAGTGCAATTCTATGTCCGAAAACGGCTACGCGTATTGTCTTACCCATTTTATACATTTTCCCAATTTGAATAATCAATTTTAGAAAACGTTTTGATATATATTCATTGCGAAACGTTTAATGTAGTGCTTAAAACGTATTACTTTTGTTAAAATTCGTACGTCATGTGAACTCGTATTGTTAGATTAATACGTAAACTCCCTTTCACAAAATGAAACCATTACCAAAACGAAAATTGAAATATGGCTTGAATACAGTGAACTCCTTTTCATTAGCCTATAATAATTCTTTAGGACAGAATGTAGGTTTCGCTGAAATTTTCACTCGATAAAAGTAATCTGCCAAAGTGCACCATAAATCCAGTCGTCATTATAATATGATGGGATATGTAGTAAGCAATCTCATGACACACAGCCCATATTGTGTGTACTAGCTTTATGTAGGTATTTGCATATTCGGTGGTTTAACAAACGGTGCTAGTATTTGTACTGGGTTTAGCTTGGATATGTTATAACCAGATTTCAAGGTGAAGGGCACGTTGCGCGCCATTATAACGGGATTTAATCCCACAATAGGAAACATGATGATAAAAAGTGTAGTAATAAAAGAGTCATGAATTACAACATATTATTTATTTCTACAGCGTACAAAACCAGAGCAATCTAGAGATCTCTATTAATTTCATAATTGAATTTAATCTCAGGGCATGTGCGTCAGACCGAAGGCCTTGCGCATCGGACTTTTTAATAATAGGTAGCAATGTTAAATGGTGTGACTAGAAAGGTGAATAAGAATAAGTAACATGAGAAACGTGTGTGTGTGTGTGACAAAAGTATTCTGACCTGTTATTAAGAGTAGAGGGCGCCAAACGTCATTTTACATGACGTTAAATTTAGATGAGAATGCAATGACCAGCAAGACGAATTATAATATGTTGCGTCATCCTTCCCCAAAAGATCGATGTCTCGTAATATTTGTCCAATGTCGTTTGTAGCGTTCGCTGCGTCTTCCGGGATTGCGTCTACCGCCGGCGGGAGCCGTATTGGTACTGGCCGTTCGGGTCCGCTCGAGTTGCCGTCTCACCTCTTCTTGCCAGAATTCAGTGTTTCCATACTCCGAATAATCTTGAAATGTAGCGGGTAGTAAAGAACTGCTACAATGCCCCCTCAGCCAAAAGACTTATGCCTATAAGTCTGAGGTTCACCTGACACCTCGTGGCCAACAGGCCTTGAAACCACTCCTGCAGTAGAAATCAGTAGTTGCGTAAAGGAGGGCAGCAAGGGGCTTCAAAAATGACGACATGAGTTTCCGACGTCTATGTGGTGGAGCACCTCAGGTTCCAAGTTGTCCAAACAGGGCCCGTCCATTTCAGTTTCAGAAGTTGCCAGAGAAGGACAGCAAAGACGGACAGCATACTAAGATGATAAGTGATACTTCAGTCGCACCAGCACGGAAATGAAGAAGAAGCAAGGCAATCCAGATGATCCTGATGAGCGCATCATGTAGTACGTTGAGGGAAGATGATGATTGACTTGTTCAGTAGCACAGCACGGAGATGAAGAAGAAGCAGAGCAATCCAGATGATCCTGATGAGCTCATTATGAAGTAGGATGAGCGGAAGCAGAAGAAGTCTTCGTGAGAATGTTGGATGTCTAGCCTACCCGAACTGGTCATTGATTAAAGAAGCTAAAATTTATTAAAATAGCAAGCCCTTTTCAAGGAAAGAAGGTACACACCTTACAAGCAAGAATTATAATATATTTACTAATTGAAAAGGTAAAGCTCAAGTTGAAAACCTGAATAAAAACTCTAACAAACTGTTTTGTACTAAAAGTGACATTTGTACATAGGCGAGGTAACCAACAATGAAAAATAAATTCCAAGGCCCAAAAAAAATATAATAGTGAAACGTCATGATGACAAATGCAATTAATATTCAAAGGAAAATTTTCTTAAATAAGAAGAATTTACCGTAACATCGAAGATAACAGCTAAATAGTGTATAACCATACAAGTGAATGAAGCTAATAATCAAACCAAAAGCAATGGTAATTAAAAGTTTTGTACTACTTGACAATAGATGGCAGTAGTGTAGAAATAAATTTTAGATAGAAAATCAATAAATTTTCTTGTTAAAAAAATATTGAATAAAAATCTAGAGTTTATAGACCAATTATATAGAAATTAATCTAATCATAATTATTTTATTTTCAAGCACATATTCTTCCGTCACAGAGCGAACCAGTGAATGACTGAAGAATACCGTAGAAAATTGACGAAACACATGATTCGTTCCATACTTTTCCGAGCTCTAGAAAAGCAGGGAAGGAATCAAATTACGAAGAAAATGTTAAAACATGCACTACAATTAAATATGTAAGACATAAAACCCATGAGAGAACCAACCACCATAAACCTGTGAATGTGATAATGGCTTACCGACTATTGATATTGAAATTTTCATAAAAAAATCAACAAAAATATCTTAATTGTAAGCCTGATGAGGGCTATCATGTGCTAAAGAGCCTAAGCCATTATAACCCCACAACAACTCTCCCAACGTAAGTGCTGAAATGACAGCATCTAGATAAAAGGTATATTTCCTTCAACATACTGAAACACAACAGAAGAGCTGGTATGCTAATGTGTGAAAACAAAAGCTCGAAGCTCATAAGCTTATGATAAGGTCATTCAACAAGACATGACAACTTAATAAGTAAGGTAGAGTGCAAAATAAGCACATCTTAATCAATGATACTGAGAAAAACAGCGGTAAACAATAATCATAACGATGAGAGCGGATCCTCTTAAGAGAAATAGATGTGTATGACAATTTTCAGACAAAACACAAATAACAATAGATAATAATCATTAGAAATGACGACATAGAAACATACAAAGCAGGTTGAAAAGAGGAATGGAATTCTCCAGGGAAAAGAAAACCATTACTCCCAATCAACAAGGTAACAAAAAGGAAATAAGTTTCCTATACCCACGTGATCAGTGTAGGTACCGAAAACCCGTTCACTTTTTTCCCTTTGTAAATAATAATAAAAACAATTAATTTTCTGCCCTAATTAAATCTTTAATATGGAATGTTCCAATAGGCTTTCCCTTCATATCTGCCAGTTTGTAAACGACGGCCGAGACCTTATCAATAATTTTGCTTCTTAAAAATTTTGGAGCAAGTTTAGCGGAGAAATGCTTAGAAGCATCGGACAACACGAAAGAGCGTCTCCAAACAATGTCACCAACTTTGAATTCCACATTCCTTCTACGAAGGTCATAGTGAACTTTATTCCGTTCGTAGGATTGACGTAAACACGTCCTAACTTGGCAGAAAATGTCATTAAGCTCAGAAACATCTTGAGCCCATGTGTCACGTTTCGAGAATGTTAAATCTTCCGAAGAAAAATCAGGTGATTTGTAATCTTTGCCTGAAATAATGGCTTCCCTGCCAAAATTTAAAAAGAAAGGGGTGTAACCCGTTACCTCATGTACAGCAGTGTTAATAGCAAGCTCTATTTCAGGTAAATGATTTGCCCAAGTTCGATGATCCGTTCCCACGTACGAACTTAAGGCTGTAACTAAAACTCTGTTAATTCTCTCTACAGGATTATTCTGTGGATGATATCTACAGTTAAAAAACATGTGACGTACATGATATCTGTCAACTAAATGTTTCAATTCTTTCGAAATGTATTGGGGACCATTGTCTGCGATGATGCAATCTGGAACGCCAAATTTTAGGAAAATTTCATCCTCTATAATAGCAGAGACATTTTTTCCATTCGCACTTCTCAGCGGAAAAATTTTTGTAAATTTAGTGAAGAAATCAGCGACAACTAATAGATATTTATAACCTTTCTTGTAGGAGCTGGGAAGAGGTCCCAATAAATCTGTCGAGATAACCTGCCACGGACGCTGGACCAACTTAGGATCTCCCATAAGACCGGGTGCAGCCTGATTTGAACTTTTCTGTCCTAAACAAGTGTGACATTTAGATACAAATTTCCTTACGTCTGAGGACATTCTAGGCCAGTAAAATTTCAAACAAATCCTATTCAGAGTTTTCATAATCCCAAAATGGGCAGATGTAGGAGGTACGTGATGTAACGCAATCAACTCTTGTCTTTGATCCTTAGGAACAACTTCCTTCCAATCATTAGGCTTATGCAGGGCTTCCATACTCTGCACATGCTTATATAAAACTCCCTCTACAAGTTTCCACTTCGAAAATAACTCAGGTTTAGCTAAAACGTCACGACACATTTTATTGTACCACCGATCAGTACTAATAATGGGAGATTGAACAATTGATGAAATAACTAAAGGATCGCGAGATAAAGCGTCTGGCACCACATTTTCCTTCCCTTTCCTGTGTTCAATAATAAAGTTAAATTGCTGCAACCTGACAGCCCACCGAGCTAATCTTCCAGAAGGTGATTTTAAGTTTACTAGCCACTTCAGACTATAATGATCCGTAATTACTTTTACAGGGATGGGTGACCCTTCAATGTAGCCCCTGAATTTCTCCAAAGCAAAAATTAACGCATTAAGTTCTTTCTCAGTAGTAGAGTGGTTCCTTTCCTGAGCCGATAACGATCTACTAATGAAGGAAATAGGGTGTTCCCTGTTTTGATCATCTAATTGAGAGAGTACTGCGCCTAAACCTTCGTTTGATGCATCACAAGAAATAGTAAACGGTTTATTAAAATCTGGGCATGCTAAGACCGGAGCCGCGACAAGAGTTTCCTTTAATTTAGAGAACGCCGCCTGCGCTTGATTATTCCAAGAAAATTTTTTACCAATGAACTCTTTTTTGGTTAAGTTGTGTAACGGAGCAGCAATAATAGAAAAATTTAAAATAAAACGCTTGTACCATGATATAATACCGATGAAACGTCTCAGACTCTTTTGTGAGGTAGGTACCGGAAAATCAACCACAGCCTTAACTTTGTCTGGGTCAGTTCTCAGACCATTACTATCTATGACATAACCGAGATATTTAAGCGATTCTCTACAGAATACCGACTTTTCAATGTTAATCGTGAGACCCGCCTCGAACAGTTTACGTTTTACAAGTTTGAGTAATGCTAAATGCTCTTCAAAAGTACTGGAAATTACGATAATATCGTCTAAATAAAAGAAAACTTTACCATCAAATTCTGGGCCAAAGATTTTCGACATGAGCCGCATCATTCTCGAGCTGGCTCCATGAAGACCGAAAGGCATAGAAGTAAATTGAAAGAGACCCCTTTTAGGAATAGTAAAAGCCGTTTTTTCCCTTGAACTATGTTCTAGTGGAATTTGATAAAAAGCATCTTTTAGATCAATAGTGGATAGAAAACGAGCTCCCCCCAAGCTGTCTAAAATGTTTGAAATGTATGGTAACGGAAATGCGTCCCTCTTAGAGATCGAATTAATTCGTCTGGAATCCAAGCAAAGGCGGTACGTGCCATTTTTCTTTGGTACTAGTAAGATGGGACTGTTCCAAGCACTACTGCTCGGTTCAACGACACCCATCTCCAACATTCTATCAAGTTCCTTGTGTACAACCGGGAGCAGGTGAGGTGAAATCGGATAGTAACGCTGTTTTACAGGTATACTATTACCAGTGTCTATGACATGTTCCTCTAAATGTGTACGACCAAGTTTGTCCCCAGAAATTGAAATAAAATCTTTAACTACATTATCAAGTAAATTTTGTTGATATTTGGATAAGTGATGTTTGTCCACAATACCTCTGACTTCAGAAGTAACCCGAGGAGCAGATTTTACTACCTTCGTATTCATAAACTTAGAAATATCCGGACAAATTTTAAAAGATTTCCAAAAATCAATACCGAGAATAACATCCGTCTTTATATCTGGCATGACAACAAAAGTAAACTCTTTTACAACATTATTACATGTTATAGGAAGCGAGATTTTCAAGTTACAGCAAACGGAATGACCCGTCGCAGAAGTTAAAGAAAATGAATTATTGAGCTTAGCCAACCTGGCACCAAGTTTTAAAAGTTTTAAATGAAAATTATTACCGAGAATGGAAACATGTGAGCCTGAGTCCAACAGGCCAGAAAAAACAGTTCCGAGTGTAGAAAAGGATACGAAAGGACGGCCGTCCCTGTCAGCCTTCCCTCCGTAACCTGATGCTCCTAAATTTTTGTAGAAATTCCTGACTACCGAAAGCCATTCTTGCCATGCCGGATCGAGAGCAGTGATACTGGTGGAGACGTCTTCCGCCAGCGGCACAGCTAACGTCCGGCTCTCGCGTTTTTTGACCTAACGCAAGTGCAGTCAGGAGTCTTGACGCCTGGACATCCACAGCGGAAGCAATAAATCTCCTCCCTGGAATTTACGTTGTAACGTTTAAAGGACATGTTTTTATGAGAAGAATTCGCATGCCTGAAAGAATTAGGTTTAGAAGGAGCATTTGTATTTAGTGGCGCCTTTTCACTAGCAGATGAAGGGGTTTGAGGGGACTTTGAACCTTTCCTCTGATCCGAGCGACTGTCTGCCAATTCAATTAATTTGCCCAATCTTTTGAGGGTAGCGATGTCCGGAATGGAGTTTAATGCAAGTTTTTGAATATATCTGGGAAGCATATTGCACTGGAGAATTTCCAAAATTTCTACATCAGGCAATTTCTTGTTTAATCTTTTATTTAAGATGAGAACATTAGTGATAAAGGTACCAAGTGAATCGTTAGGTGCTTGCATAGTTGACCTCAACTGTGCAAGGAGTCTACGGTCATAATCGAGAATTTCATATTCCTCCTTGAGGCCTCCCACAAGGTCATCCCAGGATTCGAAAAGGGAGCGATTGACCCTCAGCCAATCAAGGGCAATCCCATCAAAAAGTTCAAACGCGCCTAAAAAAAGATTGTGCTTACTTACAGAGAGAGACAGGGCGAGTTCTTCAACACGTTCAAGAAACTTCCTAATGCAAGTCGTGCCATCGTACTTGATATTCCATAAATGCAGAGGAACCAACGGAGATGTGGGAACAATAATGTCTGAAACCTTGACGGAAGACATGGCGGATTCTTTTACTTGACTCCTTGTATCAGGCATTGTGACTAGATGTACCTAAAGATTAATTGGAAAAAAAAAACAACAAGGCAACATTAATCACGTCCGAAGACGGCAATAATCAAAAATAGTAAAATTTCCAAAATCGGAAAAAAAAATGGGTGTAAAATTATTTGTACCTACACATCTAATGGACAAAAGTTCAGAAATGGACATACACCAATACTACAATTTCAGATGTGGGAATCTGGAACAACTTACAACAATAAAAAAAAAATACGAGATACCCACCAATCTCGCAGAGTACCAAACGGACAATAAATAATTTTAAAAGGTTAAAAGTAATAATAAAATTTTTAAAATTGTCTTCAATTTCTAAAAGAAACTCGGCTAGGTGACGACGCAATCCAGGAAGACACACTCCAAACGACATTAAAAACACGAAGAACAGGCCAAATACTAATGTCACACATGAAAAAAAAAATCAATTCAAAATGCTAACCTAATTAAAATGTTAAAAATATCCGAGAAAAACCACGTTGGGCGGCCATTATAACCAGATTTCAAGGTGAAGGGCACGTTGCGCGCCATTATAACGGGATTTAATCCCACAATAGGAAACATGATGATAAAAAGTGTAGTAATAAAAGAGTCATGAATTACAACATATTATTTATTTCTACAGCGTACAAAACCAGAGCAATCTAGAGATCTCTATTAATTTCATAATTGAATTTAATCTCAGGGCATGTGCGTCAGACCGAAGGCCTTGCGCATCGGACTTTTTAATAATAGGTAGCAATGTTAAATGGTGTGACTAGAAAGGTGAATAAGAATAAGTAACATGAGAAACGTGTGTGTGTGTGTGACAAAAGTATTCTGACCTGTTATTAAGAGTAGAGGGCGCCAAACGTCATTTTACATGACGTTAAATTTAGATGAGAATGCAATGACCAGCAAGACGAATTATAATATGTTGCGTCATCCTTCCCCAAAAGATCGATGTCTCGTAATATTTGTCCAATGTCGTTTGTAGCGTTCGCTGCGTCTTCCGGGATTGCGTCTACCGCCGGCGGGAGCCGTATTGGTACTGGCCGTTCGGGTCCGCTCGAGTTGCCGTCTCACCTCTTCTTGCCAGAATTCAGTGTTTCCATACTCCGAATAATCTTGAAATGTAGCGGGTAGTAAAGAACTGCTACAATGTAGTAATGTTTTATTCCCGTTACCATGCGGTTGGGATTGACTACTTAACTCAGTCCTGTTGGGTTTTGTTTTACCCACACCGACAGCGTCTCTCAATCATGCGGAAGAAGGGCAGCTGGGCAGCTGGCGCTCGCGTTAAAGTATTTTACGGGCCTCTACGCTGAATTTCAATATTTTGTCAGTGTCGCAGCTCAGCCTGCATTTTCACACCCGCCCATGAGATCTGTAGGAATTTATTTTGTATTTTGTTTCATTTTCCACAATTCTACTCATGTCCCTTTTTTAATTTATGGGCAATTAAACTTCATTCTGTGGACGAATTTATTGAGGCACATTTATCACGCTGGATAATCCGGGAACACATTTCACCTGAAATATTTTTTGCATGGCATGCCCTACCATGAAATCTGTCGATCACCAATAATTATTATTGCTGCATTTAAAAACAATATTTTTGTGACTCTTGTAGGTAAACATTATCTGGTTAATTGAATATAGTTCTTATAATAATGTGGAATCAAATAAAGTTGCGATAATACTGTGTAATTGAGTAAAGTTGTAATAATACTGTGTAATTGAATATATTATCTATATATTGTGTAATTGAATATAGTTGTGATAATACTTTGTAATTGATTTTTAATGATTTTGCCAAATGGGTAGAAATATCAACCCCCCAACATTGATCAATTTCAGTTCCATTACGATTCCCAATCTTTGCCATTGATACGATCGTTCGGAGATTAAATTCGTTAGTGAATATTATAAGTCCTGATATATTTGCGAGATTGGATTAGATAATGCACGTATTTATGAGGGTATTAATGGTTCGACTAATCCCACGAATGGTTTGGCCCATTGCCACGTAGGAACCGTAATCGTAAATGATCGGCACTCTTGGCCAACCTGAATGTTTTGTCCTGAATTATGTGACATTTTGGCCCTTACTTTGTTTCGTTAACGCCAAATTCTTATATGTAGAAAACTTATATCATGGAAAATAACTATTATATATATTTCATACGTAAGCCTTCGTAACTCACTAACAAAATATCAACATATAAAGACTTATTGTAAGTCATCAGCAAACCATTTATAATTATTTTTTAGTAAGCAGCGTTAAATGCATTTATTTTTCGATCCAAGTCTCGGATTTGCGCACGCCGGGATTTGAACCCGCGACCTCCCGCTTGCTAGTCGAGAACCCTACCCTTCAACCACCGAGGCCGTCAAAGGCCGTTGACAGCAAACCAGATGTGTTTTTTATAATTTTCGGAGCATGTTTTGCTATTCTTTTAACATGTAATTACTTTTCCAACTGGCAAATTTATAGAGATTAATCATGTTATAAATCCGCAGAAATTTGGTGTCTCGGAACACGACATATCTTTGTCCGGACGAATTTTATCAATCAAAATTTAAATATTTTTTGCTAAGCATGTCTTTTTATTTTGGTTCAATATTTAACATTTCTTAGTACAATTTAGTAATGTTGGCCTCACTGGGTGGCTTACCCGTGCTGAGGCCTCCATTTTATAATACAAAAAAATATTCAAAATACATTGAAAGAAAATATTTATAATGTTGGTGAAGAAAAAAAAACATAAGATTAAGATAATTTTAACCTAAAAATATAGATTTAAAATTAAAGTTAAACAAAATAAAATTTAAATAAAATAAAGTACAAAATCGGTATATTTATATTATATGTTGTGTGTTTGCGAGTGATGTGTGTTTTATATTGGTTTTGTGTGTTACGTGTGGGTTATATTATTTTATGTTATGAAATTTCGGTAAATTGTCTTTTTAGTTCTTTAATCCATTTTGTAATTTTGTGTCTGAATTTATTTTTGTTTTCCTCAATTTTATTTTTAAGTGTTAGACTGTAACCATATACCAATACCATGCTATAGAAAGCGTTTATAGCATGGTATTGATACATTGACATTAATTTAATTTTTCTTATAAAAGTAAATTCATCGCTCGATTTAACGCCCGAAAGATAGATTTGTAGCTTTTCCTCTCTCTCGCAGCTATCTCATTTCCTATTCCCTGTTCCTGTTCCTTGCCAAATGTGATTTAATTTGAACACATAGTATAAGTGCATGAATCGGCACCTAAGAGAAATAAATTGAATTGTGCTCGCTTTTGGAAAATTGGACGGACGGTGATTGATTCGTACGATGAACGATCATACTGGATAATGGCTTTCTGTATCTAATTTGTCAACTCCTTCATTCCCCCGGCAATATATCACCCTAGAGTTTAATACTACTGACAATTTTGTTGCGTCTCTTTTCCTTATTACATTTTGCTTTTGGTCTTTGAACTTTGTGCCTTATACGTTTAATGTTATCATAGGACACTATTAGTTTTTGTGGAATTAAATTAGCCGACGTAGCGCAATTGGTAGAGCACCTGACCGACAATCAGAAGGTTGCGGGTTCACTTTCCGTTGGCGGCATGTATTTTTACTTAAGAAGATTTTTTCATTTGTTATAGGTGTTTCAGGCTAACAATTATTTAAATATTAATTAATAATAATAATTTTCATTTTATTTAATTAATTATAGTTAATTTTCAATATCCTGACTTAATTCAACAAAAACAACAGTAAAAAAAAAAAAAATGTCGTGGTATAACTGAAAGTATACTAGATTATGAATATACATTTGTATTACTTTACCAACAGAATTTCTTCAATTCAGTTTCATTTTCAAATTCATTTTCTTGTTTTTATCTATTAATATTTCTTTAGTTTATTATGTCAGCTAAACAATAGTAAAATATGTCGTGGTATAACTGAAAGTATTCTAGAATATGAATATACATATGTATTTTTTTAACAACAGAATAGTCAACACTATAATTTACTATAATTTACATGTAAAAACATTATCATATTGGAATGTCCTAAAACGGGCAATCGCCTAGTTGGACATTTTAAGTTCATTAATTGTATTATGTAATATTTACAAACAAACAATAAATAAATAAAATAAGTAAATTCCTTAATTTCTCAGAGGCATAAAATAAAATATTTCTTTGGACGTGCAAAAATTTATTTTTAACATTGACGCATGTTTAGTTGAAAAATAAAATCATTGGACGTTGTAAATATTTATACATGCCCTCATTATTTTTCCCTACCCCGACGTTTCGTTTTGTCCATGGCAATACGTTCTACGTTCACGTACGTTTAATCACAAAGCAAAAATCTCGTTTATATAGAGGATGGCGAAAGTTATTCCGTTTCTCCCTTTCAACTCCGTGCGGTTTACTCTGGTATCATTGACACGTAGGGTACTAGGGACTAGGGTAGCTCGGGGACTCGGAGCAATTAAGTGTTCAAAAATGTTATTTCCGTGATTCTGGGTGTCATTTCATTTTATATCGTTTTAAAAAGCTCCCGTCGCCTACTACGACGGTTTGTCTTTGTAATGGCTTTTTCATTTTCTGAACATCGCGCGCATATAGCATATTATGCTGATGCTTCGGAGTGTAAACTAAACTTTTATTGACAGTACCGCCTGTGAGCGGCCGGATTGATTTCCCCGCGAGTCTTTCAAAGGATTTTCCTAAATTTTCATTCCATTTTCACCCAGTCGCAGGAATTCTGGTGTATGTGAAATGCGAAGCCTTTTGGAATGAGTCCCCCCTTTGTAACAGGGGTTTAATTGAACATATAATCGAATATTAATAGAACTATTAGAAATTTCCGCTGCAGATGGAAGTTCATATTGCATAGCGTAGTAGGAATTTGTAAGTATAATCCGTCGTTGTCTTCGTTCCTGATAAAGCGCTGCGCCATAATACGGTATTGCTATAAACTGTTTGCCGGTGACGATAATATATTTGTTTGTCGCTGCTGGTGACAAGCATTGTAACGGCCCCCCGTCTCTTGTGACTATTGTTATTGTTTCTTCCCTCTGCTCTGGGTACCTAGGCCTGCTCCGAGCTGAGTTCCATCAGCCCCAGCCCCAGACCCCCGGTCTTCTGCGATACTATGCCTCCTCTAATAATGGAGCGATAAAGTGGAAGCGCCTGTGAACAAAAGGGGAAACTTTTGTTTACGTATTATTTCATATCGTTTTAAGAGGCCTTGCTAGCTTTAGATTGAGGCTTTTAGACAAGTGTTTGAACAGTAAAAAAGCTTTTAGTCTACCTCCGAATTAATGTTTCTATTTTACCCTTGGCGTTGTATCCTTTCGCTGTTTATGTCCACTGCGCAGTTTGACTTGATTTAAATAATGATTTTATCTGCGCTTAAAAATACTTAACTATTTAACCATTACGCCCTTTTCCGCAAGGGTAAGCAGAGAGGACCGCCAAACAACCCGGTCTTGCCACATATTCCTTGCTTCAGTTAAATTCTTACATCGTTTTATACATACTCCTCTGTTATTCTGACTTGAAATGACTCGACTTAAGTATTTTGTTCACTTGATCGTACTATTTCTTCCTCGGGTATCCCCGAATTTTCTACCATACACATTCGAATCATATAATTATTCTGCTTACACTACTTTCCTAGTTTCACCCTTTCTACATGCCAAAACCAAATCAGCGTCGCTTTCGTAATCTTACTCATTATTTGCGGATCTTTATCACACGGTCATAAAAAGTTCTAACCCACGTTCGTTTCAAGGATCTAATTTCTACAGCATTCAGTTTACTTTCATCCTTCTTCTGCCGTACTGACTGCTAGCTTCGCCTCTTCGGGCATTTTTTTGTTAGCGCTAACACTCTTTCTAATATCTAATCTGCGTTCAGTAATATCTAATTTTATGTTAACTTAATCATGAATCCTACTTACGTTACCAAATTTAATAAAATTATTTTGTTTAAACGTGTATTTATGACATCAGAAGTCAAATTTTCCAATCAGCCTTTGTGCCTTGTTCATAAATGAATGCGAGTTGTGCATTCAACGTCGATTTTCACCTTGTTTTATTTCTAGCAGGCCTTTTACAGTACCTTTGAATTTACGAAAACGTAAAAAAGGAGAAAAAAAATCGTTTGAATTTTCCTGTTGTACTCGCTACTTCCTGTAGCAATGCGATGACATGCGGCTCCACACCTGCACAGCGCTGTAAGTAATGCCCGATACGGCGACGCGAGAGTACGAGTACGTGTGTTTAGTGTTACTGCCACCAATACCTACGCCCGCCGCGCCCGTAATGCATCGCCGGCTCTGACCAAACAAACGAACCGCACTAACTGGCCGCACATAGGCCACACAACACGGTCCTGCGTCCAGCGCCCAGCGCCGGGCGCGGTAGTGGCGAGGCCCGCAAAGAGAAACGAAACTCGTCCGGCCAAGACACCTACCAAAAACCCGAAACAAAGAGATTTCCGGATGACCATTGACCAATAATGTCATGAAACTTTGTTGTTTTACTCACTTTGTACTTTTATTCTAGTGCTGATTTTCATCGTCAATATTTCACTTCTATTCTGTCAGCATATAATTTTCAGATTAGTCTTAATTTATTTTTTTATTCTAACTAGCTGAAGTCCCCGGCGCTGCCCGGGCTTTACTCAATCAGTTTATCACGTGTAGACAGTTACCTTCCCCTTGTTTTATTTATTTATTTATTTAGAATGGCACAAGTGCCATTTAACCCTTAAATGCACGACTTTTTTTTATTTAAAAAAAATATATATTTTTACATTCATTTTATTAATTAAAAATAGGGAAAAATAATTAAAAAAATATTTATCAATAAATTTTGTTTATTTTGAGAAAAACGTTATTATATCATATGTGAAACACTATGCATCCATGTCTTAAAAAATGCTCTTACCTAATGTTACAAAAATAATTATCATTGAATAAAGCGAACTAATTTATGACTTATACTTAAAAAAAAGAAGACAAATAAAAACATGGGAAAGTATTAATTTAAATGAAATGCCGTAAAACAGTTTTTGTTCTTATTAAAACATAGAGGGACTTTGTACTTTTTGCAGTGGTAGTACGTCAGACTATTGCAGGTAGGAAGTCGACACCTCTGCCTCCTTTCGTGCCATGTTGACCAATGAGATACCTCATCGCTTCTTATGTCTTTTGGTGGGACATTTAATTTTGGGCCTTTTTTCTTCTTTTGTAAAACGGGCTCTAAACTCCCACTTGGCCGACCAGGTCGTTTGTTGGTAAACTTAGAGTCAACGGTGCATAAAGATCGAGCAATTAGGGTTTTAAATTGGGCGAGACGCATAATATTTTTTGTATTGGCATTTTTTTGATCTTGTACTCTTCTATATAGAAACCAAGAATTTACTATAGTCATATCAACTAAGTGGTATAGCACCCTCATATACCATTTATTGCTTCTCATCGCAATTTTATGTCTTCCCATGACACTGTCTAGTAAGACCTCCCATATGTCTGTTGTACTCTATTATAGCAAATGGGCAGTTAACTGTGACCTTAGTTTTCTTTTTTTTTGTCATAACGTTCAACAGTTTTCATTGGAAGTTCCCCTGCAAAAGACGATAGTAATGTGACCACCTTGTTATCCTTCCAAATAACATTAAACATTTCAACGCCTTGATACGATCCATTAAATTCCGAGCTTGTTCCTCGTGGAGCATTTTACATTATTTTTTCATCTGGTAGCTTACATTCAGGGATTCTATTCCTCCTAACTGTCCCAAGAGATGCAAATCATCCGCAGTAATATTTGCAGGTCTTGAAACATCTTTTTGCAGAGCGTAGAGATTTGACTGTTCTAGTATTTTATTGATAATAGCATCTGTAAAAAAATATTTGAAAAAATCGAATGGGGTTTCCAATTCCATCACATCCGAGGGCAATTGCCTGTTTCCTGTAAATTCCATGTCGGAGTCTTCAAGCTGCTGGTTTTTTTTCTCCACAAAATTGACGATTTCACAACTTTTGAAGTAGACGAAACGGGCGTTGTCGTTGTAATATCAGTTTGGCCACTAGATAAAACATTAGATTGATTATCACCGTCAACATTATTTGGTAGATGTTTCTCAACCGGATATCTTCAGGTTCACTTTGATCATCTGAATCGTAATTTTCTATGGCGCAATAATTTTCATCAGCTATACTGTCATCATCCGTAAAATCCATTCCATCTTCACTGTCAGATAAGTGATTAATTATTTCGTCCAACTCCTTTTCGGATAAACCCCTCTTTGCCATTTTGAAACAACGTTATGCTATAATTAGTAATGACTAAATACAAATGTCAAAATATGGTCTCAGTGCATAGTGTTACATATATGATATAATAACGTTTTGTCATATTTAGACTGTCAAAATACATAATAACATTAAATTTATATTTAAAACACATAAACACACCTTATTATTTGTGAAATAATATAATTACGATCCAACTCATCGAAAAAACACTATATTTTGATTTAATACTGTACATCAAAATGCACACAATCTGTAACCTCCAACTGTCAAGTTTAAAATCAAAATTTCAAATTATTGTGTATCATCTATTGTAATTTTTCGACAACAATATTATGCAGAAATAATGTAAAAACAATACTGTAATACCAAAACCCACCAACAGATGTCAAAATGAATAAGAAATAAAAAAGCTAATTATATCAGATGTGTTACACTATGCAGTTAAGGGTTAATGTAGGATAGTTAATTACAGTCGTAGTACAAGTATTATTGTAGAAGGGGAAAAAAAGATTGTTTATTCAAATATACAAAACAAACAATAATATATACGTTAGTACAAAGTAAATTAAATTATCGAAGAAGAGAAACAAATAACCATGTCATTTGGTTCCTTAAAACAGGCAATCTGCCTAGCTAGGAACTAAATTCGACCTAACAAAACGTAATAACACTTGTACCTACTCATTTTAAATATATGCTCTCATTGTGCTATATTATTACTGTTATGTCTGCTTTAAATGTATGTAATGTAAAAAAATAAATAAATATAATAAAAATGCAGTGGCTTACGTACTGCTAAAGTGTTTAATAATACAGTTTTATACTTCAATAGAGGCATATTAAAAACATCAGCTATATTAGCAATACAGTTGGAGGTCAACTGTGCAAAATTTCATCATTCTCGGAATAAAACTGTAGATTTGTATAAAAATCAAATCCACGCTGCCCGCTCGTTGTCCACCATTGACACTCACATAAATGTATAGGCAGACTAGACTAGGAAACTTTTTATAAATTGCATTATTATTTTAACTGAGTAGCAATCCGCTTATACATACATCTCCTTGTGATCTTTAAAATTCTGACCAAATAATTTATTTTGTTTCAGTACACTTCAATACTCTTTTTTAAAATTATTTTTTTCCTATAACTTCATAGCTTATCTTATTTATGGCAAGTTTCAAAGTTCAATAGCTAATAATGGAAATGACGTTGACTACAATTATTTGAAATGTTCAAGCTGCCAGGCCTCACCGTTTGGGAGCCTTTACTGCTTCATACACTCAGATTTTCCATTAATATTTGAATTTTTTCAGTATTAAAATTTGTTCACTTCAAAATAATAATTAAAAATACTTATTTTGGCTGTGTGTCTGTAACTCCAGTTCAATGAACTCTAGAACTAGGATTTTTTTCAGTTTCAGTGCCGGCAACCCGGGCGTTTATTTAATTTCATGGTTGTTTTCATTGTTTTCTTTTCTTTTACCTGCCTCACTAGACAAAGTCTGTTCCGAGGCGGGTAAATCACATATTATATTTGTTCCATTTGAAATGTATGTATTTAAAAAAAATATATATATATATGTATGTAAAAAGACAAAAAGATACAGTTATGTGGTGGTATATTAAATATTTACATACATACTTTTTAAATTAAATTTTGTGACAATTGAATATAGATATAGCGGTTACATGATAATTAGTATTGCAAAATTGCAGTTTCTCGCATTTGTTTTATTTGAATATTATATAATTTCGTGAGAAATTGTATGAAATGTTATTTATTTAGAATATTTTGAATATCTGTTCTTTCCTTTTCATTCAGCCATAATACAAATCTTTTGAACAGCCAATTCAAATTATTTGGGGTGACGTAAGTTTTTGTTTGTGTTAGGAAGGTATTGAAAATGTGTGGTGCTAGGTAAGATTCGTGTTTTTTTGCAAAAGTTGATTTGATATGGGGAACTTGAAAGTGCTTATTAATTTTTGCTCTTGTGTTTTGCGAGTGAGGTATGTGGAGATGTGAAGTTTTGATACAGTTTTTGTAAATGATTTGCTTTGAATTTGTGTAATTGTAAGTGGAAATATTTGTTTGCACAAATTTGGAGAAGCAATACAGTCAGTACGTATCTATATTTATTACGTAAAATTATTTTAATTTCGTTTTTAAAAAATTTCATTAGTTATCCCGTGTTTTCACGGGTATGCGCTTGTAAAACGACTAATTTCGGTTGTGACTCCGTCTGTCTGTAACTTCAGTTCAATGAGGTCTAAAAATAAATAAAAATATTAAAATTGAACTGATTTGTCGAGAAATACTATCCATGAAATTTTCATGGTTCTTCGCTATGTATCGTAATAGTGTTATGAACTGTAAAATTTAATTTGTGCTTCCGTTTGTGATTTTAAAGTTCGAGTGCAAATTGTCCTAGTGAATATTGTGCTTCACCCTCATATTTTCCATTCACTAATCCGAGTTCACGCTTGATTTAATTTAGTTATCAGAATCGCTTGGTTCTGTGAAGTGTTTCTGTTAGTTCTTACTTCCAGTTTTTCTACCCTTTTATTCGGGTTAGCTTTTCAAGCACGCTTTTAATTATTATTCAGTTTATTTTAAGAGCGTTAATTTCATTATACAAAGATCTATTCCCACCGGCGAAATTCAGCGACTCATAACTCGTTGGAAAATTTTATTTCAACTTCAAATAATTGAATTTGCATATCATTTTTCATGGGAAGTCGTGCTCTGCTCGGCTAAGGGCGCTGTATAAAAGGTTGGCTTCTCGAATGTAGGGGTAGGGGGGTGCAGTATAATAGCTTCCCCTATTGGTGTACTATGTGGAAAATATTTACAGATTTTGTTTACACAGAATGAGGGATAAATATGTTTTTTTTTAAATATTTTATTTTTCCGCTTTGACAAAAACGGTATCTTTGGTCTGGTAACTGGTATAGTAAAATCGTAAAAAATCTTTTTCATACAAAACGTTTAGCAAATATCTAGTACCGGTGTGATCTATTTTATTTATTTATTTGTGTTTGAATTTTATAATATAGGACATTAAAGGATTCGATTTATAATTACTTTAATTGTAATTGTAAAAAAATTATCTTACCCAACCCACTACGCTGAATAAATAAAAAATCTTAATAATACATCGTAAAAACAGCGTTTTTTAGGTCGAAATTTTAATTTATATTCGGCAAACTTGTACGTGTTTCAAAGAAAATCGGTCTTTTGCAATTTACATTAAAGTCCATCAAAATACTTTGTATTCAAACCTTTTGTTTTTATTTTTTCCCTTTTTTTAACTTTTCGGTAGTGGGTAAGTTAAGGCAAAAATATTTTTTTAAATAATTCCCAAAGTTGCCTTTAAAATCATGCAAAAATGAATTCTTTAATGGCCTATATTTAAAAATAAATAAATAAAAGAGCTCACATCCATTCTATATCCTTTGATTTAAAAAAAATACACATGTAATATAATTTAAGTTAATATAAAACAGTAAAGTATTGTTTTATATTAAATTATAATGTCACATCACAAAGTATCGCCTCCAAAATGAACAAAGAATCTAATTTAGTTTAGTTTAGTTTCAAATCCAAAATGAAGTTTGTATGAAAAAGGCTTCGCGGCCGTTCCTATGAAATAACATTTGATTACTTATAGCTTTAGCTTGTTTATTACAATTTGAATTATTATAATTACAACTCTTCTATAATCGCAAATGCACTTTGCGGCGTCATTTTAATTTAATGAAAATAAATCACTGTGCAGATTGTGATTTGATTTACAACTATATGTACTGTGATGTGATTTATTTTCATTAAATTATAATAACAACTCAAGAACATTACGTTTGAAAAACATTAGTTAAGGTTTATGATGTATTATTTTGGATGCTTTTGAATTTAATGCTCGAGTTTCCCGCCTTATTTGTTTTATGCCCAGTTGCGGCTTATTTCCTTTTACAATAGGGAAGTGTTTATATTTTTAGTTAAGCATCACTGACGCAATCCTTTATCGTTTTAATATAAGGTAGAGTTCTTGGAATACATTCACGCAAGTCAATAAATCTCATTCTTTTTTGGACGATTATATAAGTAAATAATAATTACATAGTACTAGATTATACAAGCCATGTTAAATAAATCTCGTGACGATTATATTATCCTTAAAACTTATATAAATTCGCTTCCTGTGTAAGGACCAACTTTTCAACTCGTGAGTATGCCTTTGGGCCATTATTTAAGACGGAGATTATTATTACATCTAATACTGGCTTTGAATTGTCTCTTTACTGAGACGAGCCTCATTAGCCAGTCTGTTTGAGTCGGGATCATGCGCCTGCGATTTGAGTATTCACGTATCGGCTTGTCAGAACTTTGAAGGATGCACAGCGAGAATTTCGGTAACTAGTTAGGTTGAGTTATTTTCATGAGGTTACAAATTTCACAAAATCATTATAATTAACTAACTAACCATGTCACGTTTCTGTCCTAAAATACTTTCCTTGCTTTACATTCGATTTATTTTGTTGTTTCAACTTTTGATATGATCGACGTCTTGTGACGTCTCCTACTTCTCTTTAATCCACTTGGACTCATAAGTATTTTCCTAACACTCGTTTCTCCATTCATCTAAGCGCCTCTTTCTTAATATTGTCAATTAAGCTTACATCGATCTTTTCTGATATCCTCATTCGTATTACGGTCTGAGGAATTTTATTTTAATTTTTCATTATTTCTTTGCCTGTTACATGGGTCACTTACCATGCATCGGGGATGATATCTAAAATCCATTTTATCCTCTATTCCATTGATATATATTTATTTGTGGCTGCCGCATTCAGTCATCCATTAATAGAATTTCCAGCATTTACCCTTCCGTCAATATCCTTATCAGCTCTCCCGTTTCTCTCAAACATACTTCTTAAGTACACAAACTCAACTTCTTCCTCCAAAAATTCACCGTTTGCCACCATAATATGCTTTTTTTCTTATCCTCTGTTCCGAACATAATTTAATCATTTTACAAACATACTTGACATACTGCATTCAGTTCATACTAGGCACGAGATGTTTTATTTCAATAAAAAGTGTACCTCTGAACTAGCGTCATTAATCTCTTCAGCACCGGTGCACAGCCGGGAGACACTTCAAATACATGCCGAATATTTGCACACGGTTAACATTTTCCCGCATGAAACAGGCTTTTAGCTCAATAACTCATCTGTGGAATCAAATTAAGCCTTTTGTGATTCCTCCCTACTAGATGGTTCTCTTGAATACCCAGGTTCACTTCTAAGGCTGGACTGCCGACGATGTAGCGCTGACGAGCTGGACCGCTGATCCTCGTACGCAGCGCGTCGCGAATCGCGTGGCTCTGTAGCTCTTCACTCATTCGCCTACCTACATATTACCGGAAGTAACTGACGTACGCGTCGCACTATTTCCAGCCTTATCGTTCTCTCCCTAAACCCCTCTCACGGCACCTCCAAAGATAGCAGAGGCCCTTCAACGTACATTCTTCGTACGTGGAGTTAATAAATATTCTTTCTTCTTAAAGCTTTCAGACACAATTTGCCGTGATTATTATTTCAACAAACACTCCCCCAACTTCACTGCCATAAGTCAAACTATGTCTAACTGGGATTATATTAACTTTGAATTCGTTTTAGTTTTTTTTATTGAATAATTCTGCTTAACTGTGCCCAGTTATTTAGAGCTCAAAGATTACCAATGTTAAGACAAAGGGGGGACTTGATTGGGACTTTCTAAATTTTATCTGGGCATTATAGTTGCCCCGGCATCCAAGAAATCAAAATTGAAATTCGAAATTAGTTTGTTACCAATTAGAGTATAATTCCATTATTTGGTCACCTCACCATAAAATTAACATTAAAAATGTTAAAAGAATTCATCGATAATTCTTACGATTTATTCATTTTATATTAAACATTTCCTCAAAACACTGTTTTACTAACTCAAAAATACATTCACTTCAGGGTTGGCGTTTGATAAGCGACCTATGTTTTTTTTTACAAAATTGTAAATTCAGAACTCCGCTGTTGCGAACGTCTTAGTCTGGTCAATTTAAGAGTTAGGTACTGTTAACTCGACGCACTAGGCATAAACAAATTATGTAGCAAATTCGCCTATTCCTTGCCTACATGGCATAGCAAATGAACATACCAATGATATCGAAATTTGTAATATAATAAATTCGGTGTTTAAAACATACTTAAACAATTTTTTTCAGATAAGATATTTTTTCTGATAATTTATATAATATTTTTCCAATTGTAATCTCGCAAGAGAGGAAAACTCGGCTAACTTTTCCGATATATAGCCACTATTCGTAGTTTCATAGTGAACTCTGACTTTATATACTGTAAATCGATTATCGAAAATTTACGTTATTCTATGGATAAGCTATCAATAGGATGGTGAAATACCTCCGTAGTCGTTTATCCCAGTTTTGATATTATTTTGACTGGTGTTTAATTGAAGGGTGTGCGAAATATCTACCATGAATATTTAAACTGTCCCTCTTTGTTTGTGTCAAATCTGATCATTTTCAACTGGCAGTTGTTATCCGGAAGAAACAGAGTGGAGGTGAAGCATGGTAGGAGCGCAAAGTGAAATACGAAGGACCGTAGTCCGGGGACTAATTCACCTCATTAAGCAGTCTGTTTGTCGCGAGATCACGTTCCGTGTCCATCGCCGGCTAAACGATACACAACAAGGAGTCTCCTATCCGCGTGCCGCCCCTAAATCATTCGCGCGGTGAGTAATGGCCGCACGCCGCCCGCTCGTATATCAATTACCTGCCGCCCGCGGTGCCGCCCAGACTATTTCGCTTACCTGCATTCGCATTCTACAACCCTGAAGCCCCTCTCTATTTTTGGGAATCAAAGACCAGAATGTGTTGCAATGTTTGCATGCCACTTCTATAACTGAGTTCGGGTTTAATGGTGTTTCCCAGTTAACAGATTTGATGTAACTTCATATATTATATTATTTGGTTTTTCCGAACTGCACTTTGCAGAGTGAAGTTTGCTCTGGTGGTGCTTACCTTCGGAACTTGCTACTAACCACTGAGGTCATGAAAATCTAAAAAATCCGAATAACATTTTTCAATAAATTATTTTTATTTTTGTTTGTTTTACAGTATCAGTGCGAGCCTAGCTTTACTTTTTACGTAATCGCGTCAATCGTAATTGCCCGTCTTTTGCATAGCAATGGAAAGGTGGAATTATATGTGTCGGGAGTCGACATCTTTTTATTGATCACTTATTAAAAGTATATTAACGCGTAGGTTAAGAGCGACAGGTGGTTAACCAACATTTTTCTTAATTGAGTTTTTTATTAATCAAGAGTTCTTTACAATATTCTTTATCATGAATTCATTTCAATTTCATGGTCAAATAATAAATTAAATATTCAAATTTTCATTTCGCCCTTTTTTCAAGGCTACTTGATTAATATAGGATTCCATTATAATGATATTATATTGAAACAAATTAAAACCTTTTTCCACTGTTTTTGTTTAGTTTTATTGCTGACCGGTTTTAGCATATTCGGCCATCTTCAGACGTGTCTTTAAAATACTAGTCTGAAGAACGGTCAGAAATTAAAAAAGTGGAATAAAACCTTTTTTTTCCACTCTTTACCGTCGATATTTAAAAAATCCCCCTGGTAAAAAAAACTGAAGAGTGGCGGTGTTACTGTGAAACTGAGTGTATATTTAGTATTTCAATTCGTGGATCAAATAATTATTAGCGTTCCTCTCGTCACTGAAACTTGACTTTCCTGGAAAATGAGTAGAGTTGCTAAATCACCCGTCCTTTCCATCCATCGGTAATTTTTTCCATTGTTCATTCATAAAACTTTCATTCGCATGTTATGGTAGTGATTCACTGGAATTCATCTCAGACCTTTGAAGTTGGAACTATGTATCGTATTATTGCGAAAGAAAAGCTATAAAATGGTTTAAATTACTTGGAATTTTCATCATTCATATGATTTTTCATTTGACAATTCGATTAAAGAATTGACTCTTCAATAATCTGATCATAACGAAGTTCTACAAACACGGAAATAATAAATACATCTTTTACATTCCACCGTTTTGTCTGCTTACTTTCTCATTCCGGGTGCGGGACTAAATATGAATTAGTGACGTCGTGCGTAGAATCCTAACACCCCCTCCCCCTCTACGACACATGTGGGGTGGCTTTTCAACAGTTGATAAATAATATTTTTCGTCACAATAAAGCACCTCGTGACGTTAAGTACCATGTCTTTCTGTCCCGACTTTTTATACAAAATCCACCCCCTCCCTTGCCACTCAGGACCTTCGGAAATGCCGTCCAGTTCCCCGAAAAGCCGCCTAGACAGCGCGTGCTTCCGATTGTGAATTTATTCATTTTTAATTACAGGGCAACATTGTAGTTGTCTGACTCGCCCCTCGATACCTTGACAGTGAAGCAAAGGTCAATTTCCTTGTTTTTTAGAACTCCCGCTGTATTCCGGGCAACGTAAATTATTTTTATTCCCCTTTTTCCGTCCATTTTTTAAGATTGTACATTTTGTGATTGATTAATGGATATCCGATTTCGGACTGTTTAGATTTTCAAGTGTAACTACAATGAATTCATTTAATGTGTTTATTCTCCGTCAGTCCAGTTAGTTTGCATTTGGTGAAAGCTTTTAAAATAATTAGATTGAATACGGAAAGGAGAACAAATAATTGATAAAGCCAACCTAAAATAAACAATCGTAACATTTTTATGATACGACCTAATATTAAAATTTTACGAAAATACTACAATTATTATTATAACTCTATCCTATCACATCGTATCCGAGTAGGTACTTATTTCGGAACATTATTTCGATTATTACCAATTTATTCGAATACATTTTGATAGTTTCGAAATAGATTCCTATCTTCGTTATGACCATTGCTAGGCAATGGAACGTGCTATCGACCGAAGAAGTTATAAAAGTAGGGAATGCCAGTAGGAATGAATGACAGTTTGCAGGTGTAAAGCCCAGCCCACTAGCATGGCAAATCTCACTCGGCTGCTAGCATTAAGCGATTCATGTTTCCTATAAGATCTAGCAGATGTGCCCGGTTCTTATTATCTTCAGCTTTCATTCCCCGTTGTCTCGCTTCATTACAGCGGAATTGGTCCATTACATTCTACTTTCCTTTTATTTTTTGGACTTACCTCTCTAGGAAGCAATTTAGCCGTAATTAATTTGGAGAGCAGTATTCTGCGGGAGGCGATTTTTCAGATGTTGGAGGGATTTTTACATGCATCGTTAAACGTAATGATATTGAGATGGTGAAGTGTTCTTATCGCCTCGCCGTACGGGAGTTTTTTGTCAACTTTCTTAATCTGTTACGAATCGAATAGATATCTACCTACGCGGCCCTTAACTATTTTCTCCGAAGGAAAAACCTTTCCTATCCCTTTTCGTTAGTGGAAAAAAGTTAAGTGGTCTTGATGTAGAAACCCTTTTCTAAAGTGGTTAAATAACTATCAATTCGGTAACTATCGGGAAACGTTGATAACCCATTTGTTAAAAGTTTTGTGTGGTTCATTTGAATCATTTGTGAACAGTTCTTTTTCTGAAATGTTTCATTCGCGGTGTGCGTGCAGCTCCCATTCTCTGTGGTATTTAACATTTTCACTACTGCGGAATTTTCCTTTGAAATATTTTTGCCACCGTAGTTTTGGATTCCGGGAACATGGCATTTACGCTGCGTTTTTTCTGTCTCCCTCGGCTGCTATTCATGTCCAGCGGTGGGAGGGGGAGGTCCGTCGCCCGCTGCCCAGTCACCGGGCACAGGCCAGAGCCACCCAGCCACAGAGGTGATATTTCTCTATTACCGAACCACTCTGCTTTTATTCCGTTTGGCCGGCTCCTCTGCTTTGGCGAATTGGACGAAATATCGCTGCAGTTTTATTACTTAGCGCGTTACGTGGCGGCCAGCGACTAGCTACTGGTTAGTGGCTCCACTGGCTATTCATGTCGTCGCATGGGTGAGATTTAATAATACTCTCTCTACCTTACCATTCACTTTTGTTTACCTTAATTTTTTTTTAATTCACCATATTTTGTTGCTGTAAATTTTAGGAAATATTTCGTTCAAATTTAGTAAACTTGACTTCACAGTTTATATTTGCTATTCATATTGATTGTTTCAATTTCAACTTTTTTTACTCTAGTGAATTTTTTCTGTTTGTCAGTTTTCTGTTTCCATTTCTATTATCAGTTTTTTTAACATGTTATAGCATTTTTTTGATATCTTTCTGATTTGGCATACCTACCAATAATAGGGTGAAAGGTTTTTTCTGCTTCGCGAAGTTAACGTCGCTATTTTTAAAATAGTATGAATGTGGCTTCTTCCTTTAATTTCTATTACGTTTATCACGATAACTTAAGGCTTTTAATAACAAGCAAGGTCTAAAATCACTTTCATGAACGTTCTTCTTTTTAACGAGCAACCGTTTCCTCTTCGTTTATACGAATATAAATGTTATCCATTTGTTATAAAAGGTCGGTAATAAATACATACATCTTCGAATTTCGACCTCTTTCGACCGTAGTATATCCATCGCTCGTCGCTGCTGGCTCTCGGCTCTCGGCTCTCGGCTACCCCGCCGCGCCACGGCCGACCAAATACATCCTCGGGACCTAAGCCACTCCTTATATAACTCTATCTGGAGGCGGTTACTGCTACGTGTTCATAAAGGGGAATTTGGGGAGGTGTTTTACATTTGCCAATATACACTGGTATATAAGGAAGATGCTCTAGGTATTCCAGTTATTAAAATATAATATATAAGACTATTAGTTATTAAATAATACTTTTTTGATAATTTCTTAGCGCCGCTTTCGTGGAAAATGACCTTATTCCTATTTATAACATGTTTCCCTTGAACACTTAAAATTTTTAAGTTCTTAAAAATTAATATAATTATATGAAATTACCTATAAAGAAAAAAAAATGCAAAGTTTGCTCCGAAAATTGAAAATAAACGCATCTGATTCTGTTTCTTTAAATTCTTCTGAAGACATTTCTCGAGAGATATTTGCTCTCTTTAAATTTTTTAATGCATGTGTCTTTCAAAATGGAATGAATGATGCCCCTTCTCATATTTGTTTGTGGTTAAATAGAATTGATATTGCGAGGTCAAAATATTTATTATAGCTGACAAAAGCATTATATATACATTTATGGAAGTATTTTCTATGCATTGCACCGCCTAAGTCCTCAAATAAATGATTATTTTTAAAACAAGAAGTTAACTATGAGTCTCTCTCGGCAAAACGATGTTAAGTATTAAGGCTAATTTGTCCGGTTTTGGAAACAAACCGCTATTTATTATCACCCTTAGAGTAAATTTGTTCGATTTTAGGAATAACTCGTATGATCTCATTGAAATCTTTGTGTCTCCCTTACTGTTAAATTGAGAAATATGAACTAAACGGTGTTAGAAAGAGAAAATACCAAGCTTTATTTATAAATATAGAAATTAACCACAGAAGAGTTAAATTTTACATTTCTATCAAACCAAAGGTTCCGAACGTCATTTGAGAAAAATTAATGAAACTTTGTTAATTTTTAAAATTATTTTTATATTTAACAACAAAAAATCCTTAGATGCTTGACCGCTGACCGCTTTGACATGATTTTTCAAAATGTTTTTATTTAGTTAGTAGAAAAAAAAAACATTTTTCTATCTAGTATAAAACTTTAGAGTTTATCGAACATCTAATTTCTATGACATTTAGGCACACTTTACACTACATTTTGAAGAATTAAAATTTCTAGATAAGTGAGCGAAGCCACATTGGGTAATGTGTCGGTTGCAGATTCTCATCGTTGTAATGAATCCTTCCCAGGCGTAATATCGAGGAGCCCACCACGAGTTACGTGTCCAGTGTAGGTATTGGGGATATTAATGCACTGCCCGTCATTGATGAACCTTTTCCCGATCTCTGCTGCTGAAAGTAAGTCACCCGCATAATCTCGCTCGTAACCACCCCTGATTTATAACATCCGTCGTCACATAGTTTAAGCTACCTTATCTTATATTGTGCTTTTTACCGTCCGTTTCTTGTGATTAGTAATTACTCCTTCAAGACTATTAACGATGCCCTTAATAAAGAGGAACCCTTTTCATACAAACTTCATTTTGGATTTGAGGCCAAATATTAAAAAAAAAATAAAAAATCAAAAGGCATTGCAAATATCTAGTACGAATCTTAGCTATTTTTTTTATTTTTTTTTTTGTAAAAATTTAAAGGATTGAAAAAATAATTTTGATTGATCTAAATTTAAATAACACACGGCTGATTTATGTTGGAACACAAATTTGTCGTATATAAATTAATATTTCGACTAAATAAACGCCTTTATACGATATTAATTTCTCATTATATTATCACCTTTCAAGATTATGTTACTAATAATTGCTATTAAATCACAAAAAATTCCAAAGCTTCCTCTAATATCATGGAAATTGAATTCTTTACTATAGTATATTTTACAATTTAAAACACAATTCCATAAAATAGCTCATATCCATACTAGATATTTGCTATACATTTTTTTTCAATTCAGTTTGGTTGGATATTTTGGCACGAAATTCATAAGATCCTCTCTTGAAAGTCTGAAAGTATATTGACTATTCAACACTTTTTTTGTATAGTGCAGAAATTTTAAGAAATAAACAAGGTTCACTACTACCTCTTTTTAAATAATGTTCCCCCGATAATTACTGTGAAAGGTTGTGATTTTCGCTTTACAAGTTGCCGACCACAATCCATTAACATTCTTTCTTGATTTAGGTTGCTATTTTGTATCAAATTTCATTATATTATCATTTACGTAACACTTGGGAATTATTTTCCTATTCCTGTGGGTTGAATCATAGATTTTATTATTAGCCGAACAAACGACCCTAATGCCTCCTGTCATCTCATTATTTAATGGCTACTTAGCGGCGCTCGGGTTTTCTCAACAGTTCGGCCGTTCTATCTCCACGCTCCAAGAACGCTAAACCCGGACACCCACTCGAGTTCCTGCTTTCCCGGTAACCCAAAGTAAAGCTTAGAATGAGAAAGAGAGACTGAAATATATATGAACCAATTTAGTCGCCGAGAGTAGCCGTTGTATAATTGTATGGTTATTTTGCGTTTACCTGTTCTCGTCCTGAGAATATTCTTAAGGATAATGGGGTCTCCACTTATTCTAAATTAAGGACCATATTCCAGACCTGGACTTTTCCTTACCACTATGTTACCCGAATATCCGCACGAGACTCACATGAGTACACGATTTAGGAATTTTGTGTTCAAAACTAAATCATCTGTATATTTAACAGTGGTCTCACAGAAATGAAGTTGGTTTGGAATCAAAGATTAATAACGCGTTAGACAAAACTTTGATAGGTAGAGATACTAGAAAATAAAACCCCTGTTTCCCCGAGATACACGTATTAACAACTACATATTGCCTATGTACTACTTACTTTCAGATATAATTAAATTAATTATGTTTACATTAAAAATTAATGTAAACATGCTTTCACCTATGAATTACTATCTTTATCGCGTAGATACACCAAGGTTAGGTTGCTAGTAAGCTATTGTTCTCCTTAAAACGGGTCTCTACTAACTTAGATAGATGAGCACCGCAGTGAAAGCATACAAAAAAATATGTGAATTTGGTTTTTCTATTAAAACATCTGCCTTCTATAAATTATTGAAAGCGGTATAAACATCAATACGACACGAATAAACAAGTTTTGAATGCAAAGTGATAGTGGATTTTTTCGTTATTTGCACTTTCTCTTTTCCCAACACACTTGAGATTCTTTCAGCGGGCCTCACAAATCGACACGGAATAAAATAGAACCCTTTTTCCTTTGGATTTATTTTATGCGAAACCTCCTTCTCTTTTCAGAGTTTAAGGAGTTATCCTGTATTATCCCAAAACCCAAGAGATTGGGCGTGTCTTCCGGAGCCCTTTAGGAACATACACTTCTGAGCTGGAAAACTATACGCGACTTATAATGTCGAACAAAATACTACATTCATTCTTGGTATTTTATAAAGCTATTTATTGTATTGTGTTATTTTAAAACTTTTTGTTAAAAACGAAACACCACGTTATTAAAGTATTAAAAATAGTGTTACACAAAGTGTATTGTTCCTATTTAAACAATAAATCTTCTATTTGCTTAAAAAATATATAATTTAAAATTTATCGAGATGACTCCAACTGATTTCATTTCTTTTATTACAGACATTTTCATTGTTTGTTCCCTACGTTATATTATAATTACGCAAGGAAAATATCCTATTTTGTCGCCGTTCTGACGCATCCTCCTTTCTACTAAAAAAAATATGTTCACAGATGAAAGTATAACTAACTAACTAACTAACCATCACTCCGTTTCCCCGCAGGGGTAGGCAGAGAGGACGGACCGCCAAACAACTCGGTCTTGGCACACACTCCTTGCCTCATTCACATTCATACATCGTCTCATACATACTCTTCTATTATTCTGACTCTTGACATGGCCCGACTCGAGTATCTGATTCACTTGATCGTGCCATGTCTTCCTCGGGCGTCCCCGACTTCTGCTACCATTCGCATTTGCATCATATATCCTCCTTACACTCCTATCTTCGCTCATTCGCTCTACATGCCCAAACCATATAAGCGTCCCTTTCTTAATCTTACTCATTATGCTTACATCAGCCTTGCACTCTTTGCGGATTTCCACATTCCTCACACGATCAAACATGGTTTTACCACACATACGCCTCAGGGATCTCATTTCAACAGCATTCAATCTACTTTCATCCTTTCTTTGCCAGTTCCATGCCTCACTTCCATACATCAAGGTAGGTACCAGCACTCCGTTGTGGATTGCTAACTTCGCTTCTTTGGACAATTTTTTGTTAGCGCCAACGGCGTTCAGTCCTCCATTAACGGAATTACCTGCATTTACCCTTCTTTCAATATCTCTGTCAGCCTTCCCATCTCTCGTAAACATACTTCCTAAATACACAAACTCATCCACCTGCTCCAAGTATTCCTCATCCACAATTATATTGCACACTGTTTTCGTACTCTCTCTTTCAAACACCATTACTTTAGACTTACTTACATTCATCATTAACTCATTCTTCATGCATACTTCGTTCATCTTAGACACGAGAGACTGTAGATCTTCTATACTATTAGCAATCAGCACCGCATCATCAGCATACAACAGGCAACATACTTTCAAATTATTCAAATTCGCTCCCAATCCCACCTCTTTCAATTCTCGCATGCAATTATCCATGTATAGATTGAATAACCACGGTGACATTACGCAGCCTTGTTTAACACCTTTTGTGATATCAAACCACCCCGTAAAATCACCGTTCACCCTAACACATGCAACGCTTCCCTCATACAGAGACGCAATTGCCTGAGTCAGATTTGTATTCACTCCACACTTGGACAACACCTTCCATAGCTTTTTCCTGTCGACTCGGTCGTATGCTTTTTATAGATCTACAAAGGCACAGAAAAGTTTCTGGTTTTTAGCCAGAAACTTTTCAGTGAGCATACGCAATGAGAAGATCTGGTCCATGCACCCCCTTCCACTCATAAAAGCACCTTGCACATCCCATATTTTATCTTTTGTTTCCTTTCTTACTCTTTCAATCAAAATTCTACCATACAGCTTGCCAACTGAACTTAGCAGGCTAATAGCCCTATGATTCCCACATTCCATACGTGACCCTTTACCTTTGTATAATGGCATGATCACAGCCCTTCTCCAATCTAAAGGCGTATAACCTTCCTTTAAACATTGGTTAAAAAGATTGCACAACCATGTGAGAATTATACGGCTACCTCCTTTAAAATATTCAGCAGCAATATTATCAAACCCGACAGCCTTACCATTCTTCATACATTTAATCGAACTTTCTATCTCATCCATGCTAATTTCGGTAACATTCACTCCATCGTCATTCATATCTGATTCGCCGCTGGAATCACTGTCACTCACTTCGCTTTCGAAGACTTCCTCGAAATAATTCATCCATCTCTCTTTTATTTTTTCCTCATTCGTCAACATTTTTCCATCTTTTGATTTTATCACTTTCATGCTTCCGTTTTCTGGGCCACTCCGGGACCTTTTGACTTCTTTCCAAAACAACTTAATGTTTTCTTGGAAATGGTTTGTCATTTTCATTCCTTCTTCCTCTTCCAGGCGTTTCTTTCGTTCTTTCACTCCAATTCTTACTTTTTTCTTACATTCCTTATATACTTCTTTCGCTCGATACTTCTCTTCCTTCCTTTCCTTATTTTAGTTTATTCTAATGCAATTATTTTTTAATTTAATTCATTCTTAACTTTGTGATGCATTGATTAAAAAAAATGCTTTAAACCGTTTTAAGACGAGAAAAAAACATGATTTTGTAGATACGAGGTTGAGTTAGAACTGCGATTTGTTAGTAAACCTTTTATTTTTCAACATTGTAAACACATTGCTACCGTAGTTTTCTTTGAAGCATTCGTTTTGTTTATTATATACACACGTTCTTTGCTCCTATTTTCTTTTCGGTTTCATTATAAGTTTTGCAGTAATTTAACGATGTTGCAATTTTCTACAAGCCTTTGATTTGCCATCTTACTAAAATCACAAATTTTTTTTTTTTTTTTTTTTTTTTATAGTGAATACCTCACAAGAGTCCCAACTGCTCCCGTCTGGAGCCAGTGAGACTATGGCATCCCCAATTGGGGGATGTTGTGAGGCTGAAGGTAAGTGGGGAAGGGAAAGAGGAAGGTGGGGAAGTACCTGGCTATTCAGATCTAGTCACTAAACACGGCTAAAGCCATTTGGAGCAACGTTTCAATTCTGAATGGTGGTCTTACACCAGGGCGATACTGGTAGTATCTTCCACTCTGGAACGTGCCGCAAATATACTATATATTATTTTAATTAATTAATTGAGAAATAACACAAATTAATTAAATAAAATTTATTTGCGCACGCCGGGTTCGAACCCGCGACCTTCGGAATGGCAGTCCAATGCGTTACCACTGGACTATGCCGGCCGTCAAATAATAATTTTATGTTAAAATTTAATCAAAATTTTCACAACTGTTGATAAAAAATCAAAAACCAACCCATTGCCCGATTTGGCAGAAACATAACAAAATAATTTCATTTTTCCCGTTAGTCAAGAATCCCCTTGGAGAAGAATTTTGGTGTTGGAATCGTATGTAATTTATTCTAGAATTTTATCTAATACAGCATCACTAGTAGGTAAGTCTTTTTATGCTTTCATCTATAACTACCGTAGATAACATGTTGATAATTTCGTTTTAATTTTTTCAACTATTTTTCAGATAATTTGTAAAGCCCCCCTTGGCTGATTAATGTTTTTAATGAAAAGAATTCCCGGATTACGAACGACCTGACAATATTTTCAAATTATATTTTCAACTCTAAATAATATTTGTCTTAACTCTAACATTGATATTTTTTTCGGATTCACTGCCCAAATTCAAACCTGGCATTATGTCAATAATTTAAACTCTTCAATGCGCATACATACAAACACACACACACAGACATACACACACACACACACACACACACACACACACACACACACCCTACCACACACATTCAAACACTCACACATACATTACACACACACACCTATATACTACACACATCACCTGGTAATTAAGGAATAAACATACCACTTAGCAGACATTACAAGGAAACATATCATAGGTACCAAACATGAAGTATCTTATTCCTGTATATTGTTTAATCTCAGTAAATGATGTACTGTTTGTTTCTATAAAATAAAATAAAATCTCCTACTACCATCACATTAAGGGGAAAATGTTGCTGCTGTCGTGAGTACTTGGCCATCCGAGTAATAAAAAGAAAATAAAAAACGACGCTCTAAAATTCGCTCTATTATCATATTTTTGTTACAGTAGTTATTCTAACATAAAAGCAGGAAATATTTTCCTTCATCTCGCTTAAAACTCAAAAAAAACGGCGAGTTTTAAAAATGCACTGTTTTATCTGGAATTTCTTGATTAACACAACTATTTTAAGCTCGCAATGTCAAGAGGTACGGCGCTTTTCGATATTATTTTTTTTTATTTTACGTAATTATAATGAAATCTCGTTACACTGCTAGATAGCAGTTTGTCAACGGGATATATGATTTTGAATAGCAAAACTATATACACACAAAAATGCACCATATTTTAAAAGAATATTGAAATCATGTTAAGGTAGCAACGTTAGAATCCATATAAATATTGAAATTCACTTTTTTCCTCCATAAGCCCCCGCATTCCGAATTTCTATCGATTTAAAACATATTCCTCTTGAATACTTTTTATGTTTTTAAGTTCCTAAAAAAATATCTATATCAATTATAATATCTATACATTTGTAAAGCTGGAACGGTAATTATATGAAATTCCTTCGATAGAAAAAAATTGCAAAGTAAGCTTCAAAAATTATTATAAATACGTTTTGTTTGGTTATTTAATATTTTATATGTATGAAAAAATTCAAAGTGTATCATTACATGCAACTTAAGCATTTGTCGAGAGATTTTTGCTCTGTTTCAAACAAGTCGTGTTTATTAAATATTTTCACCATTTTCGCTTGATTATTATCGTCTTTTTAATATTCATCTTTTTATTATTTATCGCGCTCCCTCTAACATTCGTATTTATATATCTCTCTTTCAAACCATCTTTGAACGCTTACTACCAGGGCCTTAAGACTGTTTTGTTCTTTAAACCGTCTCATTAATGAAAAAAAATCTATGGTTAACTGTAGTGTTACGATCAGTAATTTCCGCGATCCTTATAATCTAACCGAAAAATAAATAATAGTGATTAAAAAACACAAAGAAAACATTTCAATTATAGTATAAACGCACTACGCTTTAAATATCTAAAATAAATAGTGGATAATACCAAAGAAAAGTAATATCTGTGCATAAAAACAGTTACTGAAAACAACATAACCTCAAACGCCAAGACTTAGTGTCATTGTCTATGCAAGAGTGCCAACAATAAATACTAAGTAGTTATTGCCAGTATTAATTTTTCAAACGTACATTTGTGAGGGGTATTTCTGAACAAATAATTTAGTGATGTCAAACACTCGTAGCAAAAACCAAATAATCGCTGATGAAAAACCAGACATGGACAAAATTATCGAGTACATTGATAAAAAATTTGAAAATTTGAAAAGGGATTTATTCATCAAAATTGAAACTCAGGCAAAAGAGACTACAAAAACCATGGAATTCATCAGTGCTCAATATGATGAATTAATAAAAAAAAATGGATGCCACAAATAATATAAACCAAGTTATTCAAACTGACTTTCAAAATATTAAAAAAGATCTAACAGAAAAAAATAATATCATCAAAAGACTTGAAATCAGACTGGCTGACATTGAAACTACTTCAAGGTGTAATAATTTAGAAATAGCTGGAATTCCTCAACAGAACAGAGAACAACCTATTGAAATTGTGAGGAAAGTTGCTGCCGCAGCTGGAATCAATCTAAAACACACTGATATAACTGACGTCAACAGAGTCCCAGACAGACGAAATGGGGCTCCACCTAAGCTTCTTGTTACATTTTGCGAAAAAAGACAAAGAGATTCCCTCCTTGAAAAGAAGAAAGAGATAAATTATGAAGAAATAAAGGATCTGACTACATCTCCAATCTTCATTGGGGAAGATTTAAGCCCGTACCACAAAGAAATTCTTTGGAAATCTAAACAAATAGCCAAAGAAAAAAATTACCAATTTGTTTGGTACAAACAAGGTAAAGTTATGCTGAGGAAACAACAAAATGAAAAAATTATCTACATTAAGCACTTAGATGATATAGTGAAAATAATTTAATATAAAATAAATATAAAAAAAAAAACGTTACCATCCACTTAATAATTTAGTTTGCTAAAATGAATACCACAATAATTACTTCTGAACCAAAGATTTTAACAACTTTAAATAATTACTTCAAAATTCTACATACATATAAGAAGCATAAATAAAAATTTCGATGAATTGCAAATTCTACTAAAATCTATCGGATTTCGCTTTGACATCATAATTCTCACTGAATGTTGGATTAATGAGAAATCTTCACCCATGGAGATTGCTGGATATACTACCTACTCAACCTTAATTAGTAATAAACAAAATGATGGCGTAATTGTCTACGTAAAAAATGAAATAAAAGCTGAAGTGAAGGAAACCACAATAATAAATGCCAATTGTCTAAAAATTAAAATTGGAAATGAATCAACTATACTAGCAGTCTATCGATCACCTTCATCTTACAATTTGGATCCTTTTATTAATTCCTTGGATGAGGTACTCTCTCTACAAAAAGAAACTAAAAATGTTTTTCTTATTGGAGATCTAAATATAAATATTCTCGATAACGGTCACCCCCAAAAAAATGAATATCTGCAGACATTAGCCTCTCATGGTCTTAAAAGTCTTATAAATGAACCCACTCGAAAAGTTGAAAATTCCAAAACCTGCATTGACCATATAATGAGTAAAACTAAAAAACATACGCAATCTGTCATATACGAATCAACAATAACTGATCATTTTACAACAATCCTAGCAATAAACCAAAACAAAGCAAGGAAAATTCAAAATAGACCGTCGATAATTGAAAAAACAGAAACAAACTGGAATGCCGTTAAGCATAATTTGCAAAGTACTGAATGGGAAAAAATTCAAAATATTGACAACACAAATGATGCGTGGAATAGCTTCATTGATATAATCCAACATAACATAGTGTCCAATACCAAAAAAACTACGAAGAAAATTTCACACAAGAATATACACATAAAGCCTTGGATCTCACAGAATATTATAAACTGCATACGAAAAAGAGACGAATTACATAAAAAACTTAAACAAAATCCTTATGATATACACAAGCTACGATACTATAAAAGATATAGAAACATCTGCAAAAACATCATAAACACCACAAAAGAGTCCTATTATAAAAATAAAATAGAAGCATGTAACGATAATCGATGAACTGAACATAAACAAGGTTCCCACTCTATATGCCGAAAACCCTGACAAAATTCTTGATCATGTTAATGATTTTTTTACAAATGTTGGATCAAAATTAGCCAAACAAATTACATTACGTGTTAAAAATGATGCAGACAAACCAAATGAAGCTCGAAATCTGGAAAGAGAACTTAATTTCAAACAAATAACCGCTGACGAAATCAAAAACATAATTACTTCCCTAAAACCAAATGTGTCGTCAGGGGATGATGTAATCTCAACCAATGCAATAAAACATCTCAGTGAAGAAATTACCTTCCCGCTGACACACCTCATCAATCTATCTATAGCTAAAAGCGTATTTCCCACATCCCTTAAAGAAGCTACTGTTATACCTATTTATAAACAAGGATGTAAAAATGATATCAATAACTATCGACCAATAAGCCTTCTCAGTACCTTTTCTAAAATATTGGAAAAAGTACTAAAAAAACAACTTATGATGTACCTAGAAGATAATAACCTAATATCGAAATCTCAGTACGGTTTTAGAAAAAACTTGAGTACTGCCGACGCCATAGACGATATCATAAATACGATCACAAAAAGCTTAGACCAGGGAAATAAATCTTTGGCAATTTTTATAGACCTGCAAAAGGCCTTTGACACGATAGACCATAAAATCCTTTTCAAGAAACTTAAAACAATTGGGATGTCAAACACAACTCTAAATCTACTGATAAGTTACATGTCAGAACGTTCACAGTGTGTTAAAATTGATAAGTGTAAAAGTAAACCTCTCCCAATCAATTACGGTGTACCGCAAGGAAGTGTCCTAGGACCTTTATTATTTCTGATATATATAAATGATATCTGCAACTTACACACCAACGGAAAAATCATTAGTTTTGCCGACGACACTGTCATTTTATTTAATGAAAGTGATTGGATAACCACCTACAAAGAAGCTGAAAACGGGCTTACCCTTCTGCAAAAATGGCTTATGCAAAACTCACTCACACTTAATGTTAACAAAACTAAATATTTAACGTTTTCTATAACGGCTAGAGGACAACCAGCTGAGGATTATGCTCTCAAATTACATGATTGTCAAGGAAAAAACGAAACGCAATCATGCCACTGCCCCACCATAATACACTCTAGAAGTATAAAATATCTCGGCATTGAAATTGATGAAAATCTTCGATGGGACTCCCACATAAATAGTATTACAAAGAAACTCACAAAACTTATATACTACTTTAGAAATATACGCAATATACTAAGTATAAATGATTTATATAAGGTATACTATGCTCTCTGCCAATCACGCATAGAATATGGGATTATTGGATGGGGATCTGCCTCAAACATCCACATGAAGCAGCTTATTAAAACTCAAAAAGCAATAATAAAAATGATCCTTAAAGTACCCATAAGAACTCCATCAAAAGACATTTTTAAAAATTTTAAAGTGTTCAGTATAATAAAACTATACTCAAAAAATGCTCTAATCAAATTTACAGAAAAATATGAGTACCTTGCTGACCAACACAACTATATTACAAGGAAGAAATCCTCAAAACTATTGAACATCCCAAAATTAAATACGTCTTTTGGCCAGAAAAATCATCATTTCCATGCTACAAAACTATATAATGCCCTCCCAATTGAACTCAAAAACACAACGGAGACACAAAAATTTAAAAACGCCATCAAATTATGGCTAAGTAAACACGAAGATGAGGAAATCAATAAAATTATAAACTGAACAAATGTGAAGACAATTTTTTAAATTTTTTTGTAGAAATTAACAAGGAAATCACGATCTACACCTATACCAAAACCTACAGTCCGCCTCGGAACAGGAATACCTAGTGAGGAGGACTGCGAATAATATACTTAACTTTGTAATTAAAATTGTCGTTAATAAAAAAAAAAAAATAAAAAAAAAAATGTAGTTACATTATGTACCGTAATTATTATTAAACGTGCTTGTGTGTTTCCCATCCTAAGTCAAGATCCCGTGTTTGGAATCGATTCAACAAGACCCGTTTCAAATTACACAAGAACCGATCACAATATCCTCTTAACGCGATATCATGTCGGCTTCGTTTAGCAATTTTAATTAACTACCGTATTATAACATTGATTTCCGTTCGTTTCCTATAATGCAATTTCTCGGATCGCTGCCGATGACGGCAAATCAAGTTACGCGATACTGAAAATGATAGTAATAAAAACAGCTTCATTTAATCGATCATTCAGCAAGCTTTCCATTGTGATGTTACGTTTGTGTAAAATAATAATGATTTTTTGTAGTTATTTCTTATTTAATGCTTCTTGGAATTCTAGAAATCCTCGATTCATTCCTTCATTATTTTCGAATATCACCCCGATTCAATAATGAAGCCCTTCGTGCGTATGTATGTCGTATGTTAATATACAACGAATTTGGGTAATGATTCATCTGTTTAAGATACACTTGACACGTGTATTGAGGACCTTATGTTAAGACGAGACAATATCCTAAAATACAGCCAGAATCTTAATGACGTAAGTGAAGCAGCCGTGTCCAATAATACGCGTGGTGTATTGGACAGACCTGCGGTTGAATTTTCCCTATCAAATCTCTAAAATAAAATGGAAATCTTAACGGCATAAGTATTGAAGTCGTGTAAAAACAATATTCGGCGCGCGGCCTGGCGTAATGGCCGAACCTACGGTCGACTTTGCCCTAGCAGGCCTAGAAAATCGATCTATCCGTGGCGTTTATTTTAAATATTTCTGATGAACGTATTACTAAATTATCAAATATTTCTAGAGTGATCCCACGGGAAGTTACTAATTCACCGTCTAGAAAGATAAAATCTGGTGCTAAACGCTAATTATGTAGTTGAAAAATGTTTCATAAAATTTACAAAACCGTTTTACATAAAATATTTCAACAGGGAACCCACGAGAAACATTAGAGATTTTAGTAATACGTTCATCAGAAATCATTAAAATGTTAGCGTCGAGCACACTCCCGTTATTAGAGTCTTATGTCGCCTTAAACGCGCATAAGACTCACACCATATAAACACACTGGGATATAGTATCACTATGATATTATCTACACATATTGAGTATCCACTTACTGAGTACATCATCATTCACATTACATGACAATATGCATAATGGATTGGTTCGCTTTAATCAGTTTTGGCACGAACCCCTTTTGTTGAACTCAGTGTTATATACTCAGTACCTAACCATTTCTACTCTTGTTAATTAAGTATCTACTTGGTTCTTCTAAGGACGAAGTGCTCTTAATGCTATTGTATTTCTAGCGACAAATGGCATTCCTTCACCAAGACCTCCCCCATCACTTACTGCATAAAAATCTATCTTTGGCGTCATCTATCTTTTTTTCTGTTTTATTATTTCTTTGATTCAATTTTAACTAAAAAATCACCACTGTAAAGCAAAAATCTGTTAACCAGCAAATTGAAATTTGCACGGTTTTATAGGTCGACACTGGTATTTTAAATATGTTATTTTATTGTCTTATTTAGCTGTTAAAATGATGCCATGTTGTTTTTCTACATTATCAAGCGCACTTGAGGTGATTTTTGACAATAACGGTGCTATAGAAAATATCAAACTATTATTATGAGTTTGTTCAACGCAAAAAGATTCAAATGAAGAGAGTTGAAACTCTAGTAAAACCGGATAGTGAAGCTGAATGGTACGTACAAGTAGGTACCTAATCATTACGGTGCAGTAAGGACAGCAATATTCGCGATACAAGCTTTTATTTCGTTTTCTGTTTAGCTTTGTTTATTTTTCGTTATACCCATACTTTGCGAAGCAAAATAACGGCGCAACTTTTCATTTCTTTTGTAATAAAATTTCTGCCCGTTATGACATCCCATCAGTGACGGTTTTCTGTAATGTACGGATGTGCAGTGAACCCCCAAAGAAAAACTACAGTGAACAAGATTCACTTGTATTATAATATTACTACAATTTGAACAGCGCATCACATAAAAAATCCGCCCGTACGAATGAAGCCCTTCACAACATCCCGTCACAACTTCATAGTGAAAAAAACAACCAATGGGAATCCGGCCCAGCGCGGATTCCAGAACGCACAAGGAACCTAAAAAATCCTTTGGTATATTTCATAAGGTGACCGGATAATCACTTTTTAAAAGTGTGTTGAATTGTCACTGTGTTGAGTTATCATGGAACCATTTCATAAAACATAAAGTCTGTTTCTGTGAATGGTGTAAACGTTGCTAATAGGTATAGGTAAGCCAAAATTAGTTATTCGTGTGCGCCGCGATGGACTCGGAAACGAAACTTTACGATCATCACCGAATGCATAATATGTGTTCTGCATCTGTGGGTTTTGTCAACAATTATTTGGTGTTGGACAGCACTCACAAATCGTCTTGAACGCATCAATTTGAAAAACGAGTTGTTTCACAGAATTTGAACAATTCAGTAAATTTTCAATTTCAAAGTTGATTTTCAAGTTTTGTGGAGGTTTTTTTAAGATCTGTCATTATTTCAGTTTTGTGAAACAACTGGCTAATAATGATATAAAAACAGAACTTGAATAGAACCTTCACAGAACTTGAAAATCAACTTGAAATTTGATGAATTGTTCAAATTCTGTGAAACAACCAGTCCCAAATACTGATTATTTCAAGTCGCTATTATAGTTAGCACTTAATGATATTGTTTTTAAACTTCATACAAAAATAATTGTGCTAATTCTTTTCGAAATGGTCTTCTAGATCTGCAGGCTTTTAAAATTATGTGACTCCATGTATTTGATGAAGAAGATAAGCTGCTGTCAAAAAGCCAATTTATGTTGAACAACTCCCAAAAGGCGTAGGAATTCATGGTAACTGCAGTGGTTTATTGATTACCTAAATAATAGAATACAAATAACCAAAATTGGAGATGCTATCTATGAATAACAACAAATAAACCTTGGAATTCCTCAGGGATTTGTTTTGGGACCGCTCCTTTTTTATTATATACATTATCGATAACGTGACGTGCCTAAATTACTTTTCAATCAAACTTTTTGCAGATGACACGCTTTTATACATTATAACAAATTATATTGAAGATGCAATGTCACAAATACGAAGTGAACTTCAAGAAATATCTAAATGGTTATATGTAAATAAATGTTCAGGATGTCTAAGGTTAAATGTTAAGGAAGCCAAAAGTCATTTTTCGTGGGTTATGTCTCAATGTTGTGAAGTCCAAATATTAGTTCGTGAGTATTACTATACTACTATAATAATAGAATATTATTATAGTAGTTTTAGAATAGATATGCACTGTATATAAATGTTAATTTTTATCACTAGATAAAATATACAAAAAAAGATTTAGACCACCAACCGTCCCTGTATATACCTACTGGATGCTGACTTTCGAGGAGCGAGTTTCGACTAACACGGCAATAGCAAATACACGGATTATTCTGGTGACGAGGATTCCCAGAATAAATATGAAATTAGGTCACTAACCGAAATTGCCATCGTCCCGAGGTAAATTCACCACACATTTCTTAGTATTGGTTAGACGAAACACTCCCTTCACTCTAAATTCTAATGTTTAACCCTCTGCGGCCCTTGCCGTTCGCCAAACACTGGGTTTGAATGAGTTGTCGGTTTCAATGGAAAACAAACATTTCTCTTAATACACAACTTCTAACACAATATTTCTCAAAATGGTGGCTAACTCTGAAGCTAAAGTTTTGCACTACAGCTTTTTTAAAAGGTTGAAGAGGAAAGGCTGTGCGGCCTTTTTCATACAAAACTTAAATTTGGATTTAGCCCAAAATACTCAACCAAACTGAATAATGATTTTTTAACGTAAGGGTAGGTATAGCAAATATCTAGTAAGGATATTTGCTATTTTATTTATTGGTCATTTAAATTATAACCACGTACCTCGCTACCAAAACATAAGAGCTTAAATAAACAAAGATTCCAATATCAATTCAACTTTCGTAAAAAAACATGAATCTTACCTGGCACCACCCATATTTAATACTTTTCACCCCAAATAATTTGAATTGCCTGTTTAAAGATTTGTAATGTTGTTGACTGAAAAAAAAGAAAAGACATTAGAAATATTCTAAATTATTGACACCACATATCACCATGTGCCATTTCTAACGAAATTATATAATGTTACAATGTAATAAAATGTATAGTGTGCTGTAAATTACCCGTCTCGGAACAGACTTTGTCTAGTGAGGCAGATAAAGAAACTATGTAAATATATATTACAATACAATAAACGCCTGAGTTGCCGGCATTGAAATTAAATTGAATGAAAACATTAATTTAGCCAGGTTTAGTTGTTACCAAATCCGAAAATTATTCAGCTACTCTCCAACCTTCCTCTTCACATCCTAGACTGCCTTCGGCTTCATGTTTTTAAAATTTGAATTCCATCGTTCCACTAGCACTGGGTAGTTGAAACTCTTGTACCGTATCATGTTAATAGGACATAATTCTCAATAAGTGAAGAAGGCGTGTATATATAAAAATATGCGACGCGCGGCCCCGGTGTATTTGACGGACCTACGGTCGAATTTGCCCTAGCGGTACGAGGTGTTTTTGCGGACATGGTATGTTTATGAGAGAACTCTTTGGTATTTTTTCATGAATATTTTTACAATTCTCTTAGATAATTATAGCACTAGAAAAACATATGGAATATATAGAAATTTTGAAAAAAAAATTTAAAAAATCATGTTTTTGCGGACATGGCATGTTTGTATTTTTTCATGAATATTTTTTCAATTCTCTTAGATAATTATAGCATTAGAAAAACGTATGGAATATATAGAAATTTTGAAAAAAAAAATAATAAAAATTAAAAGATGTTTTACATATAAAATAAACAATATTAACGAATATTAATTATAACCGAAGGCTCGTATGCCTTCGAATCAACCAAAAAACTATCGAAATTTAAATTACTTCAATTGGAAACAAGTTTGACGTATCCACACAGGTTGCATAAAAACAAATTAACATTCAAATCACATCAAGATAATCCTCAAAAAGTATCTTCAATCGTAAAAAGTGTTAATTTCATTATATTTTCAAAAATTCCCGACGTATTATTGGTTCTATGGGAGACACCGTGCGACGTAAGTAAAGAAGGCTTGTACAAATATATTCTGCACGCGGTCCAGCATATTGGACGGACCCACGGTCGAATTCGCCCTAGCAAGCCTAGAAAATTGATCTTTCCGCGGGGTTTATTTAATTTAATTTTAATAAACGTATTACTAAAAACTCTGATGTTTTTAACTGAATACATCTGAGAAAATCTGGTTATAACCGCTAATTTGACAGTTGAAAATATCTTATAAAATTTTTAAATCGTTTTATGTAAAATAAACGTTTTATTTATCTTAAATTACTTATATCTGTTGGTATCAGTCTGAAAAAATACATTATAGTTATGAATTCGTCGAATTTAATTGAAATGTGAGCCTTGAGCAACCCTCCGTTATTAAAGTCTTGTGTCGCCTTAAGTGTTGTGTGGTAAAGACGTGGAGATAGATTCTATGATATCCTGCGCGCATGTCGGATTGACAATATTGTGGATGGAAGTAGTCTGAATTGTATTGGATTAAACTCTGTTAAACAAAATTAAAAGGTGTTAATAGCTGAATCGATTCATTTCTCTAAATTACCGGTTATTTTTTTTTTTGTATCTTAACACATGTAGGGTGTCCCAACAAGAGAGCATTTTTTAAATTATAAAGTTTGCCGCTCTAAAAATTTCACTGTGTCATCTGTCAAACGGTGTTATTGTTAAAACTCGTTATAAAAATTTCACTGTGTCATCGTCAAACGGTGTTATTGTTAAAACTCGTTATAAAAATAGAGAAAGTTTTTTTGAAACTGAAATAATGGTCAACATGAGTCATCATTTCGAAGTTTTATTAAAAACATTGAGGAAACTCTTCGCCATCGTTCATAAGATGATGACGTATTATGTCCTTGGGGTTACAATTACATTTTCTTTCACTGAAGACTTTCGAGTGTTCGCCTGCTACGAGGATGTTTAGGTGTCTTATTGTCCAGAATCGAACCAGTTTCCTTAAATTTTTTAATAAATCCTAGAATGATGACTCATTTGGACCATTATTTCGACCGAAAATTCCAGCAGCATTTCTGTTTCAGCAAAACTTTCCCCATTTTTCTAATGAGTTAAACAATACAAACGTTGTTCTTTCGTGCAACGTTCCATATTTACTAACCGCAAGATCGACAGATAGACACATCAGGAAAATTTTAGATCTGCCAACCTTAAAAATGGTGCGAAATTTCAATCCGGCCCTGGCCGGGACATCCTGTAAATGCTATAAAATCTATGTAAACACTCTAGCGGGGTAGGTAGTTAAGTACGGGATGTCTTTCCAACCAGAAAAAGTAATTAATTACAGAATGAAGTCTGTTTAAAAGCTGTAAGCAACCTGATACACAATCTCGGCGCAATTTTAAACTTTTGTGTCGTTTTACCGTGCATCCTTTGAAAAGATTTTATCCGACTTTTCTCTATTCCGCGGAGTACTTTTGGGGTTTGCCTTTATTTTAGTGGTAAATTGAAAATTATGCAAATAGTGATTCAGTAATTAATTTATTATTGTCATTTACGTTATCCTTATATCTTGCTTTTTAAATGTGTAGGTTCAACCAACACATCTTAGATCATCGAGTTCATGAATTGGCTTGAATTCGTGTCGCTTTAACATGTTACATATTTGTTATATTTTATTATACCCAAGTGGTTCGTGTTTTTTCATTTCATCTGGTAATAATAATATGATAATTCATTTATTTATTAACGCCCTTTTTTGGTCTTTTACTTGGGACTAGATGATATTTTTTAGTAAATCTTTTGTATTAATTTTGGGAAGGATTTGAGAGATGTCCACTGACTTGGCAAAACTATTTCCCAATGCGTAATTTCTGTGCAATTTCTGGGAAATAAGGCAAATAATGCCTTCGTAAATATGGTAAGTAGTAGTTACTCACAGAATTTATGCACTAAAGAAATCACAACTTCTACTAAAAGTATGACGTTGTGGAATTCGAAAACGTGTCAATGCTAATTTCTATTACATCTTTCACGAAACATTTTGATTGTGTACACAATCAAAATAAAGTGATGTACACAAAGTTATTTGTATGTTAATTAAATAAATAATGACATCACGAAGTGAAAACCAATGAGAAGTATTTTATTCGAAAAATTAATAATATGTTTCATACAATTAATTCATATTAATCATCGAACGGTTTCGGAAAACCTTTGTTAGGTCAAATGTAGAATTTTGTGAAGCAACACAAGTTTATAATTTGAAGATTTCCTTATTGTTAACTCTTTCAAGTTTATAATGGAATTCACTTGCAATTGGTGTGCATTATATCATCTAGCTGTGTATATTTATTACAACTTTGGTATGCAATTCAATTTTAATAGATGAAAATTGACATTAATATGAAATCAAATTTTTACATCCTAAGTAGAATTGGTTTCCCTTAATTTATTTATGGAAAATATTGTGGAAGAAGAGCAAAAATAGCTTTCGTTCGCTTACCACCGTATTCATTTTATACATTTTCCACTTCTATGTCTGCGCCTCCACATGTGTACATTTCTACGTGTCTCGGTGTCTCGATCCGCAGTCACACGCTTAAGGTCTTGCCATACCCCCTACTCCCGACAGCCGGCGCGGCGTCGCGCGTCGTGTCCGCGGTCCTCGGAGCCCGCCCGCCGCCCGGTCGTTCGGGCAGCTTATTAATATTTAGTGGCCGGCGCGGGCCAAATAGAGAATTATTGCTCCTGTCGGACGAGCTGAATGCTCACACATCGCGTACGTGTGGATAAGCCGTCGGACTGCTGGACCACTGGTCAACGCGAGGCGACAAATCGGCAGATAAACACTGTTTATACTTTACACAGACGTATAATGCGCTAGTACCGCTACTTGTTGGACGCTCTGGACTTGAGAGCTTTATTTTTCTTTGTATTGCGGCATTATTTATAAATTATGAACTAACTCGATTCATTTGCAAAGATACTAATAATAATGATGAATCGAAAACAACTTATTAAAATACCTCGTGGGTTCTGTTTTCATTTTTTTTAAATAATTCTCGAGTTCCTAACACATATCACTGAAATGAAATAAAAACAATATATTTTTTTTTGTTTAAAACCACGAATTTTTATTAATTTTAAGACCGACCGGTTTCGCTACACTCGAGCATCGTCAGGGTACAAAATTAAACTGTTTAATTTGTCAATTGTCAGTTCAATTTTGTACCCTGACGATGCTCGAGTGTAGCGAAACCGGTCGGTCTTAAAATTAATAAAAAATCGTGGTTTTTATTTCATTAAAATGTTAAACCACAAAGTGATTGCTTTCTACGAAAATATAAAAAAAAAACATATCACTGAATTCAAATGTGTCAATGTGACCATGAACGTGTACTCTTCTAGATAGGTACCTACAAATGTGTCAATGTGACCATGAACATGTACTCTTCTAGATAGGTACCTACAAATGTGTCAATGTGACCATGAACATGTACTCTTCTAGATAGGTACCTACAAATGTGACAATGTGACCATGAACATTTACTCTTCTAGATAGATACCTACAAATGTGTCGATGTGACAATGAACATGTACTCTTCTTGATAGGTACCTACAAATATGTCAATGTGACCATGAACATGTACTCTTGTAGATATATTATTATTTAACAAGATGTATTTTAATCTTACTTTTATTTTGTTTTAATTTTTTATTTTCTTTAAAATATTGTTTTTAGAATTCATTTCAAACTTTATTTTAATTTCTGTTTTGGTTTATATATGTATTTTTTCCCCTTATTTGTTTCAAGAAAATATTATTTTTGTAGTTCTTACATTATAATTTAAATCATGTTCCATAACCATAGTATGTTTATGGTAGTTAAGAAAATCACAAAAAATTGTGATTAATAAAATGTATTAATAAATAATAAATAAAATGATATGTGGGTATCTCCACTTCGATCCAGAGCAAATGATGATAATGTCGGTATCCATTGTGCCAGATCAGATTCGGTATCGAACCATTTCAAATGACTTTATGGTCTGATGATGAATGACTATGACATTAGACGATTTGTAAGCTTTGTAATCAGATAAAATCAACCAGATGCTTCCTAATCTTCAATCCTATTTTCCCTCCACCATTACTTTCATATCATTACACCCCCTAATGTGGATTTCCACAGTCCCCCAAAGTCTCAAGACTGTGTTCTGATAATTGACAAATATAAATATATATATTATTGCATCAATACCTCATATGTATAAGAAAAATTAGTTTATCGAAGGAAGCAAACACTTTGTGGCTTGACATTATTACACAAATGAAAGAATATCTTTGTTTTAAACCACTTTATGTAGTATCATGAAATCTACAATGTTACTGTTAAAAAAATACTTGACTTTAATTCGACTTCTTCTACCATTCTACGCAAACCAATATAGTTGAGTCTATAGGGGACAAACAAACAAACAAAAATTGTAACATAGATGACATTATTATATAGATAGATGTAGGTTACTTAATTGCATGAATGGATTTGAAAAGAAAATTTTTACAATGTTAAAACATATCATTCCAATTTTGAAAATATCACATTTGTACGAACGCGCAAGGAAACTATTCTGTTTAATTCTGTGAAGTCACGTGGCTTTCTCGATTCCGCTCACGGTACAATGTCCGTACATAATATCTCGAGATGCGTCCGATACCGTTTTATGGCTTACGCGAACGATCAGTTGGGGTCGAATTATTTTCCGGGCTATATATTTCTATATACTGCGGATGGAAAGTAACGGTGACGGTTTTCCTCAGAGGGGCGAGTTCCGGAGAGATAAGGGAGCCTCTGGAAGCACTGAGAGCAATGAACGTCGGGCCGAATACAGAAACGACCAATAATGCGAAATAATATAGTCGGCCACATGATTAAGAGCATTAGTTTACAACAGATATGAATAGCTATTAGAAATTGAAAGAAAGCATTTTTAACACTAATTTTTCTACACAAATGAAAGAATATCTTTGTTTTAAACCACTTTATTACATTTATATACGTCGACCGGTTTCGGTTGAACTCAACCTTCATCAGGACAGTACAAATATAAACTAAAATATAATACAGAGGAAGATTATTAAGTAAACAATAAAGAAAGAGAAAGTATATAAATGTGAGGGAGAGAGCATCGGGGCAGCGAAGTAGGTAGTGGGGTCGGGGAGGGGTGGGAATTACCCAGGGAGAAAGGAAAAATCTTTAAAATAGGGCTTTTAGTTAATTCTATCTGTTTGTTTAAAATTGGGCAATTATTTTTATTTTTATTTGCTTTTGATATTTCCAATGATTCTAAATTATTGAGACGTATTCCTATTTTATTACATCTATCTATATAATAATGTCATCTATGTTACAATTTTTGTTTGTTCGTTTGTCCCCTATACACAGTGGTCCCTCGGTAGGTCATAGCCATAAAATATTGATGACCTCATTATAAGGTGTTTATTGTACGTAAGTCTTGCCTAATTACCAAACTAACTGCAGATATAAATACAATCCCGGTTCGCCAAAGATTTCATTAGTATTTCGGCTTCGAAAGTGATCTGATTGCTGGAAGTGCTAAATTACTATTATCAGAGCCCTTATTAGTCACCGTGTTTACCGTTGCTAATTTGTTGTAATTTTTTATTTGTGAGTGTTGTTTTAAAATGGAATTTCAAGTTGAAGGTATGTTAAATTATTTTTATATTTTTTTAAATTTATAAATAGATAGGCTTTTGAATTGTACGCCTGCTACGCGCGTATAAATTTCTTGGTTATATTTAAATTAGTATTTGTGTTTCCATAAACTTTTAACTACTTTACCACACGATTCTACTAGTGTTATTTATTGAAAAATGTTCTTTAGAATTAGCAGTTTATGAGATACTTTTTTTTACTGCACATTCGTGCTCTGTTCTTAATTATGGGTCATCTACGCCGTTCGTAAACCGTCGTAGAAGTTACGGTCTACGAGAAAACATACGTATGGTTGGTAATCGGTTTATGGACGCGGTTTATCCAAGCGCCGCGCGCCGGTTTACGACGTTCTACGTAAAAATCATATGTACATATAGTTTTGTGATAACTTTTAAAATTTTATTTTAGGTCCCTTTTACAAGAAGTGCTTCTTTACGCGGATGCACTTGTTTGACATTTGGTTAACCAATGCTGGAAGTGATGCAGAAAAATCTTGCCACGTTTTACACGTGGTGACTGGAACCTTGCCCGATATCGAAAATATCAACATTTCTGGCTTGCAACAGCGTATTACTTACATATGCAAGAGGTTTGTTGTATTTTGGAAGAAGAGTATCCGCTCGAAAACTAAAGTAGTTACTAAATATTCTGATTGGTTGAATGTGACAGAAGAATGCGAACTTTCGGGAGTCACACGACTTACAGAAGTAGAGGGAGTTCAAGAACAACGTCAAGAGGCGTCCTCTTCGAGTGTTCGACACAGGAAGAACTTTGATGACTGTAGCAAACGATCAAAACGTAGAAGGTTAGCGTGTTTATCAAATTTAGATGATTCTGCTGTTAATTCATTATTAAATTTCTCCGATCAATCTAACTGCTCTATTTCAAAAGTTAGTACCGACGAAGTAGTATCTCTCATTGTAGAAGCCGCGTTAACTAAACATCAGTATTTATAAATAAAAAAATTGTAAATTCCAAAATATCTGCTAATGCTTTACCATCATACCAAAAAGTATTAGATGCGAAAAAAACGGTGTTATCCCTTGGAGGAAATAATCACAGAATCATCGGCCGAAATTGATTTACAATCATTATTAGATCACACGACCAACCGGATACTTGAATCCCAAAAAGCAGTTTTAGAAAGTATTATGTGCCCTGACTTATTACAAAATAATAATATGCTCTTAATTGGGAAGTGGTGTTTTGACGGTAGTACAGGACACACCCAGTACAAACAGAGTTTTCGGAAATCAAGTACAGAGGAGGATGGCAATTTATTTGTTACTTCCTATGTTCCTCTGCAATTAATTTATCAGACAAACACTTCAGATCCAGATAAAATTATATGGAAAAAATCGCGCCCCTCTTCCACTAGATTTTGCAGGCCCGTGCGCTTTCAGTTTGCCAAGGAAACAAAAGAACTCTCTGTGCAAGAAGAAGTTTATATAAAAAACAAAATTAATAATTTGCAGCCATCGACATGTGAAATAGATAAGGTCGAAATCAAGGTCCGACATTCGTTACACTTAACAATGGTTGATGGAAAGGTATGTTCTACCCTTAGCCAATCCCTATCAATGAGATGTTACATTTGTAGAGCGTCACCGAAAGAGATGAACGATATCAACAAATCTTTAAATAAACCAGTTGATGCTAGTAGGTACCAGTTTGGCTTATCACCACTTCATTCGTGGATACGATTTTTTTAATATTTCATCCACGTTGCATATAGAATTGACATACAGAAATGGCAGATTAGGTTAGGCGAAGACAAGGTTCGTTTAGCACAGAGAAAAAAATATATTCAAATTCAATTCAGAAAAAGATTGGGGTTAATCATTGATAAGCCACAAAGTGGTGGAAGTGGCACTTCAAATGATGGCAATACAGCTAGAATTTTTTTCACAAATTCTTTAATTTCAGCAGAAATTACAGGACTGAGTAAGGATCTGATCGACAGATGTTGTCATCTGCTACAATGTTTGTCATCAGGCAATGGCATAAATAAAGATAAGTTTAGGGATTACGCGGTACAAACAGCGAAACTACTAGTTGAAGAATATCCCTGGTATTACTTACCATCTTCTGTGCATAAAGTTTTCATTCATGGGTCTGAAGTGATTGATCATGCTTTATTATCTATAGGGGAGTTATCGGAAGAGGCTGCGGAATCTGGGAATGAAAATATCAAACGTTTTAGGCGCGAGAATACGCGGAAAATGTCCCGTATTTTAACAAACACTGACCTTTTACATCGACTACTTCTACATTTAGATCCTTATATTTCTAGCTTGAGGAATTTGCCTCGTAAGAAGAAGTCTGTTATGTCAGAAGAGGTGTTAGAATTGTTATTAAACGTTTAGTGTTTTATTTTGTATTTTATTGAAAAAAATATTTTTAAGTAATGTAGATTTTTGTGAATATTCTATACATTTATAAATTTGCCTGTTTTGCCATTGCATGTAGTAATAACACTTCCATATGATGTCGATTTTTGTAAAAAATAGTCCCAGCAAGAGCTCGTACGGACGTCATCGACCTTCGTCTTCTTCCTTAACACGCGTCTTGCTTGAAAACGACAGAGACAGAAGATACTAGAACGATGACGTCACGTACGATCCCTCACTGTGACTGGTAAAGTCTGATGGGTTAAAGTGTTATTTGTGTATCGTGTTTATACTGGACTTAACTACATATTTTATATTTTCTACCCTTCTTTGATTTGTCTAATGAATGTTAAGTTGCCATAGAAAGTTATAAACCGATAAAAATCTATGTAAATAACACGTCAGTCTATAAAAGGTTGACCCTTAATTCTAGATGAATAAACGATTAGAATTTAAAGCAAAATCTCTTAATTTTATCAATTATTTTATCATTACCAAATTAAACATCTCTATTACCATAAATTCCTGCACAATTGCAATAAACACTCCATGCATAGTACTTGAAAATTATTTAAGTAATTAGTTTACGTACTGAATAATTCCAAAAATATCAATAAACCATTACTTAAGAAATTAGACAATAAGAATCTCTACTGCATTTGCAAATATCACATTCATTATTAATATAAATTAATACCTAGAAAATAACATTAAGCAACATGTAAATTATTAAGGGAATAACACAATATACTAATAATATGGGTTATTCCCATTAGTAATTAGTCATTGAAAACAGATAATAATGCTAGTACTTAAATTATTAAGTTAACTATTTGAAATTTAAGTCCTCGAGCAATAAAGGTGGAAAAACCCTATGGAAAAACAGCTATCTAGCAGTTTAACGGGACTTTATTGTGATTATGTAATACATTTAAATAAAAAGTCCTAAAATATACACATAATTATATTATTAGCATTCACCAACCATTCAAAATACATAAACTCTTTATAAAATCAACCACAATCAATTTTACACACATTTTATAGTTTTAAATAATTAATAAAGCCATATATGTATACATAGTTAACAAACTAATTGTTTTTATTAAGTATTTATCAACAAAACGCATTTTAAAATACAATAGCATATGATTTCAATGTTTATCACAACGTCAACATGCTATAACCGCCCTCCCTTGAGCACTGGCCCACTGTGCTATAGACTCAACTATATTGGTTTGCGTAGAATGGTAGAAGAAGTCGAATTAAAGTCAAGTATTTTTTTAACAGTAACATTGTAGATTTCATGATACTACATAAAGTGAATGGTAGAAAATGTCAAGAATGCCCGAGGAAGACATGAATCAAATAATTATTTGTAGTAAAATGAGACGTAAGTAATGAACGAAGAAAGAGGTGTAAAGAGAATGTATAACTTGAAAGTAAATGGTTGAAGAGGTAAACGATCAAGTGCAACAAATACTTATTACAATACAATAATATTATTTCCACCTTGTTTCACCTTCACATTTTTTTCACATAGTTGTCAGGTGCTCTCATAATTATCAACCTCAAAACTTTACCTCAAATTATTTATAAGTCCCCGGGTACGTTGGAATTTCAAAAAAGTTGTTTATCTTTTTACTTGCACCATCATATAAAATCACCTCCTGAAGTTAGCGCACTTTACCCCCGGACACCCTGTGTATATGAATGTTTCTTTCTTTGTCCCCTACAGACTCAAATCTACTGGACCGATTTCGCTGCAAATTTCAAAGTTTGTTTTTATTAGTGCCAAGAGTGTTTAGAGAGTGGTTTGAATTTTTTTTTTTTTATATATACTCCACACAGGAGGCCCTGAAGAAAATAATTTCCCTCAGGGCCTATGTCATCTTTGGGGATGCTGTGTGGAGGGTCTTTTTGTGGAGAGGAAGGAGTGAACATGGGTCTTGAAGAGTCCCATGTTGTAGGAGGGAGGAAACACAGAGGCCGGCAGTTCGTTCCACAGCCGAGCTGTTGAACTCAAGAACGAATCGTAGAAGCGACCCGTTCTCATGTGACAAGTGTCAACTGTGTACAAATGTTGGGCGCGTGTTTGGCGTGTATCCCGACTACGCACCGGTGCCGAAGGGATCAATGACGTTAGTTCCTCAGAGCATCTTCCATTGTAATACCGATAGAACAAGGACAGCATACCTACCTGACGCCTGTGCTCTAAAGATTGCAGTCCGTTTGTTAAGATTGGGGAATCTACCAAACGGACCGCCCGTTTCTGCACAGAGTCGAATGTTAGAATGGTAGAAGAAGTCGGGAACGCCCGAGGAAGACTTAACGCATGATCTCTTCACTTGAATTAGATACGGAGTTAAATAAAAGTCGACATAATGTAGTTTTTTTTAATAGTAATAATGTGGTATACAGTAGTGAATGGTGAAAGTCGGGGACGCTCGAGGAAGACATGGCACGATCTAGCGAAACAAAACTTATCTCGCTGTTCTATTATTATAATGTTTTGTCTCGCTCTATGATATGTATACAGGGTGTCCGGGGTGAAAGTGCAGTAACTTCGGGAGGTGATTCTACATGATGGTAGAAGTAAAAAAGATTAATAACTTTTTTTGAAATGTCAACTTTTACATGTACTTTTCAGCTACAAACGAAAATTTTCACCGGCGTGTGCGTACTGCATTATTATTGCTAAATCGACCGGCCGATCCCAGAACTAACACCCGCCAAAACTTTACTCCAAATCATTCATAACCCCGAGAAACGCCGGGTACACGTCAGCTAGTATATAATTCTTTTCAAGGCGATTAGTTTTTTTCCGTATTTGAAATGTGTAGTATTTTGTGATTCTCAAGAAACAAAAAAAATCGCACTCATCATCCTAGCATACGAAGTCAAATTCAGTGACTTTACACGAATAACAACCGGTATAACACACATAATTTATATCTGAGACACCAACCAGACATTTATACGGGCAAGCCACCCAGTGAGGCTAACATTACTGGAAAACTTTGAAATGTTAAAAATATTGTACCAAATAAAAAAATTAATAAAATAAAAAAATAAATGTGAAGTCAAATTCCACGACTTTCCACGGATAACAACCTGTATAACACACACAATTTGTTTCTGAGAGACACCAACCAGACATTTATGGCACGTGAAGTTAAATTCCGTGACTTTCCACGGATAACAACCTCTATAACACACACAATTTGTTTCTGAGAGACACCAACCAGACATTTATGGCACGTGAAGTTAAATTCCGTGACTTTCCACGGATAACAACCTCTATAACACACACAATTTGTTTCTGAGAGACACCAACCAGACATTTATGGCACGTGAAGTTAAATTCCGTGACTTTCCACGGATAACAACCGGTAAAACACACTTCATTTATTTCTGACATTTGTGAAGCATGCTTGTATTACATATTTATTTATTTATTTATCAACGCCCTACTGGGCTTTTACATAAAGATCACAACATAAATTTAAAATCACAGTATAACACAAATAATAAAGCATAAAATACAGTAAACTAAAATTAAGTTATTATCACAATTAACTTTAAAAGAAACTCTAAATTTATATACGTGTAATAAAAAATAAATTATGTAAATTTAATTAAGCATATTATGCTTAAATTATGATTACCTACTCGTTATTTACATGATCCGAAAATTGCTGAACTGTTTTGGATTTTACGGGTCTAGAATTAGAACAAAAATATCAGCGACATCCATAAACTCATTGCCCAGCCACTCGATAACTGAATTGAATACAAAGTTTTTGCTGTGAAATAAAATATTCCATCTAGTATGTTTGGGAGGTTCATGTAGTGACAGCAAACTTATAATGTCAGGGCTATCAAACATAGAATTAATAATTTTATACAATAAAAGAAGATCAAATATTTTTCGCCTTTCTGATAATTTAGATAAATTTATTTAAGTTCGTAAGTTTACATAATTTATTTTTTATTTTTATTTAAATTACACGCCCATAGTGGCTTTTACAAACATGTGATATAATTATAATAATTTAGCACTAATTTAACAAAAGCTAACATTAATATTTATTTATGAGGTATGTTATTATAGCCTTCTTGTAACTACATACCGTGCAGTTGAACACATCAACCACTTCTGAGAAAACATTGCAAACTGCATGCAATCTAGGTACAAGCGAGTATCTAAATGACTCAGTCCTGATAATTTTATTGCAATTAATAAGAATTTTAGATCGACTAGTTCTTGTTGGTATATGAAAGGTAATTAGACTCAATAAATCAGGGCTGTCTATAATACCATTAACAATTTTATAAATAAAAATCAAGTCGGAAACAAGTCTTCTATCTGAGTGTTTTAATAAGTTTAGTTCTTTCATCAAGTGATTGTAGTTTAATGTTTCAATTGGTAGACCGAGTTTATAGTTAATGAATCTTAGGAATTTATACTGATTCTTTTCAATGGAGTACGAGTGGATTTTGAAGTGAGGGGACCAGATAGAAGTATTATATTCGATTTGACTACGAACTAAAGAAGAATATAAGATTTTTAATGTTGAAATATTACGAAAGTCTCAGCCATTTCGAAGAATGAAACCAAGCATTTTTAATCCTTTGTTGGTAACTAAATTTATTTGTGAAAGGAAGTTAAATTTTGAATCGAAAATAACGCCAAGATCATTAATTTCACTGACAGAGGTGAGAGGAACATTGTTGATTTTATATTTGTAGTTAAAGGGTTGAGTTATTCTGAAAAATCTTATAATGTGGCATTTATTAATGTTAAGATGAAGTTTGTTAAGTTGGCACCAATCTTGTTATTTGTTTAAATTGATTTGAATGTTGATACAGTCAGTTAGTGTTTTTTATAATTTTAAATAGTCTTAAATCATCGACGAAAAGCAACACTTCAACATTTTTATCGAAAAGAGTGACAATATCGTTTATAAAAAGTAAGAAAAGTGTTGGGCCTAAATGCGACCCTTATGGTACACCGCTAGTAGCCATGAATTTACGTGATAAATGTTTATGATAGTATTAAGGTCCCTAGACGAATGCGTCTGCAGCATTCATATTAGATTATGTACAAAAATATGATTTATCTATAAAGTTGACATTAAACTCAGAACTACACAATTTTTTTTTTTTTTTTAAACATACAACAAACAATGTTGCACTCCCATGAGTTATCAAACTCATTAAGGGATCGCCAATTGGTAGTTTTGAAATAGAAGAGTAAAAAAAATAAAAAAAGAGTTTTGTACAGATAAATTAGACCCAACCCAACCCAATGTGCAGACACAATGTATGAAGAAAACATTTTACAGAAGCAACATACAGACACAACATATGAAGAATCACTTTACAGATATGTCACAAAAAAAATTGTCTTATAAGACTTTATGAATTATTATAATCACTCATTTGATTTATGTACTGTTGGTGTCAAAAAGTTAAAAAAAGTATCCTCAATGATGGACTATAGAAATGCATTAAAACAAAATCAGGAAAATACATTAAAAAGTACGGGCTCAAAAATAAACAGACCTAAAACAAGATGTTTTACATTCAAAATACATGAAAAGATTAAAAAAGCCCATACATCTTTGGATGTATATTCTAAAGATTTTGTCTGTAAAGCTCTTAATCTATTAGACAGAAAAAAAGAGGTGAGCCCAATATACAAGTCGGGTTGCAAAACTGAGGTACATAATTATAGACCGGTAGCGGTCTTATCATCTTTTCCAAAAAATTTTTGAAACACTAATTTGTGAAAAACTAACAAATAAAACGAAACCATTCTTTGGAGGAAATCAGCATGGTTTTCTGTAAAAAAATCTACTGTTTCTAATCTCCTAGAACTTTCACTTAAAGTAGTAAAAGGATTGGACGCACAATATCAAACTGACGTGATTTATACTGACTTTGCAAAAGCATTCGATCGTGTAGATCACGACGTACTCTTACGAATGATCCATAAAATAGGCTTTGACCAACCTCTAATACAATTTCTTGCAACGTATTTAAAAAAACAGAACACAATATGTATGCATAGGTGGCCATGAGTCAAGGGAATTCCCGGCATTTTCAGGAATACCACAGGGGTCAAACTTGGGACCTCTACTGTTCTTAATATTAATAGATGATATTCAAGAATGCGTACAAAGTACCACTTGCTTGCTTTTTGCTGACGATCTTAAACTGCTCAGGATGATATGTGACATTCAAGATTGTTTTAAATTACAACTTGATTTAGACGCAATATCTTCATGGGCAGATGAGAATAAACTTTCCTTTTATGTAAAAAAATATGTCACTATGACGTATACGCGTTCCAAAAACCCGATCAAATTTGATTATAAACTAAATGATGAAATATTGTCTTCAGTAAAATCCTTAAGGGACCTCGGGGTTACATTTGATACCAAACCTACTTTTTTCAGATCATATAGTGGGATTGGTATCATCTTGTTGTAAACTTCTTGGATTTGTGATAAGAATAAGCAAACAATTCTCCAAGCCCGAAGCAATGACATCGATGTTTAACTCCCTTATACGATCTAAATTAGAACACGCTTCTGCTGTCTGGACCCCATACCAGCAAAAATACATAGAATTATTAGAACAAATTTAAAAAAATTCTAAGATATCTTTATATGAGAACGCATGGTGAATACCCACGATTTATGCATCACATAGATTTGCTCTCCGAAACGCACTACGAAAGTTTCCAATCTAGGAGAAATGGGACCCTTCAAGTAACAGCTTTTAAAATCATGAACTATTACATTGACAGCCCATACCTCTTGGAATGCTATAAATTGTTTGTACCGAACAAGTACTGTCAGGGTCGACGCCACGACTTGCTCTGTATTCCACGCGGAAGAACGGATGTAATGGCCCAGCATAGCATGACAAGAGGTATGGTGCTGCTAAATGATACCTCTAGGTCTCTTGACATTTTCAGCATTCGCCTTGAAGATTACAAAAGGCATTTTAGGCAAGAACTCTAAAATATCGGTTATTGTTTTGTATATTTTTGTTATATTTTGTTATTTTCACGTGTATTGTAATAGGATTGCATCAATCTGTAATGCACAAAAAAAACTCTCGAACAGTGAGCTATGCTAAGCTCATTACATTTTCACATGTTTTTCTGTTTGGAAACACCACTATATTCAACTCTCAGCTCAATCATTAGAGGTTTGAATTATCCATTTAGTTGACCGGTCGGTGGCTGAGTTGACATCGCGTGTGAGTGCCACCCAGGCGTAGTGTGTTTAATTCCTCATCTGGCCAAGTCCGCCATCACAACACAAGCAACATTTTCCGCTTACTGTTGTGGTAGTAGGAGATCTTCAAATATTCGCAGATTATTCGTAACCCGGGAATGTTTGTCTTTCTTTTTGAAAAAAAAAATAGATAAGACGTCAATAAACATAGTATTTGGATAATTTATCTAGCACCCTTTTTGTGAAAAATCACCTCATTGGCGCTGTACAATTGATTACGATTTCCTGGACTCTATCTAATTTTATTATTTTCAAACGGATACAGAAAAACATACTCACCTGGCAGGTCATTTTAGATAAACACCCTTAAATTGAAAAATTGACAACTTTGTACTCGGAAGACACTATAGTGAAAACACTGGACATTAATTTTACTTTTGCTATTTTTCAAGGTATTATTAATCGCTTACTTGTTCAATTAGTGTTTATAATTTGAAAGGATTGCTGTTACTTTGGTGCAGACGTTTAGTAGTTAGTATGTTATATTTCTTAAATGATAGGAGAGCTTGTTTTCATTTTGTTTTTCCCTTGATGCCTTCGTTACTCGTAATAAATTGAATGATTTCTTATAACGTTTCGACGCTGTCAATGAAATCAATCTTTTGAATGTTTGCATACTTAACCTAAGGAATTTTAATAAAAAGATTTCCTGTTTTTCTCTCATGAATACGTTCTGTAGGGCATAAAAAGTGGAAAACCAGCCTTTCTATTCATGCAGAAAGATCAAAGTGAGGATATCCGACGTTTCTCGTCCGATATTATGCTTTGGAAATCGAATCGAGTCTTGTATTTATAAAAATCATTTTATTAAAGAATATATTTAGCCTCCGTCGCATAAACCACCCCCTCTTCCATTCCTTATTATTCAAATTATAAGTTTCACGATGTTTATTTTTTTTAGATAAATTGTATACCTATTCAAGGGTTTATAAAGCTTATTTTGTATTCAATTATGTTTTATCGTGAAAAACTTGTTATATTAAGTTTATTTAAAAAGATCCTTTATATTATTTAGCAATTCAAAAAGAATGTCACGAAATTCGTAAAATGTACGCGCGTAAAAACACTTCCTAGTTCTCAAAATGGCAAGTCCTATATCCTCCAGCCTTTCAAGCGTTGCAACAACGTTGTTTGATTTAAGTTAGTACTTACTTCCGCAAGTGCCTACCTAGCTTTAGAATACTGAGCATGATTTCAACAGAGATGATAGCTCGATAATATCCAAAGATGTAGCTTATCCGTTTAAAAAGCTGCCTCTCCGTAATATTTTCCATCCACGTCTGACTTATTGACCAAGCAGTACCGAGTGCCAAGTTCTTCGGGAGTTATGAAATTATATACAGGTGAATTACGTTATAACTTTTACCCTTATCCGAGTTATGGCGCACAGTTTCAAATTCCGGCCGGCTTTCAGTGCCGAATCTGTTGAATTATGCAAAAAATGAGGGCCCTGCGCGTGCGTAACTCACTCTCAGAACCAAATTTCTTGGCAACATTCGAATATGTTCCGTATTTGATCATTTGATGCGTAGCAGCCTTTATATCGTGTATGGCCATAAAACTCAAACACAATGTCGGCCTTCACTGTTCAAAGGTAATTTTTCTACCTGGACGGGTATTTTGTATTACCTTTATGCTCCGCCCGCTGCCGCCCGCACGGAATTCGGACGTTTACTGCTTGTCGTTAATTTTTTTTCAAATTTATTAGACCTCCCCCGACGAACGGTCGACACAATTGTTTTTGGAGGTCATGTGTTGGAAAATGGGGTCGTTTTAAAGAGTTTCCTGTGCCGTTGATTGACATGCCGTGATAGCATAAGATTATATTATACAGCCTAGCAAATTGCTTTCAGCTGTTTTAGGGTGGGCTGTTTCTGTAGTTAGATGAATCAACTCTATCCCCATTCTAAGATAGTTAGCTAAGTACTCGCACATCTGCTGAATACACTATACTGAATCGCTTTCAGTTATTCAGGAGTTTTTTTGTTGAAACTAATTTGTGTTTACTGTCTCAAATTCTTAGTTTATTTTTAACTTCACTACATTCATTTATGTTAGTCGGAAAATTGGACACTTTCGCGATTATGGATAGTTATATTTTCTTGTATTGTGAATCGTTTTCATAAAGAGTTCAATGTTATAGTTATCACATCTGAAACGCATTACTTCTTACAGTAATTAACTTCTAGTAGGTGTTTTATACAGACTGGTGGCGAATTGGATACAAAAGAACTGAAGTCGAGAGCTGCACGCCTCGAAGTTTGTCATTCCGCGGATGGGACTTTTTTAATCTTTGGTCCATTGTAGGTTTTAATCAAGATTAAAAGATATCAAGATAAACGATTCGGCTCCTGGCATATTGCGAACGATACAAAATTTACAATACAGTTCATTGCACTAAGGTAAAAAAGCCACACGGTGTATGTAAGTAATCCTGAGTAGAATATACTCTCAGTACCGCCCTGACAAGAGACATATAAATTCATAATGTAAGTAATTTGAAATGGCTGTACATGTGTCAATTGCTAGCTATACAGTCATTAATTATGGACTTTGCAACCTTCCTATTCGCTTCTCCATTGGCTGTAGGAAGCCTCGTCTTTAATCTCTATGTTTGCAATAATCGGGAGTTAAAGATACCTACTCCCATTATTGCCCTCGTGGGTGACAAGATTTGAGTGGTGAGGTATTTCTCAAAATTCCTCTTTTACTCCTTTATCCCCTCCCCTACTTCTTGACAACAGTTCCCAAAAAGTGAAAAAGTGGCCCACTTGTGAGGTACCAAATATATCAATTCGAGGTGCAACTATTATATTATTCATATTATAACTTTGTTTTATTCACTTTTTATTTTTTTTAAATAGATTACTAAATGTATATTTTAATTAACATTATGTGGAAACCTTCTTAGAACCCAGCAACTGAAGTTTTTAATGGTAGGTGGAAACCTCAGAACCCATTAACTGATGTTTATTTTCTTTGACAGTAGGTGCAAACGTTCTCAGATCGCTGTAACTAGTATAATTTCCACTAGGGTGGGCGGAAACCTTAACCAGTGTATATTTTCCATGACGGTAGGTGGATACCATCCCAGAATCCAGATTTTGTAGTCTTTTTTCGTTGGCAGTGGGTGGAAACCTTCTCAGAAAGCAGTGACTGATATATTTAATCTGTTTCAGCCGACAAGACGCCCGGCGGGTTCCCGTCCATCGCGACCCCGCTCAGCACGCAGGTGGTGGAGATCGGGCACGCTACAGTTCTGCAGTGCGCGGCCAGCGGCAACCCGCCGCCACGCGTGCGCTGGCTCAGGGACGCCATGCCGCTGGACATTCGGGCCAACGCGAGATACACGCAGCTGGATGGAAATATGCCTGGTCAGTAAACAAATACACAACCCGATTCTCTGATTGGTCTGTTGTAACCATGTAACTGCTCCCTATTTCTCAGCGGCATAACCATACCCATAGTCTTAGGGCAGGTTGTTTCATTCTGGCTGCTGTTTAGGCCAATTTACGTTTTCTCAAAACTTCATATTTTTATATTCATTTCTCCCACATTTTAAACAAAGTATAAAGTAAACGTTTCAAAGAATTACTTTTCAATGACAGAAAGGAGTTAAACGTTTGGCTAAATATAATTTTGACAAAACCCTGTCTTTAGAATGAAACAACCCGGAGAATTACTTATCAACTCGTTTGTACTCGGAGGAAATGTGCATATATTTCCTCCAAGCGTTTGCATTAAAAAAAACCATAGAAAAATGTATTTGAACTCGGGACGTTCTGATATCCCGGCTTCTAACCTAACCACTAAGTTATCACGTCACAATTTAACACACCACTGTTTTTTTCCAATAAACATATAAATTTTAAATTACGTATTTGCGAGGGTTGCGATAGCAATAACATAAAATGTCGTGTATGTATCTACACTTTTATGACTAGCGTTGCAAACATCAATTTCATAGATGCTTTTAAATATGTCTGAAGATCAAATATTTAGCTTGATTTTGAACACACACTTTCGGAATACCTTCCTGGAAACTGAAATCGTTAGTTCTTTGCTACCGAATTCACTAGTCCCTAAATCACTCTGCCTATAGTAAGTCACATATGCTAACGTGGATACAATAACTGTTCCATTTGGATAAAAATAAGTTTTTTTAATGGGATCACCTTTTTGTTTATTTTTCTTGGAAACAAGATAATCACTTTAGTTCCCGGGATGAAGATAGGTGTTTGTGCACTTGTAGGGGACTATTTATGTTTTCTAACCTACACCCGTCTCCCCGGAATGCCCCGTTCTAATTTAAAGTTTTCAAATTCAATTCACGGCAAACTAGCTCACAAACATAATACTTGTCCAAGCTGCTTTGTTGTTTAAGTGAACAAAAGCTACCTTGTTCAGTAGCTTTGTATTTTTGCTTTCGTTCCGGTGATTTGGACAATCGGACGTGTTCAATTTGATTGTACCTACTAACTGAAACAATATTTATAGCGGCTTTTGTGATAGGCTTTGTGATTTTTTTTCTTTTATCTCCTTTTGTTTTCAATGAAACGCTTCACGATTCTTTATTGATACGTTAGATCAGCGACGTCATAAATAATTATCGGAAGTTTTATGAAACGATTGTGCAATTCAGATACGGAGATCGCTCTTCCGACATGTCAGTCCTTATAAATTATAATAGACTGCCACTTAGGACCCAGAACGATACTTAAAGGTCATTTCTTATCAATGTAATTCATGTAAGTATAGAAAAAGTTGTTGAAATCCTTTTTTCGGTGGTAGCTCGCAACTTTTAACTATGAATATATTTCCCTTTAGCTATTTGGATTTTTCTGTGGCTTATATTTTTTAAATCATTATTACAGATTGTTCTTTCACAGTCCACGAGTTGTTTTTTTTTCTAAAACATCGCTTCTAATAGGTAAACATTTGGTAATTTTTTTATCTGGATTTATAGCACCCCTGGGGGGATATGAGTCACAAGAATGGCATTATTGTTTAAATAATGGCGTAGGAAAGGGTTTGTCCGCAATTCTTAAATATAAATACAGCTCTACTGTCCTTCCCTAGTAATTGCACTTTCTCCGACACGAGGCCGTTGTTTCAAGTCTGAGTCCGAGGAGAGCTGTGAAAGTTTCTGAATAAAAATAAGTCGACTAACTTGCGCCGTTAAAGCTTTGACAATCGTTTTCCTTGCTAGGACACTTTTGTTTTATTTCCCAGAATATCGTTTTTCGCTCTGAGAAAGTTGTTTTTCATCGCTCCTGGGGGACGCGATCTTCCGCGAGACCTCTGAATAAATGGGAATTGGGTACCGTTTCGATAACTGATTTTACGTATCGCTATATTTCCACGAAGAATCGACGATAATCGGTTGGTAAACGACATACAGCTTTTTATGATCATTCAGTGAGAAATAGAAAACACAAATCGCGTGGTTATTGTGCAACCGGCAATGGTGTGTGATTATGTTCGCCTTATTGGTGCTCTCATTGTGTTTGATTTTCCTTGAAGTTAATGTGTTGTGTGTATTCAAAAATAGCTTGTTTAAACTCGAGTTTTAGTCACGTAAGTTGTATTATTATTTCGCCATTTTATAACATTGTAAACTCGTTCGTTTTATGCAAACGATCCAATGCAACATGAAAGGAATATTTCAGTCGTAAGTTGAACACTGGACGCTATAATATTTGATTATTATATTCTGTTACGGTTTCTTAAAAAACCTTTGAAATACTACCCAAAATTTCAATTAGCGCATGTTCGTGTTGATCAGACTTTATAGTAACGCGAAACAAACATTCTTAATTATTAATCTTCAAATCGCATCAGAAATCTTGTAAAAAAATGATTTAATGCCATAATTTCTATTTTTTATGTGTTCGTGAGTCCCAGTAGCCTGTCAAAATTATACGTCGTGCGGCCATAATTGGACTGAAAATTCGCACTTTGTCACCCTCCTACCAAAATATGTATGAATATGTTTTTATTAATTTTGAATTCATGGAAAACTATTATTTTGTTGAAAATATATATATTATATTAAATCTTCGAAACGTGAATAATATATATATATATATGTTATGGTTAAGGTTTTGTATAGGTATTACAGGTCGATATGTAAAATAATTAAAGTTCGTTGTTAAATACAAAATGTTTATTTTATTTTAAAATAAACTGACTAAACCACAAAGTAAGTGCTTCTGACGATAAAATTTTATTAATTTATTTAGTTGAGAAAAGTTTTCCATGCTCAAGCTTTTATACTTACATATCTACAACTACTACTACTTTTATTTACAGTTTCAAAATATTTATAATAAAATTCGCGATATTGTTTTGACTGCGTACCCACGCAGACAAAGCGAGTCTCAACACATTCAAATGAATTTGTTTTCCTGTTTTCTTTAAATTTTTATCAAACAATTATGTTTCGACATTTTTTTTTTTCGTTTTGAAACTTTTTTTTGGGTAAGTGGATATTTTAAAGCTGCATACCTCATAATCGATTTTACTATCCCCTTGCGTTGACCTACAAATTTAGGACAGAATAAACGCGTGTGTCCTTAACTAGTTCTTACTGCTTTGAAAAATAGATTTTCTGATTTATAATTGCGTGTCTGGTGACCTTTCACATCCATTTGAGAAGAGACTAACGTTAACACTGAATGACTTTACCTTTTAATCTGTTCCGTGAAACGGAAAGTTTGCCAGGCTACAATGCAATACCTAATATGTTATTTGCCCCTAATGGAAAATTCATTGGTCTCCCGCCCCCGTATCTCACCGGGCCGGGATGATCCCATTTCGCGACGGATTCTCCTCCGAATGAAACTTTTGTCGTAGGTCATCTTTTTAATTTCTTTCTTATTGGATTGCGCATCCAGTCCCCACTCTAATTCGGCCACCCGCTGTATTCTTCTGCGCTCTGTGGCAATATCATATTTTTCATTATAACAATTTTCTGTTTTCATTACTTTGCGCCCTGCCATTGGTTTATATTACCTCGTGTTCTTTTTTAACATGATTCCGCACTTTTGATTCTTGAAAATTGTTTGCTAACAACGTAAATAATTGCCCCACATTTGGAATTGTGTATAGTTATTTTATTGTTACAAGATTTAGATATAAATTTAATATGCAAATGTGTCACTTGACAAAATAGCGGTGTTGTTCCAGTTATCGGTTCTTTGGTTATAGAAAACCGGGTCTTATGAAATGTAACCAAACTCTATTTTTATAACGAACTAGCTTGTGTCCCCGGCGGTGCCAGGCCTTTACGTATAGTTTTTTTTTTAAATCAGATGTAGACTGTAATTTTCCTTTTATTTTGAATTTCAAGTGTGCAAAACTTCGTAAAGAGGTATCGAAGTTTTGCTTTAAGGGGTTGAAAATGGGGATGAAGCACAGGAATTATATTAACGTGCAAATATAATTGATTTCCCTTTTAAATTAGGACACCGCTAGGTTTTATTCAAAGTCTTATGTTAAGGTTTCATTAAATATTTGTGATGTTTTCACAATTATTACTTCTCGAAATGAGTTTTATAATTCCAAGTCTGACTAGTTTACATTTTGTTTCTAGTTAATCTTAGTAAGTATGCGCACTCCGTACCGTTCGCCTTTACATGACGTTCGCTACGAAAGCGGTGTAAGTCGTCGACTTGTTAATCGAGTAATTGTGTGTTGTTCATTGTTGGGTCTTGTTTGGTGTCCCCAGGTTCCCTGCAGATCATCAAGAGCGAGGAAGAGGATAAGGGGAAGTACGAGTGTGTGGCGGAGAACTCCATCGGCACGGAGTACTCCAAGCCGACCATCCTCTACGTCAAGGGTAAGTGCAAACATGCTCTATTTATGCCCGAGCTACATGAGGCTAGTATTTCAAGCCAGGGTTGCAACGTATTCCTAGTAACCTAGTAAATCTAGCTACATGTAAACAGAATTATTAGCTTTGTTTTTAACCTAGTAAGCTAGTGAGGAATCTAGTAAATAAGCGTCTCAAGCCAGGATAGTTCAATACGATTGGGTTGTATTATTTGCGATAATAGCACCCCCACCACCGAAGTTACTATCCTGGCTTTGTGTTTAGCTTAACATGGTCGGCTAGTGTACGTTGACGACGCGCTGTTTTTTTTCTGACACACGATACGCTTTTCTGCAAAAATGCCAAAACTAAGAGTTTAATTTAAAGTATGTACAATTGTATCGTGATGAAGAATGTCTGTGACATAGTTTCCGAAACAACTGTTTCAATTTGGTGTTTCTTCTACGTCTGTTCATTTTTCCCTACGTACGTTTGGTTACCCTAGTAATAATACTGGCATAAATTTCCTAGCATTGTAGTGTAAACTTTTCTAGCTCGTTCCAATCCAGGATATGATGTCGGAATAGTAGCTTGCTATCCTGGCTTGAAATACTAGCCTCCTGTGGCTGGGGCATTGTACGTGGTTTCTAACCCGCTCGGCTGGGTCTATTTAGCAGGGTTTGCTTTTTCAGAGAGGTAAGACTCGACACTAAGCGAGATGGCAAGACGTAAGCGTAAGCCACGGAATGCCGGAACCAGATGCTATAGTCTCACAATTTTTTGTTTAAGACTATATTAATTGGAGTTGGATTAATATCAGGCTACCTAGTAAATTTAATGGACAATGAATTTTATGGCTTAGTTGTCTTGTAAAGTCAGATTTACTTGCCTGTGCTCTCAAAGTAGTATTATTATTTTTTTTTTATGTGACACCTCACAAGAGTGTCCCTGCCTGTGCAGTGCACAGACAGGGGACCTATGTCACCACCCGGTTGGGCGGCGTTGTGAGGCGGAGTAAGGTAGGGGCTGTAGGAAGGGATTTGTTAATGCGGGCCTTGAAGAGGCTCGGATTATAGGAGGGAGGAAAAACAGATGCCGGTAGCTCGTTCCACATACGAGCCGACTTACACAAAAACGAGTCGTAAAAACGGCCCGTTCTCATGAAGCCAACGTCAACCGTGAACGGGTGTTCAGTTCGTGTCCGTCGAGTTTCGCGCACGTGCACCGGTGCATCAGGAATCAATGCTGCTAGCTCCTTGGAGCAGGCTCCATTGAAATACCTGTAGAACAGACACAGCATGCCTACATTGCGTCTATGCATTAGAGAAGGCAATCGGTCTGTTAACAACGGATTGTCAATCAGACGGATCGCTCTCCTTTGCACAGATTCAAGCAGGTTTATCAAGTATTTTGGGGCACCAGCCCAAAGGTGGCTCCCAAATTCAATAGTTGGGCGGACTTGAGACTTGTACAGGGTCAGCAGCTGGTCACTGTTGAAGAATCTCCTAGCCCTGTACAAGACGCCCAACTTTTTGGAGGCCTGATTTACTCGGGCTTCTATGGATCCCCGATACTTGAGCGGGTCTGATATGGTAACTCCAAGCATTTCAATGGAGTCTTTATTGGGGAGAGTGCTCCCATCAAATTGCACCAGACAGTCATTGATCTCCCTCTTTGCCGAAATCAGACACGCTTGGGTTTTTGAGACGTTGAAACTGACCAAGTTGGCCTTACCCCAGGCACGAACCATCTCTAGGTGGTGGTCAATTTTTTGCTTCAAAACTTCCCGAGCTGTTCGGACATCATAGGTGGAAGGGGGCCTGTCAAAAAGATAACCCTCGTGAATGGTGCTGTCATCAGCGTAGCAGTGAATTGGTGCACATTCAACGAGATCGTTGATGTGCAATAAAAACAGCGTCGGAGACAGCACAGATCCTTGTGGCACCCCCGCATTGATTTGGTGCGGTGAGGAAGAAGAGCCGTCAACCACGGTTTGAATTGTTTTTCCCCTCAGAAAGTCCGCAATCCAACTATGCAGGGTTGGGTGGATCCCATACGATGGTAACTTCCCGATAAGCGCCCGGTGCCAGACTCTGTCAAAGGCTTTGGAGATATCCAACCCAACGGTTTGGGTTTTACCAAAACGTTCCATGTACCGCCCCCAAATATGCGTTACATATCCGAGTAGATCGCCACACGATCGGTTTCGACGAATTCCATATTGCCGATCGCTTAGGATATTGTTATTCTCGAGATATGTGAGCAATTTGTTGTTAACCACCCTTTCTAATACCTTCGAGAGTATGGAAGTGATGGCTATGGGGCGGTAGTTAGAAGGGTCGGAGCGGTCCCCCTTTTTTGGGATTGGGTGGACGATTGCCTTTTTCCAAAGATCTGGCACCTTTCCACCTTTGAGAGAGAGCCTAAATAATTTCGCGAGCACTGGAGTCATTTCTGCAGAACATCTCTTGAGGACCAAGGCAGGTATTCCGTCCGGCCCACTGGCTTTGTCGACTTTCAGCTCGTTCAAGACTCGGAGAACCTCTCTGTTCCGGATCTTCGGTTCCTCCATTTGAAAACCGCAGTGCGGAATGGAAGTGTGAGTCTCTCCGTTATCTTGAAGAGTTGAGTTTTCCGCGAAAATTTTGCCTAATAATTCAGCTTTCTCGCGGGCCGAGTTAGCCAGCCGACCATCAGGCTTGGTCAGAGATGGGAAAGTGGTTCTGCAGAAATTTCTTCCGATCGAGCTAGCGAGTGACCAGAAATTATTGCCCATATACAAATACTAATAGCTACTTATAAAAATATGCAAACTTTGTATATTCTGTTAACTTCTTAGGCCTCAGGTATATTCTGTCAGAAGGTCGTTGTGCTTTGCAATACAATCCAAATAAAGGGAATATTTATGGTTTCATAAAGATGCACATTTTAATTTTTTTGTGGTTATCTTCTAGATTTGAATATAAAGCTTAGTGTTTTGTCTTTCGGACACCGTTTATATCATATTTCTCAACACAACAGCAAGGGAGACGCAACGATTTCTGTGAGACCATATAAATTGTTCCCAAAAGTGAATAAATTTGCCCGAAAGGTTAATGAATATAATGTTTCATTTGCAGTTAAATTGTTTGTTTAGCTTGGAAACTTCCCGAAATTTTAATTTTTTTATTATTATTTATTAGGTACATATCTATAATATAAGTAAGGTTTAGGTACACATGTTTATTACGACGCCTGTCTGTAGAGAAATCCTTTGTCGTGGCAGGATAATTTACCAATATTTTATTTTAACAATATGTACCATTTTATTTAGTAACTTATCAAAAAATATTATTTCGCTTTATAATTCTCATCTTGTTCTATTTAGACACGCTTACAAAACATTACTTGACCAAATTAATAATTCACACAAATAACCAAAAGAATGGGGTACGGTACGGTAAGGTCACTTTCTTTCCATCAGTTGTAAAAAAAAATTCAAAATATATTTTTAAGATAAGTTTAATTTGTAAATATTCGACCAAATTAAATTGGTATTAGTTACAATGATTGGATTGGAATAATGGAATTAGAAAAGTTTTAATTTAGATTTGTGTGATTTATCCAATTATTGCACGACCTTTGTTGATGATTGCATTGCTGTATCAACGATGTTCAAAGTTTGGCGGTTTGATAAAGGCCACTGATTAATTCGTGTTTGCCTCTTCACTGTAAAATAATAATTGGCGATACATTAAAGTCGTTCAAACAGAGTCAAGTTTCGCTATTATTTCTGCAAATATTGAACGTTTACATGCACTCACCGAGGCAATTCCTTGTGTTAATATTTGATCCCTTTTCATCGTCAATCGGCCGTAATTGTAAGCCTGTGCCGGTGTAATTGTTTAATTTATTCATCAGCGATGATGACGAAATACAAACCACGATATATCAATCAATTAAGTGGCGGCGGTGTCTATGACTCTTGTGTTCATAAAATAAATAATTATCTCTTATGTCACTTCGATCAAAGCTACTGTGTTGTAAAAGGCCTCGTTTCATTTATTTTCTTTCTTTTAGTGTTTCCCTATTCACCCCTTGGAAACATTAATCATAGTATCAAACTCACAAAGCTTGTTTGATATTTGAATGACGGCGAAGGCCAAATAAGAAATTTACAAAAAGCCTTAATTGTCGCCAAGGAGAGCTCAAGACAGACACCAAACGGTATATTGTAACAAGAAAAAAAACCAGTTGAAAGTGTCATGTTAGAATTTTTAACGAGCTCGTGTGCAACGTGTTTCATGCTTAGATTATTAACAATCTAGATTAGACATTTTCTTTTTTTAATCTGGTTTAATCTATTTTTGTATTAAGAGTATACTTTTTCATATTTAGAACACGAATTCCACGTTTTCTAGAAAATAATAACTAAAATAATTTTATTACGTGACCTTCCCCACCTTCCAGATATTATATAAAAAGTGCCAATACGATCGACACCCGTAGCCTTACGAAGTTCAAAGCTAGGCTCATACTTAATATTTTAAACAATCATTTTTCTAAGGAAATCATTAATAATATACCTCTGAAGCTTCGCGAAAAACCTGTGTGTTTTGTAACTAAGTTGAATTGAGTATCAAATAAAATAGTTAATGCAAAAACACTTTTCAGTATCTTATATAGATAATGTTCGTTGGATTACTCTGAGTGTTTGTATCGCTTCACGTATCAAACATTTGTAAGTACAGTGAATTACAAGTACATATACATACAGTCAAGAGTACCGGGCTGGTATAACACGTGGTTGGTAACCGCTAACAGCTAACGGTCGCTGGCTTATAATAAGTGCGCACGTGGCTATCAGGCCGAAACATCTAACTCGTTATTTTCCAAGCACACGTTTACTATTCCGGCGCGCAATCTAATCGATGGAAAATATTGCGTGAGAACAAGACGTTACTTTTTTTTCTCTTTGGGAAAATTTCACAAGTGCCTCGACTTAAAAATGTGTCCGAAAGTATCGATCAATTCCAAGCTGTGTTCTTACACCACCGCCGGCATAGCGTGCCTCGAATTCAATTAAAACGAAATGTTACTTAACATATTGTAAAATTCCTTTTTTTTAGGAATGGTGTATTATAATGTTTTTCTTCTGTTCTTGGAAACCTTACATTATTCTTAAATCAATATTTTGTATCAAATTAATTTGCTTCGCTTTTTTTCATGGTGTAACCTAAGGTTGTAATATATCGATTATTCCACGTTACTCGCACGCTAACCATTTACAGTTCTAGACAGATAATTTAAATTCAAGAGTTTGTCACACATATTTATTTTTTGTGTAATGGGCATTATTAGAATAACCGTGATAAGGTTAGCGTTTAACGTGTATCAGGAGTAGCCACTCAGCATGACGGTTCCTGTCATAGATATCCTCATCATTGATGTATTTTTAGTCTATGATCCTCATAGATGAAAAAAAAGGTTCTTTGTTTTTTTTCTATTGTGGTTTAAATGGCGTTAACTTTTTAAGGCCTACTAAAGTGTGAAAACAGTAAGGATCAAAGTGACAAAAAATCATGATATTATTAAAGCTTCCCTATGAGTACTAAAAATTAAGGCGATGCACTACGTCATGTAATATTTTAAATTGAGCCGCTATCAATAATAACCCTTACGCAGATGGCGATAAGGTTTAAATTCCCGCTTAACACCATCCGCCTATTTTGATTTATGTAAGAAAAAAACATGGCCAAAAATGCCTTTTATTTTATTTTGTGGATGTTCAGGCATAAATATTTTATTTTTTTCGATCATTTTATAAATAACTTAATTTGCCACATTATACAATAAAATCATAACCGAAAATGGGTTCGTAAGTAGGAGATTTTGAAGTTTGAAGCAGTTTTCATAGGCCTTATACATTATTTTTTTCTGGGCTTTTAAAAAGACTTATCTAAAAAATACTCGATTATTTCAAAGGCCAAGATGTATTCTACTCGCAGTATTTAATTAAAGCATCTGAAACATTTTTAGGCGACAAAATTTTCAAACCAAAAACACATGATTTTGCATTACTACATATGGCATCGCCTTAAAAACATAATTAAACTCTACAAAGATTAAACCATTTTTAACCGAAAAATGAGTGATCACTTCGATGGATATGTTTTTACATGGTTACAAGTCAAAAATGCCAAAATTTACTTTGGAAGCAATTTCGCTATGGATTGTGCTCTTATCTTATAAGGTTATAAGAATGAATCAATGGTGATAGAAATAAAACAATATTTCTACTTATCAAATTGCCACGACAGAGGTCCTAAGATCGTAACATAAAAAATTATAGAGAATCCGCTGAAATTGTGTCTATTTTGGCAGTAAGGACATAAAACTTCCTATTGAAATATTAAAAAAAAATTTCAGTTTTATAAAGGGTAATTTAAATTTTGTAGGAATCTGTGGTTTTAGAAATACAGGGTGCGGCAAAATAGACTGCAAAAACAGGTGCAGTTTTCTTCATCACATCTTGAATATGAAGATCATCAGAAAGATGATGGGCCCCAGCAGAGATACATTGATGAAGGCGATTTATGAAGTTTTCGGCCGCGTCTTGGCACATCTCGACGGGTAGAGCGGCGATTTCCTCCCGAATTCAATTTTTGACTTCTTCCAAGGTGTGAGGCCGATGTTCAAAAACATTTTCCTACGGGTAGCCCCACAGGAAGAAGTCGCAATTGTAGCCGGAAGACCCGCTCGGTGGCGTTTTCAAGAAACGTGCCAACAGCGATGCCCCGGTGTTGTCCGAACCAAACCGTGGTAACGACTAAAAACGGCACGACCCTCCGACACTATGAGACCCCTCCCAGGTTCCTATTCCTACCACACGGGATTTACCGGCCCTTCAAAACTGCATAGTCTGTTTTGCTGCACCCTGTATCTCACTAAAGAAGTAAACCATCGATTTATAAATTTCAGACAGTACTATATTCAAACAGTCATGAACCTATCAACAAAGTTCCCAAAGGCAAATTGGAGAATATTTCGTAACCAGAATCCCAATATCATTAATCAGAGTCTGTAATTCTATCCTTTGAAAATAACTTTTAAATGAGACCAGTAATACTGGGCCAAAATGCCAGCAGCAGTGGGTCAAAACCGAACAAAGCTATCGCTCTCAATGTTTGGTTCACAATACATATAACTAGGTGGAGAGCCAAATCCAGTAAATGGTTGTGATAATCATAACTCCCTCAGTATTGCCTTATTCTTGTTGACATTAAAAGTAATCAGCTGAATAATTATTTAAAAAAAAATAACATTCATTTTATAAATAATGTTTCAATAAGATTTTAACATACAGTAGAATCCTTGCTATTTGGCCAACCTTCATAATAATAATTTTTCAATTTTGAAAATTTTAATGTTATTTTAAAACTCTAGACAAAGTCTCCGAAATGTATATTTCCTTACTTCGGACATGTACAACATTAATCATAAGATTGAAGTAATAACATCATACGTTGAAATCTAGCATGTACAATATGCAAAGGTTTTTTTTTAAATAAATAAACTAATGTTTTGTGATCAGTCTGTACTGTCGCTCTGTTACCATAAACATATTAATCGAACTTATTACCATAAAATTTTATGGGAAATATTCTTTCTCAATTTGAGCATAATTTTCTTGCGACTGTGTCATTGTTTTTTTTTTTAAGTAGATGGACTATTATTTTGCATAATTACTGCACCTATAGCTGATTTAGATGTATATAGGAAGACATGGCACGATCAAGTGAATCGGATACTCGAGTCGGGCCATGTCAGGAGTCAGAATAATAGAAGACTATGTATGAGACGATGTATGAATGTGAATGAGGCAAGAAGTGTGTGCCAAGACCGAGTTGTTTGGCGGTCCGTCCTCTCTGCCTACCCCTGCGGAGAAACGACGTGATGGTTAGTTAGTTAGTTAGTTAGACAAAGTTAATGGTAAATTTGGATCATAGTGAATTAAAATAGTTTTAAAGCATTTGATATAGCTTATTTCAAGATGTTTAAACGGTTCCATGATAACTCAACATAGTGACAATTCAACACACTTTTAAAAAGTGATATAAAGTCATTAGAAACGATGAAAAAATTTTTTTTTTAACCTAACCTAATCTACATAACCCAGTTAATAAAGTTTTTGTTTCATCACTTTCCATGACTTAATATAACTTTTTAAAGATGTGATGAATTATCATTGTGATGATTTATCCGGTTACCGTTTAACACTCCCGTACCGGACGGGGGGAACACACTTACACTAACGAGAGTTTTATGCTATATCTAAGTTGTTTTTTACACCACATACACTATAATTTACGTAATCCTAAAAAAACTATTTGGTTATCGATCTGCATTTAAACAATTTCTATTATATTTCTAGTTTCTTAGATATTAAATAATTTGTACCAAATTCCGGCAAAATACCTGTCCCCTGCCCCGCACCTCGGCTTCGTAGCATCGGCTAAAATTCCCCCGTCTCTATCCCCACTCCCCGCTCTACACCGAGAACGATCCAACCAGCTGCGAACTGGACCGTAAAAGTTGCATTTTATGAAAAGGGCTAACCACAGACATAGGAATTAATAGACGAGAAGATAAGGGCGAGGGGTAAAATCAACTGTTGAAGAACGAGGGGAGTAAGGCTGACTGTGATTCGTCAATAAATCAATCTGACAGTAAATAGGCATCTCGCATTATAATATCACCATTTACTTCTTAAAAGTAAAATCTGCGTTTGAATGAATAGACATTTTTACATGGGAGCGCAAATTACTCGCCACGTTATGAACTAATTTGCGAAGTCCAAATTCGGCAAAGTAAGGCAGCTTCTATTTCAGAGTCGTAGTTAGTTTCAGAGTATTTAGTTAAGACACTTTTACAAATGTCTCATAATTTACTTACCCCAGTAAACAACGATGAGCACACTTGAGAATCGCTACATTGTGATGTGATAGTATATGTTTCTAAAACTGATCCATATAATACGGTGTGAATAAGCTTAAAATAAAGTAAAATAATGCTTACTTATGGAATGTAATACGACAATTGGGTTTATTCTCTTTTTCACATCGATTTTTACAAGTTTTCATATCAAAAGTCAACATTTTGCCGTGTTATTTCGTAAAATGAACCGATGATGCCTCGACCATAGTTCGCACAAGAATGATGACGTCACGTTTTCAAATTTCACTTGAAGCCATATGCGAGCCCAGCCGGCTCAATGGAACCGGTATGGGGAGTGGGGATAATACGCTTTTAATCACTTAGGGCAGGTCTACTAATATTCATATGTCTATGGGGCTAACTTTCGGTCGCGTACACTGCACTACTAGTATTTCCTTTTGCGATGCTAAATTGTTCATTTGCCGGACTAAGATCGGTCTGTCTAGCGTGCATCCGGTAAATTTCTCATGCTTAGGGACAACATTAAAATTAGGTCTGTCTCTGTTTCTCACATGGAAAAGAAATCATTCAGAAAGAGACACATATGTTGTTTACATTTTTAAGTAATTTGAAGGAACTTTTATATAAACAGAGTACTATATGGTTAAAAAGTCTATCGCAAACGTCTGTTAATTTGTATTTTGGGTTTTAGTTGCTAATTCTTTAAAATTTCGTGGTAAATAATTCTCTGTACAACCGGACTAGTTTCGCCCTGCTATGAGCAACTTCAGACTGGTAAGCAGTACATTTACACTTATGAAATGGTGTTTATAAATTAATATCTATTTTGGGTTGTAAAATATTTATTCTGTACTTACAATATTACAATTTTCTAGTTAATCACTTGACTTTATTGATAGTGACATGTAATCAGTCGGCATGTATTTATTGCAGTTCATTACGGCATATTTACCAATGTTTTAAATTAGATCCAAAAATTCTATGGTTTTAATTAATTTGTGTGAAAACCGCACCAGAGCCCCAACAGTCCTAGCCATTGGAACTATGGAATCCCCAATTGGGGTATTTTGTGAAACTGAAGGTGGTGGGGATGGAAAGGGGGAGGATATGGGAAAGACAAAGGTGGTAGTACTTGCATATTCAAATCTAGTTACCCTAAGGTAAATATAGGCTTAAGTCATTTCAAGCAACGGTTGGATTCTACATGGTGGTCTTTCACTAGGGCAATACTGAAAGCATCTACCGCCCTGCAACTTGATAATATATATTTTTTCTTTCATAAATATTACAGCATCCGTTGTCTAGGGGTAAGGCTCTAGACTAGTAAACCGGAGGTCGCGGGTTCAAATCCCGGTGTGCGCAAGTAAATTTTAATAGATTACATTGTATTATTGTAGAAAGCAATCACTTTGTGGTTTGACATATTTAATAAAATAAAATACTTTTTTGTTTTAAAACCACGATATTTATTAATTTAAGAACCTAGGTATTTTACCTAAGTATTTTATTTTATTAAAGATTACTTTGTGATATTTCACAATTTACTGACCAGAATTCATTTCGAATGTTGCTTGAAATAACTTTGACCTTGTTTGGTGACCAGATCTGTAATAATAATAGCCAGGTATTTCCTCACCTTCCTCTTCCCCATCTCCTTCCCCTCCCCACAACCTTTGGACTTACAACATACCAGTAGCAGCTTGTGACTTTTGGGTCTACTATTATTTGTAATATTTTCACTCTAGTACACCTAAAAGTTACGAGCCGCCACTCCAACATAACCCATTTGGGAATGCCATAGTCTCACTGATTCCAGATGATTAGGAGCAGTTGGGAATGTTGTAGTGTATTCACATAGAAAAATCAAAAACAGAAATATCTGAGGTTACAATAAAAAATAATTTACTCCAGGTTTAAGTTTTAAAAATGCCTTGTTTTTCACTATTTTCCAAAAATTCGTTTTATTTCGAACCTCTCGACATACAAACGAACCCATTATTTATGGTAAAGCAAACACTATGATTTGACCCTAAATGTAAATATAATATATAAAATCATAAATTAGGAATTATAACCTTCACTAACATCTAAATATTCCATAATATTCGAAAAAACATCCGTACCTAGTTTATTAGTGGTAGGTTTTTAAAAATTAAAAAATATATATTTATAAATATATCCATCATTTACGGACCACCCTGTGCAACAAACTAGCTACGCTGTAATCGCCAATCGCCAGTCGAGATTCAGAATCGAGGAGTTATGCTTGTTATCGGCCCGCCTTCCCTGTTTTGTATGGAAAAAGGCGCATTATTATCTAAATTCATTAGAATATTAACTACGACTTTATTTATGAAATTATTTAGATAATGACTTCTGAAACACGTTGAATATACTCCCCCCTAATTATTACTAAAACAAATTACACAAGATTATGCCATTAACATCCTTTAATAAGCAAAACAAATTGGGGGACCCTAGTGACCCCCCTTCGGATCTTATGTGATTTTTTTCTCTCCGGGACGAAAAGGTTAAACATATCTTACAATTCTCGTCCCCTGACCATACAACATTATTTTTCAATCAAATTCTCAAAATTTGTAATTTTTCTGACAGATTTTCTACGGACCTCAATAATTTACCATGACCAAAAATCTTTTTAAATCTGTGTCATTTTTTGGAGACTGCAACTCTAAGGCTTTTACTTTCTCTTTATCAATTTTCACACCTTCGTTACTAAAAATATAACCTAGGAAAACTGTCTCCTCTATTTAAAATTTACATTTTAACTTGTTTATTTTAAAATTGACTTCTCTAGCTCTTTCCATGACTTTTCTTAATCTAATAATTTCGCCATAAATCATAGAGTTAAAGTACCTTCTAGATTTCTTAATAAATCTACCATAATTCTATTAAAAAAACCTGTAGCTGCATTTATTCCAAACGGAATAGTGAAGCTTTCGTCATCTAATTTCAATGACCAAAATCCTGAATAAGCATCTAAACGTAAAAAAATAACCAGCGAATATAAGTTTTGATTTTTTGATTTCACCATTATTTTTTAATTGAAAATATACTCTCATTATGTGCAATTATTAATTTTTCTCGTATCAAGACAAATTCTCAATTGACCTGATTGTTTGACTCTTATGACCACAAAATTTTCCAGAGATAGTAAGTTTATAAACCTTTTCAATGAGCTTCATCTTGTCTATGCTATCTAATTCCTCCCGAAGACTGTCTTGTAAAGCAAAGGGGACATTCCTTGGAGGATCAACGCAGGAGACAGCATCTTGGCAAAGTTTGAAAAGAACGACATGTGGTAGACATCCGAGATCCTGAAATACATCGTTACATTCAGTTAATATAAGGTTACTAACATAATTAACGTTGAACACTCTTTTTATAAAACAAAGTTTTTTTAATAGTTGCAAGACTTAAGACAGCTTGACATTCTATTTTAGTGACAAAAAAAAACGTATTCATGACATTTTCATTGATTTGGCAAATAAGACCGCAGTGACCGATAATCGGTATATTATTACCCCCAAACCTGAAACTTTTCGCTCCTGCATCCAAAATACAGTCTACAATATTTTATTATTGATTACAATATCTATGTGCCATATGCTTGACTTGAATCATTTTTATTAGTTATACTTATTGTCTTACTTATTATTGAGTTTTAATGCCTCTAAGTTAAAATTTTTGACATTACTGTGACAATAATTTATATTTTATCTAAGTACTGTGAAACAACCGGCCCATTGTGAAATAATAAAAGATCTTGAATACAACTTTCACCGAATTTGAATTTTAACTTTGATGAATTGTTCAATTTCTATGAAACAATCCGCCCTTTTTCATTTCACCAATACAGCTAGATACATTTTTGTAGCTCTGTATTTCATTGTTGTAATTGGTGTTTTGCTTGACTATGCAAATTGCGTTGGTATTGGCTCGACAAGTCATGTATAATAATTACCATTTAATCTAACATATGTATCGCCATGAATACAGAATGCTATCAGCTCGGTAAACTAATTTCCACCGGTATCGTTCTCATCATCCTGAAGGTGTGGCGCTATTGTCAAACATTACATGAATATCATTTGCCAACTTACGCACCTACACCATAATACATAACCTTCAATGTATGGATTAGAGTTCGTTATTTATTTACAATTTGCTAAGATATGGATAAACCGGGACTCGAACCTGGTTATTAAATTGGCTAAGCTCAGATAAAATGGTAGAGCAGGCGACTCGTGTACCATCAGGGGTGGGCAGTTCTTTGATCAGCAGCTCGTCCATCGGTCAGGAGGTTGGAAAAGGACATCACAATAATAACACATAAGTAAAAGGCACAAGGTATATTAAATGTCTCGAGAAATACAGGTTAACATGGATCTCCCTACTAACTCTCTCTACTAATTTATGACGACCAGATAAAGCGTGGATTCTACATGAAATTTACGAGAATTGAACACAAGAAAAAGGGGAAGGTTGAAAGCTTACGAATCGTCTCGATGAGGTAAGGGGCATCATGTTGAGCCAGAGGTACCCGCGCTCACAGGCGGCGGGTCAGTTGAGGCGGTGAAGTGCACTCGGGATTTTACGCGGGAACGGGACTCCATTGAGTAAGCCCGAACCGTAATAATAAACATGATTGTAAGTTTGATGGCGAAATGCATCTAGTAGGAAACTGGCACGAGATCGCGTCTGTTTCTATTATTACGTAATTCCGCGCGCTCGAACATTGTGAGCGTTTGTGGTTCGCTCTGCGAGAAACACACTGTTGCAATGACCGAGGTCCGCTCTCGACTGGCGGGGCTCGGCGGTGGCGGGCAGTGTTGAGCCGAGAACGCTCCCTGGGAGGTCTGTGCCATCACGCGGCGGCTAGCTGCGTTTTGTCACGTACGCCACGATCGTTTGCATGGGGAAAGCGAGGCTAAATTATGCATCTTTTTTATAGGGTGACTTGTATTACGTAACAAATTATTATAAGTTTGTTTGCATTCTACATCCGTGCCTTTATTGTTGGGTTATAAGGTTTGACCTACAACTTAAAATATCAAACGTTCTCTTAATAATTTAATAGAAACGTGCTGAATCTGGTATTTGCTCACGCTTTTTTGTAGCGTATTGTAATGGCGGATTTTAACCGTAACAGCACATTAATTAATAAATGAACTGCGAATGGCGCATACGATACGTTTTCGTATTTGCTTTGTATTTGCCTGACTTGAAATGCTTTGTCTGCTGCCGCACAGATGATAACGCAATTTGGTAAATATGTGCGTGTCCTTTAACGTTCGGTGTTTAACTAAGAGCGTTGATCCGTCCAATTGTTTATTGTCCCGCTCTTGAACTCTAGATTATGCAACTCCGGTAGGGCATACTGCCACTGCCAGGAGGGGGTCAAATAATAAATCTCGGCGGTTAATACGTAAACGGCTGTGTAAAAACAGGCCGCATTTTTATTTTACTCTAATTAAACGGGAACAATAGCGGATCCCTTAATGCTTGGCATCATAATTTCCGCGCATGCGTGCCTCGCGATTAATTAAGTCGGATTGCCTCGAATCTTTGTCTCCTGCCTGTTATTGTTTACCGCCGATGGAAATGTTCGCTTTCAAACGTCGAATAAAATTTTTTGGAGGACTTTTGGAGGCCTCGCTGAAGTTATTACGGTATCATTACGCATTTTTTATTGCTCTTTTCAAATTGCCAACAACTAAAAAACATGTAAAATTCAGAGATTTCTCACAACCAAACTGAATGTAGATACTCAGTTTTGTAAGGCTTACGTAAATTACAATTAAGAAAAAAAAGAAGTAAGCAAATCAAAGAAAATGTTGAAAAAATTCTTGAAGCCAGGTAAATTTTAGGATTTTTCTGAATTTACATACATTATAATACTATAAATATTATTACGAACTTGTTATGTTTCGGTTAATTTCAAGCCTTCCAAAAACATTTTGTTTTTATCAAAATTGTGAGATGTAAGATTTTGACTTGGGTTGAAAGTTTTGGATTTTTTTTTCTTACTCAATTTCGCAATATTTTTCAGTTTCCTTTATTCTACAATTTAAAAAAACGACGTTCTAAACAACACAACAGCGAGCTTCTCATATGAACTCGATGTTACCAAAGTAATACCTTTATTTTCAAAACTTCTTTATACCTCTGTCTTTTGTTGTGGCTTTGTAATAATTATTTTAATAATGTACCTGCATCCACGTGTCGGTGTAGTAATGCGACGTCGTCTTTCATTTTAAATTCATTTCTAAATTATTAAACCGTTTCCCATTAGCCTGATAATGAAATAAAGTGAACGATAACAATCATGGTGTATTGTACATTGTTCTACTCCTAAGTATTAATAATTCCCCATTGAAATAAATTCGATTAACTGGCTTTAAACGAAACATTTCCGCCACGATAAAGTGATTTTTTGTTGTCGCTTTGTTTTAGCTTCAACACACAATTTACTTTTAAATATTGGATGAGTCCATCCAGAATTCAGACCGCTTCCACGTATTGTTCCCATCGGTCGTATCAACGGAGAGCGCTGGAACAACTTCGCCTATTTGGGGTAAAGTGGAACGCGGATTTACTTTCAGGAGGCACAGATTTGCAAATGTATCGGCGCCGCCTTCTGCGCTCCCGGGTTAAATGGCACAGTTTCATTTGCACAGGTCTGATGGCTGTAGCGTTCTCATAACAAACCTAAAATCTTATTCATACATAATTGGTGTCATAATTTTCACCCAAATCCTTCATGGCTTAACAAATGTTTATTCATTCAAATAATCATCATTTTTAAAACTAAGTAGCATTTTTTAATGTTGGTAGGTAGTGGAAGATACTCTCGGTATCGCCCTGGTGTAAGACCACCATTCAGAATTTAAACGTTGCTTGAAATGGTTTTTGCCTTGTTTGGTGACCAGTTCTGAATATCCAGGTACTTCCCCACCTTCCCATTACTCATCTTCTTCCCCTCCCCACTACCTTCAGCCTCACAGCACACCCCAATTCACATAAAAAACGTATTCCGCAACGCTAAATCAAATATTATTTTTAAAAGTTGTGATTGAATCATCTATATTTAAAATATTTGATATTATGATGAAAAGGTATTTTCACGCTGTTACAATTGATTGAATGAATTGATAAAGTAACACTTATTGTAGCTAGCATGTTCGCCAGAATCTAAATAAATAATTTGCTGTTTTGACTACGTTTTTATGTTTTCGATTTGACTGATTTCCTCCTGTAAGGGATATTTTTAGAACGGTACATTTACATTCCTGCAAAGGGGTACAAAAACGTTGTATCGGTTTGTTTTTATAATATAGCGAGTTACTAGAGGCAAGTTTAGTTTTATTACAATGATATTTACGCATAAAATAATCACTATTACCAAAAGTTTCCGTTGAAAAAAATTTTCCTTAGTAAAAATAACTTCCGCATTTATTTTTACGCAGGAGGTATTTTCAATTTGTATGCATATTTCAGGCGACTAATTATTGCTTATAATAATTTATTACCAAAATACTTTTCAAACAAAATGTTATTATGTATGTATGTTATAATAAATTAGACATTTGTAAACTTGCATGTACCAATAGCTAAAATAAATAAATTACAATATCATTAGCATGAGTTGTTTAAAAACAATTGCAACAGAGGTTTTTCATTAAGGTCATAATACGGAAAACTAGTTACATTTCAATTCTTTTTTTTTTTTTCATTTTACCTTCTGTACCTTTTTATCTGCCCGTTTTTGCTAACGAAAAATGTATGTGAACTTCTGACGACTACAACCTGGTTGAGGGTTACAATTAGCCAATAAAGCAGGGGTAGGGAACCTGCGGCCCGCGAGACCCTTTGGTGCGGCCTGCGAGCATTTCGAGCTTGCCGACCACAAAATAAAAGAGAATAAAATATGACTTTCGAGATATGAATATGAACGCGAGAACGGTTTTCTTTCACGGTATTATTTCATTTGCATTTTTAAGACATAATTTCAAAACCCAGAGAAAGGTATAACATAGCTGACAAGTACTTACATATTCACCTACGTTACTGGAAAGCAGTTCATACATAATTAAATAAGCGATCCAACGAATCTTTTTTATTTAATTTGAATTTCTTATTATGTTACCAATAATAGAAATTATGCGTAATGTAATTTTAGTGTAATGCTGGGGAATCGCTTACAGATAAAATTACAGCTGTGGATTCATCTGCAGATGCATTTCGAGTCTAGTAGGAGACTCACTTCTGAACATTACATTTGGATTTTTTATTCGAAGAATGCTTGTCTGGTCCAATTTAAAAATCGTTTTTAAAACGAGGTTATAATAATTCATCGAGGTTTCAACATCCAAATGGCTCCCGACTGCGAAAAGGTTCCCCACCCCTTCAATAAGGTATAGTTTTTTATATCGCCCCAATCTATTGTGTGTATGTTGTCCTAATAGTGTTGTTTTAATTGTTTTTTTTGTTCTAATAGTTTTGTTTTGTTTGCTTGTACAGTGCGCCGAGTCTCCCCGCAGTTTTCCATCCCGCCCCCGGCCCTGAGTGAAGTCATGCTGGGCGGCAACCTGACCCTCCAGTGCGTGGCCGTGGGCTCGCCCATGCCGCACGTCAAGTGGAGAAAAGGTGAGGATATCAATCTGGGAATCTTGTGAATAGTGCGCTCCTGCCACTGAGAGTTCTGGTTTATCGTATTTTTCTGTTGTGCCTTTATTTTACACTTCTACCGGATCTGTAGCATGTCTATGCGGATACCGGATCAAACAGAACAGTGACAATTTTGGAAAGCCACGAAAATAATGGAAAAAAACTAGGTTACGTTAAGTTTTTAGGCGAGTGTTTTTTCATAACTTTTATTGACTATATCACTTTTCAAAGTTCTTCTGTTTTGTCATTCTTTTATTCATGGAACGGCCTATACATTAGGTTGGAACGAAAACGTAAACTTGGAAATAAGCTTCAAGTTATGCCGAAAAGGACCCACTTAGAGAGGTGATTAAATTATTGTTTTACTTCCTGACACACGCCACAGAGAAGCTTTAATTTTATTCGAAAAAAGGATTAACCAATTTATGTAGATACACGTAGAAAAATGAGTATTACCAATTTATTAAGAATATCTTCAAATTATTGGTAATCCGGTTAAAAACTGATTTGCAGGCCGTTTCCTGATAAACTTTTAGTAAATTCTCAATATATCAGAATACGTGTTCATGCACATGCATTTGCCTTGATAATATATAATGACGAAGTGTGAAAATATTATGAATTTTATGAACACGTATTCCGACGTGATCAATTCACGACACCTATCAATTCATTCGTTAAGACCTTGCATTCCTTTTTTAACTTGTTTACGAATAATTTGAAGAGATTTTTGATAAATTAGCAATTCTTTCAATTTGGGAAGCGGGTTGGGTACCGCCTTACCGGGAACCATTTATTGAATAACCAACACCTCTGCCATAGGTCACCCCAAGTGGTTCGCTACGTTTGGTGATTTAGCAGGGGTGCTCGGGTTCATCGGGTCAGTTGTGTTCAGGATACGCCTACCCACCAGCCGCGTAGCGTGCCATATCGGGAGAGGCTGGTTTGGAGAGACCCTTTGACCTCTCCAACTGGTCTTACGACCCATCACCTTACGCGCAGTGGGAGGTATATGTTCATATGTCCGTCACTCCTAGATACAGTGATTCCTAGATTCCTACACAACCCTCATACATTTTACCTTCCCAGAACTTCCCCTCATTCCTTTCCTTAAAAAAGACCCTTCACACAGCATCCCAAAATATGACATAAGCCCTGAAAGAAATTATTTTCTTCAGAGCCTCCTGTGTAGAGATGACTGTAAAAAACTCATTTTTCTGCGTGTAACTGTGATATTAACAATTTGATTTAAAATAATAATATTTAGTGAGTACCTTTTACTAAGGGGTTTGCGTCAAAGTTCAGATGTTTTATTTTGTTTTCAGTCGCCCGGAGCAATAACTGCTAGAGAAATATCTCACCAGTTAAATTAAGGGTTTTAAGCGATATACTGCCTTTTATAATAATACAAAGAAGGGTGTATTGGAAAATCGACAATCCTTTTTAAGTAATTTAATTTGTGAAACGTTGGACTTGCGAACATCCTCCACTAAAGTTGATAACTGAACCTGTGTTTTTTCTCTAATATCGCTCAAAATCATTATTTTTCATTTTGTCTCAATTTTCATTACAGCCGAAATGGCCCCATGAAATTGAGATTAAATCTTAGAATTAAATCGAGTATCATATCGCCGGGAAGAGGTTTATCTTTTGATAAATTTCGTTAAACGAATAAGGTCTATTTCAACAAAACTTCTGAGCTTTGTGAGCGTTTCTGGCGTTTCGGGGATTTTTCAAACAAGGTCAAACTTGGAAATTTTCCGTAGAATTTGTAATGAAGCGTGCCTTGTATTTTTCATTTGGCATGGGTTAAGATGTAAGTCGTTAAGTTCAACATAAATATTATCTATATCACTTGCGCAATACAATATTCGGTTACGATTATTTAGTATTCGCGAATAACGCTTGTCGGATAAATACAAAGCTATTATTATTTTTTTTTATATAGTAAAATTAATTTCGACACATTTGATAAACATATTGAGTACGGCTTCCTTTTTACTATTTTTTTTTTATTAAATGGAAACTTAAAAGCTCCATGGGTTGTGTAGGAATTCACGTTGCGAGCTGAATATAATTGCGTTAAGGTTGCTCTTGAAATAATTTATAATCTGCTCTTTCATAGATGGCATTTAATTATTTTAGGAAAAACGCTTTTTAGAAGTTATGCTTTAAACTATTATAACCTAGAACTTTCATATGGAAGGAGCTGTGCAATTTTCACGGAACTATAGTTAACCGTTAGTTTTTAGTAAGGCTCGCAAATGCATGTTCTTCTTTTTATGGGTACTATCGTTTTGTAAAATTCGTATATAGTGCTGGGAAACATTTCTTCCCTTGCCTGTGTCAAATGTGGGAAGGTAGAGGTGCATACATGTAAAGATTAACGTTTCTTTAAATCCGATGAGAGGGCTGCCTATTTCTACATGTAGAGTTAAGATAGATGTTTCGTTTGAAAATAAGCAACGTTACTTGCGGATATCATTTAATTTTTAAATGTTTTTTTCCCCCAGGCCTTGCGCAAGATTTAACCCCCGAAGACAAACTACCAATTGGAAAGAATGTTCTAGAATTGTCCGACATTCGCGAATCGGCTAACTACACTTGCGTAGCGGCCAGCGTTTTGGGCGTCATACAGGAGACATCGGTCGTCAAAGTTCAATGTAAGTACTACACCAAACATTAAATATTATATTCAAAATATTTTCATTTATCGAATTCTATTTTACGACTCGTTGAATTCTATATTTATAATGATTTTTTACAGCTTTGCCGGGTCCACCCAGTAACGTAAGGGCCTCCGAGATAACGGCCACTTCAGTCAGATTGACATGGTCCTTCAATGGACCAGAAGATCCCCAGTATTACGTCATTCAGTTTAAACCTAAATACGCCAATCAAGTAAGTCAGAATTGTTTTCCAAATGACCACGCAGATAATTCACATCATCGCGCCGCGTTTCGAATCATCTCCGCTTGCTATTTGCGTACTCGATTATTTATTTTTTGTGTTATTTTATATAAGAATAATAACGGTTTGTGATGTTTACTCTAAGTGCGCTTTACAATAAACAACCTAGCATACTAAATTATATCTTTATTCCTTCAGAATGAGATGGTGCGGTTCCGATATGACTAATTTTTCAAATAATAAATAAATAATTCAAACAATATTTCTGTTTAAAAATTAAATACGCTACCTATTTTTTTTATAATGTTCATATTATTATTCCTGAGGTATATTTAGCGTTGCTTATTACGGTGAAAAACACCAACTCTGCTAAGAACATTTTTAGGGCTTCTGAAGATGCTCATTTTAGGTTCGATTCCGAATAAATTAGTGGAACAAAGTTATGAAGTGTCTTTAACAATATAAATTGTTATATTGTTGTTGTTAACGACCCTATTGTGTTGATAGCAATTTTCTCTGTTTATTTACTTGAGTTAAATATATTTCAAGTAAATTATTTATAAAAGCATTTAGTCATAATCGATGTGTAACAAAAACAGCCTCACGTTCCGTCAATTGTCTGTGAAGATTTGAAATTATGGCCACAAACTTCCGGTTGCGAACAAAATCATCGTTCTTTTGCCGAAACCTGATTGGGTCAACGTATCAATACAGGCATACAGCGAAATCTCCGGAATCATCACGATGTACTATGCCGTGAGGAACCTCTCCCCGTACACGGAGTACGAGCTGTACGTTATCGCAGTCAACAACATCGGCCGGGGGCCGCCCAGCGCGCCCGCCATCGTCACCACCGGCGAAACCGGTAAGTCCCAACATTTCCAACACCATGTCTCTGATCATTTTTCTCTTTCAAGCATTTCCACGGGATATTGACAATACTGTGTTTAATAACAAATTAACCTTATAATATAACCCAAGAAAAGTTACCATTACAATCGTTTTTATGTTATGTTCTGATTTGGTTGTACATAGAAGTTGTATTTTTAAAGCCAACATAACAATAGGGCGGGTAAAACAGAGGAAATAATGATAAAACGTTTGTTATAAATTGTAACTTTTTGGAAATTTCTGTTGTCACGAAAATGTCGTTCAAACTTGTAAATATTTTACGATTCATCACTCTTTCGTTTATATATGTACATACGAGTATAATATGTACCCACATCACACCCACCCACCCACCACACAATACCCACCCACATCGACCGGTCGGTGGCCGAGTTGACATAGCGTTTGGATTCCACCCAGGCGTAGTGTGTTCAATTCCTCGGCTGGCTAAGTCCTCCATCACAACACAAGCAACATTTTCCGCTTACTGTGGTGGTAGTAGGAGATTTTCAAATATTTTCAGGTTATTCGTAACCCGGAAATGTTTGTCTTTCTTTAAAAAAAAAAAAAAAACCATAACCGACATTCATGTTTGGGAGTTAAAACATGTTTTTTTTCTGTATACTTTTACATTATATTAATAATTCATTGTATAAAAATCATTCAACTTCACAACTGGTAAGTATATATGAGATATTGGTTCAATATTCACATGTAAATATTTAAATATTGAACAATAGGTACAATTCACTGGTAAAGGGTATTGGAAAATAAATTGGTAACCCATTATCTTATGAAAGAAATTCTGTAACTCTTTAGATTGGTTACAGCACCACGTTGTTGATAGTTTTTTGCGCATACGTAACGTTATTTAAAAAAAAATCTAGTTCATATTCTTCATTTGAAAATACCTTCTACTTCGTAACATGTACCTACATTATAATATTATTTGCAAAACTTTATTTCAAAACGTTTTTTTTACCTCAACAATTCTAGAAATCTTGTTAATATTCCTCCATTCAAATTCAATTTGGTATTTAAATCTGACAACGCATTACAATTTATCAAACGATTCCTGTTAATAAATACTATGATATTATTTATTTAATTAAAATGAAAGGCTAACAGATGTTGCCTAGCGAGCTATTTATTTACCTTAGACTTGTTCATTTGACTTTGTAATTCAAAGGGCCTTTAGGCTTGTCTTCTTTATTGTTTCGGGCCCTACTAAATGAGACCTTTCAACAAATAACATTTTATTACTTCCACGAGAATCCTTACTTCATTGATTATTATTATTTAATACTGTTGAAGTAATGAAAATGTCAAGATCAACTGTTTTTTTGGTAAAAAGTCTAATGTTCCTTAACCACTTCATTTTGGCCTTTTTGGAGGAGGTATCTCGCACGGGGTCTCGTATTTTTCTATGCATAAAGTTTGGGCCATTCGCGGACCATTTCCTTCCCCGGTTGAAAGTTCGGGCGTGTAGTGTTGCCAAGTTGCTAACACATTATCCCCGCCGGGGGAACTGTGAAATCCCATTGTAAGCAGAATATTGTTGCTTCCACGTGTGATCTCTCGCCTCTGTGCATCCTTTGTTCATTTCTCTCTCTGCGTTGGTAACTGGTACTCTATATTCTATATACCCCTACAGAATCAGCTCATCTCATTCATAAAATTATTTGTCCGATCCCTTTATTTGTTAGGAAAGGTTGTACATACTGAATATGAATACGCATCTATGATATCCTGTATATAACATTATCATCTCTGTGTCTCGTCTAATACTAACTTTTACTTTCAGTAATATTGAAGGGTTGTTATATATCTTATATGTTATCTAACCATGTGACTGCTTATACATAATATGCTTTGTTCTCTTCAAAGTCGTTGCTTTATTCCTCTTCGTACGATGCATCAGATAATAATCGTTTGGCTATAAAACTTTGAGTTTATTTTAACAGTGTTGAATGCAGAACTTGAGAATCGTTTGAAATGCATGTTGGCAGAAAGATTACTTAAATATAAGACAATATTGTTGTCTGCTTTAAATATTATTCCAAGTGCTCTGTAGGTACATACTACATTATGTTTGTTTTAACGATATCTATTTTTAATTTGAAGCATGGTAACTCAACTATATCTCTTGGTGCTTGGAAAAATATTTTTGTGTGCCACGCATATAGCGTGGATTGTAAATATTCCAGTTTTGTCCAAAAGTATATTTCGGGTGATGTCTTTTTGCTAAAATTATGCATTCGCCAATGTCGATGCATCGCTTACTTACTGGTCTTTGCCTGTGTATTTTACAACCAGGGCTGGGAAACTTAAGATGAAGTAAAAGAAATATAACCGTTCCTCAATACCTTAAACTGATAACGATCTCTTGTGGAAGTTGTAAATATAGTTGTGCGGGGGTGTTGAGTTTAGTTGGTAGTTTCCCAGCTCTGTGTGTTACTTGACCATGAAGTGGAATGTTTTTGAGATGAGATATCGTTCTTTTCCATGCAACTCAATCGTGATCATGATTGATTGTTTTGTCACGGGCTGTCGCCATCGTCTCCTCGCTTGATGTAAGTTTTTACTATATGTGGGTTTGGCCGTATTGTTTATTTTGGTTTTGCACATGTTCCTGTTCTTTGTGTACATAAAGTCTTTCAAATGCAACTTTTCAAACACCTCTGTACGCTTTCCTTTCATTAAATTCTCCTAGTTCCATTTCCAGGATTTCTATGAATATCTAATGGCTTAAGCACTATGCTTTAAGCTTTTTGCAGAATATTGAGCTTTGCCAATGAACTATTCCTTTCATCTCTCCCAAGTAATAAGTGTATATCTTTATAGCTCGGTTTATACCAATTTTAAATAACGTACAGTGGTGTTTGTATATTATTTTATTATGATTGAAATGCACTATTTTATTTGAATTTTAATTAAATGTTATATTAGCCTTTGAATTGTATATAAAGCTACTACTTTATTAACAGGTGCCTAACACTTGAAATGAATTTAATATAATACTAGAGTAATAGAAATATAATCCATGCTATTTCACTAACACCTATTGTCTTCTTCCATTTTCCCCATGCAGTGGATACGTCTTATGGAGGCGCCAGTAAGTTATTTGACTTTTAAAGTAGGAATTTAGACATCGATTTATTTGTGTATTAAATATATTGAATTCGTTATTTTAACTCCTCTCTTTGTTACGACCAATTTATATCACCATTTTCTATTTATAAAACAACTACAATCCGTCGATGAAGGATATATTTGCCATTTGGAGATATAAGCGTCCTTGAGTTTTTTAACTGCTTCATAAAGCACCCACTTGAAAACTTCCTTATTAATGATTCACAGTCAAATTCACATAACTGTATAATAGTTGTTGTTATCTTCTTGTGGAATATTTGTCTTTAATCAAACTGTGTTCATCCGATCTAATTAAATCCTCAATGTGTTTATCGTGTGTTGTTCGGCATTTACATTTGCATGTCAAATAACTTCATTTACCGTATGAGGCATAGCTTAATGTACGTAATTGTGTTATACTTGACAATATCGATACTTGGTTTAATTGTTTTGTTTATCCGTGCGTTACTCCTGGCAGTCCTGGCTGCCGCAAAGTCGCTAGAACGCTGTTTTTGGTGAATAATGTAAACATTGTCTCCCCTGTAGAACCCGGAACGGCTCCTAGGAACGTTCAAGTCAGGCCACTGAGCTCCAGCACTATGGTCATTCAATGGGACGAACCCGAAACCCCGAACGGACAAGTCATGGTAAGATATTTATTTACCCTTCCAAATTACTAGCCCTGTTTAAATTCTAGGTTGTAACTCAATTGTCAATCCGAGTTAATTTGATTATTTTAAACTTGATACTCGTACCTACATTGTTTTAAATCACGTATTTTTTCTAACTTTTATTATTCTCAATAGTCTGCTAATCGTGGGTGTAGTTTATTAGCGTGAAAGCTTACCTTCCCCGGATTATTTTACTTCAGACGTGCACATTCCATATTCCTAGGTAGATTTTCTAAGCTCATCTCATTCCGTTATGTCTATAGTAACTTCTTCATCCGTCTCGCTTTGTCAGTCAGTCTGGGATCGATTCTGTCGCTGATTTATTTATATCAATTACAGCATCAGACGGGTGGGTGTAATGCGGAATACGTACCTACCGCGCTAGCTACGCCCGGCTCTGTATTAGTAATGGAAATTCTCTCGGCATGATTAACCATTTGATTAACCCCAATCCATCATTTCGAAATCACCCTTGCTTGAACATCTGTCAATCGTAGTTCGTAGATCCATTCTCGAGTAAATACCTTATATGCTTTGCGAATCGTGAATAATACACGAGACTTTCCTATCAATTAAGGTCTTACGGAGATTTACAGCGGAAAACAAAAATAGTTAAATAATCGCAAAAGTTGCCAAACACTGAGAAAAATAATTAAAAAAAAAACATGTTTAGAGTACGCTTTTATCCCTGCATGTAACGCGTTACAATTTCCCCATTCGAATGATTTACGTGTTGTAAAGCCATATTCTGCGGTAAACTAAAACTGTTACAGCTGCGCATATTTCATTCCTGATTTTTTTTCAGGGCTATAAAGTTTTCTACACAACAAACCCAACACTGGTAATGCAATCCTGGAACTCGCAAATGGTACGTTTAACCATTAAAATTCAATTATATATTGATACCATTACCTTCATCATGCTGAATACTAATTGATTTCAACATTTTAGGTGGATAATAATCAGTTAACAACCATTAGCGAACTTACTCCTTTGACCGTGTATACGATACGAGTTCAAGCTTTTACCTCTGTAGGTCCAGGACCTTTGTCCGCACCTGTACAGGTCAAAACACAACAAGGTAACAATCACAACATCACAGGCTTTAGGATGACAAAGGCCTATCTCTGTCTATGTTACATATTAGATAGGCCCCTGTGATCATATGCCCCCAAATAACTGCTAATACTTATGTTTTTGTACTTTATTGCTAAACATATATTATTTTTAGGCGTTCCTTCGCAACCGTCGAACCTCCGAGCGACTGATATTGGTGAAACTTCTGTTACCTTGCAATGGAGTAAACCAACTCACTCTGGTGAAAATATAGTCAGTTACGAGCTCTACTGGAATGATACGTATGCCAAAGAAAAGCACCACAGGTTAGTTGCATCATTTCAAAAATTGGAAAAAAGTATAGGTATATAGTAAAAAAATGTTGCGCTTGTTTTTAGGTGATTGTCGAAACGAAATTATGTTCGCTACTCTCTACTAACACGCGGATTAAAATAATGTAAGAGTGGTAAAATTATTAGGTATCGTTCACACTTCACGGGAATTCCTCCAAATATTCATGTCATGAAGAATTATCTAGTATTACTTTGCGCAATGCACCCCGCTTTAAAATCAGTGTCAGGAAGAAATCACACAGGCGTGAACTTTGCATACCGGTATTATGTACTGCGAGAATTACACACAGCGAAATCACATAGACGTGAACTTCCACGTACCGGTATTATACTATGCGAGAATTACACACGGACCAAATTACACAGGTGTGAATTCACATACCAGTATTATACACTGCGAGAATTACACACGGACGAAACTACATAGGCTTGAACTTGACATACCAGTATTATTACATACAGTTCACTGTGAGAATTAGGTAGGCGACCCATTATGCTATACACTGTGAGAATTAGGTAGGCGACCCATTATGCTATATGCATCATGGCTTGGCCTATTTCAGCATATTTATTAATTTATTTACTACACTCGTTCGGAACTCTCGTTTAAATTTTTGAGTTTTTAGGTGTGCTAAATGAATTTCGTATTTACGATTTTTTTAAATAGGTTAGGTTGTTTTGACGTGTTTAATTTTATTAGGTGTAATTCTCGCCATGGTTTACGCCAGTCGTGTAACTTCGTCGTGTCGTATTTCGTCGCGTAACCTTTAAAAATCATCGTCTATTCGCCAGTGAGTATTTGTTTCCCTGTTATTTTTTTTGGTAACATCATTCCCTCTTCCGAACGTTGATGGTGTTATATATATATATACAGGGTGTATCGGCACGTACCCAACAAACTTTAACCAGCTATTCCTTAGCATATTTGGAGTAAAAAATGTTATGGGCACTTTGCTGTCCGGTAACGTTTTTTTTTAATAAAAAATTTACTATTCACATTTTCACCACATGTCACCACTGTTTTATCCTTTGTCAAAGTTTGAAAACCCATCTGGCAATATTTTGTTCGAGTTTTGTTGAATAATGTACGTACGTACCTACGTTGGCGCGCTTTTACAATCACAACGAAATGGCACGGCACCATTCGTCTCATTTTTAACTATTATTATTTAGTGTGTACGAAAGAGCGAGGACACTTTTTGACACACTTGCTAATAACAGCTGCTGAACACGAGTTACAATGCAAATGACAGTGACGGAGTGTGGATTTTTTATTTATTTTTTTGTTTTTAATGGAAAAAAAATGTTACCGGACAGCAAAGCGCCCATAACATTTTTTACTCCAAATGTGCTGAGGAATAGCTAGTTAAAGTTTGTCGGGTACTTGCCGATACACCCTGTATATGTAGGGGACGTCCTAGGAAGACATAATCAGATACTTGAGTCGGACCGTGTCAAGAGTCAGAACAATAGAAGAGTATGTATGAGACGATGTATGAATGTGAATGAGACAAGGAGTGTGTGCCAAGACCGACTTGTTTGGCGGTCCGTCCTCTATGACTACCGCTGCGAGGTAACGGCGTGATGGTTAGTTAGTTCCTTGCCATAGGCTCTAAATAATAAGTCAACATTAAACTTTCCTGCGGACTTCTTATTTTTCATTTCCAGTGAAATCCAAATAATGGTTTTAATAATATATAATATTTGCGCGAGGAACACGTTTCTTCGTCAAGGGATTTTGTAACATATTTCCGTTTTTTTCACTACGCTTTTCTACCGATTCTTCTAATACATTTGAGGAGCTATCCTTCGTTCCAACGCATTTCCACATTGTTTTCGTGCTTTATTTATCGTAACGAGGGATTGGAATCTTTTTAAGTATTTTTGAAGATTTGCTCGTCTTTCAATGTTTACTGGGCCATTTATATCAAATTTAGTGCACAAAATACTTGATCGGCGTTCGCTCATATTTATGTACATTTACTGTAAATAAATATTTAAACTTGTTACGAATTTGATGACGGATACAGAAATTTAAATTAATCCATAGTAGACAAAATGGCAGTGGTCCGATTTCAGACAATTGCACATTGTGCCACTTTCCAAGTTCTGAAGCCCTTCGTCAGTCAGTTGATATTCGAAATCGTCCGATTAGCATACGAGTATTCTGCTTATAATGTATGTAACTTTGAGATTCTACCTATTGACAGCATTATATAATATATTATGTGTTTTTGATACTCTTGAGTGTGATATCTGCATTATCGACAAAATTTGCCTTACACAGATTGGCTTGGCCCTTCTATTTATTATTTTTACTGATTTTCCTTCCTTTAGACGTATTCCCATCTCTGAAAGCTACACCCTGAGTGGCTTGTATCCCAATACCCTATACTACGTGTGGCTCGCCGCCAGGTCGCAGCGGGGCGAGGGGGCAAACACACCCCCGGTGCCTGTCCGCACCAAGCAGTACGGTAAGGATCATCACAACTTGCACTGCCGTCTAAGGAGCGAGCCTTCAAACACAATCAATACTCAAAAAACATGCATACATCATGACACTATTGAAAACACAATACAATTTTCAACCCTTTTAGGAATCGATATGATCACAGTAAGGAGAAGTAAACGAATTCATGACTGTTTTTGATAAATAAATTGACAATAGTTATAGTTTCTTTGTTTTGTATTGTCAACATTTTCGGTTCATAAAGGGTTGATATTTTGAAAATTTTCGGTTTTCGATAATATTGCAGCGCTACTTTGGTGTCTGTATTATTGTTCAACAGAAAAAAGTCTCGTATCGATTTCAATGTACCGTGGGGACGAATTCGGGTTTGCTTTGATCTGGCCAAATCACTTATCACAGAACGGAATTTGTATTATCAGCCGATTTTCTCGATGTTTAAACTGTGAAGCTCTGTTTTTCTTTTGTACCCCTACGTACGCTGCTTGTCCACTAACATAATATATTATCACCGATGTACGTGCTCCGTGCTGTGTGCCCCAATGCAAAGCAAACCCGCGCCCGCATACGTTCGGGAATTCCGTACGCAGGGCCCGACTGTCCCGACTGTCCCGACCCCGCATTGAATTGACATACGGGACTAGATCTGCTATTCTCTCTGTGTCACGCACATACACATACACACACAACCACAGAGCCAATACTCTAAGCTTCAGTCTAATCTGTGAGGCGGCATTCCGCCACCGCGCAAGGGACGACTCTGCTCAAATATCGAACATTTATCTAAATTAATTATTTGTCACACTTCTAGGAAATTTATGGTTTATATTGCTCTTGTGAAATCACTGTCTTGTCAATAACATCCTAATTTTGAAGGCTTGGTTACTTAATTAATTACCCCTTTGAGTAGTGAGTCCTTTGCGTATTGGTGAAATGTCCTCGAAGAACACACTTCCTCTAAGCGATATTCTGATCAGTACATTCTTATCCTCTTTCTATCGATGTGACTAACTTCTGTAACTTCTATGTTGTCTTAAGTCGTTGTATGTTTTTGTGATAATCGTTGTCGAATATTTATAAAGCTTTTTGTGCCATCGCAATGTAACATTGCTTTAATTATTAAACGTTCGTATCCAAAAAAAATATTTCCCACTCGCAGAAATTCCTAAAACCTGAAAAAGTTGTGCTTTTTCTAGGGTTTATATCGTTACTGAAATCCGTGAGTAGTATTGAATACTTATAAGAACTTTTTTTAGTATTGGGTTAATCGGAAAAATGCGTTTTTCAATTAAACTTTTATGTTATACTCTCTTTCCTTTTTAAAGTCGTTCTTACGTAAAATGTCAAAATCAAACGTCAAACGGCCTTAAAGGCTGTTCAATATTAGGACATTGACAAGGAAATTTATAATGAGAATCGAGGTAGGTAAAAGTTACTGCCTTCAAATATTTAGCTATTATGTTTTGAGAAATCGGGGAAGGGACTGACGGGTCGTCCACCTGCATTTAGAATATTATAAAGGTTTCACGTCCACGGAACAAGCCAGTAATAAAATGTCTGATGAGAAAATTCATTTGAATTTCAGCTTGTATAATAATAATAAGAATAGAAAGTTTGTTGTAAAATTGTATTCTGCTATAGTGTGATCACCTGCGGTTGAATTGCGTGAGATCCATCATGATGTAAATTGCCCCAAGTCGACCAGAAAGGGGATAAAAGCCTGATCGATCAGCGCTTCATCTGTCTTCCACACTCGTTACGTTTTTTTCTGGCATAATATTTCCCACTCCATACATAATTCAGTGAAATTTCAAAACTCAAATATCTCACGTATTCCAAAGTGTTTACCGCCAACATTGTTCTTTGCTTATTTATTTTGTAGGTATTCATTCACGAAAAGCAGAAATCGTCGGAGGAAATAATACGGAAAGCCGCATTGCTATTCCATATTCTTTTCCATTCCATTCGATCTATTCAATTTTCGAGATGGCATTCGAAACGTCCGAATCCGACCGTCTTCCCTATCTCTTCTTCCCTCTTGCATTATAAGTGGGCAACGGCAAGAAGGAGACATACTACGCGCGGCACGTCCCGATTCCGGATCGTCAGATCACGAACCAATGACATGATGACAGTTTCAGGAATGAGAAAACTCTTCAGTGTCGACTCGTCGATGAGAAAATTTACGACTCGAATTGAAACTGACGTACCGAGAGTTTTTTAATCACTTATTCATTGGACTCGATTTGTCGAAATTGCTGGAATTTCAATTTTCAAAACAAATCAATGATGAAGTCTGTGAAAATCGACATTAATTCAGTGCATGTTAGATATGTGTTTTTAATAACTGAAACTTCGAAGACTTTCCAGTCCTTAATTTACTTTGATGCGGTAAATGTCGCGTTATTCCACAGACCATCAATAAATATTTTGAAATGGATGTAGGTTTGCTTTTTGGAAATGAAATCGGTTTTGATATGCGCCCGTCTTCGTAGACTCCGCCAATGATCAGGGAAATGTATTTTTTCTTATGTCAAGCGTGGAAAATTCACTTACAAGTGTTTAAATTTCTTATCGAGATTCCGCCAGATTTATTCGATCGTGGCAATTTTATCACGGTACAAATCGTATCATCGTTTGCATCTTTTTGCTGGAGCCTTTTCGTTAATTAATACTGATGTAACACCATTTTACCAATTTGCCATTCCTTAACGAATGCTGAATTGTAATATTCATGCTTTCTGGGTAATCTTGTAGCCTTTCTCGTCTTACGAATTCCTAGGAAAACTTTTATTTGGTTTTCGTTATCATTATATCCATGCCACCGTATGACGCACATGACATTTTTACTTTTTAATTATTGCGGAATGTTACATAAAATAACCTTCTTAAAATTCTTTTGGCTATGAATAACAAGTTAACCGTTTGAAGCCTTTGTTTTGCAAGTTTCTGTTTTAACTTTGCTCTTTTCACGATTGAAGTTTTTGTCACATTTTTGTTTTTCGCTACCTACGGGTATCATTATTTTCGGAGAGGGTTCTTCTTGTTTAGTTAAATAAAGTTTTTTCTCATTCACACGGACATGAATATCATCGACTTAGGGTAACATGTTGTGTTCCTGGAAAGTTCGGGGCGTCACGGCCTGGGCCTGTACACACTTTTGATAATTGAATCGCTCGGGGAAGTTGTGCCAATACGGATAAACAGACTTAATCGAGTGGTAGGTAATAATACTTTTTGTTTAATTATTGTGATCGTCCAGCACCAGCACCGAGTAAACATAGTTATGCACTACCTTCCAAACACACACATTGTCTCAATGTTCACTCGTCAAACTATGTACTGAAGGACAAGTCCGCAAGTTGTTCAAACTAATTACTTATTCTAATTAGGTGTTATATTATTCTAATACTTTCACTCCAGATATTTTGTTTGAAACTTGATGATTTTTCCTTTTAAACTAAAGTCCTTTTGATGATAAACTGTGTTTGATATATTGTACGAAGACGTTTGCAGTAATCGTGGTGTTTTAACATCAGCTTCTTATCACGGATGGTTCTGCCAACGTTTTCGGAAATTGTTTTTTTTTATCACTCTTGATAGTTTTGTAATTTGTTTTTTTTTTTAAATATTATTGATATTAAGTCACCAATCTGTAAGCTTCAATCCTAACCACCGAGCTACAGCACTGGCGCTATATCCGTAGATTTGACTTTAAAGAGGTAACCGCGAGCCATGATTAATGCTCCCTAATTTTAGAGAGAGACTAGAAAACGTTCTGAAGTCATTAGGGCAACAAATTGGTTTCCACAGATAGCGATACATCAGGTGATCTCCTGCGTCTAAATAAAAGTTCACACTCGGTGACAGGTTTCTACGCATTTTAGAGTCGTTAAGGGATCTATTCCTGTTTCAGGAAGAAATTTATACGATTGCTGTTCGGAACTGGTATCCCATAAAAGCAAAGTTTTTCCCCTTGTTTGTTAACACACACTACATTTTACAACATTGGGTGCTGGATGTGAGATGATGGAGTGAAATATTGTTACTGAAGTGATTATTACATGTGCATGCTTTATTTTTTTTTAATAATATAGGTAATTTTTTGATATACATAGGAATGTGTAATTTTTGTGTAATTTAAATTGTAATTCTTAATGGCAAATGACTGATTTCTGTTTAAAGCACCGCACCTTTTATTTGGTTTTCGTTTACTGCACAATATTTTATTTTGTGCATTCAGTGACTGCACTAATTGCAGATTCATTTACAAAGTTCTCTTACAGGATAACAGTTTTAAATGTGCACACCGTGAGGGTTGTCCTTCTTGTTCTAATATTCATGCTGCAAACATTGCCAAGGATTTGTGTCAAAGGGTATTTTGTGTTCCATCATTTGATTGTCGGTCCATTGAGTGGCCGCTGTTGAATACCTGGTTTTTCCCCAACTTCCTCTTCGCCTCGCTCGATATTGCCAAGAAGAAGATAATTAATGGTGTTAGTTCCCAAACAGAGATCAATGGGGTTTTGACAAGTTTGAGTTTATTGTTTATGTAATATCACATTGATATCTAGATTGAATGAGTAAATTCAGTGTTAAGATGGTGAATAGACGTTATTTTGAGGGTTGGAAATCATTGACTGTCAGTTTAAGTTTCTATTTTGTTTCTGAACAGTACTTGGGAAATGATAGCTTCTCATCCATTTTAAGACAAACGCAAATACGTGCTCATAATATTTGGAATTTTGTAATCGATTAGTTTATCATTATTAAATATCTATACCACGCGGATTTGCTTTTGAATATGATGAGAAATATTTATATCACATAGGTAGATATATATTTGACCTATTTTCTATTTAATAAATGCTTAGTGGGCTCGAGTTGTATCCTTTGATAAACTCGTTATCCTCCTATGAGTATTCCCACTCCAAATAAAAAAAAGTCCGAAGGCGGCTCTCCGTACGGATTGATTCATGCGGCCTCTACGCATTTAACTCTATTATATTTCTTACTATTTTTCAAGGAAATTTTAAATTTCAAGATCGCAATAAAGCGCTAATGTTAGATGATCTCTCGTGGTATTTGGGTTAGCTAGAATGTATAGCCAGATTGAGCTTGGCGGGGATGAGGTGGGGATAGGACCTCGCTAACAGCGTGCTTATGAGCAGTGCCCGGTGCGCCCCCGCGCAATGTGACCGGTGAGTCGCTGTCCCCCACCACGATGCGAGTGTCGTGGCTGCCTCCGCCCGCAGAGCGCAGCAACGGCCGCATCGTGTACTACAAGCTGCACTTCGTGGAAGGCGGCCGCAGCGACTCAGAGGCGGCTACCGTCAAGCTCAATGACACCACCTTCGTGCTCGATGAACTGAAGCGCTGGACCGAGTACCGCGTGTGGGTGCTCGCGGGGACCAGCGTGGGCGACGGCCCGCCCAGCTACCCCATCACCGTGCGCACGCACGAAGACGGTAAGTCACTCCGAACAGAACTTCTCCTCGGTTCTTCCGCCATCGGTTGGTCGTCTCTGCCTTGTTCTATTGTTTACGGTCATCTATCGAATTCATTTCATAACGCTTGATAATATTATATTCTATCACTATTCTAGAAAAGTGCAACTTGTTCAAAATTCAACCCTAAGAATCATTGTTGATGGGTTGTCCTCTCTCAACCCCACGATTGGATTCCTTTATTTGATTTTCTCCAATCATTTTCCCAGTCTTTCTTCTTCATAACCACAGATTTGGTGAAGTCATTTGATTTTCTTATTACATTTTTATGACAGTTTCATTCTGACAAAGATCAATTATACAACATTGCAGTTTGCAAAAGTATCAACCGATGGCGCTTTTTCTTTTTGATAACCTAATTGTTCATCAGATGATACTATATTCCCGCAGAAGCAATTGACTTTTCGTTGCATTTTGATAACAGTGTGTACATTTTAATTGAATTTTTTCATCCTAACTGGTTTGATAACTAACTCTCAAATTTTTCAAATAACATTTTTTCATTTAACAAACTACATTTGCTTAAATTATTAACACTGAACTTACCCTTTACCTTTTCTCCTATTCTGCAAACTAATTGGATTAAAGTGTCTTCCAAAATAATTGTACTCTTCTTAGGTGATGGGCTTTTTCTTATAAAGTAATGTTTATCACGTGAATACAGGCATATCTCACTTATTTATCTTATATAATATGAAATACTTAAATTCACCTTAATTTTCTCAAGTGATTTGATAAGAATGATAATGGATTTTGGAATAATACGACGCCTAGATGTTGCGTTCTCGACTGTTGGTCTCTCGACCATTCAGGACTTATGTACGAACTACCACCTTCCCCACCTATTTACTTTATAATTACCATTGTTTATTTTATATAATAAAAGTCAACAATCGTCTACGAGGATCGGCAATAACTTTTGTACTAATCTACAAATGTTTTTCTTCTGTTCACACGAAGCTTTAGCAGGAAATGTTTAAGAGGAGAGGTTTTTTACTAAAATAATATTTTCTTGTAAGTTGCACTAGTAACAAAGCGGGCACTCCGCTTTCTACCATGAAAGTACATTCCTTTATGTTTTGATTGCAATAATCAATATGTTTCATTTCCTTTCATGTTGATTTCGATCATGTCTGTGTTTAGTTTAAATCCACTCACGATCACATGTAATGATTTATTTGGAGTTATTATACAAATTGAATACATTTTGTATTGGCACTCACTGAAATGCAATTTATATGCACCGTATTATTGAATTGTCGACGGCACCGTTTTTCTTGAGTTGACGCACCGTTTTATCAGTATTTAGCCTTCGGATGTTTGCATGCTTTGGGTTATTTCCTACCGTATCAGTTGTCCCTCCTCCACAGCACCCTGGCACTTGTAGGGTATTGCCGCACTTGTTGGTTAATCTAGCACCTACATTCTGCACAAGGAGATGGATGAAGCGTAAAATGAGAAGACGAATGCATGGGTATGAGAAGAAAGCGAGCGAGCGCGGGCAAGTAAGCAAGCCCACACCACACACCTCACCAATACGGCTACGGCGGTCTTACAGAAAACACGACTCGTGTAGAACGGTTGGAACCACATTTGAATACCAATACCCGCTATAGGAACACTGCCGCTCTGGCAGGACCGATGGACTGGTGATAGTCCAGACGTACGTAGGTACCACTTACTCTTTTGTACATATCAGTCAATTCATAACTGAGCACAACACACCGAACTGACTAGACCCACACGCACTCGTCTAGTGGAACTCCGCACAAGTGCAGTACTGTGCACAGTGCAGTGCTGTCGCTTCGCTCGCGACTTACACACCTCAGTTGTGAACTGGCTCGGCTCGATGTATTCACTCTTACTCTCTTCTATTCTAGTTCTTATATTTTACATTATACTCTCTTCCACCTGTCTGTGTACATTTACTTTTATTTGTCGACTGTCACTTTCGAACTATCGCTCTTTCGACCTATCGCCTTCTTCCCACTTTCTTGTTATCTTTTGGTCCTGTTAAGTGCATGTCCTTAGTATAATAATGTACATACAAAGTCACCGTTGTAAATAAGCTCCACACGGAGGGCGGAAGGACCGCCCCACCACACCCGCAACTCACACCACTCGGCCGCCGTAAGATACCCCACACACTACAGCACAGCCTACAGATGTTCGGTCCACTTTTGTTTTGTAGAACCGTCGATGGTCTGTTCCTGTTGCAGTCAGACAGCAGACAGACCATCTCCTTGCGTCTGCGCTCTCTAACTCTGATAACGGTTCCTCGGGCTTCTGCCAGAATCAATACATGTGTGAGTGATGTCCCCAATTGGCTCTGTAGGCTAGGCGCCCGTGAGATCCATATCACTCCGAAACCGTTGTCGCCAATTACTTCAATGCGATTTTTTCTTTTTTCTCTCTCTCGACTTTATTTGGCTCGCTGGGTAACCACGGTACAGCCGTCAAGAGTAAGTATACATTCCAATTACCTATACGTGTTGCTTGTAGTCTGGTGTAGTCGCTCATAGATATTAAATTATTTAACATGTGTTCTCCTTTGTACTTGTCTCCGCCTGAAGCCTAACATTTAGTTGAACTAATTATTGCAATGATGAAACGATGCCCTTACCGTCTGCGTTGTTGTCTATGTAACCTGCACTTTGTTCACTTTGGAAGCAGTCGTGACGGTTTTTGGGCATTGTTTTGTTCAAAATAAAAATGTAAAGTTATCTTTTCACTCTATGAATAGATTTTTCATTTGATTATTGTTATGTATTGTGTCATAATAATGTTTCGTTAATGATGTAAATAAGCGATTTTCTGTACATTTGTCATTCCCATGGGACCTACCAGGTAACTATGTTAATAGCTGTTGGTAAACTGATGTCCACTGGAGACCTCCGCTAGGGAGGTTTCATTACACAGTAAATTAACTTGTCGATGTGTTGGTATTCAAATGTCAAATTTTCTAAATTCGTGTTGTGACGGGACATTACCGAGCATCTTCAAGAGGTGACTTGTTTGTGTAGTAAGTCGTACGTACGTGTGTATGCAGCGAGTGCGTGTGTTAGTGTGCACTCGTGCGTGAATGTGCGCATGTCATTTCCTCCATCTGTGTGATCTCGCTAATCCGCCTCTGTCTTACAGTGCCCGGGGAGCCTCAAGAAGTCAGGGTTAACCCTATCAATTCCACCGCCCTCCATGTCAGCTGGAAACCACCTACAGAAAAAGACAGGAACGGTATCATCAGGGGATATCACGTCCATGTTCAGGAGACGAAAGAAGAGGTTGGTTTTCATTAATATCAATGTTGAACTCTTACCTCAATAATATCCTTAGAATACCTACTTCAAGATTAGTTATAATACCGTACCTTTTTTTAGAGTAAAAGCCTTTTGAATGAACCAATGCGATTCGACGTTGTTGACATGTCCCTCGAGATAAATGTAACAGGACTTCAACCCGATACGAGGTACAACATACAAGTAGCCGCACTCACCCGCAAGGGAGATGGAGACCGCAGCGCACCCGTCCCCGCCCGCACCCCTGGGGGTGTTCCCAACAGACCTACCGTCAACCTCAAGTTAGTGGTTTTTATTTACTATTTTTCGTTTTCTTTCTTATTGCAGTTATCTAATTGGATGGATTTAATTATTTCCTTATTTTTCCATAATTTTAGGGTTCTTGAACGAGAGCCAATTGTCTCCATCGAACTGGAATGGGCTCGGCCAACACAAACGTATGGTGAATTACAAGGCTATCGATTACGGTACGGTGTCAAGGATCAGCCTCTCAAGGAAGAAAATCTACCTGGCATCAAGATAACATCCCATAGAATCAATGATCTAGAACGGGGAGTTGAATACGAATTTCGGGTTGCCGGAAAAAATAACATTGGAATAGGCCAGGAAACCATCAAATATTGGTTAACTCCGGAAGGTCCACCTACTGGACCACCGACTAATATCTCTCACAATTTCCAAGCTCCAGATATTGTGTGCATAACTTGGGCTTCTCCGATAAGAGAACATCGAAACGGTCAAATAACTAAATACGATATTCAATTTATGAAAAGAAACGACCAATCAACAATGGTAGAACGAAACACAAATACAACAAAATCTGTATTCACCAATTTGGAAGAAAACACGGATTATGTTTACCAAGTCAAGGCTTTTACAAACCAAGGCGCGGGACCGTTCAGTGAAAAGCAATCTGTTCACACTGAACGAGATATCGGCAGAGCTCCGATGGCTGTGCGCGCTGTCGCTACGTCTGACTCTAGTGTTGAAGTCTGGTGGGAACCTGTTCCATCCAGAATTAAGATTATCGGATACGTTATATTTTACACAATGATGCCTGTCGAAGACCTCGATGAATGGCAACAGAAATTAGTGTCAGTGACGGAATCCGCAGATCTTGTCAATTTAGAGAAGTTCGCGCAGTATGCTGTTGCCGTGGCGAGTAGGACAGCATCAGGCTTCGGACGCCTGTCTGAAAAAGTTACCGTTAAAGTTAAACCGGAAGACGTTCCCTTAGACTTACGCGCTCATGATGTTTCCACCCACTCAATGACACTATCTTGGTCTCCTCCCATAAGACTCAATCCTATCAATTATAAAATATCCTTCGATGCCGTGAAAGAATTCGTCGATTCCCAGGGAATGACCCAAATGCAGTCTATCTCTAGAAGAGAAATCGTTCTCAAGCAAAACATCAAGTCGCATACAATTAATGAACTATCTCCCTTTACTACATATTCAGTCAATGTTAGCGCTGTTCCTAGCGATCATCAATATCGCCCTCCTACGAAAATCACCGTTACTACGCAAATGGCTGCTCCTCAGCCTATGGTTAAACCTGATTTCTATGGTGTGGTTAATGGTGAAGAAATACAAGTTATCCTACCCCAAGCCTCGGAAGAATATGGGCCGATATCGCATTACTTTTTAATCATCGTCCCCGAAGATAAGGCAAATGTTAACAAAAATCCTGATCAGTTTCTTACGGACGATATGGTTAATGGGAACGGGAAAACTGAAAAGGAAAATTCTCCCTATATAGCCGCAAAGTTTCCGCAGAGGAATATTCCTTACACGTTCCACCTAGGAAGCGGAGATATTTACGAAGGTTTCACAAATAGAAAATTGGACCCCATCAAGAGGTATAGAATATTTGTAAGAGCGGTGGTTGATACCCCTCAAAAACATCTTTATACATCCAGTCCCTTCTCTGAATATTTATCACTAGACATGCGAGAGGTTCCTCCTGGCGATCCCCCACGAAGGCCCAATCCCAACGTACCAATTGATCCTGATGTGTCCGTCAATAGGAATACCGAGGAAGCCGGTATGGTTTGGGTTGTTGGCCCAATTATTGCTGCACTCTTCCTGTGTGTATTTTTTGTATTTGTATTCATCATCAAAAGGCGAAGGCAACCTTGCAAAGCCCCGGACCAAGCCGCTGTTACTAGACCACTGATGGCGGCAGATATAGGAATGAGCTCTGCGCCAACAGATCCAGTTGAAATGCGCCGCCTCAATTTCCAGACACCGGGAATGATCTCCCATCCTCCTATTTCGATAACTGAACTGGCTAACCATATTGAAAGACTGAAGGCGAACGACAATCTTAAATTCTCTCAAGAATACGAAAGTATCGAACCGGGGCAACAATTTACTTGGGACCATTCAAACATGGAGGTGAACAAACCGAAAAATCGATACGCCAATGTAATTGCGTACGACCATAGCAGGGTTATCCTGCAACCACAAGATGGCATCCTTGGCGGTGATTATATCAACGCAAATTACTGCGATGGTTATCGCAAGCACAACGCGTATGTGGCTACCCAGGGTCCTTTACAAGACACATTCGCCGACTTTTGGAGAATGTGCTGGGAATTACGCACGGCGACTATTGTCATGATGACTAAATTAGAAGAACGAACTCGAATCAAATGCGACCAATACTGGCCCACAAGGGGGACAGATACTTACGGACAAATGACTGTCACTATCTCTGAAGTTCAGGAGCTGGCTACCTACTGCATCAGGACCTTCCAGGTATCTCGTGCGGGTAACCTGGAGAGGAGGGAAGTAAAGCAGCTCCAGTTTACCGCTTGGCCCGACCATGGAGTACCCGACCACCCCGCGCCTTTCTTGCAGTTTTTGCGTCGCGTGCGCAATCTCAATCCCTCGGAGGCTGGACCTATGGTTGTTCACTGCTCGGCAGGAGTGGGTAGAACTGGATGCTTTATAGTGATCGATTCCATGCTGGAGCGAATGAAGCACGAAAAGATGATTGATATTTATGGGCACGTCACATGTTTGCGCGCTCAGCGTAACTACATGGTGCAAACCGAGGACCAATACATTTTCATTCACGATGCCCTTTTAGAAGCTGTAATTTGCGGAAGTACTGAGGTCGGAGCGAGAAATTTGCATTCTCATATTCAGAAATTGATGCAGAATGAACCTGGAGAAAACATCACTGGCATGGAGTTAGAATTCAAAAAGCTTTCCAACATAAAAGCTGATTCTACACGCTTTATGTCAGCCAACATGCCTTGTAATAAACATAAAAACCGTCTCGTTCATATTCTACCATTCGAGTCCTCTCGGGTGTGTCTGGCACCTGTAAGAAATATCGATGGATCTGATTATATCAATGCCAGCTTTGTTGATGGTTATCGATACCGAAATGCCTACATCGCCACTCAGGGACCCCTTGTCGATACCACGGACGACTTCTGGAGAATGCTATGGGAACACAATTCTACCATTGTTGTTATGCTGACGAAGCTGAAGGAAATGGGCCGTGTATGTATTTGTTCAAACTTTAAATGATTGTGCTTATTGTGTTGGCGTTCATTATTTTCAGTCATTTGATTGATGTTATTTTATTTTAGGAAAAATGTCATCAATATTGGCCTTCTGATAGATCGGTTCGTTACCAATGCTTTGTTGTTGATCCGATCGCAGAATATAATATGCCACAATACATCCTCAGGGAGTTCAAGGTTTGTTATTTTTAATAAGTATCATCTTGAAATATTCAGAGTGTGAATTATTTCTAAACTTTATAATTAACTTGTTAGGTAACCGATGCTAGAGATGGTTCTTCGAGAACCGTTCGCCAGTTCCAATTCACGGACTGGCCGGAACAAGGAGTTCCCAAGAGTGGAGAAGGCTTCATCGACTTCTTAGGGCAGGTGCATAAAACAAAGGAACAATTCGGTCAAGACGGACCCATCACAGTACACTGCAGGTAAGATATTATGCGTCCACGTGTAAGCACGACACGAATAGTGCACTTTGTGATGTACTTACGATGGTTCCTTTGTTATATAGTGCTGGTGTCGGGCGCACGGGTGTGTTTATCACCTTGTCACTCGTGTTGGAGAGGATGCAGTACGAAGGAGTTGTGGACGTATTCCAGGCTGTCAGAGTTCTTCGCACGCAGCGGCCTGCCATGGTGCAGACCGAGGTAAAGTGGATATCCAACATACCGACGTACATGTACCGATGCTGGATAATGTCCTGGACGGCAGTACTAATATATTATTTGTCTCTTTCGGTGTATAGGATCAATACCAGTTCTGCTACCGCGCCGCCCTCGAATATTTGGGCTCCTTCGACCACTACACCAACTGACAACACCCTTGAGACAGGCTGGTCTAATCCGACTGCCACTGACCCATCATCACCCATCCTCCATAATATCTCCTCCCCACTACGGCTGAGATGCTCATCTTTGTCTTCGCCTCCGACATTTCATCCGTTAAGTTTATCCGTGATGAGATTATTGTCTTAAAACGTCGCATTTATCATTTTAAAATAATTTTGCAGTCTATGTTTCCGGTCTCATTCCTTAATAATGGTATAACAACTTACATTGTCGCTATTAATTTAATACTATAAGTTGTAATGCCTTTCGCCATGACAAGAATATTATGTAAATGCGATGTTCGTTTATCTATTTAATTGTGATTATTTTTAAGTCAACACAGATTTTGGTTGTGTTGGAAACTTGCCTGTAGCTCGCTTATCTCTTGCGGGTCCGCAGCCTGCAGCCCGCAGCTTGCGACTAAGCAAACTTTTGACTAACGATCTCCCGATTGCCTTCCGCATTTTCTATCTCCGTGGTTGATACGATAGAAGCCTTGCGCCATGTGATGAAAAGGGTGTTTGTTTGTTTGACTCGACTAAGAACTGATCTTGCCTTTGTACTTACTTGTGGCGGTATTGAATGGCCCCGAGCCTAGACCCTGCCACGAGGACTACTGTCTGAGTCTGGTCTGGAACAGTCTTGCCAGTGCATTCGGAAGCAGCTGTTGCTTAATGGTATCATGTTTGTGTGCTCCACAAAGGACTGAACATTAAAGTGAAGTGTGGCGAAAACAATTATTAAAGTAGTGCCTATGATTCATTTAATAGCGTCACATTGCTTGTATAATATTGAACATATTACTATGTACTGTCTGACTTATAGGAAATATTATAATTTTAACTTGTTAAAGTATACATTTATTAGAGTCATTCTTGTTGATTGCAAGTAGCTTTACTTCGATAATAAGGTACGAAGGAATGCATGACGTATGATTCTTATTTGCCATATTATATTTTTTAAATGTCGTCTAGAGCTTATTCTTCGTTTATATAGTACTTTATTGTGGGTAGATCGTGCTGTGTATCAAATAGATTCCTATATATTTTATGGAAAATATTTTTAGCGTGAAAGGTACTCTGCGTTTTTTAAAGATTTTATTTTTGTATCCTTTACGTTATATTATTAAATAGTCGAATCACCGAAGCATTATGGACGGATTCGAAATGCTAGCTCCTAGCACATTTGAATATCTGAAGGGACGACTGAAGTCGTATTTCTTATATTAAACTCTTTCAATTACTTACTTCGTAAAGTTGAAAATAATATTCGTCAAATTGAATGTTTTTAAGTAATAAGCGTTACTAACGACTTAACCATCTAGATTGAGATTAAAACTTATATTTTAGTATTAATATTTTTAACGTCTTTATTTTGTCCTTATTTAACCGAATGAACCGTTCATCGTCCATCTCAATATATATTTACACATTTGAAGCAATTTGGAAGTGCAATCGAGTGCAATATGTCCGTTATCGTTTAAGAATATATTTTTTTGTTTTTAATGCGATCGTATGTAAATATTATTTTATCGGAAAAATCGGTGATTTTATTTCTGCGACACATGACTTTGGCAACAATTTCTCGGAAACATTATGTTAAGCAATGCCATTAAGCTATAAGCTAGTCCGCCTTTATAATGAGCGGACATTCAGCAATACCAATTAGTATACAATATTGGTCCACCGAGTCAGTTGTCTGGTGCCATGAATGCAGTGTATTATTTTTGCCCTCAATTGATAACAAAGCGGGCATTATTCCACCATTCCCTGTTAGTTGTTTGTTATCTGCATGTCTGCCTTCCGCCAACAGTTCCCCGCCAGATACACGCTAACTTCGGATGAGCATTGAACGCAATTTTTTAAGAGTACGTTACCTGTGTACCTATTTAGCCAGCAAATATCGTATCGGCGCGGGCTTGGTCAATTTATCGCGCGTACGTTTTCGACTGCTATTTACCCATTAATGTATACATATGTAATTATCCCGATTGGAACGTTGCGTGTTATATTTTTCGTTGCTTTTAGTTAGATCAAATGTTTTTATCGTTTTGTACGTTTTTACTAGATACGACGAACGCATGTTTTGGTGTCGGTATTCGAATGAAACATACGAGTATGCAGCCAGTAGTTTGCATTTCCATCCAAGATTAAATACAGTCGGTATCGTGAGTTTCTTTGGCGTCTCGGGTAAAGTCGTACACATAAATAATATATCCTCGACTCATAATTAGGTACGGTTGAAATACAAATTATAATACTTAAACATTTCTCAGGCATGACGAAAGTAATTCCACAAACATTTCTATATTTTTTTCCGGTTATTTTTTGATACCGGTTACACGATTGTTAGAAGAATTTTACATGTTATTAGAAAATCGAAATAAAATAAAATTGAATGATTAAATGAGTAAATTTATTTGAAGTATCCTTCGGCAATATGCAATTCAATTGCGTCGAACGCCGTCTCGGGTAGGTTAATTATTATAATTGAAAAGTTGTTTTGGTGGATTATTAGGTCGCTGATGTATGAAATTAATGTAAATATGTATTTTCGAATGGAGCAAATCAATATTGGTCGGGGCGTCCGCCGCGGACTACTGTAGCAGTTACTGCCGTAACAGCTATTAACTGCTGCAGTAGCCCGCGCAAGTCGCGGTCAAAGGGAATACTCTGTATTTTAATGTAATATCATTTTAACGATATAACAATATATTTAAAGCGAGATCATTATTGTAAGAAGTATAATTGTGATTATTTGTAATGTCTTGTAATGTTTTATAGAAGAAATTATACGCGGGTCGATAGGTAGAAACGAGCAAGTTATCAATAATAATTAAAATCATTTTATTAAAATAAAACTTTTTTTCTTCGGAATGTTTGGTAAGTACTTGACTGTTATTGGAAGAAGAAATTTTGGTCATCAATTTTGTTTGCATATCGGAAAATCAAATATATCATAAGTGATCGATCAATGAATGTGAAAAAACTAGTGGGTATGTAAAATTATATTTATGTCATATTTTTTACTGTAGAACGTTTATGAAGGTATAAATTCCCGGAAAATATTCAGTTTATCTCTTCAAGCTCTTCTCGTATAGTATATCTCGTAAGCTCATTCCATTTATTGGACGGACGTGTTTTTGAACGTTACAATTTAATATCTTGAAATCGATTTCTGGAGTATTAGGGGAAACCAATGTACCTGAGAACACTTTTACCTTTGACTACACCCGTATCTTTGATAATATGAATAGCCAAAATTCTTAGAATTTGTTTTTGTCAGCTTGTAACACCATTAATGGCCTGTTTTCACGATGGCAGCATTTAGGACAGTGACTTAGTAGCAACTAAGTAACTGTCCGCGTGTGCGTGCGGTAAGTAGTAAGTTATCGTTTAGTAACAGTAGCAGCCTGTCCTAAACACTGCCTTCATGTAAATAGACCTTATTATGTCAAAACTGCTATTTCGTTTGTAGTATTTGAGATTTTGTTAAAAGTAAACTTATCATTTATTTACTGTTAAAAATATGTATTATAATACTTGTTCACATTCAAGCACGTGCATTAACATGCTTGTCCAAAGTTACAAGTCTTTTATCATCATGAAATAAAAATTATAATAATCTTTTATGCTTATCGAAACACGATATGCAGCACCAAAAATAATTAAATGGTTTGTAGAAAAACTTTTTTTTTAACACTTAAAAAACATTTTGTTCTAAGGTACACAGGTTTCCTCTTCATGTCTTGCAATATAAACGCAATAATATCAAACGGGATTTTTTTACCTTCGAATGTGAAAAAAGTATTGGTCGCGGTATACGATGTTTGCCAATACGGAGCCACGCTCCATTTCTCATCAATTATTTCAATATGAAACTGTTGATTTTCATGAAAAGGAATCTGTAGTAGAACAGGTTAATGTATTGACATAATATGGATTCGAATTTATAATGTAAAAAGGTGTTTTGTTTTTGTATGAAATACAGAGAGCAGCTTTGAAGGTGTTTTTGTATGAAATGCAGAGAGCAGCTTTGAAGGTGTTTTGAATCGTGCAATGTGACATAAATTTTATGCAAATAATTTGAAAATAAATATTAATATTTTGCTGTTGATATTCTTGCCTCGAGGGTCGCACCTGTTTGGCGTGTTCATTCATTCTTAGTTTACATTCATGCTAAAATCATTTTGCATGTGACACTCCCGTGGTGCTCTGATGAACCGTTGTGGTAAAAATACTCAGAAACTCGCAAACAAAACTTATAATGTATCATTGCCGTCGAATATCTTTTTGCAACATTGTTTCGTATTGTATTTTTACTATATTTCTTATATTAAATTAACTATAAAGCAGCCTATGATAGTATAATTTTATTTGACTTACTTATATACTTACACGATAGATAATTATGTGATTTTTTGTAAAACTAGATTTATTTTGTACATTTTCATCGTGGTCTTTGCGTATTTTTCTGAAATTTTATGAATCTCAAAAAATGACGAAAAATTTTCAGACATAAAAAATTACATGCATTTTCAGAGATCAATTTTTATATTTATTTATAAATTATGAAAAGTTTTTTTGTGAAATAATTTCGACTTAAGTTTTTAAATGTTGTGATCCTAAGGCACATAAAGAGGCTTCTTGAAGTTAAGACTATGCCAAATGAAATAAATAAATACATATTCCCATCAGTAGAGTTGCGTTCTTGTCTCACTCGACCTAGCGAGCTGGAGGTCATTTCTAATCAACTTTATATAATCTAGCTCTTATTTAAATTATGTGTAATTCTTACGATTAACTTAATTAATCATTTTATACCTTTTTACAATAAATGAAACAAGTCATTATTTTGTAATAATCCTGTAAAATTAGTTACTTTATGAATTTTAATGACAATTTTTCATTTTATCAGCGCGCAAATAAATGTATGAATTTAAGTTTATTTTCCAATTTGTTGGTATTTTATTAATCGGTTTTGATTTGCTTTCCATGATACAAAAAAGACCATCAAAATCAGATATAAATACATTCATACCTACAGTGTGTTAAATGTCTCTAAAAAAATGTAATTTTTTTTAAATTAAAAAAATATAAATGATGTACGTAATAAGTCTCCGATATGTTGATGTGCACTGTTACCTACCTATATCAGAGAATGATGAAATATAGTTTTTATGCAATTTTTTTGCATAAGAGAAAAATACAAACTTGTTTTTATTTCAAATATTTTTATTACCTGCCTTTTTCCTACAAATGTAACATACTACCCAACAGATGACACATACTTATCTATAACCTGAACAATGTACATATATTTATATACGTTCATGTATACGAAATTTAACTAACACCACCCACCCATTCGGCCGATGCGCGATAGTTCATCATTGCTTGTAAGTATTTATTATTAATTATTGGTTAGTGTAATATTTATTATTTGCAGCCTAAAGCAGAAACTTGAAGGGCTCCAGACCTATCCTTACATGCTTACCTTTTAAGGACCCGTGCAAGGGGTACTATTTTTTAAATTACAAACCAAACATCTAAATTGACATCACTAGAAAGGAAATCTTTCTGGAAAGAGCGAATTTTTTGGTCCGTGAACAGTGAACGTGCTTTCAGCACTCTCCTCGTATAGCTTATTCTACTTCTTTACCTGTCTCCCTTGTCCATTAACAATAATATAACATAACACCAAAGGAAAAGAAAACAGATGACAGCGTAACAAGAGCACATTATTATAAACTCTAGAATAGGGCAATGTTAAAAATGTACATAAGTAAGATAATGTAAAGTCAAAGCCTGAGGAAGGTTCAAAAGGAGAATTGAGTTTTATTTACAGTATATTATATTTCTTTGTGAAACGACTCTGACAAAAATCAGACTTACACCCAAAAATTCAATGCTTTGACTTCTCAACATTCGCAATTTGGACATAGAACAATGGTATCCATAAATTAGTGGATTGTTGATTGAGGAAAAGTTATTAATTATTTTAGAGTTTACGAGAGAGTTTATTGACAATCGTAATAACTGAATAAGTTGTAACGAAGTATCGAGTAGATGTATATCCTCTGAAATTCTCATCTCATCCTATTCGGGTCGGTGATCCATCCATCCAAAGCGTGTATTGGAGCACCTGGGGCCTACCCTGTATCTTTCGGGTTAACAAACCAGTAAGTTCGTGTTTTAACCTTTCCTTGCCGGTGCCATCAGTTGAGTGGAAATCGTCCCTAATATAGTATATTGTTCGAAGGTAGCTATTCTGTCATTCCGAACCACCTTATGAATTACCCCAGCTCTCTAAAATTGCCGGAAGAATTTCTTCGTTCTGCTGGTATCCTGGATGTATGGTAAAGCCACTTCACCTAAGAAGGTTTCGATCCTGATAAATCAGGTCCTTGGTGTGATTCGCTACGTCTCCCAAGAATCTCATTTGGAGAACCTGAACGCAATCTTCTAGCTAAATCACCGGCAAAACTATATAAATAAGATAATTATGAACGCTGAGTTGAGCATCTCCGGTAGGTTCGGTCATCCGTACAATTTCCCCCGGGCCAGATGGTAAATGCTATGGCAGCGTTAGGTGCCACTAATGAGGATACTCGGCAGGATTTCGCTGCCTTTTACCCAATTTCCCTCTGGAGTCCTAACGCTATTTACTCGATGTTTCACGAAAAACAGAACCTTGTATCGTAAAATATTGATTTTCATGTAGCGGTCGCTCGAGAAAAACATCACAGAATGTCAATAAATGGAATACTCGTACCTACCTACATCAGGGGGTCTAGCATAGTGAAATGGATAACTTTACAATGTCGGATGGATAGGCGTAACTACCGATGATTTTATACCGATCCATAAAGCCCACGTCAATACAATATTGACGAAATCCGTCATCTATGGTCATTTGGCGATCGGACAGTCCGTAGACGAACGCCGCTGCTTTTAGCGAAGCCTCCAAGTTGTAAGATATGGTGTCAATATGCTCAAATTTTTGGATAGTGTCGATCATTCTGCAAAATAACTGGCTAATTAATGAATGGAGGTGAACTAACTAAGCTCTTAGAGTTGAAAGAAATCGTATACACGATCCATGGACGATCGAGACGCGATCAATTGATTCCGTTCCGACTTGGAGGAACAAAAGTTGTTAGTCGTAACTAAAGACCTCATGAACTAATTAACCCCCCTTTTGGTGTCAAAAAGTACATGTGGATTGCCAATGTATATTAATTATTAATATTCCAATTCGGCATTGTCTACTATTTTGTAATTTTTGGCATGTAATTTGTGGCATTTATGAACTCCAGTGTGATGAATGCAACGCTGTTTATGTTGGACAAACGGGCCGGTCCTTTAACACTAGGTTCAAAGAACATATAAGATCTTTTAAAAATAATAATAAAATGCAATCTCAATTTGCCAAACATCTCCTAGATGAAAATCACTCACTTAATGATAATAATAAACCAACTCCGTTACACGTACAAAATAAAGGCCGTAAACTGAATCTTTTAGAGCAGTTAGAAATTAACAAAAACTCTAATAATCCGAAAGCTATTCTAATTAATGAACAAACAAATATAATTCGTTCACCCCTACTAGATATCTTCAAACCTAGTGCAAATATGAGTGCACTATGAAGTACTTAAGGGCCCGCTTTCCGCGTAAAGAATTTAGATTTGGGCAACACCCACAAAATTTAGTGTTAAAAGAATCCGACAGAGGTGTCTGAATTCGTATTAGGAATAATTTTGGGGATTATGAAATTAAATTACCGACATCTATTGCAATTTTAGAAAAACAGAACCATTTTTAGTTAGCACCGACCTTAGAGTAATAATGCACCGACCAAATGAGAAGGAAGTCGAAATGAAGATGGTTCTCAAAATATGGGTTTTATTACGGATTTAATTAATTATTTTTTTTTTTAATTTTACAAAAAACATTTACGAAAGTTATTTGTATAGGTATAAAAATTACTTTACTTTACTAAAATACTATTCTCACTTTTATAAAAGTAATTTATAACTTTTATAAAATCAATAAATATATTTTTACATCAATAAGGTTTTAAACTTTTTTACTCGAAAACTATCTTAAAACGTTGGAATTCCAAAAAAAGTTTATTTTTCTTTTTTACTTGTACTATCAATTAGAATCACCTCCCGAAGTTTGTGCACTTTACCCCCGACATCTTGTATAATATGCGCAATATAATATTTATACACGTGTAATATCTACTTTTGTACATTTATATAAATTATATACACGTTTACATTTTTATGCTCATCAAATTTATTATATTATAAAGATAGATAGAAAGATCCTTAGTGCTTCCTGAGGACTTACAAATCAGAAGACTTTTTTGTAATTATTTATTTATTCATTTAAACAATTCAATAATTATAAAGAGTAATAAAACATGTAAGCAACATAAAATTACATTCTAAAATGTGAAAGGGGCTCTATTTATTTACATTTTTATGAAATTACTACTTTTAATAGTTTTAAGCTTTCAGTGAACTTTCAATTTTATTTTTAACTTCTCTAAATATTATTTGTTTAAATCGTCAAATATAATTTAATCACAAACACAAGATTCACTCAAAATGAAAGATTGGTGGTTCTGAAATGTTCCCATAAATACGGTGAAAGAACCCTAAACTATAAACTTATTACCCTAAACATGCTTCGAGCGAAATGCGGATCTGGAAACCTTATCGTCAATCTGAGCAAAACATACCATGAACGTCAATATAGCAACAGCCTTTGTTCTGCTGCAGTTTCATTAAATGCCGAGAGATCCGTTTACAGTCTCCAAAAAGCAATACTGGGGCACAACCCTAGAAGCAAAGCTAAATGATTGGAATACAGAAAGATAAAAACACACCATTGTCAAAAATATCTTGGCCGTAAATGATTAAATAAAATTAGATTTATTCAGGAAGGCAAGCTATCGATCAAATGATTTGCGAATTCGGAAAAACCGTTATTATTGAGGTTTTATTGATGTTTTGTTTCTCCCGATTTATTCGTATAACCCATTAGTCTACATAATTATCTAGCGGGTTTTCCATTACTTGTGCACTTATGTTAATGTATTTTATGACCGTCTTTGTGTTGCTTATATTTGTATCATGTTGTCTCCCTCTATATTTTGTTATATATATGCACACATTATGTACTTCTTGTTTAGTATTAATTTGTACCCTGATGATGCTTAAGTAAAGCGAAACCGGTCGGTTCTTAAATTAATAAATATCGTGGTTTTAAAACAAAAAAGTATTTTATTTTATTAAATTATATTCCCCACAGTTTCAGAACTTTCAATAGCTTCTTTCGCTCGCATGTTCATTATTATTCTGAATTCCACGTTCGAGTATTGTTATTTGAAACAGATGGCCCGTATATTATTATTACATATTATATTATATTTCGGACATCGTTGCATTGTGAATTAATAAGAACTTGCCCTGTAATTTCTAATGTTTTGGAATTAGTTTTATTTCCCAAAGTACGTATTCTGAAAAAAATAAAATAAAATTTTTTATAACTTTTTACTACACAATACATAAATAAAAATAAAAATTAATTTTTATAATAAATTATCGTTTATCGTATTCTGAAAAAAATAAAATAATAATTTTTATAACTTTTTACTACACAATACATAAATAAAAATATGAATTATTAATTTTTATAGTAAATTATCGTTTATAATAAATATAAGCTTATAAATCAAAAATTGTATTTTTTTCTTCTCACCTATTAGATAGGATATAATTTTATGAGATATCATTTTTTCTTTGAAATACGGGATATCTTTCGTGTATTTCCCATCTTTGAAAAAACAATATTTATTAACTCAAACTTTACACGCGTAAAAATTATCTTTATAGATTCAAATATTTGCACGTAATCGCACGTCTGTAGATCATAGAACGTTGAACGACATGTCTGCCCCCAAAGCCCTCGAGTTGGCGAATGAACTTTTCAAAGAAGATAGGTTAATCTTCAAGTCGGAGCGAGCGCGCTATAATAAATATGATTTAAAAGCAATAGGCGTAAGCGACAGTTGTGAAAATGTTTAATAAATCACGGCGTATTTCAAAAATAGCAAAAATCACTTTTGGGGTCTATTGAGTAGCATTAAAAGAAGCATTGTGATTTTTTTCATACATATAACTTGTAAAATAACAGAAATAAACGTGTTAATAATATTTTTCGGAGCATACTTTGCGATTTATTTCTATCGAGGGAATTTCAAATAATTACCGTTTCGGCTTTTGGAACAAATAGATACTATCTTAAAGAATAACATATATTTTTTTAAGAGCTTAAAAACTTCAAAATTTTAAGGAAAGTATGTCGGAAATTGGATGAAATTCGAATAGTGGGCCCTTAATTATGCTATTAAAATAACCCTATGAGTCATCGTTTGGGAATAACTAACATAAAGACATTCAGTCAAATTTAAACATTACACTAATTGGGGAAACTTTACTGGGGTAATAACCATTAATAATTTCTAATATTTTACTCAGAAATCAATTAAGAAATCAGTAATTGAAATTAAAATACCTAACTAGAAATAATATAAATGTATCGTCTGTAAGTGGGCTACCCACAGTTTGATAATGCCTTCAGAGGGCGAAACAGCTGTCACGCGTAATAATAATTACACAGCAGAACTTGTTTAAAAATAAACTGTTTTTATAAACCCAATAACAATATTATTGAATATATAAAAAATAAAAAAATAAAATGGAGTTCTACAAATTAAACTTAATAACAATAAATAAATTAGATTTATGATTTAGTTTCGCGCAGTCCGTATTACATGTACCGTCATTTGCACAATTTTTAGAATGAATTGTTATGTTAATTAGGTTATTTTGCACATCTTCTTTAGAGTGAAAGGAAAGCAATATGTTTTTTTTTGTTGAATGATAACAAATTGCCATCGAACCAATTTTTTATAACCTTTATGTCTTGATTGGCTGCATTAGTAATTTCATTTCATGTATTTTTTTTCGATAATTGTTGCAGTGTCGTCAGCAAAAGAATATTATTTAAACATATGGTTAGCGTAAATTATAAATAAAATTGGTTCAATAACAGTCCCTCTGGGAATTCAAAATTCTAAAGTTTCATCCACACTTATTGAGTTATTTAATTTTACTTTTTGGCCTCTTTGAGTTATATAGCATTGTAGCCAATTCCTAACCTTACCAATAATACCGATATTATTTAATTTATTAATTAGTTTTGTATGGGATATACTATCAAATGCCTTACGTAAGTCAATGAAAATGCCAAGGTAAGGTATTTTTTTTATCTAATGCACGGTATATAGTTGAAGTTAGTTCTACAATGGCACCATGAGTGCCTAGTTTCTCTCTTAATCCAAATTGGCAAGGACTAATTATTTTATTATTTTAAATATACAAGAGATGCTTTTTTACGATCTTTTCAAAAAAAATTTGCAATGATTTTAGATTATTATAATTAAGAAACAAAACTTTTTAAGAAAAGCATTGCAAGATATATTTAAATGGCATTTAAGTGCAAGCAATTTTAGAGAAAAATTCAATTTGAGCAAATCCAAATTCACAGATTTCATGACATAATGGTTCTCGTTGTGTTTTCCTTCCCACAAAATGTGAAAACATGAGCACATTAAACGGCCCTGTGGTTTTCTTCGAACCGATGCACGTGTGGTTAGTTTGTGTCTGATAATTTCGTGATTTCTCAGTGTACATAGCACATTTCCTCTCATGCTTAGGCAATATAACTGGTCCATAAAAATAGCACATTAATTGGCCTTATGGTTTTCTTCGAACCCATGCACGTGTGGTTAGTTTGTGTCTGATAATTTCGCGATTTCTCAATGAATATAGCACACTTAGGCAATATAGCTGGTCCATAAAATCGTGCAATTTTTCTTAGATTCACTAATCTTTTATTAACTGATCAGGAATGAAGTTCGAGTAGCTTCGAAAGTTATGTCCAGAAGTAATAAATAATAATAATAATAATTGGATGACTTGTATAGCGCCGTTTTTGTGCAAAATCACCTCAAGGGCGCTGTACAAACTTATAATATATTTCTACAGTGATCTATGTTATGACTTAACTATTTATGGAGAAAATATACAGTACAATACTTACCTGGTAGGTCACTTGAGATTAACACTTAATTAAAATTATCTAATTGTTTATTGGCGAAATTTAGATACAGGATTTAGGACTTAATTGAAAAATTGAATATAACTGGACTTTCTCTTAGGAATGGTATATTTAATCTAAGGGTACGACAGCTTAAAAAGGTAAGTTTTTAGTTTAGATCTGAATTCTGTTGGACTTGTTATGGATCTTAGTTCCGGAGGGAGTTTATTCGAAGCCTTCGGCCCAGATACTCCGAAAGCGCGATCACCAAACTTAGTATTTGGCTTGCGCTTAGGTTCTATCAGTCTGCCTACAGCTGATGATGTTGCTGATCTAAGAGTTGACTGCCTCAGACCAGTGTTTTCCGGGACGCATAGTTCAGTGATGTAGGGTGGGGCCATTTCATTGATGGATTTAAACACCATCCAGCACAGTTTGTACTGGATTCTTTCAGGGCACTTGAGCCAGTGAAGGTTACGAAGGTGTTCTGAAATGTGCGAATATTTTGAAACCCCGGTTATGAGCCGTGCTGCTGCATTAAACACTGATTGAAGTTTGTCAATTTGATATTTTGGAAGGCTGGCATAAATGCCGTTGCAGTAATCGAGACGTGAGACTACGTAGGAGTTGATAAGTAGTTTTGTTGCTTCTGTAGGAAGGTTTCTTCGGACAGACTTGAGTTGTCTTAGGTGAAAAAAACCGGTGATTACAGTCCTATTTATTTGACTTTTAAACGAAAAGTCTGAATCTAAATTGACACCGAGAAGTTTGACTGTTGTTTTTGGGATGATATCGCTGCCGGAAATAGTAATAGGTGAATTGTCTATGAAATGTTGACGTTTGTTTGTGGCTGCCCAGAGAAACTCAGTCTTAGTTGGATTGAGCTTCAACTTGTTTGAAGACATCCAACGAGTTATTGCTTCTAGACATTCAGTTATACGGATTTTGAGACTATTGATTTCTTTTGGAGCGCAGTAAAAATAAACTTGCTGATCGTCAGCGTAGCAGTGAGACAAGAGATCAAATGACTCGATTATTTTGGCGACCTCATTTGTAAAAAGGATGAAGAGGAGTGGACCCAAAACGGATCCCTGGGGTACCCCTGAAGAAAGTGTTGCGAAGTTGGACAATTTATTTCCAACCCTCACGGCTTGTAAGCGATTGGATAAATAGGATACCAGCCAATTTTTTATGTCGGAATTCAAACCAAATGTTTCCTCTAATCTCCTAATGATGAATTCATGATTAATCGTGTCAAACGCTGCACTCATGTCTAGGAGTGAGATAAGTGATAACTTACCTGACTCTACGGCCAGAGTTATGTCTGATAGCATACGAAGTAGTCCGGTTTCAGTTGAGTGGAACTTTCTGTACGCAGATTGACGTATTGCGAATAATTTATTTGAATTCAAGTGACTGGTTATTTGTGCGGCAGCAATTTTCTCCAGGATTTTTGAAATAAATGGTAAGTTTGAAACGGGCCGATAATTACCTAAGTTATCGGCGTCTAGTTGTGAATTTTTCAGGATTGGTGTAACTACAGCTGACTTGAGTGGTTCAGGAAAGTCACCCGTGCTAAGTGATTTATTAAAAACGTGAACTAGGAATGGAGCTAAAACAGTAGAACATTGTTTTAATAACCATGTTGGTATGGGATCAAGACTGCACTGTTTATTAGGCGAGCTTGAAATAATTTTTGTTACTTCTTCCAGCGTTGTGGGTTTGAAGGAGGACAAAATTCCTTTAGAATTTAAAGTGAATATTGGCGGAGGGGCGTGAGATGCGGAAGCACGAATGGATTCAATTTTTTCTCGAAAAAAAATTGAGAAGGCTTCCGGGGTAATATCTATTTTCGTTGGAACAGACTTCGGAAATTCCAGTCTTTATTGAGTTCCAAAGACGTCGCGGGTTGGTTCGCTCAGAGTTAATCTTTTCTTTCCAATAGTCTGATCTTTTGGAATTAATTTTACACGTATACTGTTTTTGAGCAAGGATCCACTCGTCTCTTGTAATTACAGAAGAGTTTTTCCTATAGGTCCTCTCTAATTTCCGCATAAGTCTCTTCTGGTTTCGACATTCATCGTCAAACCAGCCGTCAGACTTTCGAACTTTCCGTGTTTTTGATGATGTCGGGGCATATTTATTTAACAGACATGAAAGTGTTTTATTATATGTCTTAACAAGTTCGGTAGGGGTCTTTGTTTCACAAACATTGGGTGTACATAAGAGAGAGGTCTGTAACTCTTCTAGAAAATCGCTAAAGCAAAATTTACGCCATTCCCTTGATACAATTGTTCTATATGGTACTTTAGGCGGGTTAAAGTCAATATCAGTGCAAACGAGCCGATGGTCTCACAGTCCTATATCACGAATATCTGCTGAAAGCGGTGGATCACTGTTCTTTGAAATTAGTACATCTAATGTACCACCAGCATCATGAGTTGGGACGTCGACCCATTGGTGGCATCCAAAGCTGGCTAATAGATCTAAGAATTTAACAGTGTTTGGTGATGTCACGCACTCGAGACGAATATTAATGTCGCCTGTAATAATGAGTGCGTCGGAGAGTCCGACTGAAAGTTCCAAAAACTGTGAAAACTCATTATAAAATTCGACAGAGATTGGTTTCGATCCGGGCCTGTAAAGGGTGCACAATATGAACGACGTTCGTGAAGAAGAAACCCTGCATCCAATATACTCAAACGTGTTAAATGTACCGAGAGCTACTTTGTTTAGCCGTAATCCTGGTCGGGATATTATCGCGACACCCCCGTGATTCACGTGTGAGATATTGTTTGATGGTAGGTCCCCACTGGGTCTGGTAAATAGGTAAATATCGCAGGACCAATTCTTTTCCTACTATTTATTAATGACATTTCACTAATTTTCGATAATATTCACTTTCTTCTATTCGCCGACGATCTAAAGATGTTTAAATCGATCGGTAATTCTTCTAACTGTTTAACTCTACAAATGAACTTAAATAAACTTTATGAATGGTGCATCGTAAACAAATTTCATCTTAATATCAATAAATGCCAAACGATCAGTTTCCATAGATCTAAAACCCCTTTATTATTCGACTACTCAATTAACAATGCCAATCTAAAAAGAGTTTTTGAATTCAATGACCTTGGAGTTATCTTTGACTCCAAATTACGCTTCTTGAATCACATTAATAGCATTACCAGTAACGGATTACAAAAGCTTGGATTTATTCTCTGAATCGCTAAAGACTTTAATAACATAAAAACTATAAAATTACTTTACACGTCTCTGGTTAGAAGTCAGGTTGAATACAATGCAACCATTTGGTGACCTCATTTCAACTCTCATTGTTTACAAATTGAAAAAATTCAAAATATTTTTTTACGTTTTATTAATTTCAAAATTGGTATTCCTATTATTGAAATCAATTATGTCAATTTACGCAGTAAACTTAACTTATCGAAATTATCTGAAAGGCGAAAAATATTTGATCTCCTTTTATTATATAAAATTGTTCATTCAAGGTTAGACTGCCCTGACACTATAAACTTGCTATCTTTACATATACCTCCAAAATATACTAGACGGAATATTTTATTCTACAACAATAACTTCGCTACGAATTCTGTGTTAGAAAGAATACATAGGTTGGGCAATGAACTTAGTGATGTCGCTGACATATTTAATTTAAACTTCAAAACATTTAAAGCCAAATTAGTCCACCACTTTTTAAATGTAAATAATGTATGAGAAATCATTATATTTTATTTCGATTTTCTATTGTTTGTTTTATACTGTTTTTAAAAATGAAATTTGTAAATTTTATATACTTAAAAGCCCAATAGGGCGTCAATAAATAATTAAATGTTCTGCGTAACCGGAAGAAAAATAAATGAAAACTATTTTTCACTGCGGTTTACCTAGTGTACTTACGCAAATTTAAATTTTAGTCATATAGATAATGTACGGGCCGTAATAATACCATAATACTGGCATGAGCCTAGTATGGTGGTTGTAGACAACAACAAAAAATTGCAATCATTTAAATTTTTACGAATAAAGAAACATAAAAAAAAAGATTTTTATAGAAAAACTGATTGCTCTTTTCACCATGACTTTGCACACATTCTAAAACAAAAAATTATTTATTATATTTACTATCCTATAATAATAATATTGGGATGATTTTTATAGCACCGTTTTTGTGCAAAATCACCTCAAGGGCGCTGTACAAATTTATAATACTTTCTACAATGATTTATGTTATTACTAACTATAGATGAAGATAATATACAGTACAATACATACCTGGTAGGTGACTTGAGATTAACACGTAATTAACAATAACTAATTATTTATTAGCGAAATTTAGATGCAGGATTTAGGACATAATTGGAAAATTGGATATAATTGGACTATCTCTCAGGAATGGTATATCTAATTTAAGGGTATGACAGCTTAAAAGGGTAAGTTTTTAGTTTATACCTGAATTCTGTTGGACTTGTTATGGATCTTAGTTCCGGAGGAAGTTTATTCCAAGCCTTCGGCCCAGACGCTCAGAAAGCGCGATCACCAAACTTAGTATTTGGCTTGCGGTTAGGTTCCATCAGTCTGTCTACAGCTGATAATGTTGCTGATCTAAGAGTTGACTGCCTCTGACCAGTGTTTTCCGGGACGCATAGTTCAGAGATTACCGGATTCGACTACTATAATACGGACATGTGTCTAGTGTGGTCCTCGAAAAGCATGTAAAAAACTGTATACATATATATTTTACGAATAAAGGAAAGAAATAAATAAAAATAAAATGAGATGTACGGTGGGGCCATTTCATTGATGGATTTAAACACCATCCAACACAATTTATACTGGATTCTTTCAGGGCACTTTAGCCAGTGAAGGTTACGAAGGTGTTCTGAAATGTACGAATATTTAGAAACCCCGGTTATTTGCCGCGCTGCTGCATTAAACACTGATTGAAGTTTGTCAATTTGATATATACTATATTATATATGGCTAAATAGGTTAATTTAATTGGGGTTTCTAAAGGATGATGGTTAGTTTAAAAAGCTAAGCCAAATACTTCCGTCGAGAAAACTTGGTCCAATGTAGCTTTTAATTTAAGTTTCTTAGTTAGTGGTATAAAGTAAAGCATCTCTGGCTACTTGCATCTCTTCGTCATTAATAAGTCTGCTCGTCATAAATAAAGCCAAGCAGCCATCCATAGTGAACCTCCGCTTGACACGTTTTAATCTTGATTTCCTTTTTTTCTCTTCTCGAGACCGGGCTCTGTTTTAAAACTTATTATTTCTATTCTCGCTTTTCTGAAGTTTAAAATTGTGTGTATACTTACGTAATATTACATTCATTTTTAAATGAAACATGGATTATGAATGGCGAACCATGAACAAAAACGATTATTTTATAAATAATTTAAAGCTTAAACATAATTAAAAAATAATTATCAATACTCGTCGAAAGATCAATGGAATTTTTTTTATGTTAGCTTTAATAATTAAGGCCATTATTTTGGCCTTGATTTCAGCTGTTACTGCGCATGAAATCATTGCGCGTATTGCTATGAGGTTGAAATTGCTTCGTCGATTTGACCATTTTACATGAATTGTGACATGTGACAATTATACAATATGTTTAGAAACAAAACGATGTTCATATTATTGTTTTTTATGGTATGTATCAGTAGCGGCTCGTGACTTCTGAGTGTGATAGAGGCTAAGCTCGAAAAATTGACAATATTGATGATGTTTAACAAAGTAAGATTTTTTTTTTGTAAATTCGGTTTTTTAATGATAACATGAATGGAATGGAATGGAATCGTACTAAGAATCTGAAGCGAAATCAATATCGAAATCTACATTAAATAGCATTTTCAAGAAAAACATCCTTCTTACTGGCATAAATTTAACAAGTGTAGCCCAAAAGCAAAAAGGCAACTTTTTAACACATACTGCACGAGCCTATATACCTCGGAGCTGTGGACCAACTTCAACAAAGCATCTCTAAAAAGAATGGAAGTACAGTACAACAATTCCTACCGAATACTTTTTGGGCTGTCCTGGTACTGCAGTGCCACTGAGATGTTTGTAGAAGGGCGTGCTCCCGGATTCCGAGCACTAATGAAAAAACGGATCACCAGCTTTCGAACACGACTAGCCACGAGCGAAAACGGTCTTGTGATGGCAGCACTGCACTTCTGGCAGGGACCTATTTACAAGCGATGGTGCCAAATCCTGATGTCATAGATAAAAAAATATATATATACTCGTATATGTATATATTTTTTAATATATTTTTTCTTTTTAAAAAACTTTAATCTAAGTATGTTTTTTGTATCATTATTATTATCTTTTGTTTTCGTTTATTGTGTATGTATTATCTTATAATATTTGTTTATATTTACTTTATATATATTCTATGTATAATATGGAGCTCGTGGGATTGCACCACCCTCCCCGAGATCTGGAATAAAAATTTAAAAAAAATAAAATAAATAAATAAATGAAAGACTTGGGTTCGATCTTTAAAAGTAGTTTTTTCCGGTTATATGGCGATGAACAGATTGAAATTTTGGAATCGTACTAAGAATCACGGCCTAAAGATGATACAAATGATACCAAACTGAAATTTCCTGAAAATCTTCACACAAAAAAAATCAATTTTTGAAAAAACAATGTTTTCGGCTACAACGGCATCATTATGCCATTTTTAATATTAAATCTCAAAACACACCCAAGAGTCACGAGCCGCCACTGGTATGTACCTATCCACTTGTAGACGTTAAACAAGATCAGTCGGATATCATTATCCGTGATAATAACGTGTGATTTTTTCCTGTATTTTAGTAATAAATTGTGTGTTGCACAATTTCAGACTTTCGATCAGTTTGTAGCGGTAGGAACCGTCCGCTTACATATTTCGTGTGTCGCACAATTTCAGACTTTCAATCAGTTTTTTTATACATTGGAAGTTAAGACCAATCGTAGCTTAGAATAAATTAAAACAATTATTGAATAAATTGTAAAACATGTGTAAAAATTACATCCTAAGATGAAAATTGGTGTTTGAGTCTATCTGCACATCCTTATATGTATATATATTTTATAAGAATTTGGAAAAGAAAGCCGGGTACGCAATATAATTTTACAAGCTACAACTAGTTAAATGCCTCTATTTTAGTGCTACAATGCACATAATAATTGCAGAGTTCATATAGATTCAGGAAGCATAATTAGGATCGAAAAGCGACTTGATCCATTCACCGGATTGTGGAGATGGAAAATGGAAAAAAGGATACAATAAAATGATTGAAATGAAATTTTCAGAACCGCTTGCTAAACATCTGCCGCTTTCAGAGTATTTTCACCAGAAGATAATTTAAGTACCCTCCGGCCGCATTCCAGCCATTTATCTTCTTAATAAATTCTTACTCTCAGTTAGACTTTTCATATAAATGGATGATTATATCGGTATGAGAATTAGAAACCTTTTCAGTTAAACGAGTTTTTTTATCGTTTATTCAAATCTTGAGATTTCGATCATGCTGCGATTATTCACGCCGCCTTTAGTGGAAGATCGATCTGAAGTCGCGGCTGGAAAACTGCGCAAAACAACCGTGCGCCTAAACTGAATATTATAAAAAAGGTTTATAAAATCTCTATTATGATTAGTGAAACTTTTTCGACTAATTTTCTTTTGAAAGCACCTATTTCGCAATAATTTAATAAACTATAATAATAATATAAATATTTTTTTTTTCACTGAATTGATCCCATAATTTTTTTTCTTTAAATTTACGCTAAATAGTGGATAGATTGATGTAGAGATCGTTACTACATTATGCTTAGTATAAATATTTTCAATGTTGATAACCTTCCCTCAATGTTTAATATCTATTAAAATCGGCGTCTTGTATATGGCTAGCAGATTCTTCAAAAGTAACCAGCTGCTAACCCTATACAAATCTTAACTACGCCGAGCAATTGAATTTGGGAGCCACCTCTGGGCTGGAGCCCCACAATACTTGATAAACCTACATGATTTTTGTGCAAAGGAGGGCAGACCGTCTGATTGACAATCCATTGTTAACAGACCGATTGCCATCTCTTATGCACAGACGCAATGTGGGCATGATGAGTCTGTTCTACATGTATTATAATATATAGTATTATACAGTTAATGGAGCCTGCTCTAAAGTATACACCATCGAAACACTCGTTCACAGTTGATGTAGGCTTCATGAGAACGGGCCGCTTCTTCGACTCATTTTTGTGTAAGACGGCTCGTATATGGAACAAATTAGTATCTGTTTTTCCTCCTTCATGTAATCCAGGCCTCTTTAAGACCCGCATTAATAAATCCCCTCCAACAGCCCCTTTCATAAAGCCGCCTCACAACGCTGCCCAACCGGGTGGCGACATAGTTACCTTACAGACACAGTAGTGCAGACGCTTTTGTAAGAAGTCACTTAAAAAAAATTACATCAGTTAAAAATTAATTACAAGAGTAACTAAAAAAAGAAGATCCTGACTTTGTAATTGACAAAAATTTCCCCTCTGGTGTATATCCATTGTAATATTATCACATTCTCTAAAAATATGTTTTCCTTGAGTCTATTACAATATTATTTCATACTCCAATGAAAAATATGTATCCCTTTAAAGTTTAACATAGCAAATATCAAGTATCAAATACCACTTTACCAAGAGTATAATAATATTAGCAATAGACCGACACCTGCCTGACAACTGTAATTAGGTGAAAACAATTCAATTTAGTTATTCCCTAAATAAATAGCAAATGAATCTCTATAACCGAGGTAATCAGCCGTGCTGGTAGTAACCAAATAATTGGAATTTCAATTGAGAAACACCACATAGCAACTAGCAACGAAGATGGGAAATCCATATAATTACAAGTAAATCATAGTACACCATTCCTGTTAATCTTCACTCCTTCCCCAAATGTCATGTATTTAAATTATTATCAATACACAAAAGCTTTATTCAAAATATATTTTATTTGAATTTTTTTAAAACATATTGCTAAATACTCAACCAGAGCAACAAGCCAAAATATACTGGTTACTTCCAGTTTGAACACATCTTTTGGACAGAGAAATATTAAATTCTATGCTACGAAATTATCCACTGGAACGATTTCGGTCGAAAAATCGACCACTTTTATTTTTCTGCGATTGATATCGGTCCAAAAATGGACCGATTTTTCTACCATTCGTAAAATATTTATTGTAATTATTTAAAACGCTTCCTTGGCCAGCTACTTGTTTTATCGAATAGCTGATAATATATTCTCTTTGTCTATGAACTTATCCGTTGTCTTTGAAGTGATATTTAACGAGTTTTCGCGGTTTTATAAGGCGTCCTGTCAAAAAACAAAACCATAAATTTTTAACATTCACGAAATTTTGGACTCTTCCTAAAATGCCGTAAGTAATTAATTTATTGGGTTTTTAACGCATAATTATATATTTGTGTTATTGTGATTGACTTATCTATCTTTGAAATGCGTTTTTAATTAGTTTGTTTCTAATATATTGTTTTGGTTGAAGTTTTTGTGTAAGAATACGTCAACTGAAGACGTCATCTGTTTTTGATTTACAATAATGTCTTATATACTGCACTCGCGCATTTGAAATATAGATATTCCATCACAGTGATTCAAAACAAAGAGATATATATAAGTTTTATTTGAATTGGTTCATTATTAATACAGATATTTGTTAACCAATTATTTTAAGTCATATGTCAAAAAGTTGACTCTTTTTTACATGTAAAATGGTGTAAAGCCTTCGTCACACAATAAAAATTTAGTAATTTAGTTGTATAATTAATTAATTTCTTCACTTTTACCAAATTTGTGCAGAAACAAATGTCGTCCAGGGAAAGGGAGCACTCCACGACCCAATAATTATTTTCAAATTTTATATTAGTGCAATATTTAACAAAATTTAAACATTTAAGTACTTACATTAAGTGTTTTCAATTTAAAATATATAGAGTGGTGCTGACTGCAAGAGGAGGCAGAGGAAGAGGGAGAGGTGGGGTACGAGCTGGTGCCAGACTACCTGCACGTGGACGTCAACGCAGAGCTGCAATTGCAGCCTCGTCTGGAGTGTTAGTATTTTTTAATGTTTTTTTATGAAAGTACTTTGCTGTGGCCGTTGAACTCATCATATATTTGTATTTATTTAAACAGCGACCCTGCTTTGCTACTGGTGCGAGAGGATCGCGTCAAGGCCCTAAAGGCTGTTAGGGCCCTGCCTGCTTCCTTCCGGCTAGAGCTGGAAAGCCGAAAATTCAAGAAGCAGGCGGCGCGCATTTTGCTCCCTACCGCACCTCCAAGAAAAACTAAACAAAAGTAAGCAATCGTATTTAGATGCTTGATACAATATTATTGTTTTTTCCTGACAGCGTTCCACTCTTACAGTGATAGTTGGTAAGATCAGCGCTCTGTGCATTTGGCACATTCAGTGCATATTTTACAGAGTTCTAATTTTATTGTTTATTTACATACTGTACTTACTGTTTCACACGTGAATGAGAACAATTTATATGATTTATGTAAATGTTTTCAGAATTCCATCTCCGGAGAGAACAACGTGTCCCTTTTCACAAGGGACGCCTTCACCGTTGCCACGACCCGTACCACCACCGTGGATGTCCACTCCCGCACAGATCCAATCAACGGCTCCCAATGCACCAATTATGCCTATCCGTGCAGCATCTCCCGAGCCGTTACCTGGGACATCGCGGAGTGGGGAACTCTTCTCTCCGGAGGCCCGCTATCACAGCGAGCTGTGGGTGGACGTGCCATTCTACCAAGAATTATCGGCGTTTGGGAACGGTGAGTTTATTTTTTAAAATGTCATACCAGGGGCTCAATATAAAATCAATTATCTATATTTTATATTGATATCTTTAGCACAGTTTCACTGTTGGTATATTGGCAGGAAATAAGCATAGTACTTAAAAATTCCACATAACAAACATACAAAATGTATTGTTGTTATGACGTGGATGCATCATTACACATCTTTTTTTTTCTGTAACGGGTATTGCAGAGTGAGAAATAAGACATGCCGAACTTCTTTGCGAGGATTACATTTGATTCACCGGCTTCTAAACGGTGTAATACAGCATTTTTTTCTTAAATTGAAAAAACACTTTCGCTTCACGGGACTCATTGTGTCGAGCTTCCTAGTCAAAAGCGAGGCTGTATTGGTAGGTGGGTTTTGTAACCGGACAAATTATCATTAAAATAGGTCGCTTTACGTAGTTGGTCACTTTAAACGGATACGTTTTCCTACTAAAAGTTATGAAACCTTACTAGAGTTTACATTATCGTCACTTAAAACAGTAGACCGTTAAATGCAAAGTCATTATATCCAAATTCTACTGTAAATTTGTGTTTTCTTTTATTTCAGAGTCAGACATGGGCAGTAACGTGGACGAGGCAGCTGTACTAGAAGAGTCTGTACTTGGAAACCGTGAGTTATAAAACTAACTAACTTACCTTCACGCCATTTCGGTAGGCAGAGAGGATGAACCACCATGCAACTCGATCTTGGCACACACACTCTTTTCTTCATTCCATACCTACCTGACTTTGCTATTCTGACTCCTGACATAGCCCGCCTCAAGTATTTGATTAACTTTTTATTTATTTTTTTATATGAATACCTCACAAGAGCCTCATCTGGAGCCAGTGAGACTATGGCATCCTCAATCGGGGTATGTTGTGAGGCTGAAGGTAGCGGGGAGGGGAAGGAGGTGTGGAAGAGGGAGGTGGAAAAGTACCTGGCTATTCAGAACTGGTCACCAAACACGGCTAAAACCATTTCAAGCAACGTTTCAATTCTGAATGGGGTCTTACACCAGGGCGATACTATGGGTATCTTCCACTCTGGAACGTGCCGCAAATATAATATATATTATTTTAAATGAATTTTGTGTGAAAATAACACTAATTATTCAAATATAATTTATTTGATTTGATCCCGCGACCATCGTATTGCGAGTCATAAGCCGTACCAGAGGCAGTGGGTTATCGTAATATAGACACATTAAATTAATTTGGGTTTTCTGTTGTTTCAGAAATGGACAGATCGAGCGACGAGGATGACGAAGCGAGTGACGTCGACCACGAAGAGAGCGATGAGGATACCTTCTGCATGCCACCAATACCTTATCATAATATTATCAACGTTTCACCTAACTCCGCTATGGCCATAGACTTTAGTAGACAAGACCAGGTAGATAGTGAGGCAATGCGTTCGATTCTGCCGCCTGAAGGTTACTCTTTCGATTGGTCTAAAGATATCTTACGTTTTACTGGGATAAGGGAGACTTTCACAGGCACGCCGGGACCAACTTTCAATACCGACGAAATGGGCAAACCTGTGGATGCCTTTCTTAAAATCTTTGATGCAGATTTCGTTGAACTGATCGCGAGAGAGACCAACAGGTATGCAGATCAATGGATTGCGAAAAAACAATTTAAGCGTCATGCGCGTACCAATAAATGGGCTCCCACGAATAAAGAGGAAATGTATGTATTCTTGGCAATTTTAATGTATCAAGGTATTAGTCCCCTTCCTGTTGAAAAAGACTACTTCTATTCAAAAAAACTCACCGCCATGCCTTATTTCAGCCGAGCCATGGATTATAATCGTTTTCTTCTAATTAAAAAGTTCCTTCACTTCACCAACAATGAAAGTCTTTCTTCTGATGCACCATTATCTGTGCGAAGGTTACAAAAGATTCAACCCGTCTTGGACCACCTCTCAAATAAGTTTGAGACTTTATACCTGCCCGAGCAAGACATCTCTCTGGATGAATCCTTACTCTGCTATAAAGGCCGTTTGGGATTCGTCCAGATGATCAAAACCAAAGCGGCCAGTGCGGGTATAAAGTCTTACGAGCTTTGTGAGTCCAAGTCTGGCTATCTTTGGAAATTCCAAATTTATACGGGGAAGACCATTTCCAGACAGGCTGAATCGACAAATCCAGACCAGGAAGATATGACGGAAGACATAACGGAAGATATGACGGACGACATGACACAGGCCAACTTTTTGGGTGCTCACAATATCTGCCCAGTTGGGGCCACTGCAAAGATAGTATACGACCTGGCCAGCCCTCTGTTTAACAAGGGGTATACATTAATAATGGACAATTTTTATAATAGTCCATTATTGGCACGATGCCTCAAAAGAAATGGGATGGACTGCATGGGCACATTGCGGTTAAACCGAGAATTTGTGCCCTCTGCATTTAAGTCCCATCTCCGGTCCAAACTGAGGGAAGGTGAGGTTGTATACTCGAACTGCGGGGACCTCAATGTAATGGTTTGGTTGGACAAAAACCTGGTAAGTATGTTGTCCACCTACCATAAGGCAGAAATCGGGGCAGTTGAAAAGTTTGGTACCTGGACTTACAAACCTCAACTCGTACTAGACTATAACAAGGTAATGGGGGGGGTTGACCGAAAAGATCAGCTTTTGTCAGGCTTCCCCATTGAACGACAGCGAAACCTGGTCTGGTACAAGAAGCTTTTCAGGAGACTACTAAGCGTTTCGGTGCAGAATGCGTATATATTGTACGGCTCAAAGCTCCGCAAGGAAAATAAACGCATTTTGTACCGAAACTTCAGGAGTGAGGTTGCGGATGAACTCCTTCTGCTGTTCTGTCGTAGTCAAATTGACACGACTGTGCGGACCATTGGCCTAATAGCTGAAGGAAAGACTCTGCGACCTATCCTGAAAGGCAACCACTTCGTGGTCCGTAGCGGGAAAAAGGTGAAATGTGCCTGGTGCAACATAAATAACATTTTCAAAAGGACCCTTACAAAGTGTGATGTGTGTGATGTGGCATTATGCTATGATTGCATGAAGCCATATCACACTACAATATAGATTTGCTGAGGGTTTTTTTTTATTTCATTTTTTTCTTTTTTGGTTTTTTAGTTATGAAATTCTAATTTATAAATTTAATTAAATTTGTTTGAACATCAATTATGATGGCCTGGATGGCTGGACTTATAATCATTTCTTTCCGCATACTCACGTCTCATGTTATGTTGTCCTCAAAGGTTCTATATGATAAGGTTCGGTGGACATTTAATATGTATATTTCAATTCTGATCATTGAAATATGCATGTTAACAAATGCACAGGTTTTCTCATTTTTCCCTGTTTATTGTACACATTAAATAACTCGTTTTATTTTTATGTCTTAATTATATTTTGTCAATTTTTCTGTAAAGATGCTTTTCCAGATCTAGTCACTGAACATAACTAAGCCAATTCAAGCAATGTTCAATTCTGAATGGTGGTCCCTCACCAGAGCGATACTCAGAATCTCACTCTATAGCGAGGCACAATGATATTATTATGTATTGATTTTCTTAAATTATGAATAAACCAATAAACTGAATACATTTTTATTATGACAAAAGGTGTAAACAATGTTTAAATCAATATACTGCTCTTTCATTGTAACCATACAACTGTAATATTGATTTTAAAGGATATTAGGGCTTAATAAATAAATCAATTATTGGTTCCATCAATTATTTTCCCTCCCCCATTTTTTTTCGATACCTTTGCGTTTAGATATAAAATTATCACTATGATTTTATTTGAAATTCTACGGTCATACAAAGGTTTGATATATATATACAAATTTATCATCATTTTACATATTCCGATTTACCCTATGTAGATTGACCTTAAGGTAGCTGTCAGAAGTGATTTTTGGTCAAATATTGGTGAATTTCATCAACTTTCAAAGTATCCCCCTGAAATATTGGCAATGTTTATATCTATGATATATATCTCACTTTAAGCCTTATTTCCTCGTTTTGCACGTAATATAAAAACATGGTTACAAATCTCCAGTTCTAATTTACAATTATTTAAAAAGTAGCACCATGATTTTGACATCGTGAAATAGGCTCTCTGTATAATTCATCAAATGAATAAAATAAAGCCAACACGGCGACTATGCTTATTAATAATTGTAGACAGTTAATGTATCTTCCTAACGTTATACCAGTTTTTGTGGTAAATTTATTATATAATATAATACAGTGATTTCAATTTTGACGCGTCACGCACTCAAATTTTACAAAATTATTTTCTGACCAAACTTTTGAAGAGATCTTAACATGCAAAAAAATATTTTTCTATTACATTCTTGCATCTGTGATTATCAAACAGGCCATAGAGAACATAAAAACGTAGAAAATATTCAATAAAGATTTTTAAAACTGCCACTGGCGGCAATTTCAAATCACAAAAACGCAAATTTCGCGCATTTATAAAGTTTAAGATTTTTTAATAATTTATCTATCAATTCTAAAAATATAGAATAATTATTAAAATATAGGTGAATTCATTGGCTGTATAGCACTATAATCAGTTTTATGTTTCCGTATTAAAATTCGGAGGTTTGATTTTTTTAATGTTGGCGGAAAATATTCAAAATCGTCGCCAAAAAACCGCGAGCAATCGGAGAAAAAAGTTTTTTGACGCGCGATCGTTCGAGTGGTTATACAATGCTCTACCAAATCAATAAAAAAAAAATAGCGGAAATGAATATATTTAAAACAAAATAATTATTTTTTTAATCTTCTCATGTATTTTGAATGTAAAACATCTTGTATTAGGTCTGTTTATTTTTGAGCCCGTACTTTTTAATGTATTTTCCTGATTTTGTTTTTATGCATTTCTATAGTCCATCATTGAGGATACTTTTTTTAACTTTTTGACACCAACAGTACATAAATCAAATGAGTGATTATAATAATTCATAAAGTCTTATAAGACAATTTTTTTTGTGACATATCTGTAAAGTGATTCTTCATAATATACGTTGTGTCTGTATGTTGTTCTGTGAAATGTTTTGTAAATGTTTTCTTCATACATTGTGTCTGCACATTGGGTTGGGTTGGGTCTAATTTTTCTGTACAAAACTCTTTTTTTTATTTTTTTACTCTTCTATTTCAAAACTACCAATTGGCGATCCCTTAATGAGTTTGATAACTCATGGGAGTGCAACATCGTTTGTTGTATGTTAAAAAAAAAAAAGTAAAAACATTGCTGAGACAACAAAGTGATAACAACTTAAAAACATTATGAAGACGATGTAAAGACAAAGGCCTCAACAAGGGTATGCCACCCAGTGAGGCCAACATTACTGGATAACTCTGAAATGTAAAAAATATTGTAACAAAATGAAAATTATTTTTTTTTTAAACTTGAAACTAAATACAAACGTTTAGAAACTACAGGCCGCCTCAGAACATGAAACCCTAATGAGGAGGACTGTGATTTAAAAAAAATATATATTCTTATAATTGCAATAGCAACTTATAAAAAAAATAGTATAAGGAAAAATTGTACCAGAGTAATAAAACAAGTGAAAAAAAGTATTAAATTTGTTTCAATATATCATTCCACCACGAATTGTCAGTATCGAAAAGAGAAATATAACTTGAAGAGGTTAGTAGATGAATGCCGCACAAGAGTCCCAACTACTCCGAACTATCTGTGAGTTAATGAGACTACGACATTCCCAGTTGGGATATGTTGTGAGGTTAAAGGTAGTGTAGAGTGGAAGAAGACGCTGAAGAGGAAGGTAACATCCTGGCTATTCAGATCTAGTCACTAAACACGGCTAAAGTCATTCAAGCAAAGTTTCATTTCTGAATGGTGGTCTTAAACCGGGCGATGCCGAGAGTATTTTCCACTCTAGAATGTGAAATAACGCAACTTAATCAAATATAGTTTACTTGTGCACGCCGGATTACTATTCGAGAGCCTTACGCCTTGAGCACGTAATTTTATTGTCGTGTATTGTTTTAATAATAATAGTTTATTCCAGAATGTATGTAGGGATAATGCAATGCAATATATTTCCTATTTTGAAATAACAAAAAAAAATCAGACAAAAAACGAAAAAATAAATTAGACAAAATAACAATAAATATATTTATTAGACACATAAAATATAAATAAAACAGAAAACCTAGGAAATAATAAATTCTAAATTCTAAAGTTTTGTCTTGATTCCTTTTTTTTCCTTTTCTTTTCTCTATATTTGTAATCATCCATTATTTATTTTTACCCCAAAACATCAAATCCACGGCGCCCGCCCGCCACAGAATCTTTTATAATTAGATAGAGGATAGATTAATATTTTTTGTTGTCGATTTTTATCTCTGAAAAAACATAAAATCCACGTTCCATTATGCTACATTGGTCGCACTGTATCCTAAAGATTATTTCGAAGCTAGTTATTAATATTTTATTCCAGAGAATTCGCGGGTAAATAAAATATTGATTTAAATATTTTCTGTGTCGCCTCGCTGAAAGCATCCATTCCTTTTATGATTAGATGAAGGATAGATATACAGATTTATTATCGACCTTTATTATTTTATTTTTCTTTTAATTTCTTTCTCAGACATCAATCTCATTAGGGAAGCATCTTGGGCTCTTGTTGCCCAAATCCCCGAGTGTATGGCATACTTTTCCAGCAATTTTTATTACGACATCCATCAACTTTCGCGGATCATTTTGAGGAACATTTTTTCCACTTAACATAATATACCACTCACAACTCTTGGAAAACTATTAGCTTAAGGCGATGCCATACGTAGTAATGCAAAATCATGTGTTTTTGGTTTGAAAATTTGGTCGCCTAGAAATGTTTCAGATGCTTTAATTAAATACTGCGAGTAGAATACATATTGGCCTTTGAAATAATCGAGTATTTTTTAGATAAATCTTTTTATAAGCCCAGAAAAAAATAATGTATAAAAATAAGTCCTATGAAAACTGCTTTAAAGTTCAAAATTTCCTACTTACGAACCCATTTTCGGTTATGATTTTATTGTGTAATGTGGCAAATTAAGTTATTTATAAAATGATCGAAATTTTTTTTTATATTTATCCCTGAATATCAACAAAATAAAATAAAAGGCACTTTTTGGCCATGTTTTTTTCTTGCATAAATCAAAACAGGCGGATGGTGTTAAGCGGGAATTAAAACCTTATCGCCATCTACGTAAGGGTTGTTATTGATAGCAGCTCAATTTAAAATATTACACGACGTAGTGCATCGCCTTAAGTGTCGACAATCTGTTTTTTTTTTCTTAAGTTTATTATAATTATTTTCACTACTACTATTAGTACTGTGAGTCTGTGATAAACAATTAAAGTCAAAATCTAGATCAGCACAACTGTCATCAGATTTATGACCGATTGCTATTTTGGGTATTGAGTGTTCTATTGAAGAAATATGTTTGAGTGCGTTCACATTTTGCCCTATGGATCCATCTGTGATTGACTTTTGACACATGATAAAGAAGAAATCAATAATTCTATATGTGCTGTGATTGCAATAGGAGAATCAAGAGTGGACTGTAAAATATTAATTTTGAACTGTGAAGTTGACACAATTATTGTTGGAGATGGTGAACATGGAGTACATGGTGATGGTGAACATGGACCGACATAGCTTCTCCCACCCTCGCTTCTCATACCTCCACGCGGTGACCAACGGGCAACGGACTGGAGGGTGAAGTTGATGGTAACCAATCCGTCGGGGGACCCCAAAAGTACGGCTAAAGTGAGAAGCAGTGAGCGTCTGTTCCGCATGTTAGTGGCGGCTCACAAATGGTGGGTGTGGCAACTCGACATATTCGGGTACTAGTCGCATACACCATATCTAATGGGTATCCAGGCTCATTAGTTTAATCCGATAATTGACCATAAACGGGCAATGATAGCGGATCCAGCCCTAGTTAGTTGGGTCAATCTGGTTCCACGTCTGACGACCATCGGTGGATAAAAACCATAGTCAATCAACCAAAGCTTCATGGAAAAACATACGCAAAGATGCACTACCCTGTCTGGCAGCGAGGGGGAATCTCTCCTCGGTGATCCAGAGACTGACATTATGTTAGGGTCAGCTTGCAGGACTCCAGGGGCAAGCAAAATGAAGAGGAGGAAAGCCAGTCGTTCTGGGTTTGAAAAGATAAGAGCCATTACTTGGAATCTGGGAACGCTTACAGCAAAAAGCAAAGAATTGGCCGAATTGATGAGAAGACGTAGGATTGATATTGCATGCATTCAAGAAACCAAATGGAAAAATACAAATATAGACAAGTGCCGCTACCTAGAAACACAGACAAATGATTACAAACTGTATTACTACGGAGAAAGTAGTACCAGAAATGGAGTAGCCATAGTACTACAGCAAAGGTTTCATGAAAATGTGATAAAAGTAATAGCACCCAATGATAGAATTATAATGTTAAAACTGGTAAAATGTAACGCTATTTACAATATCATTTGTGCATATGCACCACAAATGGGATGTGATAGAGAAGAAAGAGACAGTTTTTGGGACAAGCTGGAAGAATTAATCCAAAACATTCCAGAAAATGAAGCTATCATGATGGGGGCAGATATGAATGGGCATGTGGGGATGTCAAATAGTGGCCATGATACTAGCCATGGCGGCTTTGGATATGGAGCACGAAACGAACTAGGAGATGAGCTACTAAATTTCTCAGATGCATACGGTTTCACTATCGTGAACACATTCTATCAAAAGAAACCAGAACATCTCATAACCTACAAAAGTGGAAATGCTGCAACACAAATAGATTATTGGTTATGTAGAAACGAAATGAGAAAAATGCTCAGAGACTGTAAAGTTATCCCTGGTGAACCCCTTGCAACACAACATCGCCTACTATTGCTGGAATTACATTTAACTAGACATAAATTGTATAAGGACAAGATAAAACCAACAACCAAAATTAAGTGGTTCAATATCTCAAAAGAAAACGGAAAACAATTAACGTCAAAACTCCAAAACTGGATGCTTGAAAATCTCCAAAATGAAGAGACACAAAACCCAACTGAAATGTGGAAAGCATTTGAACAGGTATGTTTACAGGAAGCCAAACAACATCTGGGAGTCTCCAAAGGTAAACTGAAAATAAAGAAGGAATCATGGTGGTGGACAAACGAGGTGCAAAAATGTGTAAAAGAGAAGAAAACTGCTTTCAGAAACTGGTCACAATGTAAGTGCGATAACGAGAAAGAGCAACTCCGAATAGTGTATAAGCAAATCAAAAAGACAGTAAAGAAAATAGTTGCCTCTGCACAACATGAGGCATTGAGAGAGCTGTATGATGACCTAGAAACACCCAACGGAGTGCAAAGAATATACAAAATCGCAGCACACAGGAGAGAAAGGGCCAAATCTATTAGAACACCCAAATACATAGAAAACACTGACGGTGAGTTGATCACAGACGAAATCAAAATATGTGGAAGATGGAAAGATTATTATTCTACATTACTGAACGAAGAATTTCCAAGAACAATTCATGTGTCAGAGAAACCAGTGCTGGGGCCAGTTGAAGAAATCACTCCGACAGAAGTTAAAGTAGCCATATCACAAATGAAAAAGGGGAAAGCAGTGGGGCCAGACAATATTCCAGCCGAATTATGGAAAGAGTGTGGGGAAGTGGGACATAAATGGCTGTGCAACCTGTATAATAAAGTACTGACCGGAGAACCAATGCCAGAAAGCTTTAGGAAAAGCTATCTTCTTCCATTTTACAAAAATAAGGGAGACTCTAGGAAGTGCGACAATTATAGAGGGATAAAGCTTATGTCTCACACCATGAAAATATATGAGAGGATTATAAACACACGAATTAGGAATATTGTAAAAATACACGACGATCAATGCGGCTTTGTATCGGGGAAATCAACAATAGATGCTATTCAAACAGTCAGAATCATAGTTGAAAAATATCGAGATGCAAAAAAAGATTTACACATGGTATTTATAGACTTGGAAAAAGCATTTGACAGGGTACCCCGAAGCCTGATATGGGCGGCATTGAGATCTCATAACGTACCAAAAGGATATGTGCTCTCCATACAAGATATGTATACAGACGTAGAAACACAAGTAAGATGCACATCAGGGATGTCACCAACATTTCCAATTAAAGTGGGGGTACACCAAGGATCTGTCCTCAGCCCATTGCTATTCATAATGGTCATGAATTACCTAACGAGTCAAGAAATGAACAGTATTCTCAAGACTATGCTTTTTGCAGATGATGTAGTACTGATAGAAGAAAATCATTGTGATCTACAAAATAGCCTGGAAAGGTGGAGAAAGATCCTGGAGGATAATGGACTAAAAATTAGCAGGAAAAAGACGGAATATTTGTATTTACCATTTGAAGACCCAAATGCTGTAACTCCTTCGATGCAATTAGATGGAGTAACATTAGCCAACTGTGACTCATTTAAGTATCTGGGCTCACTCATCCACAGAGACGGAGGATGTGCAGCGGATGTCAACCATAGGATAGGAGTGGGATGGATGAAATTTAGATCCGTAACAGGAATTTTGTGCGACACGAAAATGCCGATAAAACTTAAAGGAAAGACATACCAGACTATTGTTAGACCCGCGATAATGTATGGCTCCGAATGCTGGACTATGTACAACTCCTACTCTAGGCAACTCGAATCAGCAGAAATGCGAATGCTTAGATGGACGGCAGGAGTATCATTAAAAGATAAAATTAAAAGCTCACGCATTCGTGGTAGCCTGGGTGTCACTGACATAAACAGTAAGCTAGAGGAACGACAGTTAAGATGGTATGGGCACATAAGACGGAGACCACCAGACCACACAGTGAAGCAGGCAATGTCTATAGAGCTTCAAAGACAGTCATCCAGAGGTAGACCAAAGAACTCCTGGATGACCCAATGCTCCAAAATCCTACAAAGAAACGGCCTAGATGAAAGCGACACTCAGAACCGAAGAAGCTATAACCTGAGAACGAGAAGAGCCGACCCCAACAGCCTACCTAGGCAATGAGTTGGGATAGTGCTAGGAAGAAGAAGATGGTGAACATGGAGTAAGGAAGGAATCTGACTTACCCCTTTGATGTTCTTCAAAGATGTTGATGGTTGGTTTCACTCACAGAAGATATGATTTATTTCACGCACAAGCTTCCATAACTTCTAAGTTGGCTACGAAACACACTGAGGGAACCGAATATGTTCACTGCACAGGCCTTCTACCATGAGTTGATATGAATAACAGCACTGATAACAAATAGATGTTTATCTAACAGGCTCCATCAATAAACTGCTTTCACAGTCTGTTGTAAAATGTCACACAAACACGTGTGTAAAGTCAAATAATGATAGGTACTTGTAGGTAAATAGGATGGGAAATGCAAGGAAAATGTTAAAGTTGCGTCAACATGTGCTGTTGTCAAAGAATGCCCTATAATCATTTCTGCCCCTATCCAGCTCTTTATCTTGCTTAAACAAAAAAATTCCTACTTCTTGGTGAAATTTTGCCAACTTGAAGTTAAAAAATAAGAGAGAAATTACTGTGTACCGGATTTAGAAAAACTCAACTAAATAAAGCCCTGTCAACGCCGGGAATTCCAGCTAGTATTTTATAAAGTTAATTTGTGTTTAGGTACATATAACAACTGCGCTCAATTCCAATTCATTTCAGCAGTTAAATGAATGTGAAATATCGACGCCGGAGTCCTTTCGATGGCGCGCAGTAATAAGCAATATCCCCTCGAATAAATTCACATTAAACCTTATGGGCTGGGGTCGGGTAGGCCGGCCCTCCGTCATTATAAGCAGGGGGCCACTGAAAGTAAAGTTGATGGATTGAAAGGATTATCCACTGCCACTGAAGAGATGTGCTGATAGAAGTGTGTTGAGGGAGTGTCCGTGTGCCAAAATTAAGCTAGTTTTTCATTACTGGTGAAATTTATCAAACTTTTTCTCTGTCGAAATTCTTTTTTTTTTGCTGATAATCACTTGCATTTGCCTTGAAAGATTTAATGTAAACATACGATGGAAAAATTAAAAGGAAATGAATAATATACTATACAGGTGTCTGGGGGTAACGTGCATTAACTTCAGGGGGTGATTCTAGATGAGTTTAGAAGTAGAAAAATTAATTCTTTTTTTCGAAATTCTCTCATTTTACGCTAGCTTTTAGGTAAAAAGTTAAATTGTTTGTATGAGAAAATAAATATTCTTCTATGGAAAAATATTTTAGTATTGGAAAAAAAGGTGAAATTTCGAAAAAAATTATTCATCTTTTTACTTCTACCATCATGTAGAATCACCTCCCGAAGTTGGTGCACTTTACCCCGAATAACCTGTATAAAGTTTCAAAAAATTAACTTACCAGAGAAACAGCATCACCGCTTGTTGTTACTATTTGGTGCAAACAGCTAGCGGAGCGGACACGTTCACACTGTAAAAGTTGGAAGGCAAATGACGCGATCGGTATCGAATTTTGCACACTGCAGTCGTACCAACTTTAAAAACGCATGCGCAGAAGGCAGAATGGAAACTTTTAAGGTGTATTTTGGTAAAAGTGTGGATAAGTTTTGACTCACCCTGATACATTGTGAAAGTGAAGTAAATGTTAAAAAAATCTGTATAAAAAGTAAATTGCGAGTAAAAACAAGTTAATGGAAGGGTAAAAAACAAGTCAGGTACTAAGTAAAATCACCCGTTATTAAAAGTAAAGTAAATGATAAAAAACGCTATAATTTTTTTTTGTTTGTTTTATAAATGCATATGAGCTCGAATTAAACCTCTTCCTGCCATCTGTAAAAAAATTCAGTCTCTCAGATTTTCAAATTATCCAAAAAGATCTTCTTCTCTCATACAAATTAAAATATATTCACATCACTCTATCCCCAACAATATTAGAAGGTAACGGCGTCCTTAAAAGCCATTCCAATCTCCCGACCCGTACTTTTAATAAAATGTTCAATCACGTAATTTCATCGAAATGGACCAACTCCTCTCTTATTAACTTATTTACTGATGGCTGCAAATCTCCAGACTCTCCTAACTGTGGCATAGGTATTAACGTTTAGCATTATAATTCTAATGACAGAATATTTCATTCAATTTGTTTTTCAAATTTCACACAATAATTGAATTTCCGAAATATATAATTAAATTAATTCTTTGTTCTCTCTGTTCCATAGAAAATCTTAAAACTAGTCCTCTTTTTCATCCTGAATCCAGATTATAACTTTGTATTTTATAATTGTATTATTTGTTCGAGTGCTGATAGCCTCCATTCAAAGTTCTGGTAAAACCGTCACTCTGATTAGGATTTCTGGACACGTTGGCGTTGTTGGTAATGATATTGCGGATTCCTTTTAAAAACAAGGAGAATCCAACTCCAATGTTACCCTCGTAAACCACATTCCCCTATCCGACATTTTTTCCATCCTCAAAGATAGATCCCGCTATGTTTGGAGAATCGGCATATTGCTAGTCAATCCAAGGGAGCCTGCTATGCCTCAATACAAAGGACTATCCCATCAAAACCGTTGTTCCAACAATTCCCCCGTTTCTCAAAAAAATAAATTTCCTCACGAATGAGGATTGGAAATTGTTCCGTTCCTTCTCATATTTTTAAAATTCACGTGCTCGACTCCCCCTGTGGTCTAGAAGTAGGAACTTAAGACCACTTTTTTGTTGTCCGTCTCTAAACAAATATCCTATCTTTTATCAAGCCTTATCTAAAATTGCTTCCCCTCCATTTAACATCTCATCTCTTCTATGTCTGAATTCCACTTCCACATAATTTCGAAATTTGCCAATTTTAACAAAATTGATATATAAATTCACCTTCCCTCTCTCCATATTTTGAAATGTTGGCCTAGAACAATTGAAAGCCAGAATCAATTGAAAAAAAATGCATATGCTGAATATTTTTTGAATTTTATTTATACCATATCGTAACTTTCTCCTATTGAAGAAGGGATTACACTTCTAGGAATATTCTATTTAGTGGATTGAAAGGATTATTCGTTGGTAATGCCGAGTAGAGAGTAGCTGCGATTGGTAACCACCTGAACACTGAGCGCTGAACTGTCTGAACACCCAAACCTCAAGCGGTATTATAAGATGAGGGAACATTCGTTTTTTCAAGATTGAGTGGAGTAGTGGTGGGTTAATCGTTATCGAAAGATTTTAATAATCGAATGACGTATCGAATGGATCGCTCGTAGATGCATGTACGAATATATTCAATGCTAAATGTCGATTTTGATCTCTAAAAAAACATAAAATCCAAAATTATGGTATACCCGTCGCATCGTATCCTAAAGATTATTTCTAAACATGTTTTTAAGACGACCTCCTCAGAAGATGAGATTTTTTTTTTCGAATCTGGACTCGCGATTAATTTAAATATTGAAAAATTTCGACCGATGGAAGCGCCTTTAGTAAATGTTTTTCATTTTATCATTCAGAACAGTGCAAAAATGAATATTAGTTGGATACAAAACCAATATTTGGGTTTTATAAAATAATGTTCGTGTTTGCTTGTGCCGAATTATTATTACTATAAGAACAATTGCACTTATAATAGCAATAAAATTTATAATGACTAAAAAATAATAACATTTTTTTTTGGCTTTTATGAAATATATTATAGGTTCGTATTTCATTATGCCGACGTTCAGGATGCGACATTATAATTCGGTTGTGAGTAGTAATATCGCGGTAATGGGTCATGTAAAAGATTAAATCACAGTTTCGATAGAGTTAATTCGGAATCTATTAGAAACGGTGGTTTATAAATATGTATTAACATTTCTGTTTGTCTGTTTTATAATATTTGAAATATTCATTAACGACGAATAATTTATATGCTCTAAAGGGGTGTTAAGTTTAAATTGTAGAGGAATAGAAGTTTCATTGAGATATTTCTACATTACTTAAATGATTTTTAGAAGGCTTCTAACTAGGGACATAATAGGTACAACAGTTTTATAATTCGTAACGATTCAAAAACTTTGATTGTTCTTAATGTAAATCCTAACATTTTCATTCCATTGTTCATTTTTTAATGTGGGCCTTGAAATTTAGTTAAATTGATTAACAAAGTGCTTTCCCGTTCTCCTTCCCATTCGTAATTTATTTAATTATCCCCACAACAAAATCCGGTCCAAAATAAGGATTCCGGTATTACGGAGACTCCGTTCCACAGAAAACAATTTTTAATCAGTTACGAGAAAAATACAGAAATATAGTGAAAATATGCATTTATCTACTTATTGCTTATAATAATGTGTTATCCTTTGTGCTTTGCATAAAAAACCTTATCTTATAAACATCAGTTTATCATTGAAATTAATCATTTATCTACTAATATTGTCTCGATTTCTATTATGTCGATTTTTAAAATAATTCCTCGAGTGTGCCCATCGCTCGGGTGGTAAAACTGCAAGATCCATAGAAAAAACTAGGCACTTATAGTAGAGTGAGCAGTCTATAAGATTAGTCTACTCTGGGAAAGAGCTGATTTAATCTGAAGTGAGGTAGAAGAATATCTTTAAAAGAACTGTCTATCTATGATTGAGTCGAAGTAACTAACACCATTCCCTTTACGTTTTATACGGGTCGTTTTCACTGAGACATCGGCCATGGAAGGGGGTAGCCATTGAAGTCTTTTTATTTTTTGTTTTTTATTAAAACAGTGAAAAAGATAATATTTTAGTATATAACTACCCATTAAATTATCTAAACCGAGAAGAATTTATTTTTCGAAGCATTAATCTGAGAAGGTAATTTATGTCTGGGAAATCATCGAGGAGGAAAAATCATCATGGGCGAAGTGTAAAAAAACCTTTTTTAATCTAAGACGTTTGATTTATTTCTTATTTTTACTGCCGAATCCTGGAGATTGTAATTAATATTTTTTTCTTCTTGTAGGAAATCCCTCTTTATTACAATTTAGAACATAAACCAAAAAATTTAGTTCTTTTTAAAGAAAACTGCTTAATTGAAAAACCGAACTCAAGGATCGTTTTTCGTTAGAAGAAGTAAAAGACTTTCAGTGGAAGAAGAAAACCACTTTTAAGAAAACTCATTTTATCTCTGAGCTCCGAACTATTATTTCACTAAAGTATTTTAATATAAAATTTCCAGGGTAAAGCCGGCAATAGACAGAAGTGATACCACTACATAAAGCAGGGAAGGCAAGTACCGCCATATATTTATTAGGAACCCAGGTGTGTGGGAGACCTCACATGTTACTCTTTTCGTTAAAAATGAGTTCAGTGCTTTATAACAAATTACATTTTACGGAGGATGAAAACTAGGTCTAACTTGCGCCATTTATTCACTGAACCGGGGAGTAAATTTGCAATTAATCATCGTTTAAATACAATTTCCTTGCATGGGAGCATGACACATTTAAAGTTCGTATTTGAAAAAAGTGTTTTACTTGCATAATATAACGCAAGGGTAAAAGCAGTTTGCTCCTACTGATTTCATTTAAACGAATTCGTTATGTTCACGAATGTTAATGAAATATTTTAGTCACATGATAATTCTTAGCGTTTTTAATAATTTTTAAAACAATGTATAAAAAATATCCATGCAGCAAAATGATCACAAAAGAAAGAATTCTTTCGGGGGGAACAAAATTAATAATCTCACTATAAATCATGAACCCACTGCGAACAATTTAGACGAACACCAGAACCAATCAATTCCCTGTAAGAGAGAAAAGATTTTTTTATCATTTTAATCTGCGGATCTCTCATTACAGAATGTCACGAAATTCTTGCGGCAGATGTCAGGGGACAGAGCGCGGCTAAAGCGGAAGTCTCCATGGAAGTAATTTGAACTTCGGTTCCATTCAAGTGACATCTTTGGTCGATAGTAATCTCTACAAACATCATTACCAGCCGTCACGTGAATGCAGAACGGAGAAATAACAAGCAAAGTCTTTCTTCGCTGTATTTTGCTTATCGCTCGACCGTGGAAGGCTTTACAAATACATAGCTTTGAGGTGTATGGCGCATGTCAACTGTATGGCCGACTTCTTTGAAATACGGAGCGGAATTTCTGTAAATCTTTTCACAATTTATCTAAATATTGAAATAAGTCATATCAATATTACGGAGACATGAATTTCAAGTTTTCAGTATTTTGCTTTAAGTTTTATTAAAACTCGATTTTTTAAATTATCTCGAGTTTTAATTACATGTTTAAGAGGAACGGCTGCTCGTCCTTCTTCGTGCAAAACTCAATTTTGATTTGAGACTAAAATAATTTACCAAACTAAAATATTATTTTTTATCAAAAAGTAAAGCACATATCTAATACGGATATGTGCTGCTTTATTTATTTGTGTTTTAAATTATAAAATATGGTCCTATATCTTTCCCAACCTACTATGTAAATACAATAAAACACAAATTAAAAAAAATAAATCATCGTAAACAAGGCGTTTTTTGTATCGGAATTTAAAATTTGTGTTCCAATGTTTTGAAAATTAAATTTAATTTAAACCCATCAAGATAGTTTTTTTTTTAATAATTGATATTTTTAAAATTATTCAGTTTGACATTATCCCTTACACTTTAAGTTTACTTTACACCCAAGACTAAACAGTGTGTAATAAACATTATTACTTAATAAGTTGTTTTCAAATTGTTATATGATGGCTAAATAGGTGCTCGTACCTGCCGGAAATATATGTTTGTCCAGAAGATGAGGTTCAAGAAGTCCGACCTACGATACTAAAATTATGAATCGACAATTAACAAGTTTATCATTCGCAGATGTTATTTTGACAAGCATTCAATCAGACCTGATTCGGCATCTGATATTCCATCACTCCAAAAATGGGTCCATTTTTTCAATTAAGTTTTCCACACTTTCACATAAATCGTGAGGGATTAGTCCTAGATATTGGAAATGGATATTTCAATATCCACTTGGCGCGGCGGTCACCCGGCCTGTCTTTCCGGAGTCAGCTGCTACCTCCACACTCTACACTTCCACACTCCTACTGTTCCACAGTTCTACAATTCCGCACTTCTACAGACTTTAGACCGTTAAATAGATCCTCCAACTTATTGAAAGAATGTACTTGGAGAATAAAACTGAGCTCACTTTCGAGCGTTCGTAAATTACTATTGCGTGTTTAGGATCAGCATTTCTACATTTTATCTAAAGCATCAATAATATGACGCGATTTTTAAAGCCTTTGACAATTTGTTCAATGCTTTTACTGGTACATTTCACTTATGAATTTATCCGCACACTCGAGTAGGTATTTTGTGTAATAATCCAACCTGTGATGTAATTGCTTTATATGAGTATGTATGCATATATGTTTTCCTATGTTTTCTATTTATCTTCATAAATATGTTGTATTTATAATTATTACTCTTCGACCTCTACTTATGTATCTTAGATTTTAGTTATACCTATGTATGCTTCAGTGATGTTATTTTATAATTAATCTGCTAAAAATTTCTCTGGCAGCTTACCTGTTTTATAATTAAGAATGGAAAAATAAAATTTACTGTCCTGAAGCTGAGAACATAATATCTATAAAATAATTTAAATCCTTAATTTGTAAAACACGTGAAAAAGTACTTTGTGGAATGAAGATTACCTACGTAATATTATGACCGCAGGGGAAACCAAAGGAACCTACGTGTTCTGATTGATTTATGTATTATTTCGAAATTTCTTTATATCATCGTATTTCAATATTTTTGTTTTATTGGAATGTATGCTAAGGCCTGCTTTAATGCTTTCCCCTAGCCGCGAATAAATCAAATGAAAACGTGCGAATTGTTATAGTGTCTCATAAACAAAAAAGAAAAGTGTACAAATATCATTGACATTCTTTAGGAGTCATACACTGGTAAAGGCAACTCGAGGTATTTTGAGACGTTATTTTGTCTTATTTCTACGTTATTACGAAAGCTCCTCGAATAAAATACAAAATATTCCATCTTATGTTTATAGTGCTTTCTTTTCCGTACCATTACTGTTATTATTTTACAACCTCATGCTGAACGTGACAAAAAATATTATTTTTCTAACAGAACCACTAAATTTCCTTTTATAGGTAAATACCTATTTACAGGTTTTCTCGTGAGCTATCAAACGAAGTGGGGTGTCAGAGGAGATTATATATTATTAATCAAAATTACCCAACACATGATGATCGAAGTCTTAACCCTTTCAGTGTTATACAAATTTCTTTATTTTTTTAAATACCCCCTGTACCATAAAAAAAAAAAAAAATTAAAAAATATATACTAGTATTATTTTTTTATTGTGCTATTAAATGATATTATAAATATTTCTTTTAAATAAAACCTTATCACCCCTAAAAATTCTACTGTTTGGTTGATTCCAACAAGGCAAGACTAACGTAAGCCTATTGAGCTAGATTAAGAAATGGACGCTGCAATGTTTTGGGTATGTGGAGTGTGAGAAGAATGTGTGAATACTAAATTTTATAATTTAAAAAAAATCATAAAAATATACCTACGACTTACGAGTACCCACCCAGATAATGGTAAAATAAGGTAAAATGGTTGCACTGCTGTTTGAGGTATGTTTTGATTTATTATTAATTCATTCAGGGGTTTTGACTTCAACAATTAAAACAAAAGTAAAAATAAATAAAAATCGCACAGATTTTAAACAACTTCAAGATTCTCAGAATAAATATCAAAAAACCTTTTTAAAAAATTATTTCTATAGTCTAAACCATAGGTTCCCAACAAAACCCATTAGGGTTTTCTGTTGGGTCACCGCCCGAAACATTCACAAATATATACAAAAGTAGCAATTTACAAAAGTTATTTTTTTTTTGCATTAGGCAATTTACCCTAAAAAGAGTGCTATGTGCCGTTAAAGTTAAGGGAGATGGTTATAATTTTATGGGAAATCTAAACGGGAATAGGAAATCTCAAATATTGAAGTCATTTAAGTCTATGAACTTGTATAGAACTGAGAAAATGCGAGAATTGTTGAGAGAAAGTAAATAAGGAATACTAAGGGGAGATTGGTGGGTGATTTTTATAAGTAAACGATAAATGCCTTTGAAAGATGAATGATTTTTACAATTAAAGAAAACATGATCAAGAGTCTCATTTTCCATGCCGCACTGGCAGAGTGGACTATCTAGGACCCGGATTTTAAACAAATGGGATGCAATGGAGCAATGACCAATTCTCATTCTCGAGATACAGGATATAAATCTTTTGGATTTTTTCTTGCCGTGGAACCAAGGTTTACTTGGAATATGATTTTGTACTCCAGCATAAAAGCACCAGTTCGGGTTTTCGTATTAGTCCAATTTTCTACCCAGGAGCGAATCATGTTGGATTTAAGAATTGGGATGACGTCAGAGATAGGAATTCTAAAATCTAAAGGATTAGAGCCAGAAATTGTTCTAAGTTTAGATAGAGAATCGGCTTTCTCATTACCCTCAATTCCTAAATGGCCAGGGACCCAAACCAATATTGTCTCGAAATTTAATTCATTTAAAGATTTAAGGGTGTTTCTGATATTATAAATAATATAGTCTTCTGGTTTATGGATATTTGACGAAATTTTCAACACTGCGCTTAATGAGTCAGTGCACAGTAAGGCTCGTCGAATATTGAAAAGCTGGATTTGACTCAAAGCTTGTTCAATTGCGAAGCATTCTGCTGTACAAAATTATCATGCTATCCTTTTGATCCTCCTTATTACCATTCACTTCTACACATGTATGTGGGAGTGAATTTTAACACTTGTTATTTTGACATCCAAAACAAACAACCAATTGACTGTCGAGAATGATGTTAGCGACAACTCAACCAAGAAATTCGAAACTCGTTAAAAACGGTAAACTGTTAAGAAAGTCATGTTTGACAGAAGAAAGACCGCAGCCGTCATTTTGGCGGCTGTAATGTTACGACATTTTACATGAAGTTTATTGTATTCATTTGATTTTTTGTACGTATCTTATTTACTTTTTAAAGTATAGTGATTTATACCTACTAAGACCGCTGCCGTCAATGTAACGGTTAGGACCTTTAGCTGAGTTTCTTTAAAACCTTTCTCTTTCAAGTTTACAACATACCCATTCCTAAGTACTAATCTGTCTGTCTCTTTCTTTCGGAATCGCATATCATTCGAACTCATACGTTGATTGGTCACTGTCTTTTGGTGTCAGTTGTTACTGTTAGTATTCTATCTTAAGTCGCCGAATATTCGTTTCGTTTGTGTTTTTGTAGATTATATTCTGCCAAATTTGTACCCAATTAAATAAAGTAAACAATTTCATTGATTATTGTTTTATTTATTTTTATGTATATATAAATTTCAAACAATACAAAACAAAACTGAACTAATTTGTCTGTCCAACTGGGAAAGATTCCCGTTTCAGGACAGCCAAATTGTGTATTTAGTACATAATATTCTTTCAATGGAATGGCGATGCTGTCAAAAAAAAATTTGAGAACATTGTTGATTGCATTCGAAGTGACAGGATGGTTTCTTTATCCTTGAAAGAATCGCAAAGATGTAATTTATTACCCGCGTCAATTTGAATAACATTAGTAATTGCATTCAAAATAGATGAATGATTTCTTTCGGGACATCACAAGTCTGAGATTCTTTCCAGGGAATTTTGGAGAACAATTACAATTGTATAGTTAGAATTTCTAAATTTATAAATCAGTATAAGACATATGAAACCTATAGTACTATATTTTTAGAATTTCTTAGGTGATAGAAATTACACATTACTATACCAGAATATATGCCGTATGACATATGAATTTTAAAATTTCGAATCTTTATTTATTAAATGGCTAGACATTATTATACAATAATCGAAATAAAACCACCAAAAGATTCGTAAATTTCAATAATAACAACAATGAAGATCAAGTTATTAGGAACAAAAATAACATTTTTAAACTTGAAGTAAAAAGTGACTTTAGATCCTTATCTCTCTTAAGTATAAAATAGCCTTTTGAAAGATAAAAATTAAAATTTAACATAATATTATCAACGCTATTATACATTTTTTTCTATCTAAAGACTTTAATAGAACAAAGTAAATTTAATTAAACACTTATTAGTTCATCTTAGATATGTGAGTTTGTGTTAGTATGAGTTAGCTCTCGACTCTCCCCATGTCCAGAAGCCAATTGCTAACCCATTTTTGCAACGCGCTAGCACTTTTCAATTTCCATGCTTCGGGAATGAGGTTGAACACTTTAGGCCCTAAGTAGGAGTATTGTCTTTGTGCATGTGATGTGTTTGTAGTGGGTGGAACTACTGGATTCCTCCTTGCATGATGGGTGTTGTGGAGATGATCAATGGATGAATAGTAGTGTCGATGTTTTTGTGTATGTAAAATAATTTTTCTTATATACAGTTGCAGCACATCAAGAACTCGTACCTCTTCAAATAATAGATCACTGGGATACCTAAATGGTTTCTTAAGAATTACCGTTAGAAGTGATTTTTGTGCTTTTGCTAGAGGGTCAAGTAACGTTTTGGAACATCCTCCCCATCCAAAGGATGCATATTCCAGCAATGAGTTACACAAGGCATTGTACATTTGTTTAAGATCTTTTACGCAAAGAATATTCCTAACAGACATGAATAGATGAGTTAGTTTTCTGATCTTTGTGGAAGTTTCGTCTATATATTCACCCCGTGTCAGAGAATTGTCTATGATAACTCCTAGGTATTTGATGCTATCGACACATTCTAAGATAATACAATTACAAGTGGTTCGGTCGTTACAGTGGTGTATAATGATGTTGTATATTTCTTTTGGTTTTCCTGCTTGTGTTGCACTGAAACGGATGAATTTGGTTTTATGTAGGTTGAGAGTGAAGAGATTGTTGTCTAGCCATTGTTTGATCTTGTTTAAAACTACTTCTGCTTTACTGTGAACAACTTTCCAGCTTTTGCCTTCAAATAATAAAACTGTGTCGTCGGCAAAGGTGATAATGTAGTCGGCAAAGGAACTGTTACGTAGATCATTTATAAAAGTGGTCCTAGTGTACTTCCTTGGGGTACACCGAATTTAATATTAGCAGGGTCGCTTATAGTGTCGTTGATAAGCACTCTTTGGCTCCTATATAATACCAAAAATTACACTCACTGTGATCATGCCATCAATATGACGGTTGAGGTTATAGTTATGGATCAGTACCCGGTCGTTCTAGTGTTAAATATAAATCAATAAGTTAAATTAAAAAATATGTATAATTTAATTAATAATAGCTGACGTGTACCTGGCGTCTCCCGACTTTTCTCTACTTTCAATAAATATAATATCCATTCAATTCAATTCAATTTTTTTATTAATTTCAAAAACATTACAAAATTTTTCATTTCAAAGCGTTTTTAAAATAATTTTTATAATAAGAATTAAAAGATTAATATTTACAGTGTGTATATCAACTATACCAGTGATAATAGAGCTTGCCTTTTAAAGGAAGCTTCATTGATGGCAAACATGTCGATATCCGAATTGATTCTGTTCTACAGCAAGATTGCTCTCCCCACAGGCATGACCATTGGCAAGTTAATTCTGCAGGCCGGGAGATAAAATAGTCTATGTTGTCGGTGACGTAGATAACCATCGGGAACATAGAAATGAATGCTCTCCATGATGACCGAGTTTTCAAACCATCCACGAATCAGTCTAAAGAAATGTGTAGCAATGCGCACATCTCTCCTGACCCGTAGATAGTTCATTCCGAGCATACCCAAAAGAAAGTCAGTGGGATAGAGCCACGGGTAGTAGCCATACTCCCTCATGTAGAGAAATCTCAAGAATTTCTTCTGAACTCTCTCCTACATGAGAGAATACTTTACCTGGTGTGGACTCCAAATCACCGACCCACTTTCAAGTCTACTCCTTACTAAGGAATTAAATAAAACTATAAGCACCCGGTTATCTCTAAAATTCCTTGCAGTGCGTAGAACAAAGCCCAGAATTCTAGGTGAAGTGCTACATGCCGCCTCAATATGAGCATGAAATGTCAGTCTACTATCAAACATGATTCCAAGATCCTTCATTGTCGAGACACGTTTTAAACTTCGGGCGTCCATTGTATACCGGTAATACCAGGTATGACTCGCCCTAGTGAATGACAAAATTAAACATTTAGAAACATTAAACTCAATCCGATTTATTTTACTCCATTCAACAATTCTATAAATGTCTGATTGGAGTTGGTTGCAGTTTTCTAAATTTAGTATTTCTAAGAAAAGTTTTAAGTCATCAGCAAAGAGAAGAAACCTAGAATGCAGAATTACTTCTGAAATATCGTTTATAAATATGGAAAAGAGGAGTGGGCCTAAATTACTGCCTTGGGGTACCCCCGATCGTACAAAGAAATGGTTAGATTGGAATAGTCCATGAGATACAAACTGTTTCCTGTCTGCAAGATAGCTAGCAAAAAAAGTAAGTAGTCTTATGGAGAATCCTATTGTAGCCAGTTTATTGAGTAAAACGTCGTGATTTACAGTATCGAAGGCCTATGAAAAATCATTGTATGAACGATCTACTTGATGGCCTTTGTCTAATGATTTAGATACGTAATCCGTAAACACCAATAGGTTGGTTTCTGTCGATCGACCTTTTCTAAATCCACGCTGTTCAGAAATTAGAAACGGTTCAACTTGTGGAAGTGTGAATTTATGAAGAATCGATTCGAACAATTTAGCCGGTGCAGATAGTATTACTATCGGTCTGTAATTTTCCACAGAAATCTTTAAGCCGCTTTTATAAATTGGACAAATTTTTGATATTTTCCACAAATCAGGAAATACACCAGTTTCTAGGGAAAGGTTAAATAAGAAGCTTAGTGGCAGTTTTAAAAACAGCACAACCTTTTAAGAAGAATACCGGAAGAAAATCTGGACCAAGTGAATGTGTATTTTTCAGTTTCCGAATGGAAGATTCTATATCCGATTCATCAATTTGACCAATATCGATATTTTAGGCTCTCTTTACATTCAACTTTGCAGCGGTATTAATATTTAGAAATGGAGACTCATTACTAGAGACCGGATTATATGCAACAAAAATAGCCCAAAATATGCATGCAAATATGCAATAAAAATAGCTAAAATATGCACGAAAATCCATAAAAAGGGTCAAAATATGCAACATGAAATAATTCAGGAAGTCGTATTTTTACATATTTTTTTTATTTTAGTAAGCTATTAGTTCTCAAGTATAACAATTATATTTTCGAAAATATCAATTATAGAATGTATTTAACAATAAAATTTAGAATTTACCTTTAAAAACGTATATGACTAAGTACTGTTCTAAATGTTCTGTAGACAAATTGTGTCTACGATCGCTTAATATATTTTTGTAAGCGGAAAAGGAACGTTCTACGTCTACTGATGTGGCTGGACAGAATTTAAATTTGGGTGCGATTTTTGAACTTATTGTTCCGGGCAAAATTTCACCTGCCCCGTTGATGAAGTTATCAATTTGGCACAAAAGTTCAAACCCTGGGTTATTATTCAGTATGTTTTCAAATTTTTCTTTGAGTTTACTCGGGAATAGCTTTGGCAACGAGGAATTCATAAGGCGAATTTCCTTCATAACCTGAATAGATGCATTCAACGCCAATCCATGAGTTTCAAGCGTTTTTATACTTGCAGGTATGTAGGCGAAATGAGTGGTAATAATAGCTAGGTTTTTTTTAATACTGGCGTCGTCAAACGATTCTTTGCACTGGAAAACTGCCAAAGCCTCTGCACTATCGAAGTCATTGATAACACCCTTGATGGCTTCAAAATGTTCATGGTAAAACATCGCAGCTTCGATCCATGTACCCCAACGTGTTATTACTGGCTCAGGAGGTAAAGGGATATTTGGCAGTTTTTCTTTGTAGGCCTTTATACGAGCAGGCGCCTTAAGAAACACTTTCTTTGCTGATGAAATCAGGTTATTTACATTCGCAAACGTGGATCTCACTTCTTCGGCGAGTCTGTGAATTCCGTGAGCAAAACACGTCACATGAATCAAATTGGGATAAAATACTTGGAGGTCTTTGCCTGCTTTGATCATATAGGGGGCAGTATCTGAGAGCAACACATACCCATTTTCATCCGCAGAAGATTCAGGAAATATTTTTTTTATACCCTCATTCACAAATCTGGCGATCGTAGAATGATTTGCCTTTTCAAGTTCTCTGCAGGCCACCAAATAGGAAGGTGAAGGTTCAAGTTTTAATGCACCAACAATCAAATTTGCAATGTAACGGCCGCAAGTGTCGGTGGTTGCGTCAGCTGAAATCCATATGATGTTATCCTTGAGTTCATTGCGTATTTCTTCCATCACACGTAGATAAATTGATGGTATGTAATTTTTACGTTAAGTAGATTCATCCGATATATTTTGATTTATGCAATATTTTCTGAGAAAATCCTTCAAGGCAGGATTTGTCAGTTTGTATAGAGGGATATTGCTTGCAAGAAATGCTTCACATAGATCCATGCTAAAGTGATTTTGTTGTTTACCTTTGGAGGTTACTTCACTGTTACTGCTACTTGCCACTGTAAAAACTTGTTGTCGTGGGTCCTTCTTCTGCACTCCTGCGATATGAACACTGGTTTTGACATGCTGGTCTATTTGGAACTTATTTGTGCTAGAAATGTTTTTCTCGCAAACTCGGCAGTATCAAACTTTTCCGTCGTATGTAAATATTCCAGGATATTCAGCTATCCACGTATGGGCACTTTTTTATCAGGGGGCATGGTTCACTTTCACAATGTACAACTTCGTGCAAACAAACAAAACACTAGACGAAACTCTAAAGAACAGCGCGTGCGACCAGTTAAAAACAAAATTCGCAATTCACTGAATTACCATAAAAAAAAACCAAATCACCCCTCATCCGAATGAATGAATTGTTTTCGGCAATTAGCCGAATTAAGCCGAGTAGGCGCGAGCGCAGGCGAAGATGAGAGAGGTTCCCCCCTGCTCCGGCCGCCGGCCGTAGCGATCAGTAAGATGAGTTATCAGTTCTTCGCTCAGCTTCGCTGGCCGCGCGCCTTGCTATCTGACGTCTATAGTGTCGATATGTGAGGCATCTGAACGATATCAAGCGTAAATATGCAAGATTTCAAATTATTTGCTAAAATATGCAACTACCGCTGAAAAGGGTCTAAATATGCATTTGCATATGCAAATATGCAAATGCATATAATCCGGTCTCTACTCATTACTGTACACGGATTGGAAGTGTGTTGCAAATGCGTTAGCTACATCCACTCCTCGAACTTCCCGATCACGATGCATCATGGTGTCTTGAATACCACCATCTTTACGTAGTGATTTGACGTAGTCCCAGAACATCTTTGGATCATGTTTGATATCGTGTTCAATGGAATTTATATATGATTGTAAAGCAGTGTGAATGTTGCGCCTGACCACGGCTCTATGCGCACTGACAGATCATAGTCACATCGACAGCCAGAAGCCTTCCACTTCTTATGGAGAGCATGTTTCACTTTAATGCTCGCGATGGTATCTCGACAGAACCATTTCGGATATCGACGACCACCTCTACTGGGAGGTTTTCTGGGAAAACAGGCATTAAAAATACTATAAATACTAGCATAAAAATGGTGTACAGCCTCATTTATAGTGCAATAATTATAAAGTTCTTGCCAATCTAATTGGCTTATCATATTATATAACTTATCAACATCACCCTGTTCAAAATTCCATCCACAAAAAGCACGATTGTTATTTTTGGGAATTGTTGTAGCCTTGATGTTGTTTTTACATGAAAACATAAATTCTAATGCGGGATGATGTTGATCTTCGGTTTAAAGAGGAGAAGTGCTATGAATAACATGTATTGCTGTATTGCAATAAATTAAATCTAACACTCTTGAATTTATGTTTAGAGTGTTATTGAATTGGGAGAGACCGAAAACGGCGCATAAAAAATTCAGGTCGTTTTCAATATCCTTGCTACCTCTTGATGAGTGTAGGTTGAAATCTCCTGGCACAATTACATTTTTTCCACCAATAATATCTACATTTTGATGTATTTTGTTGAAAAACAACTGATATGTGTCAAAGTTTGACGCAGGTGGAAAGTACACAATACATACAAAAGTTACACACGAATTAAATGTAATTTTAACCCATAAGTCTTCGTTGACAGTTTCTAGAGCAGGTAAGTGATCTGCCTTAATAAGGCCATTCTCGCTCTTCGCGGCTAATAGACAGCCTCCTCCCTGCCTACGGCCACTACCACAATCTCTGTCTTTTCTAAATACTATGAAACTGTCATCGAAGAGCTCTGGGTTGAACACACTTGAGTTTAGCCACGTCTCAGTGAGTCCAATTACGTCATAATTGTTTGCCAAAACATTAGAAAAAAATGAAGCGCATTTACTTTTCATTCCTCGAACGTTTTGGTAAAAAAAATGTAAATTATTTGTATGTCAACTGGATTTGAAACCAGGAAGCCGCGGGGTATTCACTTTATTTTCCCATTCTTTCAAATACGAATATTTGTGCCAATTTTCCGGTTTGAGTACCTCACTTTTAATTAAAATAGGAATGCCTATCTTAAATGAGGCGTATTCTCCTTTAGATTTTATTTTATTCACTTTAAATGAGGCGGTACTCACGATAGATTGTAAATATGCAGATAAATCACTACTCGAAGTATCAGGATGTAATGGGTACAGGTGGAAGTACGAATGGGTACTTTCATCCTTTAGATTTCCTCTTATAGTAGCAGGCCGTTTCTTGCGACTAACAACAGTCCAGGGTTGGTCACAATTAGCCAGAGATTCCGTCGAGCATGATGGCCCTGTCGAGGTCTGCATGCTCGAGGGCTGCGTCTCTTTAGTTGGTTCGTGGCCATCAGAAGTTCCAACAGATGTTCCTGCCAAAGATGTAACTGTTTCAGGTTGCTGGCTGTCCTTTTGGCTGGCAGGAATCCTTGTCCCTTTCTCCTTACTCTTTGTGCCAATATGGAGTTCGGCCGAATTCGATCCCTTGTATATTTATATATAAACTTTCCGGAAGAAATTCTCTAAATGATAAGGAAAACCTTATCAAACACCGTTGCATAGTTTAGAAGAACTAAGCACACAAACAGACAGACGGGGATAGTGACTTTGTTTTATGTATACTATTTAAAGATTGAAAATTCTATTTTCGATATGTTTTCCTTACACCTACAAATATCATTAAACTAAGAAAAAAAATTCGGTAAGTTATGAATTTAGCATCTGGGTCGCGGTTACTTGGCATTTGTAAAATGCGGTCGCGACCAGAAAGAAGTTGGAAACCCCTGGTCCAAGCTGTGTTTCCTCACATTAAACATACGTGCTTAAAGTTATTTAAATACGAGAACAATTATTACCCTCCTACTTATATAAACGTAGTGTAATAAATTAATGTCCATTCGATTTTTGCTTCGTATATCGCTTGTGTTATCTTTCATTTGCTCTGTAAAATCAACAGTTACCTAGAAAGGACGTTTCATTTCACTGCTTCCTTTTAGCTTTACAGAGCCAATGTGCTTTCAAAAATATATAATGTTATCACGTCGTGAAGTTTGCCTCTTTTTCTTCCGATAACGTGCGCAGCCCCACTGCGAGGCCAGCGGGGAAATACAAAAAAACATCGTAAGCTTGTAGCGCAGCTGTCACATGTACCATTACCTTCATCGCTTTTGCTTGTTACTTACTGCGTTTTCAGTTTCCACCGAGGCGAGCAAATGAACAGTACTGTTTATATGAAATGTGCAATATGTGAATTTACTGTGTGCTTTGCCGCTAGCGGGCTTAACTGAATGGAGCGAAACGGGTTTCAGCAGTAGGTTTTTATGGTTTCCCGGTGTTCCACATCATGAAATCATCATTGTTATTTGGAATAAAATTACAATGAAGACTAGTATATATATTATGATTCTTTTAAAATTACGTCGGTATTTATACTTATTTCTTGGGCAAGCACCATTAATAAAAACGTGTGATACTTATGGATATAAATTATTCATCTTCGCTTGTCTCCAACCACAATACAAATTAAAATGTAGCCTAAATTATGTATTCAAGGGTTAAAGCATCTCTAAGTATTATTTATCTGTTTTTTTTATCGATCACTCCAGTTTCTCCCTGCTCTAGGAATCGATAAACCGGCTTAGGCTTGATTGTTTAAACCTCCGTCAAATTTGAAGTCGTCAAATAACCGGCATTTGAATTTTAGATATTTGAAAGGTCCCCAAAGCTTTAGATATTTGACTTGTTAGGGATTGGTTAAACCACCTTTAGCTTTTCTAAAAATCGTTTTTTTTTTGTTAGATAATTTTTTATACTTTAAAAATATTTTAAACATTTAACCATGTAAAAAATTCAGACTATTTCCAAAGTTATAGCAAAAAGAAGTGAGCGCTACAGAGTCGGCCCGAAACGAAGGTAGCGATCGTTTTATTTTGCGTTTCATTCGAAACTGCTTTTTATAAACTGATGTACAAGATATCTCAAGATTTTGATTTTGTTAACACATATTCTTTATAATATTATTTGAGATGCTGCATTGGATTTTTTTGATTGGATGCCACGTTCATAAGTTACAAATTTTTTAAACTCAAAATTACGATTAAAATCAATTAAAGTTTTTTTATTATTTGTCATTTCAACTAAAAAAAAATAGAACAATTTCCCCACCTAACATGTTAGCTATTTTTAAAAAAGAAAAAAAAATAAGACCATGCCTGACAGAGAAAATAAGTAATTTTAAAATATTAATTCGTTTTTGTTTCAAATTATTCATAAAAACCACTAATTTTTTTAGCACTATGTTTTTTATTCAGTTCATTTTGATCTTAGTGTTATTGAGAAAAAATATTTTTTTATTTAGATGGTCAAATTGCCGACAGATCGAAAAATGGCGGTTAAACGAGGACTATTGAAATTACAGCTTTTTTTAGCGATGAATGCTATTTGTGACGATGTTTAATCTGTACCTTTATAAAACCACCAGATTCACCAAAACCCTCCAATTAAATTCTTCTAGAAAAAAATATTTCTAATAATCTCCAGAACCAAGCATTTATCCTCCAATTCACTACAAACCCTTCCTATAACTAAAGATGAACCTTTTCTACACATATACGGTCTATCCGCTCAACACGTCCAAATATCACCAATTTTTTTTATTTTGTTCATTACGCTTACCTTAGCCTAGCCATCGTACTTTGATCAATACCACTCCTTAAGATTGTTACAGTTTGCAGCATTCTCTTATCTACATAAGCTGTTATTAGAGAACTACGTATTCTACTAGTAGGTAGTGCATGCTCCGACGATTTCACAAAACTACCGTTTTTCATCTTTCAAACGTGAGAAAATAATCGATCAATCGATAATACCTCCTTGAATGGCTGATACTTTACACATTGCTTATATTTCCTGGGTCGTGTCAATACCGATCTATCTTCGGGGCTAAAATTTTGCAGCTGCTTCCAGCGTCATCTTTAATGGATTAATTCCAGGTGATGCACACTTCCTTCAGCTTACTTGGGGAAAAGGACGATTGAAACGTATATACTATAAACACACCCGCGGTTCATCAAATATTCGATTTTTCCTTTATGGTACAAAGTTTCCTGGTAGTGTGCCAAACTGTTTATTTTTCCGTTTATCTTTGAAAGAAAATTTAAAAAATTAACCAGTTTGGGGGAGGGGGGTTTAGTAGATAGATATATGCATATGTATATTAGGTACCTAAACAAAGTCATTTTCTCGTCATATAAAACTCGAGTAACTACCAGTGTGCGTATATATGTAATAAACCAATGGTGAAATTATACGTATTCCTGTTAAAATCGGGACTGCAGGCCTTTAACTTAACTGTCGAAAAAAACGAATATGTTATTAGGATATCGGAAATAGATACGTGTTCATAAAAATTCAAATATTGTGGCATTTCGTCATCACATTTATCAGTAAAAGCACAGCTGCACGAACACGTGTTCAGATGTATTATTAATGGACTAATATTTTACCAGGAAATGGATTGCAATCACGTTTTTAACTGTATTTTAATAAATCAGCCATACTCATTTTTCGACATGTACCGAATATGAAATATTAAGACAACAACAACAGCCAATAATAAACAAACTTCGATTAAATCCAACTTAATGATAACAAATTGACGGGAATTAAAAAGTTTATTCCAACAGCCTATGCGACACATACATAAGGGCAGTAGGCACACACCACACATCACACAAGTGTAAGTTCGGGGATGAAGGGGTAGATGAGGTGTTAGGGCGATGTCGCAATAACGTTATAATACGTCCCGAAAGCTTATGTTTTCATTTTCCCCGCTGACAGCACTAACTGTCAGTCGACACACCAAACTGGGATTAGAGCTCACGCAAATAATTGCCACCGGGGAGACTCCGACGTTAGTGGAAAAGTTAATTTCGTAGACAATCACGTCGCGCGGTATGTTAGAAGTACGTCGGAACTTTTCACGTGGATCCTTTAATGTTCAATATAAATGGAAACGTGCCGGCTATTTTTTTCTCTTTGGGTCTTAAGGATGATATGAAGAAACGTTTATAATTGTATTATTTGTGTACATTGTCGTTGAGATTCTTGTGTGGACGTTGCTTACTGATTCCAGGGAAGATATAAGACCACACTAAGCTGTTTAGTAAAAAATCGCATTGAAATATCCGTTCCACAATTACCAGCTTAAGCGATTCACTGTGTAAAAAAAACGGAAGATATTATTGATATTTTAAATCTATTAACTTCCTTGCTTTATGACAGCATTTCCCATTTATGGAGACTCCACCTTTATGAAAACAGCGGATATGTTTTTTTTCGCTGTCTTCTACAATCCCATTATATCTCCAGTAATGACATACGACGACATCCGTGGCAAAGCGGGAGACCATACAAATATTAGTGACCGGCCGAAGTTTCGGTTTCAGCCAGTTTCGGCCGCGGTTTCGGACTCAAGATGCGTCAGATCACTTTCGGCTTTACTCAGACGCATGTATACAGTGTACACTGTGTATGTCACTGAATAACTTGAATATATTTTTTAAAGAAGCTGATAAAGTATGAATGTTATTATTTCAATGTTTAAAGATTTTGTAATTTTTGTATGTTATTTATTTTTCTTTTTTTTTCTTTTTAAGAAAGACAAACATTCCCGGGTTACGAATAACCTGACAATATTTGAAAATCTCCTACTACCACCACAGTAAGCTGAAAATGTTGCTTGTGTTGTGATGGAGGACTTAGCCAGCCGATGAATTGAACACACTACGCCTGGGTGGGACCCAAACGCAATGTCAACTCGGCCACCGACCGGTATTATTTATATTTGTCAGAGTTTATCTTTGATAATTAATTGCTATTGTTTAACTTAAATACTATTAAATACTCGACTAATTTGTTTACTATAGTAAGTAGTTCTTTACCTTTTTATGTTTGTAATTCCTTCTAACTTAAATGACTATACACGGAGGAAAATTATTACGGCCGATTTATTAAAATCCTTTTAAAAAAGTGTTAACAGAGCCATTTCTTAGTAAAATATTTGTCCATTGATATATTGAAACACGTGTTCATGCAACCGCGCTTTTCCTGGTAAATAGAATGACGAAATGCCACAATATTAGAATTTTTATGAACACGTGTTCCGACATCCTCATAAAACATTCGTGTTTTACTGATAGTTTGTTAGGAAATCCGTCAATTCATTCGTTAAAGGCCTTCACTCCCGTATTTAACAGGAATACGAATAAGTAGCAATATTTTACATCAGTAAGTTTTCTCCGTGTACATTGAAGAGTTACATAACACCGAACCAAAAGTATTGACAGTTAACTAATTTACAAATTAAATTGATGTCTTTTATTTAGTTGTGCATTTTATTTAACACTAACTTCAACGAACTCTTACGATAACTCAGGGACTCCTAATATGGCGGGTGATATAATACTGAAAATTTATTTACTTTGTAATATTTTTTTATGAAATAAAAAATAATAATAATCTTACTCGACTGCTTAAAGCTGTTGATGGGAATACAATAATCGCTTCCCCAGAACATAACAACGACTCGAACTTTAAACAAATCAGAGTTTGAAATGATTGACTAAAAATAGATAGCAAAAATAGATAGAAAACTTTGTGAATTATTGAAAATATTTTTTTACCCATTTTAAATTTTTTTTTTTTATAATTCTACCAAAATATGTTTACACTAGACAAACTAACCATTCCTCCATTGGGCATCATGAAACAGGCAGCTGCCTTGTATGGTGTTCTAATGTATCTTCTATAAATAATTTTATTAATCATGTAACATATAATAATAATAATAATAATAATAATAATTTTTATTCCAGGATGTGGGGAGGTTAGTGCAATCCCACACGTCCCATATATGTATACATATTTTTTGTACAGTAGGTATTTGAAATTGAAAAAAATATATGACAGAGAATAAATTAACAACAAAGTAATTAACAACTATGCAGGGCGTGGTCTTGAGTGAGCTTGGGCCCAGCGCTCACTCAGTAGTGGCGCTTGGTGCTGGTAGGCTGCGGTCACCAACGTATTGGCGGAGGCCATTAGCCGCATCCTGGCTCCAGTAACCCGGTGTCTCATCAGGCCGGCAAATCCATTCAGTCCTAGTTCCGTGAACATTGTCGATGCGCTGCTGTATCTTCGGTATCTAAATATGATTCTACAGGCGTCATTATATTGAATTCGGAGTCGTTCCATCGAGCAAGTTCGGTAGTGACACCATGTCTCACACGTATACAGGCCAGTACAGAATGCGTTGAACAGTATTTTTTTAACGGTATTGCTGCATTTGAAAAATCTGCGGGCAATCATGTTGGACACTATGCTTAGGCTTCTCCTTTGTCGTTCGATATCGCCATCGTCCGATAGGTCTTCATTAATAATGTGCCCCAAGTATTTCACGTTCGAACATGTATTTATTTTTGCCTCGTTAAGGTATACGGGGAGCATCTTACTTGTATCTTGACTTTTTCCGTGGTGGAACGCAATCAATTCAGTCTTCTTCGGGTTGTACATCATATTATGTTGTTTTCCATATTCTTCACAAATGTTTAGGAGTAATCTTAATCCCTTGATCGACGGAGCTAGGAGGATCATGTCGTCCGCGTAGCTTATATGATTCATACATATACTGTTAACACGACAGCCCGCTCTGATATCCAGGCGACTTGATAACTCGTCCATGTATACATTAAATAGAATGGGGGACATACACCCTCCTTGCCTTACTCCTGACCGCAAATATATCGGCTGGGAGTATGTACTTGCCCACCGTACAACATTTTCCTGCTGGGAGTGCCATCGGGATAGTATGTTTATAAATAAGGTAGGTATATTCCTGGCTTTCAATTTATCCCATAATGTTTTATGACAGACCCTGTCGAAGGCTTTACTTAGGTCTAAGAAGCACCCGTATACGGTAGTTTTTCGTTTCTTGTAGAATTCTATTATTTGCTTTGCAGTATATATTGCCATATTAGTGGATAATTTACATTTAAATCCCATCTGGTTATCTTTAGACATTAGTTTATCATGTATCTCATTTAATATTACCCTTTCAAATAATCTTGCAGTTATAGTTGCTAAAGATATTGGCCGGTAATTGCTGGAGTTAGTCATGTCAGGCTGTCCCGATTTCAGGATTGGAGTTATAATCGTTTTCGTCATTGCACCCGGTATATGGTTGTGTTTAAGTATTGCGTTGAACAGTATGTTTAATAGTTTGGGTATGTATCTACCTCCATATTTTATGTGTTCAATACTTAGATTATCATGTCCCGGAGACTTACCAGCCTTGGTGCCTGTTATGGCCTTCATTATACTACTTTCAGAGAGGTAAACGTTTTGTCCATCATATTCCATAATATCAGGGACAGACGGTACTTCATTTCCGGAAATATCTGCAAAGGTTCTTCTAAAAGTATTAGCAATTTCCTCCGTGTTTGTGGACCCATCAATTTGGCTGGCGATTCGATTTTTTGGTTTGATCAGGTTGTTGCTTTTCTTCCAGAATTGGGCAAACTGCTTTGTGTAAAGTGATTTTACGATATCATCCATTTTTGTTTGTTCAGAAGAGCTTTGGCAGTGTTTAAGAGCTATTTTAAACTCCTTCCTTTTTCGTTTTCTTTCATCCGCAGTGGGACCATGTAATGGTCTCCCATTCTTAATCCACTGCATCAACGCCGATCTGGAATTTTCGTAGTGTTCCTTAACTTGTTGATTCCACCCAGCAATGTCACGATGTGTTTTTGGATTGCTTTGATCGTTCTCCCGATGAAATACAGTATTGGCAGCCCTACTTAAGGCTTCAACGATGTCTGTGTATATGTTTTCCATGTTTTGTATATGGTCGCATCTGTCACATATAGAATCCGAATTACAAATGGATTCGGAGTGTCTTTGATAGATCACACTAAGTAATGATTCTGCTACAGATGTATATTCACTGATTTTCTTATTATTATTCCTTACAAATAAAACAAATAAATAAAAGTAAACCATCTGTAGTAGTTTTGAATCATGCTCGACCGCTCTCCTGGTACATTCAACAAATTGGCGAGCTTCCCAAACCATTTGACAGGCAACTGTGCCGCGTCACCAGTCACCAGTCACCACCCCTGCCTCCTGCGTCCGCGACAGGTGATCGGAGCCGCCCCGAGCGTGCTTACGTGACCATACTCCGCCACCCCTGCCCCCGCCAATACTACCCCGTTTCCCAGAAGCTCCAAACGTGACACAGTGGACGTGGCATTTCGTCTCATAATTTTAGTAAAAATTTAAATATCGAAATTATACCCAAACAAATCGATTAATTTCGAAGATTGGGGTTTTATTATTAGTTTTCTTTTTGGGATTAGAAATTTGGTTTAATATGTTTTGCCTTTCGAACTTAAGGCGATGCCATACGTAGTAATGCAAAATCATGTGTTTTTGGTTTGAAAATTAGGTCGCCTAGAAATGTTTCAAATGCTTTAATTAAATACTGCGAGTAGAATACATCTTGGCCTTTGAAATAATCGAGTATTTTTTATATAAGTCTTTTTATAAGCCCAGAAAAAAATTATGTGTAGGCCTATGAAAACTTCTTTGAAGTTCAAAATCTCCTACTTACGAACCCATTTTCGGTTATGATTTTATTGTATAATGTGGCAAATTAAGTTTTTTATCAAATGATCGAAAAAAATTAAATATTTATGCCTGAACATCCACAAAATAAAATAAAAGGCACTTTTTGGCCATGTTTTTTTCTTGCATAAATCAAAACAGGCGGATGCTGTTAAGCGGGAATTTAAACCTTATCGCCATCTACGTAACGTTTGTTATCGATAGCCGCTCAATTTAAAATATTACACGACGTAGTGCATCGCCTTAATACTTTATTGGTCTACTCTTTGTTATTTTTATAAAACTTACGTTTTTTTATATGTTGCAATAATTGTGTTATGTTGTTGGACTGAAAGAAGTTATGAGGGGAAAGACATGAGAAAGAGGAAGATTTACCTAGGAAGTACCCGGGTGTTCAGATCGGATCACCAAACAAGGCAAAATATCTATAGCAGTCAATAATATTATTGAGCAGCATTTTGTAACATTTGATAGTATATTAGGGATATACATATCACGTAAGTGATAACTAGTGTCATTGAAAGATCTCATTGGCTTACTTTTTTTAATCCTGCACCTAGCATTCGCGTCGGAGGATTCGCAGAAAATCAAGCTCTTACTAAATGATATATTTAATAATTTTCTAAATAATAATTGTCATCCCAAAGCCTAAGCCACTTTTTTGTCACTTAAACATTCTTAGGTATAATAACGCGGCTCATGTATCGCAAAGGGGGAGTTACCTTGCAGCAAATGGGGTAGTTATGATTTTTTGGTATGTTGTGCATGATGGATAGCTTATGAAAAAAAAAGTTTTCTACTTCGGTAAACTTCCGAATCTTTGTCGAAAATCAAGAATTTTTTTTGACTTTTTTCAGTTTAACCAATTTTAATTAATTATTTTGCAGTGTCATTTTCAAGTGAAAGGCTCTGTTTTTATTCGTGCCACTCTCATAGAATCGAAACAAAACAAAAGTTCATAAAAAAACGTCACTGATGTACTTGGTTTTCTCGGCTATTTTTGATATCCACTCTCTTTCGTAACAATAATTAGAACCTCTTTCTTCTTCCTCTGTCTGTTTACCTGGTACTCGTAAGTCTTTAATATTAAAAAGCCAACAGTGACGCGAGCTTCCTTCTGTAATTAAACTTTTATAGAGCTTTTTTTACTCCTTTGCTTCAGGGACATCCCAATTATTTTATAACATGACGGAAAATTACATTTTTTAAATGTTGTGTTTTACCATATGAACAGATGAAATGGAATCATGTTTAGGCTAATTAATACTAATGGGATAAAAAAGAAAAGTTGTAGTACCTAAAATTATTATTAAAACAACGAATTCGTACATCTTCAGTTCTGTCTTAAGTTAGTTCTAAACAATGTTTTTTCAAATATTGTACTGCCTGGGGGTTGGTGATTTGATTTAAATTTCTAGGAAATGTAAACATAATAGTTATGACATAACCTGTAAATTCGAACCCTTATCGAAGGGATTGGTCAACAACCGTTAAGTTCAAGAGTAAACCTATTTAGTACCTAGATCATTTTATACAACATTTATATCGCTTGTTTTGTTTCATGACCTGTTCGCCAAATGTATTCATCAAAGCAAACTACTAAAAGAGAATTTGTTGTTGGTTAATTGCTTTATTTGCAATCGCACTGAAGTGGATATTTGTTTTTAAGTTCTTCTGGGATTTCCGCCGCGCTTTATTTGCAGCGGAAACGGTTATGTACCTTTTGTTTAATTTTTTTCTCTATAATATCAACCTTCTTATTATTGGTTCAAGTTTTATGATGTTAGGTCATTCTGTTTGAGCATGTTCACTGAATGGAGAAAATTCATTTGACTACTTTACTTAACATAGTTAGGCTATACACTTACAGCCTTACTGATAAACATGCTTTAAATTTTATGCAATTGATGATAAACGTAAAATGGAAGCTGAAATTAAATATCCATAAAATAGTTCGTGGAAAAGATATTCATTGTTTACACATTCAATGAGGATTGTTAATATTTGGTTTAAACTGTTGAAGTTACAGCAAAAATTGAAATTTCAAAGGTATTTTAAACGTGCTATAAATTTTATTTTTTTCATAGACGCCATAAAACAAATACCATTTTAGAAATAAGATAAAATTGTTTTTAGATTTTTGAAGTATACATTGACATTTATAAAATTGGAATATTTCAATTTGAAACACGAAAAAAGTTGAAAAAAGCTCGCCATACACATTTTTACTCCATACTTCGAAAAATTTTACGGAATTAGAATTTTAGAAAACATAATTCTTTTACTTAGAGAATCTTCAAGAAAACTGTCACCTCACTGTCTATCTCGCTCATAAAATAAAATAAAAAAACACCATAAATTTTTTATGTTACTTAAAAAATGGCATTCATTCTTTCCACATTTTATATCTTGGAAACATATTTACCTGCACATACCTAAGTTATTTATGTTATATAAAAACATCACGTTCTAGGAATTCTAATAAAAACCGCACTGTAAAATTCAAATCACATACATACGATGTCGGTAGTAACCTCATTTTTTTAAATGTAAAATTAAACTAAATATACACGATATTACTTTAAATAAAATAAAAATTAAAATAATATTACTGTATAATTACTATAAAATATAATTCAATATATTTACTAGTAAGTAGTAAGTAATCAATTATATTGTCTGGTATAAATAACCTCGTCGATAGTAAGAAAACTGCTTTGCTGATAACAGTAGGTACATAATCTTCTGAACGATCATATCTGTATTTCTGACAAAATACAAAACAATCGAGTTTTACGTTCACAAAAGCGCGCAGTCACAGGACTTTTTTTTGTTCCGAAATGCAGAACTAACCACCATCGGTAATGCCACACAAAAAATGATTATTTTACTGATTAACTTGTCCACTGATGTTAATAATTTTCAAATTTAAAAATCTTATTTTTAATTAACTTATTAAAATGTATATCTATTAATAACTGTAAATGTACATTTAAAATAAAATATTAAATATTATACTTATATGTTAAATGGGCGTTTCATGAAAAAAAGCACGATTTATGAAGAGATTACAAAGCTGTTTTATAATAAATAATCAAATACCAAAATCGCCTGCGTCGGACCGTCAAAATCAACGTTGCCAGTGCAGAGTTAAAGAATTTGTTTCATTAGTACGATTTTAAAACACAGCGTGTGGAGTATTTATTCAATTTGTAACTAAAACTACATTTGAAGGTTGGGAAGTGTTTTTTTTTTTTTATTAGTAAGGCTGTAGACATTATAAGAAAGAGACAGAGAAATGCAAACATTACTTAAAATTAGCAAACCTATAGTAAACACATATATATCAAGACAGTGTTGCAGCCAAATACGAGTAAATAGTGTTTTCCTAAAAAATCTAAATTCTATTTCACGTCTATGACAGATTCCGCCTGAAACTTCTCTAGGTCATGGTAAATATGATAAAATATCGTCATTTACCTCAATACTCATGAATGAGCCTTAGAGTTTTTTTTCTTAATATTCTTTATTGTCCTTTTGATTTCTATAAAGGATTAATATAATTTGGCTTGAGGATTCTTGAATAAGGAACAATGAAATACGGAAAAATCTTACATACGAGTACTTTATCGCGTTAGCATTTGTTTCAATTTAAACATTTTTTTTTATAATATTCTTAACATTCATCAAATCTCCCGGCAACTGACAACTGTCATAAACGTTGTGTCGGGCCAACGGATTTTTCGACTTTATCCGTCAATTCAGTTGAAAACAAGTGGGCTTTTACGCTACAATAACCATATCCATGAATAACATTTGGCTGTCATCAGTTGTTTTGTTTTGCTCCATCTAAAATTAATTTTTTACCATTCTTTTTTGTTTTCTGGCAAAAAAAAGTGTAGTGTGTTGTGCCTTGAGGTTTCTTCTCCCTCCTGATCTTCCAGGAGTCACTTTTCGCTGCTGATTTCCAGATATTTATAAACTTTTTTTACTTCTGTCATTTTCCATACTATTGTTGTAGTTGTTTACTGTTGTGAATAATGGAGGAAGATTTCCCTCCTGGACTCCCTACAAAGCCCCCAGATCCCTCTCCAGACCCCCCAGATGGGGAAAATGTAGAAATTTCTGACAGTGATTCTGTCATTTTGACTTCTACCAAAAAAAGGAAATTTACTCCTTCTTCCCCAATAAAACTTGATTCGCCTTCGACTTCACAGTCCCCACCAGCACTTTCTCAACTTCCTCCAACAAACTTTTATTCTCTTCATTCCCGTGGCCCATTCATTGTATACGCCCAAAAAACTGAGCAAGGAAAAACCATCCACCCTCTTGAATTTGGCAAATTCCTATCAAATAGCAAGAATCTTTCAATCAAGCCTGGAGGTGTAAAAGCCGAGGGTCGCTTCCGAATCTCCGTTGAATTCCTCTCAGGGTCAGCTGCTAACAGTTTCATCAAAAATATCTTCATTTCATCAAATTCAAAGTTCAAGGCATATATCCCTACTTTCAATGTCACTCGCATGGGCCTGGTCAGAGGTATCTCGACCGATCTGTCCATCGAAGAAATTCTGTCTTCACTTTCAACCCCCCAACACATTGGCAATCCCATAAAAGCCAGGAGGCTAAATTACAAGGACTCCTCTGAGGGTATAATTTCCTGGAAGCCCTCCCAATCTGTCGTTATCACCTTTGAAGGTCAATCTCTTCCCTCCCATATATATTTATTCTTCAACTCATTACCAGTTGAAATGTATACTTATCCCACCACTCAATGTTTCAATTGCTGCCGTTTTGGCCATACCAAAGCTGCATGCAGATCTCAACCTAGATGTTTTAAATGTGGAGAAAACCACGCAGCTGACCAATGTCCTTCTTCCTCCTCACCCAAATGTTTTAACTGCTCAGGCTCACATACAGCTATCAACACTTCTTGCCCAGAACAATCTCGCCAAAAAAATATTAAAATTTCTATGGCCTCTCAGAACTTGTCTTTTCTGCAGGCTTCTAAACTATTCCCGCCTCTGAAAAAATCATTTGCTGAGGCTTTATCCAGCAACTCCTCATCCAACCCTCTTCCCTCCTCTACAACAACTTCTTCTCGTTCAACTAAATTCTCATACAAAAACGCTATCTCTAAACCGGCTCCTGGATACGATCAGCAACAACACAACTCACTGCTCTTAAATCCCAATGGTTCATCTCTTTCAAATGCCACAAATGGGTGTGCAAATAATTATAATCCGTCCTCAATGAACTCTCTAAAACTTTCTGAAAAACTCTCCCAAGACAATTCTTCATTTATCCAAACTCTTATTATGCTTCTAATTGAACTTATTTCTTCTCAAACTAATCTACCGTCCAACGCTGCTACTATTATTTCCACATTAAAATCATTTATTCAAAATGACTCTTCAAGATGTCAGAATACTTCAGTGGAATAGCCGAAGTGCTATTTCTAACAAATCTGATCTCCTTAACCTATTAAATTCCAACTTTATTTCTTTGGCTGCTATCTCAGAGACTTGGTTTACTCCATCCACCCACTTTAATGTGGGAGGGTATTCCTGTCTCCGCGACGACCGCCCGGAAGGTTCGGGCGGTGGTGCTGCCCTTTTTATTAAAAAATCCATATCATTTTCCCCAATAAATAATATCAAACCCCCCAATGCTGACTTCCAAATGGTTGCAGCTAAAATAAAGGACACATCCTTTATTTCAGTCTATCTTCCCCCAACAGCCCACTTCAACAAACAAACTTGGTTGCAAATTGTAAGTCAACTAAGCCCTCCTTTCTTTATATTAGGCGATTTTAATGCCCATTCCCCCGTCTGGGGTTCTGCTTTCTCCGACCGAGATGGTCGAAGTGTGATGGATTTCCTAGATCAATCCAACCTTTTCCTTTTGAATGACGGATCTCCTACTAGGATCTCACGCCCCAGCACAAACCCCAGTGCAGTGGATCTCTCGATATGTTCCACTAGTCTGGCTTCTCTCTCCTCGTGGGTGGTGTCCCCCGACCCTTGCTCCAGTGATCATTTCCCGATCACCATTACTTATCAAACTTCTTTCCAATCGGACAAGTCTCATATTTCGACAAAGATTAAAACGAAACACACCAAATGGGATGAATTTAACTCTCATATGGACAAGTTCCTACTAAATTTACCCGCCACCGATATATTTTCCGTCAAAGATGGCTATAATAACTTCAAATCAATGCTCATAACTGCAATAAATAAATCAAATCCTCCCCCTAAAACTAAATCTCTCAAAAAACTCCCTCCAACTCCCTGGTGGGATGAGGAATGTTCCAAAGTAGTAAGAATTCGGAAAGCTAAATCTCTTTCCTATCGTTACAATATGACTATGGAGAACTATCTTAAATACAAAAATGCTGAATCCAATGCCAAAAGGGTATTGAGGTCAAAAAAAAGATCCGGGTGGTACAACTTCTGCAGTTCAGTATCTCCGAACACTCCAATTTCGGAAGTTTGGTCTATGATCCGAAGATTTCGATCCTCCTTCAGTTCTCCATCTCCTCGAGCGTCTCATTCTAAATGGATAGATGAATTCTTGGACAAAATTGCCCCCCCTTCTGTTCCTAACTTAGATGAAATAACGCCCATCTATAATACTCCCATGTCTAATCATTGGCTAGACTCTCCATTCACCTTAATTGAGCTAAAAAATTGTTTATCGACAGTCAAGGACTCATCTCCAGGCAGAGATGGTATACCTTACAGCATAATCAAAAATAGTAATGATAATGTTCTAAACCACTTCTTAAGCATCTTAAATAAAATCTTCCAGACTGGTATAATGCCTGATGACTGGAGTTCTCAAATAATCATCCCTATTTTAAAATCAAACAAATCTCCAAATTTTGGATCCAACTACAGGCCAATCGCTCTTTCATCCACCCTCAGTAAACTTTATGAAAAATTAATTAAAAACCGATTAGAATTTTTTGTCGAGAGTAAACAGCTTCTCTCTCCATCTCAATTTGGATTTAGGAAAAAAAAATCCACTCAGGATAACCTTGCCATCATCAGCACTGATATTAATTTATCAATTTCTAAACAGGAAGTTTGTCTTGCCGTCTTTATAGATATAGAAGGCGCCTTTGACAATGTTTCCATCCCAATCCTGAAAAAAAAACTTCTAGGCCTTGGCCTTCCCCCCATGTTTGTCCAATCTATTATTAATCTATTTCTAGATAGAAAAATTTTCATTGAACTTCCAGATATTTCTCCTCAAAGTAGGTCTATTTGGAAGGGTTTACCACAAGGCGATGTATTGTCCCCCTTACTGTATAATATATACACATATGATATGCATGTCACTATTCCCCCACAAATAAAAATTATCGAGTTCGCAGATGACATAGCTTTCTTCTTATCATCCAAAATCATCCCTCTTGCCGTCAAATATCTTAACGAAGCCATGAATGCCCTTTGCACATGGCTCACGTTAAATGGTCTTGAACTTTCAATCCAAAAGACTCAGTGTGTCACCTTCTCAAACCGCCATAAAAACCCCCCCGTTCAAATTTTATTTAAAAATTCTCCAATCTCCAACGCTTCTGAAGTAAAATTTTTGGGAGTAACATTTGATAGGAAACTTAAATGGTCTTCCCATATTAATAATTTAGTTACTAAATGCGAAAAAAAATTAAATATCATCAGATCATTATCTGGCGTTTGGTGGGGAGCTCACCCTACTTGCATTAAGTTGCTTTACAATGCACTTATTCGAAGCCATCTCGACTATGCCTGCCCACTTTTTAGTACTGCCTCAAAAAATGTACTTAATAAATTAGACAAAATTCAATCTAAATCTTTGCGAATAATAACTGGAGCGATGCAATCGTCACCCATCAATTCCCTTCAAGTAGAATGTTCTGATCCTCCTCTTTATTTAAGGCGTCAACTATTTGCTGACAAATTTGTTCTTAAATGTTTAAATTCTAAATGTCATCAGGTTATCCCCAGCGTCTCGTTGTTCATTGACTCAACCCATTCATCTACAATCAGAGCTTCAACTAAACCTATTCCTGACATCTGTAAAAATTTTAAGTCTCTCTCAGAGCTCCACATCATCCAAAATGATCTACTTCCCTTATACAAACTAAAATATAGTCACGTCACCTTATCCCCGACAATATTAGAAGGGATCGGAATCTTTAAAAGTCATTCCAATCTCCCGGCCCGAACTGTCAATAATATGTTCAATGACATTATTTTATCTAAATGGCCCAACTTTTCTCTTTTATTTACTGATGGATCCAAATCTCCCGACTCTCCTAACTGTGGTATAGGTATTAACGTTTACCACAATAATTCTAATGATAGAATATTTCATTCAATTTCAAATCAATTTTCAATATTTTCAGCTGAGTGCATTGCAATAATAGAATCTCTCAAATATATAATCAAAAATAATTTTGAACATTCCCTCGTTCTCTCTGACTCTCTCAGTTCCCTCCAGAAACTTAAATCCAGTCCTCTTCTTCATCCTGATGATCACTTTGTATGCCTTATTCGAGTGATGATAGCCTCCATTCAAAGCTCTGGTAAAACTGTAACTCTGATTTGGATTCCTGGACATGTTGGTATCATGGGTAATGATATTGCGGATGCCTTGGCAAAACAAGGAGCGTCCAACCCTGTTGTTACCCTCGTAAACCACATTCCCTTATCTGACATTTTTTCCATCATCAAAGAAAGATCCCGCAATGTTTGGGCAGAGTATTGGCACATTGCTAGTCAATCCAAGGGAGCCTGCTATGCCTCAATACAAAGGACTATTCCATCAAAACCGTGGTTTCAGCAATTCCCTCATTTTTCCAAAAAAGAAATTTCTTCACTCATTCGAATGAGGATCGGACATTGTTCCGTTCCTTCCCACCTTTTTAAAATTCACGTCCTTGACTCCCCAGATTGTACATTCTGTGGTCTAGAAGTGGGAACTTTAGATCACATATTTTTTGGTTGTCCCTCTCTAAACAAATATCCTCTCTTCTATCAAGCCTTAACTAAAATTGCCTCCCCTCCATTCAACATTTCATCTCTTTTAAGTCTGAACTCGACTCCAATTTTCATTATAATTTTGAAATTTGTCTATTTAAATAAAATTAATATTTAAATTCACCTTTCATTTCTCAATAATTTTAAATGATGGCCAAGAACACCCTTGAAGGGTGAAAGCCAGAAATAATGGAAAAAAAAAAAAAACCATATCCATTTTTAGAATGCAAAATTTAAATATTGTTTTCCGTCGATGCAGTTGGTAATCAAGTTAAAACCAGAGCATTAATACGTGAGTGTTTGAATTTGTGGAGTAGGTAATTTAATAAAGTTTGAAATAATCAAGGTCGAATGAGTTGGTTCCTATTATTTTAGAATTAGCGCAAGCCCGTAAAAAAATAAGGGTTGGATTTGTGAAACTGAAAGTGGTTATAAAATTTACAATAATAATTTTACAATTTGAGGTTTTACTCACTAGGTAATTCCAATATAAAAACTTTTGCCTCGGGATGTCTGTCAAAAACAATATTGTCAATTTTCTTTTTAATGTAATTATATTTTTTGTTCACAAATAATAAGGAAAATCGTCAGAATTACTTTTCGAATGAACACCGTTAGTAAACTTATAGTAAAATTAGTTTATTCAGATTTCGATAATTTAAACAAAACATTATACGCATTTCAAATGAATAATAATTATTAAAATTCAATAATTAAGGTACCTACTTTATTGCTTGTCTGAATTGATCTGTTCCAATTTTGAAAATCACATCGAACAATGGGTGGAATATAAAAAAAATCCTTGTCAGTGCTATAAGTTCATTGATTCCGAGGTTGCCGGCCCCTTCCCATTTTCCCTCAAAATACAAGTGACATTACTTACGATTTCACCATTTCTCTAAGAAAAAATGTTTTTTGTTATTCTCTAAAGTTTTGTGATTGATGGTCGCAAAGGGTTGGAAAATTTTATGGTTTCAATTTTAAATAATGCTATTTTATTTTGCAATTTCAATCAGCATCGAAGTCCAAATATAATTTTAATAATAATCAAATTGAATGTTAAGCTGATAATTATTTTCATCGGTTTTTATAAGATGGATTTTAACACTTTAAATTTAAACTTTATTAAGACACAAAATAAATCGACAAAAAAATTACTAAAAATAAGTCGTTAATTGAATGAACGAAGCGAGTTTGAATTTTGTTTAACCTTTGTCAAATAGAATCATTTATATAAAATAATAAAGTTTTACCTTGTCAGTATTCTAAAAAAGGCAGATTTATATTACGCATTACTTCACCGGGTAGGAAAATCTATCTGCCAAGGGCACTTCTAAAGTTATAAAACCCTTCGTAAAATGTTATGAAAGAATTCTTTTATTTTCTGATCCATCATTCCGAGAAAGATATCAAATTTACAACGGTCTTTGAGTCTTCATTTCGCATTTAACCGAAAAAGTGACTTGACCTCTGATACGACGCTCTTGTATTTCAATCTGACTCGTCGAAATGGTGCCATTCTGTGGTCCAACGAGTAGACCGCAGATATACCGACTGAACGTATACATAGCCGAGCTTTATGGCATGTATTCTACACAGTATCTTGTAGTCGGTACCGTGGAGACACTTTTACCCGGACTTGTCAACTTTTTTATACATAAGAAAAACTTCTTGTTGGCAAATAGTTTATTCTTTATTTTCTTATTGTACATTACAATTTGTAACAGAATACAGAATTAGCTAAACTAAAATCTAATCACTATGCCTTCATTTAAAATAAGCATTATATCAAATATATAAACAGCTCAATGCGTACACAGATCACTTCTGTAGATCATCACTTTTCACTCCTATAAACACAATCACACCGGCGTACGAATCGTACGTGACGTCATCGTTCTTCTATATTTTGTCCTTTTCGTTTTCAAACGAGACGCGTGAGAAGGAAGAAGACGAACGCCGATGACGTCCGTACAAATTCTCGCTGGGACTATTTCAACGCTCAGTGTACCTATCTCAAATAATACATTATAATGAAATATATCTTAAGTAGGTACCCATTACGTATAATATTTAATATCTGTAAATTCTCTTTCACTCTTGTCCCTTTTGTTTCTTTAACTAACAAAATTATTTTTCATTGTTTTAACTTCTCAGATCCAATATGGCAATCGATGTTACTTAGCTAATTCAATCTCTAATATATCCGTAAGTTCACAAAATACCAGATTTGAATTTTGTTTTTTGAAGAACATGTTTTGACAACTATTGTAAATTTTATAAGAGCTTATAAAATAATTATTTTTGGACATGGCCATGACTAAAAAATAGAAAACTAAGAGAAATGCTGCAGGGATACTGCTACATTTAAAAGGAGTCTTAGTATTAGAAAAATTAATTAACTTTTTTTTTATTTTTTTTATTAGGTACAATATTTTTTACAATTCAAGGTTTTCAGTAATGTAGGCCTCACTGGGTGGCTTGCCCGTGCTGAGGCCTTCATTTTATAATAAAAAAAAACTACATAATACATTTAATGAGAAAAATTATACATTTAAAATTAAAAATACACAATAATATATTTAAAATTTAAAAAAAAAAATAGTACATTGAAAATAATCTTGTGTGTTTGTGAGGGATGTGTGTTTATATTGGTTTTGTGTGTTACGTGTAGGTTTTATTTTTATTTTATGCTATGAAATTTTGGTAATATTGTCTTTTTTGTTCTTTAATCCATTTTGTAATTTTGTGTGTGAATTTATTTTTATTTTCCTCAATAAAAATAAAAATACAATTAATAATATTTTGTAATTTTTTCGGATCGGGAGGAAGTTTATAGACTTGGTAACGGGAAGGTTAACAACACATCTGAAATATCAATTACTTCTTCAAAATTATTTGAAAGCTATTGGTACCCACGTCATCAAGTTTAAATCGATGTTGAAAAGTGGATAATGCTCAGTGGACATTTTTCAAAAGATCATTTTTGTTTAAATAACTAAAAATAAGACAATAAAACTATTGTAAAACAATCTAACCCACAAAGTCAAGGCAAAGTTAAAAAAGCCAACTTTTCTATTATCATTAATATTTGATAAATCGGAAAGAGCTAATTTAAAATTTATTTTCCACTGTCAGACTGAAATCGGATCGCGGGCCGACCATTGGTTTCCCCTCCCCCTCTGGTGGAAGTCAATCTACGCGTCCGGACTTTTATTCAATTTCAGAATAAATTGTTGTTTTCGGACAGCGGACGTTTTATTAACGAATTTTGATTTTGATATTCGCAGTATAAAACTTTTCAGGGGCTTTTATTATTTCTAGCGCAGCAAAGCGACATGTTTTTTTTCTTCTTATTTCTGTGCAGATAGTTTTCTTAGTGCAGTTAAGTATTATTCAAATCGTTTACAAAACATTATGAAATACAAATTCATTTCGTTTTCAAAGATTCCTAAGGAAAACAAATAAATGTGTTAAAGCAGATTTTAAACAACCAGCAACAAAGCTTGCCGTTTAAACTCTGCTTGTTATATTGATGTTAAAGATATCAATATCCGAAGTGATTCTATTTAACAACAATATAGCTCTCCCCACTGGCACGACCATTGGCAAGTTAATCATGAAGACCGAGAGATAAAACAGTCATTAGTTTGTTGCACAATTTTTTTTAAATGTGATACCTCACATGAGTCCTAATTGCTCCCAATCGTCTGGACTAGCATGGTACAATAGCATCCCCGATTGCGGTATGTTTTGAGGCTGAAGGTAGTGGGGAGGTGAACTAAATATGGAGGAGGAAGGTGGAAAAGTACCTGGCTATTCAGATCCGGTCACAAAACACGACCAAATCCATTTCAACCAACGTTTCGATTCTGAATGGTAGTTTTACACTAGGGCGATACTGAGAGTATCTTCCACTCTGGAAAGTGCCACAAATATACTATATATTATTTTGGTGGTAAGGTAATTTTTTTTTAAATTTTGATTCTATCGTATATTCTGTAGATTGGTTTATTATTTAAATCAATAATAAAACTACTACATCGTGTACATATATACGTTGAATGTATATATTTATATTTACCATATTATTTAATAGCGTCGAAATATTAATATTGAAACATATTATGAACTGTTTACTGCGGTTTAAAACCAATGAGAATCCACCTAAATTTCGTCGTTTATTCCATTTGTTTATGTTCGATAAATTTGGCAAAATATGACAAGCGATCGCTTAAAACTGGTATTCCAAAAATCGCAATCGAGTGGTTAGAATTACGTATCCAATAATTGTCAAGAAGTGAATATTACTAGTAGATATTGGTTTGTTTAATGGTATCTTAGAATACAGTAGACATGACATTATTTTTTTTAAATGTTTTCTTTAGCATGGCTGGACACTGAACCAATTATTGACATGGAAGATAGTTGTTGAGCTGTGGATCAATCTATGAACCCAGAACCCACTAAAAATATATGTGAGAGATAAGGTGTCTTATAAATAGTGGTCCCTTTGGTCAAAGTTGCCAAAAAAATGTAGATGTCAAAAGTAGTCACATTAATATTTTGGTTACATCATAATAAGTTTTTGGAGGGTTAATATTAAATAAATAAGTATTAACAAAAAATACAAAAAAACTCTTCAGACATCTTTCATATTCCTACTTATAGGAAGTAATTTTTTTCCAAACAAATAATATTATTTCTATCATGTTTTGTGAAAAAATGGTCTCTCCTGTCAGCCATAACAAAAGTGTTTAAATTCAAAACATATACGAGAAAAGTCAACCGTTTCATATCCGGTAATAGATAGTGGGAGGTCCGGGTAAAAGTGGGGGGGGGGGGGGGGCGGCCAGGCCCCAGGGATCTTCCCAATAAAATGATGGAAAAAGGGTTCAACCCGGGCTTTTATGACATCGCGCTTTGGGCGGCACTTCTGTTCATCAGATTTCTTTACGTCTTTCCATAGTTTTTGCCAACGAATTGACAATGAAGTCCACTGTCAAAACCGAAATAAATTATCTCTCAGGTTACCCAAGTTCTGTTACTGAAATGTGAAAGATCTTCTGTCATATTCTATGAAATAAATATTTTAATATTGAGATTAAAAACTGAATATTTCTGTATCTTGCCCTCAGGCCAATAATATGGGAAATATTTTATAACATTTGATCTCCGACATCTTAATCCTTCTCTTTTAGTTATCAACATTTACCATTTACCGAAAACTGAAAAGAAAAAAATTTCATCGCAATCTTTTTTTTTTTTTTAAGAAAGACAAACATTCCCGGGTTTCGAATAACCTGACAATATTTGAATATCGCCTACTACCACCACAGTAAGCGTAAAATGTTGCTTGTGTTGTGATGAGGACTTCTTGAGGAGCCAGCCGAGGAATTGGACACATTACCCCTGGGTGGGACCCAGACGCAATACCAACTCAGCCACTGACCACGTGTGCATTAATTAAGATACCCTTTTTAATATAAATAAGTGTATATGTTTGTTTGTCTCAGAATAAATTCTAGAACTTTGAGTTCTGTCTTCATTACCCGTCACCCGGGTAATTACACATTCGTTGGTTAGTTAGTAGGTACTATAACTGTTGTTACAAATGTGAAATTGTGTAGACCGAGCGACTGAAGTGTCATTCTCGCAACGCAGAAGTTGAGATTAATCTGAAACTGAAATTAATTGTCACCGCGGTTTCAGTTTTCAGTTGCCGGACTTACATGCACATGGATTATTATTTATTTATTTATTCAATTCAAATATCTTTGTTTGAGGTTGATCAAGCCAAATTTTGACTGCCCTTTCATAACTTTCATCCCATGAATCACCAGCAAATACCAAAACAGTGTCATCTGTAAATACAACTGAATTACCAGAAAACGGCAGCTTACTGAGGTCATTATATATAACATTACCCTGAGGAACTTCATATGCAATTGATTTATTTGAAGTAATGTGATCATTAATCATTATTCTCTGTGATCTATTTCCAAGATAAGCTCTGAACCAATCTAAAGTTTTATTGACAATACCCATTGAACTGAGTTTGTTTATTAGTAAACAATGGGATACGGTGTCAAATGCCTTAAAAAAGTCTAAAAAGACAACCGTTGCATTGCTTATTTCAGCATCTAGAGCTTCTATGACTGAGGTGATCATTTTCAATACTGCTTCACTGGTTCCCATGTTCCAAACTGGTTACATAAGAGAATTTAATTTTAGCTAATTTCTCTATTATTTTTGATAAGGTGCTAGCAGGGAGATGGTTATTAACATTTAGGTTTTCTTCTCCTTTAAATAAAGGTATAACTTTGGCATTTCTGCAGTGATTAGGAAACAAGCCAATCTCAAAGCTAATATTAGCAATGTGTGGAATAGGTATAACTAGTTCAGAAGCATTTTGTTTGTAGACCATTGTACTTAAACTTTAATTTCCATTCCAAAATGCTGCGCGATAGAGATATATTTTACAAAAGAGCACCACTTACTAATAGTATTGTAAATTGGGATAAATACAAAAAAGCGAGAAACAAATACTACATATACATAAAAAAAGCACGATGAGTAGGTGAATAAAAAATAAAATAAACTTAGAAGAAAGGGATCTCAAAATTTTCTTGAATTGTATAAAAGAATTAGTACAAAGCGAAAACAAAAATGACATTTAAAATAATAATCTTCCCAACATAAATAAATTAATAAAGATAACTTAGCTAATAACTATAACATATATTTTATTGATAGCATCACTCAAATTAACAAATGATTCCCAACATTTTTTTTAATCCCACAAATGATAATTATGACAAAAAATAATCAGAAGTCTACTGTTATACCAGCGCCGAAAGATAAAAATACCAGAAAATGTGAAAGATTTTCGACCAATCAACACGTTACCGAAATATAAACAGATACTTGAGGTGATAATAAAAGAATAATTTTTGTAGTACCTAGATAAATACTCTATTTTATACCAAGACCAATCAGGTTTCAAGAAACAGCATTAAACGTAATCGTCGAAGAATGGAAGGAAGATGTAATAATAATAAATTTGTTTTAGCCAAATTTTTGGATTTTCGTAGGGCATTCGAAACTATAGATAGACAAATACTGATAAGAAATATGTGTCTCAGTTGTATCCATTAAATTAATAAAAGAGTATTTGAAAAACCGAAAACAGTGTGTGTAATTTTTTTTTAATCAATGTCACATTTAAAGACGTTCGCCCCCAAGCTATTCCTTCTATCGAGGCCCTTAGCGAACTGCTGGAGGAGGAGTAATGTAGACGCACCGGCTTTCCAGAATATTCTGGAATGTTCGCCAACGCAAAACGCATCGTATTAGAACCTGCTAGCGAAGCATCGTAGGTACGGCGCATCTACCTACTCACTTGATTTTTCTCGATGCCGCGCCCCGCTTCCTTCCTCGCCACGCTGCTACAGGCCACGGACCTACTATGCCCGGCGTTGCTCGGATCTTAAAGGAGATGCTACGGATAATCATCAACTTCGCGGGATTACAATTAGCGCCTTCGCCTTGGATATCATCCCTGGCCTGCGCTTTTTGTATCCTGTTTCACGCTGGAGGGCCAGGAAGACTCAACGTCATACCTAGTGTTGAACAGATCCACAAATCCGGTCTCCACCAACGCTGAGTCGAGCCACCGACTTTATCGCCTCGACCACTCCACCAACGTCATCGCTGCTTACGCCTGGTGTGATTTTCGAGATCGTTGATCTTCGCCCTGGAGAATCCACCATCTACATCCACCTACTACGTCTTCTCACAACTGCGCTACTGACTCAAATAAACGCTTTGACCTCACAACCAACATCTTTCATTGTCTCCTTACCAAATCCTCAAAAATACAATATTATACCACAAAATCCGTACCAATTGATGCATTCAAGCCGGATTGAGATATTTTCAATACTTCGATGTACCAATGACTAAAATAAAATTAACAAACAAATATTTTTGCGGTCTTAAATATTACCGCTGCAAAATTAGAATCGGTAAATTTGTGGTTGCCGTCCATCTGCAAGTGACAGTAATTTGAATTTAGCCTTATTAGCATGTTAAGTGAATTCTTAAAATGGTTTATGTTGATAATGCTTCTTTACCACATTGAATAGATAATACAAATTATTTAGTCGTTGCTTTAGCATAACAAAAAATATAACTTTTTTTCCAGCTTTTAGTAGTAAAGCGAAGGTACACGAAAATGTTTATAACGACATAATTATTTGTAACGTGAACACATACTAAAAAAAGCGCCGTGTGAGGGTTAGGCTTTGAAGCCATACACACTTAAAAACCTTTGCGTTCGAAAAGCGAATGGTGAAAAGCTTGAATAGAAACGGTTATTATGTGTCTAAGGTTAAACATATTTCCGTCGTTGTGGCTTGTTTTTAAAGTTTCAGCTTACACAGAAATTAAATAGTGTACAGTTGTACTTAGTTTTGTAAATCATGCAATATATACTTAAGGTCTGCGTTATTTACTCTTTACCAAAACCTGATTTTTATTAGTTAAGCTTTGCTGGGTACTTCGGAGCAACCGATTAGTGGGTGCCTATATTTAATCAGAATGCAATTTTATAATAAGTTATTATGTCATTCATAATGATTTATTTGAAATGTTTATATCTTTGTTTAAATTTTGGACAGATGACTTTTCAAATTTACTAACGGTGTTCATTCGAAAGATAAATTTCTAACGTCTCTCTAATTTGTCGATAGAGAAATATAACATAATTAGCAATATTTTTAATGGCATTTTAATCCCGAGTTAAATATTTTTTCTGTACTTCACAAATCCTATAATTCAATTATAATATTATATTATATTACTGGGTCACATCGTACGTTATTATTCTGGTGAAACAAAATTGCTTTCTGGCGAAGTGCTCATCTAGTATTCTTCTCTTTCATTGAACTTTTTCAGAAAAAAAGCACCGTTTTTAAAGTTCCTACGCTTTGCATCAAATAAAAATTTACGCAAAAATTCAACACCTGCTCGAAAAGTAGTATTGCTGGATTAAAAAATAATGTGTTTATACCTTTATTTAACGTCAACCCACCGAATTGATGAGTATTCCCGATCGTCATTGTCATCTGCTCAAACTCACATCGATCATGGCTGATTAGGATGGCTTTCAAAAGCCTTCAAAGTTGGTTCCGGGAGGTTTTATTTAATAATCTCAACAAAGAAAACAACACGCATTCCCGGCCTATGGGAAATGGCTAGGAAGGCGGTAATAATAATAATAATAATTGGATAACATGTAGAGCGCCGTTCTTGAAAAAAATCACCTCAAGGGCGCTGAAAAAAAATCGTAATATTTATTATGTCCCGTGTATAATTCGCGTGCCGGATTCCAAATTTAAAACTATATAAAAACTGTTTAAAGACCGTTACAGACGAGGGATATAATGTGAAAATATGTCTGGCGATATCGTGAGATATCGTCGCCACGCCCACACGTATATTATGTCGCCCACACGTGTATTAATATACGCGTGGGTGTGGCCTAGATTATATTCCTCGATTTCTAGCCGAGCATTGATGTACATAGTCAATATAGCCGAGCGACATTTTGTAATTTATCTCCCACTCCCTGCCATACCGTGCTTGGCTATGAGCCGTACAGCTATTCTCTCCATTCTTCAACCTTGTCGTATTAGATCTAGGAGGTTTTAATTAAATCGTATAGCTTCGACATGTGGTGTGAAAATTAAAATCTATATTGTACATGCGCAGTTAGATTTACATATTCCTCGTGTGTAACTTCCTTTAAGGTTTAAGGTAATTTTATATTTGGGAGATTAGATGTTTTCAAGCTACCTTTATCATTTGTACCTACTGCAAGTTGACGGTCTATTGGAAAACAAATGGAAGGAACATTTTTTTGTGGGTTTGTTATATCATGATTTTAAAACAACAGTTTTATAATTTTAAAAAAATTGACGGAATCCGACTTATTCCGCTTTCGGTAGCGCGAACGCATTGGGATTCGCAATGATTAGCGCGATGTGTTTCCGGGTCCAGATCACTTGAGATCAATGGAAGAAGAATTGGGACGCCCGAGGAAGACATGGCACGATCAAATTAATCAAATACTTGAGTCGGGCCATACCAAGAGTGGACCCAGAAGAAGAGTTTGCAAGAATGAAGAAAGTATTGTGTGCCAGGACAGAGTTTTGTGGCCGTCTATCCTACTTTACTATTGTGAGGAATCTGCGTTATATAGTAGTCAGTTTGTTTTCCGGAACCTTATTAATCAAAACTATCTAATTCTATGATAAATATGACAGACTACGCTCAATTCTCACATTACCGTAATTTAGTTAAACGTGAGATAAGAGACTCTCAAAAAAATTATTTAAACTCCATCGAACTATCATTAGCTTCAGATTCCAAACAGTTTTGGACTTATGTAAAGACGCTTAAAAAATCAAATAACGCATTTAAATCTATGACATTTGATGGCAATGAATTAAATACGTATGATGATATTGCATACAGCTTTGCAGAATTCTTTTCATCCGTCTATTATACTAAACAACCAACTCTTGACGTTAACGCCATAATAAACAAGGAGTAAATAGGTCAGCCGTTCGACTTAGTCAAAATCACAGAGGAGGATGTTAAGACGGCAATATCCGCACTGAGTAAGCCCATTCTTAAAGGTTGTTCTGATTTTTTTATTTTACCATTGTGTCATTTTATTAACACTTGCTTAAAAACTGGATCTTTTCCGGATATGTGGAAACTTACAAAAATAACCTCGATACATAAAAAGGGTGATAAATGCGATATCCGTAACTACCGGCCGGTGGCAATTCTTTGCTCTGTAGCGAAAATATTCGAAAAAATCCTTCATCGGTATTTGTACAGCCATGTCAAACCTCTTCTTGACGATCGTCAACATGGGTTTAGACCCCAGATGTCAGTATCATCAAATCTACTATGCATTTACGACTTACTATCAAGAACTCTCGACCAAGGAAATCAAGTAGATGTTACATACTTTGACCTTGAAAAGGCCTTTGACAAGGTCGATATCGATGTCCTATTTTAAAAAATAGCTACGTTTGGCTTTTCCAAAAAACTTTTATTACTTTTTGCTTCGTACTTCACTAATCGCAAACAATACGTTTTTTATAAAGGTTCTCGCTCTGCTGAATTCCTGTTTTTTTCTGGAGTCCCGCAAGGATCAATTCTTGGACCGCTATTATTTTTGTTTTTCATCAACGATATTGGCTCAATCATCACTCATTCCTCTTATTTATTGTTTGCTGATGACCTAAAACTCTACCGCATAATAAAAAATCTCGGTGACTGTGTCCTCCTACAAATCGATGTGAACTCTGTCGCAAACTGTGCAAAAATTAACTGCTTAAGCTTCAGTGCACCTAAATGCAATGTAGTCTCTTTCACAAGGGCAAAACAGACGATCATATTTGAATATTCAATTAACGATAACATTTTTCATTTACCATTTTTTACCATTTCATTGTTTTCATTTACCTATATATATGTGCCTGTATCTAATTAGCTTTATTTGATATTTAGCCCTGATGAAGCTTGGGACAAGCGAAACCCGGTTGGCTATCGTTATTGATTCAAAAATAAAGTGGTGTCTTACTAAGTGTATGTTTTTTTGTTTTTTTTTCATTCGATAACATTTTTCATCGCTTTAGTCAAATAAAAGATCTAGGGGTTACTTTTGACAGCAAAATGACATTCCACCAGCACACAAATGACTTATGCAACAGAGCATATAAACTGCTGGGCTTTGTCATTTGCAATTCACGCTCATTTCAAAACCCACTAACAATTAATTGACATTAATTTGCTATCACTAAATAGCGATAAAACATATGTAATTCCATTTGCAATACACACAAAAGACATCCCTAAAAATTTTAACATTATCATTCATGACAATTCCAAAATACATAATAAAAATTACTGTCTCCAAAACTGCACAATACTAAAAAACACAAACACAATCAAATATCTAGGAGTAATTATCGATAAAAATTTGAATTGGAAGGAACAAATATGTCAAATTGTAAAAAAAATCAGAAAACTGATATATGTATTTTGAAGAATCAGAAATTTTTTGTCTTTAAAAAACCTATATTTAATATATTATGCCTTGGTCCAATCAACTCTACAATATGGTATCATTAGTTGGGGATCCACATACAAAACTAACCTTACTCCAATAGAAGTGGTACAAAGGTTAATAATTAAAATAATATTACGAAAACCTTCCGATTACCCAACGGATCGATTATTCGAAGAATTTCAAGTGCCTTCATTTAAAGATCTTTATACTAAAAATGCATTAATTCAAATCATAAAAGAAAAAGACAAGTATCAATTTCTAACTGAAAACCGTACTCGACTTAAATATATTTTTCCATGTCCAAAATTAAACACTTCCTTTGCACAAAATTATTACACTTACCGGTCAAGAATTTTTTTCAATCGACTACCTGAAGAAATTAGAAACATTAATGATAACAACCAAATAATAAACACTGTGAAAAAATATTTTAAAGACAAACTTACAAAAAATAAAAATGTTTCCAATTGAATTAATCTTAAGAATAACTCACTTCAAATAAGTTTAAAATGATTTTATTTTTAATTACTTACTTATTGTAATAAAACAATGTACACTCCTCTTCCAGCCACAAGCTAATGCTTCTATGGAAGAGGGGTCTTGAAATATTTGATCATATATTGTAACAAATAAACAAAAATGAACTTATATAATAAAAAAAAAAAAAAAAAAAAATTAGGCTACTTTACAACTCACTGGTGCTAAGTGTACTGGAGTCGAATTGTATTATCTGGGCCCCATTTGAAGCATCCTATATTTTAAATATTAAAAGAGTTCATAAAAAATTCCTACGTTATTTATTTTTACGCCTCTATGGAACATATCCATATTTATATCCATCGAGATTTATTCTAGGTATGACTAACTACCATTCTCTAGAAACTCGTAGATGTTTTGCGTTGCTAAAATATTTCTTTCAATTAATCAATGGCCTCGTCTTTAACGGTGAGATTCTGGCTCAAATCAATTTATTTGTCCCAGAGTCTCACTCTCGGGTACGTTACCATAACATATTATATTGCCGATTGAGTCGTACAAATCTGTACCCGAATTCGCCCGTGGGAAGAGCGATACGCTATTTAAATATATTAGATAAAAATTTCGACATATTCTTCGGAAAATTCAATGAGTTTGTAAGGTTTTTGTCGCTACGATCTCACTGTGAAAATGGTACTTTTACAATTAGTTAGATAAAATATCTGTAATGTTGTAAAACTTTTTGTACACAAATAAAATAAAATAAAATAAAAATAAGAAAAATAAAAATATTATTTCTTGTGTGTACTGCATCTTGGGGCTGCTGCGGGGTAAGAAGAGATTGCCGACGGGTGTTCCAAACTAGTTCAAACCAGTTGACGCTTGCTTGCGATACTATCGGTGTGCACGTTACGGTTTCGGTAAAATTATCCTCGTGGATTTTTGTTTTCAATTTTTTTCCGTTTTGTTGTACCTATTGTTGCGCCTAATAAAGTTATATTTTCAACGAGTCCATCACTAATGCACTTTCACGTCAACAATAAAAACAATTTATTTTTTCATTCGCAAAAACCGCTTTGAATGTCTCCACCGAGAAGAGCGCTGCGCGCCGGACCGGTGTGAATATTATTTGCTGTATTATACATTTTTAAAACGGAACAATGGCAATTGGAAATTTTATGTTTGTCCATATTGAAAAAGCCTTTACAATGGAAGTCCTATATTACCTGCATATATTATGTGCCTTCTCAAACACTCCACGCTTTTGAACAAATGATTTTTGTTTAAATGAAATGTTTGCTATTCAATTTAGCCGGTCAAATGGACGTGAAATTGAAATCAAGCTTCTACAGTTCCTCGCGTCACTTCAAATTTCATTTCAACTCGGCTTGTCAATCAAACAATAAATATTTCGCAATATGAAAGAATGTCGCTTCAAATATCATTTCAGGCTATTATTCCTTAAACTCGATGCTATATAAAAGTAGATGCTATATTTTTGTCAATTTCGGTATTCACTCAACTTTATTCCTTTATTTATTGCCATCGTATCCTTTATTTATTTGAGAAACAGTAACTAAATATTGTCAGTTTGATGATCTGTCTTTACTATTATATATGAATGTTGAAGGTTCGATTTTCGATACGATTTAAAACTCAGTATCTTGTCATCAGGTATCCTTCCAATATCCTTAGGATCTGCAGAATCTGCATGACGTATATACATATTTGTTCCTGTTATTAATCATTAATCAAGATAAAAAATACTAATTTCGGCTGTAACTCTGATTCAATGAGCTCTAGAACTCGGATTTGATTTGAATTTAAGTGACATTTTCTTAATTGGATTGTGTGAAAAATTCAGAGAAGCCATAAAGTTACCTATAAAATATATTTTTTACAGAATTTTTTAAAATTTTAACTATAATATTGGCATTGAATTGTGTGACGGTACATACTAAAACTTATTTTGATCAAAGAAACCATTTATATCAAGCACCACTGGCATTATACCTAGCCTCATTCAAAATTTAGGCGAATTAGATCATTAAAAGAATTTATAAATAAAAATGCAAAAAACAGTCTATTTAAATACATGTAGGATTACGAAAGATTTTTTAAATATTTATACTGAGGGATCGGTAGGATTTATAGGTCCAATTAGAAATTCTATCGAGCCGAACCCTCTGATAAAAAAATATCTGGAGTCGGTGAATTATTTTCCCATTTGATCTCTGATGATTTGACGCGTTGTTCTTGTTTTATTTTGTATTTATTATGCTTAAATATATATTTTTTTAAAAAGAAAGTCAAACATTCTCTGGTTACGAATAACGTGACAATATTTGAAAATCTCGTACTACCACCACAGTAAACTGAAAATGTTGCTTGTGTTGTGATGGAGGACTTAGCCAGCCGAGGAATTGAACACACTACGCCTGAGTGGGACCCAAGCGCGATGTTAACTCGGCCACCGACCGATCAATCATTGCACTTGCATAATGTAGATTGACTAGATGATCATTTGTGGAAAAGTGTGTGGAAGGGTTTAGATTTATATATATTGAAATCCTATTTTTTCAAATGTTATTTGGAAAACGAGTCATAAGTAGGTACAAACTCTGTTCTGATAGCCGTCCTAATTATCTCCAAATACCAAACTTTGTACATCCAGAGATGATGGGCTTTTTTAATCTTCTCATGTATTTTGAATGTAAAACATCTTGTATTATGTAAAACATCTTCTGTGAAATGTTTTCTTCATACATTGTGTCTGCACATTGGGTTGGGTTTGGTCTAATTTTTCTGTACAAAACTCTTTTTTTTTTTTTACTCTTCTATTTCAAAACTACCAATTGGCGATCCCTAAATGAGTTTGATAACTCATGGGAGTGCAACATCGTTTGTTGTATGTTTTTAAAAAAAAAAAAAGTTTTTCCTGTGGTGAAGATTTAACCCGGACATAAAGTCGGAAAAATAAATCAAAATAACATCTTTCCTGTCTTGACTTGAAATTACACATCTTTATTGTTTTGTGCCCTATTTTTGTCATGGCTATAATTTTATAATCATCCTATATCATGACATTTCTCCTCGTATTAACTTCGTGTAATATGTAATGTGTCGTAATTGGACATGGTCCGTTAGTAAATAAATGAACAAGAGAGAGATCAAACTGAATGTTTTTCCGAACGGCTAAGATTCTTAAGACGTAACCAGGCGACGCGACGAGAAGTCACGTATCTTATAAAAAACTTCGCAACTTATCAAACATATCTTATTACATTTTTCTCTGTTCGAAAAGCGAAACCCGTTCCCATTTGGGGGCACGTATAATTTTGACAATGATAATCCGACACATCACACAGCCCACGACACCACGTAATAACATGTGGTATCATATTGTCTTTACCCACGACTTTACCTCTCGCCTGACTCCCCTTTCACCTGACCCATTTATGTCCCCGGTTGGCTGGGCTCACTCGGTTACTTCCCCTTTCCAGTTTATATCCTTAACTTAAATGTGTACAAGTCACTACATTAAGTACATTCCTAATAACTATTCCCTCACTATCGATATATTTAAAAATAATTTCATGAACCTATTATTTATTTTCTTAATCCACGTGTGGTTTCTTAATGACATTAATTTGTTTATTTAATAAATACTTTAATACTTTAAAATAAGAAAAATCTTTACTTAATTGTGAAATTTCATCGAAGGATCGTTCTTATTGGTGGAAGAAAATATAAGCAAATTTAAAAAGATTGCTAAAGTCAACAATCTGATTGATTTTCACATTGCAATTATTCTTTTACATTTCTACAAAAGCCGAAGGACCAAAATGTAGAATTGCTTATTGTTTCTATCTACTTCAGACTTTACATGTTAAAAAAATTTAAAGAATATTATAACAGGTTACGAGTGGGTTAATCCCATCACATAAGGTTACCATAATGGTAGAAAACCAAAGGAAACACTTCTTTTGGACAAACTGTCATTCAACGTTGCTAAATTTTGTCAACCACGGCAAAAAGGAGAAAACAAACATTCGACTTAGTGATTTCAGAAAATTTTGTATTTGGATGTTTTTGTATAGTGTCCTTTAACTAAACCCCTTGCTCACCGTTAGCATATTTACCCTGTTCGTTGACTACCGTGTATTTCGGTACACGTCTTGTATTACAGTCGCAGACACGTACGGAGTTAACATATCGAAATAAATAACATTTACGGTGGAAATATTCCGTGTTTAACAACATCATACTGTTTTTACCAGGTATTCTTTGTGTTCCGTACATTAGGCCGCACCTTTGTGGAGTCCTTTTTTTAATTATCATAAAGCAAAGTTTGCAAATATTAGGTACTCTATGTATTTTAGAAGTTAACACTAATTTTATTTTAACGCTGTGAAATGATTAAAAAATGCTTTTATGAGGTTAATAAATTTTTTTTTTCGATTTGAACATTTGTTTTATAGAACCAAATGGAAAATACATTAATTTTTTATATTGAATATTTACAAAATGAGGATTCTTGTTGTGTTTTTAGTGGTGATTTCATACCATTATAACTCATGGTGGAAATGACGTTTCGAAATGAAAACCATTGCATTGAGTCAATGCCATTGACCTAAATGTTCTAGACCTATTATACCCATTTTAAAACTTCGAAAACGTAAGAATTTATTTTGTTTTTTCAATTGCTTTTACATGAGTTTTGTAATGCGGGTTCCAGAAGGGAAAATTGTACTCAAGTTGACTTCTAACAAAGGCAAAATAGAACAGTTTAATACACCTAATATTGTTAAAAAAATTTAAATATATTTTAGGTATTTATTCCGATTGATAATTACCATTTCCTTTAAAATTACCGACGAATTCTGTGAATGAAACATTAAACAATTCATCAATTATTTACAAAATTGTTTTTAAGTTAATTCTTAATTATTGTGATTATGATTTTTGTGCTTTCAGGGATTTATCAATTTTCTCGCAATTGTGGCAATTCGATACGATTCGTTCGTTACATATAATTTGTATTTGTATTTATACAGGGAAGGTTTATAGTGTAATTGCGTTCAAATAACAGAAGTTGGTGGCTTGCTCGTATTAACGCCGCCCGAATGAGAGAAACAATAAATGGCTTACGATAATATAACGTTAAACTCTTGTTCGTGGGGATTGCTTCGGATAAAGGCTTAGTGCTAAGCTTGCCATCTTATTGGTACCGACCGTAGGCAATACATTCAACCTGGAAATACTACCATGGTTTCATGTTAATATGTTTGATATTGCTTTAATAGCCGCACAGAGAAATTCGCCTCAAGTTACTTTCTTTATCTTAATTGTGCTACAATAATGTTTTCTTCATTGTTTGTAATTTGAAACACTTGTAGCAAAAAAGCAAGCTTTTAAATTCAGAATATCTCTTATCTTACCTAAGCAAACAATAAATGCTTTTTGTATTTATATTTACAACTGTTTCCTAATTTTAATGAGTTTTCTGTGGAAGACAGATTTTTGTCATAAGTGTGCATGGAATACAAATAAAATAATGTGATCGATACTGCAATATAAGTATATGGGAGAGATATCATATTATAGGGTGCTGAATTTAGTGACAGTTAAGCATAATGATTTTTTTTAAATATATTGAAAAAAAACATCTTTTTATTTTTGTTTTTTGTAAATGCCGCGCAAGAGATCCCAACTGCTCCCAACCATCTGTAGACAGAGAGATTATGGCATCCCCAATTGGGGTATATTCTAGATGCTGAAAGTAGTAGGAAGGGGAGTGAGATGGGAAGATGAAGGTGGGGAAGTACCCGGCTATTCAGATATGGTCACCAAACACGGCTTTTTTATGTGAAGCCGCACAAGAGTCCCAGCTGCTCCCAACCGTCTGGAGCCAGTAAGAAGTCTACGGCATCCCCAATTGGGGTATTTTATGGTACTGACGGTAGTGGGGAGGGGAATAAAATGGGAAAGAGGAAGGTGGAGAAGTATATGGCTATTCATATCTAGTCACCAAACACGGCCATTTCAAGCAACATTTCAATTCTGAATGATGGTTTAAAACAAGGGCGAGACTGAAGGTATCTTCCACTCTGGAACGTACGCTTTATTATTTTAAATCATTAAATTGTAAAATAACACAAATTAATCAAATAAAAAATACTTACGAATGCCGGGATTTTAACCCGCGACCTCCTGATTGCTAGTCAAGAGCCTAACCCCTAATGCATGATGTCAAAGGAAAGGGGAATTACAATAAAATTATTATGAGACACACGGAAACGAAACTGGAAATGCAAAGTGCATAACATTAAAACATATACATTTTTCCTTCTTTTGTTCGTTTGCTGCATGTTTTTACTTTGAATAATTTAGTTATTTACCTTCAAATCCTTCGTAGCTACTTTTAAAATAGTCAGACAAGTAACTTTAAAATGCGACGTATTTCAGTAAGTGTTTTTTTTTCTTTCGCCTAATTATTTTTATTAAGGGTTTCTCGGAGAAAAGTCAGCAATTCATTAATACAAATAAATAGGCTTTTATATCGACAGAACGGCGTATTTAATATTTACACATCGGCTCTTAACGTCGTTATAAATACAATACCAACAAAATTGGCTATGGGAGCATTTATATGGAATAGGGGAAACCTTTCCAGTAAATTCGTATTATTTTGTATGTGAAAGAGAGAATTTTTCCATATTATATAAAATAAATTATTGTCAAATCAGTTTTCATTCCAGATGGTGAACACTAGCCCCCTTAATAACAAACATGTTTTAAATTTTATCTAAGTGATAAATAACCATTTACGATACGTTAATGGTCGTTCTTCAGATGTGTAAATTTTAAAATACGTTTATAATATGGTAAGACCTCTTCGACAGTTGTTGTCTGTACAAAATTATATTCAAGGTTCTACCTCACACCTTTAACCACCACCTCCGTGGCCGAGCGGATGAGATTCTCAGGTGGGAGATACTCTCAGTACTGCCCTTGTACACCCAAGTGGGAAATTCCCAACCATTCTCTTTTCCATCTCATTCTCCTCCCCTTTAGTCTCACAATACATATTTTCGGGATGCCTGACTCTGGCAGTTATGTAGAACCTTAAAAAATATTGAAACAGTATTTTGCTGAGGGCGAAAACTGAACCAATATCTTCATAATTATTTATAGGACTAATGCGTTATGTAGACTGTCTATCAAATTAGTATTTTTACTAAAAGTGAACACGCCAAAAAATTGATATATTCCATACGGAAAGCATAACAGATTTTCACGAAAAACATTCGCAGCGTATTTCTACCCAACATTGAATTATCTATCAAAAAGAACTCTCGTGTGAAGCCGTAATTTACAAAACAACGCATATCTTCCCACAGAACAAACAATTTACCAAACGCCAACCCGAATTCAACAGGTAACGGCGTCATTTATATATGTTATCCGATGGTTATACGTTGTACGGCCAGCCACGATAAATCATGTTCCAGGGAGTTGGTTGATCAAGCGACACTGTGCTTGTATTATTTACTTCCTAATACGAACAACAAATACGTTCTGAGGGCATGGAACAAGGCAAATGATGAAAAATTGCTCCTGAATGCGGCCAAACACAAGAGAATTGAAAACGGTCATAAATAACAAGTTTGTTGAGTGAACTCGGATGTTTAGTGGTTCTAGGAAAATAAAAGTTAGAGCTACCCATAACTTTGTGTTCTTGTGGAATCGACGGGGGAGGTTTATTCCCTAGACACAACCAGCTTTTGTCACCTGAATTGTGGACTATCATAATTAATGTCATTGTCGACGTTTTCTGAAATTATTTTAATATCAAGTATTAAGGCGATGCCATACTTAGTAATACAAAATCATGTCTTTTTGGTTTGAAAATTTGGTCGCCTAGAAATGTTTCACATGCTGTAATTAAATACTGCGAGTAGACAGAACACCTACTAAAACACCAAATGTAGCGAACCACTTGGGGTGACCTATGTGCAGAGGTGTTGGTTAGCCAATAAATGTTTCCCGGGGCGGCGGTACCCAAACCCGCCTCCCAAATTGAAATTGAATTGAGTTGAACATAAAAACTGTATTTTGGTAGAAAGCACTTTTCTATGTCTACTTTATATTTCTTGAAAAATTTAATTATTTTCATAAAAACTATATGTATGTACAATGCACGTATCACTAATGAGAGTTATGCTGCGTAAAAATATATACACACATTTTTGTTGTTTGTTTTTGGGGTGTTATGCCGTGTTGCGCTAACTCCTTCTTTAGCCGACGTTTCGGACATCGTTGCAGTGTCCATCATCAGGGCAGATCCGGTAGATCCGAAGATGTGTACACATCTTCGGATCTACCGACGTTACAAAAATGCTTTTGGCCGTGAAAATCTAAAAACTTACCTATACACACATTATTTATATTACGTACAAGGTGATGACAATATTACAGCATTTTATATACAGTTTTGCGCGCACATGACGTAAAATTGGAAGCGTTGCGTTTTATTGGTGATGCCATTTTTTAATTCTGTTATTTATTTTAATCATGTAATTATGTTCTTTATTGTTCGTTTTAAGGAAAGGAAATCAAATTTTAGAATGGCCATTGCAATACTAATGAGAATTGTTTAGAATTTATCTTACTGAAATTCATCGCTAAAATTCAAATGGGTCATATTAATCCAAATATGATAATAGTATAGTTTCAACTGTCAATTGGTTATGTAAGATACAGATGGTTCCATGATAACGCAACACAGTGACAATTCAACACACCTTTAAAAAGCGAAAAAAAATTAATTTAAACCTAACCTAATCTAACCTACTTAACTCAGTTAATAAAGTTTTTGTTTCATCACTTTCCATGACTTTATATAACTTTTTAAAGGTGAAATGAATTATCATTTTGATGATTTATCCGGTCACCGATAATTTATTCACAAATATGTGAATAAATGAATATTTTTAATTGGAATTCTGTTACGGTTTGTATGACTAACTACAGACAATTTCTCTTTATTACACGGAGAGGATGGAACGCCGCACATGCTCCTTTATACTTAACCCAACTAAGTATTAGTTGTCTTTCTGACTTTCCATCCACTAGCGCGCAAAATAATCAATTTTCACACACCCCTTCTCCGTTGTTCTGCTCCAGTTGGTCAGCTAAGGGTTCGAATCTTAATCTTGTTCATCACGCAAACATCGTCATTGCAATATACTTTGATCTATTAATTTGATTGGTACCGTAGTTTTATGTCAAACCGTACAAGAGTCCCAACTGCTCCCGACCGTCTGGAGCCAGTAAGACTATGGCATCCCCAATTTGGGTATGTTGTGATGCTGAAGGTAGTGGGGAGGGTAAGGAGTTGGAGAGGAGGAAGGTTGGGAAGTACCTAGGCTATATCTGGTCACCAAACACGGCCAAAGCCATTTCAAGCAAGGTTTCAATTCTGAATGGTGGTCTTACACCGGGGCGATACTGAGAGTATCTTCTACTTGCCGCAAAAATACAATATATAATTTAAGTGAGTAAATTGTGAAATTAGTCAAATGAAATTTATTTGCGCATGTCGGGAGTTGAACCCGCAACCTTCAGTTTGCTAGTTGAGAGCCCTACCCTTCCACCACGGAGGCCGTCGACACACATACATTAGCATGAAATATTGTTCCGTTTTCTTGAATGCCACAAATACCTGTAATAACCGTAAGTGAAATCACAAGCGGAACTCCTTTCCTAACACACTCAAAAATGCGTGTAACTTGAGAAGTACTCTTTTGAGATGGATCATCAAGAAAGTTACTTGCTTCTCAAGACAATTGAAGTAGCAGATAGCAATGAGGATGTAGCAAGGAGAAGGTAGCAAGGAGCAGGTAGCTACGTGATATGAGTTTGAATAAGAACTGAGATTGTTTGTTTACGAAAGAACAAAAGCTATTAAAAAGTATTTTTGCTGTATCCGATTTAAAATAATAAATTAGCAACCTGTAGAATTAAAAAGTTATCGCCAAGCTTTTATTGTCTGCGAGAATACGGCAGAAGCAGAACTTTTGTAATAATTAAGACTTTGTGAGTTTTTATTACTTCGTACAAAGAATTTAGCTTGAGCAGAAGTTATCACCTTGTATTTTCTTATTTTCGCCCAAAATACAAATAAAAGCAAAGTTTAAAGCGGAAAGAATTTAAAGGGAATTATATTTGCTTTAAATGATTCTGTCTTGTTTGAGATAATTATGTATTTAAATCCAGCTTTTTGGGCCACGTTTTAATAATTGTAGTTTCGAACGTACATATAAAATTGCTAATATATCTAATAGGTTTACGATGGTTCCATGATAACTCAACACAGTGAAAATTCAACACACTTTTAAAAAGTGATATAAAGTCATTATAAACGATAAAAAAATGAAAATTTAACCAAACCAAACCTACTTAACCCAGTTTATTAAGTTTTTGTTTCATCACTTTCCATGACTTTATACAATTTTTTAAAGATGTGATGAATTATCATTGTGATGATTTATCCGGTCACAGTTTACGATGATTGGACAGATTACTTTAGGTAACATGTATTATTAGGCTTGTTGCATTTTCAAGGATTATCAAGTTAAGTGCGTTAGTGCCAATCTTATCCACATATTTATGTAGGTGGCGTTGGTACCTACGTCTTTGTTACATAAAGGATTTGTCACAAGGTGTACGGTAAAGGTGTATCCTTTCGCGTATTTTATATCTATGGGTTCGGTGTGTGTCCAACATTTACGCATTGGGCAAGGTGCATTGATTGTCAATCCTGAAGTTTTTGGTTGCCAAACTTGCTATCTTATAAAACTTGGGAGTTCAAATGAAAGCAAGAGGGCATTCGATGTTCAACAGCCCAGATCAGTAGGCGCCCTTTTGGCTTGGGTTCGACGAAACCGTTCAATAATTTCGTTATCATATTTTTTTTTTAAAGTCTGGAGCATTCATCGTGGAGAATCTAAATACATCTACCGATCCTGGACTTTTACTGTTGACCAGTCAGTGGCTGCGTTTGCATCGCGTTTGAGTTCCACCCAGGAGTCGTGTGTTCAATTCCTCGGCTGGCTAAGTCCTCCATCATAATACAAGCAAAATTTTCCGCTTACCTTGGTGGTAGTAGGATATTAGAAAATATTGTCAGGTTATTCGTAACCCGGAACTGTTTGTTTTTCTTTAAAAACAAAATAACCAGAAGGTCATTCAAAGACCATCACGAGAAATATTTGTGGAAACCAAGTTGAGATGATTTGCTGCAGACAAGCTGTCTTCAACCACGCTTTTTGTTTAAATTTTTTTGACAGTTTAAATTTAGGATGTAATATTTTCCAATATATATCTCAAATGCGTAACTCATTCTTACTGTTTTAGCAAAACCCCATCCTTCACAGATCTGATGCTCATCTTTTGCATTTTAGCCTTCATGGCTTTATTTTAGCTAACCGTGACGAAATACTCTAATAATATTTGATTGTATTTTACATATTGATTTTATTTAAAGATTGTTGTCACCTAATCCCACGGTAACAACTTAATAAACAGGATGTTAGAATTAAAAAAAAAGTTTTTTCACCTATAAAATTTCAGCAAAATAGGAAAAGTAGAGCACGCTGCTAAATGTGTTAGGTGTTGTTGTTGTTTACTAGGCTTATGCAAATAGTACTAGTTACATTAAACACCAAGATGTATTATATTTCGACATTTTTTGCTGAAGAAACTAGAATAGTTTATGTCGATCAAATTTTCTAATCGATTTATAAAAAAAAATAGGAAAAAATAATTTTATAAAAATATTCAGCTAATATACTATACACACAGTATCCGAAGACTCGTAATATAGTGGGAAATTGGTAAATCTACATCAAAGTACATGAACCTAAAAAAACTTATTTTTTCGATTAACGGAATTTAGTTTTTTTTTTTTTAATTTTCCATTTTTTTGGCAATTAAAGGTTTAAAAATAAATGGTAAAATTTCGATCGCGCTGGCCTCGTTTATTATGAATATTTTTTTAGATAAAACCTTTAGATTCACCTTAATTACTGTACGACACAACTTTTTGCATTCGGGGCGGTGGAAAATATTGCAATTAAAATTTCAATTACGTAAAATTAAAATTAGCTTTCGTTTTGTGAAACGAGACCGTCCATTTTCAAGCTTTATTGTCAAATGTCATTTTGTTTATTGTCAAATGTCATTTTGTTTTGTTGGTAATTCTGTTACTATAGGACGAAACGAACGGCTAGAAGTGGCTAGAGACATAATCGCGCGGGCGTTTTTTTTTAATGTCAAAAAATTCCGTCAAATTATTATTTACCTAATATGCATGCATTGTGTGCGTTGTGATTGAAATTTATTAGCTGGATTTTATTTTTTTACGTTCAAATTTTATTTAAGTTAACTATTTCTGCGATGTTGAGCGGCTACGCTAAGTTTGTGTAACATGGTTTATGATGAAAAAGAAAATGCCCCCTTTATACCGCCTGCTCCGTCAAGGCAAGAAAAACATCCCAGTTTTCAATTAGTTTAGCGGCTACGCTAGGTTTGTGTAACATGGTTTGTGATTCAAAAGAAAGTGTCCCTTTTATACCGCCTACTCGCGTCAAGGCAAGAAAAACATCCCAGTTTTCAATTAGTTTAGCGGCTACGCTAGGTTTGTGTAACATGGTTTGTGATTCAAAAGAAAGTGTCCCTTTTATACCGCTAAACTAATTGAAAACTGGGATGTTTTTCTTGCCTTGACGCGAGCAGGCGGTATTAAGGGGACACTTTCTTTTGAATCAAAAACCATGTTACACAAACCTAGCGTAGCCGCTAAACTACTTGAAAACTGGGATGTTTTTCTTGCCTTGACGCGAGCAGGCGCTATAAAGGGGGCACTTTCTTTTGTATCACAAACCATGTAACACAAACATAGCGTAGCCGCTGAACTACTTGAAAACTGTGATATTTTTCTTTCCTTGACGCGAGCAGGCTCTATAAAGCCTGTATTTATAAAGATATTTTTATTGCTTATTAAGCGTGTCCTACATTATATTATTACAAATTATGTAGTGTTTTTATACGAATCATTTATGTATCCGCATGAAGTCGGCTACGATTGTCTAGTATCTAACTCCTAACTCTTCGTCAAGTGTCAGGAATACCAACATAACAAAATGTCAGCGAGTGTTAGAAATGGAGGCCGACCGTCGCCGCGTCGCCGATTTGGTATGCGAGAGTAGATTTTAATTTTACGTAATTGAAATTTTTATTGCAATATTTTCCACCGCCCCAAATGCAAAAAGTTGTGTTATACAGTAATTAAGGTGAATCTAAAGGTTTTATCTAAAAAATATTCATAATAAGCGAGGCCAGCGCGATCGAAATTTTACCAAATAAATTTCGTAGCCGGGTCAATACTTCGCCGCATGTGATAAAATTATTAGACATGTGATATTAAATTCCAAGCGTCCAATTTTTTTCTATCTTGACCTGAAAATTTTCAAACTGAAAGAAAAAATCAAATGAAATTTTAAAAAATAGACACCGAATGTGATGTACATTCACCAGTTTTCCACTTGTACTACGAGTTTTCGGACGACGTGTATATAATGTTAGTATTTTACTTACATAATTGAAATGTATATATTAGACTTAGGCAACGGTATGTGGACAATTTGAAAGCAGACCAAATAAAATCTGTGGAACTCTTCCATTCGGACAGAGTGGCGCCTCATGGAAACCGAGATTCCGAGATTTATGTGGAACAAAACTTGGGAATATTCGCAGGGGAAAAGAACACACCAACAGCGGAGCTTAATTCCACTTTAAATCCATGCTCTGCCGACTTAAAGTTCCACTAAACTCTGAAATTTTAATAATAAGGTTACATCTTGCAACTTTAATACGTAAGCCCGTTAATATTATAGCGTACTGGAGTTCCAAAGATCGAGTTCTTTGAGGCGGTTATGTAGTAAGTACCAGTGCTTGGTATAGTATTAAATGTTGTGATAGAACTCGTTAGCACACCCCACCGGGGATCTGTAGTCGGTGGCATGGCCTAGGGCAGGTGGAGAGGGCCGAGAGGGGGGGAGGGTAATGATTAAAGTAATTTTTTCAATTACTTTAAAACATTGAATGCTCATATATCTATCACGTTTAGGTAGCATAGCCCTATTTTGCACGTTAAAAAAAATCCTACAAAACAATTGTGGTTTACAGCTTTCAAAAGAGGCCCGAAACTCGAAACAAAAGTATGCCCATGGGCCCATTCACAGCTTAAGACGGTCCTGCTCATAACCCCGAGCAACGCCAGGTATACGTCAGATTGTACGTAAATAAAAGCCTTGCGGCTTTTCGTGGGTTATGCCTAAATGCTATTTTAATTTTTATTTATTTATTGTTTGTTTGTAAATATTACATAATACAATTAATGAACTTAAAATGTCCAACTAGGCGATTGCCCGTTTTAGGACATTCCAATATGATAATGTTTTTACATGTAAATTATAGTAAATTATAGTGTTGACTATTCTGTTGTTAAAATAATAGATATGTATATTCATATTCTAGAATACTTTCAGTAATACCATGACATATTTTACTATTGTTTAGCTGACATAATAAACTAAAGAAATATTAATAGATAAAAACAAGAAAATGAATTTGAAAATGAAACTGAATTGAAGAAATTCTGTTGGTAAAGTAATACAAATGTATATTCATAATCTAGTATACTTTCAGTTATACCACGACATTTTTTTTTTTTACTATTGTTTAGCTGATATAATAAACTAAAGAAATATTAATAGATAAAACAAGGAAATGAAAAATAAAAAATAAAAAATAAAAAATGAAAGTAAAGAAGGAACTTTTCCTTTAAGGAAAAATATCACGAAGAATTGAGCAATTTTCGAACTTTCTTTATGTAAAAATACAGTTCCTGTAATGCTAATATAATACCAATATAAATTAAAATGTAAAGAAGAATGTAAAGAAAAACAAAATTTACAATTCAATTACTGTTTTTTAGCATATTCTCGCATTCAGCTCTCCCCAAGAATAAAGCTATAAAGAATAAGTTTTAGTTGTAGTGTAAAGTGTGGCTAAATGTCATAGAAATAAGTTGTTGGTTGTTAGTAATTCAAAAGGTTTATACTGGATTCATTTTTTTATAACTAAATAAAAACATACAAAAATTATATATTAAATCAAAAATTATAGAAATATATATATATTTCTGACTACTTCCTTGTAAGCTATATAAAGAATGTATGATGACCCCTGGCTTGAAAGCTAGGGACACTCCCGGGTGGAGGTTAAGGGTTCCATGATAACTCAACACAGTGACAATTCAACACATTTTTTAAAAGTGATATTAAGTCATTAGAAACGATGAAAATTTTTTTTTAAACCTAACCTAACCTAACCTACTTAACCCAGTTAATAAAGTTTTTGTTTCATCACTTTCCATGACTTTATATAACTTTTTAAAGATGTGATGAATTATCATTGTGATGATTTATCCGGTCACCGAGGTTAAGATATATCGGGAGATAGGTGAAAGACCACAATTCACTATCGAAACGTTACTTAAAATGGCTTTACCCCTGGTTGGTGACAAGATCTGAATGGCAATACAGATTGTTCCCGACCTTTCCCAATCCCAACTCTTTCCCTTCCCCAATCCCTCCAGCACCACAAATACCTTATTCGGGGATAACATGACATCTCCAATTGGCTATGAACAGATTGGAGCTGTTGGGACTCTTGTGCGGTATTCACATTATAAACAGTTTAACGCATTTTCGCTATGGACACATTCCTACTGGTAGAATTTTTTACTACAATTATTTTGCTGGTATATTTTCCTAAATCTTTCCATAGAAGTAGTTAATCTAGTAACTAACTAGCTAATAAAAAATTATGTCATTTCCTCGTACATGGTAACGGTAGGTCCCTTATACAGCAGTGGCGTGCATTGCTCTATGACCAAAGGCAACCTTCAGTTCTTTCTATTGTAATTGCTTGGCATATAATGTTTTCGTGGCATTGGAAAAAGCTGTTTTTTATAAGTATCTTCTGTTAATCGCTGTAAAAATATGATAAAAGTCAATAAAAAGAAGAAAAAAATTAAAATTTGAAGATTAATGTCACATTTTAAAAAAAGTTTTATGTCAAGGTTTATTTTAACTACGTCTGGACTCACCCTCCTCGATTCATGCATTAAAACAATGTAATACATATCTCTCAATGATAATAATAACGTAACATTTATGTAGCCCAAAAGTGTTATTTAATTTCGTGTGCGCTTTACTATAACAATTTTTAAAACAATAATTTAGTATTCAATTGTCAGATTCCCTAAATTACTCCTACAGTGCGCCGTACCTATCTCACTATCTCACTAAATACTTAAAATTACTCCTACAGTGCACCTTAACTATCTCACTAAATACTTAAAATTACTCCTACAGTGCACCTTAAATATCTCACTATCTCACTAAATACTTAAAATTACTCCTACAGTGCACCTTACCTATCTCACTAAATACTTAAAATTACTCCTACAGTGCACCTTACCTATCTCACTAAATACTTAAAATTACTCCTACAGTGAACCTTACCTATCTCACTATCTCACTAAATACTTAAAATTACTCCTACAGTGCACCTTGCCTATTTCACTATCTCAATAAATACTTAAAATTACTCCTACAGTGCACTTTACCTATCTCACTATCTCACTAAATACTTAAAATTACTCCTACAGTGCACCTTACCTATCTCACTATCTCACTAAATACTTAAAATTACTCCTACAGTGCACCTTACCTATCTCACTATCTCACTAAATACTTAAAATTACTCCTACAGTGCACCTTACCTATCTCACTATCTCACTAAATACTTAAAATTACTCCTACGGTGCACCTTACCTATCTCACTATCTCACTAAATACTTAAAATTACTCCTACAGTGCACCTTACTTATCTCACTCTCTTACTCTTTCACCAAATACTTATGATGTTCCGACGATACTAGGTATATACTCTTCTCGTGAATTAAATATTTTGACAATTTACTAAACACTTGGTTGGTGTGAAAACAGACGATATCGTGGATTCAAGTTGACTGACCCGCTTAAATATTTATAAGGCTTTAAAAGCTACCGATCTGTCCCATTGTTATAACTTAGCCATTTTGATTTTTAACTCTCGTTTCGAAACGTTACAGATAAAATAAATATAATTCTAAACAAAAAAGGATGGAAAAGAGAGATTTGAAAAAATATACATATATCGACAAAATAATACACCTGCGTCAGTTCTGTCAAAGTTTTTTTTTTGTTTCTTGCAAACAAACCGACGTAAATAAAGGAAAAAAAATAAACAACATGCTTTCCCGGAAATTCAAAACACGTTTCGTGAATTCACAATGTAAATAAACATCAAAATTTTACATTTTTGAATTTATAATCCTAGAAATTTTGCTTTGTTTGTTTTTATTATATTTATTTATTAGTTGCAATTGCAAAATTAGTACATGATGTAGGTATAAAGTATAATATAAGTATAACAACTATTTTTTTCACAGTCCTCGCTGGGGTTTCCTGTTCTGAGGCGTAGTTTTTAAACTTTTGTATTTAGTTTCAAGTTGTCTTTACATCGTCTTCTTAATGTTTGTAAGTTTAATACCGAATTGAATATGGACTGTGTGTCTTCAAGTTTACCATTTCATAAATATATATATATACCTTTATCATGCTTTCTTCTCTGGAGAGTTATTTCATTCTAAAGAACCAGTTTAGATAACTCAATGTGGCTTAGCCAAAATTTATATTTTTAAGGAAAATTTTCATATTTTTAGCTTTATCAAATGATTAAATACTATGCTTTTATTTTTTTATTTATATTTTTTTTAGATATGCTAGGTTTTCAATAGTAAAACATGTCAATTAAGTAATTACCAACTTAAATTTAATTCAATCGTCTGTGTTGGTAAGCAACCAACCATTTATCAGACGTATTTACCTACTTTCTTTTGTATCCGGCTACAACCGAGATTTCAAAAAATATTTAAAAATTTAAATATTGAAGACAATATTAATGATTTCTAAACGAAAATCTGAAACAGAAAAATCAGAAAAGGAAACGGTCACATCTGGGACTCGAACCCAGGACCCTTGTCTTTCCGGGACAGTGCTCTACCAACTGAGCTTATGGGACCCTATTCCCCTCGGTCACTTTTAACTGTATCATACTTCGAATAAGAACTACTAACATTGTCTTCTTCATTGAATAACTTTATTGAGTTCCTGGGTTCGAGTCCCAGATGTGACCGTTTCCTTTTCTGATTTTTCTGTTTCAGATTTTCGTTTAGAAATCACTAATATTGTCTTCAATATTTAAATATTACAATTTGAGGTTTTACTCAATAAAGTTATTCCGAAAAATAAATAAAAATTTAAAAAGACATTATATTTATTGTTTATTAGAGCACATTGTACACTGCGAGCGGAATACATTTTTATTGACTTCAAGACCGCATAAGCAGCACAATTTTATTGACGCCAGAGCTTCTCGTTCAAAAGTTTCGTGCTTTAAATGAATGAATTTATCTGTTTCTTTCAAATATATTATGATATTATTATATTATAATCTTTGGTTTTATCACAAAGAAAACCTTTTAAAATACACGAATTAAGAACAGCTTTTATGCATTAATACATTTAATTTATGCTTTTTCAACCGTACTACTGGCGGTAAATAAAATTATCTACGGTAAATGGTTGTTTATCATTTGTGTAAAATTTAAAACAAGTTTATGATTATGTTATATAATGCGTACTATCCATCTTATTTTACAAATTTAAAATTCTAGGTTATACGTAGCATCGCAATAAAATTATAATAAGTTTATTACAAGAGTTTTTTACGAATGAAATTCCTGGAACGAACATAATAAAGTAAAGTGATTACATTATAAGTGGGTGTTAAAATCTACAGTTAAACGACGTAATATTAAGTGCTGGATAGAGTTTCCACTTAGTATAATTTCAAGAAAATACAAGTTATTTCTTTTGTTTAATTATCATGTCTATAGCCAGGGATTTCTGAATAAATAAGTATAGTTTTATGTGATGTTTTGAGGATATATTATAAACGAGCAAAAATCCTCAACTTAAATTGTGTTAGTGTAAGTTTAATGCTTACTTATCCGCATAACTAATTAGTAAAAAAGAAAGAAAAGGACGATATTTTTTCAAACAACCCGAAGATGAAGTATTTTTTTCCCTTCATCGCAAAAATGAAATCCCTTATCAGTACAGAATTCAATAGTTGAGTGCATCAATTAGCGTATTAGGACAAGGTTTTCATGCAAAGCACAAAGGATAACAAATTATTATAAGCAATAACTATTAGCCTGAAACACAAATTTAAATTGAAAAATTCTTCCTAGAGAAAATAAATGCCGCCGATGGCGATTGAACCCGCACGTTCTGATTGCCGCCAAATAATTAATAAATATTTATACTGTATGTTATATGAAAATGTGACTCAATACTAATATGAGAAACATCAAAAAGCAATAATTAGTAAAAATGTATTGAATAATTCGGCGGTTAAAATAAGCCGACGCAGTATAGTAGTTCCGTGCACCTGACCGGCAATCGGAAGGTGCGGGTTCAATACCCATCGGCGGCATTTGTTTTATCAAAAAAGATTTTTTTCAATTTATATTTGTGGTTAAGGCTAATAATTATTGTTTATAGAATAATATTGATGGTTGAATTCCATGCATTGTAACAAAAATGCCAACACTGGTAAGTGCTTCCTCAGGAAAATATTTTCCCTCAGGGCCTATGTCATCTTTCGGGATGCTGTGTGGAGGGTCTTTTTAAGGAAAGGAAGAAGAGGAAGTCCTGGGAAGGTAAAGGGTATGAGGGTTGGGTAGGAATCAAGGGATCAGTGTATCCAGGAGTGACGTTGGAGAGGTCAAAGCGTCTTCCTAAACCTGCCTTTCCCCAAACAGACAAACTGGTGGGCAGGCGTATCCAACACACCTCGCCCGATGAACCCGGGTATACTTGCGAACCACTTTGGGTGACCTGTGGCAGAGGTGTTGGTTATCCAATAAATGATTCTCAGGGTGGCGGTGCCCAAACCCGCACCCCAAATTTCTTTGCATAGGTATATAAAAAATATGGTAACTTTGAAGTAAACGTTTTCCTGAAAAGTGCTCGTCTAAGTGTATTTTTAAATGTATTTTTATATTTAAAAATACGCCTACGATTTTTTCCAGGAAGTTTATTTCTAACGTGTATCTACGCTGTGTTGATTGTTTTATACTTTTTGAAGGTTGATGTCTCAACTCAAGATTATGTTCTATTAAAAACAATTAGTCTAGTGTTGTTTTTGGTTTATTCTTATTCTTTTCAGGGAAGTGTGTCAAATATATTCTTATGATAGCGATATGAATTCAATTACCATTGCAAAACGACCAATAATGAATATAACACGATATTCACTCTTAGGACGGGTTGTTTCGGAGAATTTGAACAATTCATCAAATTTCAACGTTCATTTACGGGTTCTGTGAAAGTCCTATTCAAATTCTGTTATTATATCATTATAGGCTAATTGCTTGACAGAACTGAAATAAAACAGAACTTAAAAATATCTTTCATAGAACTTGAAAATTAACTTTGAAATTTGAAGAATTGTTCAAGTTCTCCGAAACAACCCGTCCTTAGTCTTTACCCCTTAAGTACTTTCAACATTTTGGTTCAGTTTGAAATGTTTTCTGTGTATTTCAAATGCGCTTTATACATTTTTAACATGATTTTTCTGTGAAAATAAATACGGTTTTAGAAACTAGATAAATCTTTCCGGTGAACGCATTTAAAATAAACACTAGTATTTCTAAATAATAAAATTGTAATATCAAACTTCAAAAATATTGTCAAAAACGCTAGCCAGATTTATACTGAAAATTTTACTACAATCATTGAAAAATTAAGAGAACTCGATATTTTTAATGTACATTTGTTATGTGTAGGAAATTCGTAAGACAACTGCATATTACTGCTTTTATCTCGTTCATATAACAATAAATAGTTTTCAAAGTTATGATAGCGGCGCGAAGTATGAATTTTTAATTTTGGCTATTTTTAGGATTTTATTAATGGCATTCGATATAAATATTTGAGGCAAATTGAAAAGAATTCTTATTTCTTTTTCTAATGTCAAAAATATTTCGAATTTGCGCGTGATAGAAAATTAGATGAAAATACTTTTATAAAATGCCGACGCCCGATATAACTCTAAAACGCAGGAGATGTTAAAAAATCCAAACTCACATTACGTGAGTCCTTGTCAAATTCTTGTGGAATCCTTGTTTAATCTAACCATTGCATGAATCCATCTAAAACTATGTATGTTTCCAAGTAACATCATACTATTTGATTTGTTTCATTATACATACTTACAAAAGGAACAGATTTACATTGAAATTCAATCAATTTTATGGAAAGTTGACCAATTACTACACATATACCTTCTGTTCCTCCAACTTTGTAACCTATAAAGATTTTCATGTTTTACTTTTAAGGGTAAAATAATAGTAATAATAAATAAATGGGTAAGATGAGTAGGTACCATACATTTTTTTTTATATACTGTTACGTAATGTTTTTTTTTATTTTTATATGTGTTTATTCAGTTTTTTTTATTTGTACATTATTTTCTCTTACTTAGATCTTACAAAACTGATCAATCAGTTTAATTGTAAGAAATCTCTCACTTTTTCTATTTATTAGCTTATAATAATATATTTAATTTCAACTTGATATCTTGGTACCACAATATTAATTTTTTTTATGTTTGACGGAGGTAGAACGATCTAATTTTCGTTTTTATTTTTGAATGACATGTCTCATTTTTAATATCTTCTGGTAATGAGTTAAACAATTCCGGAATTTTATGTCTTTTTGTTCTATCTCCGTATACATTTTGCGATATTTTAATAATAAACATTTGTGCTTCTCTATGCCTAGTAGGGTAGTTATGGTTTACAGGTTTTTTGAATTCTGTATTCCAGAATTCATCTAGCGTTAGTTGGTAATCTATCCTACTATGTATAGAGAGCACATTACACAATGAAAACATTTTTTTATAATCACCTTCACATAATTGTATTTTTTTTTTGCCTGATATCAATTTTAGGAAAAGGATTTGTAATTTTTCTATTTTATTTAAGTACGTTTTATACGTTAATCCGTAACTATTTACTCCGTATCCTATAATTGATTCCGCTAATGCATTATATATACAGTATAATATATTTTTATTAACAAAGTTTTTTAGGTGATAAAATTTCCCTAATATGGATCTTAATCTATTACATACATTTTCAATGTGATTTGACCAGTTAAAATTGACATCTATTGTAAGACCAAGGTATGTATAGTGGTAAACTTTTTCTATGTTTGGGCATTTACATGGCAGAGATTGGTTTTTTGTGAACTAAGCGAACTGAGTTCATGTGTAAGTGTAATGTGAACTAAGTTCATCAAGTTGACTGTATCGAAAAGGGAATTTCCTAGTGGGACAGTCATAATCAAGTAAGTATTGAAAAATAATATCCGAAATTGTAATAAATAAATGAATAAATATGGGTAGGTACATTGTAACGTAGATTGTCACCGCATGTATTAATCTTACCATATTCCGGTGAAGAGACCATAGCTTGCAGCAATCATGGGAATTGAAATGAACACTCGGAATATCAATTGAGATATAATAATATGTTATATATTTAATTTAAAACTTTAAATACAAGAGCAAGGACTCACATTTAGAAAACAGGGGTGGTTGGCTATTTGAAAGCACAAACTTAATATGAACTTGGCCACGACATTTACTTGTAAAATTATATTAACTAAACATCTTAAAATAAGACATCGCCAATGAGCGCCAGTCTAGAAACTATTCTAAACAAATTTATAAACATGATGATATCTATAAAATTATGTGTCTATTTCATAAGGATTATTAAAATGTCTCACGTGCGTAAATAATCTCCCGACAATCAAGCAGCTCGCCCTCAGGTGTGTTCCCCACCGGCCTCGAAAACCAACTGACGACTTCTCTGGAACTCAATGCTCAGAACAAAATTTGAATCCTCCGAGTGACATCTGTAATTCAATGCCAACGCGTGTCTAGAAGTCATACTACGTAAGCGGACGTTTCCTACCGCTACAACCTACTGTTATTATTTAAACCAAACATTTTACAAAATCGCATATTATTATGATTTTATCTAAATTTCGCAGATATTTTAATGGATAATTACCAATTGGATTCATATTGGACCCAATTATTTAAATAGTAGGAAGGTAGGAAGACGTAGGTAGGCGGGTAGAGAAGACGGACCGCCAAACAACTCGGTCTTGGAACACACACATTATTCTAACTCTTGAAATGGCCCGACTCAAGTATCTGGTTCACCTGACTCGGGCGTCCCCGACTTCTTTTACCTTTCACATTTCTGACGTATATTCTCTTTTCACTCATTTTTTCATTCATTCGCTCTACATGCCCAAACCACCTAAGCGTCCCTAAATCAATCTTACTTTATTGAGTTAAAACTACCCAGGGATGCCGAAAGTTCGCTGTATGACGTACCATATCTAGTTCGAATAATTTTTAACGACAATATTTTTACATATTTTCTTTTCCTTTTCAGTGCAATTTTTTATTATTATTGTACGTTTTCCCTAAGAACTTAAGTTATATAGTCTTAAAAACTTTCAGCTATATTAATATTTCATTCGAAGAATTTCACAAACATGAATGGCAGCTAATAAGAGGTGGAAAGTGTCCTGGGAATTCGGCGGAAACTAAAGAAGTTATTCGAGAACTTGAAGATGTATTTGATATCTACTTTAATGTTTCTTTCGTGCGAAATGGTGTATTATTATATTAACTTGAGCGTGGGTACTTCCGTTTCTTTCTTACTTACTCCTTCGAAGTAACAAAAAAAATCTTACCAACTATTTAAATACATTACCAATTGACTATTACTGCTATATTTCCATTATCAATATCTAATCTCATGTTCGGTGTCAAATCATATTTCATAACAGAAATGATTCATACGATAAATTATTGATGGTATAATGAGTTGGAATGAACTCATTCCCGGAAGGACAATATCATTAAATCCCTTTGAATTGAAATAATATACAGTCTAAAAGAAAAAGCATTATTGTATTACAAATTTAAAATGTATAAAAACAATCTGAAAAAGAGTCATTAAATTGATAATATACAGGTAATCGAAGAAAAAGCTTTGTGGCTTGTCACAATTACAATATAAAGTATAAATTTGTTTGAAACCACTTTATTTTAATAATTTTCACCATTACAGTTTTGGAAAGGACCTTTCTTCATCGAGAGAATATTAAATATCAGTTTTAATAGCCTCCAGACGAAGGTAGGCTCCTTCCAACAACGTTAGAGCAATAATTATTAAAACAAAGTGGTTTCAAACAAATTGGTGAGTTTATGTTGTGGTAATATATAGTTAACTGAAATACATTTGCCACGAAAGTTATCTGAAGGATTATTTGCAGAGATTTGTACTTAGTCTAAAACTCTAATAATAACTATAAATATATTATTTCGTAGTAATACAAATCGTATTAAAAATCTGAATTAGAGAAAATCATGAAACTGATAATATATGCAATATAGTTAACTTAAATACAGTTGCCAGGAAATTTGTCTAAAGGATTACAAAAAATATTTTCTGTGTCGTAAAATAAGGTAATTTTTATAGATTTATTAAAAATATCTTCTATATCAATGATTAAATATTACATTGTTGGGGATAGACTTCAAAAAAATTATTCCAAAATAAGAAATATTCATTCCAGAATTGAGTTGTTTGGTATCAAAACTGGTCAGATCCAAAATTAAAAAAAAATAAACTAAGTATTGAACTGTGTTCATTATTAACAAAAGAACAGTTCTTATTTTTCAAAAGCAGTCATATCCGCATATTTTGTAAGAGAAACCGGTTTAAAAAGCGGCTGTGGTATGAAAAATAGTCAAATCCAGCACTTGTTTTGGTGTTTCCTGAAAATTCACCTAAAGTGGAGTTGACCAGTTTTGATACCAATTGACTCAATTGTAGAAAAAGTCTGTAGGTGTCCCGTATATATTGGAGGTTGCCCACCACGCTTCCACTGCGTTATAACAGATGGTTTCTTCCTTAAGTCAATACTCTTTTTTAATTATAAAGCAAGCAACTTGTATAAAAATGACTCTAGACCCTGCCTACTAACACTTATGTCCAGGCATAAGTGTTAGTAGGTAGTACGCGAGTGCGTACATGTTGTTAGTTATATAACTCGATTACATCTCATCTCCGCCAATAGTAGCTGGACAGAAAAATATTAAGATAAATAAAATTCACAAATACCTTGTGTACTTTTAAAAAGAATCTGATATAATTATTATGCTATCGTCTGGACGTTTTCGGCCCTCTGATTAGTCGAATTCAAATCGTGTGTTTCGGGTAAATTCCGCATGGCCTTCGCGCAAAAAAAAATTATCGGAGGTCTGCAGTCAAAAAACGTCCACTATTCCCCTCAATTTTAACCGACCGTAAGGTTCATTTAATTTGAAAATTAAGACCCGATTTCATACTGAATGAAATACAGTTAGAAAATTTACCTGCGATCCCACGGCGACCAAAACTGGAATCTCTCATAACTCACCGAAGAAATTCCGCCGTAGTTATATTTCTGCCAAAACTTTCGTGCCAAAAACATGTTTACTGTTAGTATCACTTAAAATGGGCAAAGCCCAACTAAGTGCCACCCGCAGGGTATCGGAACATTGGGAATGTCCGATGGGATATAAGAAATGTCCTATAGGACAGAGGAAATGTCCTGTCGGACAGTGGGGATATTCGATGGAACATTTGCAGTGAAGTGTAGTTGAATTATTGAAGCTCATAGAATTGAAAGAAAACGAGTGCGCAATTCATAGACTTAAATAAATCATCTAAAATGCCACCAAATATGACAAAAGTCCTCAAAAATAAATATTTGTTAACTTTAAACTCAGTAAATTTAAATGATTCACCACTCCATGGCAAATCAGAATTTAAAAAAACAAATAAAAATGATGGGACCATCCGCAAGCGAGACTTGGCGTCCGCGCCCCTTAGCCAGCTTCCCGGTAGAACCTCGAAGAATGTATAAATGAAGGAAAAAATGTCCGGAATACATAAAAATCAGCTAGGTGTGTCTGATACACTATCTAGGTTACAAATAAAATCTTGTAGAACTTCGTAATCATAATCAATATACAAAGATTGCAGACAAAAATATGGGAATTAATTAATTAATCGATACTTCTAAGATTGAGACTTGTGATCGACAAAGACAGAGATCCTTGATTCTATTGCCAGTTGCGACCGTTACCTTTTTTATTATGTTATGGGTCTTGTTCGCTTTCATGTCTCATCTATATTTATTAATATTATCTGATTCAATTATTAAATATTACTAAACTTAAATAATTGAAGAAGAAGATAATACTGATATATCTCAACGAAATATGAAATAATGTACATGACCCTGAAAAATAATAAAAAACAGTCAAAACTCAAGAATCTCTTATCTTACCGTGATAGGCATATTAACCAAGTATCTGAGACACTATCTAGATTACAAACACATTTAATTAGGAACTTTGTTTGCATTAAAAAGGTACATGCCAAAAAATATGAAAAAATTAGCTGCAAGATGATATTGTTAATTCTGAATTTGAAATATGAGATCGACAAATATGACGTTTAATAAATAGGTCCCAATGGTCAAGTTGGTAAAGACGCCTGTCCCGGTAAGACTGGAGATTCTGGGTTCGATTCATAGTTGGAACCATTATCTTTTTATTTTTCTGTGTCTTGTTCTGTTTCACGTTTCATTTAGGTTTATTAGTATTATTTTCTTCTTCAATGATATAATACATTAATGGGTTTAATCTTAAAAATAAGTTAAAAAGATAAAGTTGTTCCTGAATTACTAAACTTGTTTGCAGAGTGAATTTATTACGTTTAAAATAACTCGAAACTGTTTTGCAGAAAAATCTACCTTTTTTAGTTCGATCCCAATGCTGTAAAACCAATATTTAAGAAAAACATCGGATATTCAAACTCTCGAACTTATGAAACTCACGAAAATATTAATGTAATATTAGGTATATTACTGGGACGGGCAATTGGGCAATAGTGCAATTGTGCATATGTAATACAGGGTTTTCCAATAAGAGGTGGTATTTTGAATACAACACGCTTCAACAATGCATTGAAATTATTAAAATTCACTTGAGTGAATCAAATGCAAATCATCTTAAGTGATGAGGCCCATTTCCACCTCGGTGGCTTCGTCAACAAGCAAAATTGTCGCATCTGGGGCTCGGAAAACCCAAGAGTTATTGTTGCAAAGCCTCTCTATCCTAAACGTGTGACGTTTTGGTGCGGTTTATGGTCCGGCGGAGTCATTGGACCTTACTTTTTCGAAAATGAGGCTGAAGCAACAGTTACGGTGAATGGATTGCGCTATCGAGAGATGATTAATTATTTTTTATGGCCGGAATTGGATGGTATTGATCTGGACAACTATTACTTTCAACAAGACGGCGCTACGTGCCACACAAGCAACGAAACCATTGATCTTTAACGATTGAATATCAAAATAACAACTCTTATTGGAAAACCAGTAGTAGTAGTAAGCATATCTAGAAGATAATGTTACTTATATGGTTTTAATTTAACGTTATCGAAATTCGGTATTCGGAAGAACTACTCAATGGGTCAAATTCGAATTTTTTTCAAATGGAAAAAAGTGGTTTTATATGTGTCAAACATCTGCTATTTATTTTCCAATGACCAATTGTCCTGTCTTTTGTACTGTTCTAGTGTGAACTCGGCATAATTGTGAAAACCAGTTATAGATACATTGTTGAAATACAGATCTTGTAAACAATAATTTTAACCTGGATTTGTGTTTTATGTGCTCTTGTATGAATGAATTTTGAAATCAGAAAAAAATAAAAAATGAGATGAAAACCTAAGGAGATCTCATAATTCATTAACAGGCTGTAAATTTATTTTTCGGTTGCGGATACCAAGTAAAAACAAATATTTTTTAATTATTTTTGTCTCCGAGATCTCCTGGATACGCGAAGGTAACATTTGTGTCACAAATAAAATAAGTAAAATTGCACTGAATTCGTACTGTCCCACTTATACTTCCCAACAAAAGACACAGTAATTCAAAACTTTGTGTTCAGTAACTTCATACGAGTATTCTTATGAACGTACTACTACCAGACCGGGCACATGTCCGTATTATGTCAGTCGTAATTTGAAAATGATTTATCATAATTGTGTAATTTAGAAATGAGAATATGCTTAGTTCCTGCCGGTATGTCATTTATCCAGTTCCTACCTATCACCTTTCTGGAAAAGTATTAGAAATTTGAAATAATGTCAAAAACATAGTGCCAATTTGAGTACATTTGTTTCGAGATCAGAAGAAGGATTGGGACTAGCTTGGAGCCAAGTTGTAAATGTTTTCGTGTAAAACTTTGAAAAGAAGGAAGTTGACTATCTTGAAAGTGCATCGTTTTAAGTGCTCTTTCGTTTTGTTTTGGCGATAATTACCTCGCGGTAATTAGGTATCGCGCTGAAACTCTCTGTATTGTGATTGTGTTGTTGCACCTTCACATAGATACAGTGGGAAGTGATTGGTCTTCGTGTTCTTTCTTTCCATACCTTGTTCATTCATGTTCATTATAATTAAATTTTTAAGTTTTTAGAAACCTATCATTAGATATTATTTGTATTTTTTATAAGTTGATTATTTATGAATGTAAAAAATCTGTTGGTTTTCCTAAATAAACAAAATAAAAATAAAAAATAAAATTCCTACACATACTAATCACCCAATTCCAACAAACACCATTTCATTTTGTCTCTTTAAACTATCAGTCCAAATTCATGTTCACCTTAAGCTGTAATACCTTTGCAGTTTTTGGTTGCAACAATGGTACTCATAAGTTAAGCAAAAACATAATTGAAATGTTCGCAAAAGTTGCTGTATATTTTTAATATTTCCAAACATTACAGTAATTTTATTGTGCTTTGTGGCGTGCATTATATTTCCAAACAATCAACAAATAAGGGTCTGCCGCCGGAAAGTTAATTAGAGACATATTGATTATTTGAGTAACGGAATTCATTTCCAATGGCGGCATTGAATCTCATTAAATAATAAACATTACACATGGTATCGTGATTTTCGGATTCAATTTTTTGATAGTTTTTGTTGGCTTTCAGAAAATGTTTGCATAATAAACGTTCAATAAAAAAACAATAGGTACTCTTTGTCCATAATTAATTATAGGTATTATGTATAAAAATTGGTTCATGACAGAGAGAATAAAATATATCTTTTATAATAAGATTACCTTTAATACCTACAAACATTGTTATCTAAAGATATTTGCAATCCTTAGTCGAAAAGGAAATATGGTGATTTTTATCGTTTATAGAGCTGATTTAGTTTCACACTTTGAAAAACCTCGAAACCCCATTCAGCGTTCTTCCTTTGTGACAAGTTGATTATTTGTGTTTCATTTATAGTTTGTCACGTGGCTTCTAGTTATATGGTGTTCTTTGGTGCTATGAATAACATTATCAAATTGACCTGCTGAAAAACTGTTTTGGCAGTTTTGACAGATTGTTTATATTTAAAAAACATCATATTTCCTCTCTTTTCCGCGAAACATCTTAAGATTATTGTAAAATTATTCTTTTTTATAATATCCTTATGCCTTAGCAGAGCGCTATTATAATATCTATAATAATAATAATAATACTTTATTTCAGAATATATGCAGGGGTAGTGCAATGCAATATATTCCATGTTTTTAAATAATAAATATAATTTTAATAAGAAAAATACTAATAGATAGAAAGGCACCAAAAATGCAGAACTTAAGTTAAAAAAGATTAAAAAATATATACAAATAATAAGACAAAAAATGTGTGTAAGCAGCCGTTTATGGGGGATATTTGGACATCTTCCGTCTCCTGTCGGGCCATCGGGGGTGGCGGAGAAGCGCTGTGAAAGAGTGCACTCGTCCCTCCATTTCCGTAGCGCTGCAGTGTCTCGGTAGGCGGAATAGGTTGGCGATAAGCATAAGCGTTTGTACTGCGAAAGTGAAAATGCCTTGACAGCATTCCTGCTCTAACGGATATCGCTCTTCTTTGCCTTTCCATATCCTCAATGTCTTTCAGGTCGTCTGTGATAATATGTCCCAGGTATATAATATCCTTAGCAGAGCAGTAAGCTTCTTGTATCTGGATTTATAATTCATTATGAACACCCCCGCTTATATATTGAATTATACTACGGATACTTAAATAGATTAATAAAACAGAGTAATAGATACTCTCAATGTGCGAGAGACCGAAACTTTGCAAAAACTTTGACTATAGTATACCAACCCTTACCGTCCCATATTCTTCTCCACACTTCCATCAGCTGCAAATCATCCCACAAATATATGATAGGATGCCATAGTTCCACTGAATCCAGGCATTAAGGAATCTTGTTGAGCGGGTATACCAAAATAAAACTCTTTCAAGACCTTTCGCGGACATATACTACAATGAGTAATTCCCCCTGAACTAAGAACAAAAGTATAAAATTGAGGTACAAAATGAAGTACGAATACAATATAATTAAAATTTGAAATTTGAACCGGGCCAACCATCCGGAGTTAAAACTTTGGAGACCGAGAGAATATGGACCCAGAGAAGGAGGACCGGGAAGAGAGAGACATCAAGAGAAGAAAGACCAAGAGTAAAGGAGATAAGTTTGAAATTAGTAATTCTGCTTGCTATGCTAATTTATGTATCTCTTAGAGATCTTGCGGACCCGCTTTGGTTAACTGTCTAAATTTTAACAGTTAATAGCCCTGGATTATTTGACTACGTTGTTACATTAGTAGGCTAGAAACTAGGTACCTAATCCCGCTTCTTCAAAGATGATGGACAGAAAAGGTTAGAACTCTCTGTGAGGAATTAATCAGCGTCTTGAAGGAAATTGTTTCATTAACGAAGTTACTCAAATTACAGGTTGGGTATTGGGGAAGAACTCTCTTAGATATTACAATTATTTGAAAAATATAAAATTCACTTAAGTTAAGGTTAGTGGTTTAAAATTGAGCTTATCAAATTAATTGTTGCATGTAGATGTCGCTTTATGTAACTTGGAATAAAATTTATTGCGGTGAAATTAACATTACAGATGGCATCCGTGGTCGAGGGTTAAGGCTCTCGACTAGCAATCCGAAGGTCGCGGGTTCAAATCCCGGCGTGCGCGAGTAAAATAAAGTCATATCACAAATCATACTTAAAAATAATATCTAGGATAGAGTAAAATATATTCTCAGTATCACCCTGCTGTAAGACCATCATTCAGAAGTGAAACGTTGCTTGACATGGCTTTAGCCGTGTTTGGTGACCGGATCTGAATAGCCAGGTACTTCGCCACCTTCCTCTTCCCCAAGTGCTTCCACTCCCCTCGCTTTTCGCCTATCCACCTCTCCCCTCCACACTACCTTCTGCTTCCAACGTAACCCAATAAGGAAGTTGAGTGAAAAATATTTTGACTTATAAAAAATATGTTCATGTAGATCAAAAAATATCGATTCTAAATATATAAATATATTTCTATATTATTATTCTTAGAATTAGTTAAACGTTCTTGAAAAAGCATTGAATAGCAATAAACTGAATACGCTCCACGATTGGTCGAAAGAATTCTGACGTCACATGTGTCGTTGCTTGTACGTACCGCAATATACTTTGAGAATTAATTTAATTATGAAAACAGACTTTAAAAAAAATATATATATATACCAGTATTTAAGTTTGAATGCGAACATTGATAAAAAAAAATGAACTCAACTTCCTTATTGGGGATGTCATAGTCTGACTCGGTTGGGAGCAGTTGGAAATCTGTTGCGGTACGTAAAAAAATTATTTTTCTTTTATTACATTTATTAATTAGGCAGAGTTTTAAAATAATTTTATTACCTTACTTGCGCAGACCCGTGAAAATCACGAGATATTATAATTGTAGGATTTAGAAAATGAGTGTTTTGAAAAAATATATATTCGCCTCAGGATTATCGCCATACAAAATAATAAATTTACCTTTCGAACATTAGCAAACAGAAGTATCAACATCTGTTTAACATTTAAGTAAAAGAAATACACGTTACAAATAGAAAATAAATTAAAAGCATAACACAATTATTTGTCAAGGATTTATAAAAAAACAAGAATTAATACGTAATAAATCTTAACTATTTTATTTTCTTTTACGCTCAGCCGGGCTTTTACGTGGATTTAAAGAACAGAATATACCTAGTGAGCTATTGAAAATTATACAATTTTTTTAAAAGCATAAAATAACGGTAAACTGATAAACTGAATAAGGATCATTATTAGTAAAACACGTAACAGTAACATGAAATAATACAGAAAGTAGAACAATCAAAAATGCAATTAAAAAGTGTAACAAGAAACATAACTAAGTAGGTAAATTTCAAAAGCGGCATGATATAGTGATAAAGAATTTTTATTTAAACTAGTGAACCCCGCAATAATAATAATAATAACATGGCATTTATATAGCGCAGTTTAGTGTCATTTCACTTCAAGTGCGCTTAACTACTCGTATAACAAACTTTAAAAAAATGGTAATTCAGTTTAAGTGGTTCTTAAAATTATTCCTACAGTGTAAGGCACACTACAGATCTAATATTATAACACTAAATACACTGTTTATATAAAGTGATGACAAAACTTAGAATAACAATAACAGCAGGACAGGACAAAATACGAATATTAAAACTAAAACATAATATAAAACAGGAGGCAGCTTGTGCTCAGAATTGAGAATTTTCTGAGCAGACACTTTAAAAAGGTACAATAAGGAGACAACCGAAACCAAACAATTACCGAAGTTTTAGAATATGGCTTATTGTAAAATATTGAAAAGAAGTTAAAATTTATAAATGGTAAGATTTTTTAAATAATTTCGTTTTTAAAGCCCGTTTAAATTCAGCCAAATTCTGGAGATTAGTCAGAGCAATAAATGCATCGCTATTGCTTATGTCTTTCTCGGGCGTCACTGACTTCGTTCACCATTTACGACTGTATTTCACAGGGTTGCTGTTAAAAAAACTACATTACATCTACTTTAATTCGACTCAGTGTCTCATTTCGATGCAGAGATATTGCGTCAAGTATTCATCAGGCTTCTCCGTCCTTTTCTACCATTAAAATCAGACTTTAAACACTCATGGCATTAATAAGAACAAACTTTGAAATTTTTCAGCGAAATCGGTTGACAATTTTTCGTATTTTGCGAGCACAAACATACGTCGGCTGAATTTTTATATACAGGGTTTTCCAATAAGAGGTGTTATTTTGATATTCAATCGTAAAAGATCGATGGTTTCGTTGCTTGTGTGGCATGTAGCGCTGTTTTGTTGAAAGTAATAGTTGTCTAAATCAATACCAACCAAATCCGGCCATAAAAAATCATTAATCATCTCTCGATAGCGCAATCCATTCACCGTAACTGTTGCTCCAGCCTCATTTTCAAAAAAATAAGGTCCAATGACTCCGCCGGACTAAATAAAGAAGCTTTTCAACAATAACTCTTGGGTTTTCCGAGCCCCATATGCGACAATTTTGCTTGTTGACTAAGCCACCGAGGTGGAAATGGGCCTCATCACTCAAGACGATTTGCATTTGATTCACTCAAGTGAATTTTTATAATTTCAATGCGTTGTTGAAGCGTGTATCGTTCCATTTTTATAAATGACGCATTTTCTACTTGTGAAATGTTAAAAAATGACAGCTTCGAAAGTAACATCTACCGAAATAGCGGGCTATTCAAAATAACACCTCTTATTGGAAAACCCTGTATTATACTAGCTGATCAACTTCAGCAAAATAGTCAAAGTAATAATTTGTTTGCCCTGAGTCTCCACTTTCTTCAGCAATACATTGTCTTGGGCCTAGCGTTATGCTAAGGTATGTTTTGTATTCACAAGCCAAGTTCATTTTTGCTATTGATTTAATGCTATGCTTAGGTATGTTTTGTATTTACAAGCCAATTTCATTGTTGCTATTAAGAGTCAGTGTTCGCGTCAGTGTTTGCACTCTGTGCAAAATATTACAGATTTGACAACAGTAATGTGTATATCGTAGCAGGTATTTCAAGATACAAAAACAACAGTTTTATGAGTTTGTCGCGCATCGTTGTTTTGAGCCCTTCGGGTGATTTTGTTACGAAAATGGCGCTATATAAATAATTCATTCATTATTACGAGTATTATTGGGAAAAAAATCAAGTAATATGTGATATATGTTTATAGTTTTATTGGACAACCAAAAAGGTCGCGAGTTGCCGAATCGGGACTAGCTGACGTATACCCGGCGTTGCTAAGGGGAGATAGACATATACCATCAATGATGGTATATGTCTTAGGGGTACGTAAATTTCGCAAATAAAAAATCGTGATTTCGCATTTAAAAAAACTCAAAATAGAAAATTTCGCATTTATTTCGCAAAAAAAAATACAGTGTTAAAAACTCAATTAAAGGCTAGCATTGTTGTAATTTCTACATTTTCATCTTTCATTGTTTGCCTGCGATCAGTAACGACAATGTTGTAGATACTAAAGTACCTCTCGGCATCAACACTATTGACAGGGCAATTGAGACATTGAATAGCTGCTTTTGCAAATCCAGGGTAGCAAGATTTTGATGTAACTAAAACTTGCATTACATCCACAGGAGCTTCTTGGCCGACCAATCGAGGTAATTGTCTGTGAAAATGAGAGTACCCGTCAATTAGTTTTTCTTGTGGTACACTTTACCACAAAAAACGGAAAACTTTTGAAAAACGGAATTTTTGCGAAGCTTTCCACTATGGAATTTGAATGGACAGAAGAAGAGGGCACATTTGCTGCTTCCGATGGACAAAATAATCTGGCAATGTGCTTGTAGCACTCATTTGTTGGATTCGGACCCCTGTGTACCAACAATTTATCCAAGCTCTTTTGAGCTGCTGTCTTCAACATCATGCTGTGATCGATAGAATTTTCGGTTGATAAAATAGCCGTCTCTGTCTGTTTTGAACAGAGTTGTAATAATTGTTAGCGCGTCTGATCAACATTTGAAAGCACGTAACGTATAAAAAGGTGCGAAAGTATTTAATTTTCAAATTTCGCTTTTATCGCAAATAAAATGCAGATTTCGCTTTTATCGCATCTATTTCGTAAAAACGAAATTTACGTACCCCTAAGTCCATCATTGATTTTTCTGTAGGCTTTTTTAAGATATACTATTCTGTATTACATTATTTTGATGTATCAAAAATATTTTTTTACGACTTGATTACAAAACATCGACTTTACTCTACTTTCGATAAATATTCTACGCAAGTATTATATATATATATATATATAAAACTTCCGGAAGAAGCTCTCTAAATGATAGTTAAAACCTTTTCATTCGTTAATCCGTTGCGTAGTTTAGAAGAACTAAGCGCACAAACAGACAGACGCGGAAAGCGATTTTATTTTATACTATTTAGAGATAATAATAATAAGAGTTTATTACAGAATGTATTAAGGGATGGTACAATGCAATACATTCCTTATTTTAAAATAACAGACATATAAAAAGAATACACAGATAGGCAATGCGGAATAAAAGTGAACAATGTGTGCAAGCAGCCGTTTATTGAGGATATTTAAACATCTCCCGTCTCCAGAGGACCATCGGGGGGCCTCCATCCAGGCAACCATGTTAAATAAAGTTGTTTGACGGTGGCTACAGATTATAGACCAATAGATAAGCCAAATAATGAATAAAGATTGACAAGTTCCCTCCCACAAGTTAAATCCTTCTTTTTATTTTTTTGAAGATTTTAATAGTATATTAAAGTATAAGTGGATAAACAGGTCTTTAAAACACGCCCGATTTTTCGAGCACGACGGCGTAGCCGAGTGCTCGAAATAAAGCAAGTGTTTTAAAGACCAGTTATCCACGAATACTTTACGCTATTTTTTTTTTATTGGTACACTTTCAAAACATAAATATTGATATTATTATTAAAAATTTGGAAATAAGAACTATTAATGAATTCGTGATGTGACATCACAATATCTTGTTGTCATGGAAATGAAAAACACAAACATTAATTTGCAATCTGTCACATAAGATTAATAGTTGACATCACAGTTTTCACTAGTTATTGTGTGTTGTAAAATGAGTTCTAACATTCATAATTTAAATACCAAAGCAGAATCGCGGTAAATACCTGAAAAATCCAAAGACGTTTATAAAAAAGAATATGAAAGGTTCATAACATGGATGGAGGAGCAAAACGTAGTAGATGTATAGTTAAAAGTTGACATTTAGACCTCCCATTTTGTTGATTTGGTGATGTTGCCATGGTAACTTTAAAAAACGCGCGTTCCATAAAGTGCGATTTAAACACGCTAGAGCGTACTTTAAATGAGTAAAAAAGGGCACCAATAAAAAAAAAATATTTTTTCTCTTCAACGAATAAAACATTAGAACACTATTTGCTTGACGCACGTTTGATGATAAAATATTGAATATTAATAAATAAGTTCTTTCTCCCCATTAATTCTGGAATGTGGGGAAGTTAGTGCAATACCTCACATTCCTTAAAGTATATTACTCTATGTTCTACATACATGCAAATAATTATGTAAAAAGAACAAAAGTATTGTAACTATGAATTAATTAGAACGAATAATAGGTTTTGGCTCTTTTATTATTTTATTGTAAATTTCATATCTACTGTAATAAAATAATCAATTTAAAAATATAGACAGAAATAGATTATAATATTATAAAAGCCAATATTTTCGGTTTAAAAAAACATTGTCTTGAATTAAAAATACAACTGAACTTTAAACGATTCTGACTAATGGGCTGATATTCCTCAGAAAATGTTTTGTTTCTTCGGTAAGCAGCTATGGGATTTGAATATTAAATTGATTTACCATTAGTATTTCGGTTTTTAAAGGATTTAAAATAAGGAATTTATGGGTCTTAAATAACAAGGGCACTAAATAACTACCCGTCACGTCATGGCTATATAGGGGTGGGCGGAGAGGGTGATACGCCTCACAACTTTGTCTTCTCCATTAATTTATTTTTATTATTTGTATGGTCAAATATCCCAATTATGCACCGGTGCCGAAGAGATCAATGAAGCTAGTTCCCCAGAGCATCTTCCATTGTAATACCGGTCGAACGAGGACAGCATTCCTTCCCGATGCCTGTGCTTTAAAGATTGTAAACCACCTCTCAGGATAGGGGAATCTATCAAACAGACCGCCCGTTTCTGCACAGTCAAGGGTTTTTTTTATGTATTTTGGGGCTCTGGACCAGAGGTGGCTGTCAGATTCAACAGTGGGGAGTAATTGCGATTTGTACAGGGTCAGTAGTTGCCCTGTATAGTACACCCAGCATCTGCGAGGCTAGCGTGACTCTGGCTTCGATGGAGTGCCTGAGCTGGTCACTTAGAGTTACACGAAGTATATCAATGGAAGGCATGTTTTGAAGATTGTTTCCGTTGAAGGACACTCTTTTGTCATTTCAATCCCTTTTAGAAGTAATCAGAGATGATTGGGTTTTGAAACATTAAATTCGACTAGGTTATTCTTACCCCAAGAGGAAACCCTCTCTAGCCAACCGTCCATTCTCTGCTTCAAAGCCCTCTAAGATATTGGAACTATATATCTTTTGGGGGCTTGTCAAGCAAAAAGCTATCATGGACTGTACTATCGCCCGCGTAACAGTGAATTAATGCACACGATCAAAGGTCATTGATGTGCAACAAAAACAAAATCGGAGACAGAACCGATCCTCATGCGACGCCAGCATTTATTGAAACCATAGGCAACCATCTGAATCTACCTTTCCCTCAAAAAGTCTGATACGTGGGTACTTACATAATGATTTATATCCAACACAGTAGTGGTCAGCTTTGTTTCCGTAGGAAACTTTAGGACGCCAAACTTTGAGTGACAAAGTATGCCGAGCGCTGTGGTAGACATATGAAACCCTCCCTCAGGGATGGGCATAGGGTGCTTATTCGCAAGCAGATCTGATGAAGAGTATCAATGAAAGCCAATTTCTTAAATAGGACCAATAACCTCTATTTCCATTATAAGTGGTTTTTTACAGAAAAGACATTTATTAAAACTTACCCCCTATCACAGACCGTATACCGAAACCCTATCTAACTAGCTATGCTGTGGATGGATGGAGACGCCTTCCTTCAAGGGTCCGCGACTGCTTCAGCGCGGGCGACCAGCCCGCCAGCTCCGTCTCTCGTTTAGTCCTCAGCCCCTGGGCTATCAGTTCTATCAGTTCCTAGTTCTATTCAGTTCAGTTCCTAGTTCTATCAGTTCCTGACTATTAGGGGATTTCGTGACGTAGCGTGTTGCGATCCGGATAATTTGGGGAATTTCTTTAACGCGGCAGTGGTATTGGCTGCAGAATCATCTCTGGGAAGAACAAACCCTAAGAGGATTATTAGGACGCCGTGGTGGTCGAATGAGCTGACTTCGCTAAAGAGTGCTTTTAAGAAGGCAGCCAGAACTCTTGGCCGTGCAAGAAAGGACGGTTGGATGCCCGACCAGCTGAATGCGGCTGAGTTAAACCTTAGACGCACCCGCAGCGCCTTCAAAATAGCGGTCATCACAGCGAAACGAGCTACCTGGCATAATTGGGTACAGGACGTGGGTAATGCCGACCCGTGGACTCTCCACAGCGCCATTGAAAAAACCGGGAAAGGATCTGAACGGTACTTAACTAGTATTATTTCCAACAATGATGAAAAGGATGCTGAGAGTGTTGATGTTGCTACCACTCTCGAAACGCTTCTGAGCAAGCTAGTCCCAGTAGATTCAGTAGTTGGGGAAAACGACCACCACAAAAGGATCAGAGATCTCTCACGGCTTCCACCCAGCCTCGCTCAGGAGGACGTAATGGTTATATCTAAAGCAGAAGTGGATGAGATAATTAAGGGCTTCGGCGAAAAGAAGGCACCAGGCTTTGACAGACTGAATGGAATAATTGTGAAGAAAGTGTGGCACTACGCTAAGGATGAGATGTTCCAGGTATTCCAAACGTGTATGAGGAGGGGTGTTTTCCCCTCAGAATGGAAGAGAGGTGTGCTTCGGGTCATTCCCAAGGGAGGAGATAAGCCCACGACCGACGTCAAGGCATACCGGCCTATCACTCTGCTTCCAGCCTTTAGCAAGATCTTGGAGAAATTAATAAGAAAGCGCCTGCGAACCACCCTGTCCCCTTCATACGAGAGGCAATTTGGCTTTGTTCCCGGGATGTCTACGGAGCACGCCATTCAGAATGCGCTTGACTGGGTGAAGGTTTGTAATAAGAGGTATGTTATAGGGATCTTTTTAGATATCACTGGTGCCTTCGATCATGCGTGGTGGCCGATGATACTGTCTAAATTAAAAGCGCTTAACTGTCCTAAACCTCTTTTTAAAATATTATCTGATTACCTTTCAAACAGAACTATTGAAATTACTTATGGTGACGTAACCATCTCTAGGCATGTCGACATGGGATGTCCTCAGGGGTCGGTTCTTGGACCTGAACTCTGGAACATCCTGTTCGATGATTCCTCTAGGTTGCCCTTGCCTGAGGGATGTATCTCGGTCGACTACGCTGATGACAAGTTGTTTTTGGTCTCAGGGGATAGCAGGTACGAAATCGAGTGTAAGGCCGCTGATGGTTTGAACCAAATTTTAGAATGGGGAAGGTTAAATAGGTTGAACTTCGCTCCCCATAAGACCGTCGGATTGCTCATGAAGGGATCCCTAAGTAGAAGAAGAAACCCCTCAATCAAAATGGGCAACTCCAGCATCAAGTTTGCGGAGAACACCAAGTACCTAGGCGTTACTTTGGACCGCACATCATCTTTCCTAGCACACGTGAAAAATGTGTCCAGCAAGGCCCAGGCCCTTTTTATGAAGTTGAGGCGAATCTCAACAGCGGAGTGGGGATTACGTTCTCCAGCTCTACGTGTTCTGTACAGAGGTGTGTACGTGTCACAGGTGGCTTATGCCGCATCTGTTTGGGAGCACCGACTGGATAACGTTCTGATCCACCTCGCGCTTAAAAGGAGCCAGCGAATTCCCTTGCTGGCACTTTCGGGAGCCTACCGCACGGTAGCCTCGGACGCGTTGCCTGTTTTGGCGGGCATTTTGCCCATTGACCTTGAATTAAGAGAAATTTTGACGAAAAAGAAGCTGACCAGAGGAAGACCAGCCAACCACTTAGGGGTTGAACTAACCCCGGGTGTTGCTGTGTCTCTCCAAAGCCTTCTTCGAGCGATGCGAGAAAGGACACTGAGTGAATGGCAACAGCGCTGGGATAGTTCGAGCATGGGAAGATGGACTCACTCCTTCTTCCCATCGGTTAAAGTCAGAATGGAAGGGGCACATTTAAGGTTGGACCACCACACAACTCAGATCTTATCCGGACACGGCGAATTCAGAGGAAGGCTGCACAGCCTAACCTTGTCCCCACACCCCACCTGTGCGTGTGGTGACCCTAACCAATCGGCCGAGCACATTCTGTGGCACTGCGAGATATTGAAGGATGCAAGAGAGGAAATGCTTAATGGTTTGAATGTATCAACGAGACCGATCTTGAACGTAGATCTCGTATCGGATCAGAGGAATTTTGGATGTCTGAAGAAGTTCGTTAAGGTTTGGGTTGAAAGGTGGCCTGTGTTGAGAGTCGATGTTATTTAGAGTAAATTCAAATAATTTAGCTCGGCCGAGTGTACTGCTCCTGACTCCCCTGGTTTCTGATTTTTATACTCTTCTCTCACTCATACTATCGCCAATTTATATATCATGTTTATCTTTTCCTTTTTTTTTTACTGATCAAATATTTATGTTTCCCTGTTATATCTTACTCTATCTTATTTATGTATCGCTATATTATTCTATTACTCGTAATCCTTTTATTATTTTGTATTTTGTTGCTCATTCTTCTATGTTACATTGTCTCCTTTTCAGGTGGGAACTGAACTCCTTTTGTGTTTTGTCTTGTCCTAGCCCTCTTCTTGGGCGAGGCATAAAGACCCCAATCCCTGCATAAAGCCCGAATTTTCCAGACCCCCGGATAAGACATTGTGTTAGATAATCGGCTTTCCCCCAATTGCGATGCTCTGGCTCGTCGTGACGTCCGCAGTGAACTACATCACCTTCCCCACCCCCCGTTGACGTGTGACGCTATTCTTTTAGTTTATTTCTCTTCGGTTAGATCACAACCCATCTGTTCTCCTAGGGTCTTCGAGCATAATCACGCCTCGGCGTGGGGTGGGCGGTGATGGAAACTCATCTGTGGGCTGATCGGCGACCGGTCGCACGCCCTTGGGACTGCTGAGGACCTGATCACTCCTAATATATCTTCGTCTATATATATTTGTTTTGTGCTACTAACACGCATGTGCATGTCTAACACAACTAACTCGAGCATCCTCTGCATAGTGCTCGCTAACACAACATGCAGGGACATTTAAAGGTCTAGAGTCTTTTATTGATAATTTCGAATTCTTTAATATAAAAAATTAGCTTCTTGCGAGAGTCCCGAAGGGGTGACAATAAGTCACCTATACCGGGATGGGACAGTGGTGGGTGCCTTTAAAAAAAGTTCCTGACTATCAGTTCCTCTTCAATGGCCTCCGGTTACCATCCATCCTAGTATTCGCGTTGACTGCAAGGCGTGTGTGGTAAAGCGGGAAATAGGCGATTCCGCCCTCAAATATGATACCCATCCGACAAATTGACAATTACTGCCTGCTCCCGTCAGTTTTTACATACGAAGCGAGTGAGGATTGCCGCCCTTTTTCGTGGATTCCTCTCGAACGGAATCTCGCATCCCGGTGTCCAGTGACACGCGTTTCACTTTCCCGGGTTCAAATTTAAGTCGCGCATTAATCGTATTTACCCGCGATTTGTACATGAACGCAATAATCCGCGTTTCAGGATCGGATGCCTGGATTAAAATATTCGAGCATTTGCTCCGCTCAACTTTTAAAATTCACAAGGGTTATCAACTTGGCACTTTGACATTCCCACAGAGTCCGAGCCCAACTGGGCCCTGTCGGTAAGTGCCGGATCCCGCAAGAATAATTCCTATCGTCCTATATTGCGCTCATATGTGGCTGTCAAAAAAAACCATGGGCAATAATCGAAGTGGTAATCAGTACCTGATTACCTAATTGTTATGTTCAAATTAAATATTTTCATAACAAGTCGGCAATCCACGTACACAAGGATGCGGGAAGTCCGTAAGTAGGCAGTTTGTTGACAATTCCTCGGTGCCAAACCCGGTAAAAGGACTTAGAAATATCCAGTGCAACCGTTTGGGTCTCACCGTAACGTTCCAGGCACCGCCCTCAAATATGCGTCACATACAAGAGAAGATCACAGCACGAGCGGTTTCACCTGAATCGGTATTAAGGTAAATAATTTTGTTCTTCTCGAAGTATATGAGCAGTTTATCGATGATCATAAGTTCTATCACAGAATTTGCAGAAATTGCAACCTATTGAGCTCCCAAGCAACCAGAACGATCTGCTGCACTGCGGGCAGGTAGCTAGCTTTTTGCTAATCTGCAGGTCGTGCTCGAATTTCGACGTTTTTACGATTCCTTTGCATACTTTGCCATTTTGTTATAAGCTGATCTGTTTTCCGACATTCAAGATGTGTAGGCCCGGTAAGCCACGTTTTTTTCGTCAAACTGTTTCATAGCATTGTCGATTTAACCACGACTTTCAGCCCACCCCAGTCTCTTTAACAGAGGATTGTATGAAGCGATCCATTGCTGTCGTCACTAGGCAGTGGTCGGACTATCCTATAGGCGCGGTGACCTTAATTCTATATCCGTGTAGCATAGTGGTTAGAAATAGGTCTAACAGATTGGAGTGGTAAGTTTGGACAGCCGAAACCTTTGTGGGCTCCTCAATCATTAGCTCCAATCCATGGTAAAGAACTGAGGATTCCGCCTGTCGTCCAGCCGAGTCTGCTGATCCGGAAAACTTCAACCTTGGTTCGTTATGAACATTGAAGTCCCCTAGAACCACAAACTTGGCCGAAAAGTAGCGGGAAAAAATATCATCAATATTATCTCTCATTTGTTTTAATAGCTCGGATGTGTCTGATTCGTGAAAGATCTGAGAGCGGTATAAAAACACGTAGTCTTAAGGTACTGGCACGACTGACGCGCACCCACATTACGTCAAATTTGGAGATTTCCAGATTTAACAGTCACAAAGAGTTGACATCAGCTCGGCTATGCACCTCCTATGGGTCTGAATTTGCCTACGAGTGTGAAGCCCGGGAAATATAGTTAGGAGACGTCTAGAGGTCTGGCTATCTGCGTTTCGGACAGGAAAAGAAGGTTGGGATGGTGAACGGAATTAAATTTTTTGTTCAGGCCGCGAATGTTGTGAAATTCAACAACAGTTTTGGTCCGCACCGAGGACTCTTTCTACTCGCCGGTGTAAGTAATTGTTCTATGTTTCTTATTCATGAGGTTATTATTTTTTAATGTTATGGAGAGGAAAAGAAGGTCTGTGAAAAGAAAGGGCATGAGGGGTGGGTAGGGAGCTGGGGATTAATGTGTCCAGGAGTTATGGGCGTATGAATCCAATCCACCCACTGCGGTGCAAGGCGATGGGCTGGCAGAGTTTGGCTGGAGAGGTCGCCCAATGCGCCCCAACTGTTGGGTCCTCTCCAGTCACGAACTGGCACAATAGCAGCGGTGAGGTTTTTACGCGAGCTGATGGGGCAGCCCACCCTCATTTGTGAGCATGAAGGTCGGGCTCCTGCACTACCGAACAGCACGGACAGCGGTAACCGGTTGTAGGTTAGCCCGCCACGCAAAAGGTGGGCCGACGCACCCGCCTCAAAGACCCGGACAAACATTTCCCCATGAACCTGGGCACCCCTGCTAACTTACCAACCTAGCGAACCACTTGGAGTTACCTATGGCAGAGATGTTGGTTATCCAATAAATGATTCCTAGGGCAGCGGTACCCATACCCGCCTACCAAATGCACAAACTCTTCCATTTGTTCACTGATCTCAAGTACAATAAATTTAAATACATTCGTTTATATACCAATAATGGTGTTACGAAAACTCTCTTTCAAATGCCACATTTTTGGGACTAATGTTCCTAATCTAAGTCCTTACAGCCATTATTCATTAATTTACTTCAGAATTAATTGTTTTTTTTCTTATTATTAATGAAATCAAATGAGTTCAGGGACACAAAATTTATTTTATGTATACAATCTACCTGTTATAATATTTTTTACAATAAAAGATATAAATTTGTTTTAGACCACTGGTAAGTGGTTGATTAATGTGGTCTAAAACAAATTTATATCTTTTATTGTAAATTATGACGAGCCACAAAGTAAATGCTTATTACAAATATAAAATATTTTTGTCTGTTTTACTAATAGTTTAGTTTCAATATAGTATATATTTTTAATATGGGTCATAATAGATTATAAAGTCAATATTCTATGGCCTTTGAGATTTTCACGGCCAAAAGTATTATCGTGATTATTTTTTGGGGTATTACGCCGTGTTGTGCTACCTCTTTCATAAGCCAACGCTTTAGACAGCGTCACAGTGTCTATAATCAGAGCAATTGTGTAATTCATTACACATCTGTGTAATAATTCCCATCTTCTTATGTGCAAACTGTGTTGAGAAGGCAATTTATAGGAATGGTTGCTAAGCTTGATTTATGACATATAATTTTATGAATGAATTAATTAATTCAGAATTTTTCAAAGCTTTTGACAAAGATATTCTTGTGCCCAAACTAAGTGAGTTTGTTATTTATTCATTTGGATTAACAGTTACCTCAGTAAAAGAAAACTTTGTGCTAAAATAAATTCAGAAGAATCATACATTTTATCATACGTGTAATTAAAGATGAAGAAGATTTGAAAATATACAAAACCATACTAGGTATAGATGATTGTTGTATTTTACAATTTAATTTAGTCAAACTGTATAGTTGGTGCATCATCAACTGATCACCTCATTATTTCTCAATATTAAAAATCATTGGTTTTTTGTAAAACCCAAAGTCATATTATTTATGAATCCTCTTTAAATAATGTGAAATTGACACCAGTTGCTCAAATCAGGGATTTTGGTATCATATTTAGTGAAAAGCCAACATTTATTCTACATGTAAATGAAATAACACACAAAGCTATAAAAATGCTTGGTTTCATATGAAGAACTACAAGTGAAGTCACTAGAATGCTTGAAAACACTGTACACTTCTTTAGTAAGAAGTCAGGTAGAAATCAGGTAGTCATTCGCCTATTTTGCCTCCATTCCATAAAATACATTCCAACATAGAAAGGGTACAGAACTAATATTATATTTACTAACTTTAAGCCTAATATTCCAATACAGGACATTAGCTATATCCTTGTGATAAAACAACTCAATTTAGCAATGCTGGCAGATAGGCGAATTATTAACTTTTATCTGAATATTTCAATTCAAGACATTAACTATATCCTTCTGATGAAACAACTCAATTTGGTTAGTTGGTAGACAAAGTGCTACTTTATTCTGTTTTACAATTTTAACACAAATTACCTAGCTCTTACACCTATAAATCGACTGCATAATTTTGTTAATAGATTTGGGAATCAATTTTTTATTAGCAATAATTATTCGCCTGAATTATCCATACAAATTGAAAATATCTCTCTAGTAAAGATAAATTCCCCTATTGATTGCCGGTCAGGTGCTCTAGACCACTGAGCTACGTCGGTTTCTTCCCAACCCGCCAAATAAATCAATATGTACTCGTATTTCATTCAACAATAATTTATAAAAATTATGTCACCAATAAATGTAGATGTTATATGTATCGACGCCATCTAGTGGGAAATTCAGCATTAACAAAGCCTTTCCTACAAAATTAAAGCTGGTTGTTTACTGGTGATAAAATGTAATAAGCAATAATAAAATGAACATTAATAATTTTTCTAATTTCACCGATGCAAACATTAATAACTTATAAAAGGTTTTTACCCCGTAGACACGGTTAATAATAATAAATCTAAAATATATATATTTCTAACGTTTTTTTATATGTAGTGTGTAATTAACTAACTAACCATTATCCCGCTTCCCCACAGGGGTAGGCAAAGAGGACAGACCGCCAAACAACTCAACGGTCTCCGCACACAATTCTTGTCTCATTCAAATTCACACATCGTCTCATTCATACATATTATTCTCTTACTCTTGACATGCCCCAACTCAAGTATCTGGTTCACTTGGTCGTGCCATGTCTTCATCGGCGTTCCCGATTTCTTCTACCATTTGCGCCATATCCTTACACTCCTTTCTTCGTTCATTCGCTCCACATGCCCAAACCATCTGAGCGCTCTATTCTTGATCTTACTCATTACGCTTACTTAATACCTTGCATTGAAATGTCTATTCGCTAAATGCTTTGTAATAAACATATTAACATTTTTCATCTACCTCGGTTAATGTCAAGCTGGAAAAAAATATTGATTATTATTAAATTCGAGTATATTGAAAGCTCGGTCAGAATATGAAACAAATCCTTTTTCTAAAAGTGTTATAAAAATCCTTTAGAACGTTCCGTTCTATTTTATGGAGTATTAAATAGTTCGCCAATAGAATCCTCGGCTTGAACCGGTGACTCCTGGGATATTACTTACATCAGGGTTGCTCACCATAAATCAACCCCCCCGATCAACCCTCGCAGACAAATGATTATTCGACACACGAGGCCAAGACCCCCGAAGATGTTTCAACAGAGGAACCTCTAAGCCGTTTCGTTCCTGGGACATTAAGCTAAAGGCTTCGTGGTGCAAATCGCTGTCCGCCATTTGTCGGCGTTTCCGCTGGAAACGGAAGTGGTGCAGCATAAAGAGTTCTGTGGGAGATTAATGACGTCACGCCCCCTTTTCCGTTTTCATAAGAGGATATTGTAGGCTAAGCCGCTGCGTTGGTGTTGTACTAGTGGTTAACGGAATACTATGTACGTAAATTGAAAGTACGTAAACTCAAAATAATTAATGATTTTTCTATGAGCGTATATTATTTATTTATCTATAAAAAGAATGATTATAAGTGTTTATTCGATGCCTCTTTCACTACGATATCCCTGTGTCAAAGTACATGGAGGACGTACATAAATGCGAACATAGATAAATTCATTTTTTCAATCTTATAAAAACAAAGAAAAAAATGTAAGAGGAAGGGTAGGTTAACCTATAAAGAGAATAGTGTTACAAATTAGGAAAGAAAATATTAAATCAAATAGATATTGTAATATTAAATATAGAAGTGAAGTTTGGCAAGATTATATTATTTTGGTTAGGGTAGGTTAGGTTGTGTGCAAATTAATTTTGCCATCTATGTGCAATTTATTTTACAGAGTTTGCAATAGTGGACGTCTTTTTTTTCAATCCAATTTTTCATATACAACAGATGAGAAAATAAGACATTAAATTTGTCTATTTGTACGATTCATAGTTTGAGTTGTATACGCGATTGATCATTTTTTCATTGCAGAAATTCTGCCCTAACTAACATAATATGTACTCTTCATTGCCAAGAATACTAAGGGAGGGCAATAATATGGACATCTTAAATTCATCACTTAATAAATACAAAAGATTGTTACTAGGGCACTTCAGTTATGCATACAAAATAAACGGTTCAATAGTGATATCATTTTTAAACTTTTCCTACGTAAAATCATTTAAATAAATAGGTCGTTAAAAATAAGTAAATGTAGTCACGAAATGGAACTATCGGATTTTTTACCAGAAAAGTAACACATAATTTTTTTAATGTTGGTCCAAATTTATGTAATTTTACAAAAAGTGTTTGCAACAAATTTAAGATACCACAAAATTAAGCTAACATATATAAAGTCAATATAAGAATGTGTATATAGGTCGTGTTTAAAACACACTTCCTTTTGATCTGAATAATATATTAAAAATAAATACATGTTTGATAGTTGTATTTAACTGACTAAATAAAGTAAGCAATTCATTTGTAAGCTAAAAATATGTTTATTTGTAATATAAATATGTGAATTTGATTTTAATTAAATTAAAAAAAAAATTAAATGGAGTTCTACGAATTAAACACAAAAACAATAAATAAAAATATGTAAATTTTCCAATATTCTACAGTACGCTTGACAAAAACGCAATGTACAAACTTTGTGATTTAACGTTTTCTAACATTTACTCTCTTGTGACATTCAAATGAATAGTCAGTAGTCATAATATTATCGAAGCATTTTATTAACTAAATAAGGTAACGAATTAATCACTCGAATACTAAATCGATGCGAACAGGATAATTTAATCGTAGTTGTCGAACAACTCCTTGACAGTGGAGAATACGATAAAGACGAGGTTACATCGCTTTTACTAGAAAATATATCTATTTGTTTTATCAGTCATACAAATTAATAATGCCAGTAGTGAACATGAAAACTGAAAAAAAGTCGTTATTATTAATCAGGATTTATTATCAACATGTTCAATAATGATTAGTCACCAATGTGTTCAATATTCATTTGCATTCTAGTACATTCTCGATGCAACGGAAGTAAAATACCTGCCTGCACTATTTTCAAGGTTGTTTATGACGAAATAATATTAGGCATAAAATCTTTCTGAAGCAATGCTGCCTTGGAAATCTAAAGGGCTACGAACTTATGTAATCAACCCATTATTTTGTATACACGGAGTACCGAAGGGCTGGGGATGTCTATTAAAAACCTTCCCTTATAATCAAAGGTCTCGCCGAATCTATAAAGTTGGCCGCGCGTTGGTCGAAGATTAATTGGAAACTCTGAAATGATTTATCTTCCGGAACGGACAAACAAAATGTTTTTAATTTTACAAAGTTTAGCGAATAATGAATTACGAACTTGGCCAATTTATAATTCATTTTCTCCTGCCTGTTTAAGTGGGGGTCCATTAATTTTGAATGCTTTTCCTCTGTTTTCTGCTAAATTTCCCGCTGAGGCGCAAAGCTCCAAAAATTTACCACCATTTTTAAAGATTATTAATATTGCTGATTTGAAGAAGAAAAGCTATTTTATTAATACCTAAATGTTTTTTGATTATCTGAGAAAGTTTGGGAGTTTTTTGGGACTTTTGGTCTAGGCGAAATCTTGGGGTAGCACAATGAAAACTTTTTGCAATATTGGATCAATAGGCGTAAATACCGATAATTTTATAACAATTTTTTGTGCACGGTCACGCTGCTAATATCCAGACCGATATTGATAATGCAATAAGTAATAAAACTATATACCTATGCTGGCAACACTGGAGGTATTGTATATGAATAGACATTCCGAAATGTTAAACATCAGACAGCTACGTAAAAACCTTATTAAATTGACAACGATGAATTTAAATACTAACCTAAATATGAATTGGCAGTCCGCATTAACTTTTTGACTCTAAAAAGGGGGTTAATATTCACAACTTGTTATATGAACAAATATCGATTTTCCAAGCCCGAACCGATGTAGCGTCATTATCACGAACGGATTCAACTCGCCGCGTATACGACTTCTTTCAATTCTAAGAGCTTCGTTAGTTCAACTTCGTTCATTTATAAGGTGTTTCTTTTGCAAAACCTACAACATTATTACAAATATGTGAATATTGATAGTTAAGCTTATCTGATACTATGGAGGCCACGAAAAAGTTTGTCCATCGGAAGTCGGAACATTTCTTGCAGTTCTCGCAAATATTGCAAACTGACGTACCAGATCTCCTTATATTTTATTAAATTGTAATTATTCAACTGAGTAGATAAGTACGGATGAGGCCTAGAAACATTCCTTTTTTAAGGCGAATAAAATTAAAATAAAGTATTGCGGATAAACAACATTTATTTATGGAAAAATATAGACATAACGTCTGTATGGTGGTACCCGTTGTTCTCGTTCTCATCAGATTCAACTGATTTAAAAAGCACCTATCTACACTTTCATCGGAATACGAACTTTTTCCTGCCTAATAAGATAATATATGATAAATAATCCTTTAAGTAGAGAAATTGATTCTATTTAAAATACTAAAAAAAACGACATAAGACAAACATGGGAGCCCTTGGAAATTAGTCCTGAAGTAACAATGTCAAAGGCAAGCACAAATGGAGAAAAAAATATGGTGGTCTTTGCTGTATTTTAGTTCAACCTTTACTGAAGTGCAGTAGGTACAAAGACGATTTAAGGCATAACAATGCACACAAGTTTATCACAAACCCTGTACCCAATCTGCCTTCACCTACGATGACACGACGTAATAATGTGTGTGTCGAAAGTATCAAAGAGTTATACGTACAGATTCCATTTTGCTTAATACGTACGGGGCATGCAAATCCCACTAAGCTTCGAAGCTTCGTTTTCATATAATGAAATGTTTTGCGAAGGGTCACGCACCAGAAAACCCACAAACAAAAGGATTGCTACGTACATTATTATGGCAATGCCTGTGACGTTACGGGATTTGGGATGAATAAATAATCTTATTAAATTAAATGCGTGAAATGGATGCCAGTGATAGAGAGTTGTATTGATACTGTGACGATCTGGGCTATAGGCCACGGAAGGGTTCAACGTTCATAAACCAAAACAAAAACCGCCAAAAAACCATAAATTTTATGCTACAAAATTATTACATTATGTCCTTCCAAATAAAATAAAAATGCCATGGAAATAAACAAGTTTACAGCAACATCAAAATATGGCTACTTAAACATGAAGATGAAAAAATTATAGCAATTATTTAGACGGGATAAATACGAAAATACCATGGAGTTAAGCAATAAAAAAACAATATCTAAATATTGCAAAGTAAACATGAAGATGAGGATTTTTGTTATTTGTTTTTGGGGTGTTGTGCCGTGTTGCGCTAACTCCTTCTTTAGCCAACGTTTCGGACAGCATTGCAGTGTCCATCATCAGGGCAGATGTGTTATAACACATCTGCCCTGATGATGGACACTGCAATGCTGTCCGAAACGTTGGCTAAAGAAGGAGTTAGCGCAACACGGCACAACACCCCAAAAACAAATAACAAAAATACTTTTGGCCGTGAAAATCTTAAATCATATGAAGATGAGGAAATTATAAAAAATATGAAGACAGTATAAGTACAAAAATACCATAGAGATAAACAATAAAAAAACAACATCTACATGCATGCCAAAGTAAACATGAAGATGAAGAAATTATAAAAAAATATGAAGACAGTATAAGTTTAAAAAAACAATAGAGATAAACAGTAAAAAAACCATATCTAAATATAGCAAAGTAATCGTGAAGATGACGAAATTATTAAAAAAAATGTAAGACAGGATTAGTACAAATATTAATTAATATGTGTAGATGAACAGTAAAAAAACAGCATTTAGATATACTAATTTAAATGAAGCGAAGTAAAAATGGAGATCAAGATATTATAAAAATTATAAAGACAGGAAAATGGAAAAACAACCAAAGGTTAATTATTACAGTTTAAATAAAAAAAACATCAAAATATGGCATAGCAAACAAAAAAAGGAGTATTTTTTATGAAGACACAGTAACTCCTTGTTGAAAACAATGAAAAAAGAAATAATTTATATTATTTCATTTATAGTGGAATGAAAAGTAAATAAAGCGTGTTGCTAATGAATCCATAAACGTGCGAGATGTCATTTTAAAAGTGGAGGACAATCCTAATCCGGAGTAATCAGAGTATTTTATAAAAATCAATTAATAATACACACGTCGTATTTTAATTCCCATTTCAACATTTTGTGAAATCAGGATTTTGATTATGCCCATGCTGCTTTAGACATGTAGCATTCCTGTGAAGTGGCTCTGGCCTGAACCAAGGCCAATTCAGTTCCTTAATCTTGGATCAAGGATCGCCAAGATCGTTTTTCAAGGCCTAGAATAATGACTGTATCATCACCACATGTAACATTTGAGAAGGAACCCGAAGTATCTACCCCGTTTGCTGCTTTGTGTTAATAAATTAAGCCCTAGTAGAGCCCTTTTCGGGATTGGTTATTTCTTTGACAAGTTTTTTCATAACTTTTTCGCAATGTACCTATTTGTTTGCTGATTACAAAATTGTATTTTAATATTAATCGTACTTATAATTACACTAACAAGACAATGCTAAAATAACACATTTTCTTAAAATGGGAACATTTTACAAACGTGCTTTAATCTTTTCTATGTGCGCAAATTTAATATGATGTTCATCCTCGTTATTAAACTCCCCTTTAAGCCGCAATACTGTCAGGACGGAGACGATCTCGTAATGTCGCATTAAGAATCATTAAAACAATATTTTATGGCAATAAAATTTACATCATAATGCTCCATGTTCCCAGCGCCTTCCTTCCCGCGGCGGAGACAAACGAGATGCTAATGTCATCTTCCCTGGAAAAGAGCTTTTTTCCGGGCGTCTGAAACAAGCCAAGAGTTATCCTTGGAACAACCGTTTTCTTACAGATTTCAGGGAAAATATTTATGTTTTCACAATAGGTTTAATTTTGTTTTTATCTTAGAGATAAAGGGAGGATGTAACACCCACATTTTGACCAAAATCACTGCATGCTTTGATAACACTGGTCAACACATTTTTTGTCCCTTTAACGAAAGTAGCCAAATCTGACAGGAAATTTCACGCTGATTTCAGATATGTGATTAGTTTTTTTCTATCACGTCAGGTTTTTATGGGTTTTAAGTTTTACTAAAATGTGTATTAATTCATTTTTATTCGTGAGTTATCATTGATTTTTTTGATTTGTGACCATCCATTCCATTTGGTCATGCTGCAAACATGAAAGAGAACTATGACAACATGAAGCTGCTGTTAACAAAAAATAAATTTGTAAAATACGAATGGAAAATATGTGGTGATCTAAAAATAATAGGGCTCCTACTAGGACTGCAAACGGGATACACAAAGTATTGTAACACAAAGTATGATAACGCGGTGAGCGTCGGCGTGGCGCACGTAAGGTCTGTTTACGCAATTTTTTTTTAAATCGTATATTTTTAAAATTAAATAATTGATTTAAACGAAACAAACGGCAAACGCACGCAAGTGATAAATAAACATGGCAAATCCATGTAGTTGCGGATTCGTCATAAACGAAGTTCTGGCTTTCGTTCAACAAAAGGTTGAAGTGATGGATGACATTAGTCTAACCCAAGTGTGTGATATGTTTACGGAACAGGATATCGACTCCGCGAGAACTCTACTTACGAGTATTCTGGGCCAACCTCCAGGCCCCTCAACGAGGAGAATCGGTGAGGGAAAAAAGAAAAGGTCAATCACTGATTTGATTAAATACATGAGAGAAACTGACGGCAAACTTCTGCCAAAATTTGTTGTTTTAGACATCAATAAACTTCCACCAGTAACGTTTGATCATGTAGATGTAACTACTTTGTTAAAAGAAATAATAATGTTGAAGAACGACATGCGTAATCTAAAACTGAATGCATTGAACGATAACTTCGCAACTTGCGAAGATGTTTCAAAAATTCGACAAGAACTGCAAGATTTTAAAACAACATATTCATTGAAAATAAACAGAGATGATACAACGACATCTGTTGACGATGATACAAAGTTAAAGCCCACCTGTAGCAAACTAAATCATCAGGCGAACATCAAGCAAACGATGCCATCTACCGATAACGTCTCAAACAATGAGTCAACCCAAAAAAACAATGTGTGGAATAAATCTCACAGAGGGACAAGTACACTGGATAAAACCGATCCGATGACAACAAATAAGGCGCTTTCAACAGAAAAAAATAATCTGAAGAGCCCTGTTAATCAAACATCAGAAACCACGAATGATTGGAGAGAAATTACCTACAAAAAAAGAAAAAACTCACGTATTTTAATAAAAGGAAAAAACGAGACCTCCGGGTTAAAAGTACTTCCAAAACAGAGGTACATAGTTGCCTCCCGATTCGATCCGGAAACAACTACCGATGAAATAAATGGTTTATTGATCTCCCACAATTTACATTGTAAAATAGATAAATTTCTGGCAAAATCAGGCGAGTTTGCAACTTTTAAAATTGGAATAAACAGCGAAAAATTCTCAGAAATTATCAAGGAGGAAATTTGGCCACCAGGTATCATAGTCCGAAACTTTGTTTTTAAAAAACCGATCTCCACGCTGAACAGAGAAGATAAAAATTCTAAAAATGGATCCATATAAAAATGTAAATTTTCTACGGATCGCATCTCAGAACTGTAGGTCGATTCGACGGACAAAGCATTTTATACAAGATTTATGCGACACTAATGATATAATACTACTCCAGGAAACATGGGTTCTACCAACAGAAACAAACATATTTTCAAAAATTCATCCCCAATTTTCAGGATATGGAACTTCAGCCGTAAATCTAGCTGATAGCCCTTTAATTGGACGACCTTATGGTGGGGTCGCAATCCTATGGCGGGATTCTCTTTCTGTCGACATAGTGGAATGCTCTGAGCCAAGACTGGCGGCAATACAAGTAACTGTAAACAGTGGCAAAATATTAATTTTTTCAGTTTATATGCCGACAAATAAACCCGAAAATCTCGAGGAATTCACAAATTGCATGAGTAAGGTAAACGCAATAATCAATGAAAGAAATTCGACGAGTGCGATTATTTTAGGCGATTTCAATGCAGATCCCAAAAGTTTGTTTGGCCGAGAACTAGAAATTTTTTGCAAAGAGTTTTGCTACGTCTGTGCCGATATCAAGTTGATGGACTGTAATACTTTTACATATGTGAGTGATGCCCATAGTACCACAAGCTGGCTAGATCATTGTGTCGTCACAAAAGCTCTGGAAAACGCTATAGCTAGCGTAGATGTCCAATATGATGCAGTGTGGTCTGACCACTTGCCAATGTTAATAAATCTCAACCTTCAATTTCTACCAGCCTTTGTGGAATCGTGTAATGATAATATGATTGATCCTTCTAGATGGAATCCAAAATCGAATGTTGAAATAACAAAATATACTGAAACTATTAACAGCAAACTTCTAAACATAATTCAAGATTTCGACCAATCAGACCTTGATATAAAATCAGCGGCACAATCACATGAAAATCAAATAAATTCCTTGTATAAAAATGTTGTAGATGCATTGCGAAGTGCTGCCTCTACCACATTTAATAACACGAGTCGAAAAAATAGAAACATTCCGGGATGGAATCATATGGTTGCAGCCAAATATGCAGCATCGAGACGCGCCTTTCTTTCATGGCTCGAGGCCGGAAAACCACTCTCAGGGCTGGCTGCCGAAGATAGGAAGAAGTACCGAACGATTTTCAAAGTAGCTCTGAAAAAATGCCAACAAAGAGAAATCCAACAGCGAATGGATGGTATTGCCACCTCACTAATAAATAAAGATTTCTATAAATTTTGGCAAAAAACCTCTTCAGAATTGAAAACCAATATGAAAACTCCTCTTTGTGTGAATGGAGTAAGAGGAAAGGAAAATATCGCCAATGAATTTCGTAACTTCCTCTCCATGGCAGGTGAAGAAGTAGCGGAAAAATCTCTGAATGTAAATTTTACTTTGAAAACCGAAGGTAATATTACCACTAACAGCATTACCCCACATATGGTAGAAAGAGCTGTAAGAGAAATGGCTACAGGAAAAGCCACAGGACATGACTCAATAGCTCTTGAGCACATCAAGTATGCTGGGCCAGCGATTCATGTTATCCTAGCAAAACTATTTTCAAATATTATGCGTTATAGGTACATTCCGAACGAAATGACAAAAACGGTAATTATACCCATAATTAAATCAACAAAACTTGATCCATCCATTATCAATAACTACCGACCGATTTCACTCTCGACCGCCCTGGCAAGAATATTTGAAAAAATTTTATCGACGGTCGTAACAGACCATCTAACGACAGAGGATAACCAGTTCGGATTTAAATCGGCACTGTCAACATCTATGGCAATATATTCCTTAAAAGAAACCATTAGCTACTATAAACAAAGAAAAACGCCAATTTATACCTGCTTTCTAGATCTAAGCAAAGCGTTTGATCGTGTTTGTCACAATAAACTCTGGGAAAAACTCAGGAAAAGAGCAGTTTCAGAAGATATAATAGCGATTCTTTCAATTTGGCACACGCAGCAAGAAAATGTGGTGAAATGGTCCGGCGAGTTTTCCAACCCATTTTATTTGAAAAGTGGCGTAAGGCAAGGAGGAAGCATGTCTCCAGCACTGTTTAATATATATACTGATGAACTAATTCAAAGACTTAATAACAGTAAAATAGGTTGCCATATTCAAGGAGTATGTGTAAACAATATTAACTACGCAGATGATATGGTTCTTCTAGCACCGTCACTTAGCGCACTGATGAAACTACTCCAAATATGTGAAGATTTTGCAAATAATCATAACCTTGTATATAATACGTCCAAATCAATAGTTATGGTTTTCAAATGCAAAAACGAAAACATGCTAACACCTTCAGTATGGCTTGATGGAAGGAAAATGGATGTTAGTCGTAGCGTCAAATACCTGGGACATATTATCACAGACGACCTGAAAGACATCGAGGATATGGAAAGGCAAAGAAGAGCGATATCCGTTAGAGCAGGTATGCTGTCAAGGCGTTTTTATCTCTGCAGTACAAACGTGAAAAAGATACTTTTCAATGCCTTTTGCACTTCGCTGTATACGTCAGAGCTGTGGGTGGATTACACTTCATCCCAATGGCATAAGATAAAAGTTGCATACAATAATGCATATCGCCAACTATTCTGTCTACCGAGATACTGCAGCGCCACGGAAATGTTCCTGGAGGGACGAGTACACTCTTTCAGAGCGCTTCTCCGCCATCACATGGGAAGCTTATGGCGCAGACTACGCCAATCTAGTAACAAAATCATCGCTGCCATGGTTGCCTGGATGGAGTCTCCTCTGATGGCCCTCTGGAGACGGGAGATTTGCAAATATCCCCCATAAACGGCTGTTCACGCTCATTTTTGTGTTTATATTTTATCTTTTTTCACTTAAATTCCGCTTTTTTGTGCCTATCGGAATCGCCATGTTATTACCAACCTTATTATTATTTTTATTACTTATTATGTATATTATTTCAAATATGGAATGTATTGCATTGCACTACCCCTGCATACATTCTGGAATAAATTCTTATTATTATTATTATTATTATTATTGTTGTTTTCTGTGCGAGTGGGACAGCAGAGACAGTTAAAACCATTATGCCAAGAAGGACTGGTCTACTAGAAAGCACCTTAAACCTGGCACGAAGAATGTTCAACATGCCCCCTTAGTAAAATCTAAAGATATCTTACTTACACCCTTACACGTTAAATTGGGTTTGATGGAATTTTTTCAAAAGGCTTCTCTAAGGATGGAAATGGCATGATTTACTTAAAGCAAAAGTTTTCTAAGGTCAGCGACGCAAAAATTAAAGAAGGAATATTTGTGGGACCACAAATAAGGGAGGTCTTGACTGATAACAACTTTATAACAGTGTTGAGACCAGTCGAGCTAGCCGCTTGGTCAGCCTTCAAGAATGTTGTCGAGAACTTTCTTGGAAGTCATAAAAGTGAAGACTATATCAGCATTGTGTCTGAAATGCTCATAGTCTATAAAAATATGGGATGTAACATGTCACTAAAAATACACTTCGTTCACTCACATTTGAATATTTTCCCCGAAAATATGGGAGATGTCAGTGACGAGCACGGCGAACGATTTCACCAGGACATTGCGGATATGGAAAAGTGATACCAAGGAAAGTGGAGTCCATCTATACTAGCAGACTATTGCTGGACCCTGCAGAGAGACTCTCAAAATACTCACAAGCGCAAATCAGGAGCAAAAAAAAATAAATTGAATTAGTTTTGAAATTTTGTTAAGTAAGTACCCGTCATACTATGGAAGAATTATGTAAAAAAACTTTGTTAAAAAATAAAAAAACCTTACCTATTAAAATTTTTTTTTGTTTCATTTTGTGTTTATGGATACTAAATACATATAAAAAAATTAGCTATGCTTAAGGGACTGCACTTAAAAAAATAAATGTCGACCAGTGTAATACACGAAATAAATAAAACAAAACCACAGCATATGAGAAAATTTCTACATGGCGCATGCTTTTATTGATTGAGATTCATTTTTTTTAACTTTTACGAAAAGCTTATTATTTTAATACAGATGATTTTTTATTAATCGAACTTTTTTTAATATGATTCTTCCGGTAGCTACCTACTTATAGTAACTTTTATCACGAAACATTAAATTCAACTTCATTAGAAAAGTTTTGAACATCTCTTGATGTTATTTTTAATGTATTGCTTTCCTCTTTCAATATCAGATTTGGGGAAAAGCAATTATTAACAAATATGTTTAGACCCTTTTGTGTTAAAGTGATTGTATCGGCAAAATCGATATTAGCTACTCGTTACTTTAGTTTAGTGTCATTGTTTTATATGACATACTAAAAGATCAAAAATTTAGTTCATCAAAATAATTACAAATGGCCAATTTTTAATTTCATTGGAACATCAAGTATTTATCGGGTTAAATTGAATATTATTAAACCATACAAACCTTTTGTCGCTAATAATATACCGTATTGCAACGAATAAATTACTTTTATTTTCACTGTAAATTTTAGTAAATTCATAAGATTGAAGTTTAAAGTAAGATTTTCTAGATTATTTCTAAGATTTCAAACCAATTCTTTATTTATTACACTTACATTGATAAGCTTTATCAAAAATATATAAATAAAATATCACACCAATATATGTATCTGCAATCTATTACTATTTTACTTTTCCATGGTGTCCTTCAGAGTTGTGTCCTTAACGTGATAAAAAAACATATAAAATCGACAATAAACATGTCAAAGTTATTTTTCAGCGCGTCCTAACTACGAAATTGGACGTTTCACCGCCTACTACCTATAATGAGCACAACATAATACTAGGTATTACGTATCAATACAGCTTATACAACTGTAGATGACCTAGCAGAATTTATTTATTTATTAATCTTGAGATGGCTCACATGGTCGTGTGTGCTAATAATCGTAGAAAAATATTTATTTTGGCAAACATAATATATCTTTGAATATTTTAAATTTAAACATATTAAAACACACAAGAAAAACAGCAATATTGGAGGTAGACATACTTACTACTTAATTCACCTTTAAATGAATCATATTTTTAATCTCAATAATGCCATTCGGGATTTTATTGTAAACTTGGGATATTATAAAAGCTTGCTATTAACTGTAGAAGATGTAGTACAATAATGAAGGGATTTAGAAATGTGCTAGTACAAAACAGTAGCAAATTCATTATGATTCTAGCGCAGACCCGTAAAAAATGGGATATTATAATCGTTGAATTTGTGGAGCTGAAAGTATTTATTATAAAAAATATTTGCCTACGGATAATTATTTTTTACATTAGCTCCACACAGGAGGCCCAGAGGGAAAAAATCCCTCGGTCCTGTGTCATTTTTTGGGATACTGTGTCTAGGGACTACTTAGAGAAATGAAGGATAGAAAGGTCCTGAAAGGAAAAAGGTATCAGAGATGGGTAGGAATCTGGGGGTCAATGTGTCCAGGAGTGACGGACGTTTGAGTCCAACCCTCCCACTGAGATGCAAAGCTATGGGTCGAGAGAGGTCTGGAGATGTCACAAGGTCTCCTACAACCAGTCCCTCCCGATACGACCCGCCACGCAGTAGGCAAAACATTAAAAAACCTCACCCCATGAACCTGGACACCCTTGCTCAGCAAGTCACCAAAAGTAGCGAACCACTTAGGGTGACCTGTTTCAGGGGTGTTGATTAAAGTACACGTATCCCTCTCTTAATTTGAATTGATCATTGCCTTTCAAAAGCAGACATTGTCAGTTTTATAGAATATCAGATATTATTTACCCTTCGATGAACACCGTTACTCATCTTGAAAAATTTCAAATACATAATTATTAATTGATTAATTAAATAATTATAATTAAATAATTTTTGTACCAACCTACTTTATCGCTTGTCTGAATTGTTTTCAAAATCACTATTTTTGATAATTACACTTAAATTCAAAGCAAATCAAAGTTCTAGAGTTTATTCATTTTAAATACATATGCAGTTCAATTTAATAATATTTAAATTTAACTTAAAGGCACCTTTTTTCCCAAGATATAAGATTTGATCTTTGACGAAGGAACCAGTTTATTATTAAACGTCATGAAGTTTTTTACCAAGGAACCAGTTTATTTTTAAAAGTCATGAACTTTGGTACTTTCCCTTCATTACCATTTTTTTTTACGAATAATCGTTCATTAAGAGGAATGGCTGCGGGTCCTTTTTCATTCAAAATTAAATTTGGATTTAAGACCAAAACACCTGACCAAACTGAATAATTATGATTTTGTCCAAAAGGTAAAGAAAATATACGTATTTCGGATAAGTGCTATGTTATTTATTTGTGTTTTAAATTATGATACGTAAGTCATTTAAATAATTTTTTTTTCGTGATTTTATAGGCAACTTTCCGATTTTTGCGAGTTAATTGTAATTTATTGAAAAATTCTTGCCCTACCTATTGTTTGAATATAATAAAAAAAGAAAACATCGTTACAAAAGGCGTTTTTTCGGGTATAAATTTTAATTTGACAAATATGTGTTCCAAGTGAATTTAAATTTACGCCCATCAGAATGACTTATTTAATCAACATTAATTTTTATTTTATATTTCATTGTTTTGTGCAGTAATTGCAGCTAAATTATATTTTTAAATAATTATCATGAACTCACAAATAATTGACAAAGTTGCCTCTAGAATCACGAAAATTTTAATTTTGAATGGCCTTTATTTAAAAATTTAAATAAAAATTAATTTTTTAGTTTGGTTGGGTATTTTGGCCTCAAATCCAAATTTCAGTTTAGTATAAAAAGGGCCGCACAGCCGTTCCCTTCATTGTCAACAAGCTGCACATAAAATAGTTCTTATTAGAGTGAAAAACAAAATTATGATGTTAATTTATTTGTCGGATTTTAACACAATTTGGAGAAGTTGAACTTTTCAAAAAGGGGTTTACAGCTGTATTTAGTTGATTCAACCATATAGGGTGAAAACCGATTAAGGTTATGTATCCGGGAAAACCGTGAAGACACGCGGTAAATTTAAACTAATAAATTGATTAAAATTCATCATTAACTAAAATCACGAAGATTTTAAAGTTCACTCTCTTGAGTATTTATGTAGGTGAACTTCTTAGTTCACCTACTTAAATAGCGATCGGGTAATCTTAAATGTTTTGTGTTGTAGATAAACATACAAATTGATTTATGGTTACGGTTGTTCGGCTGTGTTAAGCTTCTTTATATTTCGATACTGTGACTCTGTCCAAATCGTTGGTTAAAGAAGGAGGAAGTACAACACGACATGATAAACCAAAAAATATGTCACGATAATACTTTTGCGGTGAAAATCTCAAAGTTTTCATCTTTTTAATCACATGTCTAACAAAATTAATTTACTAATAATAATTTTTCTTCCTTTGTAATTACGTAAATTATAAAAGACCTTATAGACATTTCTGATATACGGATGGTACAACATACAGCTGAAAAATGAATATTTGAGGCCTTGCCGAAAACTATATAATATTATGGATTATCTTATGTGATTTATCTCAAAAACGGCGCTTTAAAAATATTATAATTTAATCATTGAATGCAATAATAACGATATGAAAGAGAAAAGACAAAAAAGATTCAGTCGCAAATAGGAATTGAACCGAGGACATCTTTCTTGCCGGGGAAGTGCTCTGACTACTGAGCTAATTCGACCACATCAACTGACGTCATTTTTGACTGCATCATTCTTCGACTGAGATCTACCAACATTATCTTTATTTTCTTAACTCATATTTTTTGGCTGCTATCTTTATGCAATCTAGGTAGTGTTTTCGATAAATACATCCATTTTTATTTGTAAATGCTACATCTATCAACTTTTTTACCAGTCTAGGGGAGGTATCTTTTGAGAGTCGTTAATATTGTTTTCAATGATTAAATATAACATCTTAAGATTTTACTTGTTAGGTTATTCCATTATTAAAATATTATCATTATGACAAAAATGATTTTTCCCCTTTCTTCATACTTCTTTTGCCTTTCGGATATGTATGTACCTACGGCCGAAGGACGAGGTTTATCTTGGGATTGTTTCCAACTTTTCTTGCTTATTAATATTTCATAGCGGGACAGTTTTCACAGCCCGGGACAGGTCGACAGTTAGAGACATTTTTATTGGCCAACTTTCTCCGACAGAAAGGTCGGCAAAGTTAGCAGGATAATTGGAGGTAACGTTTTATCAATATTGTTTTTTTTATGAAGGCTAAGTCAATTTCCTTTGAATTCGTCTATTTTAGTTTTATTCCGTTATTGTGCCTATTAGAATTAAAATCATTGTGATTAAAAATTTTATAAGATTATCGTGTATTTCTCACAACGAAAACTACTTAAAAATCTGAGACAAAGGTTAACTATGGTAATTACAATTATGAAACATTTATTTACTTTTTATTCTTATTCTTATAATGTATAATTAAAATTTTAAAAAATACTCTTATCCACAATATCTTTAATCATTGAAGACAATAACATCATCTTCATTTTCTTTTTTCGTTTGCGAGTCGCTATTATTGTCTTCAATGATGAAATATTACAATTTGAGGTTTTACTCATTAAGTTAATCAGTTAGATATGATTGAAGGGGATGGGGTCTAGATTGCTCAGTGGTAGAGCAAAGCCCCGGCAAATCTGAGGTCGAGGGTTCAATTCTTATATGAATCAGCATATTTTTTTTTCTGATTTTTCTGTTACAAATTTTCATTTGAGAGTCGCTAATATTGTATTCAAAGATTAAATATTATAAATTGAGATTTTACTCACAAAGTTATTAAAAAAAATATATATATAGGTATGTTTACTTAATCTGAATAAATTACTTTTAAAGTTGTTGAAGGCGAAACAGCTAAAACGCGCTATCACAAACGTATCTAGTTGATATTCAAGAAATATATTTTTTTCTCTTTCGCGTATTTTGTTTTGATTAAAACCAATAAGTAGCATTAATTTATGCTTAATTTACTATCAAAAAATAATAATTTAAGCTCGGATTTTCGGCAATGGTACTGAAAAATTGATTTTGGTAGAGTATCTTCATCAATTGAATAACGTAAATAGTAAAGGACAAAACACTGAAATAATCATGAAAAAACTACAATATTTAAAATTAATAAGAATTTTCATCCATCTTCGGTGTTTTGTTCAATATAACTACAGAGGAACAATGTCGGTAATTAATACCGGCAATGAATGAATGGTCGGTGTGGGTAGGTACATTATTGCCGGCAAGAGTGATAACGCCGTTCATAACAAGGCGTATAAATTTTAACGTGTTAGTCAGCATCCCGGCACCCGGCAACCCGGTCGCATTACCGTGCATTACCACGGCACAAGTTATATCCCGTGCCGGTGCATTAGCTCGCATCGCCGCCGTGACACGGTAATGCGCCGGACGAGTACGTTCTAATGGTAATGGATGTCCACAAATGTCGCTTGTCCACTGCTTGTCGACCTGGCTGCACTCACAACTCCGTGCGATATGTATTACAATCCAAAATTATATCGACGGCTGTGTAAGTTTTCTAGTAGATGTTAAAGAAGCTAAAAGCCTTGCTGCTTTTGGTGGGTTATGCATAAATACGATGAAGAATACGTTTTAGATGTATTGTAAAGTGTCCATAATGCAATAGAAATAAGTTAAAAAGGTTAGTTATAAAAATGAAATTTTAAAACTAATTAAAAAAACATACAAAAAAAATAAAAGTATTAGATTCACGTGATTGTGCCATGTCTTCCTCAGGTGTACCCGACGTTCGATCACCATTGACATTCGTGTCATATTTCTTCATACACTCCTTACTTCGTTATTCGTCCGCTTTAAGTGCCCAAACCATCTAAGCGACTTATTCCCATTACGCTCATCAGCCATGCATTCTTTACGGATCCCATGAATTTTAATACCCTCACACAAAGTTTACCAAATCTCATTTCTATTTCTAGAGCATTCAGTATTTCATCCTTCCTAAGCCAGTTCCATACCTCAATTCCATACATCAGGATTTATATTATCATTTTGGATTGCGAGATTAGCTTCTTTGGCCATTAGTGCCAATCGAGTTCAGTCGTCCATTAATGGATTTTACTACATTTACCATTCTTTCAATATTCCTATCAGCATTTCTATATTTAACATACTTCCCAAATTCCCAAACTCGTCTACCTGCTCTTAAGTACTCGTCATTCGTAACCATATTACATACTGTATGTCGATTCAATTTTATTACAATATTTATGTAAACCAGGAGAATTGCATAAAGCTATGCAATTAGAGGCGCTATTAGGTACGAATATCACATCGAAACGCGTTCCACTATTAGAACGTGATAAGCCGTGCGCGTATACCGGATTCTGTAGTTTTATTTAAAAAGTAGCAGTTCAATTGGAGGTAAAAAAAAGTGGAACCTATTTTTTCGCTTTGTGTCTTGTCTAATTTTTTTTTTTTTTTTAGGAAACAAACAGTCATTTATATATTTAGCATAAACAGAAATGATTATAATAAAAACAATAAAATAAACTAAGATAATAGGATTATTTCACAAAATAAAAAATTAAGTTATCAGTTTAGTAAGTTGCATTTTATATGTTTTCAAGTTACGGTTGAAAATTGATTGATCAATGTATGTTTGAAATTGACAATACCAAATGACTGAGGCAAACTCGAGTTGTGACCTTACATATGACATATATAGCAGAATTAGTGTGTGTGCTATAGTGAAAGGCTTTGTAATGCGTATAATAAATCCCAATTGTTTATAAGCTTTTTCTAAAATATGTTCAATATGGTCCTTAAATAACATTTTAGAATCTAGCAGTCTGTATATATATAACATCAACGGTGAACAGTTGCAATTTATTTTAAAATTTTATCACATAGAAAAGAGAAATGACGCATTTAATAATGTAATAATACATTAATCCTTCGCTTTGGCGCTTGGAATTAACGATTCCGAAATATCGTTACCATTGAATTTCAGGTTTTCATTTTGCGTGTATTATGGTAATCTTGTAAAAGGATGGTTTTGTACAATACAGGCTAATTTTTTAATTCGTTTCCTACTGTAATCTTTTTTTCTATCTTTATAATATACATTTACTCAAATACCTAAAACCGTGAATCATTAATTGGTTATTGCGGCTACTGATTAATTTTTACATCAAAACTTTTCACAAACTGTGACTCTTTCCCAAGGCTGTGCTTATAACTTATAATGATGTCAATTATTGTCTCTCGCTTAGCGCGATGCGATGGTAACAAAACGCGTTTAGTTACCGCTGAACGCGCGCGGATGGTGCTGTAATTTACTTGGGAGAAAGTGCATTATGTGTAAGTGAAATGTGCCAGCACTTGGTGCTTTCAAGGGACTGCTTTAGAGAAAATAATTTAAATTTAAACAAGAGTTTGTTACTGACGTCACTGTACCGTCTATGGATCGTTAGGTTGTGAAAGCTCAAACTGTGCTCTCGTGGCAGAAGTTAGGTTAATTGTCCATCACGAAAAATTCCATCACTTTATGGGCAGCAGATTATTATCTACCGGCCTGAATTTTAGATCCAGAATACTGTTTGTACAGCCTAAATTTAATGCTATATGAGAAGAAGACTTGTGACACGAAAAATTATCCGTCTTAATTATCTATCTTAATAGATCTGTCATCTGGAACGTGGTTTGAAGAGATAAATGGGAGAGCTTGAAAATCAGCATGGCAAACAAATCTTTTGCCTTTTCAAAACAAGAATTAAAACATCAGATTTCGCGAATGAAGAAGTACACGGTCACAAGACCATTTTTATCCATTTTTCCTTCGTCTTATTAATGATTCAGGGATTTATGAAATATCTGTGAAGTATGCAATACAATGATCCACTACTAACACATGATGTAATACTACCCTTCCTATCAGCCCGGGTCCTTTATCCTATACTAATTTCAATATTTATATGAAAACCTTTAAGCCTGATAAATGAGGGGATTTTAATGTTATGAAATATTAAAAATAAGTCTATTCCGGGATGTTATCAATAGAGAATCCCAAGAGTAGGTTAGTCGAAAAGTTCCTTCTCATTCTCAGAAGGTAAAGCGATCCTTTCCCAAATTGTATTAGGTATTTTCTCTCAATTTCAGCACAAAAGTAGCGTTGGGCACAGACGATTCTTTATCTCTCCTGGTACGAAATTTGAAGTATCACCTCAGTTTTTTTACGGTCTTTACGATGATCTAATGTCCCGAACTGTATTCTTTATGGAAAGGCCAGATGGCGCAAGTCGTAAATGGGAGACGGGAGATATCTTTTCGATTTATGGAAAATAAGGGTGGGACGAGTTTTGATTGATTTTATGATTAAGTGATATTACAAATAATAAACTGTTTCCTATTCCATGAAAACGATTCTTAAAATTACCACTTTAAAACAAAAGCACTCAAAATCTTACCGTAATGGAATTTTTCAGATCGATAAGATGGTTTCAAATAAATTACCATCCCGAATGCCACGATATTTTTTGTGTTTTTTTTATGGACTGACTTCTTACTCGGAATTATAGGTAGAATTCACTGAATTGACACGATGTACGAATAATAATATTACTTAGTGACTGATTGACAATGGAATATAAATTTTTTGATGGCCGATTACTAGCTGGGTTTCCACCCTGGCGTTGAGTGTTCAAATCCGCTGCCAGCCAAGTCCTAAATAATCGAGCAAGAAACATTTTCCTCTTATTAATATTTGTCTTATGTTTTACTTCACAAGACGTGAAAACGAAACTATGCCGGTGTTGCTGCCTATAAGAAACAGTATTTATAGTTACAATTTGAACGGTGATATACCTTGCACCATTCGCGTTGATTTCGTCGTCCGATGAACACCTGAACACCTGTTTGAGTCTTACCGATATGTAGTTACATCTTACCTGCTGACCTTGTGATAAAGACTATTTGAAATTTAAATCCTGACAGAGGAACGTACTCCTGACGTCTCTTGAACGTCAACTTTCCGAACTAACCACTCCAGACCCCAGCCATTTAGTTTGATATCGAGGCAGACCACTCAATACAGGATACCTTGCTCCCAAATCGATTTCAAGGAGCCATTTTGGTTTGTCGATTCTGCATATTTGATGGACGAAGCTTGTTAAATTATAAAATCGAGTGTAAGTAGCTGCAACGAATTCATCGAATTCAAGCACCCAATGGCACCATTATACTAATTTATAGAATTCACCGGGTGACGACCGGCAACTGTCACTATCACCTGGATGGAGGATCGCTGAAAAATCGATCGAGTTCAACAGAGGGCGAAGGAGTTGGAACTAGATTCTATGCACAATATTGGAATTCAACGGAGGACAAAACCTCGTCAACGGTAATAGTGGGATGAGGGATAATTACTATGTAAGGCATAATTTTAGGTCATGTAAATCAGTTTATATAATTCATTTAATAAATAAACACCGCGTTAATGGGTTATAATTTCTTCACTCCTCGGAATCTCTGAAGTAAAAGCTGGTAGTGTATCGAATATGAAAAAATATTTTATTGCATTTAATATCAATTGCAGCTAAAATGCACAACTGCAAGTTTGATGACCCCGTTTTCCAAATCATAATATTTACCAGTTGAAAAATGCATCAATCTGTTACCGGGCGGCAAAAAAGACTGGATCGAACATGAAACGGTTCGATAACCCTATTTTCAAAAACGAAATTAAAATATTGACAAAGCCAATCGCTGGGCGAAATATTATTCGCACCTAAAAACACCTGCGTGTGGAACGGTAAACAAGTTGTGGTGATGATATTGACGTGACAAGAACGCTTGGAGAAGAAATTATAAATAGCAAAAAAAAACACAATATTGAGCATTCAAGAATTACCACGAGTGGACCGAACACCTCCACTTACAACGCGATCTGTTATAATTTAAAATTATAAATTCATGAGTGTCAACTGAAATCTGTAATTGTTCCTGTTCCTCCATCACGGCACAATCATTTTAAAGATTACAACTATGTAATTACATTGATGCTGACAACCTAGAGGCTGGCCGATTCCTACTGGCTACCAATTGAACTGGCCACTGCTGCAGCAGTCGCCTACGCCATTTGTGCTCACAATGTGCTCCAATCTGAAATTATCGCTGAAAGAATTCCGATTGTCTCAGTTTTCAATCTGTGCATTAAAACCCAATTGTATTGAAATACATATAACTATTTCTTGTGAATTGGGTTGGCTGAAAAAAATAGGAAGCTACACCCCTTTGTACGTTCTGTATACCAGTACAATACTTGTAATTAAAATGTGAATTTTGATTTGAATCGTTTTTCTATTATGATGGTTTGGATAGAACACCTCACGGTGTTTTACTTAAATCATTACCCAGGTTGAGAACTGATGTGTGCCGGTGCTTTTTATTTACAGTCTTTTCTTGTGCAGGCAAACACGTCCCGTACAGGTAGCCTCTCTGCAAATTCTTCAGCAAAGTATGGAGCCACGTCCACAGCCTGATTCGTATACAAATGTATTAGTTATCGGTTGTAGCTTGTTTAAAAATCGACGCAAAAATATCTACAACCACTAGCTTGTAGTGAACCCTTCTTTTAATAACTTAATGATTAAAACCTCAAATTGTAATATTTTATTATTGAAGACGATATTAGCGATTCTTAAGCGAAAATTTGAAACAGAAAAATCAGAAAAAAACACGGTCACTTCTAGGACTTAAACCCAGGACCCTGAGAAAATTAGCTCAGTTGGTAGAGCGGTGCCCCGGCAAGGCAAGGGTCCTGTGTTCAAATCCTGGATGTGACCGTATCTTTTTATGATTTTTTTTTGTTTTAAATTTTCGTTTAGGAATCGCTAATATTGCCTTTTATCTTTTTTAAAACACCTACGTTTCTTCATCAGAGTTGCAGTTAAATCGTCTCCATAAGCCCCCTTTCCCCAGTTATCTGACGCTAAGCCATTATTAAGTTGTATCATTATTTATACAATCGTTATTTCAATATAAAACTTCCGCCTTATATTCCGTGCGAGCGATATAACATGATGGTGTAATAATTCGCCAGATGGAGGCGCCCGCCCGGATTTTGTCGCCCATTATAAGTCGAGATCATCAATCGCTACCTTGACGGTGGCAATTTTGATCCACCTAATAAAAAGGATCTCGCCTTGAAGCAGTAATTGTTATCGTCGCCCATTACAAAAAACCTTTTTTATTTATAATTTTACTGAATTTTTCAGAACTTTCTTTATTGTATTTCAATCTATAACATTATACGAGTAGATACTTATAGGGATTACATATAACAATCTAATACCCAATTTAAAGGAGACAGTAAAAATACTTGAAATATTGAAGGTAAGTTGTAAAGAAATACATTCCCATGATCCTATTGCTGAAATATCTGACGATGTTACCTGTATTTTTGTTACATACGTCGTTTTTGAGAAAAGGACAGGTTTAAAACGGATCAGCGGTACGACATAAACATTCTGAAGAGTAAATAGGATCAATGTAAAGTTTATGATATAAAATATTGAACAATCACTGTTTCTGTGCGATATTAGTTAATCCTCCATAATTCGATCATTACCATATGTTCCTATTTAAAAAAACGAGTATTTTTGTTCAAAAATCCAAAGTACCACTAAGCATTTAAAAAATAACAAGAAGCACATTTTATAACAAAGAAAAAACGTATTTTTTGCTTCCTATCATTATTTTTTAAAAATCACTCCATTAGAACGAAAACTTTTCATTCGAATATTAAATCATTTACAACAATTGAGCTTTCTTTCTCGTCAGTCAAAAACAAACATCCTTAAAAAAAGTACAAAAATATTTAAAAATCTTTTTAATTTCACGCGTATTTTTGGTTTATCCTTTTTTGCTCAGGTGGTTGTTGCTACCAGAATTATTTGATTTGGTGGGAGCAGATCTTCACGGGCAGTTAGGCGCTCAGTAGGCAGCAAAGAGTCACCGTACCGGACCGCCATTACTCCAAACATATTCAGTAGGATTTACAATCTGAACTGAATTCCGGAACAATCAAAAGACACATTAGCATTTTATGAAATTGTAAATAGGGACCCGGACTCCGCATTAAGACCAAACGTGGGCAACGCACAGGGGTGTCTCTGGAAAGGGTGTCAACGGGATAAACCCCACTCCTATTCAAAAAGAAACAAAATAACAACACAGGAAAAGAGAGCCAATAATTTTTGTTTGATTTACTTCTGCTTTTGTATGTAAGGCGGGAGTTGAAGATAGTTTACTTTTCTATTTACGCCCATAATTTTGGGCTTTAAAATAAAATGCATGTATGGGAAATGTGTAGTCTAAGATGCAGGCTAAAAATCTTTTTTTAAATTTATGTATATTATTTTTACGTCTCTAATATATACGTATACTTTTTTTTTTTTATGAAACGTATACTTTTATATTTACGCCCATAATTTTGGGCTTCAAAATAAAATGCATTTATGGGAAAAGTATAGTATAAGATGCAGGAAAAACTTTTTTGAATTTTATGTATATTATTTTTTTTATCTGTGAAAAAGGACATAAAAATCTTCACTCTCTGGCGAAAGAGATAATTTCCAATTTTGTTGTTAAATGTATTTTAAATCAAAAATCACCATGTGGTAATTTTGTAATAAAGCAACGTTGTAAAAAGTGGTTGGCAAAAGGAATATTACTATTTTCAGAATTCAAATTTCAAGGGTTGGGAAATGGCGTTTTGATGGTTTTTCAAAATCTCACCTCCCTCTTGTTTCTGTCAGGTGTACAACATTTAATTAATCTCGGAATAAAACTGTACATTTGTATAAAAACACTTCATATATACATAGACACACTTGTTTATAACAAGCACAGGGACCGACTTAATTTGCTCTTTATAGTCATTACTCGTTATACCGGAAACAGTTTGCTATAAACCGTATCAACCTACCTGCCTATCTCTACTTTCGAAATGTTCGTCAATAAATAATATATTTTCAAAATATGAGTATATATAGAAAATGGATGCTTTACTGCTAGGTTAAAATCTTCAAATATATACTGTGCTGAAAATATCTTAAATACTACATGTCAACTTTTATAATGTATTTCTGCAAATGTATAGAATAGATAAATCACAATGTTTGTTGACATTTCGTAAATTCTGCATACTACGCATGAGAGTGTAAATTTGCGATAGCGAACTTGGGTTTCTGTTGACTTACGGTGAACATGGAATGAAATTAAATGCAATAAATTAATGTATAATTAATACATGCATAAAGCACCATGTTTGCTAAAAATATATTGCATAGGTATGACATTTGAAGCGTATTCTACATAAATAGCATTGTGCTGGATAAAAAACTTACTATCAAATGAGTGACTTTAGTCAAACATGCTGCAATATCTTCTTCGTATAGGCCACAAAGAGTGAGTGACTGTTTGAAATCATATTTATCGTAAAAACTTAATAATATAACACCACTTTACATATTTTTGCAGATTTATCAAATATTATTGAAATTATTTTGCAAACAATTAATTGTATTTTATTGTAAAACCATAAAAACAAGGTGTATAACAATGAATGGAAACCAATGTTGACATTTGTAGTTGTCTTGGTACCTTATATATACTAGTTATAACATGTTTAGCACGCGCTCTGTCTCTTGTATACTTGCCTGACGTCGTGTACCGCCACCGAGTTTGATAAAAATAAAAATTCCGCTACGATGATGAAACACAGATCTCTATTTGAAATATAAGCAATGAATAGTCTGACTTTTGGATCACGAAATATGCTCACATCGCATTCCTTGTGTTTTTATGTATTCTGTGGTGTGCAGATAATATTGGTGAAGTATTACGATTAAATTTCATTAAACGAGCCATTATAAAAGTTAAGACAAGCAGCATTTTTAACACCTCCTTTCAGTAGGTAGCAAACGATTGGGTTGTTTTTTTTAAACATTTATTATTAAAAAATTAGATTTGCCTTTTTATAAAATTTTTTTCAACAGATTTGAGTTCATTAATTGTGACTGTGATTCGCAGAATTGAAAAATACAGCTCAATTTTTTTACAAAATTGAGAAATATTTCTAAAATTTCTCGTAAACTCTCTTTTTGCAATTAATTTTGTATTGTTGAATAAATGTCACCGCGTGAGATAACGAGAAATTAAAGTTTTCCTAGCCACAGAAAGGCTGTAAACTGAAAACTTCTATATTTATTGTTTTTGTGTTTAATTCGTAGAACTCCATGTAATTTTTTTTAAAATTTAATTAAAATCAAATTTAATAATATAATTATTAAGTTCTGCAAGTATTTTTGTTTTTGTTATTGTTACAGCTGTTGACAGTTTGTTAGAAACAGCTTACAGCTGTTGACAGTTTGTTTGTTTGTTTTAGTTTGAAAATGGCCTTGAAAGCCGAAACAGCTGTAACAATAACAAAAACAAAAAAAAAAATACTTGCAGAACTTAATAATTATATTATTAAATTTGATTTTAATTAAATTAAAAAAAAAAAAAAAAAAAAAATGAAACCTCTAGCTTCACTGTAATAGCTTGCTACTGTACCACGAAAGTAAAGGACATAAGAAAAGTTTCAAGTAAACAATAAAAAATCATACTTCTGCAATAATTATTTCGTTGTACGTAGGTACTCACTAATTATGATTTAACTTATTCGTTTGTGTTAGTTTTTATTCCACGTTGCTATTTTTGCAGATAAAAGGCGTTTATTAGTTGTTATTTGAGCTGTAATTTGATTGTAATCCATTCAATTATTGCTATCCTAATAACCATTACAACTTAATAGTCCCTTTCTGCCCTTCGAAGCGTCTGATTCGGCTACCGATGGTCTTTTCCGTTCATTAAATGAAAGACAGATTAATCTTGTGCGAATAATCTCTTGGTGGGGTAAATGGAGGCTAAGAAGGGGATGGGTGGGCCACCCCTCTTGGGGGTGTTCACTTAGTTAACCTAAAGATGAAAGAACTGCAATATTGAGAAGCGGGATAGATGATAATGAGGAAGGTTGATGTAAACTCAATTAAAGCAAGTTAGATTGCCCACTAGAAAGAAAACAGGTACCCAGAATTCTCTGATGTACTAACTACCAGGCCGTCCAACTTTACAACAAAATTCCGATTGAAATTATTGAGATTAAAAATATTATTAATTTTAAAAAGGAATTAAGAAAGTATGTCCACCTAAAATATTGATAGTTGGTGTGTTATTTAAAATGTTTAAATTTTAAAAAATATTTAAAGACAAAATATGTTTGCCAAATATTATTAATTTTTTTAAAAATTTGTTTCTAAAATTATTAGCACACCCAACGCTGGGAGCTAACTTAAGATTGAAAAATAAATAGTTTTATATAATAATATATTTACATAAAGGTAGTGTTTTCTGAAATAATATAATATTTATTAACTTGGAGGATTGGAGGACTGTGATCATGCATTTATTCAAAGGTAAAGGGCCACGTATGGATTATGAAAATAACAGTGCTATTAGCCTGCCAAGTTCGGTTGGAAAGCTGTACTGTAGAATATTGATTGAAAGGGTAGGAATAGAAACAAGGGATATAATATGGGATGTGCAAAGTGCTTTCACGAGTAGGACGGGGTGCACGGACCCAATTTTCTCACTGGTTGAAAACCAGAAACTTTTCTGTGCCTTTGTCTGTTTACAAAAAGCATAATTTTACCGAGTTGATAGACAAAATTTCTATGGAAAGTTGTAGAATCTTATAGAATAAGTATGAAGGAAGCGTTGGTTGAACAGTGGTTTCAAGGGGAGAATTAACACCACAAAAGGTGTTAAGCAAGGCTACATAATATAACCGTGGTTATTCAATGTATCCGTGGATAATAATAGAAAGAAGTGGGATTGGGCGCAAAAATGAGTAATCTGGATATTTATTTTATACTGATAATGCGGTGTTGAATAAGTTCCAATCTCTCCGAAAATCCCTGCCAACAAACGGCGTGATGATTAGAGAGTTATTTAGTAATGTTGTTATGTTAAAAAAGAGGATGTGAATGGTTTAGAACGGTAGGCTGGAATTTTAATGGTTTTCTTATGACATGAAGTTTGAATCTATTTTGTGTACGTTGGGAGTTTGGTGTTATCATGCTTAAAGTTTGGAGATTTGATTGAATTTGCTAAAATATCAAATATTCTCTATAACACCACGTATTCATCAGTTTCGTATCCTGTAGGATCTTTAATCTTTTGGGGGTCTTAACTCAGTATAACCATTACCGCTCGCGCTAAGCCTTCGTTTATGATATACCTAGGCACCGAATGAACTGTCATTCAAACCCAGTCAAATAAGTGTTTAAGAAAAAGGAGGGACTAACTGGAGAAAACGCTAAGACAATAGAGTATTATGAACATTTTAAAGCTTAATAATACAATGAGATATTGTTTAGACAGCATTTAATTACACCCAACAAGTTATTGTTTATTCTTTTACTCATTATTTTTGGGTTGGACAACATGACAACCGAGTCAAAAGACAGTGTAGGTATATTCAACAAATTTCTCGCGATTTTAATTTTTTTTATATGAGTACCGCAAAATGCCCCAACTGCTCCCAACCGTCTGTAAATAGTGAGACTATGGAATCTGACTATTGTATGTTGTGAGGCTGAAGGTAGTGGGGAGAGGAAGGAGATGTGGAGGGGAAGGTGGGAATGTACCTGGCTATTTAGATCTCGTCACCAAACACAGCTAACCCATTTCAATTCTGTATGGTGGTCTTACACCAGGGCGATACTGAGAGTATTCTACTCTACATGCTGCAAGAATACTATATATTATTTTAAATTAATTTTTTATTATTTTTTTTTATTAACCAATATACATATAATACATAATTAACCAATATATATAATGTATAATATTAGTCGTAACAATACCTCCATAATAATTTTTTTTTTTATACATAATGAAAAATATAAGATGGCATTTGTTTTGTACATAATGGAAATATAGGTTGGCACATCGTAACACATACTTAAAAATTATTTAACAGTAAAATGTTTTTTGAGTTTTTGTTTAAAAATTTCATAATTTCTCTCGGATTGTATTTCTATAGGGAGTTCGTTAAAGCATTTTATTGCTGAGTATGTGTAATGATGTTGGGCTGTTGTAGTATTAAGTTTAGGGATTATTATTTGTCCTAAGGTTCTCGGTCTGGTGCTGAATGACTTTATTGTTAGTTTGTCTTTATGGATTTGTAGTAATGCGTTTTTTTGATAAATTTTATTTAGTGGTAATACTTTGAATTCATCGAATAATTTTTGGGTTGAATAGTCTAATTGTTTCTTTAGAATAATTTTGATGAGTCTTCTATGTACTATTTCAAGTGGAGTTAAGTTGGTGTTATACGCTCCTCCCCATGTATGTTCTGTCCATTTAATATGTTGATCTATAATTATGCCTAAATATTTAATATTACTTTTTTTTGAGATTTTTGTGAAATTTAATAATTTGTGAAATATCACAACAACATCAAATAAACTTAGCTTGCGCACGCCAGTATATAAACCTGCGACGCTCGAATTGTGGTCCATGGAGGCATATTTTGGTATATGGAACTCAATAATTAAAAACTATCCTCATTGAGAAAACTTTATCAGGATGGGGTAATTGGGATTAAGAAAGTAAACCGACATCCTTTTCTTCTGGAAAACCATGAATTAAAAAATAAAAATTTATGTGACACCTTTCAAGAGCGCCCTTGTCTGTACAGTGTAGACCAGGGGAGTTATGTCGCCAGCCGGTTGGGCAGCATCGTGAAGCGCGAAAAGGTAGGTAGGAAGGGTTTTATTGATGCAGGTCTTGAAAAGGCCCGGATTTTATGAAGGAGGAAAACAGATGCTGGTAGCTCGTTCCTCACACGAGCCGTCTTAGACAAATACGATAATAATAATAATAATAATAAGTCAAAGAAGCGGCGCGTTCTCATGAAGCCAACATCAACCGTGAATGGTTGTTCCTCTCTTGTACATTGGGAATCACTCGGTTGACCGCCCTCCTTTGCACAGAATCAAGTAGGTTTATCAAGTATCGTGGTGCTCCAGCCCATAGGTGGCTCCCAAATTCAATTGTTGGGCGTACTTGAGATTTTTATCTGTTTATCAGCCAGACATTATTGAAGAATCTGTCAGCCCTATACACGACGCCCAGTTTCTTGGAAGCCAGATTTACTCGGGCTTCTAAAGAGCCCCAATACTTGAGCCGGTCTGATATACTTACTCCAAGCCTTTCATTGGAGTCTTGGCAAAAAATTACGTGTTGAACTAGCACCAGCCACTTTCCCGAAAATTAAGTTACAATTATTTAATTGAGCGGTACTAAAGTTATGCTGTGTTGTCTTCACAAAAAGAGTGTGGTATCCATTGATGTATTATATTTAGATGAGATATGAGCCGAAGAAAAGAGGTTCCACTTTTTAACCTCCAATAAAATTGACCTACGCAACGCTACCAACGCTTTAACTAAAACGCTTATCGTGATCTAATAGTGGAATAATTTTTGACAAGATATTAGTATGCAATAGCGCCTCTAATTGGATGGTATATCCAGTAAAAAATAGGTTCCGAAAACTTTGTTGACATTGGTGTATATATGTATATATACACCAATGGTGTATGGTGTATATATATATGGTGTATATTTTATTGAAGTTATTCTCCAAATGGCCTCAGGCAAAAGTTATAATGAGATAGAAACGAATGATCATGTAATCATGAAATTTGGAAAAGGGCCAAAACACAGCCTGATAACAGCGAAGTGTCGAATCACCAAACGGTAATGTGAAATCATTATTTATCGATCCAACAGTCATGAATAAACACAATTATTAATGGTCCTCATCATACGTCTACGAACCTACCCAAAACGATAATAGAATAATAGAAAACGTGTTAATCAACAAGCGTTCATAGAACAATACAATTAATTGATCAGAGACTTACCGCATTACGAATTGGAAGATCCGAAAAGAGATAAATTAACAATATAAGGGAAGAGGCGATGGTTTGAATTAGATCTAGTAGTGTCAGGAGATTATAAATAATATGATTCGCAAGTGGATGAAAGTAGAAAACAGGGACGATATAAGAAGTCATGTTATCAAAGAGTAATGAATGTGAAGGAAACAAAGATTATACAGAGAAACTGTGCTTCCGCCGCACAGCCAATAACGGAAAAAGCCAGAAGCCGTTGGTCATTATCCTAGAATATAATTATACAAACAAAAATGAAGCGTACAGTAATGTCATACTAATGAACCAAGTTAATATGTTTTTAAAAATGGTAACATGAAACAAAATCGGAACAAAAACATATCATAACACTAATCACTAAAAATATACGATATTACCTATGCCACTATAATATGTAAGATTCTGCAAAGTTTTTTTGATTTTTTTTTGTGACACCTCACAAGAGCGCCCCTAACTGTATAATGTTAAAGCAGGGAGGCTATGTCACCAATTGGTTGGGCTTGAGTTGTGAGGCGGGTTAAGATAAGGGCTGTAGTGAGGGATTTATTAATGAGGGTCTTGAAGAGGGCCGGATTACATGAATGAGGAAAAACAAATGCCGGTAACTGCAATACAGGAATGGATACATTATGGCCTAGTTAACAAAGCAATCAACATTAGTTTTCAAATAGGCAGTGCCTGTTCTAAGCAACTAATCATGTCCTTAATTTGTGTTGTTTGGTGCGTAATATCAAATATTGTAAAAAAATATATATATGTATATTAATCCGGTGATGAATTCAGCGATGAAACCTGTGATGAAATCAGCGATGAAACATGCGATGCAATAATCTCTGGTGAAACTGGCGATGTTGTGTTGAATCTAGTGATGAAGCACGCGGTGAAATCACTTGTATCATTAGTAATATTAATGGACGTTTTTCTCGATCGAGATCCAGGACATTGGTTATTGTAATAATTTTGGGGGTATCAGTTTGTCTCAGTAAAATACGTCCTGAATTCGACCAAAAGTGTTTGAAGTTGTTATCTCTTGCAATTTTTTTTTGTTTGAGACAATAGAAATTTTCCTTTTCGTGTTAAATGTTTGGATACATAAATGCGCCTGTTTTCTTGCGATAGCCCAAGGTCAACTGTTCAGTTTATTAGAGTTGATCGTAGTAGATTTCTTGTAATTATTTATTTTGTTTAGGAACTCATCGCGAGCTTGAAAGTGGTTGAACGTCCCTATAATGGACTTGGGATTTTTTTCTGAATGTTTTGGTCCCAATCTGTAGATTTTTGTTATTTCAGACTGTAATGGTGTGGCGTTTACTTTCGTAGTTGATAGTTTTGGATATTTTTTTCAGTACTTCCATATTATTTTAAACGCTTGATTCAGGAACACCTCTTATATCTATGTTTCATATTTGACTATAGTACTCTAGTCGAGCAATTTTCTCGTCTTTCGAAATAGTGTTTTGTAGGACAGAATTATACCTATTTACTTTTATTATATCAGTATTGAAAACTTTCCGGAAAATCACCATTTATAACTCCATTATTGCTCCACATTTAACTATCCCTTTCCTGTGTAACGACCGAGAACAAAATAAATTTCAAATTCTCCAAAATAGGGCAATGAGAACAATACTTAGATGAAAAAGATATAATAATAATAATAATAAAACAAACTAAATTGGCTAACCGTAAAACACGATGATATTTGTACATAAAATAGTAAGCAACCTGTTACCCAAATATTTCTAAAATAAAATTGTATACAACAAGGACATACACAAACATAAAACAAGGACGTGCAATGAAATCAGGCTTCCTAAAAAGGACAAGGCGAATACTCAGAATAGTATACTATATAAAGTGATGAAGTACTATAATGCGCTGCCGGAAAACTTAAAATCTGCATCAATTGGAAGGTTCAAGATGTTGTGCATATAGGTATGCATGTAACAATTAATTATTAATTTGTAACCTTAAATGTACAAATTACTAAAATAAAATTAATAAATTCTTTTTAACGTTGAGAAACATCTTTCGCTTTCAACTGAGGTCATTGGAATAGTGCACACAAGTTTTAGTAATTTGGCAGTCTCGGAAAAGTCTTCTAATAAACAAGTACTATAAATAAGTTGTAAAATTGACAAAGCACCGTCAGCGTTTGAAAAATTTACACGGGCGTAATTAACAATTGATATAATATGATCGAAATAACCTACAATTAAACTTCAAAACTTTCGCGTAGCAAGAAAGGTTTTAAATTCAACAGACAAGGCCCGACAACGGCGACAACTGACTAAACTGATAACAGCTAATCTGAACATCACTCATCTCATGACATGTTTTATCTTGTATGCTTGTACCGAAGCTGTAAGCGGAAAATTCACTGAAAAAGAGCAGATGGTAAATTGAAGATGCTATATCGACAATAATATCACAATGTTTTAGTTTAACTTTCCACTGAACAAAGCAAAAGCAAAGCAGTCAAATTTTGGATCGCAATCGTAAACGAACTGCTACAAACATAGGCACAAGTCACAGTCGGTCTGCAAGTTAAGCGCGCTAAATGAGTATGTACCTTTTGTATGAGATATTATAACCGAACCGAATTTCGTATTGTGATTAACCATGTCGGAAATTTTGGTTGGTTGTTCGGCGGCCGCCACTGGTTCTGCTTGTGTACGTAGAGGTTCACACATGTGCACCGGTTCACCGGGTATCAAGCTGCCAGCTCCTTTAGCAGGCTTCATTAAAATAACTATAGAACAGACTCAGCATGCCCACATTGCTTCTGTGCATTAAATATGGCAATCGGTATGTTAACAATGGAATGTCAATCAGACGAACTGCACCCCTTTGTATACAATGAAGTGGGTTTATCAAGTTTTGTCGGGCTCCAGCCCAGAGGTGGCTCCGCGATTTGTATAGGGTTAGCAGTTGGTTACTATTGAAGAATCTGTTAGCCCTATGCAAGGTGCCCAGTTTTTTGGTAGCCAGATTTACTCGGGCTTCTATCGAGCCCCGAGACTTGAGCCGGTCTGATATACTTACTTCAAGCATTTCAATAGAGTCTTTATTGGGAAGTTTCCATCAAATTTCACCAGACAGTCATTGATCTCTCTCTTTGCCAAAATCATACACGCTTTGATTTTTGAGACGTTGAAACTGACCAGGTTAGCCTTAACCCAGAAACGAACCTTCTTGAAGTGGTGGTTAACTTTGTGTCTAGAGTGGAAGGGGGCTTGTCAAAAAGACAACCCTCGTAAACGGTACTGTCGTCAGGGTAGCAGTGAATTGGGGCAAATTTAACGAGATCGTTGATGTGCAACAAAAACAGCGTCGGCGACAGCACAGATCCTTGTGGCACCCCTGCATTGAGTTGGTGCGAAAAGGAAGAAGATTAGTTAACTACGGTTTGAATTATTCTTCCTCTGAGAAAGTCCGCAATCCAACTATGCAGGATTGAATGGATCCCATACGATGGTAACTTTACAACAGGGGCCCGGTGCCAGACCCTATCAAAGGCTTTGGATATATTCAACCCGACGGTTTGAGTTTCTCCAAAAGTACCACACTCAAATATAGTTACATTCCAAGCAGATCATAACAAGATCGGATTTGACGAAATCCATGTTGCCGATCCCTTATTAACCACCCATCCCAATACCTTTGAGAGTAATTAGAAGGACTGGAGCAATCCCCCTTCTTAGGGAGTGGGTGGACGTGGACGTGGATTTTTTCCAAAGATCTGGCACCTTTCCACTAATGAGTGAGAGTTTAAATAAGTTTTTAAATTCTGCAGAAAAAATCCTAATGACTAGGGCAGGTATTCCGTCTGGCCTGCTGGATTTATCTTCAACTCGTTTATTGAGAGACACTGAGAATCTTGAACCTTGTCTTTGGTTCCTTCATTTGGAAACCGCATTCTGGAATGGAAGGAAGAGTCTCTCCGTTATATTGAAGAGTCGAGTTTTCCGCGAAAATTTTGCTTAATACTCAGCTTTCTTGCGGGCCGAGTTGGCCAGCCAGCCATCGGGCTTGGTCAGAGGTGGAAAAGTGATTCTGCAGAAATTTATCGCAATTGAACAAGCCAGCGACCAGAAATAACGGCTACAGATGAGGTAGTCTTTGTTATATGTTGTCCTCTAAGGTTTTTAAATCATATGTAAAACGTACACACATTTTGTGGAATTAATCCACAGTTAATTTAAAATGAAATGTTGTAACAACAACACATTAAAAATTGATAGAGACAATAGGAGACTGAAACAATCGTCAACAATATGACTGTTGTTCGCTTTAGAAAATATTGAAATTTATTAAATTGTTGATAATACAAAGCACGCGAAATTATTGATTTTAATATTAACGGTTACAAAATTTTTTTTACCAACTTTTCCAATATTTGTGTTAGCCATAAAAGTGCCATTTACGATAAAGCCTCATAATTTTATAATAAGATATTTAAAAATAGCGATGCAATTTATTAATATCAAATCTATAATACATAAATGACTTTCTGTTGATTAATCAATAAGTCTGCAGTATGAAGCTGGTCATTTGAAATATGAAAGACGTATTTATTATACAAGTCGGATCTTACTAATAAACGTGTTTTGAATTTTACATAACTGACAAACAACCATAAATGTAAGATAAATGCAGAGAATGATTCTTCGATACGAACAAGATAAGTGGTTATTTGTCAGTTTTGTAAAATATAAAACACATTGATATGTAAGAGGATTAGTTTGTATTATTTTTACTGTACATGTTGGAAGTAGACAAATATAAACACCAATACAATATTCAAGCTTATTAAGTTCGCTCGTAAAACTACCTTACCAATGTTTTTAAAGGACTTTGTTCATGCAGATGACTCTTATCTAGTAATCATAGTTGATTATTTCAAATGAGTCTGCCATATTCTATCTCTCTATTGTTAATACCGTTTTAGAGATAAAGATGCTCAAACCGGAGAATTGGACAAAAAATCTTTAAGAGTAATACAAATCTTAAGTTTATAATTTCGGAATTTTGAAAACTGGAAACGAAGTAATTTTAATGAACTAATTGAAAATAGAAATATCCATATTTATTGTTCCTATTTGAATTAATTCAGCACAGTTCCTTTGGAGATTTACGTTTAGTGGCAGTAAAACTAAGGATTGTTTGGGGAAGGGGTGATATCATATTTAGTGCCACGTTGTTGTTCAAAGCCCCGGGGAGTATTTCGGTTAATTGAAATGTTGTGACTTCAATGTTTTGATTAAATTTGAATTCTGGACCGAAAGAAAATATAAATTATAATTTATTTGCTAAGAAAAACAACAATATTCTTCCTATTTGTTGTTAGGATAGAACTAGCGATTTATGGTTTCTGAAAAAACAATGTTGTACGTGGTTGAAATAATCATTATAAATTTATACATAAAGTATTTAATATTATTAAGCGTTCTGTAAACAGATATTCATCGAGGAATTTTGATTATATATGTGCGATAAAAATAATGCACACTTTAACCCACTACGTAATGACCTTTGAAGTAAAGAAATTTGGAGATTTACGGGTCAAGCTGCAGTGTTAACCGACCAACTGTTGACGACCTCCATGGTAGACCAGTAATCTCCTTGGCTCTGACCTTCTATGACAACGCATAGGTGGCCCTTTTAGTTACCGGCATTGACACATTATTTCTAAAATATAATTTTTACTTATTATTTCATACATTATCAAATATACTATACATATTCAAATAAAATAATACAAAGTATTTTTCTGTGTCGCGCAGGTGAGAAATAGACTTTAGGTAGGTATGTTTAAAATCAGGCTTTACATAAGAGCTGGATAGACAACAAACTTTCCAACGGTCATCTTCCTTTGCTTCTACCGTCCTTCGTTCCACCACCACTCAAGAGGCCTACACTTATGCGGTATCACATAAAATTAAAATCAAAATGGATTGACTTTAAATTTGCATATTAGTATTATGGATACATTCCTAAAAACATTATAATACAATTTATGCGAATTAAATTAACCGATTAAAAGACCTTCTCACTGAAAGGCCGTTAGAAAAAAAATAATGTTTTTATAATAATGCAGGAATTCATCTCAAATCCCACGAAATATGAAACAACGTCTCATTCAGTGCGCTAAAATTGAATTATTTCTCACAAAAACCAAGCGTTTGCGGTGTGTTTTCTGTCCCACGAAGCATGACCGCAAAATGTACTCCCTTCCCCTCACCGCCAAAACTTCTCCCAACCTTCCGCAATCTTCCCACAACCTTTCCCAACCTTTTCCACACCCCTCCCCTTCCCCATTTACATCGCTCCTTCTCTTCTCGAGCCATGGAAAGATATTTTAGCACCTAATACAACGGCTTTATTAAATCGCGGTATTTGTTTAATTAAAGCCAGGCGCCGAGAAAGAGAGATAAAAAGAGAGAAGGGGAGGGGAAGTGAGAAATGAGAAGAGAGATCGGTAAAGGAATGGCTCCCGATACAAACTAAAGTCCGGTCTACATGATATCCTTCCTTTGAAATGGATCCCTTCGATTACTCTATTATTATTCTTCTCGATCATAAAATTCCACCTTCTTTTGTAATATTTGAGTTTTCCGTGATTAATTTTAGCAGCAGATATTTTTAATTAAAACCATAACGTTTTGTAAGTAATGAGCATTTTAATTTTGTATTCATGTTTAAGCAGGAAGAGAGATAATTTTTACTTTGTAAAAAATTGCGTAGACTTCTTTTTCTTCTTACAATGAGATAAGACTTTAGAGAAAATATTTGTCTACAGAAACTAATCTAGCAAAAAATGATACTTAACTGAAGTTCTGGTATCGTATAATTTGCACGTTTTTCTCTATATTTTTGAATTTTTGGGATTAACCATTAATTTTTAAGTCTGGCAAAACCGGACAGTCAAGGTTGTGAATTTGAACGATTCTTTATTACGTGTAGAGTGAGGACATCGCGACGCCGCGCCATCGCCGACGCTTTCCACAACCTGAAGGTGCAAAAAAGGAATACTTGCCAGCAAAAACAACCCCAACCACCTCTATTCGAAACTTATCCAGCCAACCTTTACAAGGCAAACAAACCCTTTTAAGGTGTGTTATTCTTTTAGCTGGAGTTTAATTAAAAATAAATGTTGCAAGGGGTTGTATAATGGAATTTTCATAGGGTAATCAATTTAAATCGTAATATAAATTTATACATCCATTTTATACCCCTTAGTACAGGTTCTTCCGAAATTAAATCTTATTTCCGAAAAGCAGTTTGCGTCCTGTGGAAATTGTTACTGATGTGAAGCATAAAAATATGCTAATGTGAAAGGGTTAATTATTTTTGATAATGCCCACGATTTGGTTGATTCGGGTGATCCAACAACCTTCTTAGCTAATTAAGCTACTAATGGTTTTCTGGAAATCTGAATGTTTTTTTTAGGCAGATAGATATATCAGTATTAAACTATGTATTTTAAAATTGATTTTTTCTCCCCCTGGACCCAGGATTTTATTTATTGTGTTAAGTGGTAAGTAACACCATACTTTCTCTTTTCAAATACTTATTCTTTTATATAAAAAAAACTTACCTTTCGACGTTGCATTTATGGTCGTATTTTCACAAACTACTTACAGAACAAAATACTTCAATTCGTCAATTCGCCGTTAAATTAATAACCACACCTTCGCTGTATTAACGCTATTTCGTCAACTATTGTTGGAAATATCAATTTTGTGATCTAGATAGAACAAATGCAAGGTTTTACTTTAAGCAGAGGTTTAAATAAAATAAACAGATTAGCCTCGAAACCATAACATTTATTAATTTATTATTGTACATTTGATAAGGAAAAAAAATTACAGTATTAGGCCTAATAATGTACACATGGATATTGGATATTTACACACGATGTGTAGTAATATGACCAGTAAAATGTACGTCGAGGATGAGCTTCAATACACGTGTAAATACATCATGGCCGAATAAATATTTGTTTCCAACTAGGCAGTGTCTGTTCTGAGAAATTAATAATGACTTCAATTTTTGCTGTTTGGTAAGTAATATCAAATAGCAAAGATTAAAAAATATTTAGATTATTTTAATTTAATTGTATGGGTAATTTATTAAATACTATAATAATCTATTTATTCACGAATGTGTGGAAGTTAGAGAAATCGTACCCATCCCGTAGAGTGTGTAAATAATAATATTTTAAATTTAAAGAGTAATTGTAAAAAGAGAGGAGTATAATTAATAAGTAATAAATTAATGTAAATAATGGAAATCCATGGATTTAGCATTTTGTCGCTATTGATCCATCGGATTGAAGATTATTGGGGCCAATATCTTCATCCAATTTGCTTCAGTAGTCAAACCTGAATTCTAATGGGATTCCATATTGAGGATGTTTGTGGATTTAGAACCTTTACCTCATTCCTGCTACCCTTGTTCTCATTAGGGTTGTATTTCCAGTAACTCGTCCTTCCGTGAGCACAGAGAAGGCACTGCAGTGCCTGGGAGGTCCAAACAGCATGCGGTATGCATTATTATATTACACCCGAACCTTTTCTAAGATTTGCTTTGTATACTTGGCCCAGAACTGTGTACAGGTTGTACAGGTTGGCTAAGAAAAGCGTCCTTTTATCCTATGAGCTGCAGAACCGAAATCTTCTGCTGAGCGTATTTAATTTTGCACCTAGTGCTCACCTCTGCCTGTTGACGTCGTCATCATCTGTCAACTTGCTCAAGTATTTTGTTTCTTTTTCGAATTTTAGGAGCATTTTTTAGCCTTTGCAGTACAAAAAGGAATTAATTTCACCAACAATAATTATTATAAAGACATCTCAGTTTGTATGATTCAGTTTGTATGGGATAGCTGTTCAGATCTGGTCACCAAACACGGACAAAGACATTTTAAGCAACGTTTCAATTCTGAATGGTGGTCTTACTTTTGTTGTTACCAGAGTGATGGTATGAGTATTTTCCACTTTGGAACTTGAAATATTTTATATTTACTTTTACCTCTTCCCCTCGAGAGCATTAACCCTCGGCCACGGAGGTCTTCAAAACTACAGAAAGAAATACATTTATTTATTTGTGTCTATTCTTGAATACACATTTTACAAATGATTACAGTGGTTTATATTGTAGTACATGGAAAAAAGTACAGAAAAAAGGTATAAAAAATAAAGAACATAGGTTAATTTAGGTAAAACTGTGTGTGGGTGATATTGTGTGTTACGTGAACACCTCACTATAAGAACCTGTGCTGAGGTGTTAACGTGTTTGTGATTAAGTGTGACAGGTATTAATGTTTTGTGGTAGAAAGTTAATTTTTTTTTTTGCAGACATATATTTAAACATGAAAACACACATTTATATGTGAGTGTATGTATTTTTGGATAATTCTTGAAGAACGTGTATAATATTTAATTTTACTTACTATATTTTGGTTTTTTTTTTTTTTTTTAAATAAGCTTTATTGACTAAAAATTTTACTTTTTTTTTTTTTAGACAATGTATAGATAGTCCCACGAAGCTGCCACATGGCTGCTTGTCTGCAGGTTCTATCTCAATATACAATTATAATACAATATAAGTCTCCCGTTATATAAAATAAATAACAGACTCTTACATACAACTACACTAACACTTTGAATGACAATACGATAACGTACATTCATAAGTACAAGACAATATAGCACACATTCAAAAATAAGACATATACGATAACACACATTGAAAGTGAATAACATCGTACTGTAACACAATGTAAAAAAATTCTAAAAAATTAAAATTCTAGTTAACTAAGTGAAAAATGTTATTTTAATTTTTTTTTCTGGAAATAAAAAGCTTGTTAGTGAAAAAATAAAAATAAATAAATAAATACATTAATTTATATTAGAATTAAAACTTTCAAATAATGTCTTTCCTTTTCTTCTTTGTTTGTTCTATTTTTTATAGATACACAGATTTTTCATTTATAAGCCACATATTTACAGTTTTCATGCTTAAACTCTTATTTTCTGAGAAAACAAATTTATTTTTGAGCTTATTAAAAATCACTGGTACACAGTACTCCAGCGTTCGGCTTCCATACTTATTTGTTATTTTAGGTATTTTCAATCCTTTTTTTCTGTAAGACGTGTGCTGTGACTATGTACCAGTGGTTTTTTATAAGTACTATCGCCCCAGTTATCTTTAATGGTAAGGAACCAAAATAAACCTTTTATAGGGAGCAGGCCCTCAGCACAATATAACAGTTGCACATTGTGTCTTTGTCTATACATATTAGGTGATACAATTTTTTTTATGATAGAGGTTTGCAAATTTTGTACATACTTAATATATGTCATGCTTGTATTTCCCCAGTTTCTAATTCCATATCTAAGAATAGATTCTACTAATGAGAAATTTACTAGTTTGAGTGTGCTATGAGGCAAGACAAATTTTAATTTATAGAAACTGTTTGCTAGAGCTCTTAGCTGGTTACATATTTTAGTAACTTGCTTATCCCATTTAAATTTGCCATCTACTTTTAATCCCAGATAAGTATACTCGTTGACAAAATCAATTTTCTCACACTGGCAGTTAGATATTATTTTTCTATGGATGCATTCAAAGTTATGAACGGTTAGTTTGGGAATATTCCACATTTTCAAACTTGGTGATCTGATATACATGCATTTTGTTTTCTTTACATTTATAACCAATCCTACATCGTGTGCCCATTTTAGCAGTTCATCGAAGTCGGTTTGCAATTCTTGAATCGCGTGTTTATGGTTTGGAATTATAATATTTTGAATAAAGTGAATATCTTGATTTTTTATCCAGGCTCGATATTATTTTTGAGAAAGTTTGTAGATGTATTTGTAGTCATTAATTGTTTCAAAGTAATGGGCATACTGTTAAAAAGTTTGGTTGCGTAGTATTTAAAGTGTCTTTGTCCGTGTGTGGTGTGTGTTATCGGAATGTTCAATGTTTTATTTGTTGATGACCTGGTTTTTATTATGGCTTTTGGTTGATTTGTAATATGAAGATTATTATGGATGAGATGTGGGAGAGCAGTTTTGGCGTAAAGTTGTCTTATTGACATGACGTCTATTGTTTTGAAGATTTTTTTGAGTCTATGTAGAATGGTACTTGCAGTATGAGTTTTATTAATGCCTTTTGAACTTTTTGAATTCGGTCAATTGTTGTGTTTGTAGCGCTTCCCCAAGCTAATATTCCATAAGTGGCAATGGATTGACACAGTGCAAAATATATTGATCTGAGTATTGTTAGTGGAAAAATGTTTTTCATGGATACATATATCCCCCTTCACATATAAACGAAGATAAAAAATGGCATTCAATCCGAATACTTCATTTGAACAAAAATTCTAGACATTCGCTTTTAACCGTAAGCCACGTAATTTGTTTTATCATGTTGATTTTTCTTCCCTTTATCATTAACATTTTCCATATTTTGTATTAAATTTTATAGGCCGAAACTTCACGGGTCGGTTGGTACTACCAAGTTAACATTCAATATGTCAAAATGTGTATGCAAATGCATGTTTTCCCAAAAAAAAAATTACTAACCCAATACCAAACAAAATAAATATTATAAATTGTACAACAGTAAAAAATACAATAGTGTTTAAAATAAAGCAAGGTCAAGGATAATTAATAAGTTGCTCAAGGATAATTAGACCAAGACAAGGGTAGAATGCAAACCACCGAATGTTTTGGGGTAACGCAGGACTTCCACTGCCGCTGCGGCCGGTCCTCGAGGAAGTCCGCAGAAGCCAGGGCAAGTTAGGGGTTGTCTGGCTAGGGCACAGTGGACCAACTAGTTCACGGTAGCTGGACATTTTTTTTTTATTATTTTGTCATTTATGAAGTTTTAAAAGCATTTACGCTAGTTTTTTTATTATATAAAGCGTTGTTCATGATTTTTGAACATAGATTTATAAATGAAAAAGGCTGTAATTTAAATTATTGCAGAAACAATTTTCTGAGAGCACTTTTAATAGGAAAATTTTATAATAATGTAATTGAAATGATTTTAAGTTGTACATTTACCTTCTAAATGGTTAGGCAGATATGGATTTTGAAAAAATGTATTATTTATCGATATGAAGTTTTTTTTATAAAATATATTTTGGTAATGTTAGCCTAATTGGGTGCTTTACCCGTACTGGGCCCCCATAAATGCATGATGTTAAATTTTCACAAATTTATAAGCTTAATTGAAATATTGGTATATATGAAATAACATGCATAACACTAAACACTGAACGTAGATACATAAAATTTACCTTATTTAATTTGTAACGATTTCCAACTGAAGTATTGAATAATATTTTATTACATTATTATTACATATTTTATAAATTGTACTACAAAACAATATTACAAATGACAGATTTCTGTAATTAATATTTGATCTTATAAAAGCTTAAAATGTAAAACAGAGGGAATGTGAAAATTTCAAATACTTAACTAAAAGTAATATAACTTTGCAAAACTTGTCTATCAAAAATTAAAAAAAAGATGTGCCCAGGTTGTGGTATGCGAAACATAGTTAAAATTAAGATATTATTTCATTTAAACACAAAATTCAGCTGGGGTAAATTACGGTAAATATGGTAAATGGTATGATTTGAGATTATCACGGCCAAAAATATTATAGTGATTTTTTTTTGGGTATTATGCCATATTGCGCTACCTACTTCTTTAGCCAATGTTTCGGACAGCATTGCAGTTTCCATCATCATTACAGATGTGTAAGATGTCTAATTACAACTTACCACGTTCTCATATAAAGATCAATATTTCATTTACTAATAGAATTTTTGTAGCAAGATTGTCCTTAAATAGTAGGTTCAAACCCGTTGTAATTATATTCATAGCAACATTTTAATTCACAACACCGCACAAGATATATTTGTTGTCGATTGAAATATCTCATTAGGTACCTAAATTTTGGTGACTCACCGTTCCTCCTGGGTTTTGTATTACTTAAAAATTTTGGTATCCAAGTATCCCTTAATGTGTTCCAATAATCGATTAGTTAATATCGTGATACGATTTTTGTCGGGCTGGCTTGTTCTTCACGGTCTTCTGTGCGGAGGTTATGAAGGGACGGTCCGGGTGACTTTGTGGCATCCCTTTAGCGGACACACTGCTGGACAAACACGCTTTGCTGGTCAATTAACTAATGACGGTCCCATGACTGGTTGAATGGCCGTGGTCAACGCGCGTTCAGACGGAACATTCCGGCCAAAGGAGTGACACATTGATTATGATCACGCTATGACAAGGGTTCCGTTAATTGTTGCAATTAGTCATCATGAATAATTAATAAGTGTAGAGAATTATTACGATCAAAAATATAAGTTTTTTTTAAATTAAATAGTGTTTTACCAAACTCACAGTTTTGGGGCTGAACTTGCCAAAATTTTAATTACAATCCATGAAAATGTATTTGATTCGCAAAAAGTTTGTTGCGCACTTACTTCGTAATATTGGAAAATTATTTAGGGCTAAGAATTTGATAGAAAACAAAGGTTAAAATTTTATTTTATGTTTCAAACAACGAAAATACTTAATACATAACAACCGTGGATCTTAAATTAAATGAATTGGGTAGGTACTTAAAAGATTTTGAAATTGTTTTTAACCATAACAACTCTCTCTTTTCTCGGGTTTAGTAGATTTATTTATATTTTTTACCACCGGGAGTCATAAGAACAATGATGTACCCATTTAAGGAATGTTGTGAGGCTAAATGAAACTTGGAGGAAGGGAAGGAAAGATTAAGAAATAAAATGAAAAAAAATCGTATATCTTCTACATATGTACGTATCAAAACATATTTGAAAATTTCAATCCGCGTCTCTCAAAAGCGCAATACTGAGAGGGTATTAGATTCTACTTAGGATTTATTTGATAATTAGGAAAATATTTTTAAGTTGAATATATCCAAAAAATAAAATGTCTATTAATAATATAATTAGAGAGTTTAAAACCATGTATTATCATTCATCACAACTTAATGGTTTTCGTATATTGTTTCTGTAATCCGTCTTATGAATTATTCGATTTAATATAATACATCTGAGAATTATCAGTTTTGATCTTTCCTATCTCCAAGCAGATAAATCATATTTTATTAATATTAACTTACCTATCATCAAAGTTCAAACGAATTGTAATTATTTTTCGTAAAAAATAAAAGAAGAAGATTGTTTTCCTAAAAACCTGGAATAAAAAAACCATCCTGGGATGATAAAATACAGCCGAATTGTTTTCCTAGAATCCGGCTTCTGACTTCCTCGAACGTTTCGCTTCCCTGTTCGTCTCGACTTCTCCCCACGCCTCCGCATCCCCCTACATCTTAAGTTAAAAGCTCAAATGAAGAAATAATGGCTTAATAAAAATTCCGGATGAGGTGTAAATAATAGCGCGGTACATTGCAGTGGATCACTAATAAAAAATAGGTCTTCTCAAATAAATTAAATTTGTCGATTAATAAGGTAATTGGTTATGTGGATCTCTCTACTGTTTGTTACAAGCAACGGCTAGGGTAGTCAATATATCACTAATCGTAAACGGCGTAAAGTTTGACACTAACCCCAGAGGGGTGGATAGTATAAGTATCGTTCTGGTAAAATACTACAATTCAGAATCGAAACGTCGCTGGAAATGGCTTTGCCTTGTTTGGTGGCCATATCTGCATAGGCAGGTACTTTCCAACCTCATTATTCCCCATCTATTTCCCTTTGCCACTCCCTTCAGTCTGACAATATTAGTATCATAGTCGGCCGGGTGTAGTTGGGACTTTAGCGTGGTAATAAACAGAAAGAACCAGAAATCTGAAAAAAAGCGTTAGCCTAATGAGCAATTCAATAATATTACATCCTACTACAATATTTAAAGAAGTCATATCTTGATATTTTTGACAACAGTGAACTATTTAAAAGCCTAAAATAAATCTGATTTTTTTTGCTTACATGATAAGGCGCGACGAATGGACAATTGCAGCGGTAAGATCGTTTTGAAGCTAACCTCGGTGTGAAAAGGCACCATGATTGGCATTCATGAACAATTGGCTTTTATAAATCGTTTGTTAAATTCTATCTTTCCGAGTACTAGATTTACGAGTACTTCTTGTTGTCCCCTGTCTTGTAAATTCTTTTCCAGTATAAGAGGGACGAAAAATAGTTGATTTTTCATTCACATAAAAAAAACCTGGTTGCATGGAAAGAAGTAATTTCCAAAATTTCATGATTTTTCGATTTAATGTCATATCTTATACCTCAAATACTAATCTGGTACTCCGTATATCATTGTGGGCGAAGTAAACCTTTTATAGCGACAGCCTCCTTTAGTTCAGATTATATAATGTAAAGAAAGATAACGACACGTAGGAGCCTTCCCCCGAATGGTGAACATTATAATAAATAATATCTTATTATGAAAGGGGTGAGAATAAACAAAAGACAGAATTATCACGATGTATATTATCGTTCCACAAAAGCAAAAGAGTACTTGTTTTAAATTTGCTTTCGAAAATAGCAAAAAATTAATAATTTATGTAACTGATATTTTCAAATTAAAAAAATCTGTGTCAAGTCACTTTTACCCTACTTAGTCCCAGAAATCAACACCCTTTTATTATACCGATTTTTTATTGAACGGTATTACGTGTCGTTATTATGATTTTTTAGAAAAAATGATATTTCAAAGGTAGCTTAAGACGAAAATATTTGTGTAAGCAAAAAAAGGTTAGATTTTCAGACCAGAAAAGCTATCCGAGTTATACAGAAGTATTGTATAAAAGAACCTAGTTCCACAGGAACGAGTTTTTATTACAAAAATTTCATGAGCTGAAAAAAAATTAAAAAGCACACAAGAGATATGATTGCCTTATTTTACAGATTGTGATTTAAAGCTGCTTCTTAAGTACTAAAGAACTAAAGCTCTTGCCTCTCGCAAATAACAAAATATTCAATGAATATTGCTTTAATGGTCAAAGTGCCTTTAGATTTTAGAGCATTAAATAGATATATTGTTAATCTTAAGGCGAAGCTTAATGCTAAATGACTATTTTCGATTAATCTATACAACGAATTGGTTTACATTATCAATAAGAAAACTATACTTTAAATTGAGCGTTTCTTGACTCCGTTTGCCAAGCTATTTTAATGCCTATTACCTATATTCTTGACGATATAAGGCATACCAAGAATATACACATTTTTGGCTTGTAGCTACCTCTTAACTGTACCCTCATAATGTTGTATAGAAACATGCTTGAAATGCCTTTAGCAACTAAGTCATTTATTGACGGCCACATTAAATACTTAGGTAATATGTATAGATTATGCGAGAAAGGGTACCCTGGCTATGCCAGGGAATCTATCGAAAGGAGCAAATAGAAAGTGCTTTAATTTATAAAACACTTGTCAATAAATAATGTTGTTACTTGAATGTAATGTAAATGTTAAAGTCAAAACATATAACATACTTCTCTAACTGTGGATAATACTTACGCTATCAAAACGACTACTGAACAAAAGCTCTAGGCATTTCCAGAGGGAGGACGCCCTCTGAAAACTGAAAGCAAAGGCTTTGTCTGTAGTAGACCGGATCCACCAAAGTAACGAATTATGGACTAATTTATTATTGGAGGCGTGTAAATGAAGCAATAATTAATAGGTAGGCATAGATAAGTACTTGATTAACCCGGTTGACTCTGCATAAAGAGAGGCAATTAGCGTGATAAACAATCGTTAGTCAGCAAATCAATTGCGAGTTCTATATCTAATTCACAGTAGCGATGGGTCATGAACCAGAGCGTATCATTTTATTAAGAGAAGGAGAGAATTACGGAGTAATAATGAGAGTCGAATCAACTGAACGACGGCTCAATTGAACGGGAGCCGTGAGCTCAGAGAGTATAAGCAATGAGAATACTGTGCTCACCCGATACGACTCACCGATGCGGCTCCCTCGGTAAGGCTCCCCCGGTACGGCTCCCAGCTATGAATGATTGTACGACTCTTGGTATCGGTACACCGCTCCACCAGAAAAATAAGATGCTAGGTAGTTAGTCGTCAAAAGTACATATGTCCAAGTGCAGATTTTGGACTGTCAGACGCCCTTCACGTCTCTGAGTATGTTAAAACAACTAAGGACGGGTTGTTTCGGAGAATTTCTACAATTCTTCAAAATTCAAAGTTTATTTTCAAGTTCATTCATTTTGTCAAGCAACTAGCCTATAATGATATAAAAAGAGAACTTGAATAGGACTTTCACAGAACCCGAAAATGAACGTTGAACTTTGATGAATCGTTCGAATTCTCCGAAACAACCCGTCCTTGTACTCTTTGAACGGCGCTATTTTTCTAAAATATCTCCTGATAAAAAACATAACCGTTCAAATGACAAAATGGAAATCGTAGGAATAGAGCTCATAAAATACCTGGCTGAATTGTACGGTTCGTTCTTGAACGATTCATCGCTAATTCACAGTGGAATGCTGCATCATACAAGTAATTCAATGGATAATCGATGGGAGGAATAATTACAAGCATTTATCCCAAGCGCACTTGCGTACCAACGAAAAACTTATCGGATAAGAACAAGGGAGGACACATCTTTAAAGTTGATGTCGCATCATGATAGCGAGTCATTTCTCTGACTTATTCTTATGTTACTAACATTCAAATTCCGTCCGTAATCAGAACCCGATGCGTTTCCCTTTTTTATTATGTAGGTCGTAAAAATATTGTAGATCTTGTGAGGGACTCTTAAAAAAAATAGTCAATACATCTAGGAGTTGATGAAATTTATAATGCTAGTATTTCCGACGTATTGCTTATTATAAAATATAACTTCTTGTTGATTATGTTGATTACATTGACATTCGACTATGTTGATTACATTTGCATTCGATTATGTAGTTTATATTGATATTCGATTATGTTGACTACATTGATATTCGATTATGTTGCCTACATTGATATTCAATTATGTTGATTACATTGATATTTAATTATGTTGATTACATTGATATTCGATTATGTTGATAACATTGATATTCGACTATGTAAATTATATTGATATTGGATTATTTTGATTGCACTGATATTCGATTATTTTGATTGCACTGATATTCGATTATGTTGATTCTGACGTGATTATATAACGTTTTCGAAAATCATCAAATCATGGAGTTGCTTCAAGATGCTTTATGTGCCGCTTCAATAATAATAAAATTAATAAATAACACACATAACCTAATATCTTCTACTGAGATTTAGACATTTTCTTTACCGAGCGTTGCGAGTCTGCTTCAATACGACCATTTTGCATTTCATCTGTCTGTAATTTATTTGTGTGTCCCGGTTCCGGTCAATCCCGTCAATGTGGTACCCTTTAATCATTTGTTAAAGACACTTAACAAAAACAGCGAGGAAATAATTATCAAAACAAAACAAGTAACGATGGTGGTACATATGAAGTAGTTCTGTGAACTTGGATAGAACTTTCACAGACTTTATCTTATCTTCAGACTTTCTTTTAATCTTTAAAATTCGAAGAATGTTTCAAATTCTGTGAAAGACTCCGTCCTTTTAAAATCATTAATGATAGATAAAATTTATATAAAAAAAAACATTCAAATTCACGGGAGGGCCAAGATATTTATAAAAAAACGATGGGAATGCCAGGAATTTCTGTGTTCGGTTAGGGAATTTCCCGCCCTCGTTCCAAAAATCATACCATGAATTTTAACATAGGGACATATAAATTGCTTATAGTGCTATATAGCCATTTTATTAACATATTTTTCACATTTTATCTTGTATTTTAAGGATTCATAAAACAATTGTTAAACTTATAAAGGCGTAAATTCTGCGGGTTAGTTACTTTAAAATTTCCCTGAATGGTTTACTTGATTATCGTTGATTTCAATTTATATTAGAAAATACAATTTTAAAACGTGAAAAGGTTTACATTATTTTTTTTTTTTTTACATTATTTAGGTTTAAATTATTATTTTTTTTTTTAAATTTTGGTTCGCTGACTGACAAAATTGAATGTACAGAATTCGGATATTTAGTACATTTACCACAAAAAAACTAGCACTAGTTTAGAAAGATACATTTTTTTGTCTACACCTTCAAGAATAATCTTGATTTTTACATTATATAGTTTTTAATTTCACAGACTTAAAATAAATTTTATTAGTGCGAATTCTACAATGAACACACTGATATATAATATGCAACTTAAAAAACATAAAACTAACACATTTCTACAAAAATTTTTTTATTTCGTTAAAAATAAGTCAATTCAAAACGAATGAATGTCATCTCTTGAATATTCCATTGTATCAGCTTGCAACTGACGAAGAAAACGGGCTGCGGGAAGATTAACATATAAATTCTTATTAATTTTGCCCATACTGTGGCGCAAAGCGCTCCGAAGGCTAAAAGTGTATATTTTGGGCTTCATGCCTCTCTTATAAAGCATAATTAATAATAATAAAAAAAATACCCACACAAACGTAACATAATCGTAAGAAATTTTAAAATTCACATCAATATACATTAGTACCATTAGGTATTACAAAAATTATATTTCTATGGCAATAATATGGAGAAGTTCATTATGTGTACTGGGTTCCGACCGTATCCGGCGTACGTACCAGTAACGCCACGTACGACCGCTGTATATATTAAGATAACGAAGACATCGTAATTTACAATATTATTGTTTTGCATAAAGTTCCGCCTTGCTCGGAGGCTGGCGGCTAGAGCTGGGCGGCTGGATGCATAGCGGCGGCCACCAAACGTATCACGTACATTAAAATTAACTTACCGCCGTTATTAATGAAACGATACCGCTACAACAATTGGTGTTTGTTTAACGAATATCTAATTTGGTGTGCTCCCTCGCGAGATAAAAGGCAATACGGGGTGCTACGGTTGGGTTTAGGGTGTATGTAAATGTTGCGTTTTATATTGTTAACTACCTACGTTATATAATGGTGTGCTAAGTTTAAACTTCCTCCTTTACAAAGGGTATTTTTTTAAATTTGTAAATAAAAAAACGTCTTTGAAAAAACAATCACAACATATAATCTACAATCATGTTCCATGTTCCGATGATTCAATTTGGTTAGAAGTATTTTTTATTTTTACTATAATGAGGTCATCTCCTACATCGAAATTTTATGTTTTTTTTAAATGTCTCATTAATTAGAGTATGTTGAGGATAGCAATTTTGAATTTTTGGAAAACATTGTACAGTACCGAAGATATAAGCCGTCAGAATGTTGATTAATGCGACTGCCCGTGTTGAAGGAGATGCGTCGCGGTTCTTATGAATTGTACCGTATTTGACTTCACAGGACATGATTGCGTACGTTTTCTGAAATATCCTAAAATATTAATAATACGTCCAACTCCAGTAAAATATTGGCAATACCAACAACTCTGGTGGCTAGATGCGCTAGGCAGTATATTGATGTTGACATTCCTTTCAATTGCAAAAAATTGAATTTTTTTATTACTTGGTGGCGGTGTTTTGCACTTTCTAATTTGTATTGTGATCAACTTTGATTTAAAAAATAATAAAAAAATTCCCGAAGTAGGTTCTATATGCAGTTTAAGGATGTTATAATTACAAACAACAAAACACTCCAAGTCGTTTTTCAGGATGCCAAAAAACGTTAAAAGTTTATTTATAACTATGGGATCGGAATTGAATGAAAAATAAATAAGTACCCTGTAATATTAATTAGTCTTTTTCAAAGATTACATAGTCAATGATGATTAATGACAATAATTGTTCAAATACAGAGTTAACAGTTTAAATATGAGCTCAATCAGCAGTAAGGTCGTGAGTAGATTACCTCTACATACGACCTTATATATTTTATTAACGTAAAATAAAGAAAACCAAGGCGCACAACTCATGCCACTAGGAGGCGCTAATATAGCATGTTGTGAATCAGAAAGTTTTGGAAATGTCAAAAGTTGGAGGTATTATTAATATTATAGGATGTTTGATTTTACCAACGTCCACTTTAAAAGCTCATAACTTCGTCAATTTCGGAGATATCGAAAAACTAATTCTACTGTAAGACTTATATAATGGATTTGCGATCCTCGGAGCTTAACCATTCAGCTGTGGAGAATGTCAAATTTAATGATTATTTAATTGTTCCAAGAAATAATTTAATTCTTGCCGTTTTAAGCGTTATTACGATCGGAAAAGTAATTTCCGGTATTTCTGGGGTACACACTCAGTTGTTGCGGTATATAAATTATATAGGGGGTTAAAAATCAGATATTATAATTTATTCAATGCCGTTTATTTTTATTTATTTATAATTACTTCCAATAATGGCATTCACACCACGTGGTTCAATTCATCGGAAGCACAGTAAGGGTATTTATTTACTTAAAATTAATTCCACGATGAAAGTAGAATTGTATTTCAACCTCAACGTACATACATTTTATATTGATTTCTACGTAAAAATCAAAATTAATTTCTTCGCTTAATACCTTTTCATTTTAATTTATTAATTCATAATTAATATTGATATAATAAATAATTTTCATATTAATTGCACTACTCCTCAACTCAAACATGAGAAACGTTTTTCTCTATTGAATTGGGTAGTTACGTTAAAAAGAAAACAATAAATTATTGTAATTTGTTTTTAGAATCATATGTTTTTCTTCTATAAATCTGTCATATGTATGTATTTCAAATTAAATAATAATTATAGTTTACAGATAGCAAAAGGTAATGAAATATTAAAAAGGTAACATTAATGGGATAATGGGTTACCCTGTTCAAATGCCAAATTGTACATGTCTTTGAAATAATCTAAATATCAATTTATTTAGTACATGCTGTATTTAAATATGTTTTGTAGTATTTAGGTAAAAAAATAAATTGTGAAGCAAGAAAACAGTAAAACAGAAAAATTATTGAAACAAAAGGTACAGTACATGATTTAAAAATGATTGACAGAATTTAGAGCTAAACTTAAAACTCACCTTTTCAGACAGTCATATTCATAAAGTTAGAAACCTTTCACTTTAACACCTCTTCACAGTCCGCGACATTGCAAATAACTAATATGTAAAAAATGTAAACAACTCAGAATTTATAAGCTTTTTAAGGTCGTAAGGTCGATAAGTATGTTTTTCTATATCTGTTTTGTAAATAACAAAATTTAATAGAGACAATACATTATACAGCGGCCTTGAGGTGATTTTTTACAATAAACGGCGCTATATCAATTATCCAATTATTATCATATGCAGATTTAAAAAAAGGAAGAGAAATTAATAAGGGCCTCAGCACGGGCAAGCCACCCACTGAGGCCAACATTACTGGAAAATTTTGAAATGTAAAAAATATTGTACCAAATAAAAAATACAAAAATATCTATTTGGTTTTAGCATGGCTTCAATTTACTGATCGATTATCGAAAAACTAATTCTACTGTAAGACTTATATAATGGATTTGCGATCCTCGGAGCTTAACCATTCAGCTGTGGAGAATGTCAAATTTAATGATTATTTAATTGTTCCAAGAAATAATTTAATTCTTGCCGTTTTAAGCGTTATTACGATCGGAAAAGTAATTTCCGGTATTTCTGGGGTACACACTCAGTTGTTGCGGTATATAAATTATATAGGGGGTTAAAAATCAGATATTATAATTTATTCAATGCCGTTTATTTTTATTTATTTATAATTACTTCCAATAATGGCATTCACACCACGTGGTTCAATTCATCGGAAGCACAGTAAGGGTATTTATTTACTTAAAATTAATTCCACGATGAAAGTAGAATTGTATTTCAACCTCAACGTACATACATTTTATATTGATTTCTACGTAAAAATCAAAATTAATTTCTTCGCTTAATACCTTTTCATTTTAATTTATTAATTCATAATTAATATTGATATAATAAATAATTTTCATATTAATTGCACTACTCCTCAACTCAAACATGAGAAACGTTTTTCTCTATTGAATTGGGTAGTTACGTTAAAAAGAAAACAATAAATTATTGTAATTTGTTTTTAGAATCATATGTTTTTCTTCTATAAATCTGTCATATGTATGTATTTCAAATTAAATAATAATTATAGTTTACAGATAGCAAAAGGTAATGAAATATTAAAAAGGTAACATTAATGGGATAATGGGTTACCCTGTTCAAATGCCAAATTGTACATGTCTTTGAAATAATCTAAATATCAATTTATTTAGTACATGCTGTATTTAAATATGTTTTGTAGTATTTAGGTAAAAAAATAAATTGTGAAGCAAGAAAACAGTAAAACAGAAAAATTATTGAAACAAAAGGTACAGTACATGATTTAAAAATGATTGACAGAATTTAGAGCTAAACTTAAAACTCACCTTTTCAGACAGTCATATTCATAAAGTTAGAAACCTTTCACTTTAACACCTCTTCACAGTCCGCGACATTGCAAATAACTAATATGTAAAAAATGTAAACAACTCAGAATTTATAAGCTTTTTAAGGTCGTAAGGTCGATAAGTATGTTTTTCTATATCTGTTTTGTAAATAACAAAATTTAATAGAGACAATACATTATACAGCGGCCTTGAGGTGATTTTTTACAATAAACGGCGCTATATCAATTATCCAATTATTATCATATGCAGATTTAAAAAAAGGAAGAGAAATTAATAAGGGCCTCAGCACGGGCAAGCCACCCACTGAGGCCAACATTACTGGAAAATTTTGAAATGTAAAAAATATTGTACCAAATAAAAAATACAAAAATATCTATTTGGTTTTAGCATGGCTTCAATTTACTTATTCTTTTCTCAATAATTCATATTTACAAGTATTTTACATAAAATCCCGGTTATGTTTGAGAGCCGACAACAAATGCGTAATTATAAATCAATAAAAACAAGAAATTCGCCAGAAATGTGTCGTTTTAAGATACATTAAGGGTGCATTTTTTGTTAATAGCTAACATTTTTGATTGAATCAGAAATTTTCAAGAATTTGGTCTTTAATCTGGGATGAGAGAAGAGAGAAAAAAAGGTCCAATAATCAGAGTGATAAAACGTAGTCCAATTTTTACTCAAAATAATTGTACACACTATCAATAAATTACGGTCCATTTGTTCACCAAAACTGGATGCAGTTTGAAAATATCTTTTACCTTTCTTCCCACAAATAATCTTAATCAATTAACTAACCATCACACCCCCTAGGGATGGGCATAGAGGCTAGACACACACTCCTTGCTTAATTCACATTCATAGATCGTCAGCGACTGTCTCATACATACTTTTTTATTATGGCCATCGATATGATCCAAGTACTCGTATTTGATTCACTTGATCATGATATATTTCCTCAAACGTCCCAGACTTCTCCTAAGGTTCACATCCATTTCGTAAATTCTGTTTAGATTCTTTCGTTGTGATTCAGTTCTATATACTTAAACCATATACGCGTTTCTATCTTAATATTATTTGTTAAGCTTACATTATTTCTGGATATACAAATTTGAATTGCTCATACATGCCTTTACTATAATGCGCCTTAGGAATAGCATTCAGTGAACTTTCATCCTTCCTTTCGGGTTTTACCAGTACTGCACTGCGGACAGCTAGCTACTAATATATCTGCATACAATAATTACACCCTGCCATTTAATTTTCTCTCTCTGATCTTTGCCGATCTCAAGCTCGCATCAATACCCAAGTATCGCAATTTCATCTGCAGTATTTCATCTAAAGTGTGTAAATAGAGGGTAGATGTAATGTACCGATCGTCCGGGCGAGTTATCCCCGATCACTTTCTGTATTAAGTTTTCAATCAATCAATGCCACGGGGAAGAGTGGTCCCAAGTTACCAGAATAAACGATTTACAAATGGTGCCTCAAAAGAACGAATAGAAATAGGAGCTCCTTTAGGTACAGGCGAGGGAGGTAAAGTCAAGGGGAGGATAAGAGAAGAGAATTAAAGAGAAACACTTGAGATGTCACAGATCGGATCGCTGTGTGTTCGGTGTTTTAGGACTGTTTTTACTATTTTTTTCTATCAAATTACGAATACTTAGTTTGACATGTACACGGCATTCGTCGGGTTTATGAATGGTTTGGAAAAAGTTTTAATGTTGTGGATTCTAGAATACCTGAAAACTGGGTACATTTTTAAGGTGGAAATAATATTACTGTATTATAATAAGTATTTGTTTCATTTGATGGTGCCATATCTTCCTCGATTTCTTTTGCCATTCACTTTGGTCGGGTTTATGAATGGTTTGGAAAAAGTTTTAATGTTGTGGATTCTAGAATACCTGAAAACTGGGTACATTTTTAAGGTGGAAATAATATTACTGTATTATAATAAGTATTTGTTTCATTTGATGGTGCCATGTCTTCCTCGATTTCTTTTGCCATTAACTTTCATGTCATACATTCTTCTTACACCCCTTTCTTTGTTAATCACATACACCACATTTCACCACATTTGATCGTGCAATTTCTTCTTCGGGCGTCCTCGACTTCTTCGATCATTCACTACAAAGTTATGAATTCTCCTTATACCTCTTTCTTCATTCATCACTTACGCCTCATTGTCAGACAAATAATAATTTGTTTCATTACTTCTCGGACGCCTCAACTTTTTTTACCATTAAGTTCACGTAGTTTCATCTCCATTAAATTCATGTGGTTTCCACATTGTTTCTGTTGAAACACTACATTAAATTGTCTTTAATTTGACTACGTATCTCAATCCAGTGCAGAAATAATACGTTGAGTCTTCTTTGGGCTTTCCGACTTTTTCAACCATTCATTGGCAAAATCAAACTTTAAAATTATAAGTGAAATCCGTATTTTTTATCAATTGCGTTATTTCAAAAATTACTCATTTAAAATAGTGTGTAGTTTATTAGCGGCACGTTCCATAGTGGAAAATACTCTCTGTATCGTCTTGGTGTAAGACAACCATTCAAATATGAAACGTTGAGTGAAATGGCATGAATGGTTTGTCGATAAGATCAGAGATAAGATTACCTTCCTCCTCCACATTTTCCGTCTCCGCTGCAATAACTTCAGCCTCATTGGGGTATGTTACCCCGATCGGGGATGCCATAGTTTGACTGGCTCCAGAATTGATAGCAGTTGGGTCTCTTATGCGGTTTCACATAAATAAATTAAAAATTAAAATTGAGAGACGTCACGATCAGTCAACGAAACATGACCGGCCAGTGGCTGAGATCGCATCGCGCCTGGGACTTACGCAAGGCGTTGTGAGTTCAGTTCCACGACTAGATAAGTCCACCATCTCGACACAAGCGACACTTTCCGCTTACTGTGGTGGTAGCAGGACTTTTTCAAATATTGTCACGTTATTCAAAACCCAGAAATGTTTATCTTTCTTTTTTAAATCAAAATTTACATCAATTTAAATCTACTTTGTTTTACATCACTAATTCCATTCTCATCATCGTCCACTTTGCCAGCATGGGTTTATTACGTTTCACTTTATTACGTTGACAGTAAGTAGCTTTTTTATGTGAATACCGCTTAAAAGTCCCAATTATTATTCTCAACCGTCGGGAGCCAGTGAGACTATGGCATCCCTAATGTTTTGAGGCTGAAGATAATGGGAAGGGAAAGGTGACGAGGAGAGGAAGTGGGGAAGTAAGTTCCCTCCCTAAACAAGAGTTACTCTCAAAGGGAGGTATTAACAGCTTGGAACATGTACTATACTATATACCTACATAATATTTTATCAATATTTTTAAAATCTTAAATAATAGAAATATGTTTAAAAATATTGCTATAAAAATATTACCAAATATATAATAAATTACAAAAACACAAAAAAAAAATTATATTATATTATAAATATATATGTTACTTTTTTATTTGAGTTTATGTAATTTATTTCAACAAACAAAAAAATCTGACTGTTAAGATCTGAAAATAATGCTAAAATCTTTTCAAGCAACCTTTCAATCCTTCCTAATCTCTTAAATAATGTTTACAAGAACAAATGGTATTCACATTGATCATTTATAATACCAACTTCTTTTAAATTCGGATGTGCCTAATGTAGACAGTGAAAATGTCAATGTTTGAGTGAGGTATATTGTGATCATATAAATATCTGTTTTGCTAAGTACTTATGTATTGAGAATGTTTTATATATTTGTGCAGGTAACATGTTTACAAAGTATTGAGAATGTTTCATATATTTGTGCAGGTAACATGTTTACAATGTATTGAGAATGTTTTATATATTTGTGCAGATAACATGTTTACAAAGTATTGAGAATGTTTCATATATTTGTGCAGGTAACATGTTTACAATGTATTGAGAATGTTTTATATATTTGTGCAGATAACATGTTTACAATGTATTGAGAATGTTTTATATATTTGTGCAGATAACATGTTTACAATGTATTGAGAATGTTTTATATATTTGTGCAGATAACATGTTTACAATGTATTGAGAATGTTTTATATATTTGTGCAGGTAACATGTTTACAATGTATTGAGAATGTTTTATATATTTGTGCAGATAACATGTTTACAATGTATTGAGAATGTTTTATATATTTGTACAGATAACATGTTTACAATGTATTGAGAATGATTTATATATTTGTGCAGGTAACATGTTTACAATGTATTGAGAATGTTTTATTTACTGGGGTGCAGGTAACATGTTTATAATGAACCACATTTATATATTGAGATTAAGAATATATGATAGGTACTCTCAATATTGCTCTGCCAAGAAACCGCCGTTCAGAATCAAAAAGTTAGTTGCTAGATATAGATAAAGCAATATTTAATAACCAGATCTGAATACCCAGGGATTTCCCAAACTTCCGAATCTTTATCTCCTTCGTTTCCTCAACTTCGGAATCAGGATGTCCATCGTCCCCGTGCACTTAAAAAACATAAATTAACAAACTAGACCTAACGAAGTGATGGGATCTCAATCATCGAAATAGGTTTTCATTTACAAGTAGAACCAAGTTTTCTAATGTTTTATTCCTTTATGTATAATGTAAACGAAGCCCTGAAAATGATTTCATTAAATGTAATAACATTATTAAATCATTCTTCTTATATACATATTAATATTAATGAGTATCTTTTTTCACATTCTACTAGGAAAAACCTTGATGTCTGAAGGCAATGTATTATTCCTGAATTTTTTGGAATCGCTGGATTGCTAAAATAATAGTGGTCCCAACCAAGAGTTGAGTTCGGTAATGGATTGATGGAAGATCTTTCGTGGTCTCAAAATAGATATTATTTCTCATAAAGTTTCATTTCTGATTGATCCTATATTAATATTTATTAATTCATTGGGTATTATGAAAATAAATAAGAGATTTTAAAAAGGATCATTTAGGTACTCACTAGGAAGACTTTTGCTGATATAGTAGATGTATACAGCTACGAGTAATGTACTTACATAAGGCTATAACAGAATGCCTCTTCAATATGTATAATAGAAATTATTCTATTATTTCGCCCGTTGGTTCTATTTGTGTGAGCTAATTATTTGGTCTATGATTATTCCTTTATGACTATAATGTTATTTAAAGTGAAAACCCTTTTCTGAGGGTATATAATAAATCAATTAACATTTTGTATAGGTATTATATATTTTATTTATCTTTGACTTGCTGCTGAAAACGCTAATGGTAGTTATTAATTTTGTCGGTGATTTCACTTAAAAATTGAGCTGTATCTTCAGAATTCTAAAAGATACATTCGATTTCGAAACCGGATTTTTCGATTTTCTGGAGCCAATGTTGTACAAAAAATCGCTTTTCTAAAAATAAAAATTTCTTAAAAATAGTGAATTTTTAAGAAATATAAATTTTAAAACACTAAAATTCGCCCTTTTAGAAGCAAGCTACAGATATATACACAATTTTTCATTCCATTGAATTTTTTACAGGCATCCGCTTTAAATTCCGCAAAATGTTATTCCCAAGGCGTGAAAATTTTCAGGTTATAATAAGATCGCTAAAATCTTTCAAGAAATACGCGACATTTTTCATAATACCCAAAACTTTAAAATCCCAGGTAAATTTTATCACACTAACCTGTTTAGCGGGATGGTGATTTAATTTATGAAAACGTTCCTGTTAGTACTTTAAGGAGTTTGCAATTCGAGAAGTTCAGTAGTGAGAGTGCTATTTATTGATTCATTGTATATGTCATTTCATATAACACACAAAAATATCAAGATACAAAAACAACCTCAAAATAATTTCTGGTCGGCTGCTCTCAAAAATACTTGAATTTTTAGCTAAAATATAGGTAGCGTAAGGGAAGGATAATAAGTTAGTTCCCAAGTAACGGTTCCACGTCTGCGATGTCCGTTTGAATATTTTTATTTATTTGTATAGATATTTTATATAAATGGGTGTCTTAGTTTATTCCAGGGGTTATTATTGTAATCAGCGGTGGTGCAATATAATACATTCCATAATATATCTTTAGGTAAAAATAATTTCCTTCGTGGCCTTTGCCGTATTTTGGGGATGCTGTGAGGAGGGTCTTTTTTAAAGAAATAAAGGCGTTGAAGATCTAGGAAGCAAACAGGTATTAGGGCTGGGCAGAAATCTGGGGGCCGGTGTGTCCAGAAAGAAATAATAATAAGAGATAACGAACTCACTAGTAGGGCCATTAAGATTCTCATAAGGGCTATTTAATAAAACGGCGCAACTTACAGTAAGCTGTTTTATTTTATTATTATTTTATTTGGGACATCATGCCGTTTTTTACATTGAGTCCTGAAGGTGACATCAGAAAGATGTTTGCCTCCAGCAGCGCTACATTGATGAAGTTGATTTATGAAGTTTTCGGCCTCATTTTGGCACATCTTGACGGGTACAGCGGCGATTTCCTCCCGAATTAGATTCTTGAGTTCTTCCACGGTATGAGGCCGATGTTCAAAAACATTCTCCATCGGGTGGCCCCGCTAAAACTATGGCAACGACTAAAAACGGCACGACTCTCCCGACATAATGAGACCCCTCCCAGGTTCCTACCACAACCGAACGGGATGTACCGGCCCTTCAAAACTGCACTGTCTGTTTTGCTGCACCCTTACAATAAATTATATATATTTTGTTCTGCTAAATAAGTCCCCGATAATTGCACAAAAAAACACTTTCCACTCATAATGATGGTACATAGTAGGAGTTTTTCACGTATTATCATTCGTAATTTAGGATTTCTTGTAATAATTGAATCTTGGAATAAAAGTTTTACAAATATGTTGCCATTTAGCTCACCAAATATAACCACCCTTTTACTTTTAAAGGTTTTACTCTCATTTCCATAACAGTTTACAATAATTACATTTAGTCCACTATCAGCTTTTTAACTCGTTCCCGTGATGAACAATGCTTTGTAATTCAGTGTTTAAGTTCACTTTTGGTTTGCCCTGTGTTCTGTGATTCTCGGAATGAAACGTAGTTACGGAAGATGTCCATTTAAATATTCCACGTGTCAAGGGAACTTGTAACCGAAATGGCTAACTTTATTTATTGTCTTCCCTCGTCTCGACGTTATAAATTATCATCAGGCGGGAATTTCGCTTGTTCTGTAATTCGACCGTAAAATATCCCAGCAAAAAGTCTTACCGAGGAAATTACCAGTGTACGAAGAGAAAGGGAGGACTACAGACTACTAATAGTGTTGATTATTTAAATATTGTGAAACTGCTCTTAAAATGCGCTGTATGATGCTCTTAAATTTTCTCTAGCTAGAGCGGAACGCTTGTTTATCTTCTATATAAATAAAAAATGTAATGTTCGTTTGTTGAAAATCTTAAATCTCTGTAAGTTCTTAATTGACTGCTTTCAAATTTGGACAAAACGTTGCATTCGAATACGCGTGTGTTTTACATACCCATACTATATAGATGTCTGATGATTTTTTTTAAACATCTGTTGGACCTAAAAGCAACACGCGCTCTTGTTTCTATCTGCACAAACAGACTGAGCCACAGAAACGCATGGTGGGGTAGAGCTAGTACCATCATAATAATTCGATTTGGGCAGAATGACAACGTCAATTTTTATATGCTTGATTGTCGTAGAATAATAATAATTAAGGAATTTTTCATGTTGATTCTTTTAAAGGAATTTTCGTTAACTCCCCACACAACTTTGGCCAATGAGTGTAGACATTTTTCATCTGATTTTTCAACAGTGCAGATAAGGCGAGTATTTTTGAGGAGTCACGTGACCAGATGGTCACTTATTGTTTTGAAAGGAAGTTGCTTACACTCAAAGAAAAATCGGATCAATTTATTGCTTGACTTTCTTGTCAATATATCAAATATTTTAAACATATTCCTAAAGATGTCTTTGCTGTAGGTGAAATTTAAAAACTTATTTTCAATATCATACTGACTGTTTAAAATATAGCACAATTAATTTGAATGACTCCTCTACAGTTTCATAATCTTTTGCACATTTTCCTTTCCTCTACAGCCTCTCTGGCCTCCACCCTCTCTTGTTTCTACCTTTATATTATATAATTTGCCACAAAATTTTCTCACTTGGCATGTGACGTTTAGTCGACTATTCCTTTGAGACAACTAAATTTTATATCCTTTTATCGAGGGACCTTTTCCTTTGGCTTTATTATCTTACAAACAAATATAGAAGGAAAAGTTAATTACAATTTTGCTAACAAATAGAGAATAAACATGTTAATGCCGTTTACGGAAGAAGGAAACTGTAACGCTTTCCTAACGTTGGCTAAAAAAGAAGGAAGCGCAACACGGCATAGTGATTCAAAAAATAATCACGATAATCGTCGTGGTTTAATTATAAAAAATTGTTTTAAATCTTGATTTAGGGTTTTGTAAAATTATCGTTGGTCTTCAGTTTTTTATTCAGCATTAAGATAGGTAGGTATAGGGTTTTCCAATAAGAGGAGTTATTTTTAATAGCCCGCTATTTCGGTAGATGTTACTTTTGAAGCTGTCATTTTTTAATATTTGGCAAGTAAAAACTACGCCATTGATAAAAATGGAACGATAAACGCTTCAACAACGCATTGAAATGATTGAAATTCACTTGAGTGAATCAAAAGCAAATCATCTTGAGTGATGAGGCTCATTTTACCTCAGTGGCTTCGTCAACAAGCAAAATTGTCGCATCTGGGGCTCGGAAAACTTGAGAGAAGCCTCTCTATCCTCAACGTGTGACTGTTTGGTGCGGTTTATGGTCCGGCGGAGTCATTGGAACTTACTTTTTCAAAAATGAGGCTGGAGCAACAGTGAATGGATCGCTATCGAGAGATGATTAATGATATTTTATGGCCGAAATTGAATGGTATTGATCTGAACGACGTTTGATTTCAACAAAACGGCGCTACGTGCCACACAAGCAACGAAACCATTGATCTTTTACGATTGAATATCAAAATAACACCTCTTATTGGAAAACCCTATATTAAAAAAATAAAATCTATCGCTTACTTGGTAAAAAAAAATTCAGCGTCTATGAGATCTGGTGAACCTTATGCTTAAATGTAAATAACTCTTCGTTGAAATCTGCAGAACCAGGTAGTGTGTCACATAATTACATTGTAAATATAATTTTATAAAATATTTTTTATAAAATTTTTATAAAATATTTTGCCGCATGGCTGAGTTGGCATCGCGCTTGGCTTCCATCCAGGCATAGTGTGTTCAATTCCTCGGCTGGTTAAGTTCTCATCACAACACAAGCAACATTTTCCGCTTATTGTTGTGGTAATTGTGGAGATTTTTTAAATATTGTCAGGCTATTCGTAACCTGGGAATGTTTGTCTTTCTTAAAAAAAAAATAATAAATACTTCAAAGTACCTACCCGTGTGAGGTCTGGTTTTCCAAAGCCTTGCATTATCACCCTTGATATATTTTTATTTCAACTTTCATTCCGGAACCATGAAAACTAAAAGCAAATAAATATTTATTACATTATCTTCCCTACCCTTCAATCTAGGCACATTTTGACGAGAGCAGCCAAGCCATCATGTCTCCACATGTACAGGGACAGGTGTGACATGAAATTATGGGGTTTCCTCGTCGTTACTTAGTCCCAAGGGAAATAAAGAAGAGCCAAGAAACACTTTTTACCCCTGAATACATATCTCCGCTTAGGGAAATAGAATCGGGGACACTGTTCATCGAGCAGACATCTGTCTATCCGTTTTTTTTTATTTTCGCAAACTAGCCAACCTGGAAAGCCTGAAAATAACAAGAGTTTGACCATATCTTAATATATAAAAAAATCTGCTAATGTTTGTGCTCTTGAAAATTAGTCGACCGTTATCGCTGAAAATTTGAAAGTTTTTTCTTATTAGTGCCAGCAGTGTTTAGAGGGTGATTTTAATGGTAGAAGAAGTCAGAGACGCTCGAGGTATACTTAACGCATTATCTCTGCACTGGAATGAGATACGGAGTCGAATTAAAGTCGATGTAATGTAGTTTTTTAACAGTAACATAAGTGAATAGTAAAAGAACTTGGAAACGCCCGAGAAAGATATTAATAATGGCGAAGTATTGCGAGGTCCACTAGTTTCATATATCTGCTATATTTATGTTTGAAGCGTAATTGTTTAATTTCAAATAGTTATTTTTATACACTTATGCGTAAACCAATTAATACAATATTTTCTGCCGCATTATAGTAAATGATGATAAAGGGAGTGCAGGAAATATTATTTTTAAGATTGTCTATTTGCGTGTTTCACTTTATTGTCTACGTCGTTCTTACCGCAGTTCGCCACTTGTCAGTTGTCAGAATGCTTCAAGTCAACGAGTACATTATTATTTTTTTAATGATAAACTATTAGTGCAAATTTGGCAAACTATAAGTGTAAATAAAGTTGGTTGTTTACAGATGGAAAAAAATTTAATAAGTAGTAATTGTTGATTGAAGTACTAGTACATATTGATTTATTTGGCGGGTTGGAAATAAGCCGCGTGGCTCAGTGGTTCAGAGCGTCTGACTGGACATCAGAAGGCGCGGGTTCAATTCCCGTCTGCGGCATTTATTTTTAGTCGTGAGTTATTTTCAATTTGTATTGATATTACAGGCAACTAATTATTGCTTATAATAATTTATTATCCTAGAGTACATTTTTCTCCTTGTGAAGCTACTGGGGAGAAGATGGAGATGGTGGGGAAGATGAAAGTGGGGAAGTACCTTGCTATTCAGATCTTGTCACTAAACGTGACTAAAGCTATTTAAAGCATCGCACAAAGTTTTTATTCCGATTGGTGGACTTCGTCCAGGGCGATACTGAAAGTATCTACAACCCTAGTTTTACCCTGCCTTATATCATCTGGTATTATCATTTAGAACATTTAAAACTTTCCTTCCAAATTTGTATACATTCAAAGTAACTTCTTTAAATACAAAAACCTGAATTTCCTTCAGAATGTTATTTAGAACCTGAAAGTGTCCATCAATTTCATTCAAGAATACATACATATTTATATCTATGTTCGTATTATGTGACCATTTCAAAGGTGTTATTAGAGCAGATATTAACAAGTATAAAATTTTACCTGAATATCAATTCTCAGCAATACCTATTCTGAAAATAGAATGTCTGTGAAAGGTTTGGTTAAGGGAATATTCAACGATTTGGTTGGAGGCTGAGGGAGGCGAAAAGCCCGAAGTCCGACACGTGGAGCCCAAACCTCTACTAGAAAATTTTGCTAGTCAAGTTCGAACATATTTTTAACGACTTTTCCACTTTTTCCATTAAACTAATCTTTAAGATTAAATTATTTTACTTTTGTAACTTTAAAATTGTACGAGTTTGAGGTCCAACAGAACACTGTAGAAAAATATGAAAAAGTTAAGGAAAAAAAACACGTAAGCTAACTTCATCGAATCTAATCTACCCTAACATTTTATATCATCATGTTCTGTTTTATTGTTATCTTTACGGTTCTTGCCTAACCTATTTTCCTCTTTAATCTACATTTTCCATGCTTCATCTAATTCCCATATAAATTCATTTACTAACGTTATAAATTTCGGCTATACTCTTTTCATTACAAATATCTCTTCTAACCTAGGCATCTCCTTCCTAACCAATGTACGTTCATCACTGATTTCTCTACTAATGTATCAAACTTTGGATAAACTATTCTCATTACAAATATCTCTTCTAACCTAGGCATCTCCTTCCTAACCAATGTACGTTCATCACTGATTTCTCTACTAATATAACGAACTTTGGTTTAACTATTTTCATTACAAATATCTCTTTTAACCTCGGCTTTCTCGTTCTAACCTATGTATGTGCATTATAAATTTCTCTAACAAACGTTGTAACAAATTTTAGCCAAACTACTCGCCTGTGGTCCAGAGCACCCGACCGGACAAAAGAAGTTGCGGGTTCAATTCCCGTCGGAAGCGTTAATTTTTACTCAGGAGAAATTTTCAATTTGTATGGATATTTCGGGCGAGTAACAATTAATTCTTATAATATTTTGTTATCCTTTGTGATATGCATAAAAACCTTATCTTATAAACATTAGTTTATCATTAAAAAATGATAAACTATTTTCATTACAAATATCTCTTCTTATCTAGATATTCCCTTCCTAACCAATTTATGTTCGTCACTAATTTCTCTGTAAGAAATTTCGGCTATACTCTTTTCATTACAAAAATATCTCTTCTAACCTAGGCATCTCCTTCCTAACCAATGTAGGTTCATCACTGTATTTTCTACTAATTTAACGAACTTCGGCTTAACTATTTTCATTACAAATAACTTTTTTAACCTAGGCATTCCCTTTCTAACTAAATTTATGCTATATAATACTAAACTATAAATATTTTTCTAACTCATTTACTAATATTTATTTATTTACAAAAACGTTATGAAAAATTAGTTATGCTATTTTTCCTATACAAGTCAATGCCTTAGACTCTGAAGTCAAACATAATAAAACTATTATAATTTGTTCTAAAATCGGTGTAACTCCGTATTGCCAAAATTGTAATAAACAAAATTATCTCCATTTCATAAAATTTCTGGAGGTTGTTGACGGACTGTAAATGGGGTAAAATCCCATATCATATTTGAAGTTATGCGAAGTGATTTTGGTATTCGTTGCGAGTGGCAAGTAGTCTACCGAGCTCTGTAGCTTGTACCTTCATAATCCTAATTTATCGCATGATTAGACCTTTGCAACTTCGCTTAGTTCCGCACAAGACGAACTTCATTATACATTACGAGGGTGTGTGAGTATTGTGATAGATAGGGCACCGGTTGTAGAGGATGTCGCTAATTTTAAAAGCCCTTAAACCATAATTCTCACATTATATTATGTTTTCCAGCTGGATTATTTCTTACTTATCGATTTTTTTATTGCATAAAAACTGATGCAAACATTGCGATATCACTGATGTATTTGTCGTTAAGGACATCCAATTAATTTTCATATCCGTAGGTGCCTGTAAGTGGCGATATGAAGGATTGTGCAGATTGTAATATACTCACTGGTGCAGAAGTCAGGATTTTTAAAACGTAGAAGGGTCAGAACAACGATCGCTCGGGAGTATAATCAATTGTAATGGGGTCACCTAATAGTTACAGAAATATATATTTACATCTTTTTAGATGTGAAAAAATACTCGTTAGTACAGAAGTAAAGATTCTGGAAATAAAAAAAATCCAGAATAACGACATTTTTGGGGTAGGTAAAATTTTATATTAATGTTTCTTAACATATTGTGTGGTGAACATTTAACATATTATCGAATTGTGTTTTTCCCTACTTATTATGGTTAATCTATGGAACGCCAGCGTATCCTTAAGTATACATTAAGTAAATCAATTCTCTTAATATAACTAGCTCTTCCGGGGAAACTGCATAATATGATAGATTATGAATATTTTTATAAATACGTAAACACATTATATGGTAAGACGGTACAATTTACAAAAACAAAATTGAAAAATTTTGAGTCAAATTATTTTATAATAGTTTAAAATAAATTTCATCCAATAAATTAAAGGAAGAAAATACGTTTTGGTGTGACATTATATATTAAATAAAAAAATAACACTTTATAATACACCAGTTTTTTATTAAATTAATAACTGTTAGGTTATGTATTTTAGGCTGAATAACTTAGTGAGTAAAACCTCAAATTGTAATATTTAAACATTGAAGACAATAGTAGCGACTCTCAAACGAAAAACGAAAATGAAGTCGATGTTGTTAGTTCCTAGGCGAAGTATGATACAGTTAAATATGACCGAAGGAGAAAGAAGATAATTATTTGGAATATAAATATAAAATATATTCAAATTATAAAAGAAAAAAATAAATACTCATTCATAGCTAAATATATATATTTGCATGCCCTAAACTACACACTTCTTTTGTCCAGCATCATTCTATCTAACAAGGAAAAAATTTCTTTAATAAATTACAAGAAGAAATTAGAAGAATTAATGATAAAAAACAAATATTAAACTTAATAAAAAAATATTTTAGGGAAATCGTTAACAAAAAAACTGATTCCCCTAGTTTCACTTGAAAATCTCACAAATTAACCTACTATACTTTATATATTATCCTCCATAATATATATTTGTTCTTCTTTCCAAATACAATAATCTGTATGGATTTTAATTTTTGTATTTTTTTTAACTGTGTAACCTAGTTATATTTTTTTTTTCGCAAATGTACACTCCTCTTCCATCCATAAGCAAATGCTTTTAATGGAAGTGTAGTATAAATTAAAACAGTATGACTTGAAAATATTGTATATTTATTGTAAAAAACACAAATAAAAACATAAAAAATATGTGGATTATTTGTTTTGTCCTCTTCACTAGGAGATCTTGTGCTGAGGGGAACTAGGTATTGGAGAGTTTATCGAAACCAGACACTTCAGAATCTTTCCTTTATTTTGAACGTCAAGTCTTCAAAATATCATCCAGAAATTTAGTTTCAAAAAACAAACCCGCAAATCCACACCAGTACTAAATTTCTGTTTACTATAATTTTCCACGGATAATTCACGAAAACATAGGTGATTTCGAAACTTAAATCTCATTCCTAAGCGTTTGTATACCTATATCATCCCATTTTTTTGCAAACATCCCTCGAAGCTATTCTGTCCGCATCCTTTGCAGCGGCAGTGTGATGCCTCATAACCCTGTTAGTTTGACTTTACAACTTGTAGATTACTTGGCTAACTTTCTCTCCCCATAGCTCTGGAGGTAAAATACACCCCTAATGAGGAGAGATTCAATGAAACGTGTATTGATTTGATGCCAGAACCTGTTGTACAGATTTTGTATATGTTACAAATTTTACATAATATTTATTTTATATGATAACAAAGCGGACCTTTACATTATTACACCTCACTAAAATCTCCATTCAGTATGTTGACACGTATCACGCAAGGTGTTGCATCCGAAACTGCTTACGAATCACAGCTTCAGATGAACATGAAAGTGGACTTAAATACTTTTAAACGCATCTAAATGAAATGATGTTTGCTGGAATTGGGTTAAGTATACTTATAAATTAACAAGGTATGGAAGGAAGGATAATAGGATGACTACCACTGTATCTCTGCAAAGGAACACACACCACAATCACAAGAGGTGAGTTTCCACAACAAAACGAATGAGTTCATAAAACAATATTATGCACTTCCAAGGCTGTAAACTTCATTCTTTTACTTTTCAACGAGATTATGTACACGAAAAACAGCAACAATTTGCTTCCAAGGTAGTTCCAATCATTTTCCGGTTTCCAAAACAAATGCACTCGAATTTGCACTAAATCTTGCCATTGTTCCAAATTTCAAATACTTTTCCTGCAAGGTATTGGTTACGGAGAAGAACTGGATAAATGATATCCCTGTAGAAACTAGGCATATTCTCATTTCAAACACAAAGCTAATGTAAGAGTAATAAGAAAGCTTAAGAAAGATACACTTTGATAGTTTGAAGATGTAAAGCGGATTTAATATAGAAGAATATATGACAGGTATTAAAAAGCGGGGGCACTCGGGGAAGATATGAAATTATCAATTGAAGCAATTACTTTAATCGGGTCATCATTTATCAGAAAAATAAAAGAGCATGTATGGGATTGAAATGAAAAGTATATAGCAATTAAAATATTATTACGTGGTGGTTTGGTAAAACCTTTCAAGCCACACAATGAAAACTTGACAGAAAACCATTTAAAAATCTTTAAGTTTATATGAAAATGCAAATAACACATCTGCCCTGATGATGGACACTGCAATGCTGTCCGAAACGTTGGCTAAAGAATGAGTTAGCGCAACACGGCATAACACCCCAAAAACAAATCACAAAAAAAAAGTATTTTTATTAAATTTTGTATAAAATATTGCATTGTATTTATAAAATATGTGGGAAATATTTGGAAGTTGAGTAGTTTTATCTACAGGTTTTTCGAAATAACTTGTACAAAAATTGTACGCACAAATTTAATGTGTATTATTAAAAACGTCCTAATAATCAAAAAATATAATTAAGTATTTTACTTTGAAGTCTATTCTATAAAAAAACCACCGAAAAGTAACATTATCAAAAAATATAGCTAGAAGGGTTTTTCCATAACACAGTCGGTAGGTACTCTACTAGATGCTTTTATATTAGCTAGATTGCGTATGTACAAAGCCATACCATTTAAATTACAGTGACGACTTTATTGGAGTTGCATTTGTTTGTGCAAAATTATTTACAAGGCCTACCTACCCACTCGAGCGATTGGTGTCAAATATTTACATTTAACATATTATTTAATTAACACCATTCCCCAAAATGTTAATATCGAAACATGTCAAACTGCTTACTGCAGTATAGCCAATAAATCCACCTAGATTTCACCGTTTATTCCATATTTTAGTTTCTACAAATTTAACAAACATTAAAACAAAAGCTAACATACTTTTGTTGTCATCATGACTAAAAGGCTTTGTAAATGATTTTACACAAACAAAAGTTAACATACTATAGTCGTCATCATGACTGAAAGGCTTTGTAAATGATTTTGCACGAACAATATCTACTCTATTCATCAGTCGTCAATTGAATAATCTTTTTAAATACGCATCACGGATTAATCCAAGACAACAAGTAGATCTGAATAAACATTTTGAAGACACATGAGAAGATATATAGTGGTAGAATATCAAATACATGTCGTACGCTTTTGTAGGTCATGTTATTCATAGAAACATGTCTTTAAATAATTGAAAAATACATTTAGTTGGTTCTTGAAAACGATGCAATTGTCTTCCATCTCCTGGACCATAAGTTATCAGGGTGGTTGAGTAGGTACGTGATTTATTAAAAAAAATATATGTTTTTCTGAAATCAACAGTTACAATATGGTTGGTTTATACTTGTGCAATTTACTTAACTGAGCAACCAATATAGATTTCCGCTTTAAAGGTATACATTATGTATTTAACAATTAAGCACTACATTTATAAAATTACTAGATATTATACATATAATTATAACAAGAGATACTCCATAATATATGTTATTACATAATACATCATTACATTTGATATAGTTTGGTTTAGTTGATGTAAAATCGAATACATTTTTTATTCATTTCGAATATAGGGTTTTCCAATAAGAGGTGTTATTTTGAATAGCCCGCTATTTCGGTAGATGTTACTTTTGAAGCTGTCATTTTTTGACATTTGACAAGTAGAAACTACGCCATTGATAAAAATGGAACGATACACGCTTCAACAACGCATTGAAATTATTAAAATTCACTTGAGTGAATCAAATGCAAGACATGCGTGGCTTTGTCAACAAGCAAAATTGTCGCATCTGGGGATCAAAAAACCCAAAAGTTATTGTTGAAAAGTCTCTCTATTCTCAACGTGTGACTGTTTGGTGCCGCTTATGGTCCGGCAGAGTCATTGGACCTTACTTTTTCGAAAATGAGGCTGGAGCAACAGTTACGGTGAATGGATTGCGCTATCGAGAGATGATTAATGATTTTTTATAGCCGGAATTGGATGGTATTGATCTGGACAACGTTTAATTTTAACAAAACGGCGTGCCACACAAGCAACGAAACCATTGATCTTTTACGATTGAATATAAAAATAACACCTCTTATTGGAAAACCCATTTTTTATTCATTTCGAATATATTTTTAATGCATTTTTAATAAAGTTTTATATTAATTTTTATTCCAATTGAATATATCTTCATCAGAGAGGATTTTAATATATGTTGAACACACTCTAAGGGAAGCATTTTGGTTTGAATTAGTTTTACGTTGTTTTTCATTAAAAAAGATTGTATGAGCGTACATGACGTGTAAGTACTTTCGAATCAATTTTTTAATAAATCCGAACAAATGTAAATAATTGGTAATAATGGAAAAGCTTTGGTCGCTAAAATGTTCATATAATTTTATTTTTTATTATTATCGTGGTTTCTCCCTCATAATAATAGTATAATTTTTGGCTCATCTCTTTGAAATTACACTATTAGGTCTAATATTCTTTAAAATATTATTTAATTAATCATTGTCATTATAAGGTCTAATATTCTTTAAACGTCACCTGGTCCTTTATGTAAAAACTCACTTTAAGGCGATGCCATACGTAGTAATGCAAAATCATATGTTTTTGGTTTGAAAATTTGGTCGCCTAGAAATGTTTCAGATACTTTAATTAAATACTGTAAGTAAAATACATCTTGGCCTTTGAAATAATCGAGTATTTTTTAGATAAGTTTTTTTATAAGCCCAGAAAAAAATAATGTATAAGGCCTATGAAAACTACTTTAAAGTTCAAAATCTCCTACTTACGAACCCATTTTCGGTTATGATTTTATTGTAAAATTTGGCAAATTAAGTTATTTATAAGATTAATTTATTTATTCCTGAACATTCACAAAATAAAATAAAAGGCACTTTTTGGCCATGTTTTTTTTCTTGCATAAATCAAAACAGGCGGATGATGTTAAGCGGGAATTTAAACCTTATCGCCATCTACGTAAGGGTTGTTATTGATAGCGGCTCAATTTAAAATATTACATGACGTAGTTCATCGCCTTAAAATATTTTAAATATTTCAACATTCTGGATACGGCATAAAACTCTAGACCTATTAGTAGAATTTAAATGTTAAACTTCTGACGGGTTTGAGGTCAACGGTTGTATCATTACTCCTCTTATTTATATTAACAATTAGAATATGATCCAAAACTAATTCCTAAAATAGAAATAATGATCTAAACAACCTTGAAGGTTAAGGTGAATCATATCAAGTGTTGCGGAATAACAATTCCGCGAATTTGATACCACAAAGATATTGCTGAATTCAATGTTTTAGTGAGCTCTTTACCCCATATTGAACCAAAAACATTTTTTTTCCATATTACGTACTTACTTATGAAACAATTTTTTTTAAAACCTCAGTACCTACAAGTCAGATACTAGAGTTTTTTTAAATTTTACCATTGTACGTATATTTCGAATACTTTTTTTTTTCAATTAACCGTTAGTTAACGGATGATGAAGATATTGACAGGCAGAGGCGTGTACTGAGTATAAAATGTAACATGCTCAGTAGAAGATTTCGGCTCTGTAGTCCACGAGTGAAAAGGACGCTCTTCTTAGCCTTTTGCACCACCCTGTACACATGCGAGCTCTGGGCTAATTTCAAGAAAAGAACAATGGAAAGGCTTCGGGTGCAATATAACAACGCTTACCGATTGATGTTCGAACTCCTCAGGAACTGCAGTGCCTCCTCAATGTTTACAGAAGGGCGAGTTCCAGGATTTGCAGCTCTGTTAAGAACCAGGATTGCAGGACTGAGGGAAAGGATAAACCATTCCAGAAACATTCTTACCATAGAATCCCGTCTGACCTCAGGATCGAGCATTGAAGACCATTGGAGAAAGATACTTGCTCCCACATTCTTAGATCCGATGGATTCCCGTGCTTCTCTGCTTTAATTTAATTTTATTGTCAATTTAATTTTTTTTAATCTCTTTTTATTTTTATTTTTATTTTTTTTTTGGTTTTAGGCATTTCACCCTGAAAAGAGTGCTTTGTGCCGGTAACAGTTAAAGTGGATAAAAAAATTCGGTTAATCTATTGGGAGAATAATAAAACAAATTAATCATTGGACTCATTTAGATCGCTAAAACAAATTAAATGTTGAATTCATTCAGGTTAATAAACTTACATAAAGCTGTATGAACACGAGAATTGTTAAGAGATAAAAGGTATGAAATGTTAAGGGGGGACTGGTGTGTGATTTTAATAAGACGGCGGTATATGTTCTTGAAAGATGAATGATTTTTACAGTTAAAGAAAACGTGGTCGAGGGTTTCCTCTTCCACACCGCACTGGCAGACCGGATCATCCAAAACTCTAATTCTAGCCAAGTGGGATGCAATTGAACAGTGACCAATTCTCATTCTCGAAATACATGAAATGAATCGCTTTGACAGTTTTTTACCGTGAAACCATGGCTTAGCAGGGATATGGTTTTGAATTCCAGCATAGAAAGATCCAGTTCTTATTTTGAAGCCTGCCCAATTTTCTTCCCAGGCACGAGTCATGTTGGATTTAAGAATCGGGAAGACATCGGAGATAGGGATTCTAAAATTTAGTGGGATAGTTCCGGAATCTGAACCAGATTTGGCGAGAGAATCGGCCATCTCATTACCCTCTATACCCAAATGGGCAGGGACCCAGGCCAATATCGTCTCAAACCCAGATTCACTTAGAGAATTGAGAAGATTTTTTATTTTACATATAATATTGTCTTCCGGATAACATAGAATATTTGACATAATTTTAGTTAGAGCACTTAGCGAATCAGTACATAGTAAGGCTCGATGAATGTTGAGAACCTGGATTTGATTTAGCGCTTGTTCAATTGCAAAGCATTCAGCTGTAAATATGGAAACTTCTTTCGGTAATTTATAAGTGAGATTGATGTTGAATTCTGGACTATATATCGATGCTCCACATCTTTTATTTTCAAATTTAGAACCATCAGTGTAAAGGATGGAAAATCCAGGGAATTTTGAAGCCACAATGCTTTTAAAACAGTCATCCACATTATGAAATTTATTTGGGGAAGATAAAATATTCTTCCGAAAGTCTGATGTTATTGTGTTCGGCATAAAAGTGATTGCCTTAAATGGAATATTGTATATAGGAAGATTGGGAACTTCTTGAAGATATTGGAGGGAAGATGACAGAGACTTATAGAGATGAAAACTTTTAATTAGGATAGGAAAACATTTTTTTTCACTCAATCTTTTGTTAGACTTCAAATTAACACTTAGCAGATTAAGACTTTGTTTAATAGGATGATGTGATAACGATAAAGCCTTGAAAATATATTTATTGGCAAGGAATTGCCTTCTGAAATATAATGGAGGCTCCCCACATTCCACCTGAAGCGCATTAATTGGAGAAGACTTCATATTTATTTATTTTACTATATGTAAATACTATCTGTACTTATATCCTCTATGGGATGTGTGGGATTGCACTAACCTCCCCACATCCTGGAATAAAGAATTTATTATTATCATTATTATTATAGTACTTACCTATCGAAGTAAAAAAAAATATTGACAAATGTCACTAAGGAAGTCCTAGAGAGAGGTCGTAGATACATCAACGACGATCGTCCTCTTCCTTCTCACAAGTTTTGTAAAAACAAAAAAAAATTAAATTACTAACACTTACGACCTCTTTCTGATACTACTTACTCAAACTACTCACACTGGTTGTATGGTGTTGGTAGGCACAAAGAGAATGTCATCAATCTTTATTTGCCGTTATTGATGCGCACTCGTGTTATTAACCCCGGGCCAATCTTTTATATTGATATTTAGAAATGTCACAACTGACTGAACAAGATATTGATTTATCACATTATTATATACATTAATAAGACGTTATTTGATACATATGGTGTCAATATGAATATAGCATAATTTTTTAAAGTAATTACATTTTGGTTTATAAATAGCTTACATTTATTCATTGTATTTAATTTAAACAAATTTTTGAATCATCGATAGCAATATGGAAATGGCATTTAATATTTAAAATTATAATTTTATTTTTACTGTGCTTTTTTACCATTCGATTGTTTACATTTAGAGAAACGGGTTAAATCTTACCATACTTTTTCAAATAAAGGACTTTTACCACGAATTTCAAGACATCGATATATTTTTATGCGTTTTGCAAATATAATTTGTGTGTGTAAATTAATGCAAATATAAATTTTAATCAATAACATCGACTGTACCGAACTATACTTAATTAAATTCTTAAATTATTTTTTTATGAGACGTAAACGACATTTTATTTTTTTATTACATTACTGCAAACAGATAATAATTGTGACTAAGTAGATATTTTTTTAATACCTCCCTAATTGAGAATAACTAAGTGTTTAGTTAGGAATAATTTTAGGAATACTACCATACATATACATTTAAAAATCATGAACATGTGTACAGAATAACAAGCGCGCTAAATATTGAAGGAAAAAAAATTAAAAGAACATATACATATATATTTAACAATGACTTATTTTACAATAATATAACCAATTAAAAAAAATAGTTTTAGGTAAAGTGTATTTTAAGTTAATTCTTAAAATTGTCATAATTTTTTTCAGCTTGTATTTAGGGAGTTTGTTAAAACATTTAATGGATGAGAATGTGTTATGGTGCTGTGCCGTTGTTGTTTTGTGCTTAAGGATTAATATTTGCCCGTGATTCTTGTTTTGGTACTCAATGACTCAATTATTAGTTTATCTTTGTAGATTTGAAGTATTGTATTTTTTTGATAAATTCTATCCAACTTTCTTCTTACTTTCTACTTACTTCTTTGGGCCACTTCCAGTGGGGCTTAGTTAGTTTTATATGCTACCCCAAGCCTATTATTCCATAATGGAAAATTGATCGGGCTAGTGCATAATAAACCTTCTATCAGTTTAAGAGAAATGTAGTAAAGTTTAGGTATACTTTTTTTTTTTTTTTTTTAAGAAAGACAAACATTCCCAGGTTACGAATAACCTGACAATATTTGAAAATTTCCTACTACCACCACAGTAAGCTGAAAATGTTGCTTGTGTTGTGATGGAGGACTTAGCCAGCCGAGGAATTGAACACACTACGCCTGGGTGGGACCCAAACGCGATGTCAACTCGGCCACCGACCGGTCTTTCGATGATTTCAAAAGTTTGTCCAATATGTTCTGTCCATTTAATGTGTTGATCTATTATTATGCATAAATATTTAATGAAAATTTTATTTGTAAGTATTGAGCATTTTGGTTTTCATAATTTATTAATTTATTGTTGTAAGTTTTTTGTCAGTGTAAATGTTATATAGTAAGTTTTGTCCGAGTTTAATGGTAGGTAATTGTAATACAACCATTATTTTAACCTGTTTATTTCTACATTCCCGCTTCAATATGCTTTTTCCCGGATTTTTTTTGTATGATCAAGATTCGTCGGCAAAAGATATTATTTTTCCAGTTTTCGGATTCGATAGCATTTCATTTACATAAAATATGAATAATGTGGGACCTAGGACTGTTTCTTGAGGGATTCCAAATTCTGAATTCGCTCGATACATTATTAATTTTTACACGTTATATAGATCACAAAAAATAAATATTTAGATCACGAAATACGCCCACGAGTCATTTCTTGTGTACTCTTTTATTTTATGGTTTTAACATACACAATCACTAGGTCTATGATACTTAGGGCCGGGGCAGAGCGTTGGGCGGTTATTTGACTGAGTGACCAGTGACAACAACTAAAATAATTTTTTGTGGGTTGAATTGAATTGAAAAAAAAAAAAACTTTATAATTTCACCAGAGACAAACGTAATCCTCATTTGTTACTCCACATAATCCCAGGAATCACTAGTTAAAGTTTGTCGGGTACGCGCTGTGGTACCCTATATAATATTTTTTACTCCATATAAGCCCAAGAATCACTAGTTAAAGTTTATCGGGTACGCGCTGATGTACCCTATATAATATTTTTTACTCCATATAAGCCCAAGAATCACTAGTTAAAGTTTATAGGGTACGCGCTGATGTACCCTATATAGTATTTTTTAGTCCAGATAAGCCCAGGAATCACTAGGTAAGTTTGTCGGATACGCGGTGATGTACCCTAAATAATAATTTTACTCCAGATAAGCCCAGGAATCACTAGTTAAAGTTTGTCAGGTACGCGCTGATGTACCCTATATAATATTCATAGAAGCGGCCAAGACCCTCCAAAGGCTGTAATTCTGATGGTGATGTTGATTTGACAACAATTACCATCGTCTTTTTCTTATTTATTTTGGTGTTCAGTCTCACTCATTTTATACAACAAATAATAGAATATTATAAAGTAGAATCCCAGTTAATTTGGTAAAAGGTAATTTGACGGCCTCCATGTAACGGTCCTTGGCCACAAATCTGGAGGTCGCGGGTTCAAATTCGACTAATTTTTAATAATATATGGTATATTTATATTTTATTATTATTTTTTGTTCCAGAGTTGTAGATACTATAAGTGCAGCCCTGGTGAATAACCTCCATTCAGAATCTAAACGTCGCATCGCTTGAAATGGCCAGGGACTTCACCTCCCGCATACCTTCAGCCTCATAGCGTACTCCAATCGGGGATGCCAGTCTCCCTGGCTCAAGACGGCTAGGAGCAGTTGGGACTGTTGTGCGGTACTCATATAAAAAAATCATGGAATTTTATAAATTCACTAATGTTTGTTGATATGTTGCTAATATGAATCTATCCCAATTATTTTTATGTAACGGTTTAATTTAATTTAATGAAAATATATTACTTTGTATGCACGTATAGTTAATCAAAATAATCGACATGTTTCAAAACCAATAGTTTCTTCGTCAGGATAAACGTATAAAAATATTTTAATAACATGTTGATAATTTTAATTTAATTTTTGTCAAAGTTATTTATTTTCATTGAATTAAAACGACGCGACATCACAAAATGAATTTGAGATTATTGAATAAGTGATTTTTATTTAAGTTTGTCAAAAGCAAACTGCACACTAAAAACATGATGCAATATTAATTTAAAAAAATAAAATGATTTGGCTAATTTATCTAGCGCCGTTTTCGTGAAACATCACCTCAAGGGCACTTTATTGCGATTGATTTAAATATGGATCATCTACTAATGATTCTTTTTCAACAGTGAGGTTAAAATAATAGGACGAAATCATTAAAAATCAATTCCATATGTATAAATATATTAAAATTTGATATTTTCATCAATAACTTCATGAGATACTAGGAATTTTATACACGAAAGGAGCATATTGTGTTTGCTTGTAAGTTTAAATAAATAGGTATTCAATTTTATTGGAACAACTTATTTTAATAACTTTTGAAGGTTATATCCATAAATATAATATATCAATATATCAAAAAGAAGAAAATACTAATATATCTAAACAAAACATGAAGCAGAACAAGACACAAGTAAATAATGATTCACTGTCCAAATTCAATCGTGGCCTCATGACAATAATCTAAACTGTTCAAAGCGCATACACACAGACACACACACACACACACAAAGACTCACACAAACATTACACACACTCACTTATTTACTACACACGAACGTCGCCTGGTAATTAAGGAATAAACATACCACTTAGCAGCATTACAAGGAAAAATATCATAGGTACCCAACATGAAGTATCTAATTCCTGTTTATTGTTTCATCACTGTAAATCATATACTGTTTGTTTCTATAATATAAAATAAAATTTTAAAAAAAGGTAATGGTCTCAACTGAGAATCGAACCTAGGGTCTCTCTGCCTTACCGAGACAACCACTCTAACCACTCGGCCATTGGGACCAATACTCAAGTTTCAAATTCAGAATTAACAATATTACCTTCAACTAATTTATTTTATTTTTTAAATGTATTCAAAATAGTAAGCTATACTTAAAACACTATTTTAATAAAAAATAATCATCAGGTTTCAGAACAGATGCTTCCTTCATCAGGATAAAAAGAAAACCGAAATTAATATTTATTTATTAAGTATTTTGGCCGCTGGTTAATCTTTTCGCGATACGTAAGTTTTTTTGCCAAAATCAATGGAATAAAATTTCGCGTACTGTTTACGGACTTTTTAGCTCACCTACCGTACAATAAAAATATGACAGTCACACTTTTTCAACTTTACAGAGTTTAAGAAGTAAAATAACCTTTAGGGTTTACCTTTACGAACGACGAAGGAAGAAATTTATTCCGGTCTTCCAATAAAAGAAGGATGCGAAGGACAAACAAATTTGAAAGTTTGAAACAGTACGGCTATGGAAGTATATTGACTAATTCTATTGGGAAAAGGCGATTGTCTCACCAGTTGTTCATAGGAGTTTCTGAAAGTCCAACCATCTTATTTGAATAAATCACAAAAGTCAGTTCTCGAAGCAAGTGGGACCATGTTACCGAATAAAATTAGTTCATCAAGTATGTGTGAACTATTGCGGGTAGTTCAGACTTGGTTTTTCTGTCAATCTCTTAGTTCAGAAGATCCTGAAACCCTTGCAAATAGGCCACTTGCATCGAATTGATTCAGGAAAAAAATCTGCATATGGGGTTTTTTGAAATTTTCTATCCGCGAAATATAAAAGAAATGGGAAAGACCGGACAGCATATTTTTATGGATGCGAAAAAAATAAATAGCAAAAAATCTATTTAAAAAAATGGAAGTCAGAAGCCAAAGAAACGTACGAACTTCATGTCATAATATCTGTCAAAATTCTGACAGGTTACGGACGGAGCGGACTCCGTGTTTTGTTTTTTTGTTTGAATATGGATTCATTAATACCGTAGGGTGAGAGATCGTTTAAAGTAACTAAAAGGTCGAAGGCTAAGGTTCTCAACTAGCAAGCTGGAGGTCGCGGGTTCAAATCCCGGAGTGCACAAGCAACTTTTATTTGATTAAATTATGTTATTTCACAAATTAAGTAGTATAAGCATAGTATATTAAGTAGTATATATAACTAGGTTAAGTAGGTTACGTAGGTAACTATTAAACGTAGTTTTTGTTTCATCACTTTTCATGACGCTATATCACTTTTTGGAGGTGTGTTGAATTGTCATTTTGATGAAATATCATGGAACCGGAACCGACAGGTTTTGATCATCATATTAATAATTCTCCGCTCGTAAATGAATTGAACAACTATATTATTTTGTTATAACATTATCAGACGTCAATATTTTTAAAACCGAGATGAATACGATATAATAATAACAATAAGACTCTGCAATAATTAACAATAATTATTTAATAAATGATTTTTACTAATGATTAAATCACCTCCAGGATATTATGTACCTATATAAAATTTAATCCTCTTTCTTATTACCAACAAGGCAATCTATTATAACAACTCACGTCTAAAAGTTTGCACTATATGAAACTATAATGTACAATGAACGTGACGCTGCGTTAAAATGTACATATTGTACACCGATACACATGCGTGTCGGTTGTTATTTAATGTGGTTTGTATTTATGTAAATGTGTAAAGTAGTATTGTTTTAGAATAGAGTTGTTTAATTGATATGACGTTAATTAAGAATTCTTCTGTGCTAGTTGTATATACATATATATTTACGGCACTGTCCAGACTGGAAGATACTCTCAGTATTGAAATATTTTTATATTTATAAATATTTCAGTATGGATATTGAAAATTTGCTAAAATTGGCTTTTTTAGTGTGGTGACCAGATCTGAATAGCCATGTAGGCTACTTCTCCACCTTCCTCTTCATTAACTTCTTCCCCTCCCCACTACCATCAGCCTCACAACATACCCCAATCGGGGATGCCATAGTCTTACTGGCTCCAGACGTTTGGGGGCAGTTTAGACTCCTGTGCGGCTTAACATAAAAATTCTATTTTATAGTTTCTTTGTGCAAAAATATTACTTTTATAAAAAAAATGATTTTTCCTTGTACCGATAAATAAAGCTATCAGAAATGAAAAACATTTTTGTTATATAAAAAATCAATATGGAATTTTATAAAAATAAACACAAGAAAATCAGAAATCTTGCATCTTTTATGTAGTGACGTCACGAGCTAAAAACGATTTTATATGTTTTATAAAAAACTGTCATTTTCAATTTGACCGGTCGGTGGCTGAAATCAAATCCTCCATCACAACACAAGCAGCATTTTCCGCTTACTGTGGCGGTGGAAGGAGATTTTCAAATATTGTTAGTTTATTCGTAACTCTGGAATGTTTGCCTTTATTTAAAAAAAAATACTGTAAAAGTTTTGGAATCGTAGTAGAAAGATCTATTTATCCACGCGATGTTTTCCATATTATTATAAAATGCAAACAAGTGGCCTATTGCCCCTACTAAAAAGGATCCTCCACTGTTCGCGGTTCTGCACTCCAGAGTAGCGATTCTCGAATCCGCGCCGCAATCGCCATCAAAAGTACATATATTGGTCGATTTTCGTATTCCTCAGTCTCGTTGAAAGTGCATACTTAGACGCCAAACGTCAAAAGTCATTGATTTTGATTTTCTAGATTCTTATATTCCATGAAGTGGTGAATCATTTAAATTTACTGAATTTGAAGTTAATTTTCTTTATACAAATTGAACGGCGTCATACGCGCATCACAATTTTTACCTCATATGGGTGTTTAAAATGTTACCTGGCTATTACAGACTTAGAGGCCTTGTGTTTTCTCGGTAGGGAAAAATTTGTTACCTAAAAACCCTGCTGAAATTGCATGTTTTGGAGCATCTCCACTAAAACAAAGAGTGGGTCAAACCAGTCGATACCGTCTTATCTTCGACGACTGTCAAAATTTATTCTATTATATCCTAACCTTAGATCGTTTCCAGCCCGCTCTTCGATGGACAATCATCGTATATCTTTACAAAATTGTTTTAAGGACCCAATCGGCTGATTTACTGGCGGTGTTGGCTGCAATACATAATATAGAGGAAGCTAAAGCAGCCGCTAGTTCGACAGACGAAGACTTCTTCAGGAATTTTAGACCTATCAAAGCCATAGTAAGTCGGCTTGTAGTCACTGTTTTAAAAAATTAGATTCCAGTGCCTTTGTAAAAACAGAGTAATATTAAAAACATGACAATTTTGATCAAATGATTCAGAAAGCAACACAGTTTTCAGTCGCACTATTTCAAAAATGTTGTATTTAAAGCTCAAGAATGAATACACTGATAAGCAAGTCTGATATTTTTTAGTAAATAACACCTTTAATAATAATATAACAACATGATTATAAAGTAAAAACATTATTTTATTTATAATAAAAATAAAACGATTACATTGGTTTTTACGCTGAACAATATCACATTTTTATCAATGTATCAGTGTAAGAACCAAAAAAACTTTTAAGCGATATGTTGAATAATATCAAAATTCTTATTAAATGATACAAAAAATAATGTTTGCTTAAAAAAAATTTAACATACATTGATTAAGAACTAAATATTAGGCACGTTTAAAACACCATATTTATTTATTATACATACCATACCATTCATACTACATCGGGTATGATCTTGGCATAATATTCTAATATTTGATTGCGTCAAGTAGATATAATCACTACGTAAGTTTGCTCAAGCAGACATACCCCTCACCGTTGAACTGGAACCTTCGTGGTAATATTATAATATTAAAAAAGTACAATAATGTTCTGCTTGCTTTAATGACGAGGCTAGTAGACCAAACATTAAATTTCTACGTAGATTTGGGCTTTAATTCTTCTAAAAGTGTTATGATTAAATTTAATCATTCAATTAAAATTAAATTGTGTACTTCAATTGATTATGTTAGCATCGTCATTAAAACCAGAAGCTCGTTAAAAAAATACTGATTTAAAATGTTCCGATCCCCAAATGTGTTGGATGCGTTTAAGGAATCGACAACTCTATGAGATTCCGTAGTTCATCTCTGAGTCTGCACGGGTAGATGTGAAATGGTGGGGGATTCTTCCAAGGATTGTGTGTTGCCTTCAAGAGTGGTGGTGCCTCCAAGAGTGGTGGGCCTACAAGAGCAGTTGTTCCTCAACTATCTCGGAATACTGCCAGCTGCTGCAGCCAGCATCAGGTTGTGATCCTTCGAGGGGAGAAAAGTCGAAGCGCATCTCTGATTCTGCAACTCCTGTATGGCCCGTTATCAAAACTGACTTGTAGAATCACCTCATCAGTTGCATTAAGATTGGCTGCTGGCGCCAGTGGTTCACCTCTAGTCCCAGCCACATGCCGTCTCAAGGCCTTCGACCTTAAATCTTGCAAAGTATGAAAACATTTTTGAATAATATTCATTAAAGTAAAGTAGAAGGCAAATATTAAATTACTATTGGAATGAAGTTTATCTATTTTATCTTAAATGAAAAAAGAGAAGAGTGTGAGAATGAGCCTGTCCGCAAGAATAATTCACTCGCTAATATTATAATTGTTTCTCCATATTAACCCTTCTTGGTAGTACATATTGTATATACACAATGTATATTCTTAGTAGGTAATATTGAGAGAAAATTAATACAATTCCTTAATTAATTAAGTTTCAATTCCTTCGATATTGGTGGGGATTAAAATGTTCATGTATTAAGACAAGGTAGCGTAACAAAACTCTCCTATAAAGATTAAAGATTCCTCAGTACAAACCAGATGGAGAATTAGCCAATAATACCCTGCCTAAGAAAATGGGCACTATTTTAATGCCCATTTAGAGTAAAGGTTGTAAACTCCCTTTTTTGTTATGATTGAGTTCTTCAATCCATAACAAAGCCAATTGTTTACTTTGTCCATTTTAATTTAAACAGTGCCCGGCTAATTTTAAGCAGGTAACGTAGAAAGAAACTTTAAAATATCGTAAAATATTTAAAAGGACAGCTTCCAGACATTTTAAACGTACGATATACTCAAATCAATTTAAATTAATAAATTTCAAACAAAACTAACCTTTCTCCAATGCTTGAAGTTTTCTCCTGCGAGGGTATTTTTTGACATTTCAAATTATCACCATAGAAACGTCAAAACGTCAGAAACGTAGACAATAATCACAGGGCTGCCAATATAATCATCTCTTCAAGCTTTCGACTTTCAAGAATACGTTTAAGGCGATGCACTACGTAGTAATGCAAAATCATGTGTTTTGGTATGAAAATTTGGTGGCCTAGAAATGTTTCAGATGCTTTAAATAAATAGCGCGAGTATAATACATTTTGGCCTTTGAAATAATCGAGTATTTTTTACATAAGTCTTTTTACATGTTTCTTTTTTTCCCAGAAAAAAGTAATTTATGACCTATGAAAACTATTTTATGTTCAAAATTTCCTACTTACGAACCCATTTTCGGTTATGGTTTTATTGTATAATGTAGAAAATTAAGTTATTTATAAAATGATCGGAAAAAATTCAAATATTTATGCATGAACATCCACAAAATAAAATAAAAGGCACTTTTTGGCCTTTTTTTTCTTTTGCCTAAATCAAAACAGCTGGATGGTGTTAAGCGGGAATTTAAGCCTTATCGCCATCTACGTAAGGAGTGTTATTGATGGCGGCTCGATTCAAAATATTACATAACGTAGTGCATCGCCTTAAATGAAATATTCTAAAAAGTTTGTCGACACAACCGGTAATTTTTCGTTCGTAGATGGCGCACAACGAATAATTTTTTATCGTTAGTGGAGAATAGAGACACTCAGAAAGCTTACTGAATCTCAGATGCGTAGAGACATTTGTGAACTGAAACTATCCCGAACATTAACAAACTTCCTATACTTCCACTGCCTTCTAATCTGCCAATTCAAAATAATTTAGTAAGCGTTGATGGCATAACTGCCTGTTTTGGATGCTTAGCTCTTGCGAGAACATATATATAGCACTAATTTATTTGTTAATGAACAGTCTTAAGATTTATATAATATACAGAAGAGGATGAAAAAACGGACCGTTTATAAATGTTCACGGATAGGTTGATTTAGTAATATTTGGGTACTTAATGAATGTAAACTAAAATTAAAAAAAGTAGGTCTAAGTAACAAATTTTAAAAAGATAAAATAAAATGGAACTACGATCTTGCCAAAGATTTGCTATAATTTGTACACGTTTGTCCATGCAGGCAGACGAGCAATTTAAAAGGATTATGAGATTTGTAGCAACACCTGCAAAGAATCGTTATTCGAATTCTTTACTACAGGGAATAACTGATCATAGACTATGTTTCGAATACCATTGAGAAAATGCAAAGCTTAGAAGTAGGTATATAGTTACTTCACACTTATTTCCCGATTTATGAATAATTAATTGGTGTGATGTGGGCTCTTTTCCATTTTTTTACTGAACAATATTGGCAGCGGAAGTGATAAATGATTTGCGAACTCCGTAATGAACAGTTGTTGGATACCATCTGTCCGAGCTCACTTGCTAGAATCTAGCCTTTTTAAATATTTAGATACAAGGTCAGCATTAATGCAAACTGATCCTGCCGCACCAACCTGCTCAACTACGGAGTCGTCGTAAGAAGTCCCCAGAGAGTCGGCCGGTTCGTAGACGGAATAGAAATAATCCTCGAATAAATCTCAGACTGCCTGACCACCTTTCGTCCTTAAGATTTAATACGCTGGGAATAGAGGTTGGTAGTTTTTTTGATTTTAAATAAATATAACCAGAATGCCTTGGGATCTTTGGTGATATTCTATTCGGTGTTATAAGTAAAGTCTTGACATCTTGACTCGTGACACTTCTTTGCCATTTTATTCTTTGAAAAGTATTGTAATCGGAGAGGTTTTTAAAGATAATATGTAGTCTGTAAAATTTGTTATTTTCACGAATAAGTTTTATTGAAGATGAGCTATACCACAGGGGGTAGGAACGTTTACCAACACGCCTCAACGGAGCCTTGTCCGAGATCAGATTATTGATAATATAGTAAAAATGAAATACCGTAGTATTAACGGAATCGGTTAAGATGAGGACGTTCCAATCTACTTGTGCCAGGAGTTCTCTTATGTCGTCATAAGTAGCATTGTGGAATGAGAGCTGTTTGATTGGGTTTTCCTTTATAAGCGGAGGTTCAATGAGCTCAGCGTTGATAGCGATGGATTTATGGTGAGCATCCTCAGGAACCCACTTATCGTTCGCGGGAGTAACGCGTACCGGGAAATAGCTGAGAACAAAATCGAGAATTCTTTCTGGCGTATTTTGACAACATAATATACTCGTATTGGTGAAGGTTGCACTAATTGATACAATCGATAAATGTTGAGCTTATATCAGAAGTGTAATTGCAAGGAGTCAGTTTAACCTCACCCACAGTAAAAGTCTAGCCAATATCGAGTAGGTTAAAGTCTCCCACGATAAATAAAAACTTATCATCAGGTCGATTTAAAAGCTTTATACCTAGAAAATTCATTAAAGTGGTGATTCGAGCATCGAAACTAAAGTTTTTGGACGTGTGAACGCTGCTAGTAAATCCAGTTGCACGCGGGATGCAAAAGAGTCACCCATATGTCTTCATCAGTAGAACACCATGAGTAGTAGTAGAACAAATTGCATTGAGGTTTTTTTAACAGCCAAGAGCACCCCACCGCCCATAGTTATACCATCAATACGTTTGTCGCGCCGGAATACATTGTACTTTCAGTCGAAAAACATGCCATCTAAAATAGAATCTATAAACCATGACTTTGTTATGCCGATCACATTATAAACACTGCTATTAACATCGCAAAGAAAGGTTTTTTGTTCTCAACCCACGAACGTTTTGATAAAATATCTCTCAATAACAAGTATATGAAGGGAATCCGAAATAGTAATGCGAGGTGTTTTATTTTTTACTTTAACCCCGAACAAGAGGCCTCGAGGAAATAATTTCTCTCAGGGCCTATGTCATCTTTTGGGATGCTGTGTGAAGGATTTTTTTAAGTAAAAAAAGGAGAAGTTCTGGGAAGTGAGGATTGGGTAGGAATCTACATAGGGAGCATTGTGTCTAGGAGTATGAATATATTCGTCTTACTACGGCTCAAAGCGACGGGTTGAGAGACCAGTTATATTATTTGCAGAAAAAGAAGGTAATAGAAATAATATCTAGAGAAATCATTAAATGGAGAAGTGTACGCCCTAGAAAAATATACTAACCTGTAAATGAATACAATAACCTGATTGTGCGCCCGAAAATGAACGCTTATTTGCTCATTTCGCACGTGGGTATAACAGAATTCCCAATAAAGGTATCTTTAAGTGACGTTTGCAATGTGATAAGTTGAATACATAAAATAATAATACCTTGCAGTTAACAGGAGTTGAGAACAGCATAATATAATGTGGTATTGTTGTGATTATATTATAAAAAGTATTCTGAACACTTGAACTGAATCATACCAAATTAAAACCAATATAATAACACCCCCATACACACAAGCCCTGCTTATTTATGGGGACACATCAAATACATATATATATATATTATGTAATTAATAACTGTATTTTATTGTGTAATGTAATTCGTGTATCTTTTTGTTATTAATAAAAAAAAACATAATAATAATGCGGTGACAACATCAGGAACATGACAGGCAGTAGGTAGTAGGCGGGTGGAGTGTACGGTAATAATCAAATATTCTTTAAAAAGATTTTCCTAGCGGTTAATATTTTCTTTGTAGGTCTGTCATTGCGGTTCTGAGCACTACATCTCGAGGGCGTCATTTTTAAAACTCTAATTTTCATTAAATATATTGTATTGTCCAAAATCCTAGAAAAGTGAAATTCATATTACAAATTATATAAATGTAGTTCACTTATAAATGTAGAATGCTGCGTATAGACAAGAAGAAAACTGCGAGCCTAACCACGAATTATGGGAAAGGAACCAAGCAACCGCAAGCGGCGTTTCGCGCCATTAGCGGTTGCGTCGTTCCTTTCCCGTAATTCGCGGTTCGGTTCGCCGAACAGTCTCAATATATTTTTTTTAATATCTTATACACAAATATGTTTTTAATAATTTTAAATAGTTTTCTCGATAATCTTTTAAAACAAAACAAAAAACTGTACCTAATTTGGATAGACTTAAAAGAAGTGAAATTAATTTTAAATTTTTATTTTTATTAGAAAACTTTTCTTTAATTTTTGAAGATTTATCCATCAATGTAATATATCATTGAAGAGAAAGATAATACTAACAAATCTAAAGGAAACATGAAATACAACAAGACACTCTGAAAATAAACAGATAACGGTCACAACTAACTTCACATTTCGTTTAGACTTTTTAGTTTATCTTCTTTTTCATTGATTTATTTATTTATTGCATCTCACTATACATAAATCATGTTTTTTTCTCATAAAATCAACCTCACTAGGACTAAGCATGTATCGAGGTTAACAATTTACGTTTGAGTGAAGCAAAGATAGAGTAATCACAAATATAAAGTAATACTACATACAAACACAAAATATTTCAAAGAAGAAAGAAAAAATATGTATTAAATGAGTTACCAGATGGGTGATTGGACACTATATTGTAACAATATTTGAACAATAAATAATTATTAATCATTATTCCCAAGAAGAAACAAAGTAGATAAAAAGGACAGCTAAGGTGACATTCAGTGTTTAGCAAATGGGACTAATATAAAATCTTATTATTTAAGAAGAAGGACAAGGATGAAAAAATATATACACAATCGTCTTTCAATACAAACTGATTACCTTTAATCCTACAAGTGAAATGTTCACCCATAACGGGAAAAAATAGCATTAGGTATCTGGGTGTTATAGTTGACAGTCAATTAAAATGGAGCGAGCAAATCAAAAATAATATAACTAGAGTAAGAAAACTAATATATATATATATGTATTTTTCAGATTAAGAACAATCCTATCATCCAGTATGATTAAAATTATATATTTTTCTCTTGCCCAATCCATATTAAAATATGGTATAATCGGTTGGGGAGGGACTTTCAAAACTAACCTTTCACCTGTAGAAAAGGTTCAGAGGTTAATTTTGAAAGTCATCCTAAGAAAACCATCGAAATTTCCAACCACGCAGCTGTTTGACTCGTTTAGGGTTCTTAGTTTAAACAAAATTTTTAAAAAGAATGCACTGTTACAAATTCATAAAGACCAATTCAATTCAACAATTTCTACAAAAATAAGTAACCGATCTAGATCACGTGGTAACTTAGAAATTCCTGAATGTAAAACTAGTGCTGGTCAACACCATTATACTTATCAAGGTATAAAATTGTTTAATGCCCTTCCGGATAAAATTAAAACTGGATAAAAATTACAAAACTTTCAAATCACAAATCAAACAACTTTTAGATAAACCCAACGGTAATCACAAGTTTTAATTTCATTGGATACATTTTTCAAATAATTGTTTTTATGAACTCATTTGTAATTTTTACTGATTAAATTTTCGTAAATTCACGTTATGAATTTAGGAAAATTGATTAATGATTAAAAAATAAAAAATAAATTTAATATTTAAAAAAAAAAAAAGCTACATAATTTTTTTTTTTACATATCCTCTAAAGATTTATTATGCGCTTCTTAATATGCGTTTATTGTTGTTGAATTTTATTAAGTACCCATTTCATACAAGATTGCCAGCTCGGTCTTTGTCCAATTTACAATCAGTACTGTACCTACCTTCTATTATTTCGTACCTAATAAGAACATTTTTATTTTTATATATTATTTTTTCTAAGTTTAATAACTATTATATTATTTAAGTTATATTTTTTAGTTTGTAATTAAATTTCTCATTTTCTTAATTATATTGTGTTATCAAATTTATCATCTAGTTTTATAACTATTTGTTAATTTTTAGCTACATCAACTAGTGAAATTTTACAACCTATAAACCATAATGACTCCCAACACTCCCCAACTCAAACACGAGAAATAATTTCTCAATTGAGTTGGGCAGTTTTCGTTAAAAATTTCTAATTTTTTCGCAATCAGCCTCGAAATATCTACATTTGTAAATTATTGTAATGTGCTTGTATAATCAATAAAAAAAATATATGTATATATATACTCGTATATGATAATATAATTGAAATTTACGTAAATCGAGTAAAATTCGCGAAATAAGCGAGAGTAAAATTGAAAACTGCAATATTTCTGCGTAACTTTAAAATTTGTGTTAAATTATTTCTTTCAACAATTTAGCCAAATCTCGCCATAATAAAGCATTCTTTGCTTATCACAACAAATGCTCGTTAAATATAATTTCCATCAGTAATTTTGGGTGATCGCACCGGGACACGAACCCAAGGGCTTTGTGTAGACACAATAAAGACGATTTCTTTTCAGGGGAGGTTTCTTTTATCGCATTTTTCTGTCGGTTCATTTAACATCGCTCTTTTGCATAATTGGAAGGAAAGCAGCAAAATTCCGCCGGAACTTCTCGGGCAATATTTTAGGAAGAATGAGTAGCAGTGCCGGATTAACAATGAATTAATCTTGTAGATTCGACAAACGGTACTAAAAGCAATCGGCGAAGAACCTGACGTCCTGTCTCCCTGTCTTATTCTAAATCAATTCGGATTCCGTTCATGCTACCCGACTTCGAACTTTTCCATGAAATAGACTTTTTGTGAAAGCTTTGAAAAGCGATAGAAAATTTTTATTTCTGATTATGCTTATTACAATGATTCAATAATAAAAACAACTGTATAAACATTTTGGTGCATTGAGCAAAAATATTGATCTTTTGTTAGGGGTGAACCTGTCAAAAGAATTTTGTGTAGCAGTCAGCGCTTTATTTCGAAAGTTGTTTGCCTTAGCAAAATGCTTGTCTCGAACAAACAAATCTTAAAATATTTTTCAGTTATTAAATAAATTCTTGAAAATTATTTATTCGTTTTTACAATGATAAAAAAATAACCTTGACAGAGCGGTCAGTTTAATTAGCAAACGAAACTCGCTTGAAGTAAAGTCCAGCTTTAAATAACCACGCACTTTTCAAACTTTTTTTCTTCTCTTTTTCCCTCTCACTTCTTCCATCCTCACAACAAATAATTTATTGGGGTTGCCATAGTACCAACGACTACTAGCAGGTGAGTCTAATGCGGTAATATTAAGAAAAACCACTTGAGTGGGTTCACAGGTCTGCATAAAAGAAACACAAACAGTTTTCATCATTTGTAAAATGTTAAACTCGTGATAAAATGTATCACGTGGTACAACACGAAGTCTGAGCATGGCTAAGTGATTAATGAGCGTTCCTCTCTCCCGTCCACGGGATAGGAAAACCCTCACTCTGCAGCCGATTCAAAGCAAGAGCCTGACGTCTTAATACACCCGCACACCCCTAAACTTGCCCACTCTTTCTCCCTTCTCCGCCCAACCCCTCAACCCTTGTTCCTCTCCACAACTCTCACCGCTCAACCAAAGCAAATCCAGGCACAAGTGGCCTGTTTTAAGCACTCATAAAAAGGAAAAGCATTCCTAGTACAAAAGATAGGATTTTCATTACGCCGGTATTAGTATTAGGTACGCCATGAAAATGTGATGTAAGGAATTTACAAACAATTGACGTCACAAAGCGTAAAAGCCACAAAGCTTTGAATTCGACTAACGATTTATAGCTTCGTGGTTACAACATTATATTTCATTAGTTGCTTAAAAATATTACACTTGACGGAGTTAATTATAAAGGGTCTTTATGTACGAAATACATTGCGTATTCCACGGAATGATATGAAACGTGTTGCACGCGAAAAAATAATCTGAATTATTTCTGCTAAATGAATATCATTTTTACAGGTATAAATAAGAGTTTAGTTGCATTCTCTCCAATTATAAAACATGTGCGGTAAATATCGCCATAATAATTAATATCTACTAAAAGGTTTTTATCAGTTGGGAACCAATCAAAAAATCTAGTCGCACAAATAAATCAGAAAATTTTGCGCATAATGTATTCTTTGTGTTTCTACCCATTGCGTTCAGTCTTTTCATTTACTGTTTAATCGAATCTATTCTGCTAAATTGAATTATCTTCAAAATCCAATGAACACCGAGTCACAACGACTTAGATAAACTTTCTGTTTTCTTTTGTCGTCCCGGGGATGAAAAAGAATCCTTCCTCTTGTAAGGCTGTACTCAAAGTGGGAAAATCCAAGAACAACCTAAGAGGCTGTGTGGTATAGGTATGTCGAAGGTTGTACAGGAAATTTACGAGCAAAAAACCTCCCTCTAAAGGTCAGAGCCGGGATGTTAAAGTGGTAAACACTAATATACAACGAGCCGAATCTACGGCAATTCACTATTCCGAATTTGGTATAAAGCAGGAAAGTACTACCCGTGGCGGTATCGGCACTAGCAACATTATTTTGTTAGGAGTTTTACCTTAATAATTTGCCAAATTTAAGGATTTATATGTGTACTTACAGCAACAAATCTAGGGCTTTTGTGTGTTTCGCGTTTTAGCACGATATTCATGAAATTAGTAAGTTTTCGGGTATAGTAGAATTTATGTTGGTTTCATTGAAAAATTTGGTTGGAAAAAATGCAATAAAAACTTTACTTATATAATACGGCAATATAGGTTTTAAGAAATCTTTAACATCATTAGAGAAGTTAAATTTGTTAAAGAAATTATAAAATCGAACATAATATGCAAAATAATAATAATGACTTAACATAAATATTTATTTATGACGAATGTATAGCCTTCTTATAACTAATTTCCATACAGTTGAACACATCTACTATTTCTGAGAAAGTATTGCTAACTACATGCAATTTAGGTACAAGCATAGTATAAGTAGAGTACCTAAATGACCCAGTCCTGAAATTGTTGTTGCGATTATGATTTAACTGTGTTTTGTTTATTTGCTATGGAAGAAAACGAAAATGTATGATGCTTTCAAATATTTACAACTTTTATGTATAAGATGCCCTGTCAAAATGTAGAGAGTGTTTGTCAAACACGTTTTTTGTTATATTAAATACCAATATATACTCGTGTAGTTTTGTTATAATAAATACCAATATTTACCCATGTAGTTTTGTTATGATAAATACCAATTTATATTCGTGTACTTTTGTTTTAATAAATACCAATGTATACTTGAGTAGTTTTGTTATAATATATACCAATAAATATTCGTGTAGTTTTGTTGTAATACGAGTAAATACCAATATATACTCGTGTAGTTTTAATTTATTTTTGTTGGGGTAAAGTTTTTATGTATATAATGTTTTAAAAAATGATGCATTTAAAAAAGTGCCATAATAATTGTACGTGTGACAGATTAAACAAGTTAAGTTAAAACCTAATAACAATAATGAACAATATTTGCAAAAAAGAGTCGAATTTTTTTACTATTTATTTTGGCTTTTACTAAAGGGCTTGGCCATGTAAAGTTTTTGCAAACATTTTATCTCAAAAATACTTACATTTTTTTAAAAAAAACTACAGTTACATGAAATAGACAAACTTATAAACAAATACAGCAAATTAAAAAAGAGTTGGATATGGGAAGTTTAAGGTATCGAATTTCATATGTTTCATGTAAGTTTTTTTAATAATTATTCGTTTTTCGTTTTAAAACAAGTTGATAATGCTTTTGAAGTAATAGCAATTTCAACGCTGTTGGTGTGTAAAAACGCACTATTTTTATTTTCGTAAATAAAAAAAACACTGTGACGTCGCTGAAAGTACTGCATTTATAGTTACATTTACGAACTGTTTGTTTTTATCTACCATCGGGAAATACATTTTCCCGCCGCGACGTCTTCCACTCACGGAATTCCGATGCGTAAATATATTTAATTTAATTTGTATATGTGTGTTTTCTACATAATATATGCAATTAAATAGTAACAAAAATATATAAATATGCGTTACTTTCCAGAGTGGTAGATAGAGACAGAGCAATTGGGATTCCTGTGCGGTAATCACATAAAAATATAAACAATTTTTATGGGTTTCACAGTTATCTTTTTGAGAATACCGCGCAAGAGTCCCAACAACTTGGAGCCAGTGAGAGTCTCGTAATTTTTGAATGTGATGGTAAACTGAGTTTTAAAAATTCGACTATATTGATCTTGAAACGATTTTTTTCTAAAAATCGATTTTTTTGTGAAAATTTTCACAAAATTTCTTGAGCCAACTCGTGCGACCAACATTTGTCACACGAGAACGGATCGTTTAATAACTGAGAATATAGATTAATTGTCCTCGGGTGTTTTTACTAAAAATCAGTACATCAGAAAAATATTAATATGTATAAAGGTTTTGTAAAAATTCAATCCTTGCTTCTGGAGAATGGCTCCAATGTGAATTACCATGTTTTTATTTACAGCGGCAGTATACTTTAGATAGTGAGGTTAGCTTTTGTTTTAGTCGATATGATGCCTTACAATTTTGAATAAATGCTTGAAATTCTACGCAACCAAGCAAAAATATGGTGGCTAATGGAGTCATTTAAGACTCTCTAAGGGAAGACGTTACTGAAACTACAATTAATTATTTCAGTCTTTTGAGAATTTCTCTGTAGTCAGAGTAGTGCGGGCTGAAATCTCGAGGCTCATGCGGTAGAACTACCTTCTGAGGGTAGCGTAGTCCTGTTTTGACTCGACCGTTTGGCACTTCGTTTATCTGTAAATTTTTTTTTACGTTCGGTAGTCGCCGTTATAATTGTTCAGTGAATATAATTTTTTGTAATGTGAAATAGTCGTGTTTATTTTAACTTTCTTTTTCACATCAATTATTTATTTATATGTTCTATATTCAATATTATTTATTTATCTATATGTTCTACGCCCACACGGGCTATTACAAAAATGATATGCATAATAGTTTAGTACAACAGTAATTAAGTAATAAAAGTTTGCGTTTATTTATATAGAAATTAAACGCAGAAGAATAGTATTACACTTAGCTTAGTTATTAACTTTTGCCAGGCCAATATGCCAAAAAAACTTTTGTAACCAATTAGGTCTTCCGACGACCCCATGATTTTTCTTTTTTACAGGCTTTTAAACTATGGAAATCCCAATTATTCGGTCAATTATTAAGTAACTTGGTATTTGCGCAAGAATACTTAAAATACTAAAATGATATGTCAAGTATTTAAGCTAATATAAGGAGGATAGTAATTTTGGGTACTACCTACTCCCCCACTTGGCTGCGGGATAGTTAACATTATTGAGGTATATTACTATTGCCTTCTTGTAGCTATATTCCGTGCAGTTGCATGAATTTTTTGATTTTTTAAAAATTTATTCGAGTGTGAATACAATCGTCTATAGTTTGTATTAGATTAAAGAGCTTTAGATCGTCGGCGATAAGCAACACTTTAACGTTATTATCAAATTTATTGACGATATTATTAATAAATATTTAAAAAATAGTATCGCACCTAAATTAGACCCTTGACGTATACCACTTGTGGACATGAATTTGTGTGACAAGTTAGAATGATTTCTTACTTGTAGAATTCCTTGCAGATAGGTAGCTCTTTATCAATTCTAACAATTTACCCTCCATTCCGATTTTGCTTAGTTTATTGAGAAGAATTTTATGGTTTACTTTTGATACAGTTAATTAAAAAAGCAGGATTAACTTTGTTAGGGCCAGCCTTTTTCTTTATGTCAAGTGATTTTATTTGGCGTATAACATCAGCAACATTAATATGAAAAGCAGGAATACGATCTGACTCCTTTGAATAAAATGATGGAATTTGATCATTTGGGTAGTCCTCTACGTAAAATTTTTTGAAGAAATCAGCAAAGAAGTTAGCAATGTCATTATGGTCACCTTATGGTACCTAGCTGCTTGAAGAAATTTTGAAAAATAATTGAGATAGTGGCGTTTGTTTGGACAAATTGTGTAAATCAAAAATAATAATATATTTTTTTTTTTACATAAACTTAAATGGTTTATAATTAATTAGGTAGGTATTTATGTACAACTTTTTATGTTTTTGGTTTTGATTTATTAAATAAGAGAAAATTAGAAACAAACTTTTAGATTCGAGGTCTACTACTGTTCTAATAGTAGGTATGGTGGTTTGTTTAGTTATGTTAAATAGAAGGGATGACCTATATTGTTTTTCCTCTCACTTTCGTTGAACGTATTTAAGTGAAACTAAAACTGTTCGAACAAAACAGATTTTTTTATTTTACTTTAATCTCTTTATAAGATTCCCTGTGATTTCCCCCAGGTCTATGCCATCTTTGGGGATGCTGATAAACGATGATTTCAAATAATGAAAAAAAGAACCTCGGTGTAACCTTTATGCATATGGGTGTAATATTCGATGAAAACTTTGTTTAATTTCAATTGTATTTATATCCTTTAATTGTATGATGATGCTTTATATTTTATTAGTTAAAAGTCAAATGGAATATAATTCACCTATTTGGTCCCCATTATATAAAGTTCGAGAACGAGTACAGCATAAATTAAATGCTCAAAATTCCAATTGAATACATTAATTATGTCAGTTTAGTGACTCAATAGGATTTAATAACGCTGTCTGACACGAGAATTAAGTCAGACCTAGTTGTATAACACGGAGTCATTGACAATTGACAGCCCCACCATCTTTACCACTATTACATTCCATTTACCGAGTAGGAACACAAGACAAAATGTAAGATTCCTCTGCAATGCATGCACATCCAACTATCAGACACACTCACTAACCAAAAGTATGCATGATCTAGACAACAAGTTTTGGGGTACGATTGATATATGTGCTGACACCTTTTTTAGAATTAAGCGTAATCTATATATACCAGCACCATGAACAGAGCGTGCAGATTTGAATGGGCAGTTACTTCTCCATAACTTATTGTAGTAACGTTGGTAATGTAATACTGTTCATATTATATTTAATGTTTTACTAATATTGTATCAAATATAGTCAATCAGTTTAACGTTATTTTATGATTTAAGTACTTTGTGTATAATATTCGAGAGCTCACTAGGTATATTTTGTTCTTATAATCCATGTAAAAGCCCAGTTGGGCGAAAAATCAAAACCAAACACCTTGGGCTTGAAAATACCAAAGTTGTAGGGAGGGATGAAACGTGTGTGCCGGAAATGTGCAAAATTAGAACAGGTTGTAAAAACGATCCGTTCTCATGTTGAATATGAACATACGTGTAGAAATGTTAGGCACGCGTTTGGCAGTACCTACCAAAGGGATCAATGATGCTAGTTATTCTGAAAACGCACCATTCTTACATCAGTATAACAAATACAATTTTTCCTACCGCACGTTGATTTTTAATTACATCTATTTTAATTTAGATTTTTGTTTTCTTGATAAAATTAATAAATTAATTAACGCACGCAACAATTTTTCTGAAATTGGTTGACATTAGATTCAGTAAATAAAAATTTACAGCAGTTAATACACAAAATAAATGTCGGTACTATCTAATTAGAATTTGGTTATGTGTTAGCGTTATTGACTCTAGTCCCTGGGGAAAAAGGTTCAATCCTCAACCAAACTTTTTTTTTTAATTTTAAAAATACATTTTAAAAGTTCACAGAAGTTAAGAGCCAAACCCTTGAAGAAAGGTTATATCCTCACTCAAATAAAATAAATAAATAATTAAATTTCTTAATAAAAATAGATTTAACCACGATAATTTTTATTTTTATATTTTTTTATAAATTTAATATAGCAATTCGTTCGATAATATTACTTTCTATAATATTTAATATTGCAATGGGTTTGATATTTAATATTGCAATGCGTTCGATAATATTTGCTCATAAAACTGAAGCATAAGAACAAGACGGTGAAAGAATGTTATTGAATAAAAAAGTGTTTGCCAAAATAGGGTTGTTTGTCGGTTCATCCTCTCTATCTACTCTTGAGGGGAAACGTCATAATTGTTCATAAGTTAGCTAAGATTTTACGGAAATTAGATTTTATATTAAACCGTTTAAGAACCACTTCAATATCGTTTTACGGCAATTTTAGTAATAATTCTGGAAAAGTTTGAGTAAAGTTTCACGAAACGGTCTTTCAGGTCCCATGTCAACATCCTTTCTGTACCTTACTTTATCAGGGGCGGGATGAAAGGGTTGAAGGTGAAAACTACCTTCAATATTTATTCCGGTAAAACAACGCTTTGCATAATAATAATTTATTAAAATCTGTCTAATAAGTATCGAAAATTGCATAATTATTATTCCAGAAAGGATCATGATTTAAATTTCTTTCGGGGAAAATTAGAAATCCGAAAAAAAAACCTTTTTTAAATGTCAGTTCATACATCAACGAGATTTTAAATCCCAAGAATATCTATTTATTGTTATTTTTCTTTTTTTCCAGACCCAAAAAGACTAGACCGACTTGTTTGACTTAAATGAGGTTGATTCATCTAATTTATTATTATAAGTAATCAAAATATCATGTATAAAACAAAGGTATCCTGGGTCTTTTGTAAAAGTATTACAGATGAGTTTGCTCAGAGAACCTAGTTTTTTTAAAGTGTACACTAAATGTTAGTGAGTAACTCCGTGGACAAGAGACTCGTGAAGAATTGGTGGCGGTAATATGGAAACGATAAGTTTCTCAGTATTGGTTATTCGTCCGTTCTTACACCAAAAACAGAAAGAATTGTATTTGTATTTTGCAAGGCTGCAAATTATTTTTTCGCAAATCACTTTTTAAAGACTAACTACTTCTCAATTTTGCAACAAAATGTTTTTACCTTCTCACTGCCTTTATAATTCCATTAAATAGCAATATTTAAATCGTCTCTTCTTCAAGGGTTAATAATAATTTATGGTTGGTGGTGAAATCAGTGTGGTGACGGGAACGTTTCGGTTCAGATTAAAACGAATTGCCCCCCCCCCCCCCCCTGCGACTTCCACCCCTTCCCCTTACAGCTTTCCGCCCCCGCCCCACCCCCTGCCACCCTGTGAGCCCTCCCAGCTTTCCTTGGGGATCCAATGAAAATAATGGCGTCATTAACGGCTGCTGAAAACCGCTTGTTTATTTAGCCTCCGCGTACTTATTTGTATGGGGAATACGGTGTTTGATTAAAAACATTACTGACATACGTTAAACGGGCTCTTTGGAGTGTGAAATCATAAACAAAACAAATACAAAATATTCATTAATGTACATTATTATCTTTTAAATAAGCATCCAAGATCAAATGCACAATCCTATTCTGTTTACCGTCTCCCTCAGTCACCAGTAGTGCAATTTTAATTTGTTAGATCTTCAAATATTATTATCTTTTAAATGAGTGTTCCGTAGATTATAGGCATGTTTAATGCCTGCTTGAAAATCAAAATACCGTTAATTGGTTACAACAGTAATACCCTTAGTCAAAAATAATTTCTTTCGAAGGGCAAATAATTCTACAGCCAAACGGGAGCCCGGGGGAGGGCGCGAAAATTCGGTCGGCCGCGCAAAACAAACCGCTGGCAGCAGATTGGAGGGCTGTTTGTAGATTGCTACCAGTTGGTAGGTGGGTACTAGTACTAGTACTGGTACTGGGTACTTATAATTTAGTTTCACCGCTCGGACATTCAGTGCCTCTCGTTGGCTTCCGAAAGTGTAACATTTTAATTAAAACCACTGTAGTATGTATCCGCGGAATGAATGTCGGTGCTACGGTGCCACTTTCTAGTGTGGTGCGAATTTCAATGCATTTTTGCTAGTTTTAACTTTGAAGATAATATGGACGATTAAATTATTTTTATCCCCGAGTGAAAATGTTCAAATTAAATCGATCATTTCGTGGTGAACGTAAAATTATTATGTATTTGTTTCATAGCCATTTTAAATATGTACCAATATTAAATACATTTCTTCTTCTGGTTCACCCTTATACCGGAGGTTGGCTATCATCGAGAATACAAAAAACTAATATTGGATTCATCAGAGAAAAATAACTCAATTTTTTTATTACATTCCACTAGTTCAATTTTCTAAGCAAAAATTGGTTTTAGTATTTTTCACAGCGTTTTCGTGATTTTTTTAGGTTTGAGATAGAATTCACTGATTTTTCGTACGTGGAAATTTGCGTATAATAAGATTCAATTTTATTCAGATATGCGTTTTTTAAATTATTATTTGACTCCTAAAAAATGACCCTTTATCATATTCGTTTTCCAAAAAAGTTTGATATTAAAAATTCCGTGAAATCCTAAAAGTAACATCTACCAAATTGATTAATATTGAGTATTTTCGAACAAAAAAATTGTACAGTTTCGATTACCTTTTTTCTGAGCAAATCCGCTCTTCGCGCTGACCGTCTAGATTCTAGAATATTGCAAAAAGGAGAAAACGAATTTGCTCAGTTCATAAATAAAATAATGCGAATTTCCACGGCGGCTCCATGAGGATTAAGTTTTGAATTTTCTGCAACCATAACCACGCTGATTTGTATTTCAATTCTCCTTTCATTACTTTATTTTGTTTCTAGCTTTCTTTCCACTTCGTTCCAGCTCTTCTCTTTGAAATTAATTTACTTTCTTCATTGTTTGCCACCATAACATTTCCCCGACACGCCACTTTCTTTATATCCGGTTTAAAATTGGACGTTTTTCAATCTGATCCTTCTGTTTCGGATTACGATTGTGATGAGTACGTTTTCTCAGTATATAAGTCAGTTTTCATGAAAATATCATACGCGAGCAGGCTGATCGCGAGGAATTGAGCTAATTCTAAAATTGTCAAAATAATAAACTAGAAGCAAGATTATTCTTCATCTGCAAATGTCATTATACGATAAAAGAGGTAATTTTTTATCCAGACTAACAATGACAGAAGTCTGACTTCGAGATATTGCATGTGAAAGATGACCACTGCTAATTAATATAATTAAAGCAAAGTTATTTGTTTTATTCATGCCCGATGAAACTTTAGCCAAAGTGAAATCTTACTGAACACAAACATAATATTCTGGTGGTATAACGTTAGTAAAATTTATATTATTTGTAGTAATAAGTACCTAAAATAATCCATACAAAAAGTTTGAAATTTATGAGTCGAATAATAATAATATCAATAATTGTTTAATTTGTATAGCGCCGCTTTTGTGAAATATCACCTTAAGATCGCTGTTCAACCTATTATGAGATTCTAGGCTCTATCTAATTTTATTATTTACAAAAGATACATAAAACATACTTACCTGGCAGGCCATTGAAGATAAACATGATATTATAAAGTTTAAGCTTGGAGAAGATTGCAACTTGAGACTTTGCACGTAGATGGGGGCACTTGATTAAAAACTCTGAATATTACAAGATTTTACATTTGCTACAAAACTATTGATATTTATTTATTTATTTATTTACGCCCTAAAAGTCTTTTACAAAAAGGTAACAATTAAAACAGTTGTGTTAGGTACATAGTAAACAATAAATAATGATTAATGATTAAATTAAGGTAAAATTAATAGTGTGGATTATGGAAAGCAAAATATGTATAAAGAAATATAAAAATATGAATATAAAATATGGTTTTCCAATAAGAGGTGTTATTTTGAATAGCCCGCTATTTCGGTAGATGTTACTTTTAAAGCTGTCATATTTTGACATTTGACAAGTAAAAACTACGCCATTAATAAAAATGGAACGATACACGCTTCAACAACGCATTGAAATTATTAAAATTCACTTGAGTGAATCAAATGCAAATCATCTTGAGTGATGAGGCCCATTTCCACCTCGGTGGCTTCGTCAACAAGCAAAATTGTCGCATCTGGGGCTCGGAAAACCCAATATTTATTGTTGAAAAGCCTCTTTATCCTCAACTTGTGACTGTTTGGTGCGGTTTATGGTCCGGCGGAGTCATTGGACCTTACTTTTTTCTAAAATGAGGCTGGAGCAACAGTTACGGTGAATGGATTGCGCTATCAAGAGATGATTAATGATTTTTTATGGCCGGAATTGGATGGTATTGATCTGGACAACGTTTAATTTCAACAAGACGGCGCTACGTGCCACACAAGCAACTAAACCATTGATCTTTTACGTTTGAATATCAAAATAACACCTCTTTTTGGAAAACCCTGTAGAAACATAGAAATAAAAAGTGTGTTCACTGCGGAGTCATAAATTCATACATCTCAGTAAAGTGATTAAAAAGATTTATTTTTATAACTAATACGGAATCTTTAAACATGTCTACAATATTCCCAAATTTATTGCCAAAATGATGTTGTCTATTATTTACAGGTGTATGAGCTTCATAGTTAGTTTTTAAATTGTCACAGAAAAAGAGAGCACTTTGCCTCGTATTTTTGGTCGTTACGTAAAATTTTATTTTGGCGAGAATTTAAGGGTTTTCAATGCAATTATTAATAATTTTATTTAACAGTATAAGGTCAGAGATGATCACGTTTAGTAGAAGATTAGTGGCAAAATCAGAATTGATATTTATTTTGAAAGACTGGAGAAATTGGGACTGGAGAATTTTTATTAAATAACTTCAAAAAGCTTACAAATTTCTTAGTTGCTTATATTTTTAAACTTTATTTATTTACAATATCATGGAAAGGTTTCCTACTTTTTGATATTTTTCAAAAAGGTGAGCTTTATGTTTAGTTCTAAATTCTGTCGAGTCTATGTTCATTATTAAATCATATGGCAGTCCATTCCAGACTTTAGGTCCTGAATATTAATACTATCCTGATATTATTGTACTGATATTTTTCCTGTTTTCTCAGTTTTATTGAAAAACTAAGAGTAACTGTGCATAAATTAATAAACGACATTAAGGACGGGTTGTTTCGGAGAATTTGAACAATTCATCAAATTTCAACGTTCATTTACGGGTTCTGTGAAAGTCCTATTCAAATTCTGTTATTATATCATTATAGGCTAGTTGCTTGACAGAACTGAAATAAAAACAGAACTTAAAAATATCTTTCACAGAACTTGAAAATTAACTTTGAAATTTGAAGAATTGTTCAAGTTCTCCGAAACAACCCGTCCTTAGTTTTACATACCAGTAACATGTGTCTTGGTTAATATAATAAATTAACCACTTAATTTAGTGGCTAAACGAGAGCATTTGTTTTATTTAACATCAAATACCAGCCATTCGAAAATTGCTAAGCAAATCTGCGTACTTATTACTACACCGACACAGTTAATCTTTGAAATCTTACATCAGACGAAATCGGATTTGTTCAACGTATATCCTACTAAAATATTTGCATCATTCCCGTGATGTTCCTTTTCTTCTAGTAAATCCATATTAATTATCTGAACATCTCTGAATATACTCGTTGGTACGTAGCAGAGGCAAACCCTAAGCAGTATCGGATTCACATATTGTTGAAAAGTTAAACTCTGCTTAGCAATTCTGCGCTCCTGTTCTGGTAAGAGAATTATCTCTTGGTTCGAGATAACAAAGGCTCATGAGTGGGAGTCTGGTTTATGTCAGAGCGTTATTGCAAAGCACGCTGAGCATTCTGGCAGCAACCACCAACTTTAGGAAGAAACGTGTTATTCGGTTTTCGTCTTGATGCTTTATTGGGCCAATTATTCCAGTTTATTGGGAAATCTTGAGCATTTTCTCCTACGGTTTATCCCTTTTTGAAATGATATATTTGACTTTGGTTGGCCTCGGTTAAAGTTTTCAACCGCTTCGAGTTTCAATCAGGTTTATATTAATAAGTTTGGAAATTTAATACGCATTATTTGATATACATCGATAAATTAATTTTGTTATAAAATATGAGCTCAGTTGATTAACTTAATAACTACACTAATTGCGTTTTAAATAATTAGGGATCGTATAAGTTTTTAGGGAACTGGGGAATGTCATATGATCGGAGTTCTGTCAATGGAGGAAATGCTACGAGCTCTGCCAACTGTGTTGCATGTGTTAGAGTAAACGATGGTTTTACGGATTAGTTTGATATTAAAAAAGGTGTTGAACAAGGCTGCGTAATGTTACCGTGGATATTCAATTTATACATGGATAATTGTATTCAAGAATTGAAAGTGGTGGGATTGGGCGCGAATTTGAGTAATCTGAAAGTGTGTTGCAATTGAAGATCTAAGGTCTCTCGTGTCTAGGATGAACGAACTATGTAAAGATAAAGAGTTAATGATGAATGTAAGTAAGTCTAAAATGAATTTGCTGATCATCTTTTTCTATGATTTGACACTTTATCTTTGTAAAAGCATAGACAAAATGTTACAAAGACAATTTCGATGTATAGAACTGAAGATGAAATGTGACACACACGTGGAATAGTAAAAAGTACATAGAAGGCAATTAAGCAAAAATAATTTAAATATAAATGACAGGTAATGTTAGTAAGTAGCGTGTACTGATTCAAAAAAAAAATTTGGATATCTGGTTGCAAATCTTCACCAAAATTTTGGGGTTCTTTAAAAAAAAAATATTGAAATAATGGATTTTAATAATTATAAGCCACACGCAAGAAAATCTTGTAAAATTATTATTTTTTTTGTCGATAACTTTATCAATTTTAAATTCAAAAACAGGGTCCCTCTATTTCAACCCACATGCCATATCTCGAAAACTAAAGCTGATACACCTAAAATGATTGAATTTTTGGATTTTGCATTACATAAATAGTTTTTTTGAGAAAATCCCTAATTATGGTCTTTTGTGATTTTTACACTAATTTATTTTCACGTTGAAGAAACATCGTTCCGTTTATGATTGAATACGTTATTATGAACATTTAGATAAATAATGTAATGTAAATTTAAGCCGACGCGGCGTCACGGTTATTAAATTAATTGGATAATACAATTAATTTTAAAATACCACTTGATCGAAGCCTACAATAATCCAATAACCCTTCTCAGCCTTTGTTCCCCCAAATTGTAAACTTACATACCATAGTAATTATTATCATCCCAAGTTGGAACAATACGCACAATACGGCTGATGCTTGCTTTATTGTAGTGCCATCGAACGAGTGGCGGTTGTGACTTGCACGTTTGTTGCCAGCTTCCCCCAACTTGGCCGAGTAAACAGTCTGAAGTTCCCGGACGACCAACTAACTTACCCCTCGCTACAATAATCCCGGCTTGGTTAAGTGACACTCAAACTACTTGACACTTGATTGTTACACGCGAGTCGAAGTGTTAGATCAGGGGTGTGCAACCATCCTACCAGCAGACCAACCCTTAACCGTTTGACTTAACACACCACTCTGAAGAACTACAGTATTTTTCAATTTCATTTGATTGATTTATTTTTATTTTATTTTAGACATTTCTTTTAATCTGATAATTTATTTATTTATATTTTTGTTTATAATATAGTTTTATGTGTTTCTATTTTATTTATATTTACGTTTTGAGTCATTAATTTATTTATTTGCACATATGCACACACCCACTTGTTTATTTTATATAGGATTATATATCTCTTTTATCACGTTTAAGTGAAATATTTTTTTGGGTTTCTATTTATATGGCAGTTAAAAAGTCCGATTTCAAGTAGTGCAAAGAGCTATATACAAGTTTAAAACCAGTTGACGTCACAAGAGATGTCAATATCTCCACATTACTTCGACATAAAAATAATTCTGATATTTCTTCTCCCTACCAATACTGATACAATCTTCGATACTATTAACGTTATGGACATAATTATGGACATAGCAGCTCTTTGCAATAAATGTTCTGGTTAATTTTCACCAAAATAACAAAAACTATACAAATCAACACAAAATATATACAAAACCAGAGTGAAAAATAAATAACTTCTCCAAACTAAACGTTAATAAAATATTCATTAATAAAATCACCTTTACAATTTTTATCAAAACACCACCTCACCACCTACCTCACCCGCAACACAAGAGAGCAAAAATAAACACTTTTAACTACCCTACATCAAGTTAATTTTCGCAAATAAACATCAATCTTACTATACATATTCAATAAATTCATAATACAAACTAAAACTTACATCTTACCAACTAATCTGAATTAGCTGTTCAAAAGATTTGTAATGTGGTCGACTGAAACAAATGAACAGATATTCGAAACATTCTAAATAATTACAACTACATATTTTTTACAAACCCACTTTAATACATTTATATCAACATTTAAAAAAATTGTAAAATTTTAAATGTAATGCTTATTTGCAGTGGTCATTATCACGTTCTTACCGTATTTGTAACTTTTGTTTTTCTGTTTTTATATTTCATAGATATGGTGTGCAGTGGCGTCTCGTGACTTTTGGGTGTACCCAGGTGCTAATATTACAAAAAATGGCATTATTGATGTTGTGCTAGGTGAAAACCATTTTTGAGTTTGAGGGTACTGAAACTGAAAAACTCCTTTCGCTAAAGCTACATTTCGACAAAAACATTTTAAATACATAGCATGCAAACTACACAATACATTACTAGCTAAATTTAAACATGAAATGAAGAAGTGGATTACTAAACTAGGTCGTCACATCGTTGCGGTTGTTTTTTTATAAGCCCAGAAAAAATGAAGTATCAGACGTTCAAATCCACTTTCAGGTATGGTTTTCTTGCATAATGTAGCAAATTAAGTTCTTATAATAAAACACCTTGATAACACACAAACAGTGTTCATAATATGAAGAATATATTTAGTATAATATTATTTATTAACTTTACTACCCGGCTTTATCTGCGTTTCAAACAACTTTTTTAAAATTTTTCTTATTGAATAACTAGCGCACACCCTTGAACAATCACCTGATATTATAATTGTAGTATTTGTGAAGCTAAAAGTATTTATAAAATACCTTCAGAAAGAACTTACACATACTTATACCTGATGATTTCATTTTCTTTACCAATCACCTACTTATGCATTAGCTCCACTATATATGATTCGTGCGTGCATATGTGTATATATGTTTGCATACAATATGCGTACAGTGTACACACTTATGAGTGTGTTTGTATTTAAATGTGTATGTACGCATCTATGTATGTGTGTATATATGTATGTATGTGTATTTATATGTGTATTTAGATGTATGCATGTATGCGTATACATATATATGTATAATATATTAATAAGTATGTAAGTTTCTTCCTAATAATTGATTTCGATCCTCATTGTTTTTATATACACTCTTTTAATTAAATTTATTATTACTGTAACTAACCAATTATTATTACACAAATAATATTGAGATGAATGTTGTGCTCACCTATAATTAGAAACATCATTATAACCATGTATAAATGTAAATTACTGTTAAAATTATGTGATGTATTCTGTTGGCGAGCCAATAAATAAATAAAATAAATAAAAATAAAAAAAATATTTGCCTCAGGATCACATTGTCTTTCAAAAACAAATATTGCTTAATTTATTTATAATATACTTTTTTGATGACAAATTCGAGAGACTTCAGTAATTTACCTTTTGAATGAACACTATTAACAAACTTTAAGAATCATAATGTCTAAAATTTTAACAAAAAAAAGCTCATTTCAGATGTAGAATGATTAATTAAATTTTTTTTAATAATTTTATAATAAGAGACAGGTTTCTAATTTACCGCTTATCTTCATACAATCACCAGTTCTATTTTCTAATTTGAGTTTATTACGCGAGCACATTTACATCACAGACAACCGAAATTATATCGACCATGTTCAATCTGTGCAAAATTCATTGGTTAAATTATTAGCTAAAAAAATGTATACAAAGAAAGGCATAATATTCAATACTTCTATCAGAGTCTCAAAATTCTTCCATTGAGAGCAATTCTGTGGTACAAAATTATATTTCAGCACATAAATAATCCCTTATATATAAACAGGCTAGAACACAATAATAATACTCGTTTTAACTTTAATGAAGGACTTATTGTGCCTAAGCATACAAATAAATATGAACAAAGAACGTTAAACTATACGATTCCCAGTTGTTTTAGTATGTTACAAAATTTAAAAAAACTGTGCCCAAAACAAACAATAGGTGAACTCACTGAAGACTTGGCTACTGAAAGAATTAATTTGTATAAGCTTACAATGATATATTATTCTAAAGACTTTTAAAATTGTTATTAATGTTTTTCATAATTTTATTTTGCTATATTACTGTAAATTTTTTATTTTTTTGTTTTATACATATAATTGTTAAAATGTAACTGTAAACTCACTATAATAAGATTTATAATGTAAAGAACCAATTAGACAAACTGCTAAAAAGTAGTTTATCGGGACTTATATGTAAAGTGTATAATATATATAAAAAGGTAAGTTTTTAATATAGAACTAAGAATTATACAAATAGCTTAAAGCGGTCATGTCGCACGTCGCATCGAAACCATTTACTCTTTTTGAATAGATTGTCGATAAATTTCGAAGTGTTAACACGAAAAGAGTTTGTCATGTCAACACTGGAATGAAAATATAAAATTGGCAAGAAAAAAGCATGTTGCAATTCACGATTCACATTGTTAGAAACCATTACTTTATTTTTTGTTGGTAATATTTAAATAAATTCAAAGTAAATAAAAAGTTGTTGACGACTGTAAATTAATTAAAGTCAACGATTCACCGGTTTTCCAACCCTACAAGAGATCTGAAGCCGTAAAGTGGGGTAACTGGGAACGCTGAGGTATCTTACACCACCGGATTAAAAGGGTCAATTATTCTTACTGTTGAGGACACTTAAAGTGTACTTTAAGTCTAACACAAAGAACCAAATAATACATTTTGGGTCTATTTGTTAAACTTTCCCGGGCAGATGATAATGGCGATGGAATTATAACGGTTTTGTCGGTTTTCGGTTCAATGGGTTGGAGTTTTCCGAGTTTGGGAAAGAAAACCACCTGTAAAAGTAGAGAGAGTGGAAGAAATAATTGAGTTATTGTTTACTAGAATTAAATTTTCTCAGCTACACACAAACTTAACAAATATTCCTCCAATATTTTTTTAAAGAAAACGTCGCCTTTTCAGAATCGGTAAAATATTTATTAAGCCTTTCCATACATTCTACGTATCAATATATATATTCTTCAATAATTGCAAATACACTTTGTGGCTTCATTTCAATTTAAATAATTTTGTATGCACCATTTTTGTTATTTGTTATTGGGGTGTTATGCCGTGTTGCGCTAATTCCTTCTTTAGCCAACGTTTCGGACAGCATTGCAGTGTTCATCATCAGGGCAGATGTGTTATCAGGAGTTAGCGCAACACGGCATAACACCCCAATAACAAATTTACTTTTGGCCGTGAAAATCTTAAATCATATTTGTATGCACCACTATTTAATGAAGTTAATCAAAATGTTATTGATTTATTTTAATTTTCAATATACATATATCTTCTAATATAAAAAAATATCATGGCGGGATGTTAAAAATCTACCGTTTTATTCAGAGATTGATGAAATTTAGCCCGCTTGACCTTCAAAACAAGAGAAGCTCTACGAGAGTTTCAGAAAAAACACCCTCTACTTCCGCCCCTTGAAGCGAAACTTTGATACAATTTTGAAAATAAGAAGAACATTCGTGTCTGCAGTGTCTATATCGGATTTCGAAAAAACCCCGGAAATGCCGGGATTTCAATCTAATGTATAGTTATGAACAAAAATTATTAACATTCTATTTACACGTTTATAAGTTCGATCCTATGTGAAATATATGTTTTCTGTAGATATTTTCCTTTTTAAATGTATTAATTGCTTTCCTCTCAGCTTTCATGCTTCAGAATCGTACGTCAGGGTTGGCTTCAGATCTCTACTGTAGACTGCTGGTATTACTTTCCGTGGTCACTTTGACTAGTCGGAGATTAATCAAGTATTGCTACATTTTGCGAGTATAATTCTTGCAACCCCATTTAACCTTTTACGGCTGAAACGTGGGTCTCATACACTTCATGAATTCAATAACCATAGTAAATACGCAGTGTCCTACAGAAAAATATGTTTTTTTATTTTTTTATTTAGTCAAATAATTTCAATGGATCATGAGTACCCATCGAATTTAAAACAATTTTTTTTTAATATTTTTAAATTATTAATATCTTGTATGATACCATAATGAGAGAAAATAACAATTGATCCCTCAGATTCGAGGTCAGCATTGGCTGCTAAATGTCGCCTGATTTCTTTTGCACCTAAGCTGGTAGGGGATTAACCCTCGGAGACAAACTATACATCGCTCTTAACTTATGGTTATTTAAAAGCTTTTACTAAATGGTAATTTCAAACACCATAATTCTGTGTAAATTCCAACTTAACGAGCTTTGGTATGGTCTCTACGGGTAGGTAGCTTTTAAGAAACTAGCGCTTTTAGTTGATGCGACCGTTCCGGGAACTAACGCGCTTTCCGAGGGGTCCTCTCAAGTTTCAACCAACCGGAATGACATTCCACCTAAGCATTATTACTCATAATTTAACCAGTGGCGTAGAGACCACCCGCCCACCCGGGCTGACTGGGCAACTGCTACTACCACATGTACGGGACTCGTACAAGAACATGTAAAATTAGCATTATTTTTTTCGAACGAATTCAATTTACTGTCAATTCGTAGAAAACACCATATTAATAGGAACATACCGACCGGTTTTGGTTATTTTTAACTGTGTTATCTCAGATATATGATTGTTATACTGCCCTTACGAAGCCATGGCTTTGTAGAAACAGATTACCGAGTTCATACAAATAATTTGACGTGAACAGCAGTAAATCATAAAAAAGCTATAATAATTATTTTCACACATTGAGTATGGTCTGAAAAGTTTCCGACCTAACAATCAAACGAGAATTTTTTTCTTAAGTTTTTTATTTATTTTTCTTCATAGTCTCCTTGTAACTCTACACACTTCTCCCAGCGATGCTTCGATCTCTCTAACCCGTCCAAATAGTACTCGGCGTTTTTCTCTGCAAAATAATTGTTCACAAAGGTGATTGCCTCCTCATTTGACGAAAATCTCTGTCCTCCAAGCGCAGTTTTTAGATTAGGGAACAAAAAAAAGTCACTTGGGGCTAGATCTGTCTGAGTAAGGTGGATGGTCAAGCAGTTCAAACCATAATTCGTGGATTTTTTTCCATGGCAAACACTGAGGTATGAGACGGTGCGTTATCTTGGTGAAACAGGATTTTCTTTATCTGCAAATGTGGACGTTTTTCCGCAATTTCTGCCTTCAGCTTGTCAAATAATGATGCGTAGTATTTTCCTGTACTTTCCTTTTTGAAGATAATCAATTAAGATCGCCATCACTTTCACAGCCGAGAAAAGAGTTTTTGCTTTTTTGGAGCCGGTTCCCCCTTTGCAGTCCACTGTTTTGACTTTTTTTGTTTCGGGCGTATAATGTTGTATCCAAGTTTCATTTACAGTAATTAATCGGCGCCAAAACTCGGATTTATTGCGCCTAACTTGCGCCAACGTTGGAAATGTTGATTCGAACACGTTTTTGGTCTAACGTGAGCAAACGCGGCACCCAACGCGCGGACAGCTTTCTCATGTCTAAATCTTGATTTAATATGTGACAGACACGTTTTTTGGACATTTTCATAACCTCTGCTATCTCTCTCACTTTAATTCGGCGGTCGTCTAACACTATTTGGTGAAGTTTAGCAATGTTATCGTCAGTAGCAGTGGCGGCTGGTCGCATAGTGCGTTCGTGTGCAGCACTATCTAAATTGTAATGGCTAAAATTAATTTATAATATCTTACTGAAGACCATAAAATCTATAAAAATCATAAAAATATTACCTAACAATACAATGCAATGAATATTACCAAGGAGAGCGATTTTAATCTCTCCAAGTATAAAGTATGGCCGCTGCGCGGCGCTCGAATCCGCCGTGTGCACAGATTTGCAAACGGACGAAAATAAGTTTTTGTATGTATTTTTTAAAACACTGCAAGCTCGTCAATCTAGTAATTTGTACCAGGAATTAGCTGATTTTCGTGTGACATACGCCGCCGACATAACCCGATCATTGCCGAAGATTACCGATCGATGAACCTTGACCCGAGGTTATCCAAATACATCCGAAGTTCGTCGAACTTCGAACTTCATCGATAGTGGACAATAGATCACAGATCGACTAGCGTCGTTATCGCGAGCCGTGCGTAATTATTGTCATTGTTTTGGTATTGATTTATCGAGTAATTTGATCAAGCTTAGTACTGAACTTAATCCTTTTAATTTGTAAATTTATAAGAAATAAAAATGAGTGTAATCAGTGTCGAATATATAAGAAATAATAACAGTTTATTAACGCCGATGGTGCAGTGGCAATCTTTTTTATAAAAATAATTTAGTCGAGTCGTTTTCGGAGTGTGTGAAGCTTTTAAAAATAATATGTACAATACCTATGACATCTGTGGAAAGCGAAAGGTGTTTTCTACCCTAAAACGAATTAAATCATTCTTGCGAAACACGATGAGTCAAGACCGTTTGAATGCTTTATCTGTACTTAGTATTGAAAGTTTTTGCTCTTCACAAACAACGTAGAATAGACCTTATCTACAAATAAGGTAGGTGGAATAATTATTTTTACCCATAATCTTTTTGTCATATTGTTTTTATTTTGGATTTTCAGTGAACCACCACCTTTTTAGGGCAGCGGCCGCCACTGGTCAGTAGTTGCAGTTTTTGGACATCCCGAAAGTACATCGACTCCCAAGCTCTTACGGCGACGTTTAAATTCAGCTGCCCAAAATTTCACCATGGTAAATGATAGTGCAGAGTCCCCATACACAGAGTTCACCTCATCTTTGATTTGCGTAGGCGAATTGCCTTTCAAAAACTAAAATTTAATAACAGCTCGATACTCAATTTTTTCCATTTTCACAAAAACACACACATCGACTCACTCAAACGACTGTCAACTAAAAACTGCCCGTCCAAGATGGCCGAAACTTTGGTGAGTAACTGTCAAAAGATGCACTACTACATTCACTAGCTTTTATTGACGAGTACCGACATCTTTGCGTTGAGGTCGGAAACTTTTCAGACCACCCTCGTAAATTTTTTTTATTTTTTTTAAATTTCTTTATTTAATATTAAATTTACAATTACATGTTATTACATTACATTAAGTTTATTTTCTTATTACAGTACATCGTGATACACCTTTTTTTAGAGCAAATGCTCGTGTTAAAAAGGCGGAGAAACGCGTGTAAATAATAATTTAACATATTTTTTCAGAGAGTGTAAAGTTAATGAAAAGAATTTTTATTTTTTAATATAACAAAATAAAAATTTTATATGTAACAAAATTTTATCAAATAGAAAAGAGAAAAGGATGTAAAAGAAGGAAAGAGATAAGAATAAGAAATAAGAGGAAAGGAATTCAATATAATAATAATTGAGAGATTATATTGTATTTTTAAGTATAAACGATTTTAAAATGCTATTGATATAGTGTTTTTATTGAGCTTTTGAATTTTTTATAATTCGTTTCCAATCTTAAGTTAAGAGGTAATTGGTTAAACCATTTGACACCAAAATATTTATAAAATTTATGTAAAACGCTGACTATCATAATATTGAATGGTTGATTTCGATTTAATTATCAGCCATAAACAAAACAATAATTAATTTCGTTCAAAAGCTTCTTGAATACATTTAAATGTTATAGGATTTTATGTGATATTTGCTCTTTATTTTACCTTAATAAAGTAAATTAAATAAATTAGGAAACCTACATACGACCTTACTGTTTTTTTTGCACATGAATCGGCTATTACCTCAGTCTTTGATGGTTGAAAGATAATAAAATACTCATATAATTGTGAGAAGTTTTAGAAAAAATGTAATATATACAGGATGTTAAAGGACGTACTTGACACACTTTAACCAATAATTACTGGTAATATTTGGAGTGAAAATGTAAAAGAAATTTAGCCTCCGGTGCTTTAGTGTTTTTTTTTTTAAATTAAAAAAATTGAGATTAAATTTGGAAAAAAATATTCCTAATACCACCCAACCCCTCGCATTGGCGACATTAATGAACTTGTGAAAATACAACTTCAAATGTGCGTTCATCGTGTCACTAAAGCAATGAACATACGCAATCGAAAATCATTAATATTAAGTAAAACAACTTAGTAAAAAAGTATGACTTATTTGCAGAACGTACTATTTTAGTAAAATATTCAGTTTTGATTATTTGACCTTTTTTATAAATGTTTCATCATTCACTTAGATTTGAACAGCTGTTGGCTTTACAAATCGCCCTCGAGGAACATTTCCGATAAAAGGATGTAAAAGTAGTGCAAAATAACTATACATATTTGGGAATAAAGTATTTCAATAATCTTTCGATTGAAATAAAGAAATTAAAGAATATCAACAAACTTAAACTAAAACTGAAGTTACACTTTCAGAAATAATTGCCTGTTTTTCCCTTTATATATATTAACAGACTATACTCATCTCCACTGTATTTAGATGTTGTTAATTATTCAATAATTAATATGTAACAGAATCCTATATATGTACAACTACACATATAGATAATCCAGAAGTTTCAATTGTTATTATTATTATTATATATATATTCCCATTGTATAATGTTATTCTATTTTCCTTATAATTAGTGTAACTCGCTCACCAAGCACAAGAACCAGTTTCTTCATTGGTGATATTGCTATTATAAATATATTTTATAATCATATGTACTTATATAACATCACTGTACCCACTTATATGGATTAAATTTAAAAAAAAAGGAAAATTTTCATACATGGTATTCGGAAACTCGTGTTATTAATGGTAAAACTGGTGATAATACCTCCCATTTGGAGTCAATTTTGGGTTATGAATTTTTTTATCTGTACTTGCATTTTCGAGAAAATCGTTGTATTTTGTATAAAAGTTGTATTTTTTTGTACAAATGCTCAAATCCTAAAAAACTTTCTTAATTTAGGCTCTCCATCTGCAGCAAATGATTAGATTTTTCCGCTGCATCATCATTTTTCTGATACCGTGTTTAAGTGTTTTGATTTGATTTACAAACACCTTGATAGTAAAACATTTATTTAATATAGTAATAAGTATAAGTAATCGTAAAACATTAATTGAATTAAAATTCCTATTCTCTGTTTCCCAAACTTTATGTTCGGTCAATTTAAAAGAGAAAATAATAAATTAAGAAAACGACATTCAGTTTGCGTTTTTTACAAAACCACATTTCGTTTATAACTTTCACGACTGTTTTCCAAACACCATGTATTCCAACGAAGGTTAGTAAGTAGTTTGTCAAGATGGCGCCATGATATTATTTGGATACATTCATAGAAATTGGTAAGCGTGGAAAAGGTCTCCGTTTGTAAAGCCGCTTCATATGGCTGCACTTTGTATTTAGTTTTTTTACGTAATATTAATTTATTTACTGAAGTATTGGTAGATTTTAAAGTATCATAAATATTTTCGATACTCCAGCAAATTAATTAATATTACAGCTAGGAACAATTCAACAGCAATGTAAAAACAAATCATTTTGATAATGATGTAATTCTTAACATATTTTAGGCCGTGTGAAACATTCTAAATGCACAGTGACGTAAAGACACACGCAGGTGGAACGTTACAAGATGGTTACAAGTGTGTTGGAATAACTGTGTCATAACTTTGCGTATTTATAGACGTTTTGTTATACTTATTATTTTCTAGCCTTATTAGACGATTGCAAAGAGTTAAGTGGGTCGATATGCTCATTTCTTGAACTATTACCTCGGCTTTACATGGAATTTTACGTTTTTAGAGCCTTACGTTTTTAGCCACAAATCAAACAACGCATAATCCCACCATGTAATCCACTGGTTTCGAAGAAATCGAAGAAATGGCGACGCAATCGTTGAAATTTTGGTACCGAACAAAGTATTTATTCAATTATTTATAACAATAGATATAATGACAATAAAAAGATACCGCAATTTCACGGATGTGTGCGTTGTCTATATATTTAAAATAAAAAATATTGTCTGCAACCATTATTACTGCTATAAACGATAGATCGATGTTGTAAATGTGGTTTTTATTTTGTATCGGTGTTTTATTTATTGTGGTCGAATTTCTACATTAATTACAAAAAACTTTCCAAATGAAAAACAATAGACCATTATTTGATAATAAACAGTATCAAGTCTTGGAATGGCATATGAAAGATAGTTTTAGACGTGTTTGATAGCTGTTTCCCATCAAATCACTCCAATTGCCTACAATATTCCTTTAAGGGTACCACAGCAACATCCTAAACTTATCGTCATCTCTCCACAAATACATCATAATATGCAGACTAATTCGATTTATGACCTTAATTTTCCACCAACATTGCTCCCAGGCGGCGTTTGCTTCCTTATGTTCATGGTTAAAAAAATTAATTTAACCCCGTCAAAGCGAAAGTTGCCCCGTCCTTTGGGCTTCAGGAAATTTCAGTATATTTCAGGCAAGTTGCCTCCCTCGCCCGCCGCTGAAAAGTTTGAAGGTTTAGCATATTAAAATAACCCCGGCCGGGCGCTGCACTTGATTCCTGAATCTTAACGAAGGTATTAGAAAGTAGGGTAATTAACAACTTTCTGATTCACTTAAAATAAAATGGTGTGTGAATTATAGACGCAAAGTGTTTCAGGTGAAGACCGCTTTGAGACTCGCGAGGTAATTATGTGCATATTTAGAGCTTAATTGGTTGAAAAAAAAACCAACTGAATATGCTTTTGAGGTCTTAATAGTATTTTAAAACCTCCGGTATGAGTGTGCGCCTATCTAACGCTTCGTGTCAATAATATTTCAGGTTCCACGACCAAAAAAAAGTGTAAAAAAAACAAATCTAACCTAACCTAATCTATTCTTTTATATTGTTCTGTTTTATCGGTTTTCCATTACTTTACTGCAAGGCACAATGTATCAAGTCATTTCCAAATAACTCTCAAATTATTAGAAGTTGCGGATTTAATATTGTAATATCTCAATTTTATGTATTGTCTTTGTCATTGCCACTAAAACGTTCTTCCCTTTAATTGTCGACAGTCAAAAATGTAATACGATATCACACTAAGTACCCACGTTCATGTTTTTGATAAAATTAGTTTCTACCACTATATTATTGTTCTTCGGGTTTAGGCAGTGTTGAAAATGTCACATAATTTCGCTGAACGAACTCTGAAATTCGTATTAAACTCCTTAAATACAGTATCATTTAAAAAAAAACATGAACATGAACAACAGACTTAGAAAAATGATAAATAAACGTAATAAATATTCCAGTCAGTATATTTGAGTTCAAAGCCAACTAGTTTTGGATGCAAATGTGCCTTTTTCAGGATCCAATAACCAATTAAAATAAAATAAAAATGAGCTTACTCCGGCAAGGCTAAGTTCATGGGTTCAATTCATAGATGCTACCGAATCCTTATTAGATTTTTCTGAATGCGACCGAATCCTTATCATATTTTTCTGAAATAAAAATTGAAATATTCATCCAAGATTTTCAGAAAAGTCAATAAATGACACAATTTAAATAAGAAATGCATATATTTATCCAAGACACTATCTAGATTGCATTTAGTTCGGGTAGAATCTTGCAATCATACATAAAGATAACTAAAAATATAAATAAAAAATAATAAAAATATGCGTTAAGAAAATGAAGATAATTTTTGTAGCTCTTAGTCAAAGTACGATACAGTTAAATATTACCGAAGGGGATAGAGTCTAACTAATTCAGTGGTAGAACAAAACTCCGGCAAGGTTAAGATCCTGGGTTCAATTTCTAGATGCGAACGAATCTTTTTCTGATTGCTCTATTTTCCTTAGAGAAGCGTTAATATTGTGTTCAATGATGTAAAAAAATGATAATTTTTTTTTTTTTAAGGAATCTTTATTTAATTGTTGGTTAATTTTAAAACGTTATATCGGTCTGAGGATTGCACAAACCTCACCCGAGGTACAAAATATAAATTTGATTAAAACGCTTTTCATTGAGATGTAAATTCCGAAATGATATTTGCATAGCTATTACAAAAAGCATAACCGTTCCTCTAAGTACCCGGTTTAATCAGGTTTATCCGCAGAGCTGAGAGGGGAGACGGGTAAAACGGACACTTCTTGCAAGTCATAACATAATATTATAATCTTCTCGGCCTCTATAAATCTGGCCGTTCCGGTCTGTCTGGAACCGCCTCTTTCTATTTGGAGGCCGTAGATAATACAAAATGTCCAGGCCATTCGTTAACTGTTTTGCCTGTTTCATTATTTCAGGGACGGTTAGTTTGGTGTAAATAATTAAGGTTTTGTACTGTGGCCTTGTTTGCTGTATGATGTAACGGTTTTAGTCGAAATATAACTTAAGGCGAAGCTTAATGCCAAATCACTATTTTAATTAATCTTTATAACGAATTATTGTACATTATGAAAAACTAAAAATATGGTTTAGTTAAATTGAAGGTTTTCCTATCGCTTCGCTCGAGTAGAATACAAATAAAAAAGTAAATTACTCAATAAAAAAAATAAATGCAAACTACTACAAAAAATATTCTTTCAATTTTTTTTTTTTTTTTATAGTGAATACCTCACAAGAGTCCCAACTGCTCCCGTCTGGAGCCAGTGAGACTATGGCATCCCCAATTGGGGGATGTTGTGAGGCTGAAGGTAAGTGGGGAAGGGAAAGAGGAAGGTGGGGAAGTACCTGGCTATTCAGATCTAGTCACTAAACACGGCTAAAGCCATTTGGAGCAACGTTTCAATTCTGAATGGTGGTCTTACACCAGGGCGATACTGGTATTATCTTCCACTCTAGAACGTGCCGCAAATATACTATATATTATTTTAATTAATTAATTGTGAAATAACACAAATTAATCAAATAAAATTTATTTGCGCACGCCGGGTTCGAACCCGCGACCTTCGGATTGGCAGTCCAATGGGTTACCACTGGACTATGCCGGCCGTCAAATTCAATAGAAATTTATGAACGCATAAAGGAAACAACTTTTAAAAAATACAGTTTTATAGCTAAGATTATCTGTGACAGTTTCACTTGATTAACTTTTTTGCTTTCTTATAAAATTATTTACAAAATAAGTAAAATCCAGTTTTTTTGCTTGAAATCGAACGTTTCTAGACTCCGTTTGTCAAACGATTTTAATGCCTATTACCTACGATATAAGGTATATCAAGAGTATACACATTTTTGACTTGTAGCTTCTTCTTAATGCTTTTATGTCATTTAATGTATTGTGGAATTACTAAAGCACTCACATTGGTTACTTTATTTTAGATTACATGTGAAAACAATGAAAATGATAGTAAAATTACACCTTACTTCTGTGCATATTTAGTATATTATATCATTCGCAATAATTGGTTATAAGTTTTGCATAGCCAGGTTTATTTATAACATTACACAGATATAAACATTAAGCAAACATAACGAAATTATAATTTTGTTAGTTAACTAAAAGTAGTTAACACTTCTGGATAATTTGTTTTTGGGAACAACTCCTGTGGTCTCGTTGTATCTCCCATACAACGAGAAATAATATCATACAATATTATCATGGTGAGAAATATGATCTAAACGGTGTTAGAAAGAGAAAACAACATTCTTTATATTCAAATATGGAAGTTAACCACAGAATAATTAAAATGTGCACCTTTATGAAACCAAAGGTTCCGACCGGAGTTAGAAAAAAAAAAAAACTTCGTGAATATTTTATTAATTTGTTTTATATGAAACGATAAAAAAAATTAGATCACTGTATCGTTTTGATATATTTGTCTAATAAAATGCGTGTTTTTTAATATATATAAGTAAAAATTATGCATTTTATTTTATATATTTTTTCGTTATCAGTATTTTTAGATACAAAAAACGTAAGGTGAGCCATTTTTAATTTTGTTATGTTTGCACTCAAAATTTATCGGAAATTATATTTTTATTTACAATAATACTAATTGAAAGCGTATTTTATCACCTTACAAAAGCTGCTTTTAGTTTTCGGATACTTTCAGAAATATTCCATTTATTTTGATTTTATTGCAAAGCGGAAATAATCCGAACTTATGTCAAAAAATGGCAGAGGCCTTTTTTTTTTTTTACAGTAATACCGCACAAGAGTCCCAACTGCTCCCGTCTGGAGCCAGTGAGACTATGGCATCCCCAATTGGGGTATGTTGTGAGGCTGAGGGTATATTGGGGAGGGGAGGGAGATGGGGAAGAGGAAGGTGGGGAAGTACCTGGCTATTCAGATCTGGTCACCAAACACGGCTAAAGCCATTTCAAGCAACGTTTCAATTCTGAATGGTGGTCTTACACCAGGGCGATACTGAGAGTATCTTCCACTCTTAAGGGCCCACTATTCGAATTTCATCCAATTTCCGACATATTTTCCTTAAAAGTTTGAAGTTTTTAAAAAAATATATGTTATTCTTTAAGATAGTATCTATTTGTTCCAAAAGCCGAAACGGTAATTATTTGAAATTCCCTCGATAGAAATAAATCGCAAAGTATGCTCCGAAAAATATTATTAACACGTTTATTTCTGTTATTTTACAAGTTATGTGTATGAAAAAAATCACAATGCTTCTTTTAATGCTACTCAATAGACCCCAAAAGTGATTTTTGCTATTTTTGAAATACGCCGTGATTTATTAAACATTTTCACAACAGTCGCTTACGTCTTATGATTCTACGCATGATTATTGCAGCCCCTCTCACTTCCTCACGCGCGTACGCTATCTGCCTTTCAGTCACTGCTTAGAGAGCTTCGCGGACGATCGTGTTGTTCTCCGTTTCGTGATTTCTACTAAATAATATTTATCGTAAATAATAATATTGTATTCCGAAAATGGGAAATAAACGAAAAAGTGCTCGTATTTCTAAGAAAAGACTATTTCGTTCGAAACAAAAACGCATGGTGGACATTGTAAGGTAAGAAGAAAAATATAAATTTTGATTTGATGAATATATTATTATTTACTATTACGTAGGTAATATTTATTATAAAAATAAATTATTTATATATTGTGTAACAAAGGTGACAGGTATTGTTTTATTTTTCAGAATGCGTACTTTGGGAGATAAATCTATTGCCTATTTATAGATAATTTTAAGCGTATATCAGTTCATAAATATTGTTTTTTCAAAGACGGGAAATAAGCGAAAGACATCTCGTATTCCAAAGAAAACAATATATCGCCAAAGATATACAAAAAAGCTTATATTTATTATAAACATTTGTAATTCATATTTTTATTTATGTATTGTGTAGTAAAAAGTTATAAAAATTATTATTTTTTTTTTTTTCAGAATACGATAAACGATAATTTATTATAAAAATTAATTATTATTTTTATTTATGTATTGTGTAGTAAAAAGTTATAAAAAATTATTATTTTATTTTTTTCAGAATACGTACTTTGGGAAATAAAACTAATTCCAAAACATTAGAAATTACAGGGCAAGTTCTTATTAATTCACAATGCAACGATGTCCGAAATATAATATAATATGTAATAATAATATACGGGCCATCTGTTTCAAATAACAATACTCGAACGTGGAATTTAGAATAATAATGAACATGCGAGCGAAAGAAGCTATTGAAAGTTCTGAAACTGTGGGGAATATAATTTAATAAAATAAAATACTTTTTTGTTTTAAAACCACGATATTTATTAATTTAAGAACCGACCGGTTTCGCTTTACTTAAGCATCATCAGGGTACAAAGTAATACTAAACAAGAAGTACATAATGTGTGCATATATATAACAAAATATAGAGGGAGACAACATGATACAAATATAAGCAACACAAAGACGGTCATAAAATACATTAACATAAGTGCACAAGTAATGGAAAACCCGCTAGATAATTATGTAGACTCATTAGTCTAACCCATTGGTTATACGAATAAATCGGGAGAAACAAAACATCAATAAAACCTCAATAATAACGGTTTTTCCGAATTCGCAAATCATTTGATCGATAGCTTGCCTTCCTGAATAAATCTAATTTTATTTAATCATTTACGGCCAAGATATTTTTGACAATGGTGTGTTTTTATCTTTCTGTATTCCAATCATTTAGCTTTGCTTCTAGGGTTGTGCCCCAGTATTGCTTTTTGGAGACTGTAAACGGATCTCTCGGCATTTAATGAAACTGCAGCAGAACAAAGGCTGTTGCTATATTGACGTTCATGATATGTTTTGCTCAGATTGACGATAAGGTTTCCAGATCTGCATTTCGCTCGAAGCATGTTTAGGGTAATAAGTTTATAGTTTAGGGTTCTTTCACCGTATTTATGGGAACATTTCAGAACCACCAATCTTTCATTTTGAGTGAATCTTGTGTTTGTGATTAAATTATATTTGACAATTTAAACAAATAATATTTAGAGAAGTTAAAAATAAAATTGAAAGTTCACTGAAAACTTAAACTATTAAAAGTAGTAATTTCATAAAAATGTAAATAAATAGAGCCCCTTTCACATTTTAGAATGTAATTTTATGTTGCTTACATGTTTTATTACTCTTTATAATTATTGAATTGTTTAAATGAATAAATAAATAATTACAAAAAAGTCTTCTGATTTGTAAGTCCTCAGGAAGCACTAAGAATCTTTCTATCTATCTTTATAATATAATAAATTTGATGAGCATAAAAATGTAAACGTGTATATAATTTATATAAATGTACAAAAGTAGATATTACACGTGTATAAATATTATATTGCGCATATTATACAAGATGTCGGGGGTAAAGTGCACAAACTTCGGGAGGTGATTCTAATTGATAGTAAAGTAAAAAAGAAAAAAAACTTTTTTTGGAATTCCAACGTTTTAAGATAGTTTTCGAGTAAAAAAGTTTAATTTTTTGTATAGAAAAAAAAACAATTTCTTCTACGGAAAATAAATTTTTGTGGAAAAAATTTGGAAATTCGAATAATTTCCATTTCTTTTTACTTCTTCTAGCATTTAGAATAACCTCCTGAAGTTTGAGCACTTTACCCCCGGACACCCTATAAAGATAACCATATAAGAAAAACCTTATTGATGTAAAAATATATTTATTGATTTTATAAAAGTTATAAATTACTTTTATAAAAGTGATAATAGTATTTTAGTAAAGTAAAGTAATTTGTATACCTATACAAATAACTTTCGTAAATGTTTTTTGTAAAATTTAAAAAAAAAATTAATTAATTAAATCCGTAATAAAACCCATATTTTGAGAACCATCTTCATTTCGACTTCGTTCCTTAGAGTAATAATAACTAGAGACCGCACTAATATTTGTACAAATCGTTGACATACTCGCAAAATAAAGCTCTCCCTTTCAGCTCGGTTCCATTAACGTACAAAAAACAGAGACAAACAATTTCTGTTAAAAACATACTGTGTAAACGGGAAGCGACTTTTTGGAGCGGGCGAAGTTCACGCCAGTGTGATTTGCTCGGTGCTAACTAAAAATGGGTCTGTTTTTCTAAAATTGCAATAGATGTCGGTAATTTAATTTCGTTATTTAAAATATTAAATAATCCCCAAAATTATTCCTAATACGAATTCAGACACCTCTGTCGGATTCTTTTAACACTAAATATTGTTTATTTTGTGAGTGTTGCCCAAATCTAAATTCTTTACGCGGAAAGCGGGCCCTTAAAGAGATAAAAAATGAAAAGGTGCTATTATGTTTTTTTTATTTATTTATTTATTTATTTATTTGTAAGAAACATACAGCTTTTATATAATATGCAGTGATAGATATAAATATACATAAATAGTCAAGCCACAGAAGTTTCTTATGTTACAGTGCATTAGAAATGAAGTTTTAGTTTCTTAAAATTAATTTAAGAAACTAAAACTTCATTTCTAATGCACTGTAACATAAGAAAGTTTAGTCGATATAAGTTTAGGTCGATATAAGTTCTTAGTCAGGCAGATTGGCCGTTTTATAGAATTTTAATTTATTAATGACCTTTGAGAAACGTGGTGTAAATATTACGCGGTGCATAAGGTCAGAATAGTGAAAAACCGGATTTATTACCATGGCGTTTGTTTGGTTAAAACGGTCTTAAACCAGACTAGAGGCCGGCCTTACCACACCAAAATTGAATGGGCGTGTAAGAATCCAAGTAGCAGCCTTAGATATGTCATGTATAATTTTAAGTGGTGTAATTTAAAAAAATTTCAAACTCAACTATACTCAAGACAATTTAGTTATTATTGAACCGTTGTTAAAAATAAACGATGATTTATTTTCCGTAAGTGTCATTTTTTTCTAAAATTATATCCATAAATCATTATGTATTATTAGTAATTACATTATTTGAGATATGTTGCAAGTCCTAGTTATACACTAATTACATTTACATCGCATTTATCAAAAATGTTATATATTTTTTAAACTTTCTCACAGCAATGTACTTACCACAGCACATTATACATGTGCCTATATTATTATTATTACTACAATGTGTATTGTACACTCCTCTTCCAACCGCAAGTTAACGCTTCGATGGAAGCGTTATTCTAATGTAAATACTAATTTTTATTTTTTTAATAATAATAATAATAATCAAATACTGATATTAATATACTGAAAAATTGGTTCGATAAAAACCTCCTCTCATTAAATACTGAAAAAACAAAATGTATCCCATTCTCTATCAACAAATTTAAATTAATACCAGAATTAAAAATTATAATGCATCAACTTAAATGTAACAGAACTAATTGCAATGAAGAATGTTCTATACTTAGTCTAACTTCGGAAATTAAATATCTTGGTATATATATAGATCAACATTTTAAATGGAAAAAACAAATTTGTGAACTTGTCAAAAGAATTAGAAAATGTATTTATAAGACTTAGAAATATTCTTGGACTAGAAAACCTAAAAAGTGTGTACTATGCAATTGTACAATCTATATTACAATATGGTATTATTGGCTGGGGAGGAACTTATAACAATATATTAAATCCACTTAAAATAGTTCAAAGATTGATAATTAAAGTAATATTGAAAAAACCATCCAAATTTTCTACTGTGATTCTCTTTTCAATATTCAAAGTACCCACAATAGACAATATATATAAAAAATATTCAATTCTACAAATTTATAAAGAAATACAGTTAAATAACTTACAATTCAATTCATCAGCAAGATATCAAAAAACTATCAAAATCCCAAAACTTAATACAAAGCACACACAAAATACCTATCTCTATCTAGGTATAACATATTTCAACATCCTTCCATTATATCTAAAAAATATTGAAGATATTCAGGAATTTAAAATAAAATTAAAAAATTACCTAAAACTACTATAAAAATCCATATCTTACTCTTACTCTAATAAAATTTAAAAAATATTCAAAATACGTGGTATTATATTTCTGCGCTTACATTTGCGAGCCATAAGACGTCTTAGCGCCATAAGATAGTATGTACTTGTAGAATAAGGTGAACATTACCGTACTATACAGTGTCCGGGGGTAAAATGCACTAAGTTCGGGAAGTCATTCTACATGAAGGTAAAAGTAAAAGAGATTAATAAGTTTTTAACTTCCATTGTATTTTTTCATACAAAAGTATTTTTCTAAGGAAGAATATTTTGAATTGTCTTTTCGAATTTCGGAAATTGTTATTCAAATTTGTACTTTCATCTAGAATCATCTTCCGAAGTTTTGTGCACTTTACTTCCGTACAACTTGTACATCGTCTCCAGATTTAAAAGGCGAGTTTCTGATTTTTAAGGTGATAATTTTTTTATATCTAAAACTTTTAAAGATTTTACAAAGTTTTTAATCAATCAATTGGTTTTATAATTTGTTTAATTTAACGATCACTTATAAAAACTGTTATCTTCTTATTAACCACTGACTCACAAATAATTATCATTATAACTTTGTAAATACAAAGTTTGGATTTTCCTTACACTATTTTATACCATGTTCATTCGAGTTAAGGAAAGTAGTGTATATGTTTCCTTACCGACGCCAAAAAAGAATACAATCTGAGAGCATGCGAGTTAACAAAGGCTAAGGAACAATATAATCTTAACGTGGTAAAAACAGCACGCCCGTAAAACGTCCTTTCCGCAAAATGTTAAGAGTTAAAGCGTGCAGCCGCTCTCTCCTTAAAAGGTTCTGGCTGAGAAAAATAAAGTAAATTTAAAGCCTCGAACGGCGCTTTAAAAGACTACAACAGTGTTGTTACAATTAACGGTCATGTGAAATTCTCTCAGTAGGTACTTAAGATAATGTCCCACTTCGCAGTTTACCACCCGCGGCCCCTCCGCATTGTCTTGGTACCGCGCCCAGAACTAATTTGTAAACATTCGAGATTAGATTTCGCGTATGAGGAAGGCTTAAATTCTACAGCGATTTGCATTCAAACCTCCTTGTTCTAACTAATGTTTTTTTTCTTCTTAAGAGGTTATAATGCAATGTATGCGCTACGATATTTTGACACACATTTGTTCTACTTTTAAATAATTACCGAGGCGTATGACAGCGGCTTAGGTAAAATATTATATCTCCATAAATCATAATATTGAGAAAAGTGAAATTGTAAAATTAGATTTTGTGATATAAAAATAAGTTTTTAGTTTCATATTATAATACGCACGGACTTATTTATTTATTTATTTTAGATAAATAAAATAATGTCCCATTAAACTGGTAGACAGCAGTTGTTTGTTAATGGTAACAATCTTTTTATATATATTTTTTTTATTTTATTTTATAAAGTAGAAACAAATAGTACATGATTTACAGTGATGAAACAATATACAGGAATTAGATACTTTATGTTGGGTACCTATAATATGTTTCCTTGTAATGTCTGCTAAGTGGTATGTTTATTCCTTAATTACCAGGTGACGTGTTTGGTACGAGTATATGGGTGTGTGTATGTAATGTATGTGTGAGTTTTTTGTGTGCATCTGTATATATGCGCATTAAACAGTTTATATTATTGACATAATGCCACGTTTGAATTTGGGCAGTGAATCCGAAAAAAATTCATTGTTTGAGTTTAGACAAATATTATTTAGAGTATGAAGAGCTCGGTCAATTGGCGAATTATAAGCTGCATTTGTTTTATTATTAAGCGCCTGAAATAGCACTGTATGTCGTGTACTTTTCAAAGGCATATTAAAATTAATAAGGGACAGAAGTTCGGTAAAGTCGATATTATTGTTTAAAATTCTATGTATAAATATTGAGTCAGCTACTACTTGCCTTTGCTGCAAAGTTTCAAATGTACATTCAAAGTTATTGTTGAATTTGGAGGTAATTAATTTAGGATATGTAAATTTCAATGTCCTAACGCTTACAAGTACGATTTGAGAAATTAATTTATAAGAACACGCCAGATTAACCAAACGATGTAAAGCAATAAAATGAATGTGAATATCCGCTTTTTATCCATTCTAGATGAAATAATTCATGTAAATTTCCCACGAAACATCTATTTACTAATAAGTTATATTGATAAATGCTTTTCAGAACACGTAATTATTTTTCCTTAAAACTGCACCCAACACATGTGTGTGCTAGGCCATTAAAATTATATTACGTTATTATTTTATACATAAAATAAAAAACGTAAAAACAAAAAATAAATATGGAATCAAAAAAATTATAAAAGTATATCGAAAATCAGAGTGCAAAAAAAAGATCAGTACAAAAAATCTTTTTCAGAAATCCATATTTTCAGCGTGCATTTCTTTGGGAAAATTAGTTACAATTTTTATTTATTTTGGTAACGCGTTGTTAATCTTAGAGAGATTTTATTATATGGTTTTTTGATCTATTTAGCGGTTTAGTTTTAAGATAAATACTAATCATAAGGAGATATAATATCTTTGCGAATATAAATGTTACCTGGAGGATTTACAATATATTTTAATAGTATGTTTATATCTTTGAAACGGTGGGATTAGGAGATGCAATATTTGAACCCATAAAAAATATAGGCTATCTTTGGTACATCTCATTACAGCTTACATCATTTTCGACCGAAGTTGGGGACACAATATTTTATCTCTAAGCTATATAATAATTTAGGAGATAGGTATTTTAGGGATTGGTGTATTCAGGTTGATTCCTATAAGAAGTTCTTACACGATCAAAGATGTGTGAATAACTTAAGAAATTATTAAGTAAAGTGCCTCACCTAACAGTACTAATAACTATATGATTTACTAACAGAATATATACACTGATTATTACGTAAATAATTACTTGCATACTAAAGCGATGAGAGAAATGTTTAGACATTACTGATCGGGACACGGGAAAATGAATTAATTTTGCCGGAACAATCGGCCTATATACAGGGTGTTAAAAGACATTCCTGACTCACTGTAACAGGTGATTCGTGGCATCATTTGATGTATGCATTTCTAGCTGGGTAACCTCCAAACTGCCCATCCAGACCCCTAATGTCCAACACAGGAATTTCGAAAAAAAAACTATGTTTTTACTCCAAATAAGCTTAGGAATCACTGGTTAAAGTAAGTCCTCTCAAAACCCTGTATGGAGCTTATATGAATTAAAACGGAATATAGGTTACTAAGGACGGGTTGTTTCATAGAATTTGAACAATTTATCAAATTACAAAGTTAATTTTCAAGTTCTGTTCAGGTTCTGTTATTATTTTAGCTATGTGAAGCAGATGGCCCGTAATGACCTAATAACAGAATTTTCATAGGACTAGAAAATTATCGTTGATATTTGATGAATTGTTCAAATAATGTGAAACAACCCATCCTAAGACAAAGCGCTTGGTTTCACTCAACTAGGTTCAGTGGACAAACTTGTGATTTACTGCGATTAGTATTTCACATAAGTCCGTTGGTATAAGTATAAACTGTCACTGTAAAGTGAGCAGCGAACGCAGAAACAGAAGTCGACGAAGGACAACCTAGTGACAGTACGTCGTATTCTACTCGGCTCGCTCATTTGTTAGTCGAGAAGTAGGGGAAAATCCGCCCACTGATGGGCGAACATGTCCGCGGCGAGCTGTCTGAGCATGACGTCACGTGATTTATCCGGCGAACATCCATACACAAATGCTCGTTGCTCACCAGTGACATAATGCTTGCCGCGGACACGCTCGCCCGTCAGTAGGCCGCGTAAGCCCGCGTTTGGTGTTGCGAAGCACCCATACAGAAACGAGGGGGGTTCATAATAATATAGCTGTGTCATATTATTTTATTAATTTTATTTATTAATAAAATAATATGAAAATAAAATTAATAAAATAATATTATTCATCATAAATCGTAATTATTCTACTACTCCATAAGGTGAGCTCCAGGAGCTCGTGTTTATAGGATGAGTAAGCATAGAGTAGTCAAGTTTTTGATTTTTTTAATGCTAGAAAGTACAGATTAACGTATATTAAGGGTACACTATATTATTCTTCAATTTCAGGGAGTTAATTTGCCTTTTGAATTGTATATATTTCAAAGTTGGAAAGTCGTATGGTTTCCTAAGGATAATTTTAAAATTTATTCTATTGTTATTATGGGCTGTAAGGTAGCTTTAAAGGTCCCTCTCCACCCAATAATGCCATTCTGCAATAGGGACTGTATTAATGCATAATAGACAATTTGAATGGCGCTCTCTTTCTAATGCGTTCCGATCCATTTAGTTATGAAAAGTGTTTTGTGGTAGCCATTTCATTCATACACACATATGCGTTGCGGCTATTCTTTTCTTGTACGTTTCGTTATTCGCTTTCAATCTAGAAACAGGAACGGGCTGTATTTTTTGTTCGATCAGTATCATCGTAACGCGTCTTTGTATTTATGTCAATGACTTAATGTACAATATGTGCGTTATTTTATGAATTCATTAAATAAAACAGAGGGTTATTTCTTGCAAAACGCGATGAAGACATTACTCTGATTGCACTAACAACGCATTTTTTTATTGTAAAATAACATTCCTTATAAAAAGTAAAGCCGCTCCACCGGATCCTGTCTCAGCATTAGATGGAAATGTCCCATTCGAGATAGTATTCCATTCAATTCACCGCGTGAGGATGAAAAATCACTACGCAAATAAAAAGAGACGCAGGAGATATATCTCGCGGAAATTGTAAAAACAGGCCCCTATGCGTATTGTGTTGCGAGACGCGCGAGAACTAGTTAGCGTCATTTCCATTTTTGTTACAATATAATATATTACTGAATTGTGAAGGTTGCATAAAAAAGAAATTTGCACAGTATAATTTTTGAAACTCTTATTTTATTTTTGCGGTTGTCAGAACAAAAAATAACATAGCCCTTTTTATATTATTGTGTAAAATTTCAAGAAATGGTTTCTTAGGGATTTTACGACCATCACCAATGTAGGCAAAAATTACCCTCATTTCCATTTATTTAATACTAGCTGTACTCCACCACGCGTTGCTGTGGCTCAGTCTATCTACGCAGATAGAGCAACAATAGCGCATGTTGGTTTTACGTCCAATAGATGGCGCTGTTTAAAAAACATGTTTTTTTTACCTGTCACAGGTGACATCTATATAATGTAAGTATATAAAAACACACGCGTATTTGAATGCAACGTTTTGTCGAAGAACTTTCGGAGATTTAAGATTTTGAGCAAACGAACATTTACATTTTTATTTACATAGATTACCATCTTGGCAAATAATTCCAGTCTGTCTTCATAAGTACCAAAAATAATTCGTGTCTTAAAGAAATCTCTTACATCGGGCATACATAATAAGGCATTTTTATTTATTTATATTTATTAATACATAAATTAACACAATTTCAAAGTGTTTTGGCTGGCACCGGTGCACAGCCGGGAGCCACCAAATTTCACCAAAGCTCAGCATTTGTATGTAGTTTAGATTTTGCCGCACGAGAACAGTTGGTTTTTACGACTCTTTCTTGAATTTCGAAAACTTGGCTGTGAAACGACTTTACAGGTTTTGTAAATCTGATTTAATTCTTCAGACACGGCATCCTCAAAGATGACAGTGGCTTTGAGGGCCTCTGCGAGAAGTTATTATAAATTAAACTGAAATCGAATGGGATAATTTGTATTTTTCATACCATTACACATATTTTTTGTTAAATTTTCAACTATTACGATTCTACTTCACTTCAATGTTTTCAGCCGAGAGTAGGCGTTAGTAGATATTCTTGCGACCAGGCAGGGGGCCGTCACGTTTTATTCACATTTTCCTTTCATCTGAATATTTTTCTTCTGTTCCATCACCCACCCCTTTCCTGACTCTCACACCTACCATCCCGTCTCTCCCCTATCATTCCGGGTCCCGGCAGTGCCACGCAGCCTCCCATAGCCTCCCGCAGCCGGGATGACTATTTACAAACCATTGCAGCTTATGGAACATTCTCCGTAGCTTATGTAATGCTTAACATCTTATGTAATGAAATACTCATTTAGGCGCTATCATAAATATGAAAATGTAAGTGAAGGTCACTCAGCAGAAAGACTCAAGAGTTTCAACTCTTATTGCAGATACCGACTACTCCCTTTTCTGAACAGGCTACGCTTATCGACCATAGTTCAGTTTCATAAATTTTAAGGTTATTAGGTCATTAAAAAATGATGATTTAGCATTCCGGCAGTTCCTTTACAGACCTCATTAATTTATCGCAGATTATTATAATTTTTATCGACGTCCTTATATTCTCAACAGCAGAGTGAATATTTATGAAATTCGATTAAATTCAATACGTTCCCACCTAACATTTAGCTACCATAAAACCATTATTGTTTTGTTATTATGATTATCTAATATTTGAAATTCATTGTGATTTTAAGATTTATTTTATTATGTTTAAACATACAAAGATAGACCCTTTATCGAGTTTTAATCTCTTTTACTTAAAAATCGTAAAGCGTATGCAGGGCCGGCACTGAGCCAAATGGCGCATGGCGCCAGAGAAATTTTATCACCTCTTGTCAAAACCAGTAGACGCCTATGTCACTAGATCACTAAATCAATAATATTCGGATGATTTGTACTTCTGTGTAGCGTGGATTTTGTGAAAAATAATTTCATGGGCGATGTGTTTTTTTTTTTTTTTTTTTTTTTAATATTATTCTTTAATTAATTTAATATCCCTCCTTATAAAAAAAATGTAAAAAGCACTTGGTTTCAACTTAATTACTACAAGAAACAACTATTTATCTAGGGGGAGGTGGTAAAAAAAGTATTAAAGTTCCTTTTTTTTCAATTTATGTTTGAAGGTTAGAAAATACGTATAAATTATTAAAATAATCCAAACTAACACCATAAAAACCTATTGTGTGCATGTTTACTTAAACCCCTGACTTAAATAGTTATCTTCATTAGCTATTTAAGTTGAAAACAAGTGTTTTTTTTAAAGAGCATTTGCATGTAGCGGAATTCGACAAATTTACCAAACGATCAATCGCAACTGTGATAGTATAATATATCAATACTACTTCAACATTCCTAAGCACATTTCTTTGACATTAAAACCGTAGTTACAATCCACACATCTCTCTTTATAACAAAACAAATTCATTCCCACTTCGGACAAAAAAATAATCACTTAAATTCCGATCAATACGGATTCCAAAAAAATAATATTTTTAACTGAAAATTCGGTGACCGGATAAATCATCACAATGATAATTCATCACATCTTTAAAAAGTTATATAAAGTCATGGAAAGTGATGAAACAAAAACTTTATTAACTGGGTTAAGTAGGTTAGGTTAGGTTAAAAAAAATATTTCATCGTTTCTAATGACTTTATATTACTTTTTAAAAGTGTGTTGAATTGTCACTGTGTTGAGTTATCATGGAACCGAAAATTCAAATGTTTTTTTTTTAAGAATTCAGAGTATCCCGTGATTTTTAACGGGTCTGAGTAGTAAATTATAATATCTGAATACTGTACTGCTCCATGCTTAGCAAGGGTTTGTTATTGCGCGTTCGGGAGCGTGAACCATTTATCATCCGTGATGAAAAGTAAATGTCTGCCTATAATCCACAAGTCCTCATCTCTTTCTTCTCTCGGTAGTTGGATCAGGACTTTCCTGAATACTAATGTGTCGCATAAATAAAATCTCGAATAGCGACAAGCCGTAATATGATTTTAGGACAGATTGTTATTTTGATATAACAATAATAACATATCATTTGTATAGCCTAGTTTTGTGCTCTTTTACTTCAAGTGTGCTAAACTATAATAAACTTAAGAGCAATACTTAACCAATGGTAATCTTCTTAAAAATACACCTAGAGTAATACTTAAATAATATTGATCAAATTACATGATATACAAATCAATGATAAGAGAACAAATAATTAACAATAACAGTGCTATTATATATAGCACGGAAGAAAAAGAACTTAAATATCAAAATATAATATAAAACAGGAGTTAGTTTATGTTCAGAAACATGAATATTCTGAGGGCCGGCAATTGGAGCAATCCACTCCAGTTGCCGAATTGTCAAGGCGCCAATATTATCGTATTGTTCCATTTATGCAAAGGTTCAGTCCAATCAAGGACTATGTCTCGCGACCTGAGGGTAAGTCACCTGGGGGATGGTTTTTTTCTCCCCTAATGCTTGGGCTGCCTTGACAACTTGGGGGCTTTAAAATACTATGCTTTTTTGTATTTTATTCTATATTTTTTTTTATTTTACCTGAGTTTTTTGTCGGTATTAGTTTAAGATTTTACTAATCGAATACTATGTTTTTTGTATCGGTTAAGGCGCCAAGGCGCTGATAATACCTAACAGTCCTAACACATCGCCCTTAAGATTAATTTTCATACAAACGGCGCCACATAAAAATACCAATCATCCGAATATTATTGAGTTCAGTGATCGCCCACCTACGATCGTCTACTGGCTTTGACAAGGAGCGTTAAAAGTATACTCGTGCCAGGCGCCGTTTGGCTCAGGGCCGGTCCTGTAACGAGGAAACCGAAACCAAACAATTAGCGGAAGCTTGAGAATATGGCGTATTATAATACATTGAAAAGATGTTAAGAAAAATGAATAGTAGGATCTGGTAAATAATTTTGTTTTTAAAGCCTGTTTAAATTCAGCCAAATCCTGTAAGAGCTGAGGAAAGTTTATTCGAAATGAGCAGGTCAGTTAAGTTAAGTCAGAAAAGAGCGATCACAGTAAATTGCTAGATTGGACCAAGAAAGTTCGATTATACAATTAGTAATATCTTGATCTGCTGACCTTAACCTTTCCTTATCTGTGGTGTGTATTTACTACACATTGCTTCTAATAACTTTAATAACTCTATAAATATAATAAATTCTGGGTTCAGATTTTAGGTATTCCCCCGTTATACATTTATGCACTGAATTAAAAAATAATATTTTACATAGTTTTCAAATTCAATTAAAAATCAGAGATTTTTGTTAAAAAACGGGAACAAATACACCTATACAATCAACCGTGTGACACTGCTACGCGAAGAGTGTGCGAGGAAATGACACGCTATTCATGTTACGCTTTAGTTCGCTATGCGGAATCATTACAAATCCACACGTCCGCAGTTGTATTTTGATTTAGACCATCGATACCTACGACTGCATAGCTATGTGTGTGCCATCCAGCCGCCAGCCAGTCGGACACGGACCGTGGTTAGATGTGGACCACTCGCAGGATTTTTATGACTATTTTATGATTATATATTCACGACTATACAGCACCGGAACGCGTGGATTTTTTTAGCACAGTTAGGAAAAGGTTAAGTAAAAATGCAATCTGGTCTTGCTATATACCTACCTATGAAAGAAGCAATCCGGTCTAATTTTTAAACATATATTTCATAGCTCAAATGCAAAAAATACACAGCTTAAGAGTTTTGCTGCTTCAGGTAGATGGATATCTGATTTATATTTAAGACTTTTACAATCGTTGCTATTTGTCTACTTTTGGGTGAAAACTCTTTCGTGGTATAAAAGCTTTCTCGTGTTGTTATTTAAACAAAAACTGTAAATATTTTATTGCCACGCAACCAAAACGGAATGTGTAGCTGAAATATGATTTTTAATGTCGCAGATCAATTTAAAATCATGCGATAATTTAAGCATCTTAATTGATATTATAATATTTTAAAGCTTGAAGTTTAAAACGTAAAAAAATATTAATCACACAACTTTAACCAAAATTCGTAAGGTTGTGAACAAATTAATAGCAAAACACACTTTCGAAGTTTTGCAATTATTCAAATTTAGTTTCACTGCGCGAAGTCAATATCGTTCAACCATTTTACAAATCAATCTGCCCACCTGCCCCCCTAAAATCGTAAACAATTTGGAAATTGCCAACAACTGTATTAATATTTGGCTAAACCCCAACAGGGGTAGCAACATAAGCCATCTTGCCACCGAAACGGGATTTATTGCATTCAATACATTTACTTGCGGACTCGGTACTTGTAACTTGGGGCTGCGGCTGTGGCTGCGGCTGCGGGCCGTGGTAAATTGTGACCGGCCACAGTTGAAACAATCTACCGAATGTACTTTTGGAAGAAACAAGGTACACTCGTCGAAACGCTGCAGTAGCGCAGGAGACCAAACAGTTTTCTATATTGTAGTGCTCTAGTAATCCGTTTACGTAGATAAACGTCCGAGACTACCTATATTTAAAACATGGTGGTGGATTGAATTTAACAAATAAGTAGCTTTTTTTTTAAAGTTTCTTTATTCATTGAATTGTTTGTTACATGCATTGAGGATTTTTCGACCGCCATGCTAGGCACATAACATCATAATCAATCAACAATCATAACATCATTGCGCGTTTTTGTAGTGCGCTATAAATATGATATATTATGTAGCATAAATCGATATATGTAAATGTTTGCAGAATCGCTGGGAGAATCTGAAATTTTTTCTTGCATCTAATATATTATTGCTTTCCTACTTTTCGGCATTCTTGGTTGACCATGGTTTAGTCGCGAAACTGCGACTCCACTGTATAAATTGGTGTTTGAAAGTGCTGCTGGGATAAACGCTATGCCACACATTTGAAGGACCAGTTCAAAAACTATGTCAACTGCTATGTTATATGGGAAAAAAATCTAATGCATCCGCTATACCCGATGGAAAGTATTCCTCAATATTTTAAATCTGGGCTTAACTTAACATAAGATACGGCCAGATTGGAGTATAGGGAACAAAGGATCCACCGTCGCAGTTAAGGCCACAAGTCTGCCAAATTTTAGAATCATCACTAGTAATATGAATATTTACAACGTATTAGTTGCGGACGTGTTTTAACCGCTCCGGTTTGTTTAATCCTTTCAGAAGGTTTCCCTTGTTAAGAGATCGCTGAAAATTGTTCAGCATCCGTGTTTTATATAGTGCTTACCTTCTAATTTCACGAAATGCGCGTAACTTCTACCGTTTAGCCGGAATTTGCAATTATTATAGCATTTTAAACCGATTAAATTTTGATAGTGAAGTTAGAACAAAGATTTCTCAATGCAGTCGAAGATTTTATACCTGACTCAAGTGTCAAGTGGTGTCGGGATTTACGGGACCTTTTCAACCGAGGATGTCTGCCTGGAGGACAGATAAGCCATATTTTGTTTAAAGTTTTTGTTTTTGTTTTTATTTTCTGTTTTTGTTTATGTATTTTGTTACAAATGACACACATAAACTTCACTTTGACTTTGGTTCAAGATTTTGCTTATGATAGCCTGCGATAAGCGAGCCCTAAGGGTCTGAGACAGAGGTGTGAAATCGTCGGATCACGACAATAGAAAGAATGTATTGGAGCCAGGAAGGAGTCTGAAAGGGTCGAGAGGATGCACTAGGTGGCATGAAAGGCTGGGAGGTGACTGGAGAGACTAAGGTAAACTAGGATGAGGTGATTTTGAACAGCGGTGCTGCCAAGGTCTGTTATCTATGTGAGGATGTTGTGTCGGCGCTCTTTATTGGCAGCAGACACATGTCAGCGCTATATTAGCGGCGGACACATGCCTGAACGGATGACGAGCCTCGTGCTGGCACAGTTGGTGGACGGGGTAGTCTCTCTCCCTGCAGCAGCTGGTACAGTTCCTTCGCTACCTAGGACTCTTGCAGCAGAGTCTCCATCTTCTGTCTTCGTCGAGCGTCACAGCGGTGCTGCCAAGGTTTGTTGTCTATGTGAGGATGTTGTGTTAGCGCTCTTTATTGGCAGCAGACACATGTCAGCGCTATATTGGCGGCAGACACATGCCTGGACGGATGACGAACCTCGTGCTGGCACAGTTGGTCTAAATAACAAATGTAGATCCTAGGAAATAAATTGTACAGCGCCCTTGAGGTGATTTTTCACAAAAACGGCGCTATACAAATTATCCAATTATTATTATTATTATTATTATTATTATATTGAAAATAAAATTCACAATATTGTTATCTATTATATTGTACATCAATCCGCTCTGTCTGAGGTATTATTTTACAGTTAAATCATAATCCGCGGTCTCCAATATGTTGAACATCCGAAGTATCAATTTATATAGTATTTAATAATCCGCAGTCTCCAATAATTCAAACATCCGTCCGTTTCGTCCGAGCACTTATAATTATTATCATTTTTTTTATTTTTTATTGTTTTTGTGTTTAATTCGTAGAAGACGATTTAATTTTTTTTTTTTAAATTTAATAAAACAAATTTAATAATATAATTATTAATTTCTGCAAGTATTTTTTTGGTTTTTGTTATTGTTACAGCTGTTTCGGCTTTCAAGGCCATTTTCAAACTGTGGTTTCAGCCACGTTTAGTGGTAGTTAATATATTTCACGACTTCTGGGACTCGAGCACATTCGTGACGTTATTTTTGCAACAAGTCCCTTAGATCATTATTATTAACGACAATGGTTGTGGTACAACGAATAAATTTCAAGAGTGACGGCTTTATAACTGCCGGACATAGTGTACCCTGACAATAGTGTACAGTGCACTGTTGTCGGACCTCTACCGGCTTTAATGGGGGGATATTACTTCCTAGCAGATAGTCATTTTGTATAGGGCACTGCGCTGATTTCTTCGAAATAAAACCTTTGACTTTTATTTGTAGTAAGATCAATTAATTTTGCTGACTTCATTTAAGTCCTGTTTTAACTCGACCATTTTGAATTTTGTCTGTAAACTTGTTTGTGCGTTCCGTTTCTATTTCAAATATATGTTTTATAATTAAGAAATTGGGTATTTTAGTATTTACTTACATTACAGAGCTCATGATTTCAGAGGGAAATTTGGTTTTAATTTATTAATTGAAAGAACATTAAAAACATTGTTTTGAATGCGAGGTCTGCTTTTCACAGAACTTCGGATATTTTGATTATTGATACATCTCCATCATAATCAAAATATATGCCAACAATTTAAAACTATTATGACAGCCTCCGTGGTCGAGGGGTAAGGCTCTCAACTAGCAAGTCGGAGGTCGCGGGTTCAAATCCCGGCGCGTGCTTGTAAATTTTATTTGATTAATTTGTGTTATTTCACAAATTACTCATTTAAAATAATATGTAGTGTATTCGCGGCACGTTCCAGATTGGAAGATACTTCCAATATCGCCCTCGAATTGAAACGTTGCTTGAAATGGCTTTGGCCGTGTTTGGTGACCATATCTGAATAGCCAGGCACTCCCAACTTTTCTTCTCTTCCTCATCTCCTTCCCCTTTCCGCTACCTTAAGCCTCACAACATACCCCAATTGGGAATGCAGATGGTTGGGACTCTTGTGTAATTTCACTTTTTTTTAATTATGCCTTTCCACTTCTTCTTGTGTCATTGCCTCGTTGTTGGTTATGGTGACCCCTACTCCGATTGATTGGTCTGACGAACCAATTTCACTACTCCTCCGGTACTGCATGGAGAGCAGCGGACACCGTTGTTCCGGACGCCTGTGATAAGTGGTTATTTCAACGTATCGGTGAAGTTTCACTGCTTCTCGTGACTTCCACTTTGCCAGTGACCATGACCAATTTCACCACTCCTCCGACACTACATGGAGAGCAGAGGACACCGTTGTTCCGGACGCCTATGATACGTGGTCAGTCCAACGTAACACTTTTACTGCTTCTCGTGACTTCCACTTTGCCAGTGACCATGACCAATTTCTGTTATTATAACACAACATAACTAGTAGTTCTGTGAACAGTAAACCAAGCGTCCAAAAAGTATGTTTAAATTCTTATCCTATTTAATAAATCAAAACCAAAACTTTCCTCTGAAATTAAAAGATTTGTAAGTAGGTACTTAAATAAGTGCCTACTTAATTATAAAACATATAATTAACGCAACGTTTTTGAATTATTTCAAAAGCGGAAAATTATAAAATTTTCCCAAAAAACCTCTCTGCCTCAATGAAAATCCTTTTTTCAACTTTCTTCATCTAGGTGGGTACCATAATATGGAGAAAAAAATTAAAAGTAAGGAAGTCTAAATAAATACGACAATGCCTAGTTTGAAAAAAAAACTTTACTGAACCATTAAAACGGCCACCATATTGAGCCGGAAACGGAACGTACAAAAAAGTTTCACACAGATAAAACACAACGTTTTTGAATTATTTCAAAAGCGGAAAATTATACAGTTTGCCCAAAAAACGTCACTACATCAATGAAAATCCCTTTTTCAACTTTCTTCAGCTAGGTAGGTACCATAATATAGAGAAAAAGGAAGTATAGTCTAGTATAAAAAATACTTTACTGAACCATTAAAACAGCCACCTTATTGAGCCGGAAACGGAACGTGCAAACAAAGTTTCATACAGATGAAATGCAAAACAGTCTTAATTACACTCAGTCAAAAATTATTTAAATAATATATATTATGTATAGTACGATGTACCCATACAGTTCAAAACATGAACTTCCAAAATCGCCATCTCTTTATTACACAATGAATAAGAATATTTGTACACAGGCAAATACATACAAATTTCTTGGTCTTAGGTAAAAATGTCTAAGGTGAACATGTTTCAGGCCATCAATAAAATTATTCCTGAAAAAAGACAAAAAGTTACACAAATTTGCTTGGTAAAAAGGACTGCTTCTGTGTATGATTATTTTGTAACTATCTGTTATATCTGGGCAATGAAATAGGTTCGAAGACTTCATGAAATGACACACTTATTACAAAATTTCAGTTTATTTACTTTTCACCAAAACATAGAAAATGTTAACAATGTTACATCACTTAAAAATGACGTGTACTGTCCAGTAAAAGGCCCATTCATTGAATTTAATGTAAATACTATGTATGTAGAACAGAACTGAATTTTGGCATAACAGTTAGAGGATTAAAACAGAATCGCAGCGCACAAACAAACCCCAAAGCTGGAGCCAAAAAGAGAATATTAACTTAATTATGCACATTTTGTCCAGTTAGGAAAGTTTTTTACAAAAGTGGAATTATATGCAGCTGTCGACCGGTGGGTCAGTTGAACCCAATGTAGAGAAAATCCATAGAAATTTACCGTGGGTGTGTCTGTGCTTGAAATAATCTCAATCTTACATTCTTGTGAAATTAATCAAATATCGAAGTTCTTTCTTTAACAGATTATCAATTTCATTAACCTCTCTTGGGCCTAGAAAAAGGTTTCCTTTGGAATAAGGATGGCGGAATATTAGTTATTTAGTACGCGAAAGGCATTTAAAAAGGACCTATGTAAATGAAAAAAAGATTAATCTATTGTGTTATTATCACAATGAAAGGAGAGAGGAATTAAAGCGTTTACCCGGTGGTGGGGTTGGTTTCTTTTGGAATCTCGTTGGGTTCTTAAAAATTCCATATAACTACAGTTTATAGATGCACACCTTATACAACCACCATTAGCATGATATTTTCACGCCACTACTCTATTTAAAATTCACCAGTCGACGATATTGAGCTTGTGGATAAATGGCATTTTCACGAGATCAAAGATCCGAGCATCAAAAATCAAAAACAAATGACATGTGTGTTAATTACAAATTAATTATGGTCTTACTTCTTCACTTCTTGTTTTTTCCAAGGTAAGACTTTTAGGAGAGGAAAGGAACAAAGGGAGATGCCAATTAGAATACGATATTGGGATGTGGAATAATCACAAAACTGTTTCAAAATATAACAATAGTTAACAGAATATAGTGATAAATGTATTGCCTCGGATGACAGCTGATAATGAAGAGAGTCCTTGAGAGAAATAAACATATTTTTTTTAACCCGCGGACTACATAGTTCAGTTTTCAGGTCAATTTTTTTTCTAATTGATATATATCACACTTCTAGAGTTTATCTCTTCAGTGGTTGTACCAGTGACTGTAATATCACTCGGTAGTATAACTCGAGGGTTTGTAATACCCGTAACTTAATTACGGTAGGAGTACGAAATCTCTTTTTAATTCGTGCCATGTTTGTCAAATGGTCGAATGTATGGCCGCAACATGCTAAGCGTACTGTCGAGTGTGGCAGCCTTAAAAACCCTCCAACTTTGCTCAAATGGTCCTGAGAACACTTTTATAATCCCTATTTATGTGACATCCGTCATTAAGGAGATAGAGTTTACAATGGACCTATCATTGGCACGACTTTAGTAAAAAATATTTTGTTTTCTAGATTTGTTGTTTTTTCTTTGTTCAGTTTTTTTTTTCATTTAATTTTTTGAGTTTTTTAAATGTTTTTTGTTATTGTATTATATCAACACTTTGACAAATTTTACGATACGCACAATTAATTTTATGATAACTGACCTCCCTCCTTTGTATTGTATTTAAATCTATGCTACTGACTTAAATTAAATGAGACGGGAGGTTGCGGGTACAATTCTCGCCACAGCTCAAAAATTGGTGTTTCAAAAATAATATTAAATAATTTCTATAATTAATTTATTTTAACGTCCTAAAAACGATATACTAAATATTTAAATTCTTTAATTTTATCATCATCCTACCCAATATGATGCGGAAAAAATTACATTATGCATTTAACTTTTTTTTAAATCCCATAATTATTTAATTTTTAGATACCTTATTTAAGTTCTGTTTTACGAAAATATGATAAGACAGTCTCTATGAATTGGGCTTCCTTTAAATCTGAAATAAAAACTTGTGATAAAAAATAACATGTAACTGGCAGAACATCCCTTACTACTTAAAAAACTTCAACAGATCGGCATTACAGGGATAGCCTACACATGGTTTAAAAACTACTTATCAAATCGTACACAACAAACCCTTATCCACTCTGACAAAATATATATTAGCAAAAAATTATCCATGTCCTATGGGGTCCCTCAAGGTAGTGTACTAGGGCCAATTCTATTTCTCATATATATCAACACACTATGCACTATGAATATTGGAGGCAAGATAATTTCATTTGCCGATGATACAGTCCTAATATTTGATGATGAAACATGGGAATCAGTTACAAACAAAACTAATATTGGCCTAACAAAAGTTAAACATTGGCTAGACACAAACCTCCTCACACTTAATATCGACAAGACACAATACATGACGTTTTCCATACCCAAACATAACTTTCCCAATAACTGCCCCAAACCTACCATCCACTCGTGTTCACTCAACATACAGACTCCTGAAACCTCACCTAACATTCAATGCACGTGTTCAACTCTTAAATCTTCAAAGGAAGTTAAATACTTGGGAATAATAATCGATGACCAACTACGCTGGGAAACCCATATAAAAGAAACAACAAAAAGACTTCGTAAACTCTCCCACATATTCTGCTCTCTTAGATCCATCTTAGACCTAACGACTCTAAAATGCGTATATTTTGCCCTTTTTCAATCGATAGCAACATATGGTATTCTGGGATGGGGTGGCTGTGCAGAATCCGTCATTAATCCAATAATTACAGTACAAAAACTAATTCTCAGAATTATATTTAAATGTCATCCTACCTATCCCTCCAAAATACTATTTACTAAAATTAAGGTCTTAGATATTCGCCAGCTATTCATTAAGACAAGCTTATGCTACATACGAAAAAATGACTTGATAGTGGCTCCTCAACACCAAGTAAACACCCGCTTTTCATCAAATCTGGGATGCGTGGTGCCAAAAACTAGAACCACATTCGCTCAACGACAATTCTGGTCTATCGCCCCTAAAATATACAACGCGTTGGACCGGGACATAAAATCAACTAATACTATATCCCTTTTTATTATACGTGTCCAAAACTGGATATTTGAAAGGGGACGAGCCTTTTTTAAAGAATACATGAGTTCCTAACTTTTAAACCATTATAATAAAATTAACCATGTATCTGTATACTTATGTTTATATGTGAATACACATTACATTTGTGTGTGTTCATATATAGATGTATATGAATGTATTTATGTATGCATCTATGTATGTCTATGTATGTATGTATATGTATATATATCTGAGCATATATATATGTGTATGTATGTATGTTTGCATGTATGAAAAACATATATTTTGTTTTATATTTTCCTTAAATATGTTTATTTTCTTTTTTTTCCTTCCATATTATGTTTTATTTTTTCTTACTACAACATATGGTTTTATTGTAATTTATAGCATTATGACTACCACAACACGGGCATTAGCCTAGTGTGGGAGTTATTAAGTACATAAAAATTGTAATTCATAAAACTCACTGAATAAATAATAAAAAAAATAAAATAAAAAAAACAATAATTTACCGTAACTACGGTGCATTTTCATTATATGTAAATTCACCATAAAACCTTCATCCACATTTAGTTTAACAATCGCAAATTAATATAACTTAGCGCGTTGAAAATTTAAATCAGCACTAGAAACCAAATCTCTTTCAAACATTAAAAAAACTTAGTCCGACTCATCACTCAATGCAGTCCGCGTTTACCCTAGTAACTTTCCAGTCATGCTTCATAATAGTAGTTGTGAAGGCTTTCGGCAGAGTCGCTGGCTGCGAACACAGCACAGGTGCCGTATTTAAATACACCATAATCCCGACCAAAGAGGATAATCCTGATAAATTGTTTTATAATTCAACGCAAGAGAGAGTTATTGTAGACGGGAGGGCTGTGCATCACGCGCCGCCACTGAAAAGCCTGAAAACACTGGAAATGCTGAAAACCCTGGAAACCTACCCCTTCCGTATGGGCTATTTTTTTGTCGATTTTTAAAGAGTTTTATAACGGATTTTTGTATTCGCGGGATGGTGATTTATGACCCACGCCTGCCCGCCGCCGGACGACCGCGGTTAATCACAAAAGGTGAGCTGAATATGTTTTATGATGCTCTTCAAACTAAATTGATTGTGCGCTCTGTTTAAATCGATTTTTAATTTAATTTTTAAAGCATCGTCGAGGAGCGCTATGAAAAGCCTTCAATAATACAAATAACTTAATTGTGAGTATTTTTATGAGGGTCATTGGTTGAAAAATATTGTCACAACAGTTGCATGAATTTTTATAATATAAGATAACATATTATTATATTAACATTTCAGAAGTTCGGCTCTGACCTATTAATGTATATTATGGTGGAAGGAAAGTGTATGTTTTTTGTATGTAAATACTGAGGTTCATGTGCTTCAAACACAAAATCAACAATCAGCTTTTTTTATATTCGAACGATACTAATAAACGGCTAATCTCAGCCTCTTTTTGGATTTCGATCATTATGCTTGACAAATCGTTATTTTTATAACGTAATCACAAGTTGATCCAAAGATGCGTTCAAATGCCAAAAAAATCTAAGTAGCGTGAGTTGTCGAATTTGATGGTCATAATTTGTGTTGAATTTTTCAAAATCCACTTAGTAGTTGATACAAAATTTGTACATTGAAGAGAAGCTAACATATGTTATATTGTTTTATTTAAGTATTGTGTCCCAAGAAATAACTCTTTACGATTGACTTAAAAATCGGACGTCCCAGAACTCTTACAAAACAAGTCGGGTTCATATAAATCACATTATTTTGAAGAAAGATTCCTCGAGCTATGTTGAGTTCTGGAACCAACCCGTAAACCAAGAGTAAAACTTTTATAGCTGATTTATATTTGCATGATGTTCACTGGGTAAGGGCACACTCTCTGAGAATTGTGTGGGGAATACGCGAGTTACGACAAAAATAGGGTTTATTTATTTAAATTTATTATATTTTATTGCTGGAGAGCAGGAATGGTAAGTGGCATAGATAGACGTTGACAAGACTTCGAAAGCTCGTACGATACGTCACAATACAATATGCAATCCCCAGACGTAGGACTTTGGATAATATTTTGATATGCGTAATTTAACGATAGATTTAAATTGCACCTTTAAAACACACTGAAAATATAAACTGCATTATATAACAGACTTATATGTAAATAAACGAATAAGAATAATAAAATGTAGCTAATGTATTAATGGGTAGGTACCTCATTGTAAATTCCTACCTTGGCTTTGTGCTTATGTGTATTTCCGTGTCTTTTTTGTTATTTCTTGTTTGTACAAATTATCTTCCCTTTTTTCTATTTTTGTACTACTTCGTATGTGAAACTTATAATTTTGATACCAAAATACCAATGTAAAATCGTACCTATTAACTCCCACCTATGTATTGTAAGTGCCTCTCGTCCTACAATGAGTTTTGTAACTCATCGGGATTGCTCTAGCGAGGAATAAAAATAATAAACAAAATAACACAATCGCCATAAAAATAAACTCAGCCTAATAATGGGGGTACTGTCTATCTAATATTAAACGTTATTACAATAGCACGGACTTGTGGAAAATCATGGATAGTCTGAATTTCCAATAATAGGTTACAATTTAAAAAATGGCAAATTAAAATAAATTTCTGTTACAAATATTTATTTGTAATTAATTTTAATGATATCACTTAAATTCAAAGCAAAAAATTCTGATTTCATTCAACCGGAGTTACAGACCGAGGCCCAATTGAAAATAGTATTTTTATCAAAAAATACTGAAATATATTGTAACTTGTATCATATTTTTTTGTTAATATTCGAACATTTATTGTATAAATAAATGCAACATATTTATCACAGTGCTTATCTAAATATGTTACGACTGCACTTTAGTGTGGTCGCACGTATAAACAGGACGAAATTTCCGCGAGCCAAGCCGCGAATTATGGGAAAATGACGAAGCAACGCCGAAACGCAGCTTGCGGTTGCTTTGTTCCTTTCACGTAATTTGTCCTGTTTATACGCATCCTTAGATATTTATTTCACCTTTGAAAATAACTTCAAATATCCTGTGAAAGTATTTTTAAAAAAATGATGTAGGTAGATAAGGCTTAGAATATTTTGGAGACGATACGTCTAAATAAAACTAGCAAATAAATACTTAACATGTCAAAAGGTATGAAGAATATAAAGTGTATGAAATCAATTGTGACTAGAAAAGTGAATTCAGGCTTTCCCATATGTACTATTATAGTCCACTTATAGATAACTTACTTGCTATTTGGGAGCGGCTCAGTGCGTTGTGCAGGCTTCGTGTGTACCATTTAGTTTTTCTGGTTATGTGACAAAATATATTTTTTTGTATGGAGTGTGTCAGGTATTTATCTACATATAAAAAAACGTTTTAAATGATTTTCTGTTGTTGCTTTTTTTATTTTCATTTAGATTTTCCAGCGATCTATGAATTTCTAATAAATATAAATAACATATGGTGTACAATCATTTCGTTGCTATATTTACAAGTCATATTTAAAAATACACAAAATTTATAAAATATATAAATGTATTTGGCTGTCAGTAATTTAACATGAAATTTCATCAGTTCTCGTTCAAAGCTCTGTTGTTTTATGTATAAAAGTAGGATAGAGATGAAACCAAAAATCTTCTTTATTGGATCATTAAAAAAAATCTCTTCATTTCTGTAAATTTACCTGCATATTTGTATGACTTGTAATACATGTGCATAATCAATTATTACTAATTCAGACAACTTGTAATATATTGTGCGACACATGACTTATCGTTTAAAAAAACTTTTAATTGAATAATTTCAATATCACGTATTGTACTCTTCCTAGGGAAGAGTACAATTAGAAGTTTTTTCATAGAATTTGAACAATTCATCAAATTTCAACGTTCATTTTTGGGTTCCGTGAAAGTCCTATTCAAGTTCTGTTATTATATCACCATATGCAAGTTACTTGAAAAAACTGAAATAATAACAGAACTTTCACAGAACTTGAAATTTAACTTTGAATTTTGAAGAATTGTTCAAATTCTCTAATACAACCCGTCCTTAATGATCTTTAAACGTTTCAACATTTTTTTTTATATTTTGATAACTGCAAAAATGAATATCATTTTGTTCAGTGTAATAATCAAACACGCTGTACCAAAGGCCACCTTGTTGTTATCTACGTACCGAACGTTCATAATATTTTACTTGTCACGTGGTGACCGTAAATCACGTGATGTTATAAAATAAGGGAAGGGTGAGGAAGTAGCGAGGCTGGGGGGGGGGGTTTACGCCAGTAATTTCAATGTTTTATGCAAAATCGTGTATAATGTAACTGTCGATTGGAAATTTATTACAGAAATAGCGGTGTAGGGCAGATTTTATCTTCCAGAAACTCGGTAAAGAATTATTCTTTACCCAGATATTACGAGATAAATTAAAAAAATAAATTGAATTTTTTACTAGCGTTACGTTCGGGGGTTACCTCGAACAAACAATGGTAAATAATGCTGATGTTTTTAATTTTTAGCTCTTTATAGATAATTTATTAACTCAACAAATAAAACCCATGTTTTGATGAAAATCGAATTTTTAGATGTTGATATTGCACATTAATACTTTGTTTAGTATTATTTAAGCAAACGTGTATTTGATTTTTTTTAAAGATAAACACATATGGTTGGTGAAAACATTTCGATCCGAAAATTTTATGATAAAAATATTATGGTGATTTGTTTTTGGGGTATTGTGCCGTGTTGCGCTACCTCCTTCTTTAGCCAACGTTTCGGACAGCATTGCAATGCCCATTATTAGGGCAGATGTGCAATCTGAGATTGTGGTGAAATGTGTGCTTATGATTTACACATCTGCCCTGATGATGGACACTGCAATGCTGTCCGAAACGTTGGCTAAATAAGGATACCTCCTTACCACGCAACACGGCATAATACCCCTAAAACAAATCACTATAATACTTTTGCCGTGAAAATCTCAAAACATAAAAATATTTGTTCGTTTGGCCGCCCATAAACATAATTGTGTCAAACAAGACTTTTCATGTAAACCATTAGTTAGTTTGTGATGAAAATGAAATTTATGAATTTTTTAATGTTAATTTTTCTTTTTTACACAGAAACAAATTTACATACATTGGCTGCCCAGTTAGGAAGAGTCTTCTCTCGAAGAGTTTCTCGTTTTAGGTCTGCCTACAGGCAGTAATTTATATGTATTTAGGCACTATTTATGCCACTAAAATATTCGATTTTCGCGGTTCAAGAACATAAATGTTCAGGGAAGGTGATGAAAAGGAAAAGGTTTTTACATATTCCAACTCATTTACAACGAAAATCCTAGCGACTGTAAAGATATTAATCTCTTACCTTACTAAAAATGGCAATAATCAAATAAAATAATAATAATAACATTTCTTTGCACACAGATTTTGTGTACCTAATGTTATATCAGAGTTATGAAGAATTATGTGTACTGAAAATGTTTTAAATGTTTCGTGAGGAATGAGAAATGTTTCACTAGGAAAACCTGTGCTGAGGTGTTCACAAGTTTTGTTTTGTAGGTATTATTGTTGTGCATTGATAATATTGCTATAAGATATTTTAAGAGATATAAATTTATGATGTGTAGGTACATACTGTAATGACTTAATTACTACCGTGTTTCGGGAACACCTCACCAGAAAGCCTGTGCTGAGGTGTTCACATGTTTTTGAAAGTAATATTGTTATAAGAAAGACAAAAATTCAAATTAATGAAGTGTAGGTACTGTAAATGATTTTAAATATATTACAGTGTTTCGCAAACACCTCACCAAGAGAACTTTGCTGAGGTGTTCAAGTGTTTTTTTAAGTATTAAATTATTTAAATTTTTTTAGGAAAACTTTCTAAAAATAAAAAAAAAATCTTACATTAGCTCGACCCAGTAGGCCCCGAGGAAAACAATTTCATGGCCTTTGTCATGTTTGGGGATGAGGGTATTTTTAAGGAAATAAAGAAGAAGATGTTCTGAGAAGTAAACAGGTATGAGGGGTGGGTAGGAATCTATGAACATCAAAACATCACCTATGAACCCGGGCACCCCTGCTAAGTCACCAAACGTATCGAACTACTTGGTACGACCTATGGCAGAGGTGTTTGTTATCGATTTATTGGTTCCCGGGGGTTTGGTACCCAAACCCGTCTCCCAAACTGATACGTGTTACTTTACACTTTTTATTGTTATATTTCTATGTTTCGTTATACATATTTTGCTCTCCATAATCAACACTATTAATTTTAATTTACCTAAATTTAATCATAAATCATTATTTATTGTAAACCTAACACAACTGTTTTACTTGTTACCTATTTTTGTAAAAGCCTTTTAGGGCGTAAATAAATAAATAGAAAACACGTTAATTAATATGAAAGTAAATTATACAGATTGAAAGAAAATTGATAGCCAAGAATTTTTTATCATAACCTAACTCATAAAAATAAGTTTTTTTATGAGTTGGGTTGTGTTTAGTTTGGTGTTACAATGATTGAATTTATTAGAATGAGTTCGTTTTTTGATCCAGTCCGTGATATATTTTTTGCGAATGATTTTTTTAGTAGTTTTCACAATGTGGTGGGCATGCAGTTATATAGTTTGGTTGCAGTCATTGGCGGTTCGTGATCACTCTCAATCGTAAACAATTAATTTAAATCTCCGTAACATAAACGCATCAAATATTTGTAAAAATGTAATAAAAACCCTAAACATTTTGTTAAAACTTAAAATTCAAATAAATCAATGTATTGTGCTTCCGATAATAATTTATTATTTTTAATATACGAGGTACACGCAAATTACACACTACTTGCACACGATTGGAAAGAGACATCTGGCGAATTTTAAAAAAGCTCGGATGTCTGGGTAAATGCTGTTGGAAGGTGCACAGCGAACAAATATGTTGGCTTTGGAGATAGAGAGATCCGTACATGCAAATGCGAATAGTAGCAGAAGTCGGGGACGCCCGAGGAAGACATGGCACGATCAAGTGAATCAGATACTCGAGTCGGGCCATGTCAAGAGTCAGAATAATAGAAGAGTATGTATGAGACGATGTACGAATTTGAATGAGGCAAGAAGTGTGTGTCAAGACCGAGTTGTTTAGCGGTCCGTCCTCTCTGCCTACCCCTGCGGGGAAACGACATGATGGTTAGTTATTTAGATCCGTACCTCTCACTCAACAACACATAAATAACATGTTTTTATGAAATATTCCTTACGAATTATCTGTCTATAGGTGCGTTCTTGATTCCGCTCATATGAACGGATTTTCGCACGGGCCGGGCACTCATATTTTGTTCGTAAACAGTTAAGTTGTGCACTGTTCGAAATTTATTAATTTTATATTAAATTAATGTTTGCCTTCCTCATCTTTGCTACTCTTTGGGAGTTTATTGCACACATCGAGAAAACCACCACTGGTTGCACTACGGAACATTAAAATAAGTAATTCACCAACGTAAAACACTCGCATTTAAATTTATTAGTGATTCTTGGTGTGCCTGCAGAAGCGAAATCATCACAACGAACTTCTTCACACACCCGACCTCAGAGGAAGAGAAATATTATGTGTGGCACGTATGCGGCCGTTACGCACCGCGGCGTCCTATCTTCCCCTCACCGGGTCTGGCCACGATGCTAACTGCCTACCCATGCGGGAATATACCTAGGAGCAAAGAGATGTGGACGCATTTAAGCGTCGAGTTGTGAGGGCCGAATTCGGGAGTTTGGAGATTGCAGAGTTTAAGTGTAACAATTGCCTGGATTTAGTTGGGCTGTTTCATTCCCAATAGTGGGGAGGTTGTGAGGGAGGAGAAACTAATACCTGACTATTCGTAACTAGTCACTAAGCATGGTTTTGCAACTAACCCTTCATTTTTTAATGTTGGCCTGTATCTACTGGGTAACGAGATCAATTTTAAATAATGCAAGAATTTTTTTTAATTCTTTGTGAAGAATTGTATCGTACTAGCGACCTCTGATTTTACTTATATTTTTCTTTTTATTGATTCGAAAAAAAAAATTGGATGTTTTTACTTTTTTAAGACCATCATTTAGATTTTAAACGTACTTGAAATGGCTTTAGCTGAATCTGAAGCTGAAGCTTATCTGAAAAGCCTGGCACTTCCCAAGCTTCATCATACCAATCTATTTCCTCTCCCCACTTCTTTCAGCCTCACAAAATACCCCAATTAAGGATGCCATAGTCTCACTTGCTCACATGGTTTTGAGCGGTTGGGACTATTATGCGGTATTTACTTTAAAAACTTATGAACATGAAAGTAAATAGTAATTGATTGAATTGTTCAAATTTCCATTTAAGTACGACGTCTGACGCGCAAATACCACCTTCAAATTAGCACGGACCAACAGAATATTACACATAAAGCATTTTGGACAACTTTACATTAAGGCGATTTCCGCTTAACACCAGCCGCCTGATTATTTCAAAGCCCAAGGATGTGTTCAACTTGCAGTATTTAATTAAAGCATATAAAATATTTCTAAGGGATCAAATTTTCAAACCAAAAACACGTGATTTGGCATTACTACGTAGTACTTAATAATTCACCTTATTATTATTTCTGGTACTTTCACCACTGCACCACCACTGTGAAATAACCCAAAACCGCCCTGTAGTCCTTCCGTATCTCCATTCTAGTACGGTAGGAAGTGAGTAGAAGTAGGTCTGAGCAGACCCGATACGAAGCGAGCGTGGCGTGCCAGCCGGGTATAAATTTTGAAGTTGAGTTGTCTTTACAGGGGAGTGGCTTTCGACCTCTTTGATTGGCTATCGTGGGGCTGCGCTCGCCCTAAAGTTCGGGGTGTCCGGATTCCGGAGGCTTCGGTGGAATGCCTCCTGAATTCGAGGAGACTTCATCGGATTTTGAACGTGTTAAAAGAGGCGAAGCAGAATACGCGAGAATTGGCAAAACTAACTACATCACTGTGGTCTTAATATTACATGGTTATCATTTTATTGATATTTGTTAAAATACTTTTAAAAAAATTTCAACAACATTTTTTAATACTACTTCAATAATTGTGTTGCCCTGAACTTAAGGGTTTTCTGGCCAAAAGATGTATTTAATTTTTGAATGTTGAAGATTTGAGTTTTTTTTTCTCTAGGTGTAGTGTATTGGTTAGAATGGCTTGAAGTTTACTGATAATTCCTCTGAAGTTGGGCAAAGCATTATTTTTAAATCCAGTATTATAATAATCAATCTTTATGGTTTATTAAAAAAAAATTTGATGCGGTTCCTTTGGGTACTTTTAAGATCATTTTTATTTCTCTATGACCGGTCAGTGGCTGAGTTGCCATCGCATCTGGCAACTCAGCCTAATCGTAATCATCCCAAGCGTTGTGAGTTCAATTCAAATTCTCCATCACAACACAAATAACATCTGAAGCTAATTGGGAGATTTTCAAATATTGTGAGATTATTCGTAACCCAGGGTTATTTGTCTTTTAATTATAAAAAAGGTGTTTTAACGAGCCGCTTCGTGTGGGTATTTGTGGCAGATCCCCGTCCAATACTATCATATTCTATAAGTGATTGACATATAATACAATAGTATCGTTAAATCAGAAACTTGAGCAGTATTAAATTCATGATCAAAACAACAGAAAACAACTAATGAGACGATTTATGAATTTGAACGCAAAAACTTTTTCTAAGTGAATCCAAGAATTAAATTTTTGTGCTGTCGTAAAGATTGTGACAATTGATTTTTTTTCTTCGCTGTGACAATTTAACACAAACCAGTTTTTTAAATGTTGCTTATTCTTTTCGCGTGTTTTCTTTGGGATTTATCTGTAAGCGTTTGCCCGATTGCTGACCTGAAGGAAAACAATTACACGTGACGTATTTAGATGAATAAAGATTTTTGAGTAACCCTTATTTTTTACTGCTCTTTTCTTTGCTAACTATGTTCCTTGGATACAATAAAATGCATGTGATAATTGCCAACTCGTAAATAATTCTTACGATCCTCGTGTCTTTTTAAGAATTATTAACTTCATAAAATATCTAATATTAACTTTTGTTGTGTCATAAATGTTTAAGACATACTTTTTAAAGAATGTTTCGTATAAGATGCCTGAAATTCAGACTGAAATATTTCAAATTTCGCTTACATATATGAGAAGCGGTATAAAAGTATCATAAATCACTAACCTTAGGCTTAACGAGTCCTAGAAATTTAAAACAAGTTCATAATATGAAAGTTCACCATAAACGTTAAAAGGATGGTGGATGCTTTTGAACAAACTTTCAGAAGTAAAAAAGCAATAGAGTTAATTTACTTTAAGTGAAATTTTAAACAATTTTTATTAAGCTAGACATGGATTGAATTTCAGGTAGGTACCGTTCCCGGTAAAATCAAATTGATTTGAAACTTCGCTGGTTTTCACCATTTAGAATTGTTTTTTTAATGCGGTATTATGCCACCTTTATACCCAAATACCATTCTAGGACGAGTCGATTAAAATTCATATGAAAAAGGAAGGCGAATTCACATTTTAATTGTATTTAAATGGGTAAATTTCATAATTATATTGAAGATTTGTGAAATATTGATCAGAAGCCAATTTATTTTTATAAGGCTTGATGGAAGAAAGTATATTGTTTAGAGAAGGTCAACAACAATTTATTTTTCTGATTTCCACAATTGTAGACCACAGAAAGCACAATCTAGGGAGACAAGAACGTAAATTTTAAAAATGTGAGAGGGAACGGAATCCAATTTACGTTAGAATAAGTGAGGAAATTTGTATTTTGTTTTTAAAATCACCGTCCTGTGGTTAAAATGTATTTCCTTTAAAGAAAACAATAACTACCGAAGATAAAATTACTATTGCTATTAAAAAAATTATGAATTACTTTATTAAATCATTATATTTGTATGGTTTTCAATATTGGTGATATCCATCGCATCGCACCGCTTCGGAGTTCACGCACGTACGTACAGACCCGCCCCGTGGTAATCATGCCCTATTTCGGGGTCATAATATGAAACAATAAAAAACGAGATATTTCCTCGAAATTTATTCTCGAGTGAGAAAAGTGATGTATATTTATTTCCGTATTTCCCCTAACAGCCAAAACTGCGCGCTTGACACGGATCCCTCCCTCATGACTTTTCTACTAAGTTATGGGTAATAACAGTAATAAGCCACGGAACCTTCTGAGAAAAAATGAATAAGTGTTACTTCATAGGAATTGAAAATACTCAACTTTTTGTGATAAAAGAACTAGTTAGTATGAAAAACGACCACAGAGCGAAAATAACTTAAAAGTGAGCATATATTGTAAATAAATAATTATTTATCTCATTATTAATTTTGATTAAGCCACTAGTTGAATAAAAATATATACAAATAATAAATATATACGTATTATTTGTTTTAAATTTATTTATTCACAATATTTGTAATATTAATAATAATTTGGGAAGCGGGTACGAGTACCTCCACTCCGGTAGCCATTTAATGGATAGCATCACCTCTGTCGTAGGTTACCCCAAGTGATTCGTTTAATTGCCGAACAAATGCGTGACAGGCCGGAACGGGAGAGATTGGTTGAGGGAGATCTGTTGACATCTTCAACAGGACGTAGATGACATAGATGATATAGATAACATATATGACATAGATAACATAGATGACATAGATAACATATATGACATAGATGACATAGATGACATAGATGACATAGATAACATAGATGACATAGATAACATAGATGATATAGATGACATAGATGACATAGATGACATAGATGACATAGATGACATAGATGACATAGATGACATAGATGACATAGATGACATAGATGACATAGATGACATAGATGACATAGATGACATAGATGACATAGATGACATAGATGACATAGATGACATAGATGACATAGATGACATAGATAACATAGATGACATAGATGACATAGATGACATAGATGACATAGATGACATAGATGACATAGATGACATAGATGACATAGATGACATAGATGACATAGATGACATAGATGACATAGATAACATAGATGACATAGATAACATAGATGACATAAACCTACTGTGTGGAACCAACGTAAAAAATATTTATTAAAACATTTAACATCCATAATTATGTGCACATTTTTTTGTTTGTGTACCGTTAAAAATTTGCTTTTGTGTATTCGAGAGGTGCTTAATTTATTTAGGTAGTAGATGTTTATTCCAGTTGTTGTTTTTTAGTTATATATTTTTTTAAGTTGAGATATATATATATTTTTTTAATATTGATATTTTAAAAGTATAATAATTTGATATGTTTTATTAAAAGGTGGTTTTAACAAAGTTAAGTAATTTCATGTAATCATGTATACCTCCCTACTATATTATACATTCAAAACAGGTGTAAATAAATTGCCAATGCAATAGAAAGAATCAGTAATAAAATATTAAATGTTTACATTAATATTTATAGAAGAGATGTGTTAGGTAATAATATAGGCTACTTGTATCCACATTCTCTACTGTTAAATTACATCAGCCACCCCGTAATATTATTATAATGTATTTATTGCCGACAGAGTGTAATCTAGGTACAAGCCTAGAGCTACACAATTAGAGAACCTATTTCGTACTAATAATATCTTGTGAATCTTTGAACGGATTTAGTAACTTCAATTAGAGCGTTGGAGGCCAATTTGAGGTGAAAAAGTGGAACCTATTATTTAACTCCATGTCTCATCTAAATACATCATCGATGGGTGTAAGCGAATATCTAAGTGACGTTTTGGCTTGTCATAATTATAATCAAACACATAAATTTGTTTGAAATCACTTTATTTTAATAATTGCTCTACCGGTTTTGTAAGCTCCCCTGAAGGGGAATGGATTGATCAGAAGAATTTTAAAATCTATCATCATACAAAATACTATCAGACATAAATATTTAGGTGTTGGACTGGGAGGTCAACAAAGTGGAAGGGATAATTAGGGGGATTAGGGGACAGAATAGGACAGAGCGGTTTACTGGAAATATGTCTAGATTACGACTATAAGATAAATTTAATTGGTTATTCAATACGCTAGAATTATTATTTGGAGAATTTATGATTTAAATTACTTCTAAGTTAAAGACGCGCTACTGCGTGCTAATATTTCGTCGAAACTTGTTCCACTATTAGAAAGCCTCGATCTGGTTTAAATTGGTTTAAGGGAAACGGCTCGCGGCTTTTTTATACAAAACATAGATTTGGATTTGAAGCTAAAATACCCAACAATACTAATAATCATTTATTTTAATTTACTTTTTTCAATATAGCCGGAGAATACCATGACCGTGCTATGAACGTATTAGTCACGAAAAGAAACATGACACGCACAACTATGCTAACAGCAACGGATCGACAGCGTTCTAGGCCCGTATGCAAGGAGCGTATCGCAACCGGCAAAATATTCTAGCCGTGGATTTGTTGACGGTCCGGTCATGGCACGCTACGGTATTGGTCGGTGACAGAACGGTGGCCGTTGTTTCATCATCATTCATAGATATAATATTTTTCTGAATGTAGCATGATGACGGTCCTGGTATGATACGATGTAGTGGGCAGAGTCCTTAAAGGTAAAGCAAACATCTAGTATTATTATGTGCTATTTTTATTTATTTATGTTTAAAATTATTAACAAAGATAATTGCATTAAGGCATACAGGCCATTAAAAATATTATTTTTTCGGGCATTTTGCAGGTTTAAATTTTAAATTACAAACCCTAATTAGTTGTAATACATATTTTTTTAATCAACCCAAGAAGCACTTATTTAGGGTGTTTTATTATTTACTTTTACTATCAATCATATTTGAAATGTGGTTATGGCAAGATTATTTTTTAATAAATACAATTAACTCACAGAAAATGCCAAAGTTGCCTCTAAAAGTGTGACAGATAGAATTGTGTAATGGCATATATATCATAGTATCCGGGGGTCAATGTGTCCAGGAATGATGGACTGAATGACTGAATGTTCTTTAATATTATAGCTTTACAGTTGTGTAAAGGATGATAAAGACAAATCTTTTATCACCTATCATGATCTTCAAAGCGCAATCTATCAGCCATATAAGAATGCAAGTGGTAGGTATATTTAATCTCAATATCACCAAGCCAGCGCATTGCCAAGAGGGATTCAAAGGCAGTTCCACCGTTTGCATTTTCTAAAGCTTTGTGCATCTGATCCGCTTAAAGCCGATAAGACGCATTCTGAAGTTCATCATATTATTAACTTCCGTAACGTCACCGGGGAGATTCTGCACTCTTTCAAAATCTCCTCAAACCAGGCCGGAACACTAAATCATTTCGGCCTCTTAATTCTATAAGAGTCTTATGTATAAAAAATAATATTTACCTAGTCGATTATGGAAGTGTTTTGTTCAAACTTATTTAGTACAAGAAGCAACAAGTATTAACGTCGGGAAACATATGTTATAAAGTTCTTGGTTTGAGTTAATCAAATATTTTTTGTTTATTTGAATTAAACCAAACTTCATAACGGCGCAAGATCGTTTTCCAAGATGCAAATTTTATAGTACGTAGAATATATGAGGCCGATTAGAATCAGTGTTACGGCCTGACTTGAAGTGGTTTTGGCTCTATGCGGCTGAAAGCAACCCAAGATGGCCTACAATGGAGTAGTGTGTTGGAATGCTCATTGCTCAATGCAATGAAAAGGCTTTTAAACGTCCTCTTTGAACATGGTCAGTGTTGGATATAGTAACACTGCCTACATATTATCTTTGTCTATTATCTATGCCCAGATTGTCTTTGCTTCTGAACTTGTTCTTGTCAAGCACTTGTTAAACGATTGTCAATAAGAATGGTTTATTTATTAAACTAAATACAATTATTATAATCGTATTCTTATTTCACAACAATATAACAGTCAAAAAGAGCAAATAACACTTAATAGTAGATATTGACTTATGACGTAGAAAAATGTCACTCACCTTTTTACGTGTGATAAATGTAACGAGAGCATGACGCAAATTAAACTCAGGATTTGTAGATCAAGTCGATACGGTTGACAGTCAGAGGTGCGAGGATTTCATATCCTTGATTAATGTAAGTATAAAAGAAGAACAAAGGCTTCTAACATCTATCAATATATTTGGGAAATATAACCAAGGAGAGAGAAAAATAAAGGAATTTATAAACGCGTGCTCTTCTGGTTGAAGGTAGCATTCTCTTCCAGGCGTGTTCTTCGGGATTTCTTCTAGAATAAAGGTAACGAGATCCATCCTTTGTGTCCGGGAATCAAGCGGCAATCGGTTTCCGATCTTTTCTCAGACAACTGATGAGCAACTGATGATCACAACGTGATGAGCGGCATATTTTCCAGAGCTTGTTTTCAACTCCGATCGCGCACTAAACAAAGGAGACGCCCATACCAACCATGGCAGCCATTTTTATTCTCGTCCAAAGCGAAAACAGGAGATCACTCCATCAATGTGAAGATCAGCGAATTCATTTGAAACTCCTTTAATTACACATTACTAAGTGAAAATAATACACTCCTTTTGAACTGCGTCGATATTCAAGACAAAATTATGTTTTAATGACGCAAAAGGCATATGCCAGGCCCGACACACAAATGCATGTCACTCGCCATCTTGCCTCCCCTACCACCTCCCGCTTCCGCTGTCTCCACTTCCGCCAGGCTCACCTTACCATTGCACAAAACAATGTCCATCCACATATTCTTGAAGTAACTATGTTACAGCGTGATGGTCGGTTTAGTTGTTCTCAGTATCGTTCAAGTAAAAGACCATCATTTATAATCGACACATTGCGTTTCTTGAAATTGCTTTAGAAATGTTTAGTGATCAAATCTAAACTGCTTGGTTTTAGAAAATTGCGAAAAAATATCAATTATCAAGTTTTTTCACCCTAAATTACTCTTTATGAATAGACGAGGTGATCCACAGCTTTCCCGCCCGTTCTAAGTAACAGTAGTTATTCCTGCTGGCCGCTCTCAAGGACTCGAGGAATTTTGTTAAAGAGAGTTAAATTCATATTGCACGAATCTAGATCCTCGGGTGTCCCTGCACGGCAGGAATTAGCAGTATGGAAGATGAATTAGTACAGATCTACGGTGGATAAAAAAATTATTTAAAATAATAAAACTCTGAATAATTTAAGACAGAAAAATAAAATACAATGCACAAATATCAATTTATAAAATAAGCAGAAAATTTAAATCACTTCAGATGGTGCACATAACAATAAAACCACCTCAGGTGGTGCACATAACAATAAAACCACCTCATGTGGTGCACATAACAATAAAATCACCTCAGGTGGTGCGCATAGCAATTAAATCACCTCAGGTGGTGCACATAACAATAAAATCACCTCAGGTGGTGCGCATAGCAATTAAATCACCTCAGGTGGTGCACATAACAATAAAATCACCTAAGGTGGTGCACATAACAATAAAATCACCTACGGTGGTGCACATAACAATAAAATCACCTAAGGTGGTGCACATAACAATTAAATCACCTCAGGTGGTGCGCATAACATTAAAATCACCTCAGGTGGTTCACATAACAATAAAATAGTTACTGAAGAACTGTCGAATCCTCTAGACTTTAAGCATTAGAAATCTTTATCCCTAGTGACAAAACCTAAAAAAACAAGTATAAATATAAGAGAAAAACATAAGTTTGTCAAGTGAATATAGCAAAAAATATATGAATGAAAAGAAAACAATAAGCTAATTACTACAGACTTCCAAATAATAAGAATCGAAATTCAGGTACCTAATTCCCATCTTTATGAACAGCAAATTACTGTCAGAAAACAAATATTTTTAACACAAGCACTGAAAATAAAACCAATATGAAAAATAATTGATGTGCTTGCGCCACAATGCAAAAGAAACAAACTTGGATTTTTTGTGTAAATAAAAACGTCTACATCAAGTGCGTTCGCAGTGAGTGTACATAAAAAACACGAACAAATAATCTTCATACATAAAAAATAAATGTTTGTGTTACGAGCAAGAATTTTGTCCATTTGTCCCCGTTGGACAGTAGTATTAGGTTTGAGTGCGAGTTTCCCAGATTTAGTACCATTCAGGGGCTGTTTTGCATGCATAGCCCCCACACAACCTCCCTGCAGCCCCTAGTGCAGTGGCGTAACTACTTGGTGTTTGACCCTAGAAAAGGAAAGGCCCATTATTATTATTATTTTATTTCAATTCTTGTCCCACAGTTAAGTCCATACACTAGAATCATTACTGTCATTTGGAAAGATAAATATGCATAAAAAGTTTTAATGTTATTTAAAGAGTAATTAGATATGTATTTACTGTTTCAGAAATTTCATTCAATATCACCATTCCTCTATTCACTCATTTTTTTATATTACATTAGCTCCACACAGGGGGCCCTGAGGAAAATAATTTCCTTCGAGGCGTATATCATCTTTGGGAATGCTGTATGGAGGAGTTTTTCAAGGAATATAAGGAGAGTAAAATCTGGGAAGGAAAAGGTGTGAGGGTTGGTTAGTTAGTTGTGCAGGATTAACGGACGTTTGAATACATTCCTCCTGTTGCAGTGCAGCGCGATGGGTCGAGATAGTACTGTTGGAGAAGTAAAAATATCTCCCGCAACCAGTCTCTCCAAATCCGGCACGCCACACAGTAGACCTAGACAATCCTCACCCCATGAAGCTGGGCACCTCAGCTAAGTCATCAAACGTAGCGAACCACTTGGAGTAACCTATGACAGAGGTGCTGGTTATCTAATGAATGTTTCTTGGAGCGGAGATACCCATAGCGCCTGCTAAATTTAAAAAAATTGCTACGCTGTGCTAAAACGTTTCGCTGTGTGGCATGACGGCCGGCATAGTCCAGTGGTAACGCATTGGACTGCCATTCCGAAGGTCGCGGGTTCGAACCCGGCGTGCGCAAATAAATTTTATTTGATTGATTTGTGTTACTTCACAATTAATTAATTAAAATAATATATAGTATATTTGCGGCACGTTCCAGAGTGGAAGATACTACCAGTATCGCCCTGGTGTAAGACCACCATTCAGAATTGAAACGTTGCTCCAAATGGCTTTAGCCGTATTTAGTGACTAGATCTGAATAGCCAGGTACTTCCCCACCTTCCTCTTTCCCTTCCCCACTTACCTTCAGCCTCACAACATCCCCCAATTGGGGATGCCATAGTCTCACTGGCTCCATACGGGAGCAGTTGGGACTTGATCAAGTCTTGGGTACAAATATATTCATAGAAATCGTTTTTTTTTTGAGAAATTCTCTCCCCAGCTAAAACGGCATACATTAGCCAAATATTATTTGTTATCCTGTTTCTTTGATAAATTTGCTATTCTCACTTGAAAGTCTGCTGACCCTTGCACGGAGAGACAAGCAGAGTCACTGGATTATTTCACGTTAACTTCCACCAACTCTCTTCCACAATTGTATTTTTATTTTTATTCTATTACCAGACAATAGTGTTTACAAAAAAATACAAATTATGAATGTTTTACCGTGCGTTTTGTAATGCTTGTAATAGTAATTAGTTGTCTCAAGTTAATTTTACTTTCTTCGGCCATAAAGCTGAGTATCGTTATTATTTTCACACGTGGGCCAGACAATTTGATGTTATGCCACTGCTCTACAATCCCCAGCAGCCACCGACAACCTCCGACAACCCCGAACAGCCCGAGCCCCTGACATAAATCAAATGGTCGAATTTTAAAATGATGGAAAATTGTTGTCTGGGCTGTGATGAATGTTCTGTTATTTAAAATCTTTCTCCGAATGAAATGTGGACCTGAAAGAACGGGTTTGTTACTTATTAAGTTATGGCCATGTGAGAATTCAAGCTGACAAATGGACGGGTGTTCGGTATTGTACTTTTAGGGAATAATATTGATGAAAATATGTTTTTTTAAGGTTTTTACTAAACTGGCACTTGGATAATAATAGCATGGCAGTAGCTATAATAAATGACCGGCCAATGAAAATTAAAGATAATTTTTTTAACGCGCTACCCGTGCTAGAAGTCTCGATGGTTCTGGGTTGCGCTGCAAACGGCTCGTATTATTCCAGTAGCGCGTTGCTACAATTATATTATATTATTTTCATATGATGACAATTCGTACCCGCTAAGCTACTGCAAGAAGCTTGTCACATATTTTATTCAATAGTTTTTGCATGTGTGGCGTCGAGAAAAATCTAGATTAACTAATAAATAATAAACCGCTCGACCTACTTAGTACCTACTCCCGAATTATGTACCTGCATTCCAATTCGCATCGTAAACAGAGCAACCTACGTACTTCAAGTACCTACCTGTCTATCGACGACAATAATACTGCAGTCCGTCTGGGATACTACGAGAACTCGCCAGAAGGTTCGAGTCTACGGCCTATGCATAATCGCCGCAATGTCGAAGGTTCCCGAAACACATAGTCCGAGCGAGTGGCCTCGATTTAATTGCAATTTACTACCTACTGTCGCAATCGGCCGTGTAGCATAAATAAGCCCGACGCAGCGAGTCAGTCAGTCAGTCATCATTCCGCCGTCAGTCTACAAGGATCAACGAGTGTTAACCCGCGCTAATCTTACTAGCGCAAAGGACAATATTCCCGGCTTCGCCCATACCATCATGGACTCCATCGGGACACCATCATAGCGCCTCGGCCACGTCTATGGCCAGCGCTACTCGGATTACAAGCGCCCTGGTTCCAGTGTCTCTGACCAGCGCTTCTTCCACGCTACCATGACCACCACGAGGACACGCAGCATCCTCACTGGTTACGCCGCTCCCGTTCAACCGCCTACAAGGTCCGCCGCACCTTCGGCCGTCTCGTCAGCACTGGAGTGCCTGAAGACCTACGTTCTTCACCAGTGCCTGACCTTCATCGAGTCCCGGTCACCAGCGCCCGGCGTCGACTCACTGACCCGCGCTTGACCAGCACATCACCGCAGCGTCCGGAGTATTCAACTTTTGTCCTACATCATCTCCTCGTCACGGCTACTGACTCACCAATAAACACATGTGACCTTCACAACTTTCTTTCATTCCGTGCCTCTCTCCTGATCCCCAAACATGTATATACTAATGTTTTTTGCAAAATTGTTATTGAACTGTGGGTAACTGTAGGTAGAAACAATAAAGAATGTAATTTAGTGTCACTGTGTCCTTATTATGTCGACAGGACTGGTGTATGCAATACGTTGAGATGCGTGTCGGCTAGGTCATATCACGTCGGGATGTGTATCTGTGCTCAATGATGTTGTGGTCAGCTGGTGAAGATCACAGATCTTACTGATCCTCCAGTGAGACGTTCTACATGGCGGGTGATGGAGATGAATGGTTGACGAATTCCTCCAGGCCGATGCTTGGCACTGTGATGATGGACATTAACGGTGGCGAATGCCCCAAGCCGATACTCAATACGGTAGGTGATGGAAACAAACGGTGGAAATCCCTCCAGGCCGATGCTTGACACCGTGGGTGGTGGAGACGGGTCTTGACGATTTAGTCAGCTGGTGAGTCACAAGTTGGCCACAAACGGCCGGTGAACAGCGCGACGTAGTCCAGTGACGCAATTGTCGCCAGTTATAGTTGTAGCTGATACTAGACGTGCTGAACTGGTTGGCGCGGCGCGGCGTAGACCGGTGAATGTGTCACCAGGCGCAAGAGTGGATGAGTACCACTGCACGGCATGAGATTATATGGGCATGCATCTTAGTGGAGCGGTCCCAACTGCTCTAAGAACTGTGGGAAAGCCGGCGCGTTCTCGTCGCAAATCCAGAAATACAAACTGAAACGCGCACGGCCGTACTGGAATTAGGATATTGCTACAGAACTCTGATATTTTAGAAAGTTGTAATAATTAGCCAGCTTCGTTCGAGTTTCCAGTTCTTCTCGATAGTAATAACTATCGAACAATTTAAAGTTTTTCAAAGATCACATATTTCATATGTCAAATTTGTCAGTGTATGAAATCTTTGATTGGAACCAGAGTGGATCCTCGTGTAACAGTATCGTAACATTGAAAAAAGTCACTCTGAAAACCGCCATCCTTAAAAAATAATTTAATTAATTATCATTTCAAACTTGTGAAAAATACTTTCCGCAAAGTAAAACTTTCAACTTTGCGGGTGGTATGGTCCAAGAGTGAGCGCCCAAGTCTCTTTGCATTTTTAATGTAATTAGCTCGACTCCGGCTTGTTTTTATTAAGTGATACTTTGCACATCTCCTACAATATCTGCGTTACAATACAATCAAATTGATGGAACCCATTCCTCGGAAATACGGGCCAACTTCGGAGCCGTTCCAAGACTGAGCTTTTTGATTATCCCATTCAAAAGTTACCCCGTACTTAAAATAATCGTGTTAATTTAAGTCCCCGGCCAGGCGGGTGTCCCGTTTTCACTGGACAATAATGGCCCCATATTCGCTTCAAACTAGAAATGAGCTAGGGCTTAAACTAAAAATAAAAATAAAATGTTTTAGGCTTTTGCTGACTAACAGCGCAAAGGTAGTGAGCAGGTTTTTACGAGTTGAATGCGTTGAATCGGATATATTGTTGATCTTTGTGGTAGAGTGATTAGCTTCTCAGCTCTGAGTGAGCATATAGGCTTAAGTACCAACGTGGGCAAACAACAATTAATTTTAATTATTGAAGACAATATTAGCGATTCCTAAACAAAAATCTGAAACAGAAAAATCAGAAATAGATACGGTCACATCTAGGACTCGAACCCAGGACCTTTGGCTTGCCGGGGCACCGCTCTAACAACTGAGATAATTTGACCCTATCTCCTTCGATCACATTTAACTGTATCGTATTTTGAATAAAAACAACAAACATTGTCTTCATTGGCAACTAACTTTAAGTATGATCGCAAGATTCAACCCGAACTAAATGCAATCTAGACAGTGTCTTTAGACAAACATATCTTATTTTTTATTTTAATGTGGGACATCTATTGACTTTTCTGAAAGCCTAGAATGAATATTTATTTTTTGGATTAACTTAGTGAGTAAAACCTCAAATTTTCAAAAACCTCAAAAGCCACAATTTGAGATTTTACTCACTAAGTTATTCCAAAAAATAAACGTATGTTTTTGTTTAAAAAATTAATAATAAATAATACATTTTCACGCCGTTTTAGGGTGGAGTATATAATTAGTGAGACAACAATTCAAAATTATAGTAACTTAACTATTTTTAAACGGCTAACGCTAAGCCTACGCTTGGTAACTATTTATTAATTAGGAGCCCCCGAGGAAATTAATTTCTTAAATTTTATTTATTTATCGTTTCTTTACATTGTATTTTTTGTGTTGAGGTTAATAATTTTTCAAAATAATAAAAAAATAGCACAAAGATTATATATTAAGATAACAATATTGTTACATTGACGTTTCTACAAATTGGATACCTACATGGTACCTATCAGCCTATTTATTACAGTATAATGTTGTTAAAACTATACAATTCACTTCCAACCCAATATAAAACATCTAATCTTATAGAATACAAAAAACACACGTGGAACTGGCTACAATTCTTTTTATATTTAATTTTGTTATATTTCACATTTGTTGTTGTTAAAACTATGTAAAAATCGATTTTATTTTTTATTGTTTCTCTTCGTAACTAACTCCACTGTATTGTTTATTGTTTACTATTATATAACTTTACAACTGGAAAAGCCCTCATTAACACAGGTGAACTCCTAGCGTGGAGAACAATATACTATACCTTTCTAATACTTATATATTTAAGAATAAATAAAGAAAGGAAACCAATAAAACTAAATACATTTACGTCATGTTTCCTGGTAAACTACATGTTCCGATCATAAAATCTAAAGCAAAGCTTGCAAGTAATTCCTGCAACATGGTTTTTAATTGCATTATCCTTATTCTGGGAGGAGAAGCCGAGGGTTAGCATTGTTTCATCCCCCTGCTGTCGATTAGGCCCCGGAATAGCCACAGCCTTCGTGGCACTAAAATTGGTTTAACCCTGCGGGGAGAGGCTTTCGGGGTGTAAACTGTAATGGTATCCACCAGAAATTGGGAGCTCATTAGCCCAAATCTGCATCTCCCTTATGCTAGTGTCATGTTGCACATAATTGGTGGCTACAGGTTCAATTTGTTGGACGTTATCTCTTGGTCGTAAAAGCCGAGTATAATGTAAGAAAAATATTAATTTATAACAGTTCATTAGTTAATTTTCTGTTGTTGTTATGTATTCAGCACAAAACAGAAAATATTTTGACAACAGACTTATATATTAAATTTGATTTACCACGCTCATACCGCGAAAGTTTTTTTAATCATTAGTGCTCAAATGAGACATGTATGATAAATTCCTATTTTTTGTGTTCGTGTTCGTTCGTGTTAATACACCTTCATAATATTTATTATCTATGCACGCTCGGTCAGCCGTTCAATATTTTTTTTATACTATCCAATGTTTATCCTGTACATTATTGTTTATATTCTAAGTGGTTCCTTGATAACTAAACACAATGACAATTCGACCATTCAAAAGCGATGTAAAGTCATTAAGAGCGATTCCAAAAATTTCCAAAAATTGTTGATTTTTTACATGTTTCCAAATTAATAACCGCTGTTAATAGGCGTATACCTAGCATTACGACTCGCTAAATTAAAGCTATGTTTACACTAGACTTACACATGACCAGACAATTTTTATTACTTTTTTGTTATTAGAACAGCTTCGATTAAAGACAAATGGTTAGAATTTTCTTAGATTATCATAAATAATCACCCGTTAAAGTTTCGCGGTATGAGAGTGAAACATGTTGTTTATTAAATGAAACAATTCAGTATTTAGAAGTAGCAAAAATTCTATTTTTATATAAGACACTGGTATCATATTTAATGATTTCCATGTCACCCGGCTAATTTCCTGGTAGTTTTCATCCTTCCTTTTCCAATATTTTCCCTGTCTATTTGTTTCATTCTCACAACTTCTCCTTCATTAGAAACATAATTTTCCACTGACTCCGGTATATGAATCTAGTATATATAATTAAATTGGAAAAATCTATTATTTCTAATTAGATTTTTGTTATTATTGTTAATAGATTTCTAGTGTCTGATGCTCTACTAGTAGCCTTCGTCTATATTCAACTTCTTTCAATCGAAATTGGTTTCAGTGATATTCGCGACTTCTCATTCTCTTAGGCGCTTTTTAAATACATCTATTTGAAGTTCAATTTTTTTTCGGGAATGAATGAGTTAGATTAATAGACTTATTGTCGATGGCAATGCATTCCATCAACTTTTGGTAGCAACCAAATACACGCGGCCATGTGCGCATTTTTCTGGAATCGGATGACATCAAATAAATGTCAGACTCATTCGATCGGAATTTTGCGACGTTGGTAGAATTGTCTACTCTTTTCCTTTCCTGGGTAGGAAGGTTCAATACTCAGTAAAAAAATATATGGATTTAAAGGCATTTTAAAATGGATGTATTATGGTAACAATTATTAAATTAAAACGTGAAATAAAGAAATCTATTGGTAAAATAGTTCATCACATTGTTGCGGACTTCTATAAAACATAATACTTGTAGATGTGGATATTGGCAGGGCCGGCCTTACGCGGGTGCAAGCACGGAATCGGCAAGGCGCGAAGGCGCTGATAAAAAATTAATATGTCGTTATTATAATTGAAATTATTTTTCATAAAAAACGGAACAATATAAATCATCCGAATATTAGGCGTCTACTGGTTTTGACTAGGGGCGCCAAAATTTTACTCACGCCAGGCACCTTTTAACCCCAGGGCCCTCCCTGGTTTACATTCTATCTAACATCTTTATTATAATCGTAACAAACTAAACATTCATAGTTATAATAAAAATATCTATTTTATTTATTCTTTTTTCTGCAGATGTATTCCGATTAATGGGATTAACCTACATTTCCTATTTGTTTTGTTTTTGTAGGAAAACATATTCTATCAACCGTCAATGTATGTATTTAAGAATGTATTTTAAAATGCATTTAATCTTGGTATTGAAGTATTATTTACATTAGTATTTTTGTACGCCCCTGTTAAAAACGGGAACCGGGTGTATCCTGTTGAACACGCATACATCAAAATCTTAACCTTATCATTATATATTATTAAGATAAACGCAGGTGGATGAACACGTGATCTGAAATAATTATGAATTTACTAACACTTCATCAAGAAGCGGCTTGCAGTCCCATTTTTAACAAGAATACCATTAATTTGAAGAGATTTAAAAAAAAAACATTACTCATTTTTCTCCGGGCAGGCATCATAAAAAAACACTTGCAATCTAACTTTATACAGATAGGTAAATACATAACTAAAAAATGACCAAAGTCAAAATATTCGGTCAAATAACAATTAATCTGGTACTTATTTATAAAAACAGGCCCTTTGAGGTTAAATTTTTAATAGCTCTAGTATTATTGTGAAAAATAACTGCGGTAATATACTAAGAGTCTTTACAGATAAAAAGTCAGCATAAACAGAAAATACATTTACTACATTAGACATAAAGAGTTATTTTCGTACAAAAGTTCACAGGGATATTATTAAAAAATGCGATTCTCTTTCAAGAAGTGACTTGAATCATTTTTCATATCTGAACGGAGCAGTTTTGAGCTGTTTTCGGTCGACGGGGCATTTTTAATGAGCGCCAACACAAAAGTTTGAGTACTGCCAGCTCATTTATTAGAAATAAACTACTTCTTATTTTTTACATTGTTTGAGGCTTTCACCTAATTAACTTCTTGGCACATTTTGAATGAAAAGAATTCTTTATACCATTAAATTAACTTCCAGGTTATTATATGAGAAAAAAAAGTTTAAAAAGTAATTCGAAATATTCTTGAGAAGTTAGCCGAACAAATTTAGTATTAATAATATTTTAACTAACTAACCTTCACACCGTTTTCCCGAAGGGTTAGGCAGAGAGGGCGGACCGTAAAACAACTTGGTCTTGACACACACTTTTCGCCGCATTTACATTCATACACTCTCATACATACTCTTCCATTATGACTCTTGACATGGCCCGACTCAAACATCTAGTTCACTTGATTGGGCCATGTCCTCCTCGGGCGTCCTCGACTTCTTCTTCCATTCACATCCGCAGCATATGTTATATTACTCTCCTTTCTTTATTCATTCATTCGCTCTATATTACCAAACTATTTGAACGTCCCTTTTAATCTGACGCTTACTTCATCCTTTGTATTATTTGAGGATTTCCAAATTTCTCACTAGATCATACATAGTTTTACCAAACATCTATAATAATTTAATACATTTAAAAGAGCTTGCCATGTTATTTTTTTAAAAGAAAGGCATACATACCCCCATTATGAATAATCTGAAAATATTTGAGAACCTCCCACTAGAATGATTATAATCGAATAATTTTGTTGTAGGTATAATCGAATTTTCTAGGTCAAATCGAGCCGTATACTATGATCGCCCTTTAAGTGTAACAGGCCCGCTCATCTGGAGTAGACTTCCCTCAGCTCTTACTAATCTCCAGAATTTGGCTGAATTTAAAAGGGCTTTAAAAACAAAATTATTAAAAAAAAATTACCATTCATAAATCTTAACTTCTTTTCAATGTTTTATAATAATCCATATTCTAAAACTTCCGGTAATTGTTTGGTTACGGTTACCTCCTTATACCGTTTAAAATGTCTGCTTCAGAAGATTCTCATTTCTGAGCACAAACTGCCTCCTGTTAGTTTTCTATATTTTTAGTTTTAATATTATTTTTTGTCCTGTCCTGCTCTTATTGTTATTCTAAATTTTGTCATCATTTTGTATAAACAGTGTATTTAGTATTATAATATTAGATATGTATTGGGTAAGGCACACTTTTTTTTTTTTTTTTTTTTTTTTTTTTCTTTATTCATGAAATATTAATGTGTACAGTTTTTACATGCTTTTCGACTACCACACTAGACACATGCCCGTATTATGGTAGTCGAAATTTATATACATAGGTTTATATAATTATATAAATGTAATATTTGATAACTTGTTAATCTAAGTATTTTTTTCTTACATGCAATGTATGTGTATAATAGGTAACATTTACACTGTAGGAATAATTTTAAGAACATGACCACTAATACTAAATTACCGTTTTTAAGTATGTTATAGTTAAGCGCACTTGAATTAAAATGACACTAAACTGCGCTATATAAATGTCATGTTATTGTTATTAGGTTGGAGGCCACAGCTTACAACAAAGAAATTTCAACTCACAGTACCAGTACAGGAAATTAACGTTTTTTCAAATCAGCTATTAACAGGTTCACAGAGTAAGATTTACAAACACACCACCATGATAATAATAATAAAATTTTAACATTTAATACAATTGAGATATTTTTACCGGTGAAAGTGTTTTAGGGCTCCCCATAGGTGGCAACTATTTTATTCTATTCGTTCAAAAATTATTCATGAGTAATGTAAATTTAGAATAATAATGTACTGTAAATAATCAAGTAAATAAATTGTGTAAAATGGCGAAAATAAAACTTTTCTCAGTCTTAGCGCATACCTTATTCCAAGTGACGGCTTAATAAATTATTACGGGATCATCAGCGAACTCCTTAAAATTATTGATTATATTATTTGAATTTATATTATTTGATCTCTATATATAAATTTCATATAAATAATAATAAATATATATTATGAACATTAGAGGATCTAGAACACCACATTGGGGCACTCCTTTCCTAATTGAAATTTTCACTTTTTATTTTGTCGATAATAACTTTTTGAGTGGTGTTTATCATGATTTTTTCAGAAATTTAAGTTAACGTTAGTTTGTTAATGTCAATTTAGTTTGGATAAATCTAAGTGTTAAGATTTTTTGTTTTTCTCATAAAAGTTATTTTAAATTAAGTTACTAAATATTAGTTATAAAAGTTATTTTAAGTAAGTTTTTAAAGTAGGAATCGCAATATTTTATTCAATAATTAATTATAATCATTCTTTCCAGAATTTAGGAATAGTGAAACAGTGATTGTTTTTAATATTGTTCCTGATTTATAGGTCAAAATAACTAGCCCCCTTTTAGTCAATTGGGAAAAATCGTTATTTTGGGATAATATTTTATTATAAGTGTGTAAGTAGTTTAAGATGTTGGACGCTTGGTAATTCAAGTATTTTTTTTGGAATGAGAAAGTTTTTTGATTTTACAAATCTCAACCATGTTGCTACATACGTTGAGATGATTTTATTTTTCCTTAAGTTTAATATATAAGTGAAATCATGGCAAATTATTTTTTTTAGTAAAGTAAATAATAGTGTGAAATTTTGTTTAGTCTGCTCATTGGTAATTGAAATACTCGCTTCATTGGACAATGGGCATGGACATGTTTTTACCGTTGTCCACAGTTGAACTGTAGTTGAACCCAGAATACCAATTATGATTGTAAATGTCAGTAACTAATTATCCTGGTATTGCAAATGGGAGGATCCTCGAAACTTGCGATGGTAAGAACAGCGACAAGAAGTGGAAATGCGCAGGAAACGGAGAAGTTAGGCCGGATCAGGATTGGGTGTTGTCTTAATGCTTACAATTTATATACACTTTACAGTAAAAAATGCGAGCAGTTAATAATAATAATTATTATTAATATCATGATTATCATAACAAGACAGATTAAATACTACGCTATTAAACTCTACAATCATATGCCTACCTCATTGAAACGACTCGCAAAAAACACATACAAAATCAAACAAAAGATTTAAGGAGCATTGGAAGCACCCTCCCCAATAAAGACTCCTTTGAAATGCTTGGAGGAAGTATATCAGACCGGCTCAAGTATCGAGGTTCTATAGAAGCCCGAGTAAATCTGGCTACCAAGAAACCGGGCGTCTTGTACAGGGTAAGCAGATTCATCAATAGTGATCAGTTGCTTACCCTATACAAATTTCTTGAACTCCCGACAGTTTAATTTAGGAGCCGCCTCTGGGCTGGGGCTCCACAATACTTGATAAACCTACTTGATTCTGTGCAAAGGAGGGCAGACTTCTGATTGGCAAGCCGTTGTTAAGATACCGATTGCACGCGATTTGGGCATGCTGCGTCTTTTTGTGCAAGTTTAATGGAGCATTCTCTAAGGAGCTAGCAACATTGATCCCCGGTGCACATACGGACGACGTTCACAGTCGATGTTGACGATATAGTTCCCCACGTCTTTACACTGCACAGACAGGGGCACTCTTGTGAGGTGTCACTTAAAATAAATCATATTTCTTTCCCAAATTAATTATAACTGTAGTGGGGTTGTGTTGGTTTATAATCTGAATGTATTGATGTATAATAACACTTTTCTCCATAGTTTGGTTAAAAGGCAATCGCAAGAGACGTAGATTTCCGTTTGTAGGTATCTCTAGAAAAATCCATTTGCATTACCCAGAACACATGTCGCAACGTTTCTCGCAACAGTCCGAAGGAATTCGTTCACAATTTCCGTACACACTTTATACCCCGGCGTCCAAGATACCAAGACTTTATTCTTCCGGGATGCTGCGAGGAGCGTGGTCTTACATCTGAAATACATTCGGAGGCAAATGTACTCAGCGGAGGCAGTTCCGGCTACTCTCCCGGTACATTCAGACTCCTATGTAAATTGTTCTGGGCGGGGAAGTTTCATGGGAATATTTACGATTCTGTGGGGGTGGGTTGATGCTAGATCTAGTGTATTCTAGGTACTCTAGCACTTGGAAGAAGAGCATGTCTTGACTTGTAACACGACAAGTGCAGCAACCTTAAGTGCGGAATTATTCTATAAAACCAGAATTCCAAACGTGCGTCGGTATAGAATCAAACTGCTTTAGATACTCGTAAGTACATACCTAGACTAGTACATACTCTCAAGGTGATACATGACACCATAAACAACAATAAAATACACCAAGAAACTTGCACTTGCAATAAAATTTAATGTTATCGATATCAAATTAATTAATATAAATATATGTTATATGAAAAAGAAGATGCCTGCATGTGGCAAATTGAATGTATTTTAGTTGAGTCTGTAGTATTAGATTAGATGCACACATGTAGGTATGTTATTGTAGGTATATATGTGTGTACACGTTTCCTGATGAAATTTTAGTAAATTCCTAATATATCGGAACACGTGTTCATGCACCTGCAAAAGTTTAATAAGAAACCTATTAATTCATTCGTTAAGGGCCTTCAATCATGTTTGTCATTGATCATTTGAACAAGACACAGAAAAATAAAAAAGTATCGGTCATAACTAGGAATTGAACCCGATATCTTGTCTTACCGGGACAAGCGTTTTAAGCCACTTGACCATTGTTTATTAATCGTCATATTTGTCGATATCATATCTCAAATTCAGAATTAACAATATCTCTTGCAACTAATTTTCTCATATTTTTTGTAGCTACCTTTTTAAATGATTACTAAGTTTCTAATGAAATTGGTTTGTAACCTAGATAATGTCTCGGATAAACATATCCGATTTTTATTTATATTGGATATCTATTTACATTGCTTAAAAGTCAAAATGAATATTCAGGAACAACCTTTTCTTTTAACTTATTTATAAACTTCAAAATAAGTTGTAACTGAAGATTCTTAATAAATTATTTATGTACATGTATGTGTGTATGTTAATATATGTTTATAAGAAAAATAGGATTTTTTGTGTTTATGAATATAATCTTATACTCAACATATTTTTATATTTAAGCCACATGTTTACGCTGGACAAATAAATTAACTACAGGGTTTTTCAATAAGAGGTGTTATTTTGAATAGCCCGCTATTTCGGTAGATGTTACTTTTGAAGCTTTTTTTTGACATTTGACAAGTAGAAACTACGCCATTAATAAAAATGGAACAATACACGCTTCAACAACGCATTGAAATTATTAAAATTCACTTGAGTGAATCAAATGCAAATCATCTTGAGTGATGAGGCCCATTTCCACCTCGGTGGCTTCGTCAACAAGCAAAATTGTCGCATCTAGGGCTCGGAAAACCCAAGAATTATTGTTGAAAAGCTTCTCTAACCTCAATGACTGTTTGGTGCGGTTTATGGTCCGGCGGAGTCATTGGACCTTACTTTTTCGAAAATGAGGCTGGAGCAACAGTTACGGTGAATGGATTGCGCTATTGAGAGATGATTAATGATTTTTTATGGCCGGAATTAGATGGTATTGATCTGGACAACGTTCAATGAATGACTGACATATGAATATATTCCTCCCACTGTGATGGAAGGCGATGGGATGAAAGACCAGTTGTGGAGGTCGTAAGGTCTCCCCAAACCAGCCTCTCCCGATCTGGCACGCCACGCAGCTATTGGGCAGGCTCAACCTGAACACACCTCACCCGATGAACCCGGGCACCCCTCTCACTTGAGGTGACCTATGGCAGAGGTTTTGGTTATCTAATAAATGGCTATCGGGGCGATGGTACCCTAACCCTACTCATTAAATAAATAAATATATGTAGACAGTGTGTGGAAAGATAAATGTGAATATATATGAATGTGAACATATATTATATGAATGTGAATATATATGAATGTGAATATATATGAATGTGAAAATATATGAATGTGAATATATATGAATGTGAAAATATATGAATGTGAATATATATGAATGTGAAAATATATGAATGTGAATATATATGAATGTGAACATATATGAATGTGAATATATATGAATGTGAATATATATGAATGTGAAAATATATGAATGTGAATATTTATTAATGTGAATAAAGCAAAGAGTGTGTGCCAAAACCGAGTTGTTTGGCGGTCCATTCACTCCACCTTCCCTGATAGTTTGTAAAAAAAAAGTGTTGCAATATCAAAATGTATTAATTAATTTTTGGGCAGGTTGTGCGCTATTGCAGCACCAATAATCTGACTAACTTAAGTTATGACTACCAGGCCGTTTGCCACTATCATAATATTCAATTTGCAAGCTAACTGCGATATCAAGATTAATGCGATTAAATTAAATTGCTTTGGCTGGGTTTGCAGAAGTACTACTGTTTTATTGAAACTGGGGGGAATTCATTAGAACTTGATAAGTGTTATTAATTATTTTAATAATAACTTTAAATATTATAATTAAGATTATTTATTAAGTTAATAAAATTAGAAACCAGAATTTTACATTTCAATTTAATTCGCGTTTGAAGAAACTTTACCCGTCACTCATCTTCATCACTTCATATTACGTACCATGTCAGAGGTCATTTTAACGAGGTAAGGTAGTGAATTAATTGTTGGGAATACATACCAATTTCGCCAAGGTGTCCTACAGTCGAGTTTCCGATCCGTTATCATACATGAAATTATTTGTTTAACTTTACCCGTCACTAATCTTCATCACTTCATATTACATACTATGTCTGGGGTCATTTTAACGAGGTTAGGTAGTTAATTAATTGTTGGGAATACATACTAATTTCGCCAAGGTGTCCCACAGGAAATTATTTGTTTATTGTATATTACGAATAATATTAATAATAATAGTATTGGACAATTTTTATAGCGCCGCTTTTGTGAGATATCACCTCAGGGGCGCTTTACAGTTGATGCAGGTATTACATTGTATTACCGAGGGGACCAACTCTAGGGGACGCCCACGCCGAGAGTACCTGGAGGACCTGATGGTGGACGTGCGCTGCTCATCATATGCAGAAGTTAAAAGAGCCGCACAAGACAAGGAAGAATGGAAGAGGAGATTAGATGAAATTGCTGCAAACCAATCTCAGGATTGAAACCAGAGAGAGAGAGGTATTACAAAAATATAGTTAAGTTAAGTAAAATGTAGAACAGGAACAGGTGACACGAAGATAGAAGATGGAGACTCTACAGCAAGAATCCTAGGTGGTGAAGAAACTGGACCAGCTGCTGCAGCGAGAGACGCAACCGCGTCTACCAACAGTGCCAGCACGAGGTTCGTCATCCGTCCAGTTCGATTCGGGGAGTCCGAACATTAATCGGTAAGCGTTGTTATATTGCACCCAAAGGCTTTCCATTGTTCTTTTTTTTTAAATTAGCCCAGAGCTGGCATGTGTACAGGGTGGTGCAAAAGGCTATGAAGAGCGTCCTTTTCACTCGTGGACTACAGAGCCGAAATCTTCTACTGAACATGTTACATTTTATACTCAGTACACGCCTCTGCCTGTCAATATTTTCATCATCCGTTAATTTATTGTTGATGACATGTCCTAGATATTTTGTGGTTTCTACTGTTTTCAGAAGCACACCTTTCAAAAAGGCTGGAGAAATGTTTTTTGGGCCTTCCCCGTGTTTAATGACCAACAGTGATTACGTAAATAATCGTATGTCGTGTATTCCCTCCCACTGCAGTGCAATGCGATGGGTCGAGAGAGTCAAGCTGGAGAAGTGAAAAGTCTCCAATAACCGGCCTTTCGCAATCCGTACCGCCTTGCGGTTGGTGGAGAGACGTTTTCGCCTACAAGACCTTGTACAAGCCAGTATCTTAATGATTCAGTCCTGATATTGGTTAAATATTGTTCTATTACTTATAGTGGGTATTTGGAAGGTAATTTGAAGGTAATTTAAATCAACTCGGAAACAAGTCTGAGAGTTACAATATGTTGGATTATTTCATCAAGTTGTTGTAATTTATAATTGTATTTAGGTAGAACGAGTTCATAGTTAATGAATCTTAGAAATTTACGATGAATATTTTTAATGAATAAAATTTTAAAATGAGTTTACAAAATTTCAATCCACTGCATTGGTAACTACCGGACCGGTTGTCATAGTATAAATCAGTCAAAATATTGGCGTCGCCATTGTGCAAATTTGCTCAAAATTTTATATTATAACGCAGATTTTACAAAGAAAAAATAGTGGCTTCGAACTCCAACAAGTCTGATTCATGAAATATTTCTTGAAATTTTCCCCCTCCCTTTTCCTCAAAACAAATTGTTGATATTACCAACCGACTTTTTTCGGCCGAAAATCCGCACAACTTTTCTAAATTTATGTATGGCTAATTTGACTGCAAGGCCTTGCCGGTGATTTAGATTTCTTCATACATATATTTCGGGTTCCTGTGTATTTGACACGTTTTTTGGTTTTGTTTCGCGGCAGTGTTAATTACATATTTATGAAAGTTAATTTACGATATTCATTGGCTGATGATGAAAATGATATTTCAAGCAGAAATTGTTTTGCTATATCCTGAAAAAAAAAACAAAAGTATTACATTGTCAGTATTGACAACCTCCGTGGTCCAGATGAATAGATGAATGATCGGCGAACAGATCTGTATATCTAGATACTTCTCTACCTTTATCTTATCCAATTGGGGATGCCATTGTCTCACAGGCTCCGGACAGTTACAAGAATTTTGAAAAAAAATATTTATCTTTTCGACTTCTAAAATCATGTAGAATCACTCATTTAGTGTACTTTACCCCTATACACCATGTATATGGTTGTATGCATAAAGAAGCAGTTGGAATTCTTATGCGGTTTCATATAAAAAATTAAAAAAATAATTTTAGGACGCCAGCGCTCACCATAGTATAAGGATCATAGTTAACAATACATGTATTATGTATAGTTAATTATGCTCCTTATACTTTTTTTAAAGACAAATTCTTTACCATCACATCTTTAAAAAGTTATATAAAGTCATGGAAAGTGATGAAACAAAAACTTTACCAACTGAGTTAAGTAGGTTAGATTAGGTTAGGTTTAAACTTTTTTTTAAATCGTTTTTAATGACTTTATAGCACTTTTTAAAAGTGTGTTGAATTGTCACTGTGTTGAGTTATCATGGAACCGTCTTAAATATAAAATAATAATAATAATTCATATCCTAATCCCAAAACGCCAAAGCCAAACTTCATAAATCAAATAATGTTTCTGCTTTGTAATGAAGATACCCCAGAAATTCCACCTACCTGAAAACGATCTCGTGGCGAAGTGACTTTTTTTAAAAAGGAATACAAACATTCCAAGGTTACAAATAATTTACGATTTGAAAATCTCCTACTACTACCTCAATAAGCAGAAAATTTTGGTTGTCTCGTGATGGAGGACTTATTCAGTCGAGGAATCAAACTCACGATGACTCGGTGGGACCCAAATACGATGTCAACTCAGCAACTGTCCGGTCAATTTATACAAAATTCAAATCTGACGGATGTAAATATATTTGTCACATTCTTGAATGGTTAGTTTCCTTAATTCAATCTCATTTTTCCTTCACCAACTAATACGAATTTACATTAGCTCCACACAGGAGGTCCTAAGGAAAAAAATATGGGCCTGTGTCATCTTGGGGATGCTGTGGGGTGGGTCGTTTTAGGGAAAGAAAGGAGAAGAAGTTCAGTGTGAGTCAGTGTGTCCAGGAGTGAAAAACGCATAAATCCATTCCTCCCAGTGAGATGCAAGGCGATGGGTCGAGAGAGAGTCCGGCTGGAGAGGTCAAAAGATCTCCAACAAACAGGCTCTCCCGATCTGACCCACAATGCAGTATGGTCAAACGCAAACGCAAATCGCCAAGACTTCGACACACTTCACTCCATGAAACCGTGCACCACTGCTAAATCACCAAACGTAGCGAAACACTTGGGTTGACCTGTGGCAGTGGTGTTGATTATCCAATAATATGTAAGAAATGGTTCCCGTGGCGGCAGTACCCATAAACGCCTCCCAAATACGTACAAACGAAAATCATTTCAGTAGTAATATTATTACAGCTTTCATACCGAATAATAATCTCTTTTTCCACTAGCCAGGATGATCTGAATAATTTGGTATCCGCCCACCGATATATCACGTAGAAATGCATGAACTAATTATACGAGAGCACAATATACCGCCGAATGGTACAGCGCGCTGATCGCAGACTCCGGTAGACGTAGTATGGGGTAGGCAACCCTTCTCTCCATCTTTGCCTTACAATTGTTACAAGCTTAAATTGCTTTCGCACTTACAAATACAAACCGAAACCACCCACTACTCAGCTTAAATTTATAGATGCGATACGATGAATTCACACAAAATATATTTTGGAAAAAATTATAATATAATATTATTGTTACTATATTATTCTTATTGTTACCAGTGAAAAATTTCTCTATATTATAATTGTATTATTTTGAAGCTGAACGTATTTATGAAACAACTGTCTCCTTCCGTTAAAATATTTTCTTTCTCCCACTTATTAATTATCAATTTGTTATTTCTTTCAAATATTTTGTCTGTGTCTAGTATTATTCTTTCATAGTATATAACATTTTGTCTTTCTGTCTATCTATATTAAGTATATTTACTCGATAACTCTGTCTTAGTGTTTAGTTAAGATGAAGGTTGGTTTAAGCGAAACCGGTCGGTATGTTAAATAATAAATAAAGTTTGTAGTTATATGTAAAAAACACTTTTGTAAATGGAAAAACTGCAGTAATTACAAAATGCATTAAATAAATATGCAAAAAATGCGCATTAATTAATAAATGATTGAAAATTTAATTAATAAAATCATATTAAAATAAATCGGAATATAAGAAAAACGATTATTGCTTATTTATTACGAATGTCTTCAATTTATTCCTGAAAAATCTTGTTAAAAATGGAATTGCAGGCCCTTAACGAATGAATCGATAGGTTTCCTGATAAACTTTTGGAAAAATACGAATGTATTATCACGGTGTCGAAACGTCTGTTCTTAAAAATCATAACTTTTCCTATTTTTAACTATTATATACTATCAATCAATCAATATCAGGTGCACGTGCACGTACTCCGATATATTGGGAATTTGCTAAAAGTTTATCAGGAAACGCTCTGGATATGTATTTGACCGGATTACCAATAATTTGAGAATTATTTATTTTTCTACGCATACCTACTATAACGCTTTTCTGAATTCTGAAAACAAAAAATTTCAAAATGTTATTTTAATAAAGTACGTTCACACATAATATAATATTGTTAACAGAAAATTATTTTTCATTGTCATTAAACTTGGAACTGTTTTTTCATCAAGAATTCAGACCATCCCGTGATTCTTTACGGTTCTGCGCAAGTGCTTTTAGCAAAAGCCAACATTGAACACCAACTTATTCGTTTAAAAGCTTATAGTGCACTTCTGGAGGAGGGTGTACAAGTCGAACATTTTGTTTTTTTCAGTGACCCGTTTATCCATTTCGCGTGGAGAATTGTTCGACTTTCTCCAGACTGGAGTTGTTCTCCCCAGGTGTACGAGAACTCGATCACAGCTCATTGAATACGTTAGTACCAAAGTGGCTGTGTAAGCATAAAGTTTTTATTGGACTTGAATTATTTCAATTCTATAAGATAATTCAAAGATATCCAATATTTTTTAGAGCCTTTGTTCTTGTGATGTGTGGTAATAAATATGGTAATAAGTTGAGTATTAAAGCGATAGATGGCGCTAGTCATAAAGCTTACTCCAGAGTCCGTCAGATGTCGCTAGAATGTAACGAGTACTTGTGGGATGATAGTGACAGGGAACAAGCTTCTCGAACCAGAGAATTACCAACCCTCGGGTAATGAACAGTGTAGCTAAATCCAGTCCTATTATTTGTAACGTAAATAAACACAATTATATTAAACAACTTTTTAACTTTTAACAAAGAGTTCCCAACACTTAAATCTGCAAAGTAAGGCAGATATAACAATTAAATTGTAGATCTTGCAAAGAAAGGATGAAAGTAGATTGAATGCTGTTGAAATGAGATCCCTGAGGAATATGTGTTGTAAACCCATGTATGATCGGGTGAGGAATGTGGAGATCCGCAAAGAGTGCAAGGCTGATGTAGGCATAATGAGTAAGATCCAGAAAGCGACGCTTAGATGGTTTGGCCATGTAGGGCGATTGAGCGAAGAAAGGGGTGTAAGGAGAATAAACGATGCAAATGTGAATGGTAGCAGAAGTCGGAGACGTCCGAGGAAGATATGGCACGACCAAGTGAATCAGATACTTGAGTCGGGCCATGTCAATAATCAGAATAATAGAAGAGTATGAATGAGACGATGTATGAATGTGAATGAGGCAAGGAGTGTATGCCAAGACCGAGTTGTTTGGCGGTCCGTCCTCTCTGCTTACCCCTGCGGGGAAACGGCGTGATGGTTAGTTAGTTAGTTAAATTGTAGATATTTTTTTATTAAAGAGTAACTTTTGATTAATTGATGATTACTAGTAAGTAAATAAGTAAAATTTATCTTCCTACTTGTGATTCATCCCTCGGTAAGATACATTATACTGAGGTGTAAGGCTTCGTAATGTTAATCCAATAATAAAAGTGTGATTAGGGTATGTAATCGGTAATACAAGAACGATACTCTCCGGCAGGTATGTTTAATTTGAGGAAAGCGGGTCTAAAAAGCCTTAGTTTGGATGTAAATTCTGTTAGGCGTGTTTTGCATTCTCATCAAATGTCTTGTGTATTTAAGCAAATAATGTGACCATACGATATAAGTATAGTAAACAAATAAAGTAATAGCAAAATACGGAATTACAACAAGTTTCCGCAGTGACAGAACAGTTTATTGAATACTGGCATAATCCTCTCTGTGCGAGTATAAAGTGACCCAGACCCGATGTTCTAAGGGCGAGTGAATTATTGATATTTCCGGCTGCGGAATGACTAACTGCCATATCAAGGGTTGGTTGGGGATGCTAATGTTGGTCAGAACCTCTCCGACCAATCATGATGTGATCACGGATAAGGGTAGAGATGTACCTACATAACTCAGAAAGGTTAAGGGTGAAGCAGATGCTCTCAGAGATATCTGTCGGGGTGTAAATTAACAAGTGTGAATATCTTACCAACTAGTTGAGGGACGATCGAATATTAAATTAATGAATATTAATAAATTAATCGTCGTGTTGAATACAATTGTTAGTTTAACAATGTCATTTCAGAGGTAATACATTGATGTAGATATCGCTTTTTTGCATTATACTGGAGACCTTGAGGAAAATTCTTTCTATCTTAATGCCGTCTTGAGGTTTTTTCTGAGGAAGGGAAAGAAAGAAAGATTGAGAATGAAAAAGAAAAGTTATGAGGACTGAGCAGGAATCTGGGTGTCAGTGTGCCTAGGAATTATAGACATATGAATCCATTACTCTCACAGTGGTGCAAGGCGATGGGACAAGAGAGTCCGGCTGGAGATGTCAAAGGATCTCTCTCAACCGAACTCTCCCAATCAGGCCACGCGGCTGGTGGACAGACCTGGTCAGGCCGCTAAGTCCTGGACAAACCTCACCCCATGAACCCCGGCAACCCTGGTAAGTTAAAAAATGTGGCGAACCACTGAATGTAACCTTAGCGAAGGTGTTCATTATCCAAAATATATTCTGAATTGCATAAGAAGAATGTACCCATTTACACAGTTAGGATTTGCCAATTGTTTAAATTATTATTTTTTTACTACACGAATAAAGTGAATTGAATATAACCTTTATAAATACGTTTGTCTGTTGAATGTGTTTTTTAGTTCCGTATAAAGTAGTCAGTACAGTTCAAAAACAAATCCAACCCAAAACCATTTTATGTTTGCATTCAAAATTGCCATATTCTTAATTGCATTGATATGTCATTTTGTAATCAAAATTTGAAAGAGTCTCATCTGCCTTCAAAAATCTTTTTCTTTTAGGGATACGTTCAAAAACAGCGAATCTATTTGAAATAGAATGTTAAGCGGGAATGATATTATTTTGTCTTGGCCTGTGAGGTTTAAAATCCATTAAAAGGTCCAAAATGCTGTATGTTTATCAACGTCGTTAAAATAATTTATAGAATCTGTTCAATCGACACCGTTTGAGAAGAAATGATGATTTGTCCGGCGTTTATTTTAAAAGTGGAACTCCATTCAGTTCTCTTTTCAAATTTGGAACAAAGCTTCTCTTTTCATAATGGACTTGGGGCGACCTCTTCTTTCTGTCTACAAATTTACCGTCTTTTTGTAATCTGAACGCTTTATTTTCCCGTACAAAAATATTTTTTCCATAGACGAATTTTTAATTTTCCATACCAACAACTGCCTTCAAACATTGGAATTTCGAAAAAAGTTTTCAATCTTTTTTACTTTTAAAATCATGTAAGTTAGCGCGCGCACTTTATTCCCGGACATCCTGTATTATTGGACCAAATAAAAGAATGAATGACTTTTATCCACAAAAGCTAATAAAGAGAAATGCCGTGATTATTTTACGTTTAAGATATCAAATTATGACATTAAATGACAGTCTCCGCTTGATAACGGTCCCTAATGGACAGTCCGACATAAATAATTATCAACATCCTCGCGGGCGAGAACACACTTAGAAACACGGAAGTTAGGAAGTTATTAACAATTTTTACAGAGATGAAAAAAGACCCTAGATTTTTTTCATGAGCGCTTAAAAAATATAAATATAGACGTATATTTAGCTCATTTTATGGGAGGATATTGAGTAATCTAATTTACAAACCACTGTAATAAATATTCAACATGTACTTTTACTTATAATAAGGAATTCTAGTAAAAAATATAATAGCTTAAAAATATATATATATTCATATAAGATCAAACGTAAAATTAATAAAATGACATTTAAAAATTATCAAAACTGTAAGACCGTCAAACGCCCGGCGATTGGTACGCGGGTTCTAACAGCACTTAAACTGCTTCCTCATCGGTTGGCCGGCCGTGTGCATTAATAATGCGTAGAATTTTGTGACAAGTCGCTCTGCTTATGCTCACACACGGGGCACTACTGCGGTTCACAAATTATTTCAAAAGAATTCATGTTTTTTGGAAATTTGGAAAACATTAAAATTGTGTTTTTTTTATTTTTATACCGATTGGAGTGAGATTGACTTTTCTGTTTACCGGCAAAAATGAGTTACATGCATACCCCGTCAGATTTCGATCGTTTTAGCGGGCTTTGAAAAATGCAAACTCTAAGTAGTTCAACCTCGACATTTCTAAAAAAAAATTGAAATACTTTTTATTTTCATTTTTCACGTGTAATATTAAAATTTTATTATTTTGAAATAGTATTGTTTATTTTAAATATGTACGCCGGAAAGATAATTTTATTTTATTTCTAAAACAGTTTTTGTTCTTAAAGAAATTTAAAAAAAATAGGATGTATATAGCGCATTTGAAATATACAGAAAACATTGCAAACTGAACACAAGTGTTGAAAGTACTGAAGGGTAAACCAAAGCTGATACTTAATGTATAAGTTTCATTATATATGAATAAAGTACTACTTTTTTTTTTAAATTTTAACTGGCTGTATATGTAAATACCGCAAGAGGGTCCCAAGTGTTCCCAACCGCCTGGAACCAGTGAGACTATGGCATCCTCAATTGGTGAATGTTATGAGCCTGAATGGCTCAGGGAGTGGAAGGCGATTGGGAAAAGAAAGGTTAAGATGTACCTATTCAGATCTGGTCATCATATCTGTGGGTATATTTCACCTGGTCGATACTGAGGGTATCTTTCACCAGGTCGATACTGTGGGTATCTTTCACTAGGTTTCTATTGTGGGTATCTTTCACCAGGTCGCTATTGTGGGTATCTTTCACTAGGTTTCTATTGTGGGTATCTTTCACCAGGTCGCTATTGTGGATATCTTTCACCAGGTTGATACTGTGGGCATCTTTCACCAGGTCGACACTGTGGGTATCTTTCACCAGGTCGCTATTGTGGGTATCTTTCACCAGGTTGATACTGTGGGCATCTTTCACCAGGTCGATACTGTGGGTATCTTTCACCAGGTCTATACTATGGGTATCTTTCAATCTAGAATGTACTGAAAATATGTTATTTTAAAAAGAATTAATTGTGAAAAAACTTAAATTTATCAAATAAAATTTACTTGCTCCACTCTGGGATTTGAACTCGTGACATCCGGATTATCAGTCAAAAGCCTTACAATAGTACTGACATTTAAAAAAATAATGTAACTTTTAGAAAAATTCATATTACCTTTTATCCAAACAGCGGAAATATCTTAAAAATCCAAACTTGCATACGACATACCATTGTGAAAAAAATTAATCTGATTTTAACAAGCAAACTTTTGCGGAGAGAAATTCGTTGGTTTGGATTCTGATTACAATTTATCCCAATCGTAAAACCGACTGAACTCCGTTTGAAAACAATTGAAGGTAATTAATTTAAAAAATAAACCCTCGCGTTTTGCACGGATGTTAGAAAAGAGTGGATGACAGTAAATTTACTATTTCGATTTATCATTTAATCAAGGTTTGCTACAGAATTCAGATATAACACAAGAATCGTCATTTTATATCAGGTACGATCAGATAGTTCATAGATAGGAGTACGTAAACGTCATCGAAAAAAAATCTTTCTTCTCACATGTCTTATATGAAATCGTAAAAGATATAACGATGACATCAGGAACGACTTCTCCCTGGGACTATATATGTGCAAATGTTGGAAATCTGATTGCTGCTTGCTTTGTAAGGATTATGTTGTGAAGCAGTATAGAATGAGTGATTTTGGATTTATGATTTCGTATTTCTTTCGTTTTGTAATGCACTTATTTGATCCCCAACACAACGTTGATATGAGGGCGCGATAAACATAAAAAAAGACAAAGCGATAAACTTATAGTGAAATAAATTAACCTTTTTTATGAATGATTAAATATTTCACTTACCTTATTCATAAAATTCCTTGAATATCTTTATAGAACCGGAAAACACCAATAATCTATGATCCACTGACTTACATGAATGTAATATGAGTATTAATATCCCTAACAATAATTTCCTATTTTCACGATCATTTTATAACAAACAAAAAAATCTGAAAAATCGAACTGCCTCCTCGTAGTAGCTTTAAGGGCTGCATTGTATTTAATACGGGAAAATCAGGCCATGTCACAAAATTCCGTGTTACTATAAAATGTCATCTTTAAGCACTTCAAGATGTTTTTAAAATAAAATAAAAATAATTTTATTAGGGACGGAGCTTATAAATGTCATTGAAATATTTAATCATTGGCGAAGATAATATCAAAATATATGCTGTGGACAAAAACAGAAAAAAGGTTACAGTTGCAACTGCGACATGAACTAAAGTACTTTACTTCTTCAAATTAAAGTACTTTAGTCTTACCGGTACTGACACTCAACCAACTGAGCTATTGTCAGCTCATTACTATCTATCATTTTTAAAAACTCAAAAATAATGAAAAATAAAATTAAATTAAAGAAGAATGTATTGGCATTTTTTTTTATCTGTGTCTGTCTATTTCATATTTTCATCGAGAGTTGTTTATATTATCCTTGCCAATGATTAAAAAAAAAATGCATGTCCTAATGGCGATCTCCGTTGCCTCTAGTATCCAAAGCGGGCGACACCACGCGCTTTGCTATAAAAGTTTTAATGATTCTGACTAACGAACCAAGTGACATATGAAAGAGGTGTTTATTTTTTACTCGATGATTACATACTTGTAGGTAGAGGATGTGTTTCTAGCTATATTTTTGGATCTGGATTGAAATGTACGATTTATACCTTTTTACCACTTACTGAATAATCCTGAATCGATAAAAACTAAAGCAAAAAATCTACCGAAAGCAAAAATAACATTATTATTTTCGTGTACATACAATATATTTATTTTAGGTATACATACAATGTATGTACTCTATGTATAAATACAATATATTTACTATACATCCAATATTTGTATTCCATGTATACATACATATATATTTACTCTATGTATACATACAATATCTTTACTCTGTGTATACATAAAATATATTTATTCTGCATATACCTACATTATCGTAATTTTTTCGAGAATGAACAAAAGTTAAAAATACCCTATAATGGTCCCATCTTCAACGACTTGAATTAAATATTCCGAACGCTTGCACTAGTGAGATTTGATTAGTGAGATTCATGGGTGATGATCTTTCTCTGCTTCTCTGCTTCTCGTGACAATAACATCATAGGTTTGAATTGACTATCATTCATAGAAACGAATCTCTCCAAGTCAATGTGAATCAGATCACATAATGTGCATACCGTATAGTACAACTTTTAAACCCTCTTTCTCTTCCATGAAATATATTTCTAACATTCTAACCATCTTACATATTAAATTCTTACGCGCCGATTCAGCGGTGGTCTCCGTGAATTGTCCGTTTATTATTTTTATCATATATTTTTCGTCATTATGTTCTTTAAATACAAAAGAAGTTTGTTTGGTTTGGTGGTCAACGAGCTCCAATTCGAAACTTTTGTCATAAGCCATGGGATGAGGGGAACAGCAGTTATCGTATTTTTCAACAAAACTTTAACGTATTAAGCTTTTTGCTTTAGTTTTTCTATCCAACTGTTCTTTTGCGAAACTTTCTTTCCGGGAATGTAATCTTAGAATGATATATACTCTAGCATAAACTTTTTATTCCGTACACATTTTCAAACATAAATATAATGTATTTTAGATAGTTTTTTTAAAAAAAATTTACAGAAAGGTACAAATTGACATAAATGTGTTACACAACATTCTTGATTAACTAATTTAATTACACAGTTAGTTGAGAAATATTCTCGGTTCTATCTGGGGAGCTAGTCTATTTACTTATACTCATAAATAACAAGAGTGTATGTAAAAAATTGTAAGTATACAGCTACAAAAAGCTACAAAAAAATTCCATAAAGTATTATCTTAAGTATTACAAATATTGGACAGTAAATGAATCAGTGAAAGTACAAAACAACAACAGAATAGCAAAAGAATATATCTGAAAATCATCGGTAAATAGTAGATAAAATATCAAAATCTGTTGGTTATGGAGAAGTAACATTGGTTTTTTTTGGTGTATTGTATATCTATAAGGTCGTTGGGAAAGGAATTCGAAAAAATATCCAGTAAGTTAGGTTAAGTTAGATTAACAAATACCATACATAGAGACCCGAGTATATTTCTCCACTAGCTGATGAATAAAAAACTAATTTAAAAAAATACAAACTTAAGTTTTTACTCCCCGGACACCAGCGAACTAAAATACAACACTCCACAATTTTTTTCTTACTTAGCCAGGTATTCATGTGGTCCAGTCTCACCGCCCGCACATCATCTCTCCATAGCAGGTGTATCGGTTAAATCATCCGTTCAAATTGTCAGGCGTGGTGGAGGCAAACCCCCAGCTGCATTATGTATGTCTCACTGTGCAGGGACCCGCCGGTGTCATATTAAATTTATTCAATTTACAAACTGTTGTTAGAGTAGCTGCCTTGTGAACAAAGGAGGTAATGGAAGGACCCGTCTAGTCGTTAAAACGGTTCCAGGAACATTGTCAATTCAATGATCTTCTGTGCCATCGTTTAAGTCAATTATTACATTATTACAAACTTTGTTATTTTTATTTATTATATGGGATATGAATACATTTTTAACAGAGATTGTATTTTTATTTTCGTTGCAATTTAAGATAGCTACTTCACAGAGAATGATATTATATGATAAAAACAATGTAAGCATTTTGATTCGAATCTGTTTACAGTGTTTTTTTGCTAAAAATATTTCACGAATGCGTGTATTGCATAGAGACTCAAATCCAGTAATATAATAATAATATAGGATATTCAGTAATGTTGTTTACAATTATATATAATAATATCTGCTGTTTACACTCAATGAATCAATTTTTTAAAAAAAAACACAGTTAATTTATAAGATTGCATTGAGCGATTTCAAGAAATGTATTTCATGATTTTTTTCTGTATCATTTCAATTTATGCATAAATAGAGACCACATAGTCGACGCAAACTCTAAATTAATTAAATCTACTCTTTTGATTTTGAAATTTTAGATATTAGTATGTCGACAAAATTTGCCTGCAGAATGCGTAGAGTGCATACGAAAAAACTCAGTTACGTAAGTTATGTTATGGATTAATATACCTACATTGCAGGTATATGGGATCAGGTGTGACCGGTTGATTTAGACACATTTAGACATCTTCAGCCGGACTCTCTCGACCCATCCCCTTGCATCGCAGTGGGAGGGATGAATTCATCCATCACTCCTGGAGATACTGACTCCAGATTTCTACCCACCCCTCATAGTGTTTTTCATCCCAGAACTTACTATCCTTCGTTTTTAAAAAAAAAAGCCACACTGCATCCCTAAAGATGACATAATCCCTAAGCGAAATTATTTTCCGCAAGGCCTCCTGTATGGAGTTAATGTAAAAAAAAAACTTTATGGTCTCTTAACTATTATACTCATTCGTATGTACTGAGGGATATTTATATATATGTTGACAACACTTGAGGTAAATTCGTTACAAATTGCATATATGTGTGGATTAGACGCTAGGATATTATGTTTTATTTCTAACTCTTCGTGATCTGACGTATTAGATACATTAAATTGCAGTTATTCTGCAATATTTAGCCATTCCACCTATATTAATACATTAATTAGTTATTCAATTAGGGTAAAATAACCATGAGATGGAATTTCCTCCATACGACGATTGCCTGTAATGATAAATTGTAGTTAGGGACAGGGATAAGAAGTCCAAATTGGAAATTTCCTCAATGTTGCGGAAAGATTACATTAATTGTATTGGATTTAAGTTGTAACGTTCATGGCGAAACTTTTAACCGCTCTTAATAGGTTTCTTGAAATTAACCTTTTGTACATTACTCCCTATGGCTGCCATTATCGTAGGACCGTTCAAAAGAAGAGATTTTTCTGTAGAAATAAGGACTTCTTAGATAAGTTTAAAGAACATTAATATAATAACTTATTTTATAAAATATATACCTTAACAGGTACTAGGAAAAAAATAACCAGATTACTTGGTAGTTTATTTTTAAGTATGCGTTGCGTCGTAAAGTTCTAAGATACTCGCAGCGCAGATGTTTAAATATTTTTCAATTGATGGATATTTTATGAAACTTCAATAGTTCTCTTTGAAAATTATAGATGGCGACTCTTCCATTTCTAGCTGGCTGGTGGAGTCAACTTGTAGGTACAGCCGACGTTAACGAATTAATACTATAGACATCAGTCATTACTCATCAAACAAGAATCTCCTGACTCGACCCAATGTAGCCTCTACAGGTAAAAAAAGCTGTATAAATCGTCTGAACGAATAATGTCCGTTTAAGACCTGGAGGTTTTTCACATTACCCATGGTATATAAATCGCCCCCTCTCCCCCGGGATAAGGATTTACTTTGTGGATTGACTCACTAACTCTTGGGGTAATACTTCAATGGCAGTCCATTTCACCTGAAGCAGGGCTACATTTAGCCGATTTACCCGATCCGACCGATTTGTCCTTCAATGGTTTCCATGTTCATTGAGCAAGCTGAACTACATATCATCTCTATTTATCCTTTTCGTTTTTTTTTTCGTTCGATTGCTTATTGTTTGTAAAAATCAACAATGTAATTTCCTTTTGAATGTACAAGTGTGACATATTTAAAGTTAAATTGATGCCTGTGTTGTGTATTGTGAAAATGATTATATAATAATCTCTTTAAAATCCAGACAAACGATAAATTACCTTCTTAAACAATCCCAATATTCACTTTGTGGCGTCATTTCAATTTTGTAAAAATAAATAACTTTGTGTGCACCACCATCTAATCAACATAATCGGCATAACAAACAATCATTCAATCTTCTTCAGGATAAACGATCACTAAAAAATTTGCTATGAGTATAGATTTATAGTTTTGAAACCAATAGATAAATTTATACTCATAGTATACTGATTACACGTTTATCCTGACTAAAAAACTAATGGTATCGAAAAATGTCAATTAATAGTGGTGTATACAAAGTTATTTACGCTCACTATAAAAAATCATTTAAAAATATAAATTACCTACCTGTATTTGACAATAGTTGTTTTAATTCTATATTTGAAGTTTGTACATTTTTCTTTGATTTTGTCAAATTGACTCAGTGTTTAACTTGGCAAGTCAAGTTACATTTCTCAATGAACATAACTTGACTTGGTTGTTTTATTTTAGTTGTGGAATTGAGTATTCTTAATCAAACAGTCAACCAATACTATTCATCGATACGGTTTTTTTAGATATTAGTAATCAATTAAGCATGTATCACTAGTCATTACTATTAGCTTAAGTACGATAGCCCTTAGAACTTCACAAAATTTCTAGAATTTCTTATTTTCACTTAACTTCACCCGACCCATACTTTAATGTCCCTTGTTTTTTTTTTACGTTATACTCCTTTATTGGAGGATTTTTGTATTATATTCTTTGTTATTTATTTGTTTTTATTTTTAGTCAACCCCTCTCTGTTCTATTTATTATATTTAAATTATAACATAAAATTTTAGCACTTTATTTTGTTCACATGCCACTATAAGTAATACTTCTCGGAACTTATAATTTTTTTGATGATATACTAATTTTTATAAGACAAGGTTTTTATACATAGCACAAAGGATAGTAAATTATTATAAGCAATAATTAGTAGCCTGTAATATCAATACAAATTGAAAATATCTCCCGAGTAAAAATAAATGCCACCAACGGGAATTGAACCCGCGCCTTCTGACGTATTGAATTATTTGGCAGGTTGGAAATAAGCCGACGTAGGTCAGTGGTCCAGAGCGTCTGACCGGACATCAGAAGGCGCGGGTTCGATTCCCGTCAGCGGCATTTATTTTATTGTATTGTAATTTGTATTGATATTACAGGCGACTAATTATTGCTTATAATAAATTACTTCTCGGATTGTTTGCAATAAACACTACTATTTAATGTTCTCAATAAATTAAAGCTGTCTCAATAAATCAATACATCAATAAAAATTAGAACAACATCAATTCAATCACAGTTAAATAAATGTGTATTTTAGTTTAAAAATGTAATTAAAGAAGGGTAAAAAAATCTCTAGCATTTTCAGTAGTGGGGTACCTGTTCAATATTCTAACAGCCTTACTAAAGAAAAACCACTTCACAATCGTTAAACGATATGTTTGTTACACATTGTACAAAGATTGAACGACATGAAGTGAAAGTTATCTTGCAAAATCTTTTTATAAAAACACTGTGTTTTTTACAAAAAAATTTTAGATGTTTTGTTTCAAAATGTTGTAAAATATCGAAATTCGATTATTTCGAAAGAAATTATATATTTTTTAAGTTTGTACAAGAGATAAACAACCCCCTTTGACTGGATAAGCAATGTTTATATCTTATGTATCTTTACACTTTCTTTCTTATTTTGTATCAGATTCTATATTCGACCTATTCTGTATACCGCAGGGTCGGACAGATGTCATTGCCCAACATAGCATGACAAGAGGTATGACCTTGCTAAATGCCCTACCAGCGGATATAGATGTGTTGAATATCACTATACCATGTTTTAAAAAAAATATGTACATGTATTGTTAGTTTTAATAAAATTGTACCATAATTGGACTTACCTGTCTGTCGTACAATAATAATAAAAAAAAAATATTACGTTTCAATTAGTAAGGTTTTCACATACACGGTCATTTATCAATTGAAAAAAAAATTCATCACTTTTTTTACTAAGACCGTAACTATATGGCTGTAATACTGTGTTTATGAAAGTGCGAGATGAAACAGAACATTTTTTATTAAACCGGAACTATATGCCTGTAATATTGTTTATTTATTTATTTATTGCATCTCACTATACATAAAACACTTTTTTTTTCACATAAAAATCAACCTCACTAGGACTGAGCCTGTATCGAGGTTAAAAATTTACATTTGAGTGAAGCAAACATAAGAATATCACAAACATAAAGTAATTCTACATACAAACACAAAATATTTCAAAATTAAAGAAAAAATGTGTTTATGAAAGTGCGAGATGAAACAGAACATTTTTTAGTAAGACCGTATACTCATAATGTTGTGTTTATGGAGCAAATTTCTTTTTAGTAAGACAGAATTATATGCTCGTAATATTGTGTTTAAGAATTATGAAGTAGAACATTGTTTTAGAAATATAATATGAAAACAGGTAAAAAAAATAAATATAATAATAAAAATACGAATAAAAGTGCTTGGTTTTATGAACCTTGACACCAATATAATGTAATAGTCGTTTCAATTAATTTGTACCTATAATAATAATATTTGGATGATTTTTATATCGCCGTTTTTGTGCAAAATCACCTCAAGGGCGCTGTACAAGTATATAATACATTTCTACTATGTTATTACTAACTATATATGAAGATAATAATACAGTACAATACTTACCTGGTAGGTCACTTGAGATTAACACTTAATTTACATTAACTAATTGTTTATTAGCGAAATTTAGATACAGGATTTAAGACATAATTGGATATAACTTGACTTTTCTCAGGAATGGTATATTTAATTTAAGGGTATGACAGCTTAAAAAGGTAAGTTTTTAGTTTAGACAGCTATTGTTAATAGAACAATCCTAGAAACAAGACCTAGCTATTAAACACTATTTCTTCTGCCAAACACTTCGTAATTTCTAAATTTATGGACAGCAAAACAAAAATCATTGGAAATCAAGATTTGCTTGAAACTATATACTGGTTGACACTACGGTCTTGTAGAAAAAAAATACCAGCATACAAAACCATCACAAGACGGATCTTACAACGGTTCGTTTTATTCTTTTGTGTTAAAAAAGGCTGTAAAAGCTTGCGGCGTTAAACAATTTAAGTTTCGTGAAGGTTCGTTATAAATCACTGACCCGACTATTATAAAATGGCCCGCACTAGCATTTAAATATTATGTGCCTTCCTTATAATTATTTTCCCCCCTTTCAATTAGCCTTTGGCCTCTGGAAAAAAGTCATATATCATCGGGATTTTGGAAAATTTAGGCAAAATGTTAGATGTTGGAAATTAAAAAAAGTAATAGGTACATTGTTTTATTCGATTGCAATGCAATGTTAATGTGTTACTGAAATAAGATTTTGAAATCTTGCTTCTTAAAAAATATTTTCTCATATAACAATGCTATTTTACAATTTCAAAACAAAAATACTAATTTCGGTTGTCGGAATATTCCTGCGTAAAATTATTCAATTTTAATGAATTCACTTTCTGAAGTGGATACCTACCTATGTTCAGAAAATTATTATAGAATTATTATTTAAAATAATATAATTATACATTTTCGATTCAGTTTCTTTTGTTAAAATTATAGCAAGATTTTGAAATTTTGAAATTTTACTGGTAGTGCTCATTCGGAATGAAAATTTCTGAATTCTGTCTCTTTTTCAAGAAAAAAATATTTTGAAATGTACTTAAAGAAAATTGACAATATTTGTTATTGATCACGAGTTAAATATTCAATAAATACTTTCAGCTTGTGATTTTGTAACTGTTCTAACGGAAGCTCTTGATTGTGTTTTCGACGTGAGCAAAATTGAATAAATTAATAAATACAATCTTGTGACACACTCAATCTGATTCTCAATCTCAAGCGGAATTGATTCCTCATTCCTTACCTTCGGTCTTGCATTCTATGATTTTTAACGGCTCCATAAAGTTTTAATTTTTATTTATTTTGTACCAAATTTATTTCAATGAATGATGTTAGAATGATGTGTACTGTAAACGATTTAAATTTTATCCAGCGTTGTAATCGTTAGTCCCCAGCCCAAGCGACAAACCGCCGCGAGCCATTTAAGTAGTTCCAAGCTGATCGGGGCAGCGCGTCTCTTTCACTTATTCAAGGAATGAATACATTTATTCCATATTCAGCTGTGACGTAGACTCAGAGGTCTTCGGTCCCACGTCACTGGTATGTTGCTGTGGAGTTTGTCCCGAGCGCTCGAGCCTAAATCCCAATCTCCTTTTCACTTATTTAAGGAAAACAAAATGTTTATGTATTTTCCAGTTGTGTCCAGTTTTTTCCAGGTCCTATAGCCATCCATGGAATGCTCAATTCTAGTCTGTTTCAATGAACAGAGTCCTTACTAGGTCCGCAGCTCGCCAGTTAGTCAAGTCACTGCAAGGCAGGACATAAACACTAGTCAAAATTTACTAATTCATTCCTCAACGTCTGTGCGGTCCAGTCGTTCCTCCGGTGGCCAAGCCGTCAATTTCATTAAATAGTTGGAGCGAAAACTTCTGATATTGAACCTATACTCCGGCGAGAAAAGGTAAGAAGAAAAAATGATTCATCACGCTGTTGAAAGTTTTTTTTTTTCAAAATATCATATATTGAAAAATAACCATACCTCCGTCGCGCTTTTTAGTTAAGAATACAATCTTTCATAAAAACAATTAAATTTTAGTGCCACTCTTACGAATGTCTGTATAATAATATTATAAATAGTCATTAATAAAAACAAATATATTATTAATAATAGTAAAGGTTCACCTAAGGTGCGATTTACACTAAATAACCTAACATAATATGAAGATAAAATAAAAGTATTTATGTCGTTTTCTACAAGCTCACATTATTTACACAAACACAATTGGAATCCCTCTTTTTGTAAGTGAATTAAATAAATTAAAGGAATGAACAACATGAATCAATTCACAAGACTAGGGGAATCAGGCCGAATCAATTCACTACTGTGAATAAGAGAGTATTAAGAGAGAAAAACCATTTTCGTTTCTTATTCAAAAATAATTAATATCTGCCAAAGCAGTTTAAATTATTTTCTCTTCTAAATTGAGGCGCTCATCTATCAAATCATTAATTACATTTGCATACTGATACATTTGAGTTAATGATGATGATTTGATTTAATTCAACAGCCTACCATCCGTTAATTTCAATTTAGTAAATATCTAAGAAAACAATTACTTTGTGGCTTGACACTGTACTTAATATTTAAATTGAAAATTACGTTGTTTTTAATCACTTCATTAGAATCAGTACATTACGTCAACTAGCTTCGATCCTAATCTTCTTCAGTTCAGTGATATTACTAATAATGCTGTATTATTAACATTCAATATATAATACTGTCCTTAAGAAATTTACTTTTATGTGTGAAACTATCTAACGTAAGGTATAAATTCAAATAAAGTGGTAAACACAAAGTAACTGTTCATTATAAATTCAATTTGGTCATCAAATTTTGTACTTTAGTGCCATTGGATTGTAATTAAATAATCATTATTTAATATAGTGGACTTATTACTGCGTGGGAACTGTTATACATTGTTTTCCATTGTAGTTAAAAAATTACTATTTCACTATTATTTCTGAATAAAAGGCAACATGTTTTAGACATTCACAGATTTTTAATAAATTAATTTTAAAAAAAAATCTGATTTCCGTACATCGTTTACGACGAAGTGTTGAAGCAGTATAGAAAAAAAGAATACTTACTGACGGTTAACTTAAACTTTTATCTACTTAATGAAGGCAGCAATATATCTTCACGGGTTTAATTAAAAGATTACGCTGTATCGCTGTGTGTATAGCCAAAAATTCCAGAAACTGCTAACATAAACGTTCACGCCTCAATGTAATTAAAATTTCCTAAGTTACATTAGAGTGCGGTGTGGGCTGCGCAGGGATCGATGGCTTTGAACAGCGGAAAACGGAAAAACGAAAAGAGTTGTGTCCTATTCTCCGAGAGGTTTATAGCGAGTAATATTTTCACTTCTCGCCGCGTTTCATTCGGGCAACTTATTTCAGCGTTTTGGGTATTTTAATGGTACTACGCGTGCACCTAATGGAATCCGTAACGACGCAAGAAATTAGTTTTTATACTTTACGATGAATATTTTTTATATTAACGGCTGTGACGTGCCCGCGTTACAAGTTATGCGCTACTCGAGGAATTCATTTTATGCTTTGGGACGGTGATCGATATTTCGCAGAGTGAAGGGCGCAGCTCGGCTGTATCATCCCGAAGGGTTCAAGACTACCAATCTGGTAAAAGTTCTTGGAAATGGGTCATATTTATATCCAGAAAATCTGAAAAGATCACCACGTCCAATAAACGATTTTTCATTATTTTAATTATAAATTTTAAACCTAAATTCAGAATTAAGACATCGATAATACTGAGCAGTATCCATAATTACCTTAAACAAAGGCTCAAACTATTGATAGAACAACCTTACGCATATTGACATTTGGGTTAACATAAGCTATTTTTTTATTTATGTTCTTTATAAATAGCATGATACGAATATTTACTAAGCAAATTAAAAGGGATTAAACTATTATTTTTCATTTTTAAAAAGCATAAAAATTATTCGATAAACATGCGTCTTCCCAGAGAACATGACAGATTATAATAAACTCCAAAGTTCGATAAAACTGGAAAAATAGTGATAAGGAATAATTATTACTTTGTAAACATATTTATAAAAAGTAATGTAACATCATTTACAAAAAATATATGTAACAGTGTAAAATAATTTTATACTGTGTAGGGTGTTAAGGGACGTACTTGACTTAATTTAAACAGTGATTGCCAACATTATTTCAAGCAAAAAAAATATTAACGAAATTTTGATCTCCGGAGACTTTTTCAGTATTTTTTGTTGTTAATCTTTAAATTATTTCACTTAGGTCAGGTTAGGTTAGGTGCAGGTTCAGTTAGGTTAGGCGATGCCCCACCTATCTGAAAAATCTTCATACAACATTAAAAAATATATTTTCGTCTATAACAACATCCAGATAGTCGAATTTTTAAATCATACCACCGTGCGAGGGTGATAAATTTCAAAATTCTGAAAATTCACAAATACGAAATTTTAATTTTAAAAATACAAATTTTCAAGTCAAATACAAATAGCAATCAGTCAAATGTTATTGCGATCATTGTCTATCGAACAAATAATGAACTGTTTCTGAAAAACTTTTTAATTATAAATATATTGATAAAAATAACCCTTTTAAGACAAGGCATAGTAACTAACTAACTAACCATCATGCCGTTTCACCACATGGGTAAGCAGATAGACGGACCGCCAAACAACTCGATCTTCGCACACACTCCTTGCTTCTTTCACTTTCATACATTTTCTCTATATGCCGGTCAGTGGCTGAGTTGGCATCGCGTTTGGGTTCCTCCTAGGCGTCGTGTTTTCAAATCCTCGGCTGGCTCCATCTCAAGTCCTCCATCACGACACAAGCAACATTTTCCGCTTACTGTGGTGGTAGTGGGAGATTTTCAAATATTGTCGGGTTATTCGTACCTACATCGGGAATATTTGTCGTTTTTATTTAAAAAGAAGTGTATATATATAATATTCTGTTATTCTAACTCTCTACATGACCCTAAAAATGTATCTGGGTCACTTGATCGTCACGTCTTCTTCGGGCGTCACCGACCTCTTCCACCATTCAAATTCGCGTCATATATTCTCCTTACACTTCTTTCTTCGTTCATTTGCTCTAGATGCCCAAACCATCTAAGCGTCCCTTTCTTAATATTACTCATAACTCATTACGCTCACATCAGCCTTGCATTCTTTGCGAATCTTCACATTTTTCACACGAGCATAAACGGTTTTAACGCACATACGCCTTAGAGATTTTATTTCTTCAGCATTCAGTCTACTTCCGTCCTTCTTTTGCCAGTTTCACGCCTTACTGCTATATATCAAGGTAAATATGTATATTATATACAATTTAAACAAAAAAGCCTTTTCCGCGCCTTCTCGAATTCCGTTCAAATCTAAGCCACGCATGAAGGTAGATTATTAGGTATCAGAAGGTAGGATATTGTGCAAGTTAGTATTCTTTAACGACCTCCTTATCCGAAAAAGCCCGGTCTCTAAGAATCAGATGAAAGTAGAATGAGAATTAATAAGGCCACGGCTTTAGTCATTAGCCAGGGTAATTTGAATAAAACGTTTTATGTCACAAATTCCTGCGATACGTTGCATTGTTATTCTGGAGAAATCGTCAATCTCCCGATCCTAAATATGTTTCTCAATGTAATGTAAATCATTTTAAAATGTTAATTTGATTTATGCGAACGTCGTAACAAAATGATCATATTTATAAAATCTTGGCCACAATGAAAATCAATATCAATCACCGTCTATTAAGAAACACCGAAACTTTCCATATTCCTTTACAAAGAACCAACTTAACCTCTTGTGAAAATGTGTCGACTGTGTTAAATCAACTGTTGTGGCAAGATTCCGAAAATATTTAGAGATAGACCCCAGAACATATAGAGTGGACGATACTCTTAGTATCGCCCTTGCGTAAGACCACCATTCAGAATTGAAACTTTGCTTAAAATGGCTTTGGCCGTGTTTGGTGACCGGATCTGAATATTCAGGTACTTCGTCAAAATCTTCTTCCCCATCTTTTACCCCTCCTCATTACCTTCAGCCTCTCAACATACTCCATTTGAAAATGCCATAGTCTCTCCGTCTCCAGACGGTTAGGAGCAGTTTCAGTTTCAGATCATGTGCATTTTCACATAAAAAGAACCTTACTTAATTTATCGAATCTCTTATTTTCACTTGACTTCAACTGACCCAAAGTTTATTTTCTCTGTTTTTTTTTTATTTTTATTTTGGTTCTTACATATTTTTGTTTTACATTTTGGTTATACACCGTTATTGCATTTCATTAAAAAAATTCTCAGACAAAACCTCCCAGACTTGTGAGTCACTTAACTCGTGATATATATATATATATATATATATATATATATATATATATATATATATATATATATATATATATATATATATATATATATATATTTTTTTTTTTTAATATTTGTGTTTTTTACAATAAATATACAATGTTTACAAGTCATACTGTTTTAATTTATACTACACTTACATTAAAAGCATTTGCTTGCGGATGGAAGAGGACTGTACATTTGCGAAAAAATAATATAATATGGTTACAAAGTAAAAAATAATTACGAAATTAAAATCCATACAAATTGTTGGGTAAGTTTTTAGATTCTCACGGCCAAAAGCATTTTTGTTGATTGTTTTTGGGGTGTTATGCCGTGTTGCGCTAACTCCTTTAGCCGACGTTTCGGACAGCGTTGCAGTGTCCATCATCAGGGCAGATCCGGTAGATCCGAAGATGTGATCTACACATCTTCGGATCTACCGGATCTGCCCTGATGATGGACACTGCAACGCTGTCCGAAACGTCGGCTAAAGGAGTTAGCGCAACACGGCATAACACCCCAAAAACAAACAACAAAAAAAACATACAAATTGTTGTATTTGAAAAGAAGAAAAAAAATATTATCCAGGATAAATGGAGTATTGTAGGATAATTTGTGAGATTTTCATGTGAAACTAGGGCAATCGGTTTTTTTAAATGATTTCCCTAAAATATATTTTTTAATATAGTTCAAAGTTATCTTCTTCTTTTATTATTTGAATAATTTAATTTTTCATAAATAAGTTTTTAAATGTAGGAACTTTGAATTCTTCGAATACGCGTTTATTACTACTTTCATCATCATATCCCGTAATTATAGCTCGTATCATCATGCAAGACTTAGATGATTGAACCCGTGAAGCCTGAGTACTAACACGACGGTTTAACCACTAGACCACAAACCAGTGAATGGAAAAACACTTCATTCTACCTCTACTCCTCTACCGTAGAGGGGTGCTCCACCACTTTTTGCTACGAAGATCTTCATTTATTCTGTCAAGATGAACGTACTATCAAATTTTCATGAATGCATCAATTTTGTAATTTATCAAAACCTATTAACTTCTAGTATCTGGTCAAATAAGAAACTTCGATATCAAGAGTAAGGCGTGATCTTTCCTCTAATCATAGTCATTCTTCCGAAATGTTTTACTAACAATAGTTATAATGCTTTGTGGATTTGTTCTCGTCATCTCTTTCTTCTCGTCTCGGAACAGTGAGATACCTACCTGTGTCCACGGGCTATGGTGTAATTAGACTGGTCACAGGTCAATCAACGTAAGTCACCATGATGGCCTAAACTAAATTCATTGGATCATCTGTTAACATGTTGTCTTAAAGGCCATTTGTCAATATACCTACGTAGTTAGTTGTGCCTATATTAGATCTGGTGATCATAAAATATGTAGATGTGCGCTTCAATCATTTGACATAAAAAAATATAACGATCCTTTGCGAGTAAGTGCTTTGTGATGAAAATATGTTAAATTTGAGTGACATCTGCTACCATCATTGTAGGCGGAGAAGTTTGCTTGTGCATTGGATGACTTATTTTGCAGAGTAATATCCACGATGCCTGATGGGACTCGACGCATTTTTCCACTGATGTTACGTTATAAATACGCGCCTGAACCGTCTGACAGATAGATCGGTAAGATCGTCACAAAAATACTTACCTGACGAAAGCACAGTTGTACCAAAAGCGGTTAACGTATTAATACTTTCAATTTGGGGGCTTAGCTACAAAAACTGGTTGTTTGAAGTTAGGCTTTGTTTGGGCAAGACCATAATCATATTTATTAGTGACACGAAGCTCTATCTCGCCGTTTAAAAGATACAGTTGAGCATATCAGTTGGGCATATTCCAATCTTTATTTGCGTTTATCTCAAAACTGTATTTTTGTAGATTTGCCCCTGTAACCTTAAACCCCTGAATTTTAAAATGAATTACAAAGTTAAAGTGCTTCATCAGTACCCAACCAAATCAATCATACAAATAACAGATACTAGTATATTTAGAACAAAGGTAAAAACATGGCTGAGAGAACAAAGTGATATTAACTTGCAAACATTATGAAAATAATCTAAAAACAACTAAAGATCAAATATAAAAACTGCAGGTCACCTCAGAACAGGAAACCCCCATTGTGAAAATAATGACATTATTCTTTATTACATCTTTTACAAACATTGCCCCAGAAACTATTTATTTTTTATTTAAAACATCAACTTGAAAAAAACATTTTTTTCATTATCATACTAGTTTAAAATATACCATTTAACTAAAAAAAAATTATTTGGTTTGATTGAGGATTTTGCCTTGTATTATTCTTGAGTGCATTCAAATACCATATACTCTATCAGTACCAACCTATTAAGCTTAAGCTTCGGTGCATAATTAAACACGTGTAAAATTTACTGCATATCAAATTCAAATTACAGTGCACGCAATATATTATCTGTTATGTGTATATAATATGGATTAAATTAAATTGGGATTTAATTTCACATTATTCATAATTCAATACAAGTTGAAGTCGGTTAACACTTCAACGATAGAAAACTCCCAAAGCAAGCAGCGCATCCATCTTGCACCAAATGTCCTGATCAACGCCACTAACTAGCCAGTATGATTCGCCAATCAATCGCCTTACTTCTCCACAAGCCTCCCCTCCCCTTCTCCACCTCAAGCGGTGGACAGAGACTGCGAGTAATACCTAATGCCGGTAACAAGATTAATGGACCCCGTCTCAGCATCTTCGCGGACCAGATTATTTGTCACTCAAGACAAACAGTGGGACGCTGTCCGTAATACTAAACCCTCAAGTCCGGGTTTGGGGTCGGAGCGAGACGTTTGATATGCCTTTTGGATTGACTACCTGATACCTAATAACCTGATTCACCCGACAGTTTTTATTGAGTTTTTCTTTTAATCTGACCTGATTGTGGACAACAGAAGAGGTCTCCTCAATATCAATTATTTTACTGTCATCCATTTCAGTACTGTACACAGGATAAATCATTTTTATTTTAAAGGAATGTTTCACAGAGCAGAAGTGCCATAAATTAATGTGAATCCATCCATATTGGACTTTAAGCTTCAAAGAAAGCGTTAAAAAAGAAGAAGAAGATGATTTGAAAGGGAAAAATGTAAATACGAAAGTTCAGCTCACCAACTAAATAACTAACCATCGCGCCGTTTCCCCGAAGTGGCAGACAGAGAGGAAGGGACCGTACACTTATATTATTATCGTGTTCTATTTTTTAGGCATAATGACATTATGTCTTTTACTACTTTCGAGAAATTTTATTTATTTTTTCAGACCTAATGATTTATTTATGTATACATTAGAAATTGTTTTGACAAAATTACTTGTAAATAAAGAACCCTCGTTATAACAGTGGACGATTGTATGAAGAAAAGTCTGAAAATCATTGGATAACCAATTGGATGTTTATTTTCAAACCATTAATTTAATCAGCCTTTCAACTATCTAAGCATTTATTGAAAAAAAAAACTTTTTTCTGATTTTTTAAAACAGTTATTAAAAGCATCAAATAATTCCAATTCACTACTATGAATAATTTTTCAAACGAAAATTAATTCAAGAAAAATATGTTTTAATGTGAATTATCAAATTTTGCAAATTAAAAAAATGTTCATGCAATTCATTACATATTCATCTGTTTCATATATTTTTCACTTGTATATTGTACACGACTGATGTTTTGGGGAATAAAAAAAAATGAAATGTAACGGAGAGCCGTTCGATTAATAAAGTAAGTTTGATACAATTATGTCATGAGTATTTATAGCGTTATCTATGTAAATACGTATAATATTTAAGCCGCAAGATCAATTGGTGTTATATGTATATATACATTTACTATATTATTTAATTAATACAATTCCTCAAAATATTAATATAAAAACGTATGAAACTGCTTACTGCTACTTAAAGCCAATGAATTTACTTAAATTTCGCCGTTTATATCATATTTTTAGGTTCTATAAATACGACACATCATGACAAGCGATCTCACAAAACGTTTTTGCTAAATGGAAAAATATGACAAAAAATCACTCCAGTGGATAGAGACAAGTTACGAATTTGAAACAAAGGACTGGATAACATGTCATATTCCTGACTATATTCCCTCATAGCTACTCGCTCTTATCACAAGTCGTAAAATGGACATCTCAAGTAGCTGAAATGCGTCGAAACTTATGATAGGACTATATTTCCCCATATGATGGGACCTTCTTTAGGATATATCTCTCTTCCGAGGCTAATACTAGAAACTTTACGACTAATAAAATAACATTTCATATAATATTTATATCTTTATGGGATCTTTATGATATTTGATCAGGTTTAACGGCAATATTTTTCGGTAATTTTTCTTTTACCTCTTCATATTTTCGGGATCGGACCATTTTTCATTATTTATTCGGCAGAGATAATAAACCTCCTTTATACATTATTAAGTAGTTCTCTACTTCTGAGAATACACCTTGGTATCATGCATAATTTTGAAAGCTAATAAAACCAAAAAAATAAATATTAGATCCAGAAATAAATGAAGGAATAACCAAAGGTTTTTCAGATAAGATTATGTCAAGGAATATGTTTTAAAACAATACAAATTTATAAAACATATCCCAAAATCTAAGTAAATAATCAATGTTGGATTGGTAAACATGTCCGAATAAAAAATAAAAGAAATGAAATGTGTGAATAATTTAAAACCTATTGGTGAAGATGACGATCAGGTAGGCGACAAATAACGTTATACTCATTGTGGATTGGTCTATTTTAACATATCGCTTGCCATACATTAACAATAGGAATGTATGGTGAGCGATATGCTGAAATGAGAATAGCCACGAAAAAATAGAGTGGTTTTTCATAGGCTTCAAATTGAAACGAAAAGATGCTAACATATTTTCTAAAACATTACGAAATTGCAATTCAAAAAAACCTGACATTATTTTTGTTTTTTTTTTTTCAAATTTGAAATTTATTTATCATTCTACACTTAACCCTCAAAATACTAAATTTTTTTCGTGTGGAAAAAATATAGACAAAAACATTTAACAAGCATTTTAAGTCAACGGAGTAGGTACTTCAAAACAAACATAAAATAATACATCAATTCATTGCATAATTATTAAAAATATTATTTTCTCCTTTAGATAGACCAAAGCATTTTCAGGAACACCTTTGTTTGAAAATCAGTTAATTGAAGCAGGTACCTACGGGGGAAGAATAATTACATATTTTAAAATTTTCTCAGAACATTCCCCTCTGTATTTTTAAATTAACGATTTTTGTGCTTTATGAATTTCACTTAATATTCTTTGAGTCGATCATTAGCATATTTCTATGTTAATCTTGGACGCCGTAAATTTCAGAGATACTGTTAATATTATAATTTGGAAATTTCGGAGCCTTTTTCAAGTCGTACATCATATTTTAAATTGCCATTAAACGTCTCCGCCCTTATTGCGAATACAGCCTTTAACATTCAGGGTTGTTCCGAAATTATGAAGTGACATTTCAAAATATATATACCTTCACTCGTGTATCGTTTTTCGTTAAAGTTCGGGTTTTTTGAATTCAGTATTTTACTTAAATTTGACGGTTGAAGGGGTTGTTTTCCGTTTTTTGATTTTAACACTAGAAAAAAATTGTTTTTAAGTAAGTGTAATTTTTTTATGGATAAGCCTGAAAAACTTTTTTACAGATCATTGTAGGTAAGGTATAATTAATTTATTTTATTACCACCCCTAATCAATTTCTTTTTCTCACGAAATCATGTTTTTATGTGGAAATACTAGTTGTAATATCCACAATTTTTAAAATGCACTTTATTATTATTTTTATCATTATCATTCAGAACAAACATGAAAAAGGTTAAGTTCCGCCAAAGAAAACAAGCAAAAATCTCTTAAATTTAAACGTGAAATAGTTTTGTAGATTACAATATATTTCTTCGTTGCAATAAACATCTTCAAACATTACTTGTAAGTTGGATTAAATTATTCCTCGAACACGCAAACTTGAACAAACAACTTATGATCATCCACCTTCACAAGGTTATACAAGTATCTAACACAAAACTCACATTACGTAGAGTGTTTTGTATCTATACAATATATCGATAAACGGTCAAAAATATAATGACAATATTTATTGTAACGTTACTTAGAGAACGATAAGTCTTTTAATTAATTTTAACATATTTCCCACTCAATTGCCGTATTTGTTAGGCTGACCGTAGTGGCGGTGCACTAACCAGAAAATAAACAATAAATAAACAAACCAGAACCAAATCAAATCGTAAACCAGGATGAGTCCGCCAATTAACCGCATTTTACAGCAATGCCGATTTATTGCGGCTATTTTCGTCGATTATTCGTAAAATCAACAGATTTTAACGACACCTAAAGTCCGGAAAAATGATACGAAATAATGAATGTCGGAATTTAGAAATGCAATCGAAAATGATATTTCAACACCACACACAGTTTTTGTTAAAATTGTGCATAAATACGAGATTGATTTTCTATTATTTGCGAAGGAAAAAAGCATTTAAGGAATATTTTAAAACACTCAAATATTTAATATTTCTATTTTTGAAACTGACAATTCATGGTGGAATTCCATTATTAGTATATTAAAGTATAAGTGGATAAACAGATCTTTAAAACACGCGCGATTTTTCGAGCACGACAGCGTAGCCGAGTGCTCGAAATAAAGCAAGTGTTTTAAAGACCAGTTATCCACGAATACTTTACGCTATTTTTTTTTATTGGTACACTTTGAAAACATAAATATTGATATTATTATTAAAAATTTGGAAATAAGAACTATTAATGATGTAACATCACAATATCTTGTTGTCATGGAAATGAAAAACACAAACATTAATTTGCAATCTGTCACATAAGATTAATAGTTGACATCACAGTTTTTACTAGTTATTGTGTGTTGTAAAATGAGTTCTAACATTCATAATTTAAATACCAAAGCAGAATCGCGGTTAATACCTGAAAAATTCAAAGACGTTTATAAAAAAGAATATGAATAGTTGACATTTAGGACGGGTTGTTTCGGAGAACTTGAACAATTCTTCAAATTTCAAAGTTAATTTTCAAGTTCTGTGAAAGATATTTTTGAGTTCTGTTTTTATTTCAGTTCTGTCAAGCAACTAGCCTATAATGATATAATAACAGAATTTGAATAAGACTTTCACAGAACCCGTAAATGAACGTTGAAATTTGATGAATTGTTCAAATTCTCCGAAACAACCCGTCCTTAGACTTCACATTTTGTTGATTTGTTGATGTTGCCATGGTAACTTTAAAAAACGCGCGTTCCATAAAGTGCGATTTAAACATGCTAGAGTGTACTTTAAATTAGTAAAAAGGGCACCAATAAAAAAAATGTTATAATAAAACAAATATGAAAATTTTTCCACTTAATTTGATTGACCTTAACCGGTTTCAGCTCGTCAAAGCCATCTTCAGACTGGAACAAATTATTCTTAGTCTACGGTTTATATACATTACATATGGGGGAGGGGGAGAGGGTTGGTCTACAAGGGTTTTTAATCAATTATATAATTACATTTGTTACTAAGTAGTTTTAGACTGTCGAATTTCTAATTATTTTGGTATTTCCAGTAGGCTAATTAATTACCCTGGTTTGTAGATCACTTCAATATTGTTCAGGGAAAAACGTGACAAGTAAAATGAATTATTAATTTCCTAATTTTATTGTCAAATCGTTATTATGATGTATGGGATTTTTTTTTTTTATAATATTGGATTACGTGTCCGATTTTTGTAATTGAGTTAATAGCAGTATTTTGTGAGACTAAAGGAAACGAGTGGTGGAAGCAGATAGCGAAGGAAGATGTTGGGAAGTGTCTGGCTGTTCAGATCTGGTCACTAAACAAAAATTGTTTTAATTTACATATTCGAATTCCAGAAAAATTAAGAATATGAATTGTTTTGCATGGTGAACGGGATTTTTTTTAGTTAAATCCTTGTATTGATATTATTAAGGGTAGGTATCTAAGTATTATAATAGGGGCTACAAAACTATTTTTAAATACATTTTCACTAAAAAAAACTCCTATTTTCGTTTGTCTATGATGATGTGGGTTAGTTATTCCTGGGTTTTCATGTTCAATGAACTCAAATTAGATTTTTTTAAAATTAATACTGATTGCTCAGACAAACGATGAAGGAGGTACCTACCTACTATTAGAAAATTAATTCATTTATATTAATTAGCTTTTATACTTTAAATGAAATTTTTATATGCTCTGGTTACATTTTTTGTCAGATTTTGTGAATTTTACTGCCGTTGTTCATTCGAAAGGTAAATTTTTGATCAATTTTGATGAAAAAGTGTCCATAAATACTACTTTCAGCATCACAAATGCTACAAACATAATATCCCATGAATTTTAGTTAATTAATAAATGATTTGCAAAAGTCGCCGCAGTGAAGAGAAGAGTCTGCGGCGATAATGTCCCGCCGTGTCCCGGGACAGACAGTGACTAATGTGTGATTGGTCAGCTAATTCCCGTCAATCGCTATTCAGACCTATTCACGGATCAGGCGCTTATACAGATTATTTTTAAATTAGTAATTAGTGTGTTTTCTTACCTTTCTTATCTTTTTCTTAGTTTTTCTTTGTTTTTAATAGTTAATGTTCAATCACTACTTTTCACAACTCATACTTTCACGTTGTGTCGGGTCCACGAAATCTGGTGCACTGTGCAGTGAGTACTGATGGCGGCAACATTTTTATTTTATTTATGCAGATTAAAAACTCATACATCCCTTAAGAAAAATGTCTACCTGTGTTTTGGCACCTAACAGATTTTTATAAAACCTACCTTAGTAGTTGACTGAAAATAACGATAAAAATAATAATAAATTTAAGGCTTTTAAAATAAAAGTTTACATAAAAAAAAAATCTACATATATTTATTTTTTAATGATATGTCATAAATACCAAAGAAAAAATCGTTAGCCGTATTAATTTAACAAACAAAATATAAATAATGGTTGATTATAAACCACTTTGCACACAAATCAGATGAAAAAACTTTCACACAAGATGGATGCCTTGCGACTTCTCCTCATGCTAGATTGGCTTCAATGTCATTCACACAAATGTTGTACTTTATGTTTCCAGTATACAGTTCCTTTGGACGAACGGGAACAAAGAATACGCATAGTGATTGGTTATTGAATTTGGATCTCGTACATAAGACGTAAGAGACACGATAGACAAATAGATCTTACGATCAAATTAAATATATAGAACTTAAAAAGTCAGGGACCATTTGTAATTTCAATGCAAAATTTGAAAATGGTCAAATGCACATAATGCGCGCAGAACGGTCCGAGAGTTGAAATGTGGGAATCGCTAGCACTTAAAAATTATCTCATGCTTTTGGTAATTTTTAAGTGATTTGGAGTATATTTGAAGTTAATTTAAACATTATCTTTATTTTCTCACGGCGCGTCTTCAGAGTTGGCGCCAGGTTTTATTTGCAATTTAAATACACAATACAGCTTAAGGCGACATACGACTCGACGCTTATATTGTAAGTACGTCTGACGAACGAATTATTAAAATCTTAAAGGTTCCTAGAGGGATCCCTACGGACGTAAGTTTTTTTTAATATTTAATATTAATAAAAATAGGAACTTACCATTAAAATGTTTCATGTAAAACGGTTTGAAAATTTTATAAAACGTTTTTAACTACAAAATTAGCAGTGAGCGCCAGATTTTATTTTTCTATACGATGAATTGGTAACTTCCCAAGAGATCCATTGAGAAATATTTTTGATTTAAGTAATACGTTCTTCAGAAATAATTAAAATAAACCCTAGCAAAAGCTCGATTTTGTAGGCCTGCTGGGGGAAAAGTCTATATTGTTTACTAGGCAATATTGTTTAAACACGACTTCATCACTTATGTTGTTAAGATTCCCACTATATTTTAGAGATTTGATAGGGCAAATTCAACCTTAGGTCTGTACAATACACCGGGGCCGCGCGTCGCATATTTTTGTGCACGGCTGCTTCACTTACGTCGTTAAGATTCTGGCTTTATTTTAGAGTATTGTCTCGTCTTAACCGTTACCACTTAACTTAGGCAACGTAGTTATCTATCATTTCGATCGTTGGTTCTAAAAATTTTTAAGTCGGTGACTGCTTTTGGTCCTAATAAAAATTAGCGGAGCACCTATAAAACCATGTTCAGCAACATTTCAATTCTGAATGGTGGTCTTTCACTAAGGCTATACTGAGTATACCTTCCACTCTGGAATGTGCCGCAAATATATAATTTTTAAATGAATTCATTGTGAAACAACACAAATCAAACAAATAAAATTTACTTGCGCACGTGGTGATTTGAACCCGTGACATCAGGATTGTCGAGGGGCGTACCGGTCAGTAAAAATGGCAATTTTGTCAAATATTGTTAATTTTAAAAGTCTGGTCAAATTATTCGTTTTCCTTTTAAAAATTGGAGCCCTTTTCATAATAAACTATCAGTAAAGCACGAATATGTTATGAAGAAGTCGGAACACGTGTTCGTCAAAATAATAATAATGTCGCATCTCGTCCATTATACGAGATATATTCTGAGTTACTAATATTTTATTGGAAAATGATCCTGCAGTCACATTTTTAACAGTATCTATCGAGAGGTACCTAAAATTTAGGAGAAAAACATTTAGCAAATATCGACTCTTTCACATCTAAATATCCACACAAATCAATCGATATTTTTTTTCGCATTGCTGAAAAGGCAGAAAAATGAACTTTAATCGCAGTAATTGGAATATATAATCGTATTTTCAAAGGGCGGACTGTTTTCCCATTCCTTACCAATTACTGCTTACTTTTTAAATTTTCAAACCGCCTAATTGGAGCCGGTGAAATAAATTAGTATCCGTACTTTTATATCATTCTGTCATGCAGACATTCAAACGTGCTTCATTATTTATGTACAAAATTATGTCTACAGGGTCGTTATGTTATAATGACTAAACATGTCGAGGATTAAGGCTGTCGACTAGCAATCCGGAGGTCACGGGATCATCCCAAAAATTTTATGTATTATTTCGCAATTTAACATTTTAAAATAATTTCAGGTATATTTGCGGCAAGTTCGTATCGTCCTGGACTACCATTCAGGATTGCGACATTGGTGATCAGATCTGATTAGCCAGGTACTTCCTAACATTCTTCTTCCCTATCTCTTTCCGCTCCCCACTACCATCAGCCTCACAACATACTCCACTAGGGGATACCATAGTACTCAAGTGTCATTCTCAAAAGTGGAACTGATTGTGTGAATAATTCAGACATGCGATAAAGCCCACTTACATATTAACAGATTTTTTTTCTTATCTTCATGTCGGTATTTATGAGTATTTTGTAGACATGAACAAGTGCGAGGAGCACAGAAATATGATTGAGTATCCATTTGGCTATTACAATAAACATGTATTACTAGTGTATTACTACAACCTAATGGCAATACCTAGAATAAAATTTTAAATAAAAACCAAATATTAAGAATTCCGTAAATAGTGCGATTTTATTTTGGCAGGTAACTCGTGCCTTAAAAATCATTCCTAAACCACCCTCTCTTTGAAGTCGCTAACAATAAACTCGCGTAGGTGAAAAAACTTGTCTACCTAATTAGAAAGATGAAGCTTTTGGAACAACGAAAAATGTCACGGATATTAACAGATCAATGGACGACTTTAAATATTTTTTAAAAAAACAGCTTTCGCACGGCATAAAGTATAAATAAATTAAGTACTTAAGGCGATGCACTACGTAGTAATGCAAAATCATTTGTTTTTGGTTTGAAAATTTGGTAGCCTCGAAATGTTTCAGATGCTTTAATTAAATACTGCGAGTAGAATACATCTTGGCCTTTAAAATAATCGAGTATTTTTAGATAAGTCTTTTTATAAGCACAGAAAAAAATAATGCATAAGGCCTATGAAAACTGCTTTAAAGTTCAAAATCTCCTACTTACAAACCCATTTTCGGTTATGATTTTATTGTATAATGTGGCAAATTAAGTTATTTATAAAATAATTTAAATAAAATTAAATATTTATGCCTGAAAATCCACAAAATAAAATTAAAGGCACTTTTTGGCCATGTTTTTTTCTTGCATAAATCAAAACAGGCGGATGGTGTTAAGCGGGAATTTAAACCTTATCGCCATCTACGTAAGGGCTGTTATTGATAGCGGCTCGATTTAAAATATTACACGACGTAGTGCATCGCCATAAGAATTTGTTTCTGATGTGCTTATGTAAAACAGTCGTTTCGTGATGCCCAAAATTCTACGGATATTATTTGTTTTTTTTTTTCAATATATACCTACATTCATTAACGAAAGAAAAAAAAAGTTTCTCAACCTGAAGCAATTTTTAGAAAAATATAAACGCATTCTGGAATATGCTTAATTTATTTATGTTAATGGCTGAATAAATTTTTCTTGTGACAATTTGAAATCATGTATCATATTATTATCTAGTTTTGTTATATAACCGTTCTCATGTAAAATAAAATAAAATACATTTACACTACCTCCTAAACACGAGTTATTTTCAACTAGGGAGTTATTAATTAACAGCTTGGAATATATATTACATGCTATGCAGATCATTTTAATTAACATACTGTTGTACACCGTCATTGAACGGTTGGTATATATACTTAGTAATTTTCTTAATATTAACCCTCTGCTGTACACCTACTAATGTTCTTACGTACTTCTATCAATATGTATTATTTGTTTTCTCTCTGTAAATAAAATAATTTAAAAATCAAAAAAAAAACTCTAAGCTCGTAACATATATATTTGTATGACAAAAAATATATTTAGAGGCGCTAAAAAATCTATTTATGCTAATAATACATCAATTCTAATCGATCCTTTTGAAGTTTGCAGTTAGTTTGATTTATAGTCTAAATAAGTCTGTTACCGGTCGTATTTTAAATTAATGCCATCCAGAACTTTGCAGATTTACTGCGCGCCAATACTCGGTCCTCGAGTAATGTTCGGGATGAGCAGAGCATGAAAACTGTCGCCAAGGCATGGGCACACAAAGGACTACAGGTTCTACTAATTGTAGTGAAATGAAAGATGATAGTTTTTGCAAAGTATAAATCATGGAAAATATATTTATGTTAACATGATACATATAATGAGTCGGCACTTACCCCCAGGGATCAAAAATTGGTTTTAAATTCTATCTATACTGACTAACCACTGAATAACGGGAAGTGGGCGGAGAGCTTCTATCCGTCCGGCGGTGATCTGTCCCAGACGGATCCAGCTGGCACCATCAGGGATTTGGTCCGAGAGTAACGTGTTCAGGAGACGGGTCCAGCGTCTCCGACAAGGTGACTGATAAGCGATTCTGGAGCGTAACGGGTCTAGCGTTTATGGAGCGAATCCATTAATTGTGGAGCTGATCGTGCAGTTTACTTAATCGGGTGCCGTCCGGGCGTGTGATTTTACTATCCATTTCTCGTTTAGAAAAATATGGCTTGCATAGCGCCACTTGAGGTTTATGCTTCAATTCGCGGAGTCCGCGGAATACCGATTTGCGAGGGATCGCGTATATAATCTTCGGTAGAACATTTGTGATTTTCACGAACACACACACGGTGAACCCTTATACGGTCGTTTATTTTAAAAAACTTGCACCCCGCTCCCGCTCGTCAAACAATTCCAGCGTCCCAAAACAAAAGCCGACAGAAACAAAACAATCGACTCCCCGGCGGTCTATGCGGTATATGTCTATAATTTAATCAAAATTAATACTAACAATGGTACTTGTTCTGAAGAGGTGTTTTAAATAATAACTTTTAAATAAGACTTAACACCGCTTCATAACAAGTCACGCACATAACGCAAAACAATTGTAATGTCTGTAATGATCTTGCATTAAAGATGTTTTATTTATGACTTAGAATGGTGTTATGATAGTCAATGTGACTGGATTAATATAATATATTTAGGTTCTAGGATAGTTATTTATGAGAAACAGTGTACAATAAAAAGACATACATTTTTATAGTCCTATCTATCTCGCTCTCTCACGCTACTTCTTTCATACTGGACGTAGGTAGCACGGTAAATGCTATTAGTTCTGTGAACGCCGACCTCACGTCTAAAAAAGTATGTTTCTAATTATCTCTTATTTAAAAAATCACAATCAAAATTTCTTCATAAAATCATAAGATTTGTAAGTACGTAGGTCCTTAAGTACCTATATACGTAATTATAAACTATTATTTTTTTTTTCAAATAAGTAATAAACAATTTTTCCAAGGAAACGTCTATTTCTATACAAATATTCTTTTTTCAAACTTTTCTAAAGGCAGCTAGGTACCATAATATTGGAAAACTTAGTCAAAGTTAGCCACCTAATAAAAGTTAGTCCCATCTAGTCTAAGGCTTGCTTGAAGAATAAGGTGGATGCAGAAGATTTTTTAAACCGGAAACGCAACGTTCATACAAATTTTCAATAAAAGGTGTCATACCCCGTATGTTCAATATTCTGAAGGTTCCGTATGGACTGGTCCCCAAACGGAAGCGGAAAGCTAAATACCGGATACGGAGGCTGTTACCGCAAATGTCGGCGCAGTTTCTCATTTTAATCAGACAAATTCTAGCCGAACCGAAACCAAAACATCAATCGAATAGCCATTACGGGGGCCGTAACGAGATCTGATATCGGACCAAAGGTTCAACCATTATGTCTATTGGTTTTCGGTAATTTACATTCTGTAAACTATAAGCTGGGGGATGATTGTTCTGTAGGTTTATTTTAATCTTTAGTTGTAATGTAACCCCGTGTTGTTTTTGTTATCTGTCTCAGTTACGAAGGGTTAACCAAGTTTATGAAGGGAAGGAATTTTTTAGATTAATCGCTTTGAAGACATCAACACGAATAACCAATTATTGCAATTTTTTCCCTGAATTGGATTTACAACAGAAATGTTTTTTTTTTATATTTAATAACTTTTCGTATCGCATACGAAATAGTAAATAACTATGTGTCCATGAAACTTAAAAATCTAAATCAATACCGAGATGTTAGAGACCAGATATAGAATAATTCGTTATTTTACTGAAGTGACAAATTTTATTCAAAAAGTGACGAAGTTTTTTTTAACATTCGAAGAACAACCTATTCATACGAGTATTACTCAATCCATCCAAGGTGTTTTGAGAATGCGACTTCATCCTTTGTATCCACATTTCAAAAGCTTCTGTCGCATCTGTAAATCCATCATTAAGATTCAGGTTCCACGTCATATAGAAGAATAGGCAAACTATAACAACGGACCATTCTGAACTAGTTTTATTTGTGCGATACCTCAAAAGAGTTTAATTGTTATTTAACGATTGTTATTTATTTTATTTCTTACGCCCAGCCGCGCATTGACACATTTATTTTACTATGAAAATAAAAAAATCTAAATGTGCAAAACAATATAAAAATAAAAAACTTTACAATGTAATTTGGAGAAATAGTGGATGAGGAATATTTTTTAATGTTATGCTAGATTCTAAAACAGCACTACATAAATCGATAGAATTTTTTTTGCTGGTTTGCCCGATGTGAGGTTAAATTTATCTTACATTTCCATATACATCAAAATTCTTTCTTTCACAGGAAATAATTTTTATTGACCTGTCTGGGGTCCAGGAGTCGAATGGTCTTGTCTACATAAATTAGAGACTTAAGTTTCTTACAATTCCTTATATATCACAATGATGCATTTATATTACTTCAGTGTATGTACATATACAGGTATTAAACAAGTCGGAGCGGAGCTAGGTAGTTTGTTCAATTAGACTAGTTGTTCCACTAAAGACGAAATAAACTTTACTAAGACTGGTTTAAATGTCATGAATGATGCTGTAAATACGAGTATGTCAACAACATCCTTATAATCACAAACCAAATTCTGTATACGACGAACGGGAGTATATAATAATATTGATTACGTGTTGGAGTTGTCGCAATAATACAGTAGATTATAATGCATCGAGCGTGATCATTTTTTCCTACGGTGAGTTTCATCTAGTGTATTTTACAGGAATGGGTATATTGTTGTAAATAGTTATAATCAACATGATCGACCTTAAGTAAGTTTACAAACAAATTTCTAATACCCACGTAAACCTGCCTGGAGGTAAAGTTCACTTATGTCAATAACAAATATAGGAATTCTGAAAGCAATATAGATTTCAACGCGGCTATCCTCGAACTTATTTATTATCCACAAACCTCGATGTAATAAAAGTATTTCAGTAAATTTTACTATTTAAATCTTCAGCATCCAATTCCTATCATACTTCATTTTGATTATTTTTACATATTAGATCTCTTACTCGTGTTTTGCACCACTCTACGTGTGGTTAATGCCAACTTCTTTCAAAAGTTATTAATGCCTTGAAGAAGTCACAGTTGTGTTCGAAACTGTACGATTTTAATTTTACTTATATATTTTTTAATATTTCTCTTAAAATGTAATTGTATTCATTAATCTGATGTCAACAGTTATTCGAATATTTGACGAGGTTTGAATGAATATGGCCTTTTGTATAACGGCCCTGTACGGGACGGCACTGTAGTCGCCGGCCGCACAGACGATATAGCGGGAGTGGCCGGCTGGCCGCTTCGACGCCTTGGAAGGAAAATCGGGAAAAGGAGGGAAAAATGTGGGAGAAATGGGGAAAATATGATGAAAGGGAAAAATGGGGAAAAATGTGGGGAAAATAAGGAAAAATATAGGGAAAGGGAGAAATGGGGTAAATGTGGGAGATTATGGGAGAAAGGTATAAGGCAGGGGGGAGGAAGGTAGGGGGGAACCTGCGCCCTTACAAGGGACGCTTCGACTATTGTGAAAATGTTTCTTCTTCATGATGAGCACCAGGGAGCCGGGAGAAAGAAGAAAGCCAGGTTGAAGTGAAGGTCCCGGGCAGAAGAGGCTTGAAGATGCAGTCAGGGGCAGTCCAGGAGAGATGTTGATGTGGCGAAGGGTGCTGGATCTCTGCCGAATTGCGCAAGTTTTTCACCTTTTAAAGGACCAACGGGCCCTGCGCTCCCTTTGTTAGCGAGAAATTCCGAGAATTATTTTTGGGTTCCCGGAATTTTCACAGGGCAGAACGCCGTTGTTGCGCAACTCGGAAGGGGATGAATTTGACTGGGTCCCTGACTGTTTCTTTAATCCGCCTGCCCGGGACATTTTTATTTTCAGACATTTTGTGAGTGTGCACAAATTTACATATTAAAAAGAGAATTGATATTTAACGGGAAGCCTTGCACAATATTCGATTTTGTGCAAACGGCAAGTTTTGTAAAGGAAACTGCGTTTGCACAATTTCAAATTTCATGCAAGTCTTCCATGTTTGTACAAATTTATTATGATAGGTATTTTAATTTATAAGAGGGTATTGGGGGGTCAAGCCTTTGTTTTTTGTCTATAATGATGACTGCTTGACCCCGTGGTTTTATTTATTAATCAGCAGATAAGATTTGCAGTTTTACACAAGTTTTTAGAGATGATTTTGTTGCATAAATTCGAATATGCGCAGAGGTGAGTTTGTAAAGGAACTGCCTCTGCGTAAATTCAGATTTATGCAAATTAATTTAAGTCGGTGGAGGTACGTCCGGTACAGGCCCCTTGTTCTTGTTTAATTAAAAGCACACGTGTAGATTAATTCAAAAAATGACCGCTGACTTTCATTTTCACATCGTTTACGCACACAGAATACGGCAACGTAAAAGTTTTGTAAATTTCAACAAAAAATCGTGGACTTCATAATTAAAAATGGACATGAATAATTGATTATTTTGCGAAAAAGGCTCTATCGGAAAAAATAAACCTTTTAACACGTTCAGTTCTTTCTGAAAATGCGTTGATTCATATATCTCAGCTCCCTTCAGCCGCACAGCACACCCAAATGTGATTGTCATAGCCCCATTGTCTCCGGACATTCGGGAATCTTCGGGATTTATATAAAACAAACCAAGAATAATGTAATACTGATCTGCTCTTCAAAAATAATGTAGTACCTATCTGCTCTTTAATACGTTAAACGTTAAAATGTTCTAAAATATTTTAGAAACTATTTAGTCTTCTTTGAGTCTTTCAAAAATTTCGTTCTGTGAATTCAAAAATATTGAATGCAAATATTCTATTTTACAACAAAATGTGTTGTTTTCCTTAAAATCAGAATTTCCCGAGCAATCCGGAAATATTAAAATTTCTCGAATTCCAACAATGATACAGATGATAATTCTGTTGTAATTCCAGGAATACCTCGAGCACTCGCAGAAATATTTCAAAATCTTTGTTTGAAATATTGTTGTGATTACAGTTCGCCGAAGGCCCTATTGTTGAAGTAACTGCCATTGGGAAACTTAGCGCGCCGCTTATGTTTTCATTGCAAACTTCTGCCAGAACTTCAGAATTGGTGTGAAATTATTTAGGACGTAAAGTTTGTATTGCTAAATGTAAATACTACATTTTGTACTATAGTTTCCGATTATTTATACCGGCATTGGAAATATACAAAATATACAAAAAATATCTTTACCTAAAGAAAGAGTTTTGTACCGCTTTGCTTTGGATTATTATGAACTGATAATTAAATACTTCTGAACTGCTAAATCGGCGACACTTTCAAACAATTATGTGTTTTGAAAAGCATTTATCTATTTTAATTACTTTGTAAATAGATGCTTCGTGAGAAATTTACATAACTTTTTTCATCTAGGATGAATAAAAAGCGGATTAATACATTATTTGTTTTGCTTTATATCTTATAATTAACATGGAGTATTGTTATAAATTGAATTTTCAAATTGCACTTAACACATGTGTTTGCTAGACCATCGAAATAATTTATTTATTATTTCTTTTCATGCGGTATCACTGTTTAAATTTTAATTATTAACCTCACTAGGACTAGCCTGCTTCGAAATTAATAATTTATAAAAATAAGATAAAGTATTGCGTATATTGAAATATCAACGTTCTGGCACGAATAAATAGTACCTACTAAGCTGAAATAACCTATTTCAATAAAGTATAAACATGTAGGGTGACCATGTGAAATAACATATTTTGCTATTAATTTAAAAGAACAAAGATGAAATGTAGAACAAAAAAAAGCTTTATATTATGCGATTAATTTTGGACAAGGATGAAAAAAAAATGTTCAGCATATTTTAACATAACTACTATGAACAAATTTTTAACTCATTTTAATGACATTTTATAATTTGTTTGTGAAAACAGGACTTACATGATTCCTGCTTTAATTTGACCTTGACTGTTTTAAATTTTTTCACTATCATTGGTTATTATCTATAATCTCAGCAATATTGCAACATGATCTGTTATATTAGTAGTGAAGACAGCTTCCTGAGGTTCAAATGTTGATTTTCATAATATGATCGATACAGCTTGCAATGGTAGTAGAAACTTTTGTAGGTGAAATTATGATTGGTTTCAAAACCATGAAAAGTCAAAAGTGAGATGTATTTTTTAGTTTTTACATTAATAAAATCCACAGTATTAATATTTATATTCCTACGTAAAATGAATTCATTATTTTGCATAGATGTGTACTCAGTAATTCAAGGAAAATCTGTTTGAGCCTGTTAGATTTTATATGGTTTTTTTTATTTAAAATTTTATTCAAACTTCCAAGTAAAGATAACTTTGCAAGTTATTGAATCATAATAGTTAAATCTATATTAATGTAATATATTTTATTTTTCTATTTTAAGTTAAAAGTAATATACTCATTTCACTTTCTTAAATTAAAAGTACACATTGAAAATAAAAATTAAAATAAACATATAATTGTTTACTACATATCTTTAACTACATGCAACTTACATAATTAAATTTGAATTTTGTGTACGTGTAATATATAATGTATACCTCGTGGCCTATGTTTCTTTTACCACATTCAGTCTTTGCTGTATGTGTATATACTCGTAGTTAATTATGTTGTCTTGTGTAGTGTTCATGTACTTGTGGTGTTTTTTATAAATGTTGTGTTCGTGTGTATAAATCCAAATATCAAAATAACATATAATACTTACACTACTCCCATCACTAGCTCAATCAGGAGTTATCTGACGTGTTTTCAGTACTCTGATTGTTGACTTGGAAAATCACCGCTTCTGAGGTGTTCGAAAATGAAAGTATATAAAATACAGGAATGTTTATAAATAAAACGATCTCTTTTGTATACAAATGCCTCCTTTGGAGATCTTTATTTTAGCAAAAAATGATGTCCAGAACTATCGACCGATATCTAAATTACCAATCTTTAGTAAAATTTTTGAAAAAATTGTTCATGAACAACTATATAACTGCATCGAGTCTGTAATACTCGTGAACCAACATGGCTTTACGAAAAAAAGATCGGTTGTATCTAATCTTGCCATTTTCATTGAAAATATTACCAAATCAATGGACGATCAAATCCAAGTTGACGTAATCTATACAGACTTCTCGAAAGCGTTTGATAAAATTGACCACAGTCTTCTTTTGTCCAAATTACTAGCTTTGGGAATTCATGGGGATTTGTATAGATGGTTAGTCTCCTATCTTAATGGGCGCACTCAAGGAATAACTATAAATGGCTTCATCTCTGAGATTGTAAATATACCCTCAGGTGTGCCCCAAGGATCTCACCTGGGACCGTTGCTGTTCACAATTTTCATCAACGACATTATAAAATGCTTTAATTATGCAAATATTCTACTCTTCGCCGACGATATAAAAATATTCTTTCCTATTAATTCTATTATTGACTGTTATAAATTACAAGAAGATCTATATAGACTTGATGACTACTGCATTATCAATCATCTCAACATGAACACCTCAAAATGTTATGTTATTACCTTCACTAGAAACAAAATAAAATTTGAACATAACTACCACATAGCCAGTCAAGTACTTAAAAAGGTTACACAAATTCGTGACCTAGGTGTTCTGCTTGACAGTAAACTTACATTCGAGGCGCATGTTGATATGATTGTGAAGAAAGCCCTTAGAATGTTAGGATTCTTATTCCGTATTGGAAAAGAATCCAATAATATTCAAACACTTAAAATATTGGATTTTTCTTATGTTCGCAGTCATCTTGAAATTGCTTCTCCCATATGGAATCCTCATTATAATATTTATGTAAAGCGCATTGAAGCCACCCAAAAAAAATTTGTCAATCATTTAAATTTTAAGATGAATATTGGTAACCACGGGATTAACAGCTCGATGGAATATTATGGACTAAAGCCATTAAAAACCAGAAGAGACTCTGCAGATATAATATATCTCTACAAAATTATCAATGGCCTTATTGATGGTTCGCCCCTTTTGTCTGAGATTAATTTTAGAGTCCCAAGCTTTAGAACTAGAGATAATTCACTTTTTCATCTTCAAAAATGTTCTACTAATCTCAGACAAAACGCATTTATATTCAGAGCTTGTACCCTATACAATAAGTATTTTAATTATATTGATATATTTTCGTGTAGTTTAGGAACATTTAAAAAAGATACTTTAGCTATTATTAAATAATAATTAATAACATACTGCAAGTTATCATGTTGTTGATATGAACCCTGTCCAGTTACAAGTGACTCATTTTATAAACATCTGTTCACTTTAGTTGTAGGTATATACGTATATTGGAGATTATTGGTGTTGTGTGAGGATAAAATTGATATTTTGTAATTTACTTGTGTTCTTATATCCGATGTTATGTTTACTTTATTTACTATTTTGTATTTTCTGTAAATATTTTTTTCCCTTGGGTACTGGACCCTTAGTTTGATATTATAATTATTTTTTAAGTGAAAACCTGTCATTAGATATTATTTGTATTTTTTATAAGTTGATTATTTAAGAATGTAAAAAATCTGTTGGTTTTCCTAAATAAACAAATAAAATAAATGACTCCGCGCTTCCAGGAAAAGCTTAATTCTCTTTGTAGATGAAATTGGAAATTAATTTACGGATTTTAAATCTATAAAGCATATCTCTGAAGAAACCAAAACATATAACAGCCAGGAAAAATTGATTTATAACAATTTTTCTTTGATTCTATTTTAAAATAAACTTTCAGAAATTCATTTAAATTGGGATGATTTGAATTCAAAGATACTAAGGACGGGTTGTTTCGGAGAATTTGAACAATTCATCAAATTTCAACGTTCATTTCTGGGTTCTGTGAAAGTCCTATTCAAGTTCTGTTAATATATCATTATAGGCTATTTGTTTGACAGAACTGAAATAAAAACAGAACTTGAAAAAATCTTTCGCATAACTGGAAAATGAACGTTGAAATTTGATGAATTGTTCAAATTCTCCGAAACAACCCGTCCTGACTGTTCGTTGGCCATAACCGACCCTCCCAACGCCCAAAAATAAACCAACAAAGGCTTCTGGAGACCGATTTGACCATTGCAACCCCCTCCTTAAAGAATCTCTACTAATGAACATGTATGTGAGTGTTGCTATTTTGACGAACAAATATTAAATATTCGTTTCCTGACGTAAAACATCTTACGGGTATGATTTGAGATTTTCACGGACAAAAGTATTATAGTGATTTGTGTAATTACACATCATCTGCCCTGATCCGAAACGTTGGCTAAAGAAGGAGAAGAACATACAATACCCCAAAAACAAATCAATATAAATATCTTACGGGGTTGAATGTCAAACTTACAGTAGGTACATTCATTTCATGACACAAGCTTTCCGGAGTACAATGAAGTTAATACGACAGAACAATGAAGTAATAGGACAGTACAATAAAGTTAATAGGACAGTACAATGTTAATTATTATTTTTTTGGTAACTAATGTTTAAGACAAGATTTTTTATGCATAGCACAAAGGGTAACAATTATTTTACAAGCAATAATTATTAGCCTGAAACACTCATCCACATTGAAAAATCTCCTGATAAAAGATACATGACGCCAACGGGACTTGAACCCGTGTCCTTTCGATTTCCGGTCGACAGCTCTGACCACTGAGCTATGGCGGCTTATCTCTTATCCGCGAAATACTTCAATATATGCTAGTGTTTCATTCAACAATTACAGTACAATGTTAATAGGGCAGTACAATGAAGTTAATAGGACACTACAATGAAGTAAATAGGATGGACAATAGCATTATTTTTGCTTAAAGTCCTTTAACACTACTTACTTTTACAAGTTTCGTGAATACAATTGATTTTTTGATTACACACGTAAGATAAATAATAACATATTACCGAGAACACGGTCCATGAGTGGTCTTCGTACTTTGATATGCGTTTCTCTGGCCTTTAATCGCATATTTAGGTTAATCTTATGTTTATTTATATAAGGCAAAAATGATTGTCATTTAAAAAAAACATTATGAATATGTATATACCTACACATATCGGCAACAAACAATATCGAATGATCAAATTGGTAACTTTGAAATAGAGTTTTTGAAAGTGCCATTTTTTTGGTACGAATGAAAAATTTGAAATTTATACAAAATACAAATACCGATCAGTTTTACATTTCGCGTTCTCGAAAACAATGAAAATCTAGACGTGGAAAATTAATCACGTGGAAACGAAACATTAAATATCTTGATCGCAAAGTTACGAATTTGCATATCCTACACTGGTCGTTAAAACAATCGAAATTAAGTAAGAAAAAATAATAAGTCATAAATAACAAATTCATGATTCAAACTTTTGAGCTTCTAAAAATACTTAATAATTTTGAAATTAAACTTTAGGATATATCAATATCAATTATTTAAAAAAAATCTCTCCGTGTTGAATAATAAATAAAATTTTTTATATATACCTTTCCCATTAATTCGCCTACAGTTACTAAAAGCATTCACTCTTTTATTGCAGATGCATACTTGTCAACTCAAGTTGGAGAGATGCAGTTTGTTAGAACTTTTTTTCAAGGAAAACTGGGTCCGATTTGTATATTTCCTCGATTGCTTCTGCCGTATAAACTACGGAATCGCCAAGGGCATTGCAGAAATATGACTCAAACTATCCACCAAGTTGCAACTGTCTGCGACAATTTGCTGGAAACGCGAACTCAACTCTTATCTACCGAACTTCTATTTTAATATTATTATTTGCTTGAATTAGGTTTGTATCAAATATAATGTAGGGTTTTATTAAAATACTTTAGGAATACTATGCGTTTGTGATTAAGTACCAGAAAAGTTTGTAATGTAAATGAAAAAAAGTGGCAGACTTTTTTAATTGATTGATAATTTCTCAATGTCGTTTTTGAGTCGTTCAATATACTTAATAAAGGTTTTTTAATAAATTCCTACTAAGAGGGCTTTACTTGGCCTAAACTCCATCAACTTTAGCATATTTTTTTAAAAGTATTTACATATGTTTAATAATAAATAACCAACGCAAAGTTTTTTCCAGGTAATTGATGTAGTTTTTTAATAATAATTGATAATTTTTTTTTGTGAAACCGTCATCGATAAGAGCAGTGACAGTAGTTGTAGAAGAAGAATACCATAATTTTCTTATCTGCAGAATAAATAGAAACATAAATAATAATTATTTCACATTTATATAAATATAGATGTGTAGATGTTTCACTTTTGTGAAAATGTACCATTTTGTACAAGCATGCAAATATACTGATTTTTGAAAATCTGAATTAGTCACATCGTACCTTCACCTACTTGGAAAATAAGACACCTATACCTACATTTAGAATAAGACATCTAAACCTACATGGAAAATAAGACCTTTGGGAATTTGGTAAGGAGACAATGAATGACACCAGGTGTAAGCGATAAAGTCGGTTGCTCGACACCGCGTTTGTGGTGTTCAGACTTGTGGATGTGTTCAGCACCGGGGATGGACGTGGAGACTGCCTGGTGCTCGAGTGTGAAGCAGGATAGCCGAAGGTATAATTGATCTGGTCAGCAGATGCGCGGGAGATAAAGGCCTGCGGAAGATATAGCAGGGTCGAGGCGCAGACCGGGGAAGATGTTGCAGGGTCGTGGGGAGCGCAGGCCAGGGATGATATACAAGGCCAGGGCGCTGATGTAATCCCGCGGAGTTGATGATTATCCGTAGCCTCTCCTTTAAGATCCGAGTAACGCCGGGCGTAGTGGGTAGGTCCGTGGCCTGTAGCGGCGCGGTGAGATAGAAAGGGTGACGCACCGCGAGGGCCGGCCGGGCGGCTGGTCAGTTGGCTGCGGACTCTCGCAGGGCTCGCAGGTTGCTCACTTCTAACTGCTGATTATTGACTGACCTGTACCTCTCAATGCTGCTCGTTTTTATAGGCGCGCGTACACCGAGAATCATTCGCCGTGTAGGTAGATGCGCAGCACCAACAATGCTTCGCTAGAGGGTTCTAATACGGTGCGTTTTGCATGGGCGAACATTCCCGAATATTCTAGTACGCATCGCTACATACCTACACCTACATAAAGATTAAGAATTTAAATAAAAACCGTTAGGGGTAGACATTTCTGTTTGCGAAATTGCTCCTCAACACAAATATAAAATAATAAGATAAGACGCTTTTGAGAATTTCTGTAGTAAAACTAGTTATATTATAACCCAAAAATATTCAAAAGTTGGACAACAGCTTTACTTGAAGTTCTGAAGTGGATTGTAAAAAATATATTATTTTAACCAATACAATGGCACGATATTCTCTTCTTATCCCTTTCGACGCCGACGGTCCGCGTACGTGCCCGTCTTGGCCCAGTGCGCTCTGCAAATGCAGCCGAGCGGTAGAGAATATGGAGAAAACTTTGGTCACAACTTATTAAGTTTACAAATTTTGCGCGGGTCTCCCTCGGACGTGCCACTTTACTGGACGGGCCGGGTTGCAATTGCCACGCGCCGTAAATAGCGGCCACGGAACTCCCGACGCTATTTCCGCTATGTAATGATAGGGTTAATACTGAGAATATGCCAAGAGCAAATCCAAAAATAATCAAAACCACGCATTAAGTTTGAAATATCTGATGGTTAATTTTTCAAAATAAATGGTTAAAAATATGAAGTTTTGACCGTAATGTCCATGTGCCTCAAAAAATAAGCGTTTGAATTGATATGTCTAGAAGCAACAGTCATTAAGTGGTACGATATACTCTTCTATAACCACATAACCCCAAACAAACTTTAAATACTATTTCGGGGGAGAACCAAATAAACATGACTTAACGATGATTCATATTAGTAGTGTATTTTTGACGGCCTTTGTGGTTACAACGCGGATTCAAATCCCACCGTGCGCAAGTAAATTTCATTTGATTGATTTGTGTTATTTCACAATTTAACTACCATTCAGAATCGAAACGTTACTTGATATAGCTTTAGCCATGTTTGGTCACCAGATTTGAATAACCAAGTACTTTTCCACGTTCCTTTTCTCCGTATACTTCCCTTTTTTAACTTATTTTCAGCCTTGCAACATACCCCAATTGAGGGCACACAGTCTGACTGGCTCCAAACGATTGAAAGCAGTTGGGACTAGTATGACCTCACATAAAATTGAAATATTTTATATTAAATGAAAAAAATACACTTTGTAAAACACCACTTTTATTATGAATTAATATTAACAGCCAACCAGGTGTCGCTTAGCTCAAGCTTCGTCAGGGCTTATTATATCAACTAAAGTTATTTTAATACAGACACATATATATAGAAGAAAATAAAACAATGAGTGAAGGAGATAGAAATAAAATAACAGACACGAGTGAAAGAGATAGAAATAAAAGAGCAGACACCTTATTAGTGCTAGAACGAGAAAGGATGTAGACTGATTACAGGATGGGTAGGTAGGGAGGGGGAAGGGAGGAAACAGTTTTTTCAGGTCTTCTTTTAGTTTTTTTAATTTAATCAAAAGTGTATTTTTTTCATTTAATATATAATGTCACATCACAAAGTGTTTGCTTTCTTCGATAAAATTATATCGGCTAGTACTGCCAATAAAGCATACACAAGCGCACACACACGCATTTACTGATAATGGTATTATTGATTAATTTTAGTCAGCCCCCGGGGAGGAAAATTCAATCCTCAGTCTAAAAAAACTATATTTTTATTTATGTGTATATCTTTTAAAATACATCTACTAATAAAAATAGATGTTTTGTAGTAAAATATCTTACACATACATTTTTTAAAAACTTTTACTATCATGTAGAATCGTGCACTGGTGTATTAGTGAATTAGTGCACTTTACACCCGGAGAGCTTGAATTTTTTTTTTTCATATTTTTACTGTATTCTTACAGATGTATTTACTAGTACTTGAGAACAAGTATTTACAGGTAACTAAAATTACAAAAATCTACTCTGTCAAAGGACACATAATGTCATTATTATTATCTGTGGTTCACTTGAGGATTGGTAGATAATGACTGGGTGTGGGGAATGGTGGTGCCGAGATATTCGGATATGATTGGACTCAGTGTATCTGAATCTATTCCAAGCATCGATTCGACATAAAATACAATAGGAAGTCGATAGTTGTGCAAACCCTGGCTAACGGAAATACTCAACTGTTGTATTCCAACAGTGCCTAACATCAGTTGTGTGCGGAAATTTTAACAAAGTTAGGCATTTTTCATGGTAAAAAATACTGTTATTTTTTTACCCACAATTTTGTATCTCAAACCACGATGGTTTTTTTTTCCTAAGAAGAAGCAGAATTTTAATAGCATTTACCACTCAGGCCTCTGGCATATTCTGTCGGACAGTCATAATATTTTTCCTCTGTGCAATAAAATCCAAATAAATGGATTATTTCCAAACGTATCGGAAAACTAAAATAAGTTTTTGATTGGTAATGAAATACGCTATTATTTTTAATGATAAACTAATATTTATAAAACAAGTTTTTTTTTTATTTAAGCAATAATTATTCGCCTTAAATACCTATTCAAATTAAAAATATCTCCCGAGTAATATAAATGCAACCGACGGGAATTAAACCCGCACCCTTCTGATTGCTGGCCAGGTGCTCTAGACTCTAGACCATTAAGGTACGTCGGCTTATTCTCAACCCGCCAAATAATTCAATATGTACTAATATTTCATTCAACCATTATTGCATATTATATTTTTTCACCTGTAAACAGCCAACTGAATTTTTGTGGGAAAGGCTTTATTAGTGCTGAATTTCCCACTAGATGGCGTTAGACATTAGATACAATTTTTCTCAACATTTTCACTCTGCATAAATACATATTTACATCCAAGTCATCAGAGTAGATCGTGTAAATTTGAGTATATGTTCTTTGCACAAATACTGAGATCTTTGAGCTTTATGCTGGCTTCTTCTATAACAAACACGAAGCCAAAACGACTCCAAGTTATACAAGTCAAACTTTTGATTAAAATAATATATCATTTATGAACTCAAAACACACAGAAAGGGTTATCAATGTTGTGTAGTATTTACCTGGTCCTGTGGCTTTAAACCGAGTTTATCTCAATTTCATTAAGCGCTCTGACTTCCTACACACCCGTTTTGCAAACCTCATATACTGATACGCACACCATCTTCGTCTTATGAACACATAAAGTCGATCCGCCCTCTGTTAAACAGCTGAAAACTTGGCGATGGAAATAATTTGCTTGTATGAGTTATTAAAGCGGAGGCAAAAGGCGAGAGAACGGAATAAGATGAGTTGAGGAGGGGAAGAGTGTAATTAGATAATTAATCCGAATTGTCAACCAAAGTTTCTCCTGAATCTAATTAAATTTAATGGCCTTATGTCCCGGTGCTGGCTACGCTACGTAGGTTACTGTCACATGGAGAGAAACGCTGCGGAAGAGATTCAAAATGGTTACATGAAGATTACACAGACGTGAATTTGATGTTCCAATATTACACTACCAGAATTATAACAGATTGAATTACACATCTGAAATCATCTGAAAAAACCTTGCCTAACATAATAAAAAATTTTTCTTGCACATACGAAAATTATTTAGCACATACTTAATTAATACCCCTTAACTCCTCTACATGATATTTTGACAGAAGGTTGGGTTATTTCCGCTTTGAAATAAAATCAAAATAAATGGAATATTTGTGAACGTATCTGAAAACTTAAAACTGTTTTTGAAAGGTGATAAAAAACGCTTAATATAAAAACATTATTTCGATACATTAAAATTTTGAATGAGAACAAAAAAATGACTCATCTTGTTTTTTTTGTAACTTAAACTACTGATAATAAAATATATTCAAACACATGAATTTTATTAGACAATGTTTACATTATTAGTCATGTATAACAAACGATACTGTCACCTCACTTTTTGTCGTTTGATTTTAAATATTAATAGTTAGTGGACCAGCTCTGAATAGCCAGGTACTTTCAAAAATTAGAAATGCCGTAGTTTCCCTGGTTCCCGGTTGGGAGTATTTAGGATTCTTGTGAGTGTTTTACATGAAAAGCATAACTTTAGAAGTATTTCAATTTTGGCATCATCCTTAATTACATATATCATTAACTTGTTATTAATATACATACATCCCTTTCCTCCAACACTTATGTGATGACGAAGCGTATATGTTTATGAAATTGTTATAGTAAAACGTTCGTCAAATGGAACCTGCGTATGAGATGAAAGTCTGCAAAACTGAACGGTTGGAATGATGCCACCTCGTTCTACAACCCCTTCTCAAATTTTCTTCCGTGACATGTTGAAGGCTTGGTAGATCAGCATTACATTTCTGCCAATCTATTAAACCTTAGGCTTTTAGATTAGGTGAGCAATTTTTTTTCTCTCTACTTTCATAATGAAAACGATCATGGATTTAATATCTAGCGAAATATAACGCGTGACTTTAACCAATTTTGATGTGATTATTTTCATAGAAATATTTTTTACATGTGCTAATTACGTCTAAAAAAGGTCTTAATATTTACGCTCGTGAAGTGAGTTAAGAATCTGACCAACAGTTTGATGAGAATCAGATGGAATTGATGACTTTCTTAACAATTTTAATATTAAAAATTGTTTTTTCAGAATTTCTTTCTCATACCCAAAATTTTCAAATACTAAGATTATTAGATTCTCACGGCCAAAAGCATTTTTGTTGTTTGTTTTTGGGGTGTTATGCCGTGTTGCGCTATCTTCGGATCTACCGGATCTGCCCTGATGATGGACACTGCAACGCTGTCCGAAACGTCGGCTAAAGAAGGAGTTAGCGCAACACGGCATAACACCCCAAAAACAAACAACAACAAAAAACTAAGATTATTTATTAAAATGAGGAGATCTTATCAGAGGATTATTTTTTTAGTCTGCGTCCTTTATTCTCAGTCTGTTTTATAACTAGAGGCTTATACGATGATATCAAATATGTTTTTTTAAATATATTATTTAAAAAATTTGACGCTATAGGTTAAGCACTCCTTATCAATGAGGTAGTAATTATTGTACTATTTTTGTTTCTATTTTTATATCGTGGAAGGTGTTCACATTAATTTATTAATTTAAGTAGGATTGCTTGAAAACTCAGCTGAGACATGGTCGTATATGCAAAAACAACTGAAATCACCTGGGAAGGCTTGGGGCTGGATTTTTGGCTACGAAGCATTAATTAATAAATTCAAAATTTTCCAGATATATGCAGGCCTTTGTAAGCAGTATGTTAAACAAAACATTCCCCTTAATTAATTAAATTTGGGGTATTTATCTTATTTCCTTGTTTGTACCAAGAATGATATGTGTTTGTAACATTATCTTAATACTCGTACATTTAACGTTTGTATACATTTTACTTATTGATAAAGAAATAAAATCTTGCTTTTTTTAGTGTTAAGAGGAAGCTACAAGCCAAAAATGTAAATACTTGGTATACCTTATACTTTAGGTAATAGGCATTAAAATCGCTTGACAAACGGTGTCTAGAAACGTCCGATTTCATGAACAAAACTGGTTTTTATTTATTTTGTAAATAATTTTATAAGAAAGCAAAAAAGTTTATCAAGTAAAACTGTCACAGATAATCTTTAAAAAGTTGTTTCCTTTATGCGTTCATACTATTGAAAAAAAAAAATTTAGTAGTTTACATTTATATTATTTATTGAGTAATTTATTTTTTATTTGTATTCTACTCAAACGAAACGATAGGAAACCCTAACCTTTAATTTATCTAAAGCATATTTTTTAGTATTCATAATGTACACCAATTAGTTACAAAGATTAATCAAAATAGTGATTTAGCATTAAGCTTTGCCTTAAGGCGTATGAAATGAATTTCAAAAATTATGAACTAAATGAAAACACCATGCAAATTTAAATAAATTTATTTCGGAAATATAAGATTTTAGATAAAGGGTAGAGCACTATGTTATGCAGAACATATATAAATGCCAAGAGTTGTCGACTGGCGACCGTGAGGCTAGCCGCTAGTATTGGCAAAGTAGGGAGAATAGCGTTGGTAGAGAATGAAACAATGTTTTATGGTAGGTACTCGCTACAAAGCTAATAGTTACGATGCATCGAAGGCACCAGGTGACGCGGAAACCGGAGAATGTCGAAATGCCAAGAGTTGTCAAGAGATGCTAAGGCTATTTGCTAGCATTGGCGAAATTGTTATAATAAAATGGCTTGTGTTTGAGTTCACTATTTACAGTGTGTACTCGTTACAAAACCAATAATTTATTCATAGATCTTTCAACTGTAAATACTCCATTTCAATTGTCTTTTTGTGTCTTCCGCAGTGTAAACCCCATAATGCACAGTATGTGTGTATAACGCACCATGATATTGTAATATTGTGGAAGTCTGAACAAACTACCCAAAGAGCTGAGCAAGTTTGGCCCTGATAGGGTGCGACGGTTCCTTGCTGCAGTGAGTGAATGTTATGAAAGACCCTTGTGAACTGAATTCATAATGAACCAGAAAGTGCAAATTTACGGGAACTTTTACTATTATGTCTGGCAAACGTTACATTTAGTGACTGCATATGAGGTATTATCATAGTAATTGAACTGCTCGGGAACGTTCGGTGTTTGGGCAGGTGCTTTTCATTTATCATGCACTTTAGCTGTTGGAAAGCTCTGCTGTCGCTTTCGACGGTTCGTCGTGTTATGATTATGCGCTATTGTTTTAACGAGTAAATTGACAATTTAAATGTTAAGAGAAAATTATGAATATATAACTGAAAACCTTAGTAAACTAAATATAGTGAAACCTTACTAAACTAACTGACTTATAGTAAATGCATTATAAAAACCGTTGTTGCTTTAATATCCATTTATGATACCAAAAAACATATTTCAACAATTTTTCATAGAATTTTCAAAATAATGTTTATTTTTCATTAAACACTAATCTACTTTATGTAAGCTTTTCCAATTAAACCATTTTTTATGTTGAAAAGAATACAATCAGTCTACAGGTACAAGGTTTTTTCAACAATTTTAATTTTTCGAGACGATACAAAGTAATACAAACGAAATCAAACAAAATTATGTGTTTGTAATTAATGCAATTTTAATAGATACTTTACGTGATAAATATCGTTTAAAAATTAAAAAGAAGTTGTTTTGACTAAGGATTGTACCGTTTTTCCCAGAGTACGGAGTCAATGGCGCAACCGACCCTTTCAGATGCCGATCGGGTAGGACCGACATTTATTCCGTATTAACTGCTATCATGTTTTTCAGAGTGTCTGTGATTGATACAAAAAGTTGACAGAATACGTTGTTATCGATAACGAGTCTATCTGCCAAGTTTCTGCCCGATCTACGATTTGCATTCATTCATTACCGAAAACAAAAGTGAAATTCAAAAAGGTATTAATTTAAAAAGCATCCAAAATCAGCAACTTCTTTTCAATATTTGCCTTTGTATTTATTTAATTAAATTTTGATAATCATTTTTATTATCCTAGTGGTCAGTAAATAAATAAAACATTAATATTTTGTGGATGAAATTTTGTTGATTTCGCAAAGTAAACTTCCCACCTTAATTAACCGCGCGATATTTTCGAATTTTACATTTATGTTGATTTATAAGTTTTAAATGAGGCAAATTATTAAAATTACCATAGACAATCAGCATTAAAATGGTCGCTGAAATTAAACTTATGCAAAAGAATTAATTTATCAAAACGAGTCCGCCGGCCGAATAATTATGTTATTGCGCAGTAGTTGCGTGGTAGAACAATCAAGATTAATTAATGATTGATAGTTAAATGGAGGACAAGTGGTATAAGTGTCAAAAAAACTTCATACTTTAAATGTTAAAGAGAAATATGTTACAAATCTGGAGATATTCAGAATACGGAGCTTATTTAGTTAATCAATTTTGGCAACTTTGAGGAAGCATACATGTATGAATACGGGAGCTTAATTAGTAAATCTATTTTGGCAACTTTGAGGGAGCATACATGTATGAATACGGGACCTTAATTAGTAAATCTATTTTGGCAACTTTGAAGACGCATACATTTATAAATACGGGACCTTAATAGTAAATCTATATAGAAACTTTGAGGAATGATAATGATAAATACGGGAGCTTAATTAATCAATCTATTTTGAAAATTTTGAGGAAGCTTACACGTATGAATACGGGAAATTACTTAATAAATCTGTTTTGGCAACTTTGAGGAAGCATACATGTATGAATACGGGGAGCTTAATTATTATATCTATTGTGGCAACTTTGAGGAAGCAATAGATCTTTTTTACGAACATAATAAAATTATGCAATTAAATTTTAGTTTTCTTATAAAATTAATTGAAATTATGAAATTGAAAATGTATTTTAATAATAATACTACTAAAATAGAAAGATAAACTTTTATTTTTGTTGTATAATTTCTTAATTTATTCTTAAATTCATTTAATATTTTTTCTAATCATTAGATTGCTTAAAACCGTTTCTACAATCGACAGTTTTAATATATCAAAAAACTTAATTACTTTACTGAATATCAGTTCGATTAAAACTCATTCAAAGATTTTTTTAAAGTAAATTACACGAAGAAAGTATTTCGTTTTTCTACTTTTTTTTACGAAATTGATTGGTTAATTTCTGCCTTAAAACCAATAATTTATTATATTATTGCTATTTTTGTAATAAAATCACTAAAAATTCTGTCATCTATCCTACAGTCCTTGCAGAATTTTTTTAAATACAAAAATTCATCGCAATAAAACGTACGTTCGCTGCTAAAAATTAAGAATGTTATGATTTTTATGAAATATGAGATTGATAAAAAATCTGTAATGAAATAAGTTTCGGAAGCGGAACTGGAAAAGGAGTCTTCCCGTAAAGAGGAAGGTTCCGATTTCCAATCTTGGACGCAATTTAACAGTTTTTTTTTTGACTTTATGAGTTTTACTAATATTATTTATAAAATAACACATCAATGTCAAAGTCTTTCTACCGACATAAGTGTTTTAGATTCCTACTTTGCTCATGCAATGAGGGTTGAAAGCCTTAAATATTGTAACGGACGTACTGCTCCGGGCTCGGCCGCGGTCGCCCATGTTAAAATCTACATCATCTATCTATTGAAAATTAAGTGTACTGCCGAAATATGTTAATGTAAAAAGTTGTAATGTAGAACCTAAAAAATTGTCAAATATGTAAATACAATAAATAAAACGTCAGAGCTTGGCTAGAGGTATACGGGCAGAGAAGTATTGTGAGAGCTGGGGATAAAATCATAATAGCATTTTTAATTCGGGCACGATTATGAGAATCGTGCCTATACGAGAGCGAACGTTCGGCCACGGCCCGAAGCAAGGGGCCGTGCGCCGTCATGACGTGAGAAATGATCCGCCGTCATAACGTTCCACAGGCGCGATTCTGAGGATCGTGCCTGAACAAAGAAAAGCCGTGGTCGCGTTCGACCACGGGCCCGAAATTACCGGCCGAGCGGCGGTAAACGGACCGGCGGGGCGCTGCGATCGTGTCACAACACGGCTCTCGATTCCAGGAATCAAAGAGAAAGTGGGCCCGTGTAAGCGTCGCGCGACCGCCGGCGGCCTATAAAACGGGAAACAGTCCCTCAGAAAGGCAGATAGCCAGCGACCACCACCAGCTCTACAACTCTCTCTCTGCTCTGCCTTCTACCTCGCTCCGACTTCTGCTTCTACTCGCCTTCTTTTCTTCTGCCCCCTCGCCTCACCCCGGACTACGGACCTCTCTGCTTCTACGGACCCGACCCGGACTCTACAACAAGGACGAGAATCAGCATTTGGACGAGCTCTACAACGGCTACAGAGACGCCCCGCTCTACCCCTCGACGCCACTGAAGGACGACGCCTTCCGCCTCCACGGATTGGGATCACCGGCCCATTACAGTCTTGTGTATCTCACTTACGTCTGATACAAATATATTCAATTAAAAAGTGAAAATGTTTTGATTTTATCACTTACACCATTCTTTGTGAAAGCTTTTCAATCGATGAAATTCTGCCAGGCCAAGTAGTATTGTTGAGTGCATTCAAATACCATACCCTATCAGTACCAACCTATCGCCATCTACCGCCGTTCCCCGCAAGCTCTCTCTCGATCATGCTTGAGCATCGGTGCATATGTAAACACGGGTAACATTTACACTGCATATTCTAATTACAGTGCACACAATATATTATCAGGCAATATTAATTTGATATGATGTTTTTCTGAGGATTGAACCTTCTTTCCCAGAGATTGAAGTCAACCGCGGTAACAACTGAGCAAAATCCCAATAGGGTAGGAATGACATTTATTTTCTGTATTAACTGCTCTAATATCAACAGATTTTGGTTTAAAATTTATTCTAACGACCGCTGCTTATCTTTATGGTAAGAATTTTTGTTCCTAAAAATAGAGATTTTTTTAGGATCTCTATTAAACGGGAAATTTTTTAGCCAATTCAATTCAATAGGTTTCATAAAAATATTAAATAACGAAAGCTCCAACTTGGGGAAAAAATAATACGTATATCATGATGCTTATAATATTGAACATTTTTTAAATTGGCACTGCTCTCTAAAAAGCAATCGTAAATTTACCATTAGAACTCGATATTTCATATTAGAAATAAAGCTTTTTCTTTTTTTTATTTGTGGTTTATTTCTTTATTATATTTTTTTCATATGATTACCGCACAAGAGTCTCAACTGCTCCCAACCGTCTGGAGCAAGTCAGACTATGGCATCCCCAATTGGGGAATGTTGTGAGGCTGAATGTAGTGTGGAGGGGGAAGAGATTGGGGAGAGGAAGGTGGGAAAGTACTTGGCTATTCGGATCTGGTCACCAAACATGGCCAAAGCCATTTCAAGCTTATTTAAAGTTTTTCTCTTACACATTCAATTTACAAAAAACTAGCTATTTATAAAAAAGTTATATAGTGTAATTATTACTACGTGTGATAGCTGTTTCGCGTTCTGAAGGCATTATCAAACTTTGACTCTTTGACAGTTTGGTAATGCCTGCAGAAGGAAAAACAGTTTTGTAAATTGAATAAAATATTATTGAATATTAAATATATTTTAAAATTTAAATATTAAAAAAATGCTTTGTCTCAAAATATTCACAACGGAAGGACAGATGCCTATATATCATAGGAAGCGTTAAAAAAATCACCAGATATTTTGTTATTATGTGGTTTATGGGTTACTAGCTCTCCTAAGTCTCGCTACTAAGTCTCCGGCGTTTCCTGGGCTTTAAAAAAAAGTTTTTCGAAATCTGACTTATACTGACCTTTCTCCTGTTTTGATGGTTAATTGTGAAAAATTTTGCCAATCTCAGAATTAAACAGTAGATTTGTATAAAAATCAAACAAACGCCGCACCGATCGTACGCCAGCAACACACATTAAACATATATATAAATAGATGAATTATGTTCGTACGCTTTCAATCATGCATTTGCGGCAAATACAAGAGAGACACTCAATTTGTTGTCAGAAGTTTAGTAAATTAGTAAACAAAGTCTTCTTCTATCCAAGGCAAAGTTTAAGCTTTCCGTAGCACGTTTTATTTATTATAAAAACATCTAAGGGGTCAACATTTCTAAACAAATTTGATGAGTGGGTAAGAATATAAAATTAATTATCAGCATTGTTAGGGAGGTAACCATCACGTGCCGAAGGATGTAATGTGTAAAGTTAGGTACCAAAGCTAAAATAGTTTAACAAATATTTTAAACGCTTCCATTTTATTCTATCATTTTAAACACTTGCTTAAAAAGTTCGTCCTTTGGCTGCTGGACAATGTTCCCATGATATTGAATATAAAACACAATGTAATAGGATATAAGAAATATGATTCACGAGTGGGTGGAAAGAATGGGTGTTGCGAGAGTGCCGATGGGGGAAACTAGAAACTGTGTATGAAATACTTTCATCCCCAACCCCTGATCTGAAGACATTTATTTTTTATATGCTGTTATCGGAAACTTTATCCCTTCTTATAAAGTTCTGTATAGTTTTACTCTATGCTTCTGATATTCTCAAACTCTTAAGTATGTACGATCAAAACTCACTCTTCTCAGCTTTATAGAAGAAAAACATTCTGTCGAAACCTTATCCGTAACAATCACTTTATTCGTTGCTTTTTACGCCTTCAAAGGCGATTCTTAGCAAAACAATTACTGAAAATAAAACCAGAACAATTTTCCGATATTCTGACGATTTTTTTGTATTTCTTTCTTTGCTTTGGTTTTAAAAATATAAGCACCGAATAAAATTAGCTTTTAAAAGTTTTTTTATTAAAAATAATGAAAATTATAATTTTGATTTCAACATGCATTTACTAATTAGCGTTTTTCGACTAATAAATGTAAAATTGTAAATTATGGCGAGCCGCAATGTTAATGATTTTTGCAAATATATAATATCGGTGATTACGGCCAACAAAGCAAACTTATATAAAAAAAACTTTTAAATATAGAATTAATTTTTCTAATTTGTTAATTAATCTTTATCATCTTAATTTTTTATTATTATTTGAGAAAGATAAATATTGTGAAGTGTTAAAAAATTATAATAATTACCCCTACCCTTTACCCACCTCCCACTCCAACACCTATAATTATGTATATATATTTTTACTATATATTTATATATTTTTTTAAATAGAACATACTATATAATAAAATAATACATAAAATCTTAATTAACTAATTACAATTCCCGGTTTGTTGAGAATTATTCTCTAGTCTAACTGGGTACATAGTCAATTTACTAATTTTTTATTTTTTCATATTATTATTAATATATGTCCCGAAAGAAACCATTCATCTGTTCTGAATGCAATTACTAATGTTATCCAAATTGACCCTGGTAATAAATTACATCTTTGCGATTCTTTCAAGGATAAAGAAACCATCCTGTCACTTCGAATGCAATCAACAATGTTCTCAAAATTTGTTTTGACAGCATCGCCATTCCATTTTAAGAATATATATATTTTTTTTTTTATTATGTAATAATTAAACAGTTTACAATGTATAATAATATTTGCTAACAATAATGATATATAAAAATTAGTAAACAAATTTTTTTTTTATGTTTCTCTTTTATGGAAGCAGACGCTTGTGTTTAAAAGAGATGTTGAGTATCGAGATGAACATTATTTATGTAAGTATTCTTATTAATGATTTAAGGAGTTAAGAATATTAAAAATATAAGTGTATATCAACAATGTACAATTTAACGATTTATAACGTTACATTAACAACGTTCAACAATGTACAATTTAACGATTTATAACGTTACATTATTTAATTGACGAATTTCGTTATTTTGATTTTTTACCTTGAAATGTTCTTTGATCGCTTTGAGTAGGGTTTTGTCGTCTTCGATTTTTCTAATATTATCAGGTAGGTTATTAAAGTATTTTTTGCCTAGAAATGTGTAATGATGTTGTGCAAATGAGGTGTTACATTTTTGTATTGGAAATATATGTTTTTGACGAGTACGTCTTTCAGTTGAAAAACTGTGATATTATGTACTAAATACACAATTTGGCTGTCCTGAAACGGGAATCCTTCCCAATTGGACAGACAAAGGTTCATTTTGTTTTGTATTGTTTGTAATTATATATATATTTTAATATTCTCTAATATGTATATATATATATATCTGTCAGTACTCTTATATGTTCTCCTGATGAAGGAAGGGTACTTTTGATACCGGTTGAGTGTAATCAAAATAAAGTAGTGTAAAATTAATTTATATTGTAAGTGATGGCGAGCCACATAGTTAATCCTTTTTACAAATATTCAATTTTTTTTACAAAAAATCATAATTACAGTAAAAGGTACATTTGATGATACGAATAAAATACATTTTTTCATCTTAATTTTTTCGCAGAATCGATTGATCAACTCAAATTAAGCCTGTACATCAAATTTAACGATGAAAAACAAGTTCATAGCTTTCTTTTTATCCTAAAATTTTATTTGAAATCTCCCTTTAATTTTTTTTAACTAAGCCGAATTCATAGCGTATATTGGAGACTTACGAACTGAAACCTCGTAAGTTACAGAATATACGTTCCTAAAATGCTTTAATGATCTTGTAATATTAAAAATTAGATGAAATTACATAAATACATAATTTGCTTTTGCCGCTAAATTTATAAAAGCTCTCTTTCCCAGCACATTCCTTTGTCACTCCCCTTTACTTTGTAATATTTTCTGCTACACTGTTAATATTTATACTTTAAAGTTTTTATTTAATATTTATTAAAATTATAATATATAAAAAATAATAATTTAAATAAATAGTTCATAGTTCCACAAATGATACTTGAAAACAATATTTTTTTATCCGTACGTGTTTGTTACTAGAATAAGTTTAAGTAGTTTGGCAGTTAACTGTACAGTAATTTGGCTTATAGGGGAATTTATTTATTTTATTATTTTACGTCCAGAGGGCTTTTACATAAATATAGGTAGTATAATTTTAACATGAGAAATAATTTTGAACGAGATAAAGAAATAAAATAAAAAAATTTAATATGATTTTTTTTATGTATCCTTTTTCCTAATTAAACTCTTTAATAACCTCCATATATACTAAAGACGGATTTACCTATCGTAACAATAATATACTGAATATTTAAGATATGTCGCTTAAATGATCATATTTTACGAATCGAAAAATTAGTACTATTTTTTGTTTGAAAATCTTAAACAAAGACATTTGAAATAAACTCTTTTTTACCATCGATTATTATTGCAGGCCTATATTTTTACTTTCCATAACTAGATTAATTCCAACATTGTTTTCAAACGGCATTCATAATAATAATAATAAAATGATTCTATTATTTCTATTGCGCCACTTTTGTGGGAAAACAACCTTCAGGGCATTATTGTCATCTTTGTCCTGAACCAAATATAATTTTTTCATGTTTCGCTTCGACTTAGTGTCGTATTAGCACTATCAACTACACAACTGCACTAAAACACCACAAAATCTGATATTATTATTATCCTTATGATTGTAATTTTTTTGTTATTGTAAACGGATGTGGCACCATCTGTTATTTTAAAAAAGAACCGATGAAGTTTTCAAACAGCATCCCCGATGAGAACATGTCAAAAAGAACATTTTAAAAACTTTGAATGCGTGTTTTTATCTGCTAGTATATATGATTATTTCAGCAACATAAGATAAATAACTTTTAATATGTAAATGAAATCCTCAGCACGAGAGATCCCAGTGAGGATAATAGATCGCCATCTCAACTTGCATTACTACAAAAAAGCCAATAATACATTTATTATAATAAGGTAATGTTACCGGAGACACATTAAAAATCACGGCATAGTGTGAATTCTTGAAAACGAATTTTGAAAATGTCACTAAAAACATTGCACAATAATAAAGTAGATAGGAACCACTTTTTCGTCTGAATTGGTCCCATAATTTTTTGAAAATATTTATTTTATTCTTCATTACAAACACCCGCTAAACTGCCAAATCAGTTTTTTAGCAGGTTAATTTTATAAGTATAATATTAAAGCACAAATATAACGAAAAACCATAATTCTGAAAATAGAGATGAACAAATAACATTATATGTAATAACAATATGTCTGTCACAGATAGATTTAACTCTTAAAGGCATACACACACTCAAAGGCACACAACATATATTAAAACACACTCATAGGGATATTCATAGGTAATATTACATTCGTAAAGTCAATAGATACTAATATATAGATGTTTAAGACAATATCAATATAAAAATAATCTTTGTTCATTAACCACTTTTTCAGCACAAGATGTACAAGTATGCACAAGATTAAGTGAATGTTCGTTGCCTGAATTTAGTTGTAATTTTTGGAATAGCCATGTCTTTTCAATTTGACTAAATCGTGTTGTTAATCAGATCCAATCAATTTAAGTGACATTTTGAAAATGAAACTAAAGTTCAACGAAAATTTGAATTCACGAACCAGATTTCATGCAGGCATAACATACGCATATGACATAAAACCGTAATTGGTAAATTTGATTAAAATGCATAATAATATTAAAAAGTAGTAAACATAAACCACAATATCACAAGTTTTCGTATTATCGAAGTTTCTGTTTACCATACGTCGTTTCAATACTTTAAATATGCAAACAATAATAAATCTTTTATGTTCGTTCAAACAGTTTCTCTTCTTTTTCGTTTCCCTAGCCGAGATGTATTTTTAAGCTCCGCTTACTTTTCGTCGGAAATTTCTGCTTTTGCTTGCAGTACTGGTGGGTCTCGGAGGAGCGTGTGAGGAGTGTGGAGGAATAAATGTGTTTGCCAAGAGAGGAATTTGTGTGATCATAGACAGAGCAAAGTGAAACTCAGCCAGAACCGAATCCGAAGCTACGGATGCCCGATCCCAATGGCTGGAATTCAAATAATACCTTCAACCCTATCTAGACTTCATACTAAAAAAGTAAACATTTTTTAAACTTTTATTTTTGCTCATAGATAGCGGTTGGTCTATACCAAGTTCAATAACCATTTTTTTAAAGAAAGACAAAAATTCTCGGGCTACTAATAACCGAAATATAGTAAAATAATTATAAATTATACTCTCTGAAATGGAAGGACCAAATATGGCAAATTGTACTTTTTTAACTATCCCTCAGCCAAGTGGGGGAGTAGGTAATACCGAAAATTACTATCCTCTTTATATTAGCTTTTATAATTGACTTAACATTTTGGTATTTTACGCATTTCTGCGCAAATACATAAGTTTCCATCAATAATTGACTAAATAATTGGGATTTCTATTGTTTAAAAGCCCATGAGACAGTAAAATGCATGGGGTTGTCGGAAGACCCACTTGGTTGCAGACGTTTTGTTTGGCATCTTGGCCTGTCAAGAGTTAATTAATGTGTAAATATTTAAGAATCAAAAATTTTCTGTCGATAAAAAAACTGCATTTAATATTCTACGTCTTGGTTCAATCAACTTCATAATATACTATGAATAATAGTGGGGATCCGCACATAAATGTCTCCCAATAAAATTAAACAGAGAATAATAATTAAAATCGCGTATCCCAATGGACTACCTTATTACATTTCTTTAAAAACCTGTATATTAAAAATTTAATATTTCAAATTGTAAAAGAAAAAGATAGGTACAGATTTTTTTAACTGAAAATCATTCTTGACTTTAATGCAGTTTTCCATGCCAAAAATTAAATTCTTCATCTGCACAAAATTATTATACTTAACCAAGGAAGACCTTTTTTCAATCGACTACCGGAAAAAATTAGAAGTATTAATAACAAAATCCAAACACTGAACCTTGGTTCGAGTCTCAATTGGTAATGTCGATAAAATATGAGAATCTAGGTTCGAGTCCCAATTGGTAGTTTGGACAAAACATGAGGATCTAGGTTCTAAACTCAATTGGTAGTGTCGATAACACATGAGGACCTAGGTCCGAGTCCCAATTGGTAATGTCGATAAAATATGAGAATCTAGGTTCGAGTCCCAATTGGTAATGTCGATAAAATATGAGAATCTAGGATCAAGTAATAATTGGTAGTGTGGATAAAACATGAGTAGGTATCTAAGTTCGACTCCCAATGGTATTGTGGATAAAAGATTAGGATCTAGGTTCAGAACCCAATTGGTAGCGTCGATAATACATGAGAATCTAAGTTCGACTCCCAATGTTACTGTGGATAAAACATTAGGATCTTGGTTCCGAACCCAATTGGTAATGTCGATAAAACACTAGAATCTAGGTTCGAGCCCCAATTGCGACCAATATCTTTTTATTTTCGGTGTCTTATTCTATTTTAATTGAGAGATGTCAATATTATTTTCAATTACTAAATATTAAAATGAGGTTTCGACCTTATAATTATAATAATCGTGATATATGCGCATCCTTTCTGTCGAGTGTTTTTAGGTCAACGGAACTAGTTTGTAACTTCGATTTTGAACTATTCTGTTGCTTTTTTCGCTGGATTATAATGGGTAGTTGGATACTTTAGAAAGCGCCGTTTTCGTGACAAAATCACCTCAAGGGCACAACTTATTTTACCTAGCCTGCAACTATCACTAAGACATTATCCACTTACAACTATGACTTTTAACCATTAGTAACTTACTAATTACTTAACAGCTAATGTCGTCAGAACGTATCGTTTGGTTTTTCACAGTTCATATTTAATTGAACTGTGCAAAATATTTTTGGTACCTTCACAATTCAACGAAAGCATGTTGCATTTTTTGCATAATAATTTTAGAAGACAATTTATTATAAGCATTAATTAGTGGCCCGAAACACAATTATAAATTGAAAAAATCTTGAACATAAGTATTTAACAATACCTTTCCTACAAACATAAAGTTGGTTGTTTTCAGGAAGAAAAAAATCAAAAAAGCAATAATTGTTGCATTAAATACTAGTATTTATTAAATTACTTGGCGGGTAAAAATAAACCGACATAGCACAGTGGTTCCGTGCACCTGACTGGCAGTCAAAAGATCAGGGTTCAATTCCCGTCGGCGGTTTTTATTTCTTTAGGAAGATTGTTTTCAATTTATATTTGTGCTTCGGGCTACTAATTATTGCTTATAATAATTTGTTATCCTTTGTGTTTTGCATCAAAAGCGAGTCTTGCAAACAAATGTTTACCTTTAATAAATATTAATAATTTTAGAAGATTTAATAAAAAAATTTTGACGGACGAAGATGAAGTTTTAGGTTTACCAAACAACATAAATACATTGACGTGAGCGATAATTGGTCTTAGGACTTCGTTTTTAAGCTGTTTATCGTATTAAACATTATATTAGTCTATGAACCGTATTTAACTACTGAACTGTTCAGACATTAGACACTTTCTTTAATACATTTGTGTCAATTTTATTTGAAATAACATTAAGTAACAATGAGCATAAAAATAGCAACTTAAATCATAAAAATTATGCTCCATAAACACAAGTTATACAAAGACGGTATAAAACAAAGAAAACTTTTCTCATAACGGTAAATTCACTAGTCTAAGATTTCACGGCGTCCTTATTATTTGTGTTTTCTCCAGCACATTATTTTTAATTCGATTATTGATCTCGGCGATGAAAATAGCTTTTTAAAGTTGAGAGCTTTTAGGCTACGTGCTCGAATATCTCACCGAAGGGAGGAATACTTCCTCCAGGGAAATTGTCGCGGGGTAAAAACTCAATTAGACCATTTTCCTATCGCTAATGGTGTAGGCTCATGTTTGCTTAATTTTTAACAAGGCGAAGAACAATCGAATTTAACAATATTTGTAATATAATATATATTGGCGGTTTTGGTAACTAGAGTGGTTGATATAATATATTCAGTATCACCCTTGTAAAGTACACCATTCAGTTCATTCTATTTTTTTTGTTTGAATTGGCTTGTGCCTTGTACCATTTTGTGGTCTTAAATAATCAAGTAGGAATAGGTACTTAATTTTTCCCATCCCTTCAAACTCTAGTAATGCCACTCGGAGTTGCCATAGTTCCAATGGTTCTGGGCAGCTGCGATTATTTCACTGAAATTACAATGTAACAAAATTTATCAGAATAATTAGTTTTATAAAAATAATGTTATTTTAATATGTTGTGTTTTTTTAACGTATGTTTTTGAAATTCTTTCTAATATATTATAATAAAAGATTTCATGTGGCAAAAGCAAAAAAAAAACACATATCTAAAATATCATCTAACATTATAAAAGGCATTGTTCCAAAAATATACAACGGTATTAGGTTATTTAGTTAGTTATTTACTACGGTAGTTATTTTTTATATTTTGTGAAAATATATTACTTATATTATTGTCTAAACTACTGCTTTATTTTATTGAAATAATTACTTGAATTAATTATATTATTGTATAATATGCTTTGCCGTGTATTGCCACGTAACGGTGGGTGGGGGTAATATATTCAATTTCATTATCGTTTAAACCCAATAAACGATGTTTTTCTAGTAAACGATACATATTCACTACGCATTGATAAAGAAAAAAATGTGTAACAAAAACGAATCTTCGTCCTTTTTTCAGCAAAGTATTGCCTTTCTACCAACGTGATGGGTTTTTGATTTCTCAAATGATTCGAAGATTTTTTTCAAACGAAGCCAGCCATAAATCGATTATTTTTTCTGGTAATATTGGATTCTTAACGCACCGTCACAGATGGTACCACTAATACATTCATCATTAGGTGGTTTCCATCTCTAGCTTTCATGCTGATTTAGAGTAGGAAAAACCAGACTGGGTTTTCATGTCGAAATCAGCCAATCTTTTCGTGACACATTTGTGTATCTTCTGTATTTCTTGATATGAACGAGGTTAAATTTAGTACCAGTAAAAACGCAAAGTAACAAGCCTGACGCATCTAATGGATAGTTGAACCAAAGATAATGTTGGAACTCTCTCGTATGAATGTTGCGAAGATTGGGGACATGCCATATAACGCGCTGGGTCCATATTCTTGGAATGATTAGGAGATCATTTTAGAACTTTCAAACTAACCTAATTAAAAATACCCTACTTAGAAAAATCCATTAAGGCAACACAAGACTGATAACGGGGGTTCGCTCGCGGCTCACATTTTAATCAATTCCGACGAATTCGTAACTACAATATACATTTTTTTTAGAGCGATCCCTACGCTTATGGATGTTAGGTATTTATACTTTTATTTATTTATTTATACTAGGTTTTTCAAATGATCACACTTACGTACAAAAATCTATCGAGACATGGCATTCATTATTTTTCGTACATCTAAATAAAGATTAAAATATTTAACAAATAAAATAAAAATGACAAATAGTACAAAAGCGTAAGAGACAAAGGATAAACAAGAGACACACACAGAGAAGCCAGTAATATTTTTTAGCAGTAGCAGAACATTTAATCTGAATCAGTATAAATTATCGATGAAAATGTCTACTTCAGCACACTCTATCTTATTATTCAATCGACACATTTGGGTCAGAGGACTAAAATAGGCGATATTATTTTTAAATGTATAGTGAAAAATGCTATGGCGTCAATCAATGGGAATAGGAAACATTTATTTCAATATTACTACGAAATAATGCAGTATCAAGATGGCCATGAATTATTTCTTTGTGTAACATAATAGATCAGTCGGTTGCCTTTTAATCTTAAGTGCATTAATCTTGAAGTGTTCAAGACGTACGTCATATAATCTAAGATGGTTATGTAGACCACATTTGAAAGATAACAGTATTAGCATTTTTTTAACCGATTCTACAATATTTACAGGAACGTGGATTCAAAAGAGTGCTTTCATATTTAAGTTTATTTCTAATTAAGGCACTGTAAAGGGTTCAAATTGATTGAGGGTGTTTGAAATATTTACAGATTCTGTTAATAAATCCCATCATTTTAAGTGATTTGCACTTTGTGTCATTAATGTGTACATCAAATATGTGTTAAGAATCATGCGTGATTCCTAGATTTCTTATGAAACACACTTTTGACGAATAGAAATATTAATATCATCGGAAATTTTTTTATGGTTTTATCTCGAGTGAAGTTTAATGTGTAAAATTTTTCAATATTTAAGTGCATATCATTGAAAGTACACTAGTGAGACGAAGTCATTTTGAAGCAGCTGATGATCGGAAACAGACTTAATTTTACGAAAATTTTTAAGATCAAGTGCAAAAAAACATGTATTTTCGATTAATAAAAACAATACCTTACCATAGAAATATTTTATGTTTACTATAAAATTAGCGGTAAGCAATAAATATTATTTTTCTGGGCGGTGAATTAGTAACTTCCCTTAGTAACATTTTAATTATTTGTGATGTACGTATTACTAAAATCTTAAATGTTTCTAGAGGGATTCCCAGGGATGCAAGTTATTTATATATAAGATTAATAAAAATAGGACCTTACCATTAAATATCTTATGTAAAACGGTTTGCCAAGTTTATAAAACGTTTTTCAACTATAAGATGAGCGGGAAGCACCAGATTTTATTTTTGTAAACGATGAATTAGTAACTTCCCGAGGAATCTCTCTAGAAAAAATTGTGATTTTATTAATATATTCATAAGAATTAATTAAAATATAACACTCGGAAATATCAAACTTCTGTCCCGATAAAGAAAACTCGCCGTACGTTACTCCAACACTCTGAGGCGCACGTAATTGTATTCGTGTGCAGGTCCCCAAGCACTTACAGCGTTATTCTTTAGTAACGGCCACAGCTTAAGCCGGAAAGGTCGTCTGACTCCCGGACGGTATGTCCAGTAATTTCTATTACGTATTTTTTTATTTAATCAAACGATTACTTTTAAAGTTATTAGTGAAATTTTCTGTTTTTTATAATTTGACCTCTTCCACAGTGAGTAAAAGTTTTTTGTATGTTTCACCAATAAAAAAGAAAACATTATATTTTAGACATAATTTGAACTTAAAAAGTGCACGGTGGTTAAGTTTCAGAAAAAATTTGGACATAGTAAAAAAAATATGAAAACAGTTTATATTGTTGATTTTTTAAAAAATTCTTTATTTAAATAGTTAAATATTATTTTCAATTAAAAATTCCGCTGTTATGTGTGATTGTTATTTGAAATTGGGGCGCCTAAAAATGATTATATATTAGAACTTTTTTTTCATGTTAAAAGTATTTCAAATATAATAATTATAAATAATGTACATTTTTTTCTTTTTACATATAAATTATATTTATTTGGCTTTCAGTCAACCCAATTTTTTGGCACAGAAAAATTGGAAATGAATGTGAAGAATTCAGATATGCCATAAATACCTTTCTATACCTAATATAAGATTTTAACATAAAATTGCTTTAGTTTAAATTGCAAACAGATTTTTCAAGAATTCACAGGGTCTGCCCTAGTATAAGATATTACAAAAAGTACCTGGTATAAAATTTACAATAAAGTTTTTAATAAAGTACCTAAAGTCATTCGAATATTAAAAAGGGTTATTCATCTTTTAAATTGTACAATCGTGTAGATTGTTAGATTATTTATTGTAGATAGAATTGTAGAATTATCAAAATTAAGAGAAAATTTAACCAATTTATAATAAATCTGTTTGCAGTTAAATATGGGAAAACAGAAGACAAAATGAGTTTTATCCCGAACAAAATGACGGCACCAAGGAAAATGTTTAACGGAATGGAGACGGAACTACATAAATAAACAAATAAAAGTAAATTTTTAGGCAAAATTTTCTACAGAACATAATTGTAAAATGTCAGCTTAATTAATTTTATATATCTATAAATATGTAGGTATATACATGTATACGCACTCGATAAATTTCCAGCGATTCCTGAGATTATTCAATTTGGAGTATAAGAAGTACATTCATTTTGGTTTCCGATTACATATTTTTTCCACTTCAAAAGAAAAACAAAGCATTGGACGGTGAAGGTTTTTTGATATCAAAATACTTATATAAAATTTTACCCATTAAATCCCACCTATGTATTGTAAATTCCTCTCGTCCTACAATGAGTTATGTAACTCATTGGGATTGCTCTAGTACGAAATAAAAAATAATTAAATCTAAAATCTGAGATGTAAAAAAACTGTAATCTACAAACTATTTTCTATGTAAAAGTTTTATTAGTAAAATTATAATATTTTTTTTTTATTTTTGTGCTGTTTCTTTTTGTACCTGTTTATTTTTGTACCTATTAACTCCCACCTATGTATTGTAAGTTCCTCCCGTCCTACAATGAGTTTTTTAACTCATCGGGATTGTTATATCAAGAAAAAAAATAATAACCAAAAAAGGATTTGTGATTTATGATTATTTGGGATGCCTTACATACTGCAGATGATTATATACCTCACGTAGATACCACGATTTTCAAAACACCATACAAATTATGCAATTCATTAACTGATGCCAACAATAATGAAAATTATTATTATCATTTTAAATTTATAAAACTTGTCCGTGTGAAATCAAACCATGTCACACTGTGCGACATTTTGACCAAGCCGGGGCGTAAACGAAATGTTTTGGGCTATAGCCGCGCCCACTAGAAACGCCCATAACTGATATTATTTTGACGTCTTATTTCGCCTTAATCAGAAATAATTAAAAATAAACTCCATTAAAGATCAATTGTCTAGGCCTGCTTGAGAAAATTCGAACGTAGGTCCGTCCATTGTGTCGGACCGCGCGCCGATTATTATTTTTACACGACTTTATCACTTATGTCGTTGATATTTTAAGGCGATGCACTACGTCGTGTTATATTTTAAATTGAGCCGCTATCAATAACGACCCTTACGTAGATGGCGATAAGGTTTAAATTTCCGATTAACACCATCCGCCTGTTTTGATTTTTGCAAGAAAAAAACATGGCCAAAAAGTGCCTTTTATTTTATTTTGTGGATTTTCAGGCATAAATATTAAAAAAAAATTTCGATCATTTTATAAATAACTTAATTTTCCACATAATACAATAAAATTATAACCTAAAATAGGTTTGTAAGTAGGAGATTTTGAACTTTAAAGCAGTTTTCATAGGCCTTTTTTCTGGGCTTATAAAAAGACTATTCTAAAAAATACTCGATTATTTCAAAGGCCAAGATGTATTCTACTCGCAGTATTAAAGCATCTGAAACATTTCTAAGCGACCAAATTTTCAAACCAAAAACACATGATTTTGCATTATTCCGTATGGCATCGCCTTAATTTTAGAGATTCAACCATAGGTCTGTCCAATTCAAAGGGCCGCGCGTCATATATTTTTGATCATGGCTTCTTTACTTACGCGTCGTTAAGATTCCGACTTTATGTTAGGATATTTAATGTAGCCTAGAGATGATCCATATTATTTTTTTAAGGTACTAACCCTTTATGTTTATTATGAAAACGTGGTGTAAATTTTTTTAACCAGCTTGAAAATGGATAAAACTGGAGATTCTAATTGAACAAGAATCCATAGTCAGGTTATGTAGGATCCAAAATTGAGGAGGGCTGTCCATTTAAAAAGATTGGCGGATGACAAGGTCAAGATCATCACAAAACGGTGCCCCAGTGGAAATTACCCAATCTGTTGACGATTGTGTCATTTCGATTACTGACCAAAGAATAGGTGAACTGACTGCATGGATTTGCACTTGAACACTGAATTAAGTTCATCAAAACAGTTTTAATTATTTAAATGATATAGATATATTGAAAGAACTTATAGTAATAATAATATTTGGCTCATTTTTATAGCGCCGTTTTCGTAAAAAATCACCTTAAAAGCGCTGTGCAAATATATTGTACGTTGCATAATAAACATTACTGGCTTCCAACTAAGATTCATAATTATAACTAGTGACTTACATCTAAGACATATATCTATCGACTTTTGACTAACCCTTAAACTACTGACGTAGTTAGTTACTTAAACTAGTAACTTACGTTCAAGACTAGTGAATCTAGTGAATTATGACACAATTAAGGCTTATAACTACTGAATTAAAGCTATGGCTTAAAGTTAGATACTTACAACTAACTTACATACATTAAAAAATAACACGTTTTCTATTTTTGGAGTTGTCAGTGATAAGACTGATAAGTTATGTACAAGTATCAGGCCAAATTAATTCAGTGTTCTGGCCTGGGTTGGAGCTGTTTTGGTCATAGCGCCATGTTGATGATGATGTATAGCTAAATGCCAAAAAATATTACGCAGGTAGAATACAGAAATAAATTCTTTGTTTTAAGAAATAACACAGTTAAAATTGGTTTGATTATGACCGTTTTTTTAACGCGAGGCCGTTTTTAGACTTCATTATAATCGTGGGTGTTTCTCTTATCATCCGCGTCGCACGAGTATTTTAAATCTCACCCAAAATAATCAGAAAGCACGTTATCATTTTGAAAAAAAAAAACACAGAAACATACGCCTTCTTTTATCGGCTTAGAGATTTTCAATTAAAAACGGCAGAGTGTTTGTTATTATGGGAAAATGAATAGTCGCTCGGAACGTACGCCATACAAAACGTAGACTTTTACCTGAAGATACGAAAATTTATATTCAATGTTTTTAAAAGCATAACAGATTATTTTTATTGCGTTACCAGGATTTTATCACTTTTCTCTTCGTAAGAAATAAACTGTAAATCAACATTTTGCAGAAATATGAAAAAGGTCATACCTATTTATTTTTCTCATTTTTTTATTTTTTAAACTACTAGCTGACGTGTACCCGGCGTTACTCGGAGGTATTCATGGTTTGGAGTAAAGTTTTGACAAAATATTAGTATTATACTGTACACGAGTATTTATTTCACTTGGACGTGCCGTACCTTCCTCTGGCATCCCCCACTTATCCTACCATTATATTCTACAATATACATTCTTCCTTCACCTCTTTCTTCATGAATCATATACGCTTAATTTTACCATAAATAATTATATGATTCGGGTCTTCCTCGGACGACCCCAACTTTTTCTACCATTCACTACTGTATGGTTACTTTAGAAAAACTACATTATATCGGTTTTAATTCGACTGCGTATGTCATTAATCTATCATTCAAAATACTCTCTGACACTAATAAGAACAAACATTTTCCAGAGAAATCGGTCCAGTAGGTATAGAATCTATAGTGTACAAACACAGACATATTTGTTTTTTTATATATATATAAAAAAAACAATTGTAACTGATTTAACTATTATAGTAACTATTACATTACTTTGGTTTATTACAACATAATTACAATTTATTTTTATGTAACCTAAGAGTAAATCTGTATTTGAAATAACATTTTTATTAAAGCTGTCGTCTTTAAAACGTTTTATGATAATAATAACTTTATTCTTTATAAATGAATAAATAGTGATTTAAAATGTTCAATCTTCTGTTTTTTTTTTATTTTATCCAGAGAGGAACTAGGGAGTAGGGGGTTGAAAACAGTGCAAAATTCTATATTGTTGCCATATTTATGCATTTATATTTTATTAAAATACAACATGCCCAACAGTTAATTAAAATCAATATTTTAGAATTTAAGGGAGTGTGTACCGGTAAATGCCCAATCATTGCTTTTGATCTAAATTATTACGTTGTTTTTGATTTTTTTAATAAAAAACCCTTTTTATGCTCTTTGGAAGAGTATTCTACAATCTAGTCTCAATAAACTTATGTTTCGTTGACCGAAGGTAGTATGCGTTATAAGATTTTGGAGTAAATCTTTGTTATTGTTTCGAGTACAGCGAGAATTTAACCTTTTTGCTTAGTTTGAATGTAGGTTTGTATATTTATAGATGCGTGAGGATTGTTTTTTCGTGGATCTGCCAAACGTCAAACACATTCATAATATTTAAGATTATGTTCGAATCTGTAATTAGAGGTAGCTTAAGGAATATTTTTATAATAGTTTTCTGTGCCTTTATGATTGGCTCTAAGGCAGATGAAGTGCCACCTCCCGTGCCATGATGCATGTGCTGCAGTGAGTGTAGTTCAAAAGGAAAAAATATGGGAGAATAAATTCTTAGTTTGGAAAATAAATGAGAAAGGCAAAGGTTTTTAGATTTATTCAAAATTCAAAATTTGGATTTTATCATTATGATACCAATTTCTTGTTAAGATTAATTATGAAATGCAAAAATTTAATTAAAATGTTAACACAAATGGACATGCAGGCTTCATTCATCGAATAAACAAATGTCAGGGGTTAGAAAGGGCTGACGTTTCTCAAACGTTCTTTGTAAATAGAATGTATTGATAAAATAAAACAGGATTGAAATTTGCTCTTTAGATAATTGGTTTAATTACGGCCATTTTCGTTTATTTGAATGTATTATTTAAATATTGAGTGTTTCTTTGATCAACCGCTTTACACGAGTATTTTAAATCTCACCCAAACTAATCTGAAAGTATGTCATTTTGAAGAACAAAAAACACAAAAAAAAATCTTACCAAACAGATCGCCCTGCTTCATTTTTTTGCATCAAGTTGGGTGAAATAGCCCGTCATCGACCTTATTCTAATTTCATTTCACTGGTTAAAGTTTGATAATATATTAATACAAAAACATCTAGTTTCTTTATTCTACTTACATACTTTACTTCGCATCCAAAATTATCTGGTAGTATTATTACGCTATCGTCTGGACGGTTTCGGCCCTCTGATTGGTCGAATTCAAATCGTATGTTTCGGGTAAATTCCGCGTAGGGGATTTGCAGACCAAATTTGACCACTCTCCCTCTCAATTTTAACCAACGGTAAGGTTCATTTCGGTTTGCAGGCGACCGGATCAAAAAAAAAGACTTAAAATTAAGACCCCCATGCATTTGATACTGAAATAGGATCGCTTCATGTAATACGAGATTTCTTCAAAAATATCGTTTCTGTTCATATAATTTTTGGATAATATCGAAGAAAATATGTTTTAGAAAATTCATAATTCATTGGATTAATTACATTGCAGTAAAAATTATCCACAATTACGTATTAAATTTTTGACTCATTTGACGTTTGTCATTATTCACGCGAAAGATAGATTTTTCTGTGTTGCCAGCGTATATCGATTGCCTATCAATTTAAACAGCTTTTATAACCAGTCAGTGTCAAGTAATGTACAATGTCAGTGTGATTTTTTAAAGTGAGATATATATACAAATATATAATTATAAATATAATATATAATTATAAATCCACCATTATAAAGCCGGCTGCAAAAATAACCATTTCCACTCGATACTTAAATACGTAATTAATTATTTTTTGATATTACAACACTGATCCCATGCGCTGTCATGTTTAATATCTAGGTAATTATAGAATTATTGACGTGATAACCTAGAAATTTGTTTTAAAAACTACCTGTGAATCGCTAAAAAGAAATATTTTGTTTTCAGATTATTTCAATTTAATAACTATGGCTAAAAGGAATGTGGACGATATTTTACCAGAATTGGTCGATTTTCGGAATTTTCGAATGAGAGAGGGAAATTTACCAAGCGATCGAAGTGCCAGGAGACGAATAGAATATATGACAGATAACCAAATTGAACACAATAATTCCAGAAGGCGGATTTCCACAGCAAATAGAAGTAGTGTATTCTTGAAGTGTGCTTTAATCAATAAACCTAATTATTTGCTTGCAGAACAGAATTATTTCGGCGTCATGTCAAAAGAGTGTACAATCCAGCATTGCAAGGCGGTTCATTTTGCAGTTGAAAAAGGTAAAAACTGTTACATTCTTGCTGTCATAATGGAAAAATAATCCAAAATAAATTAAGTCATAAATTTTAGCTTATCCTCCAGCACTTAACCCATTATTGACAGGAGATTGTAGTCAATGTAAAAACTTTAGGAATTTTATTCGTCAATACAACAGTGCTAATGGATTTGCCTCATTTGGAGCGCATATAGCTAATATCCCAGGTAATGGTCCAAATTGTTTAAAAATTTCTGGTGAAATTTATCATCTGACTTCCAGAAGTATACAAGTTGAAGGTGAAATACCTTCCTATGCTCAGCTTTATGTATATGAACCTGATGCGGCTGTTAGAGTGCGTATGAGTCATCCATCTAATGCCAATTGCTATCAAAATATAATCCAAATAATTGATAGTGAATTACGCCAAATAAGCCCTTATGCCCATCAGTATAAGAAACTAAAAGAAGCTGTCGAGGAAGAAGAATTACGCATTGCGGCTGACGGTGGGCAGGTGAGAGATATATGTCTATTATTTACACGTTCATCAGCTGATGACCAACGGAGGTACAATGCTCCAACCAGTTCTCACGATATCGCCATGGTATACGTAGCAGACAGAGACGGGAATTTACCATCGGGTATAGATATCGCTGTTTATCCTAAAAAGGTTGAAGGACTTTAAAGCGTGGCAACTTTATCAGAGCATTTAGATCCTATGGTTTTCCCACTACTATTTCCATCAGGTGAATGTGGTTGGACTCGTGACTTTCAGCATCATGCTGATTTCTATACTGCTCAACGTCATACTGTAACTGCTATGCAGTTTTATGCAAGTAAATTAGCATTGCGAAGAAACATATTTTATCCAATCCATTATGCGGGTAAACTTTTTCAACAGTATTTAATTCATGCACATAACATTATTTATGAACCTGGTCGCCTAGATTACATTAGGAAAAACCAACGACACCTCAGAGTGGAATGCTACCAAGTTTTGCAAGACCATGTAAGAAATTTAGCCACTGATAGAGTACGTGCAGGTAATATAGTCATTCTTCCATCTTCATTTACTGGTGGACCACGCCATCCATATGAATAAACTTTATCAAGATTCAATTGCAATGGTACGTAAATTTGGTCATCCTGATCTATTCATAACTTTTACATACAATCCCAAATGGCCAGAAATACAAACCGAATCGGAACATTATCGATCGGCCGCGGACAGGCCTGATATAGTAGCCAAGGTTTTCCATCTAAAATTCAAGGAATTTATTCATGATATGACTGAGAAACATGTTTGTGGAAAGGTAATTTGTTGGGTGTATACAATTGCACAGCAAAAAAGAAGACTCCCTCATCTACATAGTGTGTTTACACTTTGAAGCCAAGATAAGTTGTATACAGCTTCTGATATTGATAATGCCGTATCTGCAGAACTACCCCATCCAAAGAATTCGGCTTTGTGCCGTTTTATTTAAAAAAATAACATCCATGGATACTGTGGCGTACTTAATCCAAGGTCAGTATGCATGACGGTAAGTGGTCTAAAAAATTCCTTAAATCATTTAAAGATGCTACTGATAATAATTCCGCAGGCTACCCAGAGTACAGGAGACGTGACAATTTTTCTGAAAACCACATTGTTCGGGATATACGTATCGACAATCGACTTGTTGTTCCATATAATGCATTCCTTAGCAAAAAATATGATGCTCATATTAATGTTGAAATTTGTTCCTCTGTGGCCAGTATTTAAGATATTCATAAATATATATTTAAAGGTTTTGATTGTGCTAGAATCGAAATAAGACAAGAAGCTGGAAATTTGGAGAATGCGGTTATTCAATATGATGAAATTAAGCAACATATCAACTGTCGGTATGTAAGTGCCCCTGAAGCTGTCTGAAAAATATGGAAAATTCTATACATGATCAATCCCACTCAATTTTATTTCTGGCTTTACATTTACCCGACATACAGGCTCTCAGGGAAGCGTCTACAAGGAACACCTCTTTAACAGCGTGGTTCCAATTGAATCTTCAAGATATTGTTGAGGGACGATCTATTCTGTATCAAGATTTATCAAATAACTATGTCTTTTCAGCTGGTAAAAAGTGGACGAGGCGACAGCGGGGAGGCGGCAACATCATTGGATGAATACCTTCAATTTTTCCTAGAAATATAGAACTGTATCATTTACGGCTGATTCTTATAAAGGTGGCTGGAGCTACAACCTTTGAATCATTGCGAACTGTTGATGGCAATTTACTAGCTACTTTTCGTGATGGGGCGCGTGAACTGAAGCTCATTGATGACATAGGAGAATGGACGCAGTGCATGACGGAGGCTTCATTGTATTTGATGCCTAAAACTCTTCGACATCTATTTGTTTTAATTTTAATACAATGTATACCTTCGGATCCGTTGCAGCTATGGAATGATTTCAATAAATGTATGTCTGAAGCTATTTTCATCATGGTGTTGCTGAAGAAACAGCTATTAATCTTTTTCTTTTAAACATACATATTATGCTTATGAAGGAGAATTCTTCTTGCAGAATGCAGGGCTTACCTAAACCCGATGAAAGTTGCAGTTTTGGATAAGTGACTGCTTTTAATGTAATTTCTGAAAACACTTCAGGTGAATTGATGGCTGCCAAACTCAATGACAAACAACTTCAAGCATATAATTCTATTTTGAATAAGTTTTTTTCAGATGAAAATGATGACAATAAGTATTTTTTCATTGATGGCCCAGGCGGAACAGGGAAAACATACCCTTACGAAACTTTAATTCACACTCTAAGAGGAAAAGGTAAAAAAGTTTTATCAGTCGCTTGGAAAGGCATTGCAGCTCTCTTGCTTCCAGGTGGGGTAACGTGTCATACTGCTTTTAATTTACCCCTCAATTTACACGACAATACAACATGTGAGGTCACATCAAAGAACCTGAAAATTATAATGGAAGCAGATATTATAATATGGGATGAAGCACCGATGGTCTCAGGTGTAGCTTTAAAAGTAATTGAGCGTACTATACGTGATATCATGGGAAGTGATTCTGTCTTGGTAACAAAGTTATTGTTTTGGGCGGAGACTTTCATCAGATCCTTCCAGTGTGTCGACGTGCTTCATGAGGACAATTAATTGCCGCTTGCATAAAAAGCAGCATACTTTGGTACAATTTCAAAACTTTTCAATTAAAAACAAATGTCAGAGCTTTGGAAAGTGAAAACATATAACATATTCTAAATGGCTTTTGGATCTTGGAGATGCAAAACTTCCTCCTGTAGAAGGAACATTAGAGTCATCTGTGCTTATTCCCAATGTAAATATTTGCCAAGATATTATTCAATGTATATAGGGTGAGACACATACAACTGTTGATGCCTGAGTGAGTCAACTGTGGTGAGTCAACGTACCATATTGTGCCCCAAAAATAGTCATGTTTGTGCAACCAATGAGGATGTACTTAAACGGTTAGAAGGACAAATGAAGACTTTTCATTCTGTTGATACCATCATTAATAAAGAAGGAAATTTAGATTATAATGAGCAAGCTAACTTTCCTGTTGAATATTTAAATTATATAAACCCAAATGGCTTTCCACCACACATATTAAATCTTAAAATTGGTGCCATCATTATGTTACTTAGAAATTTATCTGTTGGTGATGGCCTTTGTAATATAACAAGAATGGTTGTTAAGAATATCAGCTGTAACTTAATTCAAGCCGAAATCATTACGGGGAACAGAAAAGGTACAGTACATTTCATTTCTAGAATTTACTTAAACACTTTATCGGATGTTACAATACAATTCAATATGTGCTGGAAACAGTTTCCAGTCAAATGAGCTTATGCAATGACCATCAATAAATCTCAAGGACAAACTTTTGAACGGGTTGGACTGAACCAGTATTTTCTCATGGACAGTTGTACGTTGCCTGTTCCAGAGTATGAACGCTGTCATCGTTATTTATACAGATTATTGACGGTTCCAGACAAGGGCAAATTCTGACTGATTGGTATACGGACAATTTTGTTTATAAAGAGATTTTTTCCTAATGAAAGTATATAATATTATGTAGTAAATTGTAAAAAATAAAAGTATTATAAATTGTAGGTACTTGCTTACAAAAGTTTGGTTTTTCGGGTCAATTTATCCCGCATGTAAGGTTTTTCCGCTTAACAATTTTTTCTTTGAAAAATTCTTAAGAGAGTTTTGTTGTACGAGTATTTACTTTGACAATCTTTTGGTAAGAGCGTAATATTATTTCACTCAAATATTTAGATTTTTAGGAATTATCCCAATAAAATAATTCTTAATATATTTAAAAAAAATGTATTTACTTTGACAATCTTTTGGTAAGAGTATATTATTTCAGCAAAGTTATATGTAATATTGTAATATGTTGATATTTTTTATTTCCGAATTGCATATATATATATTTTTCAATTTAATTTCGATTTAAAAATGAAATCATTTCGGTGGTATGGGAGAGGAAACATTTTTCTCATTGACGAGATTTATATTGGGGTGAAGGGTGTTCCTCTCATTGTCCGTGCTCGGGCTACTACATAATGTCTTACTATTGTATATCTACCAATTGATCTAATATCTACTTATTAAATGTAACTGTTGTTAGTAAACCGGGCGAAGCCCAACCAAATGCCGCCCGCAAGGCCTAGCAGCAAAAAACCCGCTGAGCAGTTTTTTAACTGCTAAGACTATACTATTGTACTAATTACTAATCTGAATAAATTTGTCATAAATCTATTTACTTTTCACGGAATGATAGTCCGCAACGTCTGTTTATATGTTATTACCGCTTTACCCAAAAAACAGCTTTGAACCTTAAATTAAGTATGCGTTTTTTACAATTTTTAATTTATTTCAGTTTTGGGAAATTTTATAATGCTCCCTTGGGAAAATATTTCATAAAACTGGAGCAATAAAATCCAGTAAACTTTATAATTTTTGAAAATATTTGGGTACAACTGGGCGAAAGAATGATTCAACAATATATTTTTAACCAAAATCTTTCAAACAAAATCATGGATCTAATAAGCCCTGGACGGAACTATTTGAGAAAAATTTGAAGCCGTGAGGTACGAAGGAAGATGCCATACATTATCAAAAAATTTTAATGCCATTTCCCATTCCATGCCTCATTTGTATCTTAAAAATCAAGCCATTATAATAACATTAACAATTCAAAAATAAAATTAAAACAGTTCATTAAAAACCACATTGCGTACAAATAATTTCAAAAGTTTGTCATACAAGATGGTTGCCAACCAATTTCCTTTGACCTAAAATTTGACTAGTGCTTTTTAAGTTCATGAACAAAAGATGTTTTTTGTCTCATTTTGAAGTTGAAATGTGATTTTTTCGCTTTAAAAATGTTTTCAAACAATTGGATAGCAAGTAATTCTATCATCAACCGTTAATAAGTGTATTTCTTTTAATTATTAATGCTGTTGTGAAATCTGTCATTTAAAAGCATTTTAAATTACATCATAAGCAATACCCAATTTAACTTGAAAAATTTGATCCATATCAATGCACCATCTTCGCTTATCGCTTCAAAAATCACTGTAATTATTATATTATCTTTCTCTTCTTGTTTTCAGGTAAAATTTTGCCCTGATGAAGAAACGATCCTTCGAAACATGTGTACATTTGATTGAGTTTAAGTGGTTAGTTACTAATTTCATCTATTTAAATTTATTATTTGCATTTCAGTTTTATTTTAAACATCATTATCCGCACCCAGGCATCACTTTTGTGGGTTCAAAATCTTCAGAATGTTTTTTTTTTGCCATGGTTACAGTAACTATTCTGTACCTTTTTAAATGTAAAAAATATTATTTAATTACGTTACTTCTTACAAATACATATATCTAAATATTTAACTAGTTTTGTTTAAAAAAAACGTGTATTTAGAGCCGTTCAACCTTTTATTTCAGAACGTTAATGCGAATAACAAGTTTGTAAAATTGAATAAAATTTTAGAATATTCAATTTTGCAAAATACAAAACTTTAAACATGTTCGTTGAGAAGCCTATTGCGACCATAAAATTATCATATTGTAAGGCTTAAGTATTTTCATCGTCCATAAATATCTAGCTTTAACGTTAAATAAAATTCAAAAGCTCACTGATATTAATATTTTCAGATACCAAAATTCCAAGAACAAGAAAAAATTATTAATTTCAATTTAGATTAAATCCTTCAAAGACTGATTTATTATACTAAAAAATTAACTACTCCAGCAAGGAAAATTAAGATTAATTCCCAATAATACTTTAGTTTTTGCCACTAAGGAAGTTTTAGTGTATTGTGTATATTTAAAAAAAATTCTACATGTTATAATATTACATACAAAAAATAATAAGAAAAGAGAAAAGTGTCATAAAACTACTTTTTAGTATGTCAATGGGTGTTTTCAAGTAGAAAATTTAAAAAAATAATTTACCGAGAAAACATGTTGACGAGTACTAATATTTTCTGTAATGATTTAAAATGTGCCAGCTATTGATTTTCGTACTAAAAATATGTAATTTCGTTTCGCTTCCACCACCCCTGTTACCACCCCTCGCAGCGGGAGTGTTCAGTATCTTTAACTTTATTTATGATGCACCCCCAATAGATTTTTTAGTTTATTTCTTATTCTTTTCTCTGGATAGCCCAACATAGTAGAGTTTTGTTTTTTCTTTTTCCTAAGTCCTCCGAGGGCTTAAGTATTCGGTGATGGTTTTTCTAAAAAAAACTCCCTTAACCCAAGGGCGGGCCGACAGAGAAATATGACTGCCTATTATTCAACCCACCCCCACCCTTAAAGTGACCATTTACAGCAAATTAAACAAATTAATTCAATTTTTAGCGAAACAACGTAGCCTCCATTTGCATGACATTACTCATAGCAGAGACTGAGCTCATTTTACCATAGGAACCGGGTTTACCTTTTGCAAACAACGTAAAATATTCATATTTTTAAAATTCGTAATGAAAACTGGACTATCGCATTATTCTCGCTTAATAAATCCTTTTTTTCATGAATGTGATTTTGTTGGTTTATTTGCGTGCTGAATATTCAGAAAAAATAAACATTACCACAATTTGTGTTTTTGTGTCATTGAGTCAACAGGCGCGTGCCTTATTTTTTCGATTTCAACAAAAAGTTGTTAATAAATATTTCGATAACGTAAAATTTTCCGTTGAAAATTTGTGATTTGCGTATTTTTGGAAAGCATTAGAAAGAAGTTACTTCCGTTACATCCCAAACGGAGAAAAATAAATTTTTGCCATCACGATAAATTAACACATATTTAAGACTGTTTTATTGATTTGCTTCGATAATAAATCACCACGATACAAAAGATTTCCTTTGTAATGTAAAAATAATCAGTTTTTTGTGAACAAATTTTCTGACATCATGATAATATATTCGTCATTTACTAAGGATGGGTTGTTTTGGAAAATTTAAACAATTTCAAATTTCAAAGTTAGTTTTCAAGTTCTATGAAAGATTTGCCTATAATGATATAATAACAGAACTTGAATACGACTTCCACAGAACCCGAAAATGAACGTTGAAATTTGATGAATTGTTCAGATTCTGTGAACCAACACATACTAAAAGTTTATCGGAATTACCAATAATTTGAAGAGATTCCTAATAAATTAAGATAGTCATTTTTCGCATTGCAAAAGAGAGAGAAGTTATATCATAGTAGAATGATGGAAAGTATAATATAGTGGCTAGGGGCTAGGGGCGTTTTCCTGTCTTCAGGTTACTGAAGCGAATAAAATCGTTTTGACATTAGATTCTGAGGTCGGTGCGAATGCTTTTATTTACTTGACGATAACTTCATAATGAAAAAAGAAACTAAATATAGTTGAGAAGGTATAGTTTGTCCCGTATATGAGATCCCCTTTTACCTCAATACAATCCTTTCTTTAATTTTGAATCATAAACGGGTGGAAGATCAAAGCTTTTAGGTCATTGTGATTTAGAAATAATATCGTTTCATTCCTCATTTTTAGTTAAATTCAAAAAAATTAAAATTATTCTAATTCACTTACTTTATTTTAATGTTGGTATACTATAGGTACACGTATTACACATAAATAATATATATATAACAGTTATACATATGTTGCTGTCCCGAAGATAAATTTGATTAATAAGTAAACGTTTTTGTTAATGTTTGGCTAAGGAATGGAGAGTAAATTTCCGACTTATAATTTTTTGAGTGTAACATGGAAACTTATTCCACATTGGCAAGAAGTGCCTTGTAAGGGTGTTTTGTGATCCGAATATCTGCCTAATGGAGGCTTGAATTTTAAATAGAAAACTTTATTGGGATGGAGAATCTATTGGGATGTAGATCTACGATGTCAGGCAAGTGTAAACAACATGAGCGCTGGACTATTGGACTTAATGGAACATTTGTTGCCATTCAAATTTGTATTTGTATGTTTTTTTCACATTAACCTTACACAGAAGACACTGAAAATAGTTTCAGGGCCTATGTCATCTTTTGGATGCTGTGTGGAGGGCTTTGAGGAAAGGAAGGACAAGAAGTTCTGTGAAGGTAAAAGGTATGAGGGTTGGGTAGGAATCTAAGGTTCAGTATGTCAGGAGTGACGGATATATGAATATATCCCACCCATTGCGGCGCAAAGTCGAGAGATCACTTGGAGAGGTCAAAGGGTCCAAGAGAGACCCAAGCCAACCTCTCCCAATCTGGCACTGGTGGGCAGGCACATCCCGAACACACCTCACCCGATGAACCCGGGTACCCCTGCTAAATCACCAAACATAGTAAACCACTTGGAGTAACCTATGGCAGAAGTGTTGGTTATCTAATAAATGGTTCCCGGGGTTGCGGTACCCAAACCCGCTTCCCTATTTGAAAGTCAGTATGAAAGGCCCTTCTATTGTTATTCTTTATTCTATGGATCCAATAGATTTTTTTTAAATTCTCCACTCTCTATCCCACAATCATAGAAGAATCTCTTCGAACAACTCGCTGCGCTTTAAAATTGCATTGTCAACTTTTTCACCTGAAAACCCTTCAGATTTGGTACAGAAAACTACCGAAACGCAAGTGAAAAATCAACTATTTGCCTATGAGGTATGTATTTTGTTAAAACATTTTGTTGTGTGCGAAACAGAAGTGAGCCTTAGGAGTACAAAATAACTCTTCAACAAAAGTTCAGAGTTATAGATTATCGTGAATCACAACTCAAACATCTCATTATTTATCCGCATTATAATGAATAATTGATGGCGTCATCGCTCAGAGGGTTCTGATGGCTAAGCAAATAGGCAAAAGCGTTTCTACGGCTTTCGCTCGCAACGCTGAAATACCGCAACGCAACACCGCGGTTTAGTCAACGTCAAAATCGAATGGGACGGCCGACGGCCGACGCCCGACGCCCGACGCTCGACGTCGGTAGCATCACGGTTCGGAACGCTACGAAAGTCACCCGTACTGGCACCGTAATTGCAATATGCATTTCATTTATGTACTAAATTGATAATTATGGAAGAAAATATAATACTTTCATTTGAATACATTAGTGTGTTTTGAGAAAACATCCCTCAAAGTTTTTTTTTTATAAAAGGATTACAGTGTACTTCTTGTAAATAGAACTTCTCTTTTTTGTTGATGTTAAGACTAATTGATCTGGCATATGAAAATATTAACGAAATTCGGTGTTAAACTGTTACTGTTTGAAAGTAATACGCTTATCTTGCATAAAAAGGGTGAAAAAATGTACTTACTGAGTATTGCGATAAAATGGAATAATTATGATACTTCAATAAACTGCTTTCTAACTATCATCACGATCCATTTGAGTTTAAAAATCAATGATTTTTCTGAACCCCTCCGCGCTAAATGTACTAAGATGATTCAATACGGATTAATAGTAAAAAATTTACGTAACTTTTTTCCGATTGCGATAAATCCTCGTTAAACAAGGTTACTTTCTTTTAGACTTGCTTAGTTACGCATCTTTTAATGTTATTTATGACAGTGCTATATTAAAATATCCTTCGATCTGAACAATCAATGACATACAAAACTAGCAAGGCCAATATTAATCAAATTCCATTGCATCAAACGTAGGCGCTCGTCCACGGAATCAGAATGGACTTCTTTGGATTATGTCGACCACAAAAATTTTTGGTGCTCAATAGAGCAATAGCATAAAAATTACTAATCTTCAATAATGATATTTAAATTAGAACATCTCCTGCGTAAGTTCTTACAAAAGGGAAAAATAATTCAAAGTTCGCAAAATGATTAAAAATAATAGTATGATGATAAAAGATTGGAAGATTCATCCAAATAGGTTGCTTAAATTACATTTAGCTAAGTTTAGTTTATAGCTAGGCACTAAGTCATAAATTGTCAGGTATTTATTTTTCTTCGCCCATTTTCACAAAATATTTCTTAATAGAAGCTGAGATTGTCTTACAGGTTCTGGACGACGCGTCGTCCACAACCTCGCGACGCAACGCAACGTAACTGTATTTATTATATTTTAAATGTAAAGTAATTACAACCAATTTTAGTCATACATTATACATAAACCAAACATTAACATCAATGAAAGGGAAATATTAGAGCATCACATTTTTAACTGATTTTACCTAATCTAACTAATTAACCACCACGCCGTTTCAAGAAACTCGGTCTTGGCACACACTGCTTGCTTCATTCACTTTCATACACCGTCTCATACATAGTCTTCTGTTATTTTGACTCTTGACATCGCCTCACTCAAGTATCTGATTCACTTGATCGAGACATGTATTTCTCGGGCGTCTCCGACTTCTGCTACCATTCACATTTGCGTCATATATTCTCTTTACAGTCCTCTCTCTACTCATCCACCTGCTCCAAGTATTCCTCATTCATAACTATATTGCGCACTGTTTTTGTACTCTCTCTTTCAAACACCATACTTTTTTCATCCTAGACACGAGAGACTGTAGATCTTCCATACTGTTAGCAATCAGCACCGCGTCATCAGCATACAACAGGCAACATACTCTCAGATTACTCAAATTCGCGCCCAATCCCACCACTTTCAATTCTTGCATCCATGTATAGATTGAATAACCACGGTGAAATTACGCAGCCTTGTTTAACACCTTTTGTGACATCAAACCACCCCGTAAAACCACTGTTCACCCTAATACATTCAACGCTTCCCTCATACAGAGGCAATTGCCTTTGTGAGATTCGTATTCGCACCACACCACACATTGCCTACTTATCACGAATAAACTTAGAAAACATATGTATTTTTTCAAAAACATTAGAAACATACTAGACTCCAAATCTATGAAAATTGTTTATTACTCTCTTTGTCAATCTATCATTGTATGGAATAATCGCATGGGGAGGTGCAACACTATCAGCTATAGATTCATTATCGAAGGCACAAAAATTAATTATGAAAGTTATTCTTAAAGTTCCCTTAGAAACAAGTACTGCAGATATATTCTACAAATTCCATGTATTAGATATTCGAAAAATTACACAAAAATTCTCTTAACTCGTCTGTTTAAAAATAAAACATATACATTTTATGAAAATACCCAAAATATTGTAAACACGAGCCACAAAACCAAAGAACTCATACAAACACCTAAAACAAACACAACATTTGGTCAAAGAAATTTCAAATACATTGCGTCTGAAATATACAATAACCTACCTGAAAAAACAAGAAAATTGAATAATATAAACAAACACAAAATCTTGATCAAACAATGGATCATCGAAAAAGGTCATGCAATAATTAGTCACCTCACCCAACCTGAAAATTTTTGTCAAATATTTTTGCTTTATTGAAAAATGTACTTTATTTTAATATTATAAAATACTTGTAAACTAGTCTAATATATGTTAAAAAAATATATGTTAACCTATTTTATATGGATGCAAATGATAAATAAATAAATAAAATAAATACTTTTTTTCCTGCTGACTCGGTCGTATGCTTTTTGTAGATCTACAAAGGCACAGAAAAGTTTGTTTTTTATTTGCCAGAAACTTCTCAGTGAGAATACGCAATGAGAAATTAATTTTAAAAATCTTAAATTATACTGTAAGTATTTTTCAAAACACAATTTAAATCCATTTTACAACGAGAACAAGACATAGCTTCTGGGTACACAGCATTACCATTGCAGCAGGTATCTATAACAAATCATTGTTTTATTCACTAGATACATTATTTTCTCAAATTTAGTCCGCCCGCTGACAGCAAGTAGCATTTCTCCATTGACCGGGCTCCGATTACACGTCATTCTCCTGCTCTCTTAAAACCTAATATTTCCGTAATGAAATGTGATACCTCTAAGTGTAGAGTGAATAGATTATTTTTTAATGTGAATACTGCATAAGTGTCTCAACTGCACACGACCATCTGGAGCCAGTAAGACTATTTCATCCCCAATTAGGGTATGTTGTGAGGCTGAATATAGTGAAGATGAGAAAGAGGAAGGTAAGGGAGAAGCTGGCTATTTAGATCTGTCACCAAATACGGATAAAGTCATTTTAAGCAACGTTTCAATTTTGAATGGTGTCTTACACCAGGGAGATACTGAGAGCATATTCCACTCTGGAACATGCCGCAAGTTTAATATATATATATTAATTTAAATCAATAAAATGTAAAATAACACAAATTCGTCAGTGAAATTTACTTGCGCACGCCGGGATTAGAACCCGCGACCTTCGAGTTGCTAGTCAAGAGCCTTACGCCTCGTCCACGGAGGCCGTCAATAATAATCTTATTCCACATACACTTACTTATCAAAAATACTAATTTCGGTTCTCTGTGCGTGAAATGGTAGTAATTTCAGCGAGAAACTTTTCACGTTTAATGAACGCAAATGCGCTTTAACATTTAGTCACATTTTCAAAATTCAATCTGAAGTTGTAAAGAACAGATTCAGACAAGCGTTAATTTGTAAAATACACAATTATTTTTTTTTAATAAATAATAATTTCATAATTCAAATGAGTAATTATTTTTTTTAAATTTTGGACAGATTTCGTGGATTTTACAAGATTACTAACGGCGTTCATTCGAAAGGTAAATTTCTGATCGTCTCTCAAATTCTTCAATAAAAATAAAATTATATTTTAAAGAAAATTGACGATATGTGTTTTTAAAATGCAATGTTATTGAGGCAAATATTTTATAAATAGCTTCACAAATCTTACAAATATTACATCCCGTGATTTTTCACAGGACTGCCACGGTACACCGGAGAGATTAATAATACCAAACAAATAAAATAAACAACCTTCTTCATAGTGCCTTACTTTTCTTTCAAAATAATCCCCCAAATCCACTGCGAGGTAACTCAGTAGCAGGGTAGAGTAGGGTAGCGCCCCCACTCCCCAGTACTCCCAACCTACCCTGGGAGCGGGCGGGCGGCAGGGGGCTGGAAGCAGATCGGTCCCGGAGACATATCAGATTTGAATATGCATGGATTTGACCGTATGTCGCGGTTTTTGCTCCCAGCGTGTTCTTCGCGGGCTAATGGCTGAGCCTGGAATGGGATATTACCATCGAGGGAAAATAATATTGACATGGCCGGCTTTGATGTGAACCGGTATATCTGGAATATGAATGTTGATAAAGTATTCAGCATTGATTTTGCGGTATGTTTATTGAGTTGTTTTTATAGGAGAGAATAAAAAAATCTCACAAACAACTAATGTCTTTCATCATACATGTTATGTTATGGGGTATGTTTACAACAAATAATATTTTCATTTTTTTTTTTTTTTTTTCGGAATAACTTTATTGAGTAAAACCTCAAATTGTAATATTTAAATATTGAAGACAATATTAGTGATTTCTAAACGAAAATCTGAAACAGAAAAATCAGAAAAGGAAACGGTCACATCCCAGATGTGACCGTTTCCTTTTCTGATTTTTCTGTTTCAGATTTTCGTTTAGAAATCACTAATATTGTCTTCAATATTTAAAAATATTTTCGTTTACTTTTTGGCCAATAAATAAAATTAAAAAACATTTTTTTAAAGAGTAAATATAAAAATAAAACTTCAACCGTTTTTATGGAAAATGTAAAGAATGGAGCCAATTTATTGTATCCCCATTTAAACAACACATTTTTTTATTATTATCACGGTAATAATTAATAAATATTTTACGAGCAATAATTATTCGCCTGAAACACTCATCCACATTGAAAAATCTCCTGATAAAAGATACATGACGCCAACGGGACTCAAACCCGTGTCCTTTCGATTTCCGGTCGACAGCTCTGACCACTGAGCTATGGCGGCTTATCTCTTATCCGCGAAATAATTCAATATATACTAGTGTTTCATTCAACAATTACTGCTTGTTACATTTTTTCACCTGAAAACAACCAACTTTATTTTATATGAGAAAGGCATTGTAAGTGCTAACTCTCTCACTAGATGGCGTCGAGACAAATTGTCTACATTTTTAGGTGAAATACTAGAACTTGTCTGTATCTTTTATCAGGAGATTTTTCAATGTGGATGAGTGTTTCAGGCGAATAATTATTGCTTGTAAAATAATTGTTACGCTTTGTGCTATGCATAAAAAAAAATCTTGTCTTAAACATTAGTTTACCAAAAAAATAATTATTCTTAAAGTACCTACCCATATAATAGTTCATAACCTTGTAACAGTAGATGAATTTTACTATTTATTGAGTGTAAACATATTTTAGTAAATAATCTTAGTATTTTCAGACCTATACCAATACGGTACTTTTTAGATCTCTACCAATATGGTAAATAAAATTAATATAAAACAAAAACCACCATTATGTTTGAGAAATCAAGGAAATCTTTTTTTTTTATAAACCAATATTGAAGCTTCAAACATTATCACATTCTGTTGAACATAATCTTATATCGCGTACTGGATTTATTTTATCCAAAAACGTCTCAACACTTCACAGTCTAATAAAGATAAAAATATGAAAAAATCCTCGAAAATACCACTGACGCTTTTTCGGCATTATTATTTTTGCAAGTCTTTTCAGACAGAGCCAAATAACACAGTCATAAGGAAATACAAGAACCATGTTTGAAGTAAATATTTCTCCAGAACTGTTACCTTCCGCCGAAATATGGCATCACATTTATATTTTTTTCTTGCATAGTTATTTCACGCTGTGTACTGGATTACAAGAAAAATAAGATATTTTTCAATTGCTTCTTGTGCAAATGCTCACATAAAATCAGTTTTTTGGACTAGAATTAACTTATTATACTAGATTTCCTAGTAGTATTTTGTTTTTAATATTAAATAATTCTGGATAAAAACTTTATTATGTCTAACTATTTTTTGTACAAATTGTTTGTTTTTTAATAATGAGTATGTTTGTGGACCACAGTTATTAACTTATTGTAATATTCTTAAATTACATCTTGTGCTATTTGGTGATTAATTGGTAGAAAGAATTTTGTATTTTTATGAAATTTATAATACAATATGTGGCGATTCTATACTTGAAAGCTTCGAGCAAAACATATTTTCTTATGCTTAAAAAAAAGTGTCACCGCACCAGAGTAAAAGGGAAACTTTCCACAGTTAGAGGAATATGGACTCCTCAATCTGGCTTAAGACGAAGCTTAATGCTAAATCACCGTTTTGATTAATCTTTATAACGAATTGGTGTACATTGTGAATACCAAAAATATGCTTTAGATAAATTGAAGGTTTTCCTATCGTTTCGCTTGAGTAGAATACAAATAAAAAAATAAATTACTAAATAAAAATATAATGCAAACTACTAAAAAAATTGTATTAACGCGTAAAGGAAACAACTTAAAAAAAAAAGTATTATAGCTAAGATTATCTATGACAGTTTCACTTGATTAACTTTTTTGCTTTCTCATAAAATTATTTACAAAATAAATAAAAACCAGTTTTGTGCTTGAAATCGAACGTTTCTATACTCTGTTTGTCAAGCGCCTTTGATGCCTATTACCTACCTTTGATGCCTATACTAAGATACGATTTTGATGCCTATACTAAGAATATACACATTTTTGGCTTGTAGCTTCCTCTTAAAGAGGTATGCAGGTAATGGACCATTTGGATTTAATTTCAAAATATAGTTTCCTATAACTATTTCAAGCACAACTTCAATTTGAAAAAATGTTTTTTTTTCCCCATTCTAAGGAGATCTCCAATTCTAGTACGAAATGCAAATATGGTAAAAAAAATCGATTTTATACTAAAATGGGTGCGTGAAAACGTTATGTGAATTGAAAATGTTATGTCTCTATTTTTTATATTTCTATTATGATTTGATTTATATCTACAACCTCTCTCCATGGCTATAAATGTATTGAAAAATGTTGTGTTTTGTAATTTTTCGTTTTATATAATCTTTTGTTTTGTATAAATTTTTGAATTCCAATTTCTTTCTTACAAATTTAATTGACTTATTCCTTATCAGTAGAGGTAAAGTCACAAAGAGGCAATCCATAATTGGTTTTATTTTGGCTACATAAAACTAATGTACAAACTGAAATAAATGTAAGCTGTTGATTTCCCGAAACCCTTGCTGGAACTTAAGAATAACGTATTTGCTTGGCTCTTTTTTTCATCAAACCAATACAATACACGAAGACCGCGGGGGAAAAACTAGGAATATTTCAAACATATCAGAATTAAATGTTTGAAAGCCTGCTACATGGCATTGTTACTACTATTTGAGATTTGACACAGAACTGACATTCCTTCTTTTTCTCATGTGTGAAATAAAATGTAAAATGATTGTTAAATCATTGATCAGATTTCATGGAATTAATTTATTAACTATGTGTGGCATATATTTATTTAATTATTATTAAATTTATGAGGAAGTGATAAAATAGCTCAATTGTTAATGTATTACGGTAACGCCGCGTGACTTCTTGAAAGCGCATATAAGTTTTCAAACGCGGTAACGGGCAGGTTAAGGAAACACGAGGTTCTGTTGTTAACTTGAGCATTAAAAGCCTCGTAAAGGTATCGTATTACCGGTTCGATACCGTTCAATTATTACGGTTAATATCCCTTACTGGAATATTAATGAAGTGAGTTATAAGTTATTTGCCAGCGCTGTGACAGAGCCAGTTAATCCCAAGTCCGCGGCAGCTGGTCCCAGCGCGTGAGGCGGATGATTAGGTACTTATTAATCTTATGAATTTCACGCACTCTCGCCGACGAAAAAAGAATTATTGAGGGTGTGATATAATTCCACATTAATTAATTTTTCATTTTCTGTTTTTCCTTAGAGTTCCATGGTTACGTTTGCCTTTAAAGTTTCACGGTATGAACATGAAAATCTGTGTGCGAGAGTCAACCGACAAATCTGGAATGCTTATTAATTTTTCGAAATTGTGCTTACCTTCAGATTATTTTTTTTTCAAACAAGGGTTTACCCTAATAGTTACATATATACTTTTTTTATATCAAACTCCTTTCCCATAATGTCGTGTCGGTTTCGGCCTTCGATTCGAGGGATAAAACTCTCGACTACTAATCTGGAGGTCGCGGGCTAATTTTTTTATTTCAATTTAATCGTAGAGTAAATATTATATTATTAATTTGTGTTGTTTCTTAAATAATGAATCAAAAATAATGCATAATATTCTCGCAGCACGTTCAGAGTGGAGTACAGTCTCGGTATTGCCTTAGTGAGAGACCACCGATTAGAACTGAAACTTTGCTTGAAATGGCTTTAGCCGTGCTTGGTGACCATATCTGAATTCCCAGGTACTTGCTTACCTTAATTTTCTCCATCTCATTCCCTTCCCCACTACCTTCAGCCTCACTACATACACTAACACATTGAAGATGCCATAGTCTCACTACCTTCGAAAGGTTGGGAGCAGTTGGGAATTAACATTTTTAAAATAGTTTTGGTGACCAATTTTTTTAACCGTCCTGCTACCGACTCCACAACTCAGCAATCCAAGACTCTCTTCGATACCAATCAAGATTAATCTTAACAAATAGGAGGCCATTTATAACCCCATTCCAAATAATGCAGGATTAAGCCATCAAAACTAAATTTTCCCAAGCGCCCGTGAGTAATGGCCGCCGGAATATTCTGTGATTTACGTTTACCTAACTCTAATCGTTGCTTGTTATAATTATTATTTGTGCGGGGGAAAGTAAATCAAAATGTATTGCCAATATTTCCATATTATAAAATAGTACCGCCCGTAAACCATATTCATTAGATATTCTTTATGATGTTACGTGCCTACTGTGATTTACTTCTTACACCAAATCGATATCATTTATTTGTTTATACACGTGTTTTAGGGAACAAAGGAATTTTGATTAAGAATTTTTAATGTCGGGTTTTTTTACAGAAATTTAAAACTTTAAACCTAATTTTATGAAAGTTCTGTTATTATTTCATTATGGAACAGTTGTTTTTGACTGAAAAAAAAACAGAACAGGAATAAAACTTATTGGAATAAAATTTCATGGAAGGAGAATCCTATGTCAGAAGACATTTTTTAATTTTTTTTATTATGTAGTACTTTTATTACATATTTAACGTGAAATAAATTTTCGGTGTACATTTTTGTGCAATATTATTATTTCGGAATGTAAGCTGGGGTAAAAACAAATACAAAAATGAAAAATATGATTATCAACTAAGGAAGTAATCAAGTTATGACGGTCTCCGTGGTCGAGGGTTAAGGTTCTCGACTAGGAACTTGAGGTCTCGGGATCAAATCCCGACGTGCGCAGTTATAAAATAAAATTCTTTTTGTTTTAAAACCACGAGTTTTTAATAATTTTTAGAACCGATCGGTTTCGCTTTACTCAAGCATTTTCAGGGTACACATTATTACTAGACCAGAAGTAAAAAGTGTGAGCTTATATATAAAAAAAATTTTATATGTCAAACCACAAAGTGATTGCTTTCTACAGTAAATTTTATTAGATTATTCTCTGTTCTTTCACAATTTACTCATTACAAATAAAATATAGTATATTCGCGACATGTTACAGAGTGAAGATACTCTCAGTATCGCCCTCGCTTAAGATAACCATTCAGAATTTAAACGTTGCTTCAAATAGCTTTGGCCGTGTTTGGTTACCAGATCTGAATAGCCAGATACTCCCTCACCTTCCTATTTCCCATATTTTTCCACCACCTTCATCCTGACAACATATCTCGGTTAGGGATGCATTAATCTCACTGGTTCTAGACAGTTGGGATCAGTTGAGACTATTGTGCAGTTTCACATAAAAAAAATTAAAAAATGAATACATCACGGAAACGAGAAACATGAACAACAAAAGGATGAAAAAAATATATACATAGTATTTTATAGATATTACATATCTACTTATATATATATTATAGATATTACATATCTAGTATTTTATAGATATATAAATAAACAGTCGGGGACATCTCCGGATACATGGCACAATCAAGTGTTTCAAATAATTAGTTCGAGTACTTTCACGGGAATTTAAAAGGAATATTTGAATGAGACGTATGTATGAATATGGATGAATCAAGTATCGTGTGCAGAGACAGATTTACGTGGTATTATTATGACAATAACAAATAAATAAAAATATCACAACTTCACTATACTCGTATGAACATAGATAAACAGCACACACGGAGAAAAATTACTATTTCTTTTATATATTTATTAAGAACCTCTTTAAATTTTTGGTAATTCCGCTAAAAAATGGTTTGAAACCTGTTAATTCCGGTTTGAATTAGCAGGTTTCCTGATAAAATTTTAGTAAATAACACGTGTTAGTGAAAATTTTAATATTGCAAAAATTTTAATCGAAATTTTTTTTGTATTGTCATGAGATATTATATATTTTTCCAACGCACTTACAATGCGAAATTAATCAATTTACTGTCATTGTGTTTTTTTTTACATTAGCTATACACAGGAGGCCTTGAGAAAAATAATTTCACTCAGAAACTAACCTGTGTCCTTTGGGGATGCTTTGTGGAGGGCCTTTTTAAAGAAACGGAGAGGAAAAAGGTATGAGGGGTCAATGTGTGCATGAATGACTTACGTATGGATTCATCAGGGATCAATAAAATCAAATGATGGGTCGAGAGAGACCGGCTGGAGAGTTCAAAACGTCTCCTTCAATCAGTCTCTCCTGATCCGGCCCGCCACGCAGTAGGTGGGTAAATGCATCCGCAGCCAAGACCTAGACAAACCTCACCCCTTGAACCCGGGCACTCCTGCTAAGTCACTAAACATAGCGAACCACTTGGGGTGACCTATGGTAGAGGTGTTGGTTATCCAATAAATGGCTCTTGGGGCGGCGGTACCTATACCCGCCTCCTAATCTAAGTTCCACAAGAATTTTAGTTTTTATTAGCTAAAATGGCTTTGAACGCCGTAACAGCGGTGGTGACCGAATTGATTTTAAAACTATTTTTTTGCCACAATGAGACAACAGACTTAGGGTAAGTTATTATTTGTATAACGTTTAAACTTTTTATTTATATTTTCGGTAAAACCGATTTACTTGGAAAACCGATTGTGTATTATGATGGAAGATTTGTCTTAATTGCTTTATAATTACGTGAACATTATTTATGTCAATAGCCATTGGTTAACCAGGTTATGAAAATTAACTTAAAGGAGTTTGGTAAATCGATCGATGAGAATCGATCTTTTTTTCTTCGATTATTTATTAGGATTATGTTTGGGTTTGTTTTTTTGTGGATCTCTAATGTTTTTTGCATTAAATATAAAACATTATTTTTATAATATTTAAAGGCAAATTATTTATTATTATTTTTTTTAGTAAGGGTCGTGTTGTCAAGCGGGACGTATTTTTTCCTCTTTAGAGACGAACTGCGAATTTTTAATTAATTCTATTATTATTAAAGCTCATAATATGTTTTTTGAATATCAGCTGCCATGATAATAAAAATTTTAAAAATTATCCCAGAACTTAATAATAACCATTTGGAATTTGATTTAATTAATTTAAAATTAAATTAAAACCATACCGCCGCCCCGGGAACCGGATTAACACCTCGTGCTTCAATTCGTTTGGTGATTTAGCAGGGGTGCCCGGGTTCATCGGGGGAGGTGTGTTCAGGATGCGCCTGCCCACCAGCTGTATGGCGTGCAAGATCGAGCGAGGCTGGTTTGGGGAGACCCTTTGATCTCTCCAACTGGTCTCTCGACCCATCGCCTTGCGCCGCAGTGGGAGGGAGAAAATGATATATTAATATGTCCGTCACTCCTGTACACAACCCTTACCTTACCTACTAAACTTTTACCTTCCTAAAACCTCCTCTCCTTCCTTCCTTAAAAAATAACTTTCTCAAAGCATCCCAAATATATAAAATATATATTCCCGTAGCGTCATAATTCCAAGCTACGAACAGTTTAAATACATCTCGCAACATTCAAACAGAGAAACTCGCTCTTGTGCGCATTGTATCGCGCGGTTATCGTAAAAAATAGTAAAGCACGCTTTTGAAAAAATATTTAAAATAACTGGTGCCACCAACCGAACAGTGCTGGACAAAGGCAAATAGACAGCTATTTTAAAAACATGTTGTGAATGTGTTTAGTTTGGTGCGTAGTTGACTTCAATTTTTTTTTTAATTTTTTTATTGATATATTAGAAATATAATTTTTTAAATACGATTTGGCAATGTGAGCCTTACTGGGTGCTTCACCCGTGCCGAAGCCGCCATTTTACATTTTTGTGTCAAATTTTGTATCTAAATAAAAAATTTCTGTATTGAAATTATGTTAATTGAACTAATTTGAATGAAATATTAAGAAAAATTATTTTGGCAGTCATAAAAACTAAGCAAATTGTTGTGCCAGTTGTTTAGAATAAGTGTACCATGTATGTACATTGTTGGTCCGGTTGTGTATAATAAGTGTACTATATAGGTACACTTATACTTATGTATAACTACCACAACACGGGCATTAGCCTAGTATGGTAGTAAAAAAAATGTCAAAAAATGTAACATGTAAACATTTATTAAATAATAAAAAAATAAAAATTTTAAAAAAATTGTTGGACCAGTTGTGTATAATAAGTGTACTATGTAGGTACATTGTTGGACCGGTTGTGTATAATAAGTGTACTATGTAGGTACATTGTTGGAGCAGTTGTGTATAATAAGTGTACTATGTAGGTACATTGTTGGACCGGTTGTGTACAATAAGTGTACTATGTAGGTACATTGTTGGACCGGTTCTATATAATATGTGTACTATGTAGGTTAATTTTTTATTCTTTTAAGATAAACTTATTTGTAATATTGCCTTTTTGTTGTTTAATCCATGTCTTAATTTTGTTTGTGATATGTATTTTGCACCCCACATTTTTTTTTGAATGCTTTTACTGCCTGGTATTTCTGGTGTCTTTGTCCAAAGCTTGTTTTATCGACGGAGTTTTTTTATGTACGCTCGTCTAACCGGTCTATTAATGTTGAAATTTAGTTTTTTGGTCAAAAAAAGTAATTTAGTAGTTTTTTTTTTAAAAGTTTCTTTATTCTATAAAATTATTAGTTACATGCATTGAGGAATTTTTCGACCACCATGCTAGGCACATGCCCGTGTTATGGTGGTCGATTTTCTATACATTAACATAAAGATTGTGCGGGAATATAAAATGTAACGGACGTACTGCTCCGATATCAGCCGACGTCACCCCATATTAAAATCTGCCATTTGCCTTAACTTTGCCTGTCCTTAAACTGAATAAACTGTCCTCTATGTATGTGAAATTGTTATGTATAATGAAAGAAATGTATAAAATGTATGTCTGAACCTCTATGTAAACAATAAATGAAACGTCGGAGCTTGGCTAGGGGACACGGGCAGAGAAGTATACTATGAGAGCTGGCAAAATCATATTCATATTTAATTCGGGCACGACTGTTAGAACCGTGCCAAAACGTAGTGGGAAGCCTTGCCGTGCGCCATGCGCCGGCATAGCGTCACAAATGACCACGGCCCGAAATTACCGGCCGAGGGGCGGTAGCCAACCCGGCGGCGGGCCGCGGGCACGTAACAAACACGGGCCTCGATTCCAGGAATCAAAGAGAAAGCGGGCCCGTGTGAACGTCGCTCGGTCAGCGAAGGCCGCCGGGGTCCTATAAAACGGGCAACAGCCCCTTGGAAAGACAGTTAGCCAGCAACCTCCACCAGCTCAACACCTCTCTCTCTGCTCTGCCCTCTACCTCGCTCCGACTTCTGCTTCTACTCGCCTTCTTTCACTCTGACCCCCGCCTCACCCTGGACCACGGACTTGCCTACCCCTTCGGACCAGACTCGGAATCAGCTCAAGAACAAGAAAACAGCATTCGGACCAGCTCTACAGCGGCTTCAGAGACGGCCCCGTTCTACCCCTCCACGCCACTGAAGGACGACGCCTTCCGCCTCCACAGATTGGGATCACCGGCCCCTTACAGTCTTATGTGTCACGATTACGTCTGATACATAAGTGGTCCTTCGCCGCCGGATCTTTCTGTGGAAGATGTCACCTTCACTGCGCTCTGGGATGAACAGCGCTGACGGGGATTCATCGCAGGGAAGCGATGATCCCACACCAACCGGGGCGGCCACAGCCGCGCCCCCCGGACTCCGGCCAACCGCCCCCCTGGCCCCCTCTGATCCCCGAGCGGACCTACTGCCTGGTCCCTCCGGCGCATCACCACCACAGACGCCCCCTGCCGCGGCCGACGTCTCGTCAAGAAGCGAGGCTTCTAGCGAGGACACGCTCCGGCAGGTGCAGCTCGAGCTAAGAGCTGAGAGGCGGCGCACCCAGAAGCTGCAGGACGACCACGCCCGACAGATGGCAGAACTGATCGCCACGCTGAAGGGCCTCACGCGGACCGCTTCACCTGCAGCCTGGCAACCGGACGGAGCCTATCCCGGAAGCCAGCCACCTAGCGGCCCCGGGCAAAGCTGGGGCTACGCACCCGAGGCGCACACCACTGGCCCACGGGTGGGCCTTCCACAGACTGCGGCGCCCCCGAGCGGCCCCAGTCATAGCCTTGCTTACACAGTGGGGGGAGATCCCACTGTTCCGCAAGCTACAGCTCCACGGGCGGAGTACCAACCGACGCCGACGCCGGCGCCCTCGGGCGTACCTACGCAGAGGTACGCAGCGGAGACGCACGCCACAGCTCCACGGGCGGAATACCCACCGACGGCGGCGCCATCTAGCGGCTTTGGGCGGAACCTGGGCTACGCAGCGGAGACACACACCACTGCGCCGCGGCTGGGTTACCAACCGACGCCGACGCCAGCGCCCCCGGGCGTACCTAGTCAGGGGTACGCAGTGGAGGCGCAAACCACTGGCCCACGAATGGGCCTGCCACAGACTGCGGCGCCCTCTAGCGGCGCCAGTCACAGCCTTACGTACACAGTGGGGGGAGAGCCCACTGTGCCGCCAACTACAGCCCAGCCTAGCGATGTTTTTGGGAGCTCGCGCCGCGCCGAGAGGGCTCACACCGGGACGGAGAGAAACCATGCTGCGGATCCACTCACGGACGGCGCTTCTCCAGGCGCCGCGACGCTGCGAGGTGGACCAGAGCCGCAGTACGGCTATCCCGGTGTGACCCGCGGGCCCGCCCAGTTCCCAGCATTTGCCCCGAGCGGAAACTCGCCATCGCAGCCCCCCGCTGACGGATACGGGGCCTGCAACCGAACGGATGAGGCAGCGAGGCAGACACGAGACTGGGTGCATCAAGGGAGTGTCCCTCTCGCCCAGGTGACGGCCATGTTCGCCGACGCCCTCCGGCAGTCCCAGGCCGGTGGCACACCTCGCTACCATCCCGAAGATGAGCGGATGGCATCCCTCATCGCCCGGCAGTCCAGCGCAAAGGACTTGCCGCCCTACGCTGGCGACGCCATAGAGTGGCAAGCCTGGAAGGCGCAATTCCTCCAGTCGACGGCCACCTGCGGGATGACGGCGGCCGAGAACCTGATGCGGCTGCAGCGTGCCCTGAAGGGAAAGGCACGAGAAGCCGTCAGCCCTCTCCTCCTGGACCCGGCGCAGGTGCCGGAAATTATGGATGTCCTGGAGCACCGCTTTGGGGGCGCGCACTCTGTCGCGGCTGTCATGTTCGACAGGATAAAGCGGCTGACCCGACTACAAGAGGACGCATCGACCGAGGCTCTGGTAGAGTTCTCGGGCACGGTGCAGAACATCGTGGCTTCGCTGGGGAATCTGCGAGGTGATTACCTCTCCAACCCGGCCCTCCTCAGCGAAATCGCCTCGAAGATGCCGTTAGCCCTACGCCTCTTGTGGTTGGGTAAGGTGGCCGACCAGACGCACGCGGCCACTGTGGTGCAGCTTGCCGCGTTCCTGAAGCGGCTGACCAACGCGGTGCCGCGGTCGGGCCTCACCGACAATGGCCGAGCAGCGCGGCCGAGCAGCTCGGCCGAACAACAGCGGGCCGCCCGCGCGTATCGTGAAAACGTGTACGTGACCGACGAGCGCCCGGAACCCCGCAGTGAAGTTTGGTGCGCACTGTGCAAAAACGATACGCACAAGCTCTACAAGTGTCCCCAATTCGCCGAAGAAACAATCAGTGCGCGTTGGGAGCTTGTGAAAAGTGAACGGTTGTGCTTTAAGTGTCTGGACGGCGTGCACCAGACGAAACGGTGCGAATACCGGACCAACTGCGGAGTGGGGACGTGCCGGGCCCCGCACCATCGCTTGCTGCACGATGACGCATACACTCGTGACCGCGAGACGCACACAGTCACGAACACGTGGGAAAGTGAGGGACAAGTGCTAATGAAAGTGATTCCCGTGACATTGTGCGGCCCCGGGGGCCATGCGACCATGCACGCGCTGCTTGACGAGGGCTCTGCAATAACCCTAGTCGAGGCAGATGTTGCAGACATCATCGGAGCCGCGGGTCCGGTACGCGGCCTGCGAATTCGGGGCGCTAATGGGATGAGCTCATCCGATGCTACGTCCCGGCGGGTGAGACTGTCGGTGCGCGGCGACGGAGACGCGTTTACGGTGACGGCACACACCGTAACGGACCTAGACCTCCCGCGGCAAACAGTGGCCGGCCGCCGGCAAGTGAAACCACGGCTGCTGATCGGCCAAGATAACGGGCCGCTTATCGTGTCGCGGGAGGTGCGGAAGGAAGAGAGCGGCCAAATGACGTCCCGGACAGCCCTCGGTTGGATCACGCATGGGAGCACCCGGCGCGACGCCGACGCCGGGACAACGCTGAGGATGGCTGGTCCGAACACCGTCCTCGCCGCCGACGCCCTGGACCATGCCGCCGGGGACCATGCCGCCGGGGACCATGCCGCCGGGGACCATACCGCCGGGGACCATGTCGCAGCACGCCGCTTGCGAAGAGTGTAGCCGAGCTCCACGGGGGGAGTGTAACGGACGTACTGCTCCGATATCAGCCGACGTCACCCCATATTAAAATCTGCCATTTGCCTTAACTTTGCCTGTCCTTAAACTGAATAAACTGTCCTCTATGTATGTGAAATTGTTATGTATAATGAAAGAAATGTATAAAATGTATGTCTGAACCTCTATGTAAACAATAAATGAAACGTCGGAGCTTGGCTAGGGGACACGGGCAGAGAAGTATACTATGAGAGCTGGCAAAATCATATTCATATTTAATTCGGGCACGACTGTTAGAACCGTGCCAAAACGTAGTGGGAAGCCTTGCCGTGCGCCATGCGCCGGCATAGCGTCACAAATGACCACGGCCCGAAATTACCGGCCGAGGGGCGGTAGCCAACCCGGCGGCGGGCCGCGGGCACGTAACAAACACGGGCCTCGATTCCAGGAATCAAAGAGAAAGCGGGCCCGTGTGAACGTCGCTCGGTCAGCGAAGGCCGCCGGGGTCCTATAAAACGGGCAACAGCCCCTTGGAAAGACAGTTAGCCAGCAACCTCCACCAGCTCAACACCTCTCTCTCTGCTCTGCCCTCTACCTCGCTCCGACTTCTGCTTCTACTCGCCTTCTTTCACTCTGACCCCCGCCTCACCCTGGACCACGGACTTGCCTACCCCTTCGGACCAGACTCGGAATCAGCTCAAGAACAAGAAAACAGCATTCGGACCAGCTCTACAGCGGCTTCAGAGACGGCCCCGTTCTACCCCTCCACGCCACTGAAGGACGACGCCTTCCGCCTCCACAGATTGGGATCACCGGCCCCTTACAGTCTTATGTGTCACGATTACGTCTGATACAATAAAATAAAATAACATATTTAAAATAATGTAAATGACTATAGTAATATAAGGAAGTATGGAAAAATACAGTAGAATATAAAAATATAATACCATAATATTAATATAATATAATAGTACAATATAATAATATATATAATAATATAATATAGTATAATAATATAGTAGTATAAAAATATAATATTTTTTAGTTGTTGTAAGTGTTATTTTTAGATACATAATACAATAGTATTTTGAGGAAATCTCATTTAGGTAAATTACATATGTATTAATGAACCACATTGTAAACTGTCGATTTCCCTAAAGTAAAATAGATACATAAAAAAGAATATAAAAAGTATATAGTTAGTATATAGTTATAAAATCAAACATAGTACTATAGAGTAGTGTTTTTTGTATACGTAAAACATGTTGAATATTTGGTCACTTTCAGTCATTCTATTTTTTTAAATTACCTTTAATTGTCTGTTGTTTATGAATACTGAACAAATAAAATCGTAAATCGAGCCTTAATCACATCGATAAAATCATACAGTGATGTATTTTCTTAAAAATCTAGACATTTTAAGATCTGTCGTTTAATATTTTATATATTTATTCTGAAATGGGATACAACAAACTAAACATTTGTACATTAGAAATGTGAAAAATACGTCATGTCCTTTAGAAATATTATGTCATCTTTTGAAGTACTACTACAATTAAAATTTGGTGTGTTATTTATGTACGATTATTGTGCATTGTGTATATTACTATAACCTACATAATTCTTACAATATAACGAATATTATCGGGTCTGTTTTGCTAAATACAGTTTTATTTTAGAACCAACTCACGTGTATCTATAGAATAAAGAATAACTCCAGAAATGTCTTCCATACAGCAGCATGACCTCATGGCAGCCACCTCTGGTATGAAGCTCCAAAATACCTGAAAAAACCATCGACTCTGTGCAGAAACGGGCCTTCCGTTTGATTGATTCCCCTCTCTCAACAAACTGATTGCAATCCTTAGACCACAGGCTTTAGGTAAGAATGCTGTCTCTGGTCTACCGTTATAACAATCAACTTTGGTACCGGTGCATAATCTGGAAATATGACAAACGCGCGCCCAACATATTAACACGGTTGACATTTATCATCGGAGAGGCTGATTCATTGATAGTTTGAAAACTCGGCTAACATGGAGAGCATTCAATTTTATGTTACCGATGGTTGTCTCCGTCACCGACAGCATAAACTATTCAGCCTGCAGGACTAACTTGCCAATAGTCATGCCGGTGGGGAGGGCAATCTCGCTGTTGAACAAAATCATTTCGCACATCAACATATTTAGGATTAATTAAGCTGCTTTTGAAGAAAAAACTCTGTTTTTGACGGGGACATCTGGTATACAAAAACACATGAGTATTCGAATGCAACGTTGGGTAAAAATTTCAAAAAAATCTGTGGAGAACTTTCGGGGATTTAAGATTTTAACAAACGAAACCTTGCAATTTTATTTATATAGATAAATAATTACCTACATTTAAGGTTTATTTCGACAGGCTCATCTTTTTGATAAGTTGTAAGTACAAATATTTCATAGGCTTATGTAATTCAGGTTGTTATTTTTATTTATTTTTTGACATTACCCCCACACAGGAGGTCCTGAGGAAAACAATTACCCTCAAGGCCTATGTCTTATTTTAGGATGCTGAAAGAAGATCTTTATTAAGGAAAGGAAGGAGAAGAAGTTTTGGGAAAGTAAAAGGTTTGAGGGTTGGGTACGAATCTAGGAATCAGTGTGTCCAAGAGTGACGAACATATGAATATATATTACATATATATAAGAGGCCAGTTGGAGAGGGCAAAGGGTCTCCCCAAATCAGCCTTCCTCAATCTGGGCAGGTACATCCTGAACACACCTCACCCGATGAACCCCTACTAAATCACGGAACGTAGTGAACCACTTGGGGTGACCTATGAGCGAGGTGTTGGTTATCCAATAAATGGTTCCCGGGGCGGTGGTACCCAAACCAGCTTACCAAATTGGTATCTGGTAACAATACTAGGATTAGAGAACTTTTAATTTAGATTTGTGTCAGTTGACTAATTATTGCACGACCTTTGTTGATGAGCAAAGATTTTATATAAACAAGGAGTCAGAGGATAAAGTGCACCAAGTGGGGTGATTCTACATAATTTTGTCTCGTTCTTGAGTTTGACAGCTCGGCTGTGGAACGATTTGCCGGCTTCTGTGTTTCGTCCCTCCTAAAACATGGGTCTCTTCAAGACCAATGTTCACTCCTTCCTCTCCTCAAAAATACCCTCCACACAGCATCCCCAAAGATGGCGTTGGCCCTCAGGTATATTATTTTCCTGTATGAAGTTAATATAAAAATAAAAAAATGTACAAATGTCCATTTAGCCCAGTATCCCAGCTCTCCCTCTTAATTACACTCGCCGGACATCGTAGAATTCCATCCCGTTTGAATTTCGTAAACACAGTTTTGTATTGGAAATTAAATCACGAAATACTTGGATCATGAAACACGCCCACAAGACCATTGTGTTTTTCTTTATTCTATGCATGTTACCTACTCGTATCTACTAAAGGTATTATAATTATGATTATTTCTGCTATATCAATAATATTGTTACATTTATTTATATTTTTAGATAAAGTTGTTATTATTATATAACTAATACTACCTTACTTTATAACTTACCAAATACATAGAAACTTAATCAGAAGCAGTCTAATTATGTTCTGTGACAGAAAAAAATATCTTGTAAAATCAATAGATTAGTCAACCATCCGAATATCCACGAAATCAAAGATCTGTATTTTTCTATTTTACTCATCGTGTTTTAATTTTCTGTTCATATATTTGATGTGTAAAAAAGCAGTAGATATTATTTTTATTATTAGTAGTATTATTCGTTTATATAAACATTACTGAGCAATGGAGGCATCAGAAACAAGATAAAGTACCAATCTAATCACAATATTACGAGAAACTGTGGAATATACGAATACTTACAAAGTCAATTATCTCCGAACAAGATTTTCCGGCTTAAGCTGTCAGCAGTAAGCCAATGAAAAGTAAGATCTGTTGTACTTTTATATATTTTGCGTTTGCATTGGGCGTAAAAGACCCAATTCAAGGGCACGTACGAGATCGCCTAGTGAACTATGCGGCCCTGGAGCAACGGGGGGGAGGGACGGGTGTAATATAAAATGTGGTGTAAAAAGAACCTTTTTAACTCGACTTAAACGCATCCCTCCACGGCTTGCGGGGTTTTGCATGAATAAAAGATGTCTTCTTTATGAATTTCTCCCGCTCGAGTGCCGTGCCGTGATCCCGTCAGACCGAATAAATTCTGGGTTTACCTCGGCACGACCGGGACCCCATCCACCGTCCACTTCCCGCTTCTTCTCACATCGTATAACCGTTTCTTCTCTCACTGATTCTCCTAGAAGCGACTCTTTTATCAAGCTTTCTTCTCTCGGGATCTCTTCACACCATAACTATTCCCGCTGTTTCTCTTTCCTCTAGCGGATGTGTATAGTGTATCTAGCCTGTGAACGAGATCCCGCTACAAGTTCACCGCAGTACCTACGTATTACAATCACTAAGCTTCGAATAGAGTCGGTACGTATGGTTGTACCGCTACGATTGCCGGGGTTAAGTTTTTATATTGTTGCGATAGTCGCCTGATAATGTTCACCAAATTTATTGAGTAGAAATTCCTAGAAACGGACATCTGAACTTTCCAAAACGAAAAACGATTAAGAGCGGACATGTAACGCATTAACTTAGAGTAGGCATACATTGTGATTTTTTATAATGCAATGAGGTACGTATAAAGATGAATTTTCATTTAGCAGTCTTATATTTTTTTGTCGAAAGACACAAGAGTCGCTAATGCTAATGCTCGCTAATGTAATAAAGACTATGGCATCCTTAATTTGGGTATTTTGTGAGACTGAAGGTAATGGTAAGGGCAAGAAGGTGAGGAAGAGGAAAGTGGGGAACTGCCTGGCTGTTCAGGTCTGGTCACCAAATTTCCAGCAACGTTTAAATTCTGAATGGTGGTCTTACACCAGGGCGATACTGAGAGTATCTTGCACTCTGGAACGTGCCGCAAATATCTTATATATTTTATTTTTATTGAGTATTTTGTGAAAGAATACAAATAGATAAAATAAATCAGTGGCTGAATTGAGATCGCGTATGGGTCCCACCCAGGCGTAGTGTGTTCAATTCCTCGGCTGGCTAAGTCCTCCATCACAACACAAGCAACATTTTCCGCTTACTTTGGTGGTAGTAAGAGATTTTCAAATATATTCAGGTTATTCGTAACCCAGGAATGTTTGTCTTACTTTAAAAAAAATTAAATTAAATAAAAATTACTTGCGCAAGCCGGGAAATGAACACGCGACCTCTAGCTTCCAAGTCGATGTTCTTACCCCTCGGCCACGGGGGCCGTCAATTTTGCTTAAGAGAAATAGCTGGACGTCCTTTTACACACACAACTTAATTTTGGATTTGAGACCGAATTCCCCAAAATATATTATTAAAAAAAATTAAAAAGTGGGTATAGATAGTGTAGTGTTTGTCTCCAGGTATTTGTATTAGGGATTCATAAATATGTTGGAGTAACCGAAGACTTACTAATATAACCTGGCCGCAGCGCCGCGCGGATGAATTCTTTTATGAGTCAATAATAAATAATAATAATATTTTAAAAATAATAACCTTATTCAACTTACTTTGTCAATATAATGAAATATAAAATTAATTCTTTTTTTTTCGGCTGAAATTTTAATTTATATACGAGAAATTAGTGTTATTTTATTTTTATTTAATTTATTTGGGAAAATCAACAGATTATTTACATATATAAGAATAAACTAAATAATAAAGATAAAATCCAATAACAGATTTTCACTTAAAATTATAATAATAATAAAGAATATTAAAACAAAAAACTAAAGGTTCTGTACCCGTGGCCTGAGAGATTTACAAACAATACAATATTGTAAATAATAAATAAAAAATAATAACAGATCTAGGAACACAAATAAATTAAAATTTAAAGTTAACTGATATACTAATAACCAAATAAATTTCAAAAATTTAAATTTAATATGTTTTTGGTTTGAAAATTTGGTCGCTTAGAAATGTTTCAGATGCTCTAATTAAACACTGCGAGTAGAATACATCTTGGCCTTTGAAATCGAGTATTTTTTAGATAAGTCTTTTTATAATCCCAGAAAAAAATAATTTATAAGGCCTATGAAAACTGCTTTAAAGTTCAAAATCTCCTACTTACGAACCCATTTTAGGTTATTATTTTATTGTATAATGTGGCAAATTAAGTTATTTATAAAATAATGGAAAAAAAATAATATTTATGCCTGTACATCCACAAAATAAAATAATGGCATTTTTTGGCCATGTTTTTTCTTGCAAAAATCAAAACAGGCAGATGGTGTTAATCGGGAATTTAAACCTTTTCGCCATCTACGTAAGGGTTGTTATTGATAGCGGCTCAATTTAAAATATTACACAACGTAGTGCATCTCCTTAACTCATAAATAACGGCATAAGTTGCTTCTACAAATCAAAGTAAATAAAACGGTCGATATTCGTAGGTACTAAATATTGAATATACCAATATTTTGATAAATTCAAAAATTCAGTTTGATTGAAATCTAAAATTACGATTTGCATGAAAAATAACGCACTGAGGCATACATTCAAATTGTACATCCTTAAGTGGAAGCTACAAGCCAAAAATGTGTATATTCTTGGTATACCTTATATTGTAGGTAATAGGCACTAAAATCGCTTGACAAACGGAGCCTAGAAACGTTTGATTTCAAGCACAAAACTGGTTTTTATTTATTTTGTAAATAATTTAATAAGAAAGCAAAAAAGTTAACCAACTGAAACTGTCACAAATAATCTTAGCTATAATACTGATTTTTTTAAAGTTGTTGTTTTTTTTAGTAGTTTACATTTATATTTTTTATTGATTAATTTATTTTTTTAATTGTATTCTACTCAAGCGAAACGATAGAAAAACCTTCAATTTATCAAAATCATATTTTTGGTATTCATAATGTACACCAAATAAGCTTCGGCGTACATTTATACTATACATCTATTCAAGAGGTATCCGTGGTTGGAATACGGAAGTGGAAAATCTTGTTAAAAAGATTGAAATGTGAAATCTGAAGATCAAAACAGGCTTCTCATTAGCAAGTAAAATATTCATTAAATCTTCAGTACACCGGGGTAATATACTTACTTTCCTATGTAAATTACAAAGTTTGTGCATAAGAAAACGCAGTCCTCTCTTAACTTCTTCCCGGAGAGGATTCCTTTTGAAAATACAGGAGCTGAAACACCATACGAACGACGTGTCTAACGTCTAACCTCTTCGCCAAACTTTTCCTTACTGTCTAAAATATAATAACTTTTGTTTCACTTTAAGTTCAGTTCATAAAGCCAGAAAACTCGCGGATGATCTCTCTTTATTTTTTCCAACCCGCGATACTCATTTTTTTACCACAGTTTCAAGTGTTTTACTAGAAAAAGTTAGTTTATTCACTTATCCGCTGAAAAGAGTTTAATCGATGAGTTCTAAAGCTTAAAGTTCCATTATAATTTTTCGAAAAGAAGAAGAAGATGATTTGAAAGGGAGATATATAAATATGAATGATAGAGAAACTAAAATATTAGCACGCTAATATTAAAAAAAACGATTATAATGAATTAACTTAAGCCACGAATATTTAGTGAAACATTACTTGTTTTAAGTTAAGTAGAATTTAAAAAACACTTTGTTTTTTTTTTCATATCTATATAATACGTTAAATAATAGAAACAGATGTGTTTTTATTAATTTGATCAGGAAATTTCGTATAAATGCTTTTTGAACCCTGTATGTTTATTTAATTTTATCATTATCGTCTTTCAGCTTTTATAAATGATGCTTATAGTATAATACATGAATTATAACACGAAAACAAAATTACTTAAGTAATAAAGAACCCTTATGAGCGTGTAAAACATCACAGCATAGTAAATAGAAGTTAAGAACATGCGTTAAAAACAAAGCAAACTGAGATCCTGTTTAAGGAATAAAATATTGAAATGCCAAAAATGGTTATGTATAAAAACAAACTTTTGTAACTAACTTAGATAGATAAGGTACACAGTAAATGCGTATGGGTTGTATAATAAGATAAGTTGAAGAGATGCCTAAATGCGAATGATGTAAGTAATAAACAGCTCTTATGATAATTTAAAACAGCAGAAAATATAATATTTAAGAACATATATAATTAGCAAAGCAAACAGTGATCCTGTAATTAATACAATATTTTAAAGTTGAGAAATATATAAATATATTAAATATGTAACTGATTATTAATAAACTGAGTTCCAACATTGCCTGGTTTGAAAAAAGTTTGAAAATGGCCTTGTAAGCCGAAACAGCTGTCACAATAAAAAAAAACTAAAACACTTGCAGAACTTAATAATAATATTATCAAATTTAATCTAAATTAAATTTATAAAAAAATTAAATGGAGTTCTACGAATTAAACACAAAAACAATAAATAAATTGCCTGGATACTTCATAATATTAATTATCACTTAAATTTGAAATTTAAGCCTTCATTTGTAGGCATAATAGTATTACTTTATAAATAATATATTTTATATAGTATTTGCTTTCATGTTTTAATCAGTTAAACATATGTTATCGTTGGTTAAGGTATGATTTTTTTTTCAATCTACTAAACTTTGATTTCGGAATTCGGTTCATAAATCTTAAATGGCGTAACTAACAAATGTTGGCAGTATTTTAATTGAATTCGACAGCAAAAGCGACATAAAATACAATAACAATTTTTTTAAATAATGTATTATTAGATTGCCTATTCAGTATCACCGTAGGGGTTTTAAATGATGTTATGTCTAGATGGCCTATTCAGTATCACCATAGGGGTTTTAAATGCTGTGTGTCTAGATGGCCTATTCAGTATCACCATAGGGGTTTTAAATGATGTATGTCTAGATGGCCTATTCAGTATCACCATAGTGGTATTAAATGATGTACTCGTATGTCTAGATTGCCTATTCAGTATCACCGTAGGGGTTTTAAATGATGTTATCGTATGTCTAGATTGCCTATATGAAAATACCTTACCTTACCTCTGATATGAAAATATCTGGAGTCGGTGAATTATTTTCCCATTTGATCTCTGGTGAGTTGAAGTGTTGTTCTTGTATTGTTTTGTATTTATTTTGCTTATATAATGCACTTGCATAATGTTGAGTGACTAGATGATCATTTGTGGAAAAGTGTGTGGAAGGGTTTAGTTTTCCTTATGGGGAAGATTTAACCAGGACATAAAATCGGAAAAAAATTGTATAATTTGAAGCAACCAATGGTGGCTTTATAAGAATTTTTGTTTATTGTAGTAGTTTTGAAGCAATATTTTGTATTCATGGTGGCAACAATTCAATGTGATAAAACGGAAATGTAGTTTGACATAGTGAAGCAGCGAAACATTTTAATGAAATTTTGTCATATCACGAGTTTTGCATACATCAATACTCTGGGGACACTATTATTGATGTGGTTGTTTTATTCGAACTTTGCTCTTTGTGAATAATACGTAAACGCTTTAACAATATCTAATTTGGATGCAGTTTGCCGCTGCACACGCTTGTGTTTTGCTGCAGCGGTTTGTAATAATTGTAATTTATTAACAAGATTACAAATACATGCAACGTTGTTTGGCCACCAAAATATTATGCAATTTGCAAAAATGCATTTACAGTATTAAGTATTTTCCACTCATTGCTATTTTTTTTAGATAATATGCTCGTTATATAAGGAAATATTCGTGTTGGCCAAATAAATAATCTAGATCTAATGATTTTCGGAGTAAATCGTTCAATTATTAATAAACTAACATTTTTTTACTAATATTGTGAGTATGTTACTTTTATTATTGTGAATGATAGATGTGTAAAAAATTATTACACATTTGTAGGATAAATTATGATTTTTTCCCGAAAATTTCGATAAATAAAACTTAGTTTTAGTAAAAATAAAAGTTATTAAGCAATTGAATATTCCCAAGTTAGTAACCGAAACGCTATTTCCTCACAGGCTGAGGTGATGGAACGGTTCACAAATCTGTAGAAGTCCAAATAACACGCTTCATTACGTAAAAAAAGTACCTCACAAGTACGCAACGAAGATAATAAAACAGTTTTTTTTTGTAAAATAATCATAATTTCAACGGTTATGAAAAAAAATTAAATGATCGTGAAATCTGGTTACATACAAGGAAATCATTAAATATATTCTTGCTTGTGTAGTGATGTACTGGATTGATCAAAAGAATAATTATTATATGTACATAATGAGGAACTGCAGTTTATTTTTTTATCAATAATAACCTTCTTACATAAAAACATGATTTTATTGTTATAAGTCTTAATAATCTCCCAATATCGCCCTAAATCTATAGATGTGACCTGTCACCTGTCACATCCATAGATTTAGGGTAACTATTCTCAGAAAGTCATTTTTGTTTTCAATATGCGCTCTGTTTTGTATCGGAGTCGAGACATTTTTTATTCTTAAGATTACTGTGATGTATGGTAATGAAGTTGAGTATTTAAGCGATAGATGGCGCTAGTCATAAAGCTTACTCCAGATTCCGACAGATGTCGCTAGAGTGTAACAATTACTTGTCAGATGAGATTGACAGGGAACAAGCTTCTAGAACCAGAGAATTACCAACCCTCGGTTAATGAACAGTGTAGCTAATTCCAGACCTATTATTTGTAACGTAAATAGACATAATTATAAGTAGAACCTTTTACTTTTTAACAAAAAGTTCCCAACACTTAAATCTGCAAAGTAAGGTAGATATAACAATTACCAAGAAAACTAGGTAAGATGTTAGCATCTCGTCACTAATGTTATCGTTTTGAATCAAAGTGCGAAAATGCATCCATGATAGCATCTGATTGACAATTTACCGGTGTTTAAATACCTAAATTAAAACATTTTCATCGGTTTAAATGCGAATGTGAACTAAAGTTGCCAATGCATATGTTCTAAAATATCCACAGGAGATGAAGATATTTTGGAATTCCCCACAAAATCCCCACAAATTCGATTACCTCCAAAATGAGAAAAATTATTGACATTAGCATTTGTTTTTTATTATCTAGTTAATTTCGGATTTCGTCTTTGGTTCAGGTTTTATAAATAGATTTATTATTTTAAATTTGCCGAGAACTAAAACAAAATATAGCTTATTCGCACAATTATATTAAAAAATATATTTTCAATATGGTTGGATAATCAATAAATGCCCAGAATCCCCGCACTATCTTCACAAAAAGGTTCTCACCGCCAAAAACCCAATTCTTGAATATCTTAGAGATTCCCCGAAATTCGGGGAATTCTCCACGAATCGGCACCCTAGTGTTGAAGTTGTACACCATAGATATATTACTCACGTAGACTGGTTGTGAAGAATAAGCAAATTTAGTCGTACCATCCAAACGGTGTATTTTGATAAACAAAATAGATAGACGGTGCTACATACCCAGTATCTTTGGATATTTACGGGGTAAAAAGACGACTGCGGGGGGCGCTCCAAACTAGTTCGAAAAACTTTTTTTAAAATGTTGATACTATCGGTGTGAAAATTGTCCTCTTTTTAAAATAATGTGCATGTACCTAACTGTAAAATAAAGAATTTCTTAAAACCCAACAGTAACTATTAAATGAAATTATTGGAAATATCAAATAACGAAAAAGAAAAGAGTACCTACCTAAAAGAGGTTTTTTCTTTGTGAAGGTAACCTACATACCGACGTAAATACATTATCCTAGAATGTAAGTTTTTAATAGAATTCAAGAATGTCTAATCACATGCCAAAGGTCTCTAAGTTTTCATCTCGTGTGTCGATAACACGTTCGCTACGTTGCCGACCCATCTCGGATGGGTAAGACATTTGGTCTGAGAACATATTTAGTGGAAATTTGGCGGTTAAAGTCTCAGCTGGAACTTCATGCGGAAACGAAAGGCAGTTTCAAATAGGAAACGGAAGTGGGATGGGTGCCAGCAATTTGGCAGGAAATAGACTAGACTATTCGAATTTGGAATTCGGTCGATCTTCCATTGAATGTTCGAAGCTAAGCCTAGAAATAACATTTCCTTTGCGATGAGATGCAGCAAAGCTTCGATGGTTCCACACGTTAATGCGTCGAATAGGCACTTTTCTAACTGGATGCATAGATATAAGAAGGTAATGTGTTCACACTTCATCCGTTCTGAGTTTTCTGGAACACTTCATTATAATACTTTTCATGTATGTTATTCCAAACAAATACCAACACATGGTCACCCTACATGTTTAATCCGTTATTAAATTTGCTTCCTTTATACTCTCCATATTTGGTAACCATTATTTTAAAGAAACATTAATGTAACAATTTTGTTCTTCATTATATTATTTTGCGTTATTTGTATTATCTTAAAAATATATTAATCTCAACACACGCTAGTCTTAGTGAGGTTAAAAATTTAATTGTAAATAAAGATAAGTACCATGTGAAGAAACAATAGATAAATTACGATGAAGTGTTAGAAAAATAAAAAATAAATCGTTTTTATGAATGAAGAACGTAAAGTTATGTTTAATTATTCACTTTGGAGTACCTCAACAAAATAAAATTTTAAAAGTACAATGATGAATGGAAAAGAAATGCACAAAATAAGAAATCTATTGTGCTATAGCTTCTTCTTATAAATACATTTTCAAGATAATTAATATTGCTTTTATACATACAGATTTCATTATTAATAAGCTTTACATATAAGCGTTACATTTAATATATATAAGTTTTCAGCCGACGAGTGTAAAAGTTTTTCAAATAAAATAAACGGCAGGAAAATAATTACATAGGTAAGTGAAAGTTTGGGAAAGGACTCCGAACATATATATATATACTTATTTTTTATCATTTAGACATGTTTTAGCATACGATATTAAAGTATGTTGTTCCTTAATATTGTATTCATTAGGAGCTTATTATTTACGACAATAAACCCACAAAATGTGTTTTATGATCGTAAAAGAAGATTTTTTTATCTAGCACTTTATCATTATTTATCTTTTGTTTCTTAACATGGTAAATATCATTATTTTCAATTAAATTTTCCGTTTTGAAAATTGCTTATTTTTTTCTTTATATGTACTGGAGTCTTAGCCTTGCCATAAAATATATTTTACTTAAATACAGTATTGTAAAAAAGTGTTTTATTTCAATGGAATAGGTTATGATAAGTAAGTAGTAGTAAGTAAGTAGTAATAATTGTTGTCACTCCTAAATGTCAATAAAATATAGCGCCCTCGAGGTAATTTTTCATGAAAACGGGGCTACATAAATTATCAAAAAAAAATAATAAATAAATAAAAAATATTTAACCACTTTAAAATAACCATGGAAACGATCTGGCATTGCTGCCATTTTGGCAGCCATTTTTATGTTATTGTTTGGATAGAATGTTTTATTGGTATGCCAAGTCCTCTCTTAGGGTATTTTATTGAGTAAATGGCCTAAATTACCTTCATGCACTGCTTTCTAGAGCAAAGTGTTCATTTTACTTTTTATTTTTGGCAAACTCTCACACGCGCAACAGAGTAAGTATGATATATTATTGCACAATACATAGATTCCTGTTTTTCGATCATCAATCACTTCAATTATGTGCTCGATTTTTATTGTATCGATCTTTCTGAATTAATGAAATAAAATAATGCACTTGAATTGTAAAAAGTTTAACCCGTTTAAGAGAATAGTTGGGATTACGCTACGTTTTATTCATAAAGTTTAATGATTTATAGATGCTTTGGGACCGGGGGAATATCCCGGTATGCAGCACCTCCTCGTAAAGTCCACCGTTTAATGGGTAATGAAATCCTTAATATCTGCTTCTCTGTCAACGAGCCATAACCTTCTTTCTTGCCTAATAAAAAAGCAAAGGCCAGATGTGACCGGTATCGATAGATAGTGAATATTCGGTATTTGTGAATTTCCACGAGGAAACTGTTGCGACGAAACAGGGGCTCTATTCCTGAATCGAGGGCGCTCGTAATCGCCGTCGAAAGTACGTACCTACGTTGGTCGTCGTTGCTATTCCCGAAATTGGTCGAAGGTACATACTTCGACGCCAAACGTCAAAAGTCATTCCACACAACAACTACTGGGTATAACCAGTAGAAACAGGGCAGCGAGTGGTAGGTTGTTGGCGTTTCTATGGAATTGGCTGTCAAAATCTAGTCTAGCTGTCAATTTTTGTTTTACCGCGCGAACGTTCGGACCCGCAAAATTTCCCACTTACTAAGTCTTTATCGGAGCTTACAAGCTTAATTAAGAGTTGCTTTTGGCAATTTGTTATATGTCCCGCAGCCATTTCTGTTTTGAATAACGAATAACTGTTGTCTGTTTGACAGTCACACCATAGAAATCCCAAAAACATCAGGAACATAGACAATATTTACAGGGGTGCCAATATAATCATCTCTTCTACCAACTTCGACCGTTCGACGCTCAAGAATACGTAAAATTGAAACATTCGAAAAAGTTAGTCGCGACGACTAGTAGTTTTTCACTCGAAGACGGCGCATACGAAAACGATTGATCGTTTAACTCCAGAATCGCAGGCCAGGAGGCACAATATAGTTTTTTTAACGAAGTATTTCTACAAAAGCTTTCAGCCATATACGATTAAATCGAAGATATACATAGCCAAAACATTTATTTAAAATGTTCAAAATCAACAAATTAACAGTATTCAACCAGATTTAGCGAATATCTTTTTTAACATATAACATAATAAATAATGGTACTAATAGCCAATGTAATGATAAAAAAATTAAATGGTTAATATTTAAGATAGAAAAATTTAAAATGATAATGAAAAACATAAAATTAATTGAAAAACCAAGTATTTAAAGGTTAAAGTTATAAAAACGACTCAATACTTATTTTTGTTGTTTGTTTTTGGGGTGTTATGCCGTGTTGCGCTAACTCCTTCTTTAGCCGACGTTTACGGATCTACCGGATCTGCCCTGATGATGGACACTGCAACGCTGTCCGAAACGTCGGCTAAAGAAGGAGTTAGCGCAACACGGCATAACACCCCAAAAACAAACAACAAAAATGCTTTTGGCCGTGAGAATCTAAAAACTTACCTGACTCAATACTTATTTTATTTTATTTAAATCTCCAGGTTGGTCAGAAACTAGAAGATTGTTCCTTAGGGTTAATTTACAAATTGTCACCAAATATTATATTAATGTTAGTCGAATAATAAAAGCATTTATAGGGCGACAGTTTGTTTAAATATAACAAACAAGTAATCATTTAAATATGCTAAATAATAACCAAAACTTATAAGAAAGAAAACTAAATAATAAGATTACTTATTTACGAGTCGAAATAGGTTGGGTCCCAATGATTCGCCCTGGTCGCTTCGTGTCCGTAACGTGCTCCGTGTCGCTCTGCTGGATTTGAACTGATCAGCGAGTAGCCAAACGCAACTGTCCACCTAGTTGTGTTGGTACGCGTCGATACGATTGTCTAGATCTTCGAATAGATATAAGTAACGAAAGTTGGGGATTGTCGTTTTAAAACCATTACAACTTATGTGAATATACCACTAGAGTGATAGGTTCTCTCAGTATCACTCTGATAGAAAATCACCATTCGGAATCGAAGCGCTGCTGGTTATATTTGGCACAAAGATCTGAATATTTAGGTACTTTCTCATCTTTCTCTTTTCCTTCTCTTTCCTCTCCCCGTACCTTCAGCCTGACAAAATACCCCATTTGGGAATGCCATAATCTTCATGATATCTGATAGACGGGGAGCGGTTGGGACTCTTGTGCAGCAATCACATAAAAGGAATTAAAACATTGAAATCGATAGAAAAATCTATTCATGTTAGTGTAGCAAAGCTGCTATCTACCAAGAGCGTAGATCGAATCTGAGATTGCGTAATATGTTAACAATAATTTTGTCGTTCTTGTGGAGGGCCGATAAAATACTTATTCTTCCTATTTTTCTTCTGAAACCCTTTCAGGCCGGAGATTTTCTAGCACTCCACTAGAATTCACCCTGAAAAGTGCAACACAGAACAACATAGTTATGCATAGGTAGGTACTGCACCCGTACTAGTCACATAGGTTTCGAAACCACAAGGTGCATTATATCGATCTTCTCTTTATTTTATATTTACATAAACATCCACAGTATAATTTATTATAAGTAATGAGGAAGGCGTATAAAATTTTAGATTGTTAAGGCACCCAAATAATATCTTTGAATATTTCTGAATCGGACAATTTTGTATCTGTCGCTTGTTATGATATTTATAAATATATTTAAGATTTCTTCTTTTTACATCCAGATACCCATATTAACTGAAGCATGTGTAAATTTGGCAAACTAATGACCAACTCCAAAATTATTGCTACATAGGTAGGTACTAACGAAATTATAGAAAAAGTACAAAAAATAAGAGAAAAGCAGTGGCGTAAGTTGTATTAGCCGGGAATGGGGTATATCGGGGCAAGTGCGTATTCTGGGCAAGTGTGTATTGAGATACAAGAGCCCTTAAAAAGTCCTCGTTACATTTTCTCCCCTGATAAAATACTTTTATCAGATTATCTTTATTGCTTTCCTGACATCGTAATATATTTCCAAGTGGATTTTCCTTAATATATATTTTTTTACCCTTCTTTTAAATGGCATTAGGGGGCTTTTAAGTCACTATGTTTTAATCATGCAATAAAGTGATCTTTTATCTTACGCATAAAACACCTGGAGATAAAATTATAAGAGTGCTTTTCGATGGCGAGTTTGTTTAAAAATAATGACGCCAATGAAATATTACTCTATGGGCCGTAAAGAAAAACGTCACCTGGTAATAATGTCGTTATTTTTCCTAGAAAAGTTTGGCATACTCTGTTATTTGATATTTGTAGCAAATAAAGTACTTTTTTCGACATCACTTTCTTTCCGTAATAATACGTTGTACCTACTTAACAAATGGAGAATATTATTATTCTTTTCATTGTATTATAACATATTAAGGCGATGCACTACGTCGTGTAATATTTTAAACTAGCAGTTAAAAACCCGCTCCGCGGGTTTTTTTCTGCTAGGCCCTGCGGGCGGCACTTAGTTGGGCTTCGCCCAGTTTAAGTGATACTAACAACGGTTACATTTAATAGGTAGATATTAGGTCATACACAGAGAGAGGGTGAGTATATATTGTTAAAAAACGGAACAGGAAGGCGTTTAGGCATAATAATAATGACAGTTGTTCAGGTAAAACTTTACCTTTCCCGAATAATTGCCTAAATGGCTAAAGGTAAATTAATATAGGTAAATATTCGAAATCGCTGGACACGGAAAATAGGAAATATTTTTAAATAATACCTTCTGATTTACCTTAATTACTATAAAAGGAATCGAACAGCATTTGGGAAAATTTTAATTTTAGTTTTACTTAAAAATATTTCGTATTATCCTTGTCCAGCGTTTCCGAATAATACCTTAATATATATTATATAAATATTTATACCTGGCAAAATGATTGTTTTATTATACATTTAAGTACATGTCAGATTAGAGATTTGTTGGCTAATTTTACAATCAACGAAGCGTTTCTATCTTCCGATTGTCTTTCATGTTATTTTATTGGGTTGGCAGTGCCTATACTTTCGCGTATATCATATCGGTGTTCTGTCAAAATAATGCGAAATTATTATTTACGTAAATAATATTAAATATCAATATTTTTCAAAATCGTACATGCAAAGAGTTGTTGTTTATTGTCATTAAGTTGAATCAAATGTTTGTTTTAGAAACGATGCCATTGCAAAGTTTAAATAAACTTCCAGAAGAAATCTTTTTATAAAACGCTTGTTAATTAATGGTCAAGTAATTTTGCATATTTAAATATTCGCGCCAGCCACTTTCGGTTCGTTCTTTCACCGCCAGAGGAGCGCTTTGTCGGCTATCTATTGACACGGTGCGTATCGGCCATGTTGAATGAACGCGTGCTTTTTTCGTCAAACGTCAAACGTAATCACGTAATTGTGGATATTTTTCACTCTAATGTAATTAATCCAATGGATCATGAACTTTCTAAAACATATTTTCTTCGATATTATCCAAAAATTGTATGAGCAGAAACGATATTTTTGAATAAATATCGTATTACATGTAGCGATTCTATTTCAGTATGAAATCGTGTCTTAATCTTTAAAGTCTTATTTATACACAATTTGAATTTGACCAATCACAGGGCCTACACCGTCCAGACGCTGGAGTATTAATAATATCAGATTGAACCGCTATCAATAACAACCCTTACGTAGATGGGGATAAGGTTTAAATTCCCGCTTAATACCATCCGCTGTTTTTATTTGTGCAAGAAAAAAACATGGCCAATAAGTGCCTTTTATTTTATTTTGTGGATGTTCAGGCATAAATATTAAAATTTTTTCCGATCATTTTATAAATAGCTTAATTTGCCACATTATACAATAAAATTATAACCGAAAATGGGTTCGTAAGTAGGAGATTTTGAAACTTAAAAGAATTGTCATGGGCCTTATACATTATTTTTTTCTGGGCTTATAAAAAGACTTATCTAAAAAAATACTCGATTATTTTAAAGGTCAAGATGTATTCTATTCGCAGTATTTAATTAAAGCATCTGAAACATTTCTAGGCGACCAAATTTTCAAACCAAAAACACATGATTTTGCATTACTACGTATGGCATCGCCTTAACGTATTGTATAACATAAGAAGGTTCATCAAACTCTAGAAACCACGTCCACGAAAATTCTGATGCGTACTAAAATTCACTGGGTGACGACCGAAGCCTGCCTACCTACTGGATGGAGAAATCTTCCGACTAATTAAACGGTCGAGTTCAACAGAGGGCGATGGAGTTTGGACTAAATTCACTGGTGGAGTTCAATGGAGGATTAAACTCGACAGCGTTAGTAGTGGTCTGAGTAATATTTACTACATATGGCATTATTTTCAATTAATTTATGAAATATTTTTATGAAATCGACACGTTGTAATTTGTTTACGCCTACAAAAGACTTATGCGGTAGTCAACCGGCTAGTAATTGTAGGATTTGTGAAGCTGAAAGTATTTATAAAATATATACCCCAAGATTACATTGCCTCTCAAAAACAATTATTGCCAAATTTCGATATAATTTTTTTGACAAGTTAAAGAGAAAACAGAAATTCGCATTTCAAATACGGAGTTAAATAAATAAATATAAAATATTTTTAGATAAAAGTTAGAAACATATTTTAATAGTTTTATTGTACTTTAATAGTTACATTTTGAAAATTTCAAAGCATTACAATTGAAGGATATGATTTGAGATTTTTAAATCCAAAAGTATTTTTGTAGTTTTATACCGTGTTGCGCTACCTCTTTCTTTAGCAAACGTTTCGGACAATATTACAGTGTTCGTCATCAAGGCAGATTTTTTCACATCTGCTTTGATGTCACATTACATTTGAGTTTATTATAAGTGCATATTTATCACATACTACCGAAAACTTGCATGTCTAATTAACACATCGAAAATAACAGGAAGAGAGAATAACAAGAAGTGCTCTTATAATACGGAGAGAGAAAACAAGTAAATTACTCATTAGCATCGCATAGTATCACTCTTCTTTTGCCATCGCGCTTCCCTCGTTAGACAGAGAATAGAATAGTTTCATCGCCTGTGCTCTTTTTAAAAACTACATTACAAAATTTCAATCGTTTGTCTAGTGCTACATGATGACGCCATTATTAATAGTCTATTTCCTTCAAACTAACTGTAAGTCCGTTAATTTTAAAATATTTTCTTATCATTTATCTTATTTAGCTTATACTTATCATTTTAAAAGTAAGTGGAAGGTTAAAAAAGCATTCCTTTTTTTAAATTTATTTGGTCGTTTAGACATCTTTTGGCGTACGATATTTACGTATCTTGTTAGTTAATATCGTAATCACCGAGGAACTTATTATTTATGACAATAAAACTTGCCAAATTTTATATTTCACAAATTAAACGGGGATCCGTCGTACAAATATTTGAAGTGATCATTAAATATATAGGGGCTAATAGATTTTGGTTCAACAATTTATTGTTAATTATATCAATGATAATATTTTTTTAACACCTTGATATTAATATGTTTGGTATTAATAAGCATCATTCAATGATTTATCATATACCGGCGATTAATATTTAGGACCTAAGCTAAACGAAAGAAATTATTTTCTTATCTTTGTTACACTTTACGAATAGAATATAAGAAAAAAAAAACTGTTGGTGAAAGTTCCTACCCAAATTGCGTTATGATTTTTTTATTTATTTAGTACCTTTTTATTTTCATGACATGTTTGTATATGTATTACATGTTTCCAATATAAGTGCACTTTTCAGTTTTCCAAGTGGTATTCGTAGCAGTATAAAAAGTTGCTTCAAAACTATGCGACTTGATGCGGTTCAAATTCAACCAAGAACTCTTCTGCATTCAAAACATTTTTCACGAAGCGTTCGTTAACAGAACATTGAATGTAACTCGATGGATGAAGCAGTGCCCACAAGATGATATGTCGGTATAGTTATATTTATTAGGTTTTGGAGTTAAAATAAGTACTATGATGAATTATTCATTTTTTGAAAATTGATTATTATTATTATTATGATCCTCTTTACAGAGTTCTAGTCTTGTCGAAAAAAAATGCTTAGATAGAGTACTGTACATTGGAGGTTGCCTACAACTTTTCCACGGCATTCTGGGGAAACAGATGGTTTCTTCCTTCGCCGTACACGATAAGACTCTTATTTTTTTTATTTATAAAGGAAGCTACTTTTTATAAAAATGACTCTAGACCCCAATGTCCAGGCATACAGTTGTTAATGCTGTTAGCTATATAACTGGATTATATCTCATCTCCGCTAATTGGTGCTGCAGTCATCTGGCAGTCCTACCGAGAACGAGCGGAGCGATCTGACCAGCTGCAAGCGAGACTCGGCACCCGCGCCCCTTAGCCAGCTTTCCGGAATGCCCTCTAAAACTGTATTGGGATTGATAGAGAAAGAACCCGAATACCCTAAAAGTTAGCACCAGAGGCAGGGCGGAAGATCTACGGTCCCCCGCAGTCGATCTTCAGGCCCGCTCATGGCTACGGGGGAGGCGCAGGCGGGTTATGTAGCAGCCGCTTTTGGGAGCCATCTCCTCGTTTGATGCCGGGACTGGGTCTAGTCCACCCCCTTGATGGGATGAAGAATAATACAAAATAATAAGATGAGTTCAACTCCAAGCAGAGCAAAACTGAATTGGTGTTTATCTAAAGTGCAATAAAAGAGAAAAATAAAAATGGCAAGTGTACTTTGGCTATGCACAGGGTTAATGAAATATGCAAAATATAAAAATGAAAAAAGAATAACAATTCTGATGTTAAGTGGCTGCAGAGGATGGTACAATAAAAATAAGATATTTGTTAATACGTAATTAACCAGTTACAATATTAAAAAAAATAACAAAAACAGTGCATGAAATTCGGTCAATAAGAAGCCATTTTTCTGCAACATTTTTTATTGGTATGAAAAGACCTATTTTAGACTATTTTTTTTGGTCATTGAATTAAGTACACAGGAAATCCTGAAACTGTTTATTTTACCAAATTTAGACAGGATATATGCCTTAAGTATAATAATTTTAACAAAAACAAATTGCCATTTTCAAATTTGAACTACTTTGTCTAGAAAGGTCTCCGCTTGTAAACAATATAATTTTGTAAGTGATGTACGCAACATTTGAAAATATATACATACGAGATATAATACATAGTTAGTTGTGTAATGATTTACATAGTTACCTACCAAGCAGTTGATCGCGGTTCGATTCTCGGCTGCTTATTTCAATGAAATATTTTTATGGGCATACGTATTTTTTTAACTTTTATTTTTTAACACTTTCTTCTATAATTAGTTTTCAGCTGGTTTAAAATTAATCAAAACTTCTAAAAATGACATATCATATTATCTAGATTGCAACTAATTCGAGTAGAATCTTTATAGTTCTAACATAAATAGTATAAAACAAAGCCGCTATTCACGCCTGTCTGTTTGTGCGCTTAGTTCTTCTTCTATACTAAGAAACGGATTTTGATAGTGTATATCATTTAGAAAATTTCTTTTGGAAGGTTTATACATATAATACATAGATATTATGTTTATAAAAACTAGAGAAAAGTCGATTTTTTGTAACCAAGTCGAAAAAAAAATTTTTCGGTCGCTCACATTGCTCACGCTGCCTAATGGCGATGATCTGGCTTGTAAGTCACATAGACCATCAGGGAATAATTAATTCCCTATGAAAAAATGGATTGATTACAAAATTCACTCTGCAGGAAAAGTAACAAATTATAATCCAGCCACCAATTACATAAAAACAGAAGACTCACCGAATCTATCACTCGCATTGAGTTTTGCAGCGATTCCTTTATCTCCAAATTCGGCAGCGGACGGCAATCGGCACAATAACACTTGCATTCTCACCATGAAATTATAATCTGTCACGACCAGCTCTCAAGAGAGTAGAATTTAGAATAATATTGAATTAGCACATTGTACTTCCAAAAGTACTGCCACATTATTGTGACAAAAATATTTTGAACAGGCTGAAACCGGTCACGGTCAAATAAAAACAAGTGGAAAAAAGTTTAAAATTGTGTTCTTTATATATATTTATAATGGAATTCCACCACGAAATAACAGTTTCAAATATTAAAATATTAAAAATATTTTAATCCTTAGTCTTAAATCGACCAAACAGGAATAGTGGTGCCCTCTTTTGTCAAACAATATAATTCGTATGAATCCAGCTGATAAATGCATAGATGACTGTAATTCATTATCACTTTACCAGAGAGGTCTATCCTATCCACTATTTTTAATTTTAAGTTAACTTAGTTTTAGTTTTCTGCTTCTCCACCTAATATTATCAGATACATCAAAATAATGTAATACGGAATTGTATATATTAAAAAGGCCTAGAGAAAAGTAATGGTATTTGTCTATCTCCTTAGGATAACCCCCAGCAACGCCGGGTACACTTCAGCTAGTTAGAAATAAAATATGCGTTAAGAAAATTAAGAAAAAGTCAATAGATGTCGCACATTAAAATTTAAAAAAAAGATTTATTTATCTAAGACACTGTCTAAATTGCATTTAGTTCAAGTTGAATCTTGCGATCGTACATAAAGATAGCAGCCAATAAAAATGTGCGGTGAGAAAATGAACACAATATTGGTAGCTCTTAGTCGAAGTATGGTACAGTTATATATTACCGAAGGGGATTGGTTAAAATTAGCTCAGTGGTAGAGCAAAGCTCCGGCAAGGCAAAGATTCTGCGTTCAATTCCTAGACGCGTTAATATTGTTCTTAATGATTAAATTTTATATTTGTTCATTGCCAATAATATTAATTAAAATATAATATCATCCGTACATGATAAAACAACTGTAATAACAATATCTAATATTCCGCACACATTCATAACCGTTTTCAATAAAATATCAGTAATACTTCCCTCATGGCCGGGCCATTAAAAAATAATGTTTTCGCATGGTGTAATATATTAAATCACGTTTATTACACGCCATAAAGATGAAATCACCAGTATCACGTATTATACCGCAAAGTTAATTAAGAAAGTCTAATAAAGAGATGCCCCTGTAAATCAGTAAGGCGCGAAGCAGGTTTTACGCGATGTTAATTCGGCGGCGGCATTACCGAGCTACACAATAATGCTTTTATCACGGAAAACCCTCCGTTGATATTGCAAAAATGAAATACAGCGCGAGAAATAATAATAACTTGCCATCCCTTTGTTAGGGGATTGCCGTTCGATTGAAAGGGCCTGTTTTAATCTTCATGTGCCGGTACCTATTGATTTGTATTGTGGGTGCTGACTTAACTTACGATTGCCAATTTCCACGCATATTAGACTGTAGGTATGTAGGTAGATACCTGTTATAAATATAGCCTACTAGCTACACCTACTGGACTACTACTCAACGGAAATTCAAATTTCGGAATATCGACAAACAATAGCTACGAAAAAACATTACCATTATCAAATGCCCAAGATTCGAAGAAAATGTATTCAATAAGGTTAGCGCAGGTTTATTTATGGGTGAGCTCATCGAGGGGGTAGAGCGGTGATTGGCTAGAATGCCGTGACGTAGGTAGAAGTCGATTTTCCATTGGGAGATTTGAATTTACTGCAAAACAAGTGATTGCAAACGTCTCAGAATGCATTTGCAATATTTATAATACGTCGGTAATATTATATGAATTAATTTAATTAAAACTAATGTTCGGAATAAAAGGGTAAAATTCCACGAATATTTACATGTACATTGATGATGTAAAATCGAGGTTATTTATTATCGCCTTGTACGTATTGCCTAGAAGACATTTAAAATTTTCAATTGTTTGGAGTGATTGTATTTATACAAAGAGTCGCGCGTGGTGATACATACTCTCGGCATCGCCTTGGTGAAAGCCGTGAAAGACCACAATCCGTAATCGAAGCATTGCTTGAAATGGCTTTAGCCGTATTGAGTGACCATATGTGAATAGCCAGGTACTTTCCCAGCTTCCTCTTTCCCATTTCCTTCCCATCTCCATACCGAAATACCAAGGAAAATAAATTCCTCGGGGCCTATCTCATCTTCAGGGATACTTTGCGAAGGGTCTTTTTGAGAAGATGATATTGTGAAAATGGGTCTTAAAGAGACCAATGTCGTAGGAGGGAGGTAGCACGAAAATATTTCCACAGCCGACTGCTGAATCAAAAATGAGTCGTGGAAACGAGCCATTCTCGTGAAGTAAATAATATCAACCAAACCTATAATGAGAAATATAGTAGATGATTTAGTATTTGGGGCTCCAGACCAAAGGTGGCTATCAAATTCAACATTGGTTAAAAGTATGTAATGGTGATTTATTCAAAATATTAATATTTTGAAAACATCTACGTATAATCCAACAAAAGTGCGTGGAAAGAAATACCAAAAATTATCATTAATAGATGATGTGTACCCGGCGTTGCTCGGGGTTATTAATGGTTTGGAGGAATAAAGTTTTGAGGTTGTTAATTCTAGTGTACCTGAAAACTGAGTGTAGTTAAGGTGAAAATACATAATATTATTGTTTAGAATTGAGAGAGATTTTTAATGTATCTGTTATTTACCATTCACTAATCTGTACCACATTACTGTTAAAAAAACAACAAAATATCTTTTATAATATTTATTTATTTTGTAAGAAACAAACAGCTTTTACATAATATACAATGATAGATATAAATATACAAGTTAACTGAATTCTAGCCACAGAAGTTTCTTATGTTAAAGTTCATTGGAAATGAAGTTTTAATATCTTAAAATTAATTTGGTGTTAAAGGAAGGGGAGAGGAAGAGGAAAATAGGAAGAGGATAGGAGATGCTCCCGATACATTCCATACTCTCATATTAATAATCGATCGTACGCATTACTTCATAACGATATTTCTTTAGGTTATTACCAAAAATGTCAATGCTGTAAAATTTTGTATTATATTGTGCACATATACAAGGAATTGGGGAATTTTTTCAAATGTTTGTTCTACAAGAGGGTAGATAAAATAAATCAGATTGTCGGGTTGATCTAGACGGAATATGAAGATTTATTAAATTGGTAAGTTCTGGTGGGTCCAGACCATTATTTAGGATTTTAAACAATAAGATTTGATCAAAAATTAGACGTCGTGTTTGGAGGGAGTTAAAATTGTGAAATTTAATGGATTCGGTATAATTTGAGAAGTGTAAGTTTAGTTTATAATTTATGTGTTTAGAATTTTTTTTTAATTCTTTCGTCTATTCAATCACGGCTTGGAATAAAGGAGTCCAGATCGGTGTACAGTGTTCCAGGTGCCGGCGAATATATGAGGTGTAAAGGGAATATAGAGTGTTTATGTTGTGGAAGGGTTTTGCTATGCGAATTATAAATCCCAGCATTTTATTGGCTTTGTTAATTCGACTCCGTATATCATTTCAGTGAAGAGATAATGCGTTAAGTCTCCCTCAGGCGTCCCCAACTTTTTTTACCATTCACTACTAATTACCACATGTTTACTGTTAAACAACAACATTTTATTCACTCTAATTCGACTCTTATGTACAGACATAAATGCAAGATTAAATTAGATTTAGCAAAAAATCATATTATTCCTATACCTAAGAAAAAGATTTTTTCTATCGGACTTACGTCACTAGCTTGAAAAGTTACTGTATAAGCCAATATTGTTAAATACATTTTATACGAACCTTGCCTAGTAATATTAAAAATACGTCCAACTCCAGTGAAATAGTGGCAATATCAGCAAATCAAGTCGCTTAAGGCACTAGTGTAGCATATTGATTTTAATATTCCTTTCAATGGCGGGAAATTGAATTTATTTAGTACTTGAAGGCGATGTTTAGAGCATTATAATTTGTATTGTGATTAGTATTGATAAGAATACATTTATAAATATCCCAAAAAGTATGTTCTGTGTGTGCAATTAACGGATGTCATAATCACAAACAAAAAAAACACTCCAAGTAGTTTTCAGGATGCCAAAATTATTTTTTTTATTTATTTATTTCTTTTTATTTAGGAAGCAAACAGTCGTATAGTAAAAAAATATAACAATAAACATTCATATGTTCTAGGCCAATTAAGTTCCATTGAGTTAAATGCTGATTTCGTATTTTTTACCTACACAACATATTAAATGGCAAAAAAATAAACATAATAAAGAAATACATAAAATTAAAAACAAATAGAAAAAATACAACTTTTCGCACAGCTATACTATTCACTACGGGTGATAATAATGTAATTTTCACAATATTTTTTTTGTTGTTCAGTTAGTTGGTGAAATACAGAGTTTTCCAATAAGAAGTGTTATTTTGATATTCAATCGTAAAAGATCAATGGTTTCGTTGCCTGTGTGGCACGTAGCGCCCTCTTGTTGAAAGTAAACGTTGTCCAGATCAATACCATTTAATTCCGGCCATAAAAAATCATTAATCATGTCTCGATAGCGCAATCCATTCACCGTAACTGTTGCTCCAGCCTCTTTTTCAAAAAAGTAAGGTCCAATGACTCCGCCGGACCATAAACCGCACCAGGATAGAAAGGCTTTTCAACAATAATTCTTGGGTTTTCCGAGCCCCAGATGCGACAATTTTGCTTGTTGACGAAGCCACCGAGGTGGAAATGGGCCTCATCACTCAAGATGATTTGCATTTGATTCACTCAAGTGAATTTTAATAATTTCAACTCAAGGCTTCATGAGAACGGGCCGTTTTTACGACTCGTTTTTGTGTAAGTCGGCTCGTATGTGGAACGAGCTACCGGCATCTGTTTTTCCTCCCTCCTATAATCCGAGCCTCTTCAAGGCCCGCATTAACAAATCCCTTCCTACAGCCCCTACCTTATTCCGCCTCACAACGCCGCCCAACCGGGTGGTGACATAGTTCCCCTGTCTGTACACTGCATAGGCAGGGACACTCTTGTGAGGTGTCACATAAAAAAAAATAATAAAATAAATAAAAAATAAAAATAAAATAAAAAAAATGCGTTTTTGAAGCCTGTTTCGTTCCATTTTTATTAATGGCGTAGTTTCTCCTTGTCAAATGTCCAAAAAAACAGCTTTAAAAGTAACATCTACTGAAATAGCGGGCTATTCAAAATAACACCTCTTATTAGAAAACCCTGTATAATATGAGTTCATAAATCTTAGAAAATGATCCGAAAAGTGGATTATACCATGAACATTACTACTCACTATTAAAATTTTAAGGTTAATTCAGCAAATCTGTATTAGTTCCTTGTAGCATTCAGTAGTGTTCATGCTTAAGTTATAAATCATCGTCAATGTTGATGTTCAAAACATATTTTTGGTAATTTCTCATAAATTATTTACGTATTTTATTACCCAAATCATCAGACAGATTTAATAGCCGCTTACAAAAAAATTATCTTTTAGCAAAAAAAAGCAGTAAGGTCACCTAATTTAATTTTTTTTTTAAATATATGGGAAACGTCAAAAGTTTGAGGTATTATTAATATATTAAAGTATTTGCCGTTATTCATTCCTCCTCTCATATGTTTTAAGTTCACGTCATTTAATTTGGTTCTCTTCATTATCATCTTCCCATCAATGTAATTAATAATACCGTAATTATAATCTATGTACTTTTAAATTATATTAACATTGGACATACAACGACGACTATTAAACCTTAGTAGGTCGTTTCTTTTTATTACAAAATATCTTAATAATATGTGTTATAAATAACTATAGGATTGCACTAATCGTCTAAGATTACCCTCTTAAACCTATAAATATAAGTGATCATATTTCTATAAGACCATTATTTTAAAGGTAAATCCTACGAGATTCATTTATTTCCACAAAATTACATATTTTATGGCCAATCCGTATCATGGTCCTCGTACGAAAGATATAAAATTAAGTCATTGGGTCACTATCAATAATATATTATATTTATTCATTTTCGAGAAATCGACAGATTACATTTAATCAGTTTGTACATAAGTATTATATAGTACAATAAAACCAATTATGGATTTCCTCCTTGTGTCTTCAACTGAGACAGCATAATATGGAATAAGTTATTTAAATTTGTAAGAAATGAATATGAATTATAAAAATTATAGAAAACAAAAGATTATATAAAACGAAAAATTTACAGAACCAATACATTTATAGCCATGGAGAGGGGTAGTAGATATAAATCAAATCATAATAGAGATATAAACAATAGATACATAAACATTATTCAGAAACCATCAGATAAATATTCTTCTTTCCTCTTGTATTTGGTAAGTTCACAACTGAAAATATCAACCTTGGATAATACGCTATTGTTATTATTGCATAGTCTGTTCAGGCAAGAATTCTGCTTAGAGTTCGTTTTGCTTTGATCAACCCTGAACAGGACACAAGAGCGTGTTGAACGCGCAGGTACATTGAATGGAATCTTTTTAGCAACTCTGGGCATTGAATATTATTGTTAACTACTTTATACAGGAATAGTGCATCTTTATGATGCCTCCGTACACTCAGTGAATCAATTTTAAAGTATGAAGCTGCCTCTGCATAATTATTTAATCTTACAAATGACTTGTAACAAAGATATTTTAGGAATTTGTTTTGGATTGCTTCGATTTTGTTTATGTAGATTTTGTAAAATGGAGACCAAACAACTGATGCAAACTCCAAATGACTTGGTACATAGGCAAAGTAGAGTTACTTGATATCGATGCTATTAAAAAGTTTCGTGTTTCTCACGATGAAGCCTAACATTTTAGCAGCTTTATTTGTGATTTGATGTATATGAAGGTTATATTGTAGTTTACTATCAAGGGTTATTCCGAGATCACGAATATCTAGAATATGAGACTGTTGCAATGTTGTTGATGACATCTTGAAACATTTAGATATAGTTGATTTTGTTGGCAATATGTGGATATATTGTTTAAATCACGTTGTAAATCTCGAATACCGTCTTTAAAGAATTGTTTAATTATGTTTTTGTTTTATGTGATATTATGAACTAACGCACAATGGCATCTCTATTGGAGAAATGTTGTGGAAAGTGTGTGGAATGTAAGATAAGTCTAAAATTAGTTAAAAGGCTGTTAAGGGGTTCATTCTCTATTATCAGCGATTGATTAATGGGCGATATAACGTAATACTAGCAGTTCTGTGACTTAAAACTTAATACAGTAGACCACGCATCCAAAAAAGTATGTTTCTATTTTTTCTTATTTAATAAATTTAAATTTCCTCTGAAATTATGAGATTTGTAAGTAGGTACTTTTATGTGATATTATTCACTGAATGATAAACCACATATTTAATACAAATTTTCTGAATTATGCATTGTGTCCAAAAAACGTCACCATCTCAATGGCATTTGTTATGTTTTCAAACTTTCTTCAACCAGGTAGGTAAAATTGAAAAAAAATGCGATGAAGAAAAATCAAATAAACATGACGATTTCACATTTGAAAAGAATCTTTACTAAACCATAAAATGAACATGATCTTAAACAGAAACTTAATATACAAATAAATTTACAGACAGACAAAATGCAAAACGGTTGAGTGAAAACAGAACTTCACATACAAACTTTTTTATAATGTTTACTTAACTTTACAAATTCTCGCTAGAGTTCGATTGCCCTGAGGAGGTCGGTCTGTCGTATTCCCACCTTGGGAATTATGCATAGATGAAGAAAATTGGGAAAGGAAAATAAAGAGAATATAACATAACTCACTTTTCAAATCTGGTCACCTAAAAAAACTTCTCAAATCTGAATGGTTGCCGAAGCGATATAATTTATTTTTACCTTCAACCCCGAGTGATTTGACTAATAAGTTCATTGATTTATTGTAAAAACACAATTAATTTGCAATAATGTGGAATTCATTCACCGTGTATTTAATGACTCTAAAATGCAAGAGATTATTGACAGCCACCTCTTTTAGCATCCCTTTCTGATTCAACAATAAGATTCTATACTCCCTGAGATTAATATCGCCTTTGCCACCGAGCAGGGTTCACGAACTCTGGCACTTATCAGTGAGATTTAAACGAGCTCATAAAAATGATAAATTGAATTCTTGGCAACAGCTTGTACATTATAACAACTGCGGAAAAATTAGTCTGCGGGTAACTTTTCTAAAGCAACACGCGAATTGAAAGCAGCAGAAAAATGGCTTACTGCACAAAATTTTCGTGATTAAATTACTTACGACTCGTAAAAGATAACTTTACATATATACATGTTTACATAACCTTTTTTAACGATTTTTCTTCGAGCTTAACTTTTATTAGTACTGTCCATGTTGTGTGTTTAAATTTTGCAATGTTAAAGTATTGCTGTAACATTAATTTATTTACAAATGTAACTAAAACGGTCTTTAACGGTTGTGAAGTGACAACATCTCTTGAAGAGTTCTGGATGAGTTTGGAAAGCCCCTTCGCTCCTTCTGGTCGTTACCAAATATTTTTAATGTGTCTGAGTATGTGACCATATAATGTTTAGATGTTTAACGTAAGACCTTCCAACATCCTGCTGGCTTTTTACAAAGGAGCCTCTTTGGATGTCTTTTTTACATGACCTACCCAAAAGAACAGCTAAAGTAATATATATTTTTTTAATTTCTCTTTATTCAGTGAAATAGTTATTACAGTTATTATAAATATTTAGACCACCAAGCTAGACATATGCCCTTGTTATGGTGGTTTATTTATATTGTTATTTCGCCACCAGAGAGTTGGTTTGTTCCGCAGACCATTTTAATAAGTTGCTGAAAACGAGCATTACGTCTGCTTACTTATGCGATTGCGTTTGGCTATGAAAGATATTTTCTGTTAGGATATCATTATTTTCATCAATATATCTTATCTGTATATATATATCTCATTTGTACGCTAAGGTTTTGATTTTATTGGGTTATTTTGTGTTCTGTACCCACAAAATGCCATACTATGTTATATTTTTGTGGACGTAGAATAAATTATGAATCGTAGAACAAACCAACACTTCTATTTTATTTATGTTTTTGTATTTCATAGAATTGCTTTGTTATTCATCCACAATGATCCAGGCGAACGACTCAATGCCATTGGTCAAAAATGATGTGGATTAAACAAATACGAAAGTAATCTGGAAATGGCGAAATTTTGATGACATCCGGATATGGAACAAACCAAAATTATTAAAAAGTCCAAGATTTGGTGGTACACTATGTATGGTATCTTTTGATTTCTGAGCAGTATAACTTTCCCTTGTCGTAGTGTCAAAGATAGAATACCCCTGAAAAAGAGCAGAGGACATAGTGCCCGTGACTCCTCCATTCCAGTGCTATAGAATATTATTCTTTTCACGGCCCATTAAATGCCGCCGTTTGACATTCTTCCCGCGTCTCGTCTTCGAGCGGGACAAAGGAGCAGTCCCGCCGTAAGTATTATTACTATTGTCATCCACACCGCCGCCACTGCCACCGTAAAGCCTCCGTATACCCTCTCACAACCTCAACCTGTACAACCAGCCCATAGACCCCTGCTTTGTCAAGATATTATTTTGAATGAGCCCCGAGTTGTGTGTAGAATTGTCTACCGGTCCCAACTCTGCAAATCGATCCTTTTACGGGGAAAGTCTTTGTTCGCTATTCTGCACCTGAAACTTAAGCACTCAGAATTAAAAAGCTTTCAAAAATTAAAACATTCACCAACTTTATCGGCGTTATGGACCTTGAAGAGTCCTGGATGAGGATTGATGTAAATAGCCTCCACACCATCTGGTCACGGATAGGCCTTCCAAAACACATTCTTTCTGCAGACAAATTTTATAGAAGAGTATGTTTGTGTTCAGATGTCTTTGTTCTTTTAGCTGTGATCCGATTTTTCAGATAGCTGTGATCCGAATAATCGTTCTGCAGATATTCTATAATCAGAAAATTTTCTACAAGAGTATTCGACTCATGAAACATTCAAAACTGAATTTAGCAAAGCAGGTTTATAAAAATTATTTATAATTTTTTTATAAGCATTGTTTGATAACCATTCGAACGATTTTTTGAATATTGTAAAAATGTTTTGAGCGTTTGCTTGTCATAATGTGTTAAATTTATGGAACCTAAAAATATTGGATAAACGGTGAAATGTGGGTGGAGTCATTCGTTTTAAATCGAAGTAAGCAGTTCATATATGTTTCTAGATTCATATCTTGGGGAATGATATCAATTAAATCTAAAACAGAACACCCATCGCTCGAGTTGTTATTGTGGGTCTCACTGGGTGTTAAATAATCTGGGTGGTAAATACAGCGCCCTTCGTGGCAGCCGGACGCGTCCTCCAACGCTTTCTCCAACCGCTTTTTGTTTTTTTACGATTTTCAAGGAAAATGAGGCAACATCCCTTTGAAATTATTTTTTAAATCAATCAATCAGCATTTTAACTAAACTTAACAAACACTTATTAGAACTTTGTGATTTGAGTGTAGTGTGTTAAAAGTAAATAATCGAAAATTTTACTAAAAAATATTCGATATTCGCTCGCGATGAACTTGGGACGAGGATCGGTAACTGTACGCCAGATGTTTTCAACGGAATTCTCGGAATCTCTGAAGGCCCTAGCAAGTGTTTCGCTAAGCCCAGGGTAATTTATTATCCCGACCATCGCTTTTTATTGCGGGCACAATGAACCACTAATTAACACAATCACCAGGAACAGGATTATATGGAGATAATTGATCGACTCGCCGAACGTCACAGCAGTGCTGTCAAGGTCTGGTATCTATGAGAGGATATTGTGTCAGCGCTTTATTAGCAGGAGACACATACCTGGACCGATGACGACCCTCTTGCTGGCAGTGTTGGTGGATGCGGTGAACTCTTTCGCTGCAGCAACTGGTCCAGTTTCCAGTGAAGACCACCTGGGATTCTTGCTGCAGAGTCTCCATCTTCTATCTTCGTGTCACCTGTTCCTGTACTTCATTTTACATAACTTAACTTCACTTTATTTTTGTAATATTTATATTTTTTGAAATACCTTCATCAACTGTAAAGTTTATTAAATATCAACGGTATAAATATACCATAAAGTGCCCCTGAGGTGGTATTTCACAAAAGCGGCGCTATACAAATTGTCCAATAAATAAATTTACTAACTAAACTGGTGAAATTAACAAAAGAAATGCCTCTAAAAGGGGTGCCCTCTGTTAAATATATAAATCTACTAAATTAAGCTACAATAGCGTAATGCTCTACGGCGTCTAAACAATTGACTATTGGTCGAAAGGTCGCGGGGTTAATTTTCAAAAACTGAAAAGAAGATTTCACTATCTTGTTTTTGTGATTTAATCGTTAAATTCGTTTGACCGTAGACAAATAAAAAAAACAACAGTAGTCAGAAATCCAAAAAATAATACAGCGAAATATGACGAATTTCGCCTTTAAATAATACATACATATGAATACATAATAAATTCTTTCACATAATAGGATTATCGGATATCATTGCCTATTCTCTCATACTCGAGTATCTTCTAATGGCTTAAGTAGTTATCCCATTAGCGATCAAAGATACAGTCTCCTTAACTGTAGATTTACATAGGATGATTCCTAGAGAAAATATTTTTATATTTCAAAGTTCCCTGTTTTCGAGCAAAATACGCCGTACTCAAATTAACCATAAAAGGGGTGCTCTTTTCTCTAATACCGTACAATAGGAAAGAGAGTGCCTGCGCGGGCTCTATGAAGTCTTCAATACATTGTTTTCCCGGATGTATAAGCCATTAACGTTATGAAAAAGTCAGAATATCTGGGAATATTAGAATAAATTGCTAACTCATAAATAAGATGAGAGTAATGGGAGCTTGAAATCTTTAAAGGTTTAAATATCTATTATTCATTAATTTATTCGCCTTTCAAGGAGTGTTATTTTATGCATAATATTGTTACTGATGCGAATTCAATTTAACCTAATTCTATTTTTCTGTAGTTTATATTCAAGAAATACATTATAATGATGCCACATCTTAAATTGGCTCACGACGACACGACACGAGCATGTCGAGCATACTCTTTCCTTTTATCTTTGGAAGTGATATAATCTTTGCCGGAAAGAAAAAATAATATGAGTAGTAACACGTATAATGGAAACATGGGGAATGTGCCATGAATCATTATTAGCATGAAACCTCTGGCACAAAAGTGTCGCACACATCGTTCACCCATACTAATCGCATCTACATACAGCGGCGCCTCCTTGGCTTCTGCGTACATACCAAATGCACAACTTTCATTGACTCCGCCGGTTTGATAGGCTGTGTAGTTTGGTCGTATGGTCATTATGCGACAGCAGTCTCATTTTTCATTGTCTCCATGTATTTATTTATTCTTCGAAACATTACAGTGTTAACAATTATTACGTGAATGAAATTGACATTGGTATCTGCATAGATATTAATACTCCAATTCAAATGTTCACAGCAAGCGTAAATCAAGGTTTAGTTGTTACAGTGTTTAGTTTTTTAGGTTGGATTTGGATTTGGACATAATTTATGTTCAGAGTTCCTAAACATGAGTTTACTGACTCTAACGTAATGACGAAATGGATTGTCCAAATATACTTTACATGTACAAAAAGTTTTTATGTTGTTTTTTTGGGAAAATTAAATTTAAGAAACTATACTTCGACTTATCTAAGATTATTTTAGGTTATAATAAAGGTAAAGGTAAACAATAATAGCTTTTCCTCACCATAAAGAGACGAGGCTCTTGTGTTTGGTGAGTGAATCCTAGCTCAATTATATGGAATCATGTAAGTAAGTAAATAATATATTTGCAAAACCAAGGGGATAAGTAAGAAATAGGCAAGATTTATCAGTAATACAGATTCAAGATTTGAAGGAAATAATAATAAGAGTAAGATATGGACTTTTATAGTAGTTTTAGGTAATTTTTTAATTTTATTTTAAATTCCTTATTTTTTTTATTTTAGGTATTTTATACTTAAAATTTTCATTCTCAGTATATTTAGTGAGATGGTTAATGGTAGGGTTTTCATGTCTGGCTAATCCGGCGTAGAATTTTTCATATTGTGTAACAATCAAATCCTTTATCTGAAGAATGTTTGTGTCATTATGGAGAGTAGAAACCCTGATCCACTTGGCGCATTCAATGCTAGTCAATGAGCAAAAAAGTGTATTTAAAAAAATCTAGGGCCAAGATTAGACCCCTGGGGTACGCCTGAGGTTACAATGATTCATACTCATTATTAAGTGCTAGCTGTGTGTCTGTTCTCCACATATGATTTAAGCCATCTAAATAGGTGACCATCAATACCTACTCGTATCATCTATAATAAACTATGAATAGCATTGGTTAAACATGTCTCCAATTAAAATATGTATTATTTTACGTCAAAATTTGTCCTTTAAGCTAACGGAAAATCTTCTACCTCCCCTGTTTTAGAGTACACTTTTCAATATCACATGCTTTTCACAAATTCTCTACAAAAACAACATGAAAACCTAATGTACCGGTGAAAAATTGCCATATAAATCGGAATTTCGCAAAATTATTATAAAGTATCACGTTTTTGGCTAAAAAGTATACTAACGGCGGCCGCATACAAAAGTTGTGTTTAACACTAAGTCATTTTCCATGTCGGCCCTGGAGGCTTGAAAGGAACCAAAATGCCATTTTGTGATTGTTGTCTCGGCCCAGTAAAATCCCAAAAGTTTACAAAAATATTCTGCGCGTTATAAAAAAAATAAAGTTGAGAACTACTCTCTGTGTCGATATATTTTTAAGCGATTTTGAGGGATCAATGCTTCAGAACGTTGAAGATATGAGAAAATTTGAATAATGTGTTTTCTTTTACATTAAAATATCATAAAACTTTTATATATTTCGTCATTTTACCAAATATCAAAACAGATGATAATTGTTTTTTTCTGGAATCTGGATAGATTAAACAGCATTGACATTAAAGATGACGATCTTAAAATGTGTGATACGCGTTTTAAAGAATTTAAATAAAAAAAATTTACATTTTTCAAACATATGTTCATGTAGATAACCGATTCCGAACATTCTATATTTTTATTCTTAGAATTAATTTAAAAGCAATACTATAATGTCATGTTTTTATGATAATATGTCAGAAAACGGATCGCTCATCGTAATCAAGATCGCATCAACCTTTTTGTTGTAAAATCTTTTAGAACGGCTATAAATTGCTTCGCAACGCTTATTTTTTACACATGGGTACGTTACAATAATAATTCGTATTATCTCCTGTCAGTTTAGAAGGTTTTTTTTTAGGTTAATTAAGTAATCAGTACATAATGCAACTTAAATGACAGCACGCCAAGCGCAACTGCGACTAAAATTACGTACATCGCAAATCGAACGTTTTTGTAATAATGAATAAGTAGGAAATCATTTCAAATTTACGCAAAAGCAAAGGTTTAACCCCGCTGACGAGTACACATCGTACTCCAGCCATGTTAGACTGTCAGCTATATATATATTATAACGGATAGACCTCAATGTGTAGGACTTTTGTTTTTTTTCGCACCAGTATTATAATGAATATAATTAACTAAGTAAAAATCTTGTGACAAGTATCGCATCCGTATTATAATGAATATAACTAACACAGTAAAAATCTTGTGACAAGCATTCATGCGTAATGTGAAATATTCTTGCGTAATACGTAAAATTTTTAAGTACAATGAACTTTTGTTTTTCAAAATTGGAACATATACGTAATCACGTCACAGAAGCGATAAAGCAGGTACTAAATTGTTTTTATTTTAATAATTAATAATAGTAATTCCACATTAGAGATGCGTATTTTTTTGGTTCCATTTTTGGCAGATATAAATCTAAATATTGATTTTTAATTATACGTTGTTCATTCAAATCATAAATTTCTGATCGTGACAATTTTTTTGTTGGACACTGATCTTGAGGCAAATATTTTTTGTATGCTTTCAGCTTCGCAAATACAACTGTGATTTTACACGGGTCCGTGCTTATTTACAGTAAGTTGGTTTGAATACTTGAAAGAGTATTACAGTGCTAATGGCATGTTTTATACATTTTTTAGAAATGTAACGAATATGCTTCTAAAGTCAATATTATATACCTAATACATTTTGGGTTGTGAACATTATTGATTTATTTGAATTTTTTGTAAAGTCGTCAGTGTTCTTACTAGGAGCAAGATGTGTGAAAGCATAGAGAAGCACATTATATAATATGTAAAATCAAATGGAGTGATCCAGGAACGTGGGCATTAATCCACCCCGATTATCGTCCTTCATTTTAAGATCCGGAGAAGGGTTCAGAGAACCAACTCTGCCTAATCCCGACCGAGTAGAATTTACATTAACAACGCGGTCACAGTATTAAACCTGACCAACATAGTGTCTCTGGTCCCTGACAAAGTATAGTTCTACCGACGATAGAACGATAGCGATCCTAAGATGATTGTCCAATGCACAGCATAGTTGAGTAAGCTTAGTGAAGTTTTAATTCGACCGTTTTGCATTTCGTCTGTTTTTTTGTGAAACCACACACGAGTTCCAACTATCTGGAGCCAGTGAGACTATAGCATCCACAATAGGGGTGTGTTGTGAGGATTAATGTAGTGTGGGGGGGAACAAGTTGGGGATGAGGAAGGCGGGGAAGTACCTGGCTCTCAGATCTAGTCACCAAATACGGCCAAAGCCATTTCAAGCAACGTTTCAATTCAGAATGGTGGTCTTACACCAGGGCGATACTGAAATATCCCGCAAATATACTATATATTATTTTAAATGACTAAATTATAAAATGACACAAATAGATCAAATAAAATTTTAAAAATCTAGCATGCTCTTCGAGAGCCTTACCCCTCGGCAACGGAGGCTGTCGTTTGTAAATTTGTTTTTTATACTCATTTTCTGGTTCAACATGGTGGTAGGTTTTAATGGTTCAGTAAAGGTTTTTTTTTTAAATGAAAAATCGTAGTATTTATTTGGTCTTTCTCCATTTCTATTTTGTCAATATTATGGTGTCTACCTGTCTGTGAAAAAAGAAAAAAGACTTATTTTTGAGAGAGTGACTATGTGATTATAATTACTAATTTGAAAAAAAGGGTGGATAAAATATTGGTTTGTAATTCAGTAGGCTGGTATTTATGTACCTACTTATGATTTCAGATAAAATTTTGGTTTTGATTTATTAAATTAGAGAAAATCATAAAATTTTTAGATCCGAGGTCTACACTGTTCACAAAACTACTATCGGCATGTGTGTGTTTAAATATGTGTTATAAATCTATAGTGTAAGACGTCGGTTGACATCCTCACTCGTTTGGCGAAATCACAAGCAGATAATAAAGAAAAATAGCAGTAAGTAAAGAAAAATAGCAAAACTGTGTAATGCCAAATGTTCAATAAGTTCAGATTTTTTTCGATAAAATTTTTATTTTTGTACCCATGAAAATATGGCACAAATTTACTTATTATAATTTACAATGAGACAGACCTGTATTTTGTCGGCAAATCTTAATCAAACTGTTCATCATAAAAGTTTAATTATTTGCTTTAGAAATAATTTCGAATTTATCAAATAAGACTCGATCAGTTTCGGAATTCAAATTTCGGATTCCAATATTTTGAGGAATGATTTTAATCTATATAATAAGTCTATAATAATCTCTTGTTTGAAATACTATAAGTAAGTCACTCCTTGGAAGTGTTCCACTGTCGAACTAACACAAGATCTTCGTCAGAAATTTACAGTCACTCTCATACATAACCTACTGGGAAGGAAATATGTTATTATGTGGAAATTGAATCAAGAGAATAAAGTTTCCTTACGTTGTTTAAAGGAAAATCTGAATGGTGTGCGTAGAAAGAATCTACACTAAGCTAATCAGGTCACAAAGGTTTTTTTTATTTTAAAAGGCTAAATATTATAGAAATTTTAACGTCTTTTTTCTATCACCTCAAGTCAAGAAATACGAAAGTTAAACATTAAAACTGCAACGATCATACGATTTAACAGTAAATATTAAAAACATATTAAACGTACATCAAAAGAAGGCGCTGAAGTTTCACTAAAAATATTTTGTTTCAAGAAGCACCAAATTTTTTTTTTTTGTAAAATTTCCAAAAAAAAACACAATCACTCTGCTTTTTTTAAAGTATCTTAGCTCTCCTACTGATATGCTATGAAGGTCATCTTTTTTAAGTTCTACCACAGAAAATATATTAAATAATATTTCAGTGCTATTTCGTGTTTTTCACCTGGGTGACACTGAGTGTATCTTCAACTAAAAGAAACTGCACATTATAGCTTGAATTCTTTACGCGTCACTTTCCAGAGTGAAACAGTAATGTAAGTGAATGCAGAGGCACTATTATGGAGAGCGAAGTAGCGCAAGATAGGGACGCTTAGGGCTCCTTGTCAAATCAAATATTCGGTCGACTAAGAGAAATAACAAACAATATAATACAGAAAATTTATCACTTAAAATGGGGTTGCCTCATAGACATATGAATATTAGTAGACCTGCCCTAAGTGATTAAAAGCGTATTATCCCCACTCCCCATACCGGTTCCATTGGAGCCGGCTGTGCTCGCGTATGGCCTCAAGTGAAATTTGAAAACGTGACGTCATCATTCTTGTGCGAACTATGGTCGAGGCATCATCGGTTCATTTTACGAAATAACACGGCAAAATGTTGACTTTTGCTATGAAAACTTGTAAAAATAGATGTGAAAAAGAGAATAAACCGAAATTGTCGTATCACATTCCATATACAAGCATTATTTTACTTTATTTTAAGCATATTCACATCGTATAATATGGATCAGTTGTAGAAACATGTCTGGACGCGAAACACAAAGCTGGTTGGTTGCTGGGAAGTAAATTATGAACATTTATAAAAGTATCTTAACTAAATACTTAAACGAAATATTCGACTCTGAAAATAGAACCGAATTTTTTTGCCGAATTCGGACTTCGCAAATTTGTTCATAACGTGGCGAGCAATTTGCGCTCCCATGTAAAAATGTCTATTCATTCAAAAGCAGATTTTACTTTTAAGAAGTAAATGGTGATATTATAATGCGAGATGCCTATTTACTGTCAGATTGATTTATTGACGAATCACAGTCAGCTTCACCCCCTTCGTTCTTCAACAGTTGATTTTACCCCTCGCCATTATCTTCTCGTCTATTAATTCCTATGTCTTTGGGTTGCCTTGTATTAATTGGGGTAGTTATGATTTTTTTTCATATGTTGTATAATGTATACGATCATATATCCTAATAAAAAAAAATTGATTTTGTCGAAAATCCATAAAACCATATAACTTTTTATCTTTTTCAGTTTTTGCTAATTTTAAAATGTAAAGTGAACAAAAAATACATCTACAAAAATCTAAGAATGTCTATTGAAACGATTCACCTCAAAGATCTATTTTCAGCAACTTCTCACCTGTTCTTAGTCACCGCATTTCTCACATATAACCAAAGATATTAGAAGAACGAGATATGCTATGTTGGCCGCCGGACCGTAGCCGGAGTATTACCTAATTAGGGTACTTTTAACGGTATCGGGACGTGTACGCACAGAAATCTGTTCTATGTATTAGTGCGGATACCTTAGCGATGCCTTAGCGTAAGCGAAGGTGTGCAGTAGTATTGGTGAACAAAACCGGCGACACTCGGCAAAACAATTCCACTCAGTACGAACTGCGCATAGCACATCTCGTTCTTCTAATATCTTTGCATATAACTATAAGTGTAAGGCCTGAGTGGTAGAACGTTCTGAGGGGCGGGGAGCAGAGCGTACTCATCTCGCCAAAAGTCGGACTAGATTTTTACAAATCGCTTATTGGAACGGCTTAAAGGATAGTTGGATAGAAAAAAATTCCATGTTTTACATAATTAGCCCCAACCCAGGAGGAACGGCGAGTCACCAAAGTTGAGATAATGCGATATTCCAAACAGTCCCAACCCAGGAAGAACGGCGAGTCACCAAAGTTGAGATAATGAGATATTCCAATCAGTCCCAACCCAGGAGGAACGGCAAGTCACCAAAGTTGAGGTAATGCGATATTCCAATCAGTCCCAACCCAGGAGGAACGGCAAGTCACCAAAGTTGAGGTAATGCGATATTCCAATCAGTCCCAACCCAGGAGGAATGGCAAGTCACCAAAGTTGAGGTAATGCGATATTCCAATTAGTCCCAATCCAGGAGGAGCAGCGATTCACCAAAGTTAAAATAATGAGATATTCCAACTAGTCCCAACCCAGGAGGAACGGCGAGTCGTCAAAGTTGAGGTAATAAGATATTCCAATTTCCAGCTGCTTTTTAGTTCGATTTAGTGCTTCAATCACAACATAGAATTTAGTTCGATTTAGTGCTTCAATCACAACATATATTTCTTTGCGCAGTACTGTGAACTAATATTTTGTTAGGTAAATTATAACAACGGGTTACAATATATTATAATATTTAAGAATAATCTTGTTACAATTATTTTACAAGCAATAATTATTCGCCTGAAACACTCATCCACATTGAAAAATCTCCTGATAAAAGATACATGACGCCAACGGGACACGAACCCGTGTCCCTTCGATTTCCGGTCGACAGCTCTGACCACTGAGCTATGGCGGCTTATCTCTTACCCGCGAAATTATTCAATATATACTAGTGTTTCATTCAACAATTACTGCTTGTTACATTTTTTCACCTGAAAACAACCAACTTTATTTTATATGAGAAAGGCATTGTAAGTGCTAACTCTCTCACTAGATGGCGTCGAGACCAATTGTCTACATTTTTAGGTGAAATACTTGAACTTGTCAAATATTAATTATTATTTTTTTGGTAAACCAATGTTTTTAAGACAAGATTTTTTATGCATAGCAAAAAGGGTAACAATTATTTTACAATCAATAATTATTCGCCTGAAACACTCATCCACATTGAAAAATCTCCTGATAAAAGAATAATCTTGTTACTTAAATTTTATTCGTTGAAAATATTCAACTTTTTAAGGTTAATTATCTGGGTAATTTTTAAAAAATCTGAATAAAGTAGACATTTACTGTAATTACAAATGTCGATCACATCTGAATTTTATTTTCATTTGAAAGAATAATTTAATGGTTAACTATAATTTTTATACCGCGACTTACACCGAGTTTTGTAAAGGTTATTCTATTTTTGAAGTATTTTAAATGTTCTTATTCCTTCTGTTTTATGATTAAATTTATTCAAATAATATTATATTAATTTTGAAAATTCATCATTGGTATTCTTATTTTTTTAGTACAATTTATATGTAAATTCAATAATAATACATTATTATTTAATATTTCAGTTGGATAACATTACAAATGAAGTGAAGTAGTGCGTTACTTTCTATACATATTTATGTAATATGATAATTTCTTAGCGAAAGCTTTTAAAATAGAGATAAAATAAAAAATGTATTTATGAATTTTTTTTTTCAAAATATTACTAGTTGTGAGTTTCTTACTTCAAGCTACAGTTGTAAATATGTATTTCATTCAAATAAGTCACTAGTTTTAAGCCAGTAGTCATAAGTCTTATTCGTAAGTCACTAGCTAGTCGCTCTTGATTTGATTTTTCACAAAAGTGGCGCTATACAAATCATCAAAATATTATTATTATTATTATAAATCTTCGATTTAAGTCACTAGTTATATAATTAGAAATCTTAGTTGTAAGCCAATTTTATTATATGCTTATTTGTACAGCGCCCTTGAGGTGTTTTTTCACAAAAATGGCGCTTAACAAATCAGCCAAAAATTATTATTACTAACCTAATTTGAAATTGGACACGCACGGCCCGCTGAACGCGCGCTAGAACGCTCTGTTCACCGCTCAGGACACTTGCATTTGTGTGATTTCGGTGCAAGCTGCCCGCTCTGCCTCGCGGAACGCTCGACTAGAGCGGGCACTCAGGCCTTATGCTTACACTTAAAAGCATTTCCAGCTTAGGTTTCACTTCGGGCAAGGTGAGTGGAATCAATATGCTCATAATGATACGTTCAACTCGGAATACGCTCCTAAGAACCCTCCGCAGTGGGCCATATTATACCTTGTCGAAAATAAATAAGTGCTCCTACATTATTGAGTTTTGCATAATGAAATCACTATGCGTACTTTGCGAAATTGGCCTTGAAATATAAAACTCTGTTCCTAACTCGCATTTTCATCTAAAATGTTGACAAAATAAATTGGTTGTCTCCATTGACGAATTAAATTTTTGACTCATAATTTGATTGCCAGAATCAGATAATTAGTGCAGTGTTTGTTATAAATTATGGTCCTTTTAAATTAAGCAACTGAATTATTTTATTCACAAATGAATATACACTTTCACATGATATGACTAGGCACTTTTTACAGTAAAATACTCTAGATACAGGCCAGTTCCTGTGATTCTTTAAGAAAGGTGAAACCTTTGGTTGTTTTTGAGCAAGAGAGAGTTTTTAATGAAACCTAACCTTTTATATGAAAAACCTGTTGACAAATACATTAACAGCTTCAAATTCAACAGGCCGCAATATAAGAATTGTCCTTGCCGACGCGATTTAATTACAAACAAATAGCAGAGGCGAGAACCTTTCATAAATACTATAACCTAACCTTCACAGGTGGCACTAATGGTATCTAATTGATCAAAAAATAATACAGTGTTTTTCAATCTGTGGGTCGCGATCCCTAGGGAGGTCACGGAGCCTTCCTCGGGGGGTCGCCGGCAAAACGAAAAAGGCGAGGTCCTAACTACAATAAAAACATTATTTCAGTGAGAAGGACGGGCTTGTTAATTTTTCAAAAATAATTCAAATCGTTGTGCTATTTTTGATATATTAATAATCAAATCATTTTCTCAGTTAAGTCTGTTTATCTTTTTCGTTTTAATGTCCACCATTGAAGAGAATGTCAGTTCACATAATTATAAAATGTTCTGCTGCTGCTAAATAATATGTTTGGATAATTATATTATGTATCACTGTAACTTTCGTGTCTCTTGTCTCTCCTAGTATTATTTGTCATTTTACTGAACTTATGTATAATTTTATATTGTTATTCGTTTAGTTTTTGTAAGTAACCTGTATTTAATTGAATATTTTCCTGTACGTATGTAATTTTTAGATTTTTGCCTGGAACTTAACTGAGTTTTTGTAACTGGATAGTTCTCACGTAAGTGAGAACATCTCTAAAGTCAAAGTATAAATAATTATGAAGTGGCAAATGGCACTTATAATTTTAGAGCTTCCCTTGCCAGCTCTGGATACTCTCCTTTTCTTCTTATTCAAAACATGTCAACACTTTGGGGCGGCCATGTCAAAGTGTTGGTCAAACATATCTCGTACCTTCTTTCAAAGCTCTCGCGGCTTCCTTGCGAGTGTAGGCCGTAATAATGAATATTGGTATAAAAATAGAGAAAATAATTAACGTATTTAAATTACTAACTTTTTGTCTGTATCTATGGCGAAATGGGGTCGCCAGAATTTTTCAACCTGTAGAGGGGTCGCGTATTCAAAAAGATTGAAAAACAGCTAGATACAGGCTTGAAAAGCATAACTTCTATAGTCTATTTTATCCCCAATTGGGGTATGTTGTGATGCTGGAGGTTGTGGTGATGGAAAGGGGATGAGGAGAGGGAAGGTGGGGATCCTGGCTATTCACACCTAGTCACCAAACACGGCAAACGCCATTACAAGCAACGTTTCAGTTCTGAATGGTAGTAATTCACCGGGGCGATGCTGAGAATATCTTCCGCACTGGAACGTGCAGCAAATATAATATGTATATTACTAAAGCATACATGCATACAGACACAATAACATTACACATCACACTAGTTAAGCGCAAGGCGCTAAAGCCGGTGAGCATTGGCCATTGGTCGTTGGACGTCACCGAGCTTTTTCGCTTGAAATTTGTATTTATTACTTTTGGATTCGTACGCTATGAATTCGGCCCTATCTTGCATGCTCATCTCATAGAGTTTGGGGACAGACTTTCAAAACCTCTTGCAAGAATAGGATAGTTTGCTAGTTTCGGGCGGCAATGGGGCACGTTCTAATTAAGAACGATGATAATCTTGAAAGGTATGGAGTTATTTTTATTATTCTGTATTATAAATTGATATATAACTAGTGAGATGTTTTAATAGTTTGTATTTGCAGAGCTGATTAGGTGCATGACTTGCCCATGAACATTTTTCTCCGCCAACAAAGAAGTGCCCGAGCCGCCTCTGGCTTTGTTTTTTCCAACTCAGCCACAGACCGATCTATGTACTAACTACTCATCGGTATATAATTTTCAGTTCAAACGCGCAGAAAATAGCCAACAAATAAAATCAAACGAAAGGTTTCTCTCTGGATCAAAACAAAAGGCACCTACACAATATTTCCAGAGCTTAAAACGACACCACCCTAAAATAAAGTAGTCCCACAAAAATACGCGATGTATTGTATGGACCTACGTCGAATTTGTCATAACTCATAACAAATACTCTAAAATAAAGCGGAAATAACGTAAGTGAAGAAGATGTGTACATAAATATTTGCCGCGCGGTCAGACGTATTGAACGGACATAAGGTCGAATTTGCCATAACAGGCCTAGAAAATTACGAAATCTTCGAAATCGAAAATCGAATACTTCGGGCTGTTACTAATTCATCGTCTACAAAAATAAAATCTTGTGTTTTTCCGCTAAATTGTTAAAAAACGTTTTAAGTATAAATTTTTCAAACTGTCTTAAGTAAAATATTTTTACGGTAAGGTACTATTTTTATTAATCTAAAATATTTTACATCTATGGGTATCGGTCTACGAAAAAAAGATAATGATTTCGTTTGAATTAATTAAATGTAGGTTTCGAGAAAATCTCCGTTATAAGAATCTTGTATCGCCAAACAAATATTACGCAACATTATAAAATAGAAAAACACTAAATATTCTTGCAAGAAAGAACCAACTTCGGGATTAATTACAATCCTTTCCGGCATCATTTTTTTATATAGTTCTTTTTATAGACATAATTAATGGTTTACGTTTGTACCAAATCATAGTGATTTAATACAAGCCCCGATACTTAAGGGCCCACTATTCGAATTTCATCCAATTTCCGAGATATTTTCCTTAAAAGTTTGAAGTTTTTAAGCTCTTAAAAAAATATATGTTATTCTTTAAGATAGTATCTATTTGTTCCAAAAGCCGAAACGGTAATTATTTGAAATTCCCTCGATAGAAATAAATCGCAAAGTATGCTCCGAAAAATATTATTAACACTTTTATTTCTGTTATTTTACAAGTTATATATATGAAAAAAATCACAATGCTTCTTTTAATGCTACTCAATAGACCCCATAAGTAATTTTTGCTATTTTTGAAATACGCCGTGATTTATTAAACATTTTCACAACTGTCGCTTACGCCTATTGCTTTTAAATCATATTTATTATAGCGCGCTCGCTCCGACTTGCAGATTAAACTATCTTTCTTTGAGAAGTTCATTCGCCAACTCGAGGGCTTTGGGGGCAGACGTGTCGTTCATCGTTCTATGATCTACAGACGTGCGATTACGTGCAAATATTTGAATTTATAAAGATAATTTTTACGCGTGTAAAGTTTATGAGTTAATAAATATTGTTTTTTCAAAGATGGGAAATACACGAAAGATATCCCGTATTTCAAAGAAAAAATGTTATCTCATAAAATTATATCCTATCTAATAGGTGAGAAGAAAAAAATACAATTTTTGATTTATAAGCTTATATTTATTATAAACGATAATTTACTATAAAAATTAATAATTCATATTTTTATTTATGTATTGTGTAGTAAAAAGTTATTATTTTTTTTTCAGAATAGGTACTTTGGGAAATAAAACTAATTCCAATGCATTAGAAATTACGGGGTAAATTTTTATTAATTTAATTTTCTTGTTGTCTTGTCTCTTTTCTTGTTCCTATACGATCGTGATTTATTTGCGAATTAACTTTCTACGTACACAAATACACACGTCACTTTACATCTGCTCCTTAGAGTAATATTACTCTAAGATCTGCTCTAATGATTCACAATGCAACGATGTCCGAAATATAATATACTATGTAATAATAATATGGGCCACCTGTTTCAAATAACAATACTCGAACGTGGAATCCAGAAAAATAATGAACGGGCCAGCGAAAAAAGCTATCGAAAGTTCTGAAACTGTGGGGAATATAATTAAATAAAATAAAATACTTTTTTGTTTTAAAACCACGATATTTATTAATTTAAGAACCGACCGGTTTCGCTTTACTTAAGCATCATCAGGGTACAAATTAATACTAAACAAAAAGTACATAATGTGTGCATATATATAACAAAATATAGAGGGAGACAACATGATACAAATATAAGCAACACAAAGACGGTCATAAAATACATTAACATAAGTGCACAAGTAATGGAAAAACCGCTAGATAATTATGTAGACTAATGGGTTATACGAATAAATCGGGAGAAACAAAACATCAACTGGCAAGGTGGTAAGGAGGTAAGGAGAACTGGGAATTTTTTATGGGTTTATTGGAAACAGACTTAATATTGGACTACTTGATATGTCTAATTGATTATTAAGTATCTGACTTTTGGTTTTTACAGCTTTTTTAATTTCTAGTGCCTCTAAATTGTTTAGTCTGTTACCATGCCCGTTTTTATGTAAGATGTTAGCACCGGTGCTATGACAGAATGTATGATCTTTATCGATCAAATGATTTGCAAATTCGGAAAAACCGTTATTATTGAGGTTTTATTGATGTTTTGTTTTTCCCGATTTATTCGTATAACCCATTAGTCTACATAATTATCTAGCGGTTTTCCATTACTTGTACACTTATGTTAATGTATTTTATGACCGTCTTTGTGTTGCTTATATTTGTATCATGTTGTCTCCCTCTATAATATATTTGTATCATGTTGTCTCCCTCTATATTTTGTTATATATATGCACACATTATGTACTTCTTGTTTAGTATTAATTTGTACCCTGATGATGCTTAAGTAAAGCGAAACCGGTCGGTTCTTAAATTAATAAATATCGTGGTTTTAAAACAAAAAAGTATTTTATTTTATTAAATATGTCAAACCACAAAGTGATTGCTTTCTACAATAATATAATTTAGTTCAGTGATGTTATTTTTTATGTCGGAAGGAGGCCCTGAAGAAAATAATTTCTCTCAGAGCCTGTGTCATCTTTGAGAATGCTGTATAGAGGGTCTTTTTTGAGGAGGAGGGAGTGAACCTGTCCTGAATGTCAACTGTACAATTTCTTCCCAGAATTAACTTTATTGTACGTTTTTTGACTAACCGTACCTTGGTGTTCTATTTTCAATAAACTCTTTAATTATGTTTCAGATGTGAAATCTATACTCTGCTACAGAATGTTTTGCCCAAGTCTTGTAAAGATGCAAAGGCACGGACGTAACAATAAAATCATTTGAGCCCTTTACTGTTATTTAAAAGGTCACTTGAAGTGCAGTTATAATCAATGATTTTATTTTTTTTCTAGCTTCCACGAATAATTTGAAAAGGCATTATCTAAGGATTATACTCTTAAGGAGAATATAGAAAATGTAGAAAGGTGAAACGGATTTAAGATTTTCGATGAAATTATTGTGTTGTGAAATATTTATTTTGTTATTTATTACTTTATTTTTTTTTACAGTTTTACCGTACGCGGCCTTGTTGTAGAGTGGTATATCTAACTGTCATGGAAAGTTTTTTTCTGAGCTTTAAGAGAAAGGTTTCTTAAAGATACTGGAGTTATTCTAGGGCTATGTTAGATTTTTAACATCGATCACCGTAATGCTTGCCTTCCTGAATAAATCTAATTTTATTTAATCATTTACGGCCAAGATGTTTTTGACAATGGTGTGTTTTTATCTTTCTGTATTCCAATCATTTAGCTTGGCTTCTAGGGTTGTGCCCCAGTATTGCTTTTTGGAGACTGTAAACGGATCTCTCGGCATTTAATGAAACTGCAGCAGAACAAAGGCTGTTGCTATATTGACGTTCATGGTATGTTTTGCTCAGATTGACGATAAGGTTTCCAGATCCGCATTTCGCTCGAAGCATGTTTAGGGCAATAAGTTCATAGTTTAGGGTTCTTTCACCGTATTTATGGGAACATTTCAGAACCACCAATCTTTCATTTTGAGTGAATCTTGTGCTTGTGATTAAATTATATTTGACAATTTAAACAAATAATATTTAGAGAAGTTAAAAATAAAATTGAAAGTTCACTGAAAGCTTAAACTATTAAAAGTAGTAATTTCATAAAAATGTAAATAAATAGAGCCCCTTTCACATTTTAGAATGTAATTTTATGTTGCTTACATGTTTTATTACTCTTTATAATTATTGAATTGTTTAAATGAATAAATAAATAATTACAAAAAAGTCTTCTGATTTGTAAGTCCTCAGGAAGCACTAAGGATCTTTCTATCTATCTTTATAATATAATAAATTTGATGAGCATAAAAATGTAAACGTGTATATAATTTATATAAATGTACAAAAGTAGATATTACACGTGTATAAATATTATATTGCGCATATTATACAAGATGTCGGGGGTAAAGTGCACAAACTTCGGGAGGTGATTCTAATTGATAGTACAAGTAAAAAAGAAAAAAAACTTTTTTTGGAATTCCAACGTTTTAAGATAGTTTTCGAGTAAAAAAGTTTAATTTTTTGTATAGAAAAAAAAACAATTTCTTCTACGGAAAATAAATTTTTGTGGAAAAAATTTGGAAATTCGAATAATTTCCATTTCATTTTTACTTCTTCTAGCATTTAGAATAACCTCCTGAAGTTTGAGCACTTTACCCCCGGACACCCTATAAAGATAACCATATAAGAAAAACCTTATTGATGTAAAAATATATTTATTGATTTTATAAAAGTTATAAATTACTTTTATAAAAGTGATAATAGTATTTTAGTAAAGTAAAGTAATTTGTATACCTATTCAAATAACTTTCGTAAATGTTTTTTGTAAAATTTAAAAAAAAAATTAATTAATTAAATCCGTAATAAAACCCATATTTTGAGAACCATCTTCATTTCGACTTCGTTCGTAGAGTAATAATAACTAGAGACCGCACTAATATTTGTACAAATCGTTGACATACTCGCAAAATAAAGCTCTCCCTTTCAGCTCGGTTCCATTAACGTACAAAAAACAGAGACAAACAATTTCTGTTAAAAACATACTGTGTAAACGGGAAGCGACTTTTTGGAGCGGGCGAAGTTCACGCCAGTGTGATTTGCTCGGTGCTAACTAAAAATGGGTCTGTTTTTCTAAAATTGCAATAGATGTCGGTAATTTAATTTCGTTATTTAAAATATTAAATAACCCCCAAAATTATTCCTAATACGAATTCAGACACCTCTGTCGGATTCTTTTAACACTAAATATTGAGTGTTGCCCAAATCTAAATTCTTTACGCGGAAAGCGGGCCCTTAACCAGAAGTACTAATTTTGTTATCGTACCCAGTATAATTATTAATTCCAAATAAATTCAGATCCCGTAGGGCGGCGCGCGGCGTGTGGTGGTTTTCTCGACGGTTGGCATAAATTCCGCGTTGCCGGATCCACGCGTTTAATGGACTACTTACTTTATTTCAGTTAAGTTTTAACACGAGGCAAATTTGAGTTAAAATTTAATCGAATGTAACGGCTTAACGGCTGTTAAGACAAACGGCACTTTGCGTCCTGCTTTCATTCTACTTTCAACTTATATTAAGTAAATGTAGAGTGACGGAAACGGTATTTTCAGTGTTGCTGGAAAACTAACGATAAGATGGCTGACATGTATTTAAAAATCATTTTTCTTTTCGGTTTGAATGGATACAATTCGGAAGCGGAAATAAACCCACTTTTCAGCATCCGATCGAGCTGAAACTTGACAGATAGACTCGCTGTTAATGGAAATACACTATTATCTTAATACACTCTATTATCTTTTGGTGTCAATCACATAGACTAAAGCGGAAATATATGCATTTCTCGGAATTAGACGAAATTACAGCAGTTAATATTTATACTAAATACATGTCAGTCCTACTCGATCGGCCTCGGGCAAGGTCGGTTACGCAGTTGACTCCGTTTCAAAAACACTCTCGTCCAGGCTGTTGCCCAGTGGCACGGCGCGTGGCGCGTCCCTTCATCATAGATGGAGAGTATACCTCAAGCTATTGTAATAAAATCGTGCTAAAGTGTTAGTAAGAACTCAATAAATGTTATTTTATTTGTTTTTTTTTTTTTTTTCATAATAAATAATAAAAAGGGAAACACTTTGTTTACAGTCACTTTATTGAAATTTTTAACGTCTACCGGTTTCGGTACCTCCGTACCATCATCAGGACAGTTATAAAAATACTTATTTATTTTATTTCATTGTGTTTTTACGAGTATTATTAGATACAACATGGAATCGGAAATGTTTGATGAATAGAGATGTCATGAAGACATCGCCACCATTCTATTTTCCTACACTTTATTTTTGAACACTTCGCTGGGAACTTATGCAGTTGGAAAATGAGATGATTGTGACACACTTATAACAAATTGTAATTCGCTTTAACAGTGACTGCTGGCCAAATTTAACCACATTTAAATATGTTATACTACTGGCAGCATTGGTAAAACTTTATTTTATGGTTGATTTTGGTTTTGCTAACTTTCTTATCTTCCTTCTGTGCTAGCTTCCTTCTTGATCGAATATTGGAACTATTCGCTAATTTTCATTCTAGAATTGCAAAGACCTCAACATTAAGCACGGGACAATTTGCTACTTTTTTCTATATACAACAATTACTTTATAAGTTTAGGGTTTTTACATCATTTCACAAACCGGAGAACCATAAGGCCGACGGTCTTAGTCCATTACTAACTTGAAAAACATGTTATTTATAGTTTCGACTTGAACGAGTCCTCCATAGTTATTTCCCCGTTGACTTTCAATGATGGGTATCAAGTTTGTACACGAACTAATCGAATTCTCCAGTAGGTACTCCAGTACGAGTACGTATCACTTTCCCTCTTCGAGTCTTCGCATAAGTTATCGGCAGCCCCTAAAAGGTCGCTAGATGTAGCTGAGCATTGAATACATTATTGGATTCTGTCGACTGTATGGGATATAAAATAAAGAGCCTTTGAAACCTAGCATTGTTTTTTTATTATGCGTACTTCGCATGCCTAATGCAAATTCGATTACGTCCGTAAAAATACGACTCGTAGCATAGCATACATAGGAAAGTATTAAAATATTCTCTAATTCATCTGAATTCCTTATTAAATAACAAAATGCCGAAGGCGTTCAGTGACTTCTTTGCTATTCAGATTAAAATATGCATTTTCGTAAGAATTATTTTAAAATATCGACTTTTAGCTTATTTATATAGAGGATTTTCGACGAAATATCACCTCAAAGGAAAAAAATCTGAAAGAAATAGCTTGCGGCCTAAAGTACAAACGTCTTCAAAGATTGTTTAGAAAAAGAGGAAATCTGAAAACAAATTTCCAAGTAAAGTAATACCAACGTTTATTTCTGTTATTATTAAATAAAAATAATTTCCTGTATTTGATACAAATTTGCTGCCACAAGATAAACATAACGTAAATAAAATATTGTTTGTACAGAACTAACATTAACAACAGTAAATAAACAGTTTATTTACTCTCATTAAATGTGTCAGTTTGTAAAAGTCCTCTATACTTTTGCAATATTTTTTTCAAACCCTGGACAATGCCATCGTAAGACAGTACAAAGAGTAAAAATGTAAGCGTTCACACATTAAAAAATAAATTACACTCGATTAGTTGATTTTTAACACAGCGTTTTTTTTTAATTGTACGTATAAGATAATGGTAAATATTTTCACCTATATTAACACCCACGAGTATTTTTTTAATACAACAGTTTAGTAATTGTATATAAAACATATAAGATATTATATTTTCTTCACTCGTAACATTTGTTACGAGTGAAGAAAAAGCGTATTTAATTCTAATACAAAAAATCCATTAAGTACTTTTTTTCTTACAACCGTTTATCATACGTTTTACAGACAATATTGAACAACAAAATCGTACTTAATTCGAATAGGAAATAAACATGTGTATTTTTTAATACAACACTTACAAACAAGGTGATTTTTTTTAATACAACAGTTTTTCTATTGTACGTAATGGACTCTGATAATTGTATTCGTTCAGTTTGTGTACTAAGATAATTCTTATTCAAAAACAAGGAAGATGTTGCTGCAATACTGTCTGAATTGCTATTAGGAGCGTTTACCAAAAAAAAATCTTGTCTTTTATAAAACTCATCGACTCATAATACAAAATTATATAATTTTGTTTTATAAAGATAATAAAAAAGAAGACAATATTAGCGATTCTTAAATTGAAACAGGAAAAGACGCGGTGCTAGATTTTCGTTTGAGAATCGCTAATATTGTCTTCAATGATTAAATATTACTATTTTAGGATTTACTCATTAAGTTTTTCAAAAAATAAAAGTTAATTTGTATTTGCTAAAGCGGCAAACAAACTTTAAATTACATTTATCGTAAAATTCGAAGCTGTTCCTGGATCCGTTCATGCAAGATCCCCGTTTCTATACAAAAGAATCTTCTCTTCCAGTTAAACAGTTTTAGCACCGTCTGTTTTCAATTTATTGATTCATTCCTTTGATGTGCTGTTTATAGAGATTATATGTTGGAAATTCATTATAAAACTTCCAGCCCAGGGCCCGGGGCCCGTGGGTAAATGTGTATTTCACGAGGTTATGGCAGTTTTACACTTACCTATAAAATGATGAAAACTTTTCCACAAAACGTATGTACAAGTACGATCAGCATCGCGGATTATATATATCAGATGAAACACATCAAAAGGATACCTTCGATTGGAGCTTTTGAACAGGTAAATCCTAAATGCTTTCTCTGAGGTTCAAAACTTCACAGGCAGAAGTACTAACCACCGCTTACCAGATTGTGATTTTTATAAATCTGAGGTGTTCCTTGTCGTTAAAGTTTATCTGCCTCTTAAGGCGAAGCTTAATACTAAATCACAATTTTTATAAATCTTTATAACGAATTGGTGTACATTATTAATACCAAAAAATATGCTTTAGATTAATTGAAGGTTTTCCTATCGTTTCGCTTTAGTAGAATACAAAAAAAAAATTACTCAATAAAAGATATAAATGTAAACTAATAAAAAAAATTCAATAGAAATGTATGTACGTATCTTAAATAAATAAGAAATATTAAAACAACTTTTAAAAAATACAGTATTATACGAAAAGCTAAGATTATCTGTGACACTTTTTTGCTTTCTTATAAAATTATTTACAAAATAAATAAAAAACAGCCTATTACATACAATATAAGGTATACCAAGAATACACACATTTTTGGCTTGTAGCTTCCTTTTAAAAGCATTATCGGCAGGACCCTTCGATAGTACTGCCTGCCTTCAGAAAATGCATCCACTCTTACTCTGTTATTATCTTTCACAAGTTATATGGGCCTGATGACACATTCACTGTTTACTGTATTTTTAAGTTGTATTTTATAAAAATATTAGTAGCACAAACCCGTGATGTTATAATTGTAGGATTTGTGAAGCTGAAAGTATTTACAAAATATCTGCTTTAGGATCCCTTCAAAAATACAAATTGCCTATTTTTTTGTTGAAGATTTTGTCAATTGACAATTTCTGTAATGTAAATTTGAAAAAAGAACTGTCATTTTTTTTACAAATTAAATACACAATTCAAATTAGAAATTATTAATTAAATAAAAATAAAAATAAATTTTGACTTAATCCCTTGTCTGAATTTGTACGATCATCAGTTCCATATTTTTTATATTCAAATCTAATTTGATTTCATTGAACCTGAACGATTTCACGCAGGAATATTTCACTTCACAAACATCACAGACAGCAAAAATTAGTATTTTTGTTTATCACGAAAATCGTTTTTCAGTCATCGCGGGGAAAACTAATAAAGACGAATATATACATAAATTGCATTTAAAAAATACTAAGAAAAAAGTGTTTTGTTCTATCCAGCCTGCCTACAGTGTGCTGTATGTATTTAGCGTGTTTGTATATAGACTCAAATGTATTCAACAAATGTGCTGCCATATTCTACAATGTAAACCAGACTTCTCAGGTTGGTACGACGACCACCAAAGCAACGCTAATATAAAAGGTAGCAAGTCCTTTCTGAAATTCTCTGTGATATGAATTTAACAATAAAACCTAAATCGTTCACTTAAATGCAGACTTTTAATAAAGATCTAGTCAGTTTAAAATTTCTTCGTCAATGAATAAGAATCGTGAAATAGTTCTAGCAATAAAAAATGTGATTGTCGCCGCGAAAGATGAAACTATTATATTCGTAATTATTTGCTAACAACAAACCTCGCATTCAAAAAAGTATGTGTTTAATTTTAGAAAATCAAAACCAAAATTTCTTTACGTAACATATTTTTATTTGAAATTAAATTTATACATTTTTTCAAACTTTTTTCGGTCAGGAGGTAGGTAGGTACAAAAATATTGATAAAATTTGAATAAGATTATGATAATAATATCTGAACCACCTAATCGGTCACCATCTTGAAACGGAACGGAGCGTACAAACAAATTTACAGATTTATACGAAATACGATATACGCTCGTTCAATACAATCCATCCTCATATTTTGGCTTAGCACAAAAACTATCTACGTATATAAAGAAACAAAGGAAGTTATGGCGTGGAAGCTGCCGGCTGTCGCCAATCTGCTCGTGCACAGTGAAAGTTTTTCGTTTGGCGTGTAGGTAGAAACAAAAGCGGGGCGCCGCTGCGTACATTATCGATAGTAGTATGGCTCATCTCCCTCTCTATTATCTGTGAGAACGTGTGTGTCAGTCACGCGTATTTAAACCATGAGATGCGTTGACATATTTAAAAATTACTAAAAACACATTTTATTTTATTTTCTCTATTTTGGACTTGTCCCATCTTGCCATTAACATCTACGGACGACGCTGACCGTCTAACGGCAACCGACTGAATGTAGATAACGAATAACGACTAACGACTAACGATACGTCCGGTTTGCGCCGCAATCGCAATCCGTTCCCATTGCATTTTTATTTGCAAATACAACCACCTCGTGGTGCCACGGGGCTTACGCTTACTCTAGACTAGACCAGTTTGTATCAAGGCGTTACGAGACAAATCAGGAAAAATGGCGAAATATCTTTTATGAACTGACATTGTTACATACAGTTCTTTTTAGTAGAAAATTAAAAAAATATCTTGTACATGCATTGGGCACATTTTTTCGTTTCTCTGGATAACACTATTTTTGAGTTAATTCTTTTCCATTTAAACCTTTCTAAAAAATATTTGTAAGCTTTTATTTATACGTATTCTGCACTCTCTATCACTTATCTATAAAAAATATAATTTTCTTATATTTTTTCCTTTAAATCTGCGAGACTTTTTGGTGTGGATCGCGAGCACTTTCGGTGCGGCCTGCTGGCCACAAATAAAATAGTATAAATGAACCTACGTACATACGTGAAAGAGAATACGAAAGCAGTTTAGACACAAATAAATAGACGATCTATCATTAATTTTAGTTTCTTATTATATTACTACAAATAAACTACAATAAGAGGTGTTATTTTGATATTCAATCGTAAAAGATCAATGGTTTCGTTGCTTGTGTGGCACGTAGCGCCGTTTTGTTGAAAGTAAACGTTGTCCAGATCAATACCATCCAATTCCGGCCATAAAAAATCAATAAATATCTCTTGATAGCGATCCATTCACCGTAACTGTTGCTCCAGCCTCATTTTCGATAAAGTAAGGTTCAATGACTCCGTCGGACCATAAACTGCACCAAACAGTCACAAGTTGAGGATAGAGAGGCATTTCAACAATAATTCTTGGGTTTTCCGAGCCCCAGATGCGACAATTTTGCTTGTTGACGAAACCACCGAGGTGGAAATGGGCCTCATCACTCAAGATGATTTGCATTTGATTCACTCAAGTGAATTTTAATAATTTCAATGCGTTGTAGAAGCGTGTATCGTTCCATTTTTATTAATGGCGTAGTTTTTACTTGTCAAATGTCAAAAAATGACAGCTTCAAAAGTAACATTTACCGAAATAGCGGGCTATTCAAAATAACACCTCTTATTGGAAAACCCTGTACATGTGTAATGTTAATTAAACTGAGGACTAGCTAAAAGATGAAATTACAGTTGTGGATTCATTTGCAGACGCATTTTAAAGTTCTAGTTGCAGACCATGCGCTGCAAAAATTAGAAATTCAAATTATGTGTGTATTTTTAATTAAAGTTGGAGTCTCATACAAAAATTTTCCCTGAATATAAAACCAGTTTTGTGTTCAGGATGTAAAGATAAAATTACAGTTGTGATCTTACAATTTTAGAGTAAATTTTAGTTTTGATTTTTTTTTAATTATGAGAAAATTAGAAAATCTGATCATTGAGTTAAACACTTATTAACATTCTTGCGCATTGTTCATTTTTTAGGTTTTGATAGACACAAATTAAATTGAAAAAAGGATGTACAATCTACTGTCACACGTGCAAAGTTAATAGCGTTATTAATGAGTTGAAGTACTTGCTTAAAGTAAAACAATTCTTAAAATATTCCTAAGTGTTGTGTAACAGTCTTGTAGCCACCTTTCACCCTTTACCGCTGCGCCGCGCCAGTAAAGAATTTTTCCGCAAAAACTTACCGCGTTGCTTCATGCAAATATTATTCACGTAAGGGAACCCGGCCACAAAGTCTGTTTTATAAAATTTTAATATTAATGAAATACATAAATCATTACAGGTGGGAATATTCAAGAGAAGGCTTTACCACCCACCCCACCTCACCCCCACCCACGAGTCGGAGGAGTATCTTAAAGGCGTAAATAGTTTACGGGCGTATTTTAAAAGCAGCTTTTATGAAGAAAGCGAGGGAGTAAACATTTCATGAAATATGTTTCAGCATCATTTTTATGTATTATACCTTTTTGTGTACGTTTTTTTTAAATGATTAACGCTGTATAATAAGAATTAAATACATTAGTTAGTTGTTACATGCTTCTTATGGAAGGGAAGAAAGATTGTTATGTTTATCGATTCAGTTTAAAATATTCACTGCGAAGTATATTTTTTTGTCTAGTTTTTTAGGTATATTTTGCGAAATTTAACTTTAGTCTTCCAACAGTGCGATACCGAAAGTATCTTTCACTCTAGAACATGCCGCAAACGTAATATTTATTATTATGGCGATGCACTACGTCGTGTAATATTTTAAATTGAGCCGCTATCAATAATAACCCTTACGTAGATGGCGATAAGGTTTAAGTTCCCGCTTAACACCATCCGCCTGTTTTGATTTATGCAAGAAAAAAACATGGCCAAAAAGTGCCTTTTATTTTATTTTGTGGATGTTCAGGCATAAATATTAAAAAAAATTTCGATCATTTTATAAATAACTTAATTTGCCACATTATATAATAAAATCATAACCGAAAATGGGTTCGTAAGTATGAGATTTTTAACTTTAAATCAGTTTTCATAGGCCTTATACATTATTTTTTCTGGGCTTATAAAAAGACTTATCTAAAAAATACTCGATTATTTCAAAGGCCAATATGTATTCTACTCGCAGTATTTAATTAAAGCATCTGAAACATTTCTAGGCGACCAAGTTTTCAAACCAAAAACATATGATTTTGCATTACTACGTACCTTATTAATAATTTGTGAAAAAAAAAACTGATTTAAACCCGCAACCTCTGGACTCGTGGCCTAGGAAAATATGCCTATATGATAGATTTTCTACTTAACAAAAGTTTTTTTTTGATAATTAACTTCAACCCATATTTTAAGACTTAAGCAGCACGTATTACACTTATAAATAAGTTTAGTGCAGTGGGTTTCTTTCGTTTTTTTGCGAATGAAAGAAGAAATGAGTGTAAGGAGAATATTGTGACGTTAATGTGAATGGTAAAAGAATTCGAGGACGCCCGTGGGTAAACAATGCATAATCAAGTTAAAAAATAATTGAATCGGATCATGTTTTTTTTTTATTTCATTAATAAGAACGGGTTGTTTCGCCGAATTTGAACAATTCATCAAATTTCAAAGGTATTATGTTATTATTTGCCCGTTGTTTCACCAAAGTGAAATGATTAAAGAACTTGAATAGAACCTTCACAGAACTTGAAAATCAACTTTGAAATTTGATGAATTGTTAAAATTCTTATAACAACCCGTCCTTAGACTTTCAGGCATCTCCTTACACATCTAAAAATCATATAAATCTTAAATAATAATTATTTTCACGTGCGCCAACCTGACTGTCACTCACATTAATCAATATTCAAGTACTGAATTAAAATCATTTAATCGCACACATCTTTTTTTCCAAGTACTTTGCGTTTAGTTATAGAAGATTTCTTACAAAAAAAAATATTCCCTTGTAAAACGGGGTAGCTTTTTTCGAATCTAAATCTGTCTTGTTTATTTTTTATGTAAATTTTATTTTCTTCTGAATTCTTCTCATCGAAATATTTTTAACTGTGACCAGATATAAATAATAAAACGTGTTTTACATGTAATTGATCGCGGTATTTCTGCTAAAACGTGATTTACTTGTAATTGAATCGAGGTATTTCTACTAAATTTATTTTGGTTTACTTTATTGCACATACCCAACGTAATATTAATTAGTAATATTTTAAATATATTTACTGATGAAACAAAATATTGGCACTTTTCCATGAAATGGTAAATACTATTTAAATATTAATTATTACATCATTTCGTTTAGCGTTTTATTTTCGGTTCTCTTTGTTTTCATTATATACGAAATAGCATGGCGAATGATAAAAAACCCAAAATTGTCTGCTTTTGACTTACAGTATTTTATTCTGATAATGTGGAGACATGTTCTGTTCAATCTAATAAATTTCTTGAAAAGAATAATAAAAAAAAATGTTTTTTATTTTTTTTTTCGAATTTACGTAACTTTTCATAACTATGAAATTTCATCGTATGTATCTTTACTAGTGTTGGCCCGTTTGATTCTCATTATTTTTACTGTTCTAGTCTAGCTCAGTTTTCTGTACCTACACTGTTTGCAAGTATTTACAGCCTTAATTTCTATTTTTAAAGTCATTTTCGAATGTTTTCAATATTAACTTATTTTCTAATTTTTAAAGATATTTACTTGTGGTCACAATTTTTTCAAGCTATTTTTTTTATGTGAATACCAACTGCTCCAAACCATCTAGAGCCAGTGAGACGGTGGCATTCAATTGGGGTATGTTGTGAGGCTGAATTTAGTGAGGAGGAAAAGGGGATGGAGAGGAGGAAGGTGGAGAAATACCTGGCTTTTCAGATCTGGTCACTAAACACGGCTTAAGCCATTTAAAAAATGTTTCATTTCTGAAATGTGGTCTTACATCAGGGCGATACTGAGAGAATATTCCACTCGGAAGGGGTCGCAAGTATACTAAATATATTTTAACATTAATAAAATTTACTTGCGCACCCCGGGATTTGAACCCACAAGATGGCTTGTCAAGAGTCGCTTCGACCACTTTCGACCACCTCGTTCCTCCATGCCTTGATCCTTATGACCGAGGATAATGATCTTATCATGGCACGTGTTTGGTGATCGATTTTACTCGAGATAATAAAGTATGATTATGAGCTGTTTTCAGAACAAGGTTGTGAACATTGAAGTTAATTGGGAAATTTTTTGCGTTACATTTCACAGATAACGTCTATTTAACAAACGTTATATTTAAGGAGATTGTCGGTTTTAACTGTCCCATCGGGTCCTGACAGTTAGGATAGTAAGGCGCTGACCTTTTTTTAAATCTTTACTTATGCCTGCATCGCTTTTTGTAGTGTTGTTGGTTCTTTTCCGCTGGACATTCCTCCATTGTTGACGATGGATTCCTTTACATCTCTTTGGACCTACTAAGTTTCAGGCTTCAGGCGTGAAACAAAGTGACACTGATCTATGCCGACTCCCTTGCGATGAACACAGTTTTATCCTAAGGGACGTGCAGGGCTGTGCCAATCATGAAATCTTGTTTTTTCATCATTTTAATCCCCGAATGCAACGTTGAAACATTAACATTTTTTTAAATCTTGAAACAACACTACAGAGCTTAAACTGAAGTTGTCTAATGCCAGTAAACTTAAGAACTTGAAATCATCGACACATTGGATTTTAACAGAGCTCGACTGTTGCGAACTTCTGAGTCTGGTCAATTTAAGAGTACCTACTCGACACACTAGGCATAAGGAACTATTTCAATGTCACCATTCACAGACAAACTTGCTAATTCCTCGCCAATATAGTTTAACAAATGAATATACTAATAATATCCACATTATTACAGTAACAAATTCGACGTTCAAACCATTTTTTTACGTCAAAATACTATTTCTGATAATTTCAGCTTATTATCATTATTTTTATCCAATTGTAAGGAAGTTTAATTTAAGAAAATATTGTGTGGAATCATTTTTTATTAAATATGTACAAAATTGTGCACATTTAAATTTACCCAATGTAAAAGTCCCATGAGCGTTTAAAAAGAACAAATAAATAAATAATTTATTATTTTATTCTTAAACCAGACGGAGAAAACTTACTAAGATAAAATACTGTTAATTTATTAAAAATCTGGTAAAATTATTCAGTTTCCTGTTGAAAACGGGACTGCAGGCCATAACAAGTATCATTTAAAATCGAATGTTTTTTGAGGGCGACGGAACATGTGTTCATACAAATACTGATATTGTCGCATTCCTTCGTGATATTTATTAGGAAAGAACACGTGCCTGAACACATATTTCGTTATATTCTGAATCATTTATATTTTATCAAGAAATATGAATTTTTTAACAGTATCATTTTTCTCCGTGCTTTAAATTTGTTCATTACGCTTTCCGGATCTCCGATTATTACATGCCTCAGGAATCTTATTATGAAAGCATGAAGTTTTATCGACTCCATTATTGATACACATATAAAGTATAACAAATCAAGGCAGTTCTTCAACTTATATTGATACGAATATATTACAGCATAAGTTTTGGCCGGTAATGTAGTAAAAACATTCATTTGAAACCATATCGGTTTCAAAAAAAAATATTCACCACAAGTAAAAAAATATTCACCAAAAGTAAAATAATAAAAGTTTGGGTTATCGAGTATTTATTTAGGAAACTTTATTTGTACATTGTTTCTTTATTAACTAAGGCAGCCAATATCTTTTTCTTTTGATGTAGCCGTGTTGTTTTTCGTATGTTTAATGATCTGTCAATGTTCTAATCAATCATTAAAATAGAGAGTTATTCTTGATTAGATACCTACTTCACAAAGTTTAAAGATCTGGCAATATTGTAATCAACCATTAAAATAGTGAGTTATTCTTGATTAGATACCTACTTCATAATGTTTAAAGATCTGGCAATGTTCTAATCAATCATTAAAATAGTGAGTTATTCTTGTTTAGATACCTAATTCACAAAAATTACCAAATACGTTATTCTTGATTAGATACCTACTTCACAAACGAAACCAAATATGTTATTCTTGATTAAATATGTATTTCACAAAAGTAGCCAAATACGTATATAATTTTAATATTTCTTTACTAAGCGGTCATTTTTGTCAACACCGCAAAAGTCTCTCACAATTTGGATCAACGGGGGCTGTGGAAATGTTTATTTAAATAAATTATTTATTTTTACTAGTTTTATACATAAGATGTACCACCATAATAAAGCTAGGCTTGTGTTCATGCGGGATTTGTAATTTTGTTCGTTATTTTTAATGAATATGCCAAAGTATTCCGTTTATATTTTCAGTGTGTAAACGTAATTTGAAAATCTTTATTGATATTTATATACATATTTAAAAATTTTTATCTATACCTAATGAATTTTATTAGCACTTCTTTGAAAATTGGGCTCGTAACTCCTAGTTCAGCGCCAAAGCTTAGTGCTTGTCATGGAGGTCGGAAAAATTTGTAAATATGTGTTTCTTACGACTTTTCAAAACACCGTCAAATTTAACAATCATCATTTCAGTAGTTGAGAGTATTACTTCAAATTTCATCAATTAATTTTGGAGGCGAGTATGAGTACCGCCGCCCTGGGAACCATTCATTGGTTATCCTACACCTCTGCCATAGGTCACCCCAAGTGGTTCTCTACGTTTGCTGACTGCGTGGATTAGCCCGAGTTCTTGGGGTTAATTTTTTCCAGAAGGGTGATTTTGTATCTTTTGTGTTAGCCTAATACGTATTGAATCTTCCGTATACAACACATTATGAGAATTTGCTTAACCCTAGAAAGATAATCAAATTGTGTAGTACGGAAAAGATACTCATGCGTAAAATTGACGCTTGTGTTTTAAACAGCTGCAGGTCGAGGTTTATTAATTTATTTCAATAAATTTCATGTGATTATTTATTTACACATACATAAGAATAATAATATTAAAGATTATTTATAAACCTTTATTTACTAAAAAAAAAAAAAACTGTAAACTTCTTCTATAAATCAACGAAATTCTTTAACACTTGCTTTTTCAAACAAAAACTTATTTTTTACTAGAATAATCAGCCTTTTTTTAGTACGAAAGCAACAATTAGCATATCTCTCTATATTGTTACGTAATAGATCTCTCAAACACATTTTAAAATCCCCGCGAAACTAAAATCAAAACAGAACGAGGCGACGCAGAACGGCGCGCATACATACTGCGCACCAACGCGAAACCCCAACGGTTTCAGCGCGCGTCAGCCATCTTGCACTTCGCTTTGACCCTCAGCCTTGAACACTTCGCACTCGGCTCGGGCCCTTCATCATCGCCAGAGCCTAGCACGCGCACGTTTTGCGCGTGTAGACGATTACTACCTTCGTTTCCACTCTACAATGTCTGGAATTAATACCTCGCTGGCCTAGCAACTCCTGCATTCCCAGGACATCTCATGTAAGCGTGCTCTAAACCTTTGCCATATTATGTGCCTATTTAGAAGCCTGTTAAAGACGTCTGTCAGACGAAGCCAATATAAGAAATAGATTTGTTCAATTCAATCAGCCAGCATTAATTTAGTATATGTATTGTGTGCCCTTTTGTGTAATACTATGTGTGTGCTTGTTGACCTGTATATACACTCATTAATCATTCCCATTTAGGTGTTTCATTTGACGAGAGAGTGGAGTCTTAAATTTTTGAATGTCCCCCGTGTAAAGGCATAATTTGCCAACCCTACCTGAGCTAATAACTAGAGTCCCTTGATTCTACCCCTGAAGCTGTACAGCCGGCTCCAAACCGTACGTGGCTCCGTCCATAACACTGACGCATAACGTGGGGTTCCAAACCATTACAATATATTAGGACCATATAGTTTTATAAAAATCAATAATTTTTTTTACATTTTTTGTATGACGCATTTACCTTTCGCCTTATTTTAGAAGGGCAAAACGAACAATAAATACGTGTTTTTGCTACTGGCTCATCGGTATTGTTTTCCGATGTACCAGGTATTTCATTTGGCAATATATTAGAGATATTATCTCGCAAATATCTCTTCACAGTAGGTGCTTCTAAACGTCTACGCATAAACGAAGAAGACAGACCTAACCCAGACCCTTTTCTCCTTTGTTTTAACATTGTGGCAGTAAATTATATATGCGTTTATACAGGCAATGTTTATCATTCCATACAAGAAAGCCATATGCCATCTATTCGTCTTCCTACTACAGGACATCAGAGAACAGATTTGGTCCAGTGTGTCTACTCCGCCTTTTGTTTGATTATAATACATAATCATTTCTGGTTTACTAGAAGTTTCGTTGATGGTAGCATCCTCATCACACGACGATAAAAAGTAAACCATTTTCGCCGGTTTTGGTTTATATGAAACGAGAGTAAGGGGTCCGTCGAAACAAAACATCGATGTCCCCACTGGCCTAGAGCGACTGTTTTTTAGTTCTTCGGGTATCTCGCGTTTATTATTATTATTATTTTTTTTTTTATTTTTTTTTTTTTTTTTTTTTTTTTTTTTTTTTTTTTTTTTTTTTTTTTTTTTTTTTTTTTTTTTTTTTTTTTTATAATACCTCCCTAATTGAGAAATTCTCGTGTTTAGGGAGGGAGCACTATCAAATTGACAGTACTATACATACTTATCAGTTGTTACTATTTGGATGCATGAATGACTACTTTTTTTATATATAATGAAAATATAAGTAGCAATTTTTTTTTTGTACATAATGAAAAATTATTTTTATACATAATGAAAATTATAAGATGGCATTTGTTTTGTACATAATGGAGATATAGGATTGCACATCGTAAGACATTCTTAAAAATTATTTAATGGTAAAATGTTTTTTGAGTTTTCGTTTAAAAATTTCATAATTCCTCTCGGATTGTATTTCTATAGGGAGTTCGTTAAAGTATTTTATTGCTGAATATGTGTAATGATGTTGGGCTGTTGTAGTATTAAGTTTAGGGATTATTATTTGTCCTAAGGTTCTCGGTCTGGTGCTAAATGATTTGATTGTTAGTTTGTCTTTATGGATTTGTAGTAATGCGTTTTTTTGATAAATTTTATTTATTGGTAATACTTTGAATTCATCGAATAATTTTTGGGTTGAATAGTCTAATTGTTTCTTTAGAATTATTTTGATGAGTCTTCTATGTACTATTTCAAGTGGGGTTAAGTTGGTTTTATATGCTCCTCCCCATCCTATTATTCCGTATTGCAGAACTGATTGGGCTAATGCATAGTAAACCTTTAGTAGCAAAGATTTATGTAATATATTTCTTAGTTTGAGGAATACGTAATAAAGTTTACGTATTCTATTTATAGTTTGTGCAATATGTTCAGTCCATTTAATATGTTGGTCTATAGTTATGCCTAAATATTTAATATTACTTTTTTTGGAGATTTTTGAGCATTTAGGTGAATTGCAGTTGTCAGTATAATTATTACAAGAGTTATGGATAGTTATATTGGAATTTATTGTTGGGTGCATTTTGTCTGATAATGTGAAAGTCATGAAATAGGTTTTGTCAGAGTTTAAGGAGAGGTAGTTGTCATCCAACCATTGTTTTAAGTTGTTTATTTCTACGTTCGCAGTTTGATAGGCTTCTTCCCAAGTTTTTTTGTCTATGATTAAAACTGTGTCGTCGGCGAAAGATATGATTTTTCCATTTTTTGGTACTGTAAGCATTTCATTCACGTAAATGATAAACAATATTGGGCCTAGAACTGTCCCTTGAGGAATTCCAAATTCGGAATAGGTGGGTTCACTCAATATATTGTTAATTTTTATGTGTTGGTGTCTTTTATGAAGATAACTTTTAAACCATTCTTTAACTGTTCCTTGAATTCCAATATTTTCTAATTTTTTTATTAGCTTCTTGTGGCTTATACTGTCAAAGGCTTTTCTTAGATCGATGAATATACTTAAACATTTATTTCCCGAGTCAAGAGCATTATATATTATAGAGGTTATTTTTGCGATTGCATCTTGCGTACCTAAATTTTCTCTGAAGCCGAATTGGTTATCATTAATGATTTTATTTGAAGTGATATGTTTAGTTAATTGTGACTTTACGACTTTTTCAAATATTTTTGCTACGTTAGATACAATAGATATGGGACGGTAGTTCGAGACGTCAGATGTAATTCCTGATTTGAAGATCGGAGTTATTATTGTATTTTTATATATTTTTGGGTAAATTCCTTACTGTATGCTGTTATTAATGATATGTGCAATTGGTTTGGATATTAATTGTCTCATTTGTTTTAATATATTTACTGTGATATTATCAAAACCAGGGCTCGCGGACACTCGTAGGTTCATTATAATTTTTTCTATTTCTATTTGAGTGCATTTTTCAAATTTTTCGAAAATATTTTGGCAAGTTTGTGTGGATGTATTGGTAGTATTTTTAGGTTGGAACGAGTCGATTTTTTTGGCAAGTTTCTCTCCGACTTTAGCGAAGTAGTTGTTGAAAATATTTGCAATTTTAGTTGGTTCTTTTATTGAGTCTATTGTTTCGTTGTCATAAGTTATTTTATTTATTTGTTTATTTTTATTACCGTTGCCGATAATGTTATTAATTGTAGCCCAGACTTTTTTGTTATCTTTACCACTATCTTCAATTTTTACCTTGAAGTAATTTTCTTTTGTTTTTTTAATTAAATTTGTAAGATTGTTTCTGTATTTTTTATATAATTCTAATAAAGTTAAGTCATTAGGTTGTTTTCGGGTTTGATAAAATAATTTTTCTTTATTCCTAATTGAGGTAACTATTCCATGGGTGATCCAGGGCTTAATTTTTCTATGTTTTGATTTAGGTTTAACGTTTTTATGTATAGTTGCATTTATTATGTGTTCGCGAAGTGTTTTTTCGAATATTATTGAAGATTTTTCGGCATCTTCGGTGTTTAATGTTTCTTCCCATTTTTCCAATTTCAATTTTTGTTCAAGAAGTTGTATGTTTAAGGTTTTTATGTTATACTGTTTTAATGCAGTTTTGGTAAATGAAATATTTTTTTTTAAATGAAGAATTAAAAAACACGTCTAGTGATCGGTAATGTTTGTTTTCCAAATGACAGGTGTTAATTGTGTAGTTGTGTCAGCCTTAGACCAGATATGATCAATACATGATGGGTTTTGTAGGGGCACAACTCTAGTGTAATCGTTTATACATGAAATGAAGTTAAGCTCAGCCATCGTATTAAGTAAATCATTTTTTTCGACGCTGTTTGAATTTAGACCTATATTTATATTGAAGTCACCCGTCACTATAGTATTTTGACATTTTGTTTTGTTTATTACATCTTTGAGGTTCTCTATAAATTGTTGAGTTTTTGATCCGTGGGTTCGGTAAACAGCAATAACTTGATAAATCTGATTATTTACTTTAAATTGTAATGCTACACAGTTCGTGAGGGTCATGTTTATTTCTTTATAAGATATATCTTGGTGTTTTTGGTTAACGTAAATAACTATGCCACTATTCTTGTTAATGTGTGTTTTCGTCGAAATACATGTAAAGTTCGGTAATTGTGGTATATTATCTATATTTACTGTATTAAGGTGGGCCTCTGTCAAAACAATACAGTCGAGTTCAGTTTTCAAAAGACTAATGGTGCATAATAATTCATTAATGTTTTTGTGAATGCTCCTAATATTTAAGTGCATAATTACTAATGAGTTTGTCATATTTTTGAAAACAAGGTTACATTCATCAACATTATTACATACTTTTTCTGTTATATTATAAGTGCTATCTAGTTCATCCGTGATAATATTATTCATCAGAATTTGAAAACGTGTGTCTTATATATGAGTAGTTGTGAATATATAGCATAAGCTTATAAATAATATATAACATAAGCATGAAAAGTATGTAGAATTTAGGTATATAAGTAATATAAGACATAATGTTATAAAGAAGATAAAACATAAGCATATAAAGAATGTAAAACGTAAGCTTTAGCATATAAGATATACGAGAGATATAAGTGTTTAGTTGGTGCCAATATTTAACATAAGCATATACAATATATATGGCATACGAATAGGTATATAAAGTGTAAATATAATTGTTGAAAATATAAGACCTAAGCATGTAAAGAATGTGAAGTATAATCATATTAAGAAAGTAAAACATGAGCTTATAAAGATTATAAAACATAAACATATGAATATGAAGTGAAAACATAAGCATATAAAGTATATAAGAGATATAAGTTAGTATAATCATATTAAGAAAGTAAAACATGAGCTTATAAAGATTATAAAACATAAGTGTGTAAAGAATAAGAAACGAAAACATAAGCATATAAAGTACATAAGAGATATAAGTTAGTATAACCATATTAAGCAAGTAAAACATGAGCTTATAAAGATTATAAAACATAAGCATATAAAGAATATAAAACGAAAACATAAGCATGTAAAGTATACAACAGATATAAGGATTTGGTTGTTGTGAATGTTTTACATAACGATATAAAGTATATATAACAAAATCATAAGTATACAGAGTATATATATAGTTGTTGCGAATATATAACATAAGCATATAAGGGATATAGAGCATAAGTATTTTAAAACACAACATATACTTCTTGTTTCTGTGTTTTACATAGAGATTTATCTGAAAAAGTATAAACATATGAGAGTAAGTTATATGAGTATATCTAAACGAGCTTTGTTTATTAGTTATTGATTGAGGGAGACAAAATGTTTTTGTTTGTTTCGTTAATAATAATAGCAGGTGTTCCGTTGTCTTTGCGGACATAAACTTGTCCTCCCTTTGTCCATGCGAACTTAAACCAATTTTCGTGTGTAGCTTTTCTCGCGAGAAACCATAATTGTTTTGCGCGAAAAGTCAGGTGTTCCGAAATGTAAATTTGCGAGCTTGGTCCTGCCATTCCGATAAGGGCGGTGTTAAGTTTGTCATCACGGTTCGGGGCTTGTTTGTTGTAGTTTTTAATGTCTCTCAGGAAATCATCACGGTCGACGCTGGTTTTGAATTTCACTACGATTGGCCTGCGTTGATCTTTTTTGGACTTTTGGTTGATACGGTAAGCTGCGTCGATGTTATTGGATTCGTTATTGGATTTGGTTATTTTTTTAATGTTAAAAATATAGTTATTTAAGTTTTCCCCATTAATTTCGGGGATCCCCCTAATTTCAACATTTTTTGACTTATTTTGCCTGTCAATTTGTTCCATTTGGTTTTCTAGGACGTCGATTCTCGTTTCCAGCTCAGTGTTCCTTTTTTCAAGTAAACTGTTTGTGGCTTCTAGATCGTGGACACGATGTAAGATGTCCTCATACTGTTTACTCATAGTTGCCAAGGTGGCGAGAATTTGGGTATTTTGCTCGAGCAACTTAGAAAGTAGTTCAGTGTCCACAAGGGCACTACCACTTGCTTTGATAGTGGGCACAGTACATAAGCATTTAGAACATTTTAACTGTGTGCGTCGCTCCTTGCTGAGGCGACGGTATGAGCTTTCTGTTACCCCACCACAGAGTAAATGATATGTTCCTTTACAAAGTGTACATATAAAAACGGACTCGTCTGAGAGGGTAGGCTCAGAACAGGCTTGGCAATTCATCGTTTATGTATTTTGATTTTTTTTAATATATTTATTTATTATTATATTAAGTATTTATTTATTTCAATATTATTTCAAAATGCGACCTCTATGTGGTGAATTCACTAACAGATCTGCAGTATTTTGTTTTGGTAATAATGTTATTTGCATGCAGACAGAGATGGCGTTAAATAATCGTAAAAATTAAATAAATTAATAATGTAGTGCTTTTATTTATTTAACAGATTTGGTTTAAGCACTAGACATAAGTATTTATTTTATCAATATTTATTTATAATTTCACTGTATTTTTAAATGTCTTTAGAAAAATATTATTTACGTGGGTAGAATAACAAAAAATATTGATACGCTTTGTTGTAACTGTTTTTGTTTAATATTCACTATGAACGACAGAATTCACTTGTGCAACGTCACTAAAAACAACAAGTTTCTACTGCTTAATATTAAATATCACTAATTTATGATTAATGTTGATGTTTTAGGCAGTTTGGTTATTTTTTACGGGAGCGAAGTAAAGACGTGACCGTTGTCGTAGATGTAGGTAATTGAACTGAAAATTTGATCGCAGAGTTCCCACAATGGTTAACTTATAAGGTTCTTGGAGTAAACTTTTTGCCAAAGGGATTGAGGTAAACCAATTGTCGCAGGTAATATTACGACAACTACCATGTACAGGCTTTGATAATTCCTTTACATACAATTCTCCGAGAGTCACTTCATTGGTCTGGGTCCCTCTTCCCAAATAAGGCATTCCATTTATCATGTACTTAGTACCACTGTCACACATCATGAGGATTTTTATGCCATATTTACTTGGCCCTCTAAAGCCAAGTAACTGTTCTTCTATGGTCAAATGAGCACCTGAAGTATAATTGTGTATGCATTGGTGGATAAAAAGATCCCAAATTTTTCTAACAGTGTGGGCCGTAGGGTTTTGTCATCCATTCTAAGACATCCTACCAAGAAATCAAATCGATCACGACTCATCACAGAGACGTACACCACTGTCGAAGATCGGTCAAAAAGCTCGTCTGTGGACATGTGATTATCTTTCCTCATTGCTGTCATTACCAGAATACCGAATAAAGCGTGAATATCATCCTTATCTGTATCACGAAATGTAGCACCTGTCAAAGAATCTCGTCTTTTCAATGATATCTCGGCGATAGTCCATACTAAGATTTCCATAATTACTTCATCAGTAAAAAACATATTGAAGCATAAGATGGTGTACCGGACGTACCTCCACCGACCTAAAATTAATTTGCATAAATCTGAATTTACGCAGAGGCAGTTCCTTTACAAACCCACCTCTGCGCATATTCGAATTTATGCAACAAATTCTCTCTATAAAAAACTGTAAACCTTATCTGAACTTGTATAAACTGTAACTCTTGCTGATTAATAAATAAAACCACGGGGTCAAGCAGTCATTACTATAGACAAAAAACAAAGGCTTGACCCCCCGACACCGTCTTATAAATTAAATACCTATCATCTGTACAAAACATGGAAGATTTGCATGAAATTTGAAATTGTGCAGACGCGGTTTCCTTTACAAAACCTGCCGTTTGCACAAAATTGAATATCTTGCAAATCTTCCCTTTTAAATATATGTGTTCTCTCTTTGATATGTAAATTTGCACAAATTAAATATTGTGCAAAACTGCCTTTTAACTCTGTAATATGTGCAAACTCACAAAATGTATTTGAATAAAAATGACCCGGGCAAAGCGGATTGAAGAAACAGTCAGGGACCTAGTCAAAATCATCCCCTTCCAAATTACGCAACAACGGCGCTCAGTCCTGTGACAAATTCCGGGAACCCAAAGATAATTCTCGGAATTTGTCGCTAACAAAGGGAGAGCTAAGCCCGTTTGTCCTTTAAAAGGCGGACAACTTGTGCAATTCGGGAGAGAGCCAGCACCCTTCGCTTCATCAACATCTCTCCTGGACTGCCCCTGACTGCCTTCACTTCTTCAAGCCTCTTCTGCCCTGGACCTTCACTGCAACTTGGCCTTCTTCTTTCTCCCGGCTCCCTGGTGCTCATCAAGAAGAAACTTCACAATAGTCGAAGCGTCCCTTGTCAGGGCGCAGGTTCCCCCCTACCTTCCTCCCCCTGCCTTATACCTTTCTCCCATAATCCCCATATTTTTCCCCACATTTTTTCCCCATATTTTTCCCCATATTTTTTCCCCACATTTTTTCCCCATATTTTTCCCCACATTTTTTCCCCATATTTTTCCCCATATTTTTCCCCACATTTTTTCCCCATATTTTTCCCCATATTTTTCCCCACATTTTTCCCCACATTTTTCCCCATTTTTTCCCAATATCCTTCCAAGGCGTCGAAGCGGCCAGCCGGCCACTCCCGCTATATCGTCTGTGCGGCCGGCGACTACAGTGCCGTCCCGTACATGGTCCTTCGAGCCGCGATCGCCTCTTCACGCCTTCACGCCTTCACGCCTTCGCGCCTTCCAGTGACGTCCCGAGATGCCGTCCCTGCGGAGCGGCCGCGAGGCTTCAGCCTCCACCCCGGATTCACAACCCGACGTGGAGCTGGTGACAGGCCCTCACCCCGCCGGCCCTGCCGGCCCTCACCCTGCCGGACCTGCCGCCCCACGCGCTGCCAGCCCTGCCGACACCCACTTTGCCGGCCCTGACAGCACTCCGTCCTCCGATGTGGAAGAAGACTCGACCACCACAGAGGACACGGTCAGGCAGCTCCGGAAGGCGAACCGGACAATGAGCAGGCAGCTCGCTCAGCTGCTCGCAGCCCTCCCCACCGCGACGCAGTACCTGCCTGGGGCGGACCCCCCTGGCACCCACCTGGGCGGCTACCCTGGTGCGCATCCCGCCGCCTACCCTGGTGCGGCCCCTGGTGCACATCCTGCCGCCTACCCTGGTGCGCATCCTGCCGCCTACCCTGGTGCGGCCCCTGGTGCGCATCCTGCCGCCTACCCTGGTGCGGCCCCTGGTGCGCACCCTGCCGCCTACCCTGGAGCGGCCCCTGGTGCGCACCCTGCCGCCTACCCTGGAGCGGCCCCTGGTGCGCACCCTGCCGCCTACCCTGGTGCGGCCCCTGGTGCGCACCCTGCCGCCTACCCTGGAGCGGCCCCTGGTGCGCACCCTGCCGCCTACCCTGGAGCGGCCCCTGGTGCGCACCCTGCCGCCTACCCTGGTGCGGCCCCTGGTGCGCACCCTGCCGCCTACCCTGGAGCGGCCCCTGGTGCGCACCCTGCCGCCTACCCTGGAGCGGCCCCTGGTGCGCACCCTGCCGCCTACCCTGGTGCGGCCCCTGGTGCGCACCCTGCCGCCTACCCTGGAGCGGCCCCTGGTGCGCACCCTGGTGCGCATCCTGCCGCCTACCCTGGAGCGGCCCCTGGTGCGCACCCTGGTGCGCATCCTGCCGCCTACCCTGGAGCGGCCCCTGGTGCGCACCCTGCCGTGCACCCTGGCGGGCCCCCTGCTGCGCCCGCTGCTGCGCATCCTGGCGAGCACCCTGGCGCGCCCCCTGGTGCGCATCCTGCCGCCTACCCTGGAGCGGCCCCTGGTGCGCACCCTGCCGTGCACCCTGGCGGGCCCCCTGCTGCGCCCGCTGCTGCGCATCCTGGCGAGCACCCTGGCGCGCCCCCTGGTGCGCATCCCGCCGCCTACCCTGCCGTGCACCCTGGCGGGCCCCCTGCTGCGCCCGCTGCTGCGCATCCTGGCGAGCACCCTGGCGCGCCCCCTGGTGCGCATCCCGCCGCCTACCCTGCCGTGCACCCTGGCGGGCCCCCTGCTGCGCCCGCTGCTGCGCATCCTGGTGAGCACCCTGGCGCGCCCCCTGGTGCGCATCCCGCCGCCTACCCTGCCGTGCACCCTGGCGAGCAACCTGGCGCGCCCCCTGGTGCGCATCCCGCCGCCTACCATGCCGTGCACCCTGGCGGGCCCCCTGCTGCGCCCGCTGCTGCGCATCCTGGCGCCTACCCTGGTGCGGCTCCTGGCGCGCCCCCTGGTGCGCATCCCGCCACCTACCTTGCCGTGCACCCTGGCCGGCCCCCTGCTGCGCCCGCTGCTGCGCATCCTGGTACCTACCCTGGCGAGCACCCTGGCGCCTCATCCCAGAGTTTTTCGCCGCTGTTTCCCCCGCAGCCGAGCGCCGATGAGACTGCCCATCACACCAGCGAGTGGGTCCGACAAGGCGCCGACCCATTCCTGGCACAGCTGGGCACCATGCTGGCTGACGCCATCCGCTCCTCGCGCGCCCAGGACAGCCCTCGTCCCTCAGTGGAGGAGGACCTTCGGATGACCGCCCTCATCGCCCGGCAGTCCACCGCCAAGGACCTCCCCACATTTTCTGGCGACCCCCTCGAATGGCCGGCCTGGATTGCGCAATACGAGCAGTCCACCTCGACCTGCAAGCTCACGCTGAGCGAAAACCTTATACGGTTGCAGCGTGCGCTTAAGGGGAAGGCGAGGGAGAACGTGTACTCGCTCCTGCTGAACCCGGACCGCGTGCCCGAAATTATAGCGACCCTGGAGGAGCGGTACGGTGGATCAGGTTCGATCGCAAACCTAATGCTGGACAAGGTGAGGAAGCTGCCCTTCCTGTCTGCCGAAGCCACCCTGGAGGAGATTGCTGACTTCTCCGGGACAATCCAGAACCTGGTGGCTTCCCTGCGGGACTTGAGGACGGGAGGCTACCTCACCAACCCCGCCCTGCTGGCCGACATCACCGCCAAGATGCCGTGCACATTAAGGATGGCCTGGCTGCTGGAGCTGCGGATGCTGGGGCAAACAACCCAGTCCACCATCCTCCAGTTGGCATCCTTCCTGAGGGGCGTCGCCGGCGTGATCCCGGTCAGCGGGATGGTGGATCCCTTGCGATCCGGCAAAGGGCGCCGGGAACATGTGCTGGCCAACACTGTGGCCACACCGCCAGAGGGGAAGGCCAACCGCCCACCACCAGAAGTGAGAAAGAACAAAGTGAAAAGTGCGTGCGCTCAGTGCGGTGAGCCACACAAAACTCGGGAGTGCCGCGAGTTTATCTCGAAATCGCTCTCCCTCCGGTGGGAAACAGTACGTCTGAACAATTTGTGCCGCAAGTGCCTGGAGCCGCACCACTCCAGGGACTGCAAGGAGACAGTGTGGTGTGGTGTGGGTGAGTGCCGCCACCCGCATCATCGGCTGCTCCACCGGGAGACGGTCGCGGAAGTGAACCTTTGACGCCAGACAGTGGACAGCCGTGTGCTGTTAAAAATAGTGCCGGTTGTGTTGCGGGGCCCCACGGACGGGGAAGTGTCAACGTTCGCGCTCTTGGATGAGGGATCCACCATCACCCTCATCGACGCTGACACCGCAACGCAGATCGGCGCACGCGGCCCAGTCCACAGTCTGCGGCTGCACGGGGCGAAGGGGATGTGTACCTCCGACGCCCGCTCCCAACGCGTGAGGCTGATGATCCGGGGCGCTGGGCTGGAACCCACCTTCACCATCACCGCCCACACAGTGGCTGACCTGAGCCTGCCGGAGCAGCGCGTTCCTGGAAGACGCGTCACCCCAAAACTCTTGATCGGGCAGGATAATGCCCACCTTATCGTGTCAAGAGAGGTCCGTGAGAATAGCACTACCCGAATAGTGTCACGGACCGCTTTGGGGTGGATCGCCCACGGAGGCTCGAGCAATGACGGGCCAGCTACCACACTGGCCCTCCAGTCGGAGACCGCTGCAGATGCCCGCCTGAGGGAGTTGGTAACATCCAACTTTGCCGTCGATTCCCTCGGCGTCACGTCTGCAGCGAGAGTCAATGCCATGGACACAAAGGCCATGGCATTAATGGCAGAAACCACCCGCCCCCTACCTTCTGGGCGGTGGGAAACTGGCCTCCTGTGGAGACACCCTGACGCCACACTACCCGACAACCGGCAGTGTGCGCTGAAGCGGCTCCAGTCCCTCGAGAAGAAGCTCGCAGCGGACGCAACCCTGGCAGCGGCGTACAACAACAAAATGACGCAGCTTGTCGCCAAAGGCTACGCCAGACGCCTCTCCCCCAATGAGGCGTCGCTCCCTGCCCCGCGGAAGTGGTATCTTCCCCACTTCGCCGTCACCAACCCGAACAAGCCAGGGAAGATAAGGGTTGTGTTCGACGCCGCCAGCCGATGCCGAGGGACGTCACTAAACGACCAGCTGCTCACTGGCCCCGACCTGCTGTCCTCTCTCCTGGGGAACATCCTCCGGTTCCGGGAAGGCGGTATAGCCATCGCCGCCGACATCCAGGAGATGTTCCTGAGGATCCAAATCAGGAAAGAGGACCAGTCTTCGCAGCTCTACCTGTGGAGGTCGCCAGACCGGCAACAGCCGGACACCTACCAGCTGGCGTCCATGATGTTTGGGGCTACCTGCTCGCCCAGCAGTGCCCAGTACGTGCGGGACAGGGTGGCCGGTCAGTACGAGCACCAGTACCCGGCCGCCGCAGCAGCCATTCGTTCACGGTTCTACATGGACGACTACCTGGACGCTGTGGACAACCCTGACGAAGCTGCTGCCCTAGTCCGAGACGTAAGGGCCCTCCTTGCAAAGGGAGGGTTCCACCTTACGAACCGGGCCTCAAACAGCCTGGACGCCATCGCCGATGTACCCCCTGAAGACCGCGCCACCTCCACGGTAGCAATCAGCAGCGGGAGCAGCGAGACCGAGAGGGTCCTGGGACTGGTGTGGGACCCATCTACCGACCGCTTCATTTACACTTTCCTGGATGCGGCCAGTCCAGAAGAAGCCACACGGCCTACAAAGCGGCAGCTCCTCTCCATCGTGATGAAGATCTTCGACCCGGTGGGCTTCGTCTCCTGCCTCACCATACGGTCGAAGATCCTACTGCAAGCCGTGTGGCGTTCGAGCGTTGGATGGGACGACCTCATCACCTTGGAGCACGCCGAACGCTGGAGGGACTGGATGAGCCTGCTCCAGGAAAGCAGCGTCTCCATCCCACGACGGTCGCTCCAACAGAGGTCAAGCAGCGTGACCCTGCACCTCTTCTGCGACGCCTCGGAGCAAGCTTGCTCTGCCATCGCATACTTCGTGGAGGAAGTGCAGGGCACCCTAAAAGCCACCTTCATTGCCAGCAAATGTAAGGTGGCACCTCTCAAGCCGCTATCCATACCCCGCCTTGAGCTGCAGTCCGCACTCATGGCGGCTAGATTGGCCAGAACCATCCGGTTGGAGAGCCAAGCGAGGATAGTATCGACCATCTTCTGGACGGACTCGACCACAGTGCTGTGCTGGTTACGCACCGACCCGCGCACGTACTCTGCGTTCGTGTCCAACAGGTTGGGCGAAATAGATGAACTCACCTCCGTAGCCAATTGGAGGTGGGTCCCCACCAAGCAGAACCCGGCCGACATCGGCACACGGGACTTGGAGCTGCCCGACCTGTCTCTCCAAGGAAGATGGTTCAACGGCCCCGCCTTCCTCACCACACCGGAGAGCGACTGGCCAAAGGAGCGCACCCTCACGAAGCCAGACGACCAGACCCTCGAGACCCGGCCCCGACACTACGTCGGGCACATCGCCACAGCCGGAGAGGCCCTACCTCTGGTCGAGAGGTTCTCATCATGGCACCGGCTGATCCGGGCTACAGCGTGGATGCTACGCTTCATCAGGCGCTGTCGGACGGGCCCAAACCGACCCCCTGAAGGCTCTTTACGAGCAGACGAGCTGACGGAGGCTGAGCGCAGATGGGTGAGAAGGTCCCAAGAAGACGCCTTCTCCACTGACCTGCACACCATCCGTCTCAGCCAGGCGCTACCTGCCGCCAGTCGTCTCGTCAGTTTGGCCCCCTTCCTCGGTCCTGATGACGTTTTGCGGATGGGCTCACGGCTGAAGGAGCTCACCGGAACAACGAGCGTGGCGAAGACCCCCGTGATCTTGGATGGCACCGATCCATACGCCCGACTGCTGATCCGCCATTACCACGAAAGGGCGGACCATCCAAGCACGGAGAAAACTGTGGCCGAGATCCGGTGCAGCTTCTTCATCCTGCGACTCCGTACCATCAGCAGGAAGATCAGCCACGACTGCCCCACCTGCCGCTTACGACGGAGCAAGCCCTCTCCTCCACTGATGGGGGTTCTCCCGCCGACCCGCCTGGCTCACCACGTTCGCCCCTTTACACACTGCGGACTGGACTACTTCGGGCCAATGGAGGTCACCGTCGGCAGACATCGGGAGAAGCGCTATGGAGCCTTGTTTACCTGCCTCTCCACCCGCGCCATCCATCTGGAGCTAGCGGTCTCGCTGTCTGCCGACTCGGCGATTATGGCCTTACAACGAATGACCGCCCGAAGAGGTCAGCCCAAGGTGTTGTACTCAGACAACGGGACGAACTTCCGGGGTGCGGACGCGGAAATTCGGGACGCCACGGCAGCCCTGCAGCAGGATGACAGGATGACGGACGCCATGGCTACCAAGGGAATCGAGTGGCGCTTCATCACCCCCCTCAGTCCCCACATGGGGGGAGCCTGGGAAAGGTTGGTGCGCTCGGTGAAAAGAGCCCTGAGCGCCACCTTAAAGGAGAGGGCGCCAAGGGAGGAAACCCTGCGCACAGCATTGGCAGAGGCTGAGTTTGTGGTCAACAATCGGCCACTGACTCATGTCTCTGTCGACCCGCGGGACGAAGAGCCCCTCACCCCAAATCACTTCCTCATGGGGTCTGCCGGGAACCGCCCACATCTGTCACTCTACGACAGCAAGGAGGAGGAGGTATGTCTCCGTCGCCAGTGGCGTATCAGCCAACAACTCGCCGATATGTTCTGGAGGCGGTGGCTCCGTGAGTACCTCCCCACCCTGGGCGCCCGACAGAAGTGGCACCACCCGACTGACCCCCTCAAAGCTGGTGACTTGGTGGTCATCATAGACCCCGCGCTACCACGCAACAGCTGGCCGCGCGGACGTATCGTTGAAGCCACCCCAGCTGCTGACGGCCAAGTGAGGACAGCCCGGGTCCAAACAGCCACAGGGACGTACACCCGCCCTGCTGTTAAACTCGCCCTCATCCTCCCCGCACCAGCACCAGCGCCCGCACCGGAACCATCACCAGCGCCCGCACCGGCACCAGTACCGGCGACGCCCTCTACAGCACCCGGACCACGGATGCCGCATGGGAGCCATAAACCCCAGCGGCCCAGGGGAACCGGACGTCGAGGACGCCGCCGACCTACACGTCCGGACCGCTAGGCGCAGCCGTGACTGCACCGGGGGGAGAATGTACCGGACGTACCTCCACCGACCTAAAATTAATTTGCATAAATCTGAATTTACGCAGAGGCAGTTCCTTTACAAACCCACCTCTGCGCATATTCGAATTTATGCAACAAATTCTCTCTATAAAAAACTGTAAACCTTATCTGAACTTGTATAAACTGTAACTCTTGCTGATTAATAAATAAAACCACGGGGTCAAGCAGTCATTACTATAGACAAAAAACAAAGGCTTGACCCCCCGACACCGTCTTATAAATTAAATACCTATCATCTGTACAAAACATGGAAGATTTGCATGAAATTTGAAATTGTGCAGACGCGGTTTCCTTTACAAAACCTGCCGTTTGCACAAAATTGAATATCTTGCAAATCTTCCCTTTTAAATATATGTGTTCTCTCTTTGATATGTAAATTTGCACAAATTAAATATTGTGCAAAACTGCCTTTTAACTCTGTAATATGTGCAAACTCACAAAATGTATTTGAATAAAAATGACCCGGGCAAAGCGGATTGAAGAAACAGTCAGGGACCTAGTCAAAATCATCCCCTTCCAAATTACGCAACAACGGCGCTCAGTCCTGTGACAAATTCCGGGAACCCAAAGATAATTCTCGGAATTTGTCGCTAACAAAGGGAGAGCTAAGCCCGTTTGTCCTTTAAAAGGCGGACAACTTGTGCAATTCGGGAGAGAGCCAGCACCCTTCGCTTCATCAACATCTCTCCTGGACTGCCCCTGACTGCCTTCACTTCTTCAAGCCTCTTCTGCCCTGGACCTTCACTGCAACTTGGCCTTCTTCTTTCTCCCGGTTCCCTGGTGCTCATCAAGAAGAAACTTCACAATAGTCGAAGCGTCCCTTGTCAGGGCGCAGGTTCCCCCCTACCTTCCTCCCCCTGCCTTATACCTTTCTCCCATAATCCCCATATTTTTCCCCACATTTTTTCCCCATATTTTTCCCCATATTTTTTCCCCACATTTTTTCCCCATATTTTTCCCCACATTTTTTCCCCATATTTTTCCCCATATTTTTCCCCACATTTTTTCCCCATATTTTTCCCCATATTTTTCCCCACATTTTTCCCCACATTTTTCCCCATTTTTTCCCAATATCCTTCCAAGGCGTCGAAGCGGCCAGCCGGCCACTCCCGCTATATCGTCTGTGCGGCCGGCGACTACAGTGCCGTCCCGTACAGATGGGGTCATATACATTACGGCACATGCCGCTTGGAACTCTTTGAGCTCGAATAATGTTTACTGCCGAGACTCTGCCACGCCTCGTTGACTTTGACATGGAACAACAATATCTATTCCTACCTCTGATAGTCCTCTGGTGCAAGGCTATGATCCTACGAGAGACCGAAGTGGAGACTGGTTGTTCAGTACTGTTTTGTTCTGTTCTCCTTGTACCTCATCAATAAAAGCTTCTTCTGTGTCGCTCTGGACGTCATCTTCACTTCCGTGGTCTGCTACTTCACTGTCGGTATCCTCACCGGGAAGCTCGTCATCATTTTGCATAAGAGCGGCCAGGGTATGGTCTTCGTCCAAGTTTCTACTCCCCATTGAATTATAATTTTACCTCAATATCTATAAAAATAAAATTATAAAATAAGTTATGGTATAAAATACTTACAGATACATAAAATAATAAAACTATCATTATAAGTCAAAATCAACAAAGTCACATAAAAGATAATCATGCATAATTTTGACTGACGCGTTCGTTATATTTCAACATCGGTGACACTTACCTTATGCGCGTTGCGCGGTATTACGTATCGCCATCGAATCGCGCTTAAGAGTATTAACTGTTAGAAGAGATGCTAACGCCAAAGATGTCGGCGTATTTGCAGCTTAATCCGTGTTAAGAGAAACATTAACGGGATAATTTGCGAATCAAATTTCATTGCGTTCAAACATCAAAATAATACCACAAAAGGATAGTAATTTATGAACATCTATTATAATAATTATAATATTTGGATGATTTTTATAGCGCCGTTTTTGTGCAAAATAACCTCAAGATAAATATTATTATAATAATACATTTCTACAATGATCTATGTTATTACTAACTACCATACTTAGCTCGTAGGTCACTTAAGATTAACACTTAATTAACATTAACTAATTGTTTATTAGCAAAATTTAGATACAGGACTTTGGACGTAATTAGAAAATTGGATAAAATTGGACTTTCTCTCAGGAATGGTATATTTAATTTAAGGGTATGACAGCTTAAAATGGCAAGTTTTAGACCAGAACTCTTAAACTAAATTTAGTATTTCGCTTGCGCTTAGGTTCCATCAGTCTGCCTATATCTGATGATGTTGCTGATCTAAGAGTTGACTGCCTCAAACCAGTGTTTTCCGGGACGCATAGATCAGAAATGTAGGGTGGAGCCATTTCATTGATGGATTTAAACACCATCCAGCACAATTTGTACTGGATTCTTTCAGGGCACTTGAGCCAGTGAAGGTTACGAAGGTGTTCTGAAATGTGCGTATATTTAGAAACCCCGGTTATGAGCCGTGCTGTTGCATTAAACACTGATTGAAGTTTGTAAATTTGATATTTTGGAAGGCTGGCATACATGCCGTTGCAGTAATCGAGACGTGAGACTACGTAAGAGTTGATAATTAGTTTTGTTGCTTATGTAGGAAGGTTTCTTTGGACAGACTTGAGCTGTCTTAGGTGAAAAAAACCGGTGTTTGCAGTCCTATTTATTTGACTTTCAAACAAAAAGTCCGAATCTAAATCGACAATGAGAAGTTTGACTATTGTTTTTGGGATGATATGGCTGTCAGAAAAAGAAATAGAAATATAAGGATAGTCAATAAATAATGTGCGGTGAAAAAATTAAGACATTGTTGGTATTTCTTATTCAAAGTATGATACAGTTAAAAGTGACCGAAGCGGATAGGGTCCCATTAGCTCAGTGGTAGAGCGGTTCCCCGGCAAGGCAAGGGTTCTGGGTTCGAGTCCTAGATGTGACCGTATCCTTTTCTGATTTTTCTGTTTCAGATTTTCGTTTAGAAATCGCTAATATTGTCTTCAATAATTAAATATTACAATCTAAGGTTTTACTCAATATAGTTATTCCAAAAAATGTATACCCATTATTCTTCAACCTCTCGAGCTGGACTCATATCGACCCATCATCTTGCAATGCGGCAGTACCGGCGGGGTTAGATTTACAAGTCCGTTACTCCTGGATTCACTGACCCCCAGATTCCTACCCACCCCTCATACCTTTATCCATCCCAAAACTTATTTCCTTAAAAAGACAATCCACACAGCATTTCCAAATATGACATAGAGCCTAAAAAAAATATTTTCCCGTGAATTAAATGTTAAAAAAAAATAATAATAAAAATCAGAATTGCGGATGCCGGTAAAATCAACGAATTTAAAATTTAATTGCAAAAAAGTGTAGAAATTTGATATTGAAAATGTTCAAAAATTTGGTTTTCTTTTTCCTTGATCTTGTTGAAATATTGTAAAAATTGCTAACCTTGCTAAAAGGGCTTAGCTGCGTGTTGTATACTAATATATAAGTTTATATTTGTTGTGCCCCAAAAAAAGCACTTAGATAAAATCACGCAAATTTATTTAGACAATACATTACGCTTATGAAAACCATCACGGCGGCGCAGTTGAGTTTCTTAAAACACTATTAAATCCCAACAAAGGGCGAAACCCCGGTTAGCCCGCGGTGTTCCGTATCACGAATAATGGCCTCTTCAGGGCCGGACGAATATCATATTTTGGAAATAATTAAACTTTGGTAGTTTCGGCACGACCAAGCCTACAAGAAGCCTTCTCAGAACGAAGGCATAATTAACGAATTGGTGTACATTATGATTTCCAAAAAATATGCTTTAGATAAATAGAAGGTTTTCCTATCGTTTCGCTTGAGTAGAATACAAATAAAATAATAAATTACTCAATAAAAAATATAAATGTAAACTACTGAAAAAAATATTATTTCAATAGAAATGTACGAACGCATAACGGAAACAACTTTAAAAAAATACAGTATTATAGCTAAGATTATCCGTGATAGTTTCACTTGATTAACTTTTTTGCTTTCTTATAAAATTATTTACAAAATAAATAAAAACCAGTTTTGTCCTTGAAATCGAATGTTTCTAGACTCCGTTTGTCAAGCGATTTTAATGTCTATTACCTACAATATAAGGTATACCAAGAATATACACATTTTTGCCTTGTAGCTTCCTCTTAAACGCTTTGTAAATTTGATACAATGATAAACAACCGGGTTTGTAAAATATTACTAATAGAAACGTCAATTAGAAACTGACATAACAGTCGTAAAATATTAAGAAAGACATATATTTTTTATTAAGTACCTACTGACAGAGATGGTTGTTTATCTGTTGTATAAACTTGAAATTTCTCATCGAATTTCGGAATTTTAAATTAATGTGCTGTATATAACTTATTTTTAAAGATGTCGTAAAAACAAATACCATTTTGGAAAAAAGATAAAATTACCTTTTGATTATTAATTAGTATTTATAGTATACATTATTATTTATAAATAGGAATATTATGATTTCAAACTTTCAAAAAGGAACCACCTGTATTTTTACTCTAAACGTCAAAATTCCTTTATTTTATTCGGGGAAAGTGCAATAAAACTGACACATAATTTTTATCTCCCAAATACCGTAAGAAAATATTATAATAATTACCAGAGAATATAATAAAATTTAACAAAATTTCGAATTATTTTTTTGCACAGTATAAACATCGATTTGTCTGGCATTTACTTGCATATGCATAAGTCATTTATGTTATTAAATAACACCACTCTCCTGGAATTATTCATGAATTTACGAGAAAAACATCAATAAAAAAATAATACGTCAGAAATAATTTACCTTTTTCAAGACAGGAATCCCATGCGTCAATCTGCCAAAATGCAACATTGCTAGCTCTTTCGCAGTCTTATTAAGGTAATTATTTACCTACGACTACCGTTTGAGAAAATTTTCCGTACGACACACCATTTTGACACACCGAGTTCTCGCATACTTTGCGTTTGTTTGTGTAGTGGCAGTGTAGGAAACATGAAAGGCATAATCGGCATAATAGACAATTTTTCGAGATGGCTAGACACGCACCCGTTAATCGTTAGGCGCTCAACTTTGATACCAAACATCAGATGAATTTAGTTTCTTAATATTTAAAGGTTTACTACGATTTTTTTTTAAATAAAACGTTTTCATTTTAGCTAAGGTTGGGTTATTATAGGTTATTACAGGTTAGATTAGGTTATGTTGGATTATTATATGTTAGATTAGGATAGGTTAGGTTGGATTATTATATGTTAGATTAGGATAGATTAGGTTAGGTTAGGTTGGATTATTATAGGTTAGATTAGGATAGGTTAGGTTAGGTGAGGTTGGATTATTATAGGTTAGAATAGGATAGGTTAGGTTAGGTTAGGTTGGATTATTATATGTTAGATTAGGATAGGTTAGGTTAGGTTGGATTAATATATATGTTAGATTAGGATAGGTTAGGTTAGGTTATGTTGGGTTATTATAGGATAGTTTAGGTTGGATTATTATAGGATAGGTTAGGTAAGGTTAGGTTGGATTAGGTAGAATTAAATCACAAACCAGTCTATACAAACCTAGCGTAGCCCACAAACTACTTGAAAACTGGGATATAACTCTAAAGGGGACGCGAGCAGGCGTTATTAAAGGTTCCCAACATTTATAGTAACTTTTAGTAATAATATAACTAAATTCAAGTATTAATTCAAAGTAAACATTCCATATTTACCGTGAAGCGGAATTCGTAACCTTTACAAAAAAACCATCCCTTAATACGTTAATTTTAATAAATAACAGGATTTTTATTTACAATATTTTTTATGTATAAATAAATTAAAACATCATTTAAAAAAATGTTTTTCATTGTCTATGATATAAAAAACCGTTTTGCCATATAAATTTTAAAAACTATCAGATTGTGTGTTTTTAATTGTTATGTAGGCAGTGCCCTACACTACGTAATAACAAACGCGAAGTATGCGAGAACTCGGTGTGTCAAAATGGTGTGTCGTACGGAAAATTTTCTCGTAAATTATTATTTTGGCTGTTGGGAACTTGGAACTATTTGGACTTTTGGCTGTTGAGTGAACATAATAATATGTATTTATTTATTTTGTTTACATATTATTCTATTTACTTCGAATCAAAATTGGATAGTGTATTCTCTATTACATGATGCGTAACAACATTATAATTTTTTATCAAAACGCACGTGGCCTCCGATCCAAGACTAAAGAATTCTATCAAAACGTCCTGATCAACGAATTCGACATAATATTAATTAGCGAGACGTGGTTAGTTGACAGCATATCCGATGATGAGCTGTTTGATTGCCGGTATAACGTATATAGAAATGACAGAGATACTAATCGAACGGGTAAAACTAAAGGGGGTGGCGTTGTTATAGGTATAAAAAAAGACTTTAAAGTTCGATCTCAAAAGTCATGGACATCAGAAGCCGAGGATATTTGGATCTCACTATTACTAAGACATTCAAAACATTGCATTTCAAATATTCATATTTGTTGCTCATACTTACCAGGAGTTAGTCCTAAGTTGTCTAATGCACAGCGTTTCTCTATTATCAATAGTCATACAACTACCATATCTGACTTAACTACTGAATTTCCAAATGACATTTTTCTAGTAATAGGCGATTATAATATGCCAAATGTGAGCTGGAACTCTACGTATCAGCCACGTAGTATTGACCTCTGTACCTCTACCCTCCTTAGCTGCCTTTCGTTTTCCAATTTAACACAGTATAACGAAATTTATAACACTCACGGACGAATTTTAGATCTCGTGCTTTGTAACACTGCAGTCATTGTCTCCGCGGCTGACTCGCCACTTGTAATCGAAGATGCACATCATAAATCTATTATAGTTGAACTAAATATTCCTCTCCCTGCTACCACCCTAAAACCCCAGATAGTCAAAATGTTCAATAAAGTTAACTACGAGGTAGTTAATGATGCTCTCAGAAACAGTGATTGGTCCTCTGTCGTTAATGCACAGGACGTAGATGCTGCAGTGCATCATTTTTATGGTATTATTGATGTCCTGATAGATGATCTGGTTCCAAAAAAAGTAATCAAATCAACCAAATTCCCAACATGGTATTCGGCGGCTTTAATTAACATAACTAAAGAAAAAATAAAGTTTTTTCGTGCCTGGAAACGGTACAAGAATCCTCTAGATTACCTATCTTTCTCAATACTTCGCAAAAGACAAAAGAAAATTTCTAGTCATACTCATAACGCCTGCATTGCTCGATTGGAATCAGATATACAAAATAATGTTAAAAAAATATGGAATTATGTTAAGACGCAAAGAAAATCTCCCACTATACCAGAACATATGACCTATCATTCGACAACGGCACACGATAGCAAAGAAGTTACAGACTTATTCGCTGATTACTTCTCAACGGTATTTAGAAATGAATTTCCAACACTCAATGTTAATAATAATGAAGATCCTCTGAACAACACATTAATATCCTCAATTAAAATAAATGAAGAAATCACCTTGAAATACCTTTCAAACATAGATATTAAAAAAGGACCAGGAATTGATAGGCTACCCGGAGTTTTTATACGCAACTGTAGTAAGTATATCTGTCTTCCGGTTTGCGCCATCTATAAAAAATCATTGACAGAAGGAACGTTTCCCCTCAAGTGGAAATCAGCAGTTATCACACCCATCTATAAAACCGGTGATAAGCATGACGTTAAAAACTACCGTCCAATTTCCCAACTTCCTATTTTAAGCAAAGTTCTAGAAAAAATTGTCTTCGATCAATTATACTCGGCTATTTCCACAATAATTACACCGAATCAGCACGGATTCATGAGAGGTCGGTCTACGACATCCAACCTGACCCTTTTCATTAACTTCTTGCATAGCAAGATGGATGACAAAGAGCAGGTTGATACTATGTATACAGACTTTTCTAAGGCTTTCGATCGCGTAATACACTCAATTCTTTTGAAAAAGCTTGTCTTATTTGGTATACACGGTGACCTATTTAGATGGATCAAATCTTACATTAGTAACCGTAATCAAGTAATCTTAATCAACGGCGTCTTCTCAAAATCTATCGAGGTAAAATCTGGTGTCCCCCAAGGGTCCCACCTAGGTCTGCTAATGTTCAACATTTATATAAATGACATTGGATCATGTTTTCAAAATTCCAAATATGTACTTTATGCCGATGACATGAAAATATTCAAAGTTATTCGTTCTCTTTCTGACTGCGAAGCGTTACAGAGTGACCTAGATAGGCTTTGCAAGTATTGTAAAGTTAACTGTCTAGATATAAACGTTTCTAAATGTCACACTATGACATTCACCAGAAATAAACTCGTAATTAAGTAGTCATATTCACTCAACAATGAACCTGTCATCTCTAAAACGGAATGTAAAGATCTCGGCGTTTACCTTGATAGCAAACTTATATTTAATAAGCACATTGACTCAATCGTTAATAGGTCATATAAAATGCTTGGTTTCGTGCTACGTGTAAGTAAAATATTCAGTAATCCGCGTACAATTGTAATGTTATATTTCGCATTAGTCAGAAGTACACTGGAATATGCATCGCCTATTTGGAATCCGCAATATAAACTTTACATAGATAGTATAGAACGAATCCAAAACAAATTTATAAAATATATTACCCACAGATTCAACAATAATTTTGAGTGTACATTTGAAACTTTGCAGCGAAGACGAGCAGTAGCTGACTCAATATTTATACACAGAATTTTAAACAATGAGATTGACTGTTCTGAACTTTTGTCCCTTATTAACTTTAACATACCTTTGAGACGTACACGACATACAGTGCTATTCCACACGCTAAATTATAAAACAAATGCAGCATCTAATTCGACAATTAACCGAGCTCTTCATACTCTAAATAATATTTGTATTAACTCTAACATTGACATTTTTTCGGATTCACTGCCCAAATTCAAACGTGGCATCATGTCAATAATTTAAAGAATTCAATGCGCATACATACAGACACACACACACACAAACACTCACACACACATTACACACGTCACACACACACCTATAAACTACACAAGTCACCTGGTAATTAAGGAATAAACATACCACTTAGCAGACATTACAAGGAAACATATCATAGGTACACAACATGAAGTATCTTATTCCTGTATATTGTTTCATCTCTGTAAATTATGTACTGTTTGTTTCAATAATATAAAAAAAATAAAATAAAATAAAAAAATTTACGTAAATAATATTAAATATCAATATTTTTCAGAATCATAAATGCAAAAAGTTGTTGTTTATTGTCATTAAGATGAATCAAATGATTGTTTATTTTTAAATGCGTGTAAAAAACGGTAGTCGTAGGTAAATATTTAGGCATTTCTTGTTAGTGTGAATTCAAAACAGTGTCTTTATATAAACCACCGTTTAACGGTTGGGAAGTGTTTTTTTTTTAAATTAGTAAGGCTGTTCGTGTTTTATACAAAGTTCCTGTACGTAGGTACGAACGTTTGTTCCCTAAGCATCGTTTTTTTCATTTACGTTCACACATTTATGGTTGGATTTATTTGTGTAGTGGAGGCCCAGAGCTTACTGATAATTTGATTGATTATCCTTTTTTTCTGGAAAGCATATTATGTATTTGTAGCAAAATACCTACATCTTAACGCAGCTGAGATCCTTATTTAAGTTTTGGGGTTATTTCAATAAGATTTTGGATTGAAATTAGATTAAAACCATAAATTAACACTAAATCAATTAATTAATCGCGGATTATTTTGTAATAAGGCGTTTTAACTTCGCTTACAGCTGTTTGATCTTCAGGCAAATTTAAGTCTAAAATCTTCACATTTTCGTGGGGGGTAATCATGAATTAAGATCAGAACTTTATGACACCTGAAGTATTAGTGAGGTTTCAGATTAACAATCCCAGAACGAGAGGGGTCATAAATGATTTGAGATTTTCAAGGCCAAAAGTATTGTAGTGATTTATTTTTGGAGTATTATGCCGTGTTGCGCTACCTCCTTCTTTAGCCAACGTTTTGGACAGCATTACAGTGTCCATCATCGGGGCAGATTTGTGTATCAGGACACAACTGCCATGCTCTCCGAAACGTTGGCTAATAAAGGAGGTAGCGCAACACAGCATACCCAAAAATAAATCATTTTAAGAGAGGGATCATGTTTATTGTAAAAAAATGTATGTTTTTTTTCTTGTTTATATTTCTGTTATGAATTGATTTTGTTTTGTGCAAACCCTATCTTCTAATGGTTACCAATAAAAGACAACCGTGACTATATGTATGCATATTGAAAAAAAAAGTTTAACTGGAATTAAACCGGTGTAACTAGAATTAAAAGTGGAATTAGAACGCGTAAGCCCTTGGGAACAACTCCAAATTCTCTGCTCCGCCAGTTCGTCCCTGTAAGATGAATAAAAATCCACCTGAAAAGGGGTTTAAAAGCCGAAACACCGTAAAAAACCAAAATAGTCATTAACGTAAAACAAAAAGCTTGTTTCATGCAGCTAAAATCTGCGAAATTATTCCGGTTGTTAGCTTGGCCGCCTTCTGTATTTTACTTAATAAGGGTCCGTCCTGGGAGCGACAGAAACTAGGGAAGCTGGGAAACTGTGCAATTCAAACAATGCCCAGCTCTATTTGAAGACGAGCCAACGCCAACGGTGCGATTATTCACTCTTTTTCACTTGCACTATGTCGACTTTGCTGGCAGGTAGGTATGTCCAAAATAATTGCACTCAATGAACTTACGTCGGTTCTGCACTTATTTATGATTTTATATGCCAGCCAAGCAGCCGAACTTTACTACGATGATTTTTCTTGAATAATGGCTGAATCATTCAATTTTCGTTGACAAAATATTTATTGCGTTATTTTAGTGAAAAAGAGTAAAATGAGCGTACTGTACAGGGCTCGCAGACACTTTAGTAGTACACAACTGCTGACCATGTATAAATGGTAAGAGCGCCCCACCGTTGAATTTGGCAGCCACCTCTGGTCTGGAGTCCCAAAATACCTGATAAATAACCGTGTGAAAAATGACTCTGTTCAGAAACGGGCGGTCCGTTTGACACATTCCCCTCTCTTAACAAACGGATTGCAATCCTTAGAGCACAGGCGTCAGGTAGGTATGCTCTCCCTGTTCCACCGGTATTACAATAGAAGATGCTCCTAGGAACTAACGTCATTGATCCCTTCGGCACCGGTGAGTAGTCTGGAAACACGCCAAACGTGCGCCCATGGTTCACATTTGTCACATGAGAACGGGTCACTTCTACGACTCGTTCTGAGTTCAACAGCTCGGCTGTGGAACGATTTGCCGGCCTCTGTTTTCCTCCCTCCTACAAACGGGTCTCTTCAATATTCACACTTTCCTCTCCTCAAAAATACCCCCACACAGCATCCCCAAAGATGAAACTCTAAAAGGAGGCCCTGATGGAAATTGTTTCCATCAGGACCCCTGTGGGGAGTTAAGATAAAAAACTCATTAAGTTATTCCAAAAATAAAAATAAATTAAATCTTTATTTTCTGACATAAATCGTCCTGACTGTGTAAATCAGATCACTTAAGTGTACAAAAAACAACAAAAATAGGTGCAGAAACACCACAGCACCCCGCACTCTGTCGTCAAGTAAAATACACAGACTCCGCAAATACTTAAGATATGAAATAAAATTAATAAGCGCTGACTAGGGCTTAATGGAAGTCCTTAGAGACATGGGCTGAGCCCTAAAACTTTTTAAAGTGAGTGTGAACTTTGTCAACCAAACTTGATGTCGTGAAAATAATTCAATATTTGCGGAAAACACTTTGCAGCTTATCTTAAGGAAAACTGTTCTTATGCGGAACTTTAATAAAATGTTACTGGTTTGAAGTTAATTTTTACGCAATACATAATCTAGTAATGAATATTGATTTGTTTATGAATTGAATATGTTTTTTACGCCTAAAAAGGCTTTTACATAAAAGTGATACATGATTCAGTGGACATAGGAAAATATCTGTATTATATAGGACATAATAACCGCATGTAGATGTAATCCATTGTAAGTAGGTACAAAAAAGTTCTATGAATACACAAATATGAAACTGTGATTACAAGTATAATGAGAATAATAAAAAAATATTTTAAACATAATTAGTAAAATAAAATAAAATGGAAACTAGAACAATACTACATATAAGACAAATTAGTAAAACTACATTACCAACGCTACTATATTTTGTAGGATTCAACAAGGTGCTGGTATAGATTACGCTTAATTCTATAAATGGTGTCATTAAATATATCAAAAGTATCCCCAAACTTATGTAATATCATTCATCCTATTGGTGAGTGAGTGTGTCTGATAGTTGGTTGTGTATGTATTACAGAATAATGTTACATTTTGTCTTGCATTCCTGGTCGATACATGGAATTGTATAGTGGCGACCATTGCACAAATTAACGTTACATTCAAAGTTTTATTTCGGGTTTTTGTGCACTGAAAAAAACTATATTTTTTACCAAGGAATACTAATTAACCTTACCTATTTCATAAGCAATATCATGTGTACATATAAATGTGTATGTGGTATACAATATTAATATCTAGTTAACATTGTATGTACTTTTCTATTAGCTCGTAAATTAAAAAAACACAACAGAAAAGATTTAGTTAATCGGTTTGGTCGCAACAAGTGAACAGAAAATCAAAACTCCCGTGCTTTCTACTTTTGACTTTCGACGGACCCATCAAATTGTTAAGTTAGTAAAAATAATTAAATAAATTTCACCAGAAGTAAGGCAAAATATAGATTACTTCGGGCATTCAGTCACGCTCACATTTCACTCCTCTGGGTTTAACTTTTCAGTGGACTCGGGAATACACAAATAACGTAGGTACTTGGAAGAGTAGATTTTGTTAAATTTTGTGCCGTGGAAGTAAAATTTAATTCACCCCAGGTAACAAACACAAAGAAATTTGAAAAAAATTGGGTGAACATTTCAAAAATATCTATTGATTTGTATTTTGCGGAAATGTGATCTCGACTTGTTTGTCAATTCTTTCCACTTCTTATTTTTCCCCCTTTCGTAGAGTGATGTCCCTAAATGCTGAGCATTCAGTTTTATGAGCCCTCTTTTAACAATTCAATTATATAAATCCGATTATTGCCCTTAAAGGGAACTTAACGACCATAATCCAACAGCAAATTCCATCACTTTAAGTAACTTCACTTTTAAAAATCGAATCTAGCAGTCAGAATGCCTACTCATTTTTAGTGGCTGACTTCATCGTATTATTGCAGAACCCAATGGGTATTTCTTTCTGATAATCGTAAGACAAACTCACTCAGTCAGTTTCATGGAATACTTAATTTTGAATTTTGGCTAGTAAAATTTACTTGTCTTAGCTTATAATCTATACTTAGCAAAGTCTCGAACTAACGGCAGTTTTACCGAAATTCATATCTCTAATATTCATGTACATAAATGGTGTTGGAAGGAGTTCTTTGAGAATAATTTGAAGCCGCTGGGTGATGGAGAAGATGTCTGAAAAATTTCAAAACCTACTTAATTTTTTTTAATGACATATTCCACTCCCTGTTTCATCAAATATTCGTAAAATCATAAGCCATTATTATGATATTAACTACATAAAAAATGTTCATTTTATACCGCCTTACCTATTAATCATTTCAAAAGTGTGTCATTCACGTGGTTGCCAAGCGATTGACCCTCACCTTTGCTTTTGCTTCAAAGTCATTCGTACTAATGCTGTGTCCAGGGCATATTAGGTTCATGCATTATTTATAGATTATAGCCATATTTATAGATCTCAAAAAAGCCTTTGATACGGTCGATCATGAAATACTCTTAAAGAAATTGGAATATTTGGGGATTGTTGGGAAGCCCCTAAATCTCCTCCGAAGCTATTTAGATGATAGATTTTGTCTTGTTGAAGTCAAAGGTGTCTCGAGTGGCTGAGGTAAAATCACATGTGGAGTGCCACAGGGATCAATTCTTGGGCCTCTGCTTTTCTTGCTATATGTCAATGACATAACTAAATGTGGTATCTCTGGAAACCTCCAACTTTATGCGGATGACACTGTAATCTATTATCACAGTACAAGCCTGAGTGACCTGGAGTCTCAAATGAATGTAGATGTCTCAATTCTAGCTAATTGGCTGCGTATTAATAAATTGAGCCTCAATATAAAAAAAACGCACTATCTAACTTTCGGTAATAAGGATTATGTGCCCATGAATATCACACTTGGAACTGAGAAGCTCCAAAATATAGAAGTCACGAAATATTTAGGGCTATTAATAGACTCTAAACTTTCGTGGAATTCCCATGTTGAGCATGTGAAATCTAAAATATCCCCAATAACCGGCGTACTGTACCGACTCCAAGGTCTTCTCTCTACATCTCTACTACGGGCCACATACTATGCGATGATTCACTCCCATCTGAGTTATTTAGTTAGTATCTGGGGCACTATTACTAAAAAACAAATATCAGAAATACAAGTGATTCAAAATCGAGCAATAAGGAATATCTACCGTCTACCGTGGGATACACATATCAAAGATATATATTTAAAGACAAACATACTTCCTTTTACGGTTCTACCTAAATACAATATCACTTGTACAATATTACAAATCATACATAGATCCTCACACACTAACATCAAACCAGCATTTAATTCAGACATACACCAGCACAAAACACGGTCCCAAAATCTAATACACCTAGCATCGTCTACCCACACAACAAAATTTGGTATTAACTCATTACAATATATTGCATATAGACAATACAATGCATTACCTAATGAAATAAAGCAATCAGTAACTAACAAAAAAATATTAGTTAAAACGCTTAAAGATTATTTCCTGAAAATGTTTTTAAACCAGTGAATTTTCGCTCGCTTTCATATGTTGGCTTACTATGTTTCATGTGTCTAGATGTCTCTCAGTATTTCTAAAATCTCTATTCTTAACAATGTATTTTTCCTTTTTCATTTATTTTTCTTTTCCTTTTCAATATGTTGTATTTTTTTAAAAAGTGTAATATCCTTGTAAAATGTATTTTATGTGTCTGTACTTCCCGTAATGAGTTTTATCTCAACTCATTGGGAATAATGTGTTACTTACCATGTTTTTTGTAATACATTATAAATAAATAAATAAATTAATTAACTTATTGTATTACCGATCACGAGCCAGAGATAGATTTTGACTTGCTTGATTGATTTTAAAAATTCACCTTCCATTTTAATACATTAAAGGAGCTCTCTTAAAAATGGTTCCGCCTTACTTCGACGTTCCGCCTTACATTAGAACGACGCCTTACTTCATGTCGGTATAACTCTAAAACTGTGTCACGATCGTTCAGGTAAAATTGAAAAAAGCAATTCGATCTGTTACTAAAATAGTCCCAGCGAGAGATCGTACTTAACGTCATCTTTCTGGCGTCTTTTTTCTATTCCGTATTGATACAAGGCACATGAGAAGTAAAAGTATGACCGTTGATGATGTGCGTAAGACCTCCCGCTGGGACAAGTATACAAAGGTGTTTGTATTGCGTACATGCAAGTAGCCTTAAAAACCTCCACCTTTCTGACGAAACAAAAATAGCCCAAAATGCATCAAAATTCCAACCCAAACAGATTGACCTTTCATACAAAAGGTGTGACAAATATCATTGAGGTATTTATATATGGATCAAACATCAGGTGTTTGAAATATGGGCAGAAACTTTGAGCCAATTAGCATCATACCATAAGAATCATTGCATCGCTGAGAGCCCTGAATTATTAATGCCAAGTTGCCATGCCTACCCAGCTATTCCAAGTACAATCAATTTTGCGGGTATCAATAAACTCACTACTGACTATTATCATAGACACCTCATACTTCGACTTATGCCAGGTCTTATACAAGCCTAGTATAAATTTGTTCAACTATTGTTACACTGGTATTATCTTTTGAATTATGCACTTATATTAATAACTGCATCACTTGCAATAATGTTTTTGTGTGCACATAAATTGTTCTATAATTTATTGCTATTATTTTCCTGTGTACCACTTGTAGGCTTGTAATTCGATTATCACTGTGTTTTAAAAGCCATTTTATGGCGTTTGAATAAATAAATAAATCATACACGGACTTCAGTCGGTTACAACCTCAAACCACATTGTTCCAGAAGGTTTTAAAAATATCATATGCATGTTTTAAAAGAAAACACGATTAGAAAAATAAATAGAAGAAAAAAATAAATTTATTTGGAACATGCCGTTATCGTCACGAAAATTTTATCGCTGTGAAAACATGCAATCTAAGGAATATAAATATTTAGTAACATTCGGTATTTAATAACGCGTTCATGAACTTGCTAGGCCAATTAACACTGCGCATTCTTTGCCGTGCCGAACAGCAAGGCAAAGCTTTGATAAATAGGGTTTGTTTTAGTATTTTTTTTCTATATTTGTAACAATTATAATACATTAATCAAAGAACAAATAAATTTAAAAAAATTCCTAAATTCACAATTACAAATGATAAAAAAAATATGTTAGAACTGTCTTTTATAAATAAATAAATTTTCCTTTTTAAATATATATATCTTTTTGAATTTTCGATTCGTTTTCGTGAATGAATGAACGCCAATTTTGGAAGTGGAATTTAACCCACTTCCCGAAATCCGACCGAACTGAAACTCAGCAGATACACTCGTTGTCGATAACAATGCATTTTAGGTGTCAAACAATTTCAATTCGGGAGACGGGTTTGGGTACCGCCGCCCCGGGAACCATTTATTGGATAACCAACACCTCTGCCATAGGTCACCCCAAGTGGTTTGCTACGTTTGGTGATTTAGCAGGGGTGCCCGGGTTCATCTGGTGCGGTGTGTTCAGAATGCGCCTGCCCTCGAGCTGCGTGGTTTGCCAGATTGAGAGAGGATAGTTTAGGGATTCATATGTCCGTCACACTGTTTCCTAGTTTAATATGCAACCCTCATACATTTTACCTTCAAAAATTATTTTCTTCAGGGCCTCCTGCGTTTGGTTAACATATATTTTTTTTAATCATGCGAACACACGAACATATACGCATTTCTCTTAAATTAAATGAAATCAAAACAGTTAAATATGAAATAAGTGTCAGTCTTACCAAATCGGTATTTGGCTCAGTTATAAGCGTGATTAACTCAATTCCCTGATGAGGAAGGTTCAATCTTCAGTCAAACCAAAATTAAATTAAGTAATTTAATAAAAATAGATGTTTAAGTATAAATAAAATTTTTGGTCAAAATTTTCTAATAAAGCATTAAAGGGTCTTCCGATCCGGCCCACCACGAAGTTGGTGGGTAGACTCATCCGAACGAATCTCACGCCATGAACCCGGGCACCCCTACTAAGTCACCAACCACTTAAGATCACCAATAGTAGAGGTGTTGTTTATCTAATGACTGATTCCAGGGGTACAATTAATAACATTGTCATTTAGCTACTGCTAGCAACCACAATCAACCACCGTTTTCTCAGTATTACCCTACCACGAGAAAACCTAGCCACGAGTACCTACCTAGCCGGTGATTGATTATGCTTTGTTATTCTATAACTGTTCTATGGTTAACTATAGTGCTAAGATCTGAAATTTCCGCGTCCCTTATAAACTAGCCGAAAAATTAATAGGAGTTGTTTAAAGCCACAATAAATAGATTAAATTAAAGTTTAAACCTTCTACGTTTTGTGGGATCAAAAGTTTTAGTTAAGATTTCAAAGTGTGAGTGATTTTTGCGCAAAAACTAATTAAAGTAAAAAAATATTAAATGTCAAGTTGAATGACTTTGTCTATGCAATAAAACAAATATTAAATAGTGATTGCCACCATCAATTTTTCATCAAGCATAATTAAAGAGGGGCATTTGTGAACTTACTAAAATAGTGATGTCTAGCACACGTAGCAAAACCCCAATAATTTCGGAAGATAAATTGAACATGGATAAGATTATTGAATACATTGATAAAAAATTTGAAACCCTGAAAAGAGATATATTTACAAAAAATGATTTACAAACTACAGAAACTACTAAAAGTATTGATTTTATCAGTGCTCAATACGATGAGATGTTAAAAAAAATTGAGGTCTCAAATAATTTAAATCGAGCGATTCAAACAGATTTTGAAAATATAAAAAAAGACCAAATGGAAAAAAAAAATGATAATTAAAAAACTTGAAATCCGACTTTCTGATTTGGAAACGTTATCAAAATCTAATAGTTTGGAAATAGCAGGAATTCCACAACAAAACCGCGAACAACCTGTGGAAATTGTTAAAAAAGTTGCTGCCGCAGCAGGAATCCACCTCTTACACACTGATATAACTGACGTCACGAGAGTCTCAGACAGACGAAATGAAGCCCCTCCTAAACTTCTTGTGACCTTTTCCGATAAAAGAAAAAGAGATTCCCTCCTTGATAAGAAAAAGGAAATAAATTATAATGAAATCAAGGATCTGGCGACATCTCGAATCTTCATCGGGGAAGAATTAAGCCCGTATCATAAAGAAATCCTATGGAAAACAAAACAATTATCAAAAGAAAAAAATTACCAATATGTATGGTACAAACAGGGTAAAGTTATGATACGCAAAAAACAAGATGATAAAATTATCTACATTAAGCACCTTGATGATATGGTGAAAATAATTTAGTGAATAATATGAACAACATTACTTAATCCACTTAATAATTTAAATTGAGAAAATGAATAACGCACTAAAAACAAACATACCAAACATATCATCCATAAACAATAATTTTAACATAATGCACCAGAATATTAGAAGTATCAATAAAAACTTTGATGAACTACAAATATTGATGAAAAGTTTAAATTTAAAATGGGATATTATCATTCTTACTGAATGTTGGCTAACTGATAAATACTACCCCCTACAAATTGGTAATTATGTCCCTTACTCTACAATAATGAACAACACAAAAAATGATGGTGTCATCGTATATATTAAAGAAGATATAGAAGCTGATGTCAGAGAGATCTGTATCAATAATGCAAACTGTCTAAGTATATCAATCGGTAATGACACAACAATACTCGCAATTTATAGATCTCCTTCTACACAAAATCTAGAACCATTCCTCAACTCCTTATCTAATCAACTAAGTCTACTAAAAAGAACTAAAGATGTATTTATCATCGGTGATATAAATATTGATATTCTTGAAAATGGCCATCCAAAAAAATTTGATTATATGCAAACACTAGCATACCATGGATATAAAAGCCTAATTGATGAACCAACGCGTGTATATAATGAAAGCAAAACTTGCATTGATCATATCTTTTGTAAAACTAATAGAAAAACTCAAGCCATTATTTGTACTACCACACTGACAGACCATTATACAATAATTCTATCTATTACAAAAAAAAATTCATATGTAAACCAAAAAAAGAAATCACTCCTAACAAAGTCTGAAACAAATTGGGAAAACGTCAAATGCGAGTTAACAGTGAATGACTGGACAAGCCTTCTGGAAAAAGATGATACTGATACTGCTTGGAGTTATTTTATAGAAGTTTTACAGAACATTATCCTATCAAACACCAAAACCATAGAAAAAAAGTTATCTCATAAAAATTTACACATTAAACCTTGGATTAGTCAGAATATTATAAACTCAATCAGAAAAAGAGATGAACTGCACAAAAAAGTCAAAAATAACCCTTATGATATCCTAACACTTCGATTCTACAAAAGATATCGTAATACATGTAAAAATGTAATACGTTATGCTAAAGAAACATTCTATAAAAACAAAATTGATGAATGTAATAATGATTCACGTAAACTCTGGCAGATCATAAATGAAATAACTAATGCTAAAGCCTCACATAATGACAATAGCATTAAGGAATTAAACATTGATGAGATTCCCACATCTTTTACAGAACACCCGGACAAACTTCTTGACTTTATAAACAACTATTTTTGCAATATAGGCTCAAACTTAGCAAATAAAATTAAACAAAATTCAATTAGTACTATCGAAAATACAGTGAGGATTGACGATGTAAATCAAGAAAACAGCCTCAATATTGTCAAGATAACAAGTGATGAAATAAGAAATATTATAGCCTCCCTAAATATAAATACTTCATCGGGAAATGAACTGATATCAAGCAAATCAATTAAATATCTACAAAATGAGTTAATCCACCCACTAACGTATCTTATAAATCTGTCAATATCAAATGGTATTTTTCCTGCTTGTCTTAAAATTGCTACGATCATTCCAATATATAAAAACGGTCCCAAAAATGATGTATCAAACTATCGACCAATTAGTATTTTAACTACACTATCAAAAATATTAGAAAAAGTTATAAAAAAAACAAATGCTTACATTTTTGGATTCTAATAAAATATTATCATCTACGCAGTATGGTTTTAGGGAAAACCTGGGTACTGGTGACGCTATAGCTAATGTAACAAATACAATTATTAGAAAATTGGATGAAGGCAAAAAATGCCTAGCAGTTTTCATTGATCTTCAAAAAGCTTTCGATACCATTGACCACGAAATACTGTATTTAAAACTAAAAAAAATGGAATAACCGAAACAACCCTAAACCTACTTAGAAGTTACTTAACGGGAAGAGAACAATTTGTACAAATTGGTAAAAGAAGGAGCAAAACTCTACCAATTAAGTACGGTGTCCCCCAGGGAAGCGTATTAGGACCTATACTATTTCTAATTTACATAAATGACCTTATGAATCTTCCCATCAAAGGAAACATAATGAGCTTTGCAGATGACACTGTAATTTTATTCCATGAACAAGATTGGACAAGCACATATAAGGAGGCTGAACATGGACTAACTGTTCTTCAAAACTGGCTTAAAGCAAACTCCCTTACATTAAATGTGAATAAAACCAAATATTTAATTTTCTCCAAAAACAAAAGAGGACAACCAATGAATAAGCATATACTCAAACTACATGAATGTCAAAAAAAATTTCCTCAATGTTCCTGCTCGATTATAACTCAAACCAAAAGCATAAAATATCTTGGTATTGAAATTGACGATAAACTACACTGGGATTCACACATTGATCGAACTTCAAAAAAGTTAACTAAACTCATCTACTTCTTCAAAAAAATACGGAACATTTTGTCAGCTAGGGATTTAAAGAGAGTTTACTATGCTTTATGCCACTCCAAATTGGAATATGGAATAATAGGATGGGGCTCAGCAGTATCAAAACATATAAAACAGCTGAAGGTAACTCAGAATTGCATCATAAAGACCATACTAAAGGTTCCCATAAGGACGTCAACAACAGAAATTTTTAAACAATTTGACGTTCCAAGCATACAGAAAATCTATGCCAAAAACATTTTGGTACAACACCTCAAAAATAATTCTCAGGAAAACACCTCACATACTCATAAAACCAGAGCCAAACAAACAGAGATACTAACTATACCAAAGTGTAACTCTACCTTTGGACAAAGAAGCTCTGAATTTTTAGCAGTAAAGGTATATAACAAACTCCCACTTAGTATCAAACAAATCAAAACAAAAAACAACTGCATTAAGAACATTAAATCTTGGCTTAAGGAATTACCGGAAAAAGAACTTACTAGCATATTTAAAACATCGTCGTAGAAGTTTCTGGAAACCCTTACCCAAAACATGGAGTCATACCATAGAAGTCGCTGAATAACTTATCCAAAACCTAGTCCCCCTCAGCACAGGATCTCCTAGTGAGGAGGACTACGAATATAATCAACATCTATTTTTTTATATATATATTCTTATAAAAATGTAAAAAAAATGTATAATATAGCTACTAATAATAAAAAAAAAAATTAAAAAAAAAATAAAAATTCATTTTTTCACAATGTGAAATATTTTATTGTGTATTTTAAAGATATTAAATTAGCAGAGCAAATAAACCATTTGGATTTAACTGATTAACATATTAAAAATCCTAGAATCGGAGCTTAATCGGAACCGGCAAGCATTATTTAAGAGGGCAATTTTCACATTCGCAAACAATAAAACGGAATTAAATTCCGGATTTTCCGTGGTACGAGTATTTCCACTTTTCTGTATCAGATTGTATAAATAGTACAAGCGATTTGGAACTCGCGGATCATACAAAAATGGTCTGCTTGATATTTCATTTTTAAAATTGTTAGGAGTAACATTTTTCTTCTTATGTTTTCGCGCTTAGAAAACACTCAAAATCCAAAAAAAATAAGAATATAATAAAAGCATTTATAATATTACTTAAGTTCCTCTGCGAGTGCAGCTTAACAATTTTTTTTGCAGAATGACGCATTCAAAGCTTTACTTCCACCTGAAGTATCAGGTTAGACCAGTTAGTTTTATGTAACTTTCACTAGTTTAATAAGGTTGGTTCTTGATTTTAAACAGCGCCCTTGGGGTGATAAAAAAATCAAAAACGACGCTATACGAGTTATCTAATTATAACCATATAAAAGAAGCAACATGCTTGGCGTGGCCGGCGTGGCTGCCGTGGGCCCCGCAAGCTTGGCTCGGCCGGCGCATCCGCTGCAGCCCAAGCGTGTGCCTCTGACGTCACATACCCACGCAGCCGTGCGTATCGTGCGCTTCACCTATGTTGATATGTATGGCAGTTTACCTAACACACAAGTTTAAAATAAAATTAATACGATTAACACTGGAACACTCGATTTAAACGATTTTTATGAAAACAAATAATATGATTAATTAATCATGCAATATTGTTTGATTAATTAATAATTTCTATCTTAATGGAATAAAAAGATATTTATGTTGAAAGCAAATAACTTGGTATATACATCCCTTTTTCATAATCCAAAGTAATGAATACAAAAATCTTTTGTCACATAGTCCATAAGTTTAATAGATTTATTTATGTCTATTCTTGAATACACATTTTACAAATGATTACAGTGGTTTATATTGTAGTACAGAAAAAAGGTATAAAAATTAAAGAACATAGGTTGATATAGGTAAAACTGTGTGAGGGTGATATTTTATGTTACGTGAACAACTCACTAGGAGAACCTGTGCTGAGGTGTTAGCGTGTTTGTGATTAAGTGTGACAGGTATTTATGTGTTGTAGTAGAAAGTTAATTTTTTTTTTCACAGACATATATTGAAACATGAAAACACACATTTATATGTGAGTGTATGTATTTTTGGATAATTCTTGAAAAGCGTGTATAATATTTAATTTTACTTATTATATTTTGGTTATGTTTGGTTTGGAATTATAATCTTTTGAATAAAGTGAATATCTTGATTTTTTATCCAGGCAACGATATGTTTTTTGAGAAAGTTTGTAGATGTATTTGTAGTCATTAATTATTTTCTAAGTAATGGGCATACCGTTAAAAAGTTTGGTTGCGTAGTATTGAAAGTGTCTTTGTCCGTGTGTGGTGTGTGTTATCGGAATGTTTTTAGTGTTTTATTTGTTGATGACCTGGTTTTTATTATGACTTTAGGTTGGTTTATAATATGAAGATTATTATGGATGAGATGTAGAAGAGCATTTTTGGCGTAAAGTTGTCTTATTGACGTGACGTCTAGTGTTTTGAAGATTTTTTTTGAGTCTGTGTAGAATGGTACTTGCAGTATGAGTTTTATTATTGCCTTTTGAACTTTGATAAATATATAGTTCATTTATTTATTAAAAAATAGTATGTGACAGTAATATTATAAGCTGTTCATCTCACTAGGAAATTTCTGTGTCGATGTGCAGCTTTACAATTATAGTAAATATTAAATATGGAAAATACAAACCCACAAATTTATTACAAAAATAAACACCACAGTTATTCAAACTAAAATTACAGCTTGGCAGTACGTTTAAAGATGATGAAAATAACAATCTACTGACTACGTAAGTATTACAAAGTACCTACGTTGGCTTATCAGCCACAATCATAGCGTGACTTATAATTACAATGATAAGAGTGAGAGTATTAATAATAATTAAACAAAAAATAACAATAAATAAATGAAATTGAAAATAAATAAAAACTAACAGGTTAGTATTGATAAGTAAATAATAATACGTACTCAAATGAGGTAGTTAATTAGGTGATCACAAATGAGGTAGATAAGTACATTAATTAGATAATTATGAAGTAGGTTAAGTAGTATGTAATATGTATTTTCTGCGCAGTAGCATACCAGTACCTTAAGACTACGAGTGGCTAAATTGTGTATGTTCGTATAACAGTAGGTATTAGGCACCTATGTGTATTCGAGTAACTACTGTTTGTATATGTATGTCGAGTAACTCGGAACACAGGTCACGCGCCAATTAAACCGTGATTTTAAACACAATATGTGAACCTTCTTTATGGCGGGAAACGTAACATTTTTACGTAATGTATTGAATTTCCAGCGGAGAATAATAATAACACTTTTTAATGAGTTTAATTTTCATTTTAACTAAAAGAGATGTGGAATTTATTGTAAACAGTGGTTTATTTGCTGGTTTGCCAACCATCCCAGCAAAGCAGGTACTTGTATGTCCTGTAAAGTACAAAAAAACGTTCTGTGATGGATTTACTTGTATCGCCCTGTGGAAAAACTATCAGCATTGGAACATTGCTTAATATACCTTCAGCCGTGTTTAGTGATTGAGATGTTAATAGCCAGGTACTCTTCAATCTTCCCCTCTCCACAATCTATTCAGGCTCAAAATAAAAATTGGCAGAATGGCCAATAAGATTTGGCCGCTGTACCACTGATTTCGAACAGATGGAACTTTTGTGCAGAATTCAAATAAAAAACAAGAAAAAAAATTATATTTAAATCGATTTGCAGTATTTATTTCGAATTGTGAACAGCTATTTGACATTTATTAAGGTTTGTTTCGCCGAATTTGAACAATTCATCAAATATCTAGGACTAACCTTTGACACACACCTAAATTGGAAACAACATATCTATAAAATTAGAAACAAAATTCGTAAATCTATTTACTTTTTCGAACAAACACGTAATTTCCTTGACCTTAAATTTTTAAAATCAGTATATTTCTCACTAAGCCAATCACACGTCATAGAATATGGAATTTTAGCTTGGGGTAATACTTCTTCTAGTGCCCTCGACCCCATTATTAAAGCACAAAAATTAATCATAAAAATAATTCTCAAACTCCCTCTTTCTACCAACACTAACATCTTCAATACTATCAACGTTATGGACATAAAACAGCTCTTTGCAAGATCCATCTTGATTAATTTACACCAAAACAGCAAAACATTATACAAACCAACTCAAATGATACACAATACCCGAGCCAAAATTAAAGAACTTCTCCAAACTCCTTTTGCTGCTTGCAAACTATACAATACACTACCAGCCACGATTAGACAAACAGAGTCAATGACCAAATTCAAACATGAAATAAAGAAATGGATAACAAATGTTGGGCGTCCCACCATCGCAAACATCTGTAAACCAAATTACACGTAAACAATAACAGCAATTCAAATACAAAATAAAATATTAGAATCAATAATTTTATAAAAACCCCTTTGTAACTACGTCCTCCAACTAAATGCATTTATATTGCATATATTTTTACAATATTGTCGTACCTATACCAACTCTTTCTATTATCCATCTATTGTCTCCATAGTTTAAAATGTATACAACTTTGTAATATGTATTTTGATTTAGTCATGCATGTAAATATTCTTTAAGTATCTGAATACGTCTGTCTCGACACAGGTGTACCCTAGTGAGACAGATGTCGATGAAATACACGTAAAAACTTTATATTGATAGATAAATAAATAAAAATAAAAAAAATAAAATTTCAAAGATGATTTTTAAACTCCGTGAAGGTTATATTCAATTTCTGGTATTAGTTCAGTTTTGTGAAGCCCCAATTCAATAGTGATATAATAATAGAACTTGAATAGAACCTTCACAGAACTTGAAAATCAACTTTGAAATTTGATAAATTTTTCAAGTTCTGTGAAACAAGAGTGAAAGAAAATTAAGTTATAAATTTTATTTCAGTCAATAATCGTCATCAATAAATTAAGGAAGTATATATTTTATTTATTATTTAACATAAATTTACACATAATATCTACATAAGAAAAAACATTAGCAATAAAATTGCAAACTAAGTTCAGTACGTATTTTAAATTACAAATTAAACTTTACAAAATGCTAAAATTAAAAATTACACTTCATGTATTCCGTCGTATCTTTCTTAAATTTTAGCATATTTTCCTATTATTTTATGTTGGTCTGTATTTCTTGTAAGATCTTCAATGGTCTGTAAATATAGTAGTAATTTTGTGTTCTGTGATAAATAAAAAAAATAAAATACTTAATTCGATAAAATCCAATGCTCTTCAAACTGAAGCCGGCACTTGAAAACAAAATGTCAGAAGAACAAATGAATAGTCGAACAGTCAAGTAGTTTGTTTCTTCGCTCCTTGCTCTCCCTAAACTTCTTATGGCCGAAAAAGGACGCGGAGTGTGCGGGGGGGCTTAATTGTCTGCCGAGGTCCGGCATCCTCTGAAATACGGCTTCTTGAACTGGCCCCAGTTAAGTGGGGCCATAACTTTCAACTATCGATATCATCCTACCTCACCCTAGCATTAACGTTAGTGCTCTAAAATTGGACCTCAAATACCCACCAACAATCAAACTGTACAACCTCACCAAAAGGGGAACAACATTTCAAGCTCAAGTAACTAGTAGTTCTGTGAACAATTAATTGACTTGAAATTAAATGAATTTTCTCTCAATTAATAAATCAAAACCAAAATTTCCTCTCAAATCATAAGATTTGTAAGTAGGTACTTAAATACATACTAACTTAATTATAAACCGTATCATATTTTTATGTGATTTTGTTTTTCATTTCAAATAACGAATTATAATTTTGTCCGAAGAAACGTCCCTATCTAAATGACAATTATTTTTTCAAACTTTCATCTAACACGTTGGTATCAAAATATAGTTGGCCACCTAGTCAAAGTGAGTCACCTTGTCAAAGCTAGGGATCTAGTCAAAGTTAGGCTTGATTGAATAATAAAGTTGATGCAGCAGATTTTTTTAATCGGACACGGAACGTACAAACAAACTTTCAGACATATATATATATATTTTATATATATAATAAAAAAGGACTTCGCTACGCTCAGTCAAAATAAACACACCATCAACGTTCTCTTTTGACTTGAACCTCTCTTTACTTGTAACATATTTCGTTAACGTATGATGACCTTTTCAGCAAGATAGTACAGCGCAGAAAATAGTAAAATGGCACATCATAAAAATACATTTTCAAATAATCTTTCAAATATTAGGCTAAGTTGAATTATTTACTCCTTTTTTGTTTTTCACCCTTAATTTACAGAAGTATCACTAGAGTCTTGTAATGATAATAGTTTTGGCCTGAAGGCTCTCTCTTCATTGGCTGGGGGAGTTAACCCTTATCCACCCCCCCCCCCCCCCCCCCCCTCCCCCTTCGCTTACTGTAAAACCTAAGCGTGGGAGTTCCAAAGCTTTGTTTACTGCAACTGACAGAGTCAATACCCATTTTGCTTGCAATAATAATATTGTTTACCTACAGTCTTCACATTGTACACATTATATGCTAATTGATTAAAGTCAAAATGTTTGCATTTGATGTCAACCCTTTTTCCTACATTGGTAGTTCCTACATCATACAAATAATAATAAGTGTTTTAAAATCTAAAATATCTAACACAAACCCACATTAGACCTGTTAGACAAGCGTAAGAATAAAACATAAAAACTCCGTCAATAAACACGAGCTTTGGACAAAGTGTCCACAAATACCAGACAATAAAAGCATTCAACAATAATAATTATAAATGGAAAACTTTTATAGCGCCGTTTTTGTAAAAAAAAATCACCTCAAGGGCCTACATTATGAGTTCCTAGGCTCGATTTCAGCGGTTCCCAACGTTTTGTTTTGTTTGATTTTACCCCCCTTCCTTTAAAATGACATTGATGAAAACAATACATACAAATAGTCTTTATTTTATTAATCACAATAAATTAAATGTTCTTACAATTTTATTTGCCTTTGGTAAGTTATTACCCCGCAGAATAGCTGTTTTACCCCCGCAGGGGCAATTACCCCAGGTTAGGTACCGTTGCTCTAGCTAATATCATTTACTTTCAACAATGATAACGAAATAGTAGATGATCGTTACAATACTTATAGACGCGATAGAGACACATCGAGTTCTAATAAAAAATCTGGGGGTGGAGTTCTAATAGCCACAAAGAATGAAATGACATTTTTCCTAGTTTCAGCACACAGCTAAAAATCTTCAGAAGATTTATGGATTAAATTTAAATTGCATGAAACATCTAGGCAATCCATTAACTGATGTTTGGCATATTTTCCTCCAGATATACTGATCGAAATTCTACAGCTTTTTTCGATAAGTGTCAAACGACATAAAATAACTTATCATCAGAAGATATAAAAATAATAATGTGTAATTTTAATGAACCATCTATTCTATGCTCACTAAATGTCAATTAAACTCACACCAGACCAGTCTCATCTAATGGCCAAAAATCAATATCTCTTCTAGACTTTCAAAATTTTACTGGACTTAATCAGTACAATCACGTCTCTTACAATATAGATCGAATTTTAGATTTAGTGTTTTCCCACCATAATCTTAACATTCAAATTGCTTCACATGTGCTCTCTTAAGTTGATGATTTAATGATTAATTTTTTATGTCTAAATGCAGACCCCTTTCCACCAACCCTGATCATATCAAATATAACCTTTAAAAAAACGGACTACATTAAATGCAATGAAATGTTATCACTTAATAACTGGGATGATCTTAATACCTTGAATTATAATGACTCCCTACTACATTTTTATACCTTAATATGGCTATCAATTGAAAAACACACTCGGCGCTTAAGAAACAGCAATAAAAAGTTTCCAATTTTTTTGAGCAGTGTTTTGATCCATCAACTCAGAGAAAAAGAATAGTTTAGAAAGAAATGGAAAAAATACAAAAATCAATGTGACTATGACAGTTTTCCCATCTTGAGGGGTAGAGTAAAAGTATCCATACGTACCTGCCTTAAAGCCTATGTAGATTCAATAGAAAATTCTCCCTCTAACAGTATCAAAAATCTGTCAACCCTCATTATTTTGAAAATAGTTTCTAATTCTCTCGCCGAAATCCCGCATCTCCATGACAAATGGTGAAGAAACATGGGAACTCTTATCTACTTACTTCTCTTCTGTATTTAGCTCACCATCTAAATCTATAAGTGACTAAACTTTCTTCCTCACTCTATAATTATCCACTGTCTCATATCAAAATAACTCTAGACGAGTTGAACACTCTCGATATCAATAAGGGTTCCGGTCCAGATGGAATCCCTCCACTATTTATTCGAAATTGTGCGAATGAATAAAAAAACACAAGTTGATGCCGTATACACCAATTTCAGTAAGGCCTTCGACAAAGTCAGTTACCCTATCTTAATGAATAAACTGGATTAAATCTGCTTCGTTGTTTAGAATCATATTTATCACATAGAAGTCAATTAGTTACTCTTAACGGTTTTAAATCTTCCCCAATCTTAGTTACGTCGGGCATACCACAAGGATCACACCTTGGACCCTTGTTTTTCTTAATTTTTATTAAAGACCTTACATGTAAGCTTCGCTGTAACTATTCTCTATATGCTGACGACCTCAAGTTATATAAAGCAATTAAATCAATGGAAAATTGTGAACTCTTACACTAAGACCTTAACACTTTATCTGCTTTGTGTGTTGAGATCGAATTGGGACTGAATACAGCTAAGTGCAAAGTTATAAATTTCACTAAGAACACCAACAAAACCATATATATATATATATAGAATATGCGGTCACAATCTGGAAACAGTTGAATCGATCAAAGGTTTAGGAATTATATTCGACAACTAACAAACGTTCAACCAACACATTGAATATATGAAAACAAATAAATAACTCGGTTTTATTGTAAGATCAACTGAACTGTTCAAGAATTAAAATAGCCTAATAATTATATTCAATTCGTTAATCCGCAGTGTTGTTGAGTATGGGTCAACAATCTGGAATCCACATTATATCACACAAGTATCTAGACTTAAATCTGTCCAAAGACAAAGGATTTTGTCTTATCGATCAAGTGTCTATCATCTACTAGACGGTTACGAATAAAGACTTATACACATATTTTAAATTAGAAAGTCTAGTTAAAAGACGAAACGTCTAGATAAATGACCTTTTAATGCTTTACAAAATTGTGAATAATCAAGTAGATAGTCACTTAGTCCATCAAATCAAGTTTTCTAGTTAGTTATTTATTAAGTTAAAAGAAATACATATTTCGCTTTGTTAACTTAAGTGTACATTGATTAAAAACAAAAATAATATTTATATAAATAATTATGGTTTACTACCTAAGTAACATATTTTTCTTAAGTAAGAGCATTTTGGTTTTGCTCAAAGTTAAACGCTAGGTCCAAATTTACTAGAAACCTTAAAATATTTTGGACAAAAAGTTTTTCCAATAACACTTGATATTTTAATCCTATGTCTAGAATGTCTCGATCAGACAACGATCTTGCTAAAACACATACTAGCATAGATATTTTCGAAAATAATATTACTTGTTTCAAGAGATATCTCCACGATTTCTGTAACTAAAAAAAAAATATTGGTTCTTGATTTTTGATGGTTTGATATTTTTTATAATATACCTAATTTAATCATATTTTTTAAATTATTATGTCTATTATTTTTTGTAATTTTTAGCTTTGTATAAAAAATACTGATATTGTTTTGTTTGCTTCTGTGATTGCTGCAGACACATTAGTCTAGGGACATTTATATTTGTATGTAAATTTATTTTATACTTCCCACAATAATGTACTTTAAATGTCCTGTTTGTGTCTCAAATAAAAAAAAAATTAAAAAAAATAGAAAATTTTTAAAGTTTTCCGTTTTATGAAATTATTTTTAACGTCCACATAATTATATAAAATATCTGTAGAAGAGGTAGATATCAAAATATTATGAATAATTTTTTTTATATTTTTAATAAGACATTATATATTATGTAAAATGTGATAAAAAAGGAATTAGATGTATGTTTGGGGATCAATGGTGAGGCACGAAATGAAAGAAAGTTGTGAAGGTCACATGTGTTTATTGAGTCAGTTGCCGTGACGAGGAGATGACGCTGGACAGAAGAATATACCGGATGCTGGCTGTGATGGCAGGTCGAGCGCGGGTCGGTGAGTTGACGCCGGGCGCTGGTGACCGGGACTCGATGAAAGTCAGGCACTGGCGAAGAACGTAGGTCTTCAGGCACTCCAGTGCTGACGAGACGGCCGAAGGTGCGACGGACCTTTTAGGCGGTTGAACGGGAACGGCGTGACCAGTGAGGATGCTGCGTGTCCTCGTGGTGGTCATGGTGTCGTGGAAGAAGCGATGGTCGTAGACGCTGGAACCAGGGCGCTTGTAATCCGTTGTAGCGCTGGCCGCGGACGTGGCCGAGGCGCTATGATGATGTCCCGATAGAGTCCATGATTGTACGGGTGAAGCCGGGTACGTTGTCCTTCGCGCTAGTAAGATTAGCGCGGGTGATCACTCGTTGATCCTTGTAGACTGGCGGCAAAATTATGACTGACTAACTGGCTCGCTGCGTCGGGCTTATTTATACTACTCGGCCGACGGCGGCAGTAGGTAGATGGATGGAAACTAAATTCTAGGCACTCGCACAGACTGTGTGTTTCGGGAACCTTCGACATTGCGGCGATTAAGCATAGGCCGTAGACTCGAACCTTCTGGCGAGTTCTCGTAGTATCCCAGACGGGCTTCAGTATTATTGTCGCGAGTAGGCAAGTAGGTTGCTTTGTTTTGATTTCGGCTGCAAATACGTACCTAAGTAGCAATTAGCAAGTACGTACCTAAGTAGGTCGAGCGATTTATTATTAATTATCCTCGACGCTACATATGTTTAATTTTTGCCCCTTTGACTGCTAAAAAAAATATTTTTTGGTTGGAAACTTCCTCGGACACTAGGAGCGCGGTGTTTGTATAGGACTATAATAAGAAGGAAGACGAAGAGTAATTAATAATCCTGTGCTTGTGGGTGGTGTCTTCCGGTATCCACTATGTTGATATTGATGTCCTCAATAATGAATAATTCCTAACGTTTCGTTCTTAATGTAGTATGGAGTCTAGTGATTCAAGAAATTGTGATGCATACGTCTTAACTGAGTTTCTGAGCATGTAATTATTTTTTTCTAATGTGCATTATATCTTATCTTTGGAGTATACAAATATAATATATTTAATTGGATTCTTGCTATAGAGTCTCCATCCTCTATCTTCGTCGAATGTCACAGCGGTGCTGCCAAGGTCTGGTATCCATGTGAGGGGTGACCGGATAAATCATAACATGATAATTCATAAAAGCTTTAAAAAGTTATTTAATGTCATGGAAAGTGATGAAACAAAAACTTTATTAACTGGGTTAAGTAGGTTAGGTTAGGTTAGGTTATGTTACTTTTTTTTTTCATCGTTTCTAATGACTTTATATCACTTTTTAAAAGTGTGTTGAATTGTCACTGTGTTGTGTTATCATGAATTTGGAATGAAACGAACATTTTGCGAAACCGGGAGACACGAATTGAGAATGAACTGAATTACTACAGAAGACTAGAAAAAAAATGAGAGGAAAAAAAAATTATAAATGATGTATTTTGGACAACCATGATATAGTATTTAATAGCCAGGTTATCAATCGCTGTTACTATAAATAAACTGAGACAAATGAAATGACTTTATTGCTCAATTATTTAACATGGTGAAGGTACAAACTGTTTAGATTATCGAAGGTACATTAAATTTAATTACAGACACCAAAATACAATAAAATATTAGAGTACATGTGAGATCGATAAACAAATAAGGTAATAAACTATAATTTAATTGCTTTCTGCGAAAAAAAGAGATGCAATGTGGGCGTTATCAAAATAACGTGAGAGAATACTGCCCATTTACAGGGTCAGATTAGGCAATGAAGCCGGAAAAAGTGCTTGAAAGATGGAGAAAAACTTCAGAAAAATTTGAATGAACGAAAAAGAAGAAAATAACGCCATAAGAAAACTGAGAGAAATGACATTTGAACACAAAGGATATTGAATTTTAACAATGAGTACATACATTTCTCATAAGCGTATAAATGAAAACATTTGAGCTCTGTTTTCCAAGTGAAATTTAAATAGAAAGCGGGGTTTGGAAGAAAGGGCGCATACAGACTGACAGATTGGCAAGAACTGAAATATACACGAGAAAAACAGTGCTATGGAATTGATTTGAAATAGATACAACAAAAATACAGTATAGGGAAGGTTTTCACACATCATATGAGCATGTAAATGAATTTAAAGAAACATAATAACCGGAGGAAGATAGAAAAATGAAAATAAACACTAACAAACATGATTGGATTAAGGGAACCCAGTGCAAACATTAACTTACCTGCTAAGACAAGAATAATAGTGATTGAATTATGAAACACAATCCCGAAAAGAACAGAAATTAGTGGGAAGATTCTTAAAGGACTAAAGAAATAAATAAGAAACGTTGAATATGAAATGTGCATAGAAAATACAGTGATGGACTGGTAATATCCCCAGAAAACAAACGAAATTAAACACAGTTAGAAAAACACATTTAACCTTACGATGAACTCTATGAAAATAATTAAAGGATACTGATCCAGCCCTGCAACTACAAAGCAGGGAGAGGTGATTTTAGAGGAGTTGTCGAATTATGACTTTGTCATCTGAATAAGTGACAAGATTTAAATATCCGAAACTAATGGCAGATATGTTCAAATTTACGAGTTCGTTAGTGACCATATTGTGTGGAAAGTGAAATTGACTTAAGTCATTTTGGTATTGAAGACAGTATAAATACAAGTGCAGAGCTCAGTTCGGGACAGTTCGTCGAGTTTTGTCGGAAGTTTTGGAGAGTTCGGAAGGAGGAAGGTGCAATTAAACGCGTGAATACGTCGGATTAGGTAATTAAAATAAGTCTCTGGACTTTTGTGAATTTTCTACAAGTTTTAAATCCAGTGTTAAAATCTCTTTGAAAAAAATTTCCATCAGTAAAATTTTAATAATTCGTAGAGTTTAATAGAGTAATAGAGTTTAAACTCAGTGGTTTAGAGTGTTAAGTGTTAAAAGTGTTAAGTGAATGGTGAATTATTTAAATTTAACCATTCATTACTACGGCAGAGGAAATAGTTAGAATTCATGTCTAAGTATCGGAATTAAAACAGAATAGAAAGATTAGTTAAATTTAGATTTGGTTTAAATGTTTTGAGTCTTTCAATAGCCGAGTTTTCATTCACTCTACCTTCTAAAAGAGCATAGGTTACCACACAAACGAATTACATTAACCTTTCCATATCTTGAAACAAAAAATTACACAACGTTAGATGAAAGATTATTATACGATAAAGCCACGAAGGTCTTGTTTACTATGTGAAAAAAGCATGGGGACTCTTGGAAGTTTAGGCAATAGAAGTTAGAACATTCTTACATTTCAAAAAAAAAAATAGGTGTTTTAAACCCACGAAGGGTTAATTTTGAAAGATAGGTCGAGAGGCTCAGATAGGTAACTCCAAGGTCGGATCATCACATTTGGTCCACGTGACCAGGGGGTTAATCTGAGTGAAAATCGGTTAGAAGTTATTTCGTTACGTTATAGTTTATACTCTCCATCGTCAAGTCCATCAGTCGGGAGGAGGCATTCCATTACATATTTCAACAACCTTTGAGTGTTTTGTTTTTCTTGTAAGTATTTTTCCAGACTGAACCCAAACATATTTATAATATTTTTCTTGGGCTCTATTTTGGTGTTCCAGGGCAGATTTTTATAATACTGTGTTAATTCCGTATTTAGGTAAATATATTGGGCTCCTTCTCCATTGATTTTTTTTTATCGGATCACTATGTTTGGCGGCTAGCATGGTGTGACCCGAAACCAAGTATTTATAACATTCATTTGATCGTTCCAAAAACTCTTTAGAAACCAATTAACTAAATATTACTAAAATACTGAAAAGACATTAAACACACTACATAAATCTAAAAACTACTTACTGGATACCAAAACAATAAGTACATTTTGGCAAATAAATTTCAGATATTTAGGGCCTAAACTATACAGTAATCCAACAAAACAAGACAAATAAAAAGTATGAATCGATTTAAAATCGCCACTAAACAATGAATGTTCAATAAAAGTCGTAGGTACAGTAACCGGTGAACTCACCCAAGTCTAGAAAATTTTGTCTAAAATTATTGTATAGTAAAAAAAGGTTTTATAGGAACTCATTTGTTATAAGTATTGGTAAACAGGGTAAACCATAGTTTTATTTTGCTCAAAATTCTTCCTCAATACAGGTTCGCTCAATAAGGCAGGTTATATCCAACCTACTATTTTTATGTTATTTAAATAAATATAACAAATTATTATAAGCAATAATTAATTAGTCGCCTGAAATATCCTTACAAATTAAAAATATCTCCCGAGTAATCTGTAATCTGTCCGGTCAGGTGCTCTGGACCACTGAGCTACGTCGGCTTATTTCCCACACGCCAAATAATTCAGTATATACTAGTACTTCAATTATGATTTAAGATTTTCACGGCCAAAAGTATTTTTTTTTATTTGTTTTTGGGGTGTTATGCCGTGTTGCGCTAACTCCTTCTTTAGCCAACGTTTTTAATAACACATCTGCCCTGATGATGGACACTGCAATGCTGTCCGAAACGTTGGCTAAAGAAGGAGTTAGCGCAACACGGCATAACACCCCAAAAACAAATAACAAAAATAGTACTTCAATGTATATATGTATGTAAAAAAAAAAAAATTCTTTTCATGATCTTTAACACTCTCTGAAAAAATATGTTAAATTATTATTTACACGCGTTTCTCCGCCTTTTTAACGCAAGCATTTGCTCTAAAAAAAGGTGTATCACGATATACTGTAATGTATTAAAAAGAAAACAAACTTTTTTTTTTTGGTTTTAGGCATTTCACCCTAATGTAATGTAATAACATGTAATTCTAAATTTAATATTTAATAAAGAAAAAAAAGAAAAATAAAACAACGCATTTATCTCTTATCTTAATCTTATTCACAACGCTTAATATATCTTACACAATGTTTGAATCTCCTAATTTGTAATTCGGTGTCGTCTTAGCGTGCTTAAGGTGTATATTTTTTCAATTTATTTTGAGATATGTTTAAAGATTGTTTTAATAATTATTGTGGCAATTAAAAAGTGCTAAAATGCATCTTAGTACAAAGCATACTGCTCAGACAGGACTGGGTAAAGAATAATTCCAAAGAAATATATCGTACAAATAGATGTATTTCAAGTACATATATAATTTATGTTAAATCAACATCTGAAATTTCACAACACAGAAGACGTCCGTTACGTACACTGTTTCGGCGTTCGGTTCCGCTACTTTGGTAAACCATATTGGGTTAACATGACACAGCCTATCTTCAAATGGAGTTGATAAGTTCTGGATTATATTCGCAATAGAATTTCTTCTTATGGTGTCCTAAACAATGTTATGCGTTGACAACCGCCGTTCTGATTAGTTCCTGATATCTCTCGTGGTTCTTGGGCTACATTTACCAAGGACATGCGGTTAAATTTATACTTGCATACATGCTTTGGGAAAAGAAGAACGAAAACATCTTTACGTTAATGGAGGTATGTACAATTATTATGTTTGTAAAAACAATCGATTGGGTCTCTTCACAATAATGCATGCCATCTCCCAAGGTTCTGAGATTATGATAAGGGACACATTCATTTGGAATAGACTTATTCTTCTTCTTTATTTAAGGAAAGACAAAATGAAGAATCTCATTTGACAAATAACCTGACAATATTTGAACTTCTACTTGGTAGTAATGAGTTCATTGTATGCAGAAAATATTACTTGTGCCATGACGGGGGACGTAGCTAGCGGTGGATTGAACCCGCCACGTCAAGGTGGAAACCCGACATCTTTGATCACTCGACCTCAAACCGTCACCAGAGATTATTATTTCATTCATACAATATAACAAGTAGCATAGAAATTGATCTATCTTTGTATTAACGATGACAAGGTTAACTCTTTCTCGCGCATATTTCGTTTGGGAATAAATATTAATATCCATAATGATTATTCAACACGTTTAAAAAACATTATCCTTCATATTTAATCAAAGAGTTTTCATTGACATTGACATGATGCCTATCGACACACGTCAAACAAAACAAACATAAGTGACAGATGCCAGTAATGGACGGAGTTTCCAGTAGAAGCTAAATAATGGAGGTAAAATTTCAATGTCAAAATTAAAAGTAGGTGAAATATAATTAGAGGAATTTTTCCATTTAAGAACGAAATTTATATTAAGGACTCTGAGACAGCAATACAATATACCAGAAGAGCATATTTCAACAAAGTCAAATATTTATCTTAATTTAGCACATTTTTTTCCTACAGAGAACTCACTTGATCGGTGAACAGTTTTAATTTAATTGCCCCCTTATGTTGTCCGCGAACTCCAGTTTTCGGTGTTTACTGGTTTAAGAGGAAAGAATTTATTCACATCATTTTTGAGACACTATTTATGATCCTGTTTTGAAAATCCTATTTTATGATTATAATTATTATTAAAATTGAAAATTACAATGTTTTTGACTGTGTTGTAGCCGAGAAAGATTTATCGTTTTTTTGGCTTTTTTAATGATTTTTGACGCACATTATTTAAAAAATTTCACACGAAAAACAAAACAAAAAAATAATAAATACGAATCATTTTCGGCAACTACAACATAAAAGTGTAGTTTTAATTTCAATCATTGAACTCCAGCACACTCGGAAGTCATGAGCTGTGACTGCTGCAGACCTCAGTTGGAGGTATGATGAATATTAATTAATTTAATAATATATGCCACTTTCATTCGTAAATATTGTGTTCTGAAAAATGTTCAGTTCTCTTTTCGCACTCAAAGCTTAACATATAAACATTGTGAATATTTGATCAAGTTAAAAAATAATCTTCTGTTTCAATATCACTCCCCTAATCAATAATCCGTAATCCAAAGCCGAATAAATAATTCAGCACGCACCGTTAACATTACGTCAAAGTCCGATACTCCGGCTCACGGGCCGCCCGGAAAGTCACGGATTAATGACAAAGCTATCGAAGCAAACTAAGATAGATGTTGTATAGTGGCGGTCACCGCATCATGGGGTTGATTATATATATCACATATTAAAAGGATGCTTGCTTAATATGACGCATTATAGAATTTTAAGGGGACGCAACGCAAAATCATGCAAAATCGTGTGTGTTTTTAAAAATGTAATCTCCCCGAAATAACCGTTTACATAAATATTGCAAGTAGAACACATCTTGCCAATCGGTTTGATCGTCTAGTTTTTTGTTCCAATCTGCACACTTCGAATAATCTGTTATAAGGTATGGAATAACAGCTTGGGGATTTTCCTGTAAAACCAATATCGACCATGTTCAACCCGTGCAAAATTCATTGGTTAAATTAATAGCTGAAAAAAAAATATTAAAAGAAAGGCATAATATTCCATGTTTCTATCTAGAATCTCAAAATTCTTTCAGTGAGAGCAATTCTGTGGTAAAAAATTATATTTCAGCACATAAATAATCCCTTATATATAAACTGGCTAGAACACAATCATAATACTCGTTTTAACTTTAATGAAGGAATTATTGTACCTAAGCATAAAAATACATATGGACAAAGAACGTTAAACTATATGATTCCCAGTTATTTTAATATGTTAACTGCTGAAATTAAACACTTTGACCAAAACAAACAATTGGTGAACTTACTGAAACACCTGACTTACTGAAAGGAATAATTTGTATTAGCCATCAATGATATATTATACAGAAGACTTTTAAAATTGTTATTTAAGTTTTTCATAATTTTTCTTTGCTATATTTCTGTAAAATTTTTATTTTTTTGTTTTATACATATAATTGTAAAAATGTAACTGTAAACTCACTATAATAAAATTTATAATGTAAATAACCAGTTAGAAAAACTGCTAAAGAGCAGTTTATCAGTACTTTTTTGCCTCATATTTATAAAGTGTGTAATATATAATAAAAAAAAAATTAAAAAGTCTATTTAGAATAATCTTACAAAATAAAGTGAGACGTATTTAAAAATGCTTGGGAGTGTAATATATCCTACTTACATTTTTTTTCTAATTGACTAAGCCTACCGAACTCCTGTTTTAACTCGTACAATTTACATCTATATGTTAATTTATTTGTTTCATTCCGGTTACGGTTCAAGATGGTGGAAGTGTTGGAAACTACCTTTTATCCGACCAGAGTTCGCGTGATCGTGGTTCCTTCTACGTGCTTTCAAACCGTAATAATCAATACTAGCAGTTAAAAACCCGCTCCGCGGGTTTTTTTCTGCTAGGCCCTGCGGGCGGCACTTAGTTGGGCTTTGCCCAGTTTAAGTGATACTAACAACAGTTACATTTAATAGGTAGATATTAGGTCATTCACAGAGAGAGGGTGAGTATATATTGTTAAAACACGGAACAGGAAGGCGTTTAGGCATAATAATAATGACAGTTGTTCGGGTAAAACTTTACCTTTCCCGAATAATCGCCTAAATGGCTAAAGGTAAATTAATAAAGGTAAATATTCGGAATCGTTGGACACGGAAAATAGGAAATATTTTTAAATAATACCTTCTGATTTACCTTAATTACTATAAAAGGAATCGAACAGCATTTGGGAAAATTTTAATTTTAGCTTTTTAATTTTTAATTACGTAAAATGAAAATTCGCTTTCGCTGTATGGGATGACAGCCTGAATAATTTCTGTTGATAACATTTTCTTTTGTCGGTATTCCTGAAATGAGCGGCTAGAGACAATTGAAAAACGTAAATTAAAAAAATATAATGTAATACAATATTCCGGCAAAATAGGGCCTACTTAGCACAAATGATTTATTTGACTATTATTTTATTTAACCTCACCTATAATAACCTAACCTAACCTATAATAATCCAGCCTAACCTATAATAATCCAACCTAACCTAAAATATTCCAACCTAACCTATAATAATCTAACCTGACCTAAGCTTACCTCACCCATAATAATCCAACCTAACCTAACCTATATCCTAACCTAACCTATAATAATCCAATCTAGCCTAACCTAACCTAACCTAACCGAACCAATCCTAACCTAACCTATCCTAAACTAACCTAACCTATACAAATCCAACCTAACCTATAATAACCCAACCTAACCTAACCCATAAAAGCCCAAACTAACGTTACCTAACCTAACATAACCTGACTTATCCTAACCCATAATAATCCAACTTAATCTAACCTTACCTATAAACTAACTTGAACTATACTAATCCAACCTAATCTAACCTAATCTAGCATAACCCAACCTAACCTATCCTAACCTATAATAACCTTTTTTTAAATATTTCCTTACTTGTAAAAGAAACCTAAATACCAAAATAATATTTGCATAGAGTAAATTATGGTAAAAATTCTAGACACTCATCTAAGGAATACCAAAAAAAGAAAATGTCATCAATAGAAATTATTCCGGCTGTCATCCAATACAACGAAAGCAAATTTTAATTTTACGTGATTAAAAATTAAAATGCTAAAAATCAAAAATTCCCGAATGCATTCAGATTCCTTCTATATTAATTAAGGTAAATCCGAAGGTTTTACTTAAAAATATTTCGTATTATCCTTGTCCAGCGTTTCCGAATAATACCTTAATATATATTATATAAATATTTATACCTGGCAAAATGATTGTTTTATTATACACATAAGTACATGTCAGATTAGAGATTTGTTGGCTAATTTTACAATCAACGAAGCGTTTCTATCTTCCGATTGTCTTTCATGTTATTTTATTGGGTTGGCAGTGCCTATACTTTCGCGTATATCATATCGGTGTTCTGTCAAAATAATGCGAAATTATTATTTACGTAAATAATATAAAATATCAATATTTTTCAAAATCGTACATGCAAAGAGTTGTTGTTTATTGTCATTAAGTTGAATCAAATGTTTGTTTTAGAAACGATGACATTGCAAAGTTTAAATAAACTTCCAGAAGAAATCTTTTTATTTTGCATATTTAAATATTCGCGCCAGCCCCTTGGTTCGTTCTTTCACCGCCAGAGGAGTGCTCTGTCGGCTATCTTTGACGCGGTGAGTATCGGCCATGTTGAATGAACGCGTGCTTTTTTCGTCAAACGTCAAACGTAATCACGTAATTGTGGATAATTTTCACTGTAATGTAATTAATCCAATGGATCATGAACTTTCTAAAACATATTTTCTTCGATATTATCCAAAAATTGTATGAGCAGAAACGATATTTTTGAATAAATATCGTATTACATGTGGCGATTCTATTTCAGTATGAAATCGTGTCTTAATCTTTAAAGTCTTATTTAAACACAATTTGAATTTGACCAATCACAGGGCCTACATCGTCCAGACGCTGGGACAATAATACTATCAATATTATAGTACCTACCGGACACAAAGAAAGAGCGAAAAAAGATTTTTTAATGAGACAGTTTAGTTTCATTTGGCAAATGAAGTTCTTATCCAATTATTCCAAAATAAACACCTAAGTTAATTTAAAATCAAGATAATAGCACAGATATACGCCGTTCTTTACAATGTAAGTACATTTTCTCACCAACATATGGCGTTGTTTGCTGGTAAGTTCATTTGTCATTCACATGGCCGTGAAATTGACGGGGACGCGTGTTTGAAACATTGATTAAATCCTGTGACAGACCACGCTACAAGCGCGCTATATTTTTGTGGCTTGGCCTATTCAGCATATCGCTCGCCATACATTCCCACTGGTAGTGTATGGCGAGTGATATGCTGAAATGCTAAGCCATGATACGTATAGCGTAATGAGTCGCCTACCTAAATCGTAAAATAATAGTTACAACTGCTATCTAGTAATATTCTTGTCTAAACCTACAGGTAAGTACATTGTTATTAGTTAAGCAAAATAGTTAGTAGTTTTGGCATAAGGAAGTAAATTATTGTTTTTATCGTTTCTGTCAAATTGAGTTACAAGGTTCATCATCACTAAATGTTTGCCAGTACAAAATTTTTCATACGTTTTAGACAATTAAGAAAATTTATTTTACATTGGAACACAACGTAACATAAATGTTATGCTCCCTTTTTTCCGTTTTTTTTTATTATGATGAAAATTTAGAAAAATAAAAATACGTGTTTGATTATTTGCAGAGAGCCATCAAAACAACTTTTCCAACTTCCAGGTCACGTAAGCAACACATCCTCTGAAGCAATCTATATCTACCCTTGACGGACTAGGGGTACGATGGGGCCATTAATAGGATAATCACTATATCAATAGTGTTGCCACAAGCTTTGACTAGCCCCTAAAATATGAGACGGCTCCTGGAACAATACGGCACCAACCTACCTAAGAATACGAGAGAAGGGAGCTCGCAGAGGGAGGCTGTACTTGCCAGCTAAGTCTGCGGAAAACACGGATCTGGTAGACAAGGATGTCGGATATAAAAACACTTCCATAGTAATTGATTCATTTATCCGAGCTAATGAACAGTTACACATTATGTCTAGTTTAATACTGCTATGTTTTTTATTCTTACCTTGGCTAATAAAATTGTTCAACGCGAGGCCTTGAGTAATTCTATTATGTATCAGGGGTCAGTAGAAACCTCCGCAAACTCCAAGCGCAGGATCATCAAATCATTCGAATCCGATCGTTTGATTCATTTGTACCAGCTTGTTCATTTTAAGCCGAGTAAGTTAGACTACCGGCTGCGCCAGTTGTTATATCTGCGTTACTATGCAGATTTCGGTATTGGGAACTCTTTGTTAAAAGTAAAAGGTTCTTCTTATAATTGTCTTTATTTAAGTTATAATAAAAAGGACTGGATTTAGCTACACTGTTAATTACTCGAGAGTTGGTAATTCTCTAGTTCGAGAAGCTTGTTCCCTGTCAATATCATCTCACAAGTACTTGTTACACTCTAGCGACATCTGACGGACTCTGGAGTAAGCTTTATGACTAGCGCCATCTATCGATTAAGTACTCAACCTTATTACCATACATCACACCATATATCATCAATGTATTGATATTCACCGACGATATTGAATATCTAGTATATTTAGATATCTATATTAGTTATCTACAATAATTATTACCGGCAACCCTAAAATCCTATGAGGAAGACAACCAAGGACTATATTATATTATTCTGTGCAGGAATAAAACTTATAACATTCTACCAGCCGCCAGTCACATTTGACATTCAGATGATCTCATGCTTAGCTACCTCCGTGGGTTTTCATCTCAGTGGAGAGTATCATACTCGTCGGCTAAGTCTGTGGGAATTTTCAATCAAGGCCATTAAGTTTGCCATGGAGGCGTTTATTTGAGTTCCACATAATACTAAGTGAGTTTCTGTGTCTAGTATTTGAGTTACTCGAGAGTAAAATAAATTCATTGGAATAAGGTTCATATTTAACCACGCATTGAATTACAAACATAAACGAAGATAATTAAGAGTGGGTGTTTACAGTGATAAGGTTGTTCCACGTATAAAGTGGGCTGGTAAGTAATCAGTAATCAAAAGCTTTCTTAAAAATCATGTGTTGGGTTATACGTTTAAAAAATCATGTCCTGATTGTAGAATCGGGACAGGGTATTGCAATTACAACGTGAATACACAAGCCATCGAAAAATATCAACAACGTGAAAATCAATGAATTGGCATGGGTTGGTCATGAAGTGAAAAGGAAAAGCCATCAAGTCGTTTTTGGTGGCCAGATCTGAATACTTCCAATTTGTCTCTCTCCCACATCCTTCCTTCTATCGGATCCCACTACATACTTAAGCTGGTAATTCAATAGATCTACTGGCTCCGAACAGTTGGGACATGTATACATGATAACAAAACAAAAAATAGTTGGTTAGTAGGTCGAGCTGTCCAAAGCACCAGGAATCTTTTAAATAAATCTATGTGAATTTCAATTTTCTTTTCGTGAATGAATTTTGACATGAAATTGAATCTCGGAAGTGAAAATTGACACACTTTCCAAGATCCGACCGAGCTGAATCTCGGCAGATAGACTCGTTGTCGATAACCAATGCATTCTATCAATTTCAATTTGGGAGGCGTTTTAGGGTACCGCCTGGGTATTGGGAATTGGTGGCAATCTGGCACTTTGAAATTTGTTGAAACTACAGCAGTTAACATACGAAATAAATGTCAGTCCTTCCCAATTTGGATTTGGCTCAGTTGTTAGCGAGGTTGACCCCAGTCCCCAGGGAGGGTGGTTCAATCCTCAATAAAACAAAAAAAATAAGTACATTTATCTATTTATAAAATAAATGTCTTAACTATAGTTGTGATGTATGGTAATAAGTTGGGTATTCAAGCGATAGATGGCGCTAGTCAGAAAGCTTACTCCAGAGTACGACAGATGTCGCTAGAGTGTAGCAATTGCCTGTGGGGTATCATTGTCAGACTTCAAGCTTCTAGAAACAGAGAATTACCAACCCTCGGGTAATGAACAGTGTAGCTAATTCCAGACCTATTATTTGTAACGTAAATAGACACAATTATAAGTAGAACCTTTTACTTTTTAACAAAGAGTTCCCAACACTTAAATCTGCAAAGTAAGGTAGATATAACAATTACCAAGAAAACTAGGTAAGATGTTAGGATCTCGTCACTAATGTTATCGTTTTGAATCAAAGTGCAAAAATGCATCCATTATAGCATCTGATTGACTATTTACCGGTGTTTAAATACCTATATTAAAACATTTTCATCGGTTTAAATGCGAATGTGAACCAAAGTTGCCAATGCACATATGTTCTAAAATATCCACAGGAGATGAAGAGATTTTTAAATTCCACACGAAATCCCCACAAATTCGATTACCTCCAAAATGAGACAAAATTTATTGACATTTGCATTTTTTTTATTATCTAGTCATTTTCGGATTTCGTCTTTGGTTCAGGCTTTATAAATAGATTAATTATTTTTAATTTGCAGAGAACTAAAACATATTTAAATACAAAAACATATTTTCAATATGGTTGGATAAACAATTAGAATCATTAAATAGATTCTTGCTTATAGAGTCCCCGCATTTTCTTCACAAAAAGGTTCTCACCGCGAAAAACCCAATTCTTGAATATCTTAGAGATTCCCCGAATCCACGCAATTATTGTAAAGAACCTTGAGAAGAACCCCGAGGGTTGGTAATTCTCTGTTTCTAGAAACTTGAAGTCTGACAATGATACCCCACAGGCAATTGCTACACTCTAGCGACATCTGTCGGACTCTGGAGTAAGCTTTCTGACTAGTGCCAACTATCGCTTGAATACCCAACTTATTACCATACATCACAATAGTACAAAAAATGTGTATTTCACTGGTTCATTTTCTTTTTGAGTTTTAATAACTTTTTTTCTATGAATCACCGAATATTACACATTATTGAATTTAAGAAACAAAGTTTTTATATTGTTTTTTGTGTGCCATCGAACAGGGCCGGCTCGGAGCTAAAAACACTGTATTGGGTATTATCAGCGACTTGGCTCCTTGTTCTTTAATTATTTGGTAATCTTTTACTTGCATTGTTTACAATAGTATTTATACTTGCATTATGTAAAAATCATCAACTCATGTTTTGTTTTATCCTCTTTTCGTATTAACTGCAAGTATCATTTTTTCACTAAATTGGTACTACATTGTGTCTCTGTAATTTTATAACGAGGGTACTTTAACTGCTACTAACCTACTTTCGTATACAATACTGTCGCCATGGGTGGTATCACAATATCCTCTTTGAATTTCAAGGATGATGCTGTTTTTTTTTTTTTTTTATTTATGATGTCAAAATAACACCACCTAAAACATGCAAACATCTCACCACAGGTTCTCGTAGTTGAGGTTTACAAAACACTACTACTAAACCGTACTTATACTGATTATTAACATTTTTTTGTATGATTTGTTATTATTTTGTATTTTGTAAACTGTATTTAATCTAACTCTGTCTAACTGTATTTAGAATAGAATTAATAAAAAATATTGCTCTTATTGGAAATAACTTTATTTGCTATTTTATTTTAATTTATGATTGTGTTTTCCAGAAAAAAATCTGAAATTTTTGATAAAAGAAAAAAAATTAAAAGTGATCAAAATTTTTCCTATCATTATTGTCTTAATTCAATCTAAAAAGTCGCGCATTTAATAATGAAAAGCATAATTTTCTGCGCCAAAGAAATCAACCAATGAATTAAAAATATGTAAAAGTCACATAAGTTTCACAATATTCGGACTAAAGGAGTGCAATGAAGTGATAGTAAGAGCATATTGTGCACTCTCTAAATACTTAACTCGGCATTCTCTATTAAACCCAGCGTAATAACGGTACAAGTCAGAATCGTTTATCTCGCAGCCCATTCTACACAGAAAGATATTAATAGTTATTGCCGTAATAATGTGTAGTTTGTGTGGCCATGAAATTCATAAAATTCCACCGTAAATACTAAATACAACAAGTACTGTTAAGGTAAAGTTGAGAGCTTGGGACCAGAGGCATGCATTCCATTCAGTCACTTAAACATACCCTGCCGTACATAAAAGAAATGTTTAAATAATATTAAAATATTGCAAGAAATCAATCTAAGCCTCTAAGCTATCGCGCGAAGGCGTAGATTCACAGTGCCGCCAGCGCCCTAATGACCGTAATACGTGTCAAAAGCAGGAACTAAGTATGCATAGTGACGACATGTCATATTGAAATGTTGACTGTATTCTACACAAATAAGTTTGTATGTGTATAAAGCGCATTCAAAGGCGTTCAAAGATCAGTTGAAAGGGAGATATGTAAGTACGAATATTAAAAAATGATAATAATTAAGCGAAAATTGTGAAAATATTTTTAAAAAAATAACAGAACAAAACGTGTTTTTAATAATTTTCGGAGCTTACTTTGCGATTTTTTTCTATCGAGGGAATTTCAAATAATCACTGTTTCAGCTTTACAAATATATGGATACCATCCTCAAAAATAAAATATATTTTTTTAGGAACCAAAAATCTTAAAGTGTTAAAGAGAAATATGTTTTAAATCGGTAGAGATTCCGAATGGGGGGATTATTACAAAACAAAACAAAATAATACTATTACGTTGGCGGTTGAAAAAAAGATCACTTTTTTTATACATATATATTTATAGGCTTACAATATTCATGAAGGTAGCGTTTGTTTTAATATTTCGACGAACATCGGCAAAAGCCAGTAGCTTAGCCATTCTTAGCGAAAACATACCACGCCTGTGATAGCATGTCAATTTCCTGTTAAAATATTAGTCATTCAGAATAAATGGAGAAGACGGGTTCTTTTCCTAATAAATGTCATGACGGAACATATAGAATATATCAATAAATTTGTCATCATTTTTTCGCTTATTACTGATACTTTTTAGGAACTCTGCCAATTCATTCGTCAAAGGCCTGCAGTCCCGTTTTTAACAAGAAAATGAATAATTTTTCCAGATTTTTAATAAATTAACAGTATTTTATATCGTAAGTTTTCTCCATGCAGCTATGTCTCAGACTATCTGTGCAGATAGAGAAACAATAGCGCGTGTTGCTTTTACGTTCAACAGATGGTGCTGTTTAAAATAAAAACACGTTTTTTTCTTCGCACAGGTGACATCTGTATAATATAGGTATATAAAAACACACGCGTATTACAGTGAAACGTTGTGTCAAATTTTTAAAGCATTCACTGAAGAAGATTTTAGATCTTGAACAAACGAACATTTTACAAAATTTACAATTAATAATATACCTGACAGTACATTAATCAATTATTTACATTTACTATATCAGTTGCGATTGAATTCTTTGAGGTTTGACTGAAAAATGTCTCACAGACATATTCACCTTTCTTTACTTGAAATTTCATCACAACATTCAGTTCATTATATAACACATTTCTACTTATATACTTAAATACATATATATCTAAATATATGTAAATTATTTTCCACGGAATACAATTTTTATTAATTTAAAAATAATAAAAATATTTATTTATAAAAATAATAATTTTATTTATTTTTTGCATTAACACATAGGATAATCTGAGTAAAATAATTTCTATCAGGGTCTTTGTCATCTGTGGGGATGCTGTGCGAAGTGTTTTTTTAATGTAAGGAAGGAGAGAACATTATGGGAAGGGAAAGGGTATGAGGGATGGGTAGGAATCTGGGGGTCAGTATGTTCAGGAGTAACACATATTAATCCATCCCTCCCACTGTGGTATAAAGCGATGGGTCGAGAGTGTCCTGCTCGAAAGGTCAAAAGGTCTTCCTTAATCATTCTCTGTCGATCCTGCTCACGAAGCAGTAGGTCACCAAGATGTACACAAACCTTCCCCCATAAACCCGAGCACCGTTTCTAAGACACTAAACTTACCGAACCTCTTGGAATGACCCAAGGCAGAGCTGTTGGTTATCCAAGGTAATGTTTTCAGGGGTGGCAGTACCCATACCTGCACAATAACTTTTTTTCATTTATTTTTTTGGAATACGCTTCTCGAGCTCTGACTCAAAGATCATTCCCCCATGACAAACTCACATACTAATATTTAATATTAACTACGCATATTGTACGAAATCTAAAACAGATAAGGTAATTGGTACATCTGATGTTTGCGATATAGAACCAGTTTCAAGATTTATATTAATATATTAAAGATTTAAAATTTCAATAAAACTTATACTAAGTTAATCTGGGTTTATTGCCCTATTGCCTGGTGGCATTTTTTCTATTCTAGATTTACAGTGGGAATAAAACAACTCTTACGCATAGGAATCGTAATATTCATAAAAAGAGATACAATTTATTGATGTATATACTAACACTTATTATTGTGTGTAAAAGGGAATGGAATTTTTGACCGGTCGGTGGCCGATTTGACATCGCACTTGGGTCTCACTCGGGCGTAGTGTGTTCAATTCCTCGGCTGGCTAAGTCCTCCATCACAACACAAGCAACATTTTCAGCTTACTGTGGTGGTAGTAGGAGATATTCAAATATTGTCAGGTTATTCATAACCCGGGAATGTTTGTCTTTCTTTTTTTTTAAATAAAAAAAAATGATAACTCTACACAGAGGGAATAAATCTACGTAAAATATGTAACTTCAAAAATAAATTGTCAGGAATCAGAAATACCTTTTCTGGATAAAACAGAACATGATAAAAAAAATAGGTTAGTTTTGTTGTTATTTTTAAAAACTTTTTATCTTTACTTTTCTTCGCTTTTCACTTTTCTTTACTTTTCTTTACTTTTCTTCACTTTTCTTCATCATATTCATTCATATTTCTTCACTTTTTATCACTTTTCTTTAACATTCTGTTTTTTCATGGAATCGAGAATTAGAGGCTGTTTTTAAATTGTGCCAACATCTGAAAAAAGGTCAGCATCTGTAGGTGCCTATTCAGTACCCGGTATCTGGTGAACTGTCCCTGGCTGGAGCGGCGGCAGGCGACAGCCAAGATTTTCTTCACTTCTTCATTTAACTTCAATTTTCCGCGCCTTTATTCACTTTTGGCTTTCCTTCACTTTTATCAGTTTTATAGCTAATCTTTACTTTCCTTCACTTTTTTCACTTTTGTCGTGGAACCGAAAAATAAAAGCTCTTTTGACATGGTGCCAGACAACTGAATAAAATATTCGTCTGCATCTGTACCCAGTACCCGGAGTTCCATCTCGGAACTGGCTGGAGGGGCGAGAGGCGACAACCGACACTTAGAATCAGTACCAGGTAATATCTCTTTTGATATATGCGCCGCGTTCGGCTGCATAATGTATAGATTGCCAGGCGGGCGGGAAACATGGTAAATAATGAAAATTAACAATTTCGCTCGCGGCGACCGAAATCTTGTGTAAATCAACCGAATCCATTTGCGAATAACAAATCTCGACGTATATTCAAATATTATTACACATCCCATACCCGGTTGTTAGGTATTTGATTGTGTTGTTGCTTTAATAATAATTGAATACTTCGCTTCCATCGAATAAGATTACTCTATTTGAAAAAGTGAGAGTCACGGAACTGCTTGGTGAAATGTTGTGAGGTGTGAGGTTTAAAGTGTATGGGTGTGCTAGTGTTTGCCAGGGTGTGAGGTGTGGGCGAGAGGCATGTGGCGTGAGGTGTGAGGCATGTGGCGTGAGGTATGAGGTTTGGGTGAAAGGTATTTTTTGGAAGATGTAGGGTGAGGTATGAGGTGTGATGTGTGAGGTGTAAGATTTGAGGTGTGAGGAGTGAGGTATGAGGTGTGATGTGAGAGGTGTAAGATTTGAGGTGTGAGGTGTGAGGTGTGAGGTGTGAGGTGTGAGGTGTGAGGTGTGAGGTGTGAGGTGTGAGGTGTGAGGTGTGAGGTGTGAGGTGTGAGGTGTGAGGTGTGAGGTGTGTGGTGTGGGTGTAAGGTATGATGTGTGATGTGTGGAGTGAGGTGTGAGGTGAAGGTGTGAGGTGTGAGGTGTGAGGTGTGAGGTGTGAGGTGTGAGGTGTGAGGTGTGAGGTGTGAGGTGTGAGGTGTGAGGTGTGAGGTGTGAGGTGTGAGGTGTGAGGTGTGAGGTGTGAGGTGTGAGGTGTGAGGTGTGAGGTGTGAGGTGTGAGGTGTGAGGTGTGAGGTGTGAGGTGTGAGGTGTGAAGTGTGAGGTATGGTGTGAGGTGTGAGGTGTGAGGTGTGAGGTGTGAGGTGTGAGGTGTGAGGTGTGAGGTGTGAGGTGTGAGGTGTGAGGTGTGAGGTGTGAGGTGTGAGGTGTGAGGTGTGAGGTGTGAGGTGTGAGGTGTGAGGTGTGAGGTGTGAGGTGTGAGGTGGCTATATTTTCCTTTCCTCCATTCTGCCATCGAAAACTGATTTCAAAAGTATCTGGAAAGAAAGCGGTTTCATATAGGCCTCCAGAAACTGGAATAATTAATATACGGCGGCAGCATAATTCATATCTATATATACCTATTTCTTTGTTAATCGATCTAGGATCAGTATTGAGACGCCAACTTTGTATAGATCTAATCTGTGTAATAATAATCTAATACACGTGTACACGTATACACGCGTATGTTAAATATTCAATAAAAATTGTAATAATGCAAATAAAATTTAGCGATATAATCGCGATTTTTCGCGAACTGAACAAACTGGTTAACTAACCTATCGAAATATTATAGATAGGTTAAATTAATCTCTAAAGATGTTGTCAAGTTAAGATTTTCTTTATGAGGGATTAAATTGCTTCATTGCCATTTCGAGAAGCATAATTTAAAATTTCCCGAGACATCACGTGAAATATGAAATGATATTAGGTTCGAACGACTCGCGCTTTATTTGCCCGATTTGCATAAATACATATTTGAATCTTGCAGATTACCGATTCGAGGCGTCGCGGCGTCGGCGTCGCGCGGCGACATCGCGGGCTACCGCCGCAGTCTGCGCACGGACCCGGTGGAAGTGATCTCTGTTACTATGAGTACATCTGACCTAAACGCAGGATGCTGAAATGTGTAAAATTGCCTAAAAATACAAGAAAATTCTTAAAAAATAGTTTTTTATTGTTTGTATGTTAAGTGTCGTTTTTAAATGTTCTGTTTTTAAGTTTAAAAAATAAATTTATGTTTAATGATTGAAGTATACTTTTTAATGTTTCCTTTAAAAAAGACTTATCGTAATAGTTTTAAAAAACCCGCCATTTCCTCAAAAACAAAAAGAGACATAAAAAGACTCGTGCGATGTAACAAAACTCTTCACAAAAATGCGAATGTCTTAATTTATCGTTAATTATACTAGGTAATTGCTCTGTGCACCAGTAAACCTCGCATCCATTACAGTTTTCAAACCTCCTTCAGACGCCTGTCAAAGTTAACCATCTGGTCCAAAGTAAGGCTTGCTTGAATAATAAAGTGGATGCAGCAGATTTTCTAAACCAGAAACGGAATGTACAAACATATTTACAGATAGGTAAATGCCAAACGGACGAGTTACAACGAGACTTCGCTACTGTCAGCCAATTTAGTTGCATTTGATACATAGATATTTCTAGATTTTTTTTTCAAAGCAACTTCTTGCACGAAATCGGCTAACATAAAACTAATCTGATATCTCTGTAGCTGAGGTCTCGATTTTCCACAAAACTCTCAAAGAAGAACTTGTAATATATTCTCTATCCACCTGAAGAGAGCTACTTGTATTAAATATTCTCTATCTTCCTGGAGAGAACTACCTTTATTAAATACTCTCTAACCACCTGAAGAGAGGTACCTCTTTTACATATTCTCTATCCACCTGGAGAGAGCAATCTTAATTAAATATTCTCTATCTTCCTGGAGAGAACTACCTTTATTAAATACTCTCTAACCACCTGAAGAGAGCTACCTCTATTATATATTCTCTATCCACCTGGAGAGAGCTATCTTAATTAAATATTCTCTTTCTTCCTGGAGAGAACTACCTTTATTAAATACTCTCTAACCACCTGAAGAGAGCTATTTGTATTAAATATTCTCTATCTACTCGTAGAGAGCTACGTGTATTAAATATTCTCTATCCACCTGGAGAGAGCTTCCTGTATTAAATGTTCAGGTAGTTCCTCGAAGACACCAGACACCTTCGGAGGCTTAGTACTGAGGACGATTCTCTTCTCTGTTTGCACACTGGTGTTATATTGTCTGTATAATACTAGACAGTAGCGGGGTGTGATATTTGTCTTGCCATTAAAATATTGATAAAATTAGCACCTACTAGTTTTGTCAAACACTGACAGCAGGCAGCAGAAATTATTTTTATAAAAACTGTTAAAAACTATTAAAATACATTTTTTTTAATGTCAAAAGGTATTTTAAAAAAAAAACTTTTTATTAATGATTCGCCACATCATTTTTAGATAATATACTATTTTCTAGTTCTAAGTTATGCATTTTATCTTACTTTAAATTAAATTGAGCGATCCGTGCCAAATAATGCTTCTAAGAAAAACGTATCGTTTCTTGTTTATTTGTAGTATTCATATATGTACAAATAGAATCTAAGATAATATCATTATTATCATTCACTTACATACTTGAGGGAGCCATACCACCTACTTACTGTGTATAGTTGTAGGGGTGGGTTAAGGGAAGGGGTTTACTGAATAAAATTATTAATGTTGGTTCTAAAGAGGTTTGGATTAAACGCGGAATGAAAGAAAAAAGACGACCTTGTACATATTAATAATCTTAACCTAATTCATGAAAATAACTAATACTCGTACTGCCATAATTGGCCACAAGGAAAGCCTATATGTATTTATGTTTCATAACTTAACCTTGCATCGTTTTACTGCCCTTAGACACAAATCAAGCTTTCAACAACTCGCATTTAAACAACAATGAAGCTTACATTATCCCGTGTAAGAACATGATATTATTATAATGTCCCTGCCCGGAGCGCAGTTACTAAGTACCCACATTGTCTCTGGTGCTTTCTCGCGGTGGACTATTACTTATTCAGGTAGCTTTTATCCTCCCTGAGAGGAAACCCCAGAGCGTAGCGTTGTATCGGAGAGGATGGCGCCGGGCGCCCCCTTCCCACCGCCGCCCCCGTGTTGCAACAGACCTGAATTATGTCACTCTACGAGTAATATACACACACGCAGTTAAACCGTAGAATGCAATGAACATATATTTATATTTTTTCAAAGTTTGAACTAAAATTGTAGTTACTACCGGCTGTACCTGTGTGTCAACAGTCTACAAAGTATCTTATTTTTTAAATAAATCTATTTGATTTAGATTTTTATTTTCTTGAATGAATTAATGAATGAATTAAAATCTTGGAAGTGGAAATTAATCCACTTAGACTCGTTGTTGATAAAAAAGCATTCTTTCACCTTTTGGTGGCACTTATTTTACAGGAGGTCTGGATGAAAAAAATAATCCTTCAGGGTCTATGTCATCTTTGGGGATGCTGGGTGGAGGTATTTTTAGGTAAAGGAAGGAGAGAAAGTTCTTGGAAGCAAAAAGGTATAGGAAATACTTCGCCCCACTGCCGGGTGAAGAGCCGACAGAGAGAGTCCGGCTGGAGAGGTTAAAAGGTTTCCCTAAACCAGTTGTACCGGACGTTGTACACCGACTTAAATTAATTTGCATAAATTTGAATTTACGCAGAGGTAGTTCCTTTACAAACTTACCTCTGCGCATATTCGAATTTATGCAACAAAATATTCTCTCTCTCTTGTATAAAAACTGTAAATCTTATCTGCAATATTGATTAATAAATAAAACCACGGGGTCAAGCAGTCATCATTATAGACAAAAAACAAAGGCTTGACCCCCCAAATACCCTCTTATAAATACCTAAATTTGTACAAAACATGGATGACTTGCATGAAATTTGAAATTGTGCAAACGCAGTTTCCTTTACAAAACTTGCCGTTTGCACAAAATCGAATATTGTGCAAGGCTTCCCTTTAAATATCAATTTCCTTTTTAATATGTAAATTTGTGCAAACACAAAATATTTAAAAATAAAATATGACCCGGGCAAGCGGATTGAAGAACAGTCAGGGGAAGCAGTCAAAATTCGTCCCCTATCGAGTTGCGCAACAACGGCGCTCTGCCCTGTGAAAATTCCGGGAACCCAAAATAATTCTCGGAATTTCTCGCTAACAAAGGGAGAGCTGAGCCCGTTGGTCCTTTAAAAGGCAGAAAACTTGCGCAATTCGGCAGAGATCCAGCACCCTTCGCCTCATCAACATCTCTCCTGGACTGCCCCTGACTGCCTCTTCAAGCCTCTTCTGCCCTGAACCTTCACTTCAACCTGGCCTTCTTCTTTCTCCCGGCTCCCTGGTGCTCATCAAGAAGAAACATTTCACAAAAGTCGAAACGTCCTTTGTCAGGGCGCAGGTTCCCCCCTACCTTCCTCCCCCCTGCCTTATACCTTTATCCCATAATCTCCCACATTTTCTCCATTTCTCCCTTTCCCTATATTTTTCCCTATTTATCCCATTTTTTCCCCATTTTTTCACTTTCTTCATATTTTCCCCATTTTTCCCACATTTTTCCCCATTTTTCCATTTTTCCAAATTCTCCCTCCTTTTTCCCGACATTTCCTTCCAAGGCGTCGAAGCGGCCAGCCGGCCACTCCCGCTATATCGTCTGTGCGGCCGGCGACTACAGTGCCGTCCCGTACACCAGTCTCTCCCGTTTCGATCCGCCACGCAGTAGGTGGGCAAACGCATCCACCTCTAAGATCTAGTCAAACCTCACCCCCACGAACCCAAACACCTCTGCTAAGTCACCAAACGTAGCCAATCACTTGGTGTGACCTATGGCGGGGGTGTTGGTTATCTAATAAATGGTAAACAGGTTTCCATTTATATTACGTAAAAAATATTAAAAAGTTTAATAATTACAACCTAACCTAACCCTTCCTTACCAAACCAGTTAGGATAGGTTCTAAAATGTAACGATCATCGTGAAACGATGCTGCAGTACTCCACTCTTAGTTTGTATTTATTTATTATTTTTTTTAATTTTTGTTTTCAACGTATCGTTCAACAGATGGTAAAATAATAATAAAAATACAGATAAATTGTTCGCTTCACAAAACTAAGTGTGTTTTTATTAGAATTTCCTACAATGAATCCTCCCAGGATGTTTTATTACAGTTCTAGAATGAAGGACTCAGATCACTAACTTGTAAATAAACAAACCAAAAATGAACATAACATGCTTATTTAATTAATTTATTTATTTATTAACGGAGATCGTCCAAATTACAAAATAATAACACGAATACAGTAAAATGAAAAATACAGTAGTAGACAAAGGTACATGAAAGCAAAGACATAAGGCAGATATAATAGAGCTTGAAAGCTTTAACTGTTAAAAGAGGCCACATAAAACAATAAAGAAGATGTACTGGATATAGACTAGATAAGACAAATAGAGAGATCATGGAGTCATTTTAACACCACACAAGAGGCCCTGAGGAAAGTAATTTTTGCTCAGGGCCTATGTCATTTTTTGTGATGCTGTGTGGAGTGTCTTTTTAGAAAAAGGAAGGAGAGAAAATTTTGGGAAGGAAAAAGGTTCGAGGGGTGGGTAGGAATCTCGGGTTCAATGTATCCAGGAGTGATGGACTTATGAATCCATCCCTCCCACTGAGGTGCAAGGCGATGGGTCGAGAGAAAGTCCGGCTGGAGAGTTCAAAAGATCTCCCTCAACCAGTCTCTCCCGATCCGACCCGCCACGCAGTAGGTGGGTAAAAGCATCCAAGAACTCGAGCATCCCTGGGGAGACCTGCGAAACAATTGGAGTGACCTCAAGGGTGTCAGTTATCTTAATAAATGGTTCGCGGGGCGGCGGTACCTATACCCGCCTCTCATATCGAAAATTTAGTTAAAATAAAATAAATAACTTTCTATTCACTACCATTTAATTAAAATAATATCATGTTTCAAAACCAATGAATTCATATATTAACTTAATCCTTAACTTATTAACTAAATCCCACAAACACAAAATTTATGTGGATAGCTTCCCCTAGAAGGCAAGCTCTCCTTGACTTCAGTCCAATTCGTATTCAGGATACAGATATAATCCCTTCTGCAGAAATAAAATTTCTGGGTTTCACTATGGACAATATTCTTTCTCTTGAATTGCAAATTTCAAAAGCTGTGAGTTCTGTTTTTTTCCATTTAAGGCAGATAAAATCAATCAGGAGATGCCTTCCCTCTGATGGAACAAAGTCACTCATAAATTCGTTCGTCGTCTCACGTATGGACTATTTCAATAGTGCATATGCCGGCCTACCTCAGAAACAAATCAATAGAATCCAGTCAGTTTTTAATGCTGCGGTGAGAATGATTTTTGGTGAATCTAAGTATTGCCGTATAACCCCACTTCTATGGGATCGCCTTCACTGGCTTCGATGCCCTGAAAGAATAGAGTTTAAGATCTGCTTAATGACCTTCAAAGCATTGCAAGGAATGGCGCCAGCCTATATATCGGAACTATGTATCCGACAAAAGTTAAGCAATAGACAGCTTACTCTAAGGTCAGTAGATCTAGATGTTAGTAATCGTCTAATCGAACTTTCTAGGTCCAATCGAGCTGTTTACTATGATCGTTCTTTTAGTGTAACAGGCCCTCTCATCTGGAATAGACTTCCCTCAGCTCTTACCAATCTCCAGAATTTGGCTGAATTTAAACAGGCTTTAAAACAAAATTATTTAAAAAATCTTACCATTTATAAATTTTAACTTCTTTTCAATATTTTATAATAAGCCATCTTCTAAAACTTCCGGTAATTGTTTGCTTTCGGTTGTCTCCTTATTGTACCTTTTTAAAGTTTCTGCTCAGAAAATTCTCATTTCTGAGCAGAAACTGCCTCCTGTTTTATGTTATGTTTTAGTTTTAATATTCGTGTTTTGTCCTGTCCTGCTGTTATTGTTATTCTAAGTTTTGTCATCACTTTGTATAAACAGTGTATTTAGTGTTATAATGTTAGATCTATATTGGGTAAGGCGCACAGTAGGAATAATTTTAAGAACCACTAATACTGAATTACCATTTTTTTAAGTTTGTTTTACGAGTAGTTAAGCGCACTTGAAGTGAAATGACACTAAACTGCGCTATATAAATGCCATGTTATTATTATTATAATTATTAATAAATACCATGCAAAAAAACATTGGTTTTGAAGCATATCAATTATGTGTTACAATGTTTAAAAAATTCCGTTAAAATATATGTACAGAATCTCTAAAAATGGCTTAAAGTCCGATTTTATCCTTAAATTCTAAGTACAGGATAATTATTTTAAAAAATCCTTGTTATAACATCAACTATGTCTAAACCCTCTATTATTTTTAATATTTCAAAAAGGAACTTTAACATTCCTTAATTAAATAAAAATGCGTATTTTAATACATAAAAAGCTTTTAGAATAATATAAGTCGGGGACGCCCGAAGACGACATGGCATGATCAAGCGAATCAGATACTCAAGTATGTATGAGACGATGTATGAATGTGAATGAGGCAAGGAGTATGTGCCAAGACCGAGTTGTTTGGTGGTCCGTCCTATCTGCCTAACCCTGCGGGAAACGTCGTCATGGTTGGCTAGTTAGTTCAGTCAGTCGTCTACGAAAGCACGTCCAGGAGAAAGATTATTCATTTTTTCTGCAAAAAAGGCTCGTAAACATGTAAACACACCAGAGAAAAGTCACACTAACAGTTATTATGAGTCATCGCACAACTAAGTTCATTTTTTTACGACATCCAACGTATCGCTGACCGAAAACTTAGCGGTGTAAAATGTTATAGTATCTATGTCTTACACATTGCGTTTTTTTCGGACAGATTATCATATTTTAATATATATTCGGTACGGAAAATGGTATACTTATTCTATTTTTGACACAGACTTTAATATAGGTTACATAATAGACATTATGAAATTGTTTTTTTGTTTAAAATTAAACAATAACTTTGTAAACATCACTTATAGGTAAATACTTAATGTCGACCGGGTTTCACTACAACCGTAGCTTCATCAGGACTGTATAATACTAAACCTAGACATCTAAAATATAAATTAACATGTGTTTTTTTGTTGTTGTTTGAAGAGTACTTTTAAGTAAATACCTCCAATGTAAAATTTATTTAAGTATTATAGGTAAATAAATTGAAACATGATAAAACGCTCTTACAGTGAAACTTTACGAAACTCCTGTACAAAACAATGATGACACAAGAACGATGAACGAAAGAGATAAATGAAGTTAACATAGCTATTAACTTTGGTTAATATTTGATTGAAAACACCACTCAAAACACTTAAAATTCCATGAAATGGTAATGATTCCTGGAAATAATTATAATGGACAGTTAAATTCACTTTTAATGGGACACAGCCATCCATATATCAACTACTTTGTCGATGGGTACAACAACATATTTCCGAAGTATAACTAGTAAATATATCGTTAATATTCTAGCAAACCATTTTAAACAATTTTACCGGCAAGACTAATTAGCAAATTACTGAAAATTGAATGGCAAAAAAAAACATAATATTGAAAATATTCATTGCCTTTGAAACTATATAAATTATTTTCAAATAAAAGTGAGGTTCGTAAGTAAATGTATTCTCATTCAGTTAGTTAAACGTCACCTCTGGTAAAAGATATACCTCATTGGTCCACATGGAAAGTAACGATGTAAGTTGTTTATAGGATGGCAAAGTGCACTAACTTCAGGAGGCGTTTCTACGTAACATATTTTGTTATAAATATAAGTAATACCTCAAGTGGGGTTCGTAAGATAGTGTATTATCATTCAGTTAGTAAAACGTCACCTCTGGTAAAAGATATACCTCATTGGTCCACATGGAAAGTAGCGATGTAAGATGTTCACAGGATGGCAAAGTGCACTAACTTTAGGAGGAGATTCTACATGACACTTATTGTTATAAATATAAAAATTCAACTTTTGAAAGCTGGAGCTACCTTAAAAGGTTAGATTTTCAAAAAATCCACCTTTCTTTAAAAACCATTTTTACTTGTTCATGAAAAAATATATTTCAAACAAAAACCATCTAGAATCACATCCTGAAGTTATTGCACTTTACCCCAGGACAACTTGTATATTAACTTTTTATAGCGCCATGAGAAAAATAGAAACAAAAATTGCGTTAAAACTATTGCTACTGATGGTCAACTTGTTTGTCAACAACAATAGATCTCACGTCCAACAAAAGTATCCTTCAAATTTTTTCGTTTTTTTTTTTACATTAACCTTACACAGAACTAACTTTTGAGATGCTGTTTGGAGGGTCTTTTTTTAGAAAATAAAGTTCTGGGAAGGTAAAAGGTATGAGGGTTGGGTAGGAATCTAGGGATCAGTATGTCCAGTGATCTACATATGAATATATCCCTCCCACTGCGGTGCAATATTATAATATATTTCCTTAAACTAATTATTGAGCACACTTTTTAGAACCGATTTGTGAACAAAGGTCAAACCTTTTCCATCTTGATAACATTTCCATAGGATCCTTCGTCACTAAAGTGTAGATTGTTATATAAAAGTCATTACCGATGATCCTTAAATTCTTCAGTATGAATAAAGACCACCTAAGAAAATGTTTAAGGATTCTATGTCGAATATCAATGTAATTAGCAAGGCAAATAGGAAATAAACGAAACAGTTAGAGCTTAGTCTAAATAGTGGTCTCAAATCACTGACTCATCGCCATTTTGAAGATTCTTCGATGTCTGAAATAGGGAAGAATTCACGTACCTCTCTACCTAATCGATTCGTTTTTAAGAGTCTAAGAAGATTAATGAGTAAATTAAAGGCCCAATCTTAGATATCGGACATTACTCGTGATTTATCTGGAGGACTTATTGGACTTAGGACCCGAAAGCATTGATTGACTTCAGTATGCCTTTTTATGTGCTTTAAATTGAACGATATATGTATCTAAAGAAACTAATTAATTTACCATTGCTCAAATATAAATATTTTACTGATTTCTCATTACATTGCAATTTTATTAGAGTTTAGTTAAAATGACAAAAAAATAATTTGAATTGATCACGTGCAAAATAATACTACAATTGTTTTTCATTGATAATAACGCCATGCTCATTTAAAACATATGCATAAAATACATCGAGAAATTAGAATTCGAATTTATATTCCTACCTTTTAAATGACGTATCTACTGATAACTGTGGAAAAATAGAGCTCAATTAAATTAACACAAATATGTTTTACGCAAAATATTATAAAGGGTTCAAATAATTATTCCCAAACCTTATATTTGAAAACCATTTAGAAAACCAAATATAATATTATCATAAAGCATCGACGCTTCAATATTTGCATACTAAAAAAACGTTTAGGAAGGTAGTTGCCTACGTTTTATTTTATGGAAAGAGCAGTGAACGAAGAAGGGAATACTTTCTCCATTTAAATGGCTGTTATCATTTTCGCTGGATGGGGTATTAAATTATTCAGTGTTTAATAAAGACCCATTTTGGTGGGGTAAATACACCCCGCTAAAGCCTTCAACTCCAACTTGGGAAGGCCGAAAGGGTAATGGATGGCAGCAGGAAATTTTATTACTATACTTCAAAAAATTGCGTAAAATCTCTGGCTTTTAGCCTGCTTTATATAATGCCGCAACAAGGATATCAAGTATCTCGGGAAATTTGCAATATTCCTTATAAATATCACGGTTTCTATGGAGTAAATATCATGGTTTATGTGTAAGGAGGGGGTGCGTTTTAATAAAGAACGTGGAAACATTCGTAAATTTGACAGTTGCGTGGAAACGGCGAAAATAATGAAGCGCGAATTCTCAGAAGGATGAAAAGGGCTCATGTGGAGGAAGCCGAGCTCTCTGAACGAGTACGTCTATTTGACTCTTATAATAATACCCGTTTGCTCGTCCTAGGACTTATCATTAGTTTTTTAATCTGGTATGTCGGAATAATTCGGAATTGAAACGTTGCTTGGAATGGTTTTTGCCGTGTTTGGTGAAAAGATCTAAATAGATAGATACTTCTCCACCTCTCCCTTCCTCTTCCCCTTCCCTTCACCTTCAGCTTCACACCCAATTGGAAATGCCATAGTCTTACTGGCTCCAGATGGTTGGGAGCAGTTGGCGGTTGTGCGGTTTTGCATTTAAAAAATTGACATGTCAACTTAATTTATTTAATTAATTTTCTTTCAAATTAGCCCATATAGGAAGCGTAAGTCACTAAGAAATTCATAGATTTAAATCTTTCCATTATTTTAACCATGTCACAACTTAAGCTTTTCAAAACAAACGGCTAGAAAGAAAAAAAATCGTTGGCACTCTCGGAGGACATGAAACGATCGTGTAAATAAAATAATTGAGATGGTTAGTCAAATTTCGGGACAAAATAATGGCGTGTGCAAATACAGAGACGTTCAATCATCTCTGTCTATCCCTATCAGAAATGGTGTGATTGTTCACTATTTATAGACAGCGCACTGCCGACCTAGAAGGTCTGGACATGGAAAGTAGCTAGAAGAATTAACAGAAGATATCTCATAACAATGCAACATCAGAAAGCAATCAAAAGTTCCACAAGATAGTGTTGGGTAAGATACGATATGAATAATGACAAATACTGAAATGAGGCGTTGAGGAGTCCCACCTCGAATGAGATGAGTCAAAAAGATTCTTAAATCTTTTACAGCCAATTATATTTTCCTCGGAATATTTTCGTGTGTTGAGATGTTTTTTATTTTTTTATTATATAAATTTGTATTTTTTATAATAAAAATGTTTTTTTTGTTACACAGTGTTATAAGGGAAAAAAATAATAGCTTTTCCTCACCATAAAGATACAAGGCGTGTTTGGTGAGGGAATTCTAGTTCAAAATAATGAAATGTAAGTAAAAATAAAATTTCGTAAATGAATAACAAGAAAATAAATAATAAAACGCAAGATTTAGCAACAGAATAGAGAGAATATGGCTCTAATACAAAAATGTCCCACATACAAAATGTTGTAATGTAGTGCCAATGCACAAACACTCCACAACCAACATTTGTAGTAAAACTTAATATTTTGTAGTAATACAAAGAAAAAGAGTTGAGACAAGTATACTTTGTGATGTGGCGGGACATGTTAAGTTTTTTTATGGGACATTAGTAGTGCTTCTTGGATTAGGTACTCAACACTACAACAAGAGCTTCATCGGAAATAAGTGCCAAGGTGTCAAAAAGATTTCAAAGTTGTGTGATAAATATTTCAAAATAATTTTAGCGACTTCGAGAAGTAGGAAGTACGTAATATTGTCTTTGTTTTTAGTGCGCTGTTAAGGGCTCGGTCCGGCCGCATAGGATCTCGTTAAAGGACATAAGCCTTTGTGGGGATCTCAATGCTCTAACCCGAGCGACAGTAATTGTGCGATCCTTGACGCTAGCCGAATCCTTCGCTAAAGGCTGTAGGCCTATATTAGTCTACTGTAGAGGAGACAGAATTAAGAAATATGAGCTCAGACTCTCTGATATTTCAAGATCAGGATTCAATAATTCAAAACGAATATGTGATAATAGAATATAACACCAAAAATAAAAAGATAACGGTCGCAACTAACGATCAATCAAACTAACAACCACGCCATTCCCCTTGAAGTGTTAGAATGGCAGAACGCCATAAAACTCTACCTTCATTGTACATCATACGTTACCTTCTGTACTGACTCTTACCATGACCCAAATCAAGAAATTGTTTTATTTTTTAAATGTGCATATTAATATACTTAGGTGCATGTTAACATTTAAAAATATGATATAAATAGTTAGTAACTGACGGAAAAAAGATTTTCAACGTAAACCGAAGACGAAACCGAATTTCGGCTTCTGTTCTAGTTTCAATCAAAACAAAAAAAATATATATTTAAATAAGTTAAAATAACTTTTGTGTATCCTGAAGTTAGGCGTTTTTACTGTAACACTTGTAAGAGTTCATTAAAGTTAGCGTTAAAGAAAATACAAAATGAAATAAAATTTGTTAATTTAACGAGTAGATAAGTTGGTTTACTTTTAACGCTCTTTGGTTCGTTATTATGTAACATTTCTTCGATGTGCGCCATAAGCTATAGAAGCCTAGTTTACAGTTTAACTATAGGTAACCTATAGGCAAACTGTAAACTAATTAAATAAAAATACAAAAGATATTAGAACTACTGACTATAATGGGAGAACACACAGGATATGCCTATTCTAGCTGCTATCTCACAAGGGAGCAGTATAGTAGTTTCACTAACTCAACATTATGAAAAGTACTTGCTTCTTGCAATTTCACGGTACATTTCAAATACATTAAGAATTTTTGAGTTTTTTTGATGCACATAATTTATTTTTTTTCTCTTATAATTTTGGAGGGTCAAACACCAACAGACCTAAGGGAAGAACCGCCCCTGATTGTTAGCATATATGTTGGACAACAGCAATAAAATAACTAACGACACATAACGAACGCAGGTTATGATTGAAACAGGGTATGATTAAAACTGGGTATGTTTGAAACTGGGTATAATTGAAACTGGGTATATTTGAAATTAGATATGATTAACACTGTGTATGATTAAAACTGGGTATGTTTGAAACTAGGTATAATTGAAACTGGATAAATTTGAAACTAGATATTATTAACACTGTGTATGATTGAAACTGGGTAAGATTGACACTTAGTTTGATTGAAACTGGCTATGATTGAAATAATAAAATGTCAGAAGTAATGGTTAAACGGTACAATTAACAAGATAATGAATTTCCCTTCAATTTAGCTAGCTAAAATCTAGTTTAAAAATTATGTCCCCCTAAAAATGTATATCCTCTTTAATTCCTTCATCGTCAACTGAAGAACTAGAAGCAAGGCTCGATTTAAACTATTTTAATTATCAACGTAGATAAGTGAGAATTTTACGGCCAGCGACACTTTGTAAGTTTCCTCAATTAAATTAATTGCTTCACTTAGAAGATATGTAGGTTACTCCCTACCAAAGCAATATTTTATAATATACAATACGTGTTAAATACAACTATAGGTATGTACCTATCTGGTAAAATGTTATCATTAAACACTGTTACCTTTTCTGTAGTACACATTTCTGAATCTTTACTGTTATAATTACATAAAGAGTCTATGATATGTTAGAATCGCCCCAGGAGGAGACCATAATTCATAATCGAAAAGATGCTATAAATTGATTTGGCTATTTTAATTATTGGAATTACATGTAAAATGTAATACTTATACGTCACACAATTGACAGGGCGTGACGAAGAACTGCTTAAACTCGGACGTTATGCATTTCGTTTATCTGTAAATTTGTGTGTACTTACGATCCGTTTTCGTTTCAAGAATGATGTTTCAAATGTGAAATTGCCTGAAATAAGTTTGAAAAAAGAATTTTTATTGAGATAGTGACGATTCTTTGAACAATTTGTATAATTTCTTATTTTAAATAAAAGAATTAAAAAAAATATATACATTTAAATAGATAGGTATTATGTACCTACTTGAAAAATCTAAGGATTTCATGGTAAATTTTGGTTTTGATTCATTAAATAAGAGATAATTAAAGACTACTAAAAAGCAATTACACCTTAGAATTACTGTTGTAATTGTTTATCATTATTTTTTAGTAAGCCTGTTGATTTGTATCATTAATTGCAGTGATTAAAAGTGTTTAATTATTATTTTATTTAGCCTTGTTTTTAATCAGATCTTAATAGTAAAAAACTTCTCAACTTTGCTTTCCCTTCTTCCACGTTCACTAAGATTCTATTAAAAAAATACAGGATAAATTTTTATATAAATTATAATCGTGTAATGAAAATTCTAAAATCAATAAAACTATCTATGAACAGAAAATTAAAATCCACTGACGTCATTTTTATTTTTATTTGTCTACAATCAATAATGAATTCCATTATTGACGACCTGCATTATCGCTATTGATTTCATTTCATTTTCTAATAGAGTCACGCGTATTAACTTTTAACTGCACCAATAATGACGTTTCAATTCTGTATGGTGATCTTTCATCAGGGCGATACTGAAAGTACCTTCCACTGAAACGTGCTGCCTATATATTACAAAATTAATTTAATAAAAAATATGGATTTTAAATCGCGACCTCAGGATTTGTAGTTGAGAGCTTTACCCCTTGACCACGGAGGCCTTTACGGCTTGCCATGTGGTATTAGTATATACAATATAAAAATTGTGGTATTTAAATCCTTCTTCAAATTCTTTAAATATCTGAGTACTTCGTTAAAAATCTTTTATTTGAGCTTTTGTTATCAGTACCTACCTACGTAATAGTACTTATGAAATGAAGGTTACGATATCCGACTCTTTGCCGGGCTTAAAGCACAAAGCATTTTTCTGCTCCACCTTCTGACATCATTATGTGATCCTTTTTAAAAACCATCCGTTTGTAAGTACTCTTATAAAAAAAGACATACTTAAATATGAAGAATAGTTAAACGGCCTATTACGCTGCCTTTTCCAGTTAATAATTAAAGTTCCCTATGTAGTTATTTATTAAATTAGGTAATGGAAATAATTTCTAATAACTTCGATTCTACTTAGAAGAAAACCAAATATTATCACAAACACAGAATGATTCTAGGGAGAAATGAAGTACTGGTGACGCCATAGAAACTATTACAGGTATGATCGCAAAAAAAGTTTAGACACTGGAGAAAAATTCCATCGACTTACAAAGGCTTTTTTTATTTTATTTGGTTTTACGCCCAGCCTATATGGATTTTAAAAACAGAATATATCTAGTAAGCTATCGAAAATTATACAAAAAATATTAACATGGTATAACAGTAAACTGATAAACTGAATATACAATATTAGTAAAACATGTAACAGTAATATAAAATAATATAGAAACTAGAATACAATACAACATATAAGACAAATCACTAAAATTACATTACCAACGCTACTCTAATTTGTAGGATTCAACAAAGTGTTGATATAGATTAAGCTTAATTCTATAAATGGAGTCAAAAAAAATATCTCAATAGTACTCCCAAACTTGTTGCCCATGTCATGCATCCTATTGGTTAGTGAGTGTGTCTGATAGTTGGTTGTGTGTGTATTGCAGAATCATGTAATATTTCGTCTCGTATTCTTAATCGGCAGGTGTAATTTAATAGTGGCAACGATGGCAGGACTGTCAATTAAGTTGTTAATGACTCTGTTTAACACAACCAGGTCTGACATATTTCTCCTGTCAGTGTAATTAGATTCAATTAATTCATCAAACCGACATTATAAATTTATTCAATTCGAATTCTGAGCTTAAAATTTACGTACCTAAGAAATTTGTGCTGAACTCTTTCTATATCATTAAAGTGATTTTTATGCAAAGGGGACCAAATATATGAATTATATTCCATTTGACTTCTGACTAATTAAATATAGAGGGTTCTCATATAATATAAGGACTTCAAATTAGCTAAAGTTCTGCAAAGGAAGCCAAGCATCTTTAAAGCCTTATTAGTTATATAGTTGATGTGTGTAATGAGTGTTAAGTTTTCATTGAACATTACACCCAAGTCACGAATTTGTGACTGGTATTAATTTATTATTATCTTATGTATATTCATGTTAGATATTATAACAAGTATTGGAAAATCGTAATACTTGACATTTATGAGTGTCAAAGCATATTTTTTACACTTTTGATGAAGTTGTTCTAAGTTAGTCTATAAAATTTGGCAATCGTATTATTTTATATATTAAGTCTTCAGCAAATAGCAAAACTTCTACATTATTAAATAGATCAAAAATGTCATCAATTAATAATAAAAAAAATATATTGGGCCGAGGTGGGACCCTTGAGGAACCCCACTTATGGCCTCAAATATATAGTATTTTACAGAATTAATCTTTATGCTAAGCACCTTATTGCTAAGATAACTAACAATCTAACGCGATAGTTTACCTCTGACGCTCAACAATCGGAGTTTATATATGTAAATGGAATATACTCCTAAGTATGTGATGTCGAATTTTGTCAAAAGCTTTACTAAAATCAGTGTATATGCTTGTTCTTTGAGACCGAGAGATTCAGATATTTAATTTAAATAAATCATTAAATTACTTAACGTAGAGCGCGACCTGTTATGCAGCCATGTTGGTTAGGAACAATAATGTAGGTGATAACTTTTACAATGACAACAAATTTGTCTGTGAATTGACAAATCGCTTTTATCGCCTTTTTAATGAATAGGTGTGAAATAACTTTTATACCACTGAGCCGGAAAATACCCAAAAGATAAGACTTATTAAAGATTTTATAAAGAGGATATATCCGACTACTAATACGGGTTATGAAAAATAATGGAGGAATACCATACAATCCGGTCCAGCAGATTTATTGGTATCCAATGATTTTCTGCATTGGTCTATGGTTTCTATTGTAATGATACATTGGCTAAGATTTAATGACTCTTCCACTAAAATATCGGGAACAGTATTGACAGGAATATCTGTGTCGTAAACACTTTTAAATGAATCAGCAAAGAGATTAACTATACCTTCGATACTGTCCTCACATTTTTCTTTTAATTACATGTTATTGAAAAATCCACAATCGTTTCTTTGTTTAGTTTTAGAAAAAACTCCATAACTTTTTAACATTTTGGTGTACATCTTTTTCTATTAGACTGAAATAATCACTATAGTATTTTATTGACAATTTTTTACACTGTTTTCGCAATTTAGTAAAAATATAAGTATAAGTTAAGTACTTGATGTGATAGATCACAAAATCCAATTTGCAAAACTTACAAAAGAATGGAATGTCAAATACAACACTAAACTTACTAAAAAGCTTTGACAGGGGGTACAACAATACACGTTTGGAGAACTTAAGTCAATTCTGAAAGTTCCGGTTAGAATTCCAGTTTTTAATGTATAAAAGCTTTATCGAAAAGATGTTTTATTTTAACTTTTAAAAACGTATCTGAGTCACTGTCAACATAAATACTCAACCAAGGCAATAAACCAAAATATATTGGTTATTCCCGGTTTGAACACATCTTTTGGATTGAGAAACTTTAGTTATCATGCTACGAAACTATATAGGTAATGCTCTTCTAAACAAAACACCAAACAAAAAAAAATAATATATTTAAAACTAAAACAAAAATATGGCTGAGAGAACACAGTGATAATCAACTTTAGAAATTAGAATTAAATTACAGGAGAAATTATAAAAGGCAATGTAAAAGTATCAGGATACCCTAGTGAGGACAACTTTAAAAACATTTTTTTTTTTTAAATTGACCAATAATATAATGTATTTTCAAACATTAGTGGACTTCACTGGGTAATTTCCACGTGCTGAGGTCCCCATTTAACATTTTGAATTAGTAAATTGATATACAATAAAATAAAACTAAGGTTAAATATAAGAAAGCACAACAATAAAGGAGGTTATAAAATAAGTAAAATCTGAATAAACTGAAATAAAATAAAATAAGACTTAGATGAAACAAAACACAACAATAAAGGAAGTAATAAAACAATAATAATAATAAATCGGCAAATATTATGAAGTACGATTATATGCAGGGCGGTGTCTGGGGGTAAAGTGCGCTTACTTCGGGAGGGGATTCTACACGATGGTAGAAGTAAAATACATGAATAAATTTTGAAATTTCAACTTTTTTTTTCCAAAACAAAAATATTTTTCCATAAAAGAATATTTATTTTTCCGGTACAATCTTTTTTTAAAATTTTAACCTAAAAACTACTTTAAAACGTTGGTATTTCGAAAAAAATTACCCATCTTTTTTACTTTTACTATCATGTAGAATCACCTCCCGAAGTTAGCGCACTTTACCCACAGACACCCTGTGTAATGAAGTGTGTATTTGTAACGCTCCTTTGATTTATCTATATATGTAACATTATTTTACGTTATACATTATTGTAATATTGCATATTATTCTTACGTTATAGTTTATACTTGCATCTTGTATAAACATTGCCATATAAACTTTATTATCGTTTTTACAATTTTGTAAGTAATTAATTGCATAATATTATAATAATATATTAATAATAAAAAGTGTTTTTTTATCTAGGTACTTCTTTTTGTAACATATAGATAAAATTATATTCTCATTGGGATCTCCCGTGCTGAGGATTTCATTACCATTTAGTAGTATCGAAAATATTATGAATGAGAAGTTTTTTATAGATAAAACAAATACCTAAAAAATATATTTTGAAGTAACCTGTTACCCGAATTATTATTATTTAAAATCGTATGAAAATTCAGGATCTCGATCGTCTGAATTCTAGGAAATTCAGTTCCAGTTTTGAAAATGACAGTTTAAATAATTTTCTATTAACAATGTTCAAATAATATATAATAGGTAGGCACTTAAGTAAAATAGATATTGGATAAAACCATACGAAATATTGGCATGATCTTTGTGTTTTCCATAAATTGTCGGTCGAATTGTAATATTGAATAGTTAACAACAGATTTAATTAATGCACACGGGAAATTAATCCGAATTCATTTAATTCTTGCAACGCCGGCATCATTTTGGTTTCGGGTGCACTTAAACAAGTGATTTAATTGGCACCCATTGTGAATATATTTGAAACGAATAGGACAAATTACAACGAAATTCAACAAATAGTGCAAGTTTTGAAAACTAAGCACTTCAAGTTCAGTTTACTTTTTTGGAATTCTGAAGGAAATTACAGAGAATTTGAAGGATTTTTTTGTCAATACATATTTGCATTATTGGGGTACATGATTTCGGAGCGTTGTATTTATATTTTTACGTGAATAAATTTCCAAACGAGTTTGTACAAAGACAACACATTTAATGTCAAAGTTAGCATTAAGGGTGGGTAAATTTATAAAATTTTTTAATCATTTCTATTTTTTAAACTGATAATTCGTGGTAGAATTCCCAATTCCCAATTGGAACAATCAGAAATTACGAAGTGGAAATAAGTTTCTAATTGTTTAAATATATCATCATTTTTAATAATTATAAGTAAAATGTTAACTATTATGTTTAACTAATTTTATTCGTATAAAGTGGAAAAAAAATATAGTACAAAAAAATTGAATATCCTTCCTGGACCCCTCAAACCCACAACATTTATTGAATGTATTAAAAAAAAATCTTAGCATTTTTATTGCTAGTGCAGTATTATAATTGTAGGATTTGTGAAGGTGAAAGTACTTATTCAAAAAAAATGCTTGGGATCATTGCCTTTCAAAAAAATAAATTTATCCATCGAAAGTTATTAATCTTAAAAAAAAGTACAACATATTTCCAAAGACATTATAAAAGTAGAAGATACGTTATATTCATGCTCATGGAACAAAACTTGCATCTCCGTTTATGAAGAGGATAGCCATTTCAAGAGTATGTACCTACCTATATGATCTATTTTATTTCATCGAAGCATCGCTCAATCATTTCAACAAAACAATACGCATTTCGAATAAGGAATGATTAATTCTTAACATAATTTCAGTACTTACTTTACTGCTTGTCTGATACGATGAGTAGTTCCAATTTTGGAAAATAAAAGTAAATTGAACTTTTTATCTTTAATAATGTTACGCATTATGCAAGAATATTTCACATTACTTTCCCATGCACCAACAACAGAAATTTGTATTGTAGGTAGGTAGTTATTTGTTATAAATATAGCCAGCTATCTACCTACTGGTCACGACTGCTCAACAAGAAATTAAAATCTACTAATATCGACAAGCGATATCGACGAACAAAATATTATCACTATTCCTTCCTTCTCTTCTGCTTGTTAAGTTCATATCATTTACATAATTTGGTTACATATGTCGTAATTAAAATCAGTTGTACTAACATTGTGCGTACTATAGTAAACCACTACTATTAACATTATGCATACTTAATATGCCACTACCATTAACATTGTGCATATTATAATAAACCACTATGATTAACATTTTGCATACAATAATAAACCACTACCATTAACATTGAGCATACTATAATAAACCACTACTATTAACATTGAGCATACGATAATAAATCACTACTATTAACACTATGCAAACTTAATAAGCCACTACTATTAACATTGAGCATACTATAATAAACCACTACTATTAACATTGAGCATACGATAATAAACCACTACTATTAACACTATGCATACTTAATAAGCCACTACTATTAACATTGAGCATACTATAATAAACCACTACTATTAACATTTTTCATACGATAATAAACCGCTTATATTAACATTGTGCATGCTATAATAAACCGAACTACTTTAGCGAGTCGTTTCATTTTAATACAAACTATACACAATTTTTTTGTATATATATTCATATATAAATATATATATACAAATTAAATAATAGAGTAACTAATATAATAACTAATAGTCGAACTAATAGACTAACTGATAACTAATAGATTAACTTTTTATTGCATGTTTAATCATTTAAAAAAATATTTATAATAAATTCTTCTCCGGTTATGATTTCGTTACCACTGGGTCCATATTCAATGCTCTTACGATTTTACTGTGAACCAAAAAAAATTTCAATTAATTTATTTATTTGTCAACTGAGAGATATTTTTGGCGAGCTAATTAAGCCGTGAATTATTTAATTAATCTCGCTTAAACAAGTGTCCTTTTGGTGCCTGGTTAATATCAGGTCGAGTTTGCCGAGTGGATACAGTAAAAGCTGTAAAAGTGTTTACTTTCCCAAGGAAATTACTGGAAAATAAGCCGAGTTCTAAACGACGGTTCCCCACTGAGATCTTTATCAAATTACCTTAATGAGATGTTTCTTTGACTAGCATTCACTAACGACGCGTGAGAGACACAGTCTTGAAATTTCATCTCGCTATAATTAATAGGTAATATGTATTAAATAATACATTTAATCTAGTTGATATATTTTTAATCGTTTTCAAACCCAATGACGATTTGATTAAATATGTATTTTCTAGTTTTACCATACACGGCGTATACTTTATTTGTAATTCCATCAAGGGGAAGATTTCTACCAAATCTAAAATTTTCAAAAGTATTTTTTTTGTTTTATAAATTACAATTGTTGTAAGTTTCTCAACTACCATACTAGGCTCATGACCTCGTGTATTATGGTAGTTGTAGATGATTGAGATCGTAATATATGAACTAAGAAAAAATATTTTCTAGAAACAAATACAAATTGTTATGTATACCATAATAGATATAAAAATGAAGATTACACTGAATGATAGAAAGATATTTAATATAGAGTAGAAATAAAAATCAAAATATTAAAAATAACAATTATTTTATATGAAATAATTTAACGCAGGTTAATCATGGCCAAAAGAATTAAAGTGATTTATTTTTAATTTCATTGATTCAGACAGCATTACAGTTTCCATCATCATCACATCTGTCCTGATGTCTACCTAAACTAAATGAAGATTCTTAACATTTTAATCAATTTCCTAAATTAGATATTTCATTATATTGATATAGGTAGATACTTACGGCAGTTTAGCCGTAAGAGTGCAAAATTTAAAAGAAAAAACATATAAAAATGTTCGCCTAGCTCAGATACGTATCTAGCTACCAACTTCTTCCGGAAACAAACGTAATGCCTTGGAATTCCAAAATAAGCAAGAATTATATTTGAGTTTCCATTAAGGAACGTGATTTAATATATTATATTTGACTTCCAGCATTTATTGCAAAAATAACAGTCACAACGTTATTTCAGTAAGTAATTAATTATATTATTCCGTTTATTAACACCGTCAATGGCTCGTTCAGCGGGTGATTAATTGCTCGACTTAATTAAGAAAACGAAACTTTTATCATATTTCAGTATTTGAATGGCAACAGAGACAGATTCCGTTCTAAGTGTTGCAGAACAATTAAACAAAAGCTTGTCGCGTTGTTTCTGGATATTTTAATTTGAACATTTGACTATTCAACTTTGTAATTTTGCTTTTCTGTCTTAGAAAAGTTTATTTAGAAGATTTCATTACTTAGCAAGTCACAAGCTTTCAAATCAATCATAACCATAACCAGAAGGATTTTAGAGGCTAACAATTGAGACGTCTGTGAAATGAGACAAGGTGTTAGACATCTCATAAGTAATAAGAATGCTACTAATTGAGGATTCATTTAATAAAGTAAAAGATTAATTTTCAATTGTCACAAATAGATAGATTTTGACAACATGGTAAATAGTGAATTTATTATTAGTAACGTTGGTCGTTGGAGAATCAATTTCAGATGTAATAGTCGTTCAATGAATAACGGTGTTAGACATCTCATAAGTAATAAGAATGCTACTAATTGAGGATTCATTTAATAAATTAAAAGATTAATTTTCAATTGCCACAAATCGATACAGTTTGACAACTTGGTAAATAGTGAATTTATTATTAGCAACGTTGGTCGTCGGCGAATTAATTATATTAATTTCGGATGTAACAGCTGTTCAATGAAGAACGGTGTTAGACATCTCATAAGTAATAAGAATGCTACTAATTGAGGATTCATTTAATAAATTAAAAGATTAATTTTCAATTGCCACAAATTGATAGATTTTGACAACATGGTAAATAGTGAATTTACTATTAGTAACGTTGGTCGTTGGCAAATTAATTATATTTATTTAGGATTTCAATGTTCAATGTTCAATGAAATATACACATTTTTCTTTAAGTTTAAGAAATATTTTCAAAGTCGGAAGTGTTGGTTTGGAACATTCGGACTAGTGATAGTGTAACTACCTATAATATAATAATTTTAACAGAAAATTAATGTAATTGCCATTTTTCAAATTTGGACCTGATTTGTCAAGAATTGAGACAATCCGTGATTTTTCACGGGTCTGCGCTAGGTATACAAATAATAAACGTCACAACGTGAACCTGTCGATAAGAACAAATTACCAGGAACACACACGTATCATAAGATATTTTGTGTTAATTGCCACATTGGCGATATAACAATTAACAATTACAGACACAAAATAAACGTCAAAACGTGAAAATGTGGACAAGAACAAAATACCAGAATTACGGAAATATGATTGGGTATTCCCATTGGTTAAATTGGGTGCCATTCTGGGTACCATTCTGGGTGGAAGGAGAGAGGCTCCTCCGAATACAACTCGTTCCAGAAGATAGGTGGAAACTTGAGTGGCAATCAGCTGACGTGAGAAATGCCCATCTCGTGCACAACCCCACTGAGAAGCAGCCTAGATTCTCACTGCCTTATAAACTCTGGTCCACCATCATTAGTATAAGGTCCCCCATAGCCGCTGTGCCCATATGATGCGCAGGTGGGGCCTTGTTGGCGATATGTGAATGTACGGTTCAGACTACCGAACATGTAGTCAAAAAATGCCAGCTGCATTCATTCCCCGGCGGGATTGACGGGGTCCCCAAGGAGACGCGTGAGTCCATAAACAAAAAAATTTCCTAACCTTACCTAGATGTTCCCCTCTGACACCTCCTCCTCCCACCATACAAAAGAAGAACTACAAATAAGAAAAAATTCTCAAATCTCATTGAACCCGGAACAAATTCATACAAATCATCGCTATATTCTGCTGATCTCATTGCGTCTAACTTAACTGAATTACATTTAGTTACGGAAAACAGATAATAATATTTTTTATGAAGAAAAGTCTCAAGAGGTTTTCTTATTAGGTAGACCAAGCGTTCCCAAACTTATTTGTCACGCCTGCTTTCGACCAAAAAAAATCTCCGCGCTACCCGAAACAGATAATTTTAGGTTGAAATCAGGTAAAAAAAAATACTGTTAATTATTATTTATTTATTGACTATTAAAGTTACCCAAAAATCATACAAAAGATTTTCACGACTTTTCTAATTCTGGGCTTAACATTAGAAATAGAACATTTTAAATCGCTAGCAATATTAAGCTTATTTTGGTACATCTTTTTGTAAAGTTACAATAGAAGAAAATGGCCTTTCTCATTATTAAGTGCTGGAAAATCGTATCAACTGCTTTTATTGTTGTAGTTTACTAAGTGGAAAATAGCAGCTTTTCATGAATGATACATTTTGAATATACTAACAATTGAGAGCATTGTTCAACATCTGTGCCGTATTGCAAAAAGGGCGATTTTTTCACAGCGTCTACAAACTTGTTTTTCTATGTATTTGGCCATAACGTCAATGCGCCGTTTTACAGTGTTCTCAGAAAGTGGATTTTGTTGCAATTGTTGCTTACTTTCTGGAAGAACGATCAAAGCGCTTTCAACTTACACGGTTTGATGATCGTGTCTCCTATGGCTGTTTTCTTTTCCAGGTGGCCCACGCCCCCTTTTTGCGGGTCCCTGCGTCCCCCTTGGGAGGCGCGCCCCCCACTTTGTAAAACCCTGAGTTAGACGATGCTCACAGTTAAGCAGGTTCCTTCAGAATTAGAGACAAGCTATCTTCCCATCTCACGATAGATATAACCTTTAGTTATTTGCGATATTTAAGTTGGATAATTAAAACCTCCGCTTTTTTTAAATTTTTCTGATAATTAATCACTGTAATTTAAACATCAATTATAATTAATGTAATTAATTAGTACTTTTTTGTCGATGAATCGGAAAAACATCGCGAAAATATTTAAAAGAATAACAAAGGTAACATTTCAGTAATGATGAGCAACCAGAGGCCCGCGAGAACTTTTCGGCTTAACTTAAACGGCTAAATAAAATATCTAAAAATAATCAGCCGTTCAAAATAATGAAGTTTTTCTAGCAAGAGTTTTTCTTAATTTTTTTCATATCTATGTTTGTATTTATTGGTTTGGCCTTGGAGATTTTTTCTTGCGACGCTTCGCTTTTTATAAAATTATTATAATAATTTTTATCGAAATTATTCTATAATTTTTCTATTTGGAAAAACTCCGTTTTGGAAAATACAATTAGTTGGCGATACCACCGATTGCAAATTTAACCATGTCAAGCTGTATGTACCCTACACTCTGCAGCCCGCGAACACATTGAAAATGAAAAAATTAGCCCTCCGGCAAAAAAGTTGATCATCACTGCTGTAAACCAAAGCTAAGATAAATTATTGGCTCAGTGATGTTTTGTTAAAAGGAAATATTAAATTTCCTTTTAACAAAACATCACTATATATGTTTATTATGTGTCTCCTCTTTCCAGTCAGCTTTGAAGTTACAGCGTTGACAGACTAAATTTGGTAGCTAAATATATTAGAAGACAGCTATTTTTCTGTTTATACTATAAGCCCATAAGGGCCTTTACAAACATATTACATACATTCTTATTTAGCGGAAGAATAATCATGAAGTAAAATTTAATATTAAAATTATATAGAACCCAAGAGTCTGAGTGCAATTAGCGATTCGCGATCGAAATTATTCCGGTAGTCCCAATTTCTTTATATGTTTTATAAACTGATCCCCTGATGTAAAATCTGAGTTTCCGACCTTGGATCGTGCCGCCATTTTGAAAATACCGGCCGAAATCGCGCCAAAATCTAATATCTCATTTCCAATGCAAATTTAGTTTTCATGAAATTCCACTGGAAACGAGGTATTTACGAAAAACCAAACCTAGTCGCGCAAAAAACTTGCTTTTTCAAAAATATACGCACTTTTACGACTTTCTGCCTCGGTACCTATTAGAGATGGAAGAAAATTGTTTTTTTTTAAAAGTTGTAGTTAATTTTATGTTCTATTATACTTGTTAAGATACTTTCGCTGAAATTTGTATTGGAAATGAGATATTTGGGAAAAACTAGATTTTGGCGCGATTTCGGCCGTTTTTTTCAAAATGGCAGCGCGAGCACAGGTGCGCCAAGATCGGAAACTCAGATTTTACATCAGGGGATCAGTTTAGAAACCATGTAAAAAAATAAAAAAATAATTACGATCGCGACCCCCTTTTTGGCGCTAATTGCACTGTATAATTGCTAATTGCACTTTAATATAATTGCTAATTGCGCTAATTGCACTGTAATAGTATTATACTAAAATAAAAATAACTAATATCACTCTTTTTCTGTATAAAGTTTATTACTTACCTACTTTTACTACTTACACTTACATCACATCTACCAAAAAAACTTCCTACAACGCTTAATACCTATCGTATTATTAACTACTTATAAATAGCTACAATAATGTACTGTGCACTCTTCTTAAAAAACAAGAGTAGTATTCAAATCTCTTAATATGTAAATACGATTTTATGTGTCATTACTTTATTTCTATAGTAAAAAAATACATGCATTTATTTAAATAAATTAATTATTATTAATGAGATGTGATATTATAGCCTTCTTGTAACTGTATTCCGTGCAGTTACATCTACAATTTATGACAAAGTATTGCCAATTGCATGCAATCTGGGTACAAAGGGAGTATCTATCCTGATATTTTTCTTGCAATTAAAAAGAATTTTCAATCGAGTGGTTCTAGTTGGTATTGGTATGTTGAAAGTGAATAGGCTCAGTAAATCAGGGCTGTCTATAATTCCATTAACAATATAAAAAATAAAATTCAAGTCGGAAAAAATCTGAGAATTTTAATTATTTCGTCAAACGGTTGTAATTTATAGTTTCTGTAGGTAGACCGATTTAATATATGTTTTTTATTTTTTTTTTTTATAATTATTTTTTATTTTTAATAATATGTTTTACATGGGACATAATTCATTTTACATCATTGGTTTTTTACTACTCTTCCATTGAAAGCATTTGCTTGTGTATGGAAGGGGAGTGTACATAAATGTTGTTGTTAGTTAGTACTTAAATAATTCATTGTACATAAATGTATGTTTGTAGTAATATTTCTTTGGAAAGTAGTGAAGGATAATATATTAATTTATTAAATTTTTAAAAAGAAAGGAAGCTATGGAAAACTAAGGATATTTGTGAGATTAATTAAGTGACGGTAGTTTTTTTTTCAGAATATTTTTAAAGTGTCTCTTGACAGAGAGCAGTATTCGGGTTTTATCATTAATGCTTCTGATTTCTTCCGGTAAACGATTGAAAAAAGTTCTTCCCTGGTAAGTATAATGATGTTGTGCAAAAGACGTATTTAGTTTTGGGCATAGAAAAACATGTCTAAGTCGCGTTCTGTTTTCATTTAAAAATTGATATTTATCTTTTTCTTTTATAATTTGGATTAATGAGTTTTTAATATATAGGTCTTTAAATGTAGGTACTTGAAATTCTTCAAACAGGCGTTCTGTTGGGTAGTCAAAGGATTTTTTTAATATAATTTTAATAATTGTTCTTTGTATAATTTCAATTGGAAGAAGGTTACATTTATACGCGGATCCCCAACTAATAATAGCGTATTGTAAAGTGGATTGAACTAAGGCATAGTAAATTAAATATAGATTTTTTATCGACAGAAAGTTTCTAATTCTTAAAAATATATATATTAATTTTCTAATTTTGTTTACTACTTGACATATTTGTTCTTTCCATTTCAGATTGACAATGGAAATATATATATCGATATATTTTTCTTACACGTCGACAAGTGATTTAATACTTTCTATGAGCTTTTTAACTGCGTTTCGTTTTAAGCTTTTCTGCCAATTTTCACAAATGAGGATAATGAAGCATGCGGATTATTTAAAAAAAATTCTGACTCAAAATGTCAAAATTTAACTTTTTCAATAATATTGTTTGATCCAAGAACGCTTATCTCGAACACGCACGCAAACGCCGGTACCGTACCTTTTACTAAAACAACTGTGATCGGAACACGGGACTGCCTACAAACATTGGTTGTTACTAGAGTGCTAATATTACAAAAAATGGCATTATTGATGTTGTAGCTGAAAACGATTTTTTATTTTTTTTCGAAAAATTGATTTTTTGTATGAAGATTTTCAGGAATTCCGTGCGGCGCACGGCTATACTGAAATTTCCTGAAAATCTTCATACAAAAAATCGATTTTCGAAAACAAATTAAAAATCGTTTTCAGCTATAACAACATCAGAAATGCCATTTTTTTTATATTAGCACTCTAGTATACACAAAAGTCACGAGCCGCCACTGGCTGTGACGCCAAACACGCCTACCCCCCGAACATATATCGTTTTGATGGCATATCAAAATACGCGATATTTAAATCATTGTAAAAAAATAATTTTTCACGTCAAAATAAAATATAAATAGTTACCAATATTTTCACAAGTTTGTTCAAATATAAAACAAAAACAGTGGAAATATCCTTCCATTCCATGTCTTCGGCAGGTTTTTAAGCCAACGCTCAGTGCAAAATAAATAATTGGATTACGTATTTTGAATAATATCATACATAAATGATATATTATTTATATTTGTTAATATCACAGATACAATTTAACCTACAGGTATACTTTTAGTTAGAAGGTAAAAAATTTTTCCCTAAAAAGTTTATCTCGGGGAAAATTGTCTCCAAGAAAACCGCAGTAGAGATGAAACTCAAAAGAAATCATTATATAATTAAAGGTAGTTAACTTGAGTTTTTTTGCATATGAATTGACAGGTGAATCAGATACTCGAGTCGGGCCATGTCAAGAGTCAGAATACTAGAATAGTATGTATGAGACGGTTGATGAATGTGAATGAGGCAAGAAGTGTGTGCCAAGACCGAGTTGTTTTGCGGTTCGTCCTCTCTGCCTACCCCTGCGGAGAACGGCGTGATGGTTAGTTAGTTAGTTACATATTTTGTAACAAGAAAAAAATTTGACACTAAAACATCGAAATTTGTAATTTTTTTTTACATGTAACTCTTTTCGGAAATACATAATTATATTATTTAGAATAAAATAACTTTGTTTTTATAATACGTACAATAAATTGTATTAAAAAAGGTTTATTAATTTTTGTTACTGTTTTCTTTTCTTTTTATTTTTGTTAAGCTTTGTTTTTTTTCTGTCTGTTTTTGATTTTTTGTTGTTTTTGTCTTTTTGTGATCAATTTACGAAGAACACCTGTGCTTTCCTTTTTTCAAGAACGGGGTATGAAGTTTTATAGTTTTAGACCTAAGAATGACATGCGTCTTTTTTTTTCTCCGATTTCTCCGTGAGTTTCGGGTGTCAAAAATTAGTTTTTTCGATTATATTTATCTTCTGTAACCTTCTATGTATAAAGTAGTTACAGCGACAGATCACACTTGATGGCATCGTTCTGTTATTGTGTCTTTAATGTCAATAATATCCGTACGAACTCTCGCTGGGACTAGTTTAGATATTAGCGCCTTATTTGTTTATTAAATTTATTTACAGTTTAAATGATTTACTGCGTACAGAGAACAAAAAAAGTTTCAAAGGTTTGGATAAAAACAAAAGTAAAACTAATAACCAGATTATAATATGTGAATTCTGTTTGTGCCCAACTTTTTATACCACACTCCCAACACAATTCTTTAAATTATATATATCAAATATGGAATATACCCGTGGGTATTTTTTTCTTTTTTCTTATATGTTTCAGTTATAAAAATATGTCAATAATCAGTAACTGTATGTATTTCAGTTATTGGTAGTGTTTTGTGAACATCTCAACATCTCAACATCTCACCATCTCACTGCATGTTTATATAAATTGTTATTCTGCCGTCATAAGTAAAAACACTGTATCCCCCTTGAGACTCGGAGGCGTGGTTCCACGCATGGTGGCAGTATCGTATATTAGGTTAGTAGCAGTTAAAGTTTATCACAATATTATATAGGGTGTCCGGGGGTAAAGTGCGCTAACTTTCGGAGTTGATTCTACATGATGGACAAGTTAAAAAGATCAATGATATTTTTCAAAATTCCAACGTTTTAGGGTAGTTTTTGGGTAAAAAAGTTGAATTGTTTTATGAAAAAAATAATATTCTTCTATGGAAAAATTGTTTTTTATGGGAAAATAAACATTGGAATTTCGAAAAAATTTATTTATCTTTTTTATTTCTTCTATCATGTTGAATTACTTCATGCACTTAAGAGTGAAAAGAAAAGAAAAGGATACTACATGAAGTAAATGAACTTCATTTGTGATCGAGTCATTTGGACTCGTCTCACTGCTATGCTGACGATCAGCAAGTTTATTTTAACTACGCTCCAAATGAAATCAAATTTTATTATTATTACTATTCATAAAGCAGTTAAGACGAAAAGAGAATAAAATAAAACGAAAAAGTAGATGATACTTGTGCAATAATAATTTTATAATAATACTAATGTTTTGGAGTTCGTCTTCTTTAGTCTTTTGCTCATCGCTGTGGATCCCTATTCAATCCTTGATGAACCAAGTTCCTTTACTCCTAACGATGTTGCTGTGTATACAAAGCTTCGAACACCGACGTCCTGTTACAATTACATGGAGAAAAAATAGTAATGCTGATTTATGGAAAATCTCATCAAATTATTAGACATCCTGTTAAATACGGAACTGCACGCCGCTTTCTGATAAAGTGTTGGTATATAGTAATAATATTGGAATACGAGTTTATCCACCTGCCTTTGTTGGACAGCAAAATAACATGTTATTTTAAAAAAATCCTTCTGGTGCATTCTGTTACAACCTGTGTATTCAATAAAAAATTCTCGACCGTTTGGTATTTCGTCTGTCCTCAAATTTGTCTACCTGTTTCGTTTCCGTGTAGGATACTGCCTTTAGGATAGGATAATGGTTTCTACGTGTTTGGATAAAGTTTCAAAAAAAAAAGTCATTGAGATAGTGACGTTTCTTTGGAAAAATTGTGTTATTCCTTATTAGAAATAAAAACAACGTTACATGTAAAATTTACCTACTTACAAATAGAACAAGTACAAAAAAGGTTTATGCGTTACCTGTATATGAGGGAATATATATAATATCCATTCCTGTATCCATCCGTGTTCTTAACAGGAATGCTCGATTTCAATACATTAGAAGCCCGCAGAAAAATATTTTTAGGCAAACACTTTTTTAAGTTAATCTCTGGTACAATACACAATCCGCCTATGTTGAAAGAGGTTAACTTTTATATCCCTAACAATTATACTCGAGGGAGATCCCATGCACTCTTATATGCTCCGAAAGCGAGGACTTCTGCCTATCAGAACGCGCCAATAAACAGAGCGACTCAACTGCTTAACGATTCTGCATTAGCCATCGACATTTTCAATGTCACCTACAGACAATTCAGTAACTATCTTTTAACACATGTCACAAAATAGTAAAACTGCCTCTGTAAACTTTTTAATTGAAAACATGAAAAAATAAATAAATGCTATGATTTCAGAGAAAAAAAAAATTGATTGTTCAATAATGATAACATGAGAAACATGTTTTTTTTACGCGAGATCTACTGTTTACAATGAAGTTAAGAAGACCATGTAGTCTAAAAGCCCTGTATAATGATGACTAAATCAATAAGTTACTATCTAGGACGAACAGCCGGTACTAAGGGTAAGCAGGCACTTTCCAGTCCATACGCCCGGAGTTAATAAATCACAATAATCCACCACGCGCGCCGGTATTCAAATTATAGATGAGTTTAATTTAGCCCCCTTTAGTGCGTTTCCACTACACCCACTCGATTGGCTACTTGATGAAAATGCCAAATTTATAAATTAATTACAAACTTAAATTAATATTGCTTTACCACAAATTGAGGATATTTTAGGTTTTCAAAACTGCTTGCAATGGTGTCATTGAAATTCAGTAACAATGGGTTGTCAACAAAAAGTCTTCCCACTGTGTGGTTACAAAACTATTTGTAACCACCAAGCTTTGTTTAATTATGCATTCATTGTATAAAACTTATTTAAAACGAGCAACAGAAAATCAAAAATAACAATTTGATACTAAATTTATTTACAAAAAGAAGAGTGTTTAAGTATAGTGTGGATGACGGATGGGCGAAATTTTTATAAAAATCTACAGTTTTATATTCCGAAATTGACGAAAATTTTCACACTTGACCTTCAAAACAACAAGAAGGTAACTATCTACTGGAGATTTGGAATAACCAAACCATCCCCTTTTCTCTCACCGTAAAGTTGAATTTCGGTCATTCTTAATATTTTCACACCGGACCTTCGATATATGAGGAAAATTGCAGTCTGCATCTGATTTTGAAAAACTATGATTTTAAAAAAGTCCGGACAACGCCGGGGACTTCAGCTAGTTTAAAATTAAAAAAACTAACAAGTTGACAAAAAAGCCTTTCAGTTGATATTTTACCAAAAAGCTTTTGTTTGGAAAAGCTGAAAATGATTGTTTTTCAGATTTTTTTGTTGGTATGTGAACAATGAAAAAAATATTTTCAGATCTAAGAATCCAAATCCAGTCCATGCAATGCACATGAGCCCTTTCCAACTAACAAGGGATTATTACTAATACTTAGTAATACTTGACCATTTATGGCAAGGTCTGAATACATTATTATAGTCACAATTGATTTCATACACATTTTTTTCCCTTTTGAAAATAAATATGTTACTTTTGCAACTATTTAAGGATTTAACAAAGTAACATAACATTTAATAATGTTTACTTTCCAGTCCGCTATTGACTTTCCATTTGAACGGTTGGTGCTGCAAGGCTTCAGTTCAATAAATCCCGGTGTTTATTTGCCATTTGTATCGCGGCGATTAGGGTCAATAAATGTGCTAACACGGCGGGGTTAAATCATTGAATTCTCGACCAAATTGCGAATTATATTTCCAATGGTCCGTTGTGGAAGCAGATAATAAAGTTATCAATATTCCGCATGGATTTGCCTTCCATCTGTTCTCCTTTACGAACTTTATTATTGTAAATGAATCAGTATTTTCGCTTATGTAATCACTCGTGTAACCAAATTATCACTATAATTTCATATTTATATTTTTGATCCTGACAATTTATAGTCGAATTCCATTATAACTATATGTTTAAACTATTTCACAGGAGAAGTGTGTTCAAATCCTCGGCTGACTAAGTCCTCCATTACAACACAAGCAAAATTTACAAATATTGTCAGGTTATTCAGGAATTATGTTTTTCTTTACAAAAAAAAATTATAACTTTTTCCACTTATTTTATTTTTTGACAGGTTTCAACTTATAGCCATCTATAGTAAGGTATAAAGCCTTAGTATAGTTTACCTTTATATATATATATAAGCCTTATTATATATAAAGGTAAACTATATATATAATAAGGCTAACAAGTACATCAATGCTAAAAAGGCTATATGCAGAATATTTGAATATTTGGTGGAGGGATGGGGGTTAACAGGAATGGTATACAATGATTTTACTATAATTACATATATGGATTTTCCCATCTTCGTTGCTAGTTGCTATGTGGTGTCTCACAGTAGAATTTCCAATTATTTGGTTATTACCAGCAGGTATAATTACTATTCTTACGACTAAGCTTGTATGTTAAAACTTTTGTAAAAAAAAGAATTTTATTACTTTTAAGCTGGTCTAAGACAAACCTCAGTGCCTTTAGAGCATTTTTTTTAATATGAATACCGTCCAACTGCTACCAACAGTTTAGAGCAGAATCGGCAAAACTGTGTGCCGCGGCACGCTAGTGTGCCTCAAGAAGTCTCTGGGTGTGCCGCAAAGGAAGAAGCGTCAAAATTGTTAATTTTAAATAACTCCTTTTCATTTAAAATATATTCAATTTTAAATTAATTCAACATCTACATATTCAAATAAATATTTGTCAGTTTCGTACATAGTGGTCTAAGAGCGACGCGACACAAGGATGCAGTGATACTGCAGCCACTCTTTTACACCACTCTCACAGCCAGAATTTCGTTACAACAAAATTGTTGATTACATCTTAAATAAAATTATATTTATTTGTGGCAATAATTGTCTTCATCTAACTTCTTAGCAATACTTTATGACATTCGTTGTCAAATGCATAAAGTCCGTTTTTTGTTTGGTTGAAATTGAAAGGACCTACTGAAATACATTCATTATAAATTTATTCATTATTGATCGCCTAACAAAAATATCGCATTAATTCATGACAGAGTTGTCAGTGCGTTTAATGTTACTACTTACAATCTATTCTTTACCGAATAGTTTCAGTGTGTGGCAAAGTTTTTGGTTATTTGATAAAAATAAGTGCAATAACGAAGGAGAGACTTGTTTGTACATTTATCGTGTTATGTGTGAAATTAATAAAAAAAACTGTTTGCAAATATGGGAAGATTTTACACTTTTATCGTGTTATGTGTGATGAATGAAAAAAACTGTCTGAATATATTTTAAGATTTTATACTTTTATTGTATCATGTGTGAAATGAATGAAACAAACTGTTTGCGAATATTGTAAGATTTTACGCTTTTATCGTGTTATGTGTGAAATTAATGAAACAAACTGTTTGCAAATATCAGAAGATTTTATACTTCTATCGTGTCATGTGTGAAATGAATGAAACAAACTGTTTGCAAATATTGTAAGATTTATACTTTTATCGTGTTATGTGCGAAATTAATTAAACAAACTGTGTACATTTATTTTAAGATTTTATACTTTTATTGTGTCATGTGTGAAATGAATGAAACAAACTGTTTGCAAATATTGTATGATTTATACTTTTATCGTGTTATATGTGAAATTGCAAACTGTTTGCAAATATTGTAAGATTTTATACTATTATCGTGTTATATGTGAAATTGCAAACTGTTTGCAAATATTGTAAGATTTTATACTATTATCGTGTTATATGTGAAATTGCAAACTGTTTGCAAATATTGTAAGATTTTATACTATTATCGTAGTATGTGTGAGATTAATGAAACAAACTGTAGGAAGATTTTAATCAACCTAACTAAGCTAATAAAAGTTTTTAAAAACTAAAATATCAATAATTTAGTGGTAGTAGTGTAGTTCTGAACGTACATAAAACAATATTTAGTAGTAGTAGTAGTAGTAGTAGTAGTAGTAGTAGTAGTAGTAGTAGTAGTAGTAGTAGTGTAGTTATGAAAGTACATAAAACAATATTTAGTATTAGTAGTAGTAGTGTAGTTCTAAACGTACATAACACAATGTTTAGTAGTAGTAGTGTAGTTCTGAACGTACATAAAAAAATATTTAGTAGCAATAGTAGTGTAACTCCGAACGTACATATACAATATTAGTAGTAGTAGTGTAGTTCTGCACGTACTTAAAACAATATTTACTAGCAATAATAGTGTAACTCTGAACGTACATAAAACAATATTTACTAGTAGTGGTAGCGTAGTTCTGAACGTACATAAAACAATATTGAAGCAGTGAAGTAGGGAACGTAAACATAATATTAAAATGAATCCGAACATTAAATGTAGATGGCCCGAGAGCTTTGTATGAAAGCGCACACAACGAAAGAGTTATAAGGAAACTACATTACTTGTCAAACTTTTCATCTTGCCTTCTCGGAAATACTAAGGGGATCTAGATAAATTACCCATTTATATTGACCGTGGAACTATGAAAATTATGTTCATAGTTTCATGATTTTGGCACTTTGAAAACCGTCTATTGACTTGACATATAATTATCGCTTACCGTGCTGGCGACTTGTGACTTTTATCGTGTACAAACCGCTAAGTGCCATTTAAATTATGTTATCCGTAGTGAGTAAGTAAGTAAGTAACTCTCGCGTTGTCACGACATTATTGTAACGGTTCCATGATAACTCAACACAGTGACTATTCAACACACCTTTAAAAAGTGATATAAAGTCATTAGAAACGATGAAAAAAATTTATTTAAACCTAACCTAACCTACTTAAACCATTTAATAAAGTTTTTGTTTCATCCCTTTCCATGACTTTATATAAATTTTTAAAGATGTGATGAATTATCATTTTGATGATTTATCCGGTCACCCTCCTTCCTACATCTTCACAACATACCCCGATCGGGTATGCCATAGTATCATTGGCTCCAGACGATAAGGAGCAGTTGGGACTTTTGTGCGGTATTCATATAAAGAATAAAAAGAAAAATGTAAAATTTTCCCACCGACTTATATTATTGTTGAAGTACCAGGAGCGCATACTCCGCCAGCAGGGCGTTTAGAGTTTATACGGCCCTGCCGACATAAATACACAATAAAAGCCCACCGGAGGCGCGTCTGTTAAACGTTAGCATCAGCTGTCTGTTTCCGGTCCCGACTGCGCTAAATCAATACGGAATTGTCAGAAATTTTAAACTACTCAAATCTTGTTTCAAATATTTCAAAATTCGACATATCTATTCTTCATGTTATGGTCAGAATAGTTGCCTTCCAAGCAGCTGCTCGGGGTTCGATTCTAGGCCAAAGCATTTTTTTAAATTATAAATTAAAAATAATTCATTTGTTTTTCAAAATACTCCGAAAAAACTTATTGATATAAAAAAAATTCTTAATTTATTAAAAATCTGGTCAAATTATTCATTTTTTTGTTAAAAAGGGGACTGCGGGCCTTCAACCAATGAATTGGCATTCGTAACAAAGTATAAATCAAAATGCTTTATTATGACGCCGGAAGTGTTTATTCAAATATTGATATTGACATTGACACACTGATATGATTCCACATTGCGTCATGATATTCTGAATGACTAATAATCACCTTTTAAACAGGATTATTTTTCTCCGTGTACCTACAAATACATAAAAACAATTTATTAACTATATTTCTATGTACAATGTAACCTTAGAACGGGGTACCATAGTAAAGTTACATTCTTTTCAACATTTGTAAGGGTCAAAAAAATTAAAGTATAATTTTTATTTTTAGTCCCATAATTTTCACGGGTATAAAAAATAAAAACAAATGTATTTAAAAAAAAGAAAAATATTTTTTGATGTTCTAGATTACCTTAAATTGACGACGTTTTCAAAAAGTTTTCAATATTATTATTTTGTTACATGCGTAGGTACTTGGAATTAAAATAATTTCATCAATTTAACTATGAAACGAAATGAATGAGTGATAAATGACATGGTACGATAAAATGAATCAAATATTTAGGGGTGTGGTAAAATGTGCCGTATTTGATGACTGAAAAGAGGGTCTAAAAAGAATGTTATTAACGGTGTAATAAATAAATGTAAATTTCTGACATCTCTCTAATTTGTCAACAACAACAAAAATATATTGTAAAGAAAATTGGCAAACTTTTTGTAAATACTTTCAGCTTTACAAAATCCCATGATAATTATGCCCCGCGATCTTCACTGGTACGCGATAGTACACAAATAATCATAGCATTATAACTACTGGAAAACATACTGTAAATTACTTTTTGTAAACAGCGTAATTTTTTTTAATGACATTTACTAAAAATATATTATAATGTAAAATACTTTATTTCGTCAAATTAAAAATATATATTTTTTAAACATATTTTTTTAAATGTTGATACTATAAATTAATAACAATGAAAGAGCCACTTTGCAGTCTCATCTTGTATTTATCAAAACTACAGACATCCGAACAACTATTTTTTTCAAACTAAAACTATAATAAATCATCTTTATCATCAAATACACTCATTTCATTTGCCTGTGTGTTCTGCGTACCTCCGTTTCAAATTTGGTTTGAATTAGAACTGGAAATTGGAACTGATTATGTTAACAATTGAAAAAAGCGATCAAGTACCTACTTTTGATTGTAATGTTGTGCGATAATCGCGTAGACTATCGACACATGGGTTAGATTATAATGGTTGTAATCTAGGCAGGTGTGTGCCTATGTAAATTAACGCTCCGTTCGCTGAACCAAAAAGATAGGTATTCGCAAATGTGACTTACGGAAGAGTTGGTTGTGATGTTCGATGACATGGTTATTTTTCACGGGTCTGCGCAAGTTTTATAAAAATTATATTACTTTTGTCTGCATATATAAACAATATAATACAATAATTTAAAATCTAATTACTCGTATAATTAAATTAGCGAAGCAAATTCCTATTTTAACTCGACCATTTGGCATTTCATCTGTATATAAATTTATTTGTTACGTTTCAGTTCCGGTTCATGATGGTGACCTTGTTCGATATCACGTGGTTTCTACAAAGAGCTGTCAAATCGAAATAATTATTACTATGGTGCCTACGGTGGAATTGTCATTGAGATGGTGACATTTCTTTGGACAAGTTGCATAATTCCTTTTTTGAAAATAAACCTTGCTTAAAATATTTTTGGTTTATAATTAAGTAGGTACCTACTTCCAAATCTTATGACTTCATTTACTTATGTTTTGATTTAGTTAACAAGAGAAAATTAAAACCACATACTTTTTTGGATGCGAGGTCTACTGTTCACAGAACTACTAGTGAAAATTATATTGTGAAAACCAGTAAAAATATTTTAATTTATTTTTTAGGTTCCACAATGACCAGACGTGTTCCGTTCCGTCAAATTGGTTGTATAATTCCTAGAAAGTGGTCAGAACTGTAATATTTGTCAAGTGTTATCTACAAGTATGAGTTCGTTGGAAACAATAGACTGATTTACATCACACAATGAATTTATACGAGGACAGAAATGGCTAACCGCCACATCCCAGTACGGAACCAGGGTTGTATGATGGTTTGTACGTTATAATAAATATTACAACTACAATGGGAATAAAACAGGGATGCACCAGCAGAGGTTTGCGAACACTCCTGTTCTCTCGAACGACAAAAAATATACATGCTAAATTGCTACCTCATTAGGTTTGTCTATATGCGGACGCATAGAACTTATCCAAAGTTCATGCGCCATATGGACTTACTCGAGACAACACCAAAAGATGTAGCCTGGAAGCCAGACGTTCTGCAAATCTTGCAATACTTAGTTTTTATATAATGAATATTTCTATTGATAGCTTATTCCTTTTGGAATGCTATGGCTTTCACGCTGAAAACTTCAGCCGTAGTCACTTCGCCACTACGTGTTCAAGATACCACACTACAAAACAGATGTTCTAGTACAGCATACCTTAGCAAGAGGAATGGTGCTATTGAATTTCCAAAACAATGAACATATTTAATTACTCTCTAAATAACCTTAAAACTTGTAATATAACTATCTTCCTAAAGGAATTTGTAAAACAAGAAATCTTGTGCTGTAAATGGCTAAGGACGGGTTGTTTCACAGAATTTTAAACAATTCATCAAATTTCGAAGCTGATTTTTTAGTTCTGTGAATGTTCTATTCCAGTTCTGTTATTATTTTAGTTTTGTTAAACAACTGGCCAATTATGATAAAATGTGATCCCACACGTTTCCGCAGTAAGGCTGCTAACTTAATGAGCCTAGTCAGAAGTAGTGAAGTCATATAATACTAAGTCATTGGTCTGTTGTAAGATAGTCAATTCCTTAAAGTTGCGGATCCTTGCACTACAGTAGCTAACAATGTTTCCGCCGTGTAACTGCCTCCTACAAAGCAGTAAAGGTATATTATTTACTCCTAGGTCTTTTGGTACAATGGATAATGGTTGCCGTCCCCTGCACTATATGACTAATCATGTTTCCGCGGTGCGAGCTTTGTGATCCCACATATTTCCACAACGAACCCGCTCTCTTAATGAGCCTAGTCAGAAGCGGTGAAGTCATATAATAATACTAAGTCATTGGTCTGTTGTTACAGTAGTCAATTCCTTATGGTTACGGAGGTCTGCGCTACAATGGCTAACAATGTTTCCACGGCGAGTCTGCTACCTCCAAAAGTAGTAAAGATACATTATTTACTCCTCGGTCTGTTTGCTCAACGAACAATCTTTCTTGTTGCGGCCCCCTGCACTATAGGACTAACAATGTTTCCGTGGTGCGAGCTTTGTATTCCCACATATTTCCGCAGCGAGTCCGCTCCCTTAATGAGCCCAATCAGCAGCAGTGAAGTCATATTATACTAAGTCATTGGTCTGTTGTTACAATAGTCAATTCCTTATGGTTGCGGAGGTCTGAGCTACAATGGCTAACAATGTTTCCGCGGCGAGTTTGCCACCTCCAAAAGCAGTAAAGATACATTATTTACTCCTAGGTCTGTTGGTACAGTGAACAATCCTTTTGGTTGCGGACCCCTGCACTACAGGGCTAACAATGTTTCCGCGGTGTGAGCGGTGTGATCCCACATGTTTCCGCAGCGAGCCTGCTCCCTTAATGAGCCTAGCCAAAAGTAGTGAAGGTGTATTTATTTGTTATTTGTCGCCATTGTTCGAACTGTTTGCAAAATACATTCCAGTTTTGCCAATTTTGCCGAAAAGAGAGTTAAAACCCAACGGGGGGCTTATCTGCAAATAAATTAGCTGATCCCAATTTTATAATGCTGAAAGATGGGCTAGATTGTGCCATTATGCTTCTAGGGGTCTCATATTTTTAACACGATGGCTCTAGATTCACGGATTAAATACGATTATATGAATTCACAGCAGTTGTCGTTAGTTATTTAGGTAAATCCAGGGAATATTATATTTCACACGGAGTATTCAATGCATAAGAAATATACCTATCGAATGTTATTATAAGCATTCGTTTTATCCTTTATTATAATGCTTCCCCTAAATCCTTCTTTCTTGGCAAGATCTAGTTTTCTAATAAAAATTATTATATTTTACTATATACCATATGAGGCACGTGGTATTAAATTTTATGTATGAACTATTGCCGGGGCTATTGAGATCCTCTTAGGTTAAAGTGGGGCGAGGCAAAGATTGTGCTGTCATTGGGAAAAAGAGGTTCTATCTTTTATTCTGAAATAAAAGAGTTTGCTAGGAGCAATCATATAATGTATATTAAACCAAAACAAATTATGAATTAGTAGTCAGCATTTGAAAAATAAATATCAAACAATCATCATACCCGTGGACCCGACGTAAAATTGAGCTCATCTAACAAACTACGTAGAAATTGCGTGAAACAACTCTGATGGGCAGAGCAGGATCTTTCGTACTTCACGATCCTGAATCCAACCACAGCATCCAACGAGCAAAGGCGAGCTCGCTCCATAAGGCGAGGGTAGCCGCCAGTGTGCTGGTAGATGGGACACGTCGAGGCCTTTTCCATTGAGGGGGGTCACAAATAAGGCATTTGCCTCCGCGTGATAATTAAATAGGTACTTCATCATCTCCAGCAGCAGATGGCTTTCGATTCGCAAGGGATAAGCGAAAACTCCCGTTGTCACTCAGCACACTTTACATTAAAAACGAAAAGAAAGTACTCATTCATAAAAAAAAATTATCCATACAAATGGCATAAAATCGTCACCTTCACACATATCTCACTCCCAGAACACTAGAGCTAAATCTAACAATCATTTACAAGTGTCAAAAATTAAATCCACTCTTGCAAAAAAACATGAATCTTACCTCGCACCTTCCATATTCAATATTTTCTTAAAAGAAACACAACATACAACTCAAATCAACAGAAAATGTACATATAAATACTTTAATACGTGGCTAATGAACAAAAAAAGAAATTGCATTAACAAGTTACTTGCAAACCTTCCATGCTAATTTTTATATGACATATTAAAAAAATAAATAAAATAAAAATAAGAACTTTCACAACAAAAAATGTTCAATTATTTGATTATTTGATTCACACTAAAAAAAAAAATTACATATGTATGTAATAATTTATATTTAGATTATTTTATCTAGGTAATCTTTTATTTTTTAATTACGTTTATTTTTCCTGAATTTTGTATTTTTATTTATTTACTTTGTATTTTTATTCACTTTTATTATTATTGATATATGTAATGGTAGATACTGCTACCCGGCTCAAAACAGATATTGTCTAGTGAGTCGGGTAGCGCACATAATATGTAAACAAATATTGATGTCAATAAACGCCCGGGTTACCGGCAATAATCTTTCTTTCTTTCATTTTGAAAACATCAAACGCGGACAATCATCCTTAACATCAAGGATTGCCTAAAAGTTAAAAAAGCAAGTCAATCACTTTTATTATGTAACATAATCGAATCGTCGTCGTACACCCAAAACGACGAGAATTCAAGGAGTGACGTTACTGGCGGAAACGGTGCCAAAAATTCACCAAAAAATGTTGCCAGTCAAATTCAAGCTTGTGAATTAATTCTTTCAATGGCCAGGTAAAGTCAGGAAAATAATTATTTTCGACAATAGGAATTATTTTCGTGACAACTAAAGCAGACCCGTGAATATCACGCGATAGTGTGAATGAGGTCGTCTCCAATTTTTTCAATTTTAATTTAATTAAGTCGTCAAATTCCAGGTGTACATTTAAAAAGAATTTAAAATTATTTGTGCTATCCATAGACATATGAATATTAGTAGACCTGCCCTAAGTGATTAAAAGCGTATTATCCCCACTCCCCATACCGGTTCCATTGAGCCGGCTGGGCTCGCATATGGCTTCAAGTGAAATTTGAAAACGTGACGTCATCATTCTTGTGCGAACTATGGTCGAGGCATCATCGGTTCATTTTACGAAATAACACGGCAAAATGTTGACTTTTGATATGAAAACTTGTAAAAATAGATGTGAAAAAGAGAATAAACCCAATTGTCGTATTACATTCCATAAGTAAGCATTATTTTACTTTATTTTAAGCTTATTCACACCGTATTATATGGATCAGTTTTAGAAACATATACTATCACATCACAATGTAGCGATTCTCAAGTGTGCTCATCGTTGTTTACTGGGGTAAGTAAATTATGAGACATTTGTAAAAGTGTCTTAACTAAATACTCTGAAACTAACTACGACTCTGAAATAGAAGCTGCCTTACTTTGCCGAATTTGGACTTCGCAAATTAGTTCATAACGTGGCGAGTAATTTGCGCTCCCATGTAAAAATGTCTATTCATTCAAACGCAGATTTTACTTTTAAGAAGTAAATGGTGATATTATAATGCGAGATGCCTATTTACTGTCAGATTGATTTATTGACGAATCACAGTCAGCCTTACTCCCCTCGTTCTTCAACAGTTGATTTTACCCCTCGCCCTTATCTTCTCGTCTATTAATTCCTATGTCTGTGGTGCTATCTGAGGATTTCCAACATATTCTTTCATCTTTGTCCTTTTAAATTGTGGCATAATATTTTGCATATGTTTATTTTTTCATCCTTTTCCTTTTATAATGTAATTTTTTCTCTTTCTTTCTTTTTCTCTTTTTTAAAATAATAGTTTATTATATTTTTTCTTGCAATTAAATATCAATGTATATCATGGTCACCCTACATGTTTATTACATTATGTAATGTATTGGCTGGAATTAGATTAATTGGTATCATGTAGGTACCCAATTCGTAGAAATGTTAATGTAACAATGTTGTTCTCTTAATATATAATCTTTATGCTATTTTTTATTTTTATTATTTTGTAAAATTATTAACATCAACACAGGCTTGTCCTAGTGAGGTTAAAAATTCTGACGTAAAAAAGATGTAATCTAAAGAAAAAATAAATAAATACAAATCTATAGAATTGTTCTTTTATTAATGAAATTGTGCACCTTCAAAAAAGTTCTCGGTCTACATCTGATATCGACAAATCGTTAAAATTTAGATAAACTTGTTCAAGGTACATTGCATCACACAAGTATTAATAATTCCGAAGTTGTTTCGGTATCAAGAAGATTTTGACCTTACTAACACATTGCCTTTAATCTTTTGATATTACATCATTTTAAAGCATGACTCCTGTTTTCGGAACGTTTGCTTCGTTAATTGAATTTTCTATCACTCAGCAGAATATTTCATTATGTCGGGATAATGAAAGCTTTTGTAATCCCTAATTAAAAATTAATCCACCTATTAAATATATATAAATTCAATTTATTCCAAATAATCCCCTAAACGTTTTCGAAGTAGGTATTCATTCCCTTATTCCAAAAATCTAGCAAGATTTTGTATTATTTTAACCGACGTGCTGTCCACAGGACCATGTCAGCGTCCCCTCCCCCCATGGTACAATGAACTTCTGCTTCATTCACTTTTTTTTTTCTTTAATTGTCATTTTCACTATCGAGCGATGCATCTGTTTTACTTCATCAAAATAAGGATAATTTTCCCGTGCTGGCTAAGGTCCTTACTAAATCCTTTATTTCAATGAATATGTAGCGGTTACGTCAGCGCTCTTAGGGTCATCATATCATAACCAGACCGCACGAGTAAAAAAGTTGAATTAACAATCAGACTTACGAAACTTCAATTGAAATATCGGTACCGCGATACGTAAACTGATGATAAGAGAATGTTTGCATACAGGTTGATGCAAATGTTCATACAATGAACCGAGTCAGCGATCCTGCGGGTTCGACGTCCAGACGCTACTCCAACCCGTGGCAGACAAGAACAAAGGAATCAGCTGCTATATAAACGGTGGAGGACCTAAGTACATCATCATTCCATTCAACAAGTCCGACTCGGCATAACGTTAGTCTACGCCCCGGCCCCGCGGCATCTTCGCCGGCCAGCATCTTACGCTCATCTGCAGACCAGCCCATCGCACCTTCACCTACCTCGTTCACCTCACGTCTTCGCCAGTGCTGAACGCATCCACGAGGCCGGTCTTCACGACTCCATCGCCGCCATCGTCGTCTACACCTGATATCATCGCCATCGGACCAGAGCCATCTCCCAACGGCGCAATTATACTGACTTAAAATAAACACTGTGACACAACACCATCATTATCTTTCATTGTCATACAAACAAGATCCTACAAATACATGTCGTCACCTTACTATTAAGACCTCTTAAGTCTGTTTTAGAAAAATGTCGAAGAGAACAAAAAAACACCAAAAATTTATTTTTGAGAAATAAAAATACAAATTGAATTTGTTTCGTAAGCTTATGGTATTACCGTCATTATGCTAGTGGGGAAATATTGTTAATTTAGTAAAATACTTTTTATAGAGGTTTTTATGTAACTTTTTAAGAATCTTCCCAGATGTTATTGAATAGATTTAATAACTCGGGATAACTGAGGTAGCATAAATAGTTTTTTTAAAGTTTGTTTAAATTTAAAAAAAAACATTGCAGTTGAAGAAAAAATTAAACAATACAACATTAGTTAAAACCCAAATAAAATTAGAAATTGACTACACTATTCATGCTTCAAGGTATCATAAAATAAATTATATTCATAATCACACTTTTCAGCTGCTGCTCCGTGTAAAGTTGTTTTAACTGATTATATGAACATCCATCGACTTTTTTTTATCAAATCTCTTTTCTTAAACAGTCCGGTGGTCAGAGTATTTTGGTTTAAAAATATTTTCTCAAGTAAAGACATTAGTGAAGGTCGGGTCACCTACTTTTGATCCGGGACGAATAGACCTTAAAAATCGAACTGAAAATAGTCTTCAAAAAAATTATGCCAAAGATATTCAACTTAAATGCATCAGGCATCTATTAAATGCGAGCTTTTGAAATTAGAAAATAGATGGACGAAAATAATTCCTAGTGTTAGAAATTTTTAATAGGTTATTAAACGATTTTTTTTCAATTTAGCCAAAAATTGGACTGACGAGCTCTTAAGGCGAATCTTAATGCTAAATCACTATTTTTATTAATCTTTATAACGAATTGGTGTACATTACGAATACCAAAAAATATGTTTAAGGAAAATTGAAGGTTTTCCTATCGTTTCGCTTTAGTATAATACAAATAAAATAAAAATTACTCAATAGAAAATATAAACTATTAAAAAAAATATATTCAATAGAAATGAATGAACGCGTAAAGGAAACAACTTTAAAAAAATACACTATTATAGCTAAGGTGATCTGTGACAGTTTCACTTGATTAACTTTTTTGTTTTCTTATAAAATTATTAAAAAAATAAATAAAAACCAGTTTTCTGCTTGAAATCGAACGTTTCTAGACTCCGTTTGTCAAGCGATTTTAATGCCTATTACCTACAATATAAGGTATACCAAGAATATACACATTTTTGGCTTGTAGCTTCCTATTAATAGTAAGGTGACGATACATTAAATTCAATGAATACAATTATTAAATTTATGTGTGTTCACAATGTGTGTAAACTGCATTCCCCCAAAATTCAACACAATTATAATTGCATGGATTTTGCACGTGCTGAATTCACTGTGAAAAATGCACTTTTCTGACAGCAAAAAGTGCAAAAATGGAGCTTCATTGTCGCCCATGATTGCATACAATTTTACGATATTTTCAATTTCAAACGTACATTCATTTATGGCCGTACAATTGTCACGGGTATTACTACCATTTACTTTCATAAAAATTTAAAAACGTTTTACTGTGAAATATTTCGTGTATAACGTCGGAAGAGCGTCAGTTTTAGCACATTGTAAAGTAAATTATTGTTAGGTATGTTTAAGCTGTCAAATTTTTAAAAGAATTTGTTGAAGACATATTCTTATAAGAGAGGCATAAAATCAAAGATAGCAATCTAAAGCTTAGGTATTTTGTGTAAACAAGAAAAAAATATTTATTTTGTTTTCAAGCGAAAATGTTGATCAAATTCGAAAACATTGGTTGAAACAGTACTTAATCAAAATTATGTCCAAACATTTTGACCCATAAAGTCTCCAGTGTCTTAAAAATTATCATAAATGAAGAAGTTGACAAATATTATATTTATATTTTGTAACGTTTCAATAAATTTGGTTTTCTTTGTGTATGTATCAGTGACGACCTACATGGCCGATCGGTCAGCTAAAAAATATATAAATATTTATTTATTAGTTTACAGATTACAAAAATGAAAGGAAAGACAAAATGTGACCTTACTGGAGTACTATGTTCAAAGGTCATATTGTTGGTAGGTTATATTTCTGAAATTTCTCTATCTGAGGGAGTATAGCTAGTATTGTTGTGTATGAACCATCTACTGGCCAAAAGGGATGTGCACATAGCAATACATTTAATCAAACTGATAGTTGATGGTTTAAGAACTCGGTTATCTTGGAGAGCATTCATTTTTATGTTCCCGATGGTTATCTCCGTCACCAAGAGCAGAGACTGTCTTATCTCCCAGCCTGTAGGACCAACATACCAATGGTCATGCCATCCTTATGAAATCAAGCCAGAATATTAACGACATAAGTGAAGTATCCGTGCACATAAATATGCGCGGTGTATTGGATAATTTGCCCTATCAAATATATAAAATAAAGTGAGAATCATTACGACTTACTTGATAAAGCCGTGTAAAAACAATATTTGGCGCACGGCCCGGCGTAATGGATAGACCTATAGTCGACTTTGTCTTAGCAGGCCTAAAAAATCAATCATTCCGAGGGTTTTTTTAAATTTTTTCTGATGCACGTATTACTAAAATCTCAATTTTTTCTAGATGGATCCCTTGGGAAGTTACTAATTCATTGTCTAGAAAAATAAAATCTGATACTCACCGCTAATTTCATGGTTGAAAAATGATTATAAAATTTTCAAACCGTTATACATAAAATATTTGAATGGTAAGCTCCAGTTTTGATTGATCTTAAATATAAATAAATTACACCCGTAGGGATCCCTGTAGAAACATTTGCGATTTTAGTAATACGTTCATCAGAAATAATTAAAATGTTAGCGTCGAGTAATTCTCGGGTATTAGAGTTTTATGTCGCCTTAAATGGAAGGTATTTTTGATGCTGGTCCAGTTGATACCTTTTTTAAACTTCTATTACATATATAAATACTTATGTTATTACGCTTTATACACTTATTCAAAATTGCTTTAAAATTGATATTTTTATTTATTTATTTATTGACGCCCTATTGGGCTTTTAAGTACATAAAAATTACAAATTTCATTTTTAAAAACAGTATAAAACAAACAATAGAAAATCGAAATAAAATATAATGATTTCTCATACATTATTTACATTTAAAAAGTGGTGGACTAATTTGGCTTTAAATTTTTTGAAGTTTAAATTAAATATATCAGCGACATCACTAAGTTCATTGCCCAACCTATGTATTCTTTCTAACACAGAATTCGTAGCGAAGTTATTGTTGTAGAATAAAATATTCCGTCTAGTATATTTTGGAGGTATATGTAAAGATAGCAAGTTTATAGTGTCAGGGCAGTCTAACCTTGAATGAACAATTTTATATAATAAAAGGAGATCAAATATTTTTCGCCTTTCAGATAATTTCGATAAGTTAAGTTTACTGTGTAAATTGACATAATTGATTTCAATTATAAGAATACCAATTTTGAAATTAAAAAAACGTAAAAATTTATTTTGAATTTTTTCAATTTGTAAACAATGAGAGTTGAAATGAGGACACCAAATGGTTGCATTGTATTCAACCTGACTTCTAACCAGAGACGTGTAAAGTAATTTTATAGTTTTTATGTTATTAAAGTATGAGAATAAATCGAAGCATTTGTAATCCCTTACTGGTAACGCTATTAATGTGATTCATGAAGCGTAATTTGGAGTCAAAGATAACTCCAAGGTCATTGAATTCAAAAACTCTTTTTAGATTGGCATTGTTAATTGAGTAGTCGAATAATAAAGGGGTTTTAGATCTATGGAAACTGATCGTTTGGCATTTGTTGATATTAAGATGTAATTTGTTTACGATGCACCATTCATAATGTTTATTTAAATTCATTTGTAGAGTTAAACAATCAGAAGAATTACCGATCGATTTAAACATCTTTAGATCGTCGGCGAATAGAAGAAAGTGAATATTATCGAAAATTAGTGAAATGTCATTAAAATTTCAAAATTTATTAATATTTGTTAAAATAGAATTTTCAACATTGTTGGTGTATTTCTTGAAACATACTTTCGATTTCCTAGTACAATCTTTACGCAGAATGGAGAATGCGATATAATTATCTAGCGTTCTATTTATTTTATAACGTTTGTGGGCAAATTTTTTTATCGTACGTTAGATTAATTAGTTCAGAATCGAATCATTTAGGGAATTTAGAAGTGTAATATTTTTGTAGGGGTACAAATCTATCGATTGCTTGATAAATTACATTGTAAAAGTATTCTAAGGCCTCATTTAAACTTGAGCTTTTACAAGTGAGATCATAAGCCCAATTATAAGTAGATAAAAATTCTATAATCTTTGGGTAATCTGCTTTTTCAAAATTACGCTTGACAATCGTGGGGTCAATTACCTTAACATAAGTATTGAGGTAATTGATTATTAGAGGGGGGTGGTATTTATCGAATGGAAGAATCATTTCATCAGAGGCATACACATTAACACTAGAAGAATTTGTAAAGACAAGATCGAGAAGACGAGAATTGATGTTGTACACATGGTTTTTTCTGATGCAGATTTAAAAAGTTCGACATTTCTATAATTTCATGGGAGCCATGATTGATGTTGTCCGGACTCGAGGACGCGATGTTCTCAATATCCCATACAATATTTGGGAGGTTGTAGTCACCCATCAGAATAAATGTAGCATCAGGAAATTTTCTTCGCATAGTTTCAACTTCAAGGTGGTGCTCCTTATATGTTTGCAGGCCGGAGGATCGTGGTATATATGTGCAACCGATTATAAGTTTTTCATTTTTTAAGGAAACCATTACAAACACTTGTTCAAGATGTTTGTGAAGGCATTTCAGTTTCTTCGAATTCAGTTTGGTTGATACTGACAATAGTACGCCGCCACCTCTTGTTTTATTGCTGGAACTTTGACATCTGTCGTTTCTGTAAATGAAATGATCTAAAAACCCCAGTTCTTGATCGTTTATGTCAGCATTTAGCCATGTTTCAGTAAGGGCATAAATTTCGTAATTCATCGTTGGTAATGTACATTTTAGTTCTTGAAGTTTCGTTCTCAGTCCTCTTACATTTTGATAATATATTATTAGTTTGTGGGTCAGTTTTTTGGATTTAATTTTACAATTGTTGGGTGATTATTAATGTACTTGATTGTAATGTCTTGCTCACCCGATGATTGCCTATTTTTTAGTTCGATTCGTAAATTATTTAGATAGTTCCTTTGAGCAACTGATTGATCAGGGTACATGTGGATGTTATTCTTCAGCGAGTGTTTTTTGCCGAGTAGGATTTTCGGCCATTTAGACTCAGGGAACTCGACTTTTACACCCCTCGGTTTATTAGTATCCCTTTTCCCGATTCTGTAAACTTTCAGGTCAAGAGAATTGGTAGAGTTGTCCAGGTCGAAAATGATTTTTTTTATGCTGGTAATGTCGTCATTCATGATATCAGTCTGGGTTATTGCTTTGCTTTCGGGGAAGTTACATATTATAATATTTTTTCCCTTAAATTTTGATCATTCATTTCAGCAATAATATCGCAGATGTTATTTGTTTGCAAATTAGTAGTGGTAACAGCAGTAGGAATATTTTTGTACCTTATGCCTTCTAGGGTAGCCATTTTTGCAGCCATTTGGCCTATGGACCCTAGGATATTATTAGTTTTGGGCATTATTTTGGCAATATGCTCCTTGGTAAATTTGTTATTGGGATCCATCACAATATTTGTTAGTGCGTTGATGGCATCTTGTGCAAGGGATATTTATGTCTGCGCATCCATGATGAGTTCGGAATTAGGTTAATAAAAATTAATAGTAGGTTGAACTCCCCTGATTACTGTCAGGAATCAAGTTCACTTACAGGTAGTAATGAGTAGGTATCAGTACCTACTACGGTCACAAGGCGGGCGGAAATGCAGGTTACCTGCCTTTGGTGTAACAATAATATTAAATATTGAATTTAAGTAAAGATATTTTTATTTGTTATTAAAACTTCGGGCTTTTATTTTATTGTTGAGGACACAAAGAAATGAACAGATTCACAACTTTTACACTGGAACACAATGGCACAGGAATAGTGTGTTAAGTTTTATTTTAAATATTTTGTGGACAGAAATAATTCATGACTGGTTTAGTTTACTGTTGTTGAGTGAGTATGAGTATTTTGTAATGTTTTTGAAATAAGAATAATGAATTAAATTAAATTAAATGTTGACAACATCAATTTATTGAGCACATATAATATTAGGTAGGTATTGGAAAGTAAATAATACTTCTTACGAACTATGTAAATAAAAAGGGTACATTATTAAAAATAAAATGAATACCCTAATGGTTATAGGTAGATAGTGAACAGAGAGGAAGAGCTTATTATATTATGTGTGTGTATGACTTATAATACTTGGAAGAGAATAATGTTCACTCAGATCCAGCGTGGAACATACTATCAGCTGCTGCATCACTATTTGTGAGACAATCATTAAAACAAAGATTTTTTTTAAATTAGCTTCACACAGGAGGACCTGAGGAAAATAATTTCCCTCAGGGCTTATGTCATCTTTGGGGATGCTGTGTAAAGAGTTTTTTAAAGAAAGTGATGTGTGGTAGGCGATAGGTCGAGAGAGTTCTCTTGAGAGTTAAAAAATCTCCCTCATCCAGTTTATTCACATCCGGCCCAAGACTTAGACAATCCTCAGCCCAAGAAACCCGGACACCCCTGCTAAGTCAACAAACGTAGCGAACCTCTTAAGATGACCTATGGCAGAGGTGTTGGTTATCCAATGAATGGATATATGGACAATTAATGGGTCCCGGGACGGCGGTACCCAAACGCATCAAACAATTTTATAATGAAAAATCTATAAGTGTAACGAAATATAAAAACGCCGTTTTTCTTTATCTTTTCATCAATTTAATTTTTAATTTGAATGGTTTATTAATTTGTAAAATTAACAGTTAAGGAAAACAAATTCTCTCAATAATCAGATAGCTTAGTTAAATCAACCCAAAACGTTTTACAAACTCCCAGTTATGTCTGTTTAATTAACCCCACTGGGTGTCAAACTTCCTCAACTTCTATTTGCGTCAAACTTTTCTATAGCCGTTTCCACTTGCGAAATTTTCCATGGACTAATTCCATCCTTCCAGGGTTCAAAGAGCTGTCGATCAGGCCACAGTCCACGTATATCCCAGGTTCTAGACAAAGCGGAGTCGCTGGAGCCTTTCGCTCACAATTTAGTGTTTGGCCAACTTGGAAAGCAAAAGAATTCCAAATAAAAAGGGATAATTATGACTGGACTCATCCATCATCTTCCTTTCAATAAGTTTCTGAGTAAGACTGCAGCTTTAAAGATCAAGTTACTCAATAATCTATCAATACGATATTCTGCCAGTTTCTGTGGTATGTTACGCGGATGTTTTCAGTTTTATAAGTACCAGTATTTATTTTATTGGCGTGGGTTGAAAATCAAATTTATTTTTGTTTGTCACTTGCATTTGTGTATTTTTTCCAAATTAGCTTTTTGGTGCATATGTCAATCTCCTAAGAAAAACGAACAGTAATCATTTTTATCGATTACATACATAATGGGTTATTTGCGAAGCTATTTTGACCAATATAATATTAATTATTATCCAATTAAATATGTCAATTACGTTGGGAATTTAATAAAGATAAAAATTGGCGTTTGCAGCAGATCATTTAAATGAATATCTTAGAAGATATCAAAGATTTAAAATTACGCGCAACCAAAAAAAAGAATCAAGAAGCTTCTTTGACCCATATAGTTTCAATGCTTACCAAATTACTCATTTTAGTTACTTAAATCAGTAAGCTGTGTAAAAAAATGTATGTTTACAATAAAATATTAATAGAAAAAAAAAACACAATATGTAAAGTAACATTATTGCTAAACGCACTTTCTGGAACTATAAACTGTAAGCGCCAACAAAAAGATCGAATAGTTCATACATCTAAATCACTCGTTCACTTATGACGCCTCATTACACCTTGCACCTGTGCAAATCCGGGATGGGTCGCTAGTTTAATGATAAAATTACGCTACCTACTTTTTTTTTGTTTTTATTTTTACTAACAAATTTTTTGATACATATACAATTCAGGTACATACATAGTAATATAGAATGAAAGAGTAACAAAAAAATCCCACAAAGGCGAAGCCTGAGCGTGGGTATTAATAAATATATGAATATAAATATATGTTTTAATTATTATGTTGCATAATTGATGTATGTAACAAGACATTAGTAGGAATAAAGATAGGTATTATATGAAGGTAACCATATCAAGTACTGAGAGTACCTTTGCAACACTGTACGGAGTCATGTCATAATAGATTTACATGTCACTCTGATAACTTGTGATATACGTGTTGCTATTTTCGAGTACACTACAGGTGTAGTGCAGAGGAGGCAGCATAGCGGAAAGTGTGGCATCAAAGCCCTGGAATCTCGAGGACACAGGCATGAAATAATTTTTTTTAAATCTAGTATTACATTTCAAACACAAAAACAAAGCTGAGAATAGTAATAGTCCACTTTAAGACATAAAAAACCTTTCGGCCAAGCGCCTAATATCACATCCAGATAACCATCTTGGAATCAAAGTGCAAGTCTGGTTTAGTTACGACACTTTCCTGAAGGGTCGTGGCAAACTCATCGTCAGACTTCAGACACGGAAAAAGATAACCTAAATATTAAACACGTTCTCCCTCAGAATACCTGAGCCTCACTAAACCGCATTCAGCTCAGTCATAGTCGTTATGCATATATTATTTATTTATTTTATTTAAAATGACTAAAGCGAGAGTACCTCTCTTTAGTCGAGAAATTTTATTTGAGATATTTGTGTTATTTCATTTAAACTAATATATAGTATATTTTTAATAAATAATATATAATATACTCTCAGTATCACCCTGGTGTAAGATCACCATTCAGAATAGATCTGAATAGCAAGGTACTTCCCCACCTTCCTCTACCCCATCTCCTTTCCCTCCATACTACCTTCAGCCTAACAATATACCCCGATTGGGGGTGCCATAGTCTCACTGGCTTCACACGGTTGGGAGCAGTTGGGACTCTTGTGCGGTTTCACATTTAAAAAAATATATTTTTCAAAAACAGTGACAGTAACCAATACATTTTTAAAGTAATAAAAAGAATTATAAAAAAATATTTGGTTTAATAAATATATAAGATTACATGTGGGACAAAAAAAAGTTACACGTAGGTACATACAGTTAATGGTTAAATAATAGTTCATGCTTAAATTCGTAAGATATGTTAAAAATATCCACATTTCCTGCGAGGCAGTTAATTAACCCAGTAAGTATTCCCGAGTGCAACACCATTTTAAGTTAGTTCTGAACCTTGGAAGAAAAGTCTCTGTTAAATTTTAAATCTCTGTCTCTCTGAAATTATCCGGGACATAAAATCATTTTTAACTAGAAAATCTGGTGTTGAAAATAAACCGTTTAGAAGCTTATAAACCGTCAGCAGTAATGCGACATCCCCTTATGATATGGAGGATTGTGTGAATCCAGACACATAAACTGCAGCTCATATCGTGGAAGAATGTTCACTCCATATGTTTCCTGGAGGGATATCTGAATCAGAATCTTGGTATAATCAATTTACTCCCGTTGCCCTTGATTTTCTAAATAATCTGAACAATACGGTTCCATGATAACTCAACACAGTGACGATTCAACACACTTTTAAAAAGTGATATAAAGTCATTAACCTACACAACCCAGTTAATAAAGTTTTTGTTTCATCACTTTATATAACTTTTTAAAGATATGATGAATTATCATTGTGATTTTTTATCCGTTTACCGAACAATACATTCCTTCGTCCACCAATAATGAATAACACAAAAAAATCTGTGGAACCATTTCAGAAGCCGATTTTTTTACATTAGCTCAACACAGGAGGCTATGAGGAAAATAATGTCCCTCGCGGCTATGACACTACTTTGGGGATGCTGTGTGGAAGGTATTTTTAAAGAAATAAATTGAGGAAGTTTTTGGAAGGAAACGGGTATGAGTGGCGGGTAGGAATCAGAGGAACGGTATGTCCAGAAGTGACGGACGTATGAATTCATTCTTCCCTCTGCAGTGCAAGGCAATGGGTCTAGAAAGTCCCACTGGAGAGGTCAAAAGATCTCCCTCAAAAAGTATCTCCAGATGCGGTCCTCCGCGAAGAAGATAGGCAGATGCTTTCGTCGCTAAAACCTAGACAAACCTCACCCCTTGAACCCGGGCACCGCTTGGGGTACAGGATACAGGAGACCGTCAACTATCCATATTTATAAACAAATGTTCCCTTCAGTATTTTCATCACTTTTGTACAGTTTTCTGTGTATTTCAAAAGCGCCTTATACATAATATTTTTTTTAATTTTCCTTAAAAACAAATACTGTTTTAGAAATTAAATGAAATTATCTTTCCGGTGTATGCACTTAAAATAAACATTTCTATGTCTGAATAATAAAATTGTAATATCAAACGGAAAAAAGGATGTCAAAAACGTTAACCACATTTTTATTTATATGTTTTACTCCAATCATAGAAAAATTGAAAGAACTAGATATTTCGAAAACACCTTCGTTTTATTTGGGGAATGTATTAGAAAACTGTACCTTCACATAATAATAATTAATTTTAATTAAACTAATTTAAGTTAAATCGATTGTTACGATAGCGGCGCGAAATATGAATCATTCATTTTGGCTATTTTCAGAATTATATTAATTGATTCCAGTATAAATATTTGAGGCAAACTATTTTTTGTTTCTAACGTCAAAAAAAAGTATTTCCACGTGACGTTTTGACACGTTTGTTTAGTACGTCATTTTTTATATTTATTGCCACTAATGATGGCATGACCTTTGCATACATTCTGAATTACAGAAATATTTTATAAAAATATTTTAAAATTTCAGTATTACAAAATATAATTTTCTTCGTATCCTCTATAGTTATTTAATCAAAAGTATAAAGCATCATTACGCCGACATCATCACGACAATGTGGTGTGCTTCACAGCCTAGTCCATTATTTCAACATTAATCTGGAATAAACATTTGTAGTTACAGAAACGCCTCGCCGAAGTAACGGAATAATGTCACTTAATGTACTTGATGTAATATTATTTATTGGTTTCATTACAGGTTCGTCTCTAAAGTTACATCCGTTACAAAAAGATTGTGAATTTAAATTGTTGGCGTTAAAAACTTTTTACTATGATGTTAACCCTTCAGGCTAATTTGTTCGCTTTTGGGAACAGCTCAATGTATATATATACATAGAAATAGTTGTGCAATAATTAAATGGTTTTAGAAATAGAAAATACAACAGAAGAATTAAAATGTACACTTCTAAGATACCAAAGTTTCAGTCCGCAATTTGGGAAATAATTATGAAATTTCGTGAATTATTTATATTTCTCTAAATAGTATAAAGTCTGTTTGTGAGCTTAGTTCTTCTAAACTACGCAACGGATTTTGATACCGTTTTCACTATCGATTAGAGATTTTCTTCCGAGAGGTTAACGTATATAAAACATGCACACTATATTTATAGAAAGTAGAGAAAAGTGGATGTTTTAAAATCAAGTCGTAAAAATATGTTTTCGGGTACTACATTATTAAGCCCTGCTAAACCTTATGAGCTGCATCAGAATAATGTACTATGGAATTGTATGTCTTGAAAAGTATTACAGAAAAGTCTGAGATGGTACATGTCTATCTCCTAAGGATAATCCCCAGCAACGCCGGGTACACGTCAGCTAGTTATAACTATGAAAAAGTAAGGTGGTAATAATGATCATAATATATTTGTCTAATAAAATGTACATGTGTGAGTGGTTTTTTTTTTGTCGGTAATTATAAATTTTATTTTAGTTTTTTGTGAGCCATTTTTAAACCTTTTTGGGTAAGAATCTGAGAGACTGTGTGTCCAAGAGTGACGGACGTATGCATCTATTCCTCACACTGCAGTGCAATGCAATGGGTCGAGAAAGTCCTGCTGGAGAGGTCAAAAGATCTCCGTCAACCAGTATCTACCGATCCTGGTAAATTATGTTAGCATTCAAATCGTATTTCAAAAATTAAATGTTTATTTCAAAAAATATTTTTTTTACTTGTATTTCATCCCCTTTCAAACTTAGTTTTTAATTTACGGAAAAGTTCATAAAAATTCCATTTATTTGGATTTTATTTCATTGTAAGGCTGCAATACTCCAACCTTTCTAGAAAATATTGCAGAGAACTGAAGGATTAACTTAATTGCATCTGCATTACACTGCAACAAACCAGTGAAGGAGAAGTATAAGAAGATGGTTCGGTTAGGTTATGTTGTAAAAATTTGAAAATGCATTCTTTTCGAATGGTCATAATAATATACGTTGTTTTATACGCCTCAGAATTACTTATGTCTTTTACCTGTCAACACAATGCATCAGGATTGGTAGCAGAACTCCGTTATAACTAACGCGCTCTTTACCAACTTTTTACTAACCACTTCTAGACTCAGTTCATTTATTATTAAGTTTTCTGCAATCTTTGTTACGTTAACGTCAAACTCATCACTTGCTCAAATAAATACTCAAAAATATACCTACATGATTTTATTTAGTAGTCAAAGGGTTTTGCTCTGTGTGGGAATTCTGTTGATAAAAGCTTTTACCCATGTTTCTGATTCTTCAAATACTTGAACTTACGAGATTGTCGAAAAATTATTTTTGATAAACTGTTTTAGAAGTTTATATGCGAAAACGTTTGCAACCCGTATATGCTAAAAGAGATCATCTGATTTGTCCTGAATAAAATAAATCAGTCATTTTCGTCACGTGTGTGCAGATTGTAGAATCATATTATGCATGTGCAATGCGCATACAAAAAATTGGCTTTTTATTTCGTAAATACAATTCTATTTTTCGTAAAATGAAATTAAAAATTAAATTTGAAAAAAAAATTAAATTAAATTTCATTAAATGTTTTCAGCAATGCTTTTCTAGGTAAATGCAGTTATTTTTAACTGACTATGTGATTTTTTAAAATTAGTTATAGAGCTATAAAAATTTCTACTTAACTGTCAAAAATAAAATAAAATACCAACATTAATCTTCAAATTTGTAAAAAAAAAAAACAAGAAATAGTGTTGAAAGTCGAAATTTGGGTTATTGTATTAATACAATAAATATTAATGCAAAGTCAATATAACTTACCTATATTTTTTCTTTTCCACTTCTCGAATGACTAAGGCAAGAAAAATGTATATTGTAAAATTAGAAAAGTATCTCTAACAAATTCCAACTAGCCAGTCCGCAGTAGTTTTCCGTTAGTTGTTTGAACTGTGAGCAAAGGGAGACTTTACATTCAGACTTATGCATTCATGACATTCACCTGGTAAGTCATTTCTAGGAATTACTCCTGCAAAGAGCACTGAAATAGAGTTGCATCAACATTTGACCAGGAGTTTTTGTTGAATTATCTAGTATAATATTGTTTTCCCACATTTTGGAAGAGCTAGGCATCCACATTAGGCTTTCAACCTTTTAGGATACTTTGGACATATGCTCGCCAAACTGAGTACTTGGAAAAACTCATCGTCACTGGCAAAGTGGAAAGTAAGAGAAGAAGAGCAAGGTCACAATTGCGCTAGAGCAAGTATCACTGGGGTCTGGTAAGTCGGTATCCTTGGTTCTCCACACCGCAGAACTGCGAGGATTGGAGGACCCTTGACAACAATGAACATTTGAGTGAAGGGTCGCAATCCTCAGCAAATAAGATCTTGCCTTGACAGAGAACCTATTGTCCGCATTAGCACTTTTCATATAAAATGTAGATTTTTTTACTTTAACCCCACACTTGGCCTTGGCCTTGAGGAAAATAATTTCCCTGAAGACCTATGTCATCTTTGGGGAATAGGAATGAGTACTATAGGTACTAGAGGTACTGTCAAATATTATAATATTACCAATAATTAATAATAATGCTTTATAATAAAATAATAAATACATAAACTAAAGACCAGAAAAGGCTTAGAAATGCCTAAAACTGTTGCAAGGTCGGATCACCCAAAGGTGCTTTGTACGCGGGTCATCACTGTCATCAGGCGGCCAAGCGTCTGGGCGGTCGTAAGCCGTCCATCGAAATAAATGGCAACGAAATGATAAAATGATGTTAAAATCTGAGAAAATTTGACTTTACGAGGTAACAAATTTTTTAAGGAAATAATCACTACTATAAACAAAATATATACAAAATAATCGACATGTTTCAAAACCGATGGTTTCTTCGTCAGGAAGAATATAATAATTAAAAAATATAAAATAGACAAAAATATTGCAATAAAGTATTACAACTATTATTCCAGAAATTAGGAAATGTTTAATAGTCAATTAAATATTATTAATAGTCTAATATTATTTATCTTATTCGAAATAGTGGCCTTTGATATTTACGCACATGCTCGTTGTTTTTATGCCACTTTATATTATTGTCCTCTTGTTGGCGTATCTCTTTTTGTTAATAAGGGAATACTCTTTTTTCTCCAAGGATTCACTGGATGATAATCGAATTCACCTTAAAAAGTAACGTTTTAATCAACGTACTCAGCACAAATTCCGTGAATAAATAATGATTAAAATTGTAACAGATTCAAAAAGATTCCGGACTGGCCATTTGGAAAGATAACCATATAATGAAAAAAGTGTACAAAGCCACCCCTCGCTGGGCCCAAAGTGTACCCACCAAGTGGTCTCGTGTCGGTTCGGAATATCATATTAAATCCCCTCAGTTGCAGAAACCGTTTAAAATTAAAATACGACAGTGAATGGAACGGGTTATGCCGGGGCTCTGTCCCGAATTTGCATAATATAATATGAAATAATACCTGCCACCAAGGGAAGAATTGGAAACGGAATGGCTAAACAGTCCACTTTATGTGTAAGGCTCAGTGACTTCAACAAATATTTTATTTATTTTCACCGAAAGACATTTAAAATAAAATTATATATATATATAATATATATATTGTTTTTTAATTTAATCTACTCATTGTTTTAAATATATAAAAAAATGCTCAAAGCTGATCGGAACCAATGGGACTGTAGTAATCCCCAGAGGTGTGCATTCCTATACGGACTATTTGACGGCCGGCGTGGTCTAGTGGTATACGCTTTTGACTACAGATCCGAAGGTCGCGGGTTCGAACCCGGCGTGCGCAAATAAATTTTATTTGATTAATTTGTGTTATTTCACAATTAATTAATTTAAAATAATATATAGTATATTTGCGGCACGTTCCAGAGTGGAAGATACTCTCAGTATCGCCCTGGTGTAAGACCACCATTCAGAATTGAAACGTTGCTTGAAATGGCTTTAGCCGTGTTTGGTGACCAGATCTGAATAGCCAGGTACTTCCCCACCTTCCTCTTCCCCATCTCCCTCCCCTCCCCAATATACCCTCAGCCTCACAACATACCCCAATTGGGGATGCCATAGTCTCACTGGCTCCAGACGGGAGCAGTTGGGACTCTTGTGCGGTATTACTGTAAAAAAAAATATATATATATATACAGGCACATAAGCACTGCCTACCCTACCTCACAAGCAAAATATAAATAATGTTAATACTTATTGTTCCTATTGAAACATGTCTAAAGCAGTAACTAAGAATGCCTAATTTCACTTTCGTGAGAGTATCCAATGTTCAATTAAGTTATAATAGACAAAATATGTACACGTGTGATTTGTGCGAGATATTACTCGTTTGTGTTAGTGTCTAAAGATGCAGATCTTTTCGAAACAAAGTGCGATGGCAAGCAAATATGGAAAATAGTGCCATCTCTTGGGAGGTACTTATATTAATTAGTACAGCTTTACTAACGAAATAAGGATATCTAACAGATAAAAACCCGCTGCCACAGCTTTTTGTTGCTAGCCCCTGCAGGCGCCTTTCTGATGGGCTTCGCCTAATTTAGTGAAGTTCCGTTAGAGTAGAGTTTTGCCTCTTTGTATGTAGAATTTGTGCAAAAATTTATCACATAGGTATCTATTCATTTTTCTATCCGAATTTGCGTTTGCGAATTCCTACTACAGTACTACAGTAATGTATATTTGGGGATTTGGTAGTGAGATAGTGAAAGATGTGGTTGTGATAACACAGCGTTTATTTGAGTGAGTCAGTAGCGCAGTTGTGAGATCACTCCGGGCCGATGACGATGATACCAGGTGTAAGCGGCGATGACGGCGGTGGAGTTGTCGAGGCGATAATGTCGGTTCGACACCGCGTTGGTGGAGATCTTGAAGAAGAGTTCAGCATTGTTGAAGACTTGGAATCTTCAACAATACTCCAGTGTGAAACAGGATTGCCGAAGGTATGATTGACCTGGTCGGCAGATGAGCGGGAGATCCAGGCCGGCGACGATGTCGCGGGGCCGAGGTGTCGCAGGATCTAAACGTGTGAGAAGCACAGGCCAGGGATGATATTCGAGGCCAGGGCGCTGACTTAATCACGTGGAGTTAAAATACTGTAGCCTCTCTTAAATGTCCGAGCAGAGCCGGGCGTAGGTGAGTAAGCCATAGTAGGCAGCGAGCAGTTTCAGGGTTCGCAGGTTGGTCACTAATGTAACTGCTAATTAATGACTGACTGAGTACGTCTCGACACGCCCATTTTATAGTGCCCGGTGCGTAGAGAATCTTCAGGCGTGTAGGAAGGTGTGCGCCAAATGCTAGCATCATATCTAGAGAGTTTTAGCTACGATGCGTTTGTATGGTCGAACGTTACTGAATATTTTAGTAGCATCGCTACATATGTATGTCGTCGTGCATTTAAAATAAACTGAACAAATGAAAATTAATTTCTACTAGCATTTCTTGTTTCTGTGAATTTGTTTGTATGTTCCGTTTCCGTTTCAAGACGCTGATTGTTTTAATGGTTCAGTAAAGATTATATTTTTAAATGTGATATCGTCGCATTTATTTACTCTCTTTAATCGCAATTTTTAAATATTCACGAAGAAAGTTGTCATTGGAATAGTGATGTATTATTCCTTATTTGAAATTTAAAATAACATTTCATAAAATGCGTGGTTTATTATTAAGTAGGTATTTATGTACCTACTTACAAAATCTTATGGTTTTAAGGTGAAATTAGAGTTTTAATTTATTTTATAAGAGAAATTAGAAACACGCTTTGTTGGGCGCGAGGTTCACAGAAAAAATAGTTTAAAATCTGAAAAATTCGTTAGTGATTTATTAAAACAAATTTAAACTTTTATTAAATTTGAAAATATTAAATTTTAAATCCGAGAATAATTCATTTTATATATAGTTTTTTCATACGAATTTGTTGTTTTGTTACAATTATTGAATAGTACCTATGTTTTATAAGCTTTTTAAAAATGATTTATTTTGCTTTTTGATCACCATCGTCATCGCAGCTAAATAAATAACGGAAAAAAATTTAATATAATTTTTTTTTAATTTGAAAGACAAACATTCCCGGGTTACGAATAACCTGACATCATTTGAAAATCTCCTACTACCACCACAGAAAGCGGAAAATGTTGCTTGTGTTGTAATGGACGACTTGCCCACCGAGGAATTGAACACACTACGCCTGGGTGAGACCCAAGCGCGATGTCAACTCGGCCACCGACCGGTCTTAAAAACCAGGATTAATATTAACCACTTAGATATTGCTCAGAAGAGCATTTTAAAAACCATACTAAAATTACCCATCAGAACCCCCTCAAAAGATATTTTTAAGTGTTTTGACATTCTAAATTTAAAACAAATATATGCCAAGAATATTTTAACACATCATTTTAAAAACAGAAAATCTCCTAATGAAACTCAGATACATGATACAAGAGCCTCAAAAAGGGATATACGAGATGTTCCAAAATTCAAGACAAGTTTTGGCCAAAGAAACCACATATATCTGGCAACCAAACTTTACAACATCCTTCCTCCAAGTTTGAAAAAGATAGAAAAGATAAATAAGCCTAAGGAAAAAATCAAAACATGGGTGAAAGAAATTAATGCAGACATACTAGAAAATGTATTAAAAACATCATAGAAACTAAATAACAGAAAATCAAAGAAATCTACCAGTCCGCCTCAGCACAGGACTACCTAGTGAGGAGGACTAAGAAGAAACCATATAATTGAAATATTATATAATGTAACTCTCATCAAACCTTATTGAATAGACACTAATAAAAAAAATAAAAAAAAATAAAAATACCAGGATTAAAAAATAGCATCTCCAATAACATGCAATGCGCAGCGTTTCCAATATTATTTCCTCCGTTTGCAAAACTGTATATAAAATTCTCTGATTAAAAAAAGAGATTGTGAACATAATAAAGTAAATTGAAAAAAAATGTATATAAAACTTTTGTTCATATTTAATATATGTGAATATTTACATAAATTTATAGTAAAAATTTTCGTTAATTAATTAAATTTTACAGAATCCTTATTATAGAATATTTTCAAAAATATTTTTTTTAATGAAGTAATAAGTTTAGCAAATCTCAGTTTAACGATTTCAAAGAATTCAACAGAATTTTTATTTTTTCTCATGGACGGATCCCAACCAAATCCAGGGTATTTACTTTGCTTTCAACTTTCAAGTCGTTTATTTATCCTATTCCATGAACATTTTTTTTAATAAGCAGTAATCTTATTCAAACTGTTCAAAAAGAAATATGAAAATTAATTTGAAATGACTTTTATCATGACGGCGGAAGTCCCAACAATAGGCCCAACAAAAGCACACAAGTACCCACGCACGGGCCAACAAAACTTTACTGATATTAAATTAAAACCATGAAAGGAAGAAATTTAATAAAGCAGCCATCCTGCTGAAAACTTCTGTATTTAAACAATACCAATAAATATTATAAGATATGGCGATAACTTGGTCTACAATAAATTTTTTTTTTATCAAAATAGTTAAAACATAAATATAATAACTATGTATTATTTGTTTCAAAAAAACTATTTTTTTAACGACGCTGACTACCCCTAACCACTTAAGCAGCATTTAAGGAAACACCGATAATTTGTTTGGTAGTAATAATTATAATAATAGTTGGATGATTTTTATAGCGCCGTTTTTGTGCGGAATCATCTCAAGGGCGCTGTACAAATAAATACACATTTCTACAATTATATATCTTATTACTAACATTACAGATACTATTTTATTACTAATTTAATACGTACTATGTTATTTTACATAATTTATTTTTCAGCTAGGCATGCTGGGTTAAGGTTTTTTAAGAGCTCACAGACTTGAATTGTTCAAGGAAAGTATGTTATAAATTTGTAGAAATTCGGGGTCTTAATACTCCATTCGCACTTTCCACTAATTATTTTAAATGAACAGATACACGAAACACGGTTAATAGACAAATATTATTTAAAACACCTTGTTTCAGATAGATAACAATGGTAAACAACTATTTCAGAAACAGGAAAATAATACATTTTGATAAATATTTCGTTAAAAATGCTGATAATTTGTCGTTTTTTCTTCACGCCATGTTTTGTCTTAAAAATATTAAAACATGTAAAATTTTCAACCCATACAAAGAACAAAATAACCTTCTTTATGTTCTTTGGTTTACAGTTTGGGTTAAATAAAGGAAGAAGAAAAGCTAACCATTAAAACTTCTAGATCAATAAGCCCCGCCGAGTGAACAATCAATTTTAATTTTAATGAAATAATTATTGAGTGATAAAAAGTCTTTTTGAAGTAAAATTTGCCGTGTACCGTATAAAATATTGAAACAATATTAGATACTAACAGTATGAATACACAAACAAAAAAGAACATTATTTTTGTGCCGTGAGAGAAAACAAAGAGCAAAAAAAGAGACTAGGTAAGCAAGTAAGAAAAATTGATAAACAGATTTATTGATGAACAAAGTACATAGATACATTATTCTTTTGCAATTTTTGTATAAATTCTTGTTTGAAATCCGGCTATTTATTGTTCTCAAGAAATACTAATGCGATTGTTAGTCTTAACAGACAATCGGATCGGATAAACTAAATTTACGTCCGATTTTCATAACCGATTTATTGTGGTCTCAGTCGTTTGCGAACTGTCGTTAAATTAAAAAAAAAAAACATTACAATCACCATAGAATATAATCTAAGGCGCAAGTAATTTTCAGACTTCTTCCCAGGCCAAGTTCTTTATTTCATGGTAATCCTTCCTTACGTAAATAGGCTTATTTATTGTTATCAAGTTTAATGTTTAGAATTCCATTTTAATTATAGTTTTATTTGTTTATGTAAGTATTGTATTTGTTTAGTTAAGTATTTAGTTATATATATTTAAAATACTTAACGTCGAAATACTTAACGGTCGACTTCTATATATTTTAAATATAAATATATAGAAGTCGACCCAAAACGGATCCCTGGGGTACCCCCGAATATATATATAATATATATAGATGATTGCATTTAATTCCTCATTAGGAGATTAGAAGAAACATTTGGTTTGAATTCCGACATGAAAAATTGGCTGGTATCCTATTTATCCAATCGCTTACAAGCCGTGAGGGTTGGAAATAAATTGTCCAGCTTCGCAACACTTTCTTCGGGGGTACCCCAGGGATCCGTTTTGGGTCGACTTCTCTTCATCCTTTTTACAAATGATGTCGCCAAAACGTACGCTGACGATCAGCAAGTTTATTTTTAATGCGTTCCAAACGAAATCAACAGTTTCAAGATCCGTAAAACTGAATGTCTAGAAGCAATAACTCGTTGGATGTCTTCAAACAAGCTGAAGCTCAATCCATCTAAGACTAAGTTTCTCTGGGCGGCCACAAACAAACGTCAACATTTCATAGACGATTCACCTATTACTATTTGCGGCAGCGATATCATCCCAAAAACAACAGTCAAACTTCTTGGTGTTGTAATGATCTGCACTTTTCAAACTTTTCCTTCTCTTCTTTCTATGATAAATTTTCTTTAAGTCCCATAGGTAACTTTTCCATAAGGCTTTGGTTATGTATATATCCGGGGTAGGAATGTCCTCCCTGCCGTCTTTACAAGCCTTTGCCCCTCTCTTTATTACACACCCCTTCAAGTGTGTGCACCCTAGTTTGTCTACGTGGTTTACGATCTTGAACGTAATCATTTCACGTGACGGTTCAGTATAAAAAGGTTTCACCGAACGTTGTGTTGGCTTTTTTGTTTCTCGGTATAGAAACCTAGTTATCTTTGTATGTGTGTGGTACCCCTCGGTTCTTTTGAGATAGAGTGAGTTGAATCCATTACCGCTGTGTTTTAAAGCCATTTCATAAACCTTATTTTTCTGAGTCGCCTGCTCTTCAACTAGCTACGTGATTCTACCTGTCATAGGGTAATGTGAGTATAATAAAGTGTTAGATTTTATATATGTGATAAACATACGATAAATTTATGGTGTTAGTTGTCGGCGCCATCCATGTATATATTTTGGGAGGGAAGGGAGAGGAACGGGAATGAATTTGTTCAAGCTAAAGTTGGCTCCTCCTCTTTACCAAACAAAACCGATGGATGATAATTTGAACAAGGCGATCGATATCTGCGTGTCTGGATATCCGAACCGGCCGGGTCTCCCCTTGTTCCAAATTGGCAACCGTCACGCCAGAATAAAGAATACCAGGTCTCCTCACCAATTTCAGAAATGCCCCAACCTCAATGCACCTCCAGGAAAATCTACTTTACTGAGTGTAGAAGGGGAAAACCATGACATCCCTTGTCACGAATCTAGTCGCGAAAATGTGACACGTAAGGTCCTAAGTTACATGCCACCTCTAGAAAACGCTGTAAATTCCTCGTCGTCGGGAATTTACATCCCTTTCTAGGTCAATAACATAGATAACACACGATGATCTTGTCGACATTAAGCCCGCTTCTATCGATAGGTTGTGTGCCTACCCATTCAGCCAATTATCATGTGAGATATATGTAAGGATTACTCGAAATGCCAAATTTAGGATGAGGACTGTCTGTATTTTAATATTTGGTTCCAGTAATTATTTCATGAGGATACTAGCATTCTCGTGTATTAGGTATGGGTAACTTCTATTGAATACCTATCCTCTCAGGTAGGTATAAACGGATAATTGGTTTGATTTTTGGCATTTAATTTAAAGAGGCTGCCTACCTCTCGAAAGGAACCTGTTGAGAAAAGTTGTTCGGATGGTAGTTTTATTTCGGAGATTACCATCTCCCCCTTTTGACTCTAGATTTGTTTTTGTGCAATTTGTAAATTAGAAAGTCAAACAATAGATGAAAAGTATCAAATTAGAAAGTCAAATAACAGAAGAAAAGTATTCATTTTTGTTCTGTCTGGTTGCATCCGATCGCTTTCTATTCGGGCGGTCATACGCTAGCAAAACTTCCCCTTCGACTGACTGTACACCGCACCCTGTTTCCTGCTGGTGGTGATCGCTGTTTAAATGGTACGCCAGTGTTTTGATAGGTACTCTGTAGGTAGGTGTTTTTTTTTATACTGCGAGTTTATATTGGATGGCCTAATTTGTAATAAGTATTTAATGTTTTCGTCGGCTATTCAATACCTATCGCAGGGACAACGCCACGGTTTGATTCGTAAAGTTTTTTAAAAGAATAACAGAACGGCAGTAGGTAAATTCTCAATATTACCCTCGGTCCGAAGCGCCCTTGAGGTGATTTTGCACAAAAACGGCGCCATACAAGTCATCCAATTATTATTATTATTATTATTCCCCTAAAACAAATATTATCGGCCTACATATGAAAAGGTCATTGGCCCGTCTCCCTTTTTCAGCTGATAGATAATCTGATTGACACATTCCCTTTTGAAACATTACTTGGGCGGCAGGGGCTGTAAACTTTGTTTCTGTTGTTGTGTTGCATCCGTCTTTAAGGGTCCTCTGAAATTTAATAAATAATATAAAAAAACTCACCCAGTTAGCCATCTCCCACTCTCAGCGTAAAGTCTACCTGGTTACACACTAAATAGCTAAATCAGTTTAGTTTTACGGTCTCCTCCCTACCGGCATTCCTTCCTCCTTTTAGCGAAATCCTTGTAATTTGTTCAATTTTGGTCCCCTCCCTACGCCTATAAAAGGGTAATTAAATAACTCTGTAAATACAATTGTACCTCCCTAATCTCTGTCAGGATTCGAACCCGAGTTTTATGATTTGTTTGATTCTCTGGTTTACGGTCTCCGTGGGTAGAACGCCATCTCGCCAATCGTTAATTCCTCCCTAATCCGATCAAACACTTCCTGCCTTTAAATACGTTCACTATGCTTTAAACGCAATCATTATCATTATTATTTCCATGTTTTTAAGACAAGCAATCTAGTTCGAACTGTATACGAAATCACGCTTAAATCAACACAACTTTATAACACAGTCGTGATCGCACAACACCTTGCGCCCCTGAGGTGATTTTTTCACAAAACGGCGCTCTACAAATTATCCAATTTTCTATCCTCACTGAGTACAACCACTTTCACTTCACACAAACACCGGTTCAATAATATTTCACTTTAATTCAATATTCAACAAAGCTTTCTAACACCATCTGAATTCACTAATTAACTGTAATTTCATACAACACTTCTGATTTGTATCGATTTCTCGGAGCTGTCAACGTATCCAAGTTCAAAACCCGACTGTTTCTGCTGCGATCTCTGCTCCCTTCCCGTGGAAACGTGTTAACTTCAAGGCCCGCCTGTTAATAAATCTTCTCCCAGTCTAAACAAAAAAATTTTTTGGAGCACGTTCGTCTCGTTCATCACGTGAGTATTAGAATCATCACAGTGTCAATTTAGATTTAGACTTTTCGTTTAAAAGTCAAATAAATAGGACTGTAAGCACCGGTTTTTTCACCTAAGACAACTCAAGTCTGTCCGAAGAAACCTTTCTACAGAAGCAACAAAACTACTTATCAACTCTTACGTAGTCTCACGTCTGGATTACTGCAACGGCATTTATGCCAGCCTTCCAAAATATCAAATTGACAAACTTCAATCAGTGTTTAATGCAGCAGCACTGCTGATAACCGGGGTTTCAAAATATTTGCACATTTCAGAACATCTTCGTAACCTTCACTGGTTCAAGTGCCCTGAAAGAATCCAGTACAAATTGTGCTGTATTGTGTTTAAATCCATCAATGAAATGGCCCCATCCTACATCTCTGAACTATGCGTCCCGGAAAACACTGGTCTGAGGCAGTCATCTCTTAGATCAGCAACATCATCAGCTGTAGGCAGACTGATAGAACCTAAGTGCAAGCCAAATACTAAGTTTGGTAATCGCACTTTCGGAGTATCTGGACCGAATGCTTGGAATAAACTCCCTCCGGAACTAAGATCCATAACAAGTCAAACAGAATTCAGGTCTAAACTAAAAACTTACCTTTTTAAGCTGTCATACCTTTAAATTAAATATACCATTCCTGGGAGAAAGTCCAGTTATATCCAATTTTCTAATTATGTCCTAAATCCTGTATCTAAATTTCGCTAATAAACAATTAGATAATTTTAATTAAGTGTTAATCTCAAGTGACCTACCAGGTAAGTGTTGTACTGTATATTATCCCCATAAATAGTTAGTAATAACATAGATCACGGTAGAAATGTATTATACATTTGTACAGCGTCTTTGAGGTGATTTTGCATAAAAACGGCGCTATACAAGTCATCCAATTATTGTTATTATTATTAATCCAGGCTATTTACTCTGCTGTTATAGTGCGGTATTTGCAATTGGCAATACAAGGTTCATTCTAGGAAATAGTAGACAACCCTCGTTGACACACATCACACGGCGAGTAATGCAGAATACCCTTTGTATATGTTTCTGGTTTTTGGACTTTACTGGAAACACTTGTAGCTTATTTTAACCATTTTTATTTTGAATCACAAAACATTATTTTTATAATATCAACGTTGACAATAACAATTTATTGATAACGGGCCCGACCCTTGTACAGCTAAATACTGTTTACTGTAATAAATTTCTGAAGGAAAGAACACCTTTTCACTGGGAACAATCCCTTTATAGGTTAAAAATTCTAATCCATTGACACTTGTTGATAGATTCGGACATACACAATGAAAAAAATGGCAACTGCTTATCTACATATTAGAGCTCTAGAATGTTAGCACAGAGTCACACCATTTCTGATAATCAACTATTCAAACAATCCATAGATGGCGACTGTATCCAGAATTATTAAAAACTTATCTTTTACAAAATTAAACACCCTTCAAGCTAGCTCTGTTTCTTCTATGAAAGCGAAAAAACGATAAAAAATACCAAAGCCCTCGATTATAATTTGATTCGAGGAGCGTTCACCTTGCACGGGGTGGTGGGTGGACTTGTGATGGCAAGTCTGTAATGGAGGGACGTTACTGGGGTTAACGTCTTCGCGATGGAGGTGATATGGATGATGCATCACCTGCTAATCCTGAAATACGGTCAATCAACGTGATGTGATCAATAACTAATTGGCAATTCAGGTATATAATACGAAATCTGAGTACAGCAAAGTTCACTGGACTACTATTTTTTAGTAATTTAAATTAGCAGTCAAGGTTTTCAGTCTTTCATCTATCTATTTATTTATATTATGCTTCTGACAGAAAATAAAGCACAATTTCACGCAATAATCAACCTCACTAGTACTGAGCCTGTATCGGTGAAGAAAAATATATATGATGTGAGTTGGCAGTTGGGTACTTTGAGAATGCATTCTTGTAACAATATTTGAACCGTTTAAAATAGTAAATCAAAACAACAAATAGGATAACTAACAAATGGAAATAAAAAATATTATTGTTTAAGAGAGAACAATGATGAAAAACTATTACGACAATCCTCAATGAACACATCAGAGTATCTTATGATGATCTGGCTTGTAAGCCACACAGACCATCAAGGAATAATTAATTCACTGTGAAAAAAAAAGGTTGATTACAAAATTCACTCTGCAGGCCGCGTAACAAATTAACATCAAGCCACCAAATACATAAAACAGAGAACTCACCGAATATATCACTTGCATTGAGATTGGCAGCGATTCCTTAATCTCCAAATTTGGCAGCGGACGGCAATCAGCACAATAACACTTGCATTCGCACAATGAAATAGTGATCTGTCACGACCAGCTCTCAAAAGAGTAGAATTAAGAATAAATTGAATTAACCCATTGTAATTCAAAAAATACTGTACCTTACTTGTGACAAAAATATTTTAAAAATCAGAAGATGACAATCAGGAATAGTGGTGCCCTCTCTTATCAAAAAATATAATTCGGATGAATCCAGCTGCTTAATGCATAGATGACTGTATTTCATTATCACTTACCTGCAGAGCAATATCTATACAAAACTGACCAGAGATGTCTATCCTGTCCACTATTTTTAATTTTATTACAAACTAATTTTAAGTCTACTGCTTTTCCAGTATCTATAAAATACTCTAAGGTTAACACAAACGTCTAAACGATCTTTTTAAAATTAACCAAGAATTTAACCTGAAAGTATGTTAAACAAAAAAATAATAAGACTTCATTTTTTAAAACATTCATTTAAATTTCACGTTTCTTTTCGGGAATGAATGACCGAATGCAAATCTTTGAATAATTAAAATCGAAAATAAACCCGATTCCCGACATCGCCATCTGAATAGCCATCTGAAACCCGGCGGATAAACTCGTTGTCGATGACAATGCATTCTGTGAACGAAAAAATTTGATAAAAATGCAAGACGTAGGTTCGAATTTTGATAGCCGTTTTCTCAGGCTCTATGAAGCTGATTGGACTTAAATTCTGCAAACCTACTATGAACTATGGTCTTAAGTGCATACACATATAAAAAACCTAGAAAAGTGGTATTTCTGGAAAAAATCAAATATACGGGCACAAATTAACGATTTGGGTTCGAATTTTGATAGCCGTTTTCTCAGGCTCTATGATGCTGATTGGACTAAAACTCTGCAAACCTACTCTGACTTATGGTCTCAAGTGAATTCACTAAAAATATGGTAAAAAAGTTCACTTCTGAAACAAAAATCATTTTACGGGCTCAAAGAACGACTTGGGATCGAACTTTAAAAACCGTTTTCTCAGGCTCTATGATGCTGATTGGACTAAAACTCTGCAAACCTACTCTGACTTATGGTCTCAAGTGAATTCACTAAAAATATGGTAAAAAAGTTCACTTCTGAAACAAAAATCAATTTTACGGGCTCAAAGAACGGCTTGGGATCGAACTTTAAAAACCGTTTTCTCAGGCTCTATGATGCTGATTGGACTAAAACTCTGCAAACCTACTCTGACTTATGGTCTCAAGTGAATTCACTAAAAATATGGTAAAAAAGTTGACTTCTGAAAAAAAAATCAATTTTACTGGCTCAAAGAACGACTTGGGATCGAACTTTAAAAGCCATTTTATCAGGCTCTACGATGCTGATAGGACTGAAAATCTGTAAATATACTTTGACTTATGGTCTCAAGTGAATTCACAAAAAAATGCATCGAAAAATGAATTCTGAAAAAAAAATCAATTTTACTGGCTCAAAGAACGACTTGGGTTCGAACTTTAAAAGCATTTTTCTCAGGCTCTATGATGCTAAATTTACGGAAATTTTAAATTGAAAGAATGAAATTTGAAAGTTGAATTCTGAAAAAAAAAATCAATTTTATGTACACAAATTAATGACTTGTGTTCGAACTTTGATTGCTGGTTTCTCAGGCTAAATAATGCTGATTGGACCGAAATTTTGCAAACCCACTTTGATCTATGGACACAAGTGAATTCATATAAAGAAACTTAGAAAAGTGGAATTTCGGGAAAAAAATTATTTCTTACGGGGACAAATTAACAACTTGGGTTCGAACTTTGAAAGCCGTTTTCTCAGGCTCTATGATGCTGATTGGGCTGTAATCCTGCAAACCTACTCTGACTTATGGTCTCAAGTGAATTCACTAAAAAAAATCTTCGATAAATGAATTCTGTAAAAGAAATCAATTTTACGGGCCCAAAGAACGATTTGGGTTCGAACTTTAAAAGCCTCTTTCTCAGGCTCTATGATGCTGAAATGACTGAAAATGTGCAAACCTACTCTGACCTATCGTCCCAATAGAATTCACCAAAAATTCGGTAAAAAAGTTGAATTCTGAAAAAAAAAGAATTTTATGGGCACAAACGAAAGAATTGTGTTAGAACTTAAAAAATCCTTCTCAGGCACTATGCTGCTGATTGGACTGAAATTTTGCATACTTACTCTGAACTATGGTCTCAAATGAATTCACATAAAAAAACTTATAAAAGTAGAATTTCGGGAAAAAATCTAATTCTTACGGGGACAAATTAACGACTTGGATTCGAACTTTGAAATCCGTTTTCTCAGGCTCTATGATGCTGATATTGGACTGTTATTCTGCAAACCTACTCTGACTTATGGTCTCAAGTGAATTCACTAAAAAAATCTTCGAAAAATGAATTCTGAAAAAAAAATCAATTTTAGGGGCCCAAAAAACGACTTGGGTTCGAACTTTAAAAGCCTTTTTCTCAGGCTCTATGATGTTGATAGGAATGAAATTTTGAGAACCTACTCTGACCTATGGTCCCAATTGAATACACTAAAAAAATCCTAGAAAAGTTGAATTCTGAAAAAAAAAATCAATTTTATGTGCACAAATCAACGACTTGTGTTCGAACTTTGACTGCCGGTTTCTCAGGCTAAAATTAACGCCTTGGGTTCGAATTTTGTTAGCTGTTTTCTCAGGCTCTATGAAGCTGATTGGACTTAAATTCTGCAAACCTACTCTGACTTATGATCTCAATTGAATTCACTAAAAATATGGTAAAAAAATTGAATTCTGAAAAAAAATCAATTTTACGGGCTCAAAGAACGACTTGGGATCGAACTTTAAAAGACTTTTTTTCAAGCTCTGTGGTGCTGATAGGACTGAAATTTTGCAAACCTACTCTGAACTATGGTCTCAAGTGAATTCACATAAAAAACGTATAAAAGTGGAATTTCGGGAAAAAATTTAAGTCTTACGGGCACAAATCCAGGGTTTTGGTTCGAGATTTAAATACGGTTTTCTCGGGATGATTGATGCTGATTGGACTAACATTTTGGAAACCTACTCTGAACTATCGGCTCAAGTGAATTCATTTAAAAAAACGTAGAAAAGTGGAATTTCGGGAAAAAATTTAAGTCTTACGGGCATAAATGCAGAATTTGGGTTCCGGTAAACTGAATTCATTTAAAAAATCGTAGAAAAGTGGAATTTTGGGAAAAAATTAATTCTTAAGGGCACAAATGCAAGACTTGGGTTCGAACTTTGATAGCCATTTTTTCAGGCTCTATGATGCCTACTCTGAACATCCAAATGGGAAACCCCATTACACTGTAATGTGGTTTCCCAAAAAAAAATTACATTGTAATGTGGTTCGCATTGTTCCTCATAATTAAGTTTAGCGGAAATCGTATCGTGTACCTTCTGACACAGGGTCAATAATTAAGCATTAGGTATCTTATGATAACTACGGATACAAACCTACTTAGTTGTTATACATCATCTTGATCTATCATCTAATTTTACCATGAAATAGATGAAATTTATCTTCTATTTAAAGAATGAAGGCCATTATTTAAGCGTCGGAGAGTCCCAAACAAACAACATTCAATAGAACTAATCTCCTACTCTCTGATCGGCGCGATCCAAATATTTGCATACAAAAGCATCCCGTCCGTCCTTCTTGATTCTGCGCGGTAATTATTAGTTGTTGTCTCTGTTAATTTGTATGTTAATTATTAATTGAACTGATTTAAAGCGTAGTCGGGTCCGCTTTCTACTCCAGCCATGCGCGATATTGCATCTGGTACGGAGAACGGTGGACAAACTATGGAGGATATGGGATGAAACTCCGGGGATGGTCGGAGTGAAGTACTTTTCATTATAACATTAAAAATCATTAATTTGAATTCATGCTTTTCTATGTGAAACATCTTTGGAGGATTGTGATTATCGCCAATTTAAATGGGTTGTTGGCTGAATGATTCTGTGGTTCTCCAATCCCCAGAATCCAAGGTTGTAAAATCCGATGTGGGTAAAAGTAATGTTGTCATTATTTTTGGGAGATGTAAACTCCCTATAATTTACCCTACACATCTTTTGGCGCGCTTAAGGTGTGTGAGGGATAAGCTGGCTCTTCCGCTTCATTCCTGTCAGTCTCGTGACTCACCGGCTCCTCCACTCGGCCGCTTTAACTCTGTGCGGTATATGTGTTTCTATCCTCACTTATATCGGCAATGGATCTATTCCAAATGACGATGAATTTTTAATTTGTATTGTATTTCTTTGTGTATGTTTAAGATCGGTGTAGTTGGGTTCGGAATGTTTAGGTGCAAATTATTTTGATTCAATATCTATGAATTATGTGTGTGAGTTTATGTTCGATGATTTTGGATTCTGTTGAATTTGGTTGGAATGCCTCTTAACTCTTAAAACGTATCACCGCTGTGCAAAAAAAATATATTATGATTGAATTATTCAGATGTGGATATGCAAAGAATGGTTAAGCCTTTTTAAAGGGTCAGATATTGTATGATTTGAAAGCGCTGCTGCGATTTATTATCTGAAAATTCTTAATTTTAGTCACCTACCACGAAATACCTGCAATTTACATACTGTTCCAACTTTCCAACACTAGGGGAAGAATATATCCACAACACGTTAATGAAGGTATCTAATAAGAAGAAACAGGTAATCAGATAAAGTAATCTGTTAAAGTCGCTGCATCTTCTACAGCCGCATTGTCCGAGGAGAGTCATGGGAAGTAGAGAGCAGAAGGGGGAATAGAGATGGAAACGGGAAGAGGAGATGAGAAGATACCTCAGGGCCGTATTGTATGTTAGTGTATGGTGGACAGCCACAATTAAATAATTATATCATGAAGGTAGGAAACTAGCGAGGGAATAATTATCCATAATAACATTACTATGTAATTACCTCATATCTCATTACAAATAATGTTACCAATCAGCTAAATTGAATTACATACAGCCTAAATGAAACATTGAGATGAATTATTTTGTTTGTTTCTGGAATAACTGTATTTAATTATTGAAGAAAATATTACTTTTTTCTTTTCGGATTCAATTTCAATTCTGTTTCAGATTTTCGTTTAAGAATCGCTTATATTATCTTCCATCCTTAAATATTACAATTTGAGGTATTACTCATTAAGTTATTCCAAAAATTTATATTTATCCAAGACAATATCTAGATTGCACTCAGTTCGAGTTGAATCTTGAGATCATACATAAAGATTGCCGCCAGTAAAAATATGCGGGGAGAAAATGAAGATAAAATTGGTAGATCTTATTCGAATTATGATTCAGTTAAATATGACCAAAGGAGAAAGGGTCCTATTAGCTCAGTTGGTAGAGCAGCGCCCAAGGCAAGGCGTTGGTCCTGGGTTCAAGTCCTTAAGATTTAAGAATCGCTAAAATTGTCTTCAATAGTTGAATACCTGACTTGAAACTATTTGAACCCATTTATAAATAAGAACCACTTTTTTAAAGTCACAAAACTGACAAATTATTTCATATTTTTTTAATAACTTTTGAAGCGTATAAAAACATCGATGTAATATTTAAAATTTGAAGAAGATAACATTACCAAATCTAAATGCAATATAAAACAAAAAAAGACAACATTAGAAAATGTCCCAACTGAGAAATGAAACCAGATCCTTGGTCTTAACGATCACTTTCCCAATGGGGTATTTTCACAAATTATGAATACCGTTATAAATTTGTTGAAGAATTCAAGTTTATTTTTCTTATTCTCATCATTGTACTAAAAATGTGTAATCTTAATATTTTAATTCATAATTATTGTTTTTAAAATGATCTAATACCGCACAATTTAAAACGGTTCCAACTGACTACTACGACATTATGACACAGTTAACGCCAATATCTGTTACCAACGTCGTCCTGAGTGACGTCAAAGTCGCCGAAATCAGGAATAAAACGAACATGTCGTTTTGACCGAAAAACGAAATGGCACATTTATAATTTTTTAATTATTCGTTAACATAAAAATAAACTAAAAATACCTACATAATTTTTTCGCGAATAAAAAAAACACTAAAAAATTGGTTTTATCCTTTAATCTAAATATTAAAAAATTAAGCCTGCGTATGTTAGTGCTCGTAAAACTCAAAAAGTAGTCCCCCGATATCGCTGAAAATTTCAAAGTTTGTTCTTAGTAGTGCCAGAAATGTTTAGACAGTAGTTTGAATGGTAGCAGAAGTCCGTGACGCCTGAAGGATACTTAATTAATTAAAATTAAAAAAATTAAATATTTATGCCTGAACATCCACAAAATAAAATAAAAGGCACTTTTTGGCCATGTTTTTTTCTTGTATAAATCAAAACGGGCGGATGGTGTTAAGAGGGAATTTAAACCTTATCGCCATCTACGTAAGGGTTGTTATTGATAGCGGCTCAATTTAAAATATTACACGACGTAGTGCATCGCCTTAAAACATAATGTTGTTTTCTCTGTGATTTTCTGATTCACTCAAATAAACTCTCTGATTCAATGAAACTCCGGCTTTAACAAAACTCTTGTACTTTTGCTGTGTTAGATTGACAATGGCTCTGATAACTAGAGGGCGGTTGGAATAATCTGGACCTTGACCTTGAGGTTCTCACCTTATTTACTATACCATTATTTTCGATAGCTATCGTTATCTGTGGGTAACTTAATAGTCTAATCTAGTGCCATCTGTGGGTGCGGTCATGCACTAATATCAAGGATTTTACAAATAAGTAGGTACATTACATTTTTTAAATGTTATTGGAATAACTCTACGGAAATGTACTCGTACAAGTCACGTATTTTTTAAGGGATGAAGTTCGTCGTCTTTGTGGCGTCTTCCATCAATCCAACCCTGAATTATAAATTTGGTAACCCTGTATACTTCGTTTCTCATAAATAACCCGAAGAAGTTGTAAAGCGCAGTTGATATGATTTCTTATTAAATATTAAAATAATTAGTATTAATATCACCGGCCAACCCAAATAGAAACTTCAAATACATTGCGACTAAAATATACAATAACGTACTTAAAAAAGCAAGATAATTAAAAAATCTAAACAAATTTAAAATCATGACTGAACAATGGATCATCAACAAAGGTCGTGCAATAATTAGACAACTCACGCAAATTTAAAATAAATGTTCTCTAATCCTCTTATTTTCCATTTAAGGCGATGCACTACGTCGTGTAATATTTTAAATTGAGCCGCTATCAATAACAACCCTTACGTAGATGGCGATAAGGTTTAAATTCCCGCTTAACACCATCAGCCTGTTTTTATTTATGCAAGAAAAAAACATGGCCAAAAAGTGCCTTTTATTTTATTTTGGCGATGTTCAGGCACAAATATTTAAATGTTTTTCGATCATTTTATAAATAACTTAATTTTCCAAATTATACAATAAAATCATAACCGAAAATGGGTTTGTAAGTAGGAGATTTTGAACTTTAAAGTAGTTTTCATAGGCCTTTGCATTATTTTTTTCTGGGCTTATAAAAAGACTTATCCAAAAAATACTCGATTATTTCAAAGGTCGAGATGTATTCTACTCGCAGTATTTAATTAAAGCATCTGAAACAATTGTAGGCGACCAAATTTTCAAACCAAAAACACATGATTTTGCATTACTACGTATGGCATCGCCTTAACCAATTATACCAACCTGATTTAATTCTGTCAAATATTTTCTACTTCGAACTTATCGAAAAATTTACATAGTGTACGCGGGAGTTGGCCATACGAAAGAGATGGCCCGAGGCCATAATTCGAAATTCTAATCACAAATGGAACCACATGCACGTTAGAGCGAGCCGAATCACCAGTTCCAGCTCTCTGTGGAGATCCGGTTCGATGAACCGGCTCGATTGAACGACGGTTCGTGAAAGAACCGGCCCCCCTCCTCCTGCCATCACCCTCACTTCCTCAGCACTCTTTTAATATTGTATTATTTAATAAGGGAATCCCAATATTATTGGAATCCCCTTTTCAAAGAATCGAATGAAATCGTTGTAATGTGTCTTTCACATAATGGCAATAAACTAGTAGTAGAACAGTAGATCTTGCGTCCAAAAACGTATATTTCTAATTTGAAATCAACACCAAAATTGCTTCTGAAATCATAAGATTTTTTGTGTAGGTACTTGAATACCTACCTACTTTATTAATAAATACGACGATTTCACATTTGAAAAAAGAATCATTACTGAATCATTAAATAAATAAATTCTTTATTCCAGGATGTGGGGATGTTAGTGCAATCCCACACATCCCATAGAGGATATAAGTACAGATAGTATTTACATATAGTAAAATAAATAAAACGAGACTAAAAATTAAAATTAAATTAAAGATGAAATTAAACCAGAGAAGCACGGGAATCCATCGGAAATCCATCCATTAAAACGAGCAATATCTTGAACTGGAACCGGAACTTAATAAACAAATCAACAGACATGCTACAGACTGACAAAATTCCAAATTTTCAAGCAGTCATGTTAAAACAGAACAACCAATTATAGTATCTAAAAAATGTTTTTATTTTTTGTTGTGTTATTTATTAAAAATCAATTGGTGTGTCGTGTTAACTATCTATATTCTAAAGTAATAACAAAAAAACTATAATCATTTTAGTAATAATATAAAATGTTTTGGAACGAAAAATTTCGTTAGGAAAACAATAGTTGATTGTCGTATACGTATACCTACAACAATCATTATTAAACTCATGTAAATTCAACACCAAAATAATTTATTTAACAATAATTAGATAGCACTGATCAAAGATATTAGAAGAACGAGATATGCTATGTTGGCCGCCGGACCGTAGGCGGAGTACTACCTAATTAGGGTACTTTTAATACTATCGGGACGTGTACGCACAGAAATCTGTTCTATGTATTAGTGCGGATACCTTAGCGTAAGCGAAGGTGTGCAGTAGTATTGGTGAACAAAACCGGCGACACTCGGCAAAACAATTCCACACAGTATGAACTGCTCATAGCACATCTCGTTCTTCTAATATCTTTGGCAATGATTCACTGGAAATAAACAACGAACATAACATAACTTTGTATTATTAATATAAACAAAACAATGTGGCATAATGAGAAAGGCACAGTAAAAATATGTTTAGGCCGTGTTTTACTAATGTATCTATTGTTAAAATAAAATAATTTTAAAGAAGCTTGTCTCGGCTCAGGATATTCCTAGTGAGGCAGGCACAGTAAAAAAAATTTAAGGGGATGTTACCGCAAGCGCAGCATAATCGCGGTTTTTGACGCAGTTTTTCGAAATTTCTATATTGTTTATCAGAATATAATATTATGTTTTGAACAGATAATTTATTCTTCTAAACAATGAGAAAACAAAACGTATTAAAATGTTTGAAACAATTGCGTAAAAAAATATTTACAGAACCTCTGAAAATGGCTTTAAGTTCGATTATATCCTTTATTTCTAAATACAGGAGAATTTTAAATATTTACATTATCACCACGTCAATTTTGTCTAAACGATTAGAGAATAAAATTATTTTAAAAAGCATTAAAACAATGCTTAATTAAATAAAAACAGTTTTTCAATACTAAGATATTGTTCCTTGTATCACCGCATTATATAAATCGCGACGCACGTGGCGTGTTCACCGTTCCAACTTACTTCATTTCTCTCCACCCCGGAATATTATTTCTGTTTTTGTAAAAACCCCCTTAAAATTCCTCTCTTTTTAATATTTGTAACCGTGACCGGCCCTATTTGCAATTGCGCGCGGCAGGTATATCGTCTCCGTGCAGCCATTGTCTATGGCAGGAGAGAACATTTTTAACTCGTCCGTTTTGCATAGTCAAATTGAAAAATCTTACGAGAGGCAAGGAATGTTTGCAGCCAGTCGCATATCTGCAAAACGGGAGATGAAACTGGCTGAAACTACCCTCGACTGCACATTACCGCCATCTATGGAATTGAGAACAAACGTCAACTGTCAAGTTGGAAAATTTATAATTAAAACCTAGTGAAATGGAGCACACCAACTTTGAATTAAGGCAATTAGTTTTATCTTGTGGGAAGCTTTAATTACTATTTTTGTGCTCCAGGTAAGTACTTATTTGCAACATTAATGTTGAAAACTTTTGATGAAAAAATTAGAAGGAAAATGTAGAAATGAGAAAAATTCCTAGTAAACAACTGCCAATAACAATACGGGCATACCGCTACTTGAAATAAGAAATTTACTCAATCTTGTGCACTACATCACAAACTTCCAGCAATTTTACTTTTATCTGTCAATCTATTTGAACATTTCAAACGAAAATCACTACAGAACTACATCCAGCGAGCATTTGGCGGGGAACGTGGCTAAAATAAATTCAAATTGCTTCAAATTATGTCGAATTTGCCATAGAGAAAGCAGCGTTTTCATCGTGTAAATCACGCGGCGAGCCACTTAAAATGCATGATACAATTCATATAATCGCATAATTATCTGCTACCAAATCAGCCCAGCCCTGCTAAATATAACTACATGTAAATTTTATTGTACATAAGAAAATCATGATTACAATACAACTATATATTATGTAGATTCTGCTGGGGTGGTGCATTTAAAACTTGCCATTATAAATCATCCAAAGAATGTGAATAAAAATAAATCTAAATAAGCCATACGATTACCACTCTACCAGATTCGTTCAAGAAATTAAAGTCCCATCACTGCATATTATTTATAAAAAAATTACTGTTTTACAATTCCACAAAGATTGTTTCAACAATGAAAACCTAACACCTTTTTTCGAACAGCAATATAAATGTTCTTGGCTCTATAACTATTCCGTGTTATAACATCACATCAGTCCAACAATTTAACAAATATACTGGAGTGAAATCTTCTAGCCAATTACAATAAGATTGGAAACAAAATATACAAAATTGAAAAATATACAATATTAAATTTCTTTTTTTTCTCTTATTCTATTGTTGTTTTCGTATCTAATATTTGTTATATTTTCTTTATTTTGTTCAAGAGAGCAAAAAAAAGGAAGAGCTCTTTCAGAAATGTTTCTTTAAAATTTTATGTTAAAACGTTTTTTACTTATGTACGTTTCTCAGCCTTTTTAACACGAGCGTTTGCTCTAAAACCGGTGTAATCACGATTATCATTATGTAAAAAGAACTTTATTTATTTTATATGTTCTTTGTATCGTTGTATTAGTAAATACATTTTAAAATGTACATGTATTTAGTTTAGGCACGATTTACAGACATGTGAAACTTTGAGAGGGGCACGTATTTCTAGAATTAATTAAGCAGGTGAATTAATAAGCTAGTGAACACTTCACGTATCTACAGATTATCGTACACTGTATATTGCTATGCCCGTTTGATCGCTTATAGTCGACGTGTTTACATAAAAGAAAATTTGTGTGAATCTTTGTGTTGTGGAAATCGGAAAAATCGTAAAAAGTGTCCAAAGATCTTTTACATACAATGCACTAAATCTTTCTTGAAAAAACACAATGAAAAATATTAGTAACATAACGTATACGAGTTAACGAAATATAGGTAATTTAACACATTAATTAATTACAGAAAAATAGATAATCTGCTAATATCCTTCAAATCAACGACAATATTAATAAAAATATATAAAATCGTTGTTAACAATAGTTTATACTAGGTAGAAATAGTTCGCATTTACGGCGTTTGAAGTTTGGCCATGTTTAAATTCGTTTAAATCGGAGAATGCAAACTATGGTTGGAATGAGATGTCTATATATGAAATGTTCATGCTTGCCCAGTCTTTTGTATATGTACAAGTAAATTTATTAAATGCAGGGGTGTACAACAACTGAATTCAGAAATGAACAATTTTAATTAAAAGTTAGATCGTTTTTTTTTTCGTATGTTCTATAAAGTTAGAATATTTTAAGTATTCATGAACGATAGGTCATTAATATGCTCTAAAGAGATGTTAAGTTTAAAATTTACTTTGTAATTATGAATATGAATTTAGTAGAAGTGCGACTGAACTATGGAGTTATGTCTTATTGTAAATAATATTTTTTAATATAAATCCTGATGTATAGAAGAGTATGTATGAGACGATGTATGAATGTGAATGAGGCAAGGAGTGTGTGCCAAGACCGAGTTGTTTGGCGGTCCGTCCTCTCTGCCTACCCCTGCGGGGAAACGGCGTGATGGTTAGTTAGTTAGTTAGTTATCCTGATGTTTTCATTGAAATCAAGTTTCTCATCCATTATTAAGCCATGATCTCATATTTCGAATACTCTTTTTAATTTTTATTTAATTTATTGAATAATAGTAATATAGAGATGTTATACGATATACTTACCGATTGGATGGAATTTCTAACACCTTTTCCATACCGTCTTTGCTTCATTCACATTGATACTTCATATTATGCTTTCTTTTCTGGTGGCACGGCATGGACCACATAATTTCAATAAGACCGGGAAATGTATGCCAGGGATGTCTCTGACACATTATCCATCCACTAAAGCCGCATGACATCTCCTGACTCTCTTTCACGTCCATCGGCTGTACGTGTTACTATCAAAGCGTCCTCTTCATGGGCTTACACAGGCGTTGTATTATTTTCAGATCTCCTCATTCACCTCAAGGATTATGTTTCTATTGCATTTAGTTCACTCTTTTCCATGCTCTATATATACAATCGATGGTTAGCATATTTAAAAAAAATTAAAAAATGCCTTGAGCGATAGATATTTTCGGGCGTTCGGTTTTGTATTCGGCCACGTTAATTCCAAAAATCATAACTCCAAATATTAATACCAAAATATACAAATACTTACTGTGGTTTAAAACCAATAAATCCACCTGTATTTCACAGTTCATCCCATTTTTCCAGGTTTCATTAAAAAAATGAAGATCGTTAAATTTATGAACGCGTGGATTGTGTATGTTTTCTATGGTCTACTAAAAATTTCTACAGTCACAGACATAAAAATTATAATTGTTACGTGAAACAGGTGTTCAATTTTTATAAAATAATTTAATACGACGTCTACACGTATACAACACATTATCTAGGATAATCCATGAGCAGAAAATTAGTGACATCTCTTGATATTCGATAAAAGCTTTCAAGCTAGCGACTATACATATTAAGTATATTAATTTTAATTCATAGAAATCACTTTCCTACACCTACCCAAATTTTGGTAGCTATCCCTCAATGTCTCTAGAGGCGTTACCCAAATTTGGGTAGCTATCACTCAAGTGGGATTTTTATGAACTGCTATCAAATAATGGTAGGTCTAAACACGAACAACTTAAATCTGATCATTATGGACCGATATTCGAAAGATTTTTTTAAAACTGGATACCTTCTGCTTAAGGCTTACGGTTCATGTGACTTGCAGTACAGCACCGTTTGTTTGCATTTACTGCAATTTGAACTAACGTTCCCTGCACTACATAGCATATTGTGCTACCGGTAATAATTTAAGCTAATGACCGAATAAACGCTATAAAGTCTGAAATGTTACGGCTTACAGCTTTGGTAGATAATGGTTAAGAAACATGTTACTCCGTGAGTAATGAAAATGAATGGTTTCATTAAAAAAATAGCAATATTATTTCTGCAGCCCTGTTCAGGCTTATCTAAATACCATAGAGTGCCATAGACTATATGGATAACTACTGAAAAAAACTCTCTGATGATAGCAAAAAACCTTTTTCTTTTATGATAACCGTTTCCGGAAACACGTACAAACAGAAACTGTCAAATCTACATCACGCAAAACCATTTTTTTTCTATGATATCATTTTTATTTTAATTTTAATAAAGGGTTCAAAAACATGTGGATACACGTCCACACTGCGACGCATTTAAAATTAAACATACTATCCCCTAGTGATATTTGGAGCAGGTGGATGAATTTGTGTATTTAGGAGCATGTTTACGAGAGATGGGAAGGCTGACAGAGATATTGAAAAAAGGGTAAATGCAGTTAACTCCATTAATGGAGGACTGAACGCAGTTGGCGCTAACAAAAAATTGTTCAAAGAAGCGAAGCTAGCAGTCCACAATGGAGTGCTGGTACCTACCCTGATGTATGGAAGTGAGGCATGGAACTGGCAAAGAAAGGATGAAAGTAGATTGAATGCTGTTGAAATGAGATCCCTGAGGCGTATGTGTGGTAAAACCATGTATGATCGTGTGAGGAATGTGGATATCCGCAAAGAGTGCAAGGCTGATGTAAGCGTAATGAGTAAGATCAAGAAAGGGACGCTTAGATGGTTTGGGCATGTAGAGCGAATGAGCGAAGAAAGGAGTGTAAGGAGAATATACGATGCAAATGTGAATGGTAGCAGAAGTCGGGGACGCCCGAGGAAGACATGGCACGACCAAGTGAATCATATAGGTCATAGGCGGTTGACATAGATGTTGTGAGGCCGGAAGGAGTGGGGAAGGAAAGGAGACGGAAAAGATGATAGTAAGTTTGAAGTACCTGGTTATTCAGATCTGGTCACCAAACACGGCTAAAGCCATTTCAAATAACGTTTCAATTCTGGTTGGTGGTCTTTCACTAGGGCTATACTGGAAGATCTACCATGACTTTGCCTGTAACTCCAGTTCAATGAGTCCTAGAATTTGGTTTGAATTCAGTGTCACTTTCAAAATTCGAACTGATTGTGGGAACAATTCAGACAAACGAAAAAACGGGAGCCAAAATTGTTCTACTTTAATTATTAAATGTGTATTTCTTTTGTTTAAATTTTTAACAGATGTCGTATTTTTCCAAGTTTACTAACGGTGTTAATTTGAAAGGTAAATTTCTGATTGTCTCTAAAATTGACAATATTTGCAATGATCCTAAGTAAAATATTTTATTTATAACTAATTTCAGCTTCACAAATTCCACAATTATTATAATTTTCCGTGGAATTTCAGGTCTGCGCTAGTGATACATAAAACCAAAAACTAATATTGAAATTTCGTACAGTATTTAAAACGACGTTTTACTCGCTTTTCGCAATAAAGTTGTAATAAATAACGCGGTTTAATAAGCGATTTACTGCGCAACCAGTTTATGAATTGAAAAAATAACTCGTTTGCAATGGTAGCATCGTCTATTTTTCATTTAGAGCGGTAGTTGATAAAATTTAACGTAAATAACTGTGCAAATGTGAATTGTGTGCGTTTCGCAGATAGAACAATATGCTAGGATTATGCCAAGGTTAAATAAAGCCAATGGAATATATTGTTCTATGGATTAAATAGTGTGATTTATAACGCATTGGTACTTTACCCCGGTGAAATGATAATACGATGATTTTGTTTATTAAATTGGAAATAAACCCATATGTTTTTTATATCACCAATTCTTCGCAAATAACCACGGGTTTTTTATCCTCAAACTTGCTGTCTATGTACAGAAAAAGCTGTTGTGTAAAAAATCCAAAAAATTGACTCGAAATTTATGAATTATCAAAGATCGCAGTCAAGCTGATTTCTCCACTCGGGAGGCCTTGATGAAAATAATTTCCCTCGGACCTATGTCTGCCTATGGGGATGCTGTCTGGAGGGTCTTTTAGAGAAAGTAGTCTTTTAGAGACCCATCTTAGAGGAGGAAAGAAACACAGAGGCCGGCAAATCATTCCACAGCCGAGCTGTTGAACTCAAGTCGGATCAATGAAGCTAGTTCCTCTGAGCATCTTTCATTATAATACCGGTAGAACAAGAAATCTATGAAATCGACCGCCCATTTCTACAAAGTAGAGTCAAGGCTTTTTACAAGCATCATTTTACATTTCAATTCGTTTCATCAATCGTAATTTGTTATCCAATACGGCAATTTTGTTTAAGCCTATAAAATTTGATAAATCTGTTATCGAGTCAATGACATTTTGAAAATTACAAATCTATATCGATATCAAATGAGAACCATATTTTCTAATTAAAATATTTTTTAAACTACTTTTCTAAATAGTTTTTCTACCCGGCTTCACTTTCTGTTATATTTTTTTTTATATCTAATCTTCGTTCCAATGCATTAGTAAGTACTCGTGGAAAACGTATAATAAACACAAAAATTTGAGAAGATCTTATAACTCATAGCTCATGATTAAATGATTTTTGAGATAAAAACTGTCTATTACATGATTTTCAGCAAGCTGAAAAAAAATTATAGATTAATAAACTAGATCTAGAATAAGAGAACTAGACTAGGTACCTTAAAAGAAAATTTACATTAGCATTTTGGACTAAAAATATAGAAATAAAAAAACGGCAAAAATTTCATGAAGCCAGACTCACAGATCGAGATATATTATATGTGAAAAACATATTATATTATTTATTTATTTACTGGACAATTTGTATAGCGCCGCTTTTGTGAGATATCACCTCAGGGGCGCTTTACAGTTGATGCAGGTATTACAAAAATATAAATATTACAAAAATATGTGAAATTAAGTAAAATAAAATGAATTACATGAACAGGTGATAAAGTACAGGAACAGGTGATACGAAGATAGAAGATGGAGACTCTGCAGCAAGAATCCTAGGTGGTGAGGAAACTGGACCAGCTGCTGCAGCGAAAGCGTGCACCGCGTCCAGCACGAGGTTCGTCATCCGTCCAGGTATGTGTCTGCTGCTAATAAAACGCTGACACAATATCCTCACATAGCTAACAGACCTTGGCAGCACCGCTGTGACGTTCGGCGATGATAGAGGATGGAGACTCTGCACCAAGAATCCTAGGTGGTGAAGAAACTATATTTATTAAAGAAACTATATTATTAAATTATTTAATATCTTTGCGCAATTAGCTATATCTTAATTTTTCAATCAAAAACAGAGCAATCGGGTTTTTTAAATATGTAGATTTGATTAAAATTTGGTTTGGTTACTCATTCCAGAGCTGAATAAAAATTCATCAAAAACATTAAGTTGGTGTTTAACGGTATCACGCGAGGTCGGGACTAAACACTAAACACTAAAAGCTCCAACTAAACAGCGTCAGTGCCGCGACTACTCGTTTATTACTTAAAAGCTTTCCAATTACACGTCCGTGCATTAGGAGGATGGAATTCCACGGAACTGAAGCCTGAAAAGGTAATTATATATCGAATTCCGCTGTCAGAACAACTGCTACATAATATCGAATACAAGACACCGCCGGGAGAGGGGCATGTAGCCCTAAAAGTAGTTTTATTTAAAGTAAAATGTAAATTCGCCGGATGGGGTGGTTTTGGATTTTTTGTAAAAATAAATTAAAATATTGAATATTCGCAAATTATGTATCCTGCAAACCATCAAATATGTATTTAAAACAAAATAATTTCGAAAAAAGTGAAAATAGAATTACCAGGACTAATAATGTATTTTACAACCCCCAAACCAATACCAAATTAATGCAGACACATATCAGTTTTATTGGTACGCGTATATTTATTCTTTGACCAAAACAAATACAAAAATCATTATATGTAAAAGAAATAAAATTAAATTGAAATTAAAAAATTAAAATCAAAATTAAATTAAAATAAAAGAAATAATATCATAATATGTAAAAGAAATAAAATTAAATTGAAATTAAAAAATTAAATAAAATTAAAATAAAAGAAATAATATCATAATATGTAAAAGAAATAAAATTATGGCTGAACGATTTAGATATTGAAACACTATTCATATAAATTCTTTGCAAACCTTCACGTTTCATTTTGACTACAGCATTACCATAACTTCAAAAATTGCATTATTCGTATACCTACTTGTTATTGTATATATTTTTTTAATAATTTAAATTGTTTTATGTTTCACTTCTTCACAACAATATTACATTACTATACCGCAAAATATATATGTACATTACAACTTGCTTGACGTTGTATTTTAGAATTTTATTTGGTTTCAAAGGTTAATTTCTACTCTTATTTTACAACCTTTTTTATATTACCACGCGCAGGCACTGCCTTTGTGGGTTCCCTTTATATTACTTTACTATATTACCGACGCACAGGCAGTGCCTTTGTGGGTTCCCTTTATATTACTTTATTATATTACCGACGCACAGGCAGTGCCTTTGTGGGTTCCCTTTATATTACTTTATTATATTACCGACGCACAGGCAGTGCCTTTGTGGGTTCCCTTTATATTACTTTATTATATTACCGACGCACAGGCAGTGCCTTCGTGGGTTCCCTTTATATTACTTTATTATATTACCGACGCACAGGCAGTGCCTTTGTGGGTTTCCTTTATATTACTTTATTATATTACCGACGCACAGGCAGTGCCTTTGTGGGTTTCCTTTATATTACTTTATTATATTACCGACGCACAGGTAGTGCATTTGTGGGTTCCCTTAATATTACTTTTTTTATACTACCGACAGCCGTGCTTTTGTGGGATGTCATAATTTAACCTTTTTTTTCATTTTATACATAAGTATAAAAAAAAATTATTCTAAAATGCGTATACTCATGTGTAAAAATTATTGGGAAAAATAAGGCTTTAGTCGTGTTTGATGACCAGATCTGAATAGCCAGGTACTCCCCTACCATCCTCTTCCCCATCTTCTTCTCCTCCCCGCTTTCATCCTAAGCCTCACAACGGGTTGGTCGGACGGTTGGGAGCAGTTGGAACTCTTGCGCGGAATTCACTTTTTTTTTTTTTTTTTTCCTTTTCTTTTTTCGTAAAATATATTTGTACACAGTTTTTTACATGCTTTTCGACTACCACACTAGACACATATCCGTATTATGTAAAAAAAACTATATATAAAAAAAAACTTTGGGCTATATCCTCCATTTCTTGAAAACCTCCCCATTTAAACTCGCCTTTCTATTCCATAAGCATGGTGGATAAAGCATGATGTTTCATGGGGATTTTCTGAATGCTTTAATTAATTATTCATAGCAGTCTTCAATTGAGTGCTGTTTGGACTTATGCAACTTTGCTCGCCAAATGTTTTCTATTTGTTCGGCTGTCAGAAACTCGAACAAATATTTTTCCTGCTTCTTTATGCTTTTAAAGCACCTTTGAGGATATTATTCAACTGGGGTTGGTACCCATCACCTATTATTTTAGTTTTGTTCGATCACGTTATTCGTAACGATCCCGGTTACGAATAACGTGACAATTTTTTTAATTCCTACTTTCTTCAAGCGGAGCATGTTGCTTGCGTATTGTTCAATGAAGAAGGATTTAGCTTGCAGGGGATCAAACTCACGATGTGCGACACCAGGACGGAAATCCGACGCGTTTGTCCACTCGACTTCTAACCGGTAATACATTCAACTCCATATAGTATGGGTTATCTTGGGATCTTCTTACAACCACTTTGAATTTGTTTCAAACACCCAAATAAGGTTATCCAAAATTATTGACTGAGTGCATCGAAGACATTCTTTAACTCGGCCATTTGCATTTCGTCTGTCTGTACATTTTTTTGTATGTTCCGTTTCAATGGTTTTTGTAATTTTTCTAATGGTTCAGTAAAGATTCTTATTTAAAATGTGAAATCGTCGTATTTATTTGTACTTTCTTGTTCACATTTTTGAATAGTATGGTACCTAACCGCACCTTCGCCTCAAGATAATTTAAAAAAAGAATAAGTGTTATTGTAGTTTGTTTGGACGAATTATGTAATTCCTTATTTGATTTTTTTTTAAATTTTACATAAAATACATGCTTTACAGTTAAGTAGGTAGATATTGAAGTACCTACTCACAAATCTTATGATTTCAGAAGAAATTTTGGTTTTGATTTATTTATAGAGAAAACTAGAAACATACTGTGCAAAGAACTACTAGTTATGTTCTTAAGAGATATAAAGAATAATATTCATTGAATGTCGGCACAAGATGGATACAAATCTAACTGTTAAATAAGTATTTACATAAATGTTTATAAAGTTGTTAACCCTACACGATGATTGCTGTATTTCGCTGGAATATTCGTTTCGTATTTCAACATTGACGCACAAATCCATCAAATCCACACACATGTTGGATAATTCATTAGTTTTCGTTTCGGCTGATGTTACGTCCTAAGAGCGTTTGCGCCTTTCTGGAAATTCAAACAAATAGCAATATGCGAAATACGTTACAGTCAACAGCTGCAAACAAAAAATTACTAAACGGATAAACAATGGATGAATATTTCATTGTTGTCAGTTTACAAGGGGTTGGAAATCTGACAATGACGGAGGTCTTCTGACTGAAGATGAAAAACAATTAATTACACTTGAATACGGAGCAATTTGATGAAAGGGGCTGTTCTTTCCCGACAATGAGAAGAATTTTATGAAATGTTATGTGTGTGCAAAAGCGCCAAAAGTGCAAAGAGGAATTCACGAAACTCGCAAAACCTAAACCAAAGGTATAGTGTTTGGGAGAACCAGAGAGGCCTGCACAGAGAAAAATAACCCTGTTAAAAAAGTGATAGCATGCAACTTTTCTGATGAAAAATTAGTCATTCAGAATATATAGATAACACCTGTTCTTTTCCTAATAAATAGCACGACGGCATGCGGCAATATCAGTATGTCAATATCAATATCAATATTTGTTCCGTCGTCCTCATAAAACATTATCTTTCGACTGATACGAACTCTGTCTATTCATTCGTTGAAGGTCTGCCATCCCGTTTTTAACATGAAAACGAATAAATAGATTTTTAATAATTTAACATTATTTCATATCAGTAAGTTTTCTCAGTGTGCTTACAAAATAGCGACTTTTGGAAAATAAAACATAGGCCAATGTTGTACTATACTTTTATAAATTATTGTTTGGGCAATATTTTTTTTTCATGTAAGTAATTGGTACTGCCATATATTATTTACAGTAAGAAATATGTTTAGATCACTGTCCAACAAAGGTAAAACCACAAGGAAACATTTAGGTTAAAAAGTTAATTTCGGCAAAATTTCAGGTAGGTCATTCTGTCTACGTTTGCCAAGCAATCATCATACGTAGAAGACGTCGCTTAGATAGGTGACCGATTGAAATAAATATATAGAAATGTTATGTACTCGTAGTATAATAGTAACTACACTTATATTTATAGAGTGGAAATGACTGTCAGTATCGCCCTTGTGTAAGACCACGTTATGAAACGTTATGTTGTTTGCAATGGCATTGGCCGTGTTTGGCGACCAGATTTGAATAGCCAGTTACTTCCCACATTCCTCTTCCCCTACTCCTTCCCCTCCCACAGTCAATTGGGGATGCCACAGTCTCACTGACTCCAGACGGTTGGGAGCAGTTGGGACTTATACGATTTCACTTTAAAAAAAATTATTCCGCTATCTAGCAGGAGACAGTTTTGTAGTGTGAAGTGATAATCATTTCTCCATCATTTATCCTTCCTTCTCTTCTTTCTTCCTTCTTTTCTCATGCAAAAATATACTTAAAAGCTTTTTAGAATATTTTTTGGAGCAGTTTTGGCCGCCATGCTTGGGATGTTTCTGTGTTATGGCGGATGAAAGTAATTTCATTTCACTAAATGGAGTACACGTGTATTGTACCTACATAATATCGCATTTGAAAAACGATATTTGAAAATTATTAAAAAAACAGTTAGGACGGGTTTATTTAACAACAGAATTTAACAATTCATAAAATTTCGAGGATAATTTTCAAGTTCTGTGAAAGTTATATTCGAGTTCTGTTCTGTGAAGCAACTGGCACATAATGATATACTAACAAAACTTGAATAGAACTTTTACAGAACTTGAAAATTTAATGAATTTTTCAAATTCTTTAACAAATGCTTATTAAAGCGCATTCCTTCTCGAGCTGCTTCGAAATGCGACGGTAATGAAATGCTTGATTTGCGTAAAACTAATTTAACTTTCAATGTGAATTTCAGACATGCTAAGAAATTTTTTTATGTGACACCTCACAAGAGCGCCCCTGTCTGCACAATTCAAAGACAGGGAACTATAACACCACCCGGTTGGGCAGCATTGTGAGGCGGGTTAATGTAGGGGCTGTAGGAATGGATTTATTAATGTGAGTCTTGAAGAGGCCCATAAAATATCACAAAGTACCAGCAATCTAAAAAATTATAAATATATTTGTTTAGCTACAACTAAAATATATTAAAAAAACTTTTTTTTTACGAGTTGATTTATTATTACTGACATAATTTGCGATAGCGAGGAAACAAAATCGTCAGTTTTCTAAATATACCTATGAATTTTTTCATCCGTTCAACTTTCCGATTCCCCTCCGAGATGGGTGGATCCGTTAAAATAAATATCCTTTGTTTTTAAACCATTAGTCAAGCAAACTGTAGCTTGTGGTGACAGGGCCCCCTTCCCTTATTAGGCCCCGTGGGACCACACTCGACACTCGCTTAACTTTAACTTTACTTAAGTGACCATTAATTGAATTTTTCTCGCCGCCGACCACCACTCGGTATTTCGGTAGAAGTCACTAATTTGTAATTTCCCCGTTGGAAGTTAAGTGGAAGTGTGTTGTCTGTTGTCTTGTACCAGATTCTTAATCACGCCAACTGCATTGTGTAATAGAAAAGTTTGCCTGTATTCACAACAAACTTTGATATGTTTTTTTGTCTTTAACATTTATGTACGAGTATGGCGTGGAAACTTGCACACTAAACACCGCATTGGCGTAGAAGAAACCTTTTTGAAATAATTTTGCATAAATAAAATACGTCCAAAATGAAATACTTCTTATGTTTTAATGAATTAATAGCCCATATCAGCTACTTAGATAATTTTTAAGTCTATGTCATTTTGCCCATATTTCGGGTATGTCATTTTTACATAATATTGTCAGTAACACGTTTTTCGTCGATTTTACAAAATCTTTCATATCTTCAAGAAAAAAAGATAATTTCAAAATATGAAATATTTTTGTAAAATCTGCAAAAACATGTTTCTTGCCATGTTATGTACAAAATGACATACCCGAAAAATTGACAAAATGACATAGTCTTAAAATTTATGTAAGTGCACAATTCACAGACGCAATGTTTTGTTTTTTAGGCACTTCACCGCAAAATTACCACATGATACACATTTTAGCCAAGATTCTCCCAGTTTCGACCAAGAATATAAATCATTTTGTCCGTAGGGTTCCAAATTTGTATAGCAGTAAAAAATAAAACAAATAAATACTGTAAGAGGTGTAAAACGTACACAAATAGCACCAGTAGTGAGTTATATGTGGTATTTAATCAATCAATTCAAATATCACCATTCTTGAGTTATATGTTCCATTTATTCAATACCTTTGTTTTAATGAAGTTAAGTGACTGCCAAAAAAAAATCAGCGATATCTTATGCGAACAAACGGCAAACTTACTGAGTTTACTGAGCATAAATAAACCACTCACGTACTGAGGATTGCGTAGCCGCGTGGTCGATTCATAGAGGACCTCTGGTGGTTTAGATGGGAACTAAAAGCCAAACGATTTCGGAAATAACAGCGAAATTCATTTTATCCATGCATGTCATTTTGGACATATTTTCCCTACACATTGCGGAAGAGTTACGGTGTTGAGAAGTTTTCAATACAAACAAGGGAGCTATAGCGAAACAAAAGGCGAATTTGTAAATATATTCGTGTGTAGTAAGAAGAATAATGTATATCCAATTTGAATTATTGTATCTATTGATCGGAAGAAACCTCTACTTCTGGTGGTAGATAGATAGTTAGCTGCGAGTATCGTCTTGATGTAAGACCACAATTCAGAATAGAAACGTTGCTTGAAATTACTTTAAGGCGATGCCATACGTAGTAATGCAAAATCATGTGTTTTCGGTTTGAATATTTAGTCGCCTAGAAATGTTTCAGATGCTTTAATTAAATACTGCGAGTAGAATACATCTTGGCCTTTGAAATGATCGAGAATTTTTTAGATAAGTCTTTTTATAAGCCCAGAAAAAAATAATGTATAAGGCCTATGAAAACTGCTTTAAAGTACAAAATCTCCTACTTACAAACCCATTTTCGTTTATGATTTTATTGTATAATGTGACAAATTAAGTTATTTATAAAATGATCGGAAAAAAATTAAACATTTATCCCTGAACATCCCCTAAATAAAATAAAAGGCACTTTTTGGCCATGTTTTTTTCTTGCATAAATCAAAACAGGCGGATGGTGTTAAGCGGGAATTTAAACCTTATCGCCATCTACGTAAGGGTTGTTATTTATAGCGGCTCAATTTAAAATATTTCACGACGTAGTGCATCGCCTTAACCGCGTTTAACGACGAGGTCTGAAAAGCCAAGTACTTCCCAAGTTTCCTTTTCCCCATGTCCTTTCCTTCCTAATTCCCTGCATCCTCACAACATATCTAATTGGGGAGCCATAGGCCACAATAACACTGTCTCCGGACCAGTGGCGGCTCGTGACTTTTGGGTGTACTAGAGTGCCAATATTACGAATAATTTCGTTTTTTTGTAATATTAGCACTCTAGTACACTATGCAATCTATGTAATCTATTGGCCATCGGTAGAGGAACGGAGTGGCAAAGTGGAAAACTTTATTTCAGTGTACAGATTAATTAAGAAAACCTTAATTTTTTTATGTTTATTAAAATAAGGAACTTACATTTTTTGGTATTTGAGAAAACAACAATGACAAAATAGAACAGTTTTGATAATCAGGACCCAGTTTTTAAAACGTCACGTTACTGCTATGCGGGCAAAGTGGAAAGGTGAAAAGGGCAAAGTGGAAACATGAGAAGAAAGTGTTAATAACACAATACCATGATTTCTAATGGTATTGGCAATTGACGCAGGTAAATTATCCATATTAACGCATAGTTCATGTTCTTGAGAAACATTACACTAAATGCATTCTTCAGTTGGAGGTTCACTGTAAACTTCGTAGCCAAAAGTTTCAAGTGTACAATTTTGCTATTTTGGTGACCGGGCTGAGGTTGAAAATTTATTTTTATTTTCACTGTTTCCCTTCGAAAAAAACTTTTATCATCTTTCGAAGCATTTTTTTTTTGTTTTTAAAAAAAAAAATATGTTTTATTGTTTCAATTGTTATTTTTTAAATATTTCTACTTTATTCTCTCTTTCATTGATAATTCATTTTTTTGGCTAATTTTTCTTCCAGTTAATTTTTGTAGGGTGAACTTGCAAGAATTTTTGACATGGCCTTTGGCTTGGACTCGTAGGAGCCGTAATTAAGTCAAAAGATGAGTTTTGAAAACTTATTCCATCGTTGGTTTCTGAATTCAGCAAAGCAGTTTCTGCCGGCTGGTGATTTTCGTTTTCAAGAAACTTAGGAACTGTTTCACTGTTGTGTAATTTCACCGCTTCAACCAATACGGCGTTGTTCGCAGCCAGCTCAGAGTTTTCCGCGATTTAATTAATTTTTAACAGCTTGTTGGTTCCTTTGTTAGCCTATAGAAAACACCATCTAGTTCTTTGACGTATTTACATATTAGTTTTTCTAGAGCTTCAGAAATCTCAGGACAAAATTTTCCTTTTTTGTGCAGAGTTCACTTTTCACATGACGATGCAGCGTCGCAAGAGGTATACCATGTTTTTCAGATGCAGCAGATAAGGAAGTAGTCTTTGATTCTTCAATGACTCTTCTCATGTTTTATTCGCTCGATGAAGCCTGATTACTTCGCTTGATATATTTATTTACCATCTGAAAAGATGAAAATGACATTTCTAAAAGTAAAAGTGAGTAAAAGTGGTAAGGAAATATCATGCTGAAATCGGTCATTCGACGGTGTAAGAAACTGATAAAGAGAGTAGTTTGATTCCCCAAGATTACTCGTTTCATCAGAAAGTATGTGGCGGCATGCATGTACATTGTGCATTTGCTAAGGGCCAATACGGGAATAGGGAAGGTAAGCTTAACGCTATACCGAAGCCTGATGATGCATACCCTGCACATAAATTACCTTGGACAATTTTCTAAAAACAAGTTAGGTAATAGCGATTTACTTGTGGTTACAGATGCTTTCTCCAAGTTTGTGTTTGCTTTTTCATCAGAATCCTAAACTCGGTGGAGACAGTTGAAGAAGTTGAATAAAATGTTCAGCACATTTGGAGTACCTACTAGACTTATCTCTGATAGAGGTTTGGCTTGTACTAGTAGAAGATTTAAGCAATTCTCTGTAGATAAGCAATTCAAACATAACTGCAGTTGCCACGCTCCTGGCAAACGGGCAAGTTGAGAGGACCAACAGGACATTACTGTGGATACAAATCCTAACTTACAGATTACCTGAGATTATCTAGAGTGTTAATAATACCATCAATGCCAGCACTAAGTTTACTCCATTTCAGTCGAAGTTAGGTCACAAGAACAGTGTTCTTCCTTACACGCGAAAGGGTGCCGGTATTTTGCCGGTGTAGAACATCTCTCAGGAGAGGCGCAGGTAGCTGGGAGTCGCGAGGTAATATGACATTAATTGCTGAAAAAATAAAAGCGCAGTACGGCAAGAAGCGAAAGGCAATACGCAAGTACGGAAACGGAGATCTTGTTTTATGGAAGGAAGGTGAGGTTCAAGGTGGAGCAGGGATCAGTCATAAAACTGACCCCATATATAGTGGACCACACTACTGTATAACTGTACAACCAAGGTATTTCCACTTATTGACCGCTATGAGATTAGCGGTGTCAAGGGTATGCGTGGATATGAGAAATTCACCGCCATGGTTGCTGCGGATGCGTTAAGGCCTTACAAGGAAGGACCTAGAGACTCTGATGAGTCTGAGAGTCAGGATAGTAAGGTAGGTCGAAATGATCTATTGGATTTACTAGAGAGCTGAGTCTCACTGTACCAGCACGTTGCATAGTTGATTATTGATTACCCTTTCCACATATATTGTTGTTCACTTATTTGTTTTGATCCTTGTAACTAAAATGTTTTTCTTTTTATTTTGTGAGGTCACAATGGTGAGTCAGGATCGTCGAACGTAAACTGAATAACCAACCCTGGGCACACTTCATCAATTCACACGAAGGGAAGTTGAGAAGTATCCTGCGGGTGGCCACCTTGAAGCTGCCTGGAAGGTTAGCTACGCTGCCTACCTGTTTCTCGCGCTCTCTTCTCTCTGCTGAATCCGAGTCGGACCCATCACCATAGCATTACTTTGTGATAATTGTAATTTCTTCAACATAATACACGAATTTTTATTTTATTTTTATCTCGTTCTAATACAATTTCTCCAAAGAAATGTCACCATTTCTATGATAATTCTTTTTTCAAACTTTCTTCAGTCAGGTACCATTAGTTATATTAATTATTCCGATTTGACAGCTCGTAATAGGAACCACGATCGTGCAGGGCCGGTCCTGAACTATACGACGTCTGATGCGAGTCAAATTTCGGCGCCCCTTTTCAAAACCCGTAAGTAGTTGATCACTATAATCAATAATATTCGGCTTATTTGTATTTTTGTGTAGCGCTGTTTTCATGAAAAATAATCTCAAGGACCGAAATGTTAGGACTATTAGGTATTATCAGTGTTTTGGCAATTCGGCGCCCGGAGCGGACTGCTCTAATTACGCTCGCACAGGGCCAGCCCTGCATCGTGCGAACTCTGGCGGAATAAAAAAGTACTATCCACCATCTTAAATCGGAACCGGAACGTAACAAACAAATTTAGTGAGAGATGAAATGCCAAATTGTCGAGTTAAAATAGAAAAAAATCGTCTCTTCCTAGGCCAACTAACCAAGCCAGCTTTGGTTAAATCAATTACTGGACACTTTTTTGAAAGACTGTCCCTGTCCTTTTCCAGGTTAAATCACTTACCTACCAAAATGGATATAATAAAAACGTTAGGTACCTGTATATTTACCTTTTTGATAACTGTAATGATGCAGATACATACAATGTAGACAGAACGGTCCATCTCCAAAAGGATCTCAAAACAATTTCGACCGTGCAAACTCGGCCTTCTTGTCAAATCAGCAGTTGCCGAAGAGTTAAGGGCGCGCAGGAGCGCCGAGAAATTTTAACGATAGGTATTTGTAAAAATTATTTCTATTTCGTTCATCTCAGCGGGGACAGCAAAAGCGCTATCGGTGTATTGGTGAACCCCAATGCGTGTGTGTGCGTGGCTGCAGGTGTTGGAAGCACGAATCGTCGCGCCGCGCCCGATAGCGACTTCGCGTCATATTATCGCGATCAGTTCTTATTATTTCATTTACTGTTATTCATTTATTCCAAAAATTAAGTAGGTGCCTAAGTACATATTCGTAATAAAATAGCGAGGTCTACATGGTACGAGGTCTTCAGGTCTACATGAGGTCTACATATTGTATTGTACTTAACTTTATTATTATTATTACTTACTACAAATATGTACGTAGATACATTTATTTTGCCTCCGTGGTTGAGGGGTAAGGCTCTCGACTTCGAGTCCGGAGGTCTCGGATTCAAATCACGGCGTGCGCAAGTAAATTGATTTTAATTAATTTATGTTGTTTCACAATATTAAAAATAATATTCATTAAAAAGAATATTAATTAAATATAATATAAAATAATTGTCTGGAGAAATAATGATACACGCGGCGACTTAGTCACGGCCAAATCAGCTATCAGCTTACAGGGTTTTGTAATACTAGTCCAATTAAGTCGCCAATTGGGGAATCCACAGTCTCACTGGCTCCAGACGGGAGCAGTTCGGACTCTTGTGCGGTATTCACATAAAAAAGTCACGTCGCAAATCGCAACTAGAGCGCTTGCTGTTCGCTCATCACCTCAGTCACATCGCGACTTGTGCGTAGTTATATACATGTGACTGCCTGCTCCGAGCTCATCTTCTGCACACGCACAAGTAAATGAGACTTGTGGGTGCGTGTATACAGGTTGCTGCACACATAAAAAAGTCATATCGCAACTCGCAAATAGAGCGCCTGCTGTTGACTCATCATCTCAGTCACATCGCAACTTGTGCGTAGGTATATACATGTGACTGCCTGCTCCGAGCTCATCTTCTGCACACGCACAAGTCAATGAGACTTGTGCGTGCGTGTATACAGGTTGCTGCCTGCTGCAACAGATAAGTCAATACGCGTCGCGACTTGAGCGTGCGTATTCCTATATAATAGATATCTTCTGCGCTCATAGTTCATTCATCTTGTTACTATTAGTAAAGTAAGATGCACGCTGTTTTGGTTTAGTAATATCGGGAGATTCATACCATCTTTTTTTATAAAACGGCAGCATAGGCGCAGTAGGTACATCACGTACTTTGTGATTGTATAGTGTTTTTATTTTTCGCTTGCTTCATCACTCTACTGTTTTTGACTAGCCTTTTTACTGGAAACTATTCTACCTCAAATACAGACCTTCGAATTTTGACCCTGAAACCCCCTTGAATATTGAAATCTGTTTGGTCATTTCTCACGATTTACACATATAGGACATATGGTGAGTAGATACCTACTAAACTATTCATAAACGCAACCTACTAAAATAATTTTCAATAAATGTGGGTTACCGCCATACCGACGAATTATTTTAGCAAATATGTCTCTTATCGCATGCGAAATGATGAAAACTATGTGTCCATGAACCTTAAAACTCTTGATCAACGCCGAGATATCAGAGACCTAGGTGCATAGTTGGACTACGAACTAAAAAGATTTTATTTCTGGGAGTGCGAAACTCATACTGCTGCATATGTGCTAGAGCTACTAAACTACACATAGTTGCTTCTGAGCACAGGTGCTTCATAAACTGGCGTGACAGTGCTAATGCCATGGAAGCCCACATTATAGCAGAAGGGTTCTCGAGAAGCATGGAAATGCATGGATTGAAATTTAACAAACTAGTTGGTGATGGCGACTCCAGAATCATGAAAAAAATAATGCAACAAATGCCATATGGTCCTAACCTTATAGTACAAAAAATAGAGTGCAAAAATCACTTACTCCGCAATTTTTGCAACAAAATGAAAGCACTTGGAAAAAAAACCAACAACGCTAAAGGCTTTGTACCAGTTCATATAAGGAAAAAGGTTGAAGCAAACGTTTTACGCATGAGAAGAGCTGTAGTTGGAGCAGTAAATTACAGGAAAGAGCAAGAAAACACAGTACAAAGTGATAAAATAAAAAATTTGAAAATGGACATAAAAAATACCGCAAATCATGTGTTTGGTGATCATAAAAATTGTGCATCGTACTATTGCAAGCCGGAGAAGTATACTGATGATCCAAATTTAGTAAGCGATCTTCGAGATTGTGGAATATGGACTGATATCCAAAAATTCTTATTGTCTCTAATAGCAAATGCAGAAAGTCTTATTATTGACGTGACAAATGACACTGTGGAGCAATTCAACAACGTTATCGCCAAATTTATAGGTGGAAAAAGGGTAAATTTTACTACAAGAGGATCTTACCAAGCAAGATGTTTTGGAGCAGTAGCTTCGTGGAATAGTGAATTGTCAACCCATTCAAGAATACAAAAGAAAATCCAAGGCCACAGTCCCGGCAAATACACGAAGCACTTTATAGAGAGAAAACGACGTTCGAAGGAGAATACACAAATGTGTCGAAAAAAAAAACTAAAGTATAATGAAAATACGACAGAAAAAAAGAAAAAAAGTTACAGGGCCCGATGAAAATTATGGTCAATTGGAATTAGAACCAGATATGCCACCTGAAATATTTGAAACGAAAAAAGAGGAATTTCTCAAAGAATTATCTTCAACGAATAAGGAAGAGCTCGAACGGAATACGGTAGGCCAAAGCAATAACAATCTGTGGGCAATTGAAAGTCAAGAAAAATATATAAAACTTCAGTTACGGGAGTATTAAACTCTTTACTGTACTCACAATTCAAAGGAACTATGGCCACAAATTATGGAAAAGAAAATGAAAGCCTAGCAATAGAGCAATTTTCAAAAAAAACAAGTTTGCAGGTATCCGCTTGTGGGCTATTTATCGATAAAACCTAAAACTTTTTAGCGGCAAGTCCGGATGGCCTTATCGGTGAGGATTCTATAATTGAAATTAAATGCCCTTATAGTCTAGCAAATATGTCACCAGAAGAGGGAATTGCACAAAAGATAATTGATTACTGTAAATTGGAAGACCATTCTTTAACATTAAAACGGAATCATAATTACTTCTACCAAGTACAAGGCCAGTTACATATTACTCGTCGTAATTATTGTTATTTTGTTGTGTGGAGTCCAAAAGGTTTGCTGTATGAAAAAATTGAGAGGGACGATGAAATCTGGCAAAAAATCGTTCCACTGTTAGAAAATTTCTACCACCAATGCCTTTTACCAGAAATAATTGACGGTCGCATACCAAGAAATTTACCGGCGAGGGAAAGGTCTGGACCATAAATTGTTTTAATTTCATTGTGTAGATGTTAAACAGTAATTTTTTTTACAATAAAGCGTTTAAAAACAAAAAATATTAGATCATTGAAGAAGATTGAAAATGTCAAGTGATGTAGGAGGTATTCCCAAAAGTGCATTTTTCTGTAATAATATAACGTATTAAAAAAGTTAAATAAAAACTAAACTAGTTATGTGTATGTACCTAATATGTAGCACAATAAACAATATGGTGCCTCTTATACATAGATTTCAATATTCATTTGTATAATATGATATTATAATAACATAATCGATTCAACAACATGTGGTAGATGCATGTACCACTGAACATACGCTGTACCAGCATTCCATCAAACGATCAGTGGTGTATGTACTTACCATCACACATTTATTGTAAAATATAATTTTTTTGAAAAAAAAATCTAGAACAATATATTTAGTCAAATATAAAAGTTTTTTTTTTGGTTCGGTAGTTGTATCTTAAAAAAAGTGTCCTATAAAGGGATAATATTATGTTGAGTACAACCTTCAAAAGTTATCAAAAAATATTTTAATTAATTTTTGTGTTCCATATCCAACTCGGCAATACGGAACGGAATCATCTCGGGGTCTGTCTGTAACAGGTGTTTTTTTTTCAATTTTTTTCCATTAATTTATTTGACGTAAACAAATTAAATTTGTCACAATAACTTTAGTAAATAAGCTCGGTAAGTATTGGCACACTCAAGATAAGTCACCAAACAGAAAAATAATTTTAAAAAAACATCGATAACTCGGGACATGACAACACTAGTGGACTAGTGTATCGATATAATTATTGAGAATGTCACATCACTTCGTCGACTGTATACGTATTCAACAAAACCCTCTCCGCCCCCCCTCACCCCCGAATACTGAGAGAAAGGGACACATGCACCTCAGCCTGATAATACCTAAATAAAATTGTCAAAATCGAGGTTTTGTAGTCCTCATTTTTCTACTCCAAAACTGAACCGATTTCCAAGATTTTTTTACCAAATGTATTGGAAGAAAACATTCTATGTCTGTACCTTTTACTTTTTTTAAAAATACATCGTCTTATTTGTATACTGAACGTTTGTTGATGGCGTTAAAAAAAGGCAATTTTAACAATTTTTGAAGGGTTATAACTCCTATAAAAAGTAACTTATCAAAAAAATCAAAACGTACCGACACGCTTGCGGTCAATATTCATATTATGTAAAAAAAAATATTTTCTCTAGTGTCAAAATCCAGAGAGGGAAATGAGGAATACGTTTGTATGGAAAAAAACACCACCCGGTTTCCTCTTAAGCCCCTCTCTTATCCAATTTCCACCGATTTATAAAGTTTCTTGTTAAGGCGATGCACTACGTCGTGTAATATTTTAAATTGAGCCGCTATCAATATCAACCCTTACGTAGATGGCGATAAGGTTTAAATTCCCGCTTAACACCATCCGCCTGTTTTGATTTATGCATGAAAAAAACATGGACAAAAAGTGCCTTTTATTTTATTTTGTGGATGTTCAGGCATAAATATTTAATTTTTTTCCTATCATTTTATAAATAACTTAATTTGCCACATTATACAATAAAATCATAACCTAAAATGGGTTCGTAAGTAGGAGACTTTGAACTTTAAAGCTGTTTTCATAGGCCTTATACATTATTTTTTTCTGGGCTTATAAAAAGACTTATCTAAAAAATTCTCGATCATTTCAAAGGCCGAGATGTATTCTACTCGCAGTATTTAATTAAAGCATCTGAAACATTTCTAGGCGACTAAATATTCAAACCGAAAACACATGATTTTGCATTACTACGTATGGCATTAAGTTTTTAAGTTCCAAAAAAAATTTTATGTTATTTTTTAAGATAATTTCTATACACTTGTTATGCCGAAACGTTAATTATATGAAATTACCTGGATTGAAAAAAATCGCAGAGTAAGCTCCGAAAATTATTAAAAACACGTTTCGTTCTGTTATTTAATATGTTATAGGCATGAAAAAAATCACACTGTATCTTTAAATGCAACTAAAGCATTTATCGAGAGATTTTCGCTCTATTTCAAACGAGTCGTATTTTATTAATTATTTTTACCATTTTCGCTTAATTATTATCATTTTTTAATATTAGCTCGCTCCCTCCAACATTCGTATTTACATATCACCTTTCAAACTATCTTTGAACCCTTACCACCGGGCCTTAGTTGAAACCGGCCATCACTTTGAATTTGTTCCTGAAGTCCTGGGAAGACCCAATTCGCATCGAGCATGAAATAACCATAACAAAAACTTTCATATTTTGATACACAAGTATCACGGTATCGCTTCCACATAAGTAAACACACACTTCACCACAATCTACACATCTGCCCTGATGATGGACCCTGTAACTCTATCTGAAACGTTGTTAAAGAATGAGGTATTGTAACACAGGATTGTTGAAAACTACTTCCCTTACAATAATTTAGCACCAAATTCAGCCAAACTAAGAGGGAAAAAAAACGAACAATTTTCCTTTCATTTTCCACCAAGCAAACATTTATTTATTTTATTTATTTATTTAATGAGAAAACACAGATACAGACAGTAATTAAAATATAATTTTGTAAAACAATAACTTGAGAATTCGCCTGCATCCTAACTATTTCTCACAGATTGACTGGTAGATAACAATTTTAATTTTTTTTTACATGTAAATAAGGAAAAAGTGTAAAAGAAAATTATTTTGCATATAGATAATGCTCAATGTCAAATAAAAGTGTACAAATATTTTTTATACAAGTTTAGAGATAAATCATAAAAAAGTACTTAAAGAGTATAGTGAATGAAGTAACTACACATTTTCTTTTTTTTATAGGAAAACAGACTTCAATTTCCTACCAAAAGTACTATATGTATCAAAAAATATGTCGGAATCCTTCAGGTTTTGGTTTTTATTATACAATTAACTTTACTATAATAACAACATAATATAACTTGAATGTGGTTGAACTTTTTCCACAGAATCTTTGTTAGTGTCCCTAATAGTAGCATCCACGGGAGTAATTATTGTTGGTAGTGCTTGTGGATAAATTATCCAAAGTCGCGTTTAGTGTTAAATATTAGGAAACTTTGTTTTACACGTGTAAGTCCCGTTTAAAGAAGCAAAAAGTAAAATATTACCTTTATCGAATATAAAAATTGCTGGCAATGTCGGTGGCAAACTTAAGCACTTGCGACTGTTCTGCCGCACTTTTCTGTCGCCAACAAGTTAGTTTTGTTGAAACTTTCGCGCGAATTGTGTTAGTTAAGAGGTAAGTTTTCTAAGTTGTTCTGTTCGGCAAATATGCGATGTACTTGCTTCCATGTCGGTATTCAACGGAAAAGTTGTATTAGAACATACAAGTAAATTGTATTTATTTTGGGTTTTCATCAAACGTATCGACTCTCAAATGGTATAACATGTAAGGCCATAGAATAAAGAATAACATAAGAAATGCCTTGTGAACGTGTTTCGTGATCCAAATATAAGCCCGATTTGGGCCTATATTTCCATACAAAACTGTGGTTCCCAAATATAAAAGATTCCCAAAGATAAAGGTTTGAAGTCAGTGACACATTTCCATTTCATTCCCATTCAAATTTATTTTGAAGGCACTTATGGTTTTCTTCTTTATTCTACGAGTAATGCATATACATGTACAGTAAGGCGGGATGATTTTTTTTCATTTTTAGAATTTCATAATCTCTAGATGATTAATGAATGACCCTAACAGGGGTGGGGAACCTGCGGCCCGCGAGGCTTTTTGGTGTATTGGACAGACCTGCGATTGAATTTGCCCTATCAAATCTCTAAAATAAAGTCGGAATCTTAACGAGATAAGTGATGAATTCGTGTAACAACAATATAATTTAGGATTAATTTTAAAATCTATTTCAATTATTTTTTTAAAGACCATCTTTTTTAACATATCTCAATATTGTCCAACCTACCATTATTTTCCTCCTGTTTTCTCATTCATGATACCTATTTAAGAATACGCTTTACGTAATCCTCTGGAATCTTATATGTCTTGCATTAACCCCTCAGGCATTATTATGTTATATTTCATAGATGCTGTCAGAAAGTCTGGGAATTTGTGTGTATTTTCGCTTCTCAAAAAAATCCGAATAAATTAGATATTTCTGAACTTATTCGTAAACTGTTTTCGAAAGGTGATGAAATGCGCATTCTAATTTTATTATTACAAATAAACACATCATTTTGAAAGCAAACATAAAAAAGTTTTAAAAATGACCCACCTTTCATTTTTTCGTCTAAACACTGAACTAAAATTACTGATAGCAAAAACACACATTTTATTAGACAAATGTATTGTAAACATAATTGCTACCTGACTTTTTTATGATTTCATTAATGATTCTTTGCTTTTATAGAGATTTACTTTTTTTATTATTATGTTGTTAACTTCTAGATTTGAATATAAAGCCAGGCGTTTTCTCTTTTTAACACCGTTTGGATCAAATTTCTAACCATGACAGTAAAGGAGACACAATAATTTCTATGGATCATAATGTGACCTGTTCCGAAAATCGATTAAATTGACTCTACGGGTAATAGCTGATTGTTTGCAAAGCCGAACAGATTATCCAGGGGAGTTATTAAGAACATTGTCTACTTATGTATCAGAACCAAAATCATTCAACTAATTTTTAATTATTTGATCGTTGCTCCTTCGCTTTATTATATGCAACTGAATGAATTATTTCTTGCATGAAATACTGAAAACAATACACAATTTTAACAATGAATACACCCAATAACTTATACAAGTACGCATTCCAAAAATTATGTTCAAACATGTCCTAAACATACCAAATTCGAATACAAATAATAACATGACTGCCGGCGATGAAAGAACTACACAAAATATGAAAATCACTTCGAGTTTCCATCACAAATTATATTGCTGCCGCGCCGTATTTGTCAAGTCATCTTACTTACTAACCACATTGGAATGTTCCATTAAGCTGTAAGTTTTTAATAAATAATATAATATGTTATTTTTAAGGTAATCTCTGTTAAGATGCCAAGTTTAAAAATGAATTATATGAAATACATCGAAAGAAAATAATTGCAAAGTATGTTCTGAAAAATATACAAAAGCGCATCTGGTTCTGGTATTTAACATGTTATACGTATGAAAAAAATCACAGTGATTTTTTAAATACTACTTAACTCAAAAGTCAAGACATTTTTAGTCTATTTTAAATGAAACTTGTTTTATTAAATAACTTCGCATTCGCCTAATTATAAGTAATCGTTTTTAATATTATATATATCATTCGTATTAACATAATATCATCACCCTTTCAAACCGTGTTCAGTACTCTTCACTTCTTCTTTTTTAACGCATACAGTTTGAGGCTATTCAAATGCTAGGTGCTAATAAATAAAATTAAAAAGTCGATGTGAGTATTCTATCAACCTCCACTCAAAGCCAAGTGCCACTGTGGCTTAGTGGAATCCATGGCCGTATCGATGGCATCTTTAGGGAGGTCTTACCTAAAGTGCGAAGAGAACAGCTATATATATATATATATATATATATATATATATATATATATAACCCATGTGAAACGATGTAACGCAAAAGACACAAAGGAAGTTTTAAAAGGAGGTCCCTTGTTTAAACATTTTCTTCACAGTTTTTAAAATATAGATCCGTTACAATGTACCTACCTACTTATTTTCCGGTGAGAAATGAGTGGTGACATTTTGTACAGGTGCATAGTTAAAATTTATGATTCTATTGCATTTTTTCCAATACAAAATCAATGTAGTTTAGTACCCAGTTGTTATCAAATCATTACAATTAAATCGTATAAGCTACGGGTCATGGGTCAAAGTAGGGAAGGAATTTATTATATTTTCTTTCAAAAAGCCTATTCAGTCACCACTTGACTAAGGGCTGGGATTGCTCAATGTATATATTGTATATGAATGTTTAACTGACAACTACTGATTTCCAGCAAAATAACCGCTGTAATGATAGATTATATACATAGCAACTTAGATCAAGGGTACAAATGCATAGCGATATATCTAGATTTAGCTAAAGCCTTTGACTCAATCTGCCACAATTCACTTTTTAAAAAATTAGAAAACATGGGTATCAAAGGCAAGGAACTTCAACTATTTAAAAGTTATATGAGTAACAGAACTCAACAAGTCAAAATTAACAACCATACTAGTAAACCACTGCCGATTACATATGGAGTTCCACAAGGAAGCATACTAGGGCCCGTTCTTTTTACTATTTACATAAATGAACTTTGCAGCATGAAAATAGATGGTGAAATAGTTAGCTATGCTGATGACACAGTTTTACTTTTCAAATCTAAGGATTGGAATAATGTATATAACATAGCGAATTTGGGAATCTCGCAAGTCAAAACATGGCTAGACTCAAACATACTTACACTTAACATATCAAAGACAAAATTCACAACATACAGTATAAATAGCACGGGACAGCCAAAAAACAATACAAACACCATAAAAATACACGAATGTTTAAACACCAACATCTGCGATTGCCCTCCTCTAGAAAAAACAGATCAAATAAAGTATCTAGGAATCGTAATTGACCATAACCTTAGATGGATACCTCACATCAAACAAATCACAAATAAACTTCTCAAAACAATACACATTTTCCTTAACATAAGAAACATATATAAAATAAAACAATTGAAAACAATATATTTTGCACTCTGCCAATCAATAATAGAATATGGAATTATTGCTTGGGGAGGAGCAACAAACTCGGCTATCAATTACATAGAAACCGCACAGAAAACGATCTTAAAGGTAATACTAAAAAAACATAGACTGACCGATACAGACCAAATATTCAACAGCTGTGACGTACTAGATATACGCCAATTATACATTAAAACACTACTAAACTACATTTTTAACAAAAAAAATAAATTTCAACACACACAAAATAACACTAACAGACCAGTTAGACAAGCGTACAAAGAAAACATTAAAACTCCAACAGTAAATTCAACCTTTGGACAAAGACACTACCAATACCATGCAATAAAAGCTTTCAACAGTCTAAAAATTGAAATTAAAATTGAGGAAAATAAAAATAAATTCACACACAAAATTACAAAATGGATTAAACAACAAAAAAGACAATATTACCAAAATGTCATAGCATAAAATAAAAATAAAACCTACACGTAACACACAAAACAACATAAACACACATCACTCACAAACACACAAGATTATTTTCATTGTATTATTTTTTAATTTTAAATGTATTATTATGTATTTTTATTTTTAATTTTAAATTTATTATTTTCTTTTCAAATTTACTATCTTAGATTTTCATATTATAAAATGAAGGCCTCAGCACGGGCAAGCCACCCAGTGAGGCCTACATTACTGGAAAACATAAATTGTAACAAAATAATGTACCAAATAAATAAATAAATAATGGTTTATGGCAGAATCTAGACTCCCACGAAAAAAAGTTTCAACGCCGAATATTTAACACCCTTGCTCAAAATAATGACAAAGGGTTCTCCAGAGGCTCTGAATGAAGAGGATTGGAGCAGGGCGGGAAGGACTAAGGACTGGAGGTGAATGAGAGCATTTATTTATTTTATTCAATTTATACATTTTTTATAACATTACAGAATGGGGTCTAAATCGTTATAATTGTACCGTTTATACAATGTATTTGCAGTGACAAGCACCTTGTAAGAGCGTTGTAGGAAATGTAAAACATATCGATATTTTGATCAAATACATTTAGAAAGTACGTGGCTCTCACCACGGGTGAGTTAATGAATAAATTGGTGCAGCTCGCTCTACAATAAAGGAGGTTATGGCAACTTCCCCGAGAGTGAGACACTCTTATAAAGAAATTTATTTGAGCCAGTCATTATTAGATATGTAGCCGTTTATTAAGAGATAAAAATATTTAAACAGAGCAATACTTCTGCATGTATCTAAGGAGTGGTAATTGGTCAAGCCCGGGATATAAGTAGATGGGTATAACCAGAGGTAATATCCGTAGAGACGCAAAAATAAAAATCTTGTGAACTCATGCACAAATTTTTTTAGATTCTCACGGCCAAAAGCATTTTTGTTGTTTGTTTTTGGGGTGTTATGCCGTGTTGCGCTAACTCCTTCTTTAGCCGACGTTTCGGACAGCGTTGCAGTGTCCATCATCAGGGCAGATCCGGTAGATCCGAAGATGTGTGATGATCTTCGGATCTACCGGATCTGCCCTGATGATGGACACTGCAACGCTGTCCGAAACGTCGGCTAAAGAAGGAGTTAGCGCAACACGGCATAACACCCCAAAAACAAACAACAAAAATCATGCACAAAATGTTCTTTACTTCGTGTGGGGCACAAATGATTCAATTTGACTCCAATTCACTTAGTGTGTTATATAATAGCCTCAGCGTTTTTGTGTTCCGAAACGAATTAGTTTTTTATAAGGGTTCCCAGTTCTCTCGAATTTTCAGTTTTTTCTAGAGTTCCTCAGGGGTCCATCCTTGGACCGCTTTTGTTTCTACTGTTCATCAATGATATTGGTCAGTCTACAATTTTGAAAATATGAAGCAAAAAACGGAGTAGTCTTGTGGAAAAACCAAACGAAGCTTACTTGTTTAGGAGAATTCTTTTTCCAGGTCAAAAAGAGCAACATCAGCCTGGTCACCTCTGTCAAGAGTTCTTGATAAGAAATCTGAGATGCATAGGAGGTTAGATGTTACTGACATCTGGGGTCTAAATCTGTGTTGACGAACGTCATGTAGTGGCTTAACGTAGTGCAAAATTTTTCAAATATTTTTATAGCATAGAATGACAACCAGTCGGTAATTTTGGATATCGCATTTGTCACCCTTTTTGTAACTAAGAGTGATTTTTTGTTAGATTCCAAATGAGAGACCCCGCTGTTAGACATGCATTAAAAAGATGACATGACGGCGATAATAAAAGATCGGAAAAACCTTTAAGACGAGACAATACCCTAAAATAAATCCAGAGTCGCGGTCCGACGTAATGGACGAACCTACGGCCTAGAAAATCGATCTTTCCATCGGCTTGATTTTAATTATTTCTGATTATTTCTTATTTGTAATGTATGGAGTATTGAAGCGGGTGAAGGTCGTACACAATAATGATACGTGATCTATGTACTGGTATTTATTAGGGAGCTGCTTGTAACAAAAGAGGACAATCCTTGTATGCATCGCCTTATATAGCATCTCGCACTTACACACATTCATACAGACATCACAACGTATTACTAAAATGTCAAATGTTTCTAGAGGGATCCCTCGGGAAGTTACTAATTCATCGTCTAGAAAAATAAAATCTGGTGCTTACCCCTAATTTTATAGTTGAAAGACGTTTTACAAAATTTACAAGCCGTTTTACACAAAATATTTTAATGGTAAGGTACTGTTTTTATTAATATTATATATAAATAACTTACACCTCTAGAAACATTTCAGATTTTAGTAATACGTTCATCGTAAATAATTAAATATGAGCGTCGAGCAAACCCCCGTTATTAGAATCTTATGTCGCCATAAGTCTCCTTCAACGGAAGCAATCTTCCGAACAGGCCTTCCATTGATATGCTTGGTATAACTATAAGTGACCAGCTCAGGTACGGGGGCTCCATCGAAGCCAGAGTAAAGCTGGCCTCTCAGAAGCTGGGCGTACTGTACAGGGCCCGCAGATACTTTAATAGTACACAACTGCTGAACCTGTACAAATCGCAAGTGCGCCCTATTATCGAATTTGGCAGCCATCTCTGGTCCGGAGCCCCTAAATACCTGAAAAAAACCCTTGACTCTGTGCAGAAACGGGCGGTCCGTTTGATAGATTCCCCAATCTTAACAAACGGACTGCAATCTTTAGAGCACAGGCGTCAGGTAGGTATGCTGTCCTTGTTCTATCGGTATTACAATGGAAGATGCTCTGAGGAACTAGCGTCATTGATCCCTTCGGCACCGGTGCGTAGTCGGGATACACGCCAAACGCGCGCCCAACATTTGTACACAGTTGACATTTGTCACATGAGAACGGATCGCTTCTACGATTCGTTCTTAAGTTCAACAGCTCGGCTGTGGAACGAACTGCCGGCCTCTGTGTTTCCTCCCTCCTACAACATGGGACTCTTCAAGACCCATGTTCACTCCTTCCTCTCCACAAAAAGACCCTCCACACAGCATCCCCAAAGATGACATAGGCCCTGAGGGAAATTATTTTCTTCAGGGCCTCCTGTGTGGAGTTAATATTAAAAAAAAAGTATTTTTGTCTTATTCGCCTCTTCCACTACAATGATGATCGTGTGAATCTGCCAGTACACATTAGGCCTACGTGTTGGGCCAACGTTGGCGCAAAGACCTTTCGACGTGTGCAAGAAAAACCCACACCCATTTTACACGATACCTTTTTTCATCCAGTTTGTCAAATCAGGATAAAAAAGGGACGTGTTCTATTTCGGTAGTTGGTACCGTGAGTGACGTATGTTGGTATTACAGATTTTCGTACAATTTAAGATGTCAGACATAATTTGACATCTGCTGTTTCTCATTGATTTACGTAAAAATGCTGCATGTTATTCAAGATTATATTTAAAATAATAATAAAAAGACTACAATATCTATTTCTTACTGATTGTGAATGTGTATTACTGTTAGGTATTGTGAATTTCACATGTATGTTTGATCATTTGAAATTTTGTTTTGAGGAAATAATACACGAGAACTTAATTTACTGTACTGTTATCTCATAGAATAAATAACATCTATGTGTGTTAAATTCATATTGTAACATACTTTTAATTAATGAATAGAGACAGGGTTATAACAGCTATTGCTTTGGCATCTGCGCTGCTGCGTTTTGGTAGTTTCACCTCATATATTATATATTATACGAATATCGTACCGATCAAGATATGGTGATCAGTTGGGCAATTTCGCTAAGGTAAAAATCTTAAAAATTTCCTTAAAAATCAAAAAATAAAAATCATAACGATAAAGGTTCAAAGACAAACAAGTAAATAAAACCATCGATTTGGTGCACGTAACACAGCTCGCAAATTACGGTGACAGATGTTTCCATGATCGTGATCTATAGTTATTTTCAAGGTGTTGCCATTTTTTGACAATTTAGTACCGTCTCAAAATATTATTTCTTTTCTAATAGCAACGATCTGTATAAGATCGTAAGTATGAAAATAATGATCGCGTAAAGCGATTTTTTTCATATGGTTCCCGATATGGGGATTGGTACGAAAAAATATCGTGTAAAGAAGGTATAATCGGTTGGTCGGCCAACGTTGACGGCCAACGTTTGGTCCCAACGTGTACTGGCAGCTTTAGGTTTTAGTTTTTTAGTATAGAAAAAAATAGAATACTTATAATTTCTCCTAATTCAACATTTTCTCATTGTGAAAATGGACTCCTCTACAGTTGTATAATGCACGACGGTTCCTGCAAAAATCCAATGAATAAATGAATAGGTGAACGAACAGCTAATAAATCGGACGGCGATAACAAAATTTGACAGGAATCAAATTGAATCGCCGGAAAGCTGGACGCAAAATGAAATTAATAACCATAATAATTTTTCATCGACTGCGCTGGTCGGCTGTTGTATTTAAAATTTAAATGTGTTTTTGCAACAATATGTAGTATACGGTCGGTTTTATAATAATAAATGCGATTTCGGAAACCTAAAAATGTTACGCTTGTTTTCGTAAATTATATATATTTTGTTACTTCATGGAAATTATTATTGATGTTTTGAAACGTTTTGTATTGTCATTATGTGTGATCGTTCAAATGCGGTTCTCGGTAGGGAAATAAAAAGAGACTTGTTCTTCGCATTTTCCAGAAACTTTTCCTGTGGCACCTGTGGGTGCATTTCAAAAACAAAACTTCAGCAGAAGTTGTAACTCTGGCACGCCGTACTTTTTCTTTACCCTTAATGCTTTTCTTTTCTACCGAATCTGGGTATCCATCGAAGACTACTGTTGCATTGGCTCCATAAAGATTTTGTACCTACCTGACATATTGCTAGGAAATTACTGAAAAGGGTTGAGCACGACCACATACAACTGTGTGAAGTAAATATCCTCCATTAACTACATACTTGTATTTTACTGTTTCCTGTGTTATTCGGTAGAGGGTTGAACGATGAGTAAAATACCGTTCATTTGCGCGAGAGCATTCATATTGGGTATATTCCACAAGTTCACTTTCAGACTTTTCGGCAATTGGCACATACGATGGAATAGCATTAATGGATCTATTGTTACAGTAACACCCTGTTTTTTGATACTGCTGGTCATTGCCGCAAGAGAAACTACTGCATCCATCCATCCAACCTTGTCACATGTGGCTGTAATTAAGTGTAGGTCTTCAAAGTTCCGGTTGATAACTTTAGACAGCTAATTTCCCCACCTTTTCAGCCATGTGACAAGTGATTTTGCCATCCCCGATCGAGCCACTACATATAGACATAATAACGTTTGTTTTAGGAAGTGGTTCATGGCAAGCAAACCAATCAATGAGAGTTTGGACGTCTTGATCATCTCTCTCAATTCGTTTAAGGCTCATGTCACTCTGACGCTCCTGATTCAACCCCACAGATTGACTCGATACCCTCACACACGGACGTATATAAGGGGGGGGTCTTGGGGGTCCGGACCCCCCCCATTGCACCGCGCCGATTGTAGAATACGATAGTTTCTTAAGTCCGCCACAGTGCGGGGAGCGGGGGAATGGGCAGTGCCCCCGCCGCGGCGCACCGCCGCCGCCCGCGTTTCGGCCGCGCGCACCATACCAAGCTACAATCTAGTTTAGTCTATTTTGTCTCTTCGCGTTGCGCAGTTGTCAGTTGTTTTAATACAGAAAGAAGTGTCGCATTTAAAAAGTATGAAACGATCAAATCAGGTATCTCTTTTGAGTTTTTTTTCTAAGAAAGAGAGACCAAATCCCAATGAACTTTTATCAAAAGACAATGTGGAATCCTGTCATATTGAAGAAGTAGGAATAAATAGAGCGGGGCCATCCACAGATACTGATGACGATGAAGTGAATTCATCTCATTCAACGCCTATCTCTCTTTGTGAGACACGATGGACCGAGAAACACGTGGCTGTCGAAAGATTTGCAGAAATGGTTCCCGTTATATGCGAAACACTTGGGGCACTTCAAGATGCTGCTAGTAGCGACGTCGCTACTCAAGCATACCATCTTCAAATCGCTATGGATAACAGCCAGTTTATTGTTTCTTTAGTTATACTGAGAAAAGTTTTTTCATATACAGCAAACCTTAACAAAGCAATGCAGAAAGTCAATATCGATTTGACCAACATTTGCGAATATACAAAAAATGTAAAAACGACTTTACTAAATGTTCGGAACGAAAGTCAGTTCGCAATTCTTTTTGAGCAAGCACAGCAGATGAGTTCAAGCGATATAGTAATGCCAAGAATAACTGGAAGGCAAACCCTGCGCAATAATATTGCAGCAGAAACTGCCGAAATATACTACCGACGAAATGTGTTTTACCCTTTCATTGATCATGTTATTACAGAACTCGACGCTCGTTTTAAACCACATGAATCGACGATCGAAGGAATTCAAATGCTGCTACCTGAAAAAACCAGTAATGACTCCAGGATAAAAGAAAATCTTAACAATATTACACAAACATTTCTGGGTGGGGAAAATAAAGGCACAATATTTCTGAGTGAATATGAGATATGGCACAATCACTGGAAATCTGTAGCACAAAAACCTGCAACTGTGATCGACACCATCGATAACTGCGATGATCAGTTTTTCCCTTTAATAAAAAAGCTTCTAATTATTTTAGCCACACTCCCAGTGTCCACTGCAACCCCTGAAAGATCTTTCTCTACATTAAAGAGGTTAAAAACTTACCTAAGAAATAAAATGGGCGACGAAAGACTTACTGGTCTGGCTTTAATGAGCGTACACCGAGATCTGGCGGTGCAACTTGATTCCGAAGAAATTATTAATCAGTTAGCAATTAAACGTAAAAGACTAAATGTATTACTTTAAAGTAGTGTCCGACCGAACTTTCGGTTTCGGTTTCGGCCTAGTTTCGGCCAAAAAACGAGTTTCGGCTTAGTTTCGGTTTCGGCCGCCATCCAGCCGAAACTACGGCCGAAACCGAAACTGAATTCGGGAGATTTCGTCCTGCGGTCGGACATGTTCGGTGCACTGAACTGCGAGCCACGAAAACACTTTTTATTTTCATTATATTCAAATAAGTATTATTGCATTAAAAATATTTTGTCATTGTAGGTAGGATGGTACTTTTTAATTTTAATTATATTGTAGTTCATTAAAAAGAGTGCCATACAAAATGACCAGAGTTTAGAGGAAATTATTTTGTTCTTAAAATGAAAGAGTATTTTTTGTTTAGTGTAGGTAGGTACCTAAAGAAATTAGTGCACCTAAAAAAGTAATTTTGTTTTCTACCTTTTATTTTATGTTATTCGTTAATAATGTTCACACAGGTAATACCTAGATACTGTTTATTTTTTTATATTATTTACGAAGAAGTTATAACTTATTTAAAAAAGCACAACCATTTATTTGAAATAAGGAATGATAATTTTTAATTAATAGTAGTTGTAAAACAATGAATCTCGTGTCAGTTTTTTTTGTTTGAGAGAAAACTACATTTATTTTCATGTATAACTTGAATTTACAATATTTTGTTAGTGTTACTGTAGGTAGGTAGGTAATTTTTAATTTTAATTATATTGTAGTTCATTAAAAAGAGTGTCATAATAATACGACCAAAGTTTAAAAGAAATTATTTTGTTCTTAAGATGAAAGCTCTTCATTTAGCTTGAGAGAAAACGCTTATTTTTTTCATACATTAAGTATTATTTGCATTAAAAATATTTTGTTATTGTAGGTAGGATGATACTTTTTGATTTTAATTTTATAATTGTAGTTCATTAAAAAGAGTGCCTTACAATATGACCAAAGTTTAGAATAAATTATTCGGTTATGTGATTAAATAAAAGGTGTTTCAATTTTAAAACAAATTATTTGTTCTTAAGATGAAAGAGTATTTTTGTTTAGTGTACCTTAACAAATTAGGTATAAAAAAAAGTTATTTTGTTTTCCACCTTTTATTTTATGTTATTTCTTTTTTTATGTTATAAACGAAGCGATTTTATTTAAATAAGGAGCGATAATTATGTTATGTTTATTTTTAGTTCAAATATCAGAGACTGAATGATTTATATATATAATATTTAAAAATAAAGGCTGATTGATTAAGACTGACTATTTTTTTCACGAAAACATGACCTTATATATTTTTTTTTAATTTGCGGACCCCCCCCTTATCAAAGCTATATATACGTCCGTGCCCTCACAAATGTTATGCAGTTAAACAAATCCAGCAGTCCAACGAAGGATAAAACTGTCTGTGATTCTGCGTCCTAGGGAGATGTTGTCATCGATCTCATTAGAATATATATGATGATCATGTCAGATCACATCCCTAACCAAAATTTATAAGACCATCTAATCGTAAAGCAGCCCTCTTTTGTAAATATTTCATACTCTATTGGATCAATCTTACCTTTCAATGTCAACATATCTTGAAGATACAGGTGTTCATTTTTGGCGTAATTGAAGTGAACAGCTGCGTTAAATAAATTTTTGGACTGTTGCAAGATGAAGCTCTCAATTTCCAGTGCGTTCCGCTTCAATATACAGCTCAATCAGTGAATTCATCTGGAAGTACACACAGCTGGCGAGTAAAAATATTTTTTCAGGGCATCAATCAGTTTAGATTGAACTGTCTGAAAAGCCTGATTGTCCTGACCATTGAGTAGGTATCACATTCTTCTTATTTTTGGCGGCAACTGCAGTAAACCGGGGGGGGTTACCCCAACCATACCGGAAAACCCTATAGTAAATTTGTAAAATATAGTGGATCTTTACATTTATCTATGTAAAAATAGATAAATGTAAAAATCCAACTATGTAAGTACAATAAGTCGAGAGTGGTATATTTATGAATAAGTCCAATAACGTGATAATAAACCGGAATTAATTGATATTCTGTTCGTACCTAGATTTGTTTATAGATTGTCAGTAAACAAAATATTCAAACATATACGCATTTTTTACAACTTTAGGTATATCTCGGTACCCTACAGAAGAAAAAATTTTATCGAAACTTTGTAGAAAATTGTATGTTTACTAAATTGGTGTAGGTACTTTAGTCGAAATTTGCATTGGAAACGATATATTTGGAAAAAAACTAGATTTGGCTCGATTTCGAATGGTTTTTTCAAAATGACGGCGTTAGCACAGATGTGTCTATATCTAGTATATAAAACTACCGGAATAATTACGTTCACGATCGCGTCCCTTTTTTTGCGCTAATTGTACTGGCTTAAAATATTTTTGATATTTTCTTTACGTTCAATATTCGCAAAATTTATCTTTATCACATTAAAAAAAGGTTTAAATATGAAAAATGCTGCAAATATTGAGTACATTTTTTTAATAGTACTTCTGATACCTGATTGAAAGATCCATGATCGTTTTCATCAGCTAACTTATCAAAATTAAGATGTACGAGATTATCAATTCATCCGATTATTTATTTTTCATTGTGTCCATTTGAATCACATTCACCTTGGAATTTTTGACTGAGCGTAGCGAAGTCCTGTTTTGACTCGACCCTTTTGCTTACTGTCTGTCTGTAAATTTATTTGTACATCCCGTCTCCGTTTCAAAATGGTTATTGTTCTAATGGTTTAGTAAAGATTCTTATTTAAAATAACTTTCTTGTTCACATTTTTAAATATTATGGTACCTACCCACCTGAAGATAGTTTGAGACTTGTTTTTGACTGTTTTAATGGTTTAATATTGTTTTTTAAATGTGAAATCGTTGTGTTTATTTGGACTTCCTGATACACATTTTTCAATTCTCTGGTACCAATTTTATTTATTTATGTCTATTCTTGAATACACATTTTACAAATGATTACAGTGGTTTATATTGTAGTACAGAAAGAAGGTATAAAAAATAAAGAACATAGGTTGATATAGGTAAAACTGTGTGTGGGTGATATTGTATGTTACGTGAACACCTCACTAGGAGAACCTGTGCTGAGGTGTTTACGTGTTTGTGATTAAGTGTGACGGGTATTTATATGTTGTAGTAGAAAGTTTTTTTTTTTTTTTTCACAGACATATATTGAAACATGAAAACACACATTTATATGTGCGTGTATGTATTTTTGGATAATTCTTGAAGAACGTGTATAAGAAGAAAGTTTTAAAAAAAGATTGTCATGTAGTGACATTTCTTTGGATAAATTATATAATTACTTTTAAATTAAACAAAATGTACGCTTTATAATTAAGCAGGTGGTTTATGTACCTACTTACAAATCTTATGATTTCTGAGTAAATTCTGATTTTTTTTTTTTTTTTTTTTTTTTATTTAATATTAAATTTACAATTACATGTTATTACATTACATTAAGTTTATTTATTTTTTATTACAGTACATCGTGATACACCTTTTTTTAGAGCAGATGCTCGTGTTAAAAAGGCGGAGAATTGCGTGTAAATAGTAATTTAACATATTTTTTATCAAGATAATGAAAAGAATTTTTATTTTTTAATATAACAAAATAAAAATTTTATATGCAACAAAATTTTATCAAATAGAAAAGAGAAAATAATGTAGAAGAAGGAAAGAGATAATAATAAGAAATAAGAGAAAAGGATTTCAATATAATAATAATTGAGAGATTATATTGTATTTTTAAGTATAAACGATTTTAATATGCTATTGATATAGTGTTTTTATGGAGCTTTTGAATTTTTTATAATTCGTTTCCAATCTTAAGTTAAGAGGTAATTGGTTAAACCATTTGACACCAAAATATTTATAAAATTGTTGGGCTGTGGTGGTGTTACAGCGCGGACTTATTAAATAAGAGACAATAATAACTTTTATGTATTATAATAAGAGACAATAATAACTTTTATGTATGCAAGGTGAGTGATTTATTTATGATGCAAGGTCTACTGTTCACAGAACTACCTACCAGTTAGTTCATACCATTTACTGTCTTTGCATATGTTGAAACTGCAGCATCTCTTTTTTTGGGCATGGTATTCATGTTGTTTTGAACCAACGTAGTTTAAATTTTTAAGGTTTCGGTTCAAACACCTTCATCTTTATTAGCAAAGCCCGTGCTGTAGAAAATAAACTGACAGTTAAAGAGACCTGTTTTAGGACTTTTGCACTGGGTTTAGCAGGGTTTGGTACTATTCCCTACTACTAACCTATACTAATTATAAATATGTACCCAGAGCAAAAATTCGAAAACTTGTCTCTTTAATGGTCAGTTCATTTTATACAGCACGGCCTGTATTAATAAAAGATGGTGGTGGTTTAGATTTAATTAATTAATGCAACATTGTTGTACAATTCATGGACATTGGAACTATGATATTCACACTAAAATGAATATGAAAAAATGTTTTTTTTTTGTTTTTTTCATTTAATAATTGCACACACTTAAGATAATTACAGCCAATATAAAATTTTACTAACATGTTTGGAATAAAGTATATTTACAATAGCATAAAAAAGTTCTTAACCAATAAAAGTCAACATATTTATCAAACATTCATTTAAAAAATTAATAATATAACAACTTCAGAAAAAGTACTACATTTTAAAAGATTCCAATTTAGAAGGTTATTATTAATAAATGGTGTGAAATGAAGAAATACCCATATTATGTACATACAGATAGGCAATTGCTTTAGTTTAAAAAATGTCTAAAGTTCGGTAAAAGACCGATCACTTCTTTGTAACTAACTTCCATTTGGTTTAAAGTTGAGATAGAACATAGTCTGGCTGAAAATAAAACAATTTACAAACATTAGTACAGATTTTTCAATACTGCAGATGAATTAGGGTAGGTACCTAGGTATTTTAACTACTTTGGGTAGGTAGGTACTTCTCAGTAAGATTTTCTACCATATTGGTTAATTTGATTATGCATTGATATGTTTAGATTAAGTTTGGGCGAGTTCGATCTTAGATATCACAAAATATAAAATACACAGATGAAACTCCGGTCTCTCCTTAGAATAATCAGCCGATAAGAAATATTAGTTTTAGAAATAAGGGAAATATTTAAGATTCCTCTGAATGCGTTGGACCGGTGACCCCCACACATTACCGCTGTATCTCCATTCTTTAATTAATAAAAATATCGGAGAGAAGTGGTTAGAGTCAACTGAAAGAGCGTGATGGGTAGAGAGTAGCTTTAGAGGTTGTGACCTCCACTACGTAAATCGTAGCGGTCGTCACAACCCACTAAACACCATGGGCCCGCAAAAGAAGGCAGCGCATTTACCCTTCTCCGAACACGGGAGTGGAGGGTATTGCAATAAATACAGGGGCACCAGCCTTCAGCAGGCACTCTCTGTTTCGGACTGCCACTAGCTTCTCTCCGGATCTCCACCCTGAACTTTGCTTTGACTTTGCTACCACCTGGACTCCCGCCTATGGATACCCCGACCGTAACAGCTCACGACTGGAAAAGCAGACCCCTACACCGGACATAGCGGATACCTACGGACTGACCGGCGCCCTTCTATGTTACAGTCTCTGTGAAAGAAGTGAAGACGTCCCTTACAAGATCATTTTGAAACTTACACAAAAGAACTTCAAAGCCTTATTGTCTACCCAAAGTCATATACCAATCGACAAATTATATACTCTTTTTTTTGTATAAACCACCTCACTAGGCTGAGCCTGTTCCGAGGTGGCAGATTTTTAATACCTTAAGAAATGAGAAGAAAAAATAAAATTTAAGTAGATATGAAGGAAGAAGAAGAAACAATTAAATGAATTGAGAAAATACAGGAATACACAAATAATAATATATAGGTGTCCCAAAAAATAGTGTCAAGCTGAAGTCCAGAGGTAGGGCACCCCAAGGGCTACCCAAATCACTCCCACCTATGTTCTGCAATTTTTTGTAGTTTCCAAGATATGATTTTTTTCGTATTTTTTTGTGAAACCTTGACTTAAGAGATAATTGGTCACAGAGACATGAATTATTGAGACACATGCTTGATTTTTTTTTACTAATTAGATATCTTGTAGACACAAAAACAATTGTTGGCAGATCTGATACGATTGCGCCATAAAAAATTGTTGGAGCCCAAACTTATTTGAAATTCTAAACTTTAAAAATTTTCAAGACGATTTTGAAAAAAAATTCCACCCAAAACTTTTTTTAAAACTTGCCGATTTCATCATCTGTTTACCCTGTAAATTTCATTGAACTATCTCTAGGCGCCTTAGGGCCCGTTCCCACTTCCGTTTTCAAATCGGAGGCGGGTCCCGTTTTAAAAACGGATGGCCAATGGCCCTGTTCACACTTCCGTTTTAAAAACGGATCCGTTTTAAAAACGGACCATACTCTACGAAAAAAAATAATTGTCGATTCAACCAAAACATGGTATTTGCTCATTCTTGTGCTCCATGCTCTTAATAGGGTAAGCTAAATAAGCTTGAGGCACTATCTTTTGGGACACCCTGTATTAATAAAAATAAATTAATTAATTTTAAAATATGGGTAGGAACTGCTGCTCACCACAAAAATTGTCAATACAATAAAGATAAATGTGTGAATTAAATTCTTTATGATGATTTGTTTACAAAAATAAATTAATATTACGGCAGTATTATCACGTTTCATAATAAATCGACATTTAACAACAATAAAATACATCAATCTTAAAACATACCACAGAAATATTTTCATAATTCTGTGGAATATTAAAGGCCGTAAAGTATTCAAATGCAATTGATAATAAATAATTATTTTAATTTCAGGTTGTAACAACCAAGAGTGTGGTTTATTGTGTAAAACAATTCATCCCATTCAGAACAATCCAGCCAGAAAAAAATTATGAAACGAGTGGAGTCCCACAGGGTTCACACCTTGGTCCAATCTTATTTATTTTGTTTATAAATGATATTACAAAAATATTTCACGATGTATTTATTTTACTTTTTGCTGATGACCTCAAAATTTTATTTAACTACAACATTCTATTAAATTAAATGAATATGCTTAAATTGTCAGACAGAAGGATTTTCACTGACTTAGTATTTCTACATAAAATTCTAAAAGATGCATTTGATAGTCCAGAATTGCTTGCATTGATAAGCTTTCGGATTCCACTAAGTGATACTAGAAGTCGGGATTTATTTCAGTGCAAAAATTCTGGGACTAACTACCATATGTATTCCTCATTGCCCAGAATACTTAGGAAGGGAAATAATTATAACAAGTCAATGAACATCTTTAAGTTACCACATAACATCTACAAAGGATTGTTACTGCGGCAGTTTAGTTATGTTTAGTAAATATGTACTGTATTAATATATAATTTTTACTAATTCATACGTAAAAGCCCCTAAAAAGGGCATTAATAATAATTATAAAAATTGCTAAGCAGGGCCGGCCCTGTGCAGGCACAATTGGAACAGTCAGCTCCAGGTGCCGAATTGCCAAAGAGCCAAGGCGTTGATAAAACCTAATACAGCGCCCTTGAGGTTTTTACTAGCACCAGGCGCCGTTTGGCTCAGGGCCGCCCTGTTGCAGTATATAAGTATAATAAGTCATAAAGCTATATACGTAATAGAGTTGCCATGTCATAGAAAAATCCCTCGACTAAACGATGGGACATTAGATGAATGTACCAACATCCATCTTAATGGAGCCACTCTTTTCGCTCAGTGCTCATCTACATAATTATGTGTAATTTATCTATGTCATAGGTAAGGAAAGGTATACTTACAGATACAAACCAATAAGAGTTTGGTCTGAAGATCATTCTAGAAATGAAACCCATTTGGGAAGCGGGAGAAATAGCATGCATATGAAGGTGGGCTACGGAATGGAATGGAGGCCAGTGGAAGCCATACTGAACATCTGAGAGGTCATCTCCTAGCGCCGTCAATGCCTCATTTGCTGCAGTCATCATGTCTTGCACTGAAACATAATTCAGTTACATAATGACAAAGGAGAATGGGTATTGAACCCACCCTTCATTAGAAATAATGTATAAATTTGGATAGATATTCTTAACTAAATAACTAAATGGTTAATTGGCTTGGGTAGAGGGGAGTCTGAAAAATTGTTAAATAATGTGCCTTAAAATTATGAACTCTTTGTGTACAGACACAAACTTTTTGCCATACGCCATCTGATTCTATTTTCGTCATAACTTACTTGTTTTTTTGCATTTTTTTTTAAATTGTCTTACCAGATAATGTTTTTATATTTTTATAAAAACAATATATATAATCTACCGTATGTAGTTTAGGCAGAATAGCTAGTTATATTCAGAGAAATGATTTTTATAACATATCCAAGGATACGCTGGCGTTTAAGAGGTTAATGACACACTTAGCCCAGGCACACATGAGCAACTTTAGTTGTGGCAACAGCAGCGTCGCAGTCGCTTTTTTCCAATTGAGTGTACACAAGGTGAGCCAACTATCTCCTGTCGGCGTTCATTCCGCCAATGGATTTCGAAGAGGCTTGTGCTCTTATAATACATCTCACATACCTACAAGGCCAACCAGACAAAACCATTTTTTTCATTTGCCCGCGTGCAGAACCAACCTTAGAAAAAATTCTCCAATCCCCCGTATATGCGCGCAATATAACACGCAATTTAACAATATCGATATTCTTAATAATACTCTTGTGAAATACCGAAACGAAGTCAAGCGTACGACCACAAATGTTAATTAAATTAATGCACAGCTATAGAAAAGGTACAACATGAGCATCTCCTGTCCCCATCCCATCTTCCTCTGCCTCTTGCCCTTTCCTATTCCTTCTTACCCTTCTAACATATTTATATGATTTTTATTTTTTCTTTTTTGTTAATTTCATTTTCAGTTAATGGTTATAACCAATTACAATTTTGTATTATATCATATTAACCAACATTAGCATAAGAAACTATTTTTGCTTACCTCATATTTAACCTCTTGTATAACTCATCCTGTATAAAATTGCTGTTTGTTTCTTACAAAAAATAAATAAATAATCAGACGTAGAAAAAATGCATGAAAGAGACCTTACTGTACATCCCATTAGTAATGAGTAGCTAGTAGCTACTCATAATATAATGGGATAGTTTGCATGTCATACAAGGACCTCCGAGCCTATATTGAACTTTTTTTTTATATCTTCCTAATGAGTGCCAAGGGTAATAGAGGAACGATCAATGCAATCTATTTGCGGGTTTTTGTGTGAAATGAATTCTGGACTGGAAGAAATAAATGACACATGCAGGAAAACGATTATTCAAGGAACAATCAATCGAGATTTCACTGTAATCAAGAAAATCGATATTCGACAAAACAACATTCTAACCTTGGGCAGACACAATCAAAGGAGGGTTTAAAAAGCCTTAGTAATATGCTGATTCATTTGTTATAAATACGAAAATGAGCTAAATGTTCAACATAAGACGATGAAGATCGCAATCAAGCCGCACTTTCAGACACAGATGATGGAAATTACACTTTATCTTAACAATTACTACAAGAAACAACTAGTTACTTAGTAAGAAAGTTTGAAATAGCGGCAAAGGGATCGTTTTATAAAGTGAATTTTGAACTATGGTTCAATAAAATTGTAATTATAATGCATCATTTACCGTCTATCCTGGCGTAAATCGTCGTTTCTTGAAGAAATTAAGTTCAAACAAAGCGTAATTTCCATAGTATGTGCCTAAAAAGTGCAGCTGTTCGTGAAATATTTACCTAACTTATAACAGTATGTTACTTACCCAATTGTTTCTGTTCAGATTTCAAAGATTTTGCATCTTTGTAATGTTCTCTGGGAACAGCTAATAAATGGTTTTTAGCTGATGGTCTAATGTCTCGAAAAACGCAAATGTTGTCATTTTGCAACAGCATATCCGACTTTTCAAGACCGTCGACGACCTTGCAGAATATGCATTGAGCTCTCGATGCAGCCATTTTAATATAAATCTAACAATTTACGTTAAATACCAGTCCAAAGTTCACGACAGTTTTAACTAATCTATTGTTTTGGTAAATCGTGTCAATATGACAAGATAAAATTCAAACAACTTATCTAGTCTGAAGTGGTCTGAAGTTTACTCAGTTTATTTATGGTTTACTGTTTTGACTTTTGACCATAAATAAACCACTCACCTTTTGACGTTTGTGACATGTTCCATAGAAACTAAAAAACGTCGATTTTCTTGTCCCTTCTACAAGGAACCGGTTCCTTTCTTGACACTGAAACCGTCGATATTAGTTCTTTGAGGAACCGGCTATTTTTGGAACTGGCTGCTTCCAGAGAAGTTCTTACAAAAATTTGGAATTTTGAAATCCGTTGATAATTCTTTTACCTAAGTACATACTGTTATAAAACACTAGCTGAAGTACCCGACGTTTCCTGTGCTTTACGCAGACTTTTTCGAAATCAGATGTAGGTGGTAATTTTTCTTTCATTTTGAATGTAAAGTGTGCAAAATTTCATCAACAAGTAACAACATTCTTTCCCGTTTTCTGTCATGCTTCTTTTAGACATAATTTGGTAACAAATCCTTTTTGTAAAATAATTTGTTCACGTCTGTTAAATGAAACACTATTTTTTCATAAATTTTAACATTTATTAACAAACTTGGAAGAAAATTATACAGAAGAAATATTTTTTTCTTGGAGCAGATTTGTTATAAAAAATAACTCAAAATGCAATTTTTTTAAATGATTCCGTGCATTTCATTTGCGACTTTCGAAACATGTCTAGCACATATTCTTGACATGTTCGTTGCACAGTAGTTTTTTTACACAAAGTATATGCAATTTTTTTGGTATAATACATGTTGTTTTTTTTCGCAGGCAGAATGAACATATTCCTTCAAAATTGCGTTGATTATCTAGGGATTGATTGACGCAACAATTTTCTCCATTCTTTTACAAAGATCTGGCAGTAAATTAAGAATGCTCATTCGCCTATGGAAACAAAAATTGCAGTAACAATTGAAGTAACAAAAAATCTACTTATTAAGGTGAAAATCAGTGGTGATATAAAATATAAATGGCTTTTAACTTAAAAACTAAACAAAACCAATATAATTATTTATTGACCTTTACAAATATTGTGCAGCCTATTAAAAAGTAGGCAGCTAATAATTATTTCTTAACAATTCTTCTTTGCTCTCATAACAATACTACATTATAATATTTATAAAGCTTAACATCCAACTAGTTCCATAAACTCTAAAACATTTGGATTATTCAACACAAGAAAAATAGTATCAATTTGTGGGAGAGTTGTTTTTTAAACAAACAGGATAATATTACAATTCTTATTAAAGTTACATACACCTAAGCATTTAAAAAAATAAATCCAATACTCTTTTCACAACACAACCCTGATCACAATCAATTTCTAAAATTTAAGTCATTCTCCATCATTCTGCGTAAATACTTATCATAGAAAATTATTTACCGTTTCATAAAAAAAAATAAGGGTTGAACGTGATTGTCAACTGGGTTTATCTTTAATAAAGTTAACCTTAACTCGCTCAATAATTCTACACGATTCACTCTTACAGCATACATTCAATAACTAAGTTCTTAAGCCATGAAGACATAGAAAGCGTGACAAGGCTCAACATCCCAAAGAAAACCAACAGGACTATAGGTCATGAAATTTGTTGGTCACATTATAACATTAACATTGACTAGTCTTTAAGTCTGCAGATAAATAACCAAACCACTGGCATTTCGAGATTCTCATAGATACCATACTTCGTTCATTGGGTTCTGCTTGTCACATTATCAATTTCAATAGACTTTAAGTTTCTTAAATGAAAATCTACGATATTTGCAGAATTCATCATGTCATTAATGTATTTATCAGGGTCGATGTTATTGATTGAGTCCGTTATTTTTAAGATGTCTTGATTAGAGTGTAAATCATTGGATAGTTTTAAAGGAAGTTGCTCATTCGCCTGGCAAATCTGCAGGCCGCGGTTGTTAGATACAATCTTACCAGGACAGTTGACTAATTCTCGTTTATTTCTTTTATGTACTTTAGCAATTTTATTATTATTTTCAGTCATGAACATATTGTCTATAGTTCTAACAGTATGGACTTCAAGTATATCTCGCTTGCCACCAATGTAATCATCCTGAGAAACGTCAACCTTTTCAATAATTTTCTTTTCCTCAACCTTTTTGACATCTGCTTTGATAATTGTGGGTTTCTCTGACGGTGTTACAACTACAAATACCTTGTCAATGGGTTTCTCGTCATTTGCTTTAGACATGGCAATGGCTATGGGCGGCCTATTGGCGATTTTTTCATTATCTTTGTGACTGAAAGTTAAATTATTGACTGCGGCTTTAATTTTATCCAATTTTACAGCATCTTCTCCAGTCTTGTAGGATTCTGGTTCATCTTTGGTATGAATGTGTGCATTGGCCGTCTTCTTCACGTCATTATTCGGTGAAATCTGTTCATTTACTTTAGGACTTTCTTTAATCACTTCATTAGCGGAATCACCCATTTTTTCTTGCTTTTGTTGAACAATATCCACACTTTTGACAACCTCTAGAGGCTGAATGAATGGTTGCTTTTCCAAGTGACTTACTTTGACAGCTGAGTGTGTTGTAATTTCCACTTGGCCGCCCAAACTTTCGATTGCCAGTTTGGCTATTTTTTGTATATTTTCAACAGCTAGTTTTTTAGTCTCGGCACTATTAACGTCGTCTGCTTTTTGTTTGACTTGGATGTCCTTTTGCGTTTCTTTTATTTCTTCAAGAATTTTCTGTTGTTCAATGACCATTTTCCTTTGTTCTTCTTCGTGTCTTTTGATTGTATGCAATAGTTCTTGCTTTTTAAAGTCGTCATTAATTTGGCTTTGTTTTTCTTCATCTTTTTTAATATTGTCTTTTACATCTGCTGAAACACGGGCATATTCCTTGAGAGATTCTTGAGAAGGTTGGATTGGATCTACTTTGGGAGGATTGTCGACTACCACAGCACTAGGTTCTGTTTGAACTTCTTTATCCCCCGCTCCCTCTCGGTCATCTTTACTGGATGGTTCCATTTGTGCGATCAATTTTTTTTTTTGATCATCCAGTTTTTTAATGACTTCAATGTTGGGTTTAACTACTTTATCTTCCACTGGCGGCACTGGATTTGGTGGCAGGACTACAGAATCTACTTTGGAAGGTCGTTCCAGATTTTCATGATTTTTTAGGATACTTTTTTCTGAAACTTTATGGTTTTCAAATACATTCTTATTTACATCAATAATATTGTCAGAAATTATTTGGAAATTGGCACCTAAAACAAAAATAGAACAATTGAGACATTTATACATAAAATAAAAATGTTATTACAATTATAGATTGATTATTACAATTTTGAATGGAAATACTTTTCAGAATAATATTTACCTTGGTTTTCCTTTCTCATGGCAGGGGGAGATAATGCTTGAATTATTTTATTGTCAGTTATTTTTTTATGCATATTCTCCGCCAAAATTCTATTTTCTAAACTTATGCTGTCGATTTCAGCTGCTTGCAAATTTGCATATGTTCCCAGAACCATAATAATTATTCCAAAGCACAAGACCAACTGAAAAACAAACAGAGACAAAAAATTATTCTGTTTAGTTTAATATCCATGCTAGATTGGATTAACTAACTGATCATCATGCCATCTTTCATAGGGGTAGGCAGAGTGGATAGACCACCACACAAGTCTCTCTTGGCATACACTCCTTGCTTCATTCACATTCATATATCATCTCACACCATACTCTTCTGTTATTCTGACTCAACGTGGCCTGAATCAAGTATTTGATTCGCTTGATCGTGCCATGTCTTCCTCGGGCATCCCCAACATCTTCTACCATTCACATTAGCGTCATTATTCTCCTTACACTCCTTTCTTCGTTCATTTGCTCTAGAAGTCCAAATCATAGAACTTTTCTTAGTTTTATTCATTGTCTTGCATTCTTTCAGGATATGCAGATTTGTAAGACGGTCAAACATAGTTTGACCACACATGTCTCGGGATCTAGTCTCTACAGCATTCAGTCTACTTTCTTCCTTCTTCTGCCAGTTCCATGCATCACTGCATGTTTAATTTTTAAAGGTCTGAATAAAATAATAAGTGTGATATCAAGATTTGCTCAATAATACCAACTAATATTGTGCCATGGTACGTAAAAACACAGCGTCATCCTTGAGACTCTCAAGGAATACACTGTGTTTTTAGTTACAACGACAGTATTGTCAATAGATGTCTCTGGGTTCCTTTAATTTTGCAATAGAACGATATTGGTAGATTCCTGTTTTACCATAATGAACAATTTTCTTTTGTTTTTTTATACTGAAATATATTTTTTCTCTTATTACCTGAGCCAGCAGCCTTTCATTGGTGTTCTTGGTAGACATGCAGATGAAGCAGGTGGCGGGGAAGATGACGCAGATCATGACCCCGATGGTGGAGCCAACGAGGCCCAGCACCAGCTCAATGTTGGGCAACATGAGCCCCACCAGCAGCGAGGAGGCGATGATGCCCACAGTCAGACACTTGAACCTCAATTCGGGGATCAAATTGTTCAGCAGCTCATGGTGGGAGGCTTGACCCTACGTGAAAAATACAAATAATTATTTAATCAAATAATAATTATTAACTAAAAAAAATTACAGTCCGCTAAGAAATACTAGAAATATATTTGGTTTCATTATACATTATAATGGAACCAAATTTTTAATTACCATGGCAACACCGAATTTGGAACAAATTATAGTATGTACAATCAAATGCTAGGTTACGCTTGAATCTTGAATTTAACAATTTGACTTTTACAAAAAAAATAGCATTACTCTTTTTTTAAACATTCTTATAAAAAAAAAAATTGGTTGCTGAAAGTGCACATTTATTCCAATTTTTTTTTATTATTTAATAAATGGTTTCTTTTGTATGTACATTTCAAAAATACAAAAACTAAAAACTTTACCATGCCGAATGTCCAAAAATATGTAAGTTTGAACATAAAAATTCCTTACATTATGATGTAAAATCATCCCCTTTCAGGAAATACCTCTAATTTCTGAACATCGTTTGATGTTCTTGGACAAAAGTGCTTTTTTAGTTTACATCCTTTTTCCTTTGAATCAATTTGGTGCACTTTCTTGGTATGTATATAATTTAACGAGTAGGCATTAACAAGCAGTTTTACCTTTCTATATAACAATGAGTAGAGGCTGGCCCTGCAGGGGAATATAATCAGCGGAAAACTAAAAGCGAGTGACATTACAAAGCCCATTTTTATAGCATCGCTCGCAAGAGTTGGACTGAAGCTCAGCAAAATGTTTCCTGAAACATGAATCAATCAAAACGATTAAACGATTTTTTTTTTTAATTATAATTTTTTAAACTTGATAAGTATTCTCTCACTAATCCGCCACCCCAAAAACTGGGCAAGTGTCCAATTAATGATAGCGGAAAATTATAGTGCTTGCATACTTCAAACAAACAGGTGTTTCATAAAAACAAACAAATACTGCTATTGATCTTTTGTAAAATCTCAGTATGTATTTTGGTTTAAAGTTAAGGTGTCGTGTTACGCTGGGATGAAGATTCCATTTTGTAAGCTTATTCAAACAAAACGAGGCAGAATCAAATAAATAGAAACACTTGACAGTTTCTAAAATACAGAGGACTAGCCGAAATGTCCTTAAATAACAATAATTAACGCTGATGACTGGTAAAATGGTCAGCGAGAGCAAGCTAGACGGCAGTATAGTAACTGAGTGTATAAGAGTAAGATAACACAACCCGTCAGTGTAAAAAGATTGGCGATCGAGTGTAGGCGCGCGGCAGACTACTAAATTTGACATACGAATACCGGTAAATTATAGTTAAAAAAAACGGCAGATTATAGTAGTTGTCGGATAATCGAGTAGCGGGTTACTGAGAGAGTACTGTACATAATAAGTAAGTAGGTACTATGAATGCTAGCAAACCGTTATATCCAGAGATGTGCTTTATTTTAAATAAATCCATTTCAAATGGAAATGCTTTTCTAAAAACCATTTTGCATTTTAAATGCTTTTCTCAATGCATTTTCCATTTTAAATGCTTTTTTGCAACATTCTTCCTACTTTCTCCACTCATCTTTTTTTCATAAGCCCCAAATATCAGTCAGTCCTCAACCTCGCTATGAGAGATAATTTACATTTGTTAAGTTGCTCCCTGGTAGGAGCCCTGGCAATTGAGTGATACCATTACAAAAAATACTGATTCAAATACAGAACATGGGGCCATGACGCTGTAATAAAAATAATAATAATAACGCTGTAATGTTAGATAGCAGTTTCTATGTTTTTACATTGGCAACATTAGTCCCGCGCAAATTTTTTGTGGTTTCATAATCTGTAGTCGTGGTGTTTTTGGATTTACCATCATGTAATATGTTTGTTCTACATTGATGTCCATTATTAAATGACAAAATTGTTTAAAAATTCTATAATTATTTTAATTGTTTGATCTGAGAAACCATTTTGCATTTTCAATGCATTTTGAAAATAGGTATTTTGCATTTTGCATTTGAAATGCTTTTATAAAACCTATTTTGCATTTTCAAATGGAAAAGTTTTGACCCATTTCCATTTTGCATTTCAAATGGTTTTGGGTACCCATTTTGCACATCTCTGGTTATATCCTTATCTGAAAATGTCATTTAAAAAATTTGCATATTCTCTAAAGTCACAACATGTATCAAATGATGGTAAAAAGCAACTTTCAGAATTTAAATAATAAAGAGTTATACAAACTTATATAATTGTATTAGAAATACCATAAATGTATAAATTTTAATATATATATATTTTTTAAATAACAAATCAAACGAAAGGAAGACCAATTTATTTGCATGCCAAATCTTATCAACCTGTAACATGTGAAGCGTTTCTTTTCTGAAAATCTCAACACTCCCAAGTGCAGTACCCAAAGAGGAAACTGGTGTGTACCTATTTTTTATGCCTGACGTGATGTTTCCATACAAAAATGATAGTACAATAGAATCAAAACTTATAGACACTTATTATATACTAGCGCAGACTTGTGAAAAATTACAGGTAAATTAAAAAATAAATAAATCTATTTTTAATGTGAAGATCTTGGGGATCGGGGATACAGTGCAAATTGCTAATTACTTCTTCACAAATTAAAGGTCTTGGGGATCAGAGATACAGGGCAAATTGCTAATTACTTAACAAAGTAAAGGTCTTGGGGATCGGAGATACAGGGCAAATTTGCTAATTACTTCTTCACAAAGTAAAGGTCTTGGGGATCGGAGATTCAGGGCAAATTGCTAATTACTTCTTAACAAAGTAAAGGTCTTGGGGACTAGCGATACAAGACAAATTGTTTCCTCTTTATATGATTTTTGAATAACACTGTGACTGAACAATAAATGTTTATAATAATAACCAAATGGAAATATCCAATCATATTTCAGTGCTCCTGGTATGTTTTTCTTTTCGAGAGGTTCATGTTATAAAGTTTATTATTATTTTGTATATTTTTTAATGTATAATTTGTGTAACTGCTGAAATTAACACATTACTCTATTTTGTTCCTGTCGACAGACATGAATAATCACAGACCCATGAAAAATCACGGATATTCGGAATTCTCAACAAATCATTTTAAAAATGGCAATGAAAATATTTTTTTTTAACCCCCTGGCCTCAAACGACGCCGTCCCGGCGTGTGTACGGCGATGTGTCTTAAAATCAAACGACGCCGTCCCGGCGGGTCTGATAGCTGTCGGCTTAAAAACGAAAAAGGGATACATTATTGACATCTGTGTTTAAAATTTTAAATGCCAATCGCTCTGTAGATAATTAAGCATTCATTTCGTTGTAATTGGCAGGACTCCGTTGGTACAGTTTTTTCCTGATATTTATGATTAAAATTTTGTTATATTTCAGCGTCATTGAATTTTTTCAAAATGGCGTGTGGTTCGGGAATTGACAAGCTTGTTCGTTAAATGCGTGGTGGGCGGCTAACATCAGCCCAAATTGAAAAAACATATATTATGGTAATAAGTATGATTAATGTAAAACTTTTCTTAATCCAATTATAAAAAAATGAAAAAAAAAATTGTTTTTATAAAAAAAATATTTTTATATCCTTGTTTAATCATATTTTTTTTTTTTTTTTTTAAATTGCATATATTTTTTACATACCTTAATTCAATGCATAAGTAAATTAAAAGAAATTGTTTCGTTTGCATGTTTAGTTTAAAAGTTATGTAAGATTTAGTACACCACTGCAGATTTAAAACTTTGGTACAAAATTAATTCGGATGTGAAGGACAATTTTTTATCTAGACAATTCGGAGGCCAATGGGTTAAAAATACTATATTATAGGTTGATACTTTATCACTTGTCTGAATTCGCCAAAAAAACATTTCTAATTTTAGAAATGAAACTTAAATTCAAAGCAAAGTTCTAGAGACATGATTTGAGATTTTCACGGCCAAAAGTATTAACGTGATATATTTTTGGGGTATTATGCAGTGTTGCGCTACTTCCTTCTTTAGCAAACGTTTTAGACAGGGTTACAGTGTCCGAGAATTTGGCTATGGAAGGAGGTAGCGCACAACGGCATAATACCCCAAAAATGAATCACAACAATAACTCTAGAGTTCATTGAACTGGAGAAAGGTTTAGGTGTGTCAGTTGCCTTCCTTATTCACCTAACACACCCAGCATATTATTATTAATTTGACACTTGTCATGTCATTTATGATCATCATTTAATTTCACGCAATATTGAATTTCCATAAATACATTATTTATTTTATTATGGTAGATAAATTTATTAAATGCTTTTAATTGCTTTAGATATGAAGTGATAAAGCATGGCAACAAACATAGTCACTATTATTAATATTGCATATATTATTATTTAATGCATTGTTTACCTGAAATGGGTTTATTGCAGAATGCAATATAACCGAACAGTCCAACAAGAACGTACATGACCGAGCATATATTCACTGCATTTTTTGTTACATAATTCATCTTTTCCAGAGTGGCATTTGGTAAGGTGTCGTAAATTTCAAACAGCTGTCTGCAAACAAAAGAAAAAAAAAAGTTTTTTTTAAAGTGTACAATTTTTTCATTTTTATTTATCCAAAAACCCAATGTTAACCCAAGAGAACGAATATGGGTGAAGTATGGAAGATCTAGAATATCTATGGGAAATATATAGAGTACAATGGCTCTGGCCTGAGTGCTATGGAAGCTACGCAGACCATCTGTCTTTTGTAAGACAGTATTTTTTTAAGATTTGGGCCTCTTCAAGACCTACATTAATAAATATCTTCCTACAGCCCCTACCTTAACCCGCCTCGCAACGCTGCCCAATTGGGTGGCAACATAGTTCCCCTGCCTTTACACTCTACAGACAGGGGCGCTCTTGTGAGGTGACACATAAAAAAAAAAATAATAAATTTAAAAAGACTTACGTTTGGCAGAACAGGGCCATTGAAAATATGGGTAAACATTGCAAAACTCCAGCAGGTTCCCAATATTCCACTTTGTCCATCCATTCTCCAGAAAATAAAGGCCCTCCTGCTTCAACAATTACCTGGAAATTCGAAATTAAATATATAGTACAGTAGGTTGTACTAATTAGTATCACAGCTCATGATGGGTAAATTCCCAGGAATTTATTTTTGGGGAAAATTCCCAAAACAGGGAATATTGCGGAAATTTTCCAAATCTCTTGTTATTTACGAATTTATCATATTAACTCCACAGGACTCAGCCATATTCTGTCAGACAGTTGCAGTATTTCCACTTTGCAATAAAATCCAAATAAATGGAATATTTCTGAATGTATCTGAAAATTATAAACTGTTTCGGAAAGGTGATGAAATACGCTTTCATATTTTATTGTCAGAAATAAATACATATTTTTTGAAATATTATAATTGAAATATTAATATTAAACTAACTTTAGGTTTTTTGTAAATAACTAAAATTACTGATGATAAAAAAACATACATATTTTATTAGACGAATGTATTACAAACATTACATCTCACCTCACTTTTTTGTCGTTTCATATAAAAAAAATTAAGTAAAAATTCTCATAAGTTTTTTTCAAATTGCGGTCGGTACCTTTGGTTTCATAAAGGTGCAAATTTTAATTCTTCTGTGGTTAAGATCTAGATATGAATATATAAGTCTTGAAAGCTCATAACTAGGTCTTTTTTGGAGATATCGAAAAATTTATTTTACTTTAATTGTTTTCATCAAAAAAAAAATAATTAGTAGATAATCTCATTTAGAATGACTTTCTTAATAAAAATAATTAGTAGATAACCTTATTTGGAATAACTTTCTTTCTAAAAATAATTAGTAGATAACCTCATTAAGAATAACATTCTTAATAAAAATAATTAGTAGATAACCTCATTTAGAATAACTTTCTTGATAATTTTTTTTTTAAATTTCTGACATTGGGGATTTATATTGCACATTGCTAACAACAACTGACCAAATTAATTGATCAGTCTGTTGATATATTTAATAAATCATGGTAAATAGTATAATGGTAGAAGTCAGCTACTAAATGGCCAATTAGCAGGGGAATATGATATGGTTAGGTTAGGTTAGGTTGTGGGTTCAAGTCCTCCATCATTGAAAAGGGAAAGAAGATTTGTTAAAGGTATTCTAAAGTAAGGGCATACTGCCGATATATACCTCCGTTGTAACCTCTTCCTTTTATATTATAAACAATGTATATATCAGGAAGAGAGGACCATATTGTAATTGATTTAATAGTGAGTCATACTTTTAAAACAAGGCAAAAGTAGAATCCAATAGTGGCGGCACACACATTACTGAGACTGTCCACATTCCTCAACAGGCCAAGGGGGAGGACGCATACCAAGGACACCACTACCATCACACCGGTTCTGTTAAAATAATACAATTATTAGTATACACAATAAATCAAGAAAGTAGAAAAAGAAATTATCTGTAATCACAATAACTGCTGGACGATCCGAGATGAGCTAAACATTGAACCACTGCTACTCTTCACAGAAAAGTCGCAATTTAGGTAGCCTTGTCCTGTATTAACCCCTAGAGCAATTTTGGGAGATATTTCTCCCAGACTGACATAGACACATAAAAGTCATGCTAACCCCTTTTTAAACAGTGTTGGAAAGAGAGAAAACCACGCTTTGTATTTGCATTCAAAAGTTTACATAGACACTCATGAAAATTTTGAAATATTTCTATCATTTACATCTAAACAACATTTACAATTTGAAAAATATTTGTCAAGGTTTGCAAAATTTTAAAAATAAAAAAAAAATTACTTTTATAACACTCTTGCCTAATTGAATCTGTTTTCAGTTTCGTGTAAAGTGGTAATTACAGTTTACTCAATAAGAACCATCATTCTGCAACTTTAAGAACTTACTCTTCTCTACTCTATGTTTGCATTTAAAAAAATTATATTCATAAATGTCGATTATAATTATAATTCATGCTGATTTGTAATACTAAAATCTGAAAAGAGTCTTTCTGTTTTCTTTCAAAAACAATGTTTTATTTTGAAATACATTAAAAAACAGCGAATTTATCTCAAATTGAATTTAATCCGCATTTGACAGTTCATTTAGAGAAATATTTTGAAAAATATAGGGGCTCTAGGGGTTAAGAATGCCTGAAGATTGAATTCGATCAAGTGCTATTCCAGAGGGAGGACTCCCAGACATAGTTGGGAAGTTGAAAACTCAAGAGTTTGGAGTAGAGATGGGTCATGACTCATTTTATTAAGAGCGGCAGCCACGATACCAGCTCAATATTTTCGTATAGCTCAAGGAGTCGACTAATTTGAACAACAGCTTAACGAGAACCATGCGCTCGCCTGATACGACACTCCGGGTACGGCTCCCCTGATACAGCTCCCCCGATACGGCTCCCAGCGTAAGCGTATAAATGGTCGTACGAATCTTGGTACCGGTAAGCCGCCTCGTACCAGGAGAAAAATAAGGTGCTAGGTAGTTAGTAAGTGTAGGTACATATGTTCAAGTCCAGATGTTGGAAATAAATTTATGTAGATAAATAATTATATAATTAATAAACAACATTGGTTCAATCTAAATTACTTAAAAGTGTACATTTATCACGTTACATGAAATTTAAAGATTTCGAGCAGTGATTGATTGATTAAAATGATCATGTTTACATAAAGCTTAAATAATAATTCATGATTTAGTCTTTGTTTTCAAACACTATCTTTTATCACAACAATTAAAGATTTTTTTAAATCTATAAATAAAAATAATAATACGCTGTAATAAATACTAGATTCTTAAGAGTCCCAACTGATCCCGACTGATAAGATTTAAAAAATAATTATAAGCAATAATTAGTCATCCGAAATACTAATACAAATTGAAAATATCTCCCGAGTAAATATAAATGCCGCCAACGGGAATTGAACCCGTGCCTTCTGATGTCCGGTCAGGTGCTCTGAAACCACTGAGCTATGTCGGCTTATTTCCAACCCGCCAAATGATTCAATATGTACTAGTACCTCAATCAACAATTACTGCTTATTATATTTTTTCACCTGTAATTATAACTATTTGTTATGCTTTGCATAAAACCTTGTCTTATAAACGTTAGTTTATCATTATAAAAAAATGATAAGATTTAATGTGACATTGGCATTCCCAATTATTGGGTTTTGTTGTAAAGCTGAAGGGATTTGGGTAGAGGAAGGGAGACGGGCAAGGGGAAGGTTTGTAAGTACCTGGCATTCAGATATGGTCACCAAATAGCCATTACAAGCAATATTTCGATTATGAGTGGTGGTCTTTCACTAGGGCAATACTCAGAGTATCTACCAGTACAGTTGCAGGTGTTACTTTCACTAAATAAAAAGCTTAAAAATATATATGTATATATTATTTAGAGTTTAAAAAAATCTAAAGCACGACAGTAAACAACTGCTCTCTGTGTACAATTCCAACTTTGCCTTTGAATATGAATATGAATATTCTAATTCTAATTCAACACACTTTTGAAAAGTGATGAAAAAAATACCAAGAGCTTTGAAAGACAGACAGACTCAAGGAACTAAGATTACCAACATTAAAAGAAAGAAAATAAAGGAATGAATTGATTGAGACTTTCAAAATTTTATCTGGACATTATAGTTGCCCTGGCATCCAAGAATCATCACCGGCGCACAGTGGGCTGAAAATCACCTTTCATAGATATGAGACTTGAATTTTCAAGGGTATTTTTTTGGCTAGAAATGGATTCTGCTGATTATTACTATGCTATAAAATTTCGTATGAAGTAATTGCGTGTACAAATGAAGGAGTTATCATTTTTTTAAGAAAAATTTGTATGGCACTGACATTAAAAATGAGGTTATCTCTGGAATCATAAGGTTGGCCATTATAACCCAGTTGTTTTTTTTCCATCAATTTTCAAGAGTGTGTTGAATTGCCACTACATATCCTGAATTGCCCGGTTACCCTACAATGGTAACAGTTACAGGTGGCAGATGAGTATGCGGCTTAACATATATCGATACATGTTAGGTTATAATGTGCCGTAAAGACTAAAAAAATTGGCCTTTAGTTATTTAGTTATTTACCTTAATGCACTACTTTGATTAAGATTCAGCATCTTGGCAATTATCTGTGGACCCAAATCTCCCACAACAACAAAGTAAGCCACACAGGTTCCCATCAAGAATCCAATTATTCCTATTTCCACTGCAAACTTGCCCGCTGAACCAAACACTTGATAGGCTGAAAAATTAAAAATATAATATTAAAACAAAGACAGAGTAATCTCATATTCCAGATATCAACATCCAAAAATACTGGAATAAGATATTGACAACATTCACAATCTAACTATCTTATTATCATATGCATCTGATTCATTAACTGACATACCAACATACTGTTGTTCCCGCAGGGGAAGGCAGAGAGGATGTACCGACACATACAACTCAGTCTTAGCACACACTCATTCCTACATTCACATTCATGCACTGTCTCACACTGCACACTCTTCTGTTATTCAAACTCTTGACATAACCATACTTGGCATATTACATAAAAAATAACTAACAAAATGACACATCCACCATACACACAAGCCTAGCTAAACTATGTTGTATATCTTATGTATAAAATTAGATGAAATAATTACTATATTTTCTATAAATTATGTAACATTATTTTTTATTAATAAATATATATTTTTTAAAACCCTATTCAATTATTTGATTCATTTTGGTCATGCCATTTTGTCATAATGTATTCTCCTGGCACTCCTGTCTTCGTTCATCCGTTCCACATTTCCAAACCATCCAAGCGTCTCTACCTTAATCTTGCTCACTACGCTTTTTTTATCCTTGCATTCGCATAACATGGTCATCGGTATTATGTTTAACGTGATCTATTGTACTTTTTTTTTTCATAGACTCCATAAAACAGTTGTACACCAATTATATAACAGAGATTACAAGTTTAGAACACATAAAGTGAGATGTAGATAGTGAGATAGTGATGCAGTAAATGAGTAATGGTAAAAAATATATGTACACAACAGTAGTAAACAAATAATAGAAATATATATAATAATAATATAATTTATTGTGACAAATTTTCAAACTATAACTATAGAAATACATGAAAGACTGTTTTGTGTACATTGGTTTATAAATTAGATGAGTATATAATTTTATCAACGGAAAGTAATATATAAACCGTAGGTAAAATAAATGTAAATAATAGAAATGTTAATGTAGTTATGTGTTAAGGTTTATCATAGCCCGCCTCACTAGGCTTAGCCTGTGTTGAGGCAGCTATCTACCAAGTTTATTTATAGTACTATAACATACCTACAATTATATAAAAATAAGAACACTCAATAGTTAGGTAGCATCAATATCAATACATCATTTACCAAGTTCGTTTATAGTCCTAATAATATACCTACAATTATATGAAAATACATACAATAATTAGGTTGCATCAATAACTGATATCTGTAACCCAGGAACGCGGGGAAAAATCATTAGTTTTGCTGAGGATACAGTAATTTTATTTAAAGAAAGAGATTGGATAAGTACCTACAAAGAAGCGGAACACGGACTTGGACTCCTGCAAAACTGGTTTAAAAGATATTCCCTCACCCTTACTGTCAATAAAACAAAATATCTGACATTTTCTATAACAGCCAGAGGACAACCGTTTGATGACTTAATTCTCAAATTACATACATAATCAAGGTTTATCATGCCTCTGTCCCACTATAGCACACTCCAAAGGCATCAAATATCTTGAAATCGAAATTGATGGAAATCTCCGATGGTACTTACACATTGACGTAATTACAAAAAAAAACTCACCAGGTACATATTCATCTTTAAACATCTGTAGGTAATATCCTCAACATAAACAACATTAAAAAAGTGTACTACGCTTTGTGTCAATCACTAATAGAGTACGGGATAACTGGTTGGGGGTCTGCCTTGAGCACTCACATAGAGCGGCTCAACATAGCCCAAAAAGCAGTACTAAAGACAATTCTAAAAATCCCAGTTAGAACTCCAACAGAAGAAATATTCAAAAACTTCCAAGTCTACAATGTACATAAACTTTATTGAAAAAATAATTTATTTAAAATTTTAAAAAATATATCTAAATACACCACTGCCCAACATAAATTCTCAACCAGAGCAATAAGCCAAAATATACTGGTTACTCCCAGTTTGAACACATCTTTTGTACAGAGAAATATTAATTCTATGCTACGAAATAATATAATGGTCTTTGGGGATCTGGTGAGAGGCACGAAATGAAAGACGTGTCGTGAAGGTTACAGTGTTTATTTGTGAGTCAGGTAGCCGTGATGAGATTTTTTTATTTTTTTTTAATGACTTGGGACAGTTGTAGTATTCTCCAGATACAGGCGGTGATGGCTGGTCAAGCGCGGGTCAGTGAGTCGACGCCGGGCGCTGGTGACCGGGACTCGATGATGGTCAGACACTGGCGATCTTGGGAATCAGTACTCCAGTGCTGACGGGAAGGCCGAAGGTGCGGTGGACCTTGTAGGCGGTTGAGCGGGAGCTGAGTAGACCAGTGAGGATGCTGCGTGTCCTCGTGGTGGTCATGGTGCGTGGATGAAGCGCTGGTCAGAGGCGCTGGAACCAGGGCGCTGTAATCCGTTGTAGCGCTGGCCAGGGACGGTGGCCAAGGCGCTAGGATGATGTCCCGATGAAGTCCATAGTTGAAACCGAGCGGAGCCGGGAATATTGTCCTTCGCGCACAGGTGCGCGGATTATCACTCGCGAGACTTGCAAACTGACGGCTGATTGATAACTGACTGACTGCTCGCTGCGTCGGGCTTATTTATACTGTACAGCCGACGGCAACAGTAGGTAGGTGAATTCGCAAATAAATCGGAGCCACTCGCTCAGTCTGGGCCTTTCGGGAACTTTCGGCGGCGCTGCAATTACGCATAGGCGATAGGCTAGAACCTTCTAACGAGTTGGCGTGATGTGCCAGACTTGCTCGCAACGTATTGTCGTAGGTAGGTCGCGTTGTTTACGATTAATTCTTGGTAGTAATTTATAAGTACCTAAGTAGGTCGAGCTGTTTACTATTAATGAAACAATTCTGGATTGTTCTCTGTCGCCACAGGTCTACCAAATCAAACAAAAAAATAACAGAAATGAATATATTTAAAACAGAAGTAAAAACATGGCTGAGAGAACAAAGTGATATTCAACTTACAAACATTATGAGGACGTAAAGACAACTTGAAACTAAATACAAAAGTTTAAAAACTACAGGCCACCTCAGAACAGGAAACTTTGCAATTGCAACTAATAAAAAAAAATTTAAAAATAAAAAAAATTCACAACATAATATGTGTACATTAAAGATTTAAAATAATACTAAAGACAAAAAAATAAATATAAAACATGCAAGAGGAGACATTATTGTGTTGTGTTAAGTTGGTACAACTAGAAAAGGTTGATAGAAAGCAAATTAAAAGTATAAAGAGGGGGTAGTTTTACTATTTTGTGAGATGAGTCAAAAGATATTTGCTCAACTGTCTGTAAGTGATGTTGAAAATGTCGATGGTCAATTCTGCATCGTTAAGCAGTCGAGTCGATCTGTTGATTGGCGGGTTCTGATTGTCATTTTGGAGCATAAAAAAGTGCATGGGATCTCACACGAGTACACTAGGAACATATTTTAAGTTTTTCAACATAGGTGGTATATACTCTCTAGACATGTATGGGACTGCACTACCCTCCCCAAGATCCCAGAATAAAATAAATCAGTGTTTTTATAATAAACATGTTACAGCGTGACAAATCCAACTTTGTGGCGTCGCTAGTGTAAATTTTGAAAATTATTTTATTCATTAGATCTGCTTTTGGCCGCCTATAAACTTAAGTATTCTATATAATACAAATATATTTCTATACTGGCTGTCCACTAAACTTTCTTTAAAACATTTGCTTTACAAACAATAATTAAACTATTTCAAAATTGTAAAATACCTATAATGAACTCCACGTCCAGAATCATAGTTGAAACCATAAACCACTGGGACAATAATGACCTCCACCTCCGGAATCATAGTTGAAACCGTAAGGAGGTCATATAGTATTATTATTATAGTAGCACACAGCTTTTGTCAACCGTAAATTGTTGTACACTTACCCAATGCTTCAAAATTCCTTCTCCGCGAGACAATAGCCGATTTAAGCAGGAAATGGCACGCTAGCCTTGACATCATTCCACTGCTAATTAAAATTACCATTGATAAAATGATTCCACACTGAAAATAATGTGTAAGGAAAACAGTTAAATTATTGGACTTTCGGATGAAATATCAAGTTTCAAATAGATAACTATATCATTATAAGTATTGATAAATTTGGTAAAGTTACCGAATTGGATTTTTCCATCAATGTTTTTGCTAAAGATTTTAATTTAAAAATTAGTTCCTAGTTTGTAAATAATGGACTTCATCATAAGTGTAGGAGTGTTTAGGCCTTGAGGCTTTTGTTTCCGGTTTAATACAATAAGATACCTATACCTGTGTTTAAGTGTAAAAAAGATTTAAAATAATGAAATTTACTACATTTCTAGCTTACTTGTTTGAAGCAGAATGGCATCGCTAATATTCCAACGCCGATAATACTGTTCGCTAATGTTATAGCCTGCCCCGATAAGGGGCCCATAGTTCCCATGTTTGTAAATTCACGTGTAAAAACGTCAACAAGAAAATTAAATAAGTAACTATGTGTTAATTTTCAAATTCATTTTTAAAATGTTAAAGAAAATTACTAAAATTCATATTGATCATTATCACAAAAACTTTAGCGGCAACTTTTCAATAACGTCACCTCGTTAAATATGGTACTGATTTGACGTTTGAAGACGTGTTGCCATTCCAGTTGTTTACATGTCACTTTAAGATTTTCTCTCTGGTTAGAGGAAGTGCAGTAATGGTAAAGTAAGTACTTATATTTCCTCCACGCCCCACAGTTTTAAAGGCAACCGGTTTATTCAGAAATGTCTATGGATTTTAATCAATAGACAACAAATATTCGTTGTGTCAAAATCCGATAAGCTGTACGGTTAGTTCGTAAAATGTTGACAAAAACCGTGTAGTTTTACAATATAATATATCAATATAACCGCCACGTCACTGTAGGTTGACAAACTCTCATAGGTGTTAAATTTCTATCATTTATGGACGACAGCACAATTTTACGAAATTTTAAGACTATTAAAAAATCATGTTGGAAGATAAAAAAGTTGAACTGAATACTTTGCAAAGGCAATTAGGAAATGTCGGAAGTCACTTGCCTCATATTGTAGATGTCGAATGGAGGCTAGACTTCGCTGTGAACACGTCTGAATTGGAAAATGTCAATACTCTTCAGTACACTATTACATTGAAAACAGAATGTCCTGAACAAGATGTGGTCTTCGTGTGCAGCGAGTCTCAGCTAGAAGATCTCCTATATAAGCTGAAGGAAATAATTAGACACTGTGAAGTCATTAGCTCCTAAGCATTTTTAACAGGTATGTCTGAACAAATTTGTTTATCATAGTATTTTATTTGGGTTGCTTAATTCCTCAAAGAATGTTAGCGACCAATATGCCATACTTCTCTTGATCCTCAGCCAGCCTAAATACCGTATCCGCACCTTAAAAAAACCTGTCCACAATAAATTAAGGTAAAATTTGACTTATGACTCACACTTAACCCAACTAAGAACCTAAAATACGATTTTACGAAATAGGTTCTTAGTTTAGAATTAGATAAATCGAAGTGTTATTTAAAAAAAAAATGCATATTAAGTGTGGTAGTCTTAAGTAAAATTTGACCTAACTTAAATTTCTTCAACCCTGAAGATCTTCTACTAAAATGCTTCTTGAAGTATTTTTTGATCAACAAACAAATATTTATGCAGTAGCTTAGTTGGAGCAGTAAGGAAACTGACTCGGTTTCCTTAAAAATGTGTACTTACTGAATTTGCATTTTTTAAATAATGAATCACAAAATAAGTATTCGAAAGTTAACACAATTTGTCCACCTTGTGACTTTTATTATGCTTCCATGTTTAATACATGTTGTTCGGTCACTCATAGTACAAGCAGGAAACTGGTGAATCTACTTCACATGGAGAACCTAAAACAACTTCCTTTTTTTCTATCTATATTATGATGGATTTTTTATAAAAACTTTTTCCTTTTTTTCCAACAACTTAAACATTAAAAAACGTTTGTATTCGGGTCTACTCTTCGAAACTTTGAACCATTTTAAAATATTTTATATATATATAAAATGCTCTACTTATCATTAACTACATATTTGACAATCTATTATTATGAGCTGTTTAACTCTTTGCACGCGGCCGTATCAACTGTTGTTACGGCAAAAAGTCTATACTCACACGCGGCTGTATCAACAGTTGATACGGAAACTTTGACGGCCGATATTCCAGCGCTCTTTCGTCATAAATGTATTTCTTGCTCACTTGGACATTCGTAGAACTATCATGATGCTGACATCTACAAGAATTTCTCAAAAATAAAATTGTATTTCATAAAAAAGATCAATAATCAAGTGCGCCTCTTCGTCCTTTAGTTTACATTTTTGTCAACGGATGGCGTTAGTACTAGTATGTCATTCGCAACTTTTCATAACTAAAAATGATAAGTGATAATGGATGGATCATGGTGTCCCACTTGTGTCTATCAATGCAGTGGCCTAAGTACACACAAGCCGAGTGAATGGCGGGACCACATTCAAAAGATACGGTACGTCTTTGTATGAAATTTTATGTTTTTGTTTTTATAAGCATCTAAGAGTGTTGACACATGAGGATTCGTTTTCATATTGTGGAGAATAATCTGTTCTGTCTATATAGTCCAATAAATTTCCAAACTGGTATTCAGCTCCTTTAATCAAAATTATCAAAGAAAAACAAAAACTTCATAAAAAATGGAAATCTTCTAATAATCCAATAGATTACATAGAGTTCGCTATCAAACGTACACAACAAAAACATCTACAGAAGCATTGCTATAATAAATATATATGTTTAGTTGAATCTAATATTCAGGATAATAATAAACAACTCTGGAATTACGCTAAAAACAAAAGTAAAACAACTGGCATCCCACAAATCATGCACCTTAAAGACGAATCAGGCACCGGCGCTCATCAAGTATGTCAATTATTCTTTAAACACTTTCAGTCCACCTACGTAAGCGATATGGGTACGAACAATATCAGCATAATCGATAGTTCTCCTTAGGTAAATAATGATTCTTCGATTGGTTACATAAATATTGACAATCTAATGATCAATAAATACCTGAAAAATTTAGATGTTAGTAAGGGTGCTGGTAGTGACGGTATCTCGCCATATTTCATTAAAAAATGTGCCACAAATCTTTGTTACCCTTTAACTAACATATTTATAATGTCACTAAAATAAGGTAAATTTCCCACAAAGTTTAAAGAAGCTATTATAATCCCTATTCATAAAACAGGGTCAAAAATTAACATTGAAAATTACCGCCCAATCTCAATACTCACGGTATTTAGTAAACTTTTTGAGAGAATTGTCTACGATCAAATTTACACAACAATTGTTCGTAATATACAAAACCAACAACACGGATTTCTTCAAAAAAGATCAGTACTTACAAACTTGGTAAATTTTACGGAATATTTAACATGCAATATGGACAATAGAAACCAAGTAGATGTAATCTACACTGATTACTCTAAGGCCTTCGATAAGGTAAACCATTTCATTCTAATTCAAAAATTAAAACAATTAGGCATCCATGGTGACTTACTCCGGTGGCTCACTTCATACCTTTGGAGTAGACTTCAAAGTGTTTTAGTTGAGGGAACAAAGTCCAGCTTCTTCTCTGTGCGCTCCGGTGTACCTCAAGGTTCTCATTTAGGCCCATTATTATTTAATGTGTATATATTATTTCGTATATTTATTTCTTTAAAAATGAATGATTTCTTCACTGAGGAATTCAGATAAAACTCTTAATATTTCGGAATATATTTGTCACACTTTAAATGATTGTAATAAAATCGTGGATAAAATATCAAATTCATTCTCAGTACTCCATTTAAATATCAGATGGATGAAACAAAATTTCAATGAATTTTTACTCTCAATTAATTTACTAAATCATAAACCGGACGTCATAGTGTTAACTGAAGCATTCACCAACGAATACAATAAATTTTGCATTCCAGAATATAGCTACTTCGTAACATCTTGTGCTATTAATAGAAATAGTGGTATTGTTGTATTTGTTAAATCTTGTTATTCAAACATCGCAGTGGAAGAAGTACCTATGCAGCGAGTTAATTGCTTAGATATTAATCTAAATGTAAATAAAATATGTTTTAATATTATTGCAATTTACCGAACACACGGATCAAACGAGTATACATTTATGGATGAATTAAGAAGCATTATATTATCAAAAAAAAATAAACAGAACATAACAATAATCGGCGATTTCAACATAGATGTTTCAAACGAAAATAGTAACAAAATAAAAACTGAATTTATCAATTTTATGTCGGAAATGAATTTTATATTATGTATAAAAAAATATACTAGAGAAATTACGGGTCAACGTCCATCTTGAATCGATCACATATGGAGTAGCACTAAAGATACCGACAAATTACACACGATAATATTAAAAAATAATATTACTGATCATCACACTTGCATCTATATACAAAAACTTAATATTGATAATCATATTGATTCAAAATGCAATACTTTTACAAAAAAGTCACTAAACCATCATAAATTCAGCCTAAAAATAAAAACAGAAACATGGCGTTCCGTATTAGAATCAACCTGTGCTGAAACATGCGCAAATATTTTTGATAATATTCTATGCAATTATATTACAGCATCAACAGATGTTAAAACTATAAAAATTAAATCAAAATTCAAAAAAATAAAACCATAGATTTCACATGGCTTAATCGTGTCTATTAGAAAAAAAGAAGAGCTATATCGCTTGACAAAGAAATTTCCCTTAGATAAAAAAATATACTCATATTATAAAAAATTTAGGAACAAATTAACCTGTTTACTAAAAACCACTAAAGAAAACTTTTACAAAAATGAAATTGATGTGGCTAAACAAAATGTAAAACATATATGGAAAACAATAAATGAAATAAATAGTAGAAAAAACAAAAAAACTCAAATTAAAAAAATTAATATCGGAAAAAATTCTATTAATGCCTTAAAGGAACCGACAAAATGTGCTAATGCCTTCAATAAATATTTCGCTAACGTCGGTCAAAATTTAGCTACACGGATCGATGAAAATTATAAAATAGATAATTTCAAAAAGGACTGCCTTAAACAAAATAATCTGTCAGTTTTCAAACCGGTAACAACAGATGACATAAAAAATATTATTAGTGAATTAAAAGGTGCATCCGCACCAGGGTTTGATGGAGTCACAGTAGAAATATTGAAAAATTATAATGAATTATTAAGCATTCCAATTACACACATTGTAAATATTAGTTTAAATAGTGGAATATTCCCCTCCGTTTATAAAAAATCTATTGTAACACCTGTTTTTAAATCTGGCAACCCTGAAGAAATATCAAATTATCGACCAATATCTCTTGTCTCAAACATTGCAAAAATTTTCGAAAAGATCGTAAAAAAGCAACTTTTGTACTATATTGAAAATAATAAAATAATTAGTCCTAGACAATTTGGATTTAGAGAGAAACTAGGCACTCATGATGCCATTGCAGAACTAACTTCAACTATATACCGTGCATTAGATAAAAAAAATAAATGCCTTGGCATTTTCATTGATTTACGTAAGGCTTTTGATAGTATCTCCCATACAAAACTAATAAATAAATTAAATGATATCGGTATTATTGGTAAGGTAAGGTATTGGCTGAAAAGCTATCTAACTCAAAGAAACCAAAAAGTAAAATTAAATAACTCACTAAGCGTGGATGAAACTTTAGAATTTGGAATTCCCCAAGGGACTGTTATTGGACCAATTTTATTTATAATTTACGTTAACCATATGTTTAAATTATCACTTAATGGTAAACTTATATCCTTTGCTGACGACACTGCAATAATTATCGAAAAAAAGACATGGAACGAAATTACCAATGTAGCCAATCAAGATATGAAGGTTATAAAAAATTGGTTCGATGGCAATTTATTATCACTCAACACAGAAAAAACATATTGTATTCCTTTCACTCTACAAGAAGATGTGCCAAATAACCAAATTAACATAACAATTCATTCTAAAAATTGTGTAAATAACGGTACATGTAATACGGACTGCGCGAAACTAAATCATAAATCTAATATAAAATATCTTGGTATCTTAATAGATAAAAATGTTAAATGGAAAGACCACATTAATCTCACTGTTGAAAGAATAAGAAAACTTATCTATATTTTCTATAATATACGAAATATTTTAAATAAGAAAACTATCAAAATTGTCTATTATGCATTAATTCAGTCCATATTGCAGTACGGGATTATCGGGTGGGGAGGGGCTTTTAAGGCTTCTTTACAGCCCATAATTACAATTCAAAGAATAATTATAAAAATCATCCTTAGGAAACCATATGACTCCCCTACTTTAGAGATATTTCGGGAATTTAATGTACCATCTATCACAGAATTGTATAAGAGAATCGCCTTATATCAAATTTATAAAGAATATTTTATTTATAAAATTCACCCCTCAGATAGCATAAGCAATAGATTCAAAACTAATGGCTTAATAGCCATTCCTATGCTTAGAACGACCACGGCTCAGCACCACTATTCGTATTTAGGTGTAAGATGGTACAATATATTATTGTCCAAAAATAAAATTAGTGTAACCGAAACTGTGAATTATGAACAATTCAAAAAGTTAATTAAGTCCCTAAAATTGGATACTGATATATTGTACCCCTAATTTTCTTACACTTACTCAATTTGTACAAAAATATATATTAATTTAATTGTCTTTAAAAAACTATTTTTCTAATTTGTTTACCTGATATATTGTACCCTTCATTTCCTCACGCTTTCTTAATCTGTAAGAAGATATATTATTTTAATTATCCTTAAAAAGACACTTTTCTAATTTGTATACCTATGTTAATATTATGTTTGTATTTATATCAAAAGTTTTTGATTATTGTTTAAAAAATCATTAGAACTAAATGTAAATACTCCTCCCATAAACACGAGCTCCTGGAGCTCAACTTATGGAGTAGTAGAATAAAAAACGAAAAAAATTATATATCTGTCTGCATATTGTTATCATTTATAATGTTAACAATAAAAAAAATAAAATAAAAATATACGATATTCACAAATGTTTTTTACATGCTAATTACCTAGCATATGCAGACGATAAAAAAATATACTTAGTTACTAAATCAATCAACGACTGCATTAAACTTCAAGAGGACCTCAATTTGACGGCCGGCGTGGTCTAGTGGTATACGCTTTTGACTACAGATCCGAAGGTCGCGGGTTCGAACCCGGCGTGCGCAAATAAATTTTATTTGATTAATTTGTGTTATTTCACAATTAATTAATTTAAATTAATTTAAATAATATATAGTATATTTGCGGCACGTTCCAGAGTGGAAGATACTCTCAGTATCGCCCTGGTGTAAGACCACCATTCAGAATTGAAACGTTGCTTGAAATGGCTTTAGCCGTGTTTGGTGACCAGATCTGAATAGCCAGGTACTTCCCCACCTTCCTCTTCCCCATCTCCCTCCCCTCCCCAATACCCTCAGCCTCACAACATACCCCAATTGGGGATGCCATAGTCTCACTGGCTCCAGACGGGAGCAGTTGGGACTCTTGTGCGGTATTACTGTAAAAAAAAAAAAAAAAAAAAAAAATCGTCTCTTTGTCTATTGCGAATTAAACAAACTTGTTATTAACATCGCAAAATGCAATAAATTAACATTTACACGTAATAAAAATAAAATATCCTTTGTATACACACTAAACGGCGCACACATCAATGAAGTAAAATATATCAGGGACCTTGGGGTAACACTGGATGTTAAATTAAACTTTATCCAACATACTGACGACATCATTAACAAAGCCAATAAAATGCTGGGATTTATAATTCGCATAGCAAAACCCTTCCACAACATAAACACTCTATATTCCCTTTACACCTCATATATTCGCCCGCACCTGGAACACTGTACACCGATCTGGACTCCTTTATACCAAGCCCATATCGAAAGAATAGAAAGAATTCAAAAAAAAATTTTTTAAACACATAAATTATAAACTAAACTTACACTTCTCAAATTATACCGAATCCATTAAATTTCATAATTTTAACTCCCTCCAAACACGACGTCTAATTTTTGATCAAATCCTATTATTTAAAATCCTAAATAATGGTCTGGACTCACCAGAACTTACCAATTTAATAAATTTTCATATTCCGTCTAGATCAACCCGACAATCTGATTTATTTTATCTACCCTCGTGTGGAACAAACATTCGAAAAAATTCCCCAATTCCTCGTATATGTGCACAATATAATAAAAAAATTTTCAGCATTGACATTTTTGGTAATAACCTAAAGAAATATCGATATGAAGTAATGCGTACGATCGATTATTAATATGAGAGTATGGAATGTATCGGCAGCATCTCCTATCCTCTTCCTATTTTCCTCTTCCTATCCTCTTCCTATTTTCCTCTTCCTTTCCCCTTCCTTTAACACCAAATTAATTTTAAGAAACTAAAACTTCATTTCTAATGCACTGTAACATAAGAAACTTCTGTGGCTTGACTTTAGTTAATTTGTATATTTATATCTATCACTGCATATTATACACGGTGTCCGGAAACTCGTAGTACAAGCGGGAAACTGGAGAATCTACACCACATGGGGAACCCAAAAAAACATAAAGTTTTTTGATTTGAGCTTTTTCACAAAAAAAAAAAAAAAAACCAAAAAAATATATTTTTCGGCTATTTTTGGGTTAAAGTTTTTTCTGGTGTTTAGGGTTGAACAACAGATGTTTTAACCCTGCAGAGCAGAAATATTTTATGATTACACCGGATTAAATGAAGGGTGATTTCAAAATAATGCTTCAAATCCGAGTTTCTTCATTTGTTTTACTTTCAAATAGTTTTAATTAGTTGGGTACTTTGATCTTCAGTAATAATTTATAAGAATTTGATTAAAAAAAAAAAAAAAAAAAAAAAAAAAAAAAAATGAACTTCTAACTCGATTTACTCGATAACGAAAGCTCAAATCAAAAAAAAATATACTACAAAATCGACTCCAAATGTGATGTAGATTCACCAGTTTCCCGCTTGTACTACGAGTTTCCGGACACCCTGTATAAAAGCTGTTTGTTTCTTACAAAATAAATAAATAAATAAAATTTAAAAAAAAATCATGCCAGAATGCTATAATTTGACATTTAATTGCGTGCATAGGTATTTGAAAATATGTACTGCGTACGGTTATAGATAAAACGGAGCAAATTAACGCGTTCAAAAGGTTAATGTATATGTATCTGTATAGAGCTCCCTTGGGATGATTTTTCACAAATCATCCAAGTATTATTATTATTTAACCCTAGCGACCAATTTATTAAAATCTCACCTAAAAAATTCCAAATTGGTAATCCATTTACTCGAAAATGAAAGCTCAAAAAAATAAATTATACCACAAAATCCACCAGTTTCCTGCTTATGTGAGTTTCCAGACATCTCGTATATCATTGTGGATTGCAAATACAAAAAAGTTTTCTTCTTCAAGTTTACTTGGTTTGTAGTTTTTCTGATGTCTCATGAATTTGTAATGTATTTACTGAAAACTATCATTTCTGGTTTGTACTTATAAATCATTTGAATAGTTGTTTTGTCTTACTTATTTTTTGGTCTTAATAAAATAGCAATCAAGTTTTAATACATATTTCAGATAAAGAAAAAAGACACTATTTAGTATACATGTAATTTAATAAAAATAAATTGACAAGTTAGAAACATACAACTAAAATATTATTAGTACTTCTATTGTCCTAATATACACAATGTAAATACAATTTGTTAAAAAATAACAAAATAATATGTAATTATTTAGGCACTTACAGGGCACATGTACAACTATTACTTCATATTCTACACAATGAAATACAAAGCACTTTTTAGACTTTTTTTACAGCACGCAATATTGCATCATTTTCTGAATCATTGTTGGGAAAAATGGGTGTATAAAGATCATGTTTTCGGAGGTAGAAAATTAGTCATAAAAATATATTGTGTTTATGAACATATTATAAATAAACTGGGTTACTCTTATCTTATGTTAGAAGTAATTATTATGTTCAGAACATTCGAGAATACCGTTAAAATCTGTATATGTAAATATAAATAAATTATTTATTATCATCCTTCATGCATCTAAACATTCACACTACATATTGCAGGGATATGGCACCTTTTTTAATTTAATTAATAAAAATATATAGGACTCATTGCTATGAGATTCTACTTCGATTGAAACACAAGTGCCTGTCTTAAATTTCTATATAACAAATGTTATGTTTATGGAAATAACACAAAAATCATTAAAAAAAATATCAAGCGCAAATCATTTGTAATGATGCATTAGTTGCAGAAATATTATGTCAATTTATAGTGTTACATTAATAGATAAGGCACTTCTTTGTCACGGTTTGTTAATCTTTGAATAAATTTTGTACGAACACAAGCGGTTGGAAAGTTAGCGCTTCATCTTTTCCAAGATGGGAATTATCATGTCAAAGGTCGGTCTCTTGCCGGAATCCTCGTTCATGCATATCTTAATGAGCTTGGAGATATGCGGGGCGATCCCAGGCCCAATGGTGATCCTCAGTCCTTCCAGCGCTATCTTCATTCCACACTCCATGGGAGACAGATCGGCAAACGGAACCTGAAATAAAATAAAATTAGAAAATGACATTGTGTCTTTGCTTGTTTACAGATTTTTAAGATGGCTTCAGAGTTGAGCCGCTTGCGCGAGGAGAATGCCACGTTGATGACGCAGGTGGAGATGCTGGAAAAGGAAGGAGCAGAGCTGTCGGCCCGACTAGCCGAGGTTGCCGTGATGGAGGCACAGATCCGAGGGGAGTCACAGATACAACTGCAGAGACAGCTCGCCAAAGCAGAAAAGAAACTAACTGCTCTAAAGGTGCAGCACCCACCAGAAGCAGACCCGCATCAACCCTCAACGAGCCATCAAACCGGTGATGACAATATGGTAGTCTGTCTTCAAGAGGAACTAGTCAAGGTGAGACTCTGCGAAGCCGAGAATGAAGCCACAATTAGAGAACTCAAAAATCGCATTAACGAACTTGAACAAGATAAAAAAACACTCCACGAATCAGTTGTAGACAATTCAGTGGCACACTTGCAAGAAGAATTAATCGCCGTGAAACTCAGAGAAGCCGAAGCCAACCTTTCCTTAAAGGAACTCAAGCAGAGAGTTGCCGAACTTTCTGAAATGTGGATGAAACACTTGCAGGAACACAGGCAGGAGAATCGGTCCCACTCTAATATGGGCGTATTAAGTACTCCTAAAAAGATCATGCGCGCCTGGGAAAACAGAACCGTGGACACGCAACGTCTCGAAGAGGAACTGATGACCTCGCGCATTCGTGAAACGGAAACCAGAACCGAATTAAAAGACCTTCAGCTCAAAGTCATGGAATTAGAGTCGCAGGTGCAGGTCTCAACTAACCAGCTACGAAGACAGGATGACGAAAAGAAAGTATTGAAAGATGAACTGGAGGCCTCCCAGCGTAAAATAAGGGACCTGCTCAATAAACAAAAGGAAAAGGAGCAAAAGTACATAGATTTGTCCAGTAAAAATGATTACGAGCAAATGTTGTCAAATATCCGGTTCGCCGAGGACTCCCAGAAGATAGCGGCTCTAGAGCATGAGATCTCAGTGCTGCAGATGAGAAATCAGATATCAATAGCCGAGGGAAAACTAAAGACCAATGAAGAGAACATTGAAAATTGCCAACAATTCAACGACAAAAACGAATAAGCCACATCTGCCGTAACTTCCGACTAAAAGTATGTAATAGTGAAATTTTTTACAAATCTATTTTCTTATGGGTTTACTTGATGTATTGGTAAATTTGTGATAAATCTAATTATGTTCTTTTATAGATCGTAAGGCTACAAATAATAGTACATGTATATAATGCCGTGGAATGAAAAGCAACCCATTAGAATTTTTATAGCTTATTATAATATTATGAAATGTAATCGGTTTTATGAAATTCCAGTAAGAATATTTTTAGATGTTAGATAACAAACAGTATGGCGTATTTTTTACCATTATTTATTGTAAAAGTAGTGATGTTTGTTTAAACTGAATGTTTCTTGTGGTTGTCAAATCAGATGTTAATACTAGATTAAATTGTGGTTAGGCTGTTCCTGCTCATACTTTTTAGTCCTCTAATTTAGGTTTCATTATGAAATGGCTTATACATAAATACATGTTACTATACATTCCAAATTATTTTAGTCTAGTATTATTAATATTGTATTGTATTATATCATATCAAGAACTTTCTCCGTTCTGTTGAATGATGGCAAATGTAAAATAACATCCGTGAGACCAACAGTGACAATTTATTACAGTAATTTAAAGTATGTTTTTGTGGCCAATACCTATATAAGTTAAGTTAGCCGTAATGCTTGGAATAGTGGATTCCTATCAATTATACAATGTTGCCATACCAATTAAATAAGTATAACTATCAAATAAACATGTACGTCTAATATCAACAGATTTTTAGTTGAATATTACCCATTTTATAATTTTAACAGAGCAACTAAAGCAGCAAAAGCTCTCAAACATTGAGATCTGGCATTGTGAAATTTGCAGTTTTTTCTGTCCAAAATTTGAAGATCAACAAAACTATTTTCATCATGGGCTTATGGAATATACATTTTTTTTAAATAAGACAAGACATATCACACCATGATCATCAAAAGATTAATAAGGAATATACTTGTACCAAACTTTATAGCGAGTGTTTATTTTATTGAATACCATCCACCGTACGTTACAAATATTTTTTAATTACTTTGTTTTGCCCGGCTATTTAGCAATATAAATTGTAAAACTTTGTCGCTTACAATGTCGTTTCAACGTTCCGTAAAAGTAACTAATGTTTTACTTAATAAAACCTTCAAGTGGTATATCAACTAAGGTCAATTCTGTTTTTACATGATTTTGAAGTAACCCAGTCCATAAAATGTAATTGAAATATCATATCTTGTTAATCTTATTTTCCCAAAACAGATTTTTTTTTTTAACGCGTAATTCTGTAGAAAATATGGTCCCTGTAAAAACAGAATTAAATGTATTACTACTGACTCAAAGTTTGGCAAAAAGCTTAGAACAAGCAAAAGTGAAGACTGATTTAGCTGGTGTATGTATCAAAGTAGACTGACCTCTCTTGTCGCAAGCTCCCAGAGCAGAATGGCGAAACTCCACATGTCAGCCGCCTCCCAGTTCCTCTTGGCGGCCGGCTTCTGCAGCGCCTCTGGGGCCATCCACGCCGGCTCGTATACGCGCGCCTTCTCCTGGAACGAGAACTTGGCGTCCGCCATGTTAATGCGCGCCGTCAGGTCCTCGTCAATCTGGAACAAACCATTTCAATTACATAAAACATTAAATTAAACGCCGAGTGGAGAGTGGGGCTGACTAGTGACATTGCATTTTTGGTCTCCACGCATGCTGAGTGTGGCATGTTCTTACCATGATGTGTTTGCTGCTGAGATGGTAGGCGGGCACTGTCTTGTCCCTCTGCAGCGAGTGCAGAAACGCCATGCCGCGCGCCACGTCGCTGGCCAGCCGCACTGCCTGCCCCGCGTCCAGCACCACCCCCCGTGTGCCCCCGCTCGAGTGCAGCAGGCCATACAGTGAGCCCCATGCCATGTATTGGCTGATCACTACCAAGGATGGGGGTGCCACACAGCAGCCAACCTGAAATATGAATGTTATAATGATTGATTATTGAGGTAAAAAGGTAAGCCTTCAGACAACCTTACCGTGTCCGTTATCAGGGCAAATGCGTAAATTGTGATGAAAAATGATTTTTGTTGTATTATGTCATAATGCGCTTCCTCTTTTAGCCATCATTTCAGACAACCTTGAGGTGTCCATCATTTAGGCAGTGATATACAGTCTTGCCATTGTTAATCTTTTTTTATGTGTTTAATGAATACTTTTCAACTTTGACTTAACCTACCACTGGTAAGATGTTGGGATGTGAGAAGATGCGCAGCTTGGGAAACTCTTCGTTGAAGTCTCGCTGGATGCGAGGAGTGCACTCCCTCAGGGCCAGAATCTTCGCCACAATATCATTCTTCTGCCACCGCCCACGCCATGTTTCCCCTGAAAATGCATTTATTTATTAGGTGCAAGTTTAGATTGGTGTAGAATTAATACAAACCATAGTGCAAATCTTGACCTTAATATACCAGAGAAGCAATTTTTCAAGATGCTAATATCATAATAATATTCTCATGGAAACTAAAATTAAGTTGGGTATGTTTTTTAATGAAAAAGGGAGTACCTTTTCATCGGGTAGAATCATTATCCTTATTTATTCCTTGATTTTTTTTCTTTCATTATTTCATCAATATTCTAGGATAAAATTCAGTTAACCTCGTCACGCTTCTGGCATATTGACCATTAAATTGATGTCAGAAGGTCGGAGAATTCAAGCGTATTTTCACTTTGGAATAAAATCTAAATAAATGGAATATTTCTTAATGTAGTTGAAAACTTAAAACTCTTTTTGAAAGGTGATGAAATAAGCTTTAAAATTTTATTGTCAGAAATAAACATACATTAAATTTTAAAAAATATTTACCTTACGTTTTTTCGTCTTAACACTGAATTAAAATTACAGACAGCGAAAAAAACACCCCTTTCATTAGACAAATGAAAAAGATTACTGTCACCTCAATTTTTTGACAAAAATAATTTGTAAAAAATTTCATTAATTTTTCTCAAATTGCGGTCCGAATCTTCGGTACACATTTTAATTCTTCTGTTGTTAAATTCTAGATTCGAATATAAAGTGTGTTTTCTCTTTCTAACACAGGTAAGATCATATTTCTCACTACGACAGCAAAGAAGATAACAATTTCTACGAGACCATATGAGTTGTTCCGAAGAGCGAACAAATTAACTACGGGTAATAGTTGTTTGTTCGCTAAACTGAACAAATTAGCCTGAGGGGTTAGTTTTATTGTGACTTGGAAAACAGAAACTCTGTTTAGGTCTCACTAAACGATGCAGTTCGTTGTGTCAACACCACTTCTATGAGTATCAGCAAATAGCTACGAATATCACCCAACGACAACCTTGGTAAAGTGCATAGAGATTGGACTACTGTCATAGGCACAGGTACACAAAACAAGGAGCCTACAGCCGTATTTACCAGAAGGAGTGGTGGCAATTCGGATTTGGAGGGCCAGCTCGCTGATGTTGATTCCCTTGTGCCTGGACAGGGTGGCATCTCGACTCCTGGTCTTCAAACCCAACCAGGACTGGTCTTTGAAGTTTATCTTCTTCAAGTCTTGCCCGGCTTCCACGGCCAGTTCGTTGAGTCTGTTACGTTAAAGATAACTTTTTAAAAATTAAATGAAGAGACTTTGTTTTTAATCACTTTACTATACATAATTTATATATGTGTCAACTAGTTTTCCTTCTTCAGGGCAGTATTACTATAAACTAACTTAAGTATAGAAATTTTCATTACATATAAGACTAGCGCAGACCCATGAAAATCATGGGATTAAAAATAGATATTCAATTATATAAAAAAAATACAAAATTTTTAATAAAAATAAAAAAATAAAATATTGCCACGACCAAGTATCGAATCCCGATCAACGGTTTGACTTGGAAGGCAACTATGCTGACTATTACACCACCAACTATTTTGATAACGGTGGCATAAATTAATTATATATATGTACACACCTGAAAATATAAGAATAAGGAACTCTAGTAAAAAATATATTCATATAGATCAACATACGCTGATTCTGAGAATATTGAAGAATTTATAAATCATCATTTAAAAACAAATAGAATACCATCACATTAAAAGACACCGTTTGGTTGGTACGACTGAATCTGCTGATTCATCACAACCAGCCAATGTGAGTAATATATCTATGGTTTTACAAAACCCACATCAGTGCTGCCGATACGCGGAGAATTCCCCAAATTACGGGGAATTTCTGAGATTTTTCAAGAATTGGGTTTTTTGCAGGGAGAACCTTTTTGTGGGAAAAATTAGGGTATTCCGGGCATTCCTTGGTTATCCAACCATATTGAAAAATAATTGTGAGAATGTACTATATTTCGTTTTCTTTCACAGCAAATTTTTTTTAAAAGTCCTTTTTTAAATCCTGAATGAAAGAGATCCTAAAATGAAGGATAATAAAAAAGTGCTAATTTCAATAGAATTTTGTTTCATTTTGGAGGTAAAGAAAGTTGTAGGGAATTTCTATACTATTCTTAACATCTCTTGTGGGTATTTTAGATGTGTGGGCATTGGCAACCCTGGTCCACATTCACATTAGAACCGATGAAAATGTTGTAAAGCACGTTTTTGAATACCGGTAAATTGTCAATCAGGTACGGTCACGGATGTATTTTGGCACTTTGGTTCAAAATTGAATAGTTCAATACAATAACATTAGTGATGAGATGCTTATACACATATTTTACCTAGTGTTCTAATCTTAATCTTACTCCCATACAAAATACAGCGCCGGTTACCTGGTGACGTCACAGGTCACGTCCATAGATTCGGTGCTTTTTCAGCAGGACCCGAAAAATATACAGATTTATATAATATGAATATATAGATTTTTGAAAATGGACCGGAGTTCCTTATTATGTATTTTTGAATTTTATAATATCACATCCGAAATGTTACATAAAAATATGGACCTAAAAACGCCTGAAGAACAATTTGATGCCGCGGGGTGAGCATCATAAGCAATCATAAGCCGTTATAACTGCGTTAACAATACACAATTAAAATTATAATAGTTCACTATGCGTCACTTTGCACACAAATCATACAAGAAGGCTGCCAGGCAATTCCCCCTCACCCTAAAGTTGGCTTCAATTCCATTAATACAAAATCGCACTAATGCTGTCCAGAGCTTTTTAGGTCCATGCATAAAAACAACCATTTACAAAGAGATTATCGTACCTGTGTGACAGCTGGCCCCTAGCCTTATCTAGTGGAGTATCCCCATCCTTATTGGCAAGAGAGACAAAAGCCCCTGCAGCAACCAGATCCTCAGCAATGGGTCCATATCCCCAGAAACAAGCGTAATGTAGGGGAGTGTTGCCATGCTCATTAATAAAGTTTACGTCAGCCCGGTATTGCAATAACTAAAAAAAAATCATTATTAAATCCATAATTCTACAGAGAAATTCTTTTATGTCAACTTTCTATGGAAACCATGCCATAGGGGTGAAGATAATTTTTTTTAAATTATATTAAACTTACAAGTTGCACAATAGTACGGTGGCCATGGGCTGCCGCAAGATGAAGGGGAATATCATCCCCGCGGTTGGTGGCATTGATTCGAGCACCCCTCTGAATCAGCATTTCCACCAGTTTGATGTGTCCCTCCTTGCAGGACCAGTGAAGTGGACTGAAGCCATGATCATCTCTGGAAAAAGATATTTGATTTAGCACATACTGAATGCAAAACACTTCAAAATGTTGGGTAGGTACTAGAGGCGGCCCTTGACTGAAATTGCCAGCATTAATTTTTACTTTAAAAATGCACCTAGGTAGGTGATATAGGTGTATCAAATTAATCAATTGTGGTGCTGCAATTCATTTGCTCCACAATGTTACATTAATTTGTACAATATAATACTGCTCCGTCACCATTCACAAAATAATCTCGAGAATAAAGGGCACGTAATTTATTTTTTAAAACACCGAAATTGTTAAAATTCACCAACATTGTAAATTGACTTTTTGATATTGTGGCAAAGTTAAATTATGGTTGTTGGAAATTATAATTTAGTTTTTGTGAAAATTTATTTACAATGGTATATGGCTGCAATTAGGGGGGTAATTTACGTAGGATTTGTTTCGGTTTTTTAAATTTAGTTTTGGCGTTTACATCGTACTGAGCGAGACAATTGATGGACACGTTTTTATGGGTTGGAATGCCTGAGTAAAAAGATTCCGCGAAACTTTAGATGTGGTGTTTAAGGAGAGGGACTTAGTCCCGGTGAAGCTGGGAAACCTTCATCCACTTGGGGGCTCCCAGGACAGTGCGAATGGTTTTATTTTGGAATGTTTGTAGTCTATTTAATTGGGTTTTTGAAGCATGGGTCCAGATTGGGCTTGCGTCTCAGGTTAATATTGGTCTTATCGTGGATTTGTATATTAAAAGTTTATTTCTTGTTTTTTTTTCATATCATGGGGTAAAGGGCTGCAAGGGTTTTATTGGCTGAGTTTAGTGTTTCAGTGATATGCTTTACCCAAGTTATTTTGCTATCAAGGATAATTCCGAGGTATTTAATGTTTTTATTCCAAGGGACGTTTTCTCCGAATAGGTGGATATTGGGTGGTTTATTGGGCGTCTATGGGAGAAAACACAGGCGGCGCTTTCAGAGGGATTTATACTAATTCACCATTTTTTAAAAAATGATTCTAGTTCTGAGGCGTGGACTTGGACGTGTTGTGCTGCGGTTATTTCGCTTACTGAAGTCGACACGACTTCAGTGTCGTCTGCAAATTTACCTATTTTAGATTTTTTTGTGCGATAACATTGTAAATTAGTTTTCCTAAAGTAATTAATTCCATAAGAACTGGATACACATGTTGAAAGTGGTGCAAAGTACACTTGCCATCAAGGTGCTTTGCGCATGCGTCGACGATGCACAAGATGTTTTATATATCTTCACTGCTCTAACGCGTGATTTTACATTATGAGCTCTCATTATTATCTGTCTCATTCATGTCATCGTTTCAGCGGGCCAAGCTATCCTTGTAGCATGGGAAAATAAAGTTTCGTGCACACCTAAATATTCACAATGGACTAGTCGGAGTCTTATACTAGCAGATAGCTCAGTGACCAGGCGGGAATTATGAGTAGAGTATTATGTACCTTGTATATTGATGACCGGGGCACAGATGTTGTTGTAAGTTATGTGAAGACTAAGACAAGCAGTGAATGCATATACCATGGAACGCCTCTGGTAGGTACCATTCAACTTTGAAGGCGTCCATACACAATGCCATAATAGTTAATTTCTCGGGAAATGTATTTTCACTATTTAAGGTATGCAAAAATGCGCTGTGAAGTCGGTATCATTTGTGACCATGTACCTACACCTAATTATAACTATCGTTTTCAAACACACCTTCACACTACCTATCTATTTTTCAAAATACACAAATGGTCTTTAGGTGTGTATGGCTACAACTGCCGTCTTCACAGAGCATTTTTGACGTTGTGCCTTTAATAGACAGGCAAAAAATCACATTTTTCATATTTTTTCTCAGTGAATGTCAACAGGTGTATGTTAGTAATGAATCTCGTTTATTATTGATAAAGCATTATTGGTTAGTTTTACTCTGCTGATAAATCTTTAAAACATCGGCCTTGTATAGAGTTACTTTCTTGTTATTAGCTGTAATATACGCCTTATTCATAAAGTTGACATCATCAAAGTGAATTTTCTAGCATGACAGAAGGACGTTTTAACATTTGAGACACGATATTTTAGATTAATCCTACGAATGGGATCCCTTTGTAAACAGCCTGCAGAACGCCAAAAGACGTCTTTATAAAATATTTGGTCTCATTTCGTCAGGCAATGTATAATCATTACATTATTTATGCGTTAAAATCTCCCACACATCCCCGCTTCCCACTTACGTCATGAGCCATTTGTGGAACCAGCTGTTAGTGGGCGTGTCTAATAATCCATTTATAGTAAACGATAAACGAAGTAAACCAGCACAAATTCTTCCCTAAACTGCCTATTTAAACTATATTTCATAAAGATATGCATTTGTTTACCCAAGGTTCATATCATGTTCCGTATCATCGAGCCAAACCCTCACTTGCATGGTGTTTCCCTCCCGACACCAATGAAATATATCCTCCATGGCGATACTTTATATTATTTGCCTTACAAAATAAATAATAACACAATAAAAGGCAACCGATTCACGTTAACATAGTGTTAAATTGCACAAAATTTTATAAATACAAGTCAATTTGAGAAAATAAACACAACACACTCAAAAAAATATTATTAGACAGATTTTGGTGTTACTATTTAAAAGAGATTCATAGATAATTCCATTCTTATAAAAGTTAGAAGTTAGGGACTAGTTAAGTACTGCAACATGTTGTTCAACGAATTGTCATTGCAGTTCCAGTTACCAGAAACCGATCAGAACTGGTTATTAATCCAGTTACTTTTGGAACCGGGTCCTGAAAAACAAAGCTCGGGGTAATAAACCCTAATTTCCGTTTGACATGATACCTAATAATATCTTTTTTCATCCAGTTTGCGTATTCAGGATGAAAAAAGGGACGTGTTCTATTTTGATAGTTGGTACTACCGTACATACGTGTTTGATAATGCCGATTTTCGTCAATTTAGTAGCGTTATTTATGACATCTGACACAATATAACATTTTTAAAAGTAATGGATATAATTAGTAAGGGAACGGAATTTTGAAAGCTATTGCTTTGGCATCTGTGGCAGTTTGCACTGCTGTAATTTTGGAACGACATTTGAATTGCAGAATAGAACGGAAATTGTAGACAAAACCGTCGCTTCTACGGCGGATTATGGACGGAATAAAGAAAAAAACACTAATTATTTATTTGGTGAGTACGTGGTAGTACAATTTTTTTGTTAATATTTATATACCTTCTTCTTTTTTCGTATGGTGTGGGGGTTAGAGAGGGACATCTAGGTCTGCGAGCCATTCTAGGGCCTCAGGCGTCGTCATGTGAACCTCATCAATCCCGCCGGGGATGAATGGAGCGGGCATTCGTTGACCACATGTTCGGTGGTCTGCACCTCACCACATTTACACATCGCCGACTCTTTAAGGCCCCGTCTGTGCATCATGTGAGCACAGCGGCTATGGGAGCACCTTAACCTATTGATGGCGGACCAGGTTTTGCGAGGCAATGAGAACCCAGGCTGTCTCTCAGTGGGGTCCTGTGTGAGAAGGGCATTTCCCACGTTGGCCGTTTGCTACTCAAGTTTGTAGCAAACGGCCAATGGTGCTATAATTAAGGGTTTGGGTCCAAAGAAGGCACCAGGGCATGACAGACTCAACGGCGAAATAGTGAAGCATGTCTGGGTCCACGCTAAAGAGGAGCTCTTTCAAGTGATGGAATCGTGCCTGAGAAGAGGAATTTTCCCTTCTGAATGGAAGAGGGGCGTGCTCAGGATTATACCTAAAGGGAACGGCAAACCACTCACCGATGTAAAGGCTTATCGCCCGATAACCTTGCTCCCAGTCCTCGGTAAGATCCTGGAATTACTTATTCGGCAGCGTCTTCGCAGTACACTATCACCGCCCAGTGAACTTCAATTTGGTTTCGTCCCGGGTAAATCCACTGTGCACGCCATTTCGTTTGCGCTTAACTGGGTGAAGGTCTGCACAAAGAGGTATGTTGTAGCAATCTTCTTAGATATAACTGGTGCCTTCGACTTCGCGTGGTGGGACATGATACGCACAAAGGTTAAAAGTAGGAATTTTTTAAAGGCACCCACCACTGTCCCATCCCGGTATAGGTGACTTATTGTCACCCCTTCGGGACTCTCGCAAGAAGCTAATTTTTTATATTAAAAGATTCGAATTTTCAATAAAAGACTCTAGACCTTTAAATGTCCCTGCATGAGGGGTTAGCGAGCACTATGCAGGATGCTCATGATAATAATATTAGACATGCACATGCGGTGTTAGTAGCACAAAACAAAATAAAAATAAACTAAGATACATTTGGAGTGCTCAGGTCCTCGGCAGTCCCAAAGGGGTGCAGCCGGTCGCCGATCAGCTCACAGATGGATTTCCGTCACAGCCCACCCTACGCCGAAGCCTGATTATGCTCGAAGACCCTAAGAGAGAGGCTGGGTTTTAAACAACCGAAGAGGAGTAACTGAAAGTGAATAGCGTCAGACGTCAGCGGGGGGTGGGGAAGGTGATGTAGTTCATTGCGGACGTCACGACGAGCCAGAGCACCACAAATGGGGGGAAGCCGATCAACTAGCATGTCATTATTCGGAGATCTGGAAACTACGGGCTTTGTGCAGGGACAGGGGTCTTTATGCCTCGCCCAAGAAGAGGGCTAGGACAAAACAGAACACAAAGTGAGATCAGTTCCTACCTGAAATAGAGACATGAAAATAAAAGTAGGAATTGTCCAAAACGCCTGTTTAAATCGGTTGACAACTACCTATCGGGACGAACTGTCTCGATATCCCATGGTGATTTTACTATAGGACGCGAAGTAAATATGGGCTGTCCCCAGGGCTCCGTTCTGGGACCTGAATTTTGGAATATTGACTTTGACGACTCCTCTAGGTTACCCTTGCCTGAAGGATGTATCATGATCGACTACGCGGATGATAAGATGTATCTTGTCTCGGGGAACAGCAGAAAGGAAATTGAAGAAAAGGCTGGTGATGGTTTGAACACCCTCCTTAAATGGGGGGTGAGGAACAAGATGACCTTCGCTCCCCACAAGACAATGGGTCTCCTGATGAAGGGCTCTCTCAGTAGAAAAAGAAACCCTACCATCCGGATGGGAGACACCAACATCAAATTTGCAGACACGGTCAAGTACCTAGGTGTAACACTCGATCGATCGTCCTCATTTCTGGCTCATGTTAAAGATGTTTCAAGCAAGGCTCAGGCGCTGTTCCTAAAGCTGAGGAGACTCTCCACCGCTGAATGGGGACTACGCAGTCCGGCACTACGTGCTCTGTACAGGGGCGTATACGTTGCGCAAGTTTCGTATGCTGCCTCTGTTTGGGAGCACCGCCTGGATAACTGCCTTATACTCCTCGCTCTTACTAGGGGCCAGCGAACTTCTTTGCTGGCACTATCTGGCGCATACCGTACTGTTGCTTCGGACGCTTTGCCAGTTTTGGCCGGCATTTTGCCAATCGATCTGGAGATTAGGGAAGTCTTAACCAAGCAGAGACTTTCCAGAGGATCCCCGGCAACCCATCTTGGTGTCGTTCTGACACCAGGTGGACCGGGAACTCTCCCTGGACTGCTTCGGACGATGAGGGACCTTTCGCTTAAAGAGTGGCAGGTCCGTTGGGATAGGTCGAGCATGGGAAGATGGACCTTTTCCTTCTTCCCATCAGTTAAACTCAGAATGGAAGGGGCCTTCCTCAAACTGGACCATCACTTGACGCAGCTCCTCTCAGGACATGGGGAATTCAGGGGGAGGCTTCACAGCCTTGCCCTGTCTACCCATCCCAATTGCGCTTGTGGCAATACTTACCAGTCGGCCGAGCACATTCTGTGGCACTGTGAGATCTTGAAGGATGCCAGAGACGAAATGATAGACGGTCTGAATGTCCCCATTAGACCGGTGTGGAACACCGATCTTGTTTCTAACAGAGTCAATTTCGAATGTCTGAGGAAGTTTACTAGGATCTGGGTTGAGAGATGGTCTGAGCTTAGAGTCGCTGACTAGCGTGATAACTGAGAACCCCTGGTGTATTGCTCCTGCTCCATGACTAATTCTTTTACAATTCTCCGATTATTTTTTATGCTATTCTGTTCTTCTTATTTTTATTATTTTTCTTTCCTTACTGTACCAGCTGCTGCAGATGATTTTCTTTCGTTTACATTTCTTTTAAATAACTTGTCTCTTATTTTTCTTCTTATTTTCAGTTATCTTTTCTTATGTTTTACTTTTTTGTTATCTTAAACTTCACATGCTGTCCTCTTTACAGACTATGCAGATTTTATTTTTACACTTTCTACTTTGTTTTACTTAATCTACCGATGTCCTTAAGTGGCACTTTTGGATTGTTTTTTGTTTTCCTTTTCTCTTTTCTTTTCTCTTCTTTTATATGTATTTTTTTTTCGGTTTTTTTTTCTTTTTTCAGTAACGGCAACGAGTTTACAGGCTAGAACTGAACTCCGTTGTTTGTCTTGTATTGTTTACTTCTCCCCAATAGGGGTTGGACAACGGGCCTCGTCCCCGCATTCCTTGCTGGAGCTTCTTTTATTTCCTTTTTTTTACCGGGGGACTCCGCCAATCACCTGCGCCACCCCTGAGGAGCGTTGGTGGTCAGAGGGGCGACTGTGCGGATTGGGGTAACCTCCACCCTGCCTCCGACCTCCTGACGCTTCTTTCCCCTAGGTTCTTTAGGGTTTATCCCTCTTTTTCCCATACTTATCTTCAGGGCTCCACCGGGTGGTCGGCTAAGGGGTGTGGAAGTCCTGACCTGCGCCAGTCGCCCCAACCACCACCAATCTCTCAACAGGACTGCCAGTCGTGGTTCGGCGAAACTCCCCCGTCACTCTATTATGTCACTTATTTCTTCTTTGTGTTTACAGGTACTGGAGTGTGGGTTCCCTCCACCAACTATTTGCTTGACACTTGTTACCTGATTGTTTGATGCTTATTGTTCTGTGTTGTTCTTAGACTAGTACCTGTAAGCGCTCGCATTACCGCTTCCTAACACCGTATGCGGGGACATTGAAGGTCTAGCTTCACTTTAAATTGTAGAGCCGTTTATTCAAAAAAATTAGATTCTTGCGAGAACTCCGAAGGGGTGACCATAAGTCACCTATACCGGGGTGGGAAAGCGGTGGGTAACTTCAATGCTACTCAAGTTTCCACCTATCTTCTAAGGTGAGAGGTAATCGGAGGAGCCTCTCTCCTTCCGCCCAGAAGGGCTTTCGGGACTTCAAGCGACATGCCGGGTGGGAGACGACATCTTCGTGTAGCACCTTTAATAGATTATGCACAAATACGAGCCTCGCAGGATTCATAGCATTCCTAAGAGAGTAGCGTTCGATCGTTTCGGGAAACTTAGTAGTGTTAGTGTGTGTATTGTTTTTGTATGGGTTGAATCTGTAGTCTTTTTATTTTTATTTTTTTGGAGATTTTCCTTTTCTACTAGTTAGTATTTATATTGTATTGTATTATTTATATTCATATGTTTTTCTACCTATATATAAAATGAATCTTCTGTGGAAACTTTACTGGTTTATGCAACTTGTTAAAAATGATATGTATTAAAATATATTTGTATAACTGTTTGTTTCCCAAATAAAATAAAATAAAAATAAAATAAAGGTATTGCGCTTTTTTGCAGCGCCTTCTTGTATTCCCTCAGTGTTGCAATTTCTCGCCTGATGTATATAAGAAGGCCGAAGACCGATAGGTCTCCCGGACAAGGGGAATCGATATTTATGTATAGTCATTACTCTTGCGTATGAATGGACTTAAAAAAATCATAGTATATTTTGAAAATACACTAATAATTATAAATTTATGTAATATTAATTTTGATTTTACATATTTTAATTCATATCTTTGTACACAAAAACACGGGAAAGAAGTAGTTATAAACAATACTTAATAGAAAAATGGTAGAAAACCTATGTGCTAAAGGCGTCGTCATTATCATCAGAATCTCAATCATCACTCTGTAACTACTACAACCATCACAACCATTGATGTATTATACTAGATTAGCCCTGTCTAGTTAAATCCATTTTAAAAATGACACCACTTAGCGTACGTCACAAATATCGAGATGAACTTAACAACCCAACTCTGTTTAAACTCCTTGTACAAGCGTTCAAACTCGTAAGCGAAACCAAGGAACAGCGTTCATTTTGTTACCGAGTTGTTGTAATTTGAATACAAAGCCGTCACCAAACTAACATTTTTTTGCTTAACCAGGTCTGAATCAGGTAAAGGACTAATAAATAACACAAAATGATTTTTATTTTCACATTTTAAGTTTTGGATTCTGTACACTACATATTGAACCAAAACGGGAAACGTAGACATATTTACTATTGAGTAGAAGTTTTATGAATTTACAAAATTATTTATATAAAATAGTATATAATTAAATATATTATAAAATAGTATACAGTAAGAAAGCGTTTACTTTGTGGCTAGACACTTTAATCAAATGAAAAGTTATTTTGTTTTTAACCGCTTTGTTAGGTTTATAAGACAGCATTTTAAAAAACTAGTCTAGGTACAAACATTAATAATGAATAAAATATAATATTAAAATAAGCGAGAGAAATCATATTAGACGAGAACAGAGCTTCAGAGAGGGTGTGGTGGGGTGGGACAAGGGAGGGTGGGGGTTACATGGTAATAATATCATTTTATTTATGCCCATTAAATAAGCTTTTACATTTTTACATTGTGTTTGTCTCCTTTATTGAATATAGACACAACTTTACATATCTACGGAAAAAATATGATTGTACCTTCCTTCCCAAGGATTGGAGTGAACCGCGCCAACAACCTTGCCAAGCATGCCGATCGGACCGACATTTATGTCATATATTAACTGCTGTAATGTCATACGATTTCAGAGAAATGCCTATTCGGTTTATTTTTGTGAAATATGTAAATGGTGCTTAATCAAAGCTAGACAATAACAACCAGTAATTAAAATAACCTTTCTCAGATTAAGCAACGATACTTAATTTGTGGGTATATTACATTCTCTCCTCCACACAGCATGCTCAAAGATTATAAAGGACCTGAAGGAAATTGCAGTCTAAACGTTTGGAATGAAAATGAATTGAGCACAAATGGCTTCCTGATGATGGTACGGTCAACGTGTTCCGATATCGTGATAATTTATGTATTCGAAATTTACTAACAATTTAACAGGAAACCTGTTGATTCATTCATTAGGGGCCTGCAATTCCTTTTTTAAATAAATTAGAAAAACTCTGTTCCGTCATCGTGATAATTAATGTATTCAAAATTTACTAAAAGTTCAACAAGAAACCTGTTCATTCGTTCGTTAAAGGCCTGCAATCCGCTTTTTAAAAATAAATTAGCAAACACTCTTTTATTCCGTATTTGTAAATATACAATATATATAATAAATATTACCTAGTTATTTTCTCAAAATTGAATCCGGATTGCTAATTTCCAATTTCAAATTTTTTCTCGGTTTGTGGGGAAACCTAAGCGAAAATAAGACATTTTAAGAATAATTATCGGAATGTATATAGAAAATATTTATTCCTGTACCTAACATTTTAAGCCTACATGAACGTTCCTTTTCAGGTAACATATCTTCCACCCCCTTTATCACCTCTACAGCAATCGTTATAATAAAAAAAGTTAAGTGTAATATTGTTACGTAATACAGTCACCCTACATAATAAAAAGGATGGTCACCTTACTGCTTTGGTCACTCTAAACCCCCACTCTGATCATGCCAGATGCTCGGCAGCCATGTTTGCACGTGTGCGGTCACCAAAGCCGCCTCAGTCATAATTAGACGTGGGTCGTAACGTCATTTTCAAGAAACGTAACGAAACAAGTTTCTTGGTCGGCGTAACCTGTTTCAAAACGGTTATTTTTGTAACTAGTTATTTTCATTCACTTACCCGTCCTCGCGTGACAAATGTCAACCATGTACATGTGTTGGCCCCGCGTTTGGCGTGTCTCCCGAGTCGGACTAATTAATTAATTAGTTCCGACTAATCACGAATAATATACAATGGTTATTGATATTTACAGTTTATTTGCACGTTATATTTACTGTTTATTTACACCTTTTCATCGTTTTCACTGATATTTTTTTTATTATTTACACTGTATAATTATTTGGTTGGTTTGTTCATTACACTTGTTTTGTTTGTTTGGCTATTTACACATAGTTTGTAAGTCTTATAATATTATAAAAATTATTTACATTTTTATTTTTATTTAATGACTAAAAGAGTTTATGACTCTAACAAAAATCTTTTTGGATCTAAATCGCCCTGGTGTAAGACCACCATTCAGAATTGAAACGTTGCTTGAAATGGCTTTAGCCGTGTTTAGTGACCAGATCTGAATAGCCAGGTACTTCCCCACCTTCATCTACCCCATCTCCTTCCCCTCCCTACTACCTTCAGCCTCACAACTCACAACATACCTCAATTGGGGGTTCCATAGTCGCACTGGCTCCAGACGGGAGCTTTTGGGACTCTTGTGCGGTATGATGATGGACACTGTAACGCTGTCCGAAACGTTGGCTAAAGAAGGGGGTAGCGCTACATGGTATACCCCAAAAATAAATTGTTTCGCACTGGCTCCAGACGGGAGCAGTTGGGACTCTTGTGCGGTATTCGCTCGGCTGCCCGGGAGGTGTATTTCCAATCCCTTTCACGTTTCAGTCGCGCTAAAATTATTTAATTATTTTCAATGTAAAACAAAACATTGGAGGTAATAAAAGCGGTCTATCCTCTCTGCTTACCCTTCTATAATTACGGTCGTCACCCTCATACAAACAGATTTATTTTTTATTTATTTATTACATAAGATACATTTATAAGCAAAAATAACATAATAATATTTCAAAATAACTGTCAATATTAAAATGTGTACAAGTGTTATAGATAGAGCAACGAAACGCGTAGGCGACTGAAACGAGGACTAATGGTGATTTATATGCATAACATAACAATACCGCCGACTACCGCGTTACATTACGAAACGCGGCGTTACTGAAACGCGGCAGAGATTGGAAATACGCGGTCGCATGCGAAACGACCGAAACTAGTCTCACATATGCATAACAATTAACAATCCGTCCCGCCGACGGCGCCGACTACCGCGTTACGTTACGAAACGCGGCGTTACTGAAACGCGGTCGCATGCGAAACGGCCGAAACTACTTTACATCACACCCAACACCAAATAACGCATTTACAAAAATAACTACTTGTAATTTTATCGAGACTAGTTATTTCCGTTACATCGACGAAACTAGTTATTGTATCTAGTTACGTTAAATAACGCTCACTCCTAGAAATCAACATGGCCGCTTATAATTTGTTAATAAATGTCTATCTCAAACTATTTTCTGTTTTTTTCCATGTTTTTCCTTTATTATTTCAACTAAAATGAGCATAATACGTTTGCCCCAAGGTAAGTTCATAATTACTTCTCATACCGTCGAGATTTGGCTTAATTTGACAATTTTAGCGCAAAAACAGTGAGGGCACTGCTAGACAGCAAGTTCCCAAATTAAGAACAGCGGAATTGCAATATTTATTTCAAATAAATATGTCGTGACTTTTGACAGAGAAATCCAAATGCACAATGAAAACATTTTAAATATGGAAATCAGTTTCCAAAAGTACACCTTTAGCATATTCGCTATATATAGAACCCATGCCTCAATATTACCAACCTATGTGGATGGACTAAAACACATTCTTCTTGCGAACAGAAATAAGAAAACCATCATTGTCGGAGACATTAACCTCAATATCGCAAATGATTACTCATCCTATGACAAAGATAATTATTTTAATCTGATGGCAGAATTAAATTATATGTCGTGTATTAAAATTGACGAGAATTATCCCAGGTCAGCGACCTTCGTGCATAGATCACATTTTCACAAATATCTAAGGTATAAAAAACATGGTATCTGCAGTCATACCAGTCATACATACGACAATCACAGATCATTTCCGGTGCATTTTTACGTACAGTTACGAAAACAATGGTTACAAATACCAACCCAAACTCCGGAGAACGACAATGACCGACGCAAAACACTCCACCATTAATTAACCACTATCTAGATTGATATCATAAATATACCACTCTCTAGATCGATATCTTCGGGATTTTTGTATGTAACTGAATTATACAGTACTTAACCACAGAAATACAATCAGTACCTACCGTGCGGAGCAGAGCAGTAGACAAGGTAGAGGAAACTCAAGGCCATTTAAAAAAAGATTCGACCATAGACAACATAATTGCTCTCAGCCTACTCTATTCATTCACTAGCCCAAAAAAACTATTATAAAAATAAAAATTAGACGTGGGTCGTAACGTCATTTTCAAGAAACGTAACGAAACAAGTTTCTTGGTCGGCGTAACCTGTTTCAAAACGGTTATTTTTGTAACTAGTTATTTTCATTCACTTACCCGTCCTCGCGTGACAAATGTCAACCATGTACATGTGTTGGCCCCGCGTTTGGCGTGTCTCCCGAGTCGGACTAATTAATTAATTAGTTCCGACTAATCACGAATAATATACAATGGTTATTGATATTTACAGTTTATTTGCACGTTATATTTACTGTTTATTTACACCTTTTCATCGTTTTCACTGATATTTTTTTATTATTTACACTGTATAATTATTTGGTTGGTTTGTTCATTACACTTGTTTTGTTTGTTTGGCTATTTACACATAGTTTGTAAGTCTTATAATATTATAAAAATTATTTACATTTTTATTTTTATTTAATGACTAAAAGAGTTTATGACTCTAACAAAAATCTTTTTGGATCTAAATCGCCCTGGTGTAAGACCACCATTCAGAATTGAAACGTTGCTTGAAATGGCTTTAGCCGTGTTTAGTGACCAGATCTGAATAGCCAGGTACTTCCCCACCTTCATCTACCCCATCTCCTTCCCCTCCCTACTACCTTCAGCCTCACAACTCACAACATACCTCAATTGGGGGTTCCATAGTCGCACTGGCTCCAGACGGGAGCTTTTGGGACTCTTGTGCGGTATGATGATGGACACTGTAACGCTGTCCGAAACGTTGGCTAAAGAAGGGGGTAGCGCTACATGGTATACCCCAAAAATAAATTGTTTCGCACTGGCTCCAGACGGGAGCAGTTGGGACTCTTATGCGGTATTCGCTCGGCTGCCCGGGAGGTGTATTTCCAATCCCTTTCACGTTTCAGTCGCGCTAAAATTATTTAATTATTTTCAATGTAAAACAAAACATTGGAGGTAATAAAAGCGGTCTATCCTCTCTGCTTACCCTTCTATAATTACGGTCGTCACCCTCATACAAACAGATTTATTTTTTATTTATTTATTACATAAGATACATTTATAAGCAAAAATAACATAATAATATTTCAAAATAACTGTCAATATTAAAATGTGTACAAGTGTTATAGATAGAGCAACGAAACGCGTAGGCGACTGAAACGAGGACTAATGGTGATTTATATGCATAACATAACAATACCGCCGACTACCGCGTTACATTACGAAACGCGGCGTTACTGAAACGCGGCAGAGATTGGAAATACGCGGTCGCATGCGAAACGACCGAAACTAGTCTCACATATGCATAACAATTAACAATCCGTCCCGCCGACGGCGCCGACTACCGCGTTACGTTACGAAACGCGGCGTTACTGAAACGCGGTCGCATGCGAAACGGCCGAAACTACTTTACATCACACCCAACACCAAATAACGCATTTACAAAAATAACTACTTGTAATTTTATCGAGACTAGTTATTTCCGTTACATCGACGAAACTAGTTATTGTATCTAGTTACGTTAAATAACGCTCACTCCTAGTCATAATTCCACTTGGGCCTCGGACAGTCGCGCTCCCCACGTCCCGGCTTGGCAATTATTAATACGCCCGAACCTTGCGTAGTCCTCGCGTGTTTAAACCAACTCAATTATTGTAATGAGAATGTTACAATAGTTTGCCGTATCATTCTTAAACATGTTCTGGATCCGTTATATACTCGGCCCGTTGGAAGTCGTTTGTATTACCGTTAAATTCACCTGTTTCCTCGTTCGTGTGGTCCGACCGGATCACGGACCCTTCATTCATCATGCCTTGGCGAACCGTAAGCTCTTCAGTATATCCACTTTACCTGTGTTCAAAACCGTAAATTCTCTTTAAATTCCATGCTTCATCCTGTCGTTACGTTAGAGAGAGAGTTTAGATTCTGATTCTACCATGTGTTTCTTTGGAAAATGTTAAATATACCTGTGTCTTTTCTTCTTCTTCTTCAATGGCGCTACAGCCCATTTCGAGCCTTGGCCTCCTTTAACATGAGCCTCTACCGCCCTCTGTCCTCGGCCGTCGTCTTCCAATCTGCAACATGGAGTAGTCCTCTGGCATCTTTCCTGACATCGTCCTCCCATCTCAGCCTAGGTCTGCCCGCCTTTCGTTTGCCTCCCGGGTGTCCTGTTAGAACCTTCTTTGGTACACGTGTGCTTAGCATTCGGTGTACATGTCCGGCCCATATTAGTCTTTGGAGCCGTAAATGAGTAGAGAGTCTGGGTGTACCTGTGTCCTTTATTCATGAGTAATTATTGCTTTGACCTGCCCCTTCCCTGACCGATGGACGAAGAAATGAACTAAGAAGTTCCCCACCCCTGATGGATTCGAGTTCTCATCTGCCTACCTTTTTACACTGAGCTAACCAATTTATAACCCTGGTTCAATTCCAGATGGGTCTTAAACCATTCTTAGCAATATATATATAAATACTTTGTAATATATATTTTTTCAATGAAAAGAAAAATGTTATTAAAATAGTAAACACAAAATAAATTACTCAACGACGCGATTTTTTCATATAATTTAACACGCAAATAATTGTGGACTTAATACAACCCTGAATTAGAGACAAGACTAAAAAATAACCCATACTTCTAAAGTTTTTTGGCGTATCAAGTAAAAACGCGTGATTTTAACCAACACGTCAATAATTATCATGTGGCAGGCTCGTGCCATGTAGTATTGTTTATATATATTTGTTAAAAGCGTATAACACACTGCAAGACATCATGATTGTGACTAGTTTGAAAGATGACGTCAGAAAATTTACTTGTCGTTAGTGAAATTCTATTAATTTCTGATATTTGTTAATGCGCTGCCTTCAATCTATCGGTAAGGTACTTATATTTTTTTGTATTCAGATAGCTGATTACATTTTTTATAATAAAGTCCGCGATAGGTACAATCTAAAATATTTGGAACTGGGTTATTTTTGTGATTGGAACTTGGCCAGCATAGCTGACAAGCAAAATGTCTTAACTCTAGACCAACAAAAGGTAAAACGCAATGCACAGTGCCCATTTCGCATTGCGACACAATGCGTGCGCCTTTTCATAAATGTGCACGTGAACCAAACCAAAAATGTGTTGAGGTTATTTTTCAATGGTTATGGCTTGTCTAGTTGTATTTAGTCTATGATCACAACCAATCACAACCCACTTAATACATCGTTTGCAAATGTGACATTTAAAAATGTTCTGTAGATTGTTTTTTTTATTATTTATATCGGCTTTCACCCATTAAGAGTGATCGTGGCCATACATTACAACATTTTTCTTATTAATAAATACAAAAAATTACAGGATAAAATTGATTACACAACATGACATAACGTAACATAAATAAACCAAACATAACATAAACATAACATAACATAACATAACATAACATAACAAAACATTAACATAACATACTTAACATAAACGACGGCCGGCATAGTCCAGTGGTAACGCATTGGACTGCCATTCCGAAGGTCGCGGGTTCGAACCCGGCGTGCGCAAATAAATTTTATTTGATTAATTTGTGTTATTTCACAATTAATTAATTAAAATAATATATAGTATATTTGCGGCACGTTCCAGAGTGGAAGATACTACCAGTATCGCCCTGGTGTAAGACCCCCATTCAGAATTGAAACGTTGCTCCAAATGGCTTTAGCCGTGTTTAGTGACTAGATATGAATAGCCAGGTACTTCCCCACCTTCCTCTTTCCCTTCCCCACTTACCTTCAGCCTCACAACATCCCCCAATCGGGGATGCCATAGTCTCACTGGCTCCAGACGGGAGCAGTTGGGACTCTTGTGAGGTATTCACTATAAAAAAAAAAAAATAAACGGTACAGAGCTGGTAACAGTAGATTATCACAAAATTATAAAAATAGGAACCTGTGTACAATATAAGTGGGCGCTTTTCGTTATTTAACCAAATATTTTTCTAAAATTAGTAGCGTTTTTTTAAACAGAATTATGAAATTGGCAATCTTATAAACAAACACAGCATATGGGAGTAAACAAATGTGATTATAAAACATAAAGATAAAAATAACACAAAAATACCATGAACATAGCATAAACATATCATAACATAATATGAACATAACATATAATAAACATAACATGGGTGTAACATAAACATAACTTAACAAAAACAATACAGAGCTGGTAATAATAGGTAATTACAAAATTATAAAAATAGGAACCTGTGCACAATAGTAGTGGGCATTTTTTGTTATTTAAAATTTAAAAAAAAAAAACAGATTTTTCCAAAATTAGAAGCATTATTTTTTTTTTAAACAGTACTATGAAATGAATATAAACAAATACAATAAAAGAATCAAGAAAAATATACAAATGCATAAAGAATAGTGTTTTAACTCAGTCAAAATATGCAGAGTTGGGATTAGTACAAAATAGATGAAAATAGGAACCTGAACAAATGAATACAAATGAAAGTGAAAGAAATTTGGTTTATATTTATTATTATGGTCAGATATTAAGGCAATTTTTATAAATAAATTTTGCCAACAAATAGTAAATTTCAGTAGTGTTTAGACTAAGAAGGCTACATACTGGTAGGCAATTTGATGTCAAGTTTTACCAATTCATGCATGAAGTTTGGAAATTGGTCATTGATAGGACACTCAAAAAAATTAAACTAAAAATTAAAAATTATTATTAATTAGTTCTGTAGATTAAACTGATTCCAAAACATTTTTTTAACTTCTGACAGTCTAGTGGCCGATTGATCGACAAGTACTTCCACAAAATCATCGGTTACTGAAATATCTTGTTTTTTAGTGAAGCACTTTTAAATTATTACTTTTGCTTCATTTGGAATCATAAGACGGATAGAACGTTTTCAGACACCTGACTTTTGTTTCCTTCGTATTGTTCTTGGTCGACTTTAACATTTCAAATATTTTACTCTTTCCGGCTACAACAACATCAATACTTTAAATATTAAATTTAAAAAAAAAACGAATAAACTTAGAGACTTTTTTTATTTTAAGCTATATGTGATCTGTATATAATCCCATTTTTTCAAGAAACACGTTTTGCTGTTCGCAGCTGACGACTTTTAATAAATCACTAAAGGTTTTACATTCTTATATCTAGATGGCGTTAGTAATCTACAGAAGGACTATATATTAATTTTGATACAGATATTGACACCCCCACTTACCAAAATAAACTAAATATACAGTTTATTAATTAGTTAAAAAGCTAAGTAACTTCATAAACTTATAATGTTTTACATAACATAGACCTTTAGTCAGTATGTCAGCAGGCATTTCCCCAGTAGGAATATATTTAATTTTAACAACATCTCGAATATAATGACAACGTACATCTATATGTTTTGACCTATTATGACTTAGATTACTTAAGGCTAACTTTAATGCACTCTGGTTATCGCAATACAAGTCATAGTTTATCTTCTTGTATATATCGTAAATATACCATTAAAAGAAATTCCGAGAAGAAAAACTGGTACCTTAAAAGTTGAAAAAATGCTTCGTCGCTCGTAACACATCTTTTCTATTTTTTTTGTGGTTGATTAATATTACAAATGGAACCAGTCCCAAAAATAACCGGTTCCTCAGAGAAATAATATCGACGGTTCCAGTGCAAGTAAGGAACCGAGTCCTTGTAACCGGGACTGGAATATAAACCATCTATAAATTTTACAATTAAATATTTCGCGCCAATCCCGTCTGTCAGCGCATGTGTGCGGCGTTTGTTTTGTGATTTTATACGAGTGTTTTGTCTGTAGAAATCTTGAGTTGCGTAGTGATTCATTCGTCTGGTCGTTATTGTTTTCATTAAATGGATTCGGAAAGTGCTAACATGGAAAGTCCTATCGACATCGAAGATGTCAACCCTGATGTATGGTTAAAGTATGAGGAACATTATAGGAACGTCCTCACGAGCCCGGCAAATCGCTCAAAGGTAAAAGAAAGACCGATACGCCATCATGTCGTTAATATGTTTTCACCATCCGTTAATGAGATCAATTTATTTTTGATTGAAAAATGAAATGACCTTCTTTAACCTTCTCCAGGTACCGCTGTTGAATGCGAATGCTTTGCATCACTTGAGGGACAGCCGGCTTGTGAGGTTCAGGGGCATGATTCAAGACATGCACAATCCAGAGTTCTACTTCGACACATTTGAGATAATCAACAAACAGACCAAGAACTCCCGCCTCAGCTCTGGGAAGTATAGAGACACAGCAGATGTGGCTGTATGTACCATAACATTTTTTAATCTATTTTAAGATAAATGGCCACTAGTATATTATTTTTTCATCTGCAACATAATAAGAGAGATTATTTTTATCCGCTACAGGACATTTTTTTACTGATGACACATTATCAATGTATCGTGTACGAATAACACCATTATCATATAAATGTGTGAATTATAATAATTATATTTTTATAATATTATATTATAATTTATTAATTATTATGCTCGCACAAAATATTATTATTTCCTATGCGATATCTACATAAACAATGGTTTGGCGCTTAACAATGCTTGGAAAATTAATGTTGTTTTCTGACTCTTGCTTTAGAATTACAAAAGAAAAACAAAATAAAGATGTCTACTTGTTCGTGTCCGTTGTTTATTTATCATTTTATCTGCCGAAAGTATTGCCAGCGACTGTACAGTGATATGAAAAAAAAATTGCCCTGTAACCTATTTATATTACATGTATACAAATAATTGCCCTGTAACCTATTTATATTACATGTATATAAAAAATTGCCCTGTAACCTATTTATATCACATGTATATAAAAAAATTGCCCTGTAACCTATTTATATTACATGTATATAAATAATTAGTAGACCGGTAGGCCGGTGGCCGAGTTGACATCGCGTTTGGGTCCCACCCAGGAGTAGTGTGTTCAATTCCTCGGCTGGCTAAGTCCTCCATCACAACACAAGCAAAACTTTCCGCTTACTGTGGTGGTAGTAAGAGATTTTCAAATATTGTCAGGTTATTTGTAACCCGGGAATGTTCGTCTTTTAAATAAAAAATTGGTAAAAAATATTCAGGATCGCTGGCCACGCTTTATTAAATTATTTTATATGGCTGTCATCCCGTACAACGAAAGCAAACTTTCATTTTACTTAATTGAAAATAAAAATAAAAAATTTCTAAATGAAGATAGTTGTCTTTTATAGTATTTAAGGTGAACCGAAAGGTTTTATTCATAAAAAAATGGTTTTAACCTGTTGAAGGCCGGAGCATAAAACAGACAAATGTTAGTGAAACCTAACGTTTTATTAGCCCAAACGATGCTGATTTTGTTTTTATACATTTTTTTAAGGTTTAAGGTCGAAACAGCATGGCAAATTATTCCAATAAAAATCATATTAGAATGCTTGGATGTACTCCAGAGACCCATTAACGTTCCACAGGTTAAGCGTGGCCAGCGATCCCGAATAATTACCAAATAATTTCACATAGGCAGGGCATGAATATAAATTGCCCTGAATGGGCAATTGCCATGAATATAAAGGGTCAGCGAGTAAAATTTTGGCACCCCTCATCAAAACCAGTAGACGCCTAGGCCCTAGGTAGTAGGAAGTAGGTAAGGTAGTAGGAAACTAGGTAGTAGGTGATCACTGTAATCAATAATATTGGGATGATTTTGCGTTTTTTTGTAGCGTGAGTTTTTACGAAAAATAATCTAAAGGGCGATGTTTTAAGTTAGGTATTATGAGCGCCTTGGAAATTTGGCACCCAGAGTGGACTGCTCCAATTGCGCCCGCATATGGCCGGCCCTGCCCGTGCCCAATGACGTTAAAATACATCTAGACTCGTTATTGTTTCACAAACTCAAGATAATTTGTGGCAAGTAAGAAACACTCTTAGGTTTCTAGTAAATTATTAATTTGAACATTGTTTATGTATGACAAAGATAGACATTCAAAGAATATTTGCATGTGAGTGAAATAAATGATAGCTGGTGACGTTTTCATATTTTCGTTGAATACTGCATTCTACATCACGGGTGTCACTGAGATAACAGATATGCTTACTCGCTTACACTATAAGGCGAACACGGAATACTGTGTGAGACGACCTACTGCCATTAGATTTTTTTATGTGCTGCTTCTTATACTTATGTGTTACTACGGTCGCTATCTCACTTTCTCTAATGGCGCTGAAAATCTTCAGAAAACAATTGAATAATAAAATTTTAAATAATAAAATATAATAATGTATTTATGAATGAAATCTTATTTTTAGTGTTCGCTGTGTGCAAAGTGCCAAACAAATGTAATATAATTATTATTTAGGAAGACGAAGTATTGAACTACAACTCCAGCAAGCTGAAAAGCGCGGAACGCCAGACCATGGTCACCATCTCCCTCCCAGGGCTGAACGAGTGGGTTCAGAAACTAGAGCAAGAGCTGAACTTCATGCCTCACCTCATTCACCCGGCCAGCACATCCAAGGAAGGCATGGCCCAGTCCAACCCGAACCTCAAGCGCAGCCTGGACGAGGCCGGGGACAGTGAAGCGGACCTGATGGAGACCGGGGAAGGCTGCAAAGACCGAAGTAGAGCCATCAACAGAAACGTCACGCAGAATGTCACCGTATCGCATGAACATATTCTGAATTTTCCTCTGCCCGATGTTACGGGGAAAGTTTGTCTGATGAAGGTATGGTAAAACTCCCGTACACCGCTTACTTCTAAAACAACACAAATAACTTCTAAGGAAATACTTCCTTACAAATAGAGTAGTGGAAGCATGGAACAAACTTCCGCAACATGTCATCGATACTATAAATATAAATCAATTTAAGGCTCAATTGGATTCTTATTTCGAAAGCAGAAAGGATTAACTTATTTTTTTAAATTTAAATCAACTCAATTACTGTTTGTTTTTTCTTTTTAAAACTTTTTGTGAAATTAGACATGAATGCATCAGCGGAATGCTGCCTGCTCATTAAATAATAGTAACAAATCAGGGTGGCCACAGACCTGGAAAACCGGGAATTATCAGGGAATTTTACCGAACCGGGAATTATCAGGGAAATGTCAGGGAATTTCAAAATATTCTTAAAATATCAGGGAATTCCAAAAATAAAACGAAATTCGTTATTTACGATTTGTGAAGTCCCAAAGTTGTGTTTTATTACTTTTACTTGCGGCGTGTGTAACAAAAGATATGCCGACAAAGACAAACTAGATAAGTAGGTATTTTTTTAATTATTATTTTCGTAAATAGCCCTTGCTATTTACGAAATCATGTCGTAAACCACCGGCCTTGGTTTTTCCCCTATAGGTACTATGTAGGTGCGAAATCTGTAAAGAAAAAGCTAGCAAAGTTACAACAAAGTGTCAAAAGGGTCGGACACTCAGTACGGTCGTAATTAAATTCAAAGATCATCATTATCAACATTTTTACAAAGTGTCAATACAGTAGAACCTCGTTAATTCGAAATCCACGGGACATCAAAAATCAAATTTCGAATTAACGAATTCCCACGTACCTAATTCGAATTTTTATGAAAAAAAAAATACGCCGAAAATCGATTTTCTCGGCCGCCTCTTCAAATCCGGGTGGTATTTTAGTTGTAAATTCGTATTAATACCAATTATTTCTTTATTTTCGCGGCCGATTACCGTAGCGGCGGGCCCTTTAAATTCAGATATTCGCAATAAATTCATAAAAATGCTATATATTTACGCGTAAATCGAGATTTCGCTGCCGATTTCGGTCGCGGCCTACCCTTTAAATTGAGATATTCGTAAAAATAGATATATTTCCGCTTAAATCGAGATTTCGCGCTAATTTTCCGTCGCAGCCGGCCCATTATTTCAAATATCTGAATTTAAATTCGTAAAAATACGATATATTTCCGCGTTAAACGAGAATTCGCGGCCGTATTCCGTCATGGCCGGCTCTTAAAATTCAGATTCGAAAAAAAATCGCAAAAATACGATATATTTCCGTGTAAATCGAGAATGCGCTGCCGATTTCCGTCGAATACGATATATTTCCGTGTAAATCGAGAATGCGCGGCCGATTTCCGTCGCGGCCGACCCTTTAAATTAAGATATTTGATGTAAATTAGTAAAAATATGAAATATTTCCGCGTAAATCGAATTTTATCGGCAGTTTTTCGTCGCGGCCGGCCTTTTAAGTTCAGATATTTGAAGTAAATTCGTAAAAATATGTCATATTTCGGCGTGAATCGAAATTTTTCGGCCGATTTCCTTCGCGCCGTATTTTTTAACTCGGATATTCGAAGTAAAGTTAGTAAAAATACGATATATTTCCGCGTAAATTGAAATTTCGCGTCCGATTTCCGTCGCGGCGGGCCCTTTAAAATTCAGATATTCGAAATAAATTCGTAAAAATACGATATATTTACGCGTAAATCTAGATTTCGCGGCCGATTTCCGTCGCAGCGGGCCATTTAAATTCAAATATTCGAAATAAATTCGTAAATATACGATACAATTACGCGTAAATCGAAATTTCGCGGCCGAGTTTCGTCGCGGCCGACCCTTTAAATACAGATATTTGGTGTAAACTCGTAAAACTACGACATATATCCGCGTAAAACGTATTTTCTCAACCCTTCAAACTCGGATATTCGAAATAAATTTGAAAAAATACAACATTCCAGTGTAAATCGATTCAAATTTACAAAATAATAATACTAATTAGGACGATGTATAACCACGTAAAAATACATTTTTCGGCGATTTACCGCCACGGCTGACTTTTAGATTCAGATTTACGAAATATTATGATTTATTTTCGCAAAAATCAAATTTTTTCGAATTTCACGAACAAATTTTCGTGCGCGGACAAAAAAAATTTCGAATTACGAATTAACGAATTTCGAATTAAAAAAATTTTTGTATGAAAACATTTTTCTGCGGAAATTTTTTTGGCGAAAATTTAGAATTACCCGTTTTTTTCGAATTATCGGGGTTCTACTGTACTTACTTTTGTTTATTTGTCTATTTTTGTCTGGTCTTTTCATTTGTACACAAATTGTCTTCAGGCGAAATATCATAAATTTGTAATATGTGTATTTTGGTGATCATTGTGGTGCAAGGAAATAATAAATGCTTTAGATGACGGAATTCCCTTTATTTATGTATCTGTTCTAATTTTCTGGCGTAGATGAAAATCGTGTTTCAAAAATAAAATTTTGAACGATATGTCCTTATACCAAATAAAACATATCAGGGAAAAATATAGAAACTGCCCTGGAAAACCTGGAATTATCAGGGAATTTTGAAATCCGTTTTTTGTGGCCACCCTGTAAATATACACAAGTTAGTGAATTAACACTTTGTTTCCACTTAATTATCACAAGAAACAAATACTTCAGTGGAGATGGAAAAACATGTCCGAAATAGGTTATTAGTTTGGCTTATTTAAATAATTTGTGTGTACTTAGATTGAAGCAGAACCTTTCAGCAAATGTCGCATCTTACTAACAAGATCTAAAATGGCATAAAAACGGGAAATTTTGAACTTTGATTTAAAAAGAATGGTGTAATTAGTTGTTTCTGAAACGAAGTTTTATTAAAAAAAAAAAAGTGGGTGTGTCAAGCCTACGCAAGACAGAAGTGAAACTTCTAGTATTCCTCTCTCTCTATTTTCATTTCATCATCTCTATTTTATCATATCATTTTTTTAATTAAAGTTTTTTACTCCGTCCCCGAAAATCCATTACGCGCCTAAAGAAGTTTCACTTCAACAATATTTATATACTGGAATACGAATGGAACGGCAAAGCGCGCGACGCGAGCGCTCTCGACGGACGACTAAACCAGACTGAACGGCGGACGGACTGTACAGGAAAGCCCTGTCCACGTCTGTACCACAGCTAAGGCATGCGCCAAACAAAATTATACTACCGAGTAAAAAAGTACTTAAATAAAACACATAAAAACTTTTATGCGCATGCTAATGATTTGTTGCTTTTACTGAAAACAGTGAACGGTGAACGGTGAGCGGTGGTGGGGGTACCCGCATTTTCGTGTCGATCCTGACTCGGTTTTACTCCGTCCCCGAAAATCCATTACGCGCCTAAAGAAGTTTCACTTCAAAAATTGTAAGCAAGTAGAGAAATTTATGAAAGGATTTCTTTTTAGTTGTGCTGTTGGTTTTGATATTGTTTTTTAACCACGCATTTGAAAGACAGTGGAAATAGTTTTCTTTTATTCTTTTGCATGCAATCATTCATTTGTGGTGAGAAAAAACATTTATTTGTGTCAAAAAATGCAGTAAATTTTTAATTGATAAACCTTGACAGTAACCTTTAATAAAGTTTGCCTGGGTTGATAATTTTTCCAGGTATACAATGAGTACGACAGACTAAAGCTGAACGACATGGTGGAGGTGGTGGGCTTCCTGTCAGTGGACCCGATCCTGGGTAACGAATGGAACGGCAAGAAGAACGAGGCCACCGGTGAGGACATGGACGTGGAGACCCTAACCCACAACCCCCCGCCCAGCCTCGTGCCGCGCATTCATGCCGTGCACATCGAGACCCTGCAACACTGCAATCCCCTGCTGCCCAGAGAGACAGATCAAGGTATTCACCTAGTATACTATCAGTATCGCCCTGGTGAAAGACCATTATTCAGAACCGAAACATGCCAGGTACTTCCTATTGTTCCTCTTCTCCATCTTTTTCCCTTCCCTGCTCCCTTCACAAAATACCCAAATTTGCGATGCCATAGTCCCACTGGCTCCAGATGTTTGGTAGCAGTTCGAATTCTTGTGCGGTATTAACGTAGTCCCACTAGCTCCAGATGTTTGGTAGCAGTTCGAACTCTTGTGCGGTATTAACATAGTCCCACTGGCTCCAGATGTTTGGTAGCAGTTCGAACTCTTGTGCGGTATTAACATAGTGCCACTGGCTCCAGATGTTTGGTAGCAGTTCAAACTCTTGTGCGGTATTAACATAGTGCCACTGGCTCCAGATGTTAGATAAGGAGATTGAATAGTTTTTAAGTCTCATATGTGTTTTTTTGTTATTTCCAGAAAAACATTTGATAGATGCGAAAGGAGCACGAGAGCATCTGCATCTCACCCTAACGGAGCTGCTGTTCGGAGATGCTCTGGCCGCTGACTACCTGATATGCTACCTTATATCTTGCGTGTATGTTTCCATTGTCATTAATGCATGTAAGCATGGTGTACCCTTTTTTTCCCTTTTATATTCCTTCACCTTGACACGGTTAACTTTGTTGCAGTCGGTCGCATGGCTATACTAGACCACAAGCAGGGGGTGTTGTTTATTAGTTTACTTGCGACACTGCCTTTTTTTTGGTTGAACTATGGGATAGATAGATTAATATCTTCTTTGACTACCAAAGTTAACCTCTTTAAGCTGGAGCTTGTTCACACATTCACACAACAGCACAGTTTTGCTGCTCCTCTGAATGCACTCAGCTCTTCATACACCTTGAGATTCTCGCAGGTCACTCGGCAGCAAAAGTTTGGTTTCAAAGCCGAGTGGTAAGTGGGAACACCAGTGTGGAGCTCCATATACCTCGACAACTGAGCGTTTCAAACTGCCCTCTGTGACCAATCAAATTTCGTCACAAATAAATTTGAATGTTAAACGTGTGTACCGCAGTGTGCACCCAAAGACAAAGAAAGTGTTGACAGGCGGGGGTTGTAAAGGAAGAATACAGGACAGGTCCTACGAGCTCAGGAAGGAAGACAGTCAAGATCGAGGCGGGAGAGAGAGGAGACCGAGACAGGAGTGGTGGTGAAGTACGCGTTCCCCACCCAGCTGTGTGATGCTGGGCGGTGGATGAAGAAGTTACAGTCGAGTTAGAGAAAGTGATTTTCAAGATATGTTATCCTCCGCCCGGCGACGTAATGTTGGGCGTGAAGCGAAGAAAGTGCAGTGACCAGACGCAACCGGGAGGCGAAGAAAGTGCGGTGACCAGACGCGGCCAGGAGGCGAAGAAAGCGCGGTGACCAGACGCGGCCGGGAGGCGAAGAAAGCGCGGTGACTAGATGTGGCCGGGGGCCTGAGTTGCAGAACTGCAGAAGCTGCCACCTAGGCCTTACTAAGGCCAACGCACAGAACCAACACAGCGACAACAGTGTAGTTACAGTGGACAATGATGATGTGAATAGTGAAGAAGCAACTCGAACCATATGACAACTAGTTAAGTTATAGATGTAAGTATAATTGAATCCTATAATTTCTATACCCGCTATATCCGATTTTTTGACAAAATGATCTGAGTATGACATCTTGTTCACATTTTTGCGAGCAACAAGAGGAGCCTAAAATTGAGTTTCAAAACCCTCCTTATCACGACCAAAAACCATGTTAAAACTGCGAGTGAGAAACCAAATCCGTTATATCATACAGAAAGTTACTATCAAAACGCGCTATATCGGATTTAACCAATCACAAGCAGTTATTTTACCAAAATACAATATGGCCACCGCTCTGACGCCACGCTCGTGTGTCAAAATGATCTACGCGTGTGTTTCTAAACCCGCCATATCGGCTCAGTTGACATTCAAAAGCCTCTATATCACGAAGTGAGTATCAAAATCCGCTTTATCCATTTTATTTATCGAAATTACTTAATTATTGCTAGACATATATAGAAAAATAAATGCTTTTCGAAATTTTATTACTCCAATTCATTATATAAAAAATTGTAATGCAATTACTTATGTACGCTAGAGATGTGACAGTTTTTTACGGTTTTCTCAAAATCAATGAAAGTTGATATAGCGGGTATAGAAATTACACGACTCAATTTAGATTTAGTATTAAAACTTGACAAACCCAATTAAAATCGAGACTCATAATTAATAGATTTTCTTAATTAAATTCACCTCCCTAGTCCCCACACAAGCGACCCGAATTGATAAGAACGCAGAACATACGACTTAAGAGGTAAGTATAAAACAGCAATATATTTGAGTATTATTCTGAGCTAGTTGCAAGGAGGAGATGTAAAGGTATTATTACACCTCTCTGAAACAGCTCTTACAGTTTTTTTTAATACTAATTCTCTTTTTAAATTGAAAACCTTTTTAAGGTTCAAAGTTCACAAACAACTATTAATTTGGTTGTTTATCAGTTGTGTAAAATTTTAAATAGATTTATAGGGTTAATATTTATTTCTACATTGTGCTATGGCGCTTCGAAACATCCATAAAATTGTCAATCGTTTGTTACGTATTATTATCCAATTATTGAATAAAAATTTTAATTTTAATAAAAAAAAAGAAAGTCAAGCATTCCCGAATTACTAATAACCTAACAATATTTGAAAATCTCCTACTACCACCCCAGAAAGCGGAAAATGTTGCTTGTGTCGTGATGGAGGACTCAGCCAGCAGAGGAATTGAACATACGACGCCTGTGTGGGAACCAGACACAATGCCAACTCAGCCACTGACCGGTCAAATAATGGCCATAAGAAAAAAGAGCACACTACAATGTACTAATACATTTTATCTACAAAAAGATTACCATGGTTTGGCTGTTAAATGTTAAATTATGTTTTTCTAGTGATCTCAATTATATGTTTGTTGCTTCACATTTATGTATATAATTTGAATCTGTTTTCAGCTACATTCGTAAGGATGTCCTCACGCTGGGCAAGTTTGCCCTTAACCTATCGAAGATCCCCGCCACGCGCCACCCTCAGTACTCCGCCTGCCTCTACAGCATCCTGCAGCTGATGGTGACCAAGAGCTACTACCTGCCGCTGACGGTGGAGAACATGAACACCATGTGTTTCCTGCCAAAGTATGTTGTATCTCTTCCTAAAGTTGGGGTGTTTCGCACAAATTCAAATGTAACATTGTCATCAAATAGCCAATCAGCACCATTTTGTTTTTCCTGCTAATCAAAAATTATTCAAAAGCTGAAATAGACCTAGAATCGACGTTTAATGGGAACCTTTCATATGTAAAAAAATATGACACTGATTAATTGATGTTTGATGCCAATGATACAGTTGAATTGAGTTGATGATCATGACCATAGATAATAGAATCAAGTGAGATGGGCTGAAAACATTATTATTATGAAACCACTAGCACAAAAGTGTTGCCAACATCTTTTACCAATACTACTGCAAATCACATCTTCGCACAGTGGTATCACGTCTTTGTCTCTACCTTCCGCCAAACGTATACTTTTCATTGCTTTGATAGTCCGTAGTCCGTGCTGTTTGATCATAACTCAGCGATGTTCGGAACGCTTACATGCCATTTCTCCCTTTGTTTCTATTATCTGTGATTATTATGTACTTACAAGAGAACAGCGTAAATGTGAATCCTTTCATTATTCTGTCTAAAGTTTTGGTGTTTCATTTTTGATCTTTCGATAAAGCATAGCCAAATCATAACTTTGATGGCCAATTTTCTCAAATCTATTCTTAACTCGTGGCATGCGTGCCCCTCGAATTCGAGTTTTAAATTTTGCTGAGTTGCGTGCGCACCCCTCGAATCCAAGTTCTAGGTAATTACTGACGCATTTCTTTGATTGGTTGAAAACTTTCTAAATTGTGATTGGTTTAGAGATATGGCCAGCGAAAAAGAGCATCCTCATTGGTCAATGTAGTTCAAATTCATGCCACCAGAGTTTTAGACGGACATTTCCAGTGATTTGTTCAAGACGTCAGTTTGATTTGTGAGAGCCGCAAGTGTTTGCAGGGTTTAGGGTATAATATCTAATTATTTTAATAAGAATACATACGTTTTTTAGACGTAAGCGACTTTCAATACTATTTATCCCAATTTCCATAAAATAATGACTTTTTTTCGATCCTCCGTTTTCACCTATTTATTTCTATACTACATTGGGTGGTTTTATACATAGCGTCAGGCGCCGCAATTAGCTCGCGCACTCAACGAATATTTTCTGGATGGTGCTCGCGCAATCCACGGGTTAAAATAACTGTATGATAATATTATACTAGCTTTTTGCCCGTTGCAGGCAACTAATTGGTAAAAGTGTGGTGCGTGGTGTAATGTTTGAATGAAGATGAGGCTAGGGTGTGGGACTACAAAATTTTAAAAAAGAAATGAATATTTGGAGAAAAAAAGGTGCCAAAGAGCTTACTGATCATTTTTTCACCGAGCCGTTCGGGTTGTGTAGGTAGAGACGCGTAATTTGATACCCATATTGTATGTACGGTTTTTGTCACCGACACTCTTCAAAATTCCCAGCGAGTTTACCGCTTTATTCAGTACACTTTCTGCTATTCCAAACCTTTCAGTTTTATGTTAGAAAAAACATTGCTTTATAAACACGCAAAATGTAAAAACTTTTGATTGAAAAAAATACATTTAAAAAAAAAAAAAAAATATTCCGTTTTTAATAGTAAATTACTTTCCCAAACTTCTGTGCTCCTGGGAGATTACAGCGTCCTCTAGGTAATTTTTCGCAGAAATGGCTTTATAAGAATTATCATTTTGGAGGAAAAAAGTTGTCCTATCAAACATAATTTAATTTCATAAAAAAAATTATCAGAAAAATGTATACATAACGCAATTATGTACCTACTCGTTAAAAAATAAAGGGATCACAATTTATATATGAATGGCTCCGGGGCGACGGTACCCATGCCCGCCTCCCAAATTAAATGATTATTATAAACATGCGAAATGCAAAAACTTTTAATTAAAAAAATTTATATTTTACAACAAAAATCGTCGCTTCCACCTACTAATACCGCTTCAAACTTATGCCCTCCTGGTATAATTTGTAAATTTGCATGACGCTATTGATGTGGTTTTTCACTACGGGGCGACGGTACCCATATCTAAAAACTTTTAAATAAAACAATGTATATTAGAAAAAAAAAAAAGGTTAAATAATTCGTTTTTAACACATTCTTTGCGGGAAATGAGAAAACTCGTCATACGCCTTTTTACAGCAAGACACGGGAGACGAGTTTACTCGTTTTGTTGCGCAAAGCGGTAAGGAGCAGGAAACTTGTAAACAAGGGGATCTAAATAGGTGCGGGGTCATGTGTTTTCTATTGTTGGCGGTACCCAATCTATCTAGCTGTCAATACAATGAGTTTGAAACACAATAAAAATTAAAAAAATAAAATCGTTGTCGCGTATGTTCCGCTCCCAAACTATGCAGTGAAACGCGGTACATGTGCAAGTTTTGCATTGTGCCCCTGCATAAAGGAAAGTGTTTCGAACGCTATCACACATTGAAGCACTATTAGGTTATAGTTTTAAGTAAATAAATAGAGACATCTTTTAAAAGTAAAACACTGAAAGTTTCATCGAAAAATATCAAATAGATAATAAGATATGAATATTTTGCGGAAAGTCTAATTTTGGTGCTAAAATTAAAAAAAACACCCGCGCTACGCCGTGATTTAGCGGGAAAATGCCCAACCATATAGTGTTAATTATATGTATTGTGACAGTTCTTGCTTTCAAGACAAATGCAATTATTTCCGAGTACTGTCATCACGGAACCAGTGCATCCATAGCCTGTTTGCTATTTCTAGTAATTACAATCTGATAATCGTTGGAGTATAAAAATAGTTCTCTACATAATCTTTTTTATGATGTTACAACGCTTGGTTTCAACTTAATTACTACTAGAAACAACTAATTACATCAGGGGAAATGAAAAAACATGCAAAATAGGATATTAGGTTAGTTTTTTTTTAACATTAGCTCCACACAGGAGGCCCTGAGGAAATTTTTTCTCTCAGTCCATATGTCATCTTTTGGGATGTTGTGTGGAGGGTCTTTTTATGGATAGGAAGGAGAGGAATTCTGGGAAGGAAAAAGGAATGAGGGGTGGGTAGGAATCTGGGGTCAATGTGTCCAGGAGTCACGGATGTATGAATCCATCCCTCCCAATGCGGTGCAAAGCGATGGGTCGAGAGTATCCAGCTGGAGAGGTCAAAAGGTCTGCCTCAATCAGTCTCCCGATTCGGCCCGCCACACAGTAGGTGGACAAACGCATATGCCGCCAACACTTAGACAGACCTCCCAAGACATGGACCCGGGCACCCCTGCTAAGTCACCAAACGTAGCGAACCACTTGGGGTGACCTATGGCAGGGGGGTTGGTTATCCAATAGATGGTTCCTGGGGCGGCTTTACCCATTCTCGCCTCCCAAATTGAAATTCAGTTATTTTAATTACTATACATGAAATAATTATATCACAAAAAAAATATATATATATAATATCAGATGTACATTATGTATAATGAATGTACATGTTAAGGCTTAGGTTTTTTTTTGTTACTTTTCTTCAATGTTTTGTTTTGTCCCGGAACCAAAGCTAACTTACAATCTTTACAATATAATGACGTTTTAGGAAAGACTACGAGTGCAACCGTCTGACCAGCGGCATCCTCCAGCTCAGCAAGAACACGCACCTGGTGCTGGACGAGACCAAGATGGAGCCGGGTCGGCTGGACAGCACCGGCATCTCCAACCTCACCGCTCTCGGAGAGATGATCCAGACGCAGAAGGTCAAGTACGACTTCAAGTATTACCAGATGGACCACGACTGCGATATCCCCGTGCTGATACTTTCCGAGGGAAAGTCACTGCTGCCTGTGAGTGTTTTATTATTTTTTTGTAAAACTTCCACAACATGTCATCGGTGCTACTAATATAAATCAATAAAATTAAAGCTTGATTGGATTCTTATTTGGGGAGAAGAAACAATTAACATATTTTTTAAATTTGACAATAAATCTTATTTCCATATGTGAAAATCTGTGCCATAAACTATTACTATTAAAAATTAGCTACCCTTGGAAATGTCTCAATATAACTTGCGATCCAAATTCATTTGTTCCTTAGGGATGGCCTTGGATTGCTACGCCTTCCGGACGGTTTGTCAAATTAGTTTACACTTCGGAATATTGTTGTAAAATATTTATGTCTTCACGCCATATTAAACTCTGAGCTGGTGGTAGATGATACATTAGCTTGTGGTCTTCTTAAATAGGTTAAAATTGTTTTGCATTTAGCTGCGCTATTTTGGATACATTTTTCAAAGATTAAATTTTTGATATTAAGCAAATATTGGTATGTAGATGAAAGTAGACTGAATGCTGTAGAAATGAGATCCCTGGGGCGTATGTGTGATAAAACCTTGTATGATCATGTAAGAAATGTAGAGATTTGCAAAGAATGCTGATGTAAGCGTAGTGAGTAAGATTAAGAAAGGGACACTTCAATGGTTTGGGCATGTAGAGCGAATGAAAGAAGAAAGTTTAAGTAGAATGTGAATGGTAGAAGAAGTCGGGTTGTCCAAAAAAGACATGGCATGATCAAGTGAAACAAATACTTGAGCCAGGCCATGTCAAGATTCAGAAACAGAAGAGCATGTATGAATGTGGCGAGAAGTGTGTGCCAAGACCGAGTTGTTTGGCGGTCTGTCCCCTCCGCCTACCCCTGTGGAGAAACAGCATGATGGTTAGTTAGTCAGGAGAATTAGTCTGTTTGTATGTGTATTAAGAGGCGGGTGTCCCCTCCATAGACTTAGTACGGTGTAAATTATACACAGGCGACGTGGCGCAGGCTCAAAGGGTATGAAGGAGACATCGTCCGCGCCACGTCTCTGCCACTCTTGTATAAACCACGCCTTTTTTTATTTTTATTTTTTTATTTTTATTTATTATAAATTTTTAAAGATACAAGTTTTATGCAGTCCCACAAAGCTGTCACACATGACGGCTTGTCTGTAGGTTCTACAAAGTTAAGTTTACATGTTCTACAAAGTTAAGTTTACATGTTAAAAATATGGAATTATTTTTTTCCAGAGTGATTTCCACGTGTCTCTCACGATAGATGAATCCAATGTGGCCATTGTGAATGAGATATTTGAAGCGGCAAAGCATTACCTCATGAACAATGAGGTCCTCCACAAGATCAGAGTGTACCTGACATCCATGCAGCTGGCCAAATTCACCATTGAAGATGAACCAGAGGTAATTAATACACTTTCGGCGGTAAGGTAGTTCTACCTTATATCCGGTCCTACTTGAATGGCTGTAAAGACAGTAAACTGTCCGATAATTATGTATGAACATTAAATTTCATACATTTTTGTAAGGGTCCCAACAATAAATATGTATAAACAATGTGATACAAGTCTCCCATTTTCTTACCTTCTTTTCTCCTGTGTGGAAGAATATTTAATCAAAGGGAAACTGTAGTAAACCTGTAAAATGGGTAATAAATCCTTGCACTTATGGCACGGGAGATGCACAAATTTTTTTTTTTTTTTGTAATGATTTGTGCAAAAGTGGAAACCAAATTTTTTGTAATAAAATATATACATTTTTTTTACACATAAAACGTCACCAAATGGCACAAAACTGACTTAAACTTTATGGAGTTGTATTACAAGGTAGGCTTTAATTTCAGACAGTACTATTATAGTTTGGGTTTTGTGACTACCAAAAAAAAAAAATTTTATTCAAAGATATAGCGGTTTAAAAAAAAATCTATTTTCTTTAACGGTACCCTATTTTCGCTCGCTTGTAGTGTGTTAACATATATATTAAATGTCTTTAATTACTGAAAATGAGCATCATTCTAACTGTAGAAATTGGATTACAGTCCTCCACAATTGCACAAACAACGTTTTTTGGTTATAATGTTGGAAATAGAAGTTTTTCAAATATTGTCAGGTTATTTGTAACTTGGGAATGATTTCTTTTCTTTAAAAAAAAATGTTTCGGCCTTTATTTCCCTTACTGTCTCCAATGCTGTGGGAACGGGAGGGTATATCATGTGGTACTAGCATACTTGCATTAGATTCTTGTCAGTAGAAACATGTGAAAGAGTTATTATTGTTTTTATTAATTGAATAAAAAGACACTGGTGACCAACATTCCATCTACGTATTATAATATTCTGAAAAAGCTCAAGAATTGCAAGTTAAAAGTCTGTCAGATATGTCCTGCTTCATCTTAGACACATTGTAACAAACTGTCCAAACATTTAAAAAAGAGGCTCCATATTTTTTGTTGATATTCTGGGAATATGACATGTCTAAAGTACATATTATCATCACCACAAATCAGTTGTGGGTCTGTCACTCTGTAAATAATTGAAACTCTGGATCTATTAACTTGGATTTGCTTTGAATTTAAGTGTCATTTTCAAAATTGAAACTGATTTTGTCAAGAATTCGGTCAAGCGAAAAAGTACATAAATACTTACCAATAGCATAATATTTTAACTATCATTTTCAAAATTGGAACTGATGAGTAAAAATTCAGACTATCCCGTGATTTTTCACAGGTCTGCACTAGTAATATACTAATATTATTATGTCATTGCTTACAAGTTATTTACTTTGACCATTTGAGTTTCCACGTGGAAGACCCTAAAACGTTTAAAACACTTCCAGTTCATCCAGAAGGACTTTGTGGAGATGCGCAACAATCCGGATGCGTCGAAACAGGCCACGGCGGAGGACCTCCACAACCTGCTGGTGCTCACGCGGCTGGTGGGCCTCTCCAAGGGCGTCAACAAACTGGATGCCGAGTGCTGGAGCATGGCTAAGAACATGGAGGAGCAACGGAAGAACAGATTGATTAAGTGAACAGAGATGTGACTGAGACATCTTAGATTTTGTTACATCACAACTTGGATCTAGTAAAAACTACCGCCCAAAAGATGTCTCTATATCACTGAAGCCTAATTTTAATTAGCTTCTTATTTGATCCCATTTTGTAACTCCTGCGACTCCTCTCAAAACCTCATTTTGGCAGCTCGAAAAACCTGGAACGTATTCTCTCATTTATCATCAAGATTTGGTGAAAGCATGTAAGCCAACCTTCTTACCACCCTTCTACAAATGGAGTTGCCATAGTTCCACTGGCTCTAGAGAGTAGCTAAAGGCATGTTAGAACAAAAAAATACATTTATACAAGTAAGTTTATTACTGAGAATAGTTAAATGTTTGTTGTATTTTTTAAATAAAATATAAATGTCTAAATATTATATATTTGTAACACCTCACTCACAAAGTTCCCCAAATGGGGTTTCCATAGATCCATTGGCTCTAGAGAGTTGGTACAGGCATATAACAAAAAAAAAAAAATACATTTATACAAGTGTATTATTTATTGAGTGTGGTTGAATATGTTTTTATTGTATTTTTAAAATAAAATATTAATGTCTAAATATTATATATTTGTTACACCATAACGGTCGTGCTGGCCTCCGTAGCGTAGTGGTAAATGTATAGTTAATATTATAAATTTAGGGAGTAATGGCATGGAAGCGTGCTGACTGTTCACGAGCTACGACCAAACTGCACGGGTGGATGAACGATGGGTGCACAATGTTGGCGGCACTTAAGAGTGTGTGCGGTTTCATACTAATAGAGTTAATGGCCAATCTCCATTGTTTTTATTATCTGTACATCTATGCAATGATGAGTAAGGAGAACGCAGGTTCTAATCCCTCCGCTGTGCAGCAAAATGATGGACTATTCATTTTATGCTATCAGATAAAAACTTGCTACAGCGGGTAATTTGCTTTTTGTTGGATTCTGCCCAATTTGTTAAAGTTCCCTGAAAGTAGAGTTTTGGCACTTGTACAACAGCAATTATTAGAATGTGTGCAAATTTTACTTATCACTTAGGTACCTTCTTCTATCCAAATAAAAACCTTTTGTGAATGCCAAAATAAAAAAAAATTCGGGCTGGTTCGGGAGAGACTGGTTGAGCGAAACCTTTTGACTTCTCCAGCCGGACCCTCGACCCATCGCCTTGCACTACAGTGGGGGGGGATGAATTATACGTCCGTCACTTGCAGAGATGTGCTTTATTTCAAATAAATCCATTTCAAATGGAAATGCAAAATGCAAAATGGGTATTTTGCATTTTGCATTTTAAATGCTTTTCTCAATGCATTTTCCATTTTAAATGCTTTTTTGCAACATTCTTCCTACTATCTCCACTCATCTTTTTTTCATAAGCCCCAAATGTCAGTCGGTCCTCAACCTCGCTATGAGTGATAATTTCCATTTGTCAAGTTGCTCCCTGGTAGGAGCCCTGGCAATTAAGTGATACCATTACAAAAAATACTGATTCAAATAGTGAACATGGGGCTATGACGCTGTAATATTAAATGTTAGATAGCAGTTTCTATGTTTTTACGTTGGCAACATTAGTCCCGTGCAAATTTTTTGTGGTTTCATAATATGTAATCGTGGTGTTTTTGAATTTACCATCATCTATAATGTTTGTTCTACATTGATGTCTTTTTTTTGTTGTTTGTTTTTGGGGTGTTATGCCGTGTTGCGCTAACTCCTTCTTTAGCCGACGTTTCTATTTACACATCTTCGGATCTACCGGATCTGCCCTGATGATGGACACTGCAACGCTGTCCGAAACGTCAGCTAAAGAAGGAGTTAGCGCAACACGGCATAACACCCCAAAAACAAACAACAAAAATGCTTCTGGCCGTGAGAATCTAAAAACTTACCTACATTGATGTCCATTAAAATGACGAAATTGTTTAAAAATTCTATAATTATTTTAATTGTTTGACCTGAGAAACCATTTTGCATTTTCAATGCATTTTGAAAATAGGTATTTTGCATTTGAAATGCTTTTCTAAAAACCATTTTGCATTTTCAAATGGAAAAGTTTTGACCCATTACCATTTTGCATTTCAAATGGTTTTGGGTACCCATTTTTCACATCTCTGGACACTTGTCACATTGACCCCCAGACTCCTACCAATCCCTATTAACTTTTACTTCCCAGAACTTGCTCTCCTTCCTTTCCCTAAAAATACCCTCCACACAGCATCCCCAAAGATAACATAGGCCCTGAGGGAATTTTTACTGGGGAGCTAATGTAAAAAAATTGCACGTTAGGAATTTTTTTTCTTTTTCCAAAAAATTTGGCACTGGAACCCACCATTACCGTACGAATATTAAAACTAAATTAATAATCGGGTAGTTTTTTATGTTAATACTATTGCAGCATATTTTGGGAGGTCATTGACCATATGACCTTCATAAAAGAGCCGCCACTGAGTCAGACGGTTCACTTTTTGTTAATTTCTGCTTTCATTTTACCTCTTTCACTCGAAGTGAAATGTCTGAACACAAAATGAAAGAAAAGTGCCGAATGAATTTATTAGTGAACCAATCCGTCGATGTTGGATTTCTGCATTTGACATCTTTCACTTGCGCTCAGAATGAAAAAAAAATTAAACATCTAAACACAAAATAAACGCTCTTTCATTCAGTTTCGCTTCTGTAGCTGGACGCACGTCGCGTCGAATACAACAAATGCATTTAAGTGGATCGGTGAGAACACCCTGCTCTTTTTGGAGAATTTTAAGAATTACCAATTCCTCTCGAATCATAAACTTAGGGAATATAGAGATAGATCGCTACGTGCTACATAATTCCATTAAATCTTTAATTAAAGATATTAACTTTTAAATGACTCTCAGATATCTCGGCACAATTTGCATTTTTATTCGTGCTGGTATACTCTCTCTCATCAAAGTATCTTCTTCCTTATTGACGGAGCAACAAGCAGCAGCAGCTCTTCAAATTTACTTTTATCCATTCGAAGATGATTAAAGTATGATTCAGGAGGGCGATTCTCGTTCTTTTAGCCTTAAGCTAAATGATAGCATTCGTCAACGACTGCTATCGTTTGCGAAAGATAGCTGTCCGTCGCTTGTAACATCTTTTCTTAACTATTAAGCGATTCTCGTTCTTCTGATAGCCTTACAAGATCGATTTTTGAGAGACCTAGTAAAAAATCCTAAAGAAGCGTGGTTAAGAAATTGTTAAGAGATTATTGAAAACACAAATTGGTGAAATATAATTAAGTGACGCAAGGTTTCTAACTAAAACTTAAAAAAACAAATACTTTGTATTATAATGCATTTTAATAACTGCTTATTTTATTTATGAATGACATAAATAAGCCATTTATCGAAGATTTACGTTTTGTGAAAAGGTACTTACCTCGCTGGATAGTAATGACTTTTTTACAGATTCACCACTTCTAAAGTGACGTTTGCTGTCAAACTAACGCTGCCGAATGGCGATAACTGTCACCCAAGTTGATTTAAGAATGAAAGGGATTCTTATTTCGTTGTGGTTAACTTCAAAACCCACAATTTCGAGCGCCAGCCAGAAACTTATTATTATTTATGTAGAAATCCTCAATGGTATATGTAGTTTATTGTAAATTAAATCACTTATCTGGCTTTCGACATGTTACGTACTTTACAAACATCGCAATTACCTGATTCAATTCATTTAATAGCATTATTGTGCCACAAACAAGTCACTAATCATGTTTACAGTCAATACTTACGATAATATTAAGTTTTCTCTTATTAAAACTACGCAAATATTGCTAATTGTCAAAACGTCACAATTAAATGAAGCAAATTCTCCGCGAACGCTAGCGTTCGGCCGCCGAATGACAGGTCTAGGGGTACCCTTCGCGTAAGGCTAAAAATTTTGGCGCGCAATCGAAAATCTAAGGATTCCATCTGTCAACGAGAGAACCGGAATCGCTTCATACGAATAAACCGAGAAAAATCGTTAATTTGAATGTAAGGACGATTTTAGTGTCGTTAAGTAGAACGAGAATCGCCCTCCAGGATCTTTCTCCGCTAATTCTCTCAACAAAGTATTTGAAGCTCCCAACACGTTTCTCCTTAAAATCCATGGCCGCACCTACATCGTCGAAGCTTTCTTTGCTTCTTTTTAGTCAATTCTCCGATCAAATGATCACAAATCAAACGAATTCCAACGCTCACGATTTCGTTCAACGACATTGCAGTGGGAAAGGACGGATGAATGTTCATTTCTATTTCATTCTGCATGTGCCATGTGAACACGGAATGAAACAAAAATGAACATTCTCCCGAGTGAACCGTCTGATACCTGCTTTTCAACTCTCACAAGGGACATTGATTTATTTAACTTGAATCTTGCCTTGAATTTAGTGTCAAGAGCAGGCAACATCAATTTTATACTGCTCCAAAATACAATTAATTTTATATCTCCAACAGCTGTATATTAAGTGTTAAGTGTAGATTGTATATTTTAAGTATTTATTTACACAAATATTATGGGTTTTCTAATTATCGTATCGCTATCGGCCTAGACTTTTGATACAAGTTGCATTTTGGAATGTTTCTTTATTTTGAAAGAGACATTGACTGATTTTGAAATAAAAAAAATGTTTTGCTATATTCATTATGTTTTTATTTTGGAAGTTTGTAGCCTAGTTCTATGTTGTACAAAATAGATTTTTAAAAATACTCGAGAATATCATAATAATTAAAAGAGATTTATATTGTCTCAAATATTTAATTTACACATTTCTAACAGAATCTATTCATCTATATATTTTATAATAGGAATGTAGGTATTCAGGGTGGCCACAGACCTGGAAAACCGGGAAAACCGGGAATTATCAGGGAATTTTACCGAACCGGGAATTATCAGGGAAATGTCAGGGAATTTCAAAATATTCTTAAAATATCAGGGAATTCCAAAAATAAAACGAAATTCGTTATTTACGATTTGTGAAGTCCCAAAGTTGTGTTTTATTACTTTTACTTGCGGCGTGTGTAACAAAAGATATGCCGACAAAGACAAACTAGATAAGTAGGTATTTTTTTATTATTATTTTCGTAAATAGCCCTTGCAACACAATCATGTCGTAAACCACCCGCCTTGGTTTTTCCCCTATACTATGTAGGTGCGAAATCTGTAAAGAAAAAGCTAGCAAAGTTACAACAAAGTGTCAAAAGGGTCGGACACCCAGTACGGTCGTAATAAAATTTAAAGATCATCACTATCAACATTTTTACCAAGTGTCAATACAGTAGAACCTCGTTAATTCGAAATCCACGGGACATCAAAAATCAAATTTCGAATTAACGAATTCCCACGTAATTCGAATTTTTATGAAAAAAAAAAAAAAAATACGCCGAAAATCGATTTTCTCGGCCGCCTCTTCAAATCCGGGTGGTATTTTAGTTGTAAATTCGTATTAATACCAATTATTTCTTTATTTTCGCGGCCGATTACCGTAGCGGCGGGCCCTTTAAATTCAGATATTCGCAATAAATTCGTAAAAATGCTATATATTTACGCGTAAATCGAGATTTCGCTGCCGATTTCGGTCGCGGCCTACCCTTTAAATTGAGATATTCGTAAAAATACGATATATTTCCTCGTTAAACGAGAATTCGCGGCCATATTCCGTCGCGGCCGGCTCTTTAAATGCAGATATTCGAAATAAATTCGCAAAAATACGATATATTTCCGTCTAAATCGAGAATGCGCGGCCGATTTCCGTCGAATACGATATATTTCCGTGTAAATCGAGAATGCGCGGCCGATTTCCGCCGCGGCCGACCCTTTAAATTAAGATATTTGATGTAAATTCGTAAAAATATGAAATATTTCCGCGTAAATCGAATTTTATCGGCAGTTTTTCGTCGCGGCCGGCCTTTTAAGTTCAGATATGTGAAGTAAATTCGTAAAAATATGTCATATTTCGGCCGATTTCGAAGTAAAGTTAGTAAAAATACGATATATTTCCGCGTAAATTGAAATTTCGCGTCCGATTTCCGTCGCGGCGGGCCCTTTAAAATCCAGATATTCGAAATAAATTCATAAAAATACGATATATTTACGCGTAAATCGAGATTTCGCGCCGATTTCCGTCGCAGCGGGCCATTTAAATTCAAATATTCGAAATAAATTCGTAAATATACGATACATTTACGCGTAAATCGAAATTTCGCGGCCGACCCTTTAAATACAGATATTTGATGTAAACTCGTAAAACTACGACATATATCCGCGTAAAACGTATTTTCTCGGCCTTTCAAACTCGGATATTCGAAATAAATTTGAAAAAATACAACATTCCAGTGTAAATCGATTCAGATTTACAAAATAATAATACTTATTAGGACGATGTATAACCACGTAAAAATACATTTTTCGGCGTTTTACCGCCACGGCTGACTTTTAGATTCAGATTTACGAAATATTATGATTTATTTTCGCAAAAATCATTTTTTTTCGAATTTCACGAACAAATTTTCGTGCGCGGACAAAAGTAAATTTCTAATTACGAATTAACGAATTTCGAATTAAAAAAAAAATTGTATGAAAAAAAAATTCTGCGGAAAATTTTTTGGCGAAAATTTCGAATTACTCGTTTTTTCGAATTATCGGGGTTCTACTGTACTTACTTTTGTTTATTTGTCTATTTTTGTCTGGTCTTTTCATTTTTACACAAATTGTCTACAGGCGAAATATCATATAGTTGTAATGAGTGTATTTTGTTTTGAATAGATCATTGTGGTGCAAGGAAATAATAAATGCTTTAGATGACGGAATTCCCTTTATTTATGTATCTGTTCTAATTTTCTGGCGTAGATGAAAATCGTGTTTCAAAAATAAAATTTTGAACGATATGTCCTTATACCAAATAAAACATATCAGGGAAAAATATAGAAACTGCCCTGGAAAACCTGGAATTATCAGGGAATTTTGAAATCCGTTTTTTGTGGCCACCCTGGTATTGTTCGTTTTCATAAAACAAACTTTTGTACGAAATCAACTTAATAAAAAACTGCCATAGGATAAAAGACAGGATAATATGTATTCATAGTTACAAAATTTACACATTAATTTTTCATTTGGAAGCTCAAAATAATATGTATGTACATAATGTTTAAAACCTACAATAATGACTGTTTGATCAATTTATATCTGTAAACTGTTTTTCTGTTGTGTTACAACAAAATGCTGTAAGATAAAAATAAATTACCATGTGTATTTGTTTATCTGCTGTTTTATTTTATTTTTCATTCATCACTCCCTATGTTCACTTCTCTATACAGTAATTCCACCTCTTCTCAAGTCTGCCTCTTGAGGTGCTTCTACTGGGGCACCTGAGGTAGTCATGATTTTCAGTGTCCCATCATTTGGCATTCTTTCCGTCTATGCAATCCTTATTCCTATTATTATATTGTTATTCATGGAATGCAGGACTATCCTTATAGAACTGGCGACCATCAATAAAGTAACCCTGCTCTGGGTACCAGGACATAAAGGTATTGAGGGCAACGAGCGGGCTGACGAACTAGCAAGGAAAGGGGCGAAAGCACCACTTGCGGGATCTGAGCCGGCCGTAGGAGTAGCAGCTTGCCACACTAAACTACATATCAAGAGGTGGGTCAAATCCCAACACTGGAAGGAATGGAAGAAGGCACCCGGAATGAGGCAATCTAAAGTACTCATAAACGGACGGGACCCTAACCGAACCAGGCAACTACTCGATATGGGCAGAAACTCACTGAGGGAACTGGTAGGACTATTAACGGGACACTGCCAACTCAGGAGACACATGCAACTGTTGGGAGTGGAAAACACCAACATCTGTAGGAAATGTGAAGAGGAGGAAGAGACTCCAATTCACCTATGGTGCCAATGTCCCGCTCTGCTGGGAATAAGGCTCAGATACCTGGGAAGACACAGTGTGGAACCAGAAGACATCGCCACATATCCAATGACAGCCCTGGTGAACTTCATAAAAGGGACCGGGTTACTGGCAAGGGAATGAGGTAAAATGGGAGATAGTACAATGGGCCTATGGCCTAAGTGCTCGCGGGGAACGTAAGTAAACCGCCTCCGACATTAAAAAAAAAAAAATTGTTATTCTAATGCCCCCACTAATTTAGGAAAGAATTCGGCGAACGAGTGCGTTAGCACGGGTATGCCGACCCATCCGCTGGTGTATGGAAGCAGCGAACATGTTCAGCTTGGGTCCGGCAAAGATGCGCAGTTCAGTCAAATCAACACACCCGATTGTTGTTTCAATTCATGCCCATTATTATTCGGCGGCTTGGTGCCCTTGGGACTATTTACTGTTTTGTTGTCATGAATATCGGTCGGTGGCCGAGTTGACATCGCGCTTGGGTCTCACCCAGGCGTAGTGAGTTCAATTCCTCGGCTGGCTAAGTCCTCCATCACAACACAAGCAAAATTTTCCGCTTACTATGGTGGTAGTAGGAGATTTTCAAATATTGTCAGGTTATTCGTAACCCGGGAATGTTTGTCTTTCTTTAAAAAATATATATATATATTCTTAAGACTTTTTTAAGCAATTAATGTTTGGATCCATTACTCTTTAAATGATATTATTTGCACAAATGAAAGAATATCTTTGTTTTAAACCACTTTATTAAATTTATATACGTCGACCGGTTTCGGTTGAACTCAACCTTCATCAGGACAGTACAAATATAAACTAAAATATAATACAGAGGAAGATTATTAAGTAAACAATAAAGAAAGAGAAAGTATATAAATGTGAGGGAGAGAGCATCAGGGCTGCGGAGTAGGTAGTGGGGTCGGGGAGGGGTGGGAATTACCCAGGGAGAAAGGAAAAATCTTTAAAATAGGGCTTTTAGTTAGTTCTATCTGTTTGTTTAAAATTGGGCAATTATTTTTATTTTTATTTGCTTTTGATATTTCCAATGATTCTAAATTATTGAGACTTATTCCTATTTTATTTTTATGTAGTATTTGAACTCCTGTCGTTCTATTAAATGTATGATTAGTATTAATTAGGTGTTCAGCAAATTCTGAAAAACCGGTATTTGTTAAACACCTGACATGTTCTTTTACTTGAATATTTACATTACGCCCGGTTTTACCAATATATATTGCCGGGCAATCGTTGCAATTAAGTTTGTAGATCCCAGAGTGGCTAAACGTATCTTCTTTATCTTTACAATTATTTAAAAATTTGGCTAAGTTATTATTAGTATAGAAGGTCGGCCTAATTTCTGATGGAAGTTTAGATGTGCAAAGGGAAGAGAATTTACTTATGAACAAAATTCTACGCCATTGGGTAGTTAAATTATTATTATTAATAGTTGGTAGAGCATTATATAGAAATTTATTTGTTGCGATTCGTCGAAGTTTTTTTGAGAGGATTTTATCAATTAGATCAGAGTGATAACCGTTGTTATTAGCTATTTGTTTTATTGTAAGGAGTTCGTTAGAAAAATTATTATTAGATAATGGGATGGTGACTAGCCGGTGAATCATGCTGTGAAAGGAGGAATGTTTATGTGAGATAGGGTGATTGGAGGTATTATAGATTACGGTGTCAGTAAATGTAGGTTTTCCAAAAAGGTTGAAGTTAATTCTATTTTTAACGATAGACAAAGAAAGATCTAGAAAGTTTAAGCTGGAATCATATATACTACATACATTTAATAGAACGACAAGAGTTTGAACACTACATAAAAATAAAATAGGAATACGTCTCAATAATTTAGAATCATTGGAAATATCAAAAGAAAATAAAAATAAAAATAATTGTCCAATTTTAAACAAACAGATAGAACTAACTAAAAGTCCTATTTTAAAGATGTTTCCTTTCTCCCTGGGTAATTCCCACCCCTCCCCGACCCCACTACCTACCCGCAGCCCTGATGCTCTCTCCCTCACATTTATATACTTTCTCTTTCTTTATTGTTTACTTAATAATCTTCCTCTGTATTATATTTTAGTTTATATTTGTACTGTCCTGATGAAGGTTGAGTTCAACCGAAACCGGTCGACGTATATAAATTTAATAAAGTGGTTTAAAACAAAGATATTCTTTCATTTGTGTAATAATGTCAAGTCACAAAGTGTTTGCTTCCTTCGATAATTTGATATTATTTGTTTATAAATAGCTTTCACACATATATTTCACGTGTGTGACAGATATCTATTATTATATACCCTCAAAGTTTATTCAAATAAAATTCATTTGTACAAAATCAAATTATTCTCACAATAACATGTTATCAAATCATTCCGGTTCTTTGTCCTGTGTAGAGGTAATGAAAATGTTTTACCTTACAATAAAACTTGTATTGTGTATTTTATATGTGCTTTATTTGAAACCTATAAAGTGAGATAAACATTACCATTTTGCAGCCAAATCGACGTTTCTTACCAATTTCGTGTGTAATTCTTAGTTTAAATCTCCCGCCAATGTTACCTGGCAGTTCCGAATGTATCTGTCAAGCGACGCACAGTGGGCTGAAAATCGCCTTTCATAGACATAGAGACTTGAATTTTCAAGGGTATTTTTTTTGGTTAGAAATGGATTCTGCTGATCATTACTATGAAATCGCCTTTCATAGACATAGAGACTTGAATTTTCAAGGGTATTTTTTTTGGTTAGAAATGGATTCTGCTGATCATTACTATGCTATAAAATTTCGTACGAAGCAATTGCGTGTACAAATGAAGGAGTTATCATTTTTTTAAGAAAAAATTGTATGGCACTGACATTAAAAATGAGGCTATCTCTGGAATCATAAGGTTGACCATTATATCCTTACATACAGATATACTACTATTTATTTAAATTTTTTTGGCATACTTCGTATTGTGGCGCAACTTGTGATTTTTTTTAAAAAAATCCTCAAAGTTGAAAAAAAACTTTTTTATCTTGATGATTCATTTAAATGCTTTACATATGAGTATGATTTGTCTAGTTTACAATATTTTATTTACACTGCAAGCCTAAAAGCATTTAAGCATTAAAATGAACCATCAACATTAAAAAGTGTTTTTTTCAACTTTGAGGATTTAACAAAAAAAAATCGCAAGTTGCGCCACAATACGAAGTATGCCAAAAAAATACAAATAAATAATAGTATATCTGTGTGTAAGAATAGAATGGCCAACCTTATGATTCCAGAGATAGCCTCATTTTTAATATCAGTGCCATACAAATTTTTCTTTAAAAAATGATAACTCCTTCATTTGTACACGCAATTGCTTCGTACGTAATTTTATAGCATAGTAATGATCAGCAGAATCCATTTCTAGCCAAAAAAAATACCCTTGAAAATTCAAGTCTCTATGTCTATGAAAGGCGATTTTCAGCCCACTGGGCGGCGCGAGAGTGGTTTATTTATGAGCGGCGCTAGTAGTAGGGACGCCACTAGTGACGCTATAATTTCATGCTCCATTAGATGATTAGATCATGGTTAGATTTCATCAGGCAGCCCTTGCCTATGTTTTAAATAAAGCCAAGTACATAGTACAAGTTTTATTGTAAGGTAAAACATTTTCACTGTGTAGCATAGGTTTTATTTAAAACCTGTAAAGTGTATATTGTTTGTTATCGCCTGGTGACATTATGCTAATAATCAAATATAATATTTAAATTTATATAAGATTTCCAGCTAACCAGTTACAGAGGTTGAAAAAGGTCAGCACATAAATAAACCAATCACGATGGGTCGGTGTTGACTCTGTTGCTACTATACTCACGGGGAGTTTGATGTTAAGGCGATGCACTACGTCGTGTAATATTTTAAATTGAGCCGCTATCAATAACAACCCTTACGTAGATGGCGATAAGGTTTAAATTCCCGCTTAACACCATCAGCCTGTTTTGATTTATGCAACAAAAAAACATGGCCAAAAAGTGCCTTTTATTTTATTTTGTGGATGTTCAGGCATAAATATTTAATTTTTTTTTTGATCATTTTATAAAAAAAATAATTTTCCACATTATACAATAAAATCATAACCGAAAATGGGTTCGTAAGTAGGATATTTTGAACTTTAAAGTAGTTTTCATAGGCCTTTGCATTATTTTTTTCTGGGCTTATAAAAAGACTTATCCAAAAAATACTCGATTATTTCAAAGGTCAAGATGTATTCCACTCGCAGTATTTAATTAAAGCATCTGAAACACATCTAGGCGACCAAATTTTCAAACCAAAAACACATGATTTTGCATCACTACGTATGGCATCGCCTTAATACTATTCATGTAAAAGAAAAGGAGGCACGAGTAAAAAAAAGATGTTACTTAGTTGCAAACACTATTAAAAATTTATTTAAAAAAATTTATAAAGTTAAGGGTTAGTCTTAATCTAGGCTTAATAATAGTCTTAAATTATAATTCTTATCTGGAACCGCGGATCTCCACGTTCGCACTTATCACCGATAGCACAAGCGGCAACTTGGGCTGGATCCGAAGGGCGGAATTAGTTCAGCCTGGGCTAAGGCTCCGAAGGACGGAGTCGGCAGGCAGCGACTCCTGATTGGGCAGCTTCCTGGTCGGAAGATCCTCGGTGACCGCTCCAGGGGGGGAGGACAGGAAGTTTCTCGGCGGAGGCGAGACGGTAACTCCTGAGAGGGCAGCTTCCTGGTCGGAAGAGCCTCGGCGCCGCTCCAAGGGGGAGAGCAGGAAGTTTCTCGGCGGAGGCGAGACGGTAACTCCTGCGAGGGCAGCTTCCTGGTCGGAAGAGCCTCGGCGCCCGCTCCGAGGGGGAGGGCAAGATGATGACTCCCGAGATGATGACTGTCGAGTGCGGAATGGGAACTGTCGAGTGCTGAATGGGAACTGTCGAGTGCTGACTGAGAACTGCCGAGAGGGCAGCTTCCTGGGCGGAAGCACCTCGGCGACCGCCTCACTGGGCGGCGAGATGATCACTCTCTGACTGGGAACTGTTGAGGCGAGATGGGAACTGTCGATAGGACAGCTTCCTGGGCGGAAGCGCCTCGGCGAACGCCGCACGGGGCGGCGAGATGATCACTCTCTGACTGGGGACTGTTAACTGTTGGTTGCGGAATCTGTCTTCAGCTGCGCGATCCGGCGACTGTAGCGCGCCTGTGGTGGGGTGCTGGAACTAAAGTGGTTCCGCTTTACACCACTTTGGTACGTTGTCTGAGTCCGTGGCGCTGGCATCGCCATCCTCACCGCTAGAGTTATTATTATTTTAAAATTACATTTGTACAAAAGACCTTCAAACAATTACAATATATAGCCTAGCCTTGGGCGAAGGTTTTTTATTGCCGGGTCGCTGGTTTAACAATACACCCATTTCAGATTTACGACTTTATGGGTGTATTTCTAAGTTGGCTTTCTAAATTTTTATTGCGGGACCAGCGAAGCTATTCAGTAAATATTTAAAGTCCAATAATGCGGACTGCCGTCTCAATCTGCGTGTGATATTACAGAGACAAATGCTGGCGCACGTGTTCGCTTTGGTCTTTCTGTGAATTCAAGTCACGTAGATACCTAGGGACATATCAACTCGGCCAGCTGATTCTGCAATTTCCCTTCTATAGAACCTGGCATAGTATAGTATTGGGACTTTTCCAGTTGCCACGCGACAGTAGGTATATCATCCAGCTTATAATTCTGCAGCCAGTTCAGAGATGCCACTGCTGAACGGATGCTGACAGGTTGGATCCTCTACGCCAGCATCCCTGAGGTCTGCCCTAATTCAATCTGAGATTACTGCCCTGTAGGCCGCCTTCACCGTCCCACAAGTTGTAATAAATAGACTAGGTAGTATCGCCTGCGCTCTCCTTTCCTTTGCCAGTTCTATGACCTCCTCTGTCCAATAGACAGGGTCTATGTTCCTAGACTCCGAACGAGCCAGTCTTCACCCATTGCCGAATCCGTATTGGCACCAAACACTGACCAAATGGAGATGCCTTCACTGTCCACAGACAATCTTTCAGCTGTGAAATGGAGCAATGTGAGATCGTGGACTCGGCGCCCTGATGCCAAAAGCAGGATGGTGGCTGCTCTCCTTGATGCTTCAAAGAGAGTTATGTTGAGGCAAATTCTTCTCCAGCCATGATGATACAACCCTTGGGTCCCGAATGGGGGGCTTTGAAGGCTTTAGTCTAGCTAAAGATATCCATTTTAATATCTTCTTCACTATCGGATTGGAGTTCAGCTTTTTATTGTCTTCGGGAGAGCCTAAGGTACACACCACTGACTTATGAACTAAAATGGTACTCAGTGATAGCTTTTCTTTGATGTGTAGATCGGCTAGGAACCTGGGTAAGTTTTCAACTTTGGGACGCGTGGCATCGAGCTGATTCTCTGACGCCCAGCGCTGCCACCTCCGCCATGCCGGAGCAAAAGTGCGAAGGGTGGAACTACTCCACCCGGATCTAAGAAGTTCCTTCTGCTGACTTGACCATCTTGTTAGATTTTTGTCCCACCCCCACAAAGCCAAATCTCCAGAGTGAAGGACTCTACATGAGGAGGGGGGTTATTGGTCCTGGTGTCTATCAGCGCTTCTCCTCGATTGTGAATCGTAAGAGGTGGACCCAAGGCCCGACACTTCAGATCCGCTCTCCAAAATGCCCTTTCCCAACGAGGAGCCACTATCAAATATAATCCCCTTGCTCTCTTGAAGATCCAAGCCAGCTGATAGTCCCAGTCCCTGCTCCAAGCGTTGTGGTAGTCTGCTGTGTCGTCCTGAAAATCAAGAGAAATATACCTTTGAACCACATGCGCTGTCCTAGAGCCAAATAGGTCTATCTTGGGTCGTCCCCATTTTCTGAATGCTATCTCTGTGAAAGAGGGTAGCAAGTGCAATTCGGGTACAGCACGATGACGAGATAGACAGTCCGCTACTTCATTGGAACGACCGGGTAAGCATTGTGCTGTTATGGAGACACAGTGTTTATCCAAAACATCTAGCACTAGTCGAGTACAGCTCAGGAGTTGAGTTGACCTGGTACCACCCTCCTTGCGGAGGTAAGATACGACAGACCTGTTATCCGACTGGATCAGAAGACCCAAACCAGATAGCTCAAGCGCAGTGAGGAGACAAGGCAGCCAACACGGCGAGCATCTCCTTTACATTGGAGTGAAGATTCAGCTGGTCTTCAGCCCAAACACCGCTGAGAAGCTTTTCGTCCAGCTGGGCACCCCACCCCTGATCCGAGGCATAGGTAATGCTCAAACAGCGGCAGATGTATAGGTGACGTCAGGGTGAGCGATCGAACCCACCATTTCAATTCCCGAGCGGTAGCTGCCGGAATTGGTGATGACTCCCAAGGGTGGTAGTGTCTGAAGCACCCTTTCTGTATGTACCGGCTGTTGAGTCTGCCTCTTGGAACTGCAAAACTAGCAAAGTTCAAAGAGCCCAAGAGGCTGCGCCCCATATCTGTGATCACCTACCTCTCTGAATCAAACCCTTTACCAAATAAGATAGGGCTGAAACCTTGTTCTGAGGGAGAGACTTTTCATTAGTTACAGTGTTCCAGCTGATACCAAGGAATTAAACTTATTGTAATGGTTCTAATATTGACTTATAAAATTGTATATGCCATTCCAAGTCTTGCAAAAACTCCACCATTTCAATAGACTGGTGTTTTAAAGTAGGCAAGCATTGGTTTACTAATAAAAAATCATCCAGATACACTAGAATTCTCATCCCTCTCTTCCGCAGTTCCTGCGCTATGCCTTAGGTGAGCTGGCCAAGCCAAAGGGGAGGGATGTCATCTGCAAGAGTTCATTCCTATAGATAAGTCTAAGGAAACATCTGCTGCTCACTCACAGGTACATGAAAGTAAGCATGTGTGAGGTCCACTTTTACCATCCAGTCATTCGGTTGTAGAAAAGTAGGAACTCGATAAATGTTTATCAGACGAAATTTACTGATGGTCAGAAAGTTGTTTAAATACTTTAAGTTAAAGACCGGCCTCTTTGAACCATCTGATTTGAGGACCAGAAACATGTTAGAAATAAATGAGGGAGTGGCAGGTGCCGACTCTAAGACTTTAAGGTCTTTGAGTTTTTTTATTTGTTCTGTCATTGCCACGGAAGTCTTAGTGGCGAAAGAGGAGTTAAATAAATCAATATTATTATTTAGCCGAGGTTTTGATGAAAATGGAATTCGGTATCCATCTAACATCTTAATGATGATAGTAGGGGCGCCAAGGTTCCTCCACTTACCTGCGAATGAGCGCAACTGACCCCCTTGAAAAGAGGGCCCGCTGTTAAAACCTATTACAGTCTGACTTCCCTGCCCTTTTCTTAGGCCGGAACTTACCTCAGGGAGGGAAAGCTTTAGCGGCCCAACGGGCTGGTTCCGGGCCTCAACTCTCGGGGTGCTCTCTTCTCGTGATGGTCATCCCCTTCTGTACTCTGGGACGAAAGGTCTGCGAGTTCTGTACTGTCACATGTTTAACGGGTGGAGCTGGTCGCGACGGGCGAGGAGCGAGGCTCTTCTTCACTCCCCTTAACCTATCCAGCTGCGCCGACAGAAGGTTCGGGTCGATGAGGTATTCCGATGTGGGCGGAATCTTTCGTAAGGCGTCTCGGACGTATCCGTTGCTGATGCCTCGCAATGCCCCCTCTTGTCGATACTCAATGTGGCTAGCCCGTTTGTCGCAAACAATCTGCAAGACGTCTTTGGACACCCTTTGGGACTCAAACCCTGCCACGAAGAGAGACTGCACCTTCTCGAAAAGAGTGGAAGTGCTCAGTTTCGTGCCCGGTTCCGCGCTCCAGTTGACCAACTCCTGGAAGGAGGCCTTCAGAAGATCGACCTGCAGGGAAAGATCATTGGTCAGGGATCCGCAGAAGGAGTCCGTTGACATACTGGCCGATTCCTTCTGAGCTAGGTGTTTCAACTCCGGGTTCAATTCCAACATTGAGAAGAGAGGGGTTGCGGCATACGACTTCTGAATCTCGAGGTAGCGGACATTGTTCCAGTTGGCCGTCCCCAGATGCTGAATGAGCTCCACTTTTTTCACCCTCCCTGGGTCGGCCGATAGTATTTTCGGCCGCCTCAGTTCAGTTGTCCACTCCCCGAGATCCAAGTGACGAGACGGCTTATTAGGATGGATGAGTACCATTCCCAAATCTCCTGTAGATTCGCCTGCCAATTCCTCCCGAAGCGACGCAGGGGTGTCCAGGGAGATGCTGTCCTCATCATCGTCGTCCGAAGCGCCACGGACGGGAGCATCCGAACGCTTCTCCAGCAGCAGACGCAACTCCTGCATCTGGGACATCTGCTGCGTTAGCACGTCAATTCGTGGGTCGGCGGGAGTTAGTTCGCAAACCCTCTGCCTCTTGGCTTTATCTTCACCGCAGACCCTCGAACGCCTGCCCCGCGTTGGAGATGTTCATCGTTAAGTCTGCTCTGGAATTTATTTTTAATGAGGTTCATATTGGAAAATGCTGCTTCACAAACATACATTGACCCAAACAAATTGAGAAGTTTCAAGGCTATTTCTTTTAATTCTGGGAGTTTATTACCACAAACTAATTTTATCCAAAAGTCTTGACAAGAAACTTCCTGTTTTTTGGTGTTGAAAAATTGCGTTTTCTTGGAAATCGATCATTTCCATCTGGAGAGAAGCTTTATTACTCCCGAAAATATTTGCAGCTTCATTGCTCCATGTGTTAACAATACCTACTAAATATTTTTATTGTTAACACAAGTTCTGCACAAAATAGGTCAGCGGTCCGGATCTAGACCGCGGTTCGCCATTTGGTGACCCCTGGTATATAATATATAAAAAAATAAAAAAAATATTTAAATTTTACGCAAATACTGAAAAACAGGTTATTTGACCTAGAGTTTCTCTACCTAGTCTATCATCACCGCTCTGTCGGCCATAGAGTAGAGGTGAGGCGTATTTATCGTACCCAGTAAAAGTACCGGGTATTTTCATGCGATACTTTGTACTCGTGACAAATCTCCAAAATACCTGGTTCCAAAATACTCACAAGTATTTTATACTGGGACTAAATATTTTTAATAGGTACTTTTACCAGGTATTTTTGATAGGTATTTTTACCATGTATTAGGTAAAGTGCCTATTACAAATACCCATCAAAAATACCTATTAAAATACCCATCAAAAGTATCTATTAAAAATACGACGGCTCTCTTCCTTCCTCCGTGGTCACTACTGATCCGCGAACGAGCGGCTGATTTGGGAACCGAATCTTACGGATCCGTGTAAAGATCCGGTTCTCACTCAACGACTCACTTCTAATACAAATAGCCCGAAGATATCGATCTAGTTAGTGGTTTATTTATGCACGACACCAAATTGTTTTTTCATTATGCTTTCACTGGACAAGTTAACTAACTTTGATTTATTCAATTTTAAATACAGCTGTAACAACATCTTTAATTTGAAGCGAGAAATTTCGATATACCTCGATACCATGACCAGTACCACTCGCGTAGAATAACTGGCAAATTGTGCTGAAGATGTCTTGTTCTTAAAAATCACTGTTCTTAGTTACGATCGTTCTTAATCATAACAGTTTTTATTTATTACTTTGAATAATTCTCATATGATGAATATGCATGTAATCAATGTGTATGTGTTGAAAAATCACGTGATGAAATTTTTTTTGAGTTATCTGTTCACCCCTTGAATGTGTCTAAGCTTTTGATTACATTTTAGATTTTTCGTCAAATGTAATGGCAATAGAAATTAGACCAAAGTAACGCATATATAAAAATAAAATTGTCTTAAAATTTAAAATGGGCGTATTATTATATTTTGGTTGTTTTCATTCTTTACCGAAAAAATGTACTTTGGTACCTACCTAACTTATAAAATTGCTGACTAGTAATTTTTATATTTAATTTTAGCGCGTTTTATAAAAATAATTTACTATTGTCGGTGGTAGTGTCTTTATGGGTTTATTTTATGGGTTTATTTATGGTAGTGTCAAAGTGCGGTTTATTTGTTTGTCAAAGTGACATTAAAATGAATTAAATGTTTTGTGAATATTTAACGTTATTCAAGCATCGAAGGTCGTCAATATTGGTGGGTTATAGAAAATACTTTCCTTAAAAAGCGACGTAAAAAATAAATTAAACATGAACGACTCCTCGATTTTAGTATCTGTAAAGAACAAAGTCCAAATTGTTCAACTGAACAGGCCCAAGAAAAAGAATGCGTTTAGTTTTTCTATGTACACGGACTTGACGAATATTTTGAATGAGGCTGCTATCGACGATAATATAATTGTGACGGTGCTCACGGGATCCGGAGATTATTATAGCAGCGGGAATGATATAACAAGTTTCCTGCAGATGCCAATCACACCAACGGGTGACTCTCCACTTAAGGAAGCCAAATACACAATTCAAACATTCGTAGAGGCCTTTATTAACTTCCCCAAGATACTTATAGCCGTTTTGAACGGGCCTGCTATAGGAATAGCGGCCACCACTCTCGCCTTGTGTGACGTTGTGTATGCTTCTGAAACGGTAATTACACTTATAATAAATTCTTTATTCCAGAATTTACTGAATGCTACATAATGTAATCTACAATTTCCTTAATACAAATTTGGAAAGTAACTAATTTTATGATTGTTATTCTAGGCATTTTTCCAAACACCTTTCATCAAGTTGGGCCTGAGTCCAGAAGGCTGTTCGACCTATACATTTCCTAAAATGTTTGGCACCAGCAACGTAAGAACTTTTTATTGACTAAGCCTGGCCTGTTTTAACTCAACCGTTTTGCATTTCGTTTGTCTGTAAATATGTTTCCACGTTCCGTTTCAAGATGTTGGCTGTTTTAATCATTTAGTAAAGATTCTATTTTCAAATGTGAAATTGTTGTACTTATTTGGGCTTTCTTATTCGCATTTTTAAATATTTTGGTACCTACCTTCCTAAAGAAAGTTTGAAAAAAGTATTATCATCATTGATGATGATAATACTTTTTTATATAATACTTTTTTAGTATTATCATACTCATGATGGTGACATTTCTTTGGACAAATTGTATAATATTTTATTTGAAATAAAAAAGATTAGATAAGATTTATATATGGTGTATATTTAAGCAGGTAGACATTTAAGTACCTACTTACAATCTTATGATTTCAGAGGATATTTTGGTTTTGATTTATTAAAATAAGAGAAAATTAGAAACATGCTTTTTTGGACGCTTCACAGAACCACTAGTACTTATTATTACATTAAAACATAATAACAAAAGTATGATAAAAATAAAATTTGACTGATTTTAAAAATTTGAAAGATTTTACAAAATGTGAATACCGAACAAGATTTTCAACTGCTTCCAAGCATCTGGAGCCAGTGGGACTATGGCATCCTCAATATTGAGCTTTGTTGTAAGGCTGAAGGTAAGCGGGGAGGGGAAGAGGAAGGTGGGGAAATGCTGGCCACTAAATATGGCTAAAACCAATTTGATTCTGGATGGTGGTCTTTCTCCAGGACGATAATGAGAGTACTACTACAATGCGCCGCAAACATTATATGTATGAATGATACGACATATAAAATAAATATATTGCACTCGTCGGGCTTTGAATCCAAGACGTCCGTTCCGTAGCTAAGAAACGAACCACTCGGCCACGGATTTTGCCAAGTATTGTATTTTGTAAATCAGTGACTTTATAAATATACTTCAAATATAGAATAAATAACTAATTATTTTTTTTAGGCGTCGGAAATATTGCTCTTCGGCAGAAAGATCTCTTCTGAAGAAGCGTTGAAATATGGCCTTATTTCCGAGATCTATTCCTCGGACGTCATGCTGGAAAATATCTGGAACAAGATTTATAGTCTGCCCTCACTGCCCCGAGAGTCCCTGATGAACGCCAAGAGGCTGCTGAAGAACTTTGACAAGGATTACTTGATTCTTGCCAACATCAAAGAGTGCAACGAGCTAGAAGAAAGATGGAAGTCCGAAGAGTGCATGAATGCTGTCATGAAGTATGCCAGCCGTTCCAGTAAGTTGTAATTAATCACAAATTTGCGACATTATGTCATGATCCCAAATGCAATCATTCAATTCGTTACAAGTTTATGGCTAAACTAGTTTTTACGTGTGAAAAATCAATGAGTGTAACTTGAGTTTCACTTTTAAAAATGGAATAGAATAAATTTTTAATCCAAGTTCTAGAGTTTGTTGAACCGGAGTTTCAGACAGAATCATTACTGAAATTCCTATTTTTAATAATATTGTGACTGAATCTATTTACGGCACAGTATTTTATTTACTTTGAAATAAGTGGCGTTTTATAACTTCAATTTGGTTTTTAAAAATGTTACATGACAATAGTGAAAATTGAAGGGTAATACTTTTAAATGTAAAAAGGTATCCAGTTACTGAATTTTTCATCACAATTTAGGCAAGTTATATGTATCTAATAATACGTAAGTTATACAGTTTTCAGTTTATTAAAAATTTACTTAAATTTTATGAATTTTTACAATGTAAATAGGTGTGGGAAAATGCTTTCAACCCAACTTACACTAGCTGTACCCCGACACGCGCTGCTGTGGCTCAGTCTGTCTGTGCAGATAGAAAAACAATAGCGCATGTTGCTTTTAAGTCCAACAGATGGCGCTATTTAATTTTTTTTTTTTTTTTTAAATAAGCATGTTTTTACCACTCACAGGTGACATCTATATAATATAGGTAAATAAAAACACACGCTTATTCGAATGCAACATTGTGTCAAAATTACAAAGCAATGGGTGAAGAATGTTTGGAGATTTTAGTTTTTGAACAAACGGACATTTACTTTTTTATTTTTATAGATTGAAAACATTAAAATATGTAATGTTGTATGCATCTAATAATATATAAGATATACAGTTTCAACTTATTCAAAATGTAAGTAAATATTATGAATTTTATACAATAGAGTCTCTAAAAAACAATAAGCATAATTTATAATTTCCTTCCCTCAATTAAATTTATGTTAATAATTTAAATTCACACCATATTTTTGCACAACGTTTTATTATTGTGATATTGTGTATCATAGTTTGTAAAATAAATTTTATTATCACATTAAATGGAAATGCTGTAAAGTTTAAAGTTTACAACGAATGATAGTTATCTCAAAAGGCCAATTAGTAGAACTAGAGTTAACCCAAACAACATGCACTTGGGATTATGCGTATCGGTGCATATGCATGCACTTCCAACAGGGAGGTCTACTGATTACGGATCTATAGTATAAATAATAATAATTTTCTCACCTCACCATTTTTAATAGTACTAAATAGGCCATATTATCCTCGACTATTTCTAACATATGAATACAAGCCGCATTGATTGGTACTTTCTGAAATTGACCAATAGACTACATAAAGTCAATATCGGTGCCCTACATCGTGATTTGTCCTTCCTGAGCATTTTTACAAGGTTCTTCCGCAGTATACGACTTACATCTATATTACAAGATTATTTTTACAATTTTCAATGTCACTATTGAAGTATTCTACGAGAGTATAATAATATTTGGTGGTACTCAAGTTTTCTCTTTTGAGAAAGATTAAACATCACATTCATTTGTAATTACTAATTATTAATTAAAACATTGTAATTTCAGTAGTGTGAACGTAGCGGTAACATTTTAGTTGTGCTTACGTAACATTCTAAAATTCAAAAATATGCAATTCTTACATCTTATTCTTTTTATATTTTCAGCACATATATCTTAACATATTTGGTGATGTAATGGTTAGAGTAGTTGCCTTCCAAGCATTTGATCGGAGTTCGATTCTCGGCAACGACAACTTTTTTTTTAAATTTAATTTTTTTTTATATATTTTAAATTATGTATTTTTTTTAAACTATCCTGGGATTTTTCACGGGTCCCTGCTAGTTAGTAATAATTATTTATCTTTATGTTTCAAATTTTCGTTTGAGAGAGATCAAATATTACAATTTGAGGTTTTACTTATTGTTATTCCAAAAATAAAAATATTATTTTTAAATTTTCACATTTTTTTATTTTAAAAATAAATTTGTTAAAACTAATATGTTATGTATTTATTTTTAAAAAAATTACGAATTATTTACACTTCATATAAAAGTGTCTCTTAATGGTAGTCTTCTCTTAGAGAGGATATTTTTTCTTTGCAGTATTAATATTATGTAATAATTATAAACCAGAATTAATAGGAACGTGCAAATGGTAAAAAAAACATTTTATTTCATGTGATTTTGTATCAATGATCATAAGACAGTATTTGGAGTTAATTATTTTTGTTACTTATAAATACTAATTAGATCTCTTCTTATTACTGGTAGTCTTCTCTTAGAGAGGATATTTTTTCTTTGCAGTATTAATATTATGTAATAATTATAAACCAAAATTAATAGGAACGTGCAAATGGTAAAAAAAACATTTTATTTCATGTGATTTTGTATCAATGATCATAAAACAGTATTTGGAGTTAATTATTTTTGTTACTTATAAATACTAATTAGATCTCTTTTTATTACTCAGTCTTTCGAAAAATAAAACTAATTTGGTCCTTTGCAGCACTCAAGCCAATTTCCTGGAAAGAAATAAAATTATTTTCAACAAGAAATTAAATATCTATTTGACATTGAATAGATTTACAATAAGACTTTGTGTCTCAGACAGGTTTAATAAATTGATTGTCTGCTCAATAAAGAATTTCGATATATGAAAATGCCTGATCAATTTCAAAAGAAGTTGTATAAACAACACTTTTCTTCAGTGGTAATTTATAAAAGAAAATAGTACTCTCTCAATTATTGGCCACTCGATTATCCGACGACTACTATAATCTGCCGTAATCTTGACTAGTTCAAAGCACAAAATCAAGCGGTATTTGTATGTCAAATTCAGTAGTCCGCCGCGTGCCTAGGCTCGAGCGCCAACACGCGTACACTGACGAGTTGGGTTATCTTACTCTTTCACAATCAGTTAATATACCACCATCTAACTGATCACTTTACCACTAGGGTTCATTATTGTTGTTTTAAGATATTTTCGTTAGTCCTCTGTATATTCTAGCGACTGTCGGGTGTGTTTCTGTTTGTTTTGTTCTGTTACGTTTTTTGTTTGAATAAGTTTACAAAAAGGAGTCTTTTTGCAAGTGTAAACAAACACCTTAACTTTAAATCAAAAATGAAATTCTTCCAAAGATCAATAACGGTGTTTGTTTTTACGAAATACCTGTTAATTTTTATAATATTTTGCATTTACACACTACAATCCACCGCTTTCACTAATTTGACACTTGTCTGGCTTTTGGGGTGGTAGATTAGTGAGAGAGTACTATAGTTTTTTATGAACACATAAAAATTTCACTGTTTTTCAGACTGAATGCTGTTGAAATGAGATCCCTGAGGCGTATGTGTGGTAAAACCATGTATGGTCGTGTGAGAAATGTGGAGATACGCAAAGAATGCAAGGCTGTGTAAGCATAATGAAGAGATTATAAAGGGGGCGCTTAGATGGTTTGGGCATGTTGAGCAAATGATCAAAGAGAGGAGTGTGAATGGTAGAAGAAGTAGGGGACACCCGAGGTAGACATGGAATGAGTCAGAATAATAGAAGAGTATGTATGAGACGATGTATGAATGTGAACGAAGCAAGGAGTGTGTGCCAAAGACCGAGTTGTTTGGCGGTCCATCCTCTCTGCCTACCCCTACGGAGAAATGGCGTGATGGTTAGTTAGTTAGTTATTTCACTGTTTTAGCCATATATATATAATAGAGACAAGGGAGACAGGCCATGAAACATTATCAACCCATTGGCATCCCCAATTGGGGTATGTTGTGAGACCGAACGTAGTGCGGAGGGGAAGGAGATGGGAATAGGAAAGTGGGGGCTAGCTGTTCAGATCTGGTCATCAAATACAGCTAAAGCCACTTCAAACAAAGTTTCGATTTCGAATGGTGATCCTTTCCCATACTAAATATCTATTTATATATAAGTCACGGTTCCATGATAACTCAACACAGTGACTATTCAACACACTTTTAAAAAGTGATATAAAGTCATTAGAAACGATGAAATTTTTTTTTTTTTTTAACCTAACATAACCTAAATAAACCAGTTAATAAAGTTTTTGTTTCATCACTTTCCATGACTTTATATAACTTTTTAAAGATGTGATGAATTATCATCGTGATGATTTATCCGGTTACCATAAGTCACATTAAGAGTCAGTATGAGAGGTAATATGAATGTGAATCAAGCAAGGAGTGTCTGGTAAGACCGAGTTGTGTGACGATCCATCCTCACTGCCTAACCCTTCGGAGAAAAGGCATAACTGTTAGTTAGAGAAAACCCAACCTCCAAGAGTTGTGGGCTGAGCGAAGGGCGGAAGTGGTCCCAGGACTTGAGCTGGTTCATGCTGTTGGAGGAGCTGTCCTGGTTGAAGGAGGTGGCTGCCCGACCGCGGGCAAATACGTCTTCAGAATCTTCCTGAAGACTTTCTTTGTCCTTGTGCTGAAAGAAAATACATAATGGGAAATTATTGGTAATTATGGTTACTATTTTCAATCTTACAGAATAAAGATGAATCATGATCTCGTATAGAGGATGAGACCATTGTAAGCACAGAATATTTAAAACACACTAGAAACGCCTTCAATGAAGATTTGAATGGAAACTGATGTCACCACTGACTTGACGTTATTTATCAACACTTTAAAATAATATCCTCAAAAGCAAAAAATATTGCTTGATGACACCTTTTTTCACATCAGTTCAGTAGTAACATACAGCAATATTATTAGAATTAACATTAGGGTAAATATCTGCGAGTGGCAAGCAGGTAACCCTCAGAATTAATAATTCACAAAAAAGATACACTTTTTTTTGTACCAGTTTAGTAGCAATACAACGATTTTTTAAAATTAACATAAAGTCTCAATTGGTAAAAAAAGGAGGTAAGTACAAAAGATTTATTACGTCATCAGAGCCGTCACCCCTACAGGGGCACGTCAGCACATCATGCGTGGCGCTCTCGCTGTCCGGGTTTGCCACAAATAGCTCCTTCAGTTCCGAGTTGCACAGCTTCTGCGTGGACTTCATGTTGTCCGGGTCTATGATGGCGTCCGACAGGCCCGTTTTGAACATCTGGCGCTGGTAGATCTTTTCCTCAATGGTACCTGGATTATTATTACGATTTTTTTAATCAAGAACAGACAGGACAAAATTTACATTAGGTATAACACAGCTCTGGAGCTCATGATCCTGTGGTAATGTTGTCTAAAAGAAGGGATCCCAGTCCCATAGGAAGCTAAAAGTATAGAAAGACGATTTAAAGAAAAACATCATCTTTGGGGATGCTGTGTGGGGGTATTTTTAAGCAGATGAAGTTCTGGGAAGGAAAAAGGTACTCTTACTACTTCCAGGCAATAGGTCTAGAGAGTCTGGTTGGAGAGGTCTCAACGGCCTCTCCTGATCCGGCCCGACACATCCGCCGCCAAAATCTGGACAAGCCTAACCCCATGAATCCGGGCACCCCTTCTTAGTCACCAAATGTAGCGAACCACTCGGGGTTCCCGGGGCGGCGGTACACAAACCCGCTTCACAAGTTGTAACCTAACCAAACATTATTTTCAATGTTTTAGTTTCGTATAAATTGGTAAATAAAGTTTACAATAAAGTAAAATAGTTATTAAAAAATTATTATTTATAATGATAATTTTATATGTAATGTATTTAAAAGCAGTTATCTTATCTCTATGTAATAAAAATATATTTGATATAAAGAAAAGTTTAAAAAAATTTAAAATCTAATAGGTCGATGTTTACTATGTAGTTTAAATATATTTTTTTAAAAAGACAAACTTATGGGTTACATCTAACACAAAAAGCTAGAATCATTCCAGAATGCGCTGCTCCGACGATTCACCAAAAGGCCCTGGTTCGTCAGGAATAGCATTATTAACACTGACTAGAAAATTCCTCCACTCCGAAAACATACAACAGATTTAGCCAAAACTTTTTACTTCAAATTAGAATCGCACCCGAATCCCTCCTCTAACTTCGGCCGCTGGAACCCCAGCACCGACCCCCTCTGTCTCCGCCCAAACTCCATCTTATACCCTCCTTTACCGTAGTGAGTGGGTTTATATAAAAGATTGTTATAAGCAAAAAAAAAAAGTATATTTCCATATAAATATTTTGATAAAAAAAATTATACACTGTTTTTGTGTTTATGCTCTACCCCCAGTTGACGCAGGAAGAAGGAGAAATGTTCTCTGGCACTGTATAATATTTTTATAATACGATATACAAGAGACAAACATTCCCGGGTTACAAATAACCTGACAATATTTGAAAAACTTCTACTACCACCATTAAAAGCAGAATATGTTGCTCGTGCAACGATGGAGGACATAGTAGGGGAATTGAACTGAGTCTGAGTGGGATCCAGATGCAAAGAATTGTGTTAAATCAGCTACTGACCGGTCATATAACTGTATATTCTCCTTGCAGTCCTTTCTCCGGGGGTTAAATTATAATTTTAAAATCATAATGTTTACCGGTGGTGAGCAGCCTGTAAATAAACACAGGCCTCTTCTGCCCGTCCCTCCAGACCCTGGCCATGGCCTGGTGGTCCACGGCCGGGTTCCAGTCACCGTCGTAGAGCACCAGGCGGGAAGCGGCGGGCAGTGACAGGCCCGTGCCCCCCGCCCGTGAGCTCAGCAGCAGCACCGGGGGGCCCCCTAGGCGGCTGAATGACTCTACCACCGACTGGCGGCCAGACATGGGCGTGCTGCCGTCTAACCTGGAGTAGGGGATATTAAAATCACATAAAATATATGTAAACGGAATAAGGACGCTTTTGCAGGTGCAGTTGGGTAAACATTATCAGTTTTTCTTAAAATCAATATATGTAGATCACTATTCTAGTGATTATATCTGTTCAGCGTGTCTATTTCTAAATATTGAGAAAACTGAAAATAAAAGTTTGCAAGCCTTTAAAAAGTTTTTAGTTCCATATTATAGTATCTATATCTGATGTAAATACAATATTATGCATGGAATTTAGCAAAAAAAAAATACAATATCTGTGCTCATAAAGGTATTGCCAGCAGAGATTATATTTTTGGGATGGTAGGAGATGCAATATTTAAACCCAAAAAAATATAGGCTATCTAGTGATGAGTCATTCATGAACGAGCCGCACAATTAACCTAGCTCTTTTTGATCAGCCGTATTCATACGACTCCTGCTAAACCACACCAAGGCTCAATTGACTGCGACTGAAAGTCCGACATCCAGACTTGGACACATGTAACTACCTAGCATCTTATTTTTCTTGTGGTGTGAGGCGGTGTACCGGTACCAGGAGTCGTATGATCATTCATACTCTTATGCTGGGAAGCTGGGAGCCACATCGGAGGAGCCGTATCAGGCAAGCACAGTATGCTCATTCCTCATACGGTCTCAGATCACATTTCCCGTTCAAGTTAGTCGACTCTTTGAGTCGTATGAAAATATTTACATAACACCCCCTCTTCATAAAATGATCATTTTTGACCAAAATATTTTATCTCTAAGTCATGCAAATACATATGCATAAAAATATAGTAGTCATAAATAAATAAGATCATAATTACCTGGTAAAAATGATGAAATTCTTTGAGCAGACTTCTGCCAAAACATCCAGCATCCTTGTGGAGCAAGATACAATGACTATCTTTTCCTTCTTCTGGAAGATGACTTCTTTTATCAGAGCCTTCACGACGGTTAGCTTCCCTGAGTGTTCCTCCGTCACATTCGTCAGTACCGGCAAGAACTTGTGCAGAGATTCAGCGATGGAAACATTCACACCGTTCACGTCGAGACTTTCATCCGGCTTTTTGATCAGGTGCGGATAGTTGCAAATCTTCTTTAGTAAGACTATCAAGCTAAGCGGTGAGGATGGAGCAAAGTCTTTTTTATTCCACCAATCGTCTGTTGCAGCTGTGTACAACTTTTCTTGCAAGTCCGTTATCTTACAGCAAATCACACACTCCGTCTTGACGGGGAGATAGTCTTTTAACAGGTTTTGAGTACGCCTTAATATAAAACTTGACGTCAGCAATTGTAAGCGGGCTGCGCTATATTCCCCAGCAATGCTTTCTTCTTCTGTACTCTCGGGTTGTTGTGATATTAAAATCGGGTTTACGAATTCTTCTTTAAAATCGTTGTAAGATCCCAAAATTCCGGGGTTGGCTATGTCGATTAAAACAAAGTATTCTTGTAAATCGTTTTGAATCGGCGTTCCAGTTAGAAGCACTCTTTTTTTGCACGTCAAATTCTGTAGGGCCTGAGCTGCTTTTATGTTGGCATTTTTTAATCTGTGGGCTTCGTCGCAAATTATGATATCGAAACACATTGATTCAATTTCGTTGGCGTGTTTAACAAATCTCTCATACGATATTATCATGACGGGAAGGTTTGGGCGGGCTTTGAATTCTCGTGGCTTGTGACTGTTATCGACCACGAATGGTAGCAGTCTCTCTCTGCCGAGCCATTTGAGTATCTCTTTCTCCCAAGTGCCACACAGTGTGCTGGGGGTTATAATAAGTGCCCTTTTGATGACTGTGACCCCGTATGGTCCGTGCTTCAGTAATGTCCTGTAAACATATAATGGCATTCAACAGAGTACATTTTTATGCACATACCTTTTTCTTAATAAATATTTTTACTTTCAGTTTCAGTGTTGATAAATCAGCATTTATTGAAACATTATTTTTACAGTTTCATCAAATATAACATAATTTGCTACCCACACTAGTTTTAATCTGTTCTGAGGTAGGTAACGATTAAAAAATAATTATTTCATTTTATGTTTTTATTACACAATAGAATATACTATAATGTCCTCCATACTAAGGATGGGTTCTTTCACAGAATTTGAACAATTTTTAAAAGTTAATTTTCGAGTTCTGTGAAAGTCCTATTCAAGTTCTGTTATTATATCATTATAGGCTAGTTGCTTGACAAAACTGAAACAATAACATAACTTGAAAAAATCTTTCAAAGAACTTATTAATTAATTAAAAACAATCCGTTCTTAGAGTTCACCTCTGTTGTGGAGGATATTTTATAAGGGTAAGTTGGATAATTTTAACAAGGAAAACTCAAATTAAAAATATTATTGGTGTAAACAAATTAGAATTTGAAAATGTAACACGTATAAACAATTTAAAATATTATAGCAATTTAAGCAAGGTTCGGTCCGTGGCTGAGTTGACGTCACGTCTGACTCCCACCCAGGCGTTGTGAGTTCAATTACTCGGCATGCTCAGTCGTCCATCACAATATAAACAAAATTTTCCGCTTACTTTATGATAGTAGGAGATTTTCAAATATTGTCAGGTTCCCAATGGGAATTTTTGGCGAGTGATATGCTGAAATAGGCCAAGCCACAAGTGATATGCTGAAATAGCCAAGCCAAGTGCAAGTGTGTCAGCCCCATAAAGGCAAACAGCATCCTTCCCTAAAGAGTTTCATCATGGAAATTTATTTACAAAAATGAGTCCTACGTCACAATTATTAATTTAGAGGTAAACCAATTTTGACAACTGTTTTGTGGCCTCCCATAATTGGTAAAATGAATATATGTATATGAAGGACCATTGACCTCTCAGGTACAGATTTGGAAAATACTGAACACATATTAAGATTAGAATGTTAAAAATTTAAGGGTGTATACTTATTTAATTGGTATTAATAACTAGCTGTACCCTGCCACGCGTTGCTGTGGCTTAGCCTGTCTGCTGATAGTGAAACAATAGCGCATTTTGCTTTTACGTCCAGCAAATGGCGCTATTTTAAAAAAAGCATGTTTTTACCTGTCACAGGTGACAAAAAGCATGTTTTTACCTTTCACAGGTTTCATCTGTATAAAAAAAAAACATGCGTATTCAAATGTAATGTTATGTCAAAATTTCAAAGCAATCGGTGATGAACTTTTGGAGAGTTAAGATTTTGAACAAACGAACATTTACATTTTTATTTATATAGATTGGCAGCAAGTTGGCCGGTAAAGAAAATTACATAAATATTATCCATTTCAAATAAGTAATTTCTTGATATCACCTCAATTTTGCAAACTTACCAAATAAGTGCGATGCACTGCAATGTCTTCCCGAGCCCCATCTCATCGGCCAGAATGGCCCCCGTATACTCACTGGAGTACCCCATTACGCAGCTGTACAGGAACACCAAGCCATCCTGCTGATGCGGACGCAGGCGCAATGTAAGGAAAGAGTCCACCACCACACTGCAGATTGGACGCTTCTTAATGTTGTGCTTCCACTAGAATAGAGGAAATACGACTACATATATATTTAGGATATTGAGCTTAACACATTGTAGTCAGGCGCTTCAAACAATAGACTCTAGCCTATAGCGGGTGTTTTTCGCGATTAGCGCAAAAATATATCGCTTTCTTAAAATTGATACAATTTCTAAACCAAATAATATTTTCGATTGAAATTTTCAAAGAAATCATATATAACATTTGATCATCAAAAATAAATTATAATTGCTTTGATAACATCATAATTTCACCACATTTCAAAGCTGAATATAAAAACCTGATATTAATTCAGTAAATAGCATTCAATATTTGAAAATTCCATGTAAACGATAACATGTTTATTTATATCATATAGTTATATAATAAATAATAATATATATTTGCCATGCCCGCAATTTTACAATCTCTGGATGTGTGAAATCTGATCGCGTAAATATTGAACAGTGTCGCCTAAGGCCGAAGGCGAACACTGAATAACTCGTAAGTTTAATTGCTTCTTGTCAAAAAAGAGTCGGTTGCCTCGCCTAATTGAAGAGCCCATTCCACTTATGAATGATAGTATTTATTCTTTCAAGGGATCAGTACACTTCATATGTTGATAATCCATCACACACCATAAGTGCATGTATTATTGGCTTGTAAAGACATTTTTGTAGGGATAAAGTCCTATATAATGCTAATATATTCAAATAATAAAATACCAAACAGTAAACAAAACAGTGCGAGCGGTATGAAAAATAGACCAATTCACGTATTGGACTATTTTGTATGACTCAAACTAAACTGGAGATTGAGATTGCATAAAAACTGTAGATTTCTGGCGACGCCTTTACAAGCGGCACACTAGCCAATCCGGACAAGGTATCTCAAATAACGTCGACAGACTGTCGCTTAGCACCCAGGTAGCAAATTACCCTTCAAGGCGTTTTATTTCAGGCTGATAACAAACCCGTATAATGCCGTTTCCTGCCAAAAACTGACAGTCGACAAAAACGGCATTTGCCGTGTCCCGCAGTTGACCGACAGTCCGCGAAAAACGGGAAATGCCGTGTCCCGACGACAATGTGTTAACACTTTAACAGCCACGCATTTTCATTACTGTGACATTTTGTCAGCCGTTCATGGGCCTCACTCGTGACTTTCTTTTCCTAGAAGATACCGAACACGAGTATCACTCATGATCGAGTTTCTTACTGTTTATATTAAAATCACAAGCTCTTTTCGCGATATGCTTTTTTTTTTTTTTTTTTTAAAGTTTCTTTATTCTATAAAATTATTAGTTACATGCATTGAGGAATTTTTCGACCACCATGCTAGGCACATGCCCGTGTTATGGTGGTCGATATCTGCTACATACACATAGGCAATTCATATATGTGAGGTATGCAGGTGCGAAGGGAAGGAACTCGTCGGTGCGCCATGGCTAGTTAAGAGCGCGTTTACAAAACAAGTTTTTTACTTCAATAAATGTAACTTTTTTACAGACTGTATTTTAGATAAAAAAAAACAAAAAAAATTATAAATTATATTTTTATTATTATCCTCAAAATACATTAAATCACCTTGTTATTATAAAAACAATTATGCCTCTAACTGTAATAGTTCTATAAATCTTACAATAACGCCCAACCATAGAAAGCACCCTTTCAAATGCGCAGCTGTTAAAGTTTAAAAAAATGTCTCAAGTGAGGCTCATGAACGGCTGTTAAAGTGTTAGAAGCACTTTGTTTGACTAACCAACTAACTACTAACCACTAACCCATTTAAAGGATCAAGGTTAATCCATCGCGCCTGAAATACCTTCAGGATAGAAACCCCATTCTGTCAACTTTGTGTTACCTAGCTCCTACACCTTGGGTCCTTTAAAGGATCAGGGTTAATCCGCCATGCCTGAAATACCTTCAGGATAGAAACCCCATTCTGTGCATTGCCTTTACTCTGTGATATGTTGACTTTTTGATATTTTTCAAAGATAGTAATACCAGAATTTATTTTTGGGAGCTTTGTATTTTGGATTCAAAGGAGTCAAAGGGTAAATCAAGTAGATAATTATGATAATGAAAATCACTTTTATTTTACTTAGTGCTCTTATGAAAAGAAAAACTAATAATAACCTCAAACGTTTAGAAGGATGGAATGTAAAAATATCATTCTAAATCCTCCGGATCGCTTTCATTGAATATCTGTAACAAAAAAATTGAATTTTAACAACAATCTTTGTAAAAGTAGAAGAATTCTTTTTTTTTCATTATCTCATTGATAGGCCCTGAGGAAAATAATTTTCCTCAGGTCCTATATCATCTTTGGGGATGCTGTGTGGGGGGTCTTTTTAAGGAGGGGAAGGAGTGAACATGGGTCATTAGACACCAATGCCGAGACATTCCACAGCCGAGCTGTAGAACTCAAGAACGAGTCCTAGAAACAATCTGTTATCATGTGACAAATGTAAACCATTTTCAATTGTTGGGCGCGCATTTTGGCATGTTTCCCGACTATGCACCTTGCATTAAAATACCGGTAGAACAAGGACAGCATTACAACCTGACTCCTGTGCTCTAAAGATTGTAATCTGTTTGTTAATGTCAATCTTTGCAAGGGGGCCTTTTATTTTATTTCAATCAGGTTTAAATCTCACAAAATGCCTTCTCAGCTAGAAATTGCAGGAATTTGCATATACGCTCAACTTTATAAAATTATGTTAGTTTTGCCCGGAACAAATGCTACTGTGTTCTTGCAGGGAAAATTTTGATTTAGCAGCAGTTGTCGACCCCCTAATTAACCCTTCAGGCTAATTTGAACGCTTTTGGGAACAACTCACGCGGTCTCATAAAAATCATTCTATCTCCCTTACTGTCATGGTGAGAAATATGATCTAAACGGTGTTAGAAAGAGAAAATATCACTCTTTATATTCACATCTAGACGTTAATTACAGAACAATTTAAATGCGCACTTTTATGTAACCAAAGGTTCCGAACACAATTTGAAAAAAATTATGAAACTTCGTGAATTTTTTACTAATTATTTTTATATGAAATGACATAAAGTGAGGTGACATTAAGTTATTTATTTGGATTTTATTGCAAAGCGGAAATACTCTGACCTTTGTCAAAATATGGCTGAGGCCTGCGGAGTAAGTAGGTCATGGAAAAGTCAAGCGGCTGCTGGATTTATTAAAGACAAGATGCTTGATTTCACTTCTGCTAAATGACTTATTAAAATGCAAGAATACTTTTGCTATTTATTATAATTACCTGATGAGAACTGGATGGTGGTGGCAGAGTGAGAGGCTGGACCCTCTTCATGTCCAGGGGTTTGCAGATGTTGGAGAAGTCAGAGGAAACTGTGTTGGTGAGGTTCTTTTTCTTGATCTTGGTAGGGCGGTAAACTGGTTCAGGAGCCTCGCTCGGTCTCTTAGTGACCTCACGACATTCAGCGGAGGAGCATGATTCTATTATTTCTACTGACTTTGAGCCAATTCTGAAAAGATTTTTTAACAATTATTATTAACCCCACACCGGATGCTGCATGGAGGATTAAAAAGGAGTGGACTTGGGACCTGAAGAAAATCCACCAGAGGCAAGTTGTTGAATACAAGAATGAATTGTAAAAACAAAAGGATGCAACAAACGTTAACAGTATACAAATTTTGGGGATAACAAATTAACCTATATCATAAGCAAATAAAGATGGCAGATTAAGGGAGTTAGTAACTGACCATTGAGAAATACATAATTACATATTTGTAATAATATATATTTGTAATATATGCATACTTTTAATAAGGACACAGGGGTTAAAATTCTTCACCGTAATAATAAAAGCAAAAGATTGGATAACTTAGAAGCTCTTGAAATCAAAAAATCCCTAAATAATAACGCTAGTATATTGAATAATCAAATTAATTTATTGTTTAGTCCCGTTCTAGGTATATTTCCAGTAAACCGCTCTGTTATTGCCGGAATTCACGCAATTACCCGTCCCTCTTTGTTAACCTCCCACTCAAACACCTAAATTATATTTTTTGTGTATATATCTGTCAATATGTTGTATCATAGGTTAGTTTTAATATTCTCCTGACGAAGGAAGGGTGCTTCCGAAACCAGTAGAGTACAATTAAAATTAAAGTGGTCTAAAACAAATTTATATCTTTTATTGTAAATACATAATTAATTATTATTTGGTGGTTTGGCGAAGAAGTTGAGATGCTTTTTCAGTATTTGCTAGGACAGCTATAAAAGACGCCAGGTATATCCGCCATGCATTTTTGTCAAGAGATTGTTATAAGAAGAATATATAAGTGGGAAAAATACTACATTTTATTATTATTTTTTTAATTTTTATTGTAATAACTTTTGAAGGTTATACTATCAATGTAATATATCATTGAAGAAGAAGATAATACTAACAAATCTAAATGAATAATAATAATAATTAGGTTCCGATGGCCGAGTAGTTATAGGTAAGACAGAGATCCTGGGGTCCGATTCCTAGTTGAGACTGCAAAAGTTTTATTTTTCTGCGTCTTGTTCCGTTTCATGTTTCGTTTAGATTAAATAATGCTATCTTGCTCTTCAATAATTATTTTTTAAATCAAAAGGTACAGCAAGTACCCATTTAATTTTTTAAATTATAAAATATAGGCCATTAAAGAATTCGATTTATCATGATTTGGAGGCAAATTTGGCAATTATTTTGATTACAAACTAATTATTCGGTTTGGTTGGAGATTTTGCTCTCAAATCCAAATTTAAGTTTTTTTATAAAAAAGGTAGCGTAGCCGTGATATATATTATGAGTTACTGAAATATTTTAAACTTACGTTAGAATTTGCCCAACTTCAATTTCTAGTGGTTTCAAAAGACTTTTCATTCCCAATACTGTTCCATCATCACCACGCAACATTGCTGACTTCTCAGATACTTCCAGAAAACCATCGCCATCCCATGTTTTATGTTTCTTTGTAGAAGGCTTGCCCCATACAACTTTAAATTTTGAAGAATTGATTGTATGAAGCAGATTATTTGCAGCACTTTGATTGTGTAAAACATTACGTTGAATTGGTGCACTTTCTTGTTTCTTCCCCTTTGGTGGTTTGTTGCTGATCAGTGAAAATATCGTCTGTTCATTCTCATTGGGTTTCTTGACATCCGGTTGGAATTCACTTGCAGAGCATGTTTCTATTATTTCTACAACTTTAGAGCCGATTCTGAAAAATGGTTCAATTAATTAAGTTTAATAAAATTTTGAAAAATAAATATATACCTATTTATACATGATAGGTATAGCAAACTAGATATTATGCAGTGGCGGTCCGTAAATTTTCAGTGAGCTTGAGTGCTAAGATTAAAAATTGACTGGACATAGAAAAATCATCATACAAAATAATTTAATTTTTTTTTTCAGCTCCAACATCAATAATATCATATTTTTTAATCTCACCACTCTAGCTCACGAAAAGTCTAGAACCGCCCCTGTTTTATGCTATTTTTGTAGTGTGTAAAAACTTACGAAAGAATTTGACCAATATCGACCACAAGCGGTTTCAAAAGACTTTTTGTTCCTAAAACGGATCCATCTTTGTCTCGCAACGTTGCTGTTTTCTCAGATAATTCCAAAACGCCGTCACCATCCCAAGTTTTATGTTTTTTGGTCGAAGGCTTTCCCCAAACAACTTTAAAATGTGATAATTTTTTTGATTGTGACAAAATTAAAGCATTGTTAGAAATGGTGTGCTTATTTACAAAATTATTTTCGTGAAATGTGTTTTCTCTTTGTTGATTTGATGGTCTTTCGATGGTTGTTGGAACAGTATCAATAGTAAAAGAATCACTGAAAGTTTCACTTTTGTCATTATCAAGAAGAGAAAGAACACTTTTAATACTACGCACATAATTAGAGTTAGGAAATATACCATTTCCACTGTTTCGAGATTGAGAAGGAGCTGATGATTTTCTCATAATTATATTTTTAGGAAGAAAGGTAATAGTTATTAGTTTGGAACCGCGTATTTATTAATTGAGGTTAAAAATGTGTTGACATTGACAATAGTTGACGTTTGTTTGAAATTATTTATCGTGTGGCGGGAATAAATTGTTCAGTTGTTTATTTCCACCGGGGGTAGGTACTATTCCAACCAAATTATAAAATTTAAAAAACGGTATTTTACACCTCACAAGTTTCCCCCCTCGTCTGTGAAAATACAGGAGAACCATATCGCTACCCGGTTGGGCAGCGTTGTGAGGCGGGATAGGGTAGGGGCTGTAAGAAGTGATTTATTTCAAGCATGAAGAGACTCAGTTTATATGAAGGAAGAAAAAAGGGGTATTTTATGTAGGTAGCTCGTTCCACGTGCAAGTCGACTTACACAAAACAGATATTAACTGTGGACAGGTGTTCTGCTCGTGTCTTTCCAGTTTAATAAACGTACACCGGTGCACACCAGCGAAGTCATAATGTTACACTTGAATAAAGGTAGCCAAGTAGCCATGCTTTCCTGATGGTCAATAATATGACCGGTCGGTGGCCGAGTTGACATCGCTTTTGAGTCCCACCCAGGCGTAGTATGTTCAATTCCTCGACTGGCTAAGACCTCCATCACAACACAAGCAACATTTTCAGCTTACTGTGGTGGTAGTAGGAGATTTTCAAATATTGTCAGGTTATTCGTAACCCGGGAATGTTTGTCTTTCTTTTTAAAGTAAAAAAATTGTCGATAATAATATTACAAAAAAAATAATTATATTTAAAAAAATGTCAGTGCTCAGATCAGGTTTATTTATGGCTCGGATCAATGGTGCTCGGGGTCGGTGTCGCCAGTGTGGTAGTGGTGGTAGTGTCGCCAAGTGTCGCCTGATCGGCGCCGGTGATGTTGATGGAAATGTTTTGATCTATGGTCGCGTCTTATTATTTGTGATATGTTTGTGATTACGTTTTTCCTGATAAGCTATGGATTCATGAAATAAACGCCGTACTGAAATGTGATAAATTTCGGAAAATATTTTATTTCTTTGTGAGTATTCCTGTTTTACAATGTTATAATCCCATGGTTCAATAAACTTAATAGCTTTCTAGCGGTTCTTACGTGGAAAAGTCGCGACTTTTTCATTAACTAATTTCGATGCTCTTTTTTGACATCTAGCTCGCTTCTTTTTGTTTGTACCGCATGAATTAAGTTTATCCTACAATCATTACATTATTATGCATTCATTAATGAATCTTATTTGTTATTCCAGGACATTCGTGTGTTGAAGGTATTTTTATACAATGGATAAAACAGTGAACACAATAGGTGTTGAAAATGTTGAGATAGATAGTGGCACCGCTAATAATATGACCAAATGTACCAAGGACTCCTCTGATTTGCTAATTGTAGCCTCGGACACGCAGCCTCCTTTCGAAAACAATGGTACTGAAGATTCTCAAGGACATTTGTCAGGGCTTGTTGACAAGACTATCGTGGACTGTTCTTCTGTGCTTTCAAATAAATCTTCAGCATCCAGTGAGAAAATGGAGGATGTTGTCAGTAATCCACAGCTACAAGACCTTACAGCAGAGGTGTCTTTTGTGAAGTCTACCGATGGCAAAGAGAGCCCGATTATATTTGTAGAGGAAACAACAGAGGCAGATAATATTGAAGATAAAAATATAAGTGACAGCGAGCCTAAAACCACTGAGCTCACCATTGTCAAATCTGCAGCTGAACCCGGTTCTGCAAGTGCTACCGATGCAACTGTGGTAACAGATGACAAGATGGAAAACATAGAGTCAGAGCTCTCCATCCTCACTGGAGATTCTTCCCCATCTCACCCACCAAACCTTCACGAGGCTTCCCTAAACAATGGACAGGAGAAGAACTCGCCAGTGGAGAATGAGAGCATCATCAGTGAGCTATCTGTAATACATGGGGAGGAAACTGAGAACACAGCCCACAATGGAGGCAACATTAACCATTTCCCATTCCGACTCACGACTGATGATATTCAGAAGTCGTACGATAAGGATAACTCTGTGCAGTCCCAGGAAAATTCCTTAGTAGACACCCTCCTGACATTTATCGATGGAAAAGGTAAAATTGATACCTCTCAAGAGACAGCCGTTATGGATAATTTGGATCTCCTCGCCATTTTGGAAGGTGGTGGAGACTCTCCTTCTCCCCTTAAGGAAGAGAACAATCCTCTTCGCAGAGACATACCTCCCAAAAAATATAGAAAGTCCATGGTGACCATGGATCCGGTTTTAGAGAAAACCCTGGCCCTGAAACAACTGAAGGAACTCCCAACGAGGAAAAAGTTGAAAGATAAAAAAAGGATTGTCGATGTAAAAATCCCCAAAGTATTTAAAGGACCCACCCCAATGGGCAGACAGAGGACTGCCAACAAGAGCGTTGCCTCGGAAGAGTCTTCTGACAAGACGTCACCGGTACCTCCTGTCCCCGTCATCAGGAAGGATGTTCCTGTAAAGACTTACAGCAAGAAGAATGCCTCCAATGATATATCTAATCTCATCAATGACTGGAGTGATGAGGACGTCAATAAGGAGACACCCGACCAGACTGTGGCTGAATTCCCCACTAAGGAATCCACTCCCACAGACAATATCTCCCTTCCCAAGGAAAGTGCTGTTAAAAGTGCTGCTACCAAGACCCAGGATGTGCCCAAGTCAGATGGTTTTGTGGAACCCACACCCAAAAGAGTGTCACGAGTCATCAAGAAAAAAGTCATCTACGATCCAGACAATCCCGATTCCTATAAATTTGCCAGCAGTATTATCAGAAAAGACATACCTGACAAGAAGAGCCAAGGGGAGCAGGATGAGAATGCTAAAGTTAATGAACGTGTGCAAAAAACAAACTTTACCAAAACCAAACCAACAGTTTCTAAATTGATGTCAGTGGGGATACAGGAGATGCTAGTCAAAGTTCCCAAAAGAGCGTCCGTATCGCCCGTCAATAAGAAAAAGGTTTTAAACACCTCATTGTCAAAAAAGAAAAAATTAACAGAGGTTGACCGATTACTGATGGACGAAGGGGCCGTCAATATGATGTACCAATTAGAGAGGAGTAATAATGCATCTGATGTACCTGAATTAGCCTTAAAACCCAACAAGAAGTCTTTAATATCCCTCTCCAAAGAAAGAAAAGCGTTAGTGTCCAAAGCAAAAATTATCAAACAGTCTGTCATGAGCCAAAGTAATGACGATTCCAGTATTAAGCTAATGAGAGTCAGGAAGGAGACCAAAACGTCAACCTCCTTGGAAGTTGCTGCAGCCAAAGTAGCCGGACTACGAAGTAGCATGCAGTCGCCATCTCTCAGTGAAATGTCGGCCACAGGGAATGAATCAAAAATCATTCGTAGACATTCCTCTTCGTCCTTTTCCAGCGGAGGCCTCTCTCCGAGACCGCAATCTCCCGTCCTAGAGCGCAGGGGTAGAAAAAATAGCTCAAACGTTTCTCTTGACCAATCCCATTTGGAGAATGACTCTGGTATTCAGAGCTCCACTCCTTTGGCTCCTGGAGAAGTTCGCAAATCTAAGGGTTTGCTCCTACACAGTTCAGTGAAAAGGAAACGAAAATCTCTGGAGAATATAAGAGCATCTGAGAGACAGAAAAAGGTCAAGAGTGTCAAGAAGCTGGATAATGGGAACAGAGTTATTTCCTCACCGGGTACTGGGCTCGGCAAACTGAGTAGCTTCACCCAACTTACCATCGACATCTCGGACAACATAGCTCACATTGTTGTGAAACCTACTGGAAACTCGGAAGAACTGTATGATCTTCAGGTATGTCACCAAATTATTATTTTTTTAAATACATTCAACCACATAATGTCTTTAAGGCGATGTTATAGATGCTTTCATTAAATACTGCGAGTAGAACACATCTTCGCCTTTGAAATAACGGCATTGTCTGGTAGCACGGTACAATTTACAAAAACATCATATTGGAAAAAATAAGTAAGTTATTATGAAAATAATGTCAGCCGATTGGAATTTTCGAGTATCAGGCTTATAAAAAATGGTTTGAAGTGCAAAATCTCTTACTTATGAACCTGGATTTTCGGATATGGTTTTATTGAATAATGTGACAAATTAAATTCTTTAGATAATGATCGTAAAATATTTGTGCCTGTACACACAAAATAAAATAAACCCTGCATTTTGACTATTTTTTTTGTGGAGGTACTAAAACAGGTGGCACCCAACAAATTTTCAACTACGAATTTTATACTTATACCATCTGTCCTTAGAGCTGTCGTTTAGTGTCCACCCGAATTTCAAAGCGAATGGACGTGTCCTACACTTCATGTTGCTTTGTCCGGTGAAAATATCATTGAAGATAACATTGAAGAGTGAAAAATTGAAGCAGAACAAGATACGGTCGCATCTAGGACTTGAACCCAGGATATCGGCCTTGCCGGGCCCCGCTGCTCTACCAGCTGAGCTAAAGGGACACTGTTTCCTTCGGTAATATTTAACTGTATCATACTTCGAATAAGAATAGGGTCCACTTACTCGGCCCGATTCCGAATGGATCGAGGACTGGTGCTTCGCCTTAATAATACAAATTGGTAAATACTTATTTTTAAAAAAAAAAAATACAAAAATTTCATTGTTCTTGTGTAACCTTTTAACTTGTTAACCTACTAATAGTATCTTTTTCCCCTGAGTTCATAGTACTCGGGTTGATCAATGTATAAAATAACACCCTGTGTTGTTAAACTTGTAGATAGTGGAGGTGACTGTAACGAATGTGTTGCTTTCTGTAATGAATGCTAATTTCCGACTGAATATCATTTGCAATCAATTCTGTGTTCAGACAATGAGGTTATTTCCTACAGTGAAATTTCACGTGAAAAAAAAATCAAATTCAAATTTCATGTTTCATATTAATTAGTGCATGCTGAGGACAGAACTTTTTGCAATTTTGGAAAATACTAGGAGGCCGGCCGGCCAATAAATGTGTGACGTCACGGCACATTACTGGCGCGGCAGTATGCTGTGCTACCATTCGAATTGTGCCTCGTGATTTCATAAGTATTTTGAGCAGTCATTTTACCCAAGTTCACTTTGACAGCTCATTTTTGGAGATATCGAAAAACTTGTTCTAATATATACGTTTATAGTGTTTAAACATAATATTGTCAAAAAATAAATAAATTACATGAATATTTTCAGGTTCTGTCGGAGCTGACGGAGGCGGTGCGAGTGTCTAACTCAGCTGGGGCCGTGCTGCTGACGTCTGGAGACGGAGCCCTATGCGGGGGTCTCGACCTGCGCTGCCTCCTGCAGCCCACAGAGGAGCAGCAAAGGGCCAGCGCTGACCAGCTCGTTGACACCTTTAGGTATGATTCAATTGGAATGTGCAATTTTTTTTTCCAATTATGAAAAATTGATAGTTTTTATTATTATTATTATTATGTAATGAGCAGGCAGCATTCTGCTGATGTGCTCATATCTGATTTCACAACAAGTTTGACAGTAATTGAGTTGTTTTAAGTTTGAACTAAGTCCTTTCTTCTCTCCAAATGTGAATCCAATAGAGCTTTGAATTGATTTATATTTGTTGCATCGATGACATGTTGTGGGAGTTTGTTCCAAGCATCCACTACTCTATTTGCAAGGAAGTGTTTTCTAGGATTAGATGCAAAAGGCGTTTTGGTAATTTATTTTGAGTGTCCATGGAGATTTATATTTTTATTAGTAGTGAAGATTTCTTGGATGCTAGGGCAACTGTAATGTCCAGATAAAATTTTGAAAGTCTCGATCAAGTCACCCCTTTCTCTTCTTTCTTGTAAGGTTGGTAATCTTAGTTCCTTGAGTCTATCTTCGTATCGTAGATCTTTCAGAGCTCTTGGTATTTTAGTGAAACGTCTCTGTACTCACTCTAGCAGATTTATATCCTTTGCGAAGTAAGGACTCCATATTTGGAAAGCATATTCCAGGAGAGGTCGCACATATGTTTTATATATTTTTAACATCATGTCCAGTGTTAGGTCAAGGAAGGTTTTCCTGATTAGATATGTTAGTGAATTTGCTCTTTTCACAATTCCAGCGATGTGCGGTTCCCATTTCAAGTCCTGTGATATGGTAACTCCTAAGTCTTGTTGTAATGTCACTGCTTTTAGAGGTGTTCCATTTACGTTAACTCCACAGGAGTCCGCTAGAAAAATAATTTCCCTCAGGGCTTATGTCGTATTTGGGGATGCTGTGTGGAGGGTCATAATCAAGGAACCAAGTCTAATCTAATCTATTATTTTATCATGTTGTGTTTTATCCAGTTACCATCATACCACTCTATGCTACTATATGTTCCTCTAGTACAACGTCATCCATTGCCCCGGTTTTCTCAACACCTGAATACTGTGCTTCAGTATGGGTTAGAACAGTTACACTTCCATGGCCTAAGTTCAGCTTAATGCCATAATGCGAACCACCAGCGGGTCTTTAAAATATACTTCTCTCTTGGCTCCCCTACTTGCAAGCAAAACCCTGCAAAATATCAGGTGAGAGATTGCAACACTGAGAGAATACAAGAAGGATTCCTTTACACAGTGATGTCGTTTCTCACCCTTCATGCGGCCGGAAGACCTGAAAACCTTTCAGGATGGAAGAAGATACGCTTCTCTGATTACCTCTCACTCTAGAATATAGGTGTAAACTGAGTGGCAATCAGCCGACATGGGAAATGCTCATCTCGATCACGACCCCACTGAGAGACAACCTGGGTTCTCACTGCCTCGTAAAATGTTAATGTTCCCTCCATCAGTAGGATAATTGTGTTCCCATAGCCGCTGTGTCCACATAATGCATAGGTGGGACCTTAAAGAGACTGCCATGTGTGAATGCGGTACGGTGCAGACCACAGAACATGTAGACAGAGAATGCTCGCTCAATTCATTCCCTGGCAGGATTGATATAGTCCGCAGGGTGGTCCTAGACTGGCTCGCAGACCTAGATATCCCCCTCTGACCCTCACACCATATGAAAGAAGAATATACAAGAGGGTACCTGAAGAAACCAAACTGATGTTGCTAGGGCTCAGTTTTTGTAGTACTGGGTTCTGCCGGTAGCAGTGTACAGCTACCTTTCCCCAGTCAGTATGCCGTGCACTGCGCTGGAGAAATCGTCCTTTCAGCTGTGTTTGTGTGTGCTGTTGTTTGGTGAGCTCGTCGCACAACAGCGCACAGCTGTGAAGTTTTGAAAACTGAAACAGAAACTATTGAAGTGTTAAAAACGGCCTACAAGGATGATGCTATGGGGAAAACTAAAATTTGAGAACCACTAATGTTGGTGGTTCTCAAATGGAGTACAAACTCTGAATAGACAACTCCTCTCACATCGAAAAAACAAATCAACATTGTTGTGATGTTCTTCCATTGAATTGATTGTTGCTTTGTTTCAGAATCTTATCCATAGCACTATGATTCGTCACCTGTGGATGACCTTGGATAAAAAGTTTGAGTCATTTCGGAACTCTGTCCACGAAAATGAGCCTTGGTAAAAAAAACGACAAGCACACAAAACAAGTGTCACCAAAAATTTCACACCAGCTAAAAGGACGAATTTTCCAGCACAACGGTTGTCATACTGATGGGGAAAGGTAGCTGTACACAGTACTACAGTCTTAGTACAGTTTTTTAGTAGTCCTACTAGTTTCTATCCTTATTGAGTAGTTGCCCGGTTCGTTTGGAATTTATTCATCCCCTTATAGGTGTAATAATATAGTGTGTTATTGTAATTCCCTAGTGAGCTGATGGTTTCCCTGTGTGAATGCCGTGCGGCCGTGGTGTGCGGCGTGGGGGGGGCGTGCACGGGTCCCGGCGTGGCGCTGCTGACTCTGTGCGACCTGGCACTGGCTTCCGACCGGGCCACCTTCTGCGTGGCGCCCCGGCCACGCCGCGCCCTGCCCCCCGAAGGGGCTGCCCTGCTCGCGCGCCCCCACGCTCTCCCCCCGCAAGTTGTAAGTTCTAACAATTATGTTCATTAATAGGTAATAACTGTTATATTTTGCCTTTGTTAGAAGTCAACTTGCGTACAATTCTCCCATCTGGAACCCATATTACAATATTCATGAATGTACAAGCTATTGGAAGAATACAAAATAAATTCTTACGCTTTCTAAATTTTATAGTAAGTAATTACAGCAATTTTGTTGAACTACAACACTCTTTTAAATGATATGAATATGCTTAAATTGTCCAACAGAAGGACTTGGTATATCTATAAAAAATTCTAAATCATTTGTTAGTCCAGAATTGCTTGTGATTCTTGCCAATTGCTAATTCTTGCGAATCCAGAATTGCTTGGAATCGATAAGCCTTCGCATTCCACTATGTAATACTAGAAGTAGGGATTTATTTCAGTGCCGAAATTCTGGGACCAACAAACTAAAACCCTTCAAGCCACAAAATGAGAACTTTACGGGATACAATAATATGAATAAATTTCGTGTCTTAGCGGGTAGATAAATTTGCAAGGACATCTTCAACATTGACACAAATTATCGTAATAGTATAATAGATGTTCCCAAGGTGATGGTCTGTCTGTGAGATATGAGCTCTCTTTGTGCAGAACTCTTCTGTTATTCGGAGCTTTTACTGTCTCGAATTTCTAGGTTAATGCAACAGTTGTCAGCCTGCAATGTTATTTTCATTAATAAAATTCCGGTTGGTATCCACTATGTATGTAGTAGTAAATAGTCCACCTCTGTGTGACTACGAATCCAGAGGTTGCGGGTTCAAATCCCGGCTTCCGTAAATAAATTTATTGAATTAATTCATCTTATTTCACAGTTAATTAATATAAATATATTTGCGGCACATACCAGAGTGGTAGATCTTCTCAGTATCTCCCTGGTAAAAAACCATCATTCAGAATCGAAACATTGCTTGAGATGATTTTAGCTGTTTTTGGTGACCAGATCTGATAGCCAGGTACTTCTCAACTTTCCTCTTACCCATCTCCTTCCCTTCCTCACCTCACTCTCTTCAGCCTTACAATATACCCTATTTGGAGGTGCCATAGTCCCACTAGCTCCGGATAGTTGGAGCTGTGGAGACTAGTGCGGTATTCACATTTCAAATATGAATTAGCATCAACTTCCACTTATCATATTATCTGATCTAACCAACTGTCTCTCCCCCATAGGCCCGAGAGTTGGTGATGTGCGGCCGCAAGCTGACGGCCTCAGAAGCCCTGCAGCGGGGGCTGGTGGCCCGCACCCTCTGGCCTGACAGGTTTCTGGAAGAAATTCGCTCCATAGCCGCCGACCTGGCCCAGCATCCCTCACAGGTAACATATATTAACCATTTCACTCTTTAACATATTAATTAGATTTTTACATTCATTACCAAGACATGATTCCTTGCAACTATAACGCAGTGTGAGGGGATCAAGTTTCTCCCAGCTAAAACTCTGCAGAAAATGGTATTACACCATGTTCGAGATTACCCGGCCTTAAAGGAACACTTTGCTGCTTGTACTCTGAATTAGAACAAAAAATATAATACTATCATTCCTTTCTTGCAGAGCTTTGGCATCATAAAGAGCGTCCTCCGTCGCGGGGAGGTATCTTCAATATCGGCCGCCCTTCATCACGAGAGCCGTCAGCTGGTGGATCTGTGGAGCTCCACCGTGGGGCAGGACGCCATACGCGAGACGCACGCGCACCTCTGACATCACCTGACCACACCAATTGATGACTCCAAACGGCCACAGAATGAAGACGCCAAACAGTTACAGAATGAAGACACCAAACAATTGCAGAGCGATAACACTGAACAGTTACTGAATTCTGATATCAAACATCCACGGAAGGTAGATTTCATTCGGCCATAGAGTGAAAATATCAAACAGATTAAACAGATTGAAGACACCAAACAGTTACAGGATGATCAAACCGAACAGTTACTGAATTATGATATCAAACGGCCACGGAAGGTCTTATTCGGCCATAGAGTAATAATACCAAACAGCCAAATGGCCAAAGATGTTGGCATATAAAACGTCTTTCGAAGCTACCGACGTGTGTCACCTAACGAAAGGTGACGCAGATATTAAAACGACTAGTAAAAAAATCTGATTTAATTCCTGTATAGATACAAAGTTCGTAATGAAATATGTTACTTATAAGTTCAGTTAACGTATCGGAATTTTACTAAATATTATTATTATTATTGCCTTTTGGACATTTATATTACGGTAGAACCCCGATAATTCGAAAAAACGCATAATTCGAAATTTTCGCCAAAAAAATATGCCCAGAAATTTTTTTTCATACAAAATGGTATTTTAATTTGAAATTTATTTTTGTCCGCGCAAATCTGAATCTGAAAGACAGCAGTGGCGGTAAAATCCCAAAAAATGTATTTTACGTAGTTATACATCGTCCTAATTAGTATTATTATTTTCTGCGTCTTTTTTTTCAAAAATTGTTTAATTACGTGGGAATTTGTTAATTCAAAATTAGATTTTTGATATCCTGTGGATTTCGAATTAACGAGGTTCTACTGTATTAGTAATATATTTTTTTTAAATTACGTTTTGAGTTGTGAAAAATTTATCTGTCAAAAAATACGGAATTATGAATAGGAAAGTCCATGTGCGTTGTTCTGTTAAATAACATTATTGTTATTTAGATTCATAACAGACATATTCTTGAATATAATATTGTAATATAATGTCATCTTTAGAATAATAACTATGAACTTGCATTCGTGTAGAAAACACTTGATGAGACTTCCTCATGGTTGAATTTTTAAATTTATTTTGAAAATTCAACGGAATATCTTTGCGACAGAACATTACATTCTTCAATAAGTGATTATTTTTATATGAAGTAACCTAAAATTGGTTATATTTCACGAATCTCTAAAATCAATTCAGGTAATAATAATCTTGTATACATAGGATTACATGCACATATTTAGTCTGTTCTTGATATGTACATTTTTTTGGGCAAAAAGGTTCAAACTACCTTCCATGTCGGGTGTATATACATATACAGGTGTATCAATGCTGTGAGAATGGTGTAATGGTGTATCACCTGGCACAAGCGTGCTGGCATTAGGTTCTGTCAGTGGCGAAAGTCATGTGAATGTCAAATGCCATCTACATTTTTTACTCGGAATAAGCTCAGAGATCTCTGGTTTAAGTCTGTTGGGTACTTCCTAATACACCTGTATATATTACCTGCCATTCTGTCTACCTCACGTTTTCTCATCTTTTGTACTTTCACACCCTTTTCCATGAATCAGGGTTGGTATCATAACTCCAATATGGACAGGTAAATACACATCTTGAGTCACTTCATCGTGTCAACTTTGATATGGGATCATTTTCTTTAGAAGAAGAATCTCGTGTTTTCTGCATTTGTGTATAATTTGTAAAATAACACCTCTTTACAAGTAAAACCCAATAAGCGACCGCGACCGAGACGATCAAAGGGACTTATTGGCTTTTACGGTTTAACCTGAAACCTGTTTTTATCATAATTCCTGTTTGCAATTGAAACCCACCAAGTCACTATGACCAGTTGGAGTGACTTGTTAGATGTTACACAGGTTTACAACCCAAAAAGTGACTAAGGCGGTCATAGTGACTTCTCGGGTTTTACTTGCAAACAGGCGATAATATAATTTCAACACATCTGTCTCCTCGGTAAAGCCGTCTATAATGTACATTTGTTTTTACCCACCGTATTATTATTATACCGAGTCAGGATATTTGTGAAGTTTTGTATTTCTGTAATGAGTAAGATAAGAAGTTTATTTTTAAATTCGGCATATTATGGAGTTAATGTTTCATCACAAACCTTCAAAATCGTTAGATCTTGTTCCAAAGTTGTGTCTTAAGAAATTCTAATTATTTCGTATAATAATAATTATTAATTATAAATAATCGTTATTTCTCCTCGGTTATTATTCCCAAACAAAAAGTATATTTTTGTATCTAACTGGGAGACATTTAAGTGACAATTTTGTGTGATACATACAAGATATTCTAGTTATGAATATAACTCCTGTGTGATGAATATATTTTATCTGATTGAATGAATGTATTATGTAATAGTATATTATATTGTTTAGAATGTGTTTATTACATTGTTTTTATCGAATTAATTATTGTTCTGATTAAATAATAAATTAGAACATTTTTACAGAGGGTACAATATTAAATTTTATTATTTAGTTTGGAGTTCATAAATTTATTTTCTTACAGTCGATGTGTATCAAAATGGAGCACATTTTTTTTATTTAAAATATAATTTTTATTTAAAAAAAATGCATATTCAAGAGTTAGTATGGAAACAAGATTCCATTTAGAATATTATTGTTTGATTCCATATTTTATAAAACAGTACTAAAAGAGAGAATTTTTATACATAATATTTGGTAAAAAAAAAAATATATATATATCCTATATAAATATTATTTACAAATTTTTATGTTTGAATTCGTTAGACCCAAAATAACTTTGATTTGTTTTACATACTTGTATTTTTAACTTCTTGATTGCCGAGACAAAAGTTTTGGTCTTGCTTGATTCTATTTTCGAAACAACTTACTTGTTTTTTGTAAATTGTACTGTCTTACTAGATAATGTAATAATAATAATATAATAATAATAATCCATGGAATGTTGGTACACAAGAGGTTAAAACATCATTTCATTATCATTATTTCTGATTATTGTAAATTTGCTGAGTGAATTTTCCAGTCTGTGAAATATTACAATATAAGCTCACCGTCATACTGATTTGCACATATGTATGTTTTTATAAAAATAAAACAGGTCTCAAAAAATGAGTTCTGGCATTGTTAAATTTGCATACTTTTTTATGTTTAGTTGAGACAACCATTTTAAGCTGTTAACGCAATTTCGTCCATAAGTTTTGGAAATATTAACTGTCAAAAAACAAACAGGATGCCGTATTGTTTCTTCCATATTTAAAAATAGGTAGTAAACTGGGGCTATGCCGAAGGGCAGGTAGTAAAACTAGTGTTTTTTAACCACTCGAGTGATTTTTATGAATTAAAGCGAATTTATTTTTAACTTCATGCAATCAGGTAATTTGTTTTGTTGCTAGCTTGATTAACTTCTTTATTGCCGATGCCAAATTTTCGTTGTGCGCCGGCTGGTTATATTTTCGTAATAACTTGTTTTTTTTTGCAAAATTATGTTTTTGTTAATCGTCCTGTCTTACCAGATAATGTATTTATAAAAATAGTATAAAATTTACCATAAGTATTTTCTCCAGAATAGCTAGTTATGTTCAGAGAAATGATTTTTTATTGGTATCCATAAGGATTCTTTAAAATACCAAAAGATGTCCCAAATGTTTCTCTCATGGAATATTCTAGATAATGTTTTGTTTTGTGTGGTAAGCGTGTAGGCGCCATTTAAAATTATTTTCTAAAAATTGCATTTTTTAAATGTCTGTCTATAAGCATTTCTATAGACCATAGAGAATATACAGAAATGGTAATATTCAATATTTTCCCAAATAATTACAAGAACATATGGTAGGGCAACTAACATAGAGATTCACGTGTTTAAATTTATTTTTATTTTTATAAAACTTAAAAATACGGGAAATATAGATGGATTCATTGGCTTTAAACAAGAGTAAACAGTTTATATGTTTCGTGGCCGAATCCAAAACCGAATGTTTTTTTAAAATACGCTATCGCTCGAGTGGATAAAAGAAGAGCTTTTTGCTATTAGAATGTGTTGAATCTTTCTTATAGAATGTGTATAATATTAAAAAAATAATAATAATTGCAGAGTCAAGAGCAAATACATATTTAAAATTGACTGAGTTAATATGTACAGTACACTGTACTAATGTAATACTGTACAGTATTAGGAATATCTTTTGAAATGTGCGTACTGCTGCGTGTATGTTACAGATGCGTATTTTTATTTTGTTTGGATAGTTTTCAAACGATTGTGCAATGTTGCCACATATTACTGTTTTCCAACCGTACATAATGATATTATTTCCCTACCTTTCCCGGCAGAGTGCCCGATCTTTGAATGGATATAAATTTTTAACGAATGTTGAATTGTTTTTTTGACATACTTACATATTACGTATGTATTACATATTATGTATGTATTACCGTTGAATAAATCCCTTCCCTAATAAGGCCGGGAAAGGGTTTAATGTGTCAAATGGATGTCGATAATTAAGGTAATATAAATCCTACTTCAAATAATGTGTCTACATAAAATCTTGTGTAATTTATTTTAAATCCATATAAGGTCCATTGTATTATAGTGTCTTGGGACCAATCAACATTTAACTTAGATAACAAAACTTATTTTCTGACATATCTAACTTTTATATATTAATTTAGCCATTCAATAATTCATATTTTCACTTACTGAGTTTTTGGAAATGCAGCAGGAGCTTACAATCAATAGAGGTTTTAAAGCTTTGCATTCCTCAAGAAAATAAAGAAGGGTTATTTAAAAATAATTGGTTAATTTTATTTATTCTTTTTTCGCAGCTTTACAGCCTCTATTGTGTAAATTTAACCTTTCCCTTTAGTGTTTTGATAATAATAGAAACAAAGGGAGATATGGCATGGAAGCATGCCGATTGTCGACGTGTTATGACCAAACTGCACGTACTGCAACTGTATTAACGTGATGCACTGATTGCAATTTTAGTTTCAAAACACTTCACTAGAGAACAATGTACTAGGGCTGGGAATACAAGAACTGCTTCAAGCAGTCGATATCAACGGTTCTCATAGAAAAAGCAACACTGCCATCCATGCATTTGGAATATCGACTGCTTGTTGCGGCAGTCCGTTTATTTCCGACCTTAAGGTTTATGTATGTATGTAAATTATTGCAATGTAATTTCAATTCATTACATTTTTACTTTCACTAAAATTTTCTATGTAATTTCATTTGTTACATTTTTACTATCACTAAAATCTTCTATGTAATTTCATTGTTACATTTTTACTATCACTAAAATCTTCTATGTAATTTCATTGTTACATTTTTACTTTCACTAAAATCTTCTATAACCTATGTTTGTTAAATACCCAAAAGTACATTATGTTGTTTGTTTGTTTGTTGGCTATGTTTAGTGGAAAGCTGGGCACTGAGAACTAGAATAGATACTGTAAGACTAATTTGGGTTTATTTTGTTATAGTTGTAAATCCTTTATCAATAAAACATAGATTTATAAAAATAAATAAAGTTTTTATTTACTCATCGTTGCGCTTACAGGACTGGCTAAGTGAGTTTTACCAAATTTTACAGAGGAAGCAAAAAACTTCCCAGTTTTGTATTCAAATGCGTCAACAAACAACTTTTGATTGAGTATTGTGCGATTCCATAATTTTTTTAGAAATTTTTGGTGTAAAAAACCATTTTGCTGAAATCTGGCACATGGCTGTTTATGCATGCGCAACGACGATATAATATACATTTTCAGCATACAATTAATTATTTCTACTTATATACATATACATTTACTTGGAATGTTAAAATTATTACGTCATATCTGTATTTTAGTTGTTAACTTAAGCCAGCTGGCAAGAAACTTCAATAAATAAAAATATATTTTTGTTAAAGCCAACATGTAAATGTTTGTGTCATGTAGTGTTGATAAAGTGACATTTTTTTTTATTTTTGTCTTCAATTAACCCAGTAGAAGTAGGTACACAATATCCAAAGACAAAATGAATGTATAAGGTCGACACTGCAAATGCAATACTTCAAACCATGCGTGGACATAATTCTTCAACACTGCAAATGCAGGGCTCTGACTCCTAGGGGTTAATGTGTAAAAAGATATGAAATACCAACATAAAAATTCTTTGATAATTTATTGAAAAAATGAAAATATCCAGGCTACGTGTATTCATCGTCATGGTTTGGATGTTTCAACCTTGTGTCAAATTTTATTTACGTCGTTGAACGGTCTCCGTTAAATGCTGATTCTCGATCCGTTTTGACTTTTGATCAAACTATCAAGCAGAGGTTGAAACATCCCAACCTAAGCTATGCTAACCACCCCTCTTATACCTGGCCTGGTAAGAATTGCTAAAACTTAATCCACCTATAATCGCAGTGTAAATATTAAGCGGCGCATAAAGTTGGAATAGTGAAAAACTTGACTTATTAATAAGTCGTAGATAGGGTTAAACCCTATGTATCAATGCTGAACCGGCGCATAATAATCTAACAAGTAAGACAGTAAGCAAGTTTACCATTAGGCGATTGGGTTCACATAAAATGTAATGTACATTGGAAGATTCTTTTAAATAGTCTTAGTGGTCATGAACTGATGTTGCGTTAGGATGTTGGCCGGGATGACTGCCTCCATGAAGCTGTGAGGGGTACCGGTGACCCGGCAGAACAGCTCCAGAAACCTCAATGCAACCGAAGCCTCGGCCGATAGCTCCGGGGTTTTTAAACTGAAAGAATCGCAAAAAAAAAATTATAAACTTTGTATATTTATATTTGCATTAGTTTGTGGCTCATTTCTCGATCTGAAGCAAAAAGGCGAATGGATCATTAAGAAATTACGCGCTGCCAACGTTAAATCTTCCCGACATCAGTAAATATCCGGATTTACAACATCGGACCTGAAATTGTAACGAAAATACAGGTGAGAATCTCCTTTTGTTTGTCCTTAAGTGTTCGGCTCGCAGTCTTGGTACACATTTAAAATGTGTTTTGTACTTATTTTGTGTTGCCAGTGTAAATTAACTTTATAACTTAATTTTACCCATGCATGTGCATATTTGCGCACTAGCCCCTTTTTTCTTACACAGATAAACTGATGGTCCGCGAGAGGGAACGTTGGTTGTAATATCCATAAAAATGTAAAGATAAAATTTGTAAAGCATTAGAAAAATAGACAGCTGAATTACTGTTGTACCATCAACTATCATACTATGTATATATCTTTTTATAATGTATGCACTGCAGTACAGTACGGCTTAAATCAGTTACATATTTCGAAGATTTAAAGATCTCCTGCTCTTGGAAGAACTAGCTCCTAAGGGTGCTGCAGTTTTGAACTACAGTTCCTAGGTATCTTGTCTGTGTTAGTCAGCTTTATTACACCACACATGAGAAAGTAACTTAAAAGGTCCTCTGCAGGCGCAATTGGAGCAGTCCGCTTCGGGTGCTGACTTGCCAAGGAGCCAATAATAACCTAATACCTAACACAGTGTTCTTGAAGTTTTTACCAGCACCAGGAACCGTTTAGCTCAGTGCCGGCCGTGAGCATCCTGTCACCTCAGCACGACAAGTTATTACTAATAAGGAATAAATTCTTCTCTTATGGTTTGTCTTTTTTCAACTTGCATGTTTTTACAGTTTGGAAGGTTCAATGTTCCAAGAAAAGAACCATATTCAATCGCCGTTGTGGACGAAAGCTGTGATTATAAGAATAATGAATGGACTCGACAAACCTCAATCCCAATTCGGCATAGGACATGGTGTATTGTGAGAGAAGGAGGACAAATTGCTTGATGGAATTGCTGCTGTGCTGCCTCAGTAGGGTGGCCACTCCAACTATAAACGGTGCCCCATCCAGCTGGTCATTGGAACGTCGGGAAGTAAGGCAACCTGAAAATGAAAACAAATTACAAATACATCTTTAATTTACGTACCAATATTTTCTATTATCTTTCAATATACATAACTAAGTAAGTAGCACAGATAGTGTTCCTCTAATTCATACCTATGCACTCTATAGAAGGAAGAGCCTTATGTAAATACAATACCAACTGCTTACGATTTTGATATTTGCATATTTCTAAAGTTTGTGCACATACAATAAAGAATAACCCAAGAAGTGCATCGTGATCCAAATATTTGTCTAATGGAGGCTTTAATTTTCAATAAAAAACTGTGTTTATGAAATTCAAATAGTATGGAGATCTACAAAGTCAGGCGAGTGTAAGTGGTACAATAAAAAAGAGATTTTTGCCTGAATGGGGATATTTAGAACTATTTACATATTAGTGATTTTTTTTGTATGGGCCACAACACAAGGTATATTGTGTTTCCTTTAAAAAAGCGATCCTAGGAACGACATTCTGATAAAAAAAATACTTTGTACTTGATTTCAATACCGAAAAAAGGTTTTACTGCATTATTTAACAGTGTTATACTAACCTAAATTATCATAGTAGGCCAGTCTTTTCAAATGCGAAATGACTATCAAAAAGGTGAGATATGCGATGTGATCGTTGCTGGTTTTTACGTAGATGTTCATATAAGGTTGACTGATTCCCGCCCTCTCCATCAATTCATTCAGTTCAAACAGGAAGTCCTTGAGGGGGTAGGGCTTGGAAGGGTCCATGTAGTTTGTCCTTACATCATTCAACATGGCCCTGAAAAATAAACATAATATTAAAATCAACATCATAAAATGATGATTAACATCTAAATAATGGAAATGTAAATTTAAAAGTGGCTCAAGGTGGTTCTACAGCTACTAGGTCTCGTGAGAAACCCTGTTTTTCCGCATATGGATCCTGTAGAGGATCCTGTGGCGGTCAGGTTTTTCCCATCCAAAGTCCCTCTTTGTTTGGGTTCCTCCAAGGCCCTACGAGGTAAGAGGCCACCGGGGTGATCTCAGCTCTCCTCTCCACTCACTCTAGGTTTCCCAATGGCCCCAAGAGGAAAGAATCCACCAAGGTGGCCTCAGGTTTCCTCTTCACTCCCACTAGGTTCCCCAAAGGATCCTCATCAATATTAGTTTTTATGTTTGAATGGCAACTTTTGGTCCCACGTTTATCTAGGGAAATAAAAGGTCGACCCCAGCAGTGTCCCGAGTGCTGGGGTAAGGTTTAGATACTCAGCCCAAGCACGGTAGCTCACACTTTGGCTATTGGCTATTGCAGGTGGTGTTTCCACTCCCTGAACGACGGGTTCGTCACACTCCCGGGACTATATAGTCATACTTACTCATTGACGGCATTCAGGGCCGCCTCCAAGTGGTAAGAATCAAACTTGCACGAAGTATTCAATCTATAAGCGATATGCTTCATCAGCAGCTGGGCCGTGCCGATCTCGAGCAGCCAGTCCAGCACGGGCGGCATAAACTTGGAGACCTTCCCGGCCAGCTGGCTGTAAACCTTCCCAGGTTGGGGCACCAGAAAGTTGGGCGGCGGGAAGGTGGGCTTGGGGCAGGCGTGGCAGATGGATGGCAACAGCTGGACGAGGTGGCGCAGACGGGATGAAGTGCGACAGCCGAGAGCTTTTGCTACTCCGTGTAGACCTGCCACTCCGACACCAAGCTGGACAGATGCTATCACGGAGGTCGTCATGGTTTCTTGGTGGCTTTTGCAATCGAACCAGGCGCTGTTGTGTTCAATGTAAACTGTTGTCCTAAAAAACAAATAATGGAATTGAATTGTAATATTGAATATTGTTTTTTTTTGTTATTTTTTTTATTTATTTCTATACATACATTACAGTGTCTACCAAATATTTACATTTGTATATAATACATAAATTTAGAACTGTTGTTAATATGGTGTTTTTTTTTTTTAAATTTTTTTTTATTTTTTTATGCTGGGTGTGAGGTAGGTTTGAGTAGGTGACACTGAGTCGGTGGGTAATGTTATATGTTTCGTGAACACCTCACTGGGAGAACCTGTGCTGAGGTGTTTACGTGGTTATGATTAAATGGTACATGTATTTATGTGTATTGGTTAAATTTTCTTATATAAAAGTGTAAGTTGGGATTTTAAAATTATTTTTTTAATGGTTATTGTACATTGTTATTTAAAGAAAAAGGAAAAATATTTATTTATGTGAACATATATACATACACCCATGTATATACATACATACATAAATAAACATATATGCATGCATACACACATATAAGTAAACACATGTATACATACATACATACACATTCATCCATGATTATGTTTGGTTTGGTGTTATAATGTTTTGTATAAAATGGATATCTTGTTTTTTGATCCAGGCTGTGATCAGTTTTTTGTGAATGTTTGTGTATGTATTTCCCATTAGTAGTAGTTTCAGAGTGGTGAGCATACAATTAAAAAGTTTTGTAGCGTAATACTGGAAGTGTCTTTGTCCGTGTGTGGTGTATGTTATCGGTATGTTCAGGGTATTGTTTGTTGTCGACCTTGTTTTTATTGTTGTTTGAGGTGGTATTAGAATGTGTAGTTTCTGTTGGAGGAAATTTAGTAGTGCAGATTTGGCATAAAGTTGTCTTATTGACATGTTAGGTTTGGTAGTTCTAAACTCTCCTCACATTTGATGTCCATTAATTAGATGTGCGCCATTTTAAATTGGGAACATTCAAACGTTCCCAAAAATTAACGATTCACCCTTTTTAACATTCAATTAAATTGTGACCAGTTTCAGCTGATCAAAATCAAAAAAGACCGAGAACTTGCAAATGCCCCCATAGATACCAACCAACATTATTTAGCAGTTTAAGCTATTAGCTATTAAAATGGAGAAATACACACTGCATATCACTAAATTATAGTGTCATATTTATTTTTTATAAGTAAGTATTATTAAGTACTGAACTTACTTGGGATCAGCGAGGTTGTAAATGTCCTGCGTCAAACAACCAAACATGTTTTTATTGTTAGAAGTATTCAGGTTATTACTGTTCTGCTCTGCTTTCAGTTTTAATAATTTGCTGCATTCTTCTTCAACGCTTGCATTTATTATACTCGACACCTGAAAAATCAATGTAAATATTATCGACAAATGTAAATTCATAATTAATAGAGAATCGGAAACTATCGATAGTGAGATCAGATAGTGAAAAACTAACATTTATTTATTTAATCATTGAAGATAATATTAACAACTCTAAAATGGACGAGAAACAGAAAAATCATAAAAAGATTAGGTCGCAACTAGGAATTGAACCCAGGAAATCAGTCTTGCTGGACTTTGCTCTACCACTGAGCTGATCCGACCCTATTCTCTTCGGTCATATTTAACTGTATTATACTTCAACTTCTTCTTTTTCGTATGGTGGGGGGGTTAGATGGGGACATCTAGGTCTGCGAGCCAGTCTAGGGCCTCAGGCGTCGCCATGTGGACCTCATCAATCCGGTGGGGAATGAATGGAGCGGGCATTCGTTGACCACATGTTCGGTGGTCTGCACCGCACCACATTCACACATCGCCGACTCTTTAAGGCCCCATCTGTGCATCATGTGGGCACAGCAGCTATGGGAGCACCTTAACCTATTGATGGCGGACCAGGTTTTGCGAGGCAATGAGAACCCAAGCTATCTCTCGGTGGGGTCCTGTATGAGATGGGCATTTCCCACGTTAGCTTCAACCAAGAGCTACCAACATTAGCTTCATTTTCTTAATGCATATTTTTTGGCTGCTATCTTTATACGTGATTAGAAGATTCTACCCGAGTTTAATTGCAATCTAGATAGTGCCTTGTATAAATATATCCCTTTTTATCTTTAATAGGGGACATCTATTGACTTTCTCACAGGTGTAGGATGAATATTAAATATTTTTATAGTAGAATAATTATTGAGTTAAGCCTAAAATCGTAACATTTAATCATTAAATATAATATTCACAGCTCTAAAACAAAAGACTTGAAACAGAAAAGATTTAGGAATTAAACCCAGGACCTTAGCACCCCTTGCCGGGGTTTTGCTCTACCATTGAGCTAATCTATTTATTTATTTATTTGTATCATTAACGCCTAAAACACAAAATACATAACATGTGATAGATCCTAATGTTACTGGTAATCAAATGTAGTTTTGCAAATACCCCACCTCTTCTTGCCAAATCTTAAGTCCATGTATATTGATGTAGTCTTGGATGTATTCAAAGGACCTCCTGTAGCCGTCCATGTGTTTGGCCAGCTGCTGCAGCCTTGCGGCGAGATCTCCGCCCGATGCTCCGGTTAAGGCGGCTCCCAACCGAGCACCCACCAGACGAGACACCTCTCTCCTTATACCGTCTTCAAGTAACTGCTTGGGGTCTATACAGATCACTCCGACAAGAGTGCTGCGCATCTTGAGGATCCCTTTAAAAACATACATATACGTGTTAAAGATATTTATATATTATGTTAGAGCTATGTTGTTGTATGAGTGTAATATTTTATTACCACTTGTAAATACGGAAACGGAGTGGGTCAACTTTGCTACTTCCATCCTTTCTTCGAGCTGAGCAAACTCTTTAAGTTGATCTTTCTCCACTCTGGAAGGCAGTTCTTTTATGACCGATGTCTGCAGTGCAATTATCCGCTCCAATAAACTGAACACTGTTTCGGGAATGATTTGCAGAACTTCTCTGACATAAGCCACAAGTTCATTGCTGTAGTATTCGGAGACGGAGAGGAGATCTGGACTGGCAGCTTGATTAATCCGAAGCAAAGGGATCTCAAGAGCTGACGCGAGTTTAAGGAATACCGCTCTCAAGTGTGAAACTAGGGCTGGATCTTTTTTTAAAGCATCACGTCCTAAAGCTGTGAAGGATTGCGCAACACACCAGCCATAGCTGAGATCCGCACATACTTGAAGCGTGACTAGACTGTCTTCGGTGAGACCTCCTCCCCGCACCATGTTTCTCAGACCCTCGCGAGCTTCCATGAGCCACTGCTTGACCTGCATTATGTCATCCAGCTGGTGAAACTCTTGCACGTCTTCCAAAGCCTGGATAAGCTGTATTATTTTCTTACTAGATGCGGCCATATCATCATGCTTCAGGGACTCTATTTGTCTGGCAATAGCATTGAACCACTTTTGAAGGTTTTCATTCTTTTGAACTCTAGGTAGAAGTTTTTCAGCTGAAAAACCTTCAGCGAGTTCGATAATTCTTTCTTTAGCATCCTTCTTTTGTTCTTCCCATTTCAATTCCTTATTGTTGAGTAATTTTTTAAGCATGTCTTTGATGCACAGTTCCAGAAGAGAAGTGTTAATAAGAAGCTGATAGAGTTCCATGGCTTGGTACTTTGACTCGGCAATAGTTTGGTCTCGTATCTGTTTACTTTTCTTGACATTATCGTACTGGATCACGGTGGGATTAGTGTGTAACATAAGCCACCGAAGTGTGACATTACATTCTCTGATTAGACTCAATATTTTGTTGATATTATCCGACAGCTTTTCTTCCTTCAGAACACCTTCTTGCAACAGCTTTGCCGTTTGCGGTATAATCTTTTTCATCTGAGCGGAATGAATTTGCGCTAGATCTTTTATGTTTTTTGTGTTGATTGTGTTTGCCATTGCTGATTTAGCGGCTTTGTAGGGTTCCCAGGCTTCTATAAGATTAAGTGTGATTCCCATGTAGATAGAGACAATCCAGTTATCGGGGAAGTATTTGTCTACAACTTCTCTCATCTTGGCAGACTCAGACATGAGGGTATTGGGAGAGAAGAAAAGGCAGACAACGAGCATGGCGGCTTGGGGAGCGAGCGCGGTGGAGCGATGTTCAGGAAGGGGGAAGATGCTGGCTTGATTGTAGATATCTTCACTTCTCAGCCGGTTAATTATGATCTCCACAAAGGATTCATCGATAGGAACCCGTCTGAAAGATAAGAATAAAGGTATGAAATAAGTAACGCATTAGAAGTATTTTACTCCAGAAGTTTCCCGGAGGCACATCTTTGCTGAATCAAGTGACTTCACACTGATAGCATCACTGACAGCATCCCATAATAACCTACAGAAACTCTCCCCCATCATGAAAAAAGAAGAAATAATACTTTTTTTTAACTGCTGCCCAAATTGATTGAATTTGCAAAAGTCGTAGGACTTTTAGCACCAGGAAGCAGGATTTCAAAATTACCCAGAATGGTGACAGATTCACTCTAGGTTCCTACTAGAAGAATTAAATGTTTCAACTGAAGTCTTCACCTGAACAGTTCCTCGGGGTACTGGCTAGGCCTCCTGACTCCCGGTGAGCAGCGGTAGCCTGTGTCACTGAGCAGCTTGCAGACGCGGTCCAAGTTGGTCTGCAGATGCGAGGCCGTGGCGCGGTGCCACGCCACCAAGAGGCGCTCCCGCACACGCCCCGAAACGTACGTCTCACACACCAGCAGCATGACTCCGTAGAGATACAAGCTCTCACACTGTTGGAATAAATAAAGCAAAGAACTACATTCATACTATCAGAAATACCAACAAAAAGAAATAATAGTTAGTTTAAAAAAAATAACATATTAACTCCACACAGAAGGCAGATTCCTGGGTCCTACTCAAGTTTTTGACGCCGGTTTAAATTAAAACTTATATGTAATAACCTGATAACTTTCACAAACAAACATTTCACGTCATTTATATCTGGATCTAGTGGTTATATTGCCACTGGTTTAAAATTCAAAATCAATTTTCTAGATTTGGATAATTTAGTCGACTCTAATGCAAAAAAAAATATTTTGGAAGTTACCGCAGTATCGCTTTCGTGTGACAATATCATTATTATTTAATAAGCAGGCAGCATTCTGCCGATGTTTAGCAGTAATTAAGTTTTTTTAAATTCAAAACAAGTTAATCCTTTCTTCTCTCCAAATAAGAACCCAATTGAGCTTTAAGGCTTCTTAACCAGCGGCCGAGAATTCGAATTTGGTCAAAAGACGGTCTCGCGATCGGACGTTTTTTTAGAACGAGATAGAAATACCATATTCATTCCACAACAAGCCGTACACTCCGCGCGGCTGACGAATCCTACATCATGGTTCCGATGAAATAACAATTATTGTTGTTAAATTCTCGGTTGTAGCTTTCTTTCTAATAAGTAGTTACATACATATTTGTAAATTATACGTCGGAGTGCGTAAACATAAATAAATATAAATGCAGTGCGTTGACATAGTAGGTACAAAATAGGTAGGTATATGAATAAACATTTTTTTTTTAATTTTTTCAAATATTTTTATTCATTGTTTTTTTTTTTAAATTTTATTTTACATAGGTTTTACAAAAGTGATTAACATTAAGTTTGATTGTAAAAAATCTCTCGTTTTACATATTTATCCGTTTGTACGATAGGTATTACCAGTAAGTTTTATTTCTAATACTTAAAGTAAGTATGTCAAAATAACCTCGTTTTTTTTTCTCCTAAAACAAGAGGCTCAATTCACAATATGAAATTATGAAACTGACAAAAAGTAACACTAAAAATATTAAATATGTTGAATTATACCAATGTAATGGGGAATTGGAATAGAAATTATGAACAAAAACATGATTTGAATCGCACATCACGAATCAAAACCGTTATTTTGACGGGAATCATATACGCATAGACTAAAATGCGGCACTGCCTGCTCTTTTGTAGCCAGTTAAATACAATGTAACTAAGAAAACACTAGTTAACGGTTGGGAAGTATTTTTTTAATAGTAAGACTGTAAGTGACTTCTATCCAGTGTGTAAAGAGTTTTATATTTAAAAAATAATGATTTGGATTAACTTAGTCGTTCTTAACATAAAAAGGATCATTACCTTTAAAAAAATACATATGGAGTAATAGGATGGGGCTCAGCAGCATCAAACCATGTAAAAAAATAAAAATAACTCAGAATGGCATCATAAAGACGCCAACAACAGAAATTTTTGAACAGTTTGATGTTACAAAAAATATACGTCAAGAATATTCACCTCAAGAAATAAAATGTATAGGTATATAACCTCAAAAAAGAAAGGGGCAAAAACCTCTCACAATCATAAAACCACAGCAAATAGAAAACAGACATGTTTAATATATATAAATATAAATTAAGTGTAATTCTATATTTGGACAAAGAATCTCTGAATTTTTAGCTAAAAAGATATACATATAACAAACTTCCACTAAGTATAAAACAAAATAACTAAAAATAACTACATTAAGGACAACAAATCTTGGCTTGTATTATCCGAAGAAGAACTTATAGCATATTAGAAACATAGTCATAGAAGATATTGAAAAACCTTTCCCAAAAAAATTAAGCCTTGGATCACTGTAGGACTAATAGTCTCTATTAAACAAATAGATAAATTATACAAAGAGATGTTAAATTATCAAAAAGCCTGTCAAAAAAATAACACAAGAATTATGCCTTTTATGAAAACGAAATATTTAATGTATAGAAATTTACTAAATAGGTTAATAAGAAATTGCAAAAAGAAGTATTATTGTGAACAAATTGATAGTGCAAAAAATGATACCAAAAAAACGTGGAATATTATTAACGAAATCACGAACAAAAAAGAAAGTATCAACCAATGTCAATGAGATTATAATAAATGAAAATATTATAATTGACAAATCGGCTATTGCAGAAACGCACATATTAGACAACTACAGACCTATTTCCTTGGTCTCAAACCTCTCAAAAATATTTGAAAAATGTATCGAAAATAGAATAATGAATTACCTAGAACAAAACAAAATTCTGTCCCAAAATCAATATGGCTTCAGAACAAAACTAAGCACTGAAGATGCAATATTCGATCTGACTAAAAAATTATACACATCTGTTGATCAAAATAAAAAGAGTTTAGCTATATTTCTAGACTTAAGAAAAGCTTTTGATACAGTAAATCACTATCTACTTATAAAAAAAATGAATCAAATAGGTTTAAAAAATGATACACTAAAAATTCTTACTAGCTATCTCAAAGACAGAAAACAAAAAACAAAAATAGGGGATTTTTATAGTACTGAAACAGGAATAAAAAATGGAGTACCACAGAGAACTCTGCTTGGCCCAATTCTCTTTCTAACATTCATAAACGATTTATGTGATGTTATAATCCCTGGTAAAATTGTATCTTACGCTGATGATACAGTAATAATAGTGAATGGAAAATCCTGGCCTGAAACTTTTTTGAAGGCAACAAAATGTATTACATATGTCTCATCATGACTAAAAAGTAATAGACTCTTCTTAAACTATAATAAAACATTTTACCTAACCTTTTCTAAAAATAGTAAAAATAAACCCCCCAATAACCTTAAAATAAAAACAATAAATAAATATTAACCTTAGAATACATAATGTTAACTGTAATCAAGAAATATGCTCATCTTGCTTTGAACTCGGAAAAGTTGAAAAGATCAAATATTTTGGTATTATTATTGATACAAAATTAAATTGGCAGTCACAAATTAATAATACCGTCTGTAAATTAATATATCTCACATACACATTTTACAGATTAAAAGAAGTGCTCAATGTTGAAAAACTGAAAATTATTTATTTTCTTTGGTGCAATCTTCACTCATATACAGAATAATAGGATGGGGCGGTGCGCTTCATGCACATATAAAACCTTTACAAATAACTCAAAATTATATCATCAAAGTTATGTATGGTCGGAAAAGAACATTTTCAACAGATGAGTTATACAAAGAATCTAAACTATTCTGTCTCCGTAAACTATTTATTTTGCAAACTATGAAATACATCTTTAAAAACAAAAATAAATTCGAAATAAATGAAAACAGAACCAACATTAGAAATAATAATGTATTTTATATTCCCCAAATGAACACAAAACAAATGCAAACACACTGCAGTTTCATTGGATCTCGTACTTGCAATCTTTTAACGAAAAATATTCAAGTGATTACTAAACTTCCTCAATATTTAAAAGAGTTAAAATTATGGCTTTTCGATACAGCAGTTGAAACTTTTTTTTATTTAAGTGGTATCAATTTACGTTTCTCTTAAAATATTCACCATATATTACACTAAACACTATAACTTCACTATACACTATTGTAAACACTTTTTATACAAACTGCTTAGACAAAATGTAATCTTGTTTTTGTTTTATATGCGCACAGTTAGTTTATTTCTAGGTACAATTATATAATAACTTAAATATATTACCCACGCACAGGCTGCGCCTTGGTGGGTTCCCATTATTCGTATTGATTTATATAATATTGTATGTAATTAATGTAAAAATTGGGAAAAATAAAGAAATTAAAAAAAAAAAAAAAAACCATGAAGTTGTACCATAGAAGTCTCTGAAAACTTTTCCAAAACATAGTTCCTTCAACACACGATCTATCCATGATTTTATATATATACTCGTATATTTCACATCTATCTTAGATAAATGTAAAAATAATAATACAGTACATAATATAAAATAAAATTCGATTTATAATATAATTTTTTTGTTGACAACAAGTCAGAAATTTACATTTCGAATGAACACCATTAGTAAACTTGAAAATCATTAGACAAAAAATTAAACAAAACAAATACACATTGAAAATATTTATAGTTATTACAGAAATTAGTATGATTAATTAACAATAGGGAAAAATACGTTAACAACATACCGGAGAACTGGATTTAATTTGAGATTTTCAAGACCAAAAGAATTATAGTGATTTATTATTGAGGATTATTCCGTGTTGCGATACCTCCTTCTTTAGCCAACGTTTCGGACAGCATTACGGTGTCCATTATCAGGACAGATTTCTACCGGAGAGCTGTAGATAAATTGAATTTGACAAACAATGCTTGCTAAAAGCAATTAAATATTAAAAAAAATCTCAAAGGTTGTGTAAACGTAGGCGTTTACCTCAATACGCAATGCAATACAATCACCCAGCCAATAGTTTTCTTTTGCAGCCAGAGGTTTTCTTAAGTAAAACCTTTTTTTCCATTTCATCTACTAAATACTTGGGATCTCTAATTTGCATATTTCTTGAATGCCTTGGATCCACTATTTCTGGCAAAACGCAATCTGTATAAAAACATTTCAATTGTTGTAACATTTTATTACGCCAAAACAAGTCGTCTTTTTGTATTAACATTGTATACAATGGTTTCTCGGGACCAGTCCACACTGCAAATAAACAACTAGATTTTTCTGCTATGTGTAACTGCCCTTGTATTTGGTAAAACCAGTCATGGTTTTCATTTATTTTTATTTCATTTTTTTTATTGATTTTAAGGAATTTAATTTTCTGCTTTCTAATTGCATATTTTATATCTAGGCCAGATGCTGAAGAAGGGCATTTAATTTCTATTAGTAAGTTATTTGATATTCCATCGGGTATTGCACCCATATAATTATATTGACAATCAATAAAAAGTCCACATTTAGAAATTTGAATAGACATTTGATTGGCAAGTTGGCGAATAGCTGTCTCTTCATTATCTTTTCCATATTTTATGGATCGAACATGTCCTAGATTTTTTCCGTACAACAATGTTCGAATTAAAGGAGCGCAACTAATATTTCTTCTTCTTTTACAAATTTTACCAAAAAATGAAGCGGTGATCATTTTTCTGCATAACTCAAGCTATTTTCCGCTATCCGCTTGCAAAATAGTGTCCCGTTCAATTTCGAATCTTTGCACATGTGTCATAGACAAAGATTCCATAAAAGTCTTCTTAGCTTCCATGAAAACATCTGCATCCATATCGGGAAGTTGTGCGTTGCTGCCATAATCTTGGGTCATTATTTGATTCATTATTTGCTTTGGCTCTGTCATATGATCTTTTTGACCGCTTAGTTGTCAAACGCTTCATTTCTAATTGCTTAATTCTTTGACCAGGACTTTGACCGAAAATGGTTTTATGCAAATGGTAATGTGGTCGCCTTGTATTAAAAGATACTACAGCGGCTTCACATCTTCCCGTATAAGATTGTTTAGTGCTGAAATTAATTCTTTTTCCACCGACAAATTTAGCTACAATGCTATTGTACCTTTCAACAACATTGCTATCGACGTTCACTAGCAAACTTCTAGAGTGGGATGCTAGCTGATTTGTGAATTGTACGATTCTTTCCATCATACCAGATGCTACAAGTTCAGGCACATAGTTTATATCTTCTGTATCCGTATTTTGTTTACAGAAGTATTTGGCACACTTCGAATGCTCACCAAATATATGTTTGGAACTATTGGAAATATCCCCGTAAAGCAATTTAATTTTCTCGCTGTCAGAATAATTTTCCGATAGTCTGTAATTTACCACACAACTTACCGCGGCTCTTAATCTTAGTAATCGACCGGTCAAAAGGCGGCGCTGAATTATAGGAAACCTAGTATCAGCTGTCAAATTACGAAGTTTTGTGCAGTAATTTCTCAATAAATGATTCCTACATTCTACTTTTTCAATGGTGATATCCGCATATGGCCTAGCATCTAAAATTTTTTTGTAAGTACTTGAATCCCCATCTGAAATTAGCTTTGAATATATCAGACCATACATATCTACAGATTTTTTAAAACCTTCCACGAGAATACTGGACTCCATACTCGTAGAACATCCGGTGTGATTTTTAAAACAACTGTGTTCTTGCGATGGTACACCCTTCTTTCTTGCGCGTGCGCACGTCATACAAAATTTATTTCGCACCTGCATGAATAAAACCTCACCAAAATGATGTCCTACTATTGTAGCCACGCCTGACAATGCAGAGTAATTGTTACGGTACAATCTTTTCGATCAACAACCATCAGCCACAACTGTTATTATAGGAATCCCATCTTTTGAGACGTTTCCCAGAGATCTAGCATATTCACGATTGGCAGCAAATTCCATTTGGTTCGTGGCACTTTTTGACCACCAATCACAAATAGTTTCATGTACTTTGGCATAAGTTTTAACGTTTATACATGGAACATCGATGACAGACATAAACTCCTCTAAATTTGAAAAACCGCAACCGATGCTCATGATTCCCGAAACAACTGCGTGATTGATATCAATTTTGTCAACAACTTTACGTTCCGAAAAAATTATAAATGTTGCATTGCACATGTTACATTTTATTGAATACATATTTACTAAAAAAACCTTGTCGCGTTTCTGACATAAAACACAAATTTAAAATTGAGCATCCAAATATCTGACCATGAGTGGCTATATTTTTGAGCTGTTCAAAGAAAAAGGCCATATCAACGATTCGACGTCCACTCATTGAAAAGTTTGTTTTTTTTTCTTCTTCATATTGCTTTTCTTGTTGCTGTCTTGTGTCAGATTCAGGCAGGTAATGTTCATCAACTGATACAGCTCCACTAATCTATGAAATAAGTAAACAACAACATAAGTAAACAATAAGGCAATAAGCTTGTTCATAAACACGCAATGTAAGCGATACAATGTTCCCACGCGCAACTTGCACATTTGTCTCCAACACGTACGCAACACATGTAAATCAACACAGATTATTGATTCTAAATTTATATTTTAGTAAAAATAAAAGTAAGTAAGTTAAAAAGAGAAGACGACATTGGATTCATTAAATAAACAAAGATAAATATTTGGAGAGTTCTTTGTGTGTTGGAAGGCGTATGGCCATCCTTTCCAGCTTTCCAGAGTTATCTAGTTATCTTTACAGTTTCTTATCTGGTGAGCACAGATGCCGATCGTATGATCAAAACGAGATCTCATAAAAAAATACGGTGAGAATTTTATTACAAACAACAATAAGAGAACAGAATTTTATTAGAAATAAGTTTACATGGAAATGTAATTAATCTCCTTCGAAGTACTGTGCTTGACTAGAGATGTACTTATCCCAACGTTGAATCCATGACTGGAAACATTTTACCACGAGTTACCCGACACCGTGTATACAAGGTACTGTTGCATACGTGTTGCTCGCGCAACGCCGGGTAGTAAATTATGGTTTATGATTATCGCGGTAATTACAGTTGAATCGGTCACCGTAATATACCATGCATTTCCCGACACCATGTATACAAGGGTATGGTTTTGTGCGTGTAACTCGCGTAATGCCGGGAATTATTGATATTTTATAATTACCGCGATATTCACGGTTTCAGTCACCGTAATTTCACCACAAGTTTCCCGACACCGTGTACACGTGGTAATGTTGCATGCGCGTAAATCGCGCAACACTGGGTAGTAAATGCTTGTTTATAATTACCGCAGTAATTAGAGTTGAATCGTTCACAGTAATATACTACGCGTTTCCCGACACCATGTATACAAGGGTATGGTTTTGTGCGTGTAACTCGCGTAACGCCGGAAATAATTGCTAGTTTGTAAATACCCCAATATTGACGGTTTCGGTCACCATAATATCCATGATTCACAATATATTGTAGGTATTACCTATTTACATAATAAAATAATAATATTAATGTAAATTACACATGCTGACGGAATTTTAGAGACAATATTTGCTTCAGAATCACAATCATTCGTTGGTAGTTGATTATTTTCCCTGGAAATTAAACAACACAAAATTATCGCTAAATGTTATAAAAAATATATCCGTATTCTGACTGATTCGTTTGAACGACCCTGTAGCATATAGAGTACGTACAATGTACACGGATAATTAAATATGACTAACCTTTTTTTTTTCTGAAAATATTTCTCCCATGCACGTTTTTGATGACGAAATTTTTGTTTTCTTATAAAACTTTTGTCCGATAGTATTTTTCTCCCCATTTTTAAGCGAAGAATTTCGTTAAAATGTTATGTACTAGACCGGCACAAACCAGACAACCATTCACCGCCCTGTCGCAGCGGATAGTGACGAAATTTCGGCTTGCGCTGTGGTAATCACAAACAACGAACAAACAACAAACGCGAATCGAAATTAATTACTATTATATACTTTAAGAATATATTTCTTGGTCATAAATTATTTTTAATGTTTCAATAATGTCATAGTAAATTATTCTTGTAAAAAAATCTCAACTATACCAATTTGTAAGGTCATAAATAAATAGTCAAATTGAGGGATTTTCGTCACAAAACGCGTCCTCGGATTTATTTATTAGTAATTTTATTTGAAATAAAAACAAAATTCTTAAACATACTTATGATAGATAATTTATTGATTGTTTATACTGTATTATTATATGATTTGAAATATTTGTTGTATAATACAAATTCCTTTGAAAATGCAACAAATCTGCGCATCGTCCAACGGTAACACTTTATTATGATATGAAAATAATATTATGTTATTTTTCAAAATTTAACATCTTACTTTACTAGATAAAATAACGATCTTTCGAAATCAATTTGTGTTTTTCTCTAGAAAAGTGTCCATATGTCTAAAACTGGCCTCAAAAATGCCAAATTTCAGGTCAAGTCTACCTATTTCGCCTTAAATTGGTTTGTATTACAGCAGAACCCCGTTAATTCGAACCCCGATAATTCGAAAAAACGCGTAATTCGAAATTTTCGCCAAAAAAATATCCACAGAAATTTTTTTTCATACAAAATGGTTTTTTAATTCGAAATTCGTTAATTCGTAATTCGAAATTTATTTTCGTCCGCACACGAAAATTTGTTTGTGTAATTCGAAAAACTTCGATTTTTGCGAAAATAAATCATAAACTTTCGTAAATCTCAATCTAAAAGACAGCCATAACGGTAAAATGCCGAAAAGTGTATTTTTACGTGGTTATACATCGCCCTCATTAATATTATTATTTTGTAAATCGGAATCGATTTACACTGGAATGTCGTATTTTTTCCAATTTATTCCGAATATCCGAGTTTGAAGGGCCGAGAAAATTCGTTTTACGCGGAAATATGCCGTAGTTTTATGAATTTACACCAAATATCTGAATTCAAAGGGTCGGCTGCGACGGAATTCGAATGCAAAATTTCAATTTACGCGGAAATACGACATATTTTTACGAATTTACTTCAAATATCTGAATTTGAAAGGCCGGCCGCGACGAAAATCTGCCGAGAAAATTCGATTTACGCGGAAATATATCGTATTTTTACGAATTTATCATAAATATCTGAATTTAAAGGGTCGGCCGCGACGTAAATCGGCCGCGAAATTTCGATTTACGCGTAAATATATCGCATTTTTACGAGTTTATTTGAAATATCTGAATTTCGAAGATCCGGCGCGACAGAAATCGGCTCCAAAATTTCAATTTACGCGGAAATATATCTTATTTTTACTAAATTTACTTCGAATATCTGAGTTAAAAGAGCCGGCGCTACGGAAATCCGCCGCGAAAATTTCGATTCACGCGGAAATATGACGTATTTTTACGAAATTTACTTAAAATATCCGAATTTATAGGGTCGGCCGCGACGAAAATCGGCCGCGAAATTTCAATTTACGGATAAATATACCGCATTTTTACGAATTTATTTTGAATATCTGAATTTCAAAGATCCGGCGCGACGGAAATCGGCTCCGAAATTTCAATTCACGGGGAAAATATCGTATTTTTTACTTTTTTTTAAATTTATATTTTTTACTAAATTTACTTCGAATATCTGCGTTAAAAGATCCGGCGCTACAGAAATCGGCCGCAAAATTTCTATTCACACGGAAATTTGAACTATTTTTACGAAATTTACTTCAAATATCTGAATTTAAAGGATCGGCCGCTACCGAAATCGGCCGCGAGATTTCGGTTTACGCATAAATATATCGTATTTTTCGAATATCCGAGTTTAAAGGACCAGCCGCGACGTTAAATCGGCCGCGAAATTTTGATTTACTCGGAAATGTGTGGTATTTTTATGAATTTGCTTAGAATAACTGAACTTGAAGGTCCGATCGCGACGGAAATCGGCTGCAAAAATTCGATTTAAAGGGGAATAATTGGTATTAATATGAGTTTACTCCAAAGATACCACCCGAATTTGAAGGGGCAGCCGAGGAACTCGAATTTCGCGTTTTTTTTTTTTTTTTTTTCATAAAATTTCGAATTACGTGGGAATTCGTTAATTCGAAATTTGATTTTTGATGTCCGCTGGATTTCGAATTAACGAGGTTCTACTGTAGTAGAATCGATGAAATGTCATGGAATTTTGTTCAATGTGTCTACTATTCTATTTGCGAGGAAGTGATTCCTAGGATTGGATGCAAAAGGTGTCATCCCGGAGATTTATATTTTTATTGCTGGTGAAGATTTCTTGGATGCTAGAGCAACAATAGTGTCCAGATAAAATTTGGAAAGTCTCAATCAAGTCACCCCTTTCTCTTCTTTATTTTAAAGTTTAACTTTAGTTCTTTGAGTCTATCTTCATATTGCCGATCTTTTAAAGATCTTTATAGTTTAAAGTATTTTTGTAAATCGTCTCTGTACTGTCTTTATTGGATCTATATCTTACGCAAAGTATGGACTCCATATTTGGAAAGCATATTCCAGCAGAGGTCGCAGATACGTTTTATATATTTTTAACATCAAGTCCGGTGGTAGATCAAGGAAGGCTTTCCTGATTAAATATGTTATAAGGTTTTCACTTTTGATAATCCCAGAGATATGCGGTTTCCATTTCAAGTCTTCCGATATGGTCTTTGTCTTGTTAACTCCTAGGTCTCGTTGTAACTTCACAGTTTTCAGAGGTGTTCCATTAAGTTTGTATTCAAGATTACCATTTTAACTACATTTGGAATCGCACTTAATTATATATTACTCGGGAACCAACTTCTATACAACACACAACCGACACATACTTATGATTCAATTAAATTATGATACCGGAAATGATTCCGGCATAGATCTTAACATGAATGTCATTGATGATATGAACAATCTAAATAACTATAAATGGTGTGCTTACGGCGTTAAAATTATACACCAAAATATAAGAAGCATTTCTAATATTGACGATTTTTTAATTTTTCTGGATCAATTCAATTACCAATTCGACGTTATTATTTTATCGGAATGCTGGCTTAGTAAAGATTACACCTCAAAAGTTATTCACAATTACTCTGAACACCACACAAACATATATCTTAATAAGTCTAGCGGGATCGTTGTATACATCAGAGACGGACTTCAATCTCAAGTTGATGAAATTTTCTTATCACAAGCCAACTGCCTGAAAATTGTATTGAATAATAATCTATGTATTTTTGCAATATACAGATCACCCTCTTTTCAAAATATTGACACTTTTCTGAATTCACTCCAATCAATTATCAACAGCTCAAAAAATATAGAACGGCAAATAATTATAGGCGACCTCAACATCAATACAATTACCGAATACCACCGCCAATCCAACGATTACTTATGTTTGCTAACTGAAAATGGGTTCATTCAGACAATTATTAGCCCTACTCGTGAGCAGGGCATGAGTAAATCTTGTCTTGACCACATCAACGTCAAAAAAATTAACCATGTTGACTCATTTGTCATTCACTCTACAATCTCAGATCACTATACAACAGCACTCTGCCTTAAAAACAAACCTCCTAATCCTGCTAAAATTAAACATGTAGCAAGAATAAACTATAATAACTTAATTAAAGACTTGAGCTCAGAAAACTGGCAAAATGTTCTAGACCAAACTGATGCCGACTCATCGATGAATGAATTTATCACTAAATTAAATTCATATATTTCTAAACATACAAGCAATAAACTTATACCACATAAACAAATAAAACTTACGCCATGGATCACCCCTGGCCTTATCAAATCGATTAACATTAGGAACCAACTTCATAAAAAGGCGAATAGGTGCCCTGAAAATATTATAGTACAAGCTCATTACAAAAATTATAGGAACTTTTGCAAAAAACTAATAATATCGGCCAAAGAAAATTATTATAAAAAAATAATTTACGAAAATAACTGTACTCCAAAACGTTTATGGGAAGCATTTCGCAATATAACTAAAACAAAAATAAATAAATCTTCCGATATTAAATCACTGAACATCAATAACGCGAACACCTCAGACCCAAAAATCATTGCGAATTTTGCCAATAATTATTTCACGTCAGTGGGAGTCACACTTGCGAAAAAAATTCTCAACAATCTTAATACAACAGAATCCGATCTCGCTAAGTTAAAAATCTCTAATTTCGGTCATAAATTAGACAACATCCAAACTATTTCAAACGAAGTCATAAATATAATTGACGAACTTAAGTCATCGAATGCTTGTGGTCCTGATAACGTTTCATCAATTCTGCTAAAAATTACTAAATCCTTCATAGCAACTCCAATCGCGTATATTTCCAATCTAAGCTTCAATTCAGGAAAATTTCCAAATCATTTAAAACACTCTATTGTTATACTGCTTCGCAAAAATGGAGATAAATCGCAGATACACAATTACCGGCCAATTTCTTTGCTCAATTCAATCTCGAAAATTATTGAGAAAATTGTAAAGAATCGTCTAAGTCATTACCTTGAAAAAAACAATATCCTTTCCAATAGACAGTATGGCTTCAGACCAGGATTGAGCACTGAAAATGCCATTACAAACCTGACGAAAATCATCTCCAACAATATAGATAGAGGAAGAAAATGCATTGCGCTCTTCTTGGATCTAGCCAAAGCGTTCGATACTATCTCACACAAAATTCTCTTGAAAAAACTACAGCGCATCGGCATTCAGGGTCAGCTACTTAAGTGGTTAGGTAGTTATATAGAAAATAGGAGCCAAAGAGTGAATATTAACGATACTCTAAGCGATCCGGCTGATATAAACTTTGGTGTACCTCAAGGAAGCACTCTAGGACCACTTTTATTCAATATCTATATAAATGAATTATGTAACAGTTCATTTGCCGATCATATTATCACCTTTGCCGATGACACAGTATTATTATTTGAAGGCAAAAATTGGAATGAAGTTCATAGTAATGCAGAAATTGGTATTAACAAGGTAAAACAATGGCTAGATAATAATCTTCTCACTCTCAATACTGACAAAACTAAATTCATTTGCTTCAGTGCAACTCAAGCGGGACAACCAAGAGAAACTCAAAGAATTATTATACACCATTGCAATGACCCAAACACTTGCAATTGCAATACCTTAGAGTATGTGGATAGCATAAAATATCTAGGAATTATTGTAGACAAGAATCTGAGATGGAATGAACATATCTATTCAATCTCCACAAAGGTCAGAAAACTCACGCATCTTTTCATGGCGATTAGAAATATTCTATGCGCAAAAGATCTAAAACTAATGTACTATGCCATGTGCAACTCTTTACTTGAATATGCATCTTTAGGATGGGGAGGATGTACCAAATCAATTCTGGACCCCTTAGCCAAAGCACAGAAATCACTACTAAGGGTCATACTTAAAAAACCATTTAGATACCCCAGTAATGATTTATTCAAAGAGATAGGAGTTTTGGATGTGAGGCAACTATTTATAAGAAAAGTTATATTATACACACAAAAATATCGTCACCTCTTCCCCTCCATAGAACATTATCACAACACCCGACATGCAGGGAGGAATCCAATAGTTCCACTTGCTACTATGACATCCCTTGCTCAAAGACAATATTCTTACATAGGTCCAAAAATGTTCAACCTTATACCCGGTTCTTGGAAATTGAAAAGTGGAAGCGTCCTGCGTAAATTAGTCAATGATTGGATTCTAAACTTAGGGAGAGTCGAAAGTGAACGTATGCTGTATAACTGTTAAACAAAATCACCAAACTTTCCTGTTCACTATACCAAAATTCCTACCACACTTCATTGAGATTCTGATATTGCTCCGCAATGTTTCGACATCCATTCTGATGTTTTTATACCTTCTGATGTTTTTCAACCTAAGATTTATGGTTATGCGCCCCTGAAGCCTGTCTTCTCATTAGGTACATCACTACTGTAAAGCGTATCACATTTGTACGTCGCACACTAACTCTGTGTGAAACTTGGTATCTACTACGGTAATGATTTATAATAAATACATAACACAATATGGCGCACGAAGTAATGCACCAATTTTACCAAAGTAGCACTAAATCAGGTACTATGTATTTATATTCATAGTTTATGTTTCATAGTTTATATTTCTATCTATATATATAGTTAATGTTTTTACATTTTAGCAGTAGTTCAAGAAATGAGCGCGGTGTATATTCGTATTGTCGTATAATATAATTTGTTCTGAATTCATGTTTTAATTCAGTGAAAACAATCATGCACATAATTTATTACACATTCTAGTTACAACGCTTACCTCATACTCTGTAAATTTTAATATTTTATGTTACCAGGTTAATTCGGTAAATCCGATTATAATATATGCTACCAGATTAATTTTTTCTACTTCTCACAAAACAATGTATGTGTACTTATATTTATTATATACATTTTCTTTATTACACAACTTAGTTTCAGAGAAAAATGAAACTTTTTTTTTTTGGTTTTTGTTATGTAATTATGTACATTTCAGTAATAATATGAACTAAACATGTCAATTTGTCTGTCCTAGAACGGGAAACTTTCCTAGTTGGACAGGCAAAGCATCCAATATGTAATATGTACTTTCTTTTGATAAATAAATAAATAAATAAATAAATAAATAAAATAAATAAAAGATCAGGGTTAGTTTTTCCAACATGTAGGACAGTGCATTTTTCGACAATGAATTTATATATACTCTTTCTCAAAGATGCATTTATGTAAAAATGATTGCTGTTTTTTCTATGCTTTTTATGTTACCCAGTAATAAGAAAACAAATCTATATGGCTTACTTCCTGTGGATTGAGGTTGACTTAAGGGTTGCCAAGCCAAATACAGATCCACTTCGCTTGCCAGTCCTAAAAAGGGATTTCGCACACCTTGTGCTAGCTGACAGTAATTTCGTATTTACTAATTGTTGTTAGACAAAACAATATTTTTGTAAATTGTACTGTCTTACCAGATAATGTGTTTGTGTATTTTGTGAAATTCAAAGTTTATTTTCTGTTATTAGTATTATACATTAGCAGTATTTTTTTTATAAAACATTATTTGGCAATGTGAGCCTCACTGGGTGCCTACTGCTTACCCGTAGTGAGGCCCCCTATTTTTTTAATTTTATTATCGATACCTTAGCAGTTTTAAAAAAAAAACATTATTTGGAAAGTAGTTTTCCTAAAATAACTACTTACATTCAGAAAGATGATTTTCTCATTTTATATTAAAAAAGTTAACTATAGAAATCCAAGGATATATTTTCGTAAAGCTAATTTAAATATGTATATTAATATGAAATAAACAAACAAAGGAATTTTTTTACCATGTCGATAATGCTTCCACTTTTGCGGCGCACTTTTCATAGTTAGAATATTTTTTTTTGTTTTTGTTTTTCCCAACTGTCTGGTGAGATTATGGCATCCCCTATTGGGGTATGTTGTGAGGCTGAAGGTAGTACCTGGCTATTCAGATCTGGTCACCAAACACGGCCAAAGACATTTCAAGCAACGATTCAATTCTGAATGGTGGTCTTACACCAGGGAGATACTGAGAGTATCTTCCACTCTGGAACGTGCCGCAAGTAATTTGTGAAATAACAGAAACTAACCAAATAAAATTTGGTGCGCCCGCCGCCGCCGGGATTTGAACCGGCGACCTCCAGCCGAAATGGCAAGTTAGAATAATATTAAGATGTATTATTTCCTTGCCATTTTTAAAGGTTCAAAGTTCAATAAAATCGAGTCAAGTGCGGTTGAGCTGCTGCTGGCTTATCCGATAGGGATATCCGCTAACACTTGACGGTGTTAGATGTCCGCTAGAGATAAGCAAGCACTAAAGCGGATAAATGACTATTTCAAATTACAGCGGGCAGTTAAAAAAAATGTCACCAGTAGTTGTTTCCCTTCATTGTCTTGCAGAATGGTGTCCAAGGTCTGCTGAATGAAAACCCCCTCAGACAACTGTTCCAGGAACAGATTTAGGTCGGCCAAGTACTGGTAGATGTTCTCAAAGGCCAGGTAGAACCGGGTGATGATCGGAAGGTTGGTTTCTTTAAACTCATCATCTAGTTCTTGGAGAAACTGGAAATAAATTATGATGTTTTCATTATTATACTTTTTTTACATTAACTCCACACAGGATGTCCCGAGGACAATAATTTCCCTCAGGGCCGATGTCGGAGTGCCTTTTTAAGTAAAGAAAGTATTCAATTCAATTCAATTATTCAATTCAATTCAATTCAATTAGTTTATTCCTTTAAAAACATTACAAAATTACATTTTATTTCGTTTTTAAGTACATTTGTAAAATGGTATTACATAATAAGTAAGCGGTTTATCAACTATACCAACATCAATAGAGCTTGCCTTTTAAAGGCAGCTTCACCGATGCTAAATATGTCGATATCCGAATTGATTCTGTTCAACAGCAAGACTGCTCTTCCCCCCGGCATGACCATTGGCAAGTTAGTCCTGCAGGCCGGGAGATAAAACAGTCTATGCTGTCGGTGACGGAGATAACCATCAGGAACATAGAGACTAATACTCTCCACGATAGTCGGATTTTCAAACCATCCACGAATCAGTTTGAAGAAGTGTGATACAATATGCACATCTCTTCTGACCCGTAGATGGTTCATACCGAGCATGCCCAAGAGAAAGTCAGTAGGATAGAGCCACGGGTAGTAGCCATTCTCCCTCAGGTAGACGAATCTCAGAAATTAGAAAGTAGAAGACGTACTGGGAAGAAAAAGGGTATGAGGGGTGGATAGGAGACTATAGTGCAGTGTGTCCAGAAGTGACATATGAATCCATCCCTCCCACTGTGGTCGAGAAAGTCGGGCTGGAGAGGTCGAAGGGTCTCCCACAACCGGCCTCTCCCTATCCGGCCCGCCATGAAGTTAAGACCTGAACAAACCTCTCGCCATGAATTCGGGCACCCCTGCTTAGTCACATAGCGAACCTATTGGGATGTCCTATGGCAGAGGAGTTGGTTATACGTTTAATGGTTCCTATGTTCCTGGGCAGCAAATTGATAATTTTCTCCATTTTCAAAAATTCAGTCTGTTGTTAAAATTTCAAATTTGGAATGTGCAGACACATTTTAAAAGAAGAATGAAAAGTAATTAGGAACTAGATATTATCATAAAATGTAGCGTCTGCAATGCATACCATCTATCTTTATCCCCCCTCCTTATCTTATTATAAAAATGATAACAGCAGACCGCCACCCCGGGAACAATTTATTAGATAGACAACACCTCTGCCACAAATCACCCCAAGTGGTGATTTCCAGGGGTGCCCGGGTTCATGGGATGAGGTGTGTTCAGGATGCGCCTGTCCACCAGCTGTAAGGAGTGGAAGATCGGGAGAGGCTTGTTTGGGGAAACCCTTTGACCTCTCCAACTGGTCTGTCGACCCATTGCCCTGCGCCGCAGTGGGAGGGATGTATTCATTCGTCCATCACTCCTCATACCTTTTCCTTCCCAGAACTTCCTCTCCTTAAAGAGATCACATAGGCCCCGAGGGAAACTATTTTCCTCAGGGCGTCCTGTGTGCGGTTAATACATAAAAAAGGAAAAAAATAATCAAATTTATCAGAGAAGAAATTCCATCCAGACTTTTTAAGTAAAAAAACAATAAAATTATTTACCGGACTGTTTGCTATTTTCTTCTCTAACACATCCGAGTTTTTGAAGTAAGAGAAATCGAAGACAACATCCCCATATTTTGTCTGCTCTTCTTTGGTATCCAAGCTGCAAAAACACCAATTGATACAATCTAAAACACACAATAATATATATAAATCGAGATAGGATATTTTTATATTTGCCTGAACACAGGAGGAACGTTGTCTTTTAGTCGTAATATTTCCGCTATTATGGCATTACCATGCGAGACAAGCTCTAAAAGATTTTGTATACAAGCATTTTCATCGACATTGAATGTTGCCGCTTTCAACATGCTAGCGATAATACGACTAACTACGGTTCTTATATCAAAAAAGTTTTATCAACTACATAAATTGTAATAATAAAATAATCCGATTCAATTAAAATATAGTAAATAAAGTGAAAAAAAATAATAACACAGTACGAAAACTCTATCTGTCACTTTGACTTTGACAGTTCAGTCTGGTTCAGTCGGTTCGCTCCATAGAAATACGACGCCATAAATAAACAACTCACATAAAAAAAACAATAAAAAAACCACTCACCGTTACAGAACCGTCTGAAATATTTTTATACAATATTACACTTTTCTTTATATTGGGGATTAAATTATGAGATGATAAAGAAGAAACTACATTAAACTACTCTCTTCTTAAAATGAGATTTATAGCCTCCAAAAGACGATTGGTTACAATTCATCATAAATAAACCAATCGCCAATTTATATAAAGTGGACTTCAGACTAGAGGGTATAACTTTGATCGAAAATTGAAACTGAAATATAATAACGTCATATGATTGCCTAACTATACCCGCCAATGAAAAACTCTGAAAGTATATGAAATAAACATTGAGTGTTTTCATTGGTGGATAGTATAATAAGTTGGCTCCGAATGAGAATTTTACTGTCTTTATATTGACATAACTATATATTTTTAGGACAAAAAGCCCGAAAATATCGATCTAGTGAGTGGTTTATTTATGCTTCAGACGTTTGATGGAATAAAACCATTATTTCGCCTTCAAATCTTTATCTTTCGAAAACACATGTTCACCCCTACTATTGGACACAACAACTGGTTGACGGCATTATTATAATATTATGACAAAAAACTCTAAATCGACTCAAATGGCGTTTAAAACGTACACAATTTGATAGTTCTTCCAACCTAATGGGACCATTTGGGACCATTCATATATAAACCAGGACCATTGCTGTCGAACCATACTGAACACAAAACAAACTAATTCACGGTAGATACTGTCTGCAACTTTTTACGGCGTTTTTTACGCCAATTTTATATATGGCAATAACTTTGACGTTTAAAAAATGTTCGCCACTCCCCCCCTCGCTGTCAGTTCCTCGATTTTCGCCAACCAGTTTTACTAGCGGAAAATTACTTTTCATTACCACAAATGAATTCGTCCGTGTATATGCGTCGTACCGCATAAGTTAAACGCGCGCTGTCGCGTGTTTTAAATTCGCTCTGTCGATTTATTAGTTAGTTGAGTGTTATTTATTTATTTCAAAATGAACTCGAATAATGGTTTGCTGAGTTATGACACCCTCGTACACGCCGTTGCCGGGGCCACGGTGAGTTTTTTAAAAATTAATATTCTGCAAAAATCATTAATTTTTATTTGGAATTTTCAAAGTGTCATACCTATTGTAATAACTAATTTCACGTTGAAATAAACCAAAACAACTAAACTGCTCTATTGTAATAAAATCTGCTGACAAAGTAGGGAAATAATTATTTAAAAAATAAATTTTATCAATATTTAGTTCTGAATTGATTAAAAGATCGTACGAATTTTGAGACATTTTCGTGATTAATACTTTCATACAATGATAACCTATTAACTCAAATATACTCGTAATATAATTTCTTATCTTGATAAAATTTTGTCACTGACAAATATTTACCTAACACACTGTTAGATAAACTCATAAATTAACCACTCACGTTAAACTATTGCCGATTAAGAACTTGTAATAATAATAATAATGATTTATTGTCTTCTTTTCTTAGTAACATATAGAGATAATGATATCCTCACTGGGATCTCCCGTGCTGAGGATTTCATTTACATATTATAATTTAATTATAAGAAATTAATATTACAACAAAGTAACATATGAATTTAATTATAAACATATATCATGTAGTATATATATATATATTTTTTAAATAATTTTAAAATAAGTAAGATAGTGTTTTTTTGTATAGTTCAGTTTAGTAAATTCAGTTTTAGTCTGTGTTTGATATCAGTATATTTTCTATTTCAGATCTCCCTATATTAAGTATCCAGCTTTTTATTTGAGATATAAATGTTATAATGTTGAGGTTTTTGAGTGAGAGTGGTATTTTATTGTAGAGTTTAATATTATGATATAAGAAGCTTTTTTTGCCCAAAAATTGTATTAGTAGTTATTTGTTGGATAAGTTTTTGAACATGAGATCGAGTGTTTCTATTGTACGTGTTTGTTGTTATTTCTTGGGTTACACTTAAAGTAGTGTTGGGTCAGTGATGCCATAGCGGGAATATAAAAATCGGTAGATTAGAGAAAAATTCGGTAGGTCGTCAAAATATATATAGGTGCTAGATCAGTGATGATTTGGCCAACATTTTCGAATTCATGGGGAGGGGGGTGGTTTTTGGGAGGAATTTCAGAGATAAAATAACTTTGGTAGATTTTTTCCGAAATCGTAGATCTGCAGAAATTTCAGTAGGTATGGCATCCCTGTGTTGGGTATAAATATGACTAATTTTAAGAGGTTCCTAATTAAACGTAGTCAATAAAATTACACAAAAATAAAATAGATGTTTCTTATAATCTGAGATAGTATTATTATTATGATAATGACTGTACAGACTAGGATTGTTTTAAACGGGAGTGGCGCCATCTATTATTTTCATAAAGCAGGTTTTTATCTGCTAGTTTATTATTAGTGGTTTTGTTAACTTATTTTTTTTCTTCCAGGGAAGCGTGGTCGGAATGGCCACTTTCTACCCCCTCGACACAGTTCGCTGCAGATTACAATGTGAGTTAAATAATCATTAAAATTAATAATATATTGTAATGATACATTATAAAACATACAAAATAGAAAAAAATGGATACGAACGATAATCGAACGAGGAACATTCCGTTTGCCTGATGGATGCTCCACTATCGTGCCATCGAGCCCCAATGACACATTTCAATATTGTCGATTTTATCAACCACACAATAATTATTTCTTGAAAATCTCTAGCATTGTTTCAGGGAATTTTTCTTTCATTGTTTCAATTACTAATATAATTAATATTGGAAGCGTTTAATTTAAAAAATCCGATTTATTTTTTATTTTTAAATAATGTATCAACATAATACATATTTGTAATGCCAGCATTTAATTTAAAAAAACCCGATTTAATTTAAATTTTTAAATACATATTTGTATTGCCATATATGCCATAGATTTTTTTGATAGAATGTATTATTTTTATTAATTATATGGATAAAATATTTTAAGAGTCTTCCCGTGAGTGGTTTATTTATGGTCTTCCCGAAGAAACTGAACACCCGTAACATCGTAAACAAAATGCAGTAACTTCTTTTCAATCGATTTTTATATTTTTAATGTAACATTGTACGTTATTTCACTATATGTTATTATTTTTACAAACTCAAGAGCTATTCTCTTAATTGGTGTAGAAATACTTAAAAATGTGCATTTCACTATTTTGTCACGCCATTGTATTATAATAATTATTGTAAAAATGTTATACATAATTTATGTTGTCGTAAAATTTTCTTTAACTTCGAGTAGGTAGGTACTTCCAGTAAAGCTAGCACGATATTTGTTTAGTTTTTATTTTATGGCTATTATACGAGCTGTAAATTATTTTTTTTGTTTTGTATCGGTAGGTACCTAATAAAAGTTTGCAACTTGATTTGTTCATCAAAATTATTAAAAAAATCATTATAATAAATAAACTATTAGTTGATTATGAGTACAAGTAACACATTTATTTTTCTCACATTTTCATTAATATTTACGCGTATTTGCTTGAGAAATTAATAATGCATAATATATTTATTCTGATGAGTGCATTGACTATGATTAATCGAAATATAAAACAGTCCAAAGTTTATCCAACCGGTAAATAATGCGGAATGCCCATTACAAAGTTTTAATTTATTTGACCTCCGTGTTTATTTACGGTTCACGGAAAATTTATATATAAGGTCTACCTACCGATTTTTTGAGACAAGGTCTAAAGACAAACTCACGCATTACTCAACTATTAAAAACACAGAATTGTTGTAAATAGGTTGGATATCAATTGAGTCGAACATAGTACCTATTCGCAATAACTATTTGCGTGCGTACATCATATTTCAATTTGTTATTCTACTACTAAGTAATTTTACTTTCGGTTTATGAAATGAAATGAATAAATCTGACATAGCTTACTTTTCATCCCGGAAAGACAATTCATTCCCGTGGAAAAAATCTTTGTACAGTAATTTCTCCCTAATACCACGCGAACGAAGCTAGTCTTCTAAATAAATAAGAGTTTGAGTTTGTTTGTGGCGGACTGGCGACGTGGATTTGATTTGTATACAAATCTACAGTTTTATTCCGAGGTTGATGAAATTTTGCACACTTGACCTTTAACACAAGAGGAAGGTCACTGTATATTCTTGGTTTCGAAAAATCTGTGTAAAGCCCGGACAACGCCGGGGACTTAATTTAGTTAGTAATACAATAAACTTAATAGTAAACTCGATAATAAGACATAAAAAAAACATTACATGTATTGAATAATATTGTACCATAAAATACACTTAAACTACTTTGTTAAGCACATTGTAAACTGCATCAGTAAAATACTTAAATTTTTATGTATCGGTGAAAATGATATATAATTTATTAACCTTATCGTAATATGTATTATTTAAAAAAAAAAAATAAAATTGCATGTGAAAGAGATAAAGACGTCGAAAATAAATAACGATTGCAGCTGGGACTCGAACCCAGATCCTCTAGCTTTAGCGTCTCTACCAATAGGGTATTTTCGCTGTTTTTTTATGTCTGTGCTCGAAAAAATTAATATACTGAAGGTATTTTCATGTCGACGAATAAATTTTCCACAACGATTTAAAATGGTCCATTTGTGATTGTTTTCCATGTCATAATGACGTTGTAGCCAGTTGGAAACGTTTCGGAATGTGCGGTTTTCATATCAATAAAATTTACACATTTTTAGGTACAGTGATCGGAATCATAAAAATAATCTTTAAATTTTCCACACATTTTTAATGGTATTCATAGTTTGTGAAAATACCCCTTTGAAGTATTGCCACCTAATTACTTTCCGGAATTTTTATCAATATTATAGGTACTTCAATTTTTGAATTACCACATAATCTTCAATTATTTCCCCATATAATTTACGGTTATTAGGAATTACAAAGCATGAGTGCCCGGAGCCAGTGGGACTACGGCATCCCCAATAATGACTGTATATTGTGAGGCTGAAGGGAGTGAAGAAGTTAAGGGAATTAGGAATGAGAAAGGTTTGGACAAACCTGGCCATTCATATCTGGTATTTCTCCACGATACTGAGAGTATCTATTCAACAATGAATACGCTAATTCTAATACAGGGTTTTCCAATAAGATTTTTGGGCATTTCCATGTTTGTTTATTTTTAGATGCCATTCTTTTAAAGTTGGTATCGGAGATATTTAGGCAGTTATTATGAAAGGCAATATTGCAGATGGCGCACGTAAGTGCATGGTCATTTTTGGAGATGATGTTCAAGCATGCATATCAATTATATGCATAGGGTTTTCCAATAAGAGGTGTTATTTTGAATAGCCCGCTATTTCGGTAGATGTTACTTTTGAAGCTGTCATTTTTTGACATTTGACAAGTAGAAACTACGCCATTAATAAAAATGGAACGATACACGCTTCAACAACGCATTGAAATTATTAAAATTCACTTGAGTGAATCAAATGCAAATCATCTTGAGTGATGAGACCCATTTCCACCACGGTGGCTTCGTCAACAAGTAAAATTGTCGCATCTGGGGCTCGGAAAACCCAAGACTTATTGTTGAAAAGCCTCTCTATCCTCAACGTGTGACTGTTTGGTGCGGTTTATGGTCCGGCGGAGTCATTGGACCTTACTTTTTCGAAAATGAGGCTGGAGCAACAGTTACGGTGAATGGATTGCGCTATCGAGAGATGATTAATGATTTTTTATAGCCGAAAGTGAATGGTATTGATCTGGACAACGTTTACTTTCAACAAGACGGCGCTACGTGCCACACAAGCAACGAAACCATTGATCTTTTACGATTGAATATCAAAATAACACCTCTTATTGGAAAACCCTGTATAATATAACCCCTACAACATCTTAAAAAAAATCTAATCGGATGCCACAAAACCTGTAGGAACTTATATTTTTTTTATAAACATGGCGGAGAGAAAAATTGTTTTACATTAAAAAAACATCCGAAGAAATAAGTGCCTGCAAATTTTAATAAAACGAAGATTTAAAATTTATTCAAGAAATAATGGAATTTGCCCATTTTTAGTTTTTTATTCGTTGCCAAGGTTTTTTCTTCGATTTTATGTCGGTAGTAATACATAATATTATTACCGTCAAGTTTTTAACACATTGCATTGAATGTCAAGTTCAAAAGTTAATTACAAATAACATGATAACTATATTAGCTTTAGTCGGCAGTGCATTATTTTTTTATGGCTTTTAAGTGGTCGTATAACTTCGTACGTATGATTTAAAACACAATGCTCCTTATAATGAAGTGGAAAAACAACACATTATTTTGATTAATCCAATGACGTTACAATTTACAACACATCTAGACTTGTTATTGTCTCACAAAGCAAGTTTCCAGTAAATTCTTAGTTCAAACGTTGTACATGTATGACGAAGATAGACATTCAAAAATATGTTAGTGTGAACGAAATAAACGATAGGACCGGGCGACGTTTTCGTATTTAAAGGGCGCGTCCATAGACATATGAATATTAGTAGACCTGCCTTAAGTGATTAAAAGCGTATTATCCCCACTCCCCATACCGGTTCCATTGGAACCGGCTGCGCTCGCGTATGGCCTCAAGTGAAATTTGAAAACGTGACGTCATCATTCTTGTGCGAACTATGGTCGAGGCATCATCGGTTCATTTTACGAAATAACACGGCAAAATGTTGACTTGTACTATGAAAACTTGTAAAAATAGATGTGAAAAAGAGAATAAACCCAATTGTCGTATTACATTCCATATATAAGCATTATTTTAAGCATATTCACATCGTATAATTTAGATCAGTTTTAGAAACATATACTATCACATCGAGAAACGTCTGGACGCGAAACACAAAGCTGGTTGGTTGCTGGGAAGTAAATTATGAACATTTATAAAAGTGTCTTAACTAAATACTTAAACGAAATATTCGACTCTGAAAATAGAACCGAATTTTTTTGCCGAATTTGGACTTTGAAATTTGTTCATAACGTGGCGAGTAATTTGCGCTCCCATGTAAAAATGTCTATTCATTCAAAAGCAGATTTTACTTTTAAGAAGTAAATGGTGATATTATAATGCGAGATGCCTATTTACTGTCAGATTGATTTATTGACGAATCACAGTCAGCCTTACGCCCTTCGTTCTTCAACAGTTGATTTTACCCCTCGCCATTATCTTCTCGTCTATTAATTCCTATGTCTGTGGGCGCGTCGAATATTACGTTAAGTCCGACTAGAGTACTGGCCTCGGCGCCTGACGGATTTTAGGTGTCAAGTGATTTACTCAGTACCGTGCCATAATAGAGCAACGGCAGTTTGCTAATGGCGGTTACCGTCAATTTGAATAATAAAAAATAGAGTGACTAGACTATTTTAATCAGTACTATAAGTTTACTTAACGACAGCAGTCGCTTCGTAATTTTGGTTTCATTTAACATAAATTAATCAAATAAAATTTACTTGCGCACTCCGGATTTTAAACCCGCGACCTCCGGCTTACTAGTCGAGGGTCTTACCACTCGACCACTGTGGATTTTTTTTTGTAAAATCAAAATCTCGTACGATATTTATGCTCCGTGACGGACCGCACCGCGCGGTGTTGTCAAAAAGTGAAATATTCCCCTCCCCTGCCCCACCCGTTTCGAATGCCTTGAGAATGTTTTCCATCGGCCACGGAAAACACGAACATTGCGTTTTCGAACAAAAATGTGGATGGGAACGACCCCTTTTCGAATGTTTGAGGCAATGTTCGTCGTAATGTTTGAAGTAATGTTGTGGAAACAATCGCTGGAGATGCGGCTTAACACGTAGCATTTCGTATACCTAAAATAAAATCACATATTTGCCTCCCAAGCAAGCAGTTATTTTGTTACATAGTTGCCTTCCAAGAAAGCAGTTGTATCGTTACATAGTTGCTTTCCAAGCAAGCAGTAGTTGTATTGTTTCATAGTTGCCTTCCAAGCAAGCAGTTGTAACGATATAGACATAGCTCTATGATCACAGATCTCAAACGTTTAAATTCTCCAGTTTTATTTTCATACGTATATTATTGTTGGTTGAATAAATTGTTCTTGAAAATGACGTTGCTTCTAAACAACTCCGAGTGTTCGTTGATAAAATACTATAAAAAGGTGTGGGACTGTTAAACAAACAAAATGACTTCAACAATCAAGTGTTGTGTAAATATTCTTAGTATGGTCAACGGTATCAACGCAGCGCAAGCCAGCGGTTGCTCCCAACTTCCCAACAAGAAGCTAGACGTGGGATTCTGGCATCCTCAATTATTGGGGAAGGCTGTAAGGCTGAATGGAAAACTCTACAAAATGACAATTGAACACATCTTTAAAAAGTGACATAAAGTTATTAAAATGATTAAATTAAATAAACTAGGTTCAATGGGTTACGTAGGTTAGGTTTATAGGTTTTTTGTCATTGCTTTTAATGATGTTTTTCACTTTTTAAAGGTGTGTTGAATGTATTGTCACTGTGTTGAGTTATCGTGGAACCGAGGCTGAATAGAGTGGGAAAGGAAATTAGATGGGAAGATGAAGGTTTGGGAAGTACCTGACTATTCAGATCTGGCCTATAAACATAAGATTATTGCCATTTCAAGCAAATCGTCTTTCACCAGGGCGTTACTGAGAGTGCGAGTATTTGTGGCAGTCACGCACCTCTTTCTTTGTTAGACACCGGTTGCTATGGCAATTGGATGACACCACCGTATCAATGTACTTATCTCTGTAATATACTTGTTATGGCGTGTTATATATTACGGCTTCATTTCAGATGTAACCATATTGCACAACGCGCACAGGCTTTGCACGTGGAATCAGATTCACGGTGATTAGCTAAGCAGGTACTGCATTATTATTTATATTTTTTAAATTCTCTAAGGCTGTTTACAGTATTTAGGTACCCGTATTTATGGGTCATGGCTATTGAGCTAGGCGGGTACTTGTCGGCCACGAGTTCTGTACCTGGGCGAATGTCTCTGCCGTCAAATAATAATTATTTTGATTTTACAAACGAAAGTTCTCGCGTATGATGCAATGAAACGGAGGCAGGGATTAGATAATCTAAAGCAGAAACGCAATGTATCGCAATGTATAGGTATTGTAATTGGACCCGCAACCTACAATTATTTATTGCTATTTGGTACGCCAACATTTTTTTAATGAATTTATAGTCGTATACGATTCAATAGAATATTTTAGCTATTTATATGCGATATCAAAAACGTTAATCTAAGGAGCAAATTATTGTTATTTCTGAAGCAACATTTCTCGAATCTGTGGATTTTACTTTGATTTACAGACAAACGCTACTATTTTTAACTCCCAAAATCATTTCTATTTCTAGCTTTGGAGTTTTGATATAAAGTCTTCCTATTATCCAAAAATAAACCGACATTTTATATTATTATGTGTTACACATTTTACCACCGTAGGGTAGACGGAGGCTATTAGGATCAATTTTTTTTATATTTCCTTAATAATTAAAACTAATGCGTATTCGAAAATTTTTATTACTAAATATTTAACTTACATTTCTTTTATATGATTTAGTTTTTGGGTAGACCGAGGCCATTCGGATCATTTTTTATATTTCCTTAAAAATTAAAAATAATGCGTATTCGAAATTTTTTATTTATATTTAACTTATACTAAATTATATAATTAATAATTTATATTATTAATAATTTATCTTCACAAATATTGATTTTTAGCTGTCACCCCACGCAAACTATTATATCGGTAATTTTACTAATACGGCATCCGATATATAGCCACGTTAAGTTTAATTTTTTTCATTGTTATTTCCTAACAGTAGCCGTGATATGGCCACTTTTCTCAACTGTTCGGAAACAACCCGCCTGATACGAATAACCTCCGTCTACCCTATATATATTAGTAGTTAAAGTTTAAATTATCTAAAATCATCTAGTTTCAAAGCGATTGACAATTGACAATGGAATTAGATAATAAGTAAGATATTTATTTATAGTGAATTAGTTTTGGGGTATTATGTCATGTTGCTCTACCGCCTTCTTTGCATCGTCAGGGCCTTGTTCAATGTTTCGAAAATACGATTTTTTTGTTGTTGATAGATTTCAGGAAATTTCAGCTTGCCACACGGATTTCCTAAAAAAATCTTCTTACAAAAAATCCAATTTTCGATAAAAAATAAAATATTGTTTTCGGCTACAGCGAAATCAATAATGCCATTTTTTGTAATACTAGCACTCTAGTACACCCAAAAGTCATGAGCCGGCACTGGTGTCCATCATCAGGGCAGATGTGTGATAATGGACACTGTAATGTTCTCCGAAACGTTGGCTAACGAAGAAGGTAGGGAAACATGGCATAATACCCCAAAAATAAATCATTATATGTAATAGTTTTGGCCGTGAAAATTTCAAATCAAGATATTTATTATTTAACTATAAAATTTAGAATTTGTGATAGCATTTTATAAATAAGGAAATTGAAATTAAAAACTCAATACTCGTAAACAATATTATTCTACTTCTAATCTTACAACGAATTCATAAATAGGATATAAATAAAATATATCAAATGTTAGCATAAATAATTTTTAGTTTATTATTTTTTTTTAAAAAGTAATACAAACATTCCCGGGTTACGAATAACCTGACGACAATATTTTAAAATCTCCTACTACCACCACAGTAAGCTGAAAATTTTGCTTGTGTTGTGATGGAGGACTTAGCCAGCCGAGGAATTGAACACACTACGCCTGGGTGGGACCTAAACGCGATGTCAACTCGGCCACCGACCGGTCGGTGTATATTATATTCATAATATATCCTTTAAGCTTGTTACACTCGTCACAAACGGGTAATATAATGTATTATGTTTGTGACGGTTGTATGGGATTGTATGGCTACGCCCACCAATATTTGTATATTTTGGCTCTTTTTATTAAAACTAGTAGATGCCTGGGCCCTAGGCAGTAGGTAGTAGGTAGGTGATCACTGCAATCAATTTGGATGATTTGTATTTTTGTATTAATCTCAAGGGTGATGTATTAGGTATTATCAGCGCCTTGGCAATTCGGCGTCCGGAGCGGACTGCTCCAATTGCGCCCCATAGGGCCGGCCTTGTTTATGGGCTACGTCACACACTCTCATTGAGCTGTTCAATGTCAATAGCGGCTACCCGTAGAATAATGTATAATCAAAAATAAATACACGTTATTCTGCGAGTAGTGCCATTAAGGAGTTTATCGAGAGTGTTTGATATAATCCCTAAAGTATTATAAACACACATATCTTTTTTTTTTGATTTATAAGACAAGGATTTAAGCATAGCATAAAGGATAACAAATAATTATAAGCAATAATTAGTCGCCTGAAATATCAATACAAATTGTAAATCTCTCCCGAGTAAAATAAATGCCGCCAACGGGAATTGGACCCGTGCCTTCTGATGTCCGGTCAGGTGCTCTGAAACCATTGAGCTATGTCGGCTTATTTCGAACCCGCCAAATGATTCAATATGTACTAGTGCCTGAATAAACAATTACTGCTTTTTATATTTTTTCCACCTGTAAACAACCAACTTTATTTTTGTATGAAAGGCTTTGTTAGTGCTAAATTTCTCACTAGATGGCGTCGAGACATATTATATCTTCATTTATTGATGAAATATTTTTGACTTGTCAAATATTATTATTTTTTTAATGATAAACTAATTTTTAAAGGACAAAGTTTTATGCTTAGCATAAATGATAAATTTCGCATAAAGAGCACTTGTGGTGAGAAGTATTCTTTTTCAATATTAGTTTCATTTATTCAAAGAGAGTAAAGGCTTCCTCCTATTTAAAAATAATCTTACTTAAAACAAAGCTTTTTATCACAATTATTCTCTATTTGAGCACGCGGAAATCCTCACTTAAAAATATTATGTAGGTACAATAAAATGAACTTTGTATGAGCCACTTATTATTTTTTGCAAAGAAAATCTTTTCCGGGTTATGAATAACAATATTCGAATTCCTTGTACTATTTGTTTTCCTATTTTTTGTAGCAGTGCATGCTTTGCTCCTTAATCAATGGTAGGCTGTAGATTTTCGGGGGTTGATTATCATCAAGGGTAGGCTCTAGCTTTTCATTGGTGCTGAAGGCAGAACGATCATGACATGGGAAATTTTTTACTTTTTAATCTCTTAACCACCCTTCTTCATAAAATATATCTAGCACACCCTATCTAATTTAATTATCATTTCAATATTTTTACACCAATAAAGTAACACATCAATCTGAATTGTGTAATACAATATATTATTATATTGTGTTTGTTGTTTTAATATTGAGCAGTTTGTGATACAATAATTTTTATCGTGTGTTTTGGAATTATCATGTATGATAATGTCAAAATGTTTAGGGGTGTCTTTTGAATGTATTGCAAATGGAATGACAAATGTTTTATAGCGATAAAATAGCGATTTAGTGATTATATTAATTATTATTGTATTAATTCAATGTGTGAACTTCACCCACATAAGACAGGGACATCCCTAGCATGTCGGGCGAAATAATACAAAAAAAATGTATGTATTGTACAAACTTTATTCCATTAAATAAAATTAAAATACGGTTCTAACGAAAGTAGACACTCTATTACACAAGCAATAAATAATTTAACCTAATATTGTCATTAGAATCGCATAATAATCTCAATACAATCTAGTCGAGATGTTTTTTTTCTGAAACACGACGTTCGTAAGCGTCTAAACTTATTACATTGAAATAAATTACTTTTTGAAGCAAAATGAGCCTCTATAAGCTACTAAAAAATAAGCTACAGCTTAACTTGTCCTTACTATTTTAGAAATAGTACCCATAATGTCATGCGATACATACTTATACTTATCAGTGACGTGCGGTCATTTTTTCTGATTAAAGCGACTTACAAATAAATGTAATTCGATTTAAAAATTCAAATCAAATATTTTTGTTCAGGAAAAAGAGAATTTCTGTAATAAATCGCTTCATTCTTATACTTATCAGTGACGTGCGGTCATTTTTTTTCTGATTAAAACGACGTAAAAATATATGTAATTCGATTTAAAAATTCAAATCACATTTTCTGTTCAAGAAAATGAGAATTTCTGTAATAAGTCGCTTCATGCCTCTGCGCAAACATCCGTTGACTTTTTTTTTAAAATACGTTTTTGTATAGTTAGTTCTCCGAACCTAAACAAACCTAATGATGAACCTGTGATGATATTAATGTATTTTGTAAGGCAAATAACGATTTGTGTACAATAATTATATACCCATTAGTTACAATAATAACTTTTCATAGCTTTATGTTTAATGTTTTGGTAGATTTTTATTGTTAAAATAAATGCCGCCAACGGGAATTGAACCCGTGCCTTCTGATGTCCGGTCAGGTGCTCTGTAACCACTGAGCTATGTCGGCTTATTTCCAACCCGCCAAATGATTCAATATGTACTAGTACCTCAATCAACAATTACGGCTTATTATATTTTTTCCACCTGTAAACATCCAACTTTATTTTTGTAGGAAAGACTTTGTTAGTGGTAAATTTCTCACTAGATGGCGTCGAGATATATTATATCTTCATTTATTTGTGAAATATTTTCTGACTTGTCAAATATTATTATTTTTTAATGATAAGACAAGGTTTTTTTTATGCATAGCATAAAGGATAACAGATTCGGGCGACTAATTATTGCTTATAATTATTTGTTATCCTTTATGCTATGCATAAAAAAAACCTTGTCTTATAAATGACTCAGGTAATATGCGTATACCTACGTGTGTACAATATGTACATTTACCGAAAAAATATTATTGTATTTGGATAAGGAAAAAATCTTTGGAATAACGCTAATTATGCTATTGTTTGAAACTGTAATTTTCTGATTTAAAAATGTTTTCACAATGCTTTTATAACCTGTACAAGGTTACCTTTTACTAAAAGGAAAATTGAAAATATTGAAATACCCATATGCATGTGTTCGAGAACCTTCGTTGATACTAACACAAATCCATAGAGCTATACAATTAGAGGCGTCTCGTCGATACGTGTTTCACTATTAGAATACGATCAGCGGTGCGCGTATACCGGATTCAGTAGCGGTAGAGCGTTGTAGGTTAAATAGTGGAACCTTTTTATCGCGTCATGTCTCATCTACATATAATACATCAAAGCATAAATCACGTTAAATTGATGCTGTAGCCGCTACAGTATCAATGTCGAAAAGTAGACTATTGTTGTTTCTGAACTGTTTTTGCGGGAATTTTAAACCATTGAGACACTGAAAAAAATCTGAGCACTAATCTTAGAAGACTTTTTGCTAATAGAGTAATAAGTACTTACTTATTGTGATATTCGTGTTATTATAGCGAATGTTTTAATACTGTGTATTTAGTTCGAATATCCTCTTCCCATAAAAAATTCGACACACACATTGGAAATGTCGTGTCATTTCGGAAATATTACATATTTTTTCATGCTTTGACGTACATAAAATTTAATCTTGTGCGCATTGACGAAAATATCGACACGTACTTGTTTCATCTTGGGTCTGGAGTTTTTTTCTAAAAGCTAATAGCATTCAAAGTGACAAATCCCTCGCTATTTATAAAACAAATATTATGGTGACGATGGTAAACTAACAGAAACATAGCCTACTGTAGTAATCTTCGCTAAAACACTTAGCACTTGCGTGTGAAATTATAAATCCTCTAAGGTTTTCTTTTTGTGTAATTTTCGTTTCAAATAGTTTGGTAAAATGATTTTTCTAGGCGTTTCCACAAAGCTTTTCAATTCTTCTTGAATTAATGCATATATTCCATGGTAGCCGTGTTCATTATTACGCCTGCAGGACTATCTTGTCAATGATCATGCCTGTGGGGAGAGAACAGAATCATTTCGGATATCGACATTTTTAGCATCAATGAAGCTGCCTTTAAAAGGCAAGCTCTGTTATTACTGGTATAGTTCATAAACACACTGTTTATATTAATGTAAGAATTCTTATTACAAAATGTATTTTAAAAATGCATTAAAATTAACAATTTTGTAATGTTTTTAAGCTGAATTGAATTATTAGTATTGTCGAATTATGTATTAAAGACTGAATACATTGAATAGAATGTATATTATTATATAAATTGGGAGGCGAGTATGGAACTATTTATTGGATAGCCAACACCCCTGCTGTAGGTCACCCCAAGTGGTTTGCTATATTTGATGAGTTAGCAGGGGTGCCCGGGTTTGTGGGATGGTCTTGGTGGCAGAAGCGTTTGCCCACCCACCTACCGGATCAAGAGAGTCCGGTTGAGGTAGACCTTTTTACCTCTCCAGTCGGTCTCTCTCGACCCATCTCGTTGCACCGCAGTGGGAGGGATGGATTCGTACGTTCGTCACTCCTGGATCACACATCGACTCCCAGATTCCTACCAACCATTCTTACCTTTTTTCCTCCCAGAACTTCCTTTCTCTAAAAAAACCTCCACAAAGATTACATAGGCCCTGAGGGATTTTTTCTCCCAGGGCCTCTAGTGTGGAAAAAAATTCACCGGTCATAAAATTAAACAAATCGGTAATTTAAACAACATCAGCCAATTAAACTATAAATTTATTATATTGTCTCATATTTCATGCAGTGTCTTACTCATATTAATAATATAAATATTTATGAATAAATTAACTTCATACGCTTTGTTATGTTACGTATACATTTGCGAACCGAAACGTGAACCGAGCTGGAACGAAGCAACTTTTCCATAAATTGAGGTTCAGTTTGGCAGTTCGGCTCGCGTATGTATAAATAGCATTACTTGTTACCAAAGAATCAAGTAATGTTACTTAAAAATTTACATGGTTACCTATTAAGGGGGAAGTATCATAAATAGCGCTAAACATCACTTTGTATTTACCTAGTTAAAGGAATACCACAAATAATTTATCTAAAAATTCTATAGGGGTAGTTAGAAAAATGTCTTATGTTACCAGTGAATTAAATTTTTTTATCGTAAACTTTTTTATTCTATATGAAATACACATTGCAACTTTACGTAAAACTTCAAAAATGCCTTCGCTGGAAGGAAAGTAGCTCCTTTCAGAGAGATTTTTTTTTTAAATCCATCGGTAATCTCAAAGTAAATATGATACAGGTCATTTTAAATAAATAAAAAACACTTAAACAAATATGGATTTTTGTTGTGATTCAATTAAACTTCCCGAATATTTCAATTATTTTCCGTCATACAAAATCCTTTGGATGAAATCATTGTAAAGGGCTTGACCAAACACCGCCAGTCACTGCCAGTCGCGAGGTGAATTCGGAAGTGAGAGCACGCTTGTTTTGTTTCTTCTCCAGTCCGCAGCCAACTTTCAAATTTGTAATAGGAATCCAGAGGAGATTGGTGCTATAGCCAAGGGGTAAGTGGAAATTAAATATTATTTATTATCTAATATTTAATTTGAAACTTGTTTTACGGTCTCAATTTTTTTTTACCTTTTTCAGGTACCAATACGAAATGGGAAATAATAAAGGGGCTCGCGCGTACAGCGCCTTAAGAAAGAGACCGCTCCACTGGAGGAAAAGAAGAATAAGGTTTGTCAAAATACATCATTCCGATGGACACGTTTTCTACAATTTTTTACCGACTTCGATAGAAGTCGGTACAACGGAGTCGGGTGGTGGTTTGAACTCGGATCTAATTTCAAAATGCATTATTTCGGCATCAATCATGAATTTCTCCAGTTCTCTACCGATTTAGTTCAAAATCGGGATTAGGGAGTTTGGATGTGCACTGAACTCGGATCTAATGTCAAAAAACATTATGTTGGCATCCATTTTGAATTTCTCGAGTTTTCTACTGATTTGGTTCAAAATCGGGATTAGGGAGTTTGGATGTGCACTGAACTCCGATCTAATGTCAAAAAACATAATGTTGGCATCCATTTTGAATTTCTCGAGTTTTCTACTGATTTGGTTCAAAATCGGGATTAGGGAGTTTGGATGTGAACTGAACTCGGATCTAATGTCAAAAAACATTATGTTGGCATCCATTTTGAATTTCTCGAGTTTTCTACTGATTTAGTTCAAAATCGGGATTAGGGAGTTTGGATGTGCACTGAACTCGGATCTAATGTCAAAAAACATAATGTTGGCATCCATTTTGAATTTCTCGAGTTTTCTACTGATTTGGTTCAAAATCGGGATTAAGGAGTTTGGATGTGCACTGAACTCGGATCTAATGTCAAAAAACATAATGTTGGCATCCATTTTGAATTTCTCGAGTTTTCTACTGATTTGGTTCAAAATCGGGATTAGGGAGTTTGGATGTGAACTGAACTCGGATCTAATGTCAAAAAACATTATGTTGGCATCCATTTTGAATTTCTCGAGTTTTCTACTGATTTAGTTCAAAATCGGGATTAGGGAGTTTGGATGTGAACTGAACTCGGATCTAATGTAAAAAAACATAATGTTGGCATCCATTTTGAATTTCTCGAGTTTTCTACTGATTTGGTTCAAAATCGGGATTAAGGAGTTTGGATGTGCACTGAACTCGGATCTTATGTCATAACTTCAGCATCCACCTTGAATTTCTTGAGTTTTCTGCCGATTTGGTGCAAAATCTGGATTACGGAGTTTGGAGATGGACTTTGCGAGACTAGTGTGAAGGTGCTTTCAACGATTCTAGCGATTCCTTTCAAACTGTCGTTAAGATTGGGAACAATGTCTATCAGAGCCATTGATAAATGCACTGAATTTTGTTGATGGCTAATTCCGGGTAGTAGTATTATGAATAAATTATTAAATTTTTTTTTTTTTTTTTACGAAAATCTCTCCTTTTAACTTTTGAAGGTTATTCCCATTAATGTAGTTTTGGCACTTTTCGAGGATATTATGCTGAAAACATGAAAAAAGTATTTTTAACCAAGACATTTAGATAATTTTATATCAATTTTTATCAACTTCTTTATCTTAGACTGTGTTTTTTTCTTAGTTTATGTACTTCATTCTATTTTTTTTGTATATCTAAGTTAATATTGTAAAATATATTCTTTCCCGAGTACGAAAAAAAACATTTAAATAAAATTTCAAATTACATTCATGATTTACAAATAAACTTTTTTTCCATTTCTATCGCACTTAATATATAATCAAAAAATATTTGTCGTAACTTAATTTTACGTTTTCCCTTTTTTCACACCCATTGGTTTCTGGTAATATTATATTTAAAAAACAGTTATTGTCATTACACAAACCATACAATCAAATTTATGAATCAAAAATCTTTTCCAAGTCAAAACACGATTAGATTATAGAATCTGATGTGACATAGGTCACTTTGAGTGAAAAACTGAAACGTCAAAAAAGGTCCAGGGCGTAAAAGATGTGTCTGTATATCCATTATTTTACTAATATTATTTTTATTCTGTCAAGTTGTATCCATTATTTAGTAAATAAATATAAATTTTATAAAGCACGTGTATTTTTATTTCGTATTTTATCAAAATGCTGACTGATTTAACAAAACTGTGTCAATCATTCCCCTATCTACTCAAAAGACGTAGGTGGTGGTCTTGAAAGCGCAGCTGTTCTAGCGGCCGACCAGTTCGTTTACAAGTAGCAATAATACCTAACTGTGCTGAAGTCGAGATTTTATACCGTCCCCTTAATGGCTCATTTAATGAAAACTTTTTTTATTTTTATTTATTATTTTTTTATTATATAAGTACATTTTTGTTTATTTGTTACAATATATGATCAATATTTCAAGACCCCTCTTCCATAGAAGCATTAGCTTGTGGCTGGAAGAAGAGTTTACATTGTTTTATTACAGTATGTAAGTAATTAAAAATAAAATGATTTTAAACTTATTTGAAGAATGGAATGTTACTTAAGGAAACTAATTGAGATGAGTTATTCTTAAGATTAATTCAATTGGAAACATTTTTATTTTTTGTAAGTTTGTATTTAAAATATTTTTTCACAGTGTTTATTATTTGGATGTTATCATTAATGTTTCTAATTTCTTCAGGTAGTCGATTAAAAAAATTCTCGCCCGGTAAGTGTAATAATTTTGTGCAAAGGAAGTGTTTAATTTTGGGCATGGAAAAATATATTTAAGTCGAGTACGGTTTTCAGTTAGAAATTGGTACTTGTCTTTTTCTTTTATGATTTGAATTAATGCATTTTTAGTATAAAGATCTTTAAATGAAGGCACTTGAAATTCTTCGAATAATCGATCATACGATTATATACGATTTGGATAAAAAAAACAACACTAATTTTTACAGAATAAATTTTTACCAATTTTAACAGCATTTGTTTCCTATCGACCTACAATTTATAATAACACTTGTACTTATTTTTAATTTACTCATACAGTTATTGCAATATTATCATTTTGTCATTTTTGTTATATACATGTATCTAATGTAATGTAATAAATGATAAAATAAAGACTCCGATACTCGGGACTGTCTTATCACGGTCATCTTGTGCATTATCCTTTCTTAAATTATTTTATTATTTTATTTATCTTCCGCTGAATCAACGATTTACGCACCTTTGATAAATAATATTAAAATTTTATTTGTATTCAAATAATTGTCAATTATTTATGTTGAAATAATAACTGCTCTTTCAATTTATTTTTTCTTAATCCTAAAATGTTTTTAAATTGGTAGGTAGTGACCTATACTTAATCAAAATTACCAGTAAAAAGTGTCCTCCACTGTGTAGTGGTGTAGGAGTGTTCCTAGCGTGGACTAAAATATACAATAAATAAACAACATGTTTAGATGGATAATAATACACACATATATATTTTTATTTATTACAAAATTATACAAAATATGCAAAATAATATTTTTTCCTAATTATTCTACTACTCGATAAGATGAGCTCCAGGAGCTCATATAGCTGTTTATGGGAGGAGTGAGTAAATACAAAAATAAAATAATGCTTAAAAGGCGATGTGTAAACAATATCCCAAGTTTTATTAAATAACTACAAACCTAATTCAATATACAAATTCATATAATCCAATATTCAAATCAACTACAAACATAACTCAATGTACACAATTTTAGAAAATTTGTATAATAGAATAGCCAAGTTTTAATTTTTTAAAATGCTATATAGTATAGATTAAATACACGTATATTATATTATATACACCTACAATTGTCGAAGAATAATATGGTATTAATAAATTCAAACCAAACAAGACACAGAAAATAATAAAACGGTAATAGGCAATGAATTATTATTAGATGTCGCTAATATTTTCGTTTTAAATTTTGATACATTTAAAGCCAAATTAATTCCGTACTTTTAGTAAATGTAAATAACGAGTTATCGTTATCTACGCATATACTTAACCAGCTTAAGTATTCATAATATATTTTTTTATAACAAGCTTATTATATTTCATGATTTAAAAATATATTTATTTTATACTGTTATTGTTTTTAATTTAATTTATAGTCTTATTGTAAAAGCCTAATAGGGCGTTTATAAATAAATAAATAAAAGTTACGGTTTCAACTAGGGATCGAACCAAAACCTCCTAGGTCACAAGGCCGGGACACTGAATCTAATCAGTCTCCTAACTTGTATGGTTAAACATATTAAGATGTTTTAGTTAATGTAAAAATAAACCTGATGTCACTTTATAATTATTGTCTTATAACATGTTTCAACTCCTCGACCCCGGGCAGGCTAATGAAAATGATTATTTGTTCAAGAAAGTTCAATATACACTTGAAGTAAGGATTTTTTACTTAGAAAATTGAGGCAAACGGACACGCCCACAACACCCTTCTATCGGTTATCTCTTCAGTGCATCCACCCTTCCATTCATTGCATTCTGAAAACCACGATTCTCACAAATCACATAATCACAGCACGCCACAAGCCACGAATGACTTAATTAAAACATCGAAATCCTTGTAGACCTCTCACGCGTATTTGATAATGTTTTTTCATTAAATCTGATCTCCACATTACAGACTAAAATTAATATAAAAGATAAAGTAGTGTACTTGAGCTGAAAGGTACACCTACTGGCTTAACCCTTAGCGTACCAAGAAATCCACCGTGGATTTGCTAGCAGCTCACCGCTCTTGCCTCGATTTTATGGTATTTGAACCTTGGAAAATGCTAATATTGGCAAGGAGATAATTTATTTGAATATTTTAGCTTGCCGTTTTGTCACTTGCAAATATGTGTTTTGTCCATGTCAACTGTCATAATTCCGATTTTCAAAAGTTATATAAGTAGTACTGTATTTATTTAAACGCAAATATCATAATTTGGCCTATTTTTAGTGTGAAACACTTATTTAACTGGAAAATATAATAACATTCCTGACTATGTCTTCATTATATATATGTTTTTAATAACGTTAGAGAGAAAATAAGCCTTTCTCTGAATATAAGTAGCTATCCTGGGGAAACTACATTATATATATATATATATATATATATATATATAGCACATTATCTAGCAAGATGGTAAAATTTACAAAAATCATCATTTTGCAAAAAACAAGTGAAAAATCAGTCAAACTGTCAGTCGGTGTACGGCGGGCGATTGGCATTTTATCCCTGACATACTAAGGGTTAATGCAGACGGGAACGATTAGAAGATGGATGAGATGATTGGCCAGGTGTTTACTGACCGATGTATTACTGTTTGCCCATTCAATTAATCCCTCGGGTCTAGACAAAACATTATCGTGCCATCAAATATTCCCGCTTGACATTCAATTTCATAGATTAGCTGTTTCTTAACGTAGCCCAAAATGAAATACTGATTTTGAAAGCAGATGAAAGATTCTTTCAGATTCGAATATTACACACAGACATAATACGAAATTAAAATTTTTGAACAGAAACAGCTCAAGTTTTTAAAATCGCTTACCGATGGTTTTTTTAGTTGAAAACTGTTGCTGTTGTAAGCTACCTTTTTTCTTTTTGACATGAAAAATTATTTTTTTAAATGGTTAACACTGGCCGGGTTGGCGGTTTTCTGTTCTATATAAACAGCCCTACTAAAGAAAAACCACTTCACATTCGTTAAACAGTGTTTTTGTTACACATTGTATAAATAATATGAAAGTTAAGATTCGAGTTGGTACCTACCAATAAAAAAATTAACTCTGTTTATTAATTTTGGAAATAATGTTTTTTGCGACACGCATGCGCATTATAATATTCTTCAAGCGCGGAAGCCGCGGTTGAGAGCTGTTTTTATGTCTTCTTAAAATATCTTCACAGATCGTGTTTTGTTCATAAAATTATACATTTACTATTATATTCGTGTAATTCAACATATTTACAACGTATTTGTGTTATTTTTCGTCAGTTTTAGACATTAACATAACAGCATTTGTAAAAACTACTTTCATGTTATGACATAAAGTTAGGTTAAAACGGTTATGCCAGTATTCAAATTGAACTTCGTTAAACTGATGTTTTTTATAACATAAATTCCTAATGCACGTGTTGGTAACCATGTATTCAAGAAACAAACGTTTTAAAATGTGCAAGCGATGCGTTGGACATTTCAGTTTTTTATGTTGTTTCCAGGAAATTAAAAGCAAGTTCAAAACTTTTTTTTGTATTAACGAGATGAAAAGTGAGGTGACAGTTTTCCACTACAACTCCCTAAATAAAACGAAGCTGTTTTTGTTAATTTTGATATCTCTAAAATTTTGCGACTTTTCGATCAAAAATGTTTGTAGAAAGATTTTCTTTTAACATTTTTCATATTTGGAAAATATTGCACATTTTAAGTATTAAAGTATTTTTCTAATACAAACATCTATAAAAGGTAATTTTATCTAGTTTCTACAATGGTACTCGTTTTTAATCTTCATAATGAAAAAAAAAATTTAGAACATTTAAAATACCTGCTGAAATTCCTAAATTCTGTATTAAATTATTATTATTTGAAGTTTATACAACAGATAAACAACCCCCTTTGACTAGATAAGCAATGTATATATTATCTTATGTATCTCTCCATTAACTATTTTATTTCAGTTTCTATTTTTCGTTAGAATTAGTAAGGTTTTCATATACACGGTCGTTTATCAATTGAATAAAATTTTCACCAAGGTTTTTAGTCACTAGCTAAATTTCCCGGCGTTGCCGGGGCTTTCCCAGAGTTTTTCGAAATCTACTGTGGTTTTCCCAAAAATAAATAAACTTTGTGCAACATTTTTTTTGTTTGTTTGTAATATGTAATATGTAAGGTATGTTTAATTTTTCATCTACCATTCTGACCACATTAGTACTGGAAACACAGTTTGTGGTATTTTATTTATTTCTTAATGATAAGTTAAATCACATCATTGTGTGCCATTATTATGCACATGAATTCGTGTTAATTCCTTGCTAACTTAATTGCACATGAATTCATGTTAATTACTTGCTAACATTCTTGCACATGAATTCATGTCAATTCCTTGCTAACTTTCCTTATTTTTTCGGAAGGACATTTTTTTGTTTGAAAAAGCTGTATTGAGATTATATACTTCGGTAGAAGTTCGCTTTTCAAACAATAAGTTTGATTTGTGACATTGGAAAAAAATAAAGGTTACAACTTACGTCAAATTTTAACACACTTGACTTTAATTATTGTGACATTAGATATGACAACGGTGATGTCATGTTTTTTTTACATTTACCTGTGTATAATTAACAATTATTATTCTGTATTTTGCCCAAAAAGCTATATTGTTTTAATTTCCAAACTGCTCGTGTAACTGTGACCAATACACAAATAAATACGCAATCCCAAATGTGCGTTGTTCCTATTAACTCTAATTACGCGACCAGTGTTTTCAATGGAAACTACAAAGGTTATCTCGTGATTGAAACGAATTTGTGAGCTGAAAATAGTTGCGTTGACCTAAATATTCACAGCAAAACTTTGAGTTTAGGACTATATACTAACCATTAATGTATTTTGTAAATATTATAGCAATCTATGCAGGGTATATTCCTGGGTTTATTTGCAGTAAAACATGTAGATGGCTTTTTGGTCTCCGATGTCTTGTCTGGTATTGGATAGTAAGGACGGGTTGTTTCACAGAATTTGAACAATTCATCAAATTTAAAAGTTAATTTTCAAGTTCTGTGAAGTAACTGACTCATAATGGTACAATAACACAACTTAAATATAGAACTTTAACAGAACTTGAAAATTAATTTTGAAATTTGATGAATTGTACAAATTCTGTGAAACAACTGGCCCTTAGGGTTCGGTGGGAGGTTGCGTGGTTGCTCGGCAGAGTGACCAGTGACGATGTTTTGTGCCATATCTGCATTTTTTACTACGAATAAGCTCTAAAATCGGTTAAAGTTTGTCGGGTCCTGATCAGTGGCGGCCAGATAATATGTGCTCCCGAGCGCCGAACAACCAACAAAATATCCGACATGGCTAATCACAATACGAAATTCGGTTCGGTTATAATATCTCATACAAAAGGTACCTACTTATTAAGCTCGATTAACTTGCAGACCGACTGTGACTTGTGCCTATGTTCGTAGCAGTTCGTTTTCAATTGCGATCCAAAATTTGACTGCTTTGTTCGCATATTCTGTGAACAGTCGAAAGCGTGACTTCATACTATTCTTTGCAAATATTACCATATTAAGGACGGCGTCCGGAGCTTTACCACCACATCAGAAGGAACGGTTTGTTCAGTAGAAACTAAAACTGTGTGATATTATTGTCGATATCGTGTCTTCAATTTACCATCCGTTCTTTTTCAAGCATACAAGATAAAATATGTCATTAAGAGATGATTGATGTTCAGATTAGCTCTTATCAGTTTAGTCAGTATTGTCGCTGAATTTTCTGTTGAATTTAAAACCTTTCTTGCTCTGCGAAAGTTTTGAAGTTTAATTGAAGGTTATATCGATTATATATGCCAATTGTTAATTAGGTATATCAATTGCAGGTTATTTTTTTATTTAGGAAGCAAACAGTCGTACAGTAAAAAAATATAACAATAAATATTCATATGTTCTAGACCAAGGCTGCCCAACCTTTTTAACAGTTGGGCGAAATGAACGATTTTGAATCACTGGCGGGCCACTGAATACCTGACGGTTCCTATTTCCATGGGGAGGGGGGGGGGGTTAGAGAATTTCTATAAAACATAATTCCCCACAAAAAAAAATCAAAATGAGTGCCCACAAAATATTTGAAATCCATGGGGGGGGGGGTTGTTACGGAACTTCGCTGAAAAAAATTCCGCGCACCCAAAAACATCATATGTGGTTCCCCACAACAATTCCATGGGGGGGGGGGGGGGGGAGGATTATATCAAAAACCGATGTATTTTTGTTTAAAAAATGAGTTCAACAGGTTAGATTTTTTCGTCGCTGATTCTCGTTCTGAGTAGCCTAAATAGCGATATCGCCTTCGTTGGCAACACTGGTGACCGCGCGCAAGCTGCATTGTTTGTTTTACCGCGGGCCCGCGACACTTTTTCAAATTGGCGGATTGGCGGGTTTTTTGAAAATAGTTCACGCGGGCCACTTATAATTCGTTCGCGGGCCACAATGTGGCCTGGGGTTGGGCAGCCTTGTTCTAGACCAATTAAGTTCCATTGAGTTAAATGTTGATTTAGTATTTTTTACCTACACAACATATTAAATGGCAAAAAAATAAACATAATAGAGAAATACATAAAATTAAAAACAAAAAGAAAAAAATACAACTTTTCGCATAGCTACACTATTCACTACGGGTGATAATAATATAATTTTCACAACAAAAAAATCGAATAAAATAAAAGTATTTTAATTTATTAATTTATTAAGCTGAATTTTATATGATATTAAGTTATGGTTGAAAATGTCTACATCTCGTAAGGCATTGTGAGTTTCACAGATACGTACTATTACAGAGTTTTACGCGTATTTGGATTTACAATGTGGTATTCTAAATAAATCGTTCGATCTGGTGTTTTGCTTGGGGCAACGAAATGCAATCCTTTCTAACAGATATGATGAATCAACAAGGCAGTTCACGATTTTGTGTAAGAATAATGCATCAGAGATTTTTCTGCGTTTATACAAAGTGACAGGGACAAATCGATGGTCACTAAAACGATACGATAGGTGTTTCATAAATTTGTTCTGAATATTTTCAATGCGATCAATATATGTTTGATATTGAGGATTCCAAATTACTGAGGCGAATTCTAGTTGTGACCGTACATATGACATATATAACAGAATTAGGGTGTGTGCTACCGTAAAATGCTTTTTAATGCGAATAATGAAACCCAATTGCTTATAAGCTTTTTTTAGAATATTTTCAATATGATCCCTAAATAACATTTTAGAATCTAGTATTACTCCAAGATCTCTTATTGTTTCTACTCGTTGTAAGGGTACATGGTTTAGTTTGTAAGTATAATAAATTGAATGTTTTTTTCGTGTAAAAGTAATAATATCACATTTATCTAAGTTTAGATATAATTGATTGTTTTTGCAATATTCCTCAATTTTACCAAGGTCTTCTTGTAATTGGTCGCAATCATCTATGGAGCTAATACATTTATATAATTTCATGTCATCAGCGTAAAATAGGAAACAAGAATTACTAATAACACGATTCATGTCGTTTATGTATAAAATAAACAAGAGAGGCCCTAGATAGGAGCCTTGCGGTACCCCTGAGGGAATAATTATAATTTGTGACATGTAACCTTTTAAAGCAACAGCTTGACTTCTATTTTTAACATATGAAGAGAACCATCTCAGAAGATTTCCACATATACCAATCTTCGAGAGCTTGTTTAACAGTATGTCGTGATTTACTTTGTCAAAAACTGTCCTAGGTTCGAATCAACAGATCTGCCTTGAAAAAAACCATGTTGATTGGGGCTAGTAATAGTATTTTTGCATGAGTCAAAAAGTTGGTTACACACGATTTTTTCCAAGATTTTACTTAAGATACATAGTTTAGAGATAGGTCTATAATTTTCAATGTTGTGTTTGTCCCCTTTTTTAAAAACAGGTGAAACAAAAGCTTGTTTCCAAATGGTAGGAAATACACCTTCTTTAAAAGATTTTTGGAACAGTAGTGTTACAGGAGTAACTAGTGTTTCAGCACAATCAACAATAAAAATTGGGTGTAACTTATCACAACCGGCACTCTTTTTTGTGTCCACATTTTTGAGATTTTTTAAGACTAATGGTGCAGTTATTTCAATTGAATCAAAATTAATTGAATTTATGGTAACATCATTACTTGTATCAACAATATTTGTGGAAGTATTATTAGTAGTTTTATCGGGGATAAAGACAGATTGGAAGTAATCGTTAAAAAGATTGCAAATTCGTTGACCATCACTTGAGGAAATGTTTTTGTGATACACGTTATTAGGTACTTCAGAAGATGACTGTTTTGATTTCACGAAAGTCCAAAAATATTTCACATCTTTCCTTATATTTAACTCGGCTTTCTTTATATAATTAGTATAACACTCTTTTTCTGTTCTTTTTTGGCGAGTCCTGAGTAATGAGAAGGTATGATAATCTGAGGGGTGTGAATAATTTTTAAACTTTCGGTGATACTTTAGCTTTTCTTTGATGATTTTGATTAGGTAGGGAGTGTACCACGGGGGATATTTGGGAGACAGATAAATGGTTTTTGATGGTACGTAGTGATCAATAGCTACATTAATAATTTCGTAGAATTTATCAGTTGCTTCTTCCATACCCCTTGAACTAAAAATATTCAACCAGTCAAATTGCTCCAAAAACTCGTTAATCTTGACGTAGTCAGCTGAATTAAATAATAAGACTTGTCGTGGTTGATGTATTAAGCAAGGTTCGTTTTTTAGTCTTATTTCTATTTTGAAAGATTTGTGATGCAAATCTTTAGTTAAAAGGGGAGGAGGTAGTTAAAAGGTTATACTAACTTATGATTTTTTTGTGTTTGTTCATCGTATAAATTAAAAATGTGTTTGAATGTGGAATATATTAAGAACAATAGGTCGAGTCGAGAGACTTCCTAAAAAAGTTCACTTAAAAGGTGAACTCTGTACAATTTATGCCCGCGTAAATTTTTAAACGCTGACGGCGCTTTGTAAATTTTACAACTTTTTTATAGTACTTGTTTATTAGAAGACTTTTCCGAGACTGCGAATTACTAAAAATTGTGTGCACCATTCCAATCACCTCAGTTGAAAGTGAAAGATGTTTCTAAACGTTAAAAAGAATTAAATAAAATAAAAATAGCGAAGAATAGAACTTTTTTATTAATGGGTATGTACCTTTATTTAATTTATTTTCTGACTTAATGTTGTACTCCGGTGAACCCCACATATTTTGACCACCGTCCGCCACTGGTCCTATACACCCTGTTGATCTCCTGGCCAGAACCGAGTAGCTAAGGATCACAATGCTATCTTCACTCCACAGTAAATTTTATATACCTACTTACAGGCAAATAATTTTACACCATTATCACAATTACGCGTCAAACTGGTTTGGAAACTTTGGAACATCCGAGCACAGTCTCCTCTTACCCCGCAGTTGTACTACGGTACGAGAGCTGATGTAAGTGTAGCAATTAAGATTAAGGACGCTTAGATGGTTTGGGCATGTAGAGCGAATGAGCGAAGAAAGGAGTGTAAGGGGAATATATGACGCAAATGTGAATAGTAGCACAAGTCGGGGACGCTCGAGGAAGACATGGCACGATCAAGTGAATCAGATACTTGAGTCGGGCCATGTCAGGAGTCAGAATAATAGAAGAGTATGTATGAATGTGAATGAGGCAAGGAATGTGTGCCAAGACCGAGTTTTTTGGCGGTCCCTCCTCTCTGCCTACCCCTGCGAGGAAACAGCGTGATGGTTAGTTATATAGTTTATGTTGCGTTCGGTTTGGAAGGATACGTAAAAGTTTTTTTTTTAAATTATGCGCTTAGATTATAAATGTTTTTTTTCTCACGTAATATAAATAACGATGAGTCAGCAGAATAAAATAGTTTTACATTATAATAATATTATGTAAATTAAACGATAATATGTAGATGTAGCCAGATGTCCGTCAGAGTAAGTACCCTTTGAACTCGACGCCGTTTTATGGAGGTTCCGCTTATCATGTCGGAAAATGTTTGCATCGTGACATTCAGCACGTTTTTCTGATTGGTCTATTTGACGTCACTCTCTATAATGTGTAATATTTGTGCAATAATACTCGGGATAATGTACCTACTGTGGACATCACTAAATTGTGTCGTGCTCTAATTTCTCCCTTAATTTTGTTGAAGATTATTATAAATTTTGAAAAAGGGTAATGGGCCCGCCTAAGGAAATTTGACTTTGAATGGGTGTAGGTTTTGTTCTACCCCCCCATATTATACATCAATAAATAGTTGTGTAATATTTTGTAAATCCACTTCCATCGATATAATATACCATAACTAAAAGCCGTTTAATAAAATTACTCTATTTGATTTTTACTTTTGTTTTCGGGAATGAATGAATGCAAATGTCGGAAGCGGGAATTAATCAACTGCCCTACATCCGATCGAGCTGAAACTCGGCAGATAGACTCGTTGTCGATGACAATGCATTCTATCAACTATTTTATGGCCATCACGTATACACACGCGGATATATACGCATTTCTTTGATATCGGATGACATTACAGCAGTTAATATACGTAATAAATGTCGGACCTAACCAATCGTTATTTGGCGAGGTCTGTAGAGCTGCCGACTCCATTTTCTGGATAGGAAGGTTCACAATTATCAGTCATTACAATGCAAATTTCAATGCAAATTTGAGTTCATTACGCAGGAATATTTCAAGAAACTATTTTCTGGTTTGAGAAAAAACTGTCTGTTTTTTATTTCTCTTCCATGGGAATTTCTCTGATACAGAAAGCATATTGAATGATTTCAATGCGTCAGAATTAAATTAGCAACTAGGAATAATATGACGGAACATTATTAGGTAGGCATATATAACTTTTGGAATCATTCCGGTAAATATAGCGTCTCGCCGTAAATTATTTTGGTAAGCAATAAAAACTCTATGAACTGTAACATGCATATAATTGTTTATATTTCGGTATTTGATCTGTTTTCACGTTAGATATATGCGTATTCAGATTATTTATAATAATGTTAAATTGTTTAATGTAAAGTTAGCTCCCTTTCTATATAACCTACATTATTTTCGTGTTGCACATTAAAATAATAATGCAACAAGTGGAGTTCCACAGGGTTCACACCTTGGCCCAATCTTATTTATCTTGTTCATAAGTGATCTTACAAAATTTTTTCATTATGTATCTATCTTACTTTTTGCTAATGACCTCAAAATTTATAGAACCGTTCAAAATATTTACCATTGCCACATTCTTCAAGACAATATCAACAAGTTATTAATTTGGTGTAATGAAAATAGACTTTACTTAAATATCTCAAAATTTCAAATAGTTAGATTATCTCGAATAAAAAAAAACAGTGATTTTTGATTACAACATTGATAACAATGCTCTTGAGACAACACAAATCAAAGGCATCACTTTTCAATCAAATCTTTCCTTTGTTAACCACATAACAGAAATAAGGCCTTTAAAATGTTTGGATTTATAACTAGGCTAACCAGAAATTTTAACAATTAAGTGTATTAAATTGTTATATTTTGCCTATGTAAGAAGTCATCTTAAGTACAATTCTCCTGTCTGGAACCCACATTATAATATACATGTACAAGCTGTTAAAAGAATACAAAACAAATTCTTACGTTTTATAAATTTTAAAATGGGTATTCCAGCAATTATGTTGAACTACTAACACTGTTAAATTATATGAATATGCTCAAATTGTCAGACAGAAGAATTTTCACCGACTTGGTATTTCTATATAAAATTCTAAATGATTTAGTTGATAGTAATGCTAGAATCGATAAACTTCCGGATTCCAAAAAGTAATACTATAAGTCAGGATTTACTTCAGTGCAGAAATTCTGTGACTAACTACCATATTTATTTTATTTATTTATTAATCTTAAGTTAGCTCACATCTTCGTGTGTGCTAATAGTTTTATAAACATATAAACATGTACATTGTTTGGCAAACATAATCTTTCTTTAAATATTTCAATAAAGTCACAAAAAAAGAAACATTAATAATTGAGATAGACATATTTTCTTAATTCATTTTTGAACTTATTAATATTTTCTATCACAGCAATTTCCTTCGGGATTTTGTTATAGAGTTGAACGGCCTGGTACATCAGAGATTTTTGGGTGCTTGTTTTTTTTCTTGTTGGCAATCTAATTTGCTTAGAATTTCTCGTCCCGTGTCCGTGTATCTCGTTATTGTAATTTATTTTTCTTTTCAGTTCCTTAGACATCATCCCTAATTTAATTTTATGTATAAAAATAAGTACATTCAAATACACAGTTTGCTTCACCGTCAAAATATTCAGCTCCTTTAACATGTCTCTTATCCGTGTGTATATGTTGCGCTTAAGTATTATTCGCATTGCTTTATTTTGCAGTATTTGCATTTTTTTCATTTTCTCTTTATTGCAGAGAAAAAGAATACTTGAACAGTAATTAAAGTGTGGTGATATAATTGTATTGTATATTATCTGGCATGTTTCTTTATTTACTTTGTTTCTGATTCTACCAAGAAATTATATTTTTTTGCAATTTTTTTAATTGTATAGTCTGCATTTTTTGAGAAGTTCAATTTTGAGTCTATAATAACACCTAGATATTTAATTTCTTCCACTTTTTTATGATTTCTCCATTTATAGAAACCTTTGGTTCCTCATGCGTATTTGTTCTGCCTATATGCATGTATTTTGTCTTATTTACATTTAGTTTTAATTTATTTAGTTTGAGCCATTTTGACAATGTTTCTAAGTCACTATTTATCTTTTTGATTGCTTTCTCATAATTATCTTATGTATTAATCTTTGCCCAGAATACTAATGGAGTGAAACAATTTTTTTTTTTTTTTATATGTTCTTTATTCAGTAAAGTTTATACATTACAATAAACGGGTAAATTTTTGGCCACCACACTAGGCACATGCCCGTGTTGTAGTGGTCAATTTTATGTTAAGTATAATAATACAAATTAAAAATAAGTTGAATGAAAACAAAATAATATAAAAATAAAATAAAATAATTTATACATCTAAAACAAGTATGAAGTATAAAGGAATTAAAAATAATGCAAAATATCTACATAAGTTTAAGATATATGAATATAATAAATAGGTGTGGAAAACAGAAAAATTTAAAATAATATAAAAAGTATATCAAAGAAAATACGTATTATTGAATTAAAAATAATACAAGGAGCATGTATCAAAAAAAAAAGAAAAAATACAAGTACATTTGTGTAATTAAAATAGAATTAAAAGTGTAGTAAAAATACAAGTACATTAAGTACAAGTGTATTTCTAAAAAAAGAATACAAATACAATATAAAATTAAAGAAAGTACTATTTGGTAAGAAAGTAGGGATAAGTTATATCTTGATGAGCGATTTGCATGTGCGTGTTATGGTAACATAGGTGTATAGATATATATCGGCAATTTTTGTGTAAATCCACGTTTGAGCTACGGCTAAGGATATGTACACAAATGTGGAATTATTGTCACAATATTTTTCGTAATAAATACTAGAGTATAAGAAACATATCAGTGGTGGTAAATATTTTTTTTTTAATGATGAATATGAAAAAGAAATATATTGTTTAGTAATGTACAAGTTATTTAAATTATTTACTGGTGATATAGGTTCATATGTTCCTTAAAGAAATTTCGCCCCTTTTCAGATATCCATTTATGCACACCGGTTGCAAAGTGAGTAAGTGTTTTTGATGTTTTGATGTCGTTTTTTAACGTGTTGAATATTTTAGGTGCGATGTATGAGTATTACCTTTGTGAAAAAGTGGTTTTTGTTACAGGAATTATGCATTTTCCGTGCTTTGAGTAGCGTGTATGTATGTCCGTTTGTGTAGAGTTTATCAATCCATTTTTCCAGATATGGATAAGAGCTATCTTGATATACAGTTGGCGAATATCAAGGGCTGTGAGTTTCTTGAAGAGTGGCTCTGATGGATGAGAGGGGGAACATTTGAAGATGACCCTTAGCAAAAGTTTTTGAACGGTCACTAGAGGGTAGAGGATGGATGCTGCACAACCTCCCCATCCTATAATGCCATACGTTGCTATCGATTGAAATAGAGCAAAATATACAGTTCTTAGAGTGTTTATATCAAGGATTGATCGTAGAGAATAAAAAATATGGCATAACTTACGGAGTCTCTTAGTTATGGAGTTAATATGGGCCTCCCAGCGTAATTGGTTATCTATAATGACTCCTAGGTATTTTATTTCATTTGATGGTTTAAGATTTGGGCATGAGCAGCAATTATTGGGTGATAGTGGATTATACCAAGTCAGTGGACATTTTCAATTTATCTTTAAACAAATATAAAATGTTTAAGCAATTCAGTTATGTACAGTAAATAATGTATATTTCTTAATATTCATATGTAAAAGCCCCGAAAAAGGGCGTTAATTAATAAATAAATAAAGTATAGTAAAGTAACCTTTTTAAATGAATTGAATTGTTTAAACTCATTAACACAATATAAATTCAGTGACACTAATAAAATGTAGATTGGCAGTCATTTTCGTAAAAAGTCATGGTTTCTTGGTCTAGGGTCTGGTCAATGTGAAATTTATTTAAAAATGTTGTTTCGAATTGTATTCATTTGTGACTTACATGATACAGGGTAGTGCTAGAAGTTGGATATATGTATATAGCTTTGAAATTATTTTAATACTTCTTAAATTTTTCCATCTCATCAACGACGAAATCCACATCCATTCTTGATTTGTCAATCTCGTCAGTCAGCTCGCACGTCTTGGACCGCGCTTACGTTGCCAATAAACTTTAAATGCCAATATCAAATTTATAGCCTCGCATCTCTTTGAGTTTTTGAGATACATACTTAGAGCCCAAGATCACTTGTAACGTACACGTTCTTCTTCAAAACAACAATTGATTCACTCGGATCGGATAATTAGTCTCCGAAATATGATCGTGTTTGTGAATACGTGTCGAATCCAGAAAGTCGAAAATCACGGATTCATTTTGCGCGTGCGCAGTTTCCGGCGCGCCGTCACAATAATTGCATCCTTCCTATTTAGCGGAGTTATTGAAGTTTGAAATTACCCCGACAGAAACTGTCACTCATTTGGGCGCGATTGCCTTCCTCACTGCCGGCATCGATTTAATGACGTATCTACGTCAAAACGTGGCGCTAAGGTAATTTGCACCGATAGACGTCACATAGTCGCCAAACTCTGTCGCGTATATGATGACGTCAGAGCTCAGTGGGAGCGTTCAGATGTGTTGTTTTTTTGTTAATATAATTTTCTATAAACGATTTATTTATAATTGTGCTAAAAGCCATCTATTTATATAAATGAGAGTCTCTATGTGTGCCCCATGGCGGGTGGCGTATTTCTATTTTTTTTTTACAAATTTTATTTTTTTAACAAATTTACAGTTCATTACGAGATTGATGAAATTTTGCACACTTGACCTTCAAAACAAGAGGAATGACACTGCATAAGTCTGATTTCGAAAAACTCTGGGTAAAGTCCGGGCAACGCCGGGGCTTCAGCTTGTCTACAATAAAACTTACTTGTTTAGAATCGACGTTTGCTGTTGTACCTGTAGGAATACTTGTCCTATTTTCACAAAATAAATATGGGTATTCTAATTTTTAGATTTTCCAGTGAATGTCGTTACCTAACCTCGCCTCAATGCCGTCACTTTCTTTAGTATTAATTAAAATCGATTCATTTGCGTTTGTCGAGTTGGTTTATTGGCACCGCATATTACATATTGGAGTACATCAGCCATATCTAACGAGAGTTTATTAGTTTTCACGATACATTACCAAATGTATATGATAAATGTATAATGATATATTACCAAATGCATCCCATGGGTGTATTTATTTTGTTGGTTTTCTTGAAACTATTTTGCTCCTGAAAGATATTTATGTAACATTGGCAAGGAAACATCTGATTATATTTGTATACTATCTTATGCTGTGTATACATTTAGCCGAGCCTCGAATTATGGGAAAGGAACGAAGCAACCGCAGGCGACATTTCGCGGCATTCGAGGCTCGGCTCGCGTCATTGTCTCATTCGCTTTCGAATTACATATTTGTGTAACTCCTAACATTGGCAATGATACACCTGATTACACATATAAATATATCTTATCTCACACGCTTTCATATTACATATTTATGTAACTTCTAGCATTGGCAATGGATACATCTGATTACATATATAAATATAACTTATCTCACGCACTTTCATATTACATATTTGTGTAACTCCTAGCATTGGCAATGATACACCTGATTACATATATAAATATATCTTATCTCACGAGCTTTCATATTACATATTTGTGTAACTCCTAACATTGGCAATGATACATCTGATTACATATATAAATATAACTTATCTCACGCACTTTCATATTACTTATTTGTGTAACTCCTAACATTGGCAATGATACATCTGATTACATATATAAATATATCTTATCTCACAAACTTTCATATTACATATTTGTGTAACTCCTAGCATTGGCAATGATACACCTGATTACATATATAAATATATCTTATCTCACGAGCTTTCATATTACATATTTGTGTAACTCCTAACATTGGCAATGATACACCTGATTACATATATAAATATATCTTATCTCACACGCTTTCATATTACATTTTTATGTAACTTCTAGTATTAGCAATGATACATCTGATTACATATATAAATATAACTTATCTCACGCACTTTAATATTACTTATTTGTGTAACTCCTAACATTGGCAATGATACATCTGATTACATATATAAATATATCTTATCTCACGAACTTTCATATTACATATTTGTGTAACTCCTAGCATTGGCAATGATACACCTGATTACATATATAAATATATGTTATCTCAAACCCTTTCATATTACATATTTGTGTAACTCCTAACATTGTAAATTAAAGATCTCAAGCGCAATCATATAACGTATTTGTATAACTCCTAAAATTGGCAATGAAACATCTGATTGTATAAATATAACTTATTTCCCGCGCTTTCATTTTATTTGTATTTACTATTTACCTGTTGACTCGATTCATTCATGCTCATCGGCAGACTTAAACGACTTAATTCGTAGGTAATAAACAACCTACATCTGGCGGTATTATACAAAACCGGTCTTCCTTTGAAAGGAAGAGGAATCTCAAATAAACGTGTTTTATAAAATAATCAAACACAACGCCTACAAACGGAAGGTAATATCATTTTAATAAATTATTTTTACCTTTCAACGGATATATTATTTTTTTCTTTCAAAGGAATTCAGATCATTCCGATTATTCCAAATCATTCACCGATTCCAATTGAATTATTCACAGATCATTGCAATTCTTCCGCAGTGGGGTTTGCACGAGGCTCACACTTTAATTAACTCCAACGAATTTGTAACTACAAATTTTTTTCAGACCGATACCCATGAATGTAAGTTATTTTGTTTAAGAATAATAGGTTATAGTTTTGTGTTGGCTTGCTTCATTTTTCTAAACGACGTTCAATTATTAGCATATCTAAAATATTATAATATCAATGAAGGTCTCTCTACTACAGAACATATCCGCACCACCAGAAACTAGATCCATCGCAAAGCTGTTTGTCAAAATTCGTCGCATTTCATTATAATCTGTAAAAAAATATAATTTATTATATGGTCTGACCTCGTAACAAATACGCTATTCAATATTATACCAAGTCAAACTATTGAGAAATAATAAATTTCTATTTCAGCATTTCCTTTAATTACTTTATTTATATTTTTTGTTAAACAGTAGTAAGGCGAATGCTTACGTTACACACAAAGTAATTATTGTGAAAAATGTTCTCAGTGTCGCCCTGGCGAAAGGCCACTATTTATAATCGAAACGTTGCTTATAATGACCGGTCGGTGGCTGAGTTGACATCGCGTTTGGGTCCCACCCAGACGTAGTGTTTTCAATTCCTCGGCTGGCTAAGTCCTTCATCACTATACTGTGGTGGTAGTAGGAGATTTTCAAATATTGTCAGGTTATTCGTTACCCTATAATGTTTATCTTTCTTTTAAAAAAATAAATTAATGTGTATTTTTCCACAATTTCAACACATTTAAATAATTGAAAGAATATCCTTGGTAAAACATTAATTAAAACTGCATACTATGCTCTTTGTGAATCCATAATTTCATGTGGTATTTAAATATCTGGGGAGATGCAGCTTCCTCAATCCTATTGCCTCTCGAATGAACACATCGAGCAGTAATAAACACATCTTATAGATATGCTACTGAAGCACTAAATAAAGAATGCCAACTCCTCTTGGTCCGTCAATTATTTATTTATTGTTTAATGAAAAACTATAGAGACCGTCCGAACCTTAACAAATCAGTGTCCCTCGACCGCAGTACTAGAAGCGCGACAACGGGTCTTCTGCAAGTACCCTTCAACATTGACTAAATAATACATATATGCCCTCCACTCGTACTGCCTTCATATACAATAGGATCCTCAACTAAAAGTATCTTGTTTACGAAAGGTATTCAATAATAGATTTAAGAAAAACCTCATAAGTGATCTCTCGGCTGTTGATAATATTATGCATGCCATCACGTAAATTTCATTTTTTTTTCTTTTTTTACTCTGGACAGATAAAGATTTTTGTTAGACTTTTCTTTTTTAATATTGATTTCTTTCTAATTGTACTCAATTTTTAGCCATTTGTTTAATTATTGAAAATCACTAGATATAACATAACCTATAAATTCGCTTTTTACCTGTCTTTATTGTATTTACCTCTATTATTTTGATTTATTCAACATTATTCCTGTATTGTTTTTATTATTATAAAAATGTGCATGTTTTTATTTTCATCGTACTTAAAATGAAGTCGTAGACTACATGCTACAACGTAACAATATTATTCTATCAATTTATGAGTTATTATTATTATTTTGTAAAATGTTTAACCTCACAGGCTTGTCCTAGTGGGGTTAAAAAAATAATGTAAACAATGATACAATGCAAACAAAAAAAAAACAATAAAAAAAGGTAAAAAAAACTTTTAAAAATGTAATAAAATGTAAATGTACCTCAACAGTTTAAACGTAGTGAGGAAAATTAAATTATTTAGCGAATTATAGCAGATACTTGCGTTACATTACAGAAAAATGTTAACGATATTTTAATAAACGCCGATTTATCAGCACTGAAATTGAAAAAAAAATGGCTTTGGCTATGTTTATTAACCAGATTCGAATAGTTAGGTAATTTCTAAGCTTCCTCTTTCCCATCTCCTTACTTGAACTATCCTAACCTAACCTTCTTTATTCATCAATTAAAAGTAATCTTACATTTTCTCTTCGATTGTAAACTTTGGAGTTTTATCAGAAATAGACAATATAATCGAATTCGAATTGAATTGACGTCTTCGAAGTTTGAAAATAATGTTAGCAGAGTTATCAAAAATACTAACTTCGGTTACACGTCTTACTTGAGTAACTCTGGTTCAATAAACTCTTAGGACGGGTTGTTTCGGAGAATCTGAACAATTCATCAAATTTCAACGTTCATTTTCGGGTTCTGTGAAAGACTTATTCAAATTCTGTTTTTATATCATTGTAGGCTAGTTGCTTGACAAAACTGAAATAAAAACAGAACTTGAAAAAATCTTTCACAGAACTTGAAAATGAACGTTGAAATTTGATGAATTGTTCAGATTCTCCGAAACAACCCGTCCTTAAACTCAGATTTGATTTGATTTTGAATGTCGTTTTCAAAATTGTAACTGTCTAAAAATACTAATTTAGGTTGTAAGTGCGTGATGTGCATTTTCAAAGATGGAACTGAACCAAAATTATTTTTTTTCAATAATAATTATATATTTGAAATGTGTTTCTTTTGTTTAAATTTATGGCAGATCTAAATCTGAATTAGTGACGATTTTTAAGGTTTACTAACGAAAATAATTCGAAAGGTAATTCTCGTCATTTTCCAACAAAAAACAATATAATTATATAATTAAGAAAATTGTCAATATTTGTTTTTGATAGGCAAATGATCCCAAGGCAAATATTTACTTCGTAAATACTACGATTATTGCATACCCTGATTTGTCACGGATCTGAGTTAATAATATAATATTTTATTAGAAAATTATTTTAATTGTCATTTTCAAAATGGGAACTGATATATCAAGAATTCATACAAGCGTAAAGTGAATATTTCGAATTTGTGAATATTGTCTTTGTTCTGATGTGTTCTAACGTAAACTTTAAGCGTCATAAATCCTACAATTATAATATCCCATGATTTTCACTGGATAGTGTATAAATAGTAGTTCTAATGTATAATAAAAATACCAAGAAAATATATAATCCCGGGAACCATTTTTTAGATAACCAACACCTCTGCCATAGGTCACCCGCAGTGGTTCGCTACGTTTGGTGATTTAGCAGGGGTGCCCGGGTTCATTGGGTGCGGTGTGTTCAGGATGCGACTCCCCACCAGCTGCGTGGCGTGTCAGATCCGGAGAGGCTGGTTTGGGGAGAGGTTGATTTGAGAAGACCCTTCAACCTCTCCAACTGACCTCTCGACCCATCTCCTTGCGCCGCAGTGTTATGTTAGATCCGTCACTCCTGGACATACTGAACCCTAGATTCCTAACCCAACCATAAGGGTAATAGGTATAAACCTATTACCTTCCCAAAATTGCCTCTTCTTCCTTTCCTTAAAAAAGACCCTCCGTACAGCATCCTCGAAGACGAAATAGGCCTCGAGGGAAATTATTTTCCTCAGGCCTCCTGCTGTGTGTGGTTAATGTTAATGTTAAAAAAATGAACTCGCAAATAATAAATTGCTTCTAAAATCATGAAAAACCAAAACAATTAATGGCCAACTACAAATAAATAAAATAGCAATAATATAGCAAATATCTAGTACAGATAATTCTGTACTAGATATTTGCCGTACCTTTTGATTGATAAAATAATTTTTCAGATTGGTTGGGTATTTTGGCCTCAAATCCCAATTTAATTCTTGTATGAAAAAGACCGCACCAGACGTTCCTCTTAATGTGAGTGTGAAAAAGTGGCTTGGCGTCATCTCCTGTCTTAATGCTGATTAAGGCGAAGCTTAATGCCAAATCACTATTTTGATCCATCTTTATAACGAAGTGGTGTACATTATGAATACAAAAAAATATGATTTAGATAAATTGAAAGTTTTTCTATCGCTTCGCTCGAGTAGAATACAAATAAATATATAAATTACTCAATAAAAAATATAAATGCAAACTACTAAAAAAAATATTTTTTCAATAAAAATGTATGAAAACGCATAAAGGAAACAACTTTTTAAAAATGCAGTATTATAGCTAAGATTATCTGTGACAGTTTCACTTGATTAAATTTCTTATAGAATTATTTACAAAATAAATAAAAACCAGTTATTTGCTTGAAATCGAAAGTTTCTAGACTCCGTTTGTCAAGCGATTTTAATGCCTATTACCTACGATATAAGGTATACCAAGAATATACACATTTTTGGCTTGTAGCTTCCTCTAAGATGCTCCGAGAACTACTTCATGTGAACTTGACAATATTTCATTTTAAATTTATTTAATTATATTATTAGTATAATACGGAGCCTTGGCATTAATACGGTCCTAAAACAAACGCAGCGGATGATGTAAATTGGATAACACGTGAAGGTAAATAATATAAAGCTTACTTAGGTAGGTACCTAGGTACGTGAGTAAACCTGCAGTGTCCTTCAACTACGATGTCGTGTCATATTGTGTAATGTATTATTATGCATTTGCACACGTCATTTGAATACATACCAGCACTGTAATAATACAATACACGTGAAAATCACGGAAAAAAACTAACTTTAACTGAATGTTTAGTCTTAATTATATTCATTTAAAATATTCCGCCATTGTTTTAATGTATTTATTGTCATGAAATTTTATTTTTAAAACTCCATTTGAATTTAATGTTTTTCTTTTATTTAATCGATAATATTGTTATTCAATTTATGAAAAGTTAGTATAATAATTATCCGTGGAAAAAGAAACCCCTGAGATATCCACACTATTCATTTCGAAATACCTTACTTACGAGCGTCAGTCAAATTTATACGATAACATAAGTGGGGATACTTCAAAGGGTAATCAATAATTTCATACACTTTACTCGGAAATCAATAAGGGCACAGGTAATAAAAGCAATTAGTTTTTCACTTTAAGTACCTTAACACAAAAAAATATATATCATCTGTAAGTGGCCTGACCACAGTTTGATAATGCCTTCAGAAGGTGAAACTTAAGGCGACACAAGATTCTAATAACGGGGGCTTACATTTTAATTAATTTCGACGAATTCGTAATGATAATATTTTTTTTCGGACTTGTCCCCACCGATTATTTATATTTAAAATTAAATAAAACAATACCTTACCATTAAAATATTATATGTAAACGGTTTGAAAAATTTATAAAACGTTTTTTCACTATAAAAGTAGCGGTAAGTTCCAGATTTTATTTTTTCTAGACGATGCATTAGTAACTTCCTGAAGGATTCCTCTAGAAACATCTAAGGTTTTAGTAATACGTTCATCGATCAGAAATAATTAAAATAACCCCCATGGAAACATCATTTTTCTAGGCCTGCTAGAACAAATTCGGCCGTAGGAATACTGCATAGAATCGAATATTGTTTTTACACGACTTATGTCGTTAAAATTCCCACTTTATTTTAGAGATTTGCTAGGGCAAATTTAACCGTAGGTCTGTCCAATACACCAGGGTCCCCGCGTCACATATTTTTATGCCTGGGTTCCTCCGACTTTATTTTAGGGTATTGTCTCGTCTTAAATAAACTGGTTGTTTTTTTTACAAATTTATAAATAGTTCGTTAGTTCCTCCTTGGGTCTCCTGCAATGTTAACAGTGTCATGGTGTAGTGTAGTCATTTGTACTTGGTTCATATTATGTCATGATTTATTTAAAAACTTCCTGTCTGATATTTTTGGTATTTAACTTCGAATAAATAAATGGACTTGGACTCTTCTTATTGTAAGTAGAAGGATGTTCACTTTTTTATGATGGCTTGAAATATTTTCCAAAGTATAATATAATTGACAATAAATATGTATTAGTTCATTGGATAAATTATTTTATTAGCCGGGTAAGGAACCTGTGTTAGAAGAGTCAAAAACTCCGCAAATCTGCATAGCTAATTTGGTTTTTTACAATGACTAAATAAAATAGAGAGAACTTGGCATACCAGAATTAAGCAGAATTCTGTCCAAAAAGTAGTATAATAATGGCTGCTAAGATGGCGGCAACGCCAGACCATTTCCATGGTTATTATTCAGTGGCTTGACATTTTATTTATTTATTTATTTATTACACGCCCTAGTGGGCTTTTCTTTGAAAAAAATACAAGCATTTTGTATCAGAGTAAACACTTAAAAATTAATACATTAAAGAAGAATGTAAACATAATGGCAAAAATGAATCCATATAATTGAGTTTAAATATAATTGAGTTTAAAATATTCAACAAAACAAAATAGTAGAAGCGGAGAAGTTATATGGGTACATAGGTCTATTTGTGTCTAGAAGAATAAAAGTGATAGAATATACAACATTTATACTGATTAGTTTTCAAATGAAATATATCACCCAGATCAGAATATTTGTTTCCGAGATTGTGAAGTCTCGGAATCGGAGAATTTTGGTAAGCTAGTGTCCTGGTGTTATTGAAGTAAAAAGGTAAGAAATGTCGGCATGATTTTTTAGGAACATGGATATTGATACATTGAAGTAATTCGGGACAGTCAATTTTAAAATGTAGTATTCTTTGTAACAGTATTAAATCTGTGCTTATTCTTCTTTCTGAAAGTTTCAATAGAGACATTTTATCCAAGAGGTAATTGTAATTTATGTTTTGTATAGGAATATGCAATTTATAATTTATAAACCTTAGAAACTTCCGTTGAATCTTTTCAATGTTATCTGAATGAATATTAAAAATGGAGACCATAACGTAGAGTTGTACTCAATTTGGCATCTGACAAGGGTTTTATATAACATAATAAATGTTCCTAAATTATTGAAATCTTTTGCAGCTCTCAAAACAAAGCCAAGAGTCTTTAGGGCCTTGTTGATAATATTATTAATATGACATACAAACGTGAGTTTACTGTCGAACATAATGCCTAGATCAATAATTTTATTAACACAAATTAAATTTTCATCATTTAATGAATATTGAAAATAATAGGATTACTTATTTTGGAAAAAATGAATGAACTGGCATTTATTTATGTTTAATGCTAATTTGTTGATTGAGCACCATTCAAAAAGATATCCTGAGCCAAACGGCGCCTGGCGCGAGTAAAATTTTGACGCCCCTTGTCAAAACCCTTAGACGCCTAGGTAGAGGTGATCACTATAATCAATAATATTCGGATGATTTGAATTTTTGTGTAGCGCCGTTTTTTTTTTAATAATCTCAAGGGTGATTTGTTAGGACTGTTAAGTGTTAGTTATTATCAGCGCCTTAACAATTCAGCGCCCGGAGCGGACTGCTCCAATTGCGCCCGCATAGGGCGGGCCCTGATTGTTATACACGTGAAATTGGAAGGTACCAAACAAAACAAATCGTAAAGCAACTTTTGTAAGATCTTTTACCGACAGTTGGGATAGTGATTTCCTAATATTCCATTCTTAAAGTGTAATAAAGAAAACAACACATTTTCATTTGTTTAGTTTAACCTTTGCTATGTCTTAAATATTAATTGCCGGTATATGATCAATCATTGAATGGAGCTTAATTAATATTTCTATGAATATATCATCCTAATAACTGTACAGTTTAGGATTGTTGTAAACGGAATTGTGATTTTTTTCTCTGCTTCTCCTGCTAAATACTTTTCCAGTAAACCATGAATTTCTGCAGGTTCGAGTAACATGCGAGCAACATGCCCAAAGATTGGATACGTTGGCGCTGCATAATAATAATAGATTTGTTTTTCCTTCCCTGGGTGACTCGACGTCGCTTACGGAATTTAGTCGCTAATTAGATCGAGTAAATAATTGAATTTTTTTTTTGTAATACGTAACGAAGTTTTATGGGATAATATGCATATTACAGATAAGGTGCTAATTACATGGTTATACATGGTTATTGTAGTTAGTCATAACTATTTACAGAACTTTCTTTCGGCCGAAGAGTCGAATTGTATTATTTTTAAACGTTTTGCATTAATTTTATTTCATTGTGCATATTATGGCGTTTTCTGAGATCTAAGAAAGTGCCTCATCATCTTGGTTATTTACACATTTTTTTAGATTCGATTGCAGTACAATTTGCGGAGTTTAATTTGGTTGAAGAATTTATTTTAACCTATTCTGTTTTACTGCGGAATTTCTTTTGATTATTTAATTCTTATGAAATGTTGATATTTCGTACCACGCACAAATAATATTGTTTATTGAATGTTAAATATTTGAAATTTTTTTAAGTTTTTGCCGTTATGCGATAAGTTTTACTCTGTATTGATTTTTACTAGGTACGAAAAGGAAGACAATATTAACGACTCTCGAACGAAAAATGTGAAACACAGATAACAAAAAGATTCAGTCGCTTCCAGGAATTGAACCCAAGACCTCTTCCTTGCCCGGGAAGTGATCTGACCATGAGTTAATTCAACCATATCAACTTAACTTAACCCTTCAGTACGTCCATCGCTTTTGTACGATGTGCAATATTTTCTGTGTATTTCTAATGCGCTATATACATCTTATTTTTTAATTTACCGTAAAAAAAATACGGTTTTAGAAACTAGATAAAATTATCTTTTCGGTGTATGCTTTTTAAATAAAAATTACTATTTATAAATAATATAATTTTAATATCAAACGTGAAAAATGTCGTAAACGATAACCGCATTTGTACTTCATTTTTTACTCCAATCATAGAAAAATTGAGAGAACTCGATATTTCGAAAACACGTTCGTTTTGTTTGGGGAATTTGTTAGAAAACTGTACCTTTACTTTTATCTCGTTCGTGTAATAAAAAATCTGAAATATTTTTTAAAGTTAAACCGATTGCAACGATAGCGGCGCGAAATACGAATTATTAATTTTGACTGTTTTTAGGATTTTATTAGTGGATTACAGTATAAATATTTGAGGCAAACCGGAAAGAATTATTATTTTTCTTTCTAACATCAAAAATATTAAGTATTTCCGCATGATAAAAATTTTATAAAATATGTACGCCTGGATACCATACATGACCCTCAAATGCTGAAGGGGTTAACCTATCATACTTCAACTGAGAGCTACTCATTATCTTCACTTTCTTAAGGAAAAGGTCCTGGGTTCGATTCCCAGATGCGACTGATTATTTTTCTGTTTTTCAGTACCTACCTATGGTTAGTTAAATAAGGCAATCATTCCAAACATGATTTTAACCTTTTTAGATATCCCGTTTAACCATAGATAACTCAATTAGGTAGGTAGGTACTCCATATCTTTATAAGCGGACGAAAGGTAATTTTGTGATATTTTAGATTATTTCACAAGATATACTAACTATTATATTCGTATATTAAATATATTACTAAACAGGTCAATCTTAAGTTAAGTTAGTTCAGTCTATTTCCGAAATAAAAGGTAGTTAGAAAAAAATCATTTTTCGTTTAACCATAGATAACTAAATTAGGTAGTAGGTAGGTGTGATTTCCTAGAGAAGTTTAAGATGTTACTCATAGATTTATATGTTCTTTATTCAGTAAAGTTTATACATTACAGTAAACGGGTAAATTTTTGGCCACTACACTAGGCACATGCCCGTGTTGTAGTGGTCAATTTATGATGGCACTAGATAGCAGTTTAAGAGTTTACCCATAGATAGCACATAGCTGTCGATAATGCAGGGATTGAGACTATATTAAATACTATTGCAACCTCAAGGTTGGAGCCCAGAATAATTCCTACCGTCTACAAGGAGAAAAATGAGTACAGCTTTTAATTTATCAGGAAAAAGTGACTGCATGACCATTTCCTAACAAGATTTTAGTATTCAGAATATATCGGAAGTCGTGTTCAAAGCGGTTCCATGATAACTCAACACAGTGACAATTCAACACACTTTTTAAAAGTGATATAAAGTCATTAGAAACGATGAAATTTATTTTTTTTTAACCTTACCTAACCCAACCTACTTAAAACCCAGCAAATAAAGTTTTTCTTTCATAACTTTCCATGACTTTATATAACTTTTAAAAGATGTGATGAATTATCATTGTGATGATTTATCCGGTCACCGTTCAAAGCAGGTGGCCTTGTCCGAATAAATATAATGTTATTTGCTGATAGTTTGTTATGAAATTTGTCAGATCATTGGTTATAGGCCTCTAGTGCCAGGAAACAGGAAAACGAATAATTCGACCAGATTTTTAATAAATTAACAATATTTCAGGTCTGTAAGTTTTCTCCGTGTACTAAATAAGTCATCAGAGCTCATTTTTATCTATTCACAAATAAAGTCAAGTGTTATGTTGACCCCATAGACATTAATTCATCTGAGGTTGACCACGGAGTTTTTATTTAAAGAGTTTGTGAGACAAACCCAGAGTTACAACACAGTAATAATAATAATATCTTTATTTAGGAAAGTTTACACATTACAACTATAAATACATATTATGGTGTACATTCATTTTTAACTTTTGTTTTTAAGGTTATAAAATTTACAGAAAAATATAAATATAATATTGTGAAAGTAAAAAGAAAATAAAATTACAGTTGAGGTTTCTCAAATACCGCCTCACTAGGCTAGCCTGTGGCTCCTAGATGCCTTTATACCTACCGATATTATTTAGACCAATAATTTAAACAATTATTAGGTCCAACTGTACCCCGCCTAACGTTACAATGGCTCAGTCTTTCTGTGCAGACATAGAAACAAAGGTTCGTGTTGCTTTCAAAGGTGGCGCTGTTTACAAAAAATATGTTTTCCAGTCGCAGGTGACATTTGTATAATATATGTACATAAAAACACACGCGTATTCGAATGCAATATTGAGTCAAAATATCAGTGCAAACGGTAAAGAACTTTAGGAGATTTAAGATTTTGAACAAACGAACATGAACATTTTTTTATTTATATAAGTGTGAGTATCTTACATTTTTATTTATAAAGAGATAATAATTTAAAGTTTCGCCGCATTTCTGTTGGAACTAATTTGTATTGTTATTGTGCGTAGTATTATCGCATAGTATCTAATCAGGTCACGTATCGGGTAATTTACTTTCATATCCGAAAAAAATTCATACGTAATATTAAATGTAAACATTTGGGTCTATTCACCATTTAGCCGACCGGTTCATGGCATCATTTCTTTTCCCATCTAAAACCAGTATGTTGCACAAATTAATGTACATCATCTCTCAATTCGTTATGTCGCAAGAATGTAATTAAGTCAATGCAATAAATTGTGCTCGTATATATATTTTTAAATACTTCGTGTACCTAACCTTTGCAAGTCATGAAACAAGTACCCACTACCTATTGTAACGAAATTGGGTTAGGTAGGTACTTTCTTGTAATAATATTTTAATTCGTGTTTGAATGCGTTCCATTTTGTGTTGCAAACAAAAGTTAGAGTTGGTTTTGATATATGGCGGGAAAATTCTATTTGCAGTCAAAGCTATTAGTGTTTGAGGTTAGACTGACGTGTAACTTATAAGAGTGGGAGATACTCTCAGTATCGCCATTGTGAAAGACCACTATTCATTATCGAAACATTCATTTCAGTTCAGTGCCGACAAATCGGCATATGGGTGAGGTCTAAATTATTTGCAAAAATTGACATTTTTTCACATCCATGGTTGTCCGTCAAGTAAAACTTCTTAAGAATTCCTTGGTTAATTTTATTCGTACGTAGTTGAGTAATAAATTTATTTTCTTGTCGATAAGTACATCAAACGATTTGTTATACAAAGAGAGCTATTAGTGCTATAAATTAACAGTATTTTTATCAGTAAGTTTTCTCCGTGTAATATTTATGTAGTATGTTTCCCAGTGTTAAACTTTCCATTGTGATGATATCCGTTGTCCAACTTTATTAATTCCAATTATACCATACCATAATTAATTTTCTATATAATTTAATTGAATGCTTTACATTACCTACCTCACTAGGTGTAACCTGTTCTGAGGTATGTGACAGGAATGTACAATAAAAAATATTTCGTCTCAATGTTATTGACAGTAGTATCAGGGATGTTAAATTTATATAAATATGTGAAGGAGAGGAATTGATAAAGAATGCATGTAGTTAAATGCAAAAGAAGAAGAAGATGAGTACCTACATTATTGGATACATTAGCAATGCATAAAGAATAACGAATTCTATTTCATAACATTGGTTTTTTAAATGGATGCTTGGTAACCGGATCAATAGTTAGGTACTTCCCAACCTTTCTCATCTCCTTCCTTTCTCCCAAATAATTTTCCTCGGGGGGGAGTCATCTTTTGGAATGCTCTGTGGAGGGTCTTTTTAAAGGAAAATAAGGATCGAGTGTTCTGCGATGACGCCAGATCTCATCATTAGAGATATTCAGAGAAACACAGTTTTCTATTTTACAATAAAAATGTAACATTTAACTTTGCTTACTGCTACTTATATTATCTGTAATAATTTAATAGAATCATGACGGTGAAGAAATTTGCACTCATTGACGATGCAAAGTCGATCTAATCAATAACGACGCGAGGCCAAAAAAAAGTATATTAATTGGCTACAATATTTTTTACTCAGTCACATGAAATTTATTTCCGAATAGAATTTCGTAACTATTAATGGCCTACAGAGTTACAGAGTTCGGACCATTATGTGGCCTACAAAATACGTTTACTATTATTTTAATGATGAATTTATCGCACACCCATTAAAATATTAATGGTCTTATTCAATGTGCTGCCATATTGGACTTTTCTTTGAGTTCGAGTATTTTTAATAATGGTTATTTCTTATGGTTTTCGGAAATTCATTAATTGAGAAGTGTTGTTAAAAAGTTATTTGAGGGTAATATATTAAGCTCAAATTAGTTTTATAATAATATTTTTATTCAAGAAATCATCTTACAAGCTTCAAATTAATTCAGGTTTGGTAAGTACCTGCCTAGGTAACTGCAAATTGTTTATTATTTCTAAGTAAAAACTCGGTGCCTACCCATTATTCAGTATACATTTTAACGTTTTGGTATAATAGTATTAAATTTTAAAAATTATTCAGATTGATAGACGGATAATATACATAGTAATTAGATTTTATAAATTAGAAAATTCAATAAATATTTGTGATTGTCCTGAAAATATTATGTCACATTACCAACTTTTTACAAAATATTTCTAAATTATTTTCTTAAAGCTGTGAGGGCAAGTTTTTGGCTAAAGTACGGCTGCTTTGGGGGGAAGAAGTCATTAATTTTATTAAATGTATTTTCATTTTATTTCCTTGAGAATTTCACGGACGATGTCGTTTTTATTTATACGGCATAGTAACAATTTACCTTGAACATGCGAACACCTCAGCACAGGTTCTCCTATTGAGGTGTTCACAAAACACTAATAATAATAATAAAAATCACCTCAAGGGCGCTGTACAAATATATTTATTGAAATGAGTACAGCTGGCTTACCACTAGGATTCATAATAACTAGTGACTTACGACTAAGTCTTATTTCTAGTAACTTACGACTAAGGCTCATAACTACTGACTTACATCTAAGACTTACATCTAGCGACTAATGACTAAGGCCTACATACATATATATAAATACTTTTTTTATTTGGTACAATATTTTTTACATTTTAAGTTTTCCAGTAATGTAGGCCTCACTGGGTGGCTTGCCCGTGCTGAGGCCTTCATTTTATAATATGAAAATATAATCTATATATAAATATATTTACATATGTCTTATAACAACCCATACAGTTAATGATTATTAACATTTTTTGTACAACTGTTACTTATTATATATGTAAACTGTATGTAAGAATTAGAAATTAATAAATTAAATTTTAATTAAAATAGATATAATCAGATTACGTGACTTTATATTTTCTTTGATTGTTATTTAACTACTTGCGCATAAACCGACGATATAGCTATTATTCTAATTCCCATTAGTTTTTAACCTAAAATTTTAACGATCCATCAAATTTCTATGATAATATTGAGTTCTGTGAAAGTTTTTTCAAGTTCTATTATCATTTCAGTCCTGTGAAACAACAGGCCCATAATGATATAATAATCGAACTTTCACAGAACTTGAAAATTAACTTCTAAATTTCACGAATTGTTCAAATTATTTCAAACAACCCTATATATATTTTTAATGTTTTCTAATGTCTTTAATGCCAAAAAGTGATGCTAATTGCTTTATTACATACATAGTTTATTTATTATTTATTATTCTTCGTTTAGTTCGATAAAGGTGCAATTATTTACTTATGTAAGACACTGTCTGACTTCACTAGTCACCATCATTCCTTTGGCGGCTTCTCACAAATCCTTGGGAGTCTCACAATCTTTGTTGTCTTCCCAAAATATGATGTGTTTAGTATCTACACATCGTTTAATATCACAAAAATACAAAATTAAAAGGCAAGGTTCTTTTTAATGACATTATGCAGATTGTAATAGCGCGACACCGGCTGTTTGCCGCCATAAAATATTTCAATAAATATAAACTTGCCAAGTTCATAAAATACGTAATGATGGACTGCTTTTGGATATGAACAGCCTTCGTAGGGGACGATCAACACTGTCTGAGAGTAATTGCGCAACTTACGCGGTCATGGTCGCGTCCATAGATCTATACGGTAACCGGATAAATCATCACAATGATAATTCATCACATCTTTAAAAAGTTATATAAAGTCATGAAAAGTGATGAAAAAAAACCTTTATTAAGTGGGTTATGTAGGTTAGGTTAGGTTAGGTTAAAAAAAAAATTCATCGTTTCTAATGACTTTATATCACTTTTTAAAAGTGTGTTGAATTGTCATTGTGTTGAGTTATCATGGAACCGATCTATACAATTAGAGGCGCACTTTCGCACTCTCGTCCAAAAATTTTTTTTAACATAAATCCCACACAGTTCTGAAAATCTTTTATTTATTATGTCATCTTTGAGAATTCTGCATAGAGTGTTTAAGGAGACATGTTCCACTATTATTATATAGTAAGAGCATTGGGAGCGTTGGAGGTAAAATAGTGGAATCTATTTTTTCGCTTCATGTCTCATCTAAATATAATGCATCAATGGTCGCGTCATAATTGAGGCCAGAGTCACCGCAGGTTTGTGTGTATAGTGTGCGCCGCACGCGGGCGGTCAAACCGAGGGGTGACTTCTTCAAAATTATATGTATTAAGATAATGGACAATTTATTTAACGTAATTTTTGTAAAATATCTTCCCAAGATACTAAAAACGAATGTTGACTGGGGAATAATGTACGTATATGCACACTGACACTGTGTTGCAGCTTATCCTTAAATGTACCTATTTATGTACTCAACTATATTCACATTTGGCGTATTGTAACGTCAAAGAATTGTGCAAGTTTGGATTGCCAGGGTAGTGCCCGATTATTGTTTTGTTGAGAGTGTTTTTCGTGTGGCTGCCCTGCGATCGGTTTGACAGGACGAGCAAAAAAAAAAGAACGCGGGTAGTTAGATCGGGGACAATACGCGAGACGACGATTCCGCGGTGCGCGTGGTTTTTGGGCGAGAAAGAAGTGATATCGAAAATAATGAAAAAGATCGCGCGGATACCTTGAACTTATCCTTCGGAGACTTTCCGTTTAAATTTACGAAACATAAAACCAACGTTTCGACTCCTGTGTGAGATCGGCCTGTGCTTGTTCGAGTGTTGTGGCTTGAAGAGATAAAAATATACAATCGTTTGTTTGAAAGTAAAAATGGATTTATTTGTGAGTGGTTTTGAGGGGTAATTCCTTGGAGACTGCACAGGATTGCCAAGCATGCTGTCGAGGTGATGCAAAGATGAAGCATCATTGTCCCTTTAAACGTTCAATGGATGATGATTGAGGATGGCTTCGCGCACTCTTTCGCACTCTATCCCACGAATCTCTACCCGGCGCAATCTGCTCACCGCTGGCGGACTCTCCAAACACCTTCAAACATGATCAAGGTTCTTCAATGTTTTTATACATTATGTCTCCTTGCCTTAGTCCCATAATAGCCCTGGTGATTGCCAAGGGTCCTTGCTCATCAGACGGGACATCAGACGGGACATCAGACGTGACAGTATTTCTGTATAATTATGTTTTTTCGTATCTAATATACTAAATATAACTTGTTAAATTTATCAAATAAATCATTTAATTAATGGACAAACAACTTTGTTTATCAACATGTAAATTTTTGTAATGTCGTCCCATTTCGACGCTTGAGTGCCACTAAAAGTTAATAGAATGCATTATCCTCGACAACGAGTCTATCTGCCGATTTTCAGCTCGTTCGGATCTCGGGAAGTGGATTAATTTCCACTTTCAAGATTCCATTTAATTATTTTTTTATTCAAGAAAACAAAATTGAAATTCGAATATATGTACCTATTTAAAAATATACTTTTGACCCCACTTCGGCGGTTCAACGCTTAGCAGAGGTCATTCTCCACATTATGTTCATAATATTAATATTCGAATAATCTTTTTTTCTGCTAAGTTATTAAATTAAGTAAGCAATAGAATAAACATAAATGTGCATTTGGACGGAGGTGATTAAATTTTGAATAAGCAACTTGTTTTTTGTACGAGTCATTGAATATATATATATATATATATATATAAGTATAAATAACCTGTTCGGTTCATTTTAATATTATGTTTGTTGATGCTTCTTTTAAGGCGATGCACCACGTCGTGTTACATTTGGAATCGGGCCGATAAGAATAACACTCCTTATGTGTATGGCGATAAGGTTCAAATTCCCGCTTAACACGAGCCGCCTGTTTTGATTTATACAAGACAAAAACATCGCCAAAAACTGTGTTTTATTTTATTTTGCGAAGTTCATGCACAAATATTTAAATGTTTTCTAAATAACTTATTTTGCCACGATAATGGTTTTACCGAAAAAGGGTTCGTAGGTAAAAGATTTTAAGCTTTATAGGAGTTTTTATAGGCCTGATACTTTATTTATTCCTGGGCTTCAAATGCCAAGATGTTCTTTGCAGCATTTCTAAGGACGGGTTATTTAAAAAAAAATTAATAATTCATCAAATTTCAATGTTGATTTTCAAGTTCTGTGAAAGTTATACTAGAGTTCTGTCATTATGTCACCATGGGTAAGTTGCTTCATAAAACTGAAATGATAACAGAACTTGAATAGAACTTTCACAGGACTTGAAAATTATCATTGAAATTTGATGAATTGTTCAAATTCTGTGAAACCATCGGTCCTAAGTAATCAAATTTTCAAACCAAAAACGATTTTGATTTTGCATTACTTCGTAGTGGTTCCCCTTAAGAGGAAGCTACAAGCCAAAAATGTGTATATTCTTGGTATTCCTCATATTGTAGGTAATAGGCATTGAGAACGGAGTCTAGAAACGTTCGATTTCAAGCACAAAACTGTTTTTATTTATTTATTTTGTAAATAATTTTATAAGAAAGCAAAAAAGTTAATCAAGTGAAACTGTCACAGATAATCTTAGTTGTAATACTGTATTTTTTAAAAGTTGCTTCCTTTACGCGTTAATACATTTATATTGGAAGAATATATTTTTTAGTATGTTACATTTATATTTTTTATTGAGTAATTTATTTTTTTATTTGTATTCTACTCAAGCGAAACCATAGGAAAACCTTCAATTTATCTAAAGCATATTTTTTGGTATTCATAATTTACACCACTTATAAAGATTAATCAAAATAGTGATTTAGCAATAAGCTTCGCCTTAAGCATAAAATCTGGAAACAAAACTTCACGCTTAACAGCATCGTTGTGTATATCGTGTAAATTTTAACTAATTGTGATAGGTTCATCTTTGTCATATTATGTTCGTGAAAAACATGACAGACTGGAGATTGAGTTTCCGGGCGTGCATGAGTAAATAAAAGATTTTATTCAAAAGGAGTTGTTGAGTGAATTCTGCAGACAAAGTAAAGATTTAATGATGAATAGGTTGTTAATGGTTGTATTCATATTCAAGTTTGTATAATTCGTGTGATGGTGACATGTTGTTTGTTTTTTAAATAACGTCAAAGTTTTCTTTCTTGATCGGAACAATAAAGGTTAGAAGGCTATGCTTCGTTATTCTCAAAAATTTAAAAACATAACATTCACGCGTTATGCTAAATCATTTAAATGTGTGTGGGTGAGCTAAGTCGCGTTTCTCATCGTTTATGCATGCATTGTCATTCTATCCAAATATATATATATAAATATATTTTTTTTTTTTTTTTCATTTTTTATACCGTAATTGTTACATTTTCTAGCGATTCCGTTGATTCAATTTTGCTATTGACTTGCTTACCAATGGACAATGGACAACATCAGCGGTAACATAACAAGTCAATCGGTTTAATTGTTGGAAGATGAATCATCTAAATGCGTTTAAGATTGACGATTGATTTTATTCATAAATTTCATTCATTTAACATATATATCCAGCTAACAATAAAAACACCCTAATATAATAGAACTTCCTTCTTCTTCTGGCGTTAGTAAGATTAGATTATTAATATTAATTTTAGTTGTAAGTTGCTAAATATGTAAATACTTGTATATATGACGTTAGATAGTAGTTATAGGCCTTAGTCGTAAGTCACTAGATATAAGTCTTAGAGATAAGTCAGTAGTTCTAGTATTAACTATTTAAGAAATATATTTGTACAGCGCCCTTGAGGTGATTTCTCACGAAAACGGCGCTATATAAATTAGCCATATATTATTATTATTGGTAGTTAGGTACCTAACTAAAAAAAAAATAAAAAATAATAATAAAATAAATGTAATATATCTACTAGTAACCACTGGAAAATAAATACTGTCAGTCTTACTAAATTTACAGCGTATCTTTAAATGCAACTTCAGCATTTTTCGAAAGATTTTTGCTTTATTTTAAACGAGTCGTATTTATTTAAATATTTTCACAATTTTCGCTCAATTATTATAGTTTCTTTATATTGGCGCGCTCCTTCTAACATTCATAATATTTACATATCTCCCCTTCAATCCATCTTCCTCTTCTTTTTGAACGCTCACTACGGAGGCTTGTTAAAAATATTATATTTTAGGTAGGTTCTTTTTCGCTTGTCTAAATTCTTCACACGATCAGTTCCAATTTTGAAAATGATAAATTCAAAGAATTTTTTTAGTTCATTAAATCAGAGTTACGCAGGACGCACAAACAACCGAAATTAGTAATTTTGATGATGATCTCGGTTGTGCGACGTTCGCACGTACGTACTTACTTTTTTGTTATGATGTATCAACAATATAAAATGTAGTACCTACCTCCGTACTTCCTCAGCAGGTACGCAAGTATTGCGCAGTTCAATAAAATAAATATTAAATTTTACACTAAATCGGTTGTTTAAATTCAGTGCCACAGAACCATACCATAAAGATAATCCCAAGTGTGAACCATACCTACGGAATTGAAAGAAATCTCAAATCGCCATTTTCGATTCCCATGCCCCGGAAATGCCAGTAAGAATGATGTTGCGCTAAAAAATTTCAGCGACGGTAAGGGAAAACTTACCTTACTTCGGGCATATGGACACAAGTATCACAGCTCACTTATATTGTTTTATCTCTGCTGTGAATGCTTTGATAAGGTATCGATTTTCGATTTAGTTCTACGACAAACATGATAATACTGGTAATTCTTTTGTGGACCACGCGTCGAAAAAGGTACGTTTCTATTTTTCTCTCATTTATTAAATAAAAACCAAAATTTTCCTGAAATCGCCAGATTTGTAAGTAGGTACCCACCTAATTATAAAACATTTTTTGTATAATATTGTTTTAAATTTCAATTATATGAAATTATACAATTTGTCTATAGAAACGTAACATCTCAATGGCAGTTATTTTTTCAAACATCCTTCAGGCAGTAAGGTGGATACTATTATATGATATATTTAAAAAATGTGAATAAGAAAATAAACACAAGGATTTCAAACTTGAAAGATATTTTTTTCTTCGTTGTGCTCAGTTAATTACGTTGTTGGTATTTATTGACAGACGAATGATTTATTTAATACCTAATCGTTTTTTTAATGCCATAAAAAATAGTATTTATATGTCTATAAAAAGCTACGTAGATAATACGATTACATCGTGATGAACCTTTTTTAAAACTTACGTAAATTTCACGTTTAGGTGGTTACAGGTGTTCAAGTTATTATGCAGTCCTAGCTGCGAGGTACTTAAACACTACGTCTAGTTGATAATATAGTTTGTAAAATGCATTTTAACCCTCGGAATGCCATCCTCCGTGAGCTGGTACTCCTTAGCCTTAGATCGGCTCGACAAGATTTTGAACAAACGAACACTAACATTTTTTTCTTTTAACTTATGTTGAAGGTTACACCCATCTGTTAATAATTGGATGGTCCTTATTAACACTGTTATTTGAGAGACAATCTGATTCACTTTATTTACACCATGAATAGACACTTTTACAGGGTTTTCAAAGGTAAAACCAAAGATATTAGAAGAACGATATGTGCTATGAGCAGTTCATACTGTGTGGAATTGTTTTGCCCAGTGTCGCCGGGTTTGTTCACCAATACTACTGCACACCTTCGCTTACGCTAAGGTATCCGCACTAATACATAGAACAGATTTCTGTGCGAACACGTCCCGATAGTATTCAAAGTATCCTAATTAGGTAGTACTCCGCCTACGGTCCGGCGGCCAACATAGCATATCTCGTTCTTCTAATATCTTTGGGTAAAACCTTGATTGCTTTGGAGCAAGAGAGAGTTTTTAGGGAAACCTAGTCTTTTATATTAGTATTGTCGCATGTCTTGCGGCGAGCGGTCGCCTAACGAGACGGACTCTGTAAAAGTAAACTGTCTACAAATATAAAATTAACACCTTTGGGACCATGTTCCAACATGGAACTTAAAATACATATTAAAAAATACTTTCGGAACTCAACAAAATTGGCAGTACAAAAGCTGTCAAAGAAGCTAAAACTGAAATTTAAACAGTATTAATCAATATCGAAGATTCATGGAAGCTTGAGATAAACTCACTACAAAACACAATAATTTGTCTACAAAATAAAGTGATTCAAAATCAAGATGATTATATCAGAAAATTAGAAACATTGATAAAAAAAGGAGAAATGAAGAAAAAAAAAATGAAGATAAAAGCTATGCAATGGTGGGAAGGGAAAAATTTCACCCAATATCGAAAGCAAATTTTGCTCTACTAATTTCTTCAAAAGAAGACAAGCCTGCAGATGAAATCGAAACAATATTAAAAGACAAAATAAAAGTATCTAAACTAGGAATAGGAATTTCTGGACTAAAAAAACATATCAAAACAAAATAATACTAACATGTGAAAAACAAAATGACACCGAAAAAATAATAAACGAATCAACAAAAACCCGGATATTGGAATACACGCTAATGAAATAAAGAAAAAAAACCTTGCATTATCATTAAGGGTGTTGATACTGGCTACAAGGAAGAAAAATTCCTAACAGATTTGATAAATCAAAATGAAGACCTTAAAAATGTCATGACCTCGGAAACTGACAATGAACCAATCGTTGTTAAAAAAAAGCTGAAGAATAAAAAATCTGATAAATTAGCAAATTTCATTTTACAAACAACAGCAAAACTAAGAAAAATAATAATATCGAAAGAAAGGGTCAATATTGGATTCACAAGAGCACACGTAGAAGACTGTGACCCACTGATGCAATGCTATCATTGCCTTGGTTACGGACACACCTCACTGAGATGCCTCGAAAACTTGAAGAATCCCAAATGCCTCCACTGTGCAGAAGAGCACAAAATACAACACTGCACCAAAAAACAAGAGCCTGCCAAATGCCACAACTGCACTAACAGAAAGGGTTATCAAAATGATCACGCAGCTAACAGTCACCTATGTGAATTCCGCAAGAAAATGTTACAAAATGCGCAAATGCGAATTGAATATAAGTGAGTTGTATTTCGTATACTTATTTCCTTATTTCTTTAAAAATGAATAATTTCTTCACTGAGGAATTAGATAAAACCCTTAATATTTTGGAATATATTTGTCATACTTTAAATGATTGTTATAAAATCGTAGATAAAATATTATACGAATGATACGAATTCATTCTCAGTACTACATTTAAATATCAGATCAATGAAACAAAATTTCAATGAATTTTTACTCTCAATTAATTTATTAAATCATAAACCGGACGTTATAGTGTTAACTGAAGCATTCACCAAAGAATACAATAAATTTTGTATACCAGAATATAGCTACTTCGTAACATCTTGTGTTATTAATAGAAATAGTGGTATTGTTGTATTTGTTAAATCCTGCTATTCAAACATCGCAGTGGAAGAAGTACTTATGCAGCGAGTTAATTGCTTAGATATTAATCTAAATGTAAATAAAATATGTTTTAATATTATCGCAATTTACCAAACACAAGGATCAAATGAGTATACATTTATGGATGAATTAAGGAGCATTATTTTAAAAATAAACAGAACATAACAATAATCGGCGATTTCAGCATAGATGTTTTAATGGAAACAAAATAAACAAAACAAAATAAAAACTGAATTTATCAATTTTATGCCGGAAATGAATTTTATATTGTGTATAAAAAAATATACTAGAGAAATTACGGGTCAACGTCCATCTAGTATCGATCACATATGGAATAACACTAAAGATACCGACAAATTACACACGATAATATTAAAAAATAATATTACTGATCATCAGACTTGCATGTATATACAACAACTTAATATTAATAATCATATTAATTCAAAATACAATACTTTTACAAAAAAGTCACTTAACCATCATAAATTAAGCCTAAAAATAAGTACAGAAACATGGCGTCCCGTATTAGAATCAACATGTGCTGAAACATGCGCAAATATTTTTGATAATATTCTATGCAATTATATTACAGCATCAACAGATGTTAAAACTATAAAAATTAAAGCAAAATTCAAAAAATAAAACCATGGATTTCACATGGCTTAGTGGTGTCTATTAGAAAAAAAAGAAGAGTTATATCGCTTGACAAAGAAATTTCCCTTAGATAAAAAATATACACATATTATAAAAAAATTAGGAACAAATTAACCTGTTTACTAAAAACATCTAAAGAAAACTTTTACAAAAATGAAATTGAGGTGGCTAAACAAAATGTAAAACATAGGTATATGGAAAACAATAAATGAAATAAATAGTAGAAAAAACAAAAAACTCAAATTAAAAAAAATGAATATCGGAATAAATTCTATTAATGCCATAATGGAACCGACAAAATGTGCTAATGCCTTCAATAAATATTTCGCTAACGTCGGTCAAAATTTAGCTACACGGATCGATGAAAATAATAAAATAGATAATTTCGAAAAGGACTGTCTTAAACAAAATAATCTGTCAGTTTTTCAACCGGTAACAACAGATGACATAAAAAATATATCATTAGTGAATTAAAAGGTGGATCTGCACCAGGGTTTGATGGAGTCACAGTAGAAATATTGAAAAGTTACAATGAATTATTAAGCATTCCAATTACACACATTATAAATATTAGTTTGAATAGTGGAATATTCCCCTCCGTTTATAAAAAATCTATTGTAACACCCGTTTTTAAATCTGGCAGCCCTGAAGAAATATCAAATTATCGACCATATCTCTTGTCTCAAATATTACAAAATTTTTGAAAAGACCGTAAAAAAGCAACTCTTGTACTATATTGAAAATAATAAAATAATTGGTCCTAACCAATTTGGATTAGAGAGAAACTAGGCACTCATGATGCCATTGCAGAACTAACTTCAACTATATACCGTGCATTAGATAAAAAAACAAATGCCTCGGCATTTTCATTGATTTACGTAAGGCTTTTGATAGTATCTCCCATACAAAACTAATTAATAAATTAAATTATATCGGTATTATTGGTAAGGTTAGGTATTGGGTACAAAGCTATCTAACTCAAAGAAATCAAAAAGTAAAATTAAATAACTCACTAAGTGTGGATGAAACTTTAGAATTTGGAATTCTCCAAGGGACTGTTATTGTACCAATTTTATTTATAATTTACGTTAACCATATGTTTAAATTATCACTTTATGGTAAACTTATATCCTTTGCTGACGACACTGCAATAATTATCGAAAAAAAGACATGGAACGAAATTACCAACGCAGCCAATTAAGACATAAAGGTTATAAAAAATTGGTTCAATGGCAATTTATTATCACTCAACACAGAAAAAACATGTTGTATTCCTTTCACTCTACAAGAAGATGTGCCAAATAACCTAACTAACATAACAATTCATTCTAAAAATTGTGCAAATGACGGTACATGTAATACGGACTGCGCGAAACTAAATCATAAATCTAATATAAAATATCTCGGAATCTTAATAGATAAAAATGGAAATACCATATTAATCTCACTGTTGAAAGAATAAGAAAACTTATCTATATTTTCTGTAATATAAGAAACATTTTAAATAAGAAAATTATCAAAATTGTCTATTATGCATTAATTCAGTCCATATTGCAGTATGGGATTATTGGGTGGGGAGGGGCTTTTAAGGCTTCCTTACAGCCCATAATTACAATGCAAAGAATAATTATAAAAATCATCCTTAGGAAAGCATATGACTTTAGAGATATTTCGGGAATTTAATGTACCACCTATCACAGAATTGTATAAGAGAATCGCCTTATATCAAATTTATAAAGAATATTTTATAAGTATATAAAATTCATCCCTCAGATAGCATAAGCAATAGAATCAAAACAAATGGCTTAATAGCCATCCCTATGCTTAGAACGACCACGGCTCAGCACCACTATTCGTATTTAGGTGTGAGATGGTACAATATATTATTGTCCAAAAATAAATTAGTGTAACCGAAACTGTGAATTATGAACAATTCAAAAAGTTAATTATGTCCCTAAAATTGGATAATGATATATTGTACCCCTAATTTTCTTACGCCATCTGTAATCTGTAAAAAATATATATTTTTTAATTGTCCTTAAAAAAATATTTTTCTAATTTGTGTACATGATATATTGTACCCTTAATTTCCTTACGCTTACTTAATCTGTAAAAAGATATATCATCTTAATTGTCTTTAAAAAAACACTTTTCTAATTTGTGTACCAATGTTAATATTATGTTTGTATTTATATCATAAGTTTCTGATTATTGTTTAAAAAAATCATTAGAACATTATTTTTACTCTAAAGATAAATACTCCTCCCATAAACACGAGCTACTGGAGCTCAACATATATGGAGTAGTAGAATAATAACGAAAAATATATATATAAGTCTGCATATTGTTATGATTTGTAATGTTAAATAATTTACAAGTAATAAATAAATAATAAAAAATAAAAAAAATATATGAAAAACTAATACATTGTGATACTGTCAAATTCAACCGGCAGCAAAACAGGACACTGTTCTTACCGACGCGATTTAACAGCAAGTAACTAGCAGAGGCGAGAACCTTTCATAATTAATATGACCTAAACTTCACAGGTGGCACTAATGGTATATAATCAATTCAATACACTGCGATCAAAAAAAATCACCATCAATGTTATATATCACTGAAGAAGAATATAACACTAATAAATCTAAACGAAACATGAAACAGTATAAGACACAGAAAATATAACCGTCACAACTAGGAATCGAACTCAAGATCTCTTGTCTTTCCGGGACATGCGTCTTAACATGTTTTTTTTCCCATACAAATATATTTTTCCAAAGAAGAATATTTATTTTTCCATACAAACAATTTAATTATTTTACCTAAAAACTACCTCAAAACGTTGTAAGTTAGTGAAATTTACCCCTGGACACCTTGAACATAATACATAGAATAAAGATGAACATATTCTATGATACAATAAAATTATATGTATTCAGAATCTTCATTTGATGTTCGATAATAATATTATTTTTCTTCAAAATTCCTCATCTCATTACAAATCTAATTTATGACGATTTTAAAAGCATAAATGTCAAATAATAAACCGTCTGCCCTGAGACAAATTCTTGTTATTTTTTTCAGAAAACCGGTCATCATCATTTTCATATACCCACCTTAGATACCTGTTGCAATTTAATTTATAAAGCGACAAAACACAGAAGAATCATATCAGAATATTAATAAGGATATATTTTTTAAATAATTATGAATATGTTTCCGTAGGATTAGTCGGCAACAATTTTAAATAAAATTAATATGTAAAATACAAACTAATGTGAGCCAATGTGTAAACTAATGTGTGCCTGAGTTTATTAAAAAGCTAGTGGGCCCCGCGATGCTTCTCTATTGCTAATGTCTTTATCGGGCGTCTCCGACTTCTTCCACCATTCACTACTGTATATCACAATGTTACTGTTAAAAAACTACATTACATCGATTTTAATTCGACTCCGTATCTCTTTCCGGTGCAGAGATATTGCGTTAGGAGGAACGGTCACGCGGCCCTTTTCATACAAAACTTAAATTTGGATTTGAGGCCAAAATACTCAGCCAAGATGAAAAATTATTTTTTTTATGAAAATGTGCAGCAAATATATAGTGCGGATGTATCAGACGCAAGTCCTTTACATTGGCTGTAAATAGGGGGGTGGGGTCTTGGCCGCCCTAGGCCCCAGACCATGTAGCCGCCCCTTTCTCAGTACCCATCATATTGACCAGGAGTATCCAAACTTTTCAGTAAGTTCCTAGGGTCAAAACCGTTTTAATTTTCTTGCCATTATCATTCATGGTTCATAGGGTGAGATTTGTCCAGGTCTTGGCGGCGGATACGTCTGCCCACCTGCTGCGTGGCGGGCCGGATCGAGAGAGACTGGGTGAGGGAGGCCTTTTGATCTTTCCAGCCGGACTATCTTGACCCATCGCCTTGCACCGCAGTTGGAGGGATGTATTCATACGTATGTCACTCCTGGACACACTAATCCCCAGATTCCTACCCACCCCTCATACATTTTCCTTTTCAGAACTTCCTATCCTTCCCTTCCTTAAAAAGACCCTCCACACAGCATCACCTAAGATGACATAGGTCGTGAGGGAAAATATTTTCCTCAAAGCCGTGAATTAATGTAAAAAAATACGCTTGCTAAATTTGCTAGTTCAATTACTGTATAATTGTCGATTGTCGCAGGCCGGATTGATGACATTGGCGGGCCGTTGTTTGGAGACCCCTGATATAGACTATAGACTACATAATGAATTTACTTTATTGACAACTTTTATCGAAATCGATTCAGAAATTTAGTTAACTATAATAGCTGCTAGTTTGTAATACTTTCTAAGGTTTCAAGGATTTGAATAAAACATTTAAAACAGTTTTAGGTTTAATTTATTTAACTAGTTTCAGGTTTATTCTCATACAATAATATATAAGTGTTTCACAGTTACAATTAGGGTTGCGAGATACGGGCTGGATAAAAAGTTATTATTAAGTCTCCAAACAAATAAAAGAAATCAGCACCTCTTTTAAATAAAAATCAACTTAAGGTACATATTCGAATATAATAACTAAACTTAAAATACAAATTAAAACGTTGGTAAAAAAATTTACGTAAAGCATTATCTAACATAAAAAAACTGAACTCAAAATAAAAATCTGGCAGTTACAATTCTCGTCTGCACTTAAGTGCAGCAAAATCATTAATTAGATCTTCGCAATCCAATTTCCTTAAAAAATCTGCTTCTATGTTAAGCAAAGCAAGATTGTTCAGCCTTTGCTCCGCCATTGTTGTGCGTAAATAATTTTTTACAAGTGCGGGGCGAGGGGGCGCGCTGTGTGCTGTGTGTGAACACGCTCTTGCATATCGCTATTTCGTACGTAGAATATTTAGGTACTTAGGAAGTAATTTCTTGTTATCATCTGTGACTTTTTTGTCACGATTGGCCGCCCCTAATATCTGGCCGCCCTAGGCCCGGGCCTACATAGGCCTAAAGGCAAATCCGCCTCTGGTCTTCCGATAAACCCATTATCTTTCACTCTTATGGGCTTTTAAACTATACAAATCCCAATTATTCAGTCAATTATTAATGGTAACTTGTGTATTTGCGCAGGAATACGTAAAAAACTAAAATGATATGTCAAGTATTTAAGCTAATACAGGGTTTTCCAATAAGGAGGATAGTAATTTTGGGTCTACTCACTTGCCTGCGGTATAGTGAATAAAATTTTAAAAAAACATAACAAATTCCATTGGGTATTTTTGCTTGTTTTTGAATGGCTCATCCACTAATTACCGCGGCTGTCTGGGCGAAGCTAATGATACATGCGCTTCTCTATACGGTTCATGTATTATAAGTCTAAGTTGTAAATATGATCTATGCTAATTTATTTAATAAATATGGTATTTTAATTGTGGTAAAATAATTTTGATATTTAACTCAGAAGAGTCGCATTCCAATTAAAAGTAAATTGCCTAAACATCAACCGTCGCATCTTTATAAAATCTTGATTTTACATTATTTGAAATCTCTTGTTTATGGCACGTAGACAGACCGAAATATTTCAGAAACTGCGTCATATTGTTTATGCTTGTTGATGTTTGCGGTCCCTTTTGGTATTAGGACAGGCATCATATTTTTCTAATCTTATTAATAAATCGTCAGAGATAATCAAAACTATTAAAATCATGATAAAGTCATATAGACAATTTTGAATAAAAAAATTAGAGAATATTTACATAAATAAATAAATCTTCTTTTCTGACATCACTTAGAATAAAAAAAAACGCTCACCTCTATATTTTAAATAAATCTTAGTTCAATCTCTGGAATTTGTTTGTCTTGATAAGATTCTAAGTGTGAATGACAAATGTTTGAGTTGTAAAAAAAAGTGTGTAGGTAAGTGCTTGAATTATTTGCAAATATGCAAATAGGTAGTAGTTTGTATTATTTGTCTATTTTGACGAATTGAAAAAAATAACATATTTGCACTCCGGTCTGGCAACATTAATCCATCTTTCCTATTCATTAAACGTAGTTTTTTTAACGATATTTTCTCGTAATTTTGAGATCATCGAGTTTTAATGTTTAACTAGTGATGTTAGCATTTTATATACTAACAGAGCCTAATGTTAACCGATGACAGAATTTTTATTTTCTGACGATATTATAATTTTTTTGTTTCCAACGCTTCAATGACCTCTTATGGTACGTATACATTTGCGAACCAAAACACTAACCGAGCCACGAATTACGGGAAAGGGACGAAGCAACTGCAAGCGGCTTTTAGCGCCATTTGCGGATGCTTCTATCCTTTCCCATGAGTTGATATTCAGCTCGGCAGTTCGGCTCGCGTATGTATACGTGGCATTAGGCAAACATTAACTAGGTACCTACTCTGCAATATTTTTTAAATTTGTACTTGAGAGAATTATTAGGATTGAGGTGAGCCTGTCAAGTAACCAGTCTATCTTCATTTGCGTGTGGTGAAAATACATTAGGGTGTAATAATTTAATATTAAAAATTAAGTAATTAATTATTTAAAAACAAAATGTCATTTTTTAGGTTCAACAGAGATCCGCAAGATTAGTGGTCCTCTTAATGATAATAATATTCCGATAAAAAATATTCAAATCGGTATTCGTTTTTTATCGACCTTCACGATTTGAATTTTGTTTTTCTGAGTGAATAAAACCTACTTCATGACATCTGATCAAGCTGAAACTCGGCAGATAGACTCGTTGTCGATGACAATGCATTATATCATCTTTTGGCGGCATAAATACATACATATACACACATCCATTCGCGGTCATATACCTAGTTAGCTAGTTATAGTTGTTAGAGCGTGGTTTAGTCCAGTCCCTGGGAAAGAAGATTCTATCCTCAGCCAAATCAATATTATTTTTTTTATTGTTTTAGTTTTAAATAAAATACATTTCTACAGTTCACAACAGTTAAGAACCAATCGCAGGGGATAAAGATTCAATGGTCAGTCAAATAAAAAAAAAAAACAGTTAAATTAAATTATTTTAGTAAAAAAACTTTGTTTTCTACCGGTTAATTTTTTTCCAAAAACAGTTCCTATGCATTGAAAAGGTGTTAATTGTCGTAACTCATTTTTGTAGAAATTGGATGACACCACTGTTTACAAAATCTATTAAAGTTGTTCGTAATAAGTCAATTTCTTATTGAAAATGCACCTGTGTATATGCACCTATGTACAATATTTCCACAAAGTTATCAAGTTATCAGTAAGCTTTGGGGATTCTTTGTGTATGTTTACTTTAAGATATGCAAATATTCACTGGTAGCGAATAACCGAAAAATATTTGAATTCCCTTTATCAATTTTATTCAAAGTGGATAATGTTGGAGGACTCGGCTAGCAGGGAATTGAATCGTGACGCCTGCGTCTGAACCCTATCCTTTGCGCCACCCAGCCACCAACTGGTCAAATATTGTGTTATATTATATTATATTATAGGGTGTATAAGCATGTCCCCGATAGACTTAATCCATCTATTCCTGATTATAATAAATAAAGTAGATGTCATTTTGCTGTTCATGACAGATAAAAAATTAACAAACAAAAACATTATATCACACGTCGAGTACAATCTAGCGCATCGTGTGATACGCAATCCGAACTGGCTCCATTAGCACTGTATTGTCGAGACAGAGCGCGTATCACGTGATACGTTGCGACTTATATCAGTATGATCAGTGGACAACAAGTGGTAGAATTTTTTTTGTAATATTATGGATATTATCAGCATAGTCCCATCTCCCATCTGCTCCCAACCGCCTAGAGCCAGTGAGACTATGGCATCCCCAATTGGGGTATGTTTTGAGGCTGAAGGTATTGGGGAGCGGAAGGAGACGGGGTAGAGGTATGTGGAAAAGTACCTGGCTATTCAGATCTGGTTACTAAACACGGCTAAAGCTCAAGCAACTTTTCAATTCTGAATGGTGGTCTTACATCAGGGTGGTTGTGCGATAATCGCGTAGACTATCGACACATGTGTTAGATTTTAATGGTTATAATCTAGGGAGGTATGTGCCTATGTTAATTAACGCTCCGTTCGCTGAACCAAAAAGATAGGTATTCGCAAATGTGACTTACGGAAGAGTTGGTTATGAAGTTCGATGATATGGTTCTTTTGGTAGCGCTCGTATGGTGAAGGAATGCACTCGTATAAGATTAAACTAATTAGGTATAACTCCGGCTAAAAATCGAATTGACACATCGGTTGTTTTCTCAGTACGGTGGTTTTGTCAACTGTCATTATATGACGTTTACGGCGGCTCGATTCTACTCAAAAGCATCACTGCGCAGATTCAAACCAGTAAAATTTGAATCCTAGCCTCCTTATTGGTTGGAGCAAAAAAGCGTTAAAACAATTCAGCGTCACGAATCAGTGGTACTGATAGTATCTTCCACTCTGGAACGTGACGCAAGTATACAATGTATATATTTTTAAATGAATAATTTGTAAAATAATAAAAATTCATCAAATGAAAATTATGTGCACACGCCGGGATTTCAACCCACGACTTCCGGATTGCTAGTGGAGAACCTCATCCCTCGACTACCGAGGCCATACTTAAACATTACAGTTTAAGTTCAAAGATCACATTCGTTATACTTTTTGTGCCCGGAATATTTGTTATTGTTGTACTACTGTGCGTGCAAAATTATTATTGATGTGCAAAAAATTATTTTAAATCTTGGTTTACATTACAAATTATCCAACAGATGTTGTTTGATTACGACCATATACGATACAAGTGTGTTATTTGTTTAGTTGGAAATGTAAACATTTATCTGCTGTTTAAAATGTAGTATTATGTACCAGGAATATAAATGTTTTGTTTACCCGTGTGATTGAATCTAGTCGAGTTTATTTACATTTGATGTTACTCGCAGGTAAATAATTCCTCGATTTGAAGGGCTTTTGATAAATGCTAATTATTCAAAAGGAAACATGTAAACTCGAAACTTGTATCGAGTGGAAAAATTATAATCTGAAGGTCATCTTCATCATAATAGACCGCTATATACCGCCCTAGAATGTTAGAATTATACAAAAACATATATTATAGTCGAACCTTTCTTTACCAACTTATCATCTCATATGTACCAACTTATTTTAAGTATAAGCAAAAATCTGTTTATCTGAAGCTGTAAAAACTCTCCAAAGGTAAGCATTTTTCTTGCTGTCTGGAACATCTATGACAACGCAACTTTTTTCAGCTCGCAACGTCGTTTCCATTATGAGCTATAAAGCTTTAAATTGACGGTTTATCTTATTACGATTAATTATCTTTTAATTGGCGTCAGACGACCAACAATGCAAATTGCAAAAGTTTATAGAATCTTGAAAAAAGTAGGTCCGAAACAATAAGTTTTTTGACTACGAGAACGGGAACGGTATACGCACAGAAAATTGAATCGAAGGATTTTGCCGGAACAGCGTTCCGGATTCTGGTTTGCCACAGATTAATCAAAACACTGTGCGTCACTACTTGTAATATTTCAGCATCCTAGAGTTGATTTTTCACAAAAAACAGCCCACAAATTTAACAAATTATCAATTTACTATTATTATTATTATTTGTCTGCAATGTTTCTAGAAAGCTTTTAAAGCATTAATGATTGCTTGTAAACCCTAATAAAAATTAAATTAATTCAAATAAAAATGATTAAATTTATTTCAGGAACAAATTTTTTCATTATTTTTTTTTAAGGTTATACTAATCAACGTAATATATCATTTAAGGCGTATTAACCAGCGGCCGCGAATTCGAATTTGGTTAAAAGACGGTCTGGCGATCGGACGTTTTTTTAGAACGAGACAGAAATACCATATTCATTCCACTGCCAGCCGTACACTCCGCACGGCGGCCGAAACCTACAGCATGGTTCCGATGAAATAACAATTATTGTGTTTGAATTTTCGGTTGTAGCTTTCTTCCTAATGAGTAGTTACATACATATTTGTAAATTATACGTCGGAGTGCGTAAACATAAATAAATACAAATGCAGTGCGTTGACATAGTAGGTACAAAATAGGTAGGTATTTGAATAAACATTTTTTTTTTAATTTTTCAAATATTTTTGTTCACTTGTTTTTTTTTAAATTTTAGTTTACATAGGTTTTAAAAAAGTGTTTAACATTAAGTTTGATTGTAAAAAATCTCTCGTTTTACATATTTATCCGTTTGTACGATAGGTATTACCAGTAAGTTTTATTTCTAATACTTAAAGTAAGTATGTCAAAATAACCTCGTTTTTTTTCTCCTAAAACAAGAAGCTCAATTCACAATATGACATTATGAAACTGACAAAAAGTAACACTAAAAATATTAAATATGTTGAATTATACCTATGTAATAGGGAATTGGACAATAGAATAGAAATTATTCACCGTAATATACCATACATTTCCCGACACCATGTATACAAGGGTATGGTTTTGTGCGTGTAACTCGCGTAATGCCGGGAATTATTGATATTTTATAATTACCGCGATATTCACGGCTTCAGTCACCGTAATTTCACCACGAGTTTCCCGACACCGTGTACACGTGGTAATGTTGCATGCGCGTAAATCGCGCAAAACCGGGTAGTAAATGCTTGTTTATAATTACCGCGGTAATTAGAGTTGAATCGGTCACAGTAATATACTACGCGTTTCCCGATACCATGTATACAAGGGTATGGTTTTGTGCGTGTAACTCGCGTAACGCCGGGAATAATTGCTAGTTTATAAATACCCCGATATTGACGGTTTCGGTCACCATAATATCCATGATTCACAATATATTGTAGGTATTACCTATTTACATAACAAAATAATAATAATATTAATGTAAATTACACATACGGCTTTGACGGCCGGCGTGGTCTAGTGGTATACGCTTTTGACTACAGATCCGAAGGTCGCGGGTTCGAACCCGGCGTGCGCAAATAAATTTTATTTGATTAATTTGTGTTATTATTTCACAATTAATTAATTTAAAATAATATATATAGTATATTTGCGGCACGTTCCAGAGTGGAAGATACTCTCAGTATCGCCCTGGTGTAAGACCACCATTCAAAATTGAAACGTTGCTTGAAATGGCTTTAGCCGTGTTTGGTGACCAGATCTGAATAGCCAGGTACTTCCCCACCTTCCTCTTCCCCATCTCCCTCCCCTCCCCAATACCCTCAGCCTCACAACATACCCCAATTGGGGATGCCATAGTCTCACTGGCTCCAGACGGGAGCAGTTGGGACTCTTGTGCGGTATTACTGTAAAAAAAAAAAAAAAAAATACCGACGGAATTTTAGAGACAATATTTGCTTCAGAATCACAATCATTCGTTGGTAGTTGATTATTTTCCCTGAAAATTAAACAACACAAAATTATCGCTAAATGTTATAAAAAATATATGCGTATTCTGACTGATTCGTTTGAACGACCCTGTAGCATATAGAGTACGTACAATGTACAAGGATAATTAAATATGACTAACCCTTTTTTTTTCTACAAATATTTCTCCCATGTACGTTTTTGATGACGAAATTTTTGTTTTCTTATAAAACTTTTGTCCGATAGTATTTTTCTACCCATTTTTAAACGAGGAATTTCGTCAAAATGTTATTTACTAGACCGGCACAAACCAAACGACCATTCACCGCCCTGTCGCAGCGGATACTGACGGAATTTCGGCTTGCGCCGTGGCAATCAGAAACGACGAACAAACAAAAAACGCTAATCGAAATTAATTACTATTATATACTTTAAGAATATATTTCTTGGTCATAAATTATTATTAATGTTTCAATAATATCATAGTAAATTATTTTTGTAAAAAAATCTCAACTATACCAATTTGTAAGGTCATAAATAAATAGTCAAATTGAGGGATTTTCGTCACAAAACGCGTCCTCGGATTTATTTATTAGTAATTTTATTTGAAATAAAAACAAAATTCTTATACATATATATGATAGATAATTTATTGATTGTTTATACTGTATTATTATATGATTTGAAATATTTGTTGTATGATACAACTTCGCCTTTGAAAATGCAACAAATCTGCATATCGTCCAACGGTAACACTTTATTATGGTATGAAAATAATATCATTTTCCAAAATTTTACAACTTACTTTACAAGATAAAATAACGATCTTTCGAAACCAATTTGTGTTTTTTTCTAGAAAAGTGTCCATACGTCTAAAAGTGACCTCAAAAATGCCAAATTTCAGGTCAAGTCTACCTATTTCGCCTTAAGAAAAAGATAATACCAAAAAATCTAAATGAAACGTGAAACAGAACAAGACACAAAAAAGATAACGGTCACAAGAAGGAATCGAACTCAGGTTCTCTTGTCTTACCGGGACAGCGTCTTAACCACTCGACCATCGGCACATATTTATTAAACGTCATATTTGTCGATCTCATATTTCAAATTCATAATTAACAAAATAACAACTAAGTTTTCTGATATTTTTGGCAGCTACGTTTTTAAATTATCACAACGTTGTTTAAGACCAAAGATATTAGAAGAACGAGATGTGCTATGAGCAGTTCATACTGTGTGGAATTGTTTTGCCCAGTGTCGCCGGTTTTTTTCACCAATACTACTGCACACCTTCGCTTGCGCTAAGGTATCCTCACTAATACATAGAACAGATTTCTGTGCGTACACGTCCCGACAGTATTCAAAGTACCCTAATTAGGTAGTACTCCGCCTACGGTCCGGCGGCCAACATAGCATATCTCGTTCTTCTAATATCTTTGTTTAAGACGCTGTAAGACAAGAGATTCTAGGTTCGATTCGGAGTTGTGACCATTAACTTTTGTTTAACCTTTTCTGTTTCATGCTTCAATTAGATTTATATCTTATTCATCAATGAAATTTTTTTTTCTTTTTCTCACACGTGAAATTAAAATAAATTATAATAACTGTTCGCAAGTCATAACAGAGTAGAAGATATCCTCAGTAACATTAAGAATCGAATCATTGCTTGAAATGGTTTTAGCCTTGTTTTGTGACCAGATCTAATATCCAGGAAATACACAAATACCTATTATCCCTCTACTTTATTCACAAATTGTAAATTTTATTATGGCTTGTCTCATTGTTTCCGAGTAATTAGGGCCACAATATAATTTACTAGTTGGCGCGTACCCGGCGTTGCTGGTATATAACCTTAGGAGATAGACATATATTGTCGCGGATTTTTCTGTAGGCCTTTTTAAGGTATACAATTCCGTAGTGCACTATGTTGATTTATCTCAAGGGTTAGCCAGCGTTAGCAATGTAGGCGCCATAAAATATTTTTTTGCGACTTGATTACAAAACATCGACTTTTTTCTACTTTCTATAATATAATAGAAGAAATTCTCTAAATGATAGTGAAAAATCTATCAAAATCCTTTGCGTAGTTTAGAAGAACTAAGCGCACAAAGAGACAGACGCGGAAAGCGACTTTATTTTATACTTTTTAGAGATGAGAAATAACAAAAATTTTATAAAGCTGAAAAAAAGCTAAAAGCAATATGTGAATTTAGACTAATAAAAGCTGTCAGTATAATATTATAAATAGTGTTTAAATTCGGTGATAGAACATCTTGAGAATGTTATAATATTCCTCTGCACCTAGTTAGTATTTGTGGTTCATTTTCGGTACTACATTTAAAAAAAATATATTACTAAACGTCGTAATATTTATAAAAAAGTAATAAATTTATTATGACACATTATATGTAGGAAAATTTCAAATTTAGTCTTTGGAAGGTTATGATTTTCCTTTAACCTTCAAAATATTTTATTGAAAATATGTTTATTTGGAATTTTATTTTGTCATTTTAATTCCTGATTAATATACTCGAGCGAAAATATTATAAACGCTTGCTTTTAGATGTGTATAATTAACAAAAAATTAAAGTCGTTTATATTTATTATGTTTTATGTAAATGAATGTCATATATTAATTTACATAATACATTTAAATATGATTTATTGGCATATTACAAGCCTGTTTTTGTCTGAAGCGTCACAAACTGTCAAACGATGCGATCTAGCATCATTTGCAAATGCGTCGGATTTTCCTGTCTGTAATTTTATTTCTATTTTCAGCCCGTGCTATTTATTCATAATGAGTTTTGGAGCTTTGAAATATTCATTCAAGGTTAAATGCGACGCTCGTTATATTCTACGTGTTAATAGATGGTGTTAATTAATTTATATTATTAAAATACGCTTTTTGAAATGTATTGCTTTACAATATTAAGACAAATTATTTGTTTGCGCCCGTACACACCCAATATGAATATGAATATATAGTTTTGTCTGCATAAAAAACTCAATTCTCTCAATAAACGCATACAAAATACACGATTGGTTGTATCTGTATGCCTATCTTGAGAGAATTGAGTTTTTATACAAACAAAACTATTTATTCATATTCATATTGCGTGTGTACGGGCGCAAACAAATATTAAAATACACTTAGAATAGAATTATTTGTTTGCGAACGTACATACGCTGTATGCATATGAATAAATAGTTTTGTCTGTATAAAAACTCATTTCTCTCAAGATAGGCATACAGATACAATATTGTATAGTTGATTCATAATAATAAATAATTCGTCTCTTTATTTTAAAACCTAACTTGCAAAATGTGTATTTTAATAAAATAACAAAATTATCGCCATCTATGAAAGAGCAGACTATGACATACGTTACGTGTACCCTTAACTATAAAAAATGAATGACTAGAAGAAGTCAAGTTGTTTTTTCCTTATTTTTCAATAAGAAAATATTTTGGAATATATAGTTGTTACATGTAGAGCAAAGCCGGGTACTAATTAATAAAAAGGTATTTCAGAAAAACAATAGTTATATTATTATTATCTCTGTGTTTATATATTTGCTTATAACCAGCGCCCTGTGAATTACTTGTCTGCCGAAATCATTGAATATTATTGCTAACATCATCTTTATTATCTTATTGATATCTACACATTAAGGCTAATTAGTTCAACATTTTAATTTACTCAAAAATATTGTTGGCATTCCAATCATTTTCTTATTGTTCTCAGCTAATTATATATTTTTTAATTAATCACAAAATTAAGTATAATTTTATGTTGTCCCACCAAAAACTCAAACGGATTAGTACATAAAACAATCTTGATTTTTGAATAACGGGTTTTTATGCTGATTCCGACGTTAATATCTATTATCCTAAATATCTATAAAATTGAGATTTTGAAACAATTTAATTATTGTGTAAAATAACAATTAAAAGATCTATTAATCAGAGACTTTATTCTAGAGATGAGAGTTTCCAAAACTTTTTTGGCTACTCGTCTCCCTTTTCAAATATTTTATTTTTTTATTCGATATACATACATATGACAGATTTACAGAAGAAAACATATGGTTCTAAAAACTAATTGCAATAAAATGTTTTCTTTTTAACGTAACTACCCAATTCAATAGAGAAAAACGTTTCTAAATATTTTATTTCTATATTTTTCTTTCGCTATTTTTAGCAAAAGAAAAATATGTCTTGCGTTAAAATTCGCAGTAAATCACTTCCCACGTTTCACTGTGCATTAGCTTATTTATTTTAAATAGTTTGATACAATGAATAAATAAATAAATTACCTTTTCGATATATTCTAATATATGCTCAGTCCTACATAAAAGCAAAAGTAATTAGTTGTGTAATTTAATGATATTATGTATTATATTAAGTACGCAAAATTTCGACTTGTTTTATATTCGTAAAAGCTCTACGTTGCTACTATCTCAATAAATAAAAAATAATAATTAGTTGTCAGAAATTCTCTTAGGGCTCGTTTCCGCTCGTTAAAAATTGGACGGTAAAAACCAAAACCTCCTAGATCACAAGGCCGGGACACTCATTCAAAGGAGCCTCCTAACTAAATACATTTTTGAAGGTTCTTATACAAGTTAGGAGGCTGATTTGATTCAGTGTCCCGGCCTTGTGATCCATTAGGTTTTTTAAAAACCCGCTTCCTTGCGACTGACGGAGATCATGCGTTTTGCGGGCTCGGGGTGCTGTAGTGGGGCGCATGTCGAAACGACAATGCGACATAAGCGAGCGAGTTCTGACACGATTTTTAAACGTATTCACTTCGCTGGCCATCTATCTGACGAAACGTGTTCATATAACCCCTACAGACATTAGGGTAACTGATTTTTAAACGGGCATTTTAAAAAGTTGGAACGGGCCTTTAGAGATCTTCTACGCGAATTTCCAATGACTATTCAGGATGTTTGGGTGTAAAGTGCACAGACTTCGGGAGGTGATTGATTCTACATGATAGTACAAAAAATATAATTAACTGTTTTCGAAATTTTAAGGTAGTTTTCAGGTAGAAAAGTTATGAAGAAGTTAAGACGAGGCGAGTAGCTGGATGTTGCCGTAGTAATTAATATTTTTAGTTCCATTTGATTATTTGACACCTTCTAGTGACGGTAGTAGGTTAAGGTACCATGTTAAACATGTTTTTGGTCCTTAGATAAATATGCGCATGACTTTTAAAGTAAAAACCAAAGCGTAACGAAGGTAAATACACAACGTAATTACCGGATTCAGTGTAATTATTTATATTTATTCTGCCTATTCGTGATTGAATCGTATCATGGACAGGTCACATAAATATTTACAGAAAATATTAAAATAAGGTGTGAACTTGACTTGAGTGTCAACAACCTGATTGTTTATGCATGCACTAAGCACTTATTTGTCCATATATAAAAAGGGTCCAAAAATTGAAACTTTTTTTCGTGTGCTAACACGAAATCTGGTTATCATTTCGACAAGCTGGAGGCAAAACACGTGACCATGTTTTGGCACCAGGAGGGTTCGAGAATGCTTACAATAAACTACGACATCAGTCGTACATTGACCACCGAAGAGTGCACATTGAAATAACCAGACCCTGCGCAGAGAAGTAAAGTTTACTAAAGTACGGCAAAGGTTTGCGGCGCAGTCTATTGTGGGACTTTTCTGGGCAGGATCTGGACGTTCGTTATTAAACGAACCCCCTGGCGTAGCGATGCTAAAATTGAGTGAGGTGGGTAAATTATAACGCATTTATAAAAGTGTTTAACTGAATAGTATAACAAAATATAAATTTTCGGAAACATGCCTGAACTTTCATTTTCCCGATTTGGGATTTGCAGTTAAGTTTTTTACGCAGCCAGTAATTTGCGCGGCTGCATAAAAAGGACTATTAATTCGTTAGCAGATTTTATTTTCGAGGCCCGAATGGTGATATTACAATGCGAGTTGCCTGTATACTGACAGATTCATTTATTGACACATCACAGAAAGGGTGACGGCTACATCGCCTCCCGCAATCTGCACACTTGGTTTGTTTTCCTTTCCCCGATTAGCTAGTTTGTTAATTTGAATGTCTATGTTAAATTCGTGATATAGTCAATAGACGCGATTTACTGGTAAAACTGGGTAAAACAATAACAAGTATTGGAGGCAAAAATCACAGTTTCGGCACGATCGTGCCTTCGTTTGCATTTTCAGTTGCAAATTTTAAATTTATCTAAGTATTTTAAAGATAATTTTAGCGTTATGAGTTATGTTTTAGCTTTGTTTAGCGTATTATGAGTGATTTTTTCATAAAAATTACAAAGGATTAACCTAGGCTAGGAGTCGTCAGACTTTCAAGTGAGAAGAGCCAAATTCTCAAGGAAACAGGACAACGGAGAGCCGTATCCCGAGGGGAGGTGGCTAGATAATTTCTCAAAAAAAAAAACAGTTCTTCAGAACATTTTCGTATCCTAGGGGGTGTAGGAGGAGTGTCTGTGGCGGGCGGCATTGACATGATTTAAAGATCCATGGTTTCATTCCGAGATTGATGAAATTTTGCACACCTGACCTTCAAATCAAGAGGAAGGTAACTGTCTGCATGCGATTTAGGTAAACCACCCCCATCCTCTTTTTTCTACCCAATAAAGCAAACATTGCTACTTTCTGATGAAATTTTGTACACTTGACATTCAAAATAAGAGGAAAATTACTGTGTAATGGAAATAACAGGTCCCTTAAAAGCTAAAAGAACTGGGTTGGCAACACTGATGCTCTAGTCCAAGTTTGTTCGCCAGTTCCATTTCATAAAGCTGGTGAGGTGGAGGTGGGAATTGTTGTCCGAAGAGCCTCAAATGCCCATGCAAAGTGTCGCATGCTGCTCGCAAGCTGCGGTCTGCCAACCCCTGACCTAGCCTAAACCTATTCTCTGCAAAAATAATTAAAATAATGTATGATTTTTTTTATTATTTTTAGTGGAGGAATCACTAGACAACGCAATCCCCAGTACAAGCAGCAACGGGATCTTATACGCGAATGGAAATGGACACACAAATGGAAACGGGTATGCTAACGGGCATGCCAATGGAAACGGGCATGCCAATGGAAATGGGCATGCCAGTGGAAACGGGCATCCTAATGGAAACGGGCATGCTAATGGAAACGGGCACACTAATGGAAATGGCTACACAAACAGCAACGGTGACGCAAACGGGAATGGCTACAGCAGAAACGGGTTGACACATCTGAACGGCAAGGCCGTGACTGTGAAGTACCACGGCGTGCTGGGCGCGAGCACATGGCACATGCTGCAGAGGCTGCGCGCCACTGAGGGAATAGCAGGACTGTACCGGGGTGTGGTACCCGTGCTGCAATCACTATGCGCGAGCAACTTCGTGTACTTCTACACGTTCCATGGGCTGCGCGCGGCGTGGGGGGCGCGCACTCTGGACGGGGCTCGCTCAGGCTCTGCGGGTAGGGATCTGCTGCTGGCGGCCGTGGCTGGGGCCGTCAATGTTATGGTCACCACTCCCCTCTGGGTTGTCAATACCAGGTTGAAGGTAAGAAAGACTTCACGCATTTTCATTTAACACATTTCATTTTGGTGTTTTTGCCTTTATTACGTTGTCAGAAAGAGTGGTATTTTTAAATTCCCGCTTTAAAATAATGTGAGAAGTAGAGTCCCACCCAGATAATGAAGTTAGTGACACCTGTTTACATTTTAAAATTTAGTAATGTCTAGAGATCTGAAAAATTTGCTTTTGCGATGTGCGAATTGTTCCACTCTTTACAAGAATAACCCTAAATTCCCTGTTTTTGGGCCAATGGCACGAATTTTCGTTCAATTTTCTGGTATTAATATTATACATTCTAAATAGTTCTTCATCTATGGTTTTCACATACTTGAATAACCATAAAATGAACTTTGTTTGTTTGGAACAAATGTTTTTTTTCGATTTTGTAAAATAAAGTCACTTTTTGCTGCAAAATACTAAAAAGTTACAATAACTTCACTTTTCTTGAAAAATAACGCTGATTTTCCTAAAAATAATGCGAATTTCACCGAAAAATAACTCTTGTTTTCATGAATATTCTGATAAATTGCTAGATGCAAGTCATAGCTGTTTCTTATGGTTTTAATAAATTAATTATGAACCGATTACAAAATAATAAATAAACATAAAATCCATCCAGGACGAGTGAAAGTAGGATGAAATAGAAAAATTCAAATAACACCATTGTTGTTATTGATCTATAACGCCGCGGCAACTAAAAATACAGTTTCTACGTCTCTAGGGAGACCCTATGTTTTTATTTACCATCGCAGTATAATAGTGGTTCTTAGTTAAATTTTCCTGAGTCCTCCATCTAGTAAGAGCCCAAACTCGCATATCCCTTTTAGGACAAAAGGTTAACTAAAATAAATATTTTTTTTCGACATTTATTTAAAAATATTTCAGATGCTTCAATTAAATACTGGAAGTAGAACACATCTTGGGCTTTGAAATAATCGAGTATTTTTTTGATGGGTCTTTTTATGTCCAGAAAAAAATAAAGTGTCAGGCCTATACAAACTGCTTTATAGTTAGTTCAAAATGTCCTACTTACGAACCCTTTTTCGGTTATGGTTTTATTGTATAATGTTGCAAATTAAGTTCTGATTGAATTATTGTAAAACATTTAAGTATGTTTTTTTTTTGCATAAATCAAAATCGCAATCTTGATAAGGAGTGTTATTGTTAGCGGCCCGATTCCAAATGTTACATGACGTGGTGCAAATTATTGTGCCTTAATATTATTTGATGAATGGCATAACAATCCTAGTAAAAATGAAAGTCGCTTATTTGTATTTAAGATTAATAAGACAAGTGAGTATGTTTCTCTTTGCACAGTTCTGAAAATCATGTTTTTTCGATGATCTTAGTGTTTGGGTGCGCGTACCCCTTCAAGCAACCTAACGTACCCCTGGGGGTACGCATACTACTAATTGGGAACCACTGACCTTCAGATTTTCAAGTCTACTCCTTTATCATCAATCATCATCTATTTCTTCCTCCTTGGAGCCTGGCAAATTTACATTTAGAACCCACCCTGCCCAAGCCAAAAGGGCGTAAGAGACAATGCATTACTTTTCTAGAGAAACTTTTTTTACTGTTTACAAGAAATTTCTAGAAAACAGCCTATTGTTACTTACCCTCTTTTGATATGAAATAGTTATAATATTATCCAATTAAAGTAAGTAATTTAACTAACCCAATGTTTAGATGACCGGCACCCCCTACGACAACCTGTTGGACGGCCTGCGCTACGTGGCCACGCATGAGGGCGCCAAGGGTCTCTGGGCGGGCGCAGCCCCCTCCCTCCTGTTGGTTGCCAACCCCGCCATGCAGTTCATGGTGTACGAGGCGCTCAAGCGGCGTCTCGCCCCATCCGGCCGGCAGATGTCCGCCCTCGTCTCGCTGTTCATAGGCGCCTCAGCTAAAGCGGTGGCCACTGTGCTCACTTATCCACTTCAGGTAAGACTATAATGTATTCTTTAGCCGGCGAGAGATTCACCGCACCTAAATTAACAACTAAAAATAATTTGGTGTTATCTCTTTAAACCCTTGACGTTTCGATGCTAGATGCCCCTATACACGGCACTTTTTCATTAATACTTTTGCAAGACAATTTTTGTGAGGTTTGCTTACAAGGCGCCGCCACTCGTAACCCAACTGCTGTAATGTCTGCATACAACAGGTTAATAATATTTAATTCCCCATCCCATCCGGGGGTAAATTCAGAAACTTCTGGAGCTGATTCCAAATGATAGTATAAGTAAAAAAAGATAAATAATATTTTTCTATAAGCGTTATGTTGACTGCATCTAGTTTCTGATTTCGCTTTGGTCAGGCCCTCGGTGGTGCCGCTATATGAACATAGATAAGCGTTATGTTGACTGCATCTAGTTTCTCGTTTAACTTTGGACAGGCCTTCGGTGATGCCACTATATGAACATAGATAAGCATTATGTTAACTGCATCTAGTTTCTGATTTCACTTCGGTCAAGCCCTCGGTGGTGCCGCTATATGAACATAGATAAGCGTTATGTTGACTGCATCTAGTTTCTGATTTCACTTCGGTCAGGCCCTCGGTGGTGCCGCTATATGAACATAGATAAGCGTTATGTTGACTGCATCTAGTTTCTAATTTAACTTTGGACAGGCCTTCGGTGATGCCACTATATGAACATAGATAAGCATTATGTTAACTGCATCTAGTTTCTGATTTCACTTCGGTCAGGCCCTCGGTGGTGCCGCTATATGAACATAGATAAGTGTTATGTTGACTGTATCTAGCTTCTGATTTCACTGTGGTCAAGTCCTCGGTGGTGCCACTATATGAACATAGATAAGCGTTATGTTGACTGTATCTAGCTTCTGATTTCACTGTGGTCAAGTCCTCGGTGGTGCCACTATATGAACATAGATAAGTGTTATGTTGACTGTATCTAGCTTCTGATTTCACTGTGGTCAAGTCCTCGGTGGTGCCACTATATGAACATAGATAAGCGTTATGTTGACTGTATCTAGCTTCTGATTTCACTGTGGTCAAGTCCTCGGTGGTGCCACTATATGAACATAGATAAGTGTTATGTTGACTGTATCTAGCTTCTGATTTCACTGTGGTCATGTCCTCGGTGGTGCCACTATATGAACATAGATAAGCGTTATGTTGACTATATCTAGCTTCTGATTTCACTGTGGTCAAGTCCTCGGTGGTGCCACTATATGTTGCATATTTTTTTTCATAATGATGGCAAAATATCCATCCTTTACTGAAACATCTTCATTACTCTTTACTTTAAAATGATTATTGCTTTAAATCATAAATAACTATGTACAAAGATGCGATTTTTCAGCTATTGTGTAAATTGCATTCTTTTCTTGAATCCCCCATTCTTTTTAACCATTATTCATGTAAAAAATGCCATAATTTTCATTTATATATTGAAATAGGATTCAGAATTCACAGTTCACTGTGAAAAAGTGGACCCATCATAAATATACTAAAATTTACATGATCATTCTAAAAAGTCATAATTTTTTTTATTAAATCTGACATGTTTTTATTATTTATTTATGAATAATGCAAGATTTAATTAGTGTTTAATATAATTATCTAATAAATTACCAATAATAAAAAAATCAAGAAATAATTAAAAACATAATATTATTATTACCAAACGTATGTTGACAAATTTTCGTCAAACAAATGGTTGAGTATTGGAGAGTTGAGCGCAGAAATAGAAGGATTTATGCTTGCCATTCAGGATAGAGTCATTAATACTAAAAATTATAGAAAGCATATAATCAAAGATACAAATCAAATTGATGATTTGTGTAGAAAATGTTTGGCTTTTCCGGAAACTATAGAACATATTATATCGGGATGTTCTATATTAGCACCGTCCGAGTATACATTTAGGCACAATCAAGTTTTAAAAATAATTCACCAAAATTTGGTAATTAAACATAACTTGATTGACTGCCGTAATATAGTACCATATTATGAATACGAACCAAATTCATTTTTAGAAAACGAATTTTATAAAATATATTATGATAAAACTATACTGACAGATCGAACGATTAGTCATAATAGACCCGATATAGTTTTACATGACAAAATTAAAAAAATAACTTATATCATTGATGTCGCTATTCCAAATTCCTGTAACATTCAAAAATCTGTTAATGAAAAAATAAGAAAATACACAGATTTAGGAAACGAAATAAAAAGAATTTGGCATTCTCAGACTATAAAAATATTACCATTCGTTATTTCGGCTACTGGCATTATACCTAGCTCTCTCATTAAAAATTTAGGCGTATTAGATCTATCAAAAAATTTATATATAAAGATGCAAAAGTCGGTCATTTTGAATACATGTAGGATAACCAAAGATTTTTTAAATATTTATGTTGAGGGATCAGTAGGATTTATAGGCCCTGTTAGAAGTTCTACCGAGCCGAACCCTCTGATATGAAAATATCTGGAGTCGGTGAATTTTTTTTTTCCCATTTGATCTCTGGTGAGTTGACGTGTTGTTGTTCTTGTATTGTTTTGTATTTATTTTACTTATGTAATGCACTTGCATAGTGTTGATTGACTAGCTGATCATTTGTGGAAAAGTGAGTGGAAGGGTTTAGTTTTTCCTATGGGGAAGATTTAACCCGGACAACAAAATCGGAAGCAAAAAAAAATATGTAAGGTGTTTATTTTACGTTACCAAATAAAATAAAATTGTTTATGTTATGTTGTTGTTTTTTCTCTTCACTTTCTTTCTATTTTGTCATAAATGTGTTTATTTATTTACAGGTAGCCCAGGCCCGCCTCCGCCATCGGGGAGCCCAAGGTCCCGGCAAGGGCGGAGCTGCCTCGCTCCTTCTGGCCCTCATCAAGCAGAAGGGCTTCCTTGGCCTGTTCCGGGGGCTAGAGGCGAAGCTGCTGCAGACCGTGCTCACCGCCGCCCTGATGTTCGCCACCTACGAGAAGATTGCTCGCTTCGTCTTCTCCCTCTTGCAGCGCCATAATAAGATCCTCATCAAGCATTAGACAATTTTCTTCATGCTAAACACCTAAGTTATCTTCCTTCTTACACGTCTTTCAAGAAAATGAAAAGGATAAAACACATCCGGATCTCATCAGAAACATTGAATGTTTCTAATCAAACGCATGTAGAAATTGAAGAATGTGCTCATATTTGCCATCTGTGAGAAGATTGCTCGCTTTGTGTTCTCCCTCTTACAGCAACAGTAAGATCTTCATCAAGCGTTAGACTCGGTATAAGACCGTCTTGAATCATCGACAGAGAATGTTCATCATGCTAAATGCAATAATTATCTTCCTTCTCACACATCTTGTATTAAAATGAAAAGATAAAAAACACCAGAATATTGAATATTTCTTATCAAATGCTCATAGAAAGTGAAGAACATACAAGAGTTTTATGGAATAATATTGTCTTGATTTATCCACTCGAATGATGGATTTCCCTGTGTTTTTCGGTTGGTTTTTGATTTAATTAATATCATACCTCCAAATATTAATAAGGAAAAATATGAACTGCTTAGTGCGGTTTTAAAACCAATGAATCCACCTTCATTTCACCGTTCATCCCATAATCGTTAAACTTATAATTCATAAAATCACCTACCTAAATTTGGGTAATCTCTCACAAGTTCTATGTGCTTTCTCATTGCATTATGTTTTCCTTTTGTATTGCAAAATCGTTCCGTTCAATCATTAATTTAGATCACGCCAAACGCGCGCCCAACATGTACACCGTTGACATTTGTCACGTGAGAACGGGTCACTTCTACGACTCGTTTTTGAGTTCAACAGCTCGGCTGTGGAACGATTTTCCAGCCTCTGTGTTTCCTTCCTCCCACAACATGGGTTTCTTCAAGACCCATGTCCACTCCTTCCTCTCCTCAAAAAGATCCTCCAGACAGCATCCCCAGAGATGACACAGTGAAAAAAGTGATTCAGATCATTTTGACAATGAGTATATATTATTTAAGGATATGATAATATTTTTCCTCTCATAAATAAAAAAGATTGTAATAATTACAATTTTGATTTGGAGACTCGAATAAATTTGGTTTTCCTGTATTATTTGTTCAGAGAACTGGTCATCACCATTCCACGCTAGCGGTCTCGGCAACCCTTTCGAGCACATAACACAGCAGGCGTGGAATGTGTGCAAACCATCATCAAACGGGACGACCCTTATCATCACGTATTTTATTTTAAGGCAAATCTTCTCATTTTATTTTCACAAACAATAATTTGCAGAAATAAGATCAAAAAATTAATTTGAATAATTATAATTAAAGATGCACGAATAATTCAGAATCTGATAATAATAATAATTATTATAAACCATACATAAATATATCAAATACCAAGGATTAGTTACCTTAGATTATATTAATTTAATTTGCATGGTTCCTGGGTACCTGGTTCACATAAAAATAACATTTTAACGTTCCAGGAATTTTCATATCGTCTATGTAAATTCAATAATTTCAAAATGTTTTGTAGGCACTTAAGTTGTACAGAACAAGTCACATTGATTGGTGCTTTCAAATATTGAAATTGATGATTGTACTTGGTTAAAGTCAATATTGTGAATGACCCATTAGTACATAAGCAAGCAAGAGTGCCTACATATATTTTCCTGGATAATATTTTGTCCTTCCTGAACATTTTTTCAAATGGTTCTTACGCGGTTTTGGACTTACACCTACTAATTCTATAATATTTCATAAGCAGGATCCTGCAAAAATATTTTTATTGTGTTTTTGAAAAAAAACATTGGGTATTTTGGGAGCACTGATTTTTTTTATCGTTCTTTAAAAATATTTAGTTTTCTTTAGACAAATGTATCTTACAGCATGAATGGTACTTTATTTATTGCCTTATGTTCGGTCAATTCCGTCACAATGAGATATTGGACTTTGTAACTTTCCTTGTTGGTTTTATTTTTTGGCCAATAATATTCTGTTGAAATCGTTATAAATTCTTATTACCGTAGATAAAACTGTTGTGATAAACTTTATGTTGTGTGTGTTTTTTCTGTTATTATAATATAGACTAATTTATGTTGGCATTTCGGTGAAAATTGTCTCTAGGTCTTTTTAATAAAATTGGTGATTTAAAAAAATTATTATAATTTAAATATTGAATTCTTCAAAAATGATAATGCTAAATTTTGCATTAAAAAAAAACATTATGGCCAGTAACATTGGATAGGGATTTGATTTGATTTTTTTAAAGTTTACGTTAAAGATTGTACCCACTACTTATTATTTATCTTAGATATTTATAGCAATTTATTGTAAAATAATATGTTATTATATCTAGTTAGAAGTGTTTACATAATTAAAAGGTTGGAGGTTGATATAATATTGTAACATAAATTTATGGGGTATTTCACCACCTCTGAGTATAAAGTGTTGATCAACTACTTGTCGAGTAACTTCAATCTTAGATATTGGGACAAAACAGACATTTACTTAACGGGTAGTGTTACTCAGCGGTGGTGAAGCAGATAATATAGCTGCTCGATGAGTAGTGCAATATTATTATTGACAGTTTATTGAGATGTCGTGAAATACCCCCTTCCAATACTGAAGTCTCACCTCTGTGTTTTATTGTAAATCTATTAAATTAACTATAAAGTTGAATTCATCATCTCTCCTGTATTCATACACTGATGTAAAAGTTCTCAGGAAACCAATACATAATATTTCCACATATAAGCAACTTGCATGATAACATTATTTATTTAAGGAAAAAGAATCGGGCAGTTCTTTATTTAATAATTACGTTCCAATAAATGCATTCTGCTTTACTCGCTATTTCCTATTGCACTTGAGTAGAGGGTGAGAATACAGAAATGGACAATTAGGTAAGTTAAGTGGACAATATTGCTCAATATTAATAAGATTAGAGTTACCGGGCCTCCTAGCAATAAACACGTCGATAAAGTCAGTAACTTGTCATCATTCAGCAATTAAGCAGATAAGGGCCCTTCATCCACAGGGATACACAAGTATTTGATACTTATGTTGTGTACTTACAGAGCAAACAACTTGTCGCGCAAAGTTGAATTCTCGAAACGTTAAAACTAGAATGAACAACCAAACAGTTGCTGTAGCTGTCATTTTGATATCATGTCATTCTTTGTTGACTGTTTTGTTCCTAGCATTGATCTACAGCGCACGCATTGTTACAAAATGTCCGACATAAGTGACGCTATGTTTAAAGTCTCAACGGCGCGATTGGTGATGACCTCGCCCAGCCGGTCGCGTTAGCGAAATTTTGGCAACTGCCTGTGTACGAACCTCCTCGCAGATGTATAGTGACAGCCACCAATATACTTGAATCGTCAAGTGTCACAGATACTTGCCTATCCCTGTGAATGAAGGGCCTTAGTGGACACAAACAATTTGTTCATTGGCGATATGCAGACATTATTGATAAAACCTTAATCGATATGTTTGTCCTAGGAGGCTAAAACCGCTTTAGTTGTGTAGATTAAAAAATACCATTGAAGTAAACATTTTTATTTTTATATGATTAAATTCTGGTCCTGAAAATGTGATTTCTATGCTTGCAATATACGATACTTTATTGTATCTGTATGCTAGTTGATAAGTGGTTTTGTATTATTTATTCCATAATATGTATGTAAAATAGATTTTTTATTTCAAATAAACATATAGTAATGTTAAATCTATTTATTCCGATGAGTGCAACTCGATGATTCCTGTTCCTTTTTAAATCCCTCCCCTCCCGCTGAAAATAATCTAGAGATTTGAAATATAATAATAACGATTCTAAAATATTAACGCAATCTTAATATTTGCTGCAAACAAAGTTTAATTTGTAACAAATACGCTAATTGCGAGAAATTTGTGTTTGTTTTTCACACATTTGACGAAATCACGGAAATGAAAATTAATAAAAAATAAAATATTTTTGGAATTCCTTTTTGAGACAGGATCTACGTCATTTTACGGCTATTGATGTTTGTAAAAAATGTCTCAAGTCACACACATAAAAAATAATTTTACAGCAAAATACCTTCCCAATATTGACTCCATAGCTTCATCCACATGACCAGTTAGTCATCACCGCATCTGGTTCCCACCGTATCATCAAGCAACATTTTCTGCTTACTGTGGTGGTAGTATATTATTGTGGTGGTAGGGTCTCATTTTCGGGAACCGGGTACCCGTTTGAGGAACCGGGCGGGTACCCGGGTTTTTAAACATTCCAACCAAGCCAACTTCGTTGTTCTCGTCTTTTTGATGGATATTTTTTAGGTGTTTGCCCATAGCACTTGTCGATCTACTGTAAAGCATTTTCGAATTGCAAAGACTGTACAGCACTTTTTGTTCTTCTGGTAGCTCTTTAAAAAAATCCAAAACAAATGACTCCTTTCTTTTTACTTCGTCATTGTAGCTGCATTGTTTTAATAATCACTCAACAATTATAAAAAACACACTGATTAATTAGCACACGTTGGGCAAGCGTGTGGTAGACGAGTTTTGGTTTGTGCGCATGACTGGTTGGGTGGGGGTAGTGGGAGACATGCAGCCCGTCGGTTCACGCGGCTAGCTCGCAGTCGACAGCAGTCAGCAGTGTAGTCACAACAAATGACAGTGACTCACAGCGCCGGATGCATAGTGTGGGATAACGTATCGTGTTATTATACCGAGACACGACTGTTTCGACGAAATAAATACAAGACAGCTCATTATACCATTGTTTTATTGTGTCTACAGTTAAAATAAATATCAAGAGGTCGTAAATAAATAGAACAGCATTCATCACGTAAACAATTCAAAAAAATACACGTCTTGAAATTAGAGCCGGTTCTTGTTGTCAGAACCGGGTCTCCTTCAGAGAACCGGGTCCTGTGGGAACCGGGCCGGAACCGGATACCCGAGTACCCGACGGCATCACTATTTTGAACCTTTAATGCCATTGTAATCCAGTTTTTATGGAAAGCAAAGTTATTTTAAAATTTAAAACAACTCAATTTCTGTTAAACAATTAGATATGAGTGCATCAACATAATGTTGCCTTCTCATTAAATAATAATAATAATATTGATGGATTATAGCAGGGACCGCGGAAGTACTCTATGACGGGGGGGGGGGGGGGGGGGGCAAACTTGTTTAGTCACCCTCTTCCTTCAGTCTCCTCTCCAGTCAATCAACTAGTTATAAATAAGACAAAACGGAGTTGACTAGGTTAAACAAATAACAGGTTCAGTGAATAAAAAACTTTTTTTTTATATATTGCTTTATTGCATTCATTGAACGATACCAAAAACGTTGCGTCTCTCAGCCGTCTTTGAAGCAAATTCCCTAAGAATTTCATTTAAATCTAAACTAAATGTTTCCGCCTTATGCACATGCAGTATTGCTAGATAAGTAAGTCTTCTCTGCTTCATTGGTATTCTGAAGAATGTTACGATGCGTCGGAGGGCACTCAGACCTTTCATACGACGTAGACGTAGCTGGCACGGTGAGGAGCAAGACTACTAACTTTTCTACTTCATTAATTAGGTAGATCAGCCAGTTTTCTTGCGTACTCTCGGACAGTCTTCACGTGAGGTATTGCTTTCTTAGCTATCTTCATTTGCAGTGCTAGTGAGTCAATATCAAAATCAGTTACGTGAACGCCTAATTTGGCCTGGATGTCGCTTGCTGATAATTCCTTTGAACGGTTAAGTAGAACAAATTCTAGCTGGGCGAGGCGATTCATTCCAGGCTGTTCAAACCTTCTTTCCAACTCGTTTTTAGACCAGTCTAACACTGATATAAATTTTTGGCGGAGACTTTCCCTAGGCGACAACTGCACAGCTGGAGCTCTGCCACTGAAGCGTTTTGGAGGGGCTCGAGCACGGGGCATAGTAGGCATAGTGAGTTCCATATTTTGATCGGTATTAGCCTTTTCCGTATCTGTCCATATGCGATTAAAATCGTGTTCACCCATCGAGTTGTACACATTCCACAATGACCGCGCAGATTGTTGCGCCCCGGTAGCAGTATAATCAACACTCTGCAGGGCCTTAGCCAGCTGCTCCACCGGCTCACAAATGGCAAGGGCAATATTTACTGCAAGCAGGGTGGTAAATTTGCCCATTTTCCCTTGATAGTCGCGAAGTGTCGCCCTGCGCTCATCAGTAATATTATATGACTTGTCGTCGTCTAGCATTACCACAAGGGTCTCTTGAACTCGAACATAGTTTTGTACAAAGCGCCTCATTGATTTTGCTCAGACGCACCATCTTGTAGGGCATAATGCGATTAGATGATTCCGTTTTAGGGGAGAATTCTCATTTTCAGTGCATGGCTCCAGGACAATGTTAGAGAATATGTTCTTCCCTTTGGATGACTCCAGGATTGCATTTGAAACGTCTTTTACAAGAGCAATGGAATTAGATATAAGTTCACATTTTCTAGCAACTTCCTGAATGACTAAGTCGAGGGAGTGGTTGGAGCAGTGCACAAATATCGACTTCGGTTGATCATCTGTCAAAAGCTTTTGTAATCCGTTAAGGCGGCCAGACATAGCTGCTTCGCCGTCAAAACAGTGCCCCCTAAGATTTTCAATCGGCAGTGAAGAACGTAGCATGACATCACAAACTGTTTTGTGAAGTGTTTTAGAAGTCCCATCATCGGCATTATACAAGCCCATGAAAATTTCCTTTGGTTGCAAAGTGTCTAATTCTACATATCGAAAACAGGTAGAGAACTGCTCATCACCAGTTCTATCAGTGGTGCCATCAGCCATAAGACCAAAAAAAGGAATGCTGTTTATATCACAAATAAGTTTACGTTGCACTTGGTGAGTCATTAATTGAATTATTTCATCAAAAAAGCACTGTGAAGGATACAGATAATCTTTACGAGCACAGATAATCCTTCTTTACCCAGATAGTAAAATTGGAGGGGGCGCGGCCCCCCCCCCATTTGATTTTAGGGGGGCATTTGGCCCCCTCTGCCCCTCACTTCCGAGGTCGCTGGATTATAGTTAAAATTTTGTATCTCCATAAATCGTAACATTGAGAAAACTTGAAATAAATTTACAAAATCAGTATTTGGTTCTATATTATTATAATATCTGTATCTGATGTAAATACAATATTATGGCATTGACTTTAGTTTAGCATTAGGTTAAACGTAATTTTAAGTAAGTTATAATCTATGCGTTCATAGATGCCGTTAATTTTATTATTTTATGAAAATATGCTTTTTGCAAGTTATGCTTTAAAATAATAAGACAAATCATTTATTTGCGACCGTACATAAACCATATTAATATGAATAAATAGTTTTGTCCGCCTAAAACAGAGGTTCCCAAACTTTTTTGCCCCCTAGACCACTTGCCAAATATTTTTTTTTCCGTAGACCCCCTGCCTGCCGAATATTGAATTTTCCGAAAACTATTAACGTCCCTTGTCATTTATTTTTTTAGTAAAAATATTCCCTTCCCTTGCCTGCCCAACAACTGGGTGGTGGTATAGTTGCTCTATTAGGCAGACTGGGGCACCCTTGTGAGGTATTACACCAAATGAAAATGAAGCAGGATAAGCAACAGGAATTTCTTTCTGTAGCTAGCCCTTCAGAACTGCCCCTTAAGTTCTTTGTCAGTGCTTATTCCGGTCAGTTCTTCTTGTCACATGATATCCGATTCTTCAATGTTGCATTTCCATAGTCAAAATGTCCTCAAACTTAGTTTTAAAGTCTGTGTGAAGTGCATTTAAATGTTGAACGTCATTATTACCCTGTACGTTTTTCAAAAACAAGTTGGGGAACTAGGAAAATTCGCGGCTTCCAAGGTGCAATGTTTTTCTTGAATATATAAATTCTGACTAGAAAAGGAACGTAGACTCTATTTATATACCTCAATTAACAAATTCACGAAATATAAAAATACAAATATCAAATAAGTAATTTCTCAGTCTATTATATTTGTGATAGGTCTATTGTGTCATTTACGGAACTCCTAAATGTTGACTCGAGGTAAATGGGGGTCCGCTCTTATGTATGTTTCTCGCTGACATAGACATGCCGATATGGACCCCTGGGGGTCCATATAGACCACTTTAGGAACCTCTGGACTAAAATATCAATTCTTTCAAGAAAGGCATACAAATACAATATTGTATTGGTGATTCAATCCAACATTGTATTCGATCACTTCAACCACTGCCATCTTTATGAACACAGGCTGTGCTGAAGAAAATGAACTGACAGTTAAAGAGACATGTTTTCGGACTTCTTAGACTGGGTTTACGAAGTGCAAGAAGTCCGAAAACAGGTCTCTTTAATTGTCAGTTCATTTTCTACAGCACGGCCTGTATTAATAAAGATGGAGGTGCTTCAACGCATCGGTGATCTCCTCCAATGTAATATCAGTATACTTTGTCGAATTATTTGTCTACAGAAAAAGTTAGGGCACCTATACTACACAAAGCTAGGCTTTATTTGCTATGCTACAGACAGGTCTTCTCCATTACTTTTTCCAAAGAGAAGATAATGAAATTTAAAAGAAAATCTGTAATTATTAAAGTCAATAAAACTTCGGTACAAGCCAAACCCGGTCGGCATCTAAAATTTGAATACATAAATAGCCGTGTGTGTGTAAATATAATTTCTATTGATCTCGGCCTCAAACAATCCAGTGTTGGCCGCAGAGGGCACAGGTTAAAATGATTGCTCATTATTTTTTATAACTGTTATTTTAGCAGCCATAGTCATGGCATTGTGTCGGAGGATAACATGTAACACAAGTGACCTCAATACTTATTATTATTGAACAAAGCAGACTTCATAATTTTATATTGCGTTCAATTTGATTTTAAAAAACACAGGCACATATTTACGTGAAATAAATGTCTTACTTCTCGGTAAAAAGAAAATTATATTGTGATTCTAAATTTTTATGTGATTTCTCATTAAATATTGTGATTGTAAATTTTTATGTGATTTAACATATGTATGTGTCAACAATTTATTCGTAGCATATTGCTATCTAAAATAGATAAACAAAATGTCAAGCAGTATTGCTAGTAATAATGTATCTATAGACGGTGAATTCAATGATACTACATCCAGTTTAACACACTTATTTGAAGATGAAAGCTTGTGGGAATCTGACAGCGGTAGTGACAGCGAAGGTTTGTTTTTCACGCTTTAGCCATTACATAGTTAGAAACATGCGTTTTTATTGCCTCGGTAGGGAAAGATGCTTTTGTATATTAATTATTATTTTTAATATTTGGTAAAAAAAAACCATTAACCAAAGAGATTTATATTTTATTTTTGAGATGAACCCTGTTACTCCCTTTTGCAGTTCACTTACAAAACGCCAATCATCTTAGTCCACAGTCATTTCAAAAAGGGATGCAAAGCATTGAGGCATCTTGCCAACTCTGTATTATATTAAGAATTCTTTCGAATTTTTTTTTTGATTGGCAGTTTATCCATCACAAAATTTACAGTCATCATTTTAGACACTCAAAATTCATTTTTTTTTCTAAGGGTCAGTTGTTTCACAGAGTTTAAACAATTCATTAAATTTCCAAGTTCTGTAAAGGTTTTAGTCAAGTTCTATTACTATATCAATATTGGCCAGTTTTTTCAAATAACAGAGTTAATAAAAGAACTTGAATAGAATTTCCACAGAAGTTGAAAATTAACTCTGAAGTTTGATGAACTGTTCAAATTCTGTGAAATAACTGGACCTATGTGATAGTATTGAGATTTGAACCAACAGATGCAGACGATGCATTTTATGTATTATATACATAATGCAATTACATAAGCCATTCCCGTACTGTCTTTCCAAATTTATTTTCAAATCCGTAGAAACAAGTAACGAACGTCCGAGAAAGAGATGGCACGATCAAGTGAATTAAATACTTGAGTCGGGTCATGTCAAGAGTCAGGAGTATGAATTTAAATAAAGCAAGGAGTGTTTGCGTTGTGTGATGGAAGATCCTCTCTGCCTACGATGATATGTCTTTGCATTCCATTTAGCATAATTTATGATGTTCCAGACTATCCGTGGTCCCGTTTCAAGGGCAACCAGTCCAGCTTCCTGGTGCTGGTGATCTTGGTGGGGCTGGGGGCGCTAGCGGGGGCGCTGCTGGCAGGGCTGGCAGGACGCAGACATATGCACCACCTCGCCCCCTTCCTCATTCTAATCATCACCCCCACCGTTCTACTCCTAGTCATGAAGGACAACTTCGTCACCACTAATAATGTGTACGAGTAGTCATTATTTTAACACGAGGTTGATGTTCGTACTGTTAAAGATATTCTGAATATACAATGACTTTTAACCTCTCAGGTATTTGAAGGTTTTTGACTTATTTCATTTTCAAATATCGCTGTTTTTGAAGGAATACCAAAATGAAATACTGTTTTTGAAAATAGATGAAAGACTCTTTCCGATTTTAATATTACATATGGACATTTGCTTTTAGAATTTTGATTTGATAATAGTTTTAATTAAATTAAGACAGTATGAGGTTACTCTTGTAGGGTTTTAACTAGTACGGGATATGTAAATGATATTGAACACAGCAAAGGCAAACTTTTAATTTTTTTGTTCAGTATTCATAATTCCACCAAGGCCGCGCTACACGGAGCGGCAGCAGCCATCTTGTTGTGAATGGAGCCGTCAGTGAAACCACTTGATCTTGGTTTGTGCAGTATCCAATAACTAACCAATCATCAGTTAACATGTTGGAAATAACGCCGAGGTGATGCAAACACACAAAAATAATAAAAGCGATCTTAATAATGTTAGGGAATCCCAATGCTTAGGGAGTTCCAGTTGGGTGTTGGGACTCGGGACTGTTATAACGACACAGGCAACGGGTCAACGAGCCAACAGTTACTTTACTTGCCACCACAGAATCGGCGCTACATATCGGATAGGAAAATCCATATGAAATCCGTTTAGTAGGAAGGCACATAACAAAAAGACCATTACGAATCATGTAATCATATACTCGGCCTCACAAAAATCGCACCTATTGCAAAATCTTATGAGACAATAAAGCGGTCGTCTCTTTCGGATGTGCAGCGTCGTCGCCCTGATCCACGCCTCCGGATGAAGCCACCAATCTCTTGAAACCATTGGAAAACCCGTTGAACGGCAAAACGGCTTAAGTTTAGTTGTCGAGCAACATCACACTGTTGCATCCCTGATTGCAGTAGTGCCACCACTTGAGCAGCTTATAATCTACATGTTCATAGATTTATTTAATTTTATTAAAATATGCTTTTTACCATGTATGGATGATTCAATTGTACTTGTATGCCTTTCTTGGGTTAATTGGGTTTTTTACGGACAAAACTATTTATTCATATTCATCTATTGCTTAAGTACGAGCGTAAACAAATAATTTGTCTTAATATTGTAAAGCAATACCTTGTTTTTTCTTTTTTTAATAATACAAATGAATTGAACACGTAGATTATAACGAGCGTCGCGTTTTAACCTTAAGGGGTTGTTTTCTAGCGCAAATTATTTGTGTGTGTCCTCTTCAACGTTCGGATAGTGAATGACCTACAAACTACTTAAACTGCTCCTTTTAAAGCCCAGGAAGATGACACAAGTTGTGGCACCTGTAAAGAGTATATGCACAACTTTTTAACTTCCCATACTCGGGAAATGTGTATTATTTTTGATGTGAAACTATTGTCTGATAAGAGGTCGTAAAATGTACTACTTTCAATTGAAATCAACATTGTTTGGTTTAGATGTATTGGCTCGGGGAAACTTACGATTGAAACTTATTTACGAAGATGTGTGATTTTTGTAATGTTTTTTGTATGTAAAATTCACAAAGTCTGTCAACCTTTTTGTTTATTTGGCACCAAGAGCGCTAAAAGCAATAGGTACACAGTCAGATGACTGCATTGTGTTGACTAATGTTCGTGTGTAGGTATCCAACTATTGATGCAAATTTTCATCAATTGCTGTTGGATTTTGACAGCATCTACACATTATTTCCAACTGCAAGTTATATTTTGAAACAGTGCTAGTTCTAAATGCACAAAGATAAATCTTGTTAGGTGAAATTACTTATAAATAAAATAGAACTTGGATGTACTTTTTCACATCCAAGTTCATGTGAAAGGGTTTGTATGTACATACATAGTTATTCAACTTAGAGTTTTGTGCTAATATGCATTTCAATTATTAAAAAAAAAGTTTTCTAAAAATTTGATGATTTATCACATTTTGTAACAATAATATATCAATTCAAACTCAATTCGATCATCAAGAAGAAATCAATTTCAAAAATAAACTCACAATAATAGACACAAAACATTAAGATAAATTGTAGAAATGTATTATATATTTGTACAGCGCCCTTGAGGTGATTTTGCTCAAAAACGGCGCTATACAAATATTATTATCATAAATAATATATGTATGTACATTGTGTGAGATTTATTTTCGTAAAAATCAATTTTCATGCGCGGACAAAAATAAATTTCAAATTTCGAATTAAAAAACCATTTAGTATGAAAGAAATTTCCAGGGAAATTTTTTTGGCGAAAATTTCGAATTACGCATTTTTTCAGCTTATCGGGATTCGAATTAACGGGGTTCTACTGTACACATATACACTTTATTTATGTGTACAAATTTCAAATAAACTCATTCAATATTGATCTGTGTAATTTATTTTTGTTCAATAGCGCCCTTCTGGTATTAAATGCCGCATTATACTATAATACGCAATTATTTTACTTTATGCATAAAATTCAAGTGCCAATGAGATATGGACAATAAAATTAATCATATTAGGTACTAAATGCCTGGATATACAAATCAAATTTGCACATCTCGTTTCGTTAGTTTGTGCTTCAAAAAAGCTATTTGTTTTGAAAATGATTTCTTAATGATGAAATAACGACAACATAAAACATTTGAAGAAGTTTTTAAAACTGTATTAAATGGATTCATACAAAAATATTGGATTTATAATAGAGAAACACAATAATATTAATAATAACTTATACGGGTAAATGAGGACGATCAATTGGCCTGAATTTCTTTGATGTTTTTCCAAGCCATTTGAACTTTCTGGCAATGGACAGTTATTAGATCTTCTAATTCCTTGTGGCACTGAAATAAGAAAAAAATTATAGAGTTAATGTTATAAAACAACATTTCGCACAATGTGGCCTTACAATGGGGTAAAGCTACATTTTTCTTTTCTTTCCAATTTTTAGTCTGTAAACTAAACTAATTTATGTATTTATTTCTATCCATACATTACAGTGTCTACCAAATATTTACATTTGTATACAATACATTTCTATTTCAATTTATATTTCTGATTCTATTCTGGTAGTGTATTAAAAACATTTAAAGAAATAATGTTTGTCTGAATTTTCTACTATTTTTAAATGGTGCAGTTTTATTTATAATATTGTAGCGTCGAGAAGAATCCATTGAACTAATAATAAACCGCTCGACCTACTTAGTACCTACTCCCGAGCTACGCAGCCGGGATCGAAATCAAAACAAAGCAACCTACTTGCTACAAGCACCTACTTGTCTATCGGCGACAATACTATCGCAAATCAGTCTGGAATGTTACGAGAACTCGCCAGAAGGTTCGAGTCTACCGCCTAGGCATAATTGCTGCGCCGCCGAAATTTCGCGAAAGGCCCAGACTGAGCGAGTGCCTTGAATTTAGTTGCAATTCACTACCTGCTGTTGCCACCGGCCGAACAGTATAAATAAGCCCGACGCAGCGAGCAGCATTATTAGTATTCAGTATTTACTATCGTCGGCTACTACTACCTACCGTACTACGACCCAGTTTCGCGAGCATTCCATAGTATTGTGCATAATAAACGTGAAATATTGCGATTGTAAATCAGCTGTCAACTTATCAATAAACGCTATACCTGAGTTGGGGAGATCTTTCATTTATACACCACGATAACCACAATATTATCTTTGTAAATTTGTAATGTTGCGTGATAGAAGTATAATGCATTTTTTTCTGACTTTACAGAAGTTCTGATGAATATGTATTTGGTTTAAGTAAAATTGTTTTTAATTTTAATTTTTGTGCAACGTAAAGCGGTAATGTGTGTTTTTTAAGTTCCACCCTGCCTGTAATGCCATACATATTGTATTATTGATTGGCAAAAGGCAAAGTACGTCACTCTGAGTGACTCTTTATTTAGGATATGTCTTAGACATCTAAAAATGTGTGATAGTTTCCTCACTAACAGGTGTAAAAATTTCTTAGTGAAAATTTTTTAATAAAAATTTTACGCTTGATTTTGAAAAACTCTGCATAAAGCCCGGGCAACTCTGGGACTTCAGCTAGTAAAAAAATATGATCAACAAATAATTTTAAGATTCCGTAGTTTCCAAAGATCTGCGATAGGCAGTCCATGTGGAAAGAACGCCGGATGACAGGACACGAGGACCTCTCCAACCAGACTCTCGACCCATCGCCTTGCACCGTGGTGGAAGGTGATGGATTCATACAACCATCACTCCTGGACACCCCCAATCCTACCACTCCTCATACACGTTTCCTTCTCAGAACTTTCTTTCCTTCTTTTTCTAACCAAACTGAATAATAAGTAATACTGAAGTTTTGTAAGAAAAATTCCGAGAAAAAATATTTAAAAAAAATTTACCCAGGGCCTATTTGTGTGCAGTGAATATTATGTTAAGTGACCAGGTCTGTATAGCCAGGTAATCTACTTTCCCCCTTGGGCAGACACATCTCGCCTCTTAATAGGGACTTTACCTTCTTGCCCTACGATGGACAATGGTTTTAAAATGCGACAGGAGGTTTATAGTAAAGCATACCTGTGCATAGACAGCGTCCCCCAGACTGGCCTGGTGATCTAACTCCTTCATGAGTGTGTCGATGGCGTGTAGCGGGGTGGAGAGGGTTCGCGGGGCCTGGCGCGAGTGCAGGGGAAGGGGGGCGCAGGCCCCCAGGGCCTCCACTGCAACCCCCGCCGCCTCCAACAGCCGCCCGTACTGGGTCAGCAGGCGGATAAGGGAGGAGGCGTCTGTTTCCTGGAATTGTATGAAAAATAAGTACTTATGTTTACTGTCCCAGTCACTGAAAACTGAACAGATAATCCCTACAAGTGTGATCTATACCGATTTTAATGAAAACCCATGTCACCAATTTACACTAGTAGTTCTGTGAACAGTAGACTGTGCATCCAAAAAAACATGTTTCTAATTTTCTCAAAATTTCTTCTGAAATCATAATATTAAGTATTATTAAGTAGGAACTTATATATCTACCTACTTAAGCATTAACCAAGCAATTTATGTGACTTTTTTAATATCAAATAAGGAATGATACCTCAATGACAATTCATTTTTTAAACATTCTTACTAGGTACCATAATGTTGAAAAATGCAATTTTTGATGTCCAAATGTCCAAATAAACACGATTTCACAACTGGTGCCACTAGGAGGCGATGGTGTAGCATGTTGCCATCAGAATGTATGGGAAATGTCAGAAGTTGGAGGTCTTATTAATATTATAGATTACTTGGTTACGCTCAGTCAATAAGTCGGGTCAATGAAGTCAGTATGCAATGATGATAAGGGAAGCAATAAGGGATGATGATAAGGGCTCTTTTCAGTGAAAGAAATAAAAATAAACTATATTTAATTGAAGAAATTTTCACCGGAGACAAAAATGCTATCTACATTTTCAACTCCTAATAAGTTCAGGAATTGCTGGTTAAAGTATGTTGGAAATGTACTGATAGAGGAAACAATTATTGTGATTCCTGAAATTAACAGAAATCCAGAATATTTCATCTATTTTTAATGACGGTCAGTGAATAAACTAACAGCATATTGGTAAGACGTAACACATTCAGTGATCTAAAACTAGACGCAAGTCATGTCGGGGTACAGAATATTTTCCATTAAATGTATGCCATAATAAAGGAAAGATATTCAGATATTCTGGACGCTCGGGGAAGACATGGTACGACCAAGTTAATCAAATAGTTGAGGCGGCTTATGTCAGAGAAGACACAGCCTAATTGATAGCCTCCGTGGTCGAGGGGTAAGGCTTTCGACTAGCAAGCTGGAGGTCACGGGTTCAAAGCCCAACGTACGCAAGTAAATTTTATTTGATTAAGTTGTGTTAATTGAAATTAATTACTATAAATTACTCATTATAAATAATATATAGTATATTTGCGGCACATTCCAGAGTGGAAAATACTCTCACTATCGGCCTGGTGTAAGACCATTCAGTATTGAAATGTTGCTAAAAATGGCTTTGGCCATGTTTGGTGAGCAGATCTGAATAGCCTGTTACTTCCCCACCTTTCTCTTCCCAATCTCTTTCACCTCTCCACCACCTTCAGCCTCATAACATACCCCAATTGGGGATGCCATAGTCTGCAATAGTGCCCAGTAGGGCCGAACGGAGAATTCTGGAACTTGCAAGTAGATCGGCGAGCTTTCATCAAGTGTCTAGAAGCTTCCTGGTGTTAATACGTGTGGATGTACTGGAAGTCTAGAACGTACTAGATTGCGATGTGAAAGGTTTGAATTTTCAAAGTGTCGCATCGCTACACATGCATCCACTACTCTACTTGCTTGCAAGGAAGTGTTTCAAAATCTACAAATCTTGTAAGCATGGTTTCCTGCGTAAGGGCTGTACCGGACGAACCGACGTAGGTTCCCATCAGCGGTGTGAATTTGCGGAGTGAATCGTGTGGCTGGATTGTGCAATTTTGTATGAAGCCGAGGAAACATTTTCAAATGTCATTTTCACCAAAGAGTGGAAATGACAAAATGTTCCGAAAAAATAGTGGCCATCGTGCGACATGCGAACAGCGTCAGAATCATTCTTCTTTTGAATAATGATTAATTATTAGTTATGGTTCAAATATTGTTAATTGTAACAGTATATTGATACTGTCAAATTACCCATCTGGTAACACATCTAATACTCATTTTATCTTTAATTTTGAAATATTTTGTGTTTGTATGTAGAATTACTTTATGTTTGTGATACTCTTATGTTTGCTTCACTCAAATGTAAATTGTTAACCTCGATACAGGCTCAGTCCTAGTGAGGTTGATTTTTATGTGAAAAAAAAAGTGTTTTATGTATAGTGAGATGCAATAAATAAATAAATAAATTCTGAAGAAAGGGCTCGAGCGAAGTATTTCTTAGATAGGTTTTGAAAGAGACAGTAATATTTCTCTTGCAAATGCAACTATGCGTCAAGAGGGTCAGCTAATATCTCGTGCAATATTATTATGCATGTATCAAATTTAGGGAACCTATTTTGACATTGTCATTATTAGCCATTTTGTTAACACGTTCCCGGACGAGCATGCTATAGCATTCGCATTGAATAGTTTAATTATGTCGCGGATGCTATAGCATTCGAAGTTTATTGAGTTTTTTTGTCAGATATGCTTGAGCAGTTGCTTTATCCTTATAAAATATAGGTAGTGTATTTCTTACTGTCACTGCTGACACAACCACAGATCGCTTACTGTCACATGAGACCTTTTCTGCACACAAAGATAAAACAGTGTTGGTTGGTACGTATCATGACGGAAATGCTAGAGCAATCGCAAAAATCTAATACAAAAAAATAGTGCCAAAGTAGGGTGACTCACTGCCCGTGAACGTGTTAACAGTAGTGATATTTTGTGTGCGTTTCTCATTTGCAAACTTGACAAGACATATGTGCGCTGCGAAGTAAAATATTTATTGTGCGTTATTATATAGATTTATTCTGTTATCGCTATGTTTGATATGGTTGAATATCCTTGACCTATTAAAAATGAGTGATTTTTAATTAATTTAATTAATGATTATTGAAGTAGATACATTGTTTTTGGTTTGGTGCTGAGTGAACCACCAAACATTTCTCTTGTTCGCCAGCGCATCCTTAAGGATACTAATTAAAAATCATTTCTCTGAATATAGCTATTCTGGGAAACTGCTCATGGTAGAAAATATACTATTTTTAAAAATATATAAACTCATTATCTGGTAAGAGGGTATAATTTATAAACACATTATTTTGTAAAAAAACCTTATTATGAAAACTATATCAGTTGGCGAGCGGCGTAAATTTAGCAGAGTTATTTGGTGGTTCATCCTCATAGATAGATAGAAGTGGCATGTAGTACCTTGTAGTATGTGAGGAACCAGTGTGGCAGAAAGGCTCCCGACGCCAGAAGCCGGGACGCCACGGCGTGCAGGACGGAAGAACGGGATTCACTGCAGTGGCGGGACCCTTCCTCCGCCGTGGTGGAAGTTACCAGGGCCTGAAGCAAGCGCCACGCAGCCCCCGAAGCATTGCGCTCTCCGATACACAGCTCTGGAATTATACACACATTATGTAGGATTATAATTAAAACAGACAACTGAAAAAAAGTACCTCAGTGTAATTATAGACCAACACATGAAATGGAACAAACACTGATGTGAACTTTTTAAGCGCATTAGGAAATGTATTTATATATTTATTTGATTAAGAAATATTCTTAACCTCTCAGAAAAGGACTTTTATTTACTTTGTGTTCCTTTGCGAACTGTCAAAACGCGAAAATTTTTGTGTTATTCACGAGTTTTGTTAAAAGCTTCATAACTCACGTTTTGGGAAACGTAGCCTCATTCTAAAAAATGTTTTGGAAAGATTATGAAATTCACTATCGTATTGTTTTTTTATACGTAAATATTTGCGTGTCTAAATATACATTTTCTGAAAACGTCAAAAATATGTAAAAATCGCTGACCATTATTTCAAAGCTGTGAAAAATGTACTTTTTTCTGAGTATCATAAAGAAATAACACTTTATATATTGAAGAAATATATTTAAAAACTATTAGTCACCTCAAAATATTAACCGTCCAAACTAAAATATTTTTAATAAATTATTTAAAAACGCAATAAATTATGAACGAACAAGATGACAGATTCAATCGACTCAGATAATACACCTCTACATTCCATAGATATTCTTGAATGCAGACGCGTAGCGTTATTCATTATCGATACTCTGTTTTTTAAATCATGGCAATCCGTATACTAGTGATGGAAATAAATCGATTTTACGTGAAAAGACGTACTAATGTCTTGACCGCTATTATCATATTTACGTCTTTTGACGTTCTAATGTTCCGAGTGGTTAAGTTAGATCATTTAAAAAAAAGTATATTACCCGCGCTAGTCCCGTCATTAATTCAGTATGGAATTATTGGATGAGGAGGTGCATATAAAAAAATAATAAACCCTGTAAAGGTGGTGCAAAGACTAATTATTAAAGTAATTTTGAAAAACAACCTACATTTCCTTCACCAACATTATTCAAAAAAATTTGTGAAAAAAAGAGCCAAAAATTGAAGACATCTATAAAAAAGACTCAATATTACAAGTTTTCAAAGATAATAGATACATTGAAACAATTAAAACTTAATTCATCGTGAAAACTAAATAAATATAACATCTAAATTCCTCTATTTTCTACACAATAATTATATTTACAAAGGGATAAAATATTTTAATAGTCTTCCCGAAGAATTAAGAGAAATAACAGAATTGGAAATTAAAATTAATTAAATAATCATTTATTCAAGAAAAATATCAGTTTAAAAAAATATTACTGAACACATCATTAACAAAATGTAGTAACTTCATTTCGAACCATATTTATTAATGTTACCACATCCTGTATTATCATACAGTCTATGATATTACTTTTTACTTCTACACCAAACTCAAGAACTTTTTTCATTAGTGTAGAAATACTAAAAAACATTTGGTTCTTATGCCATTTACTATGTATTATTGTAACAATATTATAAATTAATATGTTTTATATGTCATGTATTGTAAATTAGTAAATTGTGAAAATAATTGATATAACAAAGAAAGAAGATAATAAAATTTTAATTATTATTATTTTTTTATCATAATTCATTAAAATTTAATTATATGAAGTTACTGAAAGAATTATAAATATGTACACCATGTAGTGTTTTTTAGTGCGAGGTTGAGGGTTTCTGTTTCAGACTGTATTTGGTGTAGGCATGTTATCTGTTTCTGATCTCTCTATGTTTTGTATGCAGCTTTTTACTATAGTTCTAAATGTTATTGTGGGACTATTTTATCCTATTCCACATGTGGTAACACTTTTAAAATTAATCCGCCGCCTGACGCCCCGGATGAGCTAGGTGGGAGCGGGAAGAGAAGCCTTCGTTCATTCTAGTTCCAACTTTCGACCAGACCACCAGTCTCCACTACCACCGTCTCCGCGTTCGTATAAATTGTAAATTCATTATCCCAATAAATTCAACCAAGACCGCAGACCTTTATTTTTCAATCATCCAAACTCCTTTGAACACTGATTTACGGTACAGGCAGCCACCGTAAATTACATAAATACACACATCACCGCCACACTGGTGACTCCACACATTGCTGCCATATTATAATCTTGTTGTGATATTTGAATGAGAGTGGGATTGTGTTGTAAAGTTTAGTACCATGGTATAGAAGCTTTTTTGTCCAAATTTCATATTCATAGTTGCTCGTTGGACATGGTATCGACCCTTATATCTAGTGTTAGTTACTATTTCTTGTGTTCTGTATTTATGTATGTAAAGGAGTGTATTGTTTTAGAAAAGAGTCGTTTAATTTCATCTCTTGACCTTGTGCTTTTATTTATTAATCCCAAATTCTACCCAGTGTCGGAGCCAGTGGTACTACGGCATCTCCAATTGGGGTATGTTGTAAGGCTGAAAGGAGAGGGGAATGGAAGGAGATGGGGTAGAGGAAGATTGGTAAGTACCTAGCTATCTAGAGCTGGTCACCAAACATCACCACAGCCATTTCAAGCAATGTTTCGATACTGAATGGTGGTACTTCACAACGGAAATACTGAAAGTAACTAGTACACACGTGCATAAATTAATGTTAATATTTTAAGTGACTTAATTGTGAAATAAAACGAATTAATTAAAAAATATATATTTGTACATGTAAATACAAACACGCATGCGCAACATACCTGCGATATCATTCTCGGTGAGCCACCTCCAAGCGTCTGACTCATCCACGGTCTCGGTGGACAAGGAGGCGTAGGCAGATGCTAGAGAGGCGAGAGCAGGGGCCCGGGGCACCTCGTGACGCGCTCGCAGGGCCAGGGCGCACGTGTGGAGTCCTGCGCCGCTCAGCAAAGAGGCCACCTCCTCCACTCCTGGACATGAAGATATTGTTGGGGTGGTTAGCAATTCTTTTATTATTTATTCCATGGAAAACCTAATAACAGAGTTTCATTATAAATATTTGATAAAGGTGCATACAGTGTAGCACGTAATTAGATGAGAAACAACTGGCTCTACTTTGTTGGAGGTAGGTACATTTCTAAATTTATGTAAAACCTCACAAGAGTTCCCACGTCTGCACAATGTAAGGAAATGGGCGGGAACTATATCGCCATCCCATTGAGCGTGAGTTAGGTAGTGAGGTAGGTTGGGGCTGTAGGAAGGGATTTAATATGCAGGTCTCGAAGAGGCTCGTTACATAAATCAACCAACGGATTAACTTTCTGGAGCACATTTTCAAGTATCCGTCTGAATGGGTTCACTCCTCTCAATTTTATAACTGTACGGCAAACAGTATAGAATAAAAAAATGCTCACCGTTTTCGGGGCAGAGTTTGTCAGGCTGCGTGTTGGCAAACTTAAACCTGGCGGTGACCAGCTGCAGCTCCTTGCGCAGGTCCTCCAGCCCCACCACCAGCACCTCGCGCTCCCACTGGACTATCTGCAACATATCACTCAACCAGCGTTACACAAATATTAAATGATTTACTTCAAACTAACTATTCCATGAGTATGTGTTCTGTACATATTTATATGTTGAGTAAAAACATAAATATTGGCAATGAATCATGCAATATTTTTCACTTTCAGTAAACGGGCCCATTAATAATGGAGGTCTGCCGGATCTATAGATAATAGAAACAGAGGGAGATACGGCATGGTAGCTGTTATGGTACACGCGTACCTACCTTAATTTATGAACGTCGCACTATACACGCAGCTGTGTGAACGCAACCATTTGAAATAATTGCAGCACGACAATGGGAAGGATTGAAGTGCAGGCATACAGCGTTCGCAACAGTCAGTTAGATTATGGTAACAACAGTGTAAACAAGTCACACAAGCCGTCGGGTGGCAATGTGACGTCAATCGATGTTGCGGAAAAGTCCAAATCATCCGGTATTGTTCCGAGTGAGATAGTGATGCCATATTCCTAATGTATCGCAGAGTTCTTCCCGGAGATTGAAAATTTCCCACTGGCTGTTGTGCCTTCCCCAAGGAGCCTAGATGCACAGATTCACACCTGATGCTTGTCCCCGTGCTCCAAATCTTTCCTGGCCATGGATGGTGACCCCCATCTTTGAGGTTTGTAAAACAAAAAGCTTTAATCGTCGATACCTCTTTAGTTTTGTTTACGCCCAACATAGGATAAAGTCAGAAAGTTTTAATAAAATAAAATACTTTTTGTTTACGCCCAACATAGGATAAAGTCAGAAAGTTTTAATAAAATAAAATACTTTTTGTTTACGCCCAACATAGGATAAAGTCAGAAAGTTTTAATAAAATAAAATACTTTTTGTTTACGCCCAACATAGGATAAAGTCGGAAAGTTTTAATAAAATAAAATACTTTTTGTTTACGCCCAACATAGGATAAAGTCAGAAAGTTTTAATAAAATAAAATACTTTTTGTTTACGCCCAACATAGGATAAAGTCAGAAAGTTTTAATAAAATAAAATACTTTTTGTTTTAAAACCACGAGTTTTTAATAATTTTTAGAACCGACCGGTTTCGCTTTACTCAAGCATCTTCAGGGTACAAATTATTATATATCGTCGCATTAATTCGTAGACTGCGTAACTCCAAATTTTTCGAAAATACGTTTTTAATGCCATCTGGTGTTAAAATTAGTCCCGCATCGACTAGTAAAACTCGCAAATTTAAAAAAAAATTAACCGAAATAAAAACAATATTTTTTGTTTAAAACCACGAATTTTTATTAATTTTAAGACCGACCGGTTTCGCTTCACTCGAGCATCGTCAGGGTACAAAATTAAACTGGTTTAATTTTTTTTAGTTTTCATTTTAATTTTGTACCCTGACGATGCTCGAGTGAAGTGAAACCGGTCGGTCTTAAAATTAATAAAAATTCGTGGTTTTAAACAAAAAATATTTTTTTTATTTCATTAAAATGTTAAACTACAAAGTGATTGCTTTCTACGAAAAAAAAAAAAAAAAAAATTAACTAACTAACTAACCATCACGCCGTTTCCCCGCAGGGGTAGGCAGAGAGGACGGACCGCCAAACAACTCGGTCTTGGCACACACTCCTTGCCTCATTCACATTCATACATCGTCTCATACATACTCTTGACATGGCCCGACTCAAGTATCTGATTCACTTGGTCATGCCATGTCTTCCTCGGGCGTCCCCGACTTCTGCTACCATTCACATTTGCATCGTATATTCTCCTTACACTCCTTTCTTCGCTCATTCGCTCTACATGCCCAAACCATCTAAGCGTCCCTTTCTTGATCTTACTCATTACGCTTACATCAGCCTTGCAATCTTTGCGGATATCCACATTCCTCACATGATCATACATGGTTTTACCACACATACGCCTCAGGGATCTCATTTCAACTAGCTTTTAGATAAACACAAATTAGGAAACTGCGTAACACCATGGTGCCATTTTTACTGGCGAATACTTCGAAACTCCTTAATTCAGTATTGGCCGGTGAGCCGTGCGCGCTGGTTGTGTTTTTGACTGAAGAAATTTATTTACGGTGTAATAGTTTTACCGTGAAATTAACAGAGGTAAGATGATTAATCAATTTTGAACATTTTAAAACCTTAATTTTAAATGTGAAATCACGAATAGTGTTTGTATCTGTAGTCTAAACTGATGTCTTCTGCACCGTGTGACGCTCTGCTGTAGCTCTCTTGTTTTATGTGCCTCTGCGGTTGCGTTCACCGCTTTTACAGTGATACCTACTTATCACCACACGCTTTCCTGATGTCATCATCACTGCACGAATTGATTTAAACAACCCGGAGCCCTTCGCATCCTAATAGGTCGTTGTTCTGTGATTATCTCTCCTTCAAGGTCACCATCTCTTTCCGAGTGGATCTCCTCCTGATGTATATCCGGATCCGGTTCTTCACTGTCCTCTTCAAACAAACCCAAAATATTGACAACTGCCAAGCGACTCCAGGTTGTCACAACATTAAGATTACCCGCTTCATGGGATGATGGCGGAGGGTCAATTGTCCTGCATTGTACGCAGGAACGCACGCATCTATCGACGTCCTTTCTTCTCACCTCGGGATCGACCAGCCGGGCAAGATGAAGCGTTCGCTTTACTCCAAAGTGATGCTGAGCATGAAGAGTTTCTACGCTTAAAGCACATGTTTGCTCACCAGTTCCACTTTCAAGTCTCTCCCACCTATCTTCACACTCTGAGGAGTCTCTTTCACAACGTTTCCTGTCATGGCTACTCTTTGCCCGGGTCTTGCAAACCCTAGCAAATACATCAGTTTTAAATTATCGAAGGAAGCAAACACTTTGTGGCTTGACATTATTACACAAATGAAAGAATATCTTTGTTTTAAACCACTTTATTAAATATATATAAGTCGACCGGTTTCAGTTGAAGTAGAAAGTATATAAATGTGAGGGAGAGAGCATCAGGGCAGCGGAGTAGGTAGTGGGGTCGGGGAGGGGTGGGAATTACCCAGGGAGAAAGGAAACATCTTTAAAATAGGGCTTTTAGTTAGTTCTATATGTTTGTTTAAAATTGGGCAATTATTTTTATTTTTATTTGCTTTTGATATTTCCAATGATTCTAAATTATTGAGACGTATTCCTATTTTATTTTTATGTAGTATTTGAACTCCTGTCGTTCTATTAAATGTATGATTAGTATTAATTAGGTGTTCGGCAAATTCTGAAAAACCGGTATTTGTTAAACACCTGACATGTTCTTTTACTCGAATATTTACATTACGCGCGGTTTTACCAATATATATCTATAATCTCCCCTCAATTTTCAAGGTAACTCCAAGGGCCAGATTACTCGCATCACAGTAAACTCTGGCACCACCTAATGATGCGGGCACTAGACAGTCTCCTTGTACAGGATCATCAATTCGCACTCTCACCAGAAGCTCTTCAGCCATTTTTTGGGCCCTGTCACCTACGTAATCATCCCACGTCTGGCCTTGACACTCCCTCTTCATGAAGCTGCAGGCTATCCTTAGCCATCCGCATACGGGGTAGTGCCCCGTCAGCTTGCCATAGATCGAAAATAATTCCCTTTTATTCAGGTTCGATCCTTCCTGCAGCATGGGAATATCATTGCCTCTTCTGAACATGAGACGCCCGACCTTATCACGCTCGATACGCAAACCTAGCACTCTTGCGCCCTCCAGCTTCTCGGGAGGTTTAGTCACCAGATAATAAGCAAGAAAGTGTGATGCAACCTCTGCAGCTGATATTATAAGTCATATACATATTATATTATATATACGAGTATATTAGAGAACAATTCAAACCGTGGTTGACGGCTCTTCTTCCTCACCGCACCAAATCAATGCGGGGGTGCCACAAGGATCTGTGCTGTCTCCGACGCTGTTTTTATTGCACATCAATGATCTCGTTGAATGTGCACCAATTCACTGCTTCGCTGATGACAGCACCGTTCACGAGGGTTATCTTTTTGACAAGCCCCCTTCCACCTATGATGTCCGAACAGCTCGGGAAGTTTTGAAGCAAAAAATTGACCACCACCTAGAGATGGTTCGTGCCTGGGGTAAGGCCAACTTGGTCAGTTTCAACGTTTCAAAAACCCAAGCGTGTCTGATTTCGGCAAAGAGGGAGATCAATGACTGTCTGGTGCAATTTGATGGGAGCACTCTACCCAATAAAGACTCCATTGAAATGCTTGGAGTTACTATATCAGACCAGCTCAAGTATCGGGGATCCATAGAAGCCCGAGTAAATCAGGCCTCCAAAAAGTTGGGCGTCTTGTACAGGGCTAGGAGATTCTTCAACAGTGACCAGCTGCTGACCCTGTACAAGTCTCAAGTCCGCCCAACTATTGAATTTGGGAGCCACCTTTGGGCTGGTGCCCCAAAATACTTGATAAACCTGCTTGAATCTGTGCAAAGGAGAGCGATCCGTCTGATTGACAATCCATTGTTAACAGACCGATTGCCTTCTCTAATGCATAGACGCAATGTAGGCATGCTGTGTCTGTTCTACAGGTATTTCAATGGAGCCTGCTCCAAGGAGCTAGCAGCATTGATTCCTGATGCACCGGTGCACGTGCGCGAAACTCGACGGACACGAACTGAACACCCGTTCACGGTTGACGTTGGCTTCATGAGAACGGGCCGTTTTTACGACTCGTTTTTGTGTAAGTCGGCTCGTATGTGGAACGAGCTACCGGCATCTGTTTTTCCTCCCTCCTATAATCCGAGCCTCTTCAAGGCCCGCATTAACAAATCCCTTCCCACAGCCCCTACCTTACTCCGCCTCACAACGCCTCCCAACCGGGTGGTGACATAGTTCCCCTGTCTGTGCACTCCACAGGCAGGGACACTCTTGTGAGGTGTCACATAAAAAAAAAAAAAAAAAATTATATTAATATTATAATATATATAAATCCATTCGGCCAGGAAAGAGAGCTGGCGTTCCAGTTGTTACCGATCTAAAAGCTATAAAATATACCCAAGGAAAAATATTTTACAAATTAAGGCATACTCATAGCAACTGGAACCCAATACCGGAAAGAATTCTTAATATAAAAGGCTTCCAATTTAAAGATTTGTCAGCCCTGTATACGGAAAGGAAGGAAAAGTACCAGCATTTACAAGACTTAAAACAGACATTAGAAAAGGATTACCACTCCTTTTACGATAACCTTCCGCATCATTAAAATCATTAAAAATGCATCTAAATAGTCTGCCTCGACATATACATACATTGTTGTGTTTTATTTTGTGAATGTAAAATTCCTATCTCCCAAATCTTCTGCTAGGTTGTTCATAAAACTGTTTGCAGAAAAGTATGTATCTTTTGTAAAATACGTATCTCCATTCTCGGTTTTTATGTAAACTTCCTAACTCCGATTTGAAATAGAAAGCCTTAACTAACAAAAGTTTAATGATTGAAAATAAATTTTGAAATATATTATATGTTCGAAACATAAATAAAAAGAATGAGCCGTCTTTCATTTTTTTTCACTACAAGGTTTTTTGTGCCTCCTGTAAAATTTTACATTTGGTGGTTACGCATTCTACGAATTAATGCGACGATATACTAGCTAAGAGTTACAAATTATTACTAGCTAGCTAGAAAATTGGCTAGTAATAATTTGTAATTTAATTAATATATATACTAGCTAAGAGTTACAAATTATTGAAAATGAAAATTGGCTAGTAATAATTTGTAATTTAATTAATATATATACTAGCTAAGAGTTACAAATTATTACTAGCTAGCTAGAAAATTGGCTAGTAATAATTTGTAATTTAATTAATATATATACTAGCTAAGAGTTACAAATTATTACTAGCTAGCTAGAAAATTGGCTAGTAATAATTTGTACCCTGAAGATGCTTGAGTAAAGCGAAAACGGTCGGTTCTAAAAATTATTAAAAACTCGTGGTTTTAAAACAAAAAGTATTTTATTTTATTAAATATGTCAAACCACAAAGTGATTGCTTTCTACAATAATATCAGAAAGTTTTCCTAGCAACTAATAAATTATATCATGCTTTTGTTCTATAATCCCCATGTTTATTTCTGAAATAAAACCGGTTGTCTGCATGAATAATATGTTTGTTGTAATGTGTGGATAACATTCCTTTTATATATATTGTCCCCTAATTGATTACTTATTTGGTACCGGGAGGCAACGCATTTCTCTTATACCATTACAAAGCGTGCTAACTGCCGCCGAACTACAACCAAACTTCACGGACTATAAAAGCGGCGGAGCCAAAGAAAATTATGCGTTTTGTGTGCAGGTAGCAACAACGGTTCATGGCATATCTCCCTTGTTTCTATTATCGTTGGGTGGACTTAATTTTGAATATTAAAAAAAAAATACAACAAACAAAGGAATAAAAAACCTGTTGGTTAATGTTTGCACCCACCTCCCCGCGGACGTCCCTCTTGCCGGGCTGTGCGGAGCTGTGCACGGGCGTGACGAGGAAGGCGTGGCGCGGCGTCACTAGCGCCAGGCAGTTGACGGCGGCCAGCAGGCAGCGGGCGCGCCGCCCCAGTGCCCCGGCACCAGGGCCTAGCTCCGTGGCGATGCGGCCCGCCTGCTCATACATCACCTCCGCAGCTGGAACCCGAACCAAATGCATCAACGGTTAACTCAAATTTATTTATCATTCTGATATAGTCATTACTGGTACAGTCCGTCAAGAAAGTGCAGAAATTTAACCCTTGCGCACTGGAGGCGGGTAATACAAACGAGAGTTTTGTGCGATATCTAAGTTGTTTTTTACATCACATGCTCTATAATTTAGGTAATCCTAGAAAAACTATTCGGTAATCTATTTCTATTTTTGATACTGAAAATTCGTGGTGGAAATTCATTACACATAATGATATATTGAAACAATAAAAAATAAAAAGACTGGAGTTAGTAAAAAAGTTTTAAATTGTTTCAATATATCATTTTTTGGTAATCAATCTGAATTAGAAAAAAATTACTATTTTTGCAAGACTTTAAATAATATCCAATTCTGATAAAATTCATAAAAATTTAAAAAAATATTTGTTAAAATTAATAGTGTTCCAAATTATGATAGTTTTGGTAGTGCACGGCGAGAAGGTAATAGATTTGAAGGTACATAATACTGTCGGTCGTAATACCGGCAGCCGAACGAACTCACCGTCAAGACCATCGACAAAAATAGGCAATTCGGGACAATCTTACGCAATATTGACTGACAATACGAAAATATCTTTGGGGCACAAAAATCTCATAAAAAGTTGCTCATTTACCATAAACCTTTACTGTAAAACATTGTTTTATCTAGGGGTTGCCATTTAAAAACATTTAAATGAACGCAGCACCCTCGAAATTTTTCATGAAACCTTCTCGGCGGACTGTACAAATTAAAAAAAAAAACAACATAGTTAAGAACTATGTGAAAATTTTATATAATTTTTTTAATAAGGCTTACCCTTTCTCATATCGCCACGTCTCACGTGCACCGCGTACAAAAAGTGATAATAATGATTGTGTGGCTTATCAGCAGCTCTAGCCCTTCGCTCGGCGGCCCGGCGGAGCTCCGGCGGGGGCGGTGTGGCTCCCGGTCGCAGCAGCAGACCCAGGCCCCCCAGAGCACCCAGGGCCCCCGCCAGCCGGGACAGGCAGGCCTCACGCTGCTCGCGGGCTGGGTGCACCGTGGCAGAGGTAAGCGCCCGCTCCCACGAGGAGAGGGACACCCACGTGTTGAAGAGGAGCGAGTGGAAGACGGGCTGGAAATTTACATAATGATTCAATTATTATAAATTGTATAATATATTATTTATATCCTACCGTGCCCAGTTTTCAATACTTCTTTATTAAATTTATTGAACAAACAATATAATGTCTTGTCTTATTGTTTATATAGCTTAATATTGAAGTTCTACGAGTATAACTTACCAAGTGAGGATCATCCTTATCAGCTATACCAATAGCTGTCTCTGCCAGGCTGATGATGCACTCTGGAGCCTTGTGAAGTTCAAACAGCTTGATGACCTGAAAACAACAAACAAAATTCAAACAAACTTCCAATATTAAAGTTCTTCCAGAGGGATACGCACGTACATATCTGATACTCGCCGATTCAAATATCTTGGCGACTACCGTTGTACACCTGCGCAGAGGTTCGTACACAGGCACACGTTGCCGACATTTTGTGAACTAGCCAATCTCCCGCAACCGGCCGGGCAAGGTTGTTCCAACTCATGTCGTCATGACATTGTAAATTTTATTAATAAAAATGTATTTTTCTACTATATTATACATTTGAGAATATATTGATAGTAGAGGAAGATAGGTAGGTACATATAGGGCTGCCACCTCTCCGGGTTTGACCCGGAGTCTACGGGTTTGCATGGTGCATGTCCGGGCTACGGGTTTAACATCGATATCTCAGGGTCAGACCGGGCGGTGGCAGCGAAGCGACAGACGACCATCACGGCGCATAGCGCGTGACTGTCTGACTGAGTGAATGCATGATGAATCCTACGGTGCCAAAATAATGAGAAACATAAAGTTTTTGAAGCCTTTTGATCAGGATCAATTAAAAAAATAAGCCAATGAGGTTTACAGGAGAACTCTTGAATACATACAGAAATATTACGATTTTGAGGATTCTGTATTCAAAATCTTTTCCAAATTCGATCTTACAAGTGCAGTAAGTTACGAAGATACTATGGAAGCTGTCGAATCACTTTGTTTGAAAAATGTCGACGAAGATAAACTTTATGACGAGACCCGAAAATTAATTAAATAATTCATACTAAAAAAGTATTATTTTAATAAAAAAAACTATATTACCAAAATCTCCGGGTCTACTGTTTTTGAAAGGTGGCAGCCCTAGGTACATATGACATTAAAAAACCTATTTTGGATATAATAAATAATGGCTATAAGGAGCAAATTTAGTCAGTCCACTCATGCTCGTTATAAGCAGGTTTGACTGCAATTGGATAATTTGTATAGTACCATTTTTGTGAAAAATCAGCTGAAGGGCGCTCTACCTTCCAAACTTTCTTCTGTCTCACAATTTAGTACTCCATCATTGCACAAGTAACAACATCCATTTGTAATGATGGCAGTAGGAGTTTTTGAAATATTGTCAGGTTATTTGTAACCTTTTATTTAAATTTCGTCAAAAGTTTCACTATTTTATTATATACTTTTAGGTAGTAGTTGAGAAGGGCATGTCGGGGGGCATGGGTCCCGGGTGGCAGCATGGCGGCCAGGAAGGGCTCCGTAGTAGCGCCCTGGCCCGCCCGCAGAAAGGAAGCGAGTGCCTTCTTCGGCTCCCCCGTGTCCAGTAGAGACATGCCTACGATGAACTCTCCTGGAAAGAAACATACCATAATTTTAACAACTTCCTTAAGACCCTTGAAAAATTTATAAGCCAGTTTTCACCTTACTTTTATAATTAACCGTAGAAGATGTCATCCTTTTTTTATAAATACTTAAAACTACAAACATGTTTGAAATCTTTGAACAAAAATTGCATTTGTGAGGGTTGACAGTAGTGTTAGAATTGACAAATGAGTAGTCTTTACATGTAAAAAATAGTCTTCTAGAATTATTATTAACTAGGGAAAAAATAAAGTGATGAAAATGAGATGTTTTGGGCTTACTTGAGCAATTGTTCCACTCGCACCAGGGGGCCAGGAGTTGTGCGTAGGTCTGCACCAAACGGGGACGACCAGATCCTGCCAGCCATTCTCCCAACGTGAAACCACCACTGACTCCCCACCTAAACAATAAAACAAACAATACGATTATCATCAAAATGACTACTGGTTGTGTTTGGCGACCAGATCCAAAAACTTTCCACTTTCTCTTCCCCAACTCCTTTTCCCCTTCCCGCTACACTCAGCCTCACAACATGCCCTGATTGGGAATGACATAGTTTCACTTGCGTCATCATCATCATGGAGGTATATACCAGAATGATCTCCACTGCCTGTGGTCCCTCGCCATTCGCCTCCAGCCCTCCATCCTTCTCTTTCTGCTCCAGTCCTCTTCCACGCAGTCTATCAATCTCTGCATAGCTTCCACTGGGGTACCTACATAACTTATGGCGTCTTATCATTCTTCATTCGGTATTCTTTCATTCTTCCAATCAAAGGCGTATACAAATAAATGAAGTAATATTGTTTCAATTAATTAGTAAATAAATCAGCTTACATGAGTCGCAAAAGGCCACTTGCACACATTTTATAATGACTCGGAAAAAATCGTATAGTCGGTGGATAGATCTTTTTACTAAGATTTCGAAATAGTTACTAAAAAAAATTAGAAATACATATGTAGTTTTTTTAATAATAAAATAAATAAATCCGTTTATTATAGCTCGTTATGTCACTACATAACAATGTCTTCTTGTATTTATTGATGAGTATTTATTTTTTAAAAAATTTGCACTGTTTGACAGATATTATGACGTGTTCGTACTTTTCTTTGGCTTCTGTCTCAGCGGCTTAGATTTTTGAACTGATTAAAAAAAAATGTTATAAGAAAATGGTTTGATTTCGCAGCTTACATTTTGTTATTTTTTTAATTTTACATTTTGTTATTTTTTTGGCTATTGTTCTTTTTTTTCGTAATTATAAAAGAATTATGTAGTTTTCGATTTCGAGGATTGAAATTTTCAAAAAATCGCCAGGGTTTCAAAAGTACAAAAAAAAAAATTGGCTGAAAAAATAAAGTATATGATGCAAGTGTCCTATTGAAGTAGTTTACATAGGTAGATTAAATGCTAGAAGAGTGCTACTCTAGAGGGAAGATGTCCATTGCGCTGAAGTAGCAGGGATGGCCTGGAGGCTCCTTGTAGATGCGATGGGTCTCCAAAGGCCCCATGGAGAGCATAAGGGGCAGAAGATAAATGTATGTAAGCTTACATGAGATGGGCCAAACAGTGTATGTACGGTTGCAGTGCCGCGCTCCAGTGCAGCTTGGGCGATGCGCCGTCATCGCTGTGGGCGAATAGCCGCCGCGCCATCCTACCGCCGGCACCACGGCTGAACCACCAAGCCACCGAGGCGGCGCGCCCCGCGCCCGACTGTCCTGCCCCTGTGTCACGCACGCGGAGCAAAGACAGACGCTCAATGCCGCTCTTTCTGGAATTGAAATAAAATATATTATGTAATGATCTTACATTAATTCTTACAGAGGATGGAGACAATGAAAGAGTAGGTAAATGACTAATTAACATGTGTATTATCTCTTGTAGGTGATCGACCTACAACAACTTTCACAATCAGTAATAATTGCAGGTACCCGAGTAGGAATAACATTTTGATAAATATTTGAAATAAATATGCAACATTTCCGCATTACGTAGGTACAATAATGAATAATGTCCATCATGACAAAAATTGGTATCAAAATAGAGCATGCTCTATTTTTCATACCAAAACAGTTGTGAAAAGCGTCCATAAGAAAGGTAAATTTTGACTTAGCTTAGCTTTTGCTACCGTAAGCCCGTCAACCCGTGGAGATTTTTAAATAGTTTCTTTTGCGGGTTATTGTCATGGACCTTTGGGGTTGGTAGTGACAGACAAGTGAAAAAGGTGTGTGGTATCATAGCGTTTATTGAGTCAGTGAAGTTAATGTTGCGATGAGTCCGAACCGATGCTCGATGAAGTGGACATGATCAGTGACAAATTCCCCAGGCCGTAGATCGACACTGCGTTGGCGGAGACCGGACTTGTAGATGATGTTCAGTACTGAGGAAGAACATGGGACTTCCAGGTATTCCAGTGTGAAGCAAGAGCCGAAGGTGCGATGGACCTGGTCGGCTGGTGATGTGAGCACGATGGGTTCGCGGCAATGTCGGGAGCATACCCGTGGCCCTGTGCAGTCGGTGCGGTGAGGAAAGGGGGGCGGTCGCCCCCCACAGTTTGTACGGTGGTTTGGCTAGCGACTGACTCAGTAACGATGCGGGCGCGCTTATATACGTTCCCTCATTAACCACAGCCAGGAATGTTCTGACCGCCTGCATACAATGTTCTAGTACATTCTCGTAAGTACAAGATGTAATCCGAACTGCTCTGAAAGGTCTCGAGCGTACGATGCATATGGATTTTGCTAGTAGCTGCTTGCCGCTACAGGCTCTATTGCCAGTTAGTCGTATCAAATGGGGGTACTCACAGTGCATGATGGTCAGTGGGCTCGGGCAGCGTAGTGTCGCAGAGCCAGGCCAGCGTGTTGTACGCCTGCAGGCTGACACCGGTGTGCCCCGCCACTGGCCACAGGTTCCGGCTGGTGCCCCCGCGGAGCACCGCACCCAGGATCAGCACGTTGCAGCAAATGGCAAACCTAGAGAGGAACAAAATGAAATAAAGTGAAACTCTCTTACAAGATTTTTCACATTGTTTATACATTAGCAGGATATATTGGGCCAAAAAACAGAAACATGAAAACTTCTTTTTTCCGAACCTTACAAGTGGGTCTCACTGTATATGTGTTCTCACAAGAAATCCTTATAATCACTGTTGCGTCAAGGAAACTTATGAAATTTATCATCAGCCGATTGGGCAACATTGAAAAGGCTAGTCAGACAAACTGTCCTCTGCAGATAGGCAGGCCGAAAAGATGCCTTTTTCTATGAAATAGTCTGATGAAAAAAAATATTTTACAAACCTAACTTCAGCCAACTGCCGGAGGGATTCAGTCGCAAGAGAAACTCCCATATCGCTGCTGAACACACTCTCCACATCGCCAAACCCATTGTCATTCTCATCAATTGCTGCAATTAATAAATCAAATATTACATCGTTAATAACTTGTACACAATCTTGCCGAAGAACCATGAGCGATTTCGTGCTTTTAATTACAAATTAGTTAATGGCTCAACGGACGCTAACGTTTCGGGTACCAAATCGTAATACGAGGCTTCCAGAGATTCGTTTATTTTTCAAAAACAAACTATTGCAATCATTCCAAAAGATTCATAGACTTTGAAATAAATTCAGTTCCGTAGATATTTTCATTTTCAGCTGTTGCACATATTATAAAATTATGTAATAATTACCTGGGCAATCCAGACGTAATGTTTTGTTAAGAGCGAGCAAGGCTTGTGACAAGTCTGAAATGGAGGACATCTTCCTAGATAGGGCGGCTACAACTGCAGGTGGGAAGATCTGTATTCAAAAATAGAAATATTTAACTCCGATCCAAATAATTATATGGCTATAAGTGCATTGCTAGAACTCGGTACACATAATTACATGGCTATTAAGTATAAGTGCATTGCCAGCACCTAAGTCCTACGTTTTGGTCCTCTAGTAAACTTTTCAGCTTCTGACTGTCTCTAATATTTTGACCTCTAAACTATCCAGTTACCAAAGTTTAGGCTTTCTTACACATCTATGTTCTGCAGGGTTATTGTTAAGAAGCCTCTTTGGTGGTCAGTTATTTTCCATTCTTACTACGTAAGTTTAGTTTATAAATCTTGCCACTGACGATTCTTCAAACACTTCATATAGTTTTAAAAAAAATTTTTAGCATCCCTTTGCCACCCCTTTGATAAAGCTCGGCTTTGGTTCGGAGAGAAGATAAGATGTAAATTACACAACTCAATATAAAATTCACACTTTTAATAAAGCCACCAGTACATCAGTTAGAATATAAATAAAAGGTGAAATAACCTCAGTGTCAGCAAGAAGCTGGTCGGCAACTTCCTGTAGCAGTCCAGCCTTCACGTCCTCAAGAGCGGGGAGCCCGGTGCGCCGCGCAACCTCGCCTGCGGTGATCACGATTGTGCACACGTCGCGGGATATGGCCAGCTCTGGAAGCAATTTACATAATAAACTTCACATAGTTTTAGTTCCACTTTAAATCTAGGTTGGAACGAAAAAATTGCAATATACAATACAATCCAAATGTATGAGCGTAAAGTGATAAATGTGAAACTAACCGGGTGAAATAATCTCGCAACAATCTTCAGGGTTGACTTCAGAATCGTCTTCGGACAGGAAGAGATGCTCCAGCAGGTCCATGGGGCGAATGAAAGAAACACCGCCACGCCGGAGCAGCACACACCAGCTGCCATTCTCCTGCAAAACATAACCTAGCATCTGACACAATAATCCTTAAAATCTTCACTTTGCAGGTGTTCTGCTGACTCCCGTCAATTTCCTGATCTCTAAGGATGCGGTATTTACCTCCACTCCAGTTTAGGCTTCCCAATAGTCATTTGCACTTAAGGTTTATTAGAGGAATTGATGGCCAGCAATCTTCCATATTATTGATGTGTTAGAATAAACCAAAAATGATATGAATGAAGCTTACGTGATTGGAGAGAACAAGTCCCAGTGGCTTCCTCCAGACTTCCAAATACTGCACACACCAGCTGTAAAGTTCTGACCAGCACCTAAAAAAATATATATATTTTTTTTTTTTTAAAAGAAAGACAAACATTCCCAGGTTACAAATAACCTGACAATATTTGAAAATCTCCTACTACCACCACAGTAAGCTGAAAATGTTGCTTGTGTTGTGATGGAGGACTTAGCCAGCCGAGGAATTGAACACACTACGCCTGGGTGGGACCCAAACGCGATGTCAACTCGGCCACCGACCGGTCAAAAGAATTAGGTCCAGTTGTTTTCAGAAATTCAAATGTAACATTGTCATCTATATAAATATATATAAAGAATTAGGTCCAGTTGTTTTCAGAAATTCAAATGTAACATTGTCATCAAATGAAAGGTCACCGTTAAATGCCGATTCTATGTGCGTTTCAACTTTCTATCATCTAATAAACTGACAAGATTAACAATATTATTGTTGTCCTCTTCTGCTGAATACATTTTATTTAAAATCAACTTTGAAATTTGATGAATTGTTCAAATTCTGTGAAACAACCCGTCCTTAGAATTGGGATTAAAAGGGAACCTCTCAACTGTTTGAAAAACCTATGTCTACATTCAGAAAATAACTTCCGTGGTTAGAATTTCAACATAGGAGACTTTAAGAAGCTGTACAGCCAACTTCGTGACCACAATTAGCATTATCTTGGAGATTTCTGATGTTGACGAGGCAGTTAAATACTTCTATGATATATGTGAATTTTTATTAATGTTTTCTAAGAAAAAAAAGTGCAGCAAAATGAAAACTATCCTACTTGGTTTTTGTCCGAGATTATCGGGGTTATAAAGATGAAGCTCATACATCAACAGCGGTGGAAATGATTAGGTTTGGAAAGTGACACAAGTTATTCAAATTTTATCATACTAGAGTTAAACATAATATTTCAGTAGCCCACACAAAATATATTTTGAAGGTAGAAAACAATGTAAAACACGATCCAAAGTCATTTTGGATATATATTTCTGACAAGAAATGTTACAGAGGTTTCATAAGTCACATTAATTTCAATGATTAATATACACATAAAGGAACCAACATACCGAAAGCTTTCGCAATGTATGTTCAATCTGTCTATAATCAGGAAAAGTTGATTTTGCATTGCATTTGCATCAACAAATGACCAAAATATCGCAATTGAAAACCGTAGATTTCAGTTTAGCAGTAAAAAAATTGAAACCAAAAACATTGCTTGGTCCTGATTTAATTCCACCATTGTTATTAAGGGATGTTAACGTATCTATTTTATATGTTGTTTAGTTGACATCATTTTTAAATTTTGTAACATAATTTCAACTCTTGTAAGTCAACAACATTTTGTATAACCTGTAGTTTATTATTTTGGGCTTCGTTAAATAAGAATAAAACGCTAGAACAATAATTTAAATGAGGAGTTACAATAGAATTGTATACGAGGCGCGTTATCTTGAAATCCAAGTTATTTCTGATCCTTTTTAAGAATCCAACTTTTTTATTAATTTTCTTAGTTATGTCAAGCAGCTAGCCTATAACGATATAATAACAGAACTTGAATGGGACTTTCACAGAACCCAAAAATGAATGTTGAAATTTGAAGAATTGTTAAAATTCTCCAAAACAACCCGTCCTAAGTGTTTGTCAAATTTTAAATTGTCATCCAATATTACACTGATCCAATTTTTAGAATTACCTGCTCATTTTCACCTTGGACATCTACATCATAAACTTTTTTTTGTAACATTCAATTTTAGTTTGTTTTGGTTTAAATTTGTGTCCTATGGTGAGTTTAACTGTAGCGCATACCCTACAAAATCTGGGGTGCTACAGGGATCCAATTTAGGACCCTTATTGTTTTTAATTTTTATAAACCTTGTCACGAAGTAGATCTCTCAAACGCATTTCAAAAAAACCCCGCGAAACTAAAATTAAACGGAGATTGCCCTTGAGGTGATTTCTCACGAAAACGGTGCTATATAAATTAGCCAAATATTATTATTATTATTGTTGGCAACACAAGCTGCTTGCGCGCATCGCACTGCGCAGGCAACGCTAAACACCAACGGCTTTCTCTGACCGCCGACGGCCGGTCACTGGGAATCTAGCTTCGTTCTAAACAATATGTGTGTGCGGTTTGCTACCAAACCGGACTCGGCTGCAGAGTGCACGCTACAATATTGAAGCCTGGTACGCGCACGATGGCGCGTACGGACATGCACCACCTTGGTTATTACTCCACCATGACTGTGAGTAACACCTCCATGGTCTCACAACTCCTGCATCTCCCGGAACGGCTCATGTAAGCGTATTACTTAACTTTTGCCCCATTATGTGCCTTCTTTTAATGTCTGTTAAATAAGCCTGCCAGCCAGAACAATTACGAGAGAGATTGTTAAATTCTAACAGCCAGGAAATAATTTAGGATGTATACTGTGTCCCCATTTGTGTTATACAATGTACCTGTTGACTGTAAATATACCCATTTATCATTCCCATAAGAGTTTCATTTGACGAGAAAAGTGAAGTCTAGATTGTTGACAAGTTCCCCGCATAAAGGCAGATTTGCCGACCCTTCCTGAATGATTTGATTCTCATGATTCTACACTGAGCTACATTCCTAACAGTGGCGCCCTACGTAATTCTTCCAATCCACAACACTGGCTTATAACGTGGGGTGTCCCATTACAATCCACAACAACCTACGGAAATTTTTTGTTTTTTTACTTTTCTCTGATGACATTAAACTCTTCATGATAATAAGGTCATTAGAAGACTGCAGAAAGCTTCAAGAATATATAAATGCAATTATTGACTTGAGTATTGATAATAAACTCGGTTTTAACATCCAAATGTAATGTGCTTTACGAGATCACACAAGAACATATATTTTAATTACAAAATGAAAGATACGTCTCTGAAGCATGTGGCGACTTGCAAGGACCTAGAAATTGTGTACAACGCTCGCTTAACATTTCATGGTCATATTGAAAAGATCTGTAAATCAGCCACAAAGATGTTGGGTTTTGTCATACACAATTCAAAGGAATTGACCAACCTTGCAGTTATAAGGCTACTTTACTTTAGCTTAGCGCGTAGCATTCTCGAGAGTGGATCTCAGGTATGGGGGTCAGAGGACACCATCTATGTACTAATGGTTGAGAAAATACGAAAGAAATTTTTACGATACCTCTACATGGGAGAGTTCGGTTTTTACCCATGGCTGATTCATCTCGGGAATGCTGGGTATCTGCAGCCTTAGTTCCAGGAGGATGTCGCATTACTGCTGATGGCTTATAAGCTTCTCAACGGTTTATTATCAATACCAGACATTCTGTCTAAAATAGGATAATTTCACGCAAGGCCCCCAACACAGGCTTTTAATTCTTCCCAGGTGCAGAACTAACTTACCAATGGTGATGCCCCTGGGAAGACTCACTAGGTTAATTAACTGCCTCGCAGGAAATGTGGATATTTTCCACATGTCCTACAATGAAATCAAGCGCAAAGTATTGTTTAATCTTTAACTGTGTCTTTTTCGCAAATGTTTATGTGTGTTTTTATGCGAAATTATTATTTTCAAATTTTCTTTATCCCTTTAGCAATGTAGTGAATTGTACTGTTTTCGCAAAATAAAATAAAGAAATAAACTGTCGAAAAAAACCTAAATGGCCATTTGATGACTTTGCCACACGTGAATTTCTCCTTGATACTGAGGTTAGGATGGGTTGTTTCAAATAATTTCAACAATTCATCAAAATTTCAATGTTGATTTTCTGTGAAGTGTTTCATTGTTGTGAACTATCTCACTCCAACTTGTCCTGTGGTGCTTGTAGGGCCTCCGGTATGGAAACATCTTGGGAATTGATCTCTTAGAAGACAGTGTAAACTACTTCCCTCCACTCTCCGTGTTCATGTAGGCTACCAGGTCTCTCATAGAAATGTGAGCAAAGTGCTACACCACAGTTCTTTATGGATGAATTATATTACATATTTATGCTTTTTCCTTATCTTCGCAACCTTTAAACATAGGCATCCTTCAAACATCTCCAGTTTTGCCGATTAGAAGAATAAGAGTCATAATAACAGAAGAATAATTGTGAGACAATGTATGAAGCAAGGAGCATGTTCCAATTACTTGTGCATGAGGTCTTCCGGCGCCAACTGGCCGCGGGCAGCGTGTCTCTGTTCGGCGGCCAGCGCTGCCGACATGGCGCGCATCTTCAGCGAGCGCATTCCCTCACCGGCATCCCCTGACCCCGCCCCCCCTTCCAGTACGCTCTGGTCGCGCGTGCTCTGGTTGGCCGTGTCGCTGCTGCGCTCATAGATCTGGAACAATCAATTCTTATATTATTGATGATATGGTGAAAGTCTCAGAGACGGACCCTCCATATTCTTAAAAATGACTTGATGAAATGAATGATGTAATTAAATGTACAACTATTGTTTTGTTCGGAGGGTCTACTTACAATTAAAGGACTTCTCTGGTTCGCTACTATTCTGAACAACTGGAAAATATGTACATAAAACCACCAGTGCACAGCCACAGCAATAATATCTAATAAGTATGGAGGCTTTTTTTACAAAACCTGTATTATTATTAAAATGAAAAACAAAATAATTTTTTGTTATATACATATTTAAAAGTCCATTTCAGTTTTATATCAAATTGTGATCAGCTGACAAGCGTAACAGCTTGACAGTTGTCCTTTTCTGCTAATCACAATTGGTTCAAAAGCTGAAACAGACCTAGAATAGGAATTTAACGGGAACCTTTGAAATGTAAAAAAAAAAACAAAATGGCAGTAATCGTTGAACTGTAACGAAAATTTGTAACACCTCAACTTTTGTAACATTACAAAATGTAGAATAATGACCGAAAAAGTATATGCGATTCAAATTGTAACTCACGCTGAGAGCCTTGGCTATGACCGCCATTGGAAACAGCCCGGGGCTGAAGAGTCTCTCGGCGTATCCCGCATGCGAGTCCCTCTGGGGTAGGTCGGGAGGGGGGGCGGGGGCTGAGGGGGTCCTCCTCCAGGCGGCGGCGGGGCCCAGCGCCGCGCCACCCAGCCCGGAGCCCCATGAGGCCCAGAGGCTGAGGCCCGTGACGCCAAAGTCAACCAGGTCACGCTGGAATACAAACAAAAGAGTTTTATTAAAAATTTTTTTTTTTTAAACTGAAGAATCGTTCCCGCACGAAGCATTGCAGTTGCTTGCACTTTCATTCTGCCTTCGGATATTACCTCTACCAGGTTTAATTAACCTTTAGGTTTCTGAAGGTAAAAATCACATTTTACCCGAAGAGGGTCACTACGGTCCCCCGCATATCGTGGAGTGATCTTATTCCTTTCCAGTAACACTCAGATATGAGATACTTTTTTGTATATCTACTTTTTTCAACGGCCACCGCACATCATTAAGTAATGCAAAATGGTAAAAGAGATTGTACAAAATCAGGCATAACTCAAATATATATTATTGAAGCTCTTTCCAGTAAAACATCCTCATTACAAAAGTACTTACGGCTTGTTCGCGGCAAGGAATTTTTTAAAAAGGCAATGGGGATGAGGGAGGGGAGAGTAATTTCGTTAAAATAGTAACGGGATAATTTTTTTAAAAGCAGATCTATTACCAAATAGTTTTTCTATGATTATACAAATTATGTAGTATGTGATGTAAAAAACAACTTAGTTATCCCACAAAACTCTCGCTTGGGGGATAAATATTACCCCCATCCGGTGCGAGAGGGTTGAGGACCAAAATAAAAATGTCACTTTATCAATTATGGTATTGTCTACGTGCTGGCTTTAACAAAAATTTCTTTTAATTTATTGAAGTTTCTTGTCGGCCCCTACAGATTAAACGAAGAAAAATATTCCCGGGTTACGAATATGTAAAATCACACTTATTTTATTATAGAAATGTATTACAAACGTTTCTGTCACCTCACTTTTTTGTTGTTTGGTATAAAAATAATCACAAAGTTTCGAGATTTTTTCAAATTGCGGTCAGTACCTTTGGTTTCATTAAGGTGCACATTTTAATTTTTCTGTAGTTAACTTATAGATTTGAATAAAAAGAGTGGTGTTTTCTCTTTCTAACACCGTTTAGATCAAATTTCTCATCACGACAGTAAGGGAGATACAATGATTTATATGAGACCATCCGAGTTGTTCCCAAAAGCGAATAAATTAGCCTGAAGGGTTAATGATATGGGGACAGTTATTTGGGTCAACTCTAATTGCGCGACCTATACCTTATCGAATTATAAGTTTAAATTTATCAAAGCACTTATGTGCGAGAGATTAATTAACATTCATTAATCTTAGCATTCGCTCAGTTTCAATTGCTGAAAGCACCTGTCAAGGACGTGTAAGAATCAAACCAGTTTGAGGCGCCTTCACACATATCAAACTTAAGAAAGGAAGGGATCGAACAATGTTCTTGGATTAAGGAAAGGACGGTCGGACAGTCGGACGACCGAGCCTTTCGACAAGGTGGCTTCAGTTAGCACAGGTGAAAATGGTAGTCTGTAGGTACTGTTTTATGAGAGAAGAAAGCATTGACTTATTTTTCAATTTTAACTGACTCAATTATTTTAAAACTTATTGTGAAATTAGATATGAGCACATCAGCAGAATGCTCATTAAATAATAATAATATTATGACTAACCTCAGGACCAAAGAGATGGCAGATCCTGGCGAAGCGCACGGTGTTGGGGTCATCGTGGATGGGCCGTAGGACAATGAAGTGGCTCTCCGTGGCGAAGCAGAGGAACACCCCTAGCAATACGTCTCCCGAGGGGGACTCTCCAAGACGCAGCATGTGGCTTTGGGCTGCAAGATGGAGGGCAATTTATTAGTGAACATCAGATAACTGGGATCTAAAGGCAAATACAGTGAAACTCACTAAAGAAAAAATAATAATATTCAGTCCCTTGGAAAACCTCACTGACTGAGTGTAGCAATGTTTTGTTTTAAGTTGATCATTTTGAATTGCATCTGTCTGTAAATTTGTTTGTTACACTCTGTTTCCGGTTTCAAGATGGTGGCCCTTTTAACCTGTTGTGCACCGTAGTAGCCAGACAAATCTTTTCTCTCAATATAAAGTAGCTATTCTGGGGAAAATACTTATGGTAGATTATGTACTATTTTTATAAAAAAATATATAAACACATTATCTGGTAAGACAGTACAATAGAATCAGCTGGCGCACAGTGAACTTTTTGCATCGGCGTACAGCGGGTTAATGGTTCAGTAAAGATTCTCAAATGTGAAATTATCGTGCTTATTAATTAAGTAGGTAGGTATTTAAGTACCTACGTACAAATCTTATAAAATAAGAGAAAATTAGAAACACTTTTATGAATGCAAGATCTACTGTTCACAGAACTCAATGCAAGCAAAAGAGATTCAATGTACTGCATACTTGTAGGTATATAATTTGGACATAACATTAAAATTTTCAAGATAAGAGATTTTTGAGTCTGTACCGCAAATGTTTCACAGTAAGAAACATGGCTCACAATTTCACTAGTACTAGATAGTCTCTTTCGTCGTAGTGCTAAATTTTATCATGATATTTCGAATATCTGAGGCGCAATTACCGAGAGAAATTCTAATTTGAGCTGACAATATATATATATATATAGTGAGACTGACCTCCCTGCGTGAGGGTGTCCGTGTGGTCGGGCAGCAGTGGGTGCACATGGATGCAACTGGCCCTGTCCAGGCACCATATGCGCAGGCGGGTGTCGCGACCCAACGCATATAGCCAGGAGCCGCACGTCGCTTCAGAGCCGGGTGCCATGGCCAGCCCGCAGGATATCTCGCCCTCGTTGCGGTTGCCTCTGCGCAAATATTAGGAAAATTATCATTTTAAACATACGCAGTTCAAAGGAATGAAATTTTCACCTTTGAAGGCTGTAGGCAAGTGTAGCACCTGCCACCAGTGAATAGAGTTTAATATTACATGAAGATGGTAACATTTTGAGGCCACAGGTGGGGTTCCTCAAGGATTCCAACTTGGCCCAATATTTTTTTTATTATTCATATTGTTTACAAATTTAATGATGTACAAGTTCTACTATTTGCAGACAACCTAAAAACATGTAAAAGAATATGAAACGTATATGATTGCCAAATTTTCACTACATCAATGGTGTGAATAAAATGCTTTATTTTTGAACACTCAGAAACATCAAGTAATATGATTTTCCAAAACTCATTGTCATATCTTACATGGAATATACATTAAATTAACACCAGGGTCACAAACTCATGACTTTGGTATACCCAATTTTCATCAAACATTCCAATAGAACATTCCAAACATTCAATTACAATATTCAATGAAAACGTGACATTCATTGCACATATTACAAATCAAATTGATGATTTATGTAGAAAATATTTGGCTTTTCCGGAAACTAGAGAACATATTATATCGGGTGGTTCTATATTAGCACCGTCCGAGTATACATTTAGGCACAATCAAGTTTTAAAAATAATTCACCAAAGTTTGGTAATTAAACATAACTTAATTGACTGCCGTAATATAATACCATATTATGAATACGAACCAAATTCATTTTTAGAAAACGAATTTTATAAAATATATTATGATAAAACTATACTAACAGACCCAACGATTAGTCATAATCGACGCGATATAGTTTTACATGACAAAATTAAAAAAATAACTCATATCATTGATGTCGCTATTCCAAATTCCTGTAAAATTCAAAAATCTGTTAATGAAAAAAAATAAGAAAGTACACAGATTTAGGAAATGAGATAAAAACAATTTGGCATTCTAAGACTATAAAAATATTACCATTCGTTATTTCGGCTACTGGCATTATACCTAGCTCTCTCATTAAAAATTTAGGCGTATTAGATCTATCAAAAAATTTATATATGAAAATGCAAAAATCAGTCATTTTTAATACATGTAGGATAATGAAAGATTTTTTAAATATTTATGTTGAGGGATCAGTAGGATTTATAGGCCCTGTTAGGAGTTCTACCGAGCCGAACCCTCTGATATGAAAATATCTGGAGTCGGTGAATTATTTTCCCATTTGATCTCTGGCGAGTTGACGTGTTGTTCTTGTATTGTTTTGTATTTATTTCGCTTTTATAATGCACTTGCATTATGTTGATTGACTAGATGATCATTTGTGGAAAAGTGTGTTTAAAAACAAAGAATTTAAGCAAGCTTTAAAAACAAAGAATTCACCAAACCTTTGGTTTCACAGAGGACTACATTTTAATTCTTCCATGATTAACTTTTTTAAATGTTCACTATACTTGGTTGAAATGTAAGAGATACTATTTTAAATCTATGATTAATAATATCGCATGCACCGATGAAATATAATACAAATGAGATTTATATTGAGATATTATTTCACGCATATAAATAGTGCTAATAACACATTTATTATTTACCTACTTTTGTAATTTTTAAGATTGTTATTAATGTCTGTATACTTATCCTTCCTTTGTTTAAATTTTTTAATTTTAAAATTATTTCCGTATCTTGTTATTACTGTGAGTACAGTTTTTTATTTCTTTCTTATATTAAAGAGCAGTCCTTTCCTAAAACACAAGCGCCAGCTTACATTAGGAAAGAATATAATAATGCACAAAATTGTACACTGTAAAATCACGTAATATTATGTAAACAAAAATTGTACACTGTAAAATCATGTAATATTATGTAAACAAAAATTGTACACTGTAAAATCACGTAATATTATGTAAATAAAAATTGTACACTGTAAAATCGCGTAATATTATGTAAACAAAAATTGTACACTGTAAAATCACGTAATATTATGTAAACAAAAAATGTACACTGTAAAATCACATAATATTATGTAAATAAAAATTAATGCTGTCTTATATTAATATAATTATATTAATCAAATGCCACATATATTTGTAATTCTTTTTTTAAAATATTTCTACGATTTTAACTGTGACATGTTATCATTGTTTATGGTATATTTATACCGTTGATATTAAATAAATAAATAAATAAATATTTCTAACACCGTTTAGTTCATATTTCTCACCATGACAGTAGGGGAGATAGAATGATTTCTATGAGAACATAATGGTAATTACTTCCACGTGGAGAATTACCTGAGAGCAGAGAGGAAACGCGGCACGATAGACTCCTGGCGCAGTAGGGTGGAGTGTGGGGTACCCTCACTGCCCAGGCGCACCAACAGGATGGCAGCGCCTGAGCCCCCGTGGCCCGCACCAGCCCCGGCCAGCGCGTACAGTGCCTCGCCAGAGCTGGTGACCGCCATGGTACAAGTGTGCGGGGCTGCTGAATCTACAGTTATTAAAGAATCATCATTGGGTTGGTTGTAAGAAATTGCATATACAGCTAATCGTAAAGTCTTTATAACAGTATTAGTACAATAAATTGGGATGGTGGAATAATAGTCAAATAGACTGTAATTATCCCCCAAAGCCTCTATATTTTGAAATGTATTTCTCATAAGCGAACTGTCAATAAGGATTGCGCGGGAATTATTTTCACATTTCATTCGATTCCATATATACCGGGAAGGAAAAGGGTATGAGGGTTGGGAAGGAAAGAAATTTCTCCCATATGATTAACACAATGTATTATCTCAAGTAACAAACAGATGATGAAGAAGAAACATTGGAAAACTGTTCACACCCTCATACTGTGTGGCGATTGATGCAAAAACATTTTTCTGTTCCCACGGCTTCCAGTTATGCAATATGCACTGTCTGATTTTGAATAACAGGAGAAGATAGGCACTCTCAATATCGCCCTGGTGATTGATTACTATTTCGAATGATAATGTTACTTGAAACAATATAAATCATGTTTAGCAACCAGGCCCCCTACCACATTGATAAAGCATTTATCGATAATGTTGTTATGTAACTTGAAATCGATCTTGAGCATGACTATAAATCGCAATCCAACAGACAACAGTTCACATCGACTAAATATGCTTAATTTAATTGACGTGAACAATTGTTTATTCGTTGACGATCTGCAGACGTGCTCTAGAACTATAACAAGTTACCGGCATTATTGATAAAACTTTTACCGATGTCATTGTGCTATAGGGCCAGATCTGTTAACTTTAAGGGGGGGCTAGGGTTTTAAAAAATATTTTTTTGCATTTTTTAAATAAAATGCTTAATATGTTAAGAATATTGTGTTCAAATTTCAAGTTGATTGGAGCAAAATTGACGAAGTTACGAGTATTTTTATACCTGTCGGATTTTAATCCCTACCCGACCATACGTATAAGCCGAGCAGAGCAGGAAGCTGAGAAACAAACTAAAGAAGGCAGGATTCGTCGTAGACAGGAGCAAAAAGGTGCTTTAGACATCATGGATGATAGCAACATCCTTTATGGACCTGGCATTGATGATTCAGTGTGAGGTAAGCCGATAAAATTTGCTTATAAACGTTTAATACCAGATTTTTTAGTGTTCAAAACTTTATAGCGTTTTTCCCACAAGTCACGTTTTCAAAGTCGGTGACCGTCATAACTTCAAAACTACTGCACCGATCCTTTTGAAATTTTGAAAACTATTTCTGCACATAATTTACAAGGTAACGCTGGAGAGTTTTTTTCAAATTTGTTAATAATTATTATTTTACAATAACAAATTAGCCGATTTTTTTCACTAAAAATAGCGTTTTTCCCTTCAAAGTGTTCCAAAAAAGTTAAAAATTAAAATTTCGAAAAACCCTCCCAGCGTTACCTGGGAAAAACTATTATCTAACAAATGAACTTTGATTTTTTGATTTCAGATGACCCAGCACCGAGTTATGAGGGTCACCGCCATTCTACTTTTTTTTGAGACACGTCCGAATAAATGCTGCCATTGCCGTGTTTTTTAATATTTCTCCGTGAAAATTTTATACAACATTCTTAAAATGTCATACTTTACTGTCTTATTAGATTTAATAAAAAAAATTTAACTGTGTTGTCACAAAAAATTCACAAAAAAGTGATTTTTTTCGTACGAATTAACCCTAGCCCCCCCTTAAGGAAAGACTTATTACTAATTAAGTGATATGGTGAAAGGCTTACTGGCATTAGCATAGTGTGAAATTATGTGGAAATGGCGGGGATCGGAAGCTTGGGCGGCCGAGGCTTCCGTCAGAATGGAGGCGGTGCCATCCTCAAGGTCCCGCCCAAAACCTTCTTCCTGTTAACAAAAGATGAGCACTAATTAAAAAAAAATGAGCACTAATTAAACTAATTAAAAATCTATGGTTAACTGTAGTGTTACGATCAGTAATTTCCGCGATCCTTATAATCTAACCGAAAAATAAATAATAGTGATTAAAAAACACAAAGAAAACATTTCAATTATAGTATAAACGCACTACGCTTTAAATATCTAAAATAAATAGTGGATAATACCAAAGAAAAGTAATATCTGTGCATAAAAACAGTTACTGAAAACAACATAACCTCAAACGCCAAGACTTAGTGTCATTGTCTATGCAAGAGTGCCAACAATAAATACTAAGTAGTTATTGCCAGTATTAATTTTTCAAACGTACATTTGTGAGGGGTATTTCTGAACAAATAATTTAGTGATGTCAAACACTCGTAGCAAAAACCAAATAATCGCTGATGAAAAACCAGACATGGACAAAATTATCGAGTACATTGATAAAAAATTTGAAAATTTGAAAAGGGATTTATTCATCAAAATTGAAACTCAGGCAAAAGAGACTACAAAAACCATGGAATTCATCAGTGCTCAATATGATGAATTAATAAAAAAAATGGATGCCACAAATAATATAAACCAAGTTATTCAAACTGACTTTCAAAATATTAAAAAAGATCTAACAGAAAAAAATAATATCATCAAAAGACTTGAAATCAGACTGGCTGACATTGAAACTACTTCAAGGTGTAATAATTTAGAAATAGCTGAAATTCCTCAACAAAACAGAGAACAACCTATTGAAATTGTGAGGAAAGTTGCTGCCGCAGCTGGAATCAATCTAAAACACACTGATATAACTGACGTCAACAGAGTCCCAGACAGACGAAATGGGGCTCCACCTAAGCTTCTTGTTACATTTTGCGAAAAAAGACAAAGAGATTCCCTCCTTGAAAAGAAGAAAGAGATAAATTATGAAGAAATAAAGGATCTGACTACATCTCCAATCTTCATTGGGGAAGATTTAAGCCCGTACCACAAAGAAATTCTTTGGAAATCTAAACAAATAGCCAAAGAAAAAAATTACCAATTTGTTTGGTACAAACAAGGTAAAGTTATGCTGAGGAAACAACAAAATGAAAAAATTATCTACATTAAGCACTTAGATGATATAGTGAAAATAATTTAATATAAAATAAATATAAAAAAAAAAAACGTTACCATCCACTTAATAATTTAGTTTGCTAAAATGAATACCACAATAATTACTTCTGAACCAAAGATTTTAACAACTTTAAATAATTACTTCAAAATTCTACATACAAATATAAGAAGCATAAATAAAAATTTCGATGAATTGCAAATTCTACTAAAATCTATCGGACTTCGCTTTGACATCATAATTCTCACTGAATGTTGGATTAATGAGAAATCTTCACCCATGGAGATTGCTGGATATACTACCTACTCAACCTTAATTAGTAATAAACAAAATGATGGCGTAATTGTCTACGTAAAAAATGAAATAAAAGCTGAAGTGAAGGAAACCACAATAATAAATGCCAATTGTCTAAAAATTAAAATTGGAAATGAATCAACTATACTATCAGTCTATCGATCACCTTCATCTTACAATTTGGATCCTTTTATTAATTCCTTGGATGAGGTACTCTCTCTACAAAAAGAAACTAAAAATGTTTTTCTTATTGGAGATCTAAATATAAATATTCTCGATAACGGTCACCCCCAAAAAAATGAATATCTGCAGACATTAGCCTCTCATGGTCTTAAAAGTCTTATAAATGAACCCACTCGAAAAGTTGAAAATTCCAAAACCTGCATTGACCATATAATGAGTAAAACTAAAAAACATACGCAATCTGTCATATACGAATCAACAATAACTGATCATTTTACAACAATCCTAGCAATAAACCAAAACAAAGCAAGGAAAATTCAAAATAGACCGTCGATAATTGAAAAAACAGAAACAAACTGGAATGCCGTTAAGCATAATTTGCAAAGTACTGAATGGGAAAAAATTCAAAATATTGACAACACAAATGATGCGTGGAATAGCTTCATTGATATAATCCAACATAACATAGTGTCCAATACCAAAAAAACTACGAAGAAAATTTCACACAAGAATATACACATAAAGCCTTGGATCTCACAGAATATTATAAACTGCATACGAAAAAGAGACGAATTACATAAAAAACTTAAACAAAATCCTTATGATATACACAAGCTACGATACTATAAAAGATATAGAAACATCTGCAAAAACATCATAAACACCACAAAAGAGTCCTATTATAAAAATAAAATAGAAGCATGTAACGATAATCCCAGAAAAATGTGGCAAATCATAAATGAACTCACGAATTCTAAATCTACCAGTAATACATCAAAAATCGATGAACTGAACATAAACAAGGTTCCCACTCTATATGCCGAAAACCCTGACAAAATTCTTGATCATGTTAATGATTTTTTTACAAATGTTGGATCAAAATTAGCCAAACAAATTACATTACGTGTTAAAAATGATGCAGACAAACCAAATGAAGCTCGAAATCTGGAAAGAGAACTTAATTTCAAACAAATAACCGCTGACGAAATCAAAAACATAATTACTTCCCTAAAACCAAATGTGTCGTCAGGGGATGATGTAATCTCAACCAATGCAATAAAACATCTCAGTGAAGAAATTACCTTCCCGCTGACACACCTCATCAATCTATCTATAGCTAAAAGCGTATTTCCCACATCCCTTAAAGAAGCTACTGTTATACCTATTTATAAACAAGGATGTAAAAATGATATCAATAACTATCGACCAATAAGCCTTCTCAGTACCTTTTCTAAAATATTGGAAAAAGTACTAAAAAAACAACTTATGATGTACCTAGAAGATAATAACCTAATATCGAAATCTCAGTACGGTTTTAGAAAAAACTTGAGTACTGCCGACGCCATAGACGATATCATAAATACGATCACAAAAAGCTTAGACCAGGGAAATAAATCTTTGGCAATTTTTATAGACCTGCAAAAGGCCTTTGACACGATAGACCATAAAATCCTTTTCAAGAAACTTAAAACAATTGGGATGTCAAACACAACTCTAAATCTACTGATAAGTTACATGTCAGAACGTTCACAGTGTGTTAAAATTGATAAGTGTAAAAGTAAACCTCCCCCAATCAATTACGGTGTACCGCAAGGAAGTGTCCTAGGACCTTTATTATTTCTGATATATATAAATGATATCTGCAACTTACACACCAACGGAAAAATCATTAGTTTTGCCGACGACACTGTCATTTTATTTAATGAAAGTGATTGGATAACCACCTACAAAGAAGCTGAAAACGGGCTTACCCTTCTGCAAAAATGGCTTATGCAAAACTCACTCACACTTAATGTTAACAAAACTAAATATTTAACGTTTTCTATAACGGCTAGAGGACAACCAGCTGAGGATTATGCTCTCAAATTACATGATTGTCAAGGAAAAAACGAAACGCAATCATGCCACTGCCCCACCATAATACACTCTAGAAGTATAAAATATCTCGGCATTGAAATTGATGAAAATCTTCGATGGGACTCCCACATAAATAGTATTACAAAGAAACTCACAAAACTTATATACTACTTTAGAAATATACGCAATATACTAAGTATAAATGATTTATATAAGGTATACTATGCTCTCTGCCAATCACGCATAGAATATGGGATTATTGGATGGGGATCTGCCTCAAACATCCACATGAAGCAGCTTATTAAAACTCAAAAAGCAATAATAAAAATGATCCTTAAAGTACCCATAAGAACTCCATCAAAAGACATTTTTAAAAATTTTAAAGTGTTCAGTATAATAAAACTATACTCAAAAAATGCTCTAATCAAATTTACAGAAAAATATGAGTACCTTGCTGACCAACACAACTATATTACAAGGAAGAAATCCTCAAAACTATTGAACATCCCAAAATTAAATACGTCTTTTGGCCAGAAAAATCATCATTTCTGTGGTGAACGTATGTCTGTCGGTATGAAAGAGACAGGCATATCTGAGTGAGACAGCATGACCGAGACGTATAAAAAGGCGTGTCTGTTGTAACTCGTCCTCTCTTAACAACAACATCTCGAATACTGTACATTAGTAATAACACTAAATAAACCAAATAGTATGGAGTATCCAAACGACTATTATTTACATCTTATCTGAGTGATCGACACGGCAGATCACCACAGTTGGCGCAGCCGAAAAAGGAAGCTGAACGGCCGCAAAATTCTTCCTGGAGGAAGAACCGTAGCCGCAGCTGAAAGAACTACAGTTGGAGCAGCCGAAAAAGGAATCTGAACAGCTATTAAATTCTTCCTGGAGGAAGAACTACAGTTGGAGCAGCCGAAAAAGGAAGCTGATCAGCCATTAAATTCTTCCTGGAGGAAGAACCACAGTAGGCGCAGCTGAAAGAACCATAGTTTGGTTATAATCCCACCGAGCACCGCGGAAGGGATTATTGTCGCATAAAAAATAAAATAATTTGGGGGCAGCTTCACGGACAGTATCGGACATTGAAGGAGCATCAAGGCAAGGAACTGGTGAGGAGATTCAAGGCGCTGAGCTCAAGGAATCAGCAGCCGAGAAACCGGATGAAAAACGGATCCAGGCAGCTTGTACGGGGACCCGACACGGGAAGGCGTGGCGGTGGTGACCGGACGAGAAGGACGACCAGGAATCCGGACGGAGCCAGAAGACGGTCGGACGCGGAAGGGCGGCGATCGGCGGCAGCATCAATCATCAGATTCGTGAGTTGAGTGCTGTTTGTTGTTGTTTTTTCTGATTATTGGTAATCTGTGTGGAAATGGAGGGAGTGGGTTTACCCAGGTTTTGTCACCTTAGGGACGGGCTGGAGACGTTCGTGCTACAGTTTGAGCAGTTGATCCTCGTCAATGATGACAAATTTAAATCCGAGGATAAAAAGAGGGCGGTTTTAATATCCCACCTACACACAGACACGATTAATCTACTGATAGATTTATGTTTTCCAAAAAAAATAACAGAATTATCGGTTGAAAATATATTTTTGTTATTAGGAAACCACATTGGTGTTTCAAAGAATGTGTTTAAGGAACGTGGAAATTTTTTTGCGGCGAAACAAAAAGTTGGGGAATCTATAAATGATTATATAGCTAGGTTACGTTGTCTAACAAGATTCTGCAAATTTGAAAGCAGACTGGAAGAAAACTTAAAAGATATTTTTGTGACTGGTTTATTAGAAGGTCGTATTAAAGAAAAAATGTTTTTAGATGCAGAGAAGCTGACTTTAAAAAGTACATTAGAGTGCGCATCGGGAATGGATTCATTTCATAAAAATATTACGTGTATTAAATCCGAGAGTGTCGGGCTCATTTCTAGAAGTAAGAAAAATTTTAATAGTAGTGCAGGTAGGAATTATTCTACTTCACCGGCGCGGGCGAAAGACAAAAATGTTACAATTCCCAGAAAGAAATCAGTAGAACGTATACAACAGTTGAAGTGCAAATATTGTAATTTAAATAATCATGATTACAGTAATTGTAGATTAAAAAACGTGACGTGTTTTAATTGCAAAAACAAGGGACATTTTAGTAAAAATTGTCGCGAAAAAAAACGGGAGGAAGTTTCATCTGTGTTTGTGAATTCAAGTGAAATAAATTCAAGGTTAACAAGAAATACCGATCCCATTTATTTATCGTTAAAAGTTAATAACGGTATCATCATAAAAGGATTATTTGACACGGGTGCAGGAATATCGATCCTATCGGATAAAGATTATTGGGAACATTTTAAAGATGTACAATTGAAGCCGAAGAATTTAACCCTGAAGGGTTACAATAATTGTAAGTTACAGTTACTTGGATGTTTAATTTTGTCAATTAATTTCAATGGTATTACTAAAATAATGGAATTTTGTGTTGTAAAGGATGGTTCAACCACTGTGCTAGGTAGAGACTTCGTAAAAGAATTTAACATTGGTTTTACGGGTTTCGAGACGGTTTCTTCACAGTTGAAAAGTGAAATACTCACGCATAATATTCACGACGTAAACAATAATAGTGTCGATACGTTAGTGCGTAAATATCCGGAGGTATTTTCAAGTAAACTAGGTAGATTCAATAAATTTAAAGTTCATTTAAAATTGAAAGAAAATGCAGAACCGAAATTCTGCAATCCGAGAAGTATTCCTTTCGCTTTGAAAGCGAAAGTTGAAACGGAATTGAACCGTTTACAGGAAGAGGGAATTTTAGTTCCGATTAGTTATAGCAAGTTTGCATCTCCTATCGTGCCCGTAGTTAAAAGCGATGGAAGCATTAGAATTTGCGGGGATTATAAATGTACTGTGAACCCACAATTGATTGTTGACAAATATCCCATGCCGAAGATAGAAGTTTTATTATCACAAATTTCGGGCGGAATAATATTTTCAAAAATTGATTTACGTCAAGCTTATTTACAGTTGGAACTAGACGAAGAAAGTATGGAATATACTACGATTTCTACACATTTAGGATTATTTAAATTCACTAGGCTAGTGTTTGGGATTAACAGTGCACCGGCAATATTTTGTAGAACTATAGCTTCATGTCTACAAGGTTTGAAGAAAACAGCGGTTTTCCTGGATGATATTATGGTTACAGGAGAAACGATAGAGGAACATAATGCTAATTTAAATGCAGTTCTTAATAGGTTAAAAGATTGCGGTTTGTGCGTAAATATTCAAAAGTGCAATTTTAACGCTTCATCGGTATGTTTCTTAGGGTTTGAAATCTCGAAGGAAGGGATTAAACCTATGGAAGATAAAACGAACGCAATTAGTAAAGTCGCGCAACCAAAAGATTTATCAGAGCTACGCAGTTTTTTAGGAATGGTAAATTTTTACCGATCTTTTGTGCCAAATATGTCTATGTTATTAGATCCTTTGCACAAATTATTGAAAAAAAATACGAATTTTGATTTTAATCAAGATTGCGTAAAAGTTTTTAATAAAATAAAATTAATTTTATGTGATAATCGAGTGTTAGCACATTACGATCCAAATGTTACTTTGAAGGTAGTTACGGACGCCTCAACGAAAGGTTTGGGTGCAACATTGTTACATGTGTATGAAAATAATTTACAAAGACCTATTTCTTTTGTTTCTCGTAAACTGACAGAAGCGGAAAAGAAATATTCAATTTTAGACCTCGAGGCTTGTGCAATTGTGTTTGCTTTTAAGAAGTTTTTCGAGTACATTTACGGAAGGGAATTCATTCTAGAAATAGATAATGAACCTTTATGTAGAATTTTTGGTGAAAAAAAAGGAATTCCTGTTTTAACTTGTAATAGATTACAACGTTATGGTGTAATTCTCTCATCTTTCAATTATAAAGTTCAATACGTAAAATCAACATTAAATTGTTCGGATTACTTATCTCGCGTACCTGTAGGAGATCCTGTTGAGGAAAATAATAACTTTAATTCAAGAATTTTGTGTTTATTCAAAAATAATAGCGAGATGCCAATAGATGTTGAGGAAGTTAAAGCAGAATCTAATACGGATAAATTATTATTAGAGATAAAAAATTATCTTAGAACAGGGTGGCCAAATAAAGTCAATAAGGATGATTGCAAATGGATTTATTGGATAAAAAGGAACGATTTATCAATAATTGATGATTGTATTTTCTGGAACCATAGGTTAGTAATTCCAATAAGTTTAAGGGATAAGATATTAAGCTTATTGCATAGATCTCATCTAGGGATTGCCAAGATGAAAGGGCTAGCTAGAGGCTATTTTTGGTGGCCAGGGATTGACAGTCAAATTGAATTTTTAGTTAGAGAGTGCGGAATTTGTGCGGAAATTCAACCATCACAACCCAAGAGTGAGTTAACTCCATGGCCGATAACGGAAGAAATTTGGAGTAGGGTTCATATAGATTACGTAGGGCCTATCGGAAATAAATATTTTTTGGTAATCATAGATTCAACCTCAAAATGGTTGGATTGCGTGGAAGTAAATTCACCTAACTCAGATAATACCATTAAAATCTTAAAGAGATTATTCAGTTATTTCGGTAGTGTACAAACCTTAGTTTCTGATAATGGAGCAGCATTCATGTCAGCAGACTTTAAACAGTTTTGCGAGAGAAATGGCATTAAACATTTAACAACACCTATAAATCATCCTCAATCAAATGGATTGGCAGAGAATGCAGTCAAAACGTGTAAAAATTTTTTAAAGAAAATATTGTTAGAAAAAAAATTTCAGTCAGGTTATAATGAGAAGTTAGAATGTTTTCTCATAGATTATAGGAATGCACCACACTGTACAACAGGGTTAGAGCCAGCAGTTGTAATGTTTGGTAGAAGGTTAAGGTCAAATTTGAATAATTTTATACCTAGAGGGGGGAAGGTAAAGGAAAATGTGATTGATAAAGATACCAAAATGAAAATGTCAAAATGTCAGGAAAATCAGAAATTCTATTATAAAAGGAATAACAAAGTATCTACGAATTTTAAGATTAATCAGAAAGTTATGGTTAGGGATTTTAGAGACCAAAACAATGATAAGTGGGTACCAGGGAAAGTACATAAACGTTTGGGAAATAAACTATATTTAATTGAGGTTAAATTGAATGATAAAATCATGTACTGGAAAAGACATTTTGATCAATTATCCAAACTGTGTGTATCATGGGAAAAGAACCCTAGTATTTTAATCCCTGAGTCTGAGACGAGGAGGCTATCGTTCGATGAGTACGATGTCTCCGACTTTGTTTCGGATGACAATCTAACGGGTGACCCTCTTTTTCCTTCCAGCTCCAGTGAACCCGTGGCGTCAACGTCGGGGAACTGGAAGGAGCGCCTTCGACCAAGGACAGAGAAATCAAAATAAGCAGCAGTCAACTCTCCGAATCAACATGGTTATAAATAAAAAAGAAAATGTTGTAAAATAATAATTAAATATGTGTATGTATGTTTTATAATTATTATTATGATAATCATGTTGTGTTACTGTCTGCTGATTTAAGTGTGGAGGGATGTGGTGAACGTATGTCTGTCGGTATGAAAGAGACAGGCATATCTGAGTGAGACAGCATGACCGAGACGTATAAAAAGGCGTGTCTGTTGTAACTCGTCCTCTCTTAACAACAACATCTCGAATACTGTACATTAGTAATAACACTAAATAAACCAAATAGTATGGAGTATCCAAACGACTATTATTTACATCTTATCTGAGTGATCGACACGGCAGATCACCACAATTTCCATGCTACAAAACTATATAATGCCCTCCCAATTGAACTCAAAAACACAACGGAGACACAAAAATTTAAAAACGCCATCAAATTATGGCTAAGTAAACACGAAGATGAGGAAATCAATAAAATTATAAACTGAACAAATGTGAAGACAATTTTTTAAATTTTTTTGTAGAAATTAACAAGGAAATCACGATCTACACCTATACCAAAACCTACAGTCCGCCTCGGAACAGGAATACCTAGTGAGGAGGACTGCGAATAATATACTTAACTTTGTAATTAAAATTGTCGTTAATAAAAAAAAAAAAATAAAAAAAATAAAAAATTATTATTAACACTTAAATCGTCAATTGTCCACTTGAGAAAGGAAATTTATCTCGCTCCACACATCAGTCCTGTAATGAATACTACAAAGCTGTCTGAAACTTTCGCTCAAGAAAGAGAAGGCAACGCAACACATCAAAACGTTATAGAATCCATGGTTGTTGATAGTGGGCCCTACAGAAGACTCAATATGGTTGAGCGGTTGCATAAATCTGGTTGTGTTGAATGCAAAGTTGAACCGTGTGGAGCTGTCGCGGTTCATGATCTTTCAGTGAGATAGACTGGTAAAATTGATAAATACAAGATTAATGATGTTGTTATAGCTGAAAAGATTTTCATTATTCTTTTAGTTTGAGGAAGCGCAGAATCCCCAAACTGAAAAATGTTTTTAAAAAAAAAATGGTCTGTGTATTTATTTTGTGGCTCCTCTGGCCTAATGCCTTTGAAAATGTATCAAGACGTGTTTTAAAGAAAGATTTGCATTGTGATAATAGTGGTAAAATGAAGTTAAAGTTTGCAAGTTAAAGTTTGAACAATACTCTTTGACAGTGCAAACGTCAACAATTCTTCTCCAGTCTAAATAATAAAAATAAACAATCTTACAGTATATCTGAACACTAAAACGTCACATAATATTAACAAAAAGTGCTAACTTTAGTAAAATAAAGTGTTAATATCTCAGTTTTTAGTGTCCCAGTGTCAACAAAGCAAAAACCAAAATCACCCATACAAACTACCTATCCAAAACTGTGTCAGTTAACAACATATAAAACATGAATTGTTTCAACTGTAATGGGGATGTTGCCAAGCCAGGAGTGGGAGTCACGTGTGATGGATGCAATCGAAATGTTTGCATTAAATGTTCGGGCTTATCCGCAACGGAAACCAGATGCCTAGAGCTCAAAAACCGCAGAATGAAATTCTTGTGTCCTGAATGTGAGAGTGGCCTTCAACAAATACCTGTACTACACAAACTAATTCGGGACCTCCAAGAAGAAGTCAACGCCTGCAAAAAACAGCAACAAATGCGATGCACAGAAGACATGATTAGTGAACTTAGCGATCGGCAATCCCGAGCAAAAAACATAATTATGTTTGATATCCCTGAGTGTGACTTACCAGATCCCGAACAACGCAAATTACGAGACACCGACGAATGCTGGAAAGTTATAGGAAGCATCACCAGCACAAGTCAAAATAACATAAAAGTGCTCCGTCTTGGAAAACCTTCTGCAGAAAAAAAATTCCCTCGCCCGATAAAAATAATCTTCCAAACACGAGGTGAAGCTTTGGCCATTCTCAAAAATAAAAATAAACTAAAAAAACCAAACTCAATCAAATCGGATCAAACTCCTATGCAACGGCAGCATTTAATTGATTTAAGGAATGAGTTGCATCAAAGAACAGAAAAGGGGGAGAAGGAATTGACAATCAAATACATCAAAGGATGCCCTAAAATTATAAAAATTCCAAAAAACATGTAAATAATTACATAGTCAATATCTCAATACTGTATACGAACCTATGCTCTCTCACACGGAAATTTGATCTTGTTCTTGCACAAATAAACCTTATAAAACCAACAGTACTAATAGTGACAGAAACGTGGCTAAAGGCAGAAATACCAGATACGTTAGTGGATCTTCCGGATTACACACTCTTCCGCAAAGACCGTCGAATTGAAAAACGAGGAGGTGGTGTAGCAATATATGTAAAGAAAAGGACCATAGGCCTGACAATCTCAGCCCAGGTGAACAAAGCCCTGGAAAACAGTTCTAGTAATTACCCACAAATTGACGCATTATTCATTGACATGCAAATAGACAATCTCAAAACTATCCTAGCTGGTGTCTACTGCCCACCAAATGCATCGTACGAAAACCACCAAAAACTATTACACCAATTAAAAATAATAGCTGACGTGTCAAACGTAATAATCCTTGGAGACTTCAATTATTCCAAATTGGTATGGCCCATTACAGAAGTGCGTAATTCAAACAGCCCCGAGGCCTTATTTGAGGATATGTACTTGAACAGTAACTATTGGCAATTGGTAGATAAACCTACAAGATACAGGGACAACAATACCCCATCTCTATTGGACTTAGTCCTGTGCAATGATGAACATCTCATTACTGATATAAAATATCTAGCACCTATAGGCAAAAGTGACCATATATGTTTGTTGTCAACTCTACAAGTAAGTACCAGCCATAACAACGGATCCTCCGGCCCGAGAGGCAAGAAGCCGAGACCCAACTATCACATATACTGATACTGATACTGCTTGGAGTTATTTTATAGAAGTTTTACAGAACATTATCCTATCAAACACCAAAACCATAGAAAAAAAGTTATCTCATAAAAATTTACACATTAAACCTTGGATTAGTCAGAATATTATAAACTCAATCAGAAAAAGAGATGAACTGCACAAAAAAGTCAAAAACAACCCTTATGATATCCTAACACTTCGATTCTACAAAAGATATCGTAATACATGTAAAAATGTAATACGTTATGCTAAAGAAACATTCTATAAAAACAAAATTGATGAATGTAATAATGATTCACGTAAACTCTGGCAGATCATAAATGAAATAACTAATGCTAAAGCCTCACATAATGACAATAGCATTAAGGAATTAAACATTGATGAGATTCCCACATCTTTTACAGAACACCCGGACAAACTTCTTGACTTTATAAACAACTATTTTTGCAATATAGGCTCAAACTTAGCAAATAAAATTAAACAAAATTCAATTAGTACTATCGAAAATACAGTGAGGATTGACGATGTAAATCAAGAAAACAGCCTCAATATTGTCAAGATAACAAGTGATGAAATAAGAAATATTATAGCCTCCCTAAATATAAATACTTCATCGGGAAATGAACTGATATCAAGCAAATCAATTAAATATCTACAAAATGAGTTAATCCACCCACTAACGTATCTTATAAATCTGTCAATATCAAATGGTATTTTTCCTGCTTGTCTTAAAATTGCTACGATCATTCCAATATATAAAAACGGTCCCAAAAATGATGTATCAAACTATCGACCAATTAGTATTTTAACTACACTATCAAAAATATTAGAAAAAGTTATAAAAAAACAAATGCTTACATTTTTGGATTCTAATAAAATATTATCATCTACGCAGTATGGTTTTAGGGAAAACCTGGGTACTGGTGACGCTATAGCTAATGTAACAAATACAATTATTAGAAAATTGGATGAAGGCAAAAAATGCCTAGCAGTTTTCATTGATCTTCAAAAAGCTTTCGATACCATTGACCACGAAATACTGTATTTAAAACTAAAAAAAAATGGAATAACCGAAACAACCCTAAACCTACTTAGAAGTTACTTAACGGGAAGAGAACAATTTGTACAAATTGGTAAAAGAAGGAGCAAAACTCTACCAATTAAGTACGGTGTCCCCCAGGGAAGCGTATTAGGACCTATACTATTTCTAATTTACATAAATGACCTTATGAATCTTCCCATCAAAGGAAACATAATGAGCTTTGCAGATGACACTGTAATTTTATTCCATGAACAAGATTGGACAAGCACATATAAGGAGGCTGAACATGGCCTAACTGTTCTTCAAAACTGGCTTAAAGCAAACTCCCTTACATTAAATGTGAATAAAACCAAATATTTAATTTTCTCCAAAAACAAAAGAGGACAACCAATGAATGAGCATATACTCAAACTACATGAATGTCAAAAAAAATTTCCTCAATGTTCCTGCTCGATTATAACTCAAACCAAAAGCATAAAATATCTTGGTATTGAAATTGACGATAAACTACACTGGGATTCACACATTGATCGAACTTCAAAAAAGTTAACTAAACTCATCTACTTCTTCAAAAAAATACGGAACATTTTGTCAGCTAGGGATTTAAAGAGAGTTTACTATGCTTTATGCCACTCCAAATTGGAATATGGAATAATAGGATGGGGCTCAGCAGTATCAAAACATATAAAACAGCTGAAGGTAACTCAGAATTGCATCATAAAGACCATACTAAAGGTTCCCATAAGGACGTCAACAACAGAAATTTTTAAACAATTTGACGTTCCAAGCATACAGAAAATCTATGCCAAAAACATTTTGGTACAACACCTCAAAAATAATTCTCAGGAAAACACCTCACATACTCATAAAACCAGAGCCAAACAAACAGAGATACTAACTATACCAAAGTGTAACTCTACCTTTGGACAAAGAAGCTCTGAATTTTTAGCAGTAAAGGTATATAACAAACTCCCACTTAGTATCAAACAAATCAAAACAAAAAACAACTGCATTAAGAACATTAAATCTTGGCTTAAGGAATTACCGGAAAAAGAACTTACTAGCATATTTAAAACATCGTCGTAGAAGTTTCTGGAAACCCTTACCCAAAACATGGAGTCATACCATAGAAGTCGCTGAATAACTTATCCAAAACCTAGTCCCCCTCAGCACAGGATCTCCTAGTGAGGAGGACTACGAATATAATCAACATCTATTTTTTATATATATATTCTTATAAAAATGTAAAAAAAATGTATAATATAGCTACTAAAAAAAAAAAACATAGCAGATTATGATAAAATAAATGAAACCTTAAGCACTCATGATATAATGTGGTCTCTCATGGAAACCACTACAACTGAAGAAAAGTGGAACTTTTTTACGAACATGTTTGAAGAGAAGATTGTGTCAAAAATACCACTATTCAAAGGCAATAAAAACCACAATAAGAACAAACCTTGGATCGACAAACACATACTAGCATTGATTAAAGAGAAAAATAAAGCCTGGGATGGTTATAGATTATCCAGAAAACACCTGGGGAATGTAAATGAGATTGAAAATGAGTATTACAGAGAATATAAACTGAAAAATAACTACCTTTTATCGCAACTAAGAAATACCAGAAAAAAGTTTGAGCAAAAATTGATTGACAGCGGACAGAAACCATTTTACAGTTATATAAGGAAACAGATTGCCTCGAAAGTGTCTACTCCAACCATACTATATAACTTCTCTAACGAAACAGTTACCAGCGAGATAGACATAGCGAACATCCTTGCAACACAATTTGAAAAAACCTATGTCAATGAACCAGACACCAGTATACCAACTATTAGTCAAGATGTGTATGTAGATAGTTCACTATGCGAAATAGAATTCACTCCATCAGCAGTTGAGAATATTTTGAAGGGGTTGCGAGAAGATAGCGCTACTGGCCCTGATAATATTCCTGCTATTGTTCTCAAAAAGTGTGCAGCAACTCTCAGTCATCCCATAGCTCTGGTTATGCAACAATCCTTTTTAGATGGGAAACTCCCTAAAGATTGGAAGAGAGCTATAATTACACCCATCTACAAAAAAGGTGATAAACTCAAACCAGCAAATTACAGACCTATAAGCTTGACTAGTATTATCTGCAAAACCATGGAAAGAATAATAGTGGACGAGATACGCTCATTCCTGATCAAACTTGACATAATCTCAAACAAACAGCATGGATTTGTGCCAAAAAGATCCACGATTACCAATCTCATTCTTAACATAGATTACTGGACAAACGAGTGGGACAAACGGATTCCCACTGACGTAATTTATCTCGACTTCGAGAAAGCCTTCGATACTGTTCCAACCAATAGACCAATGGCTAAACTTAAATTCCTAGGCATAAGAGGGCGACTTCTCGAATGGATCAAATCCTTCCTCACTGAGAGAAAATTACAAGTTCGAATTGGCAACCAACTGTCATCTGAGCGAAATGTGACCAGTGGTGTCCCTCAAGGATCAGTTCTCGGTCCAGTTCTGTTTATTTTGTACATCACGGACCTGCATACTATAATAAAATCAGACTCCAGCTGCTTTGCAGATGACACAAAATTCTTTGCAAACCCACACACTCATCACAACCAACTGCAAAACGATTTAAACGAAATATATCAATGGACAAATGATTGGCTTCTTAAACTCAATGTCGAAAAATGCACTGTCCTACATGTTGGAAAAACTAACCCTACACTTGCCTACAAACTTAATGGAACACCTCTAAAAGCAGTGACATTACAACAAGACTTAGGAGTTACCATATCACAGGACTTGAAATGGGAACCACATATCGCTGGAATTGTGAAAAGAGCAAATTCACTAACATATCTAATCAGGAAAACCTTCCTTGACCTAACACCGGACATGATGTTAAAAATATATAAAACATATGTGCGACCTCTCCTGGAATATGCTTTCCAAATATGGAGTCCTTACTTCACAAAGGATATAAATCTGTTAGAGAGAGTACAGGGTCTCTATTCCCGAACAAAGAACAATAGTTACTCGTTATGCTCCTCGCAGCGACCAAAAATTACTCGTCGTCGCGACCAACTTTGTCGAATCCTTCAATTTTACGTATTCTTGAACGTCGAACGATCGAAGAGATGATTATATTGGCAGCCCTGTGAATATTGTCTATGTTCTTGATGTTATTCAGATTTCTATGGTGTGACTGTCAAACTGTCAAACAGTGAAACCAAACAAACAGATATGGCCGCGGGTTACGTTACTAATAATCAAAAACAATTACTAATTCAATTGGTAAGTTCAGATATTGAACTAATGCGTGGCAAATTTTCGTCATCTTTTACCTTTGCGGAATCCCGACGGAGATGGCAGGTGATTGCCGAACAATTGAATGCCATGGCAGGGGCAAATAAAGATTTCAAACACTGGAGAAAGGTTTGTTTTATTTCCATTAATTTGTGTGTATTGTACACTTAAAATGTCTATTTGTTACCCTCATACTTCGTTAAAATGAAGCTCTGCCTATGACAAATTTCTATTCAACAAAACGAGCACCGTGCTCACATCTAACATGGATTCCATGCCGAATCAAGTCCTCTTTGAAAAGTCAAAGCTATGAAAAAAATAATTCTAAAATAGCCCCCCTAACCTAACCTATTTTTTATCATCACTTTTCTGAAGAGGTTCCGAGTTGTCCAGTCACCGCTCACATAGTGTTTCGTTTAGCCTGATTTCTATGTTAAAATCATGATATTGAAATGAATGATGATGGGGCTACGCTACATCAAAGCCGATTGCTTCAAAATTCAAGTAAAATTGTGTGATCTTGACGTTGTCCCTCTTTTTGAATATTTTAAGTTCTTATAAAGTCTCTTTCCACTAATATTTTGTGCAAATAATTAATATAATTCCAAAATATTTTCAGACATGGCAAGACTTAAGGTCGAAGGCCAAACTCAAGAATGCCTCCTTGAGGCGGCATGCGGCCGGGACGGGAGGCGGACCACCAGCGCCAGCAGTCAGCCTCAACGCTACTGACGAGCTCATTCTCCAAGTGATCAACCCAGTGTTGATTACGGGCCACACGGGAGTTGAAGAGTCGGAGGTTAACTTCGAGCACTTTAGTCTTATTGCAAAATGTTTTTTATTTTTCGGAATAACTTTATTGAGTAAAACCTCAAATTGTAATATTTAAATATTGAAGACAATATTAGTGATATCTAAACGAAAATCTGAAACAGAAAAATCAGAAAAGGAAACGGTCACATCTGGGACACGAACCCAGATGTGACCGTTTCCTTTTCTGATTTTTCTGTTTCAGATTTTCGTTTAGATATCACTAATATTGTCTTCAATATTTAAAATGTTTTTTCTTTAAAATTAACCAAAGATAGTTTTTTTTATTTAGTAACTATATGTATATATAATATTTTTTACATTTTTATATGAAACTTTAATATATACATTAGTATACAATATCAGCGCAATGAGTGCGAGTTTTATTTTTATCATGGATAATTAAAATGTTTTTCTGATTACCACCAGAGTTGTAATTGTAATAGAAAATATCAGACTTGGTTAGTTCCATCAGTGTACTAATTGTTTAGTTTAGCTTGTAATATAACATACGTTGAAATAATTAAAATTGTAATTGAAAAAGTGAAATTATCCAAAGATGGTTAGCATACAATATATTGTGATACTATTTAGTAGCATTTTAGTCTTATCGGACAATGTTTTTTATTTTAAATTATCCAAAGATGGTTAGCATACAATATATTGTGATACTATTTAGTAGCATTTTAATCTTATCGGACAATGTTTTTTATTTTAAATTATCCAAAGATGGTTAGCATACAATATATTGTGATACTATTAAGTAGCATTTTAATCTTATCGGACAATGTTTTTTCTTTAACATTAACTAAAGATGGTTAGTATTAGACATGGGCAGATTCATTCACAATAATGAATCAATTCAGTCTTATTCACCTGGTCAAGTGAACTAATTCATTGAATTCATTCATTTAATTCCTTGATTCGACACTTCATTTTGGTTTTGTACCTAGATTGCTCACATTTAGGAAACTTAAAGAAAGCAATAATGAACCATTTTATCGCATTCACATAAATGTGTTCGTTTTGAAAAAAACATGATAAATAAACACACAAAAATATCAAATATAGGGATTTATTTTGTACATTGGAGAAGTGCATTTATAACTTTACTTAGAAAACCTGTATTTGTAAGCTTTACACTTCATAGCACAGAGTTCTTAAAGCGAGGAGAGCTTTGGAGTAACTTTAGTAAAAAAAGATATGTCGTTCCACAAAATAAACATGTTACAAACTTTTTAATAAATATGTTATTTTACGAACAAAAATAAAAAGGAATTTTACAAGTCGCTAATAAAATCGTTGAAATGGGTGCCGCAAAGGACACGGAAGGCGCAGGGCGCTGGACCTGGAGAGGAATAGTCGGATGTTTATTTTTTAACTGCCATTTCTAAATTGTGGAGCAATGCATCCCTCCATCTACTCCATTAAAGTAACACCAAAGTTCGATCCTTTTTCTGGAAGACATCTTGGCTATTCAATATGTTGCTTTTTCCTATAAAAAACGAAGGTAAAACATCATTAAACGATACCAAAAATAAAAAGTCTCACTCGATTTTTCTTTTTTTGCATAGAAAATTTTTGCTGGCAAACTGAATCCCAGAATAAAAATTATTATTTTCTTTCTTCGTAAAACTATCTATATATTTACTACAAAAAGTAGGTACCTTAAAATAACCTTTACATAAAAAAATATATTATTTTAGGGGCAATGAGATACGTTCTTAAAGCAATTATAAGAACTATATTATTATTATCTCACTTTTGTATATCCGACCCGTTCACCTCGAATAAGCTTCAACCACATATATATTATATTTATTTATTTTAATGTTTGCAGGTACTTACCTCAATGGTAATTTTAAATCCATGCGCCAAATAAAAACTGATTGAAAGTCTGAAATTGAGTGCCATACAATGCAGTACAAAAATACAGAAATCAAAACAAATTACTTGTAATCATCACACACAATTCGACAGTCAACTGATCTCGTTTTACGTCTACAAGTAGGCAGGTACATAAAAAAAAACATACTTATAAGAACAATAACGTAAACATCGTTTTGTTTCTAAGCGTATTTCATTATTTTCGCATGTGGAAGAGAGAAGAATACAGGAGATACTTTCGCTTTTTTACTAGTATTCAGATTCCGAAGTAGAAAGTTTTCACCTGACTAGGTACTAAATCGATGGTTTAGCCACGCGGGAACTAACGACGAACCGATTGACAGCTGACATAGTGCAATGAATTAGGAACTTCTGACTAGTAAGTGTGTTGTGTCTATCTGCGACATTAATGACTTGCGTTCTTGCAGACGGTGCAGACGGACCTGTAACTAGAAAGGAAAGGGACTCGATAACGAATAGGGAATTAGGAACTCTGTCTCGAGTGTCACTGTCTCTGTTCTGTTTCACTTATTCCCCGAGATTGAGATTGAGCGCTCGTCCGGACAGACTCGGTACATGGGACATAGGATTTGTGTCTACGACGCGTGACGTCACAACTGAAAACGGAATAAATTCATTAATTCCTTGACTGGGGACTCGATGACTCGATGAGTCTTTTGGCGGGATACTAGATACGCGGTTTAGTGCGACAGGGCACAGTACATATAAACTCCGCGGCGCGCCGCCATAGTACCGTAATAATATTTAATTAGATTTCTATGAAACACTATAATATTTAAATCATTTAAAGTGCACATCATTATTAATTATTACCTTATTATCATGAAATAATTTAATTGTAAAATGTTTAGAAAAATATGCCAACGATAAGGAATTAAGATTCAATTCCTTTTGAAAATGAGAATAAGATCGATTGTGTTATAAGATTGAATTAATTCATGGAATTAATTCAATCAATTTTGCCCACCTCTAGTTAGTATACAATATCAGCGTAATGAAAGCGTTGTAATTAAACAACTGAAACTGTAATGTTTTCTGGGTTATATGATAAAAATTATGATACTATTAGAAGCATTTTAGTTTTATCAGAGATAAATATAATGTTTTTTTCTTTAAAATTAACCAAAGAGAGTTAGTATCAGCATAATGAATGCGATTTTTATTTTTATCATGGATAATTATAATGTGTAACTAACTAACACCAGAATTGTAATTTACTAGAAAATATCAGACTTGATTAGTTCCATCAGTGTACTAATTCTTTATTTTTAGCTTGTAGTACAAAATATGTTAAAATGATTACAATTGTAATTGAACAACTGAAAGTGTAATGTTTCCTGCGTTATATAAATTGTGATACTATTAGTAGCATTTTAGTTTTATCGGAGATAAATATAATGTTTTTTCTTTAAAATTAACCAAAGATATTTGGTAGACAATATTAATAGCAGGATAATGAAAGCGTTGTAATTGAACAACTGAAAGTGTAATGTTTCCTGCGTTATATAAATTGTGATACTATTTGGTAGCATTTAGTTTTATCGGAGATAAATATAATGTTTTTTCTTTAAAATTATTCAAAGATATTTAGTAGACAATATCAATATCAGCATAATGAATGCGATTTTTATCATGGATAATTATAATGTTTAACTAATTAACACCAGAGTTGTAATTTATTAGAAAAATATCAGACTTGACTAGTTCTATCAGGGTACTAATTATTTATTTTTGTTTTTATTACAAAATATATTGTCATTGTATATTGAAAACTGTGTTGTTTCTGTATTATTTGATTAAAAAAATTATGATATTCTTAATGTTAAATACATTTTTTTATGATCACACCATTGTTTTCTTACATTTTACATTACTATATTATCAGAAAATATATAAAACTTTTTGAAATTATACAATACTGAACGTGGGGCGAGATCCACCCAAAAGAGATGGGGCTTATTATTTTTTACAGCAACTGGATTCAAAATAATGTTTAAAATGTCTAGTTTCCAACATAACCTTCTTTGTGTCAGGTAATCAGCCACGGCCAGTGTAAAACATAGATGGTATTATGTCGGCCTTAAATAAATTAGTTGGCTTGCAACCAAAAAATGGTGATGCTTTCAAAATCACTTATTATAATCACGTGTAAATATTGTATTTGAAATGTTTGTTGTAACGCAGCCTCATATAGCCTCACCTCACCACTTAATATTTGTGTGTAAAACGTAAGAGGAAGGTTTATATGTATAATACGTGCGTGTAAATATTGTATTTGAAATGTTTGTTGTAACGCAGCCTCATATAGCCTCACCTCACCACTTAATATTTGTGTGTAAAACGTAAGAGGAAGGTTTATATGTATAATACGTGCGTGTAAATATTGTATTTGAAATGTTTGTTGTAACGCAGCCTCATATAGCCTCACCTCACCACTTAATATTTGTGTGTAAAACGTAAGAGGAAGGTTTATATGTATAATACATGCGTGTAAATATTGTATTTGAAATGTTTGTTGTAACGCAGCCTCATATAGCCTCACCTCACCACTTAATATTTGTGTGTAAAACGTAAGAGGAAGGTTTATATGTATAATACATGCGTGTAAATATTGTATTTGAAATGTTTGTTGTAACGCAGCCTCATATAGCCTCACCTCACCACTTAATATTTGTGTGTAAAACGTAAGAGGAAGGTTTATATGTATAATACGTGCGTGTAAATATTGTATTTGAAATGTTTGTTGTAACGCAGCCTCATATAGCCTCACCTCACCACTTAATATTTGTGTGTAAAACGTAAGAGGAAGGTTTATATGTATAATACGTGCGTGTAAATATTGTATTTGAAATGTTTGTTGTAACGCAGCCTCATATAGCCTCACCTCACCACTTAATATTTGTGTGTAAAACGTAAGAGGAAGGTTTATATGTATAATACATGCGTGTAAATATTGTATTTGAAATGTTTGTTGTAACGCAGCCTCATATAGCCTCACCTCACCACTTAATATTTGTGTGTAAAACGTAAGAGGAAGGTTTATATGTATAATACATGCGTGTAAATATTGTATTTGAAATGTTTGTTGTAACGCAGCCTCATATAGCCTCACCTCACCACTTAATATTTGTGTGTAAAACGTAAGAGGAAGGTTTATATGTATAATACATGCGTGTAAATATTGTATTTGAAATGTTTGTTGTAACGCAGCCTCATATAGCCTCACCTCACCACTTAATATTTGTGTGTAAAAAGTAAGAGGAAGGTTTATATGTATAATACATGCGTGTAAATATTGTATTTTATTCAGTAGAGAAAAGTCGACAAATTCAAAGATTCAATTCAGGCAGCGGGCGGTGTGAATTTGAAATGTATGCAAATTAACAGATGGCGTTGGTTATAACGGTTGGGTAAGCCACAGCAACCAACGTGTGGCCGGGTCTGCTAGTTAATAATAATACGATCCAGACACTTGGCAGATAATTAAAATAATTGACAAATAATATACAGTGAACAGAATAATAAAAGGATAAAAAGACTTGTATAAACACAAAGAATTTAAAAATAATTTTGAACTATCGTATTTCGAACAGCTCTACCAGCCGCTAAATCTGGGTTAATTCTGTTAACAGCCCCAGGCTCAAGAGGAGCCATTCCTCCAGCAATCAGCCCTAAATCTAGACTGTGATCAATCAGGTATTCCGGAAGATCAAATTTATCTTCCACACACATATTGTGAAGCACTATGCATGCATTGATAATTTTGGACGCCTTTTCAGGAGCATAATGAAGAAAACGGGAGACTATCAGCCGACGCACTAAGGCTTTGTTGAGCCTAAAATTCCTTATGAAGGCTTCATCGGTCGTATTGGCGAAGGAATCTACCCTCTGACGAAACGTTCGTGCAGGTCTCAAAGCAGCTGCTTCAGCTTGCTCAACATCGTGAATCACAGCCAACATCGCTGGTAAATCAGCCATTATAAATTGCAAAATGGCTTTACAAAAATAGACGATGTCTTTGCGGGTGCGAAAGTTCGCGCGAGAAAACAATAATGCCAGATTTTGACAGCTAATTGCATAGATACGCTAACAACCTACCGCTCGCTGCCCGTTTCGACTGGTTTACCCCACTCGTTGTTATGTGGAATGACTTTTGACGTTTGGCGTCTAAGAATCTTCCTTCGACCAAGCTCAAGAATAACCAAGTCGACCAACGGACGTACTTTCGACGGCGATTACGAGCGACGACGCTTCCAGAATAGAGCCCCAGAGACGTTTCACTAAAATACCAAGAGCTCTGAAAGATCTACGATACGAAGATAGACTCGAGGAATTGAGATTACCAACCTTACAAGAAAGAAGAGAAAGGGGTGACTTGATCGAGACTTTCAAAATTTTATCTGGACATTACAGTTGCCCTAGCATCCAAGAAATCTTCACTAATAATAAAAATATAAATCTCCGTGGACACTCAAAAAAAATCACCAAAACACCTTTTGCATCTAATCCTAGAAAACACTTCCTTGCAAATAGAGTAGTGGATGCTTGGAACAAACTCCCACAACATGTCATCGATGCAACAAATATAAATCATTTCAAAGCCCTATTGGATTCACATTTGGAGAGAAGAAAGGACTTAGTTCAAACATAAAACACTCAATTGCTGTCAAACTAGTTGTGAAACCGGATATGAGCGCATCAGCAGAATGCTGCCTTCTCATTACATAATAATAATAATAATAATAAAAAAGTGTATATTCGATAGGACACAAAGGATTTTATTCCACCAAGACATCCAAGATAAGACTCACTCATATTTCACTTATTATTGCCTGAAGATTTGTTTATGTTATCATAATAATTATTTCCCCAAGGTCTCGCGATCCAGGACAGCGGTGTTGAACCATTGGGATACTTGATATAGCACGGAATGCCACTAATTGTAACTAATTTCAGTTTGCAGGATTCATATGTACAATTGGTAAGAAAAGGTTGTGAAGCAACAGAAAGAACAAAAAAAAATAAGCAAGAAAGGGTTGAAGGAGCCAAGAAGGAGCAAGAAGAGACTAGTAGAGCCAAGAAGAGTCGAGAAGAAGCACGAAGAAGCGAGAGGAAGTCAGAAGAAGCAAGAAAAACCAAGAAGAAACAAGAATAACCATGAAGAGCCAAGAAGTGCCTAGAGGTGAAATAAAGGGCTGAAAAGATGCAGAAAAGTCAAGGCGAATCGAAATGAGGAAAAAAGAGTCAAAAAAAAATAAAAAGGGATAAAAAAAAGGCAAAGAAGAGTTAACAAGAACCAAGAAGAGCCAAGATGAGACAAGGGGCGAGAAGATGCGAGAAGTGTCAAGGTGAGCCAAGATGAGCCAAGAAGAATCATGAAAAGCCAAGAAGAGCCAAAAAGAGGTAAGAAGAAGACATAAGAAAAAAAAAACAAGCTCAATAATTCCTTTATTCCTGCCCATCCTAAATTCCAATATTGGCTTATTAGGTTGCCATGAGAGACTCAAAGAAGACACTGTATTTTTAGTTACCACAGCAGTATACCGTTCGATTGAACTCCAACATCCTTTCTCTCCTCAGGGCACGTGTTCCAAGTCCTAACAAATCAGTCCTCCCTGTCTTACCGTGACAGGAGTGCTCCTGGCTAGGGTTATACATTCATATCCTATTTGGTAGAATACAATGATAGTAGTGAAGAATGCTGATATTTTACCTAGTGTTCTCCAATATTAAAAGTCGTTAAACTTAAGAATAAAAAACGTCTCGACTATCGACACCGCCATACAAAACACAGCGCCTGTTGAAATAAAATGTAGGCTTTTTGTGACATACCACAAATTTGGTGCATTTTGGGGAGACCCGGAAAAGTTAAACTTTTAAATATATTTTAACTATTAAAGCTAACTATAACAATAATAAAAAATATACTGGTATTCAAAATAGAAGATAAATTGATAAAAATAAAAAGGGACTGGAGTTCCTTATTCTTTTTTCAAACATTCTTCAAGCAGGTAGGTGCCATAATATTGAAAAAATTTGAATAGGAAAGTCCAAATAAGCACAATTATTTCACATTTGAAAAAAGAATCTTTATTGAACAATAGTAAAAGTTAGCCATCTAGTCAAAGTAAGGCTTGCTTGAATAATAAAGTGGATACAGCAGATTTCCAAAAACAGAACACACAAATTTACAAGCAGACGACATGCAAAACGGTTGAGTCAAACTCACCTGCTGGTGTATAACATCCGGGTGAGGAAAGACGAATCTGTGAACGGACCCAATGGAGGCAGCCAGCAGCAATACTCGCCCGGGCAATTCGTGGACCGAGGCAGCGAGCCATGCGCCTCCGCCCCGCCACCGTACTCTGCCGCCATTTATACGCAGCTCTAGTGAGCGCTCCACCACCTCCAGAGTATCATGGCTTACACGCCTGGAAATGTTAAATTCAACATAGACACAAGGATAGTTCTGATTTAAAATACCCATCACATTATTCACTTCTTGCTCCGAAAGAAAGGACTTCTGCCTATCAGAATGCGTCAATCAACAGAGCGACTCAACTGCTTAATGATGATGCATTAACCATTGACATTTTCAACTTCACTTACAGACAGTTTAGCAACTATCTTTTGACCAGAGGTGGTTCTAGACTTTTCAGAAACTAGAGTGGTTAAGATTGAAAAATATGACATTATTGATGTTGTAACTGAAAATCCTTCCTCGCTTGAACGAAGCTAGGTGAATTAAGACGAAGTTAAATGTCATAACCCATAACTTTATAGACAGTATTTTTGTGAAATTCTTCTTTAAAAAATTTTATACTCTTTTTGGCAAAGGTACCTGCGCCAAATTCAACCTCACATGTTTATGACTGGGATAGTGAGGATAGAATGCTGTATAATGCTATCTAGTCACACTCGTCGCTTCAGTAGCTTCGTCCAGGAAGCGCAAAAAGGCATAATAACCCAAAAATTAATCACAATATTACTTTTGGCCGTGAAAATCTAAAATTATAACTTTATGGAGAGTTATTTTCAAAGTTAGGTGGTCTGAAGCTTGTATGATATTTTTTTTAAATAAAGCTTCATTTCAACTTAATTACTACTGGAAACAACTATTTAAGTCGGGGGAGATGTAAAACATGCACAAAATAGGTTTTTAGTATGGGGTTTTATAATAATTAATACATATAACCTAACCTTCAAATTTAACTTTGATTGAGAATTTTTAAAAATAAATGCATATTTCACCATCTCTCCGGACATAGATAGCTGTTTCTCAAAGTAATTAAGGATATTTATTTATCTAACTACCGCACTTTAAGGCATAGATTATGGATATCACACTTTATTTCAGCAATTAATAGAAGAAACAACTATTTACATGCAGAAAATAGGTTATTAGGTTCATAGTTTGAGTTAGTTGACTAATTTGTGTGTATTTAGATTGAAGCAAAACTCTAGCAAGTATCGTCATTTCATACAAAAAAAAGTACAAAATGTTGGCAAAGGGATCGTTTTATAAGGTAAGGGTAAATTTTTCAATATATCTTTTTAAGAAAACCAAACTAAGAACATAAAAATCTTTTTTGCAAAATAATTCTTAGTTAGGATAATTCAAAAAGAAAGACCTAAAAAATATTTTATTACTAATTATAGTTTATAGTTCTATAAACATGACAGTTGGCGGCCATAGTAAAGACGTAAAGTATTAATTTTGAATTTAAGAGCATTGCTATTGACACACCTCAGGTGTAGTTCTACCCGTTCGGTCAATTGAGGCGTAACAGCGGGAAGGGTAGTTCTACCTTTGGTGCCGGCCTCATGCCTCATTTGGGCAGAAAAGATGGAATTATTCAATGTTTCTATATGAATATTATATACCAATCTCTTTGTAAAGGTCTCAACTATATGTACATAATTATCGAATCATAATGCAAGTCTTCTTTTTATATTTATCTTCATGCCTTTCGTTTACATCGGTATTTTAACAAAAGGATAGTATATTATTTAGATAACATATTTTGTTATTGTAATAATTCAATTCCTGGAATGAGGGTTTTTATGACCGTGAAACCCGATTCGAATCTCTATCTCTGTTCCGCCCCACTCAACTCCTATGTGCAAGCGAGCGAGAGATGTCGGGCGAATTTAAAGAAAGCAGGTATGAGCAAATACCGATAGGCGGACCGTAATAAACATATTACAAGGTTAATTGAGTTGCATTTCAAATAATATTCGATTTTCGTTTAGTACTTTTATAGCTTGTGTATGCTGAGTTACTACGTAGAAATGTAGAAATTTTATAAAAATATTTTAATTATTTTCGAAGAAGTAGCGATTTAAAAAAAATTAAAGAAATTAGCGCGGGACCTTTATTTTCGCCCGAAGACAGCGTAGCGCCAGCGTAAAAAATACCCGCCAGAAATGTGTTAAATGCACTATTTGCCATAATCGTAAATGCAAACAATTGTTGTTTATTGCCATTAATTTGAATCAAAGGAACGTTTTTTTTTATTGCATGTTATAAACAGTTAAGTAAAAATTTACAGGGAAATATTTACTTTTTTGAATAATATTATTACAAAAAAATATATAAATAGCACAAGGTTTCAACTTAATTACTATAAGAAATAACTATTTAAGTGCATTAAAGTTAGTCCTGGGTCGATCGTGAATGACCTGATCATTGAAACCCGCTCACGAACGTCCAAAGAGCGAGCGAGTTATTTTTTCGTCAGCACCCGGGTCCGCGACCTACTCTCGCGACCTACTCTTGCGGGCTACTCTCACGACCTGGTTACCAGACGCCGGAGTAACCAGGGCATAGCACCCCGGGTCTCAAGACCTTCTCTTGCGACCTACTCTCGTGATCTACCCTCGCGACCTGTAGGCATGGTGCCGGTGTAACAAGGCAAGCGACGTTTTTAAATCATAATACAATAATTAAAATAACTTCATTCTTACCTTAATATAACACTATAAAAAAAATATATACTTATGTGTACATATAAGGAAATATTTATATTATTATAACAATTGAAATAATTTAACTATAAAATAAATTAACTGAACATTTTATTTTAAATAGTCGAAATGTTTGCATTGACGTTCTTTTCGTGTAGTTATTATATTTTTTGTTGATTTTGCAATGATTTTATGAAATGTTAAAGACTGGTAAATTTTGACGCATTATCTATTTAGAATTTCCCATATTAGTTATTACATTATGTTTCGCAAAAATCATTTTGTAATTATTTGGTAATTGCTCGAGCACGTGGGTAAATTTACAATTGTTTATTTACTTGGGAAATAACAACATTAATATTATACTGATGTTTTTTTTGTTGTGTCTGCCGTCTGCACCATTATTTTCCAGGTAATGTGGAATTTAAAATAAGTCGCTAGGGGTTTAGGGCAGTTGTCGTAACATCCCAATTCCAATTATTTGGTCATTGGCGTAATTACTCTCTTAATATGAATCTATTTATTTACTTGGGGAAAAACGTTAATAATAATAGTTTTGTTTCCCATTAACCATTTCATTGTATTATTTTATATTTATAACAACTATATTCCTGTCTTCTCTACTTTCTTTTCTTTCTAATATAGGATTTATTAGCTTCTTTTGAATCTTCTTTGTATTATGTAAGTACTTTTCTTAATTTGATTAAGATGTTCTCACTAACATGCAAACACTAGGAACAAAATATAAATGTAACCTTCCTAATATATCATGTAAGCTAACAATAAAAATGATGAAACACTAAAATTAACGCAAACATTATGTATTTTGAACACCCTCTCTTATTACCCCAGTATCCAAAAGAATCATAATAAACCATATGCATTCAGTGGCGGCTAGTTCTAAGGAGCGTTGGAGCAACGCACTCCCAAAATTTCGGTCAACCTAAAATTAATAATTATCAACCGATAATAATATCACCGAAAATCAAAGCAAATAAAGGTAATAAGAGTGATACTATATTGTAACTCTAAGAATCCTATAAGAAATTAAGTTAAATACAAGCAGCTCGATTTTTTTTTGTTTGTATCACGTGTCATAAGTCACGTGGTGCAAGCGAATTCCATATCGCTCATCGAGAAACGTATCCCGGGAACATCAATTATCATTACGCGCAGAGTGTGGATGCCGACCATAGTATTGAAATTTCTCCGAAATGTGAAAGGCGCTCGCCAATGCCTCAAACTCTTCGGCGAGATGGCGCCACTTTAGTTTCCAGCTCGCATACCGATCACTCCAGCAGGTCAGAATAAGCTTAAAAAGTGCTATTAACTAGTGTCTGCTGAAGGTTTACCTAACCTGACGTACGTATAGACTGGCAATATTTTTAGCGTACCTCCCATTTTTATTAATTTTTATTTTTTTATTTTATTTTTTTTATTAATTTTATTTTAGTAATTTGTACATTAAAGTTTACAAATGACTAATTAATTTTTACATATTAATTTTTAAAATACATATTTACATTTAATGTACACAATTTCACATTTGTAACAACAGTTACAGTACCTACTAACTTAGAGGTGATTCCTGTGAGTAATTTTCGCTAGTACATTGAGTGCAGGTACAAAAAATACCAGGTACAAAATACTACTAAAATACAAAGTATTTTATACCTACCTGGGGATTATAGTATCTGGGGACTGGGGATGAGGAGTGACCTGAGGCGTGCTGAGCGCTGAGCAGGGAAGTTGAGGGGCCGGGAGGGGAGTAACAAGCAGGAATAACATTACTTAGAGGGTGTTCAATATAAATAATGTTTGGATGATTTTTATAGATTGAATTTTCGCAGTGTAAAGTAGGTTACATAATCTAATATAACTAAGTAGGTAATAGGCACTACTTTTGGAGGAATTTTAAGTTAATACATCCATCCAAAAATAATGTATTGTATATAAATGTATGGTATTGTGTAATTGGAGAACACGGGACTAGTTTTTCTCGCAGATATTTTAAATAAAAAAATATAATTTATATTAACTCTCCCGCAGCCAAGTGGGGAAGTAGGTAGTACCCAAAATTACTATCCTCCTAATATTAGCTTAAATATTTGACATATCATTTTGGTATTTTACGTATTTCTGCACAAATACATAAGTTACCATTAATATAATTGACTGAATAATTGGGATTTCTATAGTTTAAAAGCCCATAAGACAGAAAAATGCATGGGGTCATCGGAAGACCCACTTGGTTACAAACGTTTTGTTTGGCATCTTGGCCTGTCAAGAGTTAACTTAAAAAATACTTAAGTAGATTTTTGAAACAGCCTGTGGAATACGCATTATTATCCTTTTTTTCTCGTACACCTTTCCAATAGGACCGAGCGAAAAGGCATCAGTATTTTACAGTGCGATGCATCACAGCAACCGACAAAATATACCTAACTTTCCCTTTTCCGTGGAGTGAAGAGTAAATCTGGAGTGTTAGAGTACTTCCATTCCACTCCACTAAAGAAATACCATAGGCAAAAATACTTCTTTGTCCCTTTTCCCCATACAACTTTCTAACAGACCAGAGTAAGAAGTCAGTAGTATTTTAAAGTACGAAGTACTTCAAGGCCTGTGATATTTACAAATACTTAGGAACCAGGTATTTTGAAGATTTGTCACAAGTGCAAAGTATGTCATGTCATCACCCGGTACTTTTACTGGGTACGATAAATACGCCTCTCCTCTACTAACCACCTAAGTCAAACGAAAGTAAAAGTAGCCGGGTGACGGGTAATCGTCAATTTCGGGTCGTGAAAGACCCGAAAGGGTTTAGTTTGGGTTATTTCAATAATTTATGCGTATTTCCTAACCTTCAAACATAATGAGCGGGCTGATCACGACACAGGTTGTGTAAAACGATAACGACACAGGTTGTTTAACTACCGCACTTTAAGGCATAGATTATGGATATCACACTTTATTTCAGCAATTACTAGAAGAAACAACTATTTACATGCACAAAATAGGTTATTACGTTCATAGTTTGAGTTAGTTGACTAATTTGTGTGTATTTAGATTGAAGCAAAACTCTAGCAAGTATCGTCATTTCATACAAAAAAAGTACAAAATGTTGACAAAGGGATCGTTTTATAAGGTAAAGGTAAATTTTTCAATATATCTTTTTAAGAAAACCAAACTAAGAACATAAAAATCTTTTTTGCAAAATAATTCTTAGTTAGGATAATTCAAAAAGAAAGACCTAAAAAATATTTTATTACTAATTATAGTTTATAGTTCTATAAACATAACAGTTGGCGGCCATAGTAAAGACGTAAAATATTAATTTTGAATTTAAGAGCATTGCTATTGACACACCTCGGGTGTAGTTCTACCCGTTCGGTCAATTGAGGCGTAACAGCGGGAAGGGTAGTTCTACCTTTGGTGCCGGCCTCATTTGGGCAGAAAAGACGGAATTATTCAGTGTTTCTATATGAATATTATATACCAATCTCTTTGTAAAGGTCTCAACTATATGTACATAATTATCGAACCATAATGCAAGTCTTCTTTTTATATTTATCTTCATGCCTTTCGTTTACATCGGTATTTCAATAAAAGGATAGTATATTATTTAGATAACATATTTCGTTATTGAAATAATTCCTGGAATGAGGGTTTTTATGACCATGAAACCCGATTCGAATTTCTATCTCTGTTCCGCCCCACTCAACTCCTATGTGCAAGCGAGCGAGAGATGTCGGGCGAATTTAAAGAAAGCAGGTATGAGCAAATACCGATAGGCGGACCGTATTTTTATTTTTTATTTTTTTATTTATTGCACAACAGATAGATTATCCAATTACTGTACAATTCTCAATTTGACAATCTTAACACCTATGAAGATAATTATTATACAAAAAAAACTTTAGGCTATTTAAAGAAGAATTATATATATCTAGTGCTTCTGAGATTTCATTCAATAGCACCATTCCTCTTGTCATGCTATGTTGTGCTAGAATATCTGTTCTGCCGTATGGTATTTTGAATAAGTCGTGTCGACGACTACGGCTGAAGTTTTCGGGCACGTATAAACCATAGCATTCCAAGAGGAACGGGCTATCAATATAGTTATGGATTATGTTAAAACTAAGTATTGCAAGATTTGCATGACGTCTAGTTTCCAAGCTAAATCTATTTGTTGCCTCAAGTAAGTCCACATGGTGCATGAACCTTGGATAAGTTCCACGCATCCGCATATAGACATACCTGAGGAATTTTTTCTGGATTTGTTCCAGCATATTAATATACTTAGTTTGGTGCGGAGTCCACACACCACTAGCATACTCCAGCTTACTTCGTATGACGCCATCAAACATGGCTATCATTGCATCTGGGTCGTGAAATTGTTTGCATGTTCTGGTGATAAACCACAGGAGTTTGTAGCATGCTGTAGTAAGTCGTGATATGTGGTCCGAGAATGTTAGTTTGGGATCAAAGACGATACCGAGATCTTTATAGCTATTGACTCGGCATAATTTTTTCTCTTTAATGGTGTAATCAAAAACTACGGGCTTCTGAGAGCGGGTATATGTCATTGTTACGCATTTTTTTATATTAAATTCTAATTTGTTTTTATCTGACCATTCTGCTATAGCATCAAGGTCAGATTGCATTTTTAAGCAGTCTTCGTAAAATATTATTTCCATCAAAAGTTTGAGATCATCCGCAAATAAAAGACATCTGCTATATTTTACACAGACCTGGATGTCGTCTATAAGTATTAGGAACAACAGAGGACCAAGGTTTGACCCTTGGGGAATACCTGACAAGGCGGGGAATTGTTTAGATTCCTGTCCATTTATTGATACATATTGTCTTCTGGATTTTAGATATGACGCGAAGAAGATAAGTGTCAGATGATCGAAGCCAAGTTTAAACATTTTACAAGGTTAATTGAGTTTCATTTCAAATAATATTCGATTTTCGTTTAGTACTTTTATAGCTTGGCTATGCTGAGTTACTACGTAGAAATGTAGAAATTTTTATAAAAATATTTTAATTATTTTCGAAGAAGTAGCGATTTAAAAAAAATTAAAGAAATTCGCGCGGGACCTTTATTTTCGCCCGAAGACAGCGTAGCGCCAGCGTAAAAAATACCCACCAGAAATGTGTTAAATGCACTATTTGCCATAATCGTAAATGCAAAGAATTGTTGTTTATTGCCATTAATTTGAATCAAAGGAACGTTTTTTTTTATTGCATGTTATAAACAGTTAAGTAAAAATTTATAGGGAAATATTTACTTTTTTGAATAATATTATTACAAAAAAATATATAAATAGCACAAGGTTTCAACTTAATTACTATAAGAAATAACTATTTACGTGCATTAAAGTTAGTCCTGGGTCGATCGTGAATAACCTGATCATTGAAACCCGCTCACGAACGTCCAAAGAGCGAGCGAGTTATTTTTTCGTCAGCACCCGGGTCCGCGACCTACTCTTGCGGGCTACTCTCACGACCTGGTTACCGGACGCCGGAGTAACCAGGGCATAGCACCCCGGGTCTCAAGACCTTCTCTTGCGACCTACTCTCGTGATCTACCCTCGCGACCTGTAGGCATGGTGGCGGTGTAACAAGGCAAGCGACGTTTTTAAATCATAATACAATAATTAAAATAACTTCATTCTTACCTTAATATAACACTATAAAAAATATATATACTTATGTGTACATATAAGGAAATATTTATATTATTATAACAATTGAAATAATTTAACTATAAAATAAATTAACTGAACATTTTATTTTAAATAGTCGAAATGTTTGCATTGACGTTCTTTTCGTGTAGTTATTATATTTTTTGTTGATTTTGCAATGAGTTTATGAAATGTTAAAGGCTGGTAAATTTTGACGCATTATCTATTTAGAATTTCCCATATTAGTTATTACATTATGTTTCGCAAAAATCATTTTGTAATTATTTGGTAATTGCTCGAGCATGTGGGTAAATTTACAATTGTTTATTTACTTGGGAAATAACAAACTTAATATTATACTGATGTTTTTTTTATGGTGTCTGCCGTCTGCACCATTATTTTCCAGGTATTGTGGAATTTAAAATAAGTAGCTAGGGGTTTAGGGCAGTTGTCGTAACATCCCAATTCCAATTATTTGGTCATTGGCGTAATTACTCTCTTAATATGAATCTATTTATTTACTTGGGGAAAAACGTTAATAATAATAGTTTTGTTTCCAATTAACCATTCCATTGTATTATTTTATATTTATAACAACTATATTCCTGTCTTCTCTACTTTCTTTTCTTTCTAATATAGGATTTATTAGCTTCTTTTGAATCTTCTTTGTATTATGTAAGTACTTTTCTTAATTTGATTAAGATGTTCTCACTAACATGCAAACACTAGGAACAAAATATAAATGTAACCTTCCTAATATATCATGTAAGCTAACAATAAAAATGATGAAACACTAAAATTAACGCAAACATTATGTATTTTGAACACCCTCTCTTATTACCCCAGTATCCAAAAGAATCATAATAATCCATATGCATTCAGTGGCGGCTAGTTCTAAGGAGCGTTGGAGCAACGCACTCCCAAAATTTCGGTCAACCTAAAATTAATAATTATCAACCGATAATAATATCACCGAAAATCAAAGCAAATAAAGGTAATAAGAGTAATACTATATTGTTACTCTAAGAATCCTATAAGAAATTAAGTTAAATACAAGCAGGTGATTTTTTGTTGTTTGTATCACGTGTCATAAGTCACGTGGTGCAAGCGAATTCCATATCGCTCATCGAGAAACGTATCCCGGGAACATCAATTATCATTACGCGCAGAGTGTGGATGCCGACCATAGTATTGAAATTTCTCCAAAATGTGAAAGGCGCTCGCCAATGCCTCAAACTCTTCGGCGAGATGGCGCCACTTTAGTTTCCATCTCGCATACCGATCACTCCAGCAGGTCGGAATAAGCTTAAAAAGTGCTATTGACTAGTGTCTGCTGAAGGTTTACCTGACCTGACGTACGTATAAACTGGCAATATTTTTAGCGTACCTCCCATTTTTATTAGTGTTCACAATTTACTAACTTAGAGGTGGTTCCTGTGAATAATTTTCGCTAGTACTGGGTACAGTGAGTACAGGTACAAAAAAATACCAGGTACAAAATACTACTAAAGGCAACTAATTTTAGACCTATATGCTAGTTATTAACGTGTATTATTTATTAGCTTTAAAAAAAGGTCTTGCTTTCATACTTTGATTTACTTCACCATATTATTTTCTAATTACCTTATGAGTAAATTATATTTAGCTATTTTATCCATGTACATGTTACACTTACATACATATACTGTCAACTTACTATGTAAAAGCCCGATAGGTCGTTAATAAATAAATAATAATAAAATACAAAGTATTTTATACCTACCTAGGGATTATAGTATCTGGGGACTGAGGATGGGGAGTGACCTGAGGCGTGCTGAGCGCTGAGCAGGGAAGTTGAGGGGCCGGGAGGGGAGTAACAAGCAGGAATAACATTACTTAGAGGGTGTTCAATATAAATAATGTTTGGATGATTTTTATAGTTTGAATTTTCGCAGTGTAAAGTAGGTTACATAATCTAATATAACTAAGTAGGTAATAGGCACTACTTTTGGAGGAATTTTAAGTAAATACATCCATCCAAAAATAATGTATTGTATATAAATGTATGGTATTGTGTAATTGGAGAACACGGGACTAGTTTTTCTCGCAGATATTTTAAATAAAAAAGTATAATTTATATTAACTATCCCGCAGCCAAGTGGGGAAGTAGGTAGTACCCAAAATTACTATCCTCCTAATATTAGCTTAAATACTTGACATATCATTTTAGTATTTTACGTATTTCTGCACAAATACATAAGTTACCATTGATAATTGACTGAATAATTGGGATTTCTATAGTTTAAAAGCCCATAAGACAGAAAAATGCATGGGGTCGTCGGAAGACCCACTTGGTTACAGATGGTTTGTTTGGCATCTTCGCCTGTCAAGAGTTAACTTAAAAAAATACTTAAGTAGATTTTTGAAACAGCCTGTAACGAGCCTGTGGAATACTAGTAGTTCTACCCGTTCGGTCAATTGAGGCGTAACAGCGGGAAGGGTAGTTCTACCTTTGGTGCCGGCCTCATTTGGGCAGAAAAGATGGAATTATTCAATGTTTCTATATGAATATTATATACCAATCTCTTTGTAAAGGTCTCAACTATATGTACATAATTATCGAATCATAATGCAAGTCTTCTTTTTATATTTATCTTCATGCCTTTCGTTTACGTCGGTATTTCAACAAAAGGATAGTATATTATTTAGATAACATATTTTGTTATTGTAATAATTCAATTCCTGGAATGAGGGTTTTTATGACCGTGAAACCCGATTCGAATCTCTATCTCTGTTCCGCCCCACTCAACTCCTATGTGCAAGCGAGCGAGAGATGTCGGGCGAATTTAAAGAAAGCAGGTATGAGCAAATACCGATAGGCGGACCGTAATAAACATATTACAAGGTTAATTGAGTTGCATTTCAAATAATATTCGATTTTCGTTTAGTATTTTTATAGCTTGGGTATGCTGAGTTACTACGTAGAAATGTAGAAATTTTTATAAAAATATTTTAATTATTTTCTAAGAAGATGCGATTTAAAACAAATTAAAGAAATTCGCGCGGGACCTTTATTTTCGCCCGAAGACAGCGTAGCGCCAGCGTAAAAAATACCCACCAGAAATGTGTTAAATGCACTATTTGCCATAATCGTAAATGCAAAGAATTGTTTTTTATTGCCATTAATTTGAATCAAAGGAACGTTTTTTTTTTATTGCATGTTATAAACGGTTAAGTAAAAATTTACAGGGAAATATTTACTTTTTTGAATAATATTATTACAAAAAAATATATAAATAGCACATTAATTACTATAAGAAATAACTATTTACGTGCATTAAAGTTAGTCCTGGGTCGATCGTGAATGACCTGATCATTGAAACCCGCTCACGAACGTCCAAAGAGCGAGCGAGTTATTTTTTCGTCAGCACCCGGGTCCGCGACCTACTCTCGCGACCTACTCTTGCGGGCTACTCTCACGACCTGGTTACCGTGCGCCGGAGTAACCAGGGCATAGCACCCCGGGTCTCAAGACCTTCTCTTGCGACCTACTCTCGTGATCTACCCTCGCGACCTGTAGGCATGGTGGCGGTGTAACAAGGCAAGCGACGTTTTTAAATCATAATACAATAATTAAAATAACTTCATTCTTACCTTAATATAACACTATACAAAAATATATATACTTATGTGTACATATAAGGAAATATTTATATTATTATAACAATTGAAATAATTTAACTATAAAATAAATTAACTGAACATTTTATTTTAAATAGTCGAAATGTTTGCATTGACGTTCTTTTCGTGTAGTTATTATATTTTTTGTTGATTTTGCAATGAGTTTATGAAATGTTAAAGGTTGGTAAATTTTGACGCATTATCTATTTAGAATTTCCCATATTAGTTATTACATTATGTTTCGCAAAAATCATTTTGTAATTATTTGGTAATTGCTTGAGCACGTGGGTAAATTTACAATTGTTTATTTACTTGGGAAATAACAAACTTAATATTATACTGATGTTTTTTTTTGTTGTGTCTGCCGTCTGCACCATTATTTTCCAGGTATTGTGGAATTTAAAATAAGTCGCTAGGGGTTTAGGGCAGTTGTCGTAACATCCCAATTCCAATTATTTGGTCATTGGCGTAATTACTCTCTTAATATGAATCTATTTATTTACTTGGGGAAAAACGTTAATAATAATAGTTTTGTTTCCCATTAACCATTCCATTGTATTATTTTATATTTATAACAACTATATTCCTGTCTTCTCTACTTTCTTTTCTTTCTAATATAGGATTTATTAGCTTCTTTTGAATCTTCTTTGTATTATGTAAGTACTTTTCTCGCATACCGATCACTCCAGCAGGTCGGAATAAGCTTAAAAAGTGCTATTGACTAGTGTCTGCTGAATTTCCATACCTTCAAACATAATTTTGATTGAGAAAAAATGGAACTTTAATTAGAGCTGGGTCAATCGATCGTTTTACACAACCTGTGTCGCGATCAGCCCGCTCATTATGTTTGAAGGTTAGGAAATACGCATAAATTATTGAAATAACCCAAACTAAACCCTAAAAACCTATTTTGTGCATGTGCGAGCTAAACCCCCGACTTAAATAGTTGTCTCCATTAGACATTTTTAAAATCAAGTGTCTTTTTCAAGTGTGTTTTTTGAAGAGCCTTTGCATGCACCGGAATTCGACAAGTTTACCGAAACAAATATATTCACAAAAAATACAAACCACGACAAAAATCTGTTTCTCGTATAATATTTTGTGCCGTCTTTATAGAAATACCCGCCAGCCCTTTCTGGAAGCTTAATGTCTTGTAGTGTACTTTGTGCACCTCCTGTAAAAGCAAATTTAATAATCAGATGCTGTATTAATTAGCAAGCTACACAAATAAATATAACTAAAAACCTCAATGCATGTTCATTGAAGCTATAATATTATAACCTCCATCTTACCGGTATTTAGAGATATATCTTTCCAAGTCTCTGGTAACGTTTGATCGGGAATCACTTCTCGAAACCCTAAACGAAAGTTGTCCATATTGATACTTTTGTTTGTGCAATAATAGAATAAAAAATCGTAATATCAAGAAAAAGAAATCCACGAGATCGCGAAACCAAACCAAACAAATTTGAAATATGACAGCTGAGATGCAGTGTTGCTAGCTCGATTTTATGTTGCCAACTCGAACTAGATGTTACCCAAAAGGAACTAATAAAATATGTAAAATCTTATCCTGTGGGGAGGGATGGAAAGAGAAATTCGGAGATAAAAACAAAGATTTCAATACAAAAATTTCAATATAAATAATTTTATTTTATTTTATCATTTCGTGGATGAGTCCTGTTTAAAAGGGAGCTAAAATATCTAAAAAATTGGAGCCACTTTTTAGGAGCTGACGCATAAAAAGAGCTGAGCTGGCAACACTGCTGAGAATGCTAAGATACCATGGATACACCATTATTAAAAATATATATATATGCATGACAGTTTCATAGATAAAACGCAGAGAGATTTTTTTTTAATTTAAAAATATATTTCTTTTATATAAAAACACAAATATTGTTATAACTCTACTTAAAGGAAGTTAATAATTAATACTATTCATATAAAAGAAAAGGAGGAACGAGTAAAAAAAGGAATTTACTTAGTTGTAAACACTATTAAAAATTTATTTAAAACACATGTATAAGGAAGGGTGAGTCTTAATCTAGGTTAATACTAGTCGTAAATTATAGTTCTTATCTGGAACCGCGGATCTCCATGTTCGCACTTATCACTGATACACAAAAGCGGCAACTTGGCAACCTGGTTCCGAAGGGCGGAATTAGTGCAGCCTGGGCCAAGGCTCCGAAGGGCGGAGTCGGCAGGCAGCGACTCCTGAGAGGCGAGAGCATCCTGGTAGGAAGATCCTCGGCGCCGCTCCAAGGGGGAGAGCAGGAAGTTTCTCGGCGGAGGCGAGACGGTAACTCCTGCTAGGGCAGCTCCCTGGTCGGAAGAGCCTCGGCACCGCTCCAAGGGGGAGAGCAGGAAGTTTCTCGGCGGAGGCGAGACGGTAACTTCTGCTAGGACAGTTCCCTGGTCGGAAGCTGCCTCGGAGCCGCTCCAAGGGGGAGGGCAAGATGATGACTTCCGAGATGATGACTGTCGAGAACTAGGCGAGATCGTGACCGCCGAGAGGGCAGCCTCCTGGGCGGAGGCGCCTCGGCGGCCGCCCCAAGGGGAGGCGAGATGATGACTCTCCTGAGAGGCGCGAGCGTGACTGTTGAGAGGGCAGCTTCCTGGTAGGAAGCGCCTGGGTGACCGCCCCAAGGGGGGGCGAGAGCGTGACTGTTAGAGCTGAATCTGTTGACTTCACCCGCGCGATCTGGCGACCGTAGCGCCTGTCGTGGGGTGCTGGAACTAAAGTGGTTCCGCTTTACCCCACTTCGGTACGTTGTTTGAGTCCGTGGCGCTGGCATCGACATTCTCACCGCTAGCGTTACTATTATTTTAAAAGATGTTAAAATTTGTACAAAAGACCTTCAAACAATTACAATGGCCTAGCCTTGGGCGAAGGTTTTTACTGCCGGGTCGCTGGCTTAACGATACACCCATTTCAGAATTACTACTTAATGAGGGTCTAGAGATAAATCTGCCGACTAATGGGTGTATTCCCAAGTTAGCTTTCTAATTTTTTATTGCGATTTCCGGCCACGCTATTGACTAAATATTTAGGTCTAATAATATCCGACTGCCGCCTCCATCTGCGTGTGAAATTACAGAGACAGATGCGGGCACACGTGTTTGCTTTGGCCTTTCTGTGAATTCAAGTCATGTATATACCTAGGGACATATCAATATGTTATACTAATAAAACTAATTACAATAAAAATGTTTAACGTAACTACCCAATTCAATAGAGAAAAACGTTTCTCGTGTTTTGGGGAGTAGTGCCATTACAATATACATAGGGTAAAGAAAAGAAAGAAAGTTTTTATTTATTAGAAATAAACAAAATGTATATAGCATGATAACAAATGTATAGATAATGAAAATAGACTAAAATAGCAGTTACTAAATTAGATACACAGTAAATGTAAATAAATTTAAGAATATATTTATTTACATTTAACATTAATTTAAGAATAGTAGTTAAATAAAAATAATATTATTACATCTCGATTAATAAGTAGGTAGGTGGTATAAGTACATCGAGTTATTTTATTCATTTGGAGTAAACGGAGCTGATAATATTGCAAGCTATTGGTGGTTCGAATGCTGATATAATATTTTAAGAGGATATGGTAAAAAAAGAAAAAAATATTTTTTTTGTTAATATGATGAAATTTTTTTTCATTTTTTCATTTCTATTAAAAGAAGGGGAAATGCAGGTAGCTCCATTAATGGAGGACCGAACGCAGTTGGCGCTAACAAAAAACTGTCCAAAGAAGCGAAGCTAGCAGTCCACAATGGAGGGCTGGTACCTACCCTGATGTATGGCAGTGAGGCAGGAACTGGCAGAGGAAGGATGAAAGTAGACTGAATGCTGTAGAAAAGAGATCCCTGAGGCGTTTGTGTGGTAAAGCCATGTATGATTGTGAGAAATGTGGAGATCTGCAAAGAATGCAAGGCTGATGTAAGCGCAAAGAGTAAGATTAAGAAAGGGACGCTTAGATGGTTTGGTAAGGAAATACATGACGCAATGGTAGCAGGAGTCGGGGACACCCGAGGAAGACTATATACTTAGTCGGACCATGTCAAGAGTCAGAATAATAGAAGAGTATGTACGAATGTGAATGAGGCAAGGAGTGTGTGTCAAGACCGAGTTGTTCGGAGGGTCTGTCCTGTCTACCTACCCCTGCGGGGAAACAACGTGATGGTTAGTTAGTTAGTTGTTTTCATTTGAAATACCTAATACCCAATCAATCTCAACTTACTGCAAGCGATTCAGAGCGAGCAACCATAAAGTGACGAGGCAAAATAAACACAAGAAAAGAATGATGAAAAACGATTACCTAAATATGTTTGAATGTATGCACTCCTAAAATTTATTGTTGGAAGAGCTTCAAACGAAAAGTGCCTGCACACATTATAATATAGATTTCTATTAACCCTTTTGCTGCCCGAAAGTAAACACAAGATAGATACTCCCACGCCAAGGATTTTTAGAATATTTTACATTGCCTCATTATTTATTATCCTCAGCACTTAGAGATTGTAAATTATTACCAAAACAAAAAAAACTTGTTTACGTTACACTCTTGAAAAGTCTAAACAAAATATCTTTATGAATTGATGCATTATTTGACAAATAAAAACTAGCTATGAAACATCAACAAACTTCGACCCGCCGCCATTATCAAATCAGTAATCTCACCAACACATACAGACATACTATAGTAATATCAGTACTCACGTCTCCGAAGTGGGACCTCTGCAACGGCTTACCATTTCTCACGATACAATTGTGATAATATTATTGTTTTAAACTTCATTATTTATTAAACTTTTATTTACAGTTTCTTATCGTATTATTTATGTTAATAGTTTTTATTCGAATGTTAGACTTTAAAACAGGAATGAATACACAATGCCACATTACACTGGGAACACATATCGAGCCATTTTTCTACGGCTTTGTTTAAGTTTTGTATTCGCACAAACATGGCAGGCTCTGTATGGCTTGGATTGTTTTGATGTTTACAACCTCTTTTGAAAGCAGACGTAATGGTGTGTCATGATGAGACGAATGAGGAGTTGAGTAGAGTTGAGTTTTTTTGTGGTGTTTTGCGATTAATTGTCTTATCACACATAACTGATAATCGGGGAAGCTCATACCTGAATTTTTTATGGTGTTGTGTACAATAAAATAATTTAACAGATATAAAATCGAGACAATATTCTCTTATTTGGTCATCAGACAAGTCGCGTCGAGCCATGATGGAGGGTTACACAAAAAAAATATTAGGAAAAACGACAAATTAACACAATAATTAGTTTCTAAACACAGATAATTAAAATAAAATGTATATTATTATTTTTTCACTCGAAAGGCGGATAACAACTTATTTCATTTAAAATAACATAACATGTTGATTACCACAAAACTTATTTGCACTAAAAATATGACTACATACTTAATAAAAACAATTTGTTAAAATAATAACGTTAGAACCACGATTCGTTGCAGATTCTAAGTATTCGCGAACCGTCGAGATAAGAAGGAACCACGTGATACACTAACACAGCTACGCGCGCGCGGGGAATTCAAACACTGACAGGGGAAATATTGTAGTCTCCAGTTTGACGAGGTCTTTCATTATATAAACAAAATTATTTGTCACATCTGTGTAGAGATGTCGCTAGATAAAAGTTCAAATTATTTTTTAAGCCCGAGTTTTGCGCCATCTATACAGAAAGTCCCGAGATATCGCAAGATGAAATTAAAATCATGTATGATTACGCGCGGCAGCGAGGGCTCGGAATCTTGAATCAAACATAGATGCGCACGACAGCCTCCGGGTTAATAAAAAGAAATTCTGAAGGGAAAAATTCTTAGAAATTGACCTCGAAAATTAATCATCACCTCAGTAAATAGAAAAAAATCCTATATGAAATTTGTGCCCATAAACTCACCTTTAGGAACTTACATACATTCGAATTCGAAATTTTATTCACTTAAATTTTCTCGACGTAGCACGAAAACCCTTATATTCTCGAGAATTGAGTACTTGGTTGCTTTAAGTATTTTCACCAAAATAAATGAAAATCTTTGAACTCAAAAGCAAACTCGTACTGCAAAACTGTAGAGATTATTCACCCTAAATTCAATTTCTTCATTTTCTGACATTGAGAGAAATTTCCAAAGAACTTAAAAACTCTAACAAAGTTCGTTAAAGGTTTATACCACGCACTTATCTCCAATAACTTATAAAAGGTCTAAAATCACAAAGTATACACATATGTCTCTTCTGAAAGTGACATCTGCTGCTACTCTGTGCGTTATTTTCAGGATTCTGACGGTGGCCAGAGAATATCAGGAAAAACTTATTCCCCACAATGACATAATTCCTAACTTACATTATGATTTTCGAAAAAAATTACCCGTAATTAAGAATCTTTTCTCTGACTTGGGTAGATTTTCAAAAACTTCGGTGGTTTTTTGGAAAATTTCGGTTGATTTTCACAAATTTGGGTAGATTTCTTTTATTCCTACTGAAATTTCAGTAGGTATGGCATCACTGCCTGCGACCTAGTTTGGTATTCTCTTGGAGGGATTCTGGCCACCCAATATTTTTTTCCATTGTTACAGCATCATACCAAATCTTGTCCCATCCTCCATCACATAGAGCTTGCAATTCTACTATCTAAATTTTGACAAGCAACATAGTGTTGCTTCTCTAACCTAAATATTAGGTGTTCTGCGATAGCTCGGATCCCCTCACCAACCCCGTGCCCAGTAATGTATACCCTCCTGAACCCCTCTGATGGCCAGTATTTATATCTCCTGAACCCCCACCCCTGCGCTATTCTTAAAAATTTTGTTCTCACAAAAATGTTCATTCTATTTTTTATAAATATATTAAATTGGTACAATACTTACACCAAAACCACCCAAATCTCAAAACCGAAACCGGGAAACTGAATCGAATCAGCCTTTTTACTTCCATGAACCTCCTGATTTATTATGATTTTACTAACGATTAATTAGAATTTATTAAAACCATATTTTTTTAAGGATTTCATAGAAATTAAGAAGCTAATTTGATTCAGTGTCCGGACCTTGAGATTTAGATCAAACGGATGAAAAAGTCGATTGATTTGGAAAAAGTGCTAAATAAATGTGGTTCATGACGTAATAGACCCTATTGCAGTGTGAGATGTGTGGGAATGCAAGTCAAAATCAAGCAATTTGATTTTCTGAAACTTTTGGAATTATGGGCTATTACCAAAGCTCCTCGAATATACAACCTAAGAAACCTAAGAAAAAAGAAGGGGAATGATGTTGGGTTAGGTTAGGTTGAGGGGCATCCACAAAGTGATCTTGAATATTATTTATCTTTGAAAATATATGCAAATTGATTTTTGTATGGCTTATTAAAATTTTTGTAAATTTGTACATAAATCAATTCATGTTTTCAAATGGACATTAACCCCTCCGACTTTTCGCGAACTTGAAGCTAAAATGTCTTTACCGAAATGTCAATTTCACGAAAACGTTGTGTTATTACCGCCTCACAATCAAAGCTCTATAAATGAAACATTACTGAACGGAGCCGAATAGTAAAAACTGTTTTAGAAAGGTTACAAAATAGGCTTTCAAATTGTTGTATCATAAATAAATATTAACATTTGTAAATATTTAAATTTAGAATGGAAACATGAAAAAATTGTAAAAATGACTCACCTGTAATGTTTTATGTAAAAACGATACTAAAATCACGGATAATGTAAAAAAAACACTTATTTCATCGTACAAATGTACAATAAACAATTCTGTCACTTCACTTTTTGACCATTTCATACAAAATATATTTTTTAAAAAATAATTAAAACTAACGTCGTTTTACGATTTGGCGGGTAAAATTTGCTTCCACTGAGTAGGTCTTTTTACGGGTTTCTATGGATAACTTTGAATAGAGATGTGAAGCTTCATTCAATACGAATATTCTACTTTTTGTTTTAGGGATGTCACTAGAAGAATAACGGAGTTATGACGATTTTTGTGGAAACACACGCGTTGACGTGTAAACACGCTTATTGTACTTGACTGCTATCGTTATTTTATCGTGTATATCTGCTTACGTTGCTGACCGGTTAACAACTCTATTTAAAAATCAACTCCCTGTCATTTATAAAACAAAATGTTTTTTTTAGATTCTATTATATTGAAACAAAAGGTCAAGTAAAAAATACTATTAATTATTCATAAAAAAATATTTATTAAATTATGTTATACAAAAGAAGCAAAACAAAACTTATAAATAACAAACAATTTTCAGTTTCTATAATAATGTAACAAAAAAAATATTATTATATGTACTTGTTAAATTTGACATCTGAAAAAAAAACAGAGTCATTAAATTATTTCCAGAAATTTATGGATACAGTTTAACATTTTGAAGATGTATGTTACACAAGTAAAGCTTTCATAGTAATATATGTATTAGGTTAGGAATACGTATTTGTGAATTAAAAAAATTTCCACAAATATGTAAAAAGATTTGAAAATTAGACTGCCCAAATAAATTACAGTTATAATAATTGTAACTAATAATTACAATTATAATTTTAACAGATAATTACAATTATTATGGGATATAAAGAATATTAAACTTAATTATCAATTTTCAACAATCTTTGTCTTCCGACAGTTTATCATCCTCAAACACCTTCCTCATTATCTAAAAATATGATTTATTATGTTACGGTATAAGTGTTTATAATTTTAATATAGTTATATTACATTTTATGATTACATGACAAAATCATCTCATTGCAGAATTTATAAAGAAGAGTCTAGAAAAGATGTATTGGGACCGCTCTGAAGTTGTATAACTACCTGGCCGGTATTTACAACAAGTCAAATGGAGGTTTTCTTGAAGTCAAAGAGAATTATTGGAAATTAGCCTGATAACTGCCCTGATAATTTAATCATACACACATCCATACTTTCGATAATCAATTAAAGCTTTGTTATAATTTTTAAAGTTATTTTTCCCAGTAAAAATACAATGCTTTATACATTATACAAGCATCAAATTAAAATTTCCAGTATTATGGAGTGTTATTTCAGTGCATAGAAAAAGTGAACATTTGCGCCCCTAGGCAACAAGGACAGTCATCAAGTTAAAAATGATCACAATTTTATCGATCGCTTACTAATGAAACTCTGATATAGCGTTAATTACATTTTATACCAATGGCAAGAGGCGACTATGTAATAACATATCCATCAGCATATCATATTATATGTCATTTGATGGCGAAAATGTTCCTACATTACAGTACAAAATATAAGATTTTTACAATGCATGGGAGTTGTCCTAAATCGATAATTTATGAAATCGGACTAGCGCCCTTGAGGTGTTTTTGCACAAAAACGGCGCTATACAAGTCATTCAAGTATTATTATATATTATTAATGGCCCTAATATGTGATCTGGCACTCGGACAGTTGTTCCCAACTGCAATTGCATCAAAGCAACATACCATCACAATCACAAATTGTGAGATACATACACATACATACGATGATTATACATATTGCCATAATTTTTCTGCGAATGTAATTTAAACAGCGGGTTGTCTCTCCTGGAAACCTAATACGACTTACAGAGGCAGATTTGTAATGCCGACAAACTAATTTACATTGCACTATAATATTCTATATTATTGGCACTCTCCAGAGACGCTATCGGTCACTTCTAAACATTTTCAATTACATATTCTTTGGTTTGTACGACTTTCGCTGATGGCTGTAACTACACAGTCTCGGGGGATATTTACAGGAGTGTGGTCTACTTCTTCTTGAGTGTGAATTGCAGTGGCTGGATCATCATGTTGCCTCCTGTTTTTCTGCGGAAACGAGGACGCGTTAAGTCTTCCATGTTCAGTTTCTCCTCTTTCGAAAGCGGAGTGAGGAGTTGAGACATGCGAGCTCTGAAGAAAGGGAGAGATAAGTAATAATTAGATGGATAAATACAACAAATTGATTCACATGAAGATACAAAACAAAGTTTAATAGGACGAATTACAAAGGTTATTATGTAGCATAGGCTTTATTTAAAACCTATAAAGTGAGATAAACATTACCATTTTGCAGCCAAATCGACGTTTCTTACCAATTTCGTGTGTAATTCTTAGTTTAAATCTCCCGCCAATGTCACCTGCTAGTTCCAAATGCATCCTTGAGGCGGCGCCAGTAGTGGGACGCCACTAGTGACGCTATAATTTCAAGCTTCATTAGCATTTATTTTGCGAAGGTCAAACACGTTTGGTTTGTTTACAAACATCAAATACCGTAAAATAACCTGTTTTTCAGTATTTGCGCAAAATTTACATATTTTTTTCGAGGTTATTAACAGTGTGACTGTTCGAACTCCGTAAAATTGCGATTTATAGAGTTTCGTGTGTTTTTGTTTAGTGTTTTTTGTATTTTCGTGATTATGTCGGATTCCGAACGTTCCGAGAGCGGGGAAGCCGAATTTTCGAGGGCGGAAGTCATGAAGGTGATTCACACGGACACGCGGGGGAAGCGTCCGAGGGTCTACGGCGAAGGCAAAGCCAAGAGGCAGAGGGTTTGTGAATTAGCTCCCGCCGACCCGCGAATTGACGTATTAACGCAGCAGATGTCCCAGATGCAGGAAATGTTGCGTCTGCTGCTGGAAAAGCGTTCGGAGGCTCCCGTCCGTGGCGCCTCGGATGACGATGACGAGGACAGCATCTCCCTGGACACCCCTGCGTCGCTTCGGGAGGAATTGGCAGGAGATTTGGGAATGGGACTCGTCCATCCGAATAAGCCGTCTCGTGACTTGGATCTCGGGGAGTGGACAACTGACCTAAAGCAGCCGAAGATACCATCGGCCGACCCAGGGAGGGTGAAAAAAGTGGAGCTCCTTCAGCATCTGGGGACGGCCAACTGGAACAATGTCCGCTACCTCGAGATCCAGAAGTCGTATGCCGCAACCCCTCTCTTCTCAATGTTGGCATTGAACCCTGAATTGAAGCGCCTAGCTCAGGAGGAATCGGCCAGTACGTCAACGGACTCCTTCTGCGGCTCCCTGACCAATGCTCTTTCCCTGCAGGCTGATCTCCTGAAGGCCTCCTTGCAGGAGCTGGTCAACTGGAGTGCGGAACCGGGCACGAAGCTGAGCACTTCCACTCTCTTCGAGAAGGTGCAGTCTCTCTTCGCGGCGGGGTCTGAGTCCCAGAAGGTGTCCAAAGACATCATGCAGATGGTCTGCGGAAAACGGGCTAGCCACATTGAGTATCGACGAGAGGGGGCATTGCGAGGCATCAGTGACGGATACGTCCGAGATGCCTTACGGAAGATTCCGCCCACATCGGAATATCTCTTTGACCCGAACCTCCTGTCGGCCCAGCTGGATAAGTTGGGGGGAGTGAAGAAGTGCCTCGCTCCTCAGCCTAGCACGTCGCGACCAGCTCCACCCGTTAAACCTGTGACTGTGCAGAGCTCGCAGCCCTTTCGTCCTAGAGTACAGCAGGGAAGAACCATCGCGAGAAGGGAGCACCCTGAGAGTCGAGGTCCGGAACCAGCCCGTAGAGCCGCTAAAGCTTTCCCTCCCCGAGGTAGGTTCCGGCCCAAGGAAAGAGCAGGGAAGCCAGACCGTAAGAGGTTTTAACAGTGGGCCCTCTTTTCAAGGGGGTCAGTTGCGCTCATTCGCAGGTAAGTGGAGGAACCTTGGCGCCCCTACTATCATCCTTAAGATGTTAGATGGCTACCGAATTCCATTTTCATCAAAACCTCCACTAAATAATAATATTGATTTATTTAACTCCCCTTTCACCACTAAGACTTCTGTGGCAATGACAGAACAAATAGAAAAACTCAAAGCCCTTAAGGTTTTAGAGTCGGCACCTGCCACTCCCTCATTTATTTCTAACATGTTTCTGGTCCCCAAATCAGATGGCTCAAAGAGGCCGGTCTTTAACTTAAAGTATTTAAACAATTTTCTGACTGTCAGTAAATTTCGTCTGGTAAACGTTTATCGAGTTCCTACTTTTCTACAACCGAATGACTGGATGGTTAAAGTGGACCTCACACATGCTTACTTTCATGTACCTGTGAGTGAGCAGCATAGATGTTTCCTTAGACTTATCTATAGGAATGAACTCTTGCAGATGACATCCCTCCCCTTTGGCTTGGCCACCGCACCTAAGGCATTCGCAACCTTCACTAACTGGGTAGCGCAGGAACTGCGGAAGAGAGGGATGAGAATTCTAGTGTATCTGGATGATTTTTTATTAGTAAACCAATGCCTGCCTACTTTAAAACAGCAGGCTATTGAAATGGTGGAGTTTTTGCAAGGCTTGGGATGGCATATACAATTTGATAAGTCAATATTAGAACCATCACAACAAGTTCAATTTCTTGGTATCAGCTGGAATACTCTAACTAATGAAAAGTCTCTCCCTCAGAACAAGGTTTCAGCCCTATCTTATTTGTTAAAGGGTTTTATTCAGACAGGTAGGTGGTCACTAGATAAGGGGCGCAGCCTCTTGGGCTCTTTAAACTTTGCTAGTTTTGCAGTTCCAAGAGGCAGGCTCAACAGCCGGCACATACAGAAAGGGTGCTTAGGACTCAGACACTACCACCCTTGGGAGTCATCACCAATTCCGGCAGCTACCGCTCGGGAATTGAGATGGTGGGTTCGATCGCTCACCCTGACGTCACCTATACATCTGCCGCTGTTTGAGCATTACCTAACAACCGATGCCTCTGATCAGGGTTGGGGTGCCCAGCTGGACGAAAAGCTTCTCAGCGGTGTGTGGGCTGATGACCAGCTGAATCTTCACTCCAATGTAAAGGAGATGCTCGCCGTGTTGGCTGCCTTGTCTCCTCACGTGCTTGAGCTATCTGGCTCGGGTCTTCTGATCCAGTCGGATAACAGGTCTGTCGTATCTTATCTCCGCAAGGAGGGTGGTACCAGATCAACTCAACTCCTGAGCTGTACTCGACTAGTGCTAGATGTTTTGGATAAACACTGTGTCTCCATGACAGCACAATACTTACCCGGTCGTTTCAATGAAGTAGCGGACTGTCTATCTCGTCATCGTGCTATACCCGAATGGCACTTGCTACCCTCGTTCACAGAGGTAGCATTCAGGAAATGGGGACGACCCGAAATAGACCTATTTGGCTCTAGGACAGCGCATGTGGTTCAAAGGTATGTTTCTCTTGATTTTCAGGACGACGAGGCAGACTACCACAATGCTTGGAGCAGGGACTGGGACCATCAGCTGGCTTGGATCTTCCCTCCCCCGTGCCTCATGCCGAGGGTTCTTTGCCACCTGAACAGAGCAAGGGGATTATACTTGGTAGTGGCTCCTCGTTGGGAAAGGGCATTTTGGAGAGCGGATCTGAAGTGTCGGGCCTTGGGTCCACCTCTTACGATTCACAATCTAGGAGAAGCACTGATAGACACCAGGACCAACAAACCCCCTCCTCAAGTAGAGTCCTTCACTCTGGAGATTTGGCTTTGTGGGGGTGGGACAAAAACCTAACAAGATGGTCAAGTCAGCAGAAGGAACTTCTTAGATCCGGGTGGAGAAGTTCTACCCTTCGCACTTATGCTCCGGCATGGCGGAGGTGGCAGCGCTGGGCGTCAGAGAATCAGCTTGATGCCACGCGTCCCAAAGCTGAAGACTTAGCCAGGTTCCTAGCCGATCTACACATCAGAGAAAAGCTATCGCTGAGTACCATTTTAGTTCACAAGTCAGTGGTGTGTACCTTAGGCTCTCCCGAAGACAATAGAGAGCTGAGCTCCAATCCGATAGTGAAGAAGATATTAAAAGGGATATCTTTAGCTAGACTAAGGCCTTCAAAACCCCCCATTTGGGACCCGAGGGTTGTATCATCATGGCTGGAGAAGAATTTGCCTCAACATATTACTCTCTTTGAAGCATCAAGGAGAGCAGCCACCATCCTGCTTTTGGCATCAGGGCGCCGAGTCCACGATCTCACATTGCTCCATTGCACAGCTGAAAGATTGTCAGTGGACAGTGAAGGCATCTCCATTTGGCCAGTGTTTGGTGGCAAGACAGATTCGGCAGACTGGCAACAATCAGGGTGGAGACTGGCTCGCTCGGAGTCTAGGAACATAGACCCTGTCTATTGGACGGAGAAGGTCATAGAACTGTCTAAGGAACGGAGAGCGCAGGCGATACTACCTAGCCTATTTATTACAACTTGTGGGACAGTGAAAGCGGCCTCCAGGGCAGTAATTGCAGGTTGGATTAGGGCAGTCCTCAGGGATGCTGGTGTAGAGGATCCACCTGGCAGCATCCGTTCAGCAGTGGCATCTCTGAACTGGCTGCAGAAATATAAGCTGGACGATATACTGTCGCGTGGTAACTGGAGAAGTCCCAATACCTTTGCCAAGTTCTATAGAAGGGAAATTGCAGAATCGGCTGGCCGAGTCAACACCGACCCATCTGTTGCTGACCTTTTTCAACCTCTGTAACTGGTTAGCTGATTTCTGGAAATCTTGCCCCTATTTTCTTTTTAGCAAATAAATTTAAATATTATATTTGATTCACATTAGCATAATGTCACCAGGCGATAACAAACAATATCTCACTTTATAGGTTTTAAATAAAGCCTATGCTACATAATGAAAAAGTTTTACCTTACAATAAAACTTATATTATGTACTTAGCTTTATTTAAAACCTAGGCAAGGGCTGCCTGATGAGATCTAATGAAGCTTGAAATTATAGCGTCACTAGTGGCGTCCCACTACTGGCGCCGCCTCAAGGATGCATTTGGAACTAGCAGGTGACATTGGCGGGAGATTTAAACTAAGAATTACACACGAAATTGGTAAGAAACGTCGATTTGGCTGCAAAATGGTAATGTTTATCTCACTTTATAGGTTTTAAATAAAGCTAAGTACATAATATAAGTTTTATTGTAAGGTAAAACTTTTTCATTAGAGTAGAACCCCATTAATTCATAATCCCGGGACATGGAAATCCAAAATTCGATTTCGAATCGAATTCCCACATAGTAAAGCCCCTTCAAATTCAGGTAGGTATTCAAAGTAAATTCGTAATAATGTGACTTATTCTCGTGTAAATCGAAATTGAGCGGTTGATTACCGTCTTGGCCAGGCCGTGAAAAACAGATATAGGAAGTAAATTCATAAAAATATGATATGCATTCGCGTAAATTGAAATGTCGCAACCGTTTACAGTCGATTCACAAAATAATGAAAATTTTGCAGCATTTACCTCTATGGCCGGCCTGTCAGATTCAGATTTGAAAAAAAATATGACATATTTTCTGAACAGATTCAATTTTTCGAATTACATGGACAAATTTTCGTGAGCGGTCAAAATAATGTTCGAATTACGAATTAACAAATTTTTTTCGAAACATTTTTTTTGTTTGAAAATTTATAGAATTATCGAGGTTCAAATAAAGGGGGTTCTACATTCTACTGTATGTTTGAATCGGATTGCTTTTGGTTTGGGAATCAGCTAAGTTAGCCCTTTAGGCCTCAAGTTGGCAAGAACATGAAGCAAGTGGCTCATGTTCACATCAGAGTGAGGTTAAGTAACAAACACAAGTGCCAAGTAACTTACTTCCTGGCTTTCCTGATCTCCTCGGCGTTTTCAACTTCTGGTGACATCATGTAGCCGTGCACGGAGGCTGCCTTTCTGCCTTTCCTGACGGGTTTGGCTGGAGAAGGTTCTCCCTTATCTTCACCATCCTCTGAAATAAATACATTTGAACAGTGTGCGACTTTATTTTAAATGAGATCTTTATACATCCTTGGAGAGGTGTGGTACTCTCTTGAGGTGATTTTTCACAAAAACGGCGCTCTACAAATTATCCAATTATTATTATTATTATTATTAAGCCTGCTGGTCTTCTGCTTTCTCTTTTCAGTTCCTTGTACCAAAGGATGCGATGCACATCCTAGCTACCTAATTTTAGATCAACTCACACCCCTTTGTCCTGCAGGATTAAAACAACCTCTGGTTGTCGGCTATCTTCCAACCTACTGTACAGCGCCTTGAGGTGATTTTTCATCAAAACGGCGCTGTACAAATCATCCAAAGATTATTGTTTATATGGCAAAGCCGTCAGTTAAACTTGAAGTTGTGCTTTGCTAGCAGGAAACCATTTTCTTATAACACTACAAAGATTAATCTTAAGATCTACATATCTCCTAAAAATATTTAATATCATTATTCTTTGTGAGGACCCGTAGCAATCTTAGCCATTGCTTAGCAATGGTCTGACGTATAAACAATGGACAATAAATGGATAAATTCTTACCGTCTTCTTCAATAACCAGCAACTTTGATGTGTTTGCATCACTCACTCGGCTTTCTGTAAATAAAAAAGTGTTATTATTTGTGTAGACAATAAAAAGCTACATAAAAAAATAAATAAACATGCCATTCAATGTATTATGTAATATTATTAAACCTTTTAGTGCCATTGTTTTTTTACTAATATATACTTAGAAATGCCAAAGAAATCTTTTGTTTTTGATGTCATTTACCCTTGTCTCGAAAAAAAAAACTGTATCTATTCAAAAAATTATCCAATTTTAATAATTTTTTCAGTGTTTTCTTAATAAAAACTTGTACAGGGATAATAAAATACAAAGAAAATTATGGAAATATATATTGTGAACAAAAACTGGAATATCAAAGTAAAAAAGTTAACATGTTTGCTTTCCCGCACAGACTCCATGGAGCCCCTTCCTACAGCGGGCACAAATCAAGTTGCTCCTCTTCACAGGTCTGTAATCCTTGCTGCTGCACCGGTGTGAGGGCACCACAATGTCACTCCCACTATCACTTTCTTCACAACTTGAGGAACATTCATTTTCACTCAAACTATTTTCGTATTCCGACATTTTGGGTTAAAAATTTTCTTTTCCTAAATCCTTTTTATATTGAAATTACTAATAATATTATAATTTGAGCTTTATGTAACACGTAGAAAGATAAAAAATTAGCGATGCGTGCGAACGACCTCCCCTATCGCGCGCTAAACAGCAACTGATTTCGCAAGCGCTCGTAGCAAATTTAGTTAGTACGCGCAAGATGGCGCTTGTCGGCACTCTAATGGTTAAAATTATTACCTCTGTTGACAATGGGCGTCCCTTGATCTGAAGCATTATCACTCACACTCGCTCCGTCTCCTCCCTGGGAACAAGTTATGATTATTAAATTTCAATCATTAAAATGTGCTAAAATCTTTTGAGATAGTGTACTTTAAGTCTGAGCAACAAAAAAATTAAGAAGATATAACAGAAGAATAGAAAAAATTGAGATACAACAGAAGAACAGAAAAAAAAACTTTGTGTTAACCCACCGTTAAAGTAAATTATTTTCTTATTTATAAACCTTCCAAATTTCAAACGCTGTCGACCTTCCTAAAACATAGTAACGTAGTGACACAAGGAGTATGCTGTAATATGCGCTCAGCATTCGTGCGCAATAGACGTGTCTTTCTCGGTAGGGCATTAATTGATCCTACGTGACCGACACAGTGTTACAAAAAACAAGCATTAACAATTTGATATATTTTGTACATAAATTACCTAATATTAAATTTTTTTTTTTTTTAGTTACTTACAATGAATAATATAACTTTACTTACAAATAGAATATTAATATGGTATTATCTTTTAAAACACCTGTTGAAAGATTTTTCCTTGAAACATAGTTAAATTTATCCTTATGTTTAGTTATCACTTTAGTTATAAGTTTTTTTTATTATTTGCATTTATTATGTTCAAATAGATTAAAATTTTAATTAAAAAAATAAAAATGTTATATGATTAAAAACATAGATGTTTTAACTCGAGGGGTTGGCTCGCCTCATTCAACTGACCGCGTTACAAAAACCAAAGTGACTGACGGCAGGTTAATAAAAAAAAATCACAATAGAAATATGTGAAATGTTCAGAATTCAGAGTTTTTACCTTCCAGAATCGAAACATTGCTTGAAATAGCTTTAGCAATGTTTGGTGACCATACATGAATAGCCAGATACTTCCCCACCTTCCTTTTCTACGTCTCCTTACCGCTGTTCAGCTTCTCAACATACCCCAATTGGGTATGCCATAGTCTCATTGGCTCCAGACGACTGGGTGGTTCTAAGTTTTTAGTGCATCTGAATACACAGGCAGCAAAGTAGGCATCTTTTAGGTTTGTAGTAAACGAAGAAAACATTTCAAACAATTCATCTTCAAAAGCACAAGAAGCCAGGGAATTGCAAAATACATGACCAGAGAGGAAACAAGGTAGAGGAGGTGGCACTAGAGCAACAGGCTTAGAGCAAAGAAGAACTAGCTTAATCCATTATAGTTTATATCGATGGTACGGTACCTTGGAATCGGTTGAAGGTCTCCTCCTTCTCTTGGGAGTGCTCAGTGCTTCAACGGCCTTGTTGAAGGACTGCCTCCGGGGGCGGCCGCCACTGTCTGTGATGGACTCGTCCAGGAGAGGAGTTCCCGTTCTCATGGGACTTCCAGCTGGAAATCATTATATTTTATCTTTATTCTTATCCAGAGATCACACAAAGTTGAAACATGTTCCTCAGAACTCATCCGAAGATCATAAATATTATGTATTGGAGAAATACGAAAGGTCTGAAGGTTGCCATAATAGCTAAGTGTTAAGAGCAGTGGCCCGGACAGGCGAAGTTCGAGAGTTCACATCTCGGTCGGGGCAACTATGCAAGCCGCCCGTTTTTGTTATGGCCTGTTTCACCATATCGCTCGCCATACATTCCCATGATGAGAGTATTTATAGCGTTCGTGTGCAACAAACATTATCATTTTTCTTATGTGTTTTCCTAAAACTGTTAATTGTATACTGGGTTTACGCTGTCCACCAGCTGCGTGGCATGCCGGATTGGGAGAGGCCTGTGGAGGGAGACCCTTTGACCTCTCCAGCCTAACTCTTTCAACCTATCGTCTAGCACCGCAGTGAGAGGGATGGATTCATACGATTTCTACCCACACCTCGTACCTTTTTCCTTTCTAGAACCGCCTCTCCTTAATTTCCTTAGGACTCTCCACACAGCATCCTCAAAAGACGACATAGGCCCCGAGGGAAATTATTTTCCTCAGTGCACAGATGAGCCTTTTTTCATTATAGCAATAGTAGAGATCGGTTTGTTTAATTTGTTTCATTGAAAAAATTAGCTGATACAACAAATTATTCTATAAAATTATCTAATAGGTTTCAGAAAAAGGTTTAGAAAAAAAAACTTTACATACCAACATCTAGAGAAGGTCTCCTAGTTCTAAGGATGTCTTTCGCTCCAATTTCCGAGGACGCCCTCTTTCCACGCACTATACAAATAAAATCACATTCATTGGCAACAGATAAAAACAATAACACTCTTTTATGTCATCAAACAATTTAAAAAAAAATCTGGAACAAACAATACGATGTCCATTTTCATTTACGGACAGTAAAATAGATTTTTCTAAGCCCCATGACTCATAATGGTAATTATATCCAAAGTTCAAAATACTTGGAAATTCCAGAGAAAAAAATTTGTGTTAATTTCATGATTTGAGCTCTCATTGTCGAGCTTTTAGTCATTCGCACTTTTCACAGATTTTCTGCTCTCTAGCCAAGATACGAAATAAATTTATTTTAAATCAGTAAGTTGAATTGTATACCCTCCTACTAAGACATCGGGGACTAATAACTTTGGCAAGTGCAACCCAATGACCAATAAAAGCATAGACATGTCATAATGCAAAATCTGGTTATCACTTCGATGAACTGGAGGCAAACTGTGTGACAATCATTTTGACACCAGGAGGGTTCTAGCAATTCTTGAATAAACCACGACATTAATTGTATTCTGACCACCGTCAAGAGCTCATCGAATAACCAGACCCTGCGCAGAAAAGTAAAGTTTGCTAATGTCACAGTTTGCAGCGCACTCCATTGTGGGACTTTTCTATGCAGGGTCTAAATGTTCGTTTTTAATGTCCCCGCTCTGTGCACTCGGTTTGTCGCCCTCACATTTATGGGCCCGTCTATGGTTTTCTTGAGAACAAAAACACAAACTATAACAAACAGCCATCTCAAACTGCTGTCCTTGCAAACCTTGGTATTTCACCCGTCTCTCTTCCAGACATCACAAGACCCTCATACTGTCGGGGTGCGTTAATCTTTATATTATGAGTCGCGTTCCATGTAGTAATGTTTGAAAGATGAAGTTATCAAACCTGTTGCGGGGAAATCCTGGGCCAGGGAAGAGGTAACGCTGGTCACAGATGCAGTTTCGAAGTTTTGAATTTCCTCCAAGTCTGGTTCTCCTGCATTAGTGGAAGGAAGACATGCGGCAGTGAGTTATAAGCAGTGTGCGGCATTAGATGGGGGAAAAGAGGTGATTTAGGCCAAGTATTAATTATTATGTATTGACAATTAAAGGAAAGTCAGAAATTTTAATCAAGAATGGAATACTGCAGGAATCTGACATTTTACTGTTAAGTTATTGTGAAACACAAATACATATACACAGATAGGCCCCTCTTCCACAGGAATACACAAGCATCCGATTCTCATGTCTCAAACAACTTGTCGCGCCCAGTCTGTACACATCGCTACTGAAATCACGAGACCCGCATCGCCACCAATCATTTTCGAATTCTCAAAACGTCAAGATTAGAATGCTTTCATAACCTCACTAAAAACTAAAGAGTTGCCATAGCTGTAATTTTTTATATCCTGTCATTCTTTGTCGACTGTTTGTTACTAACATTGATCTAAATAACATCTATTCTTAACAACAACCTTCAGAAATATTGAACTGAAATAATGCGTATGATCACAAATTAATGCACGAATATAGAAAGTATCGAGAGTATCTACTATCCTCATCCACTTCCGTTTACTTTTTTTATTAGTTTTAAGGCAAAATAAAACTCACTAACCTAACTTTTTTGGCTTAACCTTGTTTAACCCGGTATATATCTTGTATTATTGTTACAAAATGTTTAACACAAGTGATGCATGTTTAAAGTCACGACATGAGTGGGAACAACCTCATCTGGCTGGTCGCAGGAGACTGGCATCGCCGAGGAGTTTACAAAATGCCGGCAACGTGTGCTTGTGTACGAACCTCAGTGTATATGTATGGCGGTAGTCACCAAGATACTTGAATCAACAAGTATCGCATACTTGTATGCCCATGGAAGAAGGGCCTTATTATTATCGAGGCTAATTAGAAAGCAGCACATTAAGGAATAAAATATATCAATACATTATTGAATTAATGGTCAAAATAAGTATTATTAAGTACAAAAATGTTGGGGTGTTTCACACCTCGTCACACTTGATTTATAATTAAGCATGATTTTGAATTTCCGACATTTAAAAAGTCCAAGTTAAGCGCAGATTCACGGCCCCTTTCAGTTCTTGATCAGCCATCAACAATAATAGCGTTACCGTTATGTTTTACGACTGAGTACAATTTGATAAAATGCTATGCTGCGTATAAACACAACAAAAAAAGCACGAGCCGAACCATGAATTCATGCTTTTTTTCGTCATGTGTATACGCAGCCCTAAATTGCGCTTAGAACCAACACAATGGGAACTAGTCAAATGTTAATAATTCAAAACTGATTCTATTTTCGTAATAATTTACTTGTTTTTTGCAAAACAATGTTTTTGTAAATTGTACTGTTTCAGCAGATAACGTGTTTATATATTTATAAAAAATAGTATATAATTTACCAAAAGTAGTTTCCCCAGAAAAGCTAGTTATATTCAGAGAAATGATTATTTGATACAATGGCAAACAAGAGGTTAATAACCAATACAAATAAGAAACTAGTAAGTTTGTGATGGAACAATGTAACTTTGTGTATACGACATTTTATTTATACCAACTAACTGACATAGGCACAATTATTTTTCCTGTAAATAAAATGATAAATGCCAAGTTACAGTTTTACATATCTGAAAATTGGTGGACAGCACAAAGGATTGAAGATGTAAGTTTGTAAGTTGGAAAAAAGAGTGTGCTTAATAATTACTCAAGAACACCAGACAAAATACAACAGTTATAAAGATTAAAGACAGAAGTACGCCATGAAAATAATTATTTTTACATGTGAGTCAAGAGTTAATAATATTTGTATGTATATTCCAATGAGGTTAACATTTCAATTGTAAAGAATATTTCATACCTTGGAAGTCTTTTTTGTCCAATAATTGGATAGGGTCGATAGTTTTCCCCGTGAGGTTTTTGCGATGGCTCTGAACACTCGGTTCAGCCATCTCCGAGGCTTCTGATTCAGTGTCTTCCTCGTGTATGGTTCCCTCGCTGCTCTGGACACTGCTGCGACGCTGCTGGGCTCTCGTCGGCTGTCTGCCGGGAGTTCTCGGACTATCCATAGACCTCTCCATCATTGATCTTTGATGTCGTGTCAGTCTAAATAACAAAATATTTATAGTAAAATTAACTAATAATAATATAATAATAATATCTTTATTTAGGAAAGTTTACACATTACAACTATACATACATATTATGGTGTACATTGATTTGTAACTTTTATATTTAAGGTTATAAAATTTACAAAAATGAAGAACTATTAATACAAACATAATATTGTGAAGGTAAGAAGAAAATAAAAGTACAGTTGAGGTTTCTCAAATACCGCCTCACTAGGCTAGCCTGTGTTGAAGCAGAATTTTTCGTGTTAGTTCCTAGTACCTTTGAACATACCTATACTTGTATTAAGAAGTATTCGCTCAATAATGTGGTGACTTCAATAACTGCGAATTTGGGTGAATGCACCGGTGAAGGCCCTATTCTTATTTTTGATCCAAATTTTTACATTATCTTTGAAATTTTTTTGTGAATCACATTGTTTTATGCTGTCTGGAAGAATGTTGTAGAGTCTTGTCGCAAAGTATTTAAATGGTTCTTTAACATTCATTCGATCAAGCCTATAAATTATTATACAGATTCTATGTTAGTTATTAACTCTTTGGCTGCCATACGAATATATATATATATGTGATTCCGAGTACACAATTTAAAATTCGTCTTACGGTATCGGGACTACTACTCTGGTATATGGTACAAAACTTAAGCATAAAATTTATTTCAACGTTTATCTAGCATCATCTCTAAAAAGATGTGACAGATGCTTTTATTTATAATTATTGAAGACAATATTAGCGATTCTCAAAAGAAAATTTGAAACAGTAAAATCAGAAAAAGATACGGTCGCATCTAGGCCGCATCGCCCCGGCAAGGCGAGGGTCCTGGGTTAATGTCATATTGGTGCGACCATATCTTTTTCTGTTTCATATTTTCGTTTAAGAATTGCTTGTATTGTCTTCAATAATTAAAAATATTACAATTTGGGGTGTTACTCATTAAGTTATTCCAAAAATAAAGATTATATTTATATTATGAAAGACCTCTCGTCAAAGTGAAGACTACAATAATTTCCCAGCTCAAAGTTTGAAATTCCTTGGCACATGCAGCCGTGTTAGTGTGTAACGTGGTTGCTTCTTGTACACGGCATCTAGGGCAATTGTGAGCTAAATTTAAATTTTAACTGTTAGTTAAAGTAATAAGGATGTTAAATAGAACCACGCGCATTTTCAGGTAAACTTTTGCTACAGTAATAGTTATTATTGTGGCCAGTCTAAAAAGCAAAATATTCCTCAAAATTAAGTGAAAAAACACGCCGTATTATTTTTTGGTGCTACACCGACGATTTGATCTCTGATGACAGACAACAACTTTACTGTCAAAATATACTGCGGTTTTTTAGTTTCGTATCGTACCAAAGTACCGGGCTCTAAAAAATATCCTCAAATATGGCGGAATATATTGAGAAGTAGAACTGTGTGGTTCTACTTGTTTATTGACATGGCCTTACTAAACATTATAATAATATTATTACATTCTATTATTGCAAGGCTGGTAATTGTACGAGCTGGTTGCGAAGTAGGTACTCGGACAGCAGTGCTCAGTGATATTAATTCTATTCATCAAGACGTCCGATTCAATGGATTCGGGCACGGACAGCAAAAGCAAAAATGCATTGAAGCCGAGTTTAACTGCAACATGCCTAAACCCATTCTTTATATTGCTTTGTGAGATGGAATATAATAAAGTCACAAAGGTTATAGTAAAAAAATGGCTGATATGTTAGAAAAAAACAATTTATTAATTTAAGCCTTTTTCTACCTCTCCCACTGTCACCAAGTGAAAAGAAATCTTTCGACATACGATATCGTGCTAGAAATCTCGAATCATCCCAAATAGCGTATTATTTACGCATATGTTGTCAAAATGTTTTCGCTTTTCGCTGTAACACCTATTGGATAAGGAATTCATCGTCACTATCATCATATTCCGTAATATTAATTATGATTAATAATCGTAAGTAATGTTGAAGCATGCAATTTCAGAACTGTCACAATGGCAGAGTGACTATGGGTTTACGGAAAGTTAAAAGAGACATAAAAAACAAGCAGAAATTGGTGAAAATAAAATTTAGAAATTACTTTTACTCTAGCAATCGTTGAAACAGACATCCTGTACGTGTTTCTAAAAGTTGTTTTAATTTTGGTTAGATGGGAATTTGTGTTTTTTATTCTCAAATTGAAAATTTACATACTGTTTTGTGGTATTATTTCGCATAGTCTGTATCTAATTTGTTATCTCCTTTCGCGAGTTTTTTGTACATTAACTCTACGCAAACTATGTCATCTTTAGGGATCTGTGTGGATTGCAAAGTATGTTGTTACACAAAGAAACATTCCTTTTAATATCCCTAAATCGTTGACATAATCAAGACATGATCTAAGTGAAGAAGATATCAGAGAATTCTTTCTCTATCTTCTACAAATTTGAGAAAATACTGACAATAAAAACTGTTACGTTTGTTCAAACACAAAAAATAATGACCAATTGCATATATTATGGTGAATATAATGTGCCGTTTTGTGTTTCGCCGTGCTTAACAATATTCCACAAGAAAAAAGAATTATTTTAGTTTAAAAAATTAAGTGTCACATCAAATGTAATACAGTATAGCAAAATAGTATACAATATTTTAAAATCTAAAATGCGAAGAATGTTGGAGAATCTTTGCAGAGACGTATTGACATAACGTGAGATGTACATATTTCCCATATAATATCTTTGTTTATTTGCGTTAGTGAATGATGGGGAGGCCGTTCTCTGGTACTCTGGAGGTGTCTATTAATTATGTCAAAGAGACATTATGGAGTACACTTGAAGATTCAAATATTTATCAAGTGTGCGCTTTAAGCGGCTTCTCTTGCGACCGTTTCCACAAACATTACCTCAAACATCACGACAAACATTGGCTTAAACATTCAAAATGCTCCTTTCCATATCTTTGTTCGCAGAAGCAATCTTTTTGTTTTTCGTGGTCGAAACGGGGAAGGCAGAAGAGGAGATTATTTCATTTTTTGACAACCACCGCGCGGTGCGATAAGTCTCGGAGCATAAATTACTCAAGTGTGTGCACTGATCGAGCTTAAAAAATTGTAAAAAAAGAATGTCGTAATGGATGATTGTTTCTATCATGAACTTGCCTTGTGATTAAGTCCTTTAAATTAACTGTATTTTTTAAATTCTTAAATGGTACATGTAGTTCGTGTACGAGTCGCAAGTAGCCATAAATAGTAATATATTGCCAATTCGCATTTATGGTGAAATATATTTTTGCAAATGTCGTATAATTAAAACAAGTTCTTCAAAATCGGTTTCAGATACACAGAAGAAATTGCCCAATCCAAATTGATATTCTATTCTTAATTCCTCAAACTTATTAAAATTTTGAGATAGTACGTGCGGTCAATCTAAAAATCTGTGTTTTCTCCCTGATAGCATCAACAATCTTATCGTTAAAACTGTAAGCATCTCTTCTTCACCAGAACTCATCTCGACAATTTTTTACTTCTACGTAATTATTTACATAGACGTCAAACATCAAGTGTGCGGTGTGGAGATACCTCTTCACCACAGACCACTAAATAAAATGTGTGTGGCCACGCCCCGCCCCAATGTTTCAAGAAAGGGAAGAGACGGAAAGTGGACGAAAAGAAATAATGTCTGCACTAATGTTTGTGGTAATGTTTGAGGTATTGTTTGTGGAAACGGTCGCAGGAGACCCGCTTTAGATATCACTAATGAGTTTGTAAAATAGACAAAGCTCTCAAGGGTAAGCGGAAAGCTATAAAGATTATTTCAATTGAAAAGTTAAAAAACAAATAAAATAATTTGTGACAAGTTAAAAAAAAGTTTACCTTCTGCTAGCCGAGTATTCCAAGATACTCGATTGTGCGGCAGTCAAGTTCTTTGTTCTGGAGGAATCTGTCTTGTCAAGATGTGACTTATCACTCTCTATATGAGATATTTCCGGAATGATGGACAGGTTAGTGTTGGCGAAAGCGAGGATAGAACGGCGAGACTTGCGCAGAGAAGGAGCGGATTGCTCTCCCCCGTCAGCAGGGAGATCGGAACAGAAAGAAGTGTCCAGTTTAGAGTCACTTCTGAGAGTCAATGATCTTCTAGAACTGGCATTGGACACTACACTCAAGGCATCATCATCTGGATTCTTTTTGGATGATTTCCTCTTAGATGCGCTCCTTGTGGACATAGCAATACTTGTGTCCAAATCTTCAGCTGATTCCGAGAGCTTATCAATACTCTGTAGTGAAGAAACTGAAGATCTTCTTTTCGGTTGTTTTCTTTGAGGCGTGCTCAATGTTTTTTGTTCAGAAATAATTGGGTCCACAAGCATTATTTCTTCCACAATTGTTTCTTCCAAATCAATAGTTTTATCTTTGTCATCTTTCGCAGGTGTGGAATGTTGAACAGCATCTTCTATAACCATATCTACATTTGTTTTATGTTCTAAATTATTATTAGTGTTATCATTATTAACAGCAGCACTTTCAACATGTTCAGCGACTGATTCAGTCTCTAAATTAGTATCTATTATAATTGCATCTGCATTATTGTTTATATGTTTAGAGGCAATAGTTTGTTCTCCCTCACTTTCATCTTCAGAATATTTCAATGAAACTGAATTTTCTTCTAATAAGGAGCCGTCTTCGGTCATCAATGACATATTGTTGAATTCTTCCTGTGTCATCGTTTTGTTGACTTTGACCACTTCAACAGCTGGAATTTTGGTTTCTAATAAGTCAGATTCCACTTCTGAATGACTAGACAAGGTTTCTTTTTCACAAACAGTTTCATTCTGGGATGCAGATTTCTCATCTTCAAAATGAGTGAGTGAGGATTTTTCAATGAGTGATTCATTCTTGGATGCTGATTTCCCAACCATACCTACTGATTCAGTAGGTATGGTTTTTGTTTCACCTGCTGATTCACTCTTGGATGCGGATATTTTACCTTTTGAATGAGTAGGAATGGATTGTTTTTCACCAACTGTTTCATTTGTGGATGTAGATTTCTCAGCTGCTAAAATTTCTTTTTTATCAAGTGATTCAACTTTAGGTGCAGATTTTTTTACTTCGGAGAGAGTAGGAATGGTTTCCTTTTTACCATCTGTTTCATTTGTGGATGCAGATTTCTCCGATTGAGTAGGCATGGTTTTTGTTTCACCAACTGATACAGATTTCTCAACTACCGATTGAGTAGATAAGGTTTCTTTTATATCAACTGACTCATTTTTTGATACAGATTCCCCAACATTTGATTCAGTAGACATGGTTTTTATTTCACCAATTGACTCATTGTTGGATGCAGATGTCTCAATTACCGGACAAGTAGATAAGGTCTTTATTCCACCAATTGACTCATTGTTGGATGCAGATGTCTCAATTACCGCACAAGTAGATAAGGTTTTTATTTTATCAATTGAATCATTGTTGGATGCAGATGTTTCAACTACCGAACAAGTAGATAAGGTTTTAATTTTAACAGTTGAATCATTGTTAGATGCAGATGTCTCAACTACCGAATGAGTAGAAAAGGTTTTTATTTCATCAATTGACTCATTGTTGGATGCAGATGTCTCAACTTCTAAAACGGCAGGGATAGATTCTTCAGCAACTGATTCATTCATTGATACAGATTTCTCAACTTCTGAATGAGCAGGCAAGCTTTCTGGAAGTATATTTTCTAAAACTGCTGATGGAGTTTCAATCATTTCTATTTCTTGAACACTTGTCTTTAGCTCTTTTTTATCTTCATCAGCTAATAAAACAGTTACCACATTAACTTCAACAATGCTTTGAATTGGTTCTTCCATTTCAACATCAGTAGGTAGGTCATTCTCAGCTTCCATGACTTCTTCCGCTTCATTATCAAGATCATTTTCACCTTTCAACTCGGGTTTGGATTGTTCATCATCACTAGATGCAATGGTGATGACTTCTGAACAAGCATCATCCTAAAATCAAACAGAATATAAAATATACAGATAGAAATAGAATATCACATTATTATCAGAATAAACAGTTATTTACCACATATGCTTTGTTAGCTGCATCTCCTGAACTCTCCTCAGTGTATAGGTCATCATTTGAAGCTGAACTATCCGATGTGTTGCCCTCATGGTTCTCCACATCACTATCCACTTCAGACTCTTCATTGGGCTCATCATCTTCCTCATTGCTTTCGGAGGCTGTATCGGTGGCCCTCTTTACTACTTCATCATTGCTTTCAGATTCCCAGTCATGTTCATTTTCATGATCTGAAATAGCAACAGTATGATCAGAGGAACCATTAGAATCATCGCTATCTTTTTCCTCTTCAGTTTTCTCTCCGGAAACTTGTGAACTGCATTGGCTGGATTTTGCTTCTTTTGAGTCTTGGCTGATTGTTTGCCAACTGTGTTGGGTGGTGGGTTCATTTAAATCAATGTCTTTTTCATTGTCACTGTCTAACTTATTTTCTTCAGCATCGCTTACATCAGAATGCAGAAGGGATCCTTCTTCACCGATGGACTCCACTTCCATCTTGTCTTTTTCCGATTCATTTCTTTCACATTCGGTATCAATGACTAAACCGTTTGAATTTGAATCATCATTATATACTTCTGTGGCAGCGGGGTGAATTTCCTTTGGAGTTGACGGATTTTCAACAGAATCCTCAGCAGAGGTCAACGGATCCACCTCGATGTTTATTTTCACAATAACTGAAACATCTTTATGTGTTGTAACTGTGGAACTTATTGAATCTAGTTTTATTTCCTCGTCACATGTTTCTAACGGTGCCAAATGTTCAGTAGAACTTTTGACAGATACATCAGCACTTTCTGAAATTGTTTCATGCACAGATTTCGATGCGCTTGGTTCTGAATGGTCAGAACCAAAAGTCTTCTCAGCGCTGTGAGATGCCCGTTTTGAAGTAATAATAATTGGCTCCACATCCGAGACTTCCGATTCTGCATCTGACACATCACTAGCTAATAGACTTTCATTTTGCGAGTATAGCAATCTACTCGCATTTAAAAATCTACTTGAATTATGATCTTGAAGGTTGAAAGGAGAACTTAGTGCACTTGATACAATGGTTTTGGTAGATGAGAAAGATTCTTTAAATACACTAGAGCTCCGTTCCTTTGAGGATTGTTCTTCTGGAATAATATGAGAGTTTGACACATCCTTGAATGCTTCTGGCTCTGTTAGCCAACTATTATTAGACATTGAAATATTGGTAACCGAGCTTTGAGTAGATTCTTGTGTTTGGGTAACTTCTCTGATGCTAACAGAATGACCGGTGAATTCTTCTTTAGGGACAGAAGACTCCAGAAAGGTTGAACTTTTGGAGTAAGCATTTGCCTCCACAACCATTCTGGCCAGAGACATCTTGGCTCTACTTTGTATGGGAGTATGTTTAGCTGGGGATTGCCTAGGTTTACTGATAGATTCCTGACTGACGGGTTCCGGGGTGCGAGTTCTGCTTCTGAAAATGCAAAACACAAAATATAAAATTTTAATATATTAAGACCATAATATTGAGAAATGTTGCAAGGTTAAATAAATGAGAGAGGGAAAAAGAGGGGATATAGGAAAGTTCAACCTGACTGTTCAGATCTTGTCACTAAACATCAATTTCAAGAAACTTCTTAAATCTGAATAGTGATATTTCACCACGGTGAATCTTAAATATACCAATCTTACAATCTGAACGCCAGATATGCTGAATTATTAATTGAAATAAAATTGTTAAATGAAATTAATATTATTTATACTATGAGAGAAAATAAAAAGTACTGACCTTAGACTGCGCCTGGTGTCAGGTGACTGAACTAATTTGCTGACACTACTTTCTGGAGTGTTCCTTAGACTCCTTCTAGCCCGTGGTCCCTTGTTCTGAATAATTGGGGATGAAGACATATACGGAGTAGGTTCTGATCCTACCTTTGACCCATCTCCATCATTCCTACTAACAACATCTGGTCTCACATCATAACTCTTCTCAGTATTTGGATGGTTAATTGTTGATTCCGAGTCAGTGTCGGTGTCCCGAGGAGTCTCCGCATTCATTGTGCTGTCTTCTTCTTCATCAGTTTTGACATCCGTTGGTGTAGGATCGCTGGTGGCATTTATATAATCGGCAAGCACTTTTTGGCAAATGGGAACATCTTCAGTGTAACATAAATCATCTGAGACTTGATGGCTAAAGCTACTATGAGCTGAGCTTCGTGCTGACAGCAGATTTCTGAAAAAGGGTCAAATTACATGATCATTATCATTATGGCTAAATGAAAATCACATTCTAAAGTTATAGGAACCCTCACTCTTTTTTTTACCTAGGCTCCACATAGGAAAAAAATTCCCTAAGGGCCTATGTCATCTTTGGGGATGCTGCCTAGGGATCAGATATTGTGAGAATGCATTATTTTTTTCGCTTTATTGCGAATTTGAACATTTTTACACTAAGAGAAAAATTATTGTGTTAATAGATACAAACCTTCCTCTAGGTGGTGTTTTCTTGACAGGCGTAGAAACAACTGCAGATGGAGAAATCGAAGCCTCCCGACTTTCTCGGGCGCTGTTGTTGTGAATTCCCTTGCGAGGAGACACTGTTAATCCAAATCCACTGGCTCTACTCTGCAAAACAAATATACCGGTTTATGTCAAAACGTTTGTATGCCTGTTGTTTGGCAGTGTTGAGGGACCCATTTACAATATTTGCATGCCAGTTGTTTGGCAGTGTTGAGAGACCCATTTACAATATTTGTATGCCAGTTGTTTGGCAGTGTTGAGGGACCCATTTACAATATTTGTATGCCAGTTGTTTGGCAGTGTTGAGGGACCCATTTATTGAATATTTGAATTCCTCCTACTACAGTTGATATTAGTCGGAAAATTTTGCTTGTGTATTGATGGAGCACTCGGGTAGCAGGTGTCTGTGAAAACCAAAGGACTGAGTGAGTCAGCAAATAAATAAATGGTATTATGGGAATATTATTGTTTTACTTACCCTGAGCCGAATGGACGGATAATCATAATCTTCATTAAAGTCTGACGGGCTCATCGAAGGGGAAGGAGTGTTGCCAGCAGACGGAATGTTGAACCGTATAGACCTGTTAAATAGAATAGATATGTGTTTCAAAAGGACAAATGAAGTAAACATATCACTCGATATTGCCCAATTGTTTAGAATGACTAATTATTCTAGTATATTTTTGTAAATTTTTACATTAGCTCTAAAAGGAGGCCCTGAAGAAAATAATTTCCTTGTCATCTTTGGGGATGTGCGTGGGGAGTCTTTTTAAGGAAAGGAAGGAGAGGAAGTTCTGGGAAGGAAAAGGGTATGGGGGTGGGTAGAAATCTAGGGGTCAGTGTGTCCAGGAGTGATGGACGTATGAATCCATCCCTCCCACAACGGTGCAAGACGATGGTTCGAGAGAGTCCAGCTGGGGAGGTCTTCCCTAGATCTAGGGAAAATTTCTCTAGACCTACAATCACTGGACCAACTGATTTGCATCTTTTGAGTGTCATTAAAGGAAAAATAAATTAATGTAAATGTCAAACCTGGATAGATTGTCCGACTGTGTGTGTTGACTGGCCGTTTCCAGTTCATCATCAGTCTCTGCAAACTGTCTCTCGTCTAGTCCGCTGGCAGCGCTTTCCAGTAATTTCCTCACCTGAAAACATTTTTCTGTTGATCTGGTTTCCCTTTATAATGGACTTTTGTCACAGAGCCGATAAACAAATTAATTCTTAATGATAAAATAATCAATAATTCATTTCTAAAATCTGCGGTGAGTGCAATACTCTGTCTGCCATATAAAAGATGGCGAATGGATTTTGAAGACAATAATAAGTTTAGTCGAGGCAAGAAATTATCATAGACATCGTATTATGTGTATGCAGTAAGTTAACGAGGTAGTTAGTAGTTTAGTCAACTAACTGAACTAGTAGTTCAATCAACTTTAAATGAATATGTCCAGTGAAACTCTCTTAACACATTCGCTGCCAGGAGCTTTTATTACCATTAAAATTACATTTGATTGGTCTGGAGTGGTTGGCACTGAACCGGTTAACCCCTAGAGCAATTTTGGGAGATATTTCTCCCAGAAGTCAAGCACCCTTAGAGTCTTTTTAGGAAATATTTCTCACAGACTGGTATTAAATTCGGCCGGACAAATAAAAGTCATGCTATCTCATTTTGTATTACGGTGAGATATATCATTTAAAGTAGTAGAAAGAGAGAACACCATGCTTTGAATTTTCATTTAAAAAAGTTTACTATACACATCCCCGAAAAAATTAAAATAATAATCCTGTGAAATAACATTAGCATTTGAAAAAAATTACTTAATTAAATATTTTTATGCAAATAAAATGAAAAGTGAAGTGACAATAACTTTTGTAATACCCTTTTCAAATTAAATATGTTTTTTAGTTATATGTAAAGTAGTAATTAGTTTACATGATAAAAACAATCGGTAAGTAACTTAACCAATGTATGTTTGCGTTCTAAATTTGAATATTTTTAATCGCATTGGATTTAAATTGCAAGTCAATTTGTAATACTTAAATCTGAAAGAGTCCCGCTTTCAAAAACTTATTCTTATTTTATTTTGATACATGTTCAAAATCAGCGAGTCTATATGAAATTGAATGTCAAGCGGAAATATTTGGCAGCATATTATTTTGACGAGGCCCTAAGTTTCACTATACCTACATATTGTGCATTGTATTTACAAATCCTTTAATCCCATGGGTTGAGAATCTCTTATCTTTATCAGGGGTTACAATGGGTTAGTGAAAGTGAACTGAAGTGATTATAGCTTACCTTGAGAATGCTCTGGGGGGTAGCTTCCCTCACGGAAGTCCTATCTATGGAAGACCTCCCACTTACCCGACTTCCACACCTCCAGTAGGGCTTCCTCTCCACAATGGGAGTGTGGAGCAGGGCCTCCACTTCTTCCTTAAGCCGGGGATCCTGGGCGAGGGTCTCCTGGTCGAGCTGGGGATCTTCCGAGGAGTCGAGGCGAGGTCGCTTTACAGGGGTTCCCTTGAAACTTTCGTCAGGGGGGGTGGTGTTCATCTTCTCGATTTGACAAAGTCTAGGAGAACATTAAAAAAAACTCATGTAATTTGGCAGATTGGGTCATGGTCACCATTTACCTTGCTTGCTGAAATAAAAACTTTAGTAAAAATAAAATGTGTATAATGGGAGAATGATGATCACCAGTATGTTTGATGATTTATCGTGAAACTAGAATCAGCATTTTATTTATTATACAAGAGGACCTCAGGGATTATGGCATCTATGGGGATGCCGTGTGGAGGGTCTTTTTGAGGAAAGTAAGGAGTGAACTTAGGTCTTGAAGAGACCCATATTGCCGGAGAGGGAAACGGAGGTGTAGAAGCGACCCATTCTCGTGTGACAAATGTTAAGGAGTGTACAAATGTTGGGCGCTCGTTTAGCATGTTTCCTGACTGCGGAAGGGATCAATGACACTAGTTCCTCAGCATCTTCCATTGAAATACCGGTAGAACAAGGACAGCATTCCCATCTGACATCTGTGTTCCAAATATTGCAATCCGTTTATTAAGATAGGGGAATTTATCACACGGAACGCCAGTTTCTACACGTAATCAAGGGTTTGCCATGTGTTCAACCTTATTTGGTATCATCTCACCTGGAAGCGTGGCGTGCCATCTTGGGCGTGCATATGAAGGGCGTCTCCTCCACCTGCAACGCACGCTTCAGCCCCCTCACCACGGTGGGTCGGTCCATCCACGTCTCGTTGGCCTTGTTGATGGTCGCCTGGATGACGGAGGACTTGTACTCGGCAGGTTTGGGAACGACGGCCTGCAGGCTTACAGTCATCGGTGTTGGCATCAGCACTGGAATAATGAGGTTTTATAACATATCCATAATGGAAAGGCAAAAAGGATCAAGCGCCAAGCACCTAACTTTTAAACCCAGTTTTAGAAGGTCAATTAATTTATTTATGAGATAAAGCAGTACATAATACTAACTTTTCTTTCTCAAGGCGTTTCCCCCTGTGAGGGTCGACAGGAACCTGGTAATCTTAGGTAAGGTTTTGCAGTATAAGTCCACCAGGTCGTTCCTAGTCTTAGTTTTGGGCACATGGTCCTTCTTCATGGAGAAGTCACTGGTCAAGTCGTAGGGCAGCTGGCCCTTACACGACAGATGCTTCAGGTCCTCGTTCACCTGCTGTGCCTCGATGTACCTGCAATTATATATGCATAATTATACATAATCAATCTTACTTACAAACAAGGTGTATACTCTGGAACGAGATGCAAATATACTAAGACTTCAGGATAACTTACCTCGATCTTTGGAGATAGTACATAACCAGCAGATTATTAGATTCAGAATCTCCAAATGCCTTCAAGAAATTGGTCAGTATTTCTTCCTCATCTTGGGAAAATGGCAAAAGCAATGCTTTGGATAAAAGTCCCATTTTCTGACAACCTTAAAATAATACATCATAAATTACATACTGTTTTGTTAACGATTTAATTTTTTTTGTATATTGAAAATTATTCTTCAGTAGCTGACGTGTACCTAGCGTTGCTCTGGGTTACTAATGATTTGTAAAGTTTTGAGGTTCTGAATTCAAGATAAACATAGACTTTTCTCTACTTTCGATAAATATAACGTGCATGTATTATATATATACACCTTGTGGAAGAAATTCTCTCAAAATCCGTTGCGTAGTTTAGAAGAACTAAGAGCACAAACAGACAGATGCGGATAGCGACTTTATTTTATACTATTTAGAGAAAGTGCAGAGAATTTAAGATTGCAAAATTTTTAATTTAACTTGTGGACAAATTGGCCCAATGGTGATTTAATGCATTAATAAATATAAATGTGAAATAATGAACAAATAACGAACTAAATTTAATTATTATAATTTATTTCTAATTTAGTTTGTTATTTGTTCATTATTTCACATTTATATTTATTAATGCATTAAATCACCATTGGGCCAATTTGTCCACTCGTTAAATTAAAAATTTTGCAATCTTAAATTCTAATTATGGTGGAAATAATAACAGCCAATCTAGTAACAACCTAATACATCAAATTTTAAAAAACTTCTTTATACAGGTGACTTATCTTTAAAAATATCCCACATATTATTAGATCATATTTCTCCAGCTTTCTACACTAGTTCAATAATAAAAAATAAATTTATTAAAATAACAAGGATGTTTCTAATAAATTTGAAAAAATGGGATATACACTTTAGAATAGTATGTAGGCATGACTACCAAAAAATTTAAAGCTAGAATTGGGGAACATGAATTCTGTTTACGAAATAATAACTATTCCGAGTTTGCTAATCATTTAATGTGATGTGTCGAAACTGGTAGCAAACAAATAAAACTCAAGCAACAAATGTACATTTGATATAAAACTCTTCAAAACAAAATGTAAATAATTAATATTGCAATACCTTCCAAAAACACCAGCAAACGTTGTGCCTTTTCATCGGAAGAATCAAACTCGGTCAAGGATTCCTTTATCAGATTAAAGGCTTCCAGTACCAGTCCCCTGGAGAGATAAAGGTTGCAGCAAACTTGCCAGTCGTCGAAAACCACAGCCTCTCTGTTCTGGCCTCCCTCTGCCAGGATGGTCGCATAGGGGTTACGAACATGCAAATATTGCAGTGCGGATTGTGTCTTTTTCTGGGCCAAAAGTGATGAAAGTACCACATTGTGCTGCCACTGTTTGAGACTGCCTCCGGCTAGTAAGCTCTGCAGTTGAACCAGGGCAAACTGAAATCATAAAAACACATTAGTTTGGGACATAACAATTAAAAATGGTCTGGATTCAAGGTAGCAAGAACAATTGACCAGAGATCTGAAGGTTTGAAGGGCAGTCAATACCAATGGTCATAAAACTGGTACGGCTACACTGGGCAGGATGACAGCAAGGATGGAAGATAGCCTGCAGGACGGAGTGTTGGGAGGCCAGGCCTGAACAGGGTGGCTGGAAGGTGTGGAGGCGATATATAAGTAACTATGAATGATTTTTTAATATAATACTAACATCAAACCCTCTGTGGTCTAAGTGCCAGAAAGCTTCAGTGATCTTTAGTCCCGTGTTGCTGAACCCAAACATGGTAGGAAATTGCATCAGTCTTCTTATTATATTCTCATGTCTAAAAGAAAAACAAAAATATAACATGATTAATGAGACATTAAAATCTACACTAGCGATGCCACCAACTGCAAACAAAGTGTGTAAAGCTATTTTAAATTAAATATTATAATACCTGCTGTCATCGAAGGTTGTAACATAGTCAACTAGGACATAGAGCACCAGGTAGTGTTTGTACTCTTCTTTGATTTCAGGAATGAGGTAAATCCTCAATAGAGAATGTAGAGATGGCGGAGGGTACAATCCCTGGGTTTTGCTGCCGTCGTCCATCCAAAACCTGACCAAATTTAAACATATTATGATTCATTATAAGGTTATGTTTATAGATTATGTTAGAATACAAAAAAAAAAACATATGAATAATAAAACAAAACTGTTTTTTGATGGGGGGTCACTGAGATACCACACACATATTATGGCCGCATTCTTTATTAATTGAGTCCATGCTGCAGAAACTGTTCTGTCAGTTAAAGAGACCTGTTTTCTTACTGTTTAGTTACTAAAACCAGTGCAAGAAGTCCGATTCAGTTTCTACAGCATGGCCTGTATTAATAAAGAATGCGGCTATAATATGTGTGTGGTATCTCAGTGACCCCCCCATCAAAATACAGGTCTCTTTAACTATCAGTTCAGTTTCATAAACATATTTGCAAGTGACTAGCGAATAAGATATATGTATTATAGTATGCTAGGAGCATTATTTAAGGTACATAATTCCTTAAAGTCGGGGCAGGTGCGGTGAGCTACAAGCAAATTCATGGTGGATATCTTGGCACACTAAGGGTTAAGTTGATGGTGAGGGGGATAGTAATTTAAAGATTTTCGCTACCCCTATTGGCAACGGGAAGAAACAATAACATAATATTTATTTACAGTTACCTTTAAAAACGGAATAAAAAATTTTTAACAAAAAGGGATCACAAGACTATTGTACAGTAGAACCTCGTTAATTCGAAAACCGCGAGACATCAAAAATTAATTTCTAATTAACAAATTCCCACGTAATTTGAAATTTTATGAAAAAGAAAAAGTTTTTTTTTTTAAATTAACACTTTGTTTTCAAACACGGATTTTTATTATTTTTCAGCGGTTTTGCTTAGATTTTTTTTTTTTTTTTTATAGTGAATACCTCACAAGAGTCCCAACTGCTCCCGTCTGGAGCCAGTGAGACTATGGCATCCCCAATTGGGGGATGTTGTGAGGCTGAAGGTAAGTGGGGAAGGGAAAGAGGAAGGTGGGGAAGTACCTGGCTATTCAGATCTAGTCACTAAACACGGCTAAAGCCATTTGGAGCAACGTTTCAATTCTGAATGGTGGTCTTACACCAGGGCGATACTGGTAGTATCTTCCACTCTGGAACGTGCCGCAAATATACTATATATTATTTTAATTAATTAATTGTGAAATAACACAAATCAATCAAATAAAATTTATTTGCGCACGCCGGGTTCGAACCCGCGACCTTCGGAATGGCAGTCCAATGCGTTACCACTGGACTATGCCGGCCGTCATGATAAAGCTTCTCAGGATATAAATAATAATTAGTTTTTTTTTGTGACGGCTGTCATTGAGATTCAGATTTATGTAATTTTATGATTTATTTTCGCAAAAATTGAATTACACAAAAAAATATTTGTGCGCAGGCAAACATAAATTTCTAATTACGAATTAACGAATTTCAAATTAATAAACTATTTTGTAAGAAATATTTTTTTGGCGTAAATTTAGAAATACACGTTTTTTCGAATAATTGGGGTTCGAACTAACGGAGTTTTACTGTACAGTGTAAACATACTAATATGATAACTAAAATTTACAATCAAGCTAAAGGAAACAAAATGTTAACTAATTGAAAAAATATGTGAAATGCTTTTTTGTAAGTTCTTTCGGTGCTATAAGCACACTTCGGCCGGGAAAGGTAGTTCTACCCATTCGGTAGATTGATGCTTAAGGCCGTGTAGGGTAGTTGTACCTTTTGTGCCGTCCTCATTTCAATGGCAGAAAAGACGGAATTATTCAATGTTTTTATATGAATATTATATACCAACCTCTTTGTAAAGGTCCCAACTATATGTATATAATTATCGAATCGTAGTGAAGTCTTCTTTTAAATTTATTTTCGTGCCTTTCGTTTACATCGGTATTTCAACAAAAGGATAGTATATTATTTGTTAGTGAAATAATTCAATTCCTGGAATGAGGGTTTTTATGACCGTGAAATCCGATTCGAATCTCTTTCTCCCTTCCGCACCCACTCAACTCCTATGTGGAAGCGAGCCAGAGATGTCGGATGTATAAAGAAAGCAGGTATGAGCAAACACCGATAGGCGGACGGTAATAAACATATTACAAGGTTAATTGAGTTGCATTTCAAACAATATTCGATTTTCGTTTAGTGCTTTTATAGCTTGGGCATGCTGAGTTACTATGTAGAAATTTTTATTAAAATATTTTCGAAGATATAGCTATTTAAAACAAAAGAAATTCGCACGGGATCTTTATTTTCGCCCGGACGTGCAAAAAATGCCCGACCGAAATGTGTTAAAAATATCTGTGTATGTGTTGAATAAGGGAGTTTATAAATGAATTGGTATTGACATTATTATTGCAGTGAAAAATAGTTTGAGCTTGTGTGACTAGTAGTTTCATGAAATGAAATCAATTGCAATAATGCAAGAATGTCAGTAAGGGAATAAACGATTAAAAAAGGAAAAATGACATCAGATACAATAGATTATTTTTTCTTTTTTATCTTACGTTTTTAGCTTATTTTCTGTGCACTCCGTTCTGATGAACTGGTCAATGAATAAGAGCGGACAAAACTTATCCTGCAAGTTTTCCAGGGCGGGATTTTCACCATTTAAGCAGTGAAGTTTGTAACGCCTGTAAAAATAATAAAGTCACAAATAGTTATTTATTTACAGCATATATTTTTTTAACAATTATACAGTGTAAAAACACCTATATGATAATAACTGATATACAACTGTTTTTAAAAAATATGTTAAATGGAGTTCTTTTCACTCTATTAAAAATATCTTAAGTTATGAAAAGCGTGTGCTTTGCGTAAGAGAATTTATAAACGAATTGGTATTGACTTTAATGTTGCAGTGAAAGGTATTTTCACTTGGCGTGACTATCAGGAACATGAAATGAAATCAGTTGATAGTCTATAATATTTTTTTATTTTTAAAATTAAATCCACACAGGAGGCCCTGAGAGAAATAATTGCCCTCAGGGCCTATATCATCTTTGGGGATGCTGTGTGGATGGCTTATTATAGCCCTGACATGATATATTGTAGCCCTATATTTCTAAATAACTGTGTTGCGCTACATAAATATATTATTACCAATAATTATTGTATTTTATTTTATCCGGCATATAAACATGTATTCTCATCACAGTAGGGGCAATGGTTACATAATTGACAAATAACTCTACCGTTTTGTAGTTTGTCTGTCTGTAAATTTCCTTGTTAGTTCCGTTTCCGTTTCAAATTGGTGGACTTTTTAATGTTTCAGTAAAGATATTTTTGAAGTGTGAAATCGCTGTGTTCATTTGGACTTTCTTATTTGCATTTTTATTTATGCTACCTGCTATGCTGCCTGAAGAAAGTTTGAAAAAAGAATTATTATTGAGATAGTGACGTTCCTTTGGACAAATTGTATAATTCCTTATTTGAAATTAAAAATGTTACATAGAATATATTATATTGTTTATAAAAATAGGAAGGTATTTAATTACCTACTTATAAATCTTATGATTTTAGAGGAAATATTGGTTTCATATAACAGAAAATTACATATTTTTTTGGACGCGACATCTAGTCAGTATAAGCTTTTGAAGGTAAAAAAAGAGTTTGCTAAGACAGAGTTGTGTGGTGGTTTAACTTCTCTGCCTGACCCTGCGAGAAACTGTGTTTTAATTAGATAGTTTAGTTGAAGTTTTTTAAAAGTAAAATGCATGGGTTCGGTTAGCAGAAATCGACTCCGAATCAGGAAAAATGAAGGTGAAATGCACATTGACGGCAGGGAAACTTGCAGAAAATGGCTTCATGGCTTCACTAAGTCATACATTATATTTTTCAATTAGTTAAAAAATCAATTATAATAACCTGTTTTGATAATACCGCACCAGCGAGTCGACGGGGTACGGAAGCCGTTCGTTGTTCTCCTCCAGAAGGGGGTGCTCCGTGCTGAACTCGGGCAGCAGCCCCACATTGAGGAACCACTGCACCACCTGGAAGTACAGAGCCACCACCTGCACCGCCTTCTGCTGCAGCTTCACCTCCTTGATGGCTGAATAAGGACATGTTAGCAAACATCCAATGACAATTTAATAGATGTCACATCACTGTAACGCTGTCCGAAAGATTGGCCAAAAAATAGGGAAGCGCAAAATGGCAATAAATATTTATCCTCCGTGCTGTACCTTTGACTTTTATTACTTATTTCGATGATTAGGTTTTTATTTCAAAAGGATTTATTTAGGGGTGCATATTTAGAAATTGTGTTGACAAAATTATTTATAGATTTTATCATCCTTGTATAACTGCAAACGATTGTACTTAATTATGGAAACTGAACAACTCAGGACAGTGACAAATCAACACACTTTTAAAAAATCATTAATTTGTTTTTTCACTGTCCGGAGTTGTCATGGATACATCAGTTTATAAAAAAGTGGTCTGATTTCGCGAACTGAAATTATCAAAAAATCGCCATGGTTTCAATAATACGATTAAAAAAAAATGATACAGAATGTCTTAGTCCATCTGCTAACGGGGCAACTGAAACTAAACTGAAACTGGTGGGCAACTACCGGTTGCAAACTGGTTGGCAAACGATCTTCTCTCACGGCGCAACTCGAGTTCACGATTTCACAAATTTACAAAAGATTACATTAGATACATGTATATAGCAAAAATGACAACATAATAATATTGCAATAACTGTATAAGTATATTAAAAATAAGTACAAGTGTTATTATGAATTGTAGGTCGATATTAGTTCCTAGCTAGGCAGATTATTTATTATCTAAGCTTATTTAATCATAGAATGAAGAAGAACACTTCAGCTGTCATCTGTCACTATCATATTGCGTTAAAAAATTACGTTAGAATCAAGTGATGATGAAGTCGCCACTATTTTTTTTTTTTTCTTGAAGCCCTATAGTCGTAAATAAGGAAATTTTCCAACCTCCTGAAAAAATTTAATATTTTCCTGCTCGGACATATCGTAATCTAACAGCTCTTGAGAATTGAGATTCGCGAATCATTTAATAGAATCTAATCATTCATTCGATAAAATCTCTGGAACTAAAATATTGCATAAAAATGGATCTGGAATTAGATTAAACAACTTAGAAGCCCTTGAAATAAAAAAAGCAGTTAATAATAATTTAAATATAATAAATAACCAAATTAATTTATCTGATAGTCCCATATTAAATTTATTCCGCCGCTGAAACTGTTATTTCCTTCCCCCCCCCCTCCCTCCTCATCATCCTTAATAATTTGTCTCCACCTTTTCTATTTGCATCTCTTTCTATCTGTTTTGTATCTCTTTCACTCATTGTTTTCATTTACCTATATTTATATGTGCCTGCTCTAATTAGCTTTAGTTGATATTTAGCCCTGATGAAGCTTGGGACAAGCGAAACCCGGTTGGCTATCGTTATTGATTCAAAAATAAAGTGGTGTCTTACTAAGTGTATGTTTTTTCATTCAATATGTCACACCCCAAAGTATTTGCTTCCTTCGAAAATAATAACTCTTGGGTTTTCCGAGCCCCAGATGCGACAATTTTGCTTGTTGACGAAGCCACCGAGGTGGAAATGGGCCTCATCACTCAAGATGATTTGCATTTGATTCACTCAAGTGAATTTTAATAATTTCAATGCGTTTTTGAAGCGTGTATCGTTCCATTTTTATTAATGGCGTAGTTTCTACTTGTCAAATGTCAAAAAATGACAGCTTCAAAAGTAACATCTACCGAAATAGCGGGCTATTCAAAATAACACCTCTTATTGGAAAACCCTGTATAAACCAGAATCAGTATTATATCATTGGGTAATTTCTTATTATAGCTGCAAAATCGCTATTGCCGAGATTGATATAACCAAGTTTACTTAGTTTTATCGCAAGTAATAATATTTTTGGAACGCGTTTGGAATATGTACCTTCAGGCAACATTAGAGGCTCGCACTTCTCCGCCACGCTGCCCAGCAGGCTGGCGACGCCCGCCAGCTGCCGCGTGCAGCTCTCGAGGCAGCGCGCTGCATTCCCGTCCGGTGCCTCGCCCGCGTGGTCAAACAGCGGCAGTGTCAGGCGGTCGGCGCCTGCCTTTAGGCAGAGCGCCCGCGCCCATGCCCAGCGCGTCAGCACCGCCAGCGAGCAGCCGGCCGAGCTGTGGCCGCCTGTGGCCCAGTCGCGGGCGCATGCTGATAGGAAGTGGATTAGGCGCGCTTCTAACGCGATGGACAGGATGGTCTGGCGTTGCGTCAGCTGGAATAATTATGAAATTTATTTTATGAGATCGAGACAAAGTTAGTGTATCGCCCAACCCTTATTGCACACACACACGCACAGCATATTAGGATGATGAACGAGAGGATATAAGTTCCAGGGTCCAAGCTGCCTAAATCAGGAAAAAAACTGGCAGGATTTGTTCATGTGACACCTCATAAAAGCACCCCAATCTGTACAGTGTAAAGACAGGGGAACTATATCGCCACCGGTTGGGCAGCGTTGTGAACAGTGGCGGCTTGTGACTTTTGAGTGTGATAGAGTGCTAAGTTGGAAAAATTCGACATTATTGCTGATGTCAATAATGTCGAATTAATAATTAATTTAACACAGAATTAAGAATTTTTATTTTTAAGATTTTAATGAAATTTCAGTTTGGCAGTGCACTGCACCGATTTCCTAAAAATTTTCATACAAAATCCGAATTTTCAAAAAACACAAAAATGTTTTCGTTTTCGCTACAACGACATCAATAATGCATTTTTAAATATTAAAACTCAAAACACACCCAAAATTCACAAGCGGCCACTGATTGTGAGGCGGGTTAAGGTAGGCGCTGTAGGAAGGGATGTAGGGGAAGAATGCCAGAAGACGGAATTCCACTGTAAATACGATACCTTGGAGAAAAGAAAATACAGACTTTTTTATTTAAAAATTGTACAGCGTCCTTGAGGTAATTTTTCACAAAAACGGTGCTATATAAATCATCAAACTAACATTTTGTGGGTCGCTCCATGAAAATTTCAGAGGCTGGGTCTACTATGGAAGGAGGCTGCCGAAGTAGCGCAGAACAGGACGCCTTGTCGAGGCAATGGATTCTCCACCCAAATAGAACAAGTGAAATAAAATGAGATGAGTCGTGAACCTATAGTGAAAAGGTCTATACAATAAATCTTAGGCTTTATGGCTCGTCTTTATTAGCAGATGGCAGAGATTCAAGCTGGTGAAAAGGACAATATTGTTTATATTTACGATGGAGGTGCTGATGACCGGGGTAGGTTCCACGTAGAGCGGAAGCAGCCCACAGGAGACGCACTGCTGGAAGAGTTTGGTGGGCTGCAGCAGCACTGAGGGGCCGATCTCGTTGATGGAAGATAGGATCTGTCTCTGCACGCCCATAGTGGACAGGCGCGTTATGTCTGTGTTGGTGAGGCAGAAACACTCTGGAAACATATGTGTACAATAGTACAACTTCTACTTGTTTTGGTGCCCTCTCCCATCGGAGGTTATCAATCATCTGGGCAATCTTACACTTGTAGTCATATAGTTTACTAAGCCATTAAGTGCGATGTCGTCCTATTCTCTACCTCTTCCATCAATCTGTCCCAATATCACAACACAGATATTGATAACGAATGTGAACCATACATATCGCAATAATTAATTATTTTAAGTACAAATTTGTAATTTTAAGCGACAATTCACAAGCGACATTTAGTGTACACCCGAGTGTATATTTACAAAAACTATACTATTTCAGTCAAGGTGAAGACTGAAATAGAGTAACTTTTGTTTGTGCAAAATCATTTACTAAGCCTATACCATTTAGTCAATACTTTACAGTAAAACTCTCAACAACATTTTCCAAGGGACCAGGAAAAAAACTTTTTAAGAGGGAAATCAAGGGATTTTATGGGATAAATTGAGCCATTTTACCGAAAAACCAAACTTCTCAAGTGGGAACTTCTTGAGCGAGTTTCACTGTATTTTATTAACTCTTTGCAAGCGGCAGTATCAACTGTTGTTACGGCAAAAAGTCTATACTCACACGCGGCTGTATCAACAGTTGATACGGAAACTTTGACGGCCGATATTCCAGCACTCTTTCGTCATAAATGTATTTCTTGCTCACTTGGACATTTGTAGAACTATCACGATGCTGACATCTACAAGAATTTCTCAAAAATAAAATTGTATTTCATAAAAAAAGATCGATAATCAAGTGCGCCTCTTCGCGCCTTTTAGTCCTTTAGTTTACATTTTTGTCAACGGATGGCGTTAGTACTAGTATGTCATTCACAACTTTTCATAACTAAAAATGATAAGTGATCATGGTGTCCCACTTGTGTCTATCAAACGCAGTGGCCTAAGTACACACACACCGAGAGTGCTTTATTTATGACGCCGAGTGAATGGCGGGGACCACATTCAAAAGATACGGTACGTCTTTGTATGAAATTTTATGTTTTTGTTTTTATAAACATCTAAGAGTGTTGACACACGAGGATTTGTTTTCATATTGTGGAGAATAATCTGTTCTGTCTATATAGTCCAATAAATCGTGCCAGAATGCTATAATTTGACATTTAATTGCGTGCATAGGTATTTGAAAATATGTACCGCGTACGGGTATTGATAAAACGGAGCAAATTAACGCATTCAAAAGGTTAATAAGATTGGAAAAATCATAACGATAGTAAAGTCTTCTCTAATGCAGTCTGTAGGTTAGTTTAGGAAAAGTCTAGTAATACTCTGAGATATAATGCTATGATGATGAGGATGAACCTCTGGGAACGAGCCCCTGTTTATCCTGAAGGGGACTATAGAAGTTGGCACAGGTGTCCATTTTTCAGACTTACCATAGCCTAGGGAGTTGGGGTAGAAGTGCTCCTCCAACCGGGGCACAGAGTAATAGGGGGTGAGGGTGTCGACGCTGATGCGCACGTCGCACAGGTACGAACTGGGCGTGTGGGAGAGGGAGTCCCCCAGGTTCACCACGCTCAGGTAGCTGTTGGTCTCTAGGACTGTACAATCTGGAAATAAAGCACATTGTATTGTTTCCAAATTCTATATTTAACAGTACACAAAAAGTTAAGACACGAAAAACAACTCTTATTCCCAATATTTCGCTTGCCAATGAATAGCATCGACTCGATCAATTTTGTTTTGTAAAGAAAAGACATTTTGCTTTGCTTAGGTGACACCTTCCGTACTAACCATAGATCTGCCCAATGTTCTCCAAAATCCATGGACAATAAAACAACATCAAGTGGAAAGCTTGATGAAGCTTGAAAGCCCCCTTAAATGTCAGAGCGTGTCCAACTGTTTGTGAAACAAAACAGCAATTGTCCAAAGGTAAGAAACAAAAACGGAAGTTGTAGTAATTGAAGAAATTGTACTGCTTCTTTGTCTGTATCGTTACAACCTCCCCATAAGGGGGTGTAATAGCCCCTTGTCCCTGCCTGGCACAGGTGTTTTCAGTCTTATGTAAGCCCTTAGTTTCGTGCACTATTCACTGCGCCATCCCTGACGTAGCGGCAGCAGTGAAATGGAAGGTTCCCGGGGACGGTGTGAAGGGTTTGTAGGACCATTCCCATCCCATTGCTCACTGTCTCTCGTCGAGACTGCCTGTAGTGCGCCAGAAGTTAAGGCTGTTCTTGTGTTGTTCGCTGCCATGGGAAAGCGTATAAATTTGCTTTCCTTTCTTTTTCCTTTGCATTTTCTTCTTTATAAATGTTGTCTCTCCACTAGCTTCATGAACAAGAACAAAATTGCCTTGGATGAGAACGTTTTTGGTATGTATAAATGTATGTTGTGCCATATAGTGCCGCAGAATGAAATTCTTGTGTCCTGAATGTGAGAGTGGCCTTCAACAAATACCTGTACTACACAAACTAATTCGGGACCTCCAAGAAGAAGTCAACGCCTGCAAAAAACAGCAACAAATGCGATGCACAGAAGACATGATTAGTGAACTTAGCGATCGGCAATCCCGAGCAAAAAACATAATTATGTTTGATATCCCTGAGTGTGACTTACCAGATCCCGAACAACGCAAATTACGAGACACCGACGAATGCTGGAAAGTTATAGGAAGCATCACCAGCACAAGTCAAAATAACATAAAAGTGCTCCGTCTTGGAAAACCTTCTGCAGAAAAAAAATTCCCTCGCCCGATAAAAATAATCTTCCAAACACGAGGTGAAGCTTTGGCCATTCTCAAAAATAAAAATAAACTAAAAAAACCAAACTCAATCAAATCGGATCAAACTCCTATGCAACGGCAGCATTTAATTGATTTAAGGAATGAGCTGCATCAAAGAACAGAAAAGGGGGAGAAGGAATTGACAATCAAATACATCAAAAGATGCCCTAAAATTATAAAAATTCCAAAAAACATGTAAATAATTACATAGTCAATATCTCAATACTGTATACGAACCTATGCTCTCTCACACGGAAATTTGATCTTGTTCTTGCACAAATAAACCTTATAAAACCAACAGTACTAATAGTGACAGAAACGTGGCTAAAGGCAGAAATACCAGATACGTTAGTGGATCTTCCGGATTACACACTCTTCCGCAAAGACCGTCGAATTGAAAAACGAGGAGGTGGTGTAGCAATATATGTAAAGAAAAGGACCATAGGCCTGACAATCTCAGCCCAGGTGAACAAAGCCCTGGAAAACAGTTCTAGTAATTACCCACAAATTGACGCATTATTCATTGACATGCAAATACACAATCTCAAAACTATCCTAGCTGGTGTCTACTGCCCACCAAATGCATCGTACGAAAACCACCAAAAACTATTACACCAATTAAAAATAATAGCTGACGTGTCAAACGTAATAATCCTTGGAGACTTCAATTATTCCAAATTGGTATGGCCCATTACAGAAGTGTGTAATTCAAACAGCCCCGAGGCCTTATTTGAGGATATGTACTTGAACAGTAACTATTGGCAATTGGTAGATAAACCTACAAGATACAGGGACAACAATACCCCATCTCTATTGGACTTAGTCCTGTGCAATGATGAACATCTCATTACTGATATAAAATATCTAGCACCTATAGGCAAAAGTGACCATATATGTTTGTTGTCAACTCTACAAGTAAGTACCAGCCATAACAACTGATCCTCCGGCCCGAGAGGCAAGAAGCCGAGACCCAACTATCACATAGCAGATTATGATAAAATAAATGAAACCTTAAGCACTCATGATATAATGTGGTCTCTCATGGAAACCACTACAACTGAAGAAAAGTGGAACTTTTTTACGAACATGTTTGAAGAGAAGATTGTGTCAAAAATACCACTATTCAAAGGCAATAAAAACCACAATAAGAACAAACCTTGGATCGACAAACACATACTAGCATTGATTAAAGAGAAAAAGAAAGCCTGGGATGGTTATAGATTATCCAGAAAACACCTGGGGAATGTAAATGAGATTGAAAATGAGTATTACAGAGAATATAAACTGAAAAATAACTACCTTTTATCGCAACTAAGAAATACCAGAAAAAAGTTTGAGCAAAAATTGATTGACAGCGGACAGAAACCATTTTACAGTTATATAAGGAAACAGATTGCCTCGAAAGTGTCTACTCCAACCATACTATATAACTTCTCTAACGAAACAGTTACCAGCGAGATAGACATAGCGAACATCCTTGCAACACAATTTGAAAAAACCTATGTCAATGAACCAGACACCAGTATACCAACTATTAGTCAAGATGTGTATGTAGATAGTTCACTATGCGAAATAGAATTCACTCCATCAGCAGTTGAGAATATTTTGAAGGGGTTGCGAGAAGATAGCGCTACTGGCCCTGATAATATTCCTGCTATTGTTCTCAAAAAGTGTGCAGCAACTCTCAGTCATCCCATAGCTCTGGTTATGCAACAATCCTTTTTAGATGGGAAACTCCCTAAAGATTGGAAGAGAGCTATAATTACACCCATCTACAAAAAAGGTGATAAACTCAAACCAGCAAATTACAGACCTATAAGCTTGACTAGTATTATCTGCAAAACCATGGAAAGAATAATAGTGGACGAGATACGCTCATTCCTGATCAAACTTGACATAATCTCAAACAAACAGCATGGATTTGTGCCAAAAAGATCCACGATTACCAATCTCATTCTTAACATAGATTACTGGACAAACGAGTGGGACAAACGGATTCCCACTGACGTAATTTATCTCGACTTCGAGAAAGCCTTCGATACTGTTCCAACCAATAGACTGTTGGCTAAACTTAAATTCCTAGGCATAAGAGGACGACTTCTCGAATGGATCAAATCCTTCCTCACTGAGAGAAAATTACAAGTTCGAATTGGCAACCAACTGTCATCTGAGCGAAATGTGACCAGTGGTGTCCCTCAAGGATCAGTTCTCGGTCCAGTTCTGTTTATTTTGTACATCACGGACCTGCATACTATAATAAAATCAGACTCCAGCTGCTTTGCAGATGACACAAAATTCTTTGCAAACCCACACACTCATACTCATCACAACCAACTGCAAAACGATTTAAACGAAATATATCAATGGACAAATGATTGGCTTCTTAAACTCAATGTCGAAAAATGCACTGTCCTACATGTTGGAAAAACTAACCCTACACTTGCCTACAAACTTAATGGAACACCTCTAAAAGCAGTGACATTACAACAAGACTTAGGAGTTACCATATCACAGGACTTGAAATGGGAACCACATATCGCTGGAATTGTGAAAAGAGCAAATTCACTAACATATCTAATCAGGAAAACCTTCCTTGACCTAACACCGGACATGATGTTAAAAATATATAAAACATATGTGCGACCTCTCCTGGAATATGCTTTCCAAATATGGAGTCCTTACTTCACAAAGGATATAAATCTGTTAGAGAGAGTACAGAGACGTTTCACTAAAATACCAAGAGCTCTGAAAGATCTACGATACGAAGATAGACTCAAGGAATTGAGATTACCAACCTTACAAGAAAGAAGAGAAAGAAGAGAAAGGGGTGACTTGATCGAGACTTTCAAAATTTTATCTGGATATTACAGTTGCCCTAGCATCCAAGAAATCTTCACTAATAATAAAAATATAAATCTCCGTGGACACTCAAAAAAAATCACCAAAACGCCTTTTGCATCTAATCCTAGAAAACACTTCCTTGCAAATAGAGTAGTGGATGCTTGGAACAAACTCCCACAACATGTCATCGATGCAACAAATATAAATCATTTCAAAGCCCTATTGGATTCACATTTGGAGAGAAGAAAGGACTTAGTTCAAATATAAAACACTCAATTGCTGTCAAACTAGTTGTGAAACCGGATATGAGCGCATCAGCAGAATGCTGCCTGCTCATTACATAATAATAATAATAATAATATAGAGACAGTCAGGACCTTTTAGAATCATTTAATAATAGCTTCGTTTAAACAAATGTATTCTTGACTTGAGAATCGATAGAGGGACCCCATCTGGTCCTTAAAATGGTTCGGGAAAGTGAGGGGTGCCCTTGACTGGTCTCATACATAATATTTTATTATTTCACAATGATACAAAAACTAATGCTTTAATTTTGAATATTTCTTACCAGGCATCTGTTCCTTGTACCACTGATCGATGTCGAAGACAATCATCATGCTCTGCACGGGAGCCAGCACGCTCTGCGGCCAGCACTCCCAGACCACCTGGCACAGATTAAGCACGCACTCGTCGCTATCGTCGGCGCGGCCCGTTGTCATGGTGACGGCGTGGCACGCAAGCGCGCGTCCCCCCACCACGTTCTTGGGGATGGAGGGCGAGCCTAACAGCTCCACGTTGAAGCGCAGATTGCACGTTATGAAGTTCTGGAAGGAAGATTAGGGGACAAATAAAAGTATAGCAGTTACTAGGTGGCTCTTGGAAATTAAATTAAGTTGTATTATCCCTATTATGCACTGAGTGATTATTATTGTACTTGACAGTAAATAATACATCCCATTTTTTATTTCCAATATCCATTGAAAAAAAAAATTGAGAATCAAGTAAACTTGTAATTTTTATTTCACGTACCAATATTACACTGCCAGAACTACACACGGACGGAATATGACGAAATTACAAATGGAGAGAATTACACCTATTGGAATTAATCCCATTTAATAGGTTTAAATTTTAAGGAGTTTTTTTTAAAGGGTGTAATTCCAGAAGGTGTAATTTAACCCGCCAGTGGTGATGCAAAATTGATTTACTTAACACCGCTCTGTCTTACTGTGATTTTCACAGTCCCATACATAACTACTGCAAATTTAGGAAATTTATTTAGAAATGTACATGATTGTTTTATCATAAGGAGAGACACGTATTTGGTGATGCCGGTCTCACAGACTGGTTTCACGCTAACACTCCAGTATGTGCGCCTGCATAGCCATTGCGGGATGGTCTGTCTATCGGGGGTGCGCAATCGGGCAGCTACTCGAAATCACAGCGCGAATCGACAGAGAAAAAAAAAATTGCATTTTTTAAAAAACCTGGTCTCACAGACAAATATGTCACCAGTCGGGGGTTAAGTAGGTATAAATATCTTCATATGTAATTTCATCAGTTCGAAAATTCTGGCAGTGTAAGGCTAGCTTTAGACTTGTAAGTTTTTTCGTAAATTTACGACTTCTAGCCAATGGGCATATTGGATTTTCAAAATGCAATATGCCCATTGGCTAGAAGTCGTAAATTTACGAAAAAACTAACAAGTCTAAAGCTAGCCTTATATTGGTACATGAAATTCACAGTCTAGGTGGGTGAACTCATAGATCAATGTTGAGACTAAGGGTTTAATAAATGGCACCTACCTCATAGAGATACCCCCCTCCGTTGAGGGTGGTCTTTCCTTCATAGGTCAGGGCATACATGGCGGCAAGGGGGAAGCCTTCCTCATGTCGGTCAAGTGAGGAGTACACCACCCACAGGTAGCTGAATGCTCGGGGGTCATCACACGGCTCCTACGCACAATAACCAACAAATTTGCAACATTTGGATAAAATAACTGGTAACTGGGACACATCAAATAATCATCACGGAGCTAAATCCTAGGATTGGATTTGGCCTCTTCCGCAAATGTTCTCCGCTGGCTGCAGTCCCTCACCACTCGCCTTCAATCCTCCGTGCTTCCCATCCTGCTCCAATCTTTTGCACACAATCCAGCCACTTCTTATTCGGTCTGAATCTGGTTCACTTCCTATCATCTGGCTTTTTTTCTACATGGCTTTGGAACCTACAGAATCTTAAATTACATTTAAATAATATTCTCTCCTATTAAAACTTAAAGCGTCTGTTCAAATTTAATCTTAAACAAGAAAATAACACACGGTCTCCATAATTCTCTCTGAAATTTATTTGGTTTTAAAAGAATAAATTAATAATAAACTCCCCGTTGGCCACACCAGACAAAATTAAGGAAAGAAACTTCAGGGGCTGTGCGAGAAGAGGCTGGGCAGCTGAAGTAGCCAAGGAAGGGAAACACCTTTTGAATTCAATCTTAGGAAAAACTTCCTTGCAAATAGAGTAGTGGATGCATGGAACAAGCCTCCACAGCATGTCATCGATGTTACTAATATAACCCAATTTAAAGCTCGATCGGTTTGTTATTTGGAGAGAAGAAAGGATTGACTTATTTTTAAATTTAAAACAACTCAATTACTGTTAAACTTATTGTGAAATCAGATATAGTTATTGATATGCTTTCCGACTCACCAGAAATCCGAAATGAGTGATTGGCAATCCATCGGTACTAGGAGGTGATGTATACTCCAGCTTCAGCTTGATCAGATTCCACAGTTGAAAAGCACCAAAGTTGAAGGCAATAAAAACACTGGCTAGCTGCGGCACGTACAATACATTGGTAACAAAGACTTTCTCTCTCGTCGCTCGCAATCTGACCGTGTTATCGGGATTGTGCATTATGTATTGAAGGTTGTGGAAGCATCCCTCATTGATTTGGACGGCGATGTGGTCTTCCTTTTGACAGGCGATGGCTCTCTGTTCGTGGATCACGTCGATGTCGTCGATTGACAGGACGACTAAATCGGCGAGGTTTAATTCATCTCGAATCAGCTCTTCTTGGCCGCTGTTGGCGTGGAGGATGGCTGGAAGAGAAATCAAAGGAAGTTTATTGAAATTCTAATATGTATGTACATATAAACATGTTTAATCTTTTCAATGCGGACGTTAAAAACCATACGCATTTCACTGCGTAAAAACATGTATGTTGAAACTTTTCAGAAATCTTCTAATGGGGAAACAACTACATAAAAGGATTAAATATGCAGGAGCATTTAAAACACATCAGCTGCAACTGGGATCCATAGTACACAAGATTGGCTAAATATTCATCATGGGACAATAAACAGAATGCCAACACATTTCTTAATTGATGAGTGTTTTTTCAAAACATTTCTTGAGGTCATATTTTTCCGGGACCAATTGATTTTTTAAAATTTCTTTGTATCGAAAGCCCCTACTATACGTTGGCCCAACGCATTAGGCCAACATTGGCATCAACCCGCCAATATGTGAACGCCGTTGGCGGGTTGACGCCATGATTCTTTTATGTGTGCATGAAAACTGACAATAATCGGGTTGGCCGGCCAATGTTGGCGGCCAACAGGTGCAACAACCAATATACACCAAATGGTCCTGTACGCATTGTACTAGAGAGATAAAAGGTAATAAAACTCAGATGCTTCCTCAAAAAATGTAAATTGAACATAAATACGAAAGATGTAACAAATTTTTATCCACAGTTTAACACATTCGATACCAGGAGGTATTGTCATTAAAATTACTTATGATTGGTCCGCCCGTGGGAGTGATTGGCACTGAACCAGTTAACTGTAAAAAAAGTAAAAAATATGAAATATATGAAACTAACTATATATGTAAATAACCATATTAGTTGAGTCACCTTCTATGCAGCTCTGCCTGCTGAGATCAAACGCCAGAGCCATGCCCCCCTGAGTGCCGATGACGACAGTGCCATCGAAGCACTGCAGGGGTCCCTCTGGGAGCCTCTCCACATACTGTAGGCAGGACACGCGGCAGTCCACGCGCACAGCGCGCAGAACCCTGGAGCCCTGACAGTGAAACAGGCACACCATGCCCCCGATCAGGTCGCACTCCAGCCCTACCAGTAGCTGCATGGTGTGCTCCAGCAGAGGGGTGGGCAACTCGTAGACACATGTTACTTTGGTTCGCAAATCCCTGGAAACATTCATAAGTAACTTATTAACATTATTATAAGCATTAATATATTATATATAATTAGTGCTTTTAATATTTTAATATTAGGGTTGTTAAATGAGGCTACAGGTGTTTCCAAATTAACAATGTGGAATAAGCAGGGGTTTTTCCCACCATAATTATACGAACTTGTATTAGAGTCTATAATTCAAATAGACAAACATATCTGGGAGAGCGAACGAATTATATTATTTTAATTTATTAAATTATATTCACAATAATATATTCTAACCTCACCATTAGATCTCTGTTAAGAAATTTCAGCCGGGTATTTTATTATTATTATATCAATTCTCCAAAGACTTAATACAATAGTATAGTGATTATATTATTCTACATTTTTTAAGACCTAATCTGGTTGTTTTTAGATTGCACAAATAAAGAAATCCTTTGGTTTGGAGTTTAGGAAGTCGTAAAATTTCTCAAAGAATGTATTTCATAAATCTATCTTTTGATTTCTCAAAATATTTTCCTTTCCTACAACTCAAGCTGATAATACATAGGCGTTCGATTTTCTTTATGAAAAACTGACTACAATTTGGGTATCAACAAATAATTTAGTTTTTTTTTTCATTTCATAGCTTTAATAAATAGCATTTTTAAACAAATAGTGTGTTTAAAAATGTCATATTAGCCAAGTGGCCAAACATGATACAGTAGTTAAAACTTGAATATTATGAAAACATGATTCACACTAAAACACACAAAGTAACAAATATTACTGTGTTAGAATATTAAAAGTAGCCTTTTGGCACAGAGTGAAATAGTATTTGCTTGACAATTTGTATAAATTAGTGAGTTGGTATCACAACTTTGTGATAGTTCACTGAAGTTAGAATAAAATTTATTATTTTAGGTAAATTTTGGATAGGGCCTGACACGCTTATTACGAATAATTTTTAGAAAAAAACTTTATATTCGCCTTAATTACTATAAAAGAAAACTTTTTGCATTTCGGGCGGCGGAAAATTATGCATTTTGATTTTCAATTGCGTAAAACCAAAATTCACTTCGCAAATCGATGCGGCGGCAATCAGCTGCCATTACGTGCGTCACTGTTATGTTGGTATCCCTGATACATTGCGTAGATACGACTATGGCTAACTTCGTGGAATACAAATGGATTGGCGCGAAATTATGAAAACACAACAGAATTATAATTATATTTAGCGGCTACGCGAGGTTTGTGTAACATGGTTTTGATACAAAAGAAAGTGCCCCTTTATAACGCCTGCTCGCGTCAAGGCAAGAAAAACATCCCAGTTTTCAAGTAGTTTACCGGCTACGCTAGGTTTGTGTAACATGGTTTGTGATACAAAAGAAAGGGCTGTATCTCCCTCAATTTTAGAAAAATTAAAGTTTGTTAACATTATAATTCTGTTGTGTTTTCATAATTTCGCGCCAATCCATTTGTATTCCACGAAGTTAGCCATAGTCGTATCTACGCAATGTATCAGGGATACCAACATAACAGTGACGCACCTAATGGCAGCTGATTGCCACCGCATCGATTCGCGAAGTGAATTTTGGTTAACGCAAATGAAAATTTAAATTCATAATTTTCCGCCGCCCGAAATGCAAAAAGTTTTCTTTTATAGTAATTAAGGCGAATATAAAGTTTTTTTCTAAAAAATATTCATAATAAGCGTGTCAGGCCCTATCCAAAAATTACCTTATTTTATTTTAAAAAGTATTTGCTTTGCCAATAACGTCAATTGCCCTATGTACCAAAAATTACACAAATTTGTGAGATGTCTTGATAAATTTTCGAGGGAAGATAACTATAACAAAATTGGTTATACAAAATAACTTACCGTAAAATAGCTCCAAAGGTCCATGCTGCAATTTTGTGTCCAGTCACTACATTGATTACTATAAATTTTGCTCCATTTGTTAGCCAGGCATAGCGAGAGTTCTGTAAGACACCTCCATTGACAAAACTGTAATCTAGAAAGTTAAAAATGACAAAACATTAATTAGATTTAACATAAGAAAGAGTCAAATTATCCGTATTTATTCAAACGATTACAGAAACCTTTTGATTGTTGTTCAGTGTAGAAAAAGCAAAATATAAATATTTTTGTTTGTACCTTCGACCTCTTCTTTATTGTGTTGCAAAAATGTCGTTACCGATGGAGGCAACTTCACAGCACCCGCGACAGTGCTAACCGAGTCTTGAGATTTCATTTCGAAATATCTGAAACATAATATTTACAATGTATCAAAGAAGGAAAGCAACAAGGAAAACCTCCCAGGAACCAGATCAAAGCAGGTGATATTGAAGGGGTTATATTCCGTAAATTATGGTGATACAAGCGAATCAGCAAAACATTATTAGGTCTAATACTTACCGAAATATACGTAAAGTGAAATTAAAAGCATTTGTCAAATAGTGGTGTCGATTTAAATCAATTTGGACAAATATAAAATATTTTTTGACGTACAGTTCAAAAAACGTTAGCGCGTTGAAAAAGAAAAATGTCTTCGAAACGATTGTGTTGCCAGCGCACAAAGTATTTTTATTATTCCTTTCACAGAAAGTAAGCACTTCTGCCCAGCGAGTACCTAGTCAAAAGCGAATAAAACATTCGTGTGTACTATACACGAGAGAATTGATTTCTTCTCTTCAACATATTTATTCAATCTAAACCATAAGCTCCCAAAATTAATATCTTGACAAAAGTTCTTCATTAAAATAATTTTAATATCATCATAATACTTACGTAATGAAAATAACTCCTTGGGTCTTTTGGTGTCCTTTTGGCTCCATGATAACTCATCACATGATTTTTTTAAAACAAAATTATTTATTTCATGATAATTCATCACAGTGAAAATTCACCGTGGTAACGATTTAGAACAGCGTTCGCCAAACGATCGCTCTCTTTTGGTAGCTCGCGTGAATGTTTAACTTTAGTGACAAGATAAACATTTTGGAGAAATGATCTCTAAAGTACGGGCATTTTCCAATAAACTTACACTCTGGGAGCAAAACCTAAGTTGTGGAGAAATTAAACATTTCTCCCGTTTGAAAGTGAAGCTTTCGGCTTATCAGAAAAACATCCAATTTTAGTTCAAATTGCATTCAAAATAAAGGTATTGTTCTATTCTACTTACTTACGTGAATCTCTGTTTCCTCTACGAAGGTTTTTAAAAGTAAGTATAGAAACAGACCCACAGATAATTGATAAATGCATCTGGATGTTGATAAGTTACTCACCGCGAATTGAAAATAACGTGGAGTAAAGGGAATGCCATTCTTTTCACTAATTATTTTCACGATTATACACTCATTTAAGATATTTTAAATTGATTAATTTGTTTATATAAATAATTTAAGTACGTATTTTATGTTTTATTGGAAGTCTGATGTCATAATTTATTTTAAGTAATATAATAATATTATGTATGGAAAGTAGCTCACCAGGCACTTTTAAATTCAGAAAGTAGCTCACATCCTTTTTTAGTTTGGAGACCGCTGATTTAGAACAGGGGCGCACCCAGAAAACAACATTAAATGTATGCTATATCCATACTTTACATATTATTATTAATATACTTGTTTCCAGTTATGTGAAAAATAAACTTACAAAAAAAATAATTCCTATTTTACATAATTGATATGAGTAGATAAAATGTTTTTTTTAGTTCGATATGTGCATGCTTGATTTCGATCTGAAGCCACGAACTACTATTACCTCAGCAATTAATTGAATGTCTAATATCCTTGGTTTTTCACCCATTTCTAACAAAAATATTTTTTTCGCTGGAATAATCGCGTCTGCCATTTATTATGTCGGCATTATTATGTCGGCTGAACGATTCGTAAATAGAGAAACCATACCTAAATTCCGGCATCGTTTTCATTCCGGTGGCGGATGAGATATTTTACTGCCTCTGGAGTACCTGAACAAGTACGAGTAATAAATACCTGGCAGATGACATGAAAGATTACATGGCAATGCGATATTTTACCCGCTACCTTAAATGAAACCAATTCCAGAATATAGGTAAAGGTTCCGTCTTTACGAATATATCATTCTGCTGACCTAATATTTGCGGTGAACCCAATAATTCACTGGATAAGTTAACAGTAGTGAGGAGAATGGAGAAAGGAGAAAGCATTTAAGCATTAAAATGAATCATCAACATAAAAAAGTTTTTTTTTCAACTTTAACGATTTAAAAAAAAAAATCGCAAGCTGCACCACAATACGAAGTATATCAAAAAATACAAATAAATAGTAGTATATCTGTGTGTAAGGATATAATGGCCAACCTTATGATTCCAGAGATAGCCTCATTTTTAATGTCAGTGCCATACAATTTTATCTTAAAAAAATGATAACTCCTTCATTTGTACACGCAATTGCTTCATACGAAATTTTATATCATAGTAATGATCAGCAGAATCTATTTCTAGCCAAAAAAATACCCTTGAAAATTCAAGTCTCTATGTCTATGAAAGGCGATTTTCAGCCCACTGTGCGCCGCGCCGTTTCGCTTAGGGCCGGCCCTGGGGACATTCAATAAAAACAAATCTTAATTTAGTTCTAAATTTACAATATTCAATGGTCAAATTACTTTTAAACAAAGCTGAATAAATAAAGACATTATGTACCTAAATCTTTGTTATACAATTCTGTAAACTTATTATCTTTTCATTCTAAACAGGATTTCGCGTAAGCTATTGATCAAACGATGTAGATGATAAGGGAAGTTATTTGCAATTAAAATGACCGAATACTATAATCAATTTTTGTATTTAAAAAAATACCCAGTGTACCATCAAATATAAATTTCTTAAAACCAAAACAGTATTTTTGAATTTTTTTTCGTAATAATGCTGTTAAGTGACGTTTCTATACAATATAACTATATTTATGAACTCCATATCCATATTACAATAGCAATATTAGTTTTTTTGTAATATTATTTTTTTCTAACCCTTCAGTACACATTTGTTCAATTCGCGATGTTTTCTGTGTATTTCAAATGCGCCATATAATCATATTTTTTTAATTTTCCGTAAAAACAAATACTGTTTTAAAACTAGATAAAATGATCTCTCTGGTGTACGCTTTTAAAATAAACATTACCATTTTTTTTAAATTTAAATTTTAATATCAAACGTGAAAAATGTTGTCAAAAACGCTAACCACATTTTTACTTGTTTTTTTACTCCAATCATAGAAAAATTGAGAGAACTCGATATTTTGAAAACATATTCGTTTTGTTGTTGGGAATTTGTAAGAAAACTGTAACTTCACTTTTATCTCGTTCATGAAATAAAAAATTACTATAGCGGCCCGAAATATTAAGTATTTATTCATTTTGGATATTTTTAGGATTTTATTAATGGATTCCAGTATAAATATTTGAAGGAAAGTGGATTATGATTTCTCTATCTAAGGTCAATGATAGAAAAAAGGATAAAAATACTTTTATAAAATATGGACGCCCGGTCATATATGACCCCAAAGCTGGAGGGGTTAAAAATAAAACCTAGCATTCGCATGAATCTGACACAAAAAGCATGTACCACAGAAAGTTGAACTAGTTTAATTAACCTTGATTCCAGCAAGGTTAATTAATAACTTGTTGGTCAGCACATATCTCAATCTGAATATTAAAAAATAACGGAATATGCTCATCAACTAATTTTCGGTAGGAGATGCATACTGAAAAAAATGTTTATGTGAAAAAAAATTTTGTCCTAATGATTTTTCCCCTCTGATTTTATCTGTACTTTTTCCTGATTCTGTCTAATTTTTGGTTGTTTTTATTTATTGTAAATATCTTATGTCTATGATTTAAAATAATAATGCACAAATAGTTGTTCATGGGGTAAGGTTTTTCCAGGTCTCGGTGACGGATACGTCTGGCCATCAGCTGTGTGGCGGGCCGGATCGGGAGAAGCCGTTTGAGGGAGACCCCTTGACCTTTCCAGCTGGATTCTCGACCCAACGTCTTGCACTGCAGTAGAAGGGATGGATTCTATAACTTCCTCTCCATCCTTTACTTTAAAAGACCCTCCGCACAGCATCCTTAAGGATGACACGTAAAAAATATTTATTTTGTATACATTAGCGTATAGGTTTTCCGCACAATATATTCCGGAACAATATTCCGTTAGTATAAAATTAATAAACTTCAAGCTGTTGTCACAGAGCTATACAATTAGAGACGCCACTGCGTACTAATATATGGTCGAAAATGGTAGCTAGCGATAACCGGTGCGCACTGTCCATAGACCGGATTTTGTAGTTTCCGGTCGTTCGGCGTAAGAGCGTTGGGAGCGTTGGAGACCAAATCGGACCGATTGGACGGAACTTATTGTAAGTTATTTTATCGCATCATGTGTCATCAATGGCTGTTCTACATTTTATAAACTAAAACTACTAAGAACTCAGATACTTGTGGATCAACAGATAAATAGCAAGTTTCTGTATAAAAACGAAGTAATGAAATTAGCATTCCATAATCTGATTGGCAACTAACCAAAATAATAAATTCCATGTCATGGGCAGCTGCGTACATAACACCGCCATTGTCTATTTAAACTAAATAATATTACATTACTGTATTTGGTACCTATATGTCTGTTTTACAAACGCAATACAATCGCAATTATGTGCAAAATACATTCGAGAAATAATATGAAAACATACATTTGAAAATTAGGCATAAAATGTAAGTCAATTCATCAAAATTGGTAGGTAGGTACCATTGACGCCCATGACATGGACTGGAGGATTAGTGCAATTTTGTAGGAATGGCATTGAAGCCAAATCTAGGGTGAGAGGAAATTGCCTGGCAGCCATCTCGTGTGACTAACTTTTAAACTGATTTGTATGCAAATCGGCGCAAAATAAACTATTATTTTCTGATTATTGATTATTTTTCGTGTATTTTATGAAATAAACATTTGGCTTTTCCGGAAACTATAGTATATAACATATTATATTGGGATGTTCTGTATTAGCGCCGTCCGAGTATACATTTAGGCACAATCAAGTTTTGAAAATAATTCACCAAAGTTTGGTAATTAAACATAACTTGATTGACTGCCGTAATATAGTACCAAATTATGAATACGAACCAAATTCATTTTTTGAAAATGAATTTTATAAAACATATGATGATAAAACTATACTAACAGACCGAACGATTGGTCATAATAGACCCGATATAGTTTTACATGACAAAATTTAAAAAAAAAAAAATATATATATATATATATATATATTATTAATGTCGATTTTCCAAATTGCTGTAATATTCAAAAATCTGTTTCTGAAAAAATAGGAAAATACACAGATTTAGGAAATGACATTAAAAGAATTTGGCATTTCAGACTAAAAATATTACCATTTGTTATTTCGGCTACTGGAATTATACCTAGTTCTCTCATTCAAAATTTAGGCGTATTAGATCTTTCAAAGAATTTATACATAAAATGCAAACATCAATAATTTTAAATACATGTGGGATTACGAAAGATTTTCTAAATATTTATACTGAGGGATCAGTAGGATTTACCAGTCCAGTTAGGAGTTCTACCGAGCCGAACCCTCAGATATGAAAATATCTGGAGTCCGTGAATTATTTTCCTTTTTGATCTCTGGTGAGTTGACGTGTTGTTCTTGTATTGTTTTGTATTTATTATGCTTATACATATAATACACTTTCATAATGTGGATTGACTAGATGATCATTTGTGGAAAAGTGTGTGGAAGGGTTTAGTTTTTCCTGTGGGGAATATTTAACCCGGATATAAAGTCGAAAAAAAAATATATATAAATTTTAAAATTCAAATATAAATAATATTCTATATTTGAAACGTGATTTCTTAGGGTTAATCGTGACAAGTAAATTCAAATTTCGTTCTTTTTCAGGGGTATTTCAAGAATTCAGAACAGCTATGAAGTACCTACGTATGATATGATATGTTTTAATCTGAAAATTATTTAAATTCTATATTTGAATGTGATTTCTTAAGGTTGATAACTAAAGCCAGATTTCGTGAAAATCAAGTGTCACAATTTCCATTTTCAAAACTGTAATATTAAATAACGTTTTGTCGTCACCAACACACTAGACCTAGGACGGGTTGTTTCGGAGAATTTGAACAATTCATTAAATTTCAACGTTCATTTTCGGGTTTTGTGTAAGTCCTATTCAAGTTCTGTTATTATATATCATTATAGGCTAGTTGCTCGACAGAACTCAAATAATAACAGAACTTGAAAATTAACTTTTGAAATTTGAAGAATTTTTCAAATTCTTCCAAACAACCCGTCCTTATTAAAACAATATCCAGTGATGTTTTATGGGTCTGCGCAAGTATAATATACCTACTAGCTTTTCCGGATTGCTTGGCCTACGATTACCTAATTTACTTAGCAGAAAGCGCGCCCAAATTCCATCCTCACGCGCTCATTCATAAATACCTTACACGCAAGAGAATTAAGCTTTTAACCCTTTCGATCCTGAATTAAAAATGACAGTGGTAGAACATATTTCTGATGATCGATAACAATTGGTAGAGTTATTTGAAAAATTTTGTGTTTTTTTTTCTTAATAGTTTAGAAGTTATAACTCCTTTCATTTGAAAGAAAATTAGGTGTCAGAGGGTTATTTCACGTAAAAAGTAGTATAAAAAAATACAACCTGTTATTAAAATTTTAAAAAAAATACCTAAATTTCCAACATTAATAAAACACATACATCACAAAAAATCGATCGGGAATTTAAAATTTATATTTTTAAACAAAAATCACCTATCAAAATATAAATATGGCTAAAAGGAACTTTAATCGCTTGCGTTAACAGTTTAGAAACCACTTTTTATTTAAACTTAACTTAACTTCTCTGACGGCTTTAAAATAAATAATTATCTATATGTCATTTTGTCGGTAACATTCTCGACGGTCGCATAAATAGAAAAACTTTACAAAGAAACGATGGATTTACGTAATAAAACTTGCAATTTTATGCTTCGTTAGTAGTATAAGTAATGTGTTTAGTAAACTATAATTTATTTATGCTCAAGAATTTCTGGAAATTCAAATCTGGTCACTAAACACGGCCAAATCTATTTCAAGCAACGTTTCAATTCTGAATTCTTAGGTCTTAAACCAGGGCGATACTGAAAGCATCTGCCACTCTAGAACGTGCCGCAAATGTACAGTATATTATTTTAAAAGAGTAAATGGCGAAATCCCACAAACGAATCTTTGGGGGTGTGGTAAGAAGATGAATGAAAGAGGTTGTGAGGTCACAGCGTTTATTTAGTAAGTGTAGTAGCGAGAGATGACTCCGGATCGATGCTCACGCAGTTAGTGGATGTAGTCAACGGCCAAATCCCCGGGTTGTAGATCGATACCAGATGTAGATGTAGCGGAGATGATGGTGGTGGAGTGGTCGAGGCCATGCAGTCGGTTACTCGACACCGCGTTGGTGGACACCGGACTTGTAGAAAGTATTCAGCAGTGGGGAAGACGTTGATTCTTCCTGGTACTCCAGTGTGAAGAAAGAGAGCCGAAAGTATGATTAACCAGGTCGGCAGACGCGGGAGATGCAGGCCGGCAAAGATGTCGCAGGGCCAACGCGCAGACAAGCAAAGATGTCGCAAGGCTTAGGTTCGTGGAGGGCGCAGGCCAGGGATGATATCATAAGGCCAAAGTGCTGTTGTAATCCCGCGAAGTCAGTGATAATTTCTAGCCTCTCGTGTAAGGTAGTGCAAAGCCGAGCGTAGTAGGTTAGTATTATTCAGTTAGCGGCGAGCGCTCGTACCGGGTACTTGTAAGACAGCCTGACTTAGGTACCTCGACGTAGCCGCTTTATAAAGGCGCAAAAGCGTTCGAGAACAAACTAGCAAATCGTGAGTAGGTAGATGCGCTGTACATACGATGTTTCACTAGTAGGTTCTACGGTGATGCGGTTTGCATGTATGAACATTCCCGAACCTTCTAGTAGCTTCCGCTACAAGTCAAATAAAATTTACTTTCGCACGCCGTGATTTGAACTCGCCACCTCCGGCTTGCTAGTCGAGAGCCTTACGAGTTAGCTTTTGGAAACGTCTTATGATATATACATTATGATGAATAATAATATATATATTCAGGCTAACAGAAAACAATAGCAAAAAAAAAAAGATTTTATTCTGATATTTGAGCATAAACCATCAATTTCGAATTCTGGTCCCACAGTCAACAGGTTAAATCTATGCCAGCAGCTTCCCACAATCGGTCAAACGTGGCGACTGTAAAAAATGTCGCATCCATCGCCAGATCCGAAACGAAACCGTCTGGTTGCGTCTGGTCTCTCGCTAGTCTCGTTTCTGTTTTTCAAGATGAAGAATAGGTACTGCAGATCGACGCTTTACAGAAATAAACGACGCGTTCGCGACGCCCGGGCCAGTCACCGGGCAGCGTCGCTGTCGGTCAGTCGATCCTGGATTACAATAGGCGGTCGGAATATTGCTCGATAAATTCAACACATCTATCTACTTATATGTTTACAACATGCAATAAGTCCAGATTTTTCTTCGTTCAAATATGTTTAATTTTGAACGTATTGACTAGCACAAGTGTGAATATTTAATGGCGTCGAACTTACTTACATCAAATAGACTTCGCAAAAGTGATAATATAGAAGGAATATATCTATTTGTGTGAAAGTCCATTTTATACTACCATAGTTCCTAGATTTATTAAAGATTAACATTGATCTAGTGTTTATAAATAAGTTCAGAGTTGGTGACTGAAACCAGTGCATTCTGCGTTAAAGAATATAATATCTACCAAAAAAGACTGGATTACGAAACGTTGTAGTTGCCAAACATCTATCGCCACTTATGTGAGTACCTAACAATAACATGACTCAAAACTATCTATTTAAAAGCTTGCCAAGGATAGTCGCAAGTATCAAGCTATGAAGCTATTGCAACTACACTACCTATCTCCGCTGTCACTTTTTATGCATGTTGTTCTGTGTGTTTGGCTTTTTCCGTAAAACCATAGACATATGAATATTAGTAGACCTGCCCTAAGTGATTAAAAGCGTATTATCCCCACTCCCCATACCGGTTCCATTGAGCCGGCTGGGCTCGCGTTTGGCCTCAAATGAAATTTGAAAACGTGACGTCATCATTCTTGTGCGAACTATGGTCGAGGCATCATCGGTTCATTTTACTAAATAACACGGCAAAATTTTGACTTGTACTATGAAAACTGGTAAAAATAGATGTGAAAAAAGAGAATAAACCCAATTGTCGTATTACATTCCATATATAAGCATTATTTTACTTTATTTTAAGCATATTCACATCGTATAATATGAATCAGTTGTTACTATCACATAGAGAAACGTCTGGACGCGAAACACAAAGCTGGTTGGTTGCTGGGAAGTAAATTATGAACATTTATAAAAGTGTCTTAACTAAATACTCTGAAACTAACTACGACTCTGAAAATAAAAGCTGCCTTACTTTGCCGAATTTGGACTTCGCAAATTTGTTCATAACGTGGCGAGTAATTTGCGCTCCCATGTAAAAATGTCTATTCATTCAAAGCAGATTTTACTTTAAAGAAGTAAATGGTGATATTATAATGCGAGATGCCTATTTACTGTCAGATTGATTTATTGACGAATCACAGTCAGCTTCACTCGTTCCCTCGTTCCCTCGTTCTTCAACAGTTGATTTTACCCCTCGCCCATATCTTCTCGTCTATTAATTCCTATGTCTGTGCGTAAAACTCATTCCCGAGGAAACTTTGCTTTGACGTTCATCCGATCGTGTAATATTTTCGTGTTGATATCAGGAAAATAATTGTCTCCCTTCCCGGACATTAACTCCTTGTTAAAATTACTCGTTGATTTTGAAAATTACTCGTTTATTCTTACTTGCGCAAATTAGAGTTTGTGCAAGTAAGATTGAGTGTGCAGACGGACCTTAAAAATACACAGTGTAAACAACCTACCGGATATTAACCCCAAGGCGAAATTTAAAACCCAGTATAAACATTAAAAAACTAAATTTCTTGACACAACGAACAATCTAACCCAATTAAAACCTCTCAAATAATGATTAAATTACTTAATAGTGAAGGTTTGTTGATCCAGAAAATGAATATCTGAATCCTTTCAATCGTCCACACGCGTGGCTGAAACCATTTAATTTTTACACAATATCCAGTAGTTACAATGGCTCGCAATTAGTGCATTTATCGAATATTTTATTTTTATCGAAGGAAGCACTTTGTGATGTGACATTATATATTAAATGAAAAATACACTTTGTAAAACACCACTTTTATTTTGAATTAATATTAACAGCCAACCAGGTTTCGCTTAGCTCAAGCTTCATCAGGGCTTATTATATCAACTAAAGTTATTTTCATACAGACACATATATATAGAAAAAAATATAAAACAATGAGTGAAAGAGATAGAAATAAAATACTCGAGTGAAAGAGATAGAAATAAAAGAGCAGACACCTTATTAGTGCTAGAACGAGAAAGGATGTATACTGATTACAGGATGGGTATTTTATTTGTCTTTTTTCACGAATATTCTATTTGACTACGAATAAGCCGACAATATTTCCTACTACCATCAAACTTAAAGGAAATGTTGATTGTCTTTTTTCTTTACGGTATAAGTACCTTTTAATACAGAAGAAAATATTTTTTACAAAACAATTATACTAATATGATTACCAATTTTTACTACACAACATTTACAATCGGGCCATGCGAAACAAAATGTAATCTAACAAACATTTTTTTTAAATATGTGAAATGTTTTTTTGTTAGTCCTTTTGGTGCTATTTACTCTAAAACGAAAGATTAAATAATAAAAGTTATATCTACTACAAAATCAACTCCAAATGTAATATAGATACACCAGTTTCCCGCTTGTACTACGATCGTGAAAACGAAACGTAAAACTTGTACTTCGAAAACCGTGAAATACGGCGATTGACGCAAGTAAAAATTTGGCGCCCCTTGTCAAAAGCATTAGACGACTGGATCGCTATAATAAATAATATTTATATGATTTGTGTTTTCAAGAGCGATGTGTTAGGAGAGGTATAATCAGCGCATTTGCGCCTTGAAAATTCGGCGCTCGGAGCGGATCGCTCCAATTGCGCTCGTGTATATTGTTTTCTCAATAGTTTACAAATGCTATTATTTGTGATAAATGCAAACCGTCTGAAAACCATCGCATTATTTTTCTTACACCTTTGTGTTGACAAATGAGGCCCAATTCAATTCCTCTGTTAGCTAAGAAGTCATCTATCATTGCACAGGCAACACTTCCGTTTAGTAGGAGCTTTTCAAATATTGACGGGTTATTTGTGATCCTGATTGTTGGTCTTTCTTTGAAAAAAATCGGAATGGTTTTCTCGAGCTATCAGAGAATATTTTCAATTTTTTTAATCAATTGCATGTAAAAGTTGTAGAAATTCAAATTGATTTCTATGAATAGAAAAACCTTCTTTTGCAGCTTGCTGTTTTTTAAGGCTTATTTTTATGACAAAAATACGTGAATAACGAACGCGCGTTCCTGAAAATTTACTCTGACGTATGGCAGTAAGACATTGAACTGTCAGAGGAAGGATAAAGTAAACTGAATGCTGTAAAAATGAGAATCCCTGAGGCGTATGTGTGGTAAAACGGTGACCGGATAAATCATCACAATGATAATTCATCACATCTTTAAAAAGTTATATAATGTCATGGAAAGTGATGAATCAAAAACATGATTAACTGGGTTAAGTAGGTTAGGTTAGGTTAGGTTAGGTTAGATTAAAAAAAAATTTCATCGTTTCTAATGACTTTATATCATTTTTTTAAAAGTATGTTGAATTGTCACTGTGTTGAGTTATCATGGAACCGGTAAAACCATGTACGATTGTGTGAGAAATATGATTCGCAAAGAATGCAAGGCAATGAGTAAGATTAAGAACGGAACGCTTAGATAGTTTGGGCATATACAGTGAATGAACGAAGAAAGGAATGTAAGGATAATATTTGACGTGAATTTGAATGGTAGAAGAAGTAGAGGACGCCCGAGGAAGACACGGTAGATCAAATAAACCAGATACTTGAGTCGGGCCATATCAAGGATAACAGAAAAGTATGTATGCGATGAATTTGAATGAGGCAAGGAGTGTGCGCCGAGATAGAATTGTTTGGCGGTCCGTCCTCTCTGCCTACCCCTACGGTTAGTTAGTTAGGTCAGAGGTGACACAAAAATTCCCAAATTTTGGTAATAAATACAGGGTTTTCCAATAAGAGGTGTTATTTTAAATAGCCCGCTATTTCGGTAGATATTACTTTTGAAGCTGTCATTTTTAGACAATTGACAAGTAAAAACTACGCCATTAATAAAAATGAAACGATACACGCTTCAACAACGCATTGAAATTCATTTGAGTGAATCAAATGCAAATCATCTTGAGTGATGAGGCCCATTTCCACCTCGGTGGCTTCGTCAACAAGCGAAATTGTCGCATCTGGGGCTCGCAAAACCCAAGAGTTATTGTTGAAAAGCCTCTCTATCCTCAACGTGTGATTGTTTGGTGCGGTTTATGGTCCGGCGAAGTCATTGGACCTTACTTTTTCGAAAATGAGGCTGGAGCAAAAGTTACGGTGAATGGATTGCGCTATCAAGAGATGATTAATGATCTTTTATGGCCGGAATTGGATGATATTGATCTGGACAACGTTTTCTTTCAACAAGACGGCGCTAAGTGCCACACAAGCAACGAAACCATTGATCTTTTACGATTGAATATCAAAATAACACCTCTTATTGGAAAATCCTATAGTTTTCACTCAAAGAAACGAGACCAGTACTTGGAGTTTGTGTTGATAAATGTATATAATAATGTGTTCATCTTCACCTATACCTATTTTATTACGATAAGTTTTTGCATGCATTTTCATTTTGCTTAAAAAAATGATCGTGTATAGATTTTTCTAGTATGAAATGTATTATTTTTTAAATATGTAGGTACTTAGATTTTTATTATTTTAGCTCGTGACCACTGATGTATAATATTTAGATGAAACATGAAGCGCAAAGGTGGGTGTCACTTTTGTACGCCCAATTAGTCAAATGTGGCTTCCAACGCTACCAACGCTCTAACTCTACAAAATCCAGTCTGCGCACAGAGCGCGCCGATTATTTCTAGTAGAACACGTTTCGACGAGATATAAGTACGCAATAGCGCCTCTAATTATATAGCTCTATGCTTGTGACACAACTACATGAAAATTGAAATATGAATATCGTCATGCACAACAACGGTTATATGTATATAAAGAATCATCTACTAACATGACTTTTTATATAAAACAAGTCATGTTAGTATATAAAAAGTCATAATGTTAGTAGCCCATAACCGCAATCGTAGATGTTTGACTCTAATCATCCACAAAACGAAAGAAGAAGAATATTCCCTGGAAAGGCTGCGCGGCCATTCTCATACAAATTATAGATTTGGATTTGAAGTCAAAATACCCAACCAAACAGAAAAATTGTTTTTTGTGGTATTATTTTATTTAATATAAATTATCATGTATAGGCCACCAGAATTAAACATTTTTCAGCAAAATTTTCGAGGCTACTTTGATTGTTTTTTGTGAGTCAATCGTAATTATTGAAAAAAATATCATGCCCTTCCTACTTTTTTAATATAATGAAACATAAATTTAAAAAAAAAAAATCGCTTTTTCTGTAATTTTTAAAATTAATTTACGACAAATTTGTGTTCCAACGTAAATGGGTCGCATGCACAGACATAGGAATTAATAGACGAGAAGATAATGGCGAGGGGTAAAATCAACTGTTGAAGAACGAAGGGAGTAAGGCTGACTGTGATTCGTCAATAAATCAATCTGACAGTAAATAGGCATCTCGCATTATAATATCACCATTTACTTCTTAAAAGTAAAATCTGCTTTTGAATGAATAGACATTTTTACATGGGAGCGCAAATTACTCGCCACGTTATGAACAAATTTGCGAAGTCCAAATTCGGCAAAAAAATTCCGTTCTATTTTCAGAGTCGAATATTTCGTTTAAGTATTTAGTGAAGACACTTTTATAAATGTTCATAATTTACTTCCCAGCAACCAACCAGCTTTGTGTTTCGCGTCCAGACGTTTCTCGATGTGATAGTATATGTTTCTAAAACTGATCTATATTATACGATGTGAATATGCTTAAAATAAAGTAAAATAATGCTTATATATGGAATGTAATACGACAATTGGGTTTATTCTCTTTTTCACATCTATTTTTACAAGTTTTCATAGTACAAGTCAACATTTTGCCGTGTTATTTCGTAAAATGAACCGATGATGCCTCGACCATAGTTCGCACAAGAATGATGACGTCACGTTTTCAAATTTCACTTGAGGCCATACGCGAGCACAGCCGGCTCCAATGGAACCGGTATGGGGAGTGGGGATAATACGCTTTTAATCACTTAGGGCAGGTCTACTAATATTCATATGTCTATGGTCGCATGTAATATTAATTTACACCCATAAATGCTTTTTATTATAACTTTTATTTATTATTTTATAATTCGTCATATTTGTACAAAGCAAAATTATTTGTAAAAACGATTATCGTTAACTCACAAATAATTGTTAAAGATGCCTCTAAAATAATAATAAAAAAAATATTCTCTGAATATCCCCTATTTTATAAATTAATTAATAAAGTAGCACATATCCAAATCAAAAATTATATATATAACTTTTCTGTTTGGTTGAATATTTTGACCTCCAATCCATATATAAGTTTTGTATGAAAATGGCTATGCATCCGTTCCCCTTAATTTCATTAAAAGCTTTTCCAAATAGCATCGCAAAGTGACATGTCTTTTTTTAAATATTCATTACACAAGTATTACAGAATAAAAAAATAGTTGAAATAAACACTGGATTTGAGGTCAAAATACTCAACCAAACAGATTTTTTTGATAATCCAACTGTATTCCAAATATGTGCTACTTTATTTATTTATGTATGAAATTATAAAATAAAGGTCATTCAGTAAATCCTTTTCTCATGATTTTTGAGGAAAATCGAAAATTACTAATTAGAAAATTGTGAATACAGTGTAGAGTCGATGATATTCGTAAAAGCGTATATTAGTTAAAGCGTATATCTAAATAGTACATAATGATAAATTTCAACAATAAGCACAGGGCCGGCTCTGTGCGTGCGCGATTGGATCACTCCGCTCCGCGGCGACTTGCCATGGCGCTATGCGCCAGGGAGCCAAAGCGCTGATAATACCTAAGTGGGCGCAGGCACTGCGATTTAACGTAGCGGTTTTGGAATAGCTGTAAACGCCATACCCCGCACAAACACGCACTGCGGCTGGAGTTTTTACTTATTTTTATTTCATTGTGGTACTGAATTAATTGCTAATTCCAACAACCTAACACCTAATTTCTTAAGCTTTTACTAGCGCCAGGCGCTGTTTGATGCAGGGCCGGCCCTGAACTTAATTTCAATAACAGTAATTTAGGATAGCTGAACAAATATTTAAGAGGGTATGTTTTTAGAATAAATAAATAACGTACTAAATTGTTAAATAATTAAGAAAAGAATATATTAAGAATGTAAGTGAGATAATAAATGCATTATTTATTAGTCAACAGATGTTCATTTATGACACTTTCTAACGCAAAAAGCCAATCTAATTTACTTTGAACATTTGTAGTGCAGTTAATTTCGAAATAAATAAATACAAGAGCTGTATTGGTTTTGTCGTGTACCTGGTTGATGGACCCACCGTCACAACGAGATCCGCAAGGAAGAATGCGAATTCCGCGAATCTTGGCCGAAAATCAAGATATTTTTAAAAATTAGCTAGACGATGTAAGAATGCATGGGGACCACTGTTACTCTGACAGGAACTCATTAATTTAATCGAAAACAAGTGGAATTAGAATACGTCGCAGCGAATCCATCGACCACCTATGTTATACCTCTCTCTAGGTTTTGTTATAATGTATCTGAAACGCCGTGGAAGAAAACCGTTCTCGCGTTCGGAAAGTATTTTTTTATACTATGCTTTGTGGTCACCGAAAGTGTTCGCGGGAAGCACCAAAAACCATCTCGGACCGTAGGTTCCCCTCCCCTGGTTTTATCCTTAGTATACCTACCAACATTCATTAATTATTTTAACAAACAATCATTCATATCAGTGGTGTTCGATCCAAATGTATTGAATCAAAGAATAAAGTATTGCTTCAAAATCACCGCTTTCCTACTATTGGCTATAACAGCCCCAACGAAAAACGCTTTCTTCAAGCAAGTACCTACTTGAGTACATACCTTATTTATAGAGTTTTCTTATTCTAGAACTTAATTGCATAGTGCTACTAAAGATAAAGACTAACTTAAAAAATTGCATGTTGTGTGTATGAGTCAGAATTGTGCAGCGTTGTGAATGAGGATTGATGAAGTTACTAGTAATGTTTTATTATTAGGTCAAGTAGTCAAATAATTTGTCGAAAGATGCACTACGAGAGGGACAAAGATTATTGAATTTTTAGAGAACACGGGAAATTGGTCCTCACTAAAAAAATTACATCTTTCCTCCTGTCATTTATAAAATTTGCTTGCCCAGAACCTCACCGAAAGCCCACGTTACAGAAACTTTATCTATGTATTAACACCTAAACTACGATGAATAAATTACAACACATAGTTCAGGGAATTTTGCCAATCTTTTATGTGTAAGTACTGCAATAAAATCTGTTGTAGCTGGCTCTAAAATGTTGACACATTTAAACTCAGTAATGAGGAACTCCAATGAAAATTATAATACAGGGTTTTCCAATAAGAGGTGTGTTTCTTTAATAGCCCGCTATTTCGGTAGATGTTACTTTTGAAGCTATCATTTTTTAATTTTTGACAAGTAAAAACTACGCCATTAATAAAAATGGAACGATACACGCTTCAACAACGCATTGAAATTATTAAAATTCACTTTAGTGAATCAAATGCAAATCATCTTGAGTGATGATGCCCATTTCCACCTCGGTGGCTTCGTCAAAAAGCAAAATTGTCGCATCTGGGGCTCAGAAAACCCAAGAATTATTATTGAAAAGCCTCTCTATCTTCAACGTGTGACTGTTTGGTGCGGTTTATGGTCGGGCGGAGTCATTGGACCTTACTTTTTCGAAAATGAGGCTGGAGCAACAGTTACGGTGAATGGATTGCGCTATCGAGAGATGATTAATGATTTTTTATGGCTGGAATTGGATGGTATTGATCTGGACATCGTTTAATTTCAACAAGACAGCGCTACGTGCCACACAAGCAACAAAACCATTGATCTTTTACGATTGAATATCAAAATGACACCTCTTATTGGAAAATCCTGTACATTAAAAATTAGAACATAAGAGATTTAAACGCCCTGTGATTGGTGTAAATCTCTCAGTAAACGATCCAAAGTATTCACTCAGTATCACTCTGGTATACGACCACTATTCAGAATTGAAACGTTGCTTAAAACGACTCTAGCCGTATTTGGTGACCAGATCTGAATAAGCAGGTGCATCCCTACCTTCCTCTTTCCCATCTCCTTCTTCTCCCCACTACCTTCATCCTCACAACGTACCCCAATTAGGGTCATTGGGGATGCCATAGTCTCATTGGCTCCAGGCGATGGGGAGCAATTGGGAATCTTGTACGGTATTCACGAAAAAAAATTGGGATTAAATTTGTTGATTTGAAACCGACCCATTTGGGAATGATCTTCTGAGGTACGTGTGACGAAACGGGTACCTACATGGCCAGATTTCGATTGTTTTGGCGGACTTTAAAAACATAAAATTTAAAAAAAAAAATCTCTTATCGAAATTAGAAGGTGGTTGACTGGAGTTCCTTACTTATACGCTTAGAGATTTCATAAGTATAACTTATCATGGAATATTTACTACGCGTTGTTTCTTGCGCTCCCGGTAAATCAATTATTTGATAATATTCCTCGCGTTGTTGTTTCAGATATGTTCAGAAAAATGGCGTGGGTCGACCGGCACGGCGTTTTATTGGCTTAGCTAGAAGCCGGCTACGTCATTGTGCCATTTGAAATAACATAGTTCAGCTGAATACTTAACCATTTATAAAGTGATTAGCTCACAGGGGTAGGCAGATAGGATTGAATGCTACACAATTCCGACTTGGTACGCATTCCTTACTTACACCGTAGGTTCTTGACACGGATTACCTTACCTGCTATTAAATATTTTATGCATATTTATTACTAACTAACTTACTGATAATTAAACAGGGTTAAATGAATAACGGACGTTATATTAAAGAATTATTATTAAACATTTTTATTATTTCCGAATGGTTTATTTTAATTGATTGAATCAAGAGAAATTACATATAGAGATAAAAGGAAATATGATCAAACGATGTTTTGTAAAACTCTACAAAATAATATTTCCTAAGTTACCGAATCTAATGACCTAAATGGCAAAGCAGAGAACTTCGTCAATATTTTGACTTCAGCAGTCGATAAAAATATGCCTTTGAAAAGGGTTGAGTTTAAAAATACGAATAAATGGTATTAAAAACCATTACACAACCTTCAGCAACAAAGAGATAATGCATATAAAACGGCAAAATTGGAACCATCAGAAGAAAAATGGAATTCATTCAAAAAAGTTCGCTATATTTATTCCAAACAAATTAAATAACATAAATGCGATTTTTAAAAACAAAAATTATAATCACAACAAAATGAACCAAGAAAACTTTGGATAACACGAAAAGAAATCATTAAGGGTAAACAAAAAGAAGTTCTAAAGTCAATTGATTTCCCAGATGGAACTGAAGAAGACGTAGACTAAATTTAACAAGCATTTTATTTCGAGCATAGATCTTATAATTGAAAGTATTCCACAACATCCTGAGAACCAACTAGACAAGCTTGTATGCACCGATGAAGAATTTAAGTTTAAAAACATAATTACAGTACAAAGAGAGTGCTGAGTAATATGAAGTCAAAGGAATCCACAGATGGTATTACAATAAATATACTCAAAGACTCTATAAATATTATTGGCTAATCGATGGTCCAAATTATCAATGAATCTTTAAAGAGTGGAGTATTTCCCAAAACTTGGAAGACATCTGTAATAACTCCTATTCCGAAAATTGACATCCCAAAAAAATTTTACGACTTTAGACCTATCAATTGTTTACCCAAATATGAACAAGTACTGGAATACATTGTAAAGGAACAGTTAAATGAAAACATTGAGGCCAAGCAGATATTGTTCGACAACAATCTGGTTTTAGAAAAAAATGTTCTTGTGAAACTGCTTTTAATTGTGTAATAGACGAGTAGAAAAATTTTCGAGATAAAAAAAGTAAAATTATTACAGTATTTCTAGACTTAAAACGAGCATTTGAAACAATCGACAGAGATAGATTAATCAAGAAATTAAGAAATATTGGAATTGATGGTAAAGAAAATAAGTGGTTCCTTGATTACCTATCAGAAAGAACGCAAGTAACAAAATATGGTGGTATAACATCTGAACCACATCACACTAATAAAGGCGTTCCGCAGGGTTCTGTCTTAGGTCCATTGTTGTTCATTACATATATGAATGATATTATCAAAGTGTTAAAGCATTGTGCAATTAAACTCTTTGCTGATGATACATTGTTATACATAGCCAGTACAAATTTACAGGACGCTATTGAAAAAATACAAATTGACTTAAATTATGTAACACTTTGGTTAAACCAAAACAAACTAAAAAAGAATGTTATGAAAACAAAGTTTTCAATTGTGGATAGTGTAGGGGGAAACGAGCAGGCAATACTAAAAATTGATAACGTAAACATAGAAAGGGTAAGTAGTATTAAATATGTGGGTGTAATATTAGATGAAAAATTAAAATTCGATGAACACTTAGAATACATAACAAAGAAAATTGCTAAAAAAGTTGGATTCCTAAAAAGGATCAGAAATAACTTGGATCTAAAAACAACGCGCTTTGTTTACAATTCTATTGTTACTCCGCATTTAAATTATTGTTCTAGTGTTTTATTCTTATGTAACGAAGCCCAAAATAATAAACTACATGTTATACAAAATAGGGGGATGAGAATGATTTTAAAATGCAACATTTTTAGTAGAGTTAGAATTATGTTACAAAATTTAAATATGATGACAACCATAGACATATGAATATTAGTAGACCTGCCCTAAGTGATTAAAAGCGTATTATCACCACTCCCCATACCGGTTCCATTGAGCCGGCTGGGCTCGCATATGGCCTCAAGTGAAATTTGAAAACGTGACGTCATCATTCTTGTGCGAACTATGGTCGAGGCATCATCGGTTCATTTTACGAAATAACACGGCAAAATGTTGACTTGTGATATGAAAACTTGTAAAAATAGATGTGAAAAAGAGAATAAACCCAATTGTCGTATTACATTCCATAAGTAAGCATTATTTTACTTTATTTTAAGCTTATTCACACCGTATTATATGGATCAGTTTTAGAAACATATACTATCACATCACAATGTAGCGATTCTCAAGTGTGCTCATCGTTGTTTACTGGGGTAAGTAAATTATGAGACATTTGTAAAAGTGTCTTAACTAAATACTCTGAAACTAACTACGACTCTGAAAATAGAAGCTGCCTTACTTTGCCGAATTTGGACTTCGCAAATTAGTTCATAACGTGGCGAGTAATTTGCGATCCCATGTAGAAATGTCTATTCATTCAAAAGCAGATTTTACTTTTAAGAACTAAATGGTGATATTATAATGCGAGATGCCTATTTACTGTCAGATTGATTTATTGACGAATCACAGTCAGCCTTACTCCCTTCGTTCTTCAACAGTTGATTTTACCCCTCGCCATTATCTTCTCGTCCATTAATTCCTATGTCTGTGATGACAACCAAACAACATATAATATATAATACGTTAACAATGATGTATAAGCTTCAAAATAATATGCTCCCAAATTATCTGCAAAGAAATATTATGTACCATGAAAATGTTCACAATTATCCTACGAGAAGACGCAGAGATTTTAGGCTTCCCAAAACTAAACTTTCATGCACAAAAAACTTTATAATAACCTACCAAATGTCGTAAAGGAAGCCCCAAGCCTTAGCACTTTTCGTAGGACATGTGCTTTAGATGTAAAAAATAATTTTGATTGTTGAACATACTCACCAATATTATTTTAGTCACCTAGATATCTTATATAATGTATTGTGTATTTATCTTTTTCTCTTAAAATGTAATTGTTATTTTTTGTATTTTTTATATTTTCCTACTAGATGTATGGAAAAATTTGCGTACATCTAAATAAAGATTCAAAAACAAAAACAAAAATTATTTCTGATGAACGTACCTATTACTAAAATCTCAAATGTTTATAGAGAGCTCCCTACGGATATAAGTTATTTATATTTAAGATTAATAAAAATAGGACCTTAAAATTGAAATATTTTTTCTAAAACGGTTTGAAAAATTTATAAAACATTTTTCAATCATAAAATTAACGGTAAGCACCAGATTTTATTTTTCTAGACGATGAATTGAGAACTTCCCGAGGGATCCCTCTAGAAAAATTTGTGATTTTAGTAATACGTTCATCAGAAATAATTAAAAATAAACCACGGAAAGATTGATTTTCTATTCCTGCTAGGGCAAAGTCGACCGTAGGTGCGTCAATTACGCCGGACCGAGCGCCGAATATTGTTTTTACATGACTTCATCACTTATGTCGTTAAGATTGCAAATTTACGTAAGAGATTTTATAGGGAAAATTCAACCGTAGTTCTGTCCAATACACCAGAGCCGTGCATCGCATATTTTTGTACACGGTTGCTTCACTTACGACGTTAAGATGCTGGTTTTATTTTAGGGTATTGTCTCGTCTTCGGTTGTCGGTGCACCCATGCAGGGTTTAAAATTGTATTCACGCGTAATCCGTAAAATTGTTTAAGTTCAATTGAATTCCTTATTTTCAAAATTGGAACTGATAAGTAAACATACTTGAGTCATATCAAACAAGTGATAAAGTAGGTAACAACACTACTTTATTAATTAATTATTCCTCATTTAAAATGTGTTTTTCTTTTGATAAAATGTTTGACAGGTATCATTGGTTAACTGTGGTTATTATACAGGTTTACTAACTTTTGAAAGGCTGGAATACCGACTTTCCCGTGGTGTACAACAATTGGTTTTGTTAATAATTTATTGTTTAAAGATGTTCCTTGGCTTAAAGGGACTTTCGACATTCATTTTAAGGCGATGCACTACGTTGTGTAATATTTTGAATCGAGCCGCCATCAATAACACACGTAGATGGCGATAAGGCTAAAATTCCCGCTTAACACCATCCAGCTGTTTTGATTTGGTCAAGAAAAAAACATGGCCAAAAAGTGCCTTTTATTTTATTTTGTGGATGTTCAGGCATAAATATTTAAAAAATTTCCGATCATTTTATAAATAACTTAATTTGCCACATTATACAATAAAACCATAACCGAAAATGGGTTCGTAAGTAGGAAATTTTGAACTTTAAAGCAGTTTTCGTAGGCCTTATAAATTATTTTTTTCTGGGCTTATAAAAAGACTTATCTAAAAAATACTCGATTATTTCAAAGGCCAAGATGTATTATACTCGCAGTATTTATTTAAAGCATGTGAAACATTATTTCTAGGCGACCAAATTTTCAAACCAAAAACGCATGATTTTGCATTACTACGTAGGATTTTATTGATCCAAGTCATATATGATAATATTAAATCATATCTGTAGTAAGGAAAATGTTATAGGTATTTGTAAAACATCAAACTACGATAGGTATATAACTTCTCTATAATAAAAAGTATAAAACTAAAAGTATAAGCATGTCGCTATCCGTTATATGTTTGTGCGTTCAGTTCTTCTAAACTACGAAACGGATTTTGGTAGAATTTTCACTGTCATTTAGAGAATGTCTTCCGAAAGGTTTTTTTAAAATATAATACATGCACATTTTATCTATGGAAAGCAGAGAAAAGTCGTGTTTTGTAATCAAGACGTAAAAAAAATATTTTAGGGCGTTTACGTTACTAACGTGGGTTAAACCTTATGAGATAACCATTTATAAGTCGCAGAGCAACGCCAGCTACACGTCAGCTAGTAATATATAATAATTATGTCTGCGTATGTTTGTGCTCGTAAGACTCGAAAAGTCCGATATCGCTGAGAATTTTTTCTTCTTCCTGGTAAATCGCGAGTAAGTAGGTTGGCGGCTTCGATATTATTCAAGATAGGTAGATGCAGCGTACATTCTTCGTCTTACTTGTAGGTTCCAATGTGATGCGCGTTGCAAGTATTGAATTTTCAGAACCTACTAGTAGCTGCCGCTACAGTTTGTTCGTATTAGTGCCAGGATTTAGAGAGGGGTTTAAATGGTAGAAGTCGGGGACGACCAAGAAAGACATACGCAATAGCAAAGTATTGCGGGGTCCACTAGTTTTAAATAAAATACATGTAACCTACATTTACAATTTCGTCACTACATAAAATGGATATTTTCTTTTGTTTACAGTATTTCAGTATTCATCTATGTAGATATTTGTTTGCACGTGAAACCTTTTTAATCTCCCAACAGAAGCTTTGATCTTTCCATCATTTTTTTACTCCTAGACTTCTTGTCATCCGTCAAATCTATTTCAGAAACAACTTCCGTTGTGTTTCGTAATACATCAAGGAAGACGGAACTGAAACTGTTCGTAACGTATTTATTTTTCACATTTTTAGTATGCGAATAGTATAATTATTATATTGCAATTAATTAATATCAACATAATAGACTCGAAGATAATAGAAAAAAGAGTAGAAATAGAAAAAATGGTTTGAAAGTGTCCCGACTGTCGCCGAGCTATAAACCCACTCACGCTACGACATAACTACACGGGCTTCAATATGCCACTTGCAATAAATTTTTAAAAAATGCTAAGACTTTATCTGTTTATTGTGGTGAACGTATGTCTGTCGGTATGAAAGAGACAGGCATATCTGAGTGAGACAGCATGACCGAGACGTATAAAAAGGCGTGTCTGTTGTAACTCGTCCTCTCTTTGCAACAACATCTCGAATACTGTACATTAGTAATAACACTAAATAAACCAAATAGTATGGAGTATCCAAACGACTATTATTTACATCTTATCTGAGTGATCGACACGGCAGATCACCACAGTTGGCGCAGCCGAAAAAGGAAGCTGAACGGCCGCAAAATTCTTCCTGGAGGAAGAACCGTAGCCGCAGCTGAAAGAACTACAGTTGGAGCAGCCGAAAAAGGAATCTGAACAGCTATTAAATTCTTCCTGGAGGAAGAACTACAGTTGGAGCAGCCGAAAAAGGAAGCTGATCAGCCATTAAATTCTTCCTGGAGGAAGAACCACAGTAGGCGCAGCTGAAAGAACCATAGTTTGGTTATAATCCCACCGAGCACCGCGGAAGGGATTATTGTCGCATAAAAAATAAAATAATTTGGGGGCAGCTTCACGGACAGTATCGGACATTGAAGGAGCATCAAGGCAAGGAACTGGTGAGGAGATTCAAGGCGCTGAGCTCAAGGAATCAGCAGCCGAGAAACCGGATGAAAAACGGATCCAGGCAGCTTGTACGGGGACCCGACACGGGAAGGCGTGGCGGTGGTGACCGGACGAGAAGGACGACCAGGAATCCGGACGGAGCCAGAAGACGGTCGGACGCGGAAGGGCGGCGATCGGCGGCAGCATCAATCATCAGATTCGTGAGTTGAGTGCTGTTTGTTGTTGTTTTTTCTGATTATTGGTAATCTGTGTGGAAATGGAGGGAGTGGGTTTACCCAGGTTTTGTCACCTTAGGGACGGGCTGGAGACGTTCGTGCTACAGTTTGAGCAGTTGATCCTCGTCAATGATGACAAATTTAAATCCGAGGATAAAAAGAGGGCGGTTTTAATATCCCACCTACACACAGACACGATTAATCTACTGATAGATTTATGTTTTCCAAAAAAAATAACAGAATTATCGGTTGAAAATATATTTTTGTTATTAGGAAACCACATTGGTGTTTCAAAGAATGTGTTTAAGGAACGTGGAAATTTTTTTGCGGCGAAACAAAAAGTTGGGGAATCTATAAATGATTATATAGCTAGGTTACGTTGTCTAACAAGATTCTGCAAATTTGAAAGCAGACTGGAAGAAAACTTAAAAGATATTTTTGTGACTGGTTTATTAGAAGGTCGTATTAAAGAAAAAATGTTTTTAGATGCAGAGAAGCTGACTTTAAAAAGTACATTAGAGTGCGCATCGGGAATGGATTCATTTCATAAAAATATTACGTGTATTAAATCCGAGAGTGTCGGGCTCATTTCTAGAAGTAAGAAAAATTTTAATAGTAGTGCAGGTAGGAATTATTCTACTTCACCGGCGCGGGCGAAAGACAAAAATGTTACAATTCCCAGAAAGAAATCAGTAGAACGTATACAACAGTTGAAGTGCAAATATTGTAATTTAAATAATCATGATTCCAGTAATTGTAGATTAAAAAACGTGACGTGTTTTAATTGCAAAAACAAGGGACATTTTAGTAAAAATTGTCGCGAAAAAAAACGGGAGGAAGTTTCATCTGTGTTTGTGAATTCAAGTGAAATAAATTCAAGGTTAACAAGAAATACCGATCCCATTTATTTATCGTTAAAAGTTAATAACGGTATCATCATAAAAGGATTATTTGACACGGGTGCAGGAATATCGATCCTATCGGATAAAGATTATTGGGAACATTTTAAAGATGTACAATTGAAGCCGAAGAATTTAACCCTGAAGGGTTACAATAATTGTAAGTTACAGTTACTTGGATGTTTAATTTTGTCAATTAATTTCAATGGTATTACTAAAATAATGGAATTTTGTGTTGTAAAGGATGGTTCAACCACTGTGCTAGGTAGAGACTTCGTAAAAGAATTTAACATTGGTTTTACGGGTTTCGAGACGGTTTCTTCACAGTTGAAAAGTGAAATACTCACGCATAATATTCACGACGTAAACAATAATAGTGTCGATACGTTAGTGCGTAAATATCCGGAGGTATTTTCAAGTAAACTAGGTAGATTCAATAAATTTAAAGTTCATTTAAAATTGAAAGAAAATGCAGAACCGAAATTCTGCAATCCGAGAAGTATTCCTTTCGCTTTGAAAGCGAAAGTTGAAACGGAATTGAACCGTTTACAGGAAGAGGGAATTTTAGTTCCGATTAGTTATAGCAAGTTTGCATCTCCTATCGTGCCCGTAGTTAAAAGCGATGGAAGCATTAGAATTTGCGGGGATTATAAATGTACTGTGAACCCACAATTGATTGTTGACAAATATCCCATGCCGAAGATAGAAGTTTTATTATCACAAATTTCGGGCGGAATAATATTTTCAAAAATTGATTTACGTCAAGCTTATTTACAGTTGGAACTAGACGAAGAAAGTATGGAATATACTACGATTTCTACACATTTAGGATTATTTAAATTCACTAGGCTAGTGTTTGGGATTAACAGTGCACCGGCAATATTTTGTAGAACTATAGCTTCATGTCTACAAGGTTTGAAGAAAACAGCGGTTTTCCTGGATGATATTATGGTTACAGGAGAAACGATAGAGGAACATAATGCTAATTTAAATGCAGTTCTTAATAGGTTAAAAGATTGCGGTTTGTGCGTAAATATTCAAAAGTGCAATTTTAACGCTTCATCGGTATGTTTCTTAGGGTTTGAAATCTCGAAGGAAGGGATTAAACCTATGGAAGATAAAACGAACGCAATTAGTAAAGTCGCGCAACCAAAAGATTTATCAGAGCTACGCAGTTTTTTAGGAATGGTAAATTTTTACCGATCTTTTGTGCCAAATATGTCTATGTTATTAGATCCTTTGCACAAATTATTGAAAAAAAATACGAATTTTGATTTTAATCAAGATTGCGTAAAAGTTTTTAATAAAATAAAATTAATTTTATGTGATAATCGAGTGTTAGCACATTACGATCCAAATGTTACTTTGAAGGTAGTTACGGACGCCTCAACGAAAGGTTTGGGTGCAACATTGTTACATGTGTATGAAAATAATTTACAAAGACCTATTTCTTTTGTTTCTCGTAAACTGACAGAAGCGGAAAAGAAATATTCAATTTTAGACCTCGAGGCTTGTGCAATTGTGTTTTCTTTTAAGAAGTTTTTCGAGTACATTTACGGAAGGGAATTCATTCTAGAAATAGATAATGAACCTTTATGTAGAATTTTTGGTGAAAAAAAAGGAATTCCTGTTTTAACTTGTAATAGATTACAACGTTATGGTGTAATTCTCTCATCTTTCAATTATAAAGTTCAATACGTAAAATCAACATTAAATTGTTCGGATTACTTATCTCGCGTACCTGTAGGAGATCCTGTTGAGGAAAATAATAATTTTGATTCAAGAATTTTGTGTTTATTCAAAAATAATAGCGAGATGCCAATAGATGTTGAGGAAGTTAAAGCAGAATCTAATACGGATAAATTATTATTAGAGATAAAAAATTATCTTAGAACAGGGTGGCCAAATAAAGTCAATAAGGATGATTGCAAATGGATTTATTGGATAAAAAGGAACGATTTATCAATAATTGATGATTGTATTTTCTGGAACCATAGGTTAGTAATTCCAATAAGTTTAAGGGATAAGATATTAAGCTTATTGCATAGATCTCATCTAGGGATTGCCAAGATGAAAGGGCTAGCTAGAGGCTATTTTTGGTGGCCAGGGATTGACAGTCAAATTGAATTTTTAGTTAGAGAGTGCGGAATTTGTGCGGAAATTCAACCATCACAACCCAAGAGTGAGTTAACTCCATGGCCGATAACGGAAGAAATTTGGAGTAGGGTTCATATAGATTACGTAGGGCCTATCGGAAATAAATATTTTTTGGTAATCATAGATTCAACCTCAAAATGGATGGATTGCGTGGAAGTAAATTCACCTAACTCAGATAATACCATTAAAATCTTAAAGAGATTATTCAGTTATTTCGGTAGTGTACAAACCTTAGTTTCTGATAATGGAGCAGCATTCATGTCAGCAGACTTTAAACAGTTTTGCGAGAGAAATGGCATTAAACATTTAACAACACCTATAAATCATCCTCAATCAAATGGATTGGCAGAGAATGCAGTCAAAACGTGTAAAAATTTTTTAAAGAAAATATTGTTAGAAAAAAAATTTCAGTCAGGTTATAATGAGAAGTTAGAATGTTTTCTCATAGATTATAGGAATGCACCACACTGTACAACAGGGTTAGAGCCAGCAGTTGTAATGTTTGGTAGAAGGTTAAGGTCAAATTTGAATAATTTTATACCTAGAGGGGGGAAGGTAAAGGAAAATGTGATTGATAAAGATACCAAAATGAAAATGTCAAAATGTCAGGAAAATCAGAAATTCTATTATAAAAGGAATAACAAAGTATCTACGAATTTTAAGATTAATCAGAAAGTTATGGTTAGGGATTTTAGAGACCAAAACAATGATAAGTGGGTACCAGGGAAAGTACATAAACGTTTGGGAAATAAACTATATTTAATTGAGGTTAAATTGAATGATAAAATCATGTACTGGAAAAGACATTTTGATCAATTATCCAAACTGTGTGTATCATGGGAAAAGAACCCTAGTATTTTAATCCCTGAGTCTGAGACGAGGAGGCTATCGTTCGATGAGTACGATGTCTCCGACTTTGTTTCGGATGACAATCTAACGGGTGACCCTCTTTTTCCTTCCAGCTCCAGTGAACCCGTGGCGTCAACGTCGTGGAACTGGAAGGAGCGCCTTCGACCAAGGACAGAGAAATCATAATAAGCAGCAGTCAACTCTCCGAATCAACATGGTTATAAATAAAAAAGAAAATGTTGTAAAATAATAATTAAATATGTGTATGTATGTTTTATAATTATTATTATGATAATCATGTTGTGTTACTGTCTGCTGATTTAAGTGTGGAGGGATGTGGTGAACGTATGTCTGTCGGTATGAAAGAGACAGGCATATCTGAGTGAGACAGCATGACCGAGACGTATAAAAAGGCGTGTCTGTTGTAACTCGTCCTCTCTTTGCAACAACATCTCGAATACTGTACATTAGTAATAACACTAAATAAACCAAATAGTATGGAGTATCCAAACGACTATTATTTACATCTTATCTGAGTGATCGACACGGCAGATCACCACATTTATTCTGTTTATCCGGTTTTTAAAATCATGGCGATTTTAAGAAAAATTCTATTATTTTACTAGCCGGACAGACCCCGGACATCGTTTTTTATGGATGCGAAAAAATAAAATAAATAGCCAAAAATCAGGTTAAAAATATCATAATTGTAAGCTGATGTGTCAGAATCTAAAGAAACGTACGAACTTCACTTCATTTTATCTGTCAAAATTCTGACAAGGAGCAGAATCTGTGTTGGGTTTTATTATTTAAATATGGATTCATTAACTACTGTAGGATGTTAGGGGTCCCCAAACCTTTCTCCTTTCTACCATAAAAAAAATCTCCGCGCCCCCCAGATAATATTACTTTGAGATTACACAAAAACCATGCAAAAAAAACTACCGAACAAACCGCTCGCTACGGTTAGTGAGTTGAGTAGGCGCTTGCAGTGAAGTAATGGTACATACACAGTGTCCAAAAGTACACAGGTGGCCCTTTGCAGGTCCCTGCGACCCCACTTTGAAAAATTCTGTTCTACATGATGATCGAAGTAAAGATGAAAAATAACATTTATAGAAATTCCAATGTTTTTTTCCCATTCAAAAATATTTTTCCATGTAAACAATTCAACTTTTTCACCTAAAAACTACCTTAAAACGTTATTTATCTTTTTACTTCTACCGTCACGTAGAATCATCACCCGAAGTTAGTGCACTTTACCCCCGGACACCATGTATAATTTATTTGTGCGAATATATATATATTTTTAAATACCAGGGACCCAATTTTCATTTCAGTAGACAATTGCTCGCATGCGCGAGGATCGCGCACGATAAATTATCCACTGTTTCGATAAATGCGTATTTTCGACCGTCGTAGATAATGTAAAACAACCGATATTAATACCAACATAAAAATGTACCAATATTATTTTTTTGTATGGTAACCCGTGTATTTAACTCTATAGATTTGATCACAGACATAGGAATTAATAGACGAGAAGATAAAGGCGAGGGGTAAAACCAACTGTTGAAGAACGAAGGGAGTAAGGCTGACTGTGATTCGTCAATAAATCAATCTGACAGTAAATAGGCATCTCGCATTATAATATCACCATTTACTTCTTAAAAGTAAAATCTGCTTTTGAATGAATAGACATTTCTACATGGGAGCGCAAATTACTCGCCACGTTATGAACTAATTTGCAAAGTCCAAATTCGGCAAAGTAAGGCAGCTTCTATTTTCAGTCGTAGTTAGTTTCAGAGTATTTAGTTAAGACACTTTTACAAATGTCTCATAATTTACTTACCCCAGTAAACAACGATGAGCACACTTGAGAATCGCTACATTGTGATGTGATAGTATATGTTTCTAAAACTGATCCATATAATACGGTGTGAATAAGCTTAAAATAAAGTAAAATAATGCTTACTTATGGAATGTAATACGACAATTGGGTTTATTCTCTTTTTCACATCTATTTTTACAAGTTTTCATAGTACAAGTCAACATTTTGCCGTGTTATTTCGTAAAATGAACCGATGATGCCTCGACCATAGTTCGCACAAGAATGATGACGTCACGTTTTCAAATTTCACTTGAGGCCATATGCGAGCCCAGCCGGCTCAATTGAACCGGTATGGGGAGTGGGGATAATACGCTTTTAATCACTTAGGGCAGGTCTACTAATATTCATATGTCTATGGATTTGATACATTTTTCTATATACATCTGTTTACGACTGTCAATTTTCAATTCACTTTGTTGTTCGTTGAAGAAGTAGTTGTTTCCTCTTGCGTGTTTTTCAAAATATTACCGACTTTTGCTTTACTCTTGAAATCTGAAAAAAAAAAGTTTTATTATCATATCACTGATTGAGTACAAAAAATGATTTGTTTGCATATAACGGGGATCATTAATCGTTCTTACCTTCGTTTTAACATCTACAGACTTGATTTTATACGGTTCTTTCATCAAAGGCGACAATAGATCAATTAATATGAGCACCAATTGTTTAGATAGTCGAAAATTTTTTATGAACAGTTCATTACTCAGACTAAATGCATCATTTCTTGAAAAAAAAATTCTTGGTGGCCTTTCAGTTAAATATTCGGCATGTTCCATGTCTTCGATCGCTTGTATGTGCGTCAAATCTTCAAAACTTACCATTTTTATAATAATTAACAAAAATACGACACACGCAAACCGTACAAGTAACACTTTTTGACAGTTGAACTTCTACTAAAACCAATAGTCCAATTATCCACTGCTTTGTAATAGAATTAGAAATTCCAAAATACGCTTTCTATCGAAAATTAGTAGATAATTACTCGATGATAGAAAAACCATAGACAACGTAGATAATTATCGCATGCGAGCAATTGTCTACTGAAATGAAAATTGGGTCCCTGGAATTATTAAAAATGTTTTTTAGTAAAACATCAAAATCAACGAAAATTTCAATGTTGCCATATTAAAAAAAGTGTAGAATTTAATAAAAAAAAATGATTAATAATACAACTATTTAGGGGCATATGGCTTCTCCTTATTATCCACGAGTATTATCATATCTGTTAAAAAACATCAATACATAACAATATAACATCGTGTTCGCATAAAAGAATGCATAGCTTGAAATTATCAGAAGTAAACAAAAACTAGGAATAATAATATGCAGAATATCACAGATCACAGAATGTGTACCTAATTATCTAATTGTTTACGATTTTGTAACATGAATCAGGCTCTATCTTTCTACGCCCAATTATTCATCACGATAATTATTTGTACCATATGCAACGAAACCTTCTGCATTGAGTCAAACTACCAAAGATTGTAGAAACAAAATAATACCAAGATATTCAAAAAAATCTAACCAATAAATTAGGACATAGCGATTCTTCTAAAGACGAGCTTTATAAATATTTCTTTATTAATTTGGTTGTGTTCCATTTTTAAATGCAGATGGAAAATAAGTGCAATGGAATTAATTTGGTCATAATTTATTTATTAGATCATATTAGATGTAGCAAGATTCCTATTATCTATCTGTTGCGGCACAGTTTTCACTAATAATCACTTCCTCAAGTGTGGCGGTATGAACGTGAATCTGATTGAATGAGGCAAACGAAACAGACGCAGCGAAATGATGTTTGAATCCGGGTTGGATAACAACTATCAACCCACTCCCGTGACAAAACTCACTCCCACTCAGTCAGACTCAGTCTAGTCAAGAAATCAACGATTATTCACCTTCGAAAATAATATCTGCTTATTATCGTTGTGGAATGTTAGGAATGTGAGATCTCTACGGCTGGCTGTAGTCAAATCAAAAAGAGATACTTAATACAATATCTTATGTCCGCTTACTGCTGAAATTTGGCTTTATCCTCTGGATGGGCGTTCTACGAAATTATCGTCACAAACTTGGCACGAGTCTTCAATGATAAAAAACACAAAAGACCAAGCCAAATTTCGTTTTTTTGTTATATACGCATGAGGTTGATATAAACATGACATGTGTTGTGGATGTTTCTTTCTAACATGTTTAAATACTGATTTGTCACCTCTATTTCCACGGTTGGATTTCTTGTAAGTATTTTGCGCACGTGAACTGGAACCTAACTAAAAGTGTATTCATTTATTTGTTTATGGACTATTGTTCAATTATAACACAGCATAAAATATGAAATGAGAAACAATTGGAATTTAAATCAATTCAATTCTTTTATTATTTCAAAAATATTATAAATAATACATTTTAAACCGTTGTTGAATATTTTTTGAAGATGATTTACATAAATATATTCAATTCATCTATTATTTCAAAAATATTAAAAATAATACATTTTAAACCGTTGTTGAATATTTTTTGAAGATGATTTAAATAAATATATAAAGAAGGTATCAACTATAATACTAGAAGCAAAAAAGTTGTCGGTGACGGAGATTACCATCGGGAACTTAGAAATGAGTCCTATCTATGATAGTTTTTAAACCATACACGAATTAGTATGAAATGTGTAGCAATGATCCCTTCTGACCCGTGAATGATTACTTAATTAAAATACACTTGGGAGATAATGTCATCAGCCGAATGGGGTTTTGAAGGACTTCATGATTCTATTAATATCAATGAAACTAACAACATTTGCGTAAAGACTGATAAAAATTGTTTGGACGGTAACAAAATCAAGATATTGACTGGAGTTGAGGTCTGCACTCTGTAAAATAAAGAATGGTGTAAGTGAAAGAAAGTTGAGCTGAATGCCGGGAAATGCAAGTGCAATTCAAACATAAAGTTTTAATTTGTTGAGTTCCCGGATGTTAAAACAATTTTCTAAAAGCACTCTTACAAAACTTCCTATGACTAAGTAACCTTACGTAATCCAATCGAGTTTAAACTTTTTTTCCAATCGAGCGATTGAAAATCAAGCGTCAAAAAAGTCTTGCCAAGTTTTTGAGCAATACGTAGAGAGGTGAACATGGAATTCATTATACCTATATAGTTCGGAGAACCACAAAGAAACCCAACACTACATTTAATTAACTAGATAAACTACCCGGCTTCGCCCGAGTGTCAACACAATTTATTGCGCCTTGTCTTGTATTTCAAAGAATTGTCGCGAGCTGAAAATAATTGACGTGACCTAAAGATTCCAGTCGGAAAAGCTGTGCAAATTTCATCATGCCAAGCTTCACTATTTGAAAGTTTTTGCTTTTTCGGAACACAGATTCGCGTCCTTATAGTTAAGACACATTAAAAAGTAAGTTCTTAAAATCAATATTCCCATCAAATAATAATAAAAAAACACTATACTACATTGATCCCAGAAAACACCTGCGCTTTCACAGTGATCGCAAGCACTTCATTCCATTGAACCTGCAATACAAATGATCCCAAAAAATAAAATAAACTTTTTATGGTCGAATAATGTACTTTACTCTATTGATCTTTCAAAGTACTGACTGAGTTCATAATAATAACAACTAACACTTAACACTTCACTAGATTGATATATTCACTTACTTGAATAAAGTAAGCTTTCTGTGGTCGAAAATACTTCACTCTATTGATCTGGGGGAATAAATAAAGCTTTCTCAATGTTCTAAAACACTTCACTCTATTGATCTTACAAAGTATTGACCGAAGTTCATAATAAAAACAATGAACACTTCACTCTATTGATATTACAAAATAAAGCAAGCTTTCTGTGATCGAAAATACTTCACTCTATTCATCGTTGATATCAAACTAATCAACACGTAAAAAACAGAGTTCCTTTTACTATACCTTCCTTCCCGGGGACTGGGTCGACAATTCTACAAATGCAAATCGGATAGCCTGACATTTATTTAGTGTATTAACTGCTGTAATTTCATCCGAATTCAGAGAAATTCATACCTGTTTGCGTGTGTGTATTGCCTTCAACAACGAGTTCCTCTGACGAGATTCACCTCTATCGGATGTCGGAAAGTGGGTTAATTTTCATTTCCAAGATTTGCATTAATAAATTACCGAAAACAAAAGTAAAATTCATGTATATATGTTTAAAAAAGCTATATCAGTGTTCGAAAACATTTCACTCTATTGATCTTAAAAAGTATACATACAAAATAATGATAATTAATAACAACGAAATATTATTCATAGATATTTTATTAGCAAGCTCACAACGAAACAACATGTTTCATTAGGAAGCCACTGAAAGCTCGCAATGATAAATAACAATCATTGTCTCAGCTCCTAGACATTGTGTTTCAGTGGACATTCCTGAAAATCGCTTTTTGGCAGAATTCCCTGGAATAAATAATAAATTGAATAATACATGCATAAATGTCAGCACAAAAGAATAATAGGTGTCTATTAATCGGTGCAGAATTACGGATCGATGCACTTAACTTATTCGATACTAGCAGTCGGTGACGTAGTGAGGATATACTAGTCCCAGCAAGACATCGTACGTAACAGCATCGATCTAGTATCTTCTGTTTTTTTTGTTTCCAAACAAGACGCCTGAGAAGGAAGAAGATAAACTTTGATGACGTCCCTACAAACCTCTCGCTGGGAATAGTTTTCTCAGGATACCAGTGCAAAATAGATCATATTTTGCCCTGCATATTACAGTGCATATTTCAAACAATCCAATTTAACCCCTACAGTTTTCCGGGAGATATTTCTCCCAGCCTGATAAAAGTCTCGCTATCACATGTTTATTACGGTGAGATACACGAACAGTGTTAGAAAGAGAGAATACCACGCTTAGTATCTTCATTTAAAAGTTTCCATTAGGTGCTGCGAAAATTTTGAAAAGCTTTGAAAAATTTTCAATAAATATGGTTCAGCAAAACATTATTTTGTCAAATGTGAAATTCGTGTTTATTTGGACTTTCTTATTCGTGTTCTGAAGATAATTTGAAAAAGAGTTGTAATAGAGATAGTGACGTTTCTTTGAATAATATGTGCAATACCTTATTTGAAATTTAAAAATTATATGCTATGTGATGAAGTAGGTGGGTATTAAAGTACATACTTACAATTAAAATGATTTCAAAGGAAATTTTGGTTTTGATTTATTAAATATGAGAAAATTAGAAACACACTTTTTTGGACGCAAGATCACAGAATTACTGGTTTATTTACCTTTAACAAGAAATTTCCTGGTTTCTCTATTTAAAATCAGTCTTGGGCATAAAGATAAGGCCGCTCCCAGACGAGTGACTTCAGATGTTATGTGACGACAGTTAACTATTCCAAAATTCATAAAAATTCGTAAAAGTCTCCTTGGTGTCGCGTCGCTCGTGTGCGCACCTACCGCAACTTTTGCAACGCAACTGTCGCCGCAACTAATTCCAGCATCTACGGACTGCCGTAAGGCGAAGCATGCTACATCACTATTTTCGATTAATCTTTACTACGAATCGGTTTGCATTATGAATCAAAAAATATGCTTTATATAAATTGAATCTTTTCCTATCGTTTGCCTTGAGTAGAATTAAAATAATATTGTTAATTTCTTTATAAAAAATTCAAGCAAAAACTACAAAAGAAAATATTTTTCATTAGAGAGTATGAACACATATAAGAAACTTATGGCAAAGTAGATTAATTCAATATTATAACAAAAATTATCTGTGACAGTTTTCTTTTATAAACTTTTTTTTCTTATGAAATTATTCACGAAACAAATAAAAACCACCATTGCACTTGAAATTGAGCATTTCTAGATTCCGTTTGCGAAGCGATTTCTATTCTTAATACCTTCATTAGTGGCGATATAAGGCACACTAAGAATGTGCACATTTTTGGCTTGTGGCTTCCTCTTAATTTGTAGTCAGCTAAACCAAAATCTCGCGCATTCCAAATTGTAGGTAGGTACCCTACTTCTTGTCTGGTCAATAACCCAATTTCTGTAAATATCTCATATCGTACGTGTGACCGGACCGCTTTATAAAGTGCACCGTTCGATGCAAGATGGCACGTCATGCTGAAGCCATTATATTATTTCATTTATAGATCTGCTTGTGTCTTTCACTCGTTCGCTGTCTTGAAGAAACCCATAGACATCCAAAATCAAAGAAACCCCTCTCCATTACAAACACGTGTTGTTGCAACTGGAAAATACTTAATCGCATCTTCGATTTTAAGATGTTTCGTCGATGGTTCAATTTCGGTCGATGTTCAAATTTTATATCAATTAAACCGAGGGGAGATTCCAGTTCTACTTGAGGATAAGGAATTGTCCTAATCCTTAAAAATGGCGTCTTTTCGTTAACTATGAGCGATTTCGGTTTGATTTATAGATAAGAAATTGTCCATAATCTTATAATAAACGAGTTTTTCCAGTTCTCTCGGATGATAGCAAAAAGTCCTTAATTATAAGGTTAAGGAAAATTCCTTGTCCTTAAGTAGAAAAACATTCGCCTCTCAGGTTCTTGCACTGCATTCTACCAAAATACTTCAGGATTAGAATTGAATATGTTATACTACTGTTTGCCGAGTAATTAAAACACTTTCTCATCACACTGAGATTTACTCGTAATTAGAGGTAGCACACAACCTTACACGACGCGTGACAGTTTAGTACTAAAACTACGAAATCGAAAACACTACAATTGACGTAATTTATGCTTGCCAATTTGAGATGTCTACAGCGCGTCTATACAGGGTGTCCGGGGTCAAGTGCACTAACTTCGGTAAGTGAATCTACGTGATAGTACAAGTAAAAAATAAATTTTTCGATATTTCAACTTTTAGGAGTACTTTTCAGGTAAAAACGTTTAATTGGTCCGCTGTGTGGGGCTGGCATTATTATTTTGCGCTATTGCTAAATCTACCGCCCCGCGCCCAAACGCTGCCATTCCATCAGTCTATTTATTTGTCGCGCTTCGTGTCAATAACTTTTACTATTCGGAATAGGATCTGATAATTTAATGTATTTAGTGTTTACATTGAAAAACTGGATTGTTTTAATCATAACTTGTTATTGTAGTGTGTGTTTTTTTTTATCTTAGTGTGAATTGATTAAGACTTACTTAAAAGAACAACTTTATTTAGTGCGTGTTTTCTCCGAAGACTTACTTTTAACATGGTGTTTATTTGTAACTAATGTTAATTACTGTGACAATGCCTGACATTAATTAGGTTTACGGGCTACATAATGTAAATTAACATGAAAAGTGGACATTTTTAAAATTCGTTAAATTTGTTTAGTTAAGTGATTAAGGACGGGTTGTTTAAGAGAATTTGAACAATTCTTCAAATTTCAAAATTAATTTTAAAATTCTGTGAAAGATTTTTGTTATTTTTTCAGTTCTGTCAAGCAACTAGCCTATCGTGATATATTAATAGAACTTGAATAGGACTTTCACAGAACCCAAAAATGAACGTTGAAGTTTAATGTATTGTTCAAATTCTCTGGAAAAAACCATCCTAAGAGTTAAATAATTTTATCGTTCAAAGTGTAACTACATTTTGTTAATTTTAGTACAGTTTTCTTTTTGAATTTGGGTTAAAAATATAAGATATTGTAGCTTAATTGTAAACGTCAAACTCTCGGCCTAATGTTATTGTTTACATGTGGTTTCAATGGATATGGGCCGATCACAACGTTTTCACCTCGTTCTCGGCAAGCTCACAACGAATTTATCGGGTACCTCACAGTAAGGATTTTGAGTAGGTATGTCTTTTTGTATGTGACAAAAGTTGGAATATCGCGAAAAGTTGTTTGCATTTTTTACTCCTGCCATCATGTAGAATTAGCTCCCGAAGTTAGTACACTTTACCCCCGGCCTCCCTGTATATTGTAAACGTTATCGAGTAGCTGTAATTTTTTTTTACTATTTTGTTCCTAGCATAGGTCTTATTATTAGCATTGATTGCAGGGAGGTGTGTAAGGATTTTAATGCCCACGCATTGTTACAAAATATCTGACATAAGTGGCGATGAGACTATCATATTATTTGTATTAATTGCTCAACCACGTTTAATGTTTCGACGACGTGAGTGATAAGGACTTCGACCGACGCACAGTGGGCTGAAAATCGCCTTTCATAGACATAGAGACTTGAATTTTCAAGGGTATTTTTTTTGGCTAGAAATGGATTCTGCTGATCATTACTATGCTATAAAATTTCGTACTAAGCAATTTCGTGTACAAATGAAGGAGTTATCATTTTTTAAAGAAAAATTTGTATGGCACTGACATTAAAAATGAGGCTATCTCTGGAATCATAAGGTTGGCCATTCTATCCTTACACACAGATATACTACTATTTATTTGTATTTTTTTGACATACTTTGTATTGTGGCGCGACTTGCGATTTTTTTTAAAATCATCAAAATTGAAAAAAACACTTTTTAATGTTGATGATTCATTTTAATGCTTAAATAGTAAAAGCCGCGCCACAATACGAAGTATGTCAAAAAAATACAAATAAATAGTAGTATATCTGTGTGTAAGGATAGAATGGCCAACCTTATGATTCCAGAGATAGCCTCATTTTTAATGTCAGTGCCATACAAATTTTTCTTTAAAAAATGATAACTCCTTCATTTGTACACGCAATTGCTTCGTACGAAATTTTATAGCATAGTAATGATCAGCAGAATCCATTTCTAGCCAAAAAAAATACCCTTGAAAATTCAAGTCTCTATGTCTATGAAAGACGATTTTCAGCCCACTGTGCGACGCCGCGCCGCACAGTGGGGCCAAATCGCCAAAACGTGGCGGAAACCCCGAAAAATGAATGTTCGATTCGGGGTATTTCAAGGAATGAAGCGGGTGGGGGAAGGGTTCGTGCATCTCACTCCGAACGGATAGGTCCCTACCTTCGGGATCTGTCAAACCATTTCAGTTCGAAGTTGACCTTTGTCAAGAGCACACGTGTCGCTGTCGAAACTAGTCAAATTTACCCTCGATTAGTGAGTTCATAATTAAGTAGTGAAGTAAAGAATTACAATTCTACAAAATGGAAACGATTGCCTCAGGTATGTAGAAAATATTCATATACTAATAAGTTTTAAATCTAATGGTTATCCTATTTATATTACACATATTTCGACGCTTGTACAAAAATAGCATGATTTTCTGTACTTGTATTTTCAACTAGAGCAAAAGTAGCATTTTTTGCAATATCATGCGGAATTACAACTCCCAGACTATAGAATAATCAATTATCTGATGGAATTGACAAAAATCAGCTGCCTAAATCTGCCTATTCTCTTGTATAATGAATTTTTCTTCGAGCGTGTGCATCCCAAATAACGTATCACAACATGGCGGTGCACCGCGGTCGATGTAGCGCGCGGTGCGGCAGGCTTCAGAACTATTTTTCCCATGCAGCACGCTTACGATATTTGATTATTTTTCTGTAATTAATTTGTTGCTAATGCTAAAGTAATATTTTTCATACAGATTCGGATGAAGAGTGTGTGAAATTCACTCGGCAAGAAATATTCAACATCGTTAAACACCGGTTGAATGATGGCCTACCTGAAATAATCCCTTTTCTGGAGGAACAACTTTCCGGAAAAATTGATCGACCGTTGCAGGTACCTGAGGACATGAGAGTCTCGCTTTCTATATTGTTTAATCAAATGAGAACAAGGTGGCAAAAAGCTAACAGGACAGAGAATCCCTTTTTGAAACGGAATAATGAATGGCTGAATGCATCCGTTTCATTTCCGGCACCTATTGTTAGTGGCAATTATCAAGCTGACTGTGATCTGCCATCGACTAGTACGTGCAGTGGTCGTCCTTCTGGGGATTTTGAATTATTGAGCAAGAGGTCGAAACGCGAAAGAACCCAATCAGTTCGCGAAACTTTGACGCCACAAGAGTTAGCTTATGCTACTCAAATGAGCCTGCGCTCTGCAGGTAAATTGGATGCTTCAAAGGTTCTTTATGAAATAACAATGACAAGTCCATCGAGAGCTTTGAAGTATCGACAGGCTTTCCAATTGACCGCGACAAGCGAGAAAACTTTGTCCTCCGAAGCCGCACTTTCGTTATATATTGAGTACAAATTCACAAAGAATCAATATCAGGGATTGAGAATAACAAGTAATGAGAATAACTGCAAGCTGTATCCTTCATACAAGAAATTGGCAGAAGCGAAAAAACGTTGCTATCCACCTAATACTGCTATCACCATTACAGAAAGCATTGCTGAAGTTCAGCTACAAGCTTTATTGGATCATACAACCGACCGTATTTTACTATGCCAAGAAGATATCATTCGCAGTTTGGATCAAGCGAATGTTAGCCACATGAAATTCATTTTCAAATGGGGTTGTGACGGAAGTTCAGGACAAAGTGAATATAAACAAACATTTGAGGATGAACGCGTATCAGATGCGAATGTATTTTTTACATCGGTAGTACCCTTACAACTCATTTCTGTGGATCCAAAATCAGAGGCAGTAGTCGTGATTTGGAAGAATCCTAGACCATCGTCTCCTCGATTTTGTAGACCACTGAGACTACAATTTTTGCACGAAAGTGCAGAATCTACGGTCAGTGAGGTGCAATATATTGAAGAGCAGATAAAGTCACTTGTTCCCTTTGAGAATATAATATATGGGAAAGAAATCTCGGTTTCGTACAATATGGCGTTCACAATGATCGATGGCAAAGTATGCAACGCAGTCGCATCCATAAACTCTACGCAACGATGCTATTTATGTGGAAGTACTAGCAAAGATTTCAATAACATCGATGCTGTTTTGCAAAAAGAAGTCAAAGAAGAGAATCTGAAGTTTGGACTTTCAATATTACATGCTTGGATAAGGTTTTTTGAATGCTGCTTGCATTTGTCGTATAAACTTGGCTTAAAAAAATGGCAAGCACGCAGTGCCGAAGAAAAAGAGATGGTAGACACGCGCAAGAAGATCATTCAAAAGGGATTCAGATCAAAACTGGGACTTATTGTCGATCGTCCGAAACCTGGTTACGGAAATACCAATGATGGAAATACAGCTCGACGCTTTTTTGAAAATTCGAAGACATCTGCTCTCATAACATCATTGGACATAGATTTGATAGAACGGTTTCACGTCATCTTACAAGTCATTTCGAGTGGACATGAAATCAATTCTGATAAGTTCCATAATTATACGCTGACAACTGCGAGGAAATTCGTTGAGCTGTATCCATGGTATTATATGCCTACTTCGGTGCATAAGTTATTGATTCACGGTCCACAAATTGTAGCTCACGCATTGCTACCAATCGGTCAGTTATCCGAAGAAGCACAGGAAGCGAGGAACAAGGATATTAAAAGATATCGCGAAGACTTTTCCAGAAAGTGTTCGCGAGTAAAAACAATGGAAGACGTTTTCAAGCGGCTTCTGGTAACTTCCGATCCATACATCTCCAGCATCAGAAAACTGCCACAGAAGAAAATGAAAAGTTTATCAAAGGAGGCAATAGGATTGTTACTTTCTCCTGAAATTCAAATCGCACCACGACTGAACACGGAAGACTCTGATGTGGATTCTGACTCTGAGGACTTCGAGAGCGATACTGATTCGGATAGGGCATAGGGTTAATCAGATTAAGTTTTGAATTTTAAGACAACAATGCTTCGATATATTTTCGACTGATATTCTGTTATTTAGTTTAATAAACAATGACGTTTTCAGTATGTTAATTGTTGTTATTATTGATCTCCTACTGTCTATATATTTTCGGGTTTTCATGCGTCTCGTTGCTATATTGGATCCACCATTGTGTTTGGATAATTTTTAACTTCAAATTCGTAATCAGCGACCTCAAAAACCCCTGAGTGATGAGTTTTGTTTGAATTAAACGTCGTTTCGGGGTTTCCGCCACGTTTTGGGGGTTCGGCCCCACTGTGCGCCGTGACGGGCGTCACAGACGAGTTTACAAAAAATGTCGGTAACGTGTGCCGGTGTACGAACCTACGTGCAGAGATGCATGCTTGGGTATATCCGTGGGAGAAGGGCCTTGTATTACAGGTTTCACTGTATTCCTTTCACAGTCCGTTGAAGTTCTCCAGACTTATTTTTGAGAATGCTTTTTAAGTTAACAATACATTACAAAGATCCTTAAGGCGTTAAAAAAATCGACGTTTGCGCATGCAAGTCGCTTTCATATGGACGCCGCACAGTGTACAATAATTTTTGCAGAAACTGATTGTGCAATGTGCATACAAGTCGCTGCGTGTATTCGGGCCTTTGTAATAATTTGCATTGTTTGCGCCTTGATCAAATTATCTTTTGAAGTAGTTCATCTATTCTCTGATTAGCCAGTTATCTAAATTTAGAGAGCTTTTCCATTACAATATCACCAGACGTTAATGGACTAGGGAATCAAAATCAGGTCACTGTGCTACGTGATGTAATTTAAAATAATATTTTTAAACCCTGACTCACTTTTTTCAAGTGACGTGAAGATACTTTTTTCAAGTGACGTGAACACGTGGATTGACGGAATTAAAAGCAAGCGACATTTTTCAAGACTTCGGCCTTCGGACTTTCCGGACTTCAGCCTTTTCAAGACTTCGGACTTATGCCTTGTAAATTAATACAACAGGATTGAGTGGATGGTACAATCCCAGTCTGCCATCTTACAAGAAAATATAGGTACTTCTGCAATTATTATTACATTTCAAGAAAAATATAAAATAAGAAAACATAATTTATAGGCAATGATTACATAAATTAAAAACATAATACAAATACATAAAATAAACCTGAAAACAGTTGGTCAAACACCTTTGATGAGAAAAATGTCAGTTTCCCAAATTTACTAGTAAAAGAGAAAAACGTTCTTTGCATTCGGATTTTCTGTCGTTAACAAATTCTTCCTAGATTTTCGTAAATTTAATTTTCGCCATTTTCATATTATTCAACAATTTGAAATTAGTCATTTATCTTTCGACACACAATAAACAGAAGAGAGACCCATTCAGAATTTCACTTACCTACGTATTTAATTTTCTACAAAATTCACATATTTAACAGAGAGACCCCTTCAGAACTTGACTTACCTACATATTATTTGATTAAAGACCAAAATCGTATTCTAAAACCTCATCAGAAAGGCGCATGTTTTATTCTCAACACTCTTCATATTCACCAACACGGAGACCCCTTTAGAATTTCACTTACCCACATATTCAATATTCAATTAAACCCTCCTTCAGAATTTCACCCATCTACATGTTATTTAATTTTCGACATTATTCATATTAACAGGAAGAGACCCCTTCAGAATTTCACTTTCCTACGTATTTAATTATCGACAATATTCACATTCACAAAACCCCTCAGAAAGGAACGTATTTTATTTTCGACACTTCATAACATTCTACAACAGAACAGAGAAAACGCCCCTCGGAAATTCATATAAATATACGTATACATGATTTAACTTTCGACGCTCTACAAAATATATTATATTCAACACAGGAGATTTCCCTTTAAGTTTTCGTAAGCCGATAGTCTTCGTTTTCAATAACAGAGCACTCTCCCTTCAGCATGTCGCATAATATTTAGTTTTCGACACGCTTCACATTAAACGACAGAGTAGCAATCATCTGTGGAGCGTCTTTACACACATCTGAATTAATTATTAAAGATGCAAATAGCCAACCGCGGCCACAGCAAATGTCAACGCGCCTTTACTCGGCCAAGCTCACTCACCTTTTGCTCTACACTAACTAACAGACGATATTAGTGCCAGACCATTTAACAATGTGATTCGCACTTCCTTGACATCACAGGGGTGCAGTGGGTGCAGGGAAACATCAAGGGGAACAAAGCGCATTATTTTTATTAAGTATATATTTATTAAATCAGACAAACGGGGGTTTACTCGATGCATACATTTTAATTATTTCTGATGAACGCATTACTAAAATCTCAAATGTTTCTAGAGGGATCCCTACAGATGAAAGTTATTTATATTTAAGATTAATAAAATCCGGACCTTACTATTAAAATATTTTATGCCAAACGGTTTGTAAATTTTATAAAACGTTTTTCAACTATAAAATAAGCGGTAAACACCAGATTTTATTTTTCCAGGCGCTGAATTATTAACTTCCCGAGGGATCCCTTCAGAAACATTTGAGAATTTAGTAATGCGTTCATTAGAAAGAAATTAAAATAATCACGCGGGAAGATCGATTTTTTAGGCCTGCTAGGGCAAAGTCTAATATTGTTTTTTATATGAGTTCATCACTTATGTCGTTAAAATTCCCACTTTATTTTAGATATTTGATAGGGCAAATTCAACTGCAAGTCTGTACAATACACCAGGGCCGCGCGTCGCATATTTTTGTGCACGGCTGCTTCACTTACGTCGTTAAGATTCTGGCTTTATTTTAGGGTATTGTCTCGTCCCATTAGAAGCCGGGTAATATTTTGTAAATATCTCAAAGCCAAATATAATATTGAAAATTATATATGAAATAATTGACAGACATTTACAGTATCAATATTTTACTTAGGAATTTTCATGGACAGTATTGAAATGCGTTCAAAACTTCTAAAACCTAATTCTGCAGTTTGCAGTGCACCTGAAGGAAGTCATGATTTCATTGAACTGCTATTGTAGTTGGTAGTATCATAAGGGAAGGCGAAGCTTAATGCCAAATCACTATTTTGATTCATCTTTCTAACGAATTCGTGTACATTATGAATACCAAAAATATGCTTTAGATAAATTGAAGGTTTTCCTATCGTTTCGCTTGAGTAGAATACAAACAAAATAATAAATTACTCAATAAAAAATATAAATGTAAATTACTAAATTTTTTTTTAATAGAAATATATGAACGCATAAAGGAAACAACTTTTTAAAAATACAGTATTATAGCTAAGATTATCTGTGATAGTTTCACTTGATTAACTTTTTTGCTTTCTTATAAAATTATTTTTAAAATAAATAAAAACCAGTTTTGTGCTTGAAATCGAACGTTTCTAGACTCCGTTTGTCAAGCGATTTTAATGCCTATTGCCTACAATATAAGGTATACCAAGAATATACACATTTTTGGCTTGTAGCTTCCTCTTAAGGGGAACGTCTGCGCTGCCCATTTCATACAAAGCTTCAATTTGGATTTAAGAACAAAATACTTGACCAAACTGAAAAATTAAATTACAAAATAGAAAAAATAAAATAGTTAAATTTTGGATGATTTTAGTGGCAACTTTGGCATTTTTAATGAGTACTGTTTTAATATAACGAAAAAAACATATATCTTTAAAAAAATAATTTACTGTGAAGAAATTTTAGTTTATTTGAAAGAAGTTTTAATTTTTCAAAATTGGAAGTGATAATTGATTGTTTTGTTTAGAAATTACTATATGCTATTTTCATGATGTGTTAGTTCTATTCAAGTTTTCAATAAATTATTATAAAATTAAAAGCAATATTTCAAAATAAAAATTTATATTATAATTCGATATAATATTTATACGATAATATTATTTTTTATAGGTAAAATGGGTATTGAAATGTACCGAGAAATAATATTTTCAATTTTAAAGTCGTGTGTAAAACAAGATATAAACAATAATAAAAAAATAGCGTGTCGCATATTTATTTGTCACATAAATAAGAGCGGAAATAATTTAAGTATTGTGAAATGCGAAGGACTCCATTAGTTCTGCTCTATAAAAATACTCCAGCCGTAACATCACGTGGAAGTGACGTTTCTAGGCTAAAAACTTGTCCTCTAATTGATCAAGAAGGTGCGTGGCATCACTGAAACCGTAGAATAAAGAATATTCAAATCGTCGTCGCGTTTATTGGGTTTTATGAATAACCTGTCCCATTAACGGACGAAATTCTTGTTAAGATTGATCAAACCAATATCTGAGCTTATAAATTGTAAAAAATAATAAATAGCTCGTCGCATGTTGTATATACACATAGGTAAGTACTTACTTAAATGTTTATATATACATATAGGTAGGTACTTATTTATATGTTTTTTATATACACATAGGTATATACAAACAAAATTATAATTAATACATATAGGTAGGTACTTACTTATATGTTTGTATATACATATAGGTAGGTACTTATTTATATGTTTTTATATACATATAGGTAGGTACTTATTTATATGTTGTATTATTATATTTTTTTTTTTTATTACTTCCGATTTTATTTGTCCGGGTTAAATCTTCCCCATAGGAAAAACTAAACCCTTCCACTCACTTTTCCACAAATGATCATCTAGTCAATCAACATAATGCAAGTGCATTATATAAGCAAAATAAATACAAAACAATACAAGAACAACACGTCAACTCACCAGAGATCAAATGGGAAAATAATTCACCGACTCCAGATATTTTCATATCAGAGGGTTCGGCTCGGTAGAACTCCTAACAGGGCCTATAAATCCTACTGATCCCTCAACATAAATATTTAAAAAATCTTTCGTTATCCTACATGTATTCAAAATGACCGACTTTTGCATCTTTATATATAAATTTTTTGATAGATCTAATACGCCTAAATTTTTAATGAGAGAGCTAGGTATAATGCCAGTAGCCGAAATAACGAATGGTAATATTTTTATAGTCTGAGAATGACAAATTCTTTTTATTTCAATTCCTAAATCTGTGTATTTTCTTATTTTTTCATTAACGGATTTTTGAATATTACAGGAATTTGGAATAGCGACATCAATGATAGAAATTATTTTTTTAATTTTGTCATGTAAAACTATATCGGGTCTATTATGACTAATCGTTCGGTCTGTTAGTGTTTTATCATAATATATTTTATAAAATTCGTTTTCTAAAAATGAATTTGGTTCGTATTCATAATATGGTACTATATTACGGCAGTCAATCAAGTTATGTTTAATTACCAAATTTTGGTGAATTATTTTTAAAACTTGATTGTGCCTAAATGTATACTCGGACGGTGCTAATATAGAACATCCCGATATAATATGTTCTATAGTTTCCGGAAAAGCCAAACATTTTCTACACAAATCATCAATTTGATTTGTATCTTTGATTATATGCTTTCTATAATTTTTTAGTATTAATGACCCTATCCTGAATGGCAAGCATAAATCCTTCTATTTCTGCGCTCAACTCTCCAATACTCAACCATTTGTTTGACGAAAATTTGTCAACATACGTTTGGTTGAGATAATTGAAGTGTTTTGCGTGTAAAATTTTATTTGACCAGGAATCTAATAATTCCTGGTTGGGATTTATAAAAATGTTGGCATTCTCATCGTATAAATTTAAAGGTGTAATATTTCTATCTGCCTTGCAAATTATTTTGTGCATTTCTGAGCTATGAGCTTTCCTATGGAAAAAAGTTCTTATCATTTCTACCTGATTATGTTTCAAAGAAGTTATTTTGACTATACCTCTACCTCCTAAATTTCTAGGTAAATTAATTCGTTCTATCGCTGAATTTGGATGATGGTAATTAAACTTTGTTAGAGTAGTTCCATATACTTTATTATACTTATTTATATATTATTTATATTTTCTTTTTTTAGAACTGATACTTTGAATTTTGTTTTATTCTTGAGAGTTTATTCCAAAATTCTAAAATCTGAACCTTTAGATAGCTATTACATCCGAACAACAAATTTATATTATTGTATAAAACCTCGTTTGTAGAAGGTAAAGTATTTTTACGGTAATTTTATAAATAGTTTTAAGATTTTATCTAACTATATGTATAAAGCGCCCTTCGGGTTGTTATTAGCCAATCAGGTCGGACGTAGATAATAGAAACGAAGGAACCATGAACATTATTCGTATGAAACCGCGCGCACCGAGATTTGTAGTGAATCTCGGTAAAGTTGTCGAATTCCGCTGCATGGAAAGGCTCTTTAAAAAAAACACTTGGTTTCAACATAAATATTTAATGGAGAGAACTATTTAAGTCGATGGAGATGTAAACATGCCCAAAACAGGTTTTTAGGTTGTTAGTTTGGGTTATTTTAATAATTATGCGTATTTCCTAAACTTCAAACTTAAGGCGATGCACTACGTCGTGTAATATTTTAAATTGAGCCGCTATCAATAACAACCCCTACATAGATGGCGATAAGGTTTAAATTCCCACTTAACACCATCCGCCTGTTTTGATTTATGCAAGAAAAAAACATGGCCAAAAAGTGCCTTTTATTTTGTGGATGTTCAGGCATAAATATTTAATTTTTTTTCGATCATTTTATAAATAACTTAATTTGCCACATTATACAATAAAATCATAACCGAAAATGGGTTCGTAAGTAGGAGATTTTGAACTTTAAAGCAGTTTTCATAGGCCTTTACATTATTTTTTTCTGGGCTTATAAAAAGACTTATCTAAAAAATACTCGATTATTTCAAAGGCCAAGATGTATTCTACTCGCAGTATTTAATTAAAGCATCTGAAACATTTCTAGGCGACCAAATTTTCAAACCAAAAACACATGATTTTGCATTACTACGTATGGCATCGCCTTAATGCGTCTTTTACCATATCCCCGACATAAATAGTTGTTTATTGTTGTAATTAAGTTGAAACCAATTATTATTTATAATTTTTGTATATTGAGGGAGAGGCGGAATTCGACAAGTTTATCCTACATATTATCTATGGGTCGGATAAAAAAATAAATTGTATTTTCTTCTTTGCAGAAAGGGTACGAGAATGGTGAGGTAATACGCCATGGAGGTGCCCACAAGAAAAGCTTTGGTTGGATCCATCCACCGCATCAGGGAGTTCGAATTAGAAAAGGTAAAATAATGTAATTGTTCACTAGACAGTGGATTGATTCATGTTTGTTATTTCCAAACATCGAAAATAGTGCAAACAAAAAATCAACTTAATATTGTAAAGCAGAACTTGCTAAATCCAATCTATGAACACTTAATTTTAGCGAACGTCGCATTTAATCTTAAATCATATTTTTGGGAGCTTTCCAAGGGCGATCAAATGTCGATTTTATGGTTTTTTGCCTGATTTTAAATGAATGCATTAAAAAATATTATCAACAGTGTTCTTCTCCCACGAATTGACTGTACCTGGTTTTATTTTTAACGGAGATGTAGAAATATTGCCACACTCAAATAATATCATTTCGAAATGTTGTGACTTATGACAATTATGCATTATTAGCAGTGAAGATAAGTGGATTTTTTTTTTTTTTACATTATCTTTATATTGAAGGCCCTGAGGATAGTAATTTCCATCAGGGCCTACGTCATCTTTGGAGATGCTGTATGGAGGGTTTTTTGAAGTGAAACTTCTTTACGCGCGTCATGCATTTTCGAGGACCGGAGTAAAACCGACTCATGACCGTCACGAAAAACCGTGATCATTTGGTGGTGGGGGTACGGGACCCCCACCACCGCTCACCGTTCACTGTCGCTCTCTCACCGTAGTCGCTTACTGAGGTGAGGGAGCCAATTTAACAACGTTCTCTCTCTCTCTTCTCTCTTTTCCTCTCTCTCTAGCCAACGACGCCACGCCAGGCATCAGCTGTTTGCTTCGTGTACTGCGCGGTGAGTGTAATACGAGTGAAATACGTAATTGATTGTGGTTTATTCGATTTGGAACAGAGTTTTATTGTCAAAAATGAGTAGTGACGAGATAAAAGTGAGAAAAAAGAGAGAATGAAATGATTTTTTTTTTTTTTTTTTTTTTATAATTACTCCACACAGGAGGCCCTGAAGAAAATAATTTCCCTCAGGGCCTATGTCATCTTTGGGGATGCTGTGTGGAGGGTCTTTTTGTGGAGAGGAAGGAGTGAACATGTGTCTTGAAGAGTCCCATGTTGTAGGAGGGAGGAAACACAGAGGCCGGCAGTTCGTTCCACAGCCGAGCTGTTGAACTTAAGAACGAATCGTAGAAGCGACCCGTTCTCATGTGACAAGTGTCAACTGTGTACAAATGTTGGGCACGCGTTTGGCGTGTATCCCGACTACGCACCGGTGCCGAAGGGATCAATGACGCTAGTTCCTCAGAGCATCTTCCATTGTAATACCGATAGAACAAGAACAGCATACCTACCTGACGCCTGTGCTCTAAAGATTGCAGTCCGTTTGTTAAGATTGGGGAATCTATCAAACGGACCGCCCGTTTCTGCACAGAGTCAAGGGTTTTTTTCAGGTATTTTGGGGCTCCAGACCAGAGATGGCTGCCAAATTCGACAGTAGGGCGCACTTGCGATTTGTACAGGGTGAGCAGTTGTGTACTATTAAAGTATCTGCGGGCCCTGTACAGTACGCCCAGCTTCTGAGAGGCCAACTTTACTCTGGCTTCGATGGAGCCCCCGTACTTGAGCTGGTCACTTATAGTTACACCAAGCATATCAATGGAAGGCCTGTTCGGAAGATTGCTTCCGTTGAAGGAGACTAGATTATCATTTGGATCCCTTTTAGACGTAATCAGACAGGATTGGGTCTTTGAAACATTAAATTCGACGAGATTATTTTTACCCCAGGAGGAAATACTCTCGAGATAACCGTCCATTCTCTGCTTCAAAGCCCTCCGAGCCGTTGGAGTTTGTGTGCCCTTTGGGGGCTTGTCAAACAAAAAGCTATCATGAACTGTACTGTCATCCGCGTAACAATGAATCGGTGCACATGTCAAAAGGTCATTGATGTGCAACAAAAACAAAGTCGGAGACAGAACCGATCCCTGTGGGACGCCAGCATTTATGGAGTGCGAGGAAGAGGTGAAACCGTCAGCAACCGCCTGAATCGACCTATCCCTTAAAAAGTCAGCAATCCACGTACACAGGGATGCGGGAAGTCCGTAAGAATGCAATTTGTTGACAAGTCCTCGGTGCCAGACCCGGTCAAAGGCCTTGGATATGTCTAGTGCGACCGTTTGGGTCTCACCGTGACGTTCCAGGCACCGCCCCCAAACATGCGTCACATACGCGAGAAGATCACAATGAATAGAGAGAGAGAAGAATACTAAAAGTTTCACTTCCGTCGTGCGTAGGCTTGCCACACACTGTATTTTTTTTTATGGAAAGGAAAGCAAGGAAGACCTGGGAAGGAAAAACGTATGAGGGATGGATAGGAATGTGGGGGTTAGTATCTCCGGGAGTGACGGATATTTAAATTTATCCCTCCCAATGGCGGTGCAAGGCGATGGGTCTAGAGTCCTGCTGGAGAGATAAAAAGATATCCCTCAACCAGTCTTTCCAAATCCGGCCCGCCACTCAGTAAGTGAGCAGACGCAAGACCTAGACAAATTTCACCCCATGAACCCCGGCACCCCTGCTAAGTCACCAAACGTAGCGTACCACTTGGGGTGACCTACGGCAGAGGTGTTGGTCAGTTTGATTCAACTTTGAAATTTAACAGCTTTCTTCGTTATTATAATTTATTTTAAAAGGAAAACAAATTATTATAAACAATAATTATCAGCCTGAAATACCTGAAAAGATGTTCTTAGAAAAAATTAATCTCGCCGACGGGAATCGAACCCACTGTTCCGATTGCCGGTCGGGTGCACTAACAATCGGAAGGCTAATTATAATTATATTAAATTTTTTTTTATTATAGAACAAATCGTCAAGAAACGTCATTTGTGGCGACATTCTTTATGAACAGGAACGAAAATGCGTCTGTTTTTATGAATTTTGGGTATAGAGAAAAATTGAATATTGCCAAATAAATCATTGAATTATTTTACATTATTTATCAAGTAGTATAGTTAAAATACTGTTTTAATATGAAACATTTTTATTCTTGACAAATACCTTTTTTTAATACATAAAATGACTTTCAAAGTTCATTGATTTACGTGGTTTTAAAAAATAATATTACGTCGTTATTTAGATATTTTATAAAAAAAATTATAAATAAGTTGGTATATGTTGACATGTGTTCTACGACAATTTTCACAACAGATGAAAAACATTTAGATCTTTTATAAACAGTTTTAAAGTAAGAATAATATTTTTTTAATGTTCGAGTTGAACGTTTATTGATCTAACATTCTTTCATGTTAAATACACGGTTTTCCAATAAGAGGTGTTATTTTGATATTAAATCGTAAAAGATCAATGGTTTCGTTGCTTGTGTGGCACGTAGCGCCGTCTTGTTGAAATTAAACGTTGTCCAGATCAATACCATCCAATTCCGGCCATAAAAAATCATTAATCATCTCTCGATAGCGATCCATTCACCGTAACTGTTGCTCCTGCATCATTTTCGAAAAAGTAAGGTCCAATGACTCCGCCGGACCATAAACCGCACCAAACAGTCACACGTTGAGAATAGAGAGGCTTTTCAACAATAACTCTTGGCCAGAAATGATCCTTACTATAGAGATGATTTGCATTTGATTCACTAAAGGGAATTTTAATAATTTCAATGCGTTGTTGAAGCGTGTATCGTTCCATTTTTATTAATGGCGTAGTTTCTACTTGTCAATTGTCAAAAAATGACAGCTTTAAAAGTAACATCTACCGAAATAGCGGGCTATTCAAAATAACACCTCTTATTGGAAAACCCTGTAGTTTTTTGATTTGCTGTTATGGCTAAGGACGACTTCGAAAATGCAGAAAACCATAAAATATTGATATATCCCTCGTACCATCTTAAACGCAATATTTCCTCGAAATTCTGTTTGGAGCAATAAACTTCTCGTCTCTCTCGAAGATTTATTTGTATTTCAGATTCAAGAAGAATGTTTTATATCGCTGGAGTTAATGCATATGATTTACGGTGAACATCTTCGGATATTTTTACGGGCCCCACGCAAGAAGCTGGAAATATGAACATTTTTTCATCCATCCCTCATCTTGCATCGGATACGTTTATTACTGAAAATATTTTAAAACATCGCACACTTGTTTGAAAGATGTTTAATCAATTTTTGAATGATTTGTTTTCATATTTCATTCCTTTGATGTTTTAATGAAAATCTAGAAAAAGAATAGACTGAATTTTCGATCGCGCCTTCCAGTGAAAGTGTTGTTAAAACTAAAAAAAAATGACGAATATAATTTGGCTTATTGGACACCTTACACAAACATTAACGAAATCAAGTAATTAGTATGTTAAATAAGTTATCAGTTTTTCTTTTTCCTTATAAAATTATAGTGAGGAAAAATAATAACCAATCTGTAACTCTGCATGTGATGTGAGAAAAAGCAAGTATTCCTAACAGACTAAAGAAACACGAAATAGCAAAAATACTCTAATAATATTGTATTGAGTGGAAAAGGTTAAATAAAAACAAAGAAAATAATTCAAAACGTTCTGTTGTTATAAAAATAAGTAAGAAAAGTTTAGAATGCTTTTTGATATTGCCCATACCAATGCACTGCAAATGATTACTATCGAGAAAGACAAGACTGTTTCGCCTCACTCAGGGGGGGAAGGAGAAACAGGTCAGATATGTGGTTTAGACATGAGAAGTGTGTAGAAAGAGAGAATGACAAAAAAAGCTATGAAGTTATAAGAGATGGCGATCTTAGAAAGTAAAAAAGGCGAGAATTAGAAAACACAAAAGGTCCCACTGAAAAATAATCATAAGATTTTCAAAACCATTGCCTGCAAATAAAACAAGAGGACCTTAATAATAATAATAATATTTGGTTTAGATAAATGTAGAACGATCCATATAGAGAAAGGCAAAATTGTAGATGGGGACGAGAATATATTTAGAAATTTCCAAATTACTAGTATGAAAAGGGATGAGGTTTATAAGTATTTAGGATACCCACAATCAAATAGATTAGACCATACTAGTATTAAAAATGATATTAGGATTAAATTTCAAACTAGGATCAGGAAAATTTTAAAATGCAATCTATCTGCTAAAAATTTAGTAAAAGCAATAAATACATGGGCAATACCTGTATTAACGTTACTCATTTGGCATAATTAAATGGTCTAATACAGATTTAGATAACTTAGAAAGATTAATTAGAACTACGCTAACAAAGTTTAATTGCCATCATCCAAATTCCTAACAGCTATAGAACGAATTAATTTACCTAGAAATTTAGGAGGTAGAGGTATAGTCAAAATAACTTCTTTGAAACATAATCAGGTAGAAATGCACAAAATAATTTGCAAGGCAGATAGAAATATTACACCTTCAAATTTATACGATTAGAATGCCAACATTTTTATAAACCAGGAATTATTAGATTCCTGGTCAAATAAAATTTTACACGCAAAACACTTCAATTATCTCAACCAAACGTATGTTGACAAATTTTCGTCAAACAAATGGGAGTATTGGAGAGTTGAGCGCAGAAATAGAAGGATTTATGCTTGCCATTCAGGATAGAGTCAAAATTACTAAAAATTAATTACTATAAATTACTAATTACTAAAAATTATAGTAAGCATATAATCAAAGATACAAATCAAATTTGATGATTTGTGTAGAAAATGTTTGGCTTTTCCGGAAACTATAGAACATATTATATCGGGATGTTCTATATTAGCACCGTCCGAGTATACATTTAGGCACAATCAAGTTTTAAAAATAATTCACCAAAGTTTGGTAATTAAACATAACTTGATTGACTGCCGTAATATAGTACCATATTATGAATACGAACCAAATTTATTTTTAGAAAACGAATTTTATAAAATATATTATGATAAAACTATACTAACAGACCGAACGAATAGTCATAATAGACCCGATATAGTTTTACATGACAAAATTAAAAAAATAACTTATATCATTGATGTCGCTATTCCAAATTCCTGTAATATTAAAAAATCTGTTAATGAAAAAATAAGAAAATACACAGATTTAGGAAATGAAATAAAAATAATTTGGCATTCTCAGACTATAAAAATATTACCATTCGTTATTTCGGCTACTGGCATTATACCTAGCTCTCTCATTAAAAATTTAGGCGTATTAGATCTATCAAAAAAGTTATATATTAAGATGCAAAAGTCGGTCATTTTGAATACATGTAGGATAACGAAAGATTTTTTAAATATTTATGTTGAGGGATCAGTAGGATTTATAGGCCCTGTTAGAAGTTCTACCGAGCCGAACCCTCTGATATGAAAATATCTGGAGTCGGTGAATTATTTTCCCATTTGATCTCTGGTGAGTTGACGTGTTGTTCTTGTATTGTTTTGTATTTATTATGCTTATATAATACACTTGCATAATGTGGATTGACTAGATGATCATTTGTGGAAAAGTGAGTGAAAGGGTTTAGTTTTTCCTATGGGGAAGATTTAACCCGGACAAAAAAATCGGAAGCATAAAAAAAAAATATGGCATTTATATAGCGCAGTTTAGTGTCATTTCATTTAAGGTGGATTCGGACCCAGAGACGTTAATGTATGTTGAAAATGTAACCGCAAATATGATTTATTTTGCCACATATCAGTTACAGCAGTTTCGACCACGGGACAATCACAAAGAGTTACTGAACCTCATTTTTGTATTTTGGGACGAACACCTGAAAAGGGTGTCCTTTAAAGCACTTGATGGACTATACCGAGCAAAAGATGGCTATCTATATGCTTTACAGGTGTATCTATTTAGAAAACAGCTAAAATTGACAAGGAGAGAACTAAAAGGCATTAAAAATTGTAGTATTTTTACTGTTTTTTTTACTCAATGTACTGGTTTCAAGTTTCTTGGACATAGTCTGCGCCTAATAATGATTTACAGCTTTTGAAGGACTTTGTGCCATACGAAAAAAAATATGGGACGTCTTTGGTTTTGCATTCTTCGTTGATGAAGTTTCCTTGGAAATTAAACAGAGGAACAGCAATTTGGAAGTTTCTTCGAAGCGAGCAACCCATGACTATGATCTCGTTCTGGTTAAAAACTTACAAATTGTTACAAACTAAATAATTGCCGTTTAGTGTGATTTTTTTACGAAAATTGTTAAGATTTGGAAGGATGGTGACGACTACACCAAATCTAAGACTTTTATACATTCTTTGAAAGTTGTTAATGACATAGCAGAGAGAGGAGTAGCGTTCATGGAAGAGTACAATCGTCTACACACCGCCGAAGGAGAGCAGATTATTGACGAAAATTTCCTGACTTAAGGAAGTCCCCGTTGACGTCATATTAGAATAATGACGTCACTCAGTTTAAACACCAACATTTAAAAAAAAATTGTTTAAACCGAGAATGTTCACAACTACAAAAACAGCTTTAAAAATTTTGGAAATAAAAATAGTGTAAGTTTTTAGACATATGGAAACATGTTTAAAAGGTGCCACGTGGAAAATCAGAAATAAAAATTTCAAATTATTTTTTAAGCAACCTAATATATATCATGTTTTGATGTGTTGCGTGTCCTCCTCTTTCTTGAGCCAACTTTTCTGAAAACAAGATGTTTATTTTATCAAAAATTTCTCTTTCCAGGTATGCCTCGCCGAAGAGTTCGATATCCTGCAGATAGTCGGCGAGGGCTGGTTCGGCAAGATCCTGCTCGTGGAGCACCGCGGCACTGACACGGAGATGGTCCTCAAGGCCCTGCCCAAGCCCTACATCAGTCTCAGAGACTTTTACAGGGAGTTTCACTACGGCCTGCACCTTGGCGCGCATAAGAACATCATCACGACCTACGACGTGGCCTTCGAAACGGCAGGCTTCTACGTCTTTTCACAGGAGTATGCTCCCTTAGGTGAGTTAAAACAAGTAAACTTTGATGAAGTTCAACAGTCAGAGACAGTTAGGGATATTCTTATTTACATGCATGCTTGTCGCTGAAGTTTACTGAATCTGTACTTTTTTGAGGGTGGGTTACCTGCAACATTTTGCCTTCTCCAACAGTACAAGACTATGACTATCTTGAGGGTGGGTTACCTGCAACATGTTGTCTTCTCCAAAAGTACAAGACTAGGACTATCTTGAGGGTGGTTACCTGCAACATGTTGCCTTCTTCAACAGTAGAAGACTATGAATATCTTGAAGGTGGTTACCTGCAACATCTTGCCTTCTCCAACAGTACAAAACTGTGACTATCTTGAGGGTGGTTACCTGCAACATCTTGCCTTCTCCAACAGTACAAGACTGTGACTATCGATTCGCGATATTTGCGTCGCTAGTCGCTAGTAAGCTCCAAGCAATGACTAAATGAAATAAAAAGTAATAGAAAATTATAAATTTGCACAAAGTGAAATATCTACTTACTTACATTTAGATAAATATGAAATAACTAAGTATGTAATAATATTAATAATAATAATGTAATAATTTTATATTGTAACAGCCAAATGTATTGATATTTCGGAATGTTAAAACATTTTTTTTCTCAAATATGTAGATATTTCTATTTTGTTGATATTCACGATTTTCAGCCTCTTTTTAAATAAAGATGTCTTTTCACAAATGAATTGAGTAATAGTATTATTCATCATGTTTAACAGTTAATTGAATTTGCATTTAAAGATTATCATAAAATATTGACCCCTAGTGATTATTCACTAAAACTGACCCAGTTTTTGAAACTGGTTGTAGATATTTTTCTTTGTGAAAACACTCCTCAATTGTAACAATTTTTTAATTGTAAGACCAAACCACTACAAACCACCACCAAAGCACTCTAAATCCATGGAACCTTTAAGGGTCAGTTGGCTTATAATGATATCATAACAGATTTTTATAGAACTTGAAAATTATCCTTGAACTTTGGATAAATTGTTCAAATTCTGCAAAACATTTTTTTTTTTTTTTTACGTATTATTCTATTTACTTCGAATCAAAATTGGATAGTAGTTTCTCTTTTACATGATGCATAACAACATTATAATTTTTTATCAAAACGCACGTGGCCTTCGATCCAAGACTAAAGAATTCTATCAAAACGTCCTGATCAACGAATTCGACATAATATTAATTAGCGAGACGTGGTTAGTTGACAGCATATCCGATGATGAGCTGTTTGATTGCCGGTATAACGTATATAGAAATGACAGAGATACTAATCGAACGGGTAAAACTAAAGGGGGTGGCGTTGTTATAGGTATAAAAAAAGACTTTAAAGTTCGATCTCAAAAGTCATGGACATCAGAAGCCGAGGATATTTGGATCTCACTATTACTAAGACATTCAAAACATTGCATTTCAAATATTCATATTTGTTGCTCTTACTTACCAGGAGTTAGTCCTAAGTTGTCTAATGCAAAGCGTTTCTCTATTATCAATAGTCATACAACTACCATATCTGACTTAACTACTGAATTTCCAAATGACATTTTTCTAGTAATAGGCGATTATAATATGCCAAATGTGAGCAAGAACTCTACGTATCAGCCACGTAGTATTGACCTCTGTACCTCTACCCTCCTTAGCTGCCTTTCGTTTTCCAATTTAACACAGTATAACGAAATTTATAATACTCACGGAAGAATTTTAGATCTCGTGCTTTGTAACACTGCAGTCATTGTCTCCGCGGCTGACTCGCCACTAGTAATCGAAGATGCACATCATAAATCTATTATAGTTGAACTAAATATTCCTCTCCCTGCTACCACCCTAAAACCCCAGATAGTCAAAATGTTCAATAAAGTTAACTACGAGGTAGTTAATGATGCTCTCAGAAACAGTGATTGGTCCTCTGTCGTTAATGCACAGGACGTAGATGCTGCAGTGCATTATTTTTATGGTATTATTGATGCCCTGATAGATGATCTGGTTCCAAATAAAGTAATCAAATCAACCAAATTCCCAACATGGTATTCGGCGGCTTTAATTAACATAACTAAAGAAAAATTAAAGTTTTTTCGTGCCTGGAAACGGTACAAGAATCCTCTAGATTACCTATCTTTCTCAATACTTCGCAAAAGACAAAAGAAAATTTCTAGTCATACTCATAACGCCTACATTGCTCGATTGGAATCAGATATACAAAATAATGTTAAAAAAATATGGAATTATGTTAAGACGCAAAGAAAATCTCCCACTATACCAGAACATATAACCTATCATTCGACAACGGCACACGATAGCAAAGAAGTTACAGACTTATTCGCTGATTACTTCTCAACGGTCTTTAGAAATGAATTTCCAACACTCAATGTTAATAATAAGGAAGATCCTCTGAACAACACATTAATATCCTCAATTAAAATAAATGAAGAAATCTCCTTGAAATACCTTTCAAACATAGATATTAAAAAAGGACCAGGAATTGATAGGCTACCCGGAGTTTTTATACGCAACTGTAGTAAGTATATCTGTCTTCCGGTTTGCGCCATCTATAAAAAATCATTGACAGAAGGAACGTTTCCCCTCAAGTGGAAATCAGCAGTTATCACACCCATCTATAAAACCGGTGATAAGCATGACGTTAAAAACTACCGTCCAATTTCCCAACTTCCTATTTTAAGCAAAGTTCTAGAAAAAATTGTCTTTGATCAATTATACTCGGCTATTTCCACAATAATTACACCGAATCAGCACGGATTCATGAGAGGTCGGTCTACGACATCCAACCTGGCCCTTTTCATTAACTTCTTGCATAGCAAGATGGATGACAAAGAGCAGGTTGATACTACGTATACAGACTTTTCTAAGACTTTCGATCGCGTAATACACTCAATTCTTTTGAAAAAGCTTGTCTTATTTGGTATACACGGTGACCTATTTAGATGGATCAAATCTTACATTAGTAACCGTAATCAAGTAATCTTAATCAACGGCGTCTTCTCAAAATCTATCGAGGTAAAATCTGGTGTCCCCCAAGGGTCCCACCTAGGTCCGCTAATGTTCAACATTTATATAAATGATATTGGATCATGTTTTCGAAATTCCAAATATGTACTTTATGCCGATGACATGAAAATATTCAAAGTTATTCTCTTTCTGACTGCGAAGCGTTACAGAGTGACCTAGATAGGCTTTGCAAGTATTGTAAAGTTAACTGTCTAGATATAAACGTTTCTAAATGTCACACTATGACATTCACCAGAAATAAACTCGTAATTAAGTACTCATATTCACTCAACAATGAACCTGTCATCTCTAAAACGGAATGTAAAGACCTCGGCGTTTACCTTGATAGCAAACTTATATTTAATAAGCATATTGACTCAATCGTTAATAGGTCGTATAAAATGCTTGGTTTCGTGCTACGTGTAAGTAAAATATTCAGTAATCCGCGTACAATTGTAATGTTATATTTCGCATTAGTCAGAAGTACACTGGAATATGCATCGCCTATTTGGAATCCGCAATATAAACTTTACATAGATAGTATAGAACGAATCCAAAACAAATTTATAAAATATATTACCCACAGATTCAACAATAATTTTGAGTGTACATTTGAAACTTTGCGGCGAAGATGAGCAGTAGCTGACTCAATATTTATACACAGAATTTTAAACAATGAGATTGACTGTTCTGAACTTTTGTCCCTTATTAACTTTAACATACCTTTGAGACGTACACGACATATAGTGCTATTCCACACGCTAAATTATAAAACAAATGCAGCATCTAATTCGACAATTAACCGAGCTCTTCATACTCTAAATAATATTTGTATTAACTCTAACATTGACATTTTTTCGGATTCACTGCCCAAATTCAAACGTGGCATCATGTTAATAATTTAAAGAATTCAATGCGCATACATACAGACACACACATACACAAACACTCACACACACATTACACACGTCACACACACACCTATAAACTACACAAGTCACCTGGTAAGTAAGGAATAAACATACCACTTAGCAGACATTACAAGGAAACATATCATAGGTACACAACATGAAGTATCTTATTCCTGTATATTGTTTCATCTCTGTAAATTATGTACTGTTTGTTTCAATAATATTAAATAAATAAATAAATAAAAACAACTGGCCCTTAATAATATAGGAACCAACGATTTGAATAATCAGATCAATAATTTTACCCATGAAAAGCATTTTTAAGGTTCTTTGATATAATTCCAGGTGATTTAACCTCAAACGTATCCGATACGGGAATAGGGGAGCTCCACACCAAACGTGTGGCCAAACAACTCGGAGCCGCTCTGGACCACGTCCACGCCAGAGACCTCGTTCACAGGGATGTCAAGCTGGACAACATCCTCGTCTTCAAATCAGACTTCTCCAGAATCAAGCTGTGTGACTTCGGCGAGACCAGGAAGTCGCAAACGGAGATCAGAAGAAGGAACGAATGGCTGCCATACTCTCCGCCGGAAATTTTGCAGACCGTTGTTGAAGGTACTTATAAGTAAGTTGTGAACCTATGAAACTAAGTGTTGTATTTTACTTCCCAATTCATGATACCAATAATAATCATCTACGGAAGATTGATATTTCAAGGACTAAAATTCTAGTCTGTTCTTGAAAATGAACTTTCAGAGAGCTGTTTTTCAGGAAGCAAAAGAAATTAACCATCATGGGACGTTTATTTTTTTTTCAGGGCTGTGACTTCTCACGATGTTTGGCAGTTTGGAATTGTGATATTTGTGTGCTTGACCGGCTGTCTTCCATGGCAAAAGGCAGCTTTCGATGACCCTAGATATGTAAGGTAAGCCCAAGATTGTTATTTATTATTTTTAAAAATATATATATCGACAGGTCCGTGGCTATGTTGGCATCGCGTTTGCGTCCCATCCAGGCGTCGTGCATTCAATTCCTCGTCTGGCTAAGTCCTCCATCACGACACAAACATAATTTTCCGCTTACTGTGATGGTAGTAGAAGATCTTCAAATATTGTCAGATTATTCGTAACCCGGGAATGAAAATCTTGCTTTTAAAAAAATGTTCAAGATCGTTTTTAAGTTACATAAAATGTTGCTGTAATAAAAAATGTTTTGTTGCAGATATTTGAGTTGGTACAACACCTCAAACCCACTCAGGAAACAGCCAAAGCTTTTTAAATTGGTGTCGTCCAGAGCGCAGAAGATGTTCAAAAGATTCCTTGAACCAAGAGCAGACAAAAGACCTCCGAGCCTTGGAGACCTACACAAGTTTATCGAGGACCGTTGGATGGCCAAGGGAATTAATGAGAAAAATGGAACAGGTAAGGGTTGATAACGCACTCACTTTATTTCATAGAATAAATCTCACTAAATATACGACAGCAAATTGATCTATATTCCGTCCCGGATCCCAGGAAACAGTTGGTCAGTAAGCCAGTTTGTAAGCTATTTTTAAACCTTAACATATTATTCTGGGGCGTAGCGAAGTCCTGTTTTGACTCTACCACTTTATATTTCGCCTGTCTGTAAATTGGTTGGTGTGTTTCGTATCCGGTCAATAACGCCAAGATGTGTTTTTTAAATTTACTTTTTTACATAAACCCCACCCAGGAGGCCCTGAGGAAAATAATTTCCCTCAGACCCTATGTCAAATTTGGGGATGCTGTGTGGAGGGTCTTTTTTAAGGAAAGGAAGGAGAGGAAGTTCTGGTAAGGAAAAGACGTAAGGGGCTAGTAAGAATCTGAGGATCAGTGTATCCAGGAGTGACGGACGTATGAATCTATCCCTCCTACTGCGGCGCAAGGCGATGGGTCAAGAGAGACCAGTGGCAGAGGTCAAAGGGTCTCCCCAAACCAGCTTCACCCGATTAACCCGTACACTCCTGCTTAGTCATCATATGTAGCGAACCAATTGGGGTGACCCAAAGATATTAGAAGAACGAGATATGCTATGTTGGCCGCCGGACCGTAGGCGGAGTACTACCTAATTAGGGTACTTTGAACGGTATCGGGACGTGTACGCACAGAAATCTGTTCTATGTATTAGTGCGGATACCTTAGCGTAAGCGAAGGTGTGCAGTAGTATTGGTGAACAAAACCGGCGACACTCGGCAAAACAATTCCACACAGTATGAACTGCTCATAGCACATCTCGTTCTTCTAATATCTTTGGGGTGACCACATGGTTGGTTATCCAATAGACGGTTCCCGGGGCGGTGGTATCCAAAACCGCCTCCCCAATTGGTACTATATTTTTATCCCGCCAGAGCGGCCAAGTTAAGTCGGAGTAAACAACATCGCGAAGTCTACTGTACGAGACAATTAACCGTCCGTACAATTACTGTATATGCATAGGAGGCTGGGTACACTTGTCAACTTTTCAGTCTCAGCGAGTGTGGTGAAAGCTTGGAGTAAAGTTTGAAGCCAAGTTCAGAAAGGAATTTATTTCCAAATCTGAGCTGACGAAAAGAATTTATTACTGGCAAAAACTGAATTTAGTACTGAGTAAAACATTTGAAAATATTTCTTGGAGACTTGGTGATGGTTCTTCAGTAGAGAGGATTCCCTTTCAGAGGTAATTTAGAGTTGAACTGACTTTGCATAGAAATCGGTTCTCTATTTATAGAACAAATTCAAATCGGGCCCTCTCGGAGGAGATTCTCCTCTTTAGTGGGGAGTAAATTGGTTAGGTATTTTTCCTCTCCGTAGTTAACTTGCTGAGAGGAAAGTAATATTGTGATGTGATACCTTTAACCAAATCAGTTCAATTTAGCAAAATCATCACCCCAAGTCTCGTTTATTTATTTTATAATAAAATATACAAATTTTCATATTGGGTTTGAAGTTAGATATCTTTGGTTTGAACATTTCCCAAAGAGTAATAAATATATTTAGGTGTGATTTTTTGTGTTATTATGTTGGCATATAATCATTTCTTGATGTTGATATTTATTCAGTGGTATATTTACGACCATTTTCCCGTAAATTGAGTCCGATGTTATCACAAATAGTCACTTTTGTAATTGTAATCATTGTTCGATTAAAATATCAATGGGCTATGCCGTGCTGTGATTGGTTGGAGGCGTCGGCCATCTTGAAATTCCCTACGGTGAGCAGTGGAGGGGGATCAACGTAAATACTGAGTCGGTTCCTTAGCGGTAGTCATTTCGTTTAACACAGAACTACTAGTGCTAGAAGTCAAATATGAAAATTGTTCAGAAAATGCTATTTTGTGTCGATATTTTGGTGTAAAGCATGTCAAATAGTATTTTGACATACACCATCAGATAGGCCACATTCATTAATCTAAAGCGGCTAACATCAAAACCTCCTATATCACAAGGCCGGGATACTCATTCAAAGCAGCCTCCTAACTTGTGTAGCATTTTACAATAAATTTCCTTTTTTTTTCAATTTATTTTTATTTATTAAAATCTTAAAACGTTTTAGTTGGTTTAAAAATATAAAAAAAAAAAATTTTTGAGGTTCTCATACAAGTTAGGAGGCCGATTTGATTCAGTGTCCGGTCTTGTGATGTAGGAGGTTTTGCTGACACACGCTTTTGGAATTTTACTTAAATTATCAAAATCTATCAAAAGCATTATTAACCCTCAGAATTGAACAATAATATCCACAAAAATGTTGAATTTGATTTTTTTTCAAAATATTTTTAAAAATATTGTCTCTTTCCTGTTTCAGCTGGAACTGAAGTAGATGAACTATGCCCCTCAATGTATAGTTTTCATAGTGATATTGACGAAAAAAATAAATTGCTTCACGTTCTACTACAACACGGCATCGAAACAACAGTAGACAGAGTAGCTAAAAAGGCTAGAATAAAAGACTGGATTCAGAATAGTGTCATAGCTGAAGAAGATGAAAATGAAGTAAGCAACAAAACACTGTTACTTATCCATTTATTTTGCTCAGTAGAACAAAACATTTCAGAGTCAACTAATCATAAATACATCCTAAAATAATTTTGTTCTCTCTGACTCTGTCAGTTCCCTCCAAAACATTAATCCGGTTCTTTTCTTTATCCCGGTGATCAATTTGTAAACCCTATTCGAGTCCTGATAGCCTCCATTCAAAGGTCTGGAATAGCCATAACTCTAATTTGGATTGCTGGACATGATGCCATCGTGGGTACTGATATTGCGGATTTCTTGGCTACCCTAATTTCAACCTCATAAACCACATTCCCCTATATGACATTTTTTCCATCAAAGATCCTGAAATCTTCGGACAAAGTATTGGCACATTGATATTAAAGTGAGCATGCTAGGTCTCAATATACAGGTTGATTCCATCAAAACCGTGGTTTCAAAAATCCAGTAGTTTTCTGAAAAATAAATTTCCTCACTTATTCGAATGAGAATTGGATGTTCTGTTCCTTCTCACCTTTTTAAAATGTACGTGCTTGACTCCCCAGATCGTACTTTATGTGGTCACTTAGAAGTGGCCCTCCGGTCAACACCAATCTCATATGTTCTATGCCTGAACTTGACTCCAATCGTCCATATAATTATGAAATTTGCCAATTAGTAATTTAAATTGATGCCCTAGAACACCCATGATAGGTAAAAGCCTGAATAATTAAAAAAAAACTAATCATTTCTTGTTATTTTTTACAGAATGATGACACTTACGGCAATAGATACCATTCGGTTGACGAAGGCGTCGAACCAAGAGAAACTCTTCATCCCATTGAAAAGAATCATCTGCGCTGGTCATCTTTGCGATACACTGATGAAAAGCACATCAATCCGCGAACTGGCGAAGTTTTAGACAAAGGAAAACCTGCTCGAAATAATTCTATGGCAACTGTGTCGTACGATATGCAGAAAATTCAGCCCGTTGCAGCAGCAGATGTTTTAGTTAAATATGGCACTGGAAAAGATGAAACTCCATCTCACGGATCCATCAAAGATAGTGCTTATGGATCATTAGATTTGAAAGGTTCTACACCCAACAGTCTACCTAATAACCATTACGGGATGAATGGATCCAAGCCACAATACCCAAGCCAGCACCTTTCCCAACACCTTCAGAGACAAAACATTAATTTGAATGCTAACACATCTCCACAGTATAAAAATTTGCCCTTATCTAATAATAATTCTAACATAAGAAATGGAAATCTTTCCTCTTCAAAAAGCAGTCCTTTTAACTCGTCGGAAATTAGAAATTCTCAAATCACGCTACAGAAAACTAGTGCTTCCACTTCAACATCCACTTTAGCACGTTTTCCTCCACAAACTCAACCCACTTCTGTACAGGGTAGATTAGCCAGTCCACCCAACAGGGGTAGCCCAGTGATGAGATCATTTGTACCAATGAAAGATAGCCCCTACGAATCCATGTCCAATCCCAATCTCTCAAAACTTGTCAATGAGCCCATGGACAGTCAGGAAGATACATCCATGAATGTTGTCCAAGGCCAAATGAGAATCAATCCAAAAGGAACACCGCCAACAAATAATTTTAAAACTAGAGTGATGAATCCGCAAGTTGTTCACCCCAATAAATTAGCCAATGGAAGAAAGTCAGTAAGCAAAGAAAACATGCTGGCCGATCCAGAAACCCAAGAATCGCTCATCAAAATTAGACAAATGCTTGTCGACAATAAAACTGGGTTATCCGAGTAAGAAATTGTACTTTTATGAACTCAAACTTTACCAAATAGATCTAAGACAACCCTGCTTTCTCTGTTTATATCAACAACAAAAAATCATATTATTGTATGCATCGTCAGAAGAGGCAGCCATTAGCAACAAATTAGGATAATGACATTATATGATATTATAATTAAGATTTGTTTAAAATAATGAAAAGGCATAGACTGAAAATGAATCCACAAAGTGCCTTGTCATTGCTCAAAAATGTGCCAGCAGTGCCAAATCAATAAAGACAATTGAAGTTTTTAGTTTGTGTATCTCAAACAATGAATATTAAAAAAAAATATACGAAAAAACAATTAAAATAAATAAAACACCTTGAAAAAATAACATAGTTAACTTTTTTAAACTTTGTTCTTAGGTAGGTACATCATTTTGAAATATGAATTTTTTGGAAGGTGCTTCACAAGATTCGTCTATTTTTGAAGAATAAAATTGGGATATGAGAATCATAATTTTAAAATATTAAATTGTAATTTTTTCATGGAATTAAATCTTTTAAATAAATAATATTGTTATATTTTTGGTTTTGTTTCCTATTCCTACCCTATTCCTTTTTTCTCGAGCAGATTTCGCCCTTAAATTGTTCACACTTGTTTATTTATTACAAAATAGTACAAGATTTCAAATTATAACAGAATGCAAAATAAATTAATAAAAATTCCTAATTATTCTACTACTATGTACATAAGGTGAGCCTCAGGAGCACGTGTTTATGGAAGGAGTAAATAATTCTTAAAAGGCGATGTGTGAACAACTTTCAAAGACTTATTAAATAACTACAACGTAATTCAAAATAAAAATTCACATAATTCAATATTAAAATTAACTACGAACATAATTCAATTTACAGAAAATTAGATAATTAGTATTGTAACAATAGCCAAAGTATAAAAAAAATATTATTTCAGCACTTTGTGGGCTACATAATTACAATAATTAGAACAAAATAACTTTGTTTTTTAACACCACCTTTTGTACATATTTTCAATAAATAAATTTGCTTTCGTTGTATGGGATGGCGGCCAAAATAATTTATTTTGATGACATTTTCTTATGTTGGTATTCCTCATATCATACGAGTGACTAGAGTTACCATTCGCTCTATGCAAATTGGGCAGGAACTATTTTGGCCGAACTCTGAAAAGATAAATAATATATTTATTTGTAATATTATTATAGGTTAGGTTAGGTTAGGTCAGTATAGGTTAGGTTAGGATAGGTTAGGTTAGGTTAGGATAAGTTAGGATAGGTTTGGTTAGGATATGTTAGGTTAGGTTAGGATAGGTTAGGTAAGGTTAGGTTAGGTTAGTTTAGATTAGGTGAGGATAGGATAGGTGAGGAAAAAAATTATGTTATTTTTTTATGGCTTCCGCGATCAACGCGCGACGTTCGTTATAAATCTACTCGTTCGTAGATAACGTTCATTTAATTATTTTATTAAAATACGCTTTTCAATATTAAGACGAATTAATTGTTTGCCCCCGTACATTCGTAACATGAATATGAATAAATAGTATCGTCTGTAAAAAAACTCAATTCATTCAAAGAAAGGCAAACAAATAAAATGTTTGATTGAATTATCGACATAATATTGTATTTGTATGCCTTTTTTGAAAGCATTGAGCTTTTAAACGAACAAAACTATTTATTCAAATTCATATTGCGAATGTACAGGCGCAAACAAATCTTTCTCTTTTTTTAAATCTCTTTTTTTTTCATGAAATATTATTTATTATTTTTTTACTATATAATTACATTTTTGTTTATTTGTTACAATATATGATCAATATTTCAAGACCCCTCTTCCATAGAAGCATTAGCTTGTGGCTGGAAGAAGAGTTTACATTGTTTTATTACAGTATGTAAGTAATTAAAAATAAAATGATTTTAAACTTATTTGAAGAATGGAATGTTACTTAAGGAAACTAAGTGAGATGAGTTAATCTTAAGATTAATTCAATTGGAAACATTTTTATTTTTTGTAAGTTTGTTTTTAAAATATTTTTTCACAGTGTTTATTATTTGGATGTTATCATTAATGTTTCTAATTTCTTCAGGTAGTCAAATTTCTTCAAATAATTTGTTTGTTTAACCAGGCCAATGTTTTACGACATTACCTAGGATTCTTGCTGCAGAGTCTCCATCTTTTATCTTCGTCGAACATCACAGCGGTGCTGCCAAGGTCTGTTATCTATGTGAGGATATTGTGTCAGCGCTTTATTAGCAGCAGACACATACCTGGAAGGATGACGAACCTCGTGCTGGCACTGTTGGTGGACTCTGCAGCAGCTGGTCCAATTTCTTCACCACCTTTCTTACTGCAGAGTCTCCATTTTCTATCTTCGTGTCTCCTGTTCCTGTTCTTCATTTTACTTAACTTAATTTCACTTTATTTTGTAATATTTATATTTTTTGTAATACCTGCATCAACTGTAAAGCGCCCTGAGGTGATATCTCACAAAAGCGGCGCTATACAAATTGTCCAGTAAATTAATTAAATTATTATAAATAATTTTAAAGGATGTAACTCTGCAATCTGCATAACGTTTTAGTTCAACAGATTGCATCGCGTATAATGCTCCCGCGCAAGGCGCAATATTTGAAGACATTGGTGACAATATCAATAATTCATTGATATCTGCCGATCTTTTTTTTATATTTTGCTCGCTTCTAATGAGCAGCGCCATTTTTAATCTGATTAAAAAAATCTATGATGAATCAATGCCATTCGTTGATCACTCCATAGAATAAAAAGAAAACTAGAAGTAATTCCGTATAAATTTGAATGGAAACAAATGTGCCACTGACTTAATACTTTTTGATTCTAGACCATTTAGCACGCGGTATGTCTCTCTTACACTTGCCTGAAATTATATATCGCCATCCCATTTGAATTTCGAAGGTCAAAGACAGTTTTTTATGGAAATATAGATGTAGATAAACATTCGGCTTATTTTTGGATCAGCAAACACGTCCACAAGGAACTTCTTTTTATTCTTTATTCTATGATTACTCAGGATACTTATGCATTTTTACTTGTGTGTAATTATAATGTGTAATAATTTACGCTAAAAATCAAGGTCACTTATGATTGCAATATTATAAAAAACCGTTCAATATTCATATTTGAGTGTTGTTAAAAAACAAATTTGCGCTAGAACAATAACTTTACATGGATAAATTTTATATCATTACAACTAATTTAAATTATAATATGTTAAAGTAGGTACTTATTTATTTTTTTAGTTTACTCTTTAAACGACCATAGAGTTTTTTACGTTTTTACATTACGAAAGATATCTCTTAAGTGTCCACGAGCCAATCAATAATATTGTCAGTATTTCGTCCAAATACCGCAAAACAGACATTTCCAGCTAGCAAATAAATAATGAAGCAGTTAAAGGGCAAAACAAAGTCTATGAAAATAAGTAATATTTTAGAACATTTTCATGAGTGTGCAACTATTGCTAGCACGCTTATTGGTCGTTCGTCGCGCCTGGTCGAAGAATGGACGATAATATTGACAATAAGAAATATCAATCAAATTAAAAAAATATTTGTTTTTTAAAGTTCACTTTCTAACTTAAATACCAGAATTTTTTTACAAATGTCGATTTCATAGTTAAAATAATTTTCAATGTTTGTTTTGGCACAAAATTGTCCGCATTCTAATGCTACGTATATGAGTACATCCGCGAGCCGAACTGCCGAACTGAACCTCAACTTATGGGAAAGAAACGAAGCAACCGAAAATGGCGCGAAACGCCGTTAGCAGTTGATTCGTTCCTTTCCCGTAATTCGTGGTACGGTTCGCAAATGTATACGTTCCCTAATGCACGAGGACGACCTACACGTGAGGTAGCTGTATAATATCTGCCAGAACCCGGCGAACAATCACAGGGCGATTTTAAATAACGATTTTTGAAATATGTGCATAATTATATAAAATAAAAAGTATGTATTCAGAATCAGCGTTTTTTATATTTTTTTAAAGTTATTATAGTTCTCACTTAGTAAGAGTTCCGTAGTAAGAGTTCAAATATGTTTTGAAAGGAAGAAATGCAAATACGATTATTAGAGGGAGCGCGCTAATATTAAAAAACGATAATAATTAAGCGAAAATTGTGAAAATATTTAATAAAACACGACTCTTTTGAAATAGAGCAAAAATCTCTCCAAAAATGTTTAGTTGCATCTAAAGATACACTGTGAATTTTTCATCCCTATAACATATTAAATAACTGAACAAAATGGGTTTTTAATAATTTTCGGAGCAAACTTTCTTCTATCCAGGGAATTTCATATAATTAACGTTAAATGTATAGATATTATAAAATAACATATATTTTTTGGGACTTAAAAAGTTAACGAGAAACTTGTTATAAATCGGTAGAAATTTTGTATGCGGGGGCTTAAGTTACTTATTGACCGTCTCGTGAACACAACAACTTGATTTGGATGTCAAAAGGATTCAGCGATCTACTTCCAGTCATCTATTTATGTCATCAGACGGGTAGATGACCCTAAATTATAATATCCTGAAAAGTATTGATTATTCCGGGACCGTATAAAAAGTGTGTCGGTGACTTAAGAAGCCCGTGAGTGTACTGGCCATTACTATGGAGACTGAAATATTGATTGTTTTCCTCGTGCTTTCATGGCATTTCATCCATTCTCTCTTAAATATTCATATACTTTCAGCTCGTCATACATTTTCATACTGGAATATGCATTCGTCTAACAGGGAAGGGGTGGGTTATAAAACTTAGTAAAGTTCAAATTTAATTTGGTAATCAAATTATTTTTTTTTCATTTAAACACTTTTGAATGAGAGCCATAGGAACTATGATAACTGTGCTGAACTTAAAATAAAATAATAATTTATATCTTGTACCTATTGCTTATGTGTGCTAAATGAATAAATATCACACTTACGTTAAACTAGCTGAAATCCCGGCGTTGTCCGGTATTTTTTCTGAAAATTCTGCTTAACGGGTTAAGAGGATAGGGGTGATTTTCGATAAAAATAGTGTACACTCTTCTTTTTATAGATAGACTAGCACAGAATCGTGGAAATTCGTTCCGATTTTGTTAATAGAAATAACTATTTATAATTTGTATTATAGGTAGGTGCTTTATCGCTTGTCTGAATTCTCCCAACAAACACTTCAACATTGAAGATGTCACTTTAATTCATAGCAATAGTTCTGGAGTTTATTGAATCGAACTTACAGACAGACACAACCAAAAATATTTTTTTAATAATATTTTGGAATAATTTCCTAAACTGGCATAATTACAAATTATCAATGTAAGTATAATTTTCCTATCAAAATTTAAATGGGTAAAATTATGTCACCATCGCTACATTTATTTCCTTACAATGTGAAAGAAAAAGACGATGAAAAATACACCGGACATTTACGAAATACAACCCAGATTCGCACGGTACTTTTAGAAAATTTAAATAAATAATAATGTTTAATACGTCCAAGGACTTGATGTTATTACAAACAATATGGAAATAATTGCATTGACCTAGAAAATCAAAAACGAATACGCTGTGCAAATTTCATCACGCCGAAACTGACCATTCGAGAGCTTTAGTGGAACAGATTATCTTATTTAAAGATAAGATTAAGTGGGTACCTACCTATTGAAAATTAAAAAACAAACTCCCCATAGAACCATAACATTATAAAACCACATTCGGACAAAGAAACTACATTTATTTTGCAACAAAACTCAACAGCATACTTCCAACTAATATAAAAGTTTAATGAGTACAAATCAAAAATGAAAATCTGGCTGAAAGAGGTTAATGAAAAAACTCCTAGTGAGGAGGACTAATAAATACCATTACTATTCTTAAATTCAAAATAATATTTTGTATGTACAATGTTTTATATAGTCTCTAAAATAAATAACAAAAAACAACAGTTTATTACACCTGCATCATATGTACTGTGTCTGGATGTAATAAAGCAAATGTAATAAAAGAAGGTGATTAGAAAACAGACTTAAAAGTGTAGGTATTGATGAAAATAGCACAGGAAAAGCCATGTAGTATTCGCTCGTTGAAAAGAGTCCCTGTCAGTTAGTTCTGTTAGAACCTACTTACCTATTACAGTCTGCAGTTTATACTCATATACAGTGTAAACAAGAGTGTCTCTAGTGTCTCTACGCGGATAGGCCATGGCCAAAGTAGGAAGTCAGCAGAACAGTTTGTTGTATCGGCGAGCAGTGACGAGGCAACATGGTCTGGTCAGTGGTGGGCGTGGGGGAAACATGGTTCCCAGCAGTATGGGGCAATCAACCCCCGAAGTCTGACGTTTGTTTCCCTACTCCCCGCCAGTCATAGTACTTACCTGTCGACTTATTATGAAGTAGGTGCTTATTCTAGTGTTGTTATCAGATAACACGAACGCCGACACGTAACGGAGGCGACTGAACCGAAAACTTCGCCCCAATTAACCAGTGAGACGTTTTGATGAGTTTTAATTATCATAACAGTGTGCTCAGCCAGCGGCACTGTAATTTCTTTTAATTTTACAATTAAAATATGCATTAGCAATCGCTCGGCATTCGTGCTTCGGAAATAAAGGCATTCGCATGTTTTTAGAAAGCGCAGTTTTGGTTGTAAATTGCGTTCTACGTACAATATTAAAATAGTGGAAAGTGCTGATTAATTATAAAAATGTGCTAATTATGTTGAATGTAAATAAACACATGTCGCTTATGGAACGGAAAAAACTTCAGTGGGCGAAGGAAAGAGGTTAGTGCTAGTTGTTTTTAATATCTTCATCAGTTTTTTTGTTTATTTTGATAAATAAAACGGTTTTTATAACGTACAATGTACAGTGAAACATGTGAATCAAAAAATTGTACCGAACGTGTTACTTAGTTGCAACAAGTGAAAAGTTTATTACTTTTTTAATCTGTTGGTATTAAAAAGCATAGTGTTCTAGTATACCTACAGACAAATTTTAATTATTATTAAAGTCAAATTTTGCATGAATAATGTAAATACCTACCTACATACCGATTTTATATAAACACACAAAGAAATCGATTATTTTTTGTATTTGTCACATATATCTAAGATATGTAGGTACCTATTTATAAGTGCACTTTTTTTACTTTGCGCGTCACTGGGGATATCCTGTGTCAGGTGGTCGGGACAGTGTAATTATTTTTTTACTAACGACGGGTTTCCAAGAAGAAAAAAAAATCAAATTGAGCTGTAAGTATCTAAATTTAATTAAAATATCATTTTTTAGTCTTGCAGCTAATCAGCTGTCTGCGTACACATAATGTATGGGAAAATATTTAAATAGGACTTGACCCTGCCTTAGAATGGCATTCGGGAAATGTAGTTATTTTGTATCATTATGCAACGAATTTGACTGTCCTAAAACGAGAATCCTTCCTAGTTGGACAGTCAAAAGCATAAAATGTAATCAATATTTTAAAAAATAAATAAAATTACCTCTAATGAAGTATTGGTAATCGGGATAGAAACGGGATTTCAGGCCGTTTCCTGACAAACTTTCAGTATATTCCTTATATATTGGAACACGTGTTCATGCCTTGACAATATACAATAACGAAATGCAGAAATATTAGAATTTTTATGAACACGTGTTTCGACATAGTGATGTACAATCGTATTTTACTAAAATCTTATTAGGATACCTACCAATCCTAGGTATCCTAAGATGGATTGGATTGAATTGGATGATTGGATTCTTGGGAAGAGATTTTTAATAAATTAATAATACCGATTCTATATGAACTCCTCTTTATTATCTTTATTAGCTGGTTGCATAATATGGATCGATATATATGTTAAGGTATGTTATAAATTATGTTAAACTACAATACCATTTCTTCATTTCTCCTCACACACCAACACTAAACCAGTCTTTAATTCCGACATACACCAGCACAAAACACGATCACAAAATCAAATACACTTATCGTCATCTACTTACACGACTAAATTTGGAATTAACTCCTTACAATACATTGCACAGAAGCTACACAACGCATTACCTAGTAATCTAAAACTTCCGCCAACGAACAAAAAAACATTGGCAAAAGCTCTTAAAAGCTATTTCCTCAGCAGTTTTATTAATGACTGACACATTCTTTCTTTCTAACTCCAAAATAACTTCTGCGTTTATTTATTTTAATGTAGGTATCTATGTTGTTTTGTCTTTAATATAATGTTGTCTTTCCCTAAATGAGTTTTGTATACTAACTGGGAATAATACATTATAACTTATTATTTTGTAATAAATAAAAAAAATTATAAAAGCTTCAACCCAAGAATCAGAGACGTATTTCATGTTTTACGTATAATATACACGTATTTCATGTTTTACGTACAACATGAAGATAACAAAAGAATGATAAAACATAGATAGAAGCATGATATGACAGACGAATGATATAACAGAATAATGTAACACCACAATAATTGCATCAAACATGGTTAATTATTGAATAGCTCGTAACCGATGTAAAAATAAAAGTTCAAACACATTTTTTTGTTTCTAAAGAATTAAAAACATTCCCGGGTTACGAATAACCTAACAATGTTTGAAAATCCCTACTACCAGCACTGTAAGCGGAAAATGTTGCTTGTGTTGTGATAGAGGACAGTATATATCTTCTGTTATTGATTCGCAATTTGCTTTTGAAAGTTTTATCTCTTCTGCCAAGTTATTATTGCAACACAGTCCCCGCTTTTGTTCCCCGAATGAAATATATTTCCGGGCAAATAACTTGCTCGTTAAATAGGTAAATAAGATACCTCATAAATTGGCTGTATAAAAAAGCAATTTCGGCCTCTGATGGTATATTGTATACGCCCATGGAATCTCACATAATATAAGTTTGCAACCTTCGAGACATCCGTGCCACCGTCAAACAACCCCCAGATTACTGCTACCTGCAGAAGAAGGAAGAAAGTTCTTCACCTAACCTTATATTATAATAACTTCATTCTGTTTTAGGTAAATATACAGAAAAATGGGACAAAGGTTATGTGCACATAAAAAAAACTTTGTAGATAATAATAATAATAATGAGAAGTAAGTCATTCAGTTTCCGGAAATGGAAAATATGCATTTTAATAGTTACTTTGCTAAGGCGAAGCTTAACGCCAAATCACTGTTTTGATTAATCTCTATAACGAATTGAAGGTTTTCCTATCGTTTCGCTTGAGTAGAATACAAATAAATAAAAAAAATTACTCAATAAAATATATAAATGTAAGCTATTAAATTTTTTTTTTTTCAATAGAAATGTATGAATGCATAAAGGAAACAACTTTTTAAAAATACAGTATTATAGCTAAGATTATCTGTGACAGTTTCACTTGATTAACTTTTTTGCTTTCTAATAAAATTATTTACAAAATAAATAAAAAGCAGTTTTGTGCTTGAAATCGAACGTTTCTAGACACCGTTTGTCAATCGATTTTAATGCCTATTACCTACAATATAAGGTATACCAAGAATATACACATTTTTGGCTTGCAGCTTCCTCTTAAGGAACCGTAGTAAGCTTTCAAAGATAGAAAGAAAGGGCGATATGTAAATACGAATGTTAGAGGGAGCGCGCTAATATAAAAAAAATGATAATGATTGAGCTAAAATGGTGAAAATAATTAATAAAACATGACTCGTTCGAAATAGCGTAAAAATCTCTCGACAAATGCTTTAGTTGCATTTACACTGTAAATTTTTTCACGCCCATAACAAATTAAATAACAGAATAAACGTGTTTTTAATAATTTTCGGAGCTTACTTTGTGATTTTTTTCTATCGAGGTAATTTCATATAATTAACGTACAGATATTATCTTCAAAATAACTTTTTTTTGGAACTTAAAATTGTTTAAGAGAAAAGAAAATAAAAGTCGATAGTTTTTATAGGTCTTAATTTTATTTATTTATTTTTTTAAACTAGCCCAAAAACCTAGCCGAAACATGGCGTGAAGAAAAGACATAATCTATTAAAATAGTTGTTTCGCATTGTTACCTAACTGAAACAAAAGGTTTCGAAATTAAAATATGCCTATTTTAACCGTGTCCCAATTTTCTGTATATTATATAACCCGTATTTACACAGGGATCACCAGAAAACCGCGTGACAAATACAGTAGGTACACAATAATACGAGAGATAGATTCTATTATAAATCACTTTCGATGTCTTAAAATAACACACCATTATTGGGTAGTGCATGCGTTGTGGTGCAGAAAATCTAAGATTACCATACAAAAAAAAAAAGAAAAATTAGCACTGCTAATTTATTAAGAATCTCTTCAAATTAAAAACGGGATTGCAATCCCTTTCATGTAATGGCCTGTAGGAAATTGCAGACCCTAATTGCAGGCCCTTTAGTAAATTCCCAATATATTGGAACACGTCTTCATGCACCTGCATTTCCTTGGTAATATAAAATAACGAAATGCGGAAATATTAGTATTTTTATGAACGCATATTCCGACATCGTGATAATACTTTCGTACTTTGAAATATAAAAGTTTATTATGAAACCTATCAATTCATTCGTTAGGGGCCTGCAATCCCGTTTTTAATCGGATTACGAATAATAAATTAGCAATATTCTATATTAGTAATTTTTCTCCGTGAAAGAACGGATTACGCTTTTTAGGGCGGTGGGAAGGGTGTGCTTTTGTTCTAGTTTGGTTTTATTTAAATTTAAAAGTAGCTACCGTACCTACGAGTACCTACCTCAATATTTTCTCTTGTGGATACAGAACTATGTGGGTACAAAATTTGGCCATCGTCCGTCTCGATTAATGTCTATCTGAATGATTAGTTACAAAAGCGGATTTCCGCGATAATTTGATAATGATCAAAACATATTTACGCGTTTTCCAATTATTACCGCGCTTTATCCAAGAACCTTCACGGCTCGCAAATTCCACATAAATCTATTACATTTTCCTTCATAATTATTATTATAAAGAAACTTTATTTGACGTTGAAGGCTTTCCGTTATTTTATTTGTGTATTTTCTATTTTAAAATTAGATATTTCCAAGATTATTTTGACGACTTGGGTTGCTGGATAACTTTTAAAAGAATGTTTATCCTACTTCTTACTTTCAAGGTACATTGTCCGCAGCCCATTATTATAATGTAGTATGTCGGGTGGTCCGAAAATATACTAGACACAAATAAAAACAGAAGCAATTCGATGTGGGCGCTTTTTCGTGATTCGTGATGCAAAGGTCTAGCAAATCGGGCCTCAATTTGATCGTCATAAAGACTCGTATTCAAATGGGATGGCGATAAACAATACAAGTAGTATAAGAGAGATGGGTTATTCTAAATAGGCTAAAACCAAAGGGTATTAAGTCCATGGCGACATTGATTTCAATTCAAATCTAAACGGATGGCATTTCTAGTGAATATTCAGTGTTCTCAAATATTAGTTCAACCGAGACTTTCTTGGAAGGGATGTGGACTAGGCTTTAGGCATGTTTTATAACATTATTTGTGGAGTTATCTATATTTATATAATCTATATATCTACCTTTGGAATATTTCAACAAAAATGCGGTAGACTTCATTTTTAAAGTGTTATAAAACAAAAGCAATTGTGTTGATTTTGATAAGATTATGGAGGGAAAATATTGTAGAGATGTTTTATAAAACTCATACCGTCTTGCTTCTAGATAGAATTATAAGAATCTCATAATAGTATTTGCAATTCGCAAAATGTAAGAATCTCGTAAGAACATTATGTTTTTGTAACATCTCGCTTCGAGATTTATGTGATGGCTTAAAAATATTTATATTCATATCGTCCACCAATATTTAAACCAATGATTCATATAGATCAACAAACTCTGAATATATAAGTTTTATTATGTGTAATTTACACGTAGAATTGTCACTTCACTTAAAAACAATTAAAACCGCGAGACACTCAAACGCCCTGTGATTCGTCAGCAGGCTCTGTCAACACTTAAAATGCTACCTCACGGGTTGGCCGGCCGCGTGCATTTAGAATGCCAATAATTATGTGCCAAGTTGCGTTGTGCTTACTCGCACACGGATTACTATTGCGCTTTACAAATGATTTCAAAAGAATTCATGTTTTTGGAAATCTTCCATTGTAGTCCCTTAAAATGTTATTCTTCTGTATCTATTAGATTGTGACTTCTCGTTATATAATTAATATTGTGAACATGACCTGCTGACAAACTGCTTTGGCAGTTTAATGGAAGAGTAAAAAAAAAATTGAGTTTGTTTTGTTTTCATACCGACCCGAGTGGGATTGACCGACAAAACCGAGGTACGTATGACGTCACGCGTACCCTGTAGAAATGTCAGGCATTGAGAAATGCAACATTTGAAAATGATTTTAACTATGACATCGACATTTGTAAAAAAAATAGAAATATTCATGTATTTTAGTTAGAAGGTGAACATTCCTAATCAAAAATTTAAAAAATGAGCTGGATTTCCTTCATTTTTTTATGAATTTTCCTAGAATAAAGAGGTCGTTCAAGAAAACCGAAAATATTCTGAACCACCCTGTGTTCCTGGTCAGTCAAGCGGTTAAGTATATTTATAATTTATTCAAGACCCATTACCTCCTTAAAAATGTCAACATAATTTTATGGTTATTATATTTTGCAGATATTATGTAGGTACTGATATTATAATATTCTGTTTCTACACCGGCAGCAAAAAAATTCATTCCTTGCTTGTAGTCAATAAAGGTAAACGTGCTTTTTGATGGCACAGTCTGGCAAAAATAATTATTCTTCTGACTATTTATTTCTGTGGGAAAAACTTTATTACGGATTTGTGTTAAATTTACGGTCAATTTGCGTGTCGCTTTCGATTCTCTTAGTCCATGAATCTCAGTATTATTCAATTTGAGGTTAAAGGGCTATTATTTTAAACACTTTGAAAATAAACTAACTGAAGTTGATTTTTTGTTAGAATATTTCCCCGTTTCGAATTAGAATTTTAGTGTCACGCTAAACTTCACAATATATTTTATATAAAATATTATCAGGGATAAATTTATACTTTACATAAAGTAAAGAAAATAACACATTTTCTAATTCCCTTAAAATAATCGAGATACTTTGTTGACGCGTCTATATGCAATATTATGTTCCTGCATTCCTTCACCCAATTACCTTTCGTTGTCTGACAGTGTAGAGTACATGCCTATATCAAAAGTTTACTGTACATTACCAGTCTGTTAAGAAAACCTGTGCAGTGAACATGTTCCCTCAGTGCGTTTAATTCGAGTCTATTGCGAAAGCTTGTGCAGTGATCACCCGCAGTGTTCCTCCATAATATCGATTTGCAACAAGACGTGTACCAATGACCAAGGGTAAGTCAGAATCCCTTTCTAATTCTAACTGTTAACAAAAGCTATCTCAATAGTTGTGTCAAGTATTACCTATATACGGTTCACAATAAAACCACAAATTGATTCTCATATAATATTTACGACTACGTACGTAATTAGTTAAAATTAAACAAAAAAAAATGTTTTAAAATTGTCATTTTATTCAACTGTTTACTTATTTATTTACTACTGAAATTCCCGGCGTTGCCCGGGCTTTACGAAATCATATGTAGACAGTAATTTTCCTTTTATTTTGAAACTCGAGTGTGCAAAATTTCGTCGATCTCGGAATAAAACTATAGATTTGTATAAAAATCCAATCAAGCCTGCCCACCACAGAAACTCTTATATATATATATATATATATATATATATATATATATATATATATATATATATATATATATATATATATACAGGATGTCCGATGGTAAAGTGCGCTAGCTTCGGGGGATTCTACATGATTTTAGAAGTAAAAATTATAATTACTTTTGTCGAAATTCCTGTGTTATAAGATAATTTTTGGGTAAAAAAAAGAATTGTCTGTATGGGAAAATAAATATTCTTCAATGGAAAAATATTTTTGTATGGGAAAATAAACATTGAAATTTCGAAAAAGTTCTTTATATTTTTTACTTCTACAATCGTGTAGAATCACCAGTAATAAAATACCAATAATGTATAAAAATACTAATTTCGGTTTTGGGTTTGTCTGTTAGTGATTGTAACTCTGGTTCAATGAACTCGGATTTGTTTTGAATTTAAGGAACACTTTAAAATTGGAACTGATTGTGTCAAGAATTCAGACAAGCCAAAGTACTTACCCATAATGTAGTCGCCAATCCTTTCCCTATGTGTTGTGTATACGTATAACAATTAAATATCTGCAAAGCAGTTTATTTTGTGTAGCTCTAGTAATTGGTATTACTTATTTGTCCTTAGAAACTGGCCGACGAATGAAATAAATTTAGTGGCGTTTCAACGTTGGCATTTTAAAGGTTACAATAAATTTAAGTGCATTTTAGATGGTTCCATGGCAACTTAAGACAGTGACAATTCAACACACTTTTGAAAAGTGATATAAACTCATTTAAAATTGATGACAAAAAGCTAACCCAACCTATTTAACCTAGTTTTTTCGTCACTTTTCATGACTTTATATCACATTTCAAGAGTGTATAGAAGTGTGCTGAGTTACCCAATTACCGTTTTAGATGTAATTGAAAGTGGTTCTTCTTATTATCCTGGACACACAGTTAGCAACTGAACTCGCTACCTTTAAAATACAAGTTATGCTTAGAGGAAAGGACTATAAAACATAGGGTTTTTTATGTGAATACCGCAGAAGAGACCGCATTGCTTGCTCCCAACCGTCGAGTCAGTGGGATTCCGGCATCATTTATGGCATCCCCAATTGAAGTAGGCATAGAATAAAGAAGAACACAAGAAATTCCATGTGGGTGAGTTTCGTAATCCAAAAGTTCGGCCATTTGGGCCTTAATTTTCCAATACAAAACTGTGTTTCACCTTGATAATGAAATTCAAATAGGATGGCAATATACGATGTCAGGCAAATGTAAGAGGACAGATCGCATGCTAAATGGGCTAGAAACCAAGTACCAAGTTAGCGGCGACATTTGCTACCATTCAAGTTTGTATTGAAGGCACTTCAAGTGTTCTTATTTATTCTATGGAATTATATAGGTATTTATTATATGGAGGTAGGTAGGTACTAAGTAAGTGGAGACATTTGTTTCCATTCAAGTTTGTATTGAAGGCATTTCAAGTGTTCTTATTTATTCTATGGGAGTATAAACGTATTTATTATATGGAGGTAGGTAGGTACTAAGTACTTAAGTAAGTGGAGACATTTGTTTCCATTAAAGTTTGTATTGAAGGCACTACTAGTGTTCTTATTTATTCTATGGAAGTACATAGGTATATATTATATGGAGGTAGGTAGGTACTAAGTAAGTGGAGACATTTGTTTCCAGTCAAGTTTTTGTTGAAGACATTTACAGTGTTCTTATTTATTCTATGGAAGTGTTTAGGCATTTATTATATGGAGGTAGGTTGGTACTAGGTAAGTGGAGACATTCAAGTTTGTATTGGAGGCACTTCTAGTATTCTTATTTATCTATGCAGTTATATAGGTATGTTATGAGGAAGTGAAGGAGATTGCTATTCAGATATTATGGTCATCAAACTCGGTTGAAACCACTTCACGGAACGTTTATTCTGATCTTTTTATATTTGTTTAATGTGAAGTTTTCTATTTTCAGCTGAAATGGAGGGATTGTGCAATCCTTGGGGGCTCCCGCCACCGGCATTTAACATTAAATACTCAAAAAACAGAAGCAGATATGCGTCGACATTAGAAATTCGTAATACTTGTCCTCAAACTACCCAGCAAGACTTGCTTCCCCGCAGACAGAGAAGTCCTTCCTTGCCACCCATTCTCAAGGAATTAGTCGACAGCGCAGATATTGAATTACTTCAACACCAGGATCACAAATATTCCAACAAAGACAGAGAAGACATGCAGCATCATATTAAATATCGATACGAAGATGGTGAGGGAGAAACTTCGGGGTATGCGAGTGACTCGGCTCCCCATTCATCGCCAGAACTATGGAAAAATAAAGCACAGAAGTTTACCAATGATCAAAGCGATGGCCGCCACAACAGTCAGTCTTTTCCAGCGTGGCAATTTAATGAAAGGTGGGTAGAAAACGTTATACATACGGCTTAACACACTTATAAATACGTATCGCAGCGAATATTTGATGCAAAAACAATACTCACCCAGATACATTGCTATCATAAAGCATAGGCTTGATGTTCGACTTCAGAAATGAAAATTCCGCTGAAGTTGGAAAAAGTTAATTTTCGTATTAAAAAATCAACCTGTAAAAAAACACACTTTTTGCTGTAATACATCTTTATTTTACATTTTTATTGATAGATGTATTTAAAAAATAATATTTTTTTGACTGAGGAATGAACGTTCCTCCCCAGGGACTGGCTCTTAACTGCTGTGAACTTTTAAAATATGTATTGGTTTGACTGAGGATTGAATCTTTCTTCCCAGAGACTAGAGTCAATTGCGCTGACAACTGAACCAAATCCCGATTGGGTAGGACCGGCATTTATTTCGTATTAATTACGGCTGTAATGTCATCCAATTACAGATAAATGCATTTATATCCACGTGTGCATGTACCTGTAGTTTTTTAAACTTTTTATCTTTAGTTTCAAGTTGTCTTTACATCGTCTTCATAAAGTTGTTGTAAGTTGATTATCACATTGTTCTCTCAGGTTGTTACTTTGGTTTTAAATATATTTACATGATAACTTTACTTACGATGTTCATTATATAATATCGGACTTTATACGTTGTTAGCCTTATTAAATGTTTGCAATTCATGCCTACATTATTTTCAAAGTAGAACAACGAGTGTTTTGTTTAGCAATACCTGCTATTTTCCGCACGCGTTCTCCTTCCAAAACCTCAGCCTTTACGAAATCAATATTTTTTATCGAGTACACCGGAGGGGAATATAAAAAGTCGAAACATAGCTACTGCTACTGGGTGTTTATAAACGTACAAGTGGGTAACTATTTCACTGTATTTGCGACTTGTAATTAATATTGAAACCATTTTTGGCCAGCCGGCCTTTGGAGGCAGCCGCTTTCTTCGCAAAGTAGTGATTTAATATTTTGTGAGAATTTATGCGCCTAGTTATAGACCATATTATTAACATTGGTGCATAGTGTTTAGTTTGAATTTAGTTGCGGAAAAAAGTTTAATTTCAATCTCGTTGGTTTATGTTATAAATATTCCAATTGATTACATAATGCTAATATTATACTACAGATTCTTTTAAAATAAAGTTTTAATGACATTCATTTACGTAATGTTTAAAATTATACCAAACTTAAAATGTAGTTTTATGTTCCCATCTAAAAAAATATTATTTTATAGCTTGACTTATCCTTAGACATGTGGGTAGGAAGCCCGATTATAGATTAATTTGCGATTTGTGGTTTTTACATGAATTAATTTTACATTTACATATTTGTGCAACACTTCAAAATCGCCCACCAAAACCAAATAAAACCAATTTCCTTGTGATTGTGATAAAGTAATCAGCACTGATAGGACTATTGATTATACAATTTAGTGGAAAGAGCCAATCGGAAAAGTGTGGAACTGTTATTTTTCGCCTAATATAATAATTAAGTACTTATTTACCCTTTCCCTTGGCATTTCGTTTGTTCCATTCCTTGCAGTTCGTTCCTCGGAAGAGTGCACATGTGAAAAAAAAATTCTCTTTGAGTGAACTTTAAAAAAAAGAGATAGAAGTGAACAAATAAATCAGTACCAACTTAAGTGAAACCCATTGATATTTAAAAAGAATAAGAACTTTTTATAGTACTTACCTAATTAGTTACCTAGTTATCAATACTTGTCAATTTTTTTTTTACTCTTACAATGAAAGGGACAGTGTTGTAAAAGTGGTAATGATGTGCTAGCAATTTTATTGGAATTATTTTGTTGTATGGAAGGGTTGACGAAGAAGATAAGGGCAGGCAGAGAATACTAGGGCGAGAAGAGGAGCCACGTCCCAAGTGGGGTGACCGAGGAGTGGCAGCGGGGAGACTGTGGGAGCCCCGGGAACCAGAAGCCAGATTACCACAGGTTACCACCAAAATTTATTATGTTTTACAAATAATACCTATTGATCGCTTCATTACCATATGTGTTCAAAAAAATATATAATTTTGAGTTGAATTATGTTGGGAATGTCACCCCTAAATCTTGCAATTATTATTATTATTTATTTAATTATTATTTATAACACCCCAAACTAGACAAATGCCCGTATTATGGTGGTAACATAAATAAGAACATATAAAAACAATAATACAATGTTGTACATATATCGTAATACAAATGGTAATACAAAAACAAAAATTATAAATATATATATATGTATATAATATAAATAATAAATATATATACGATAATAGGGATAAAGTCGGAATGATTTCACTTAAGGGTCTTTCTTCCGTCATTCAGGAAGCTTTCCGATTTCGTTCTGCCACTTTCTATCAGCCATACGGTAATTTGCTTTTGAAGAGGGTCTGTTTTAACCTTACTGCATTGCTGCTTGAACCTATTAAACTCCTTAGGTGCCAGGAATTCATGGAAACGTTGTCCAAATGATGTATTCATTTTTGGTACTATCATCCTTTGTTCTGATCTTAGTCTTGTTGTGTAACTGTGATCTACAAGACTATGAAGCTTGGGGATTGTTCGTATAGTACATTATGAGTGCATGTATATAAATCTGTCTTACGTCTAATAATTTTGTTTCCTTAAATAAGGGTGTCGATGGATAAATATAAGGTTTTTTATCCATCACTCTTATTACAACTTTGTGTACCTTGGCTAACGGATCTAGTATAGTTTTGGCTGCACCGCCCCAGCTTAGTATGCCATACCTGATGATTGAATACACAAAGCATAGTACCTACAAAATTTTAATTGTTTTTCTTATCACCAATGTTGCGTATATCTTTCAAGAAGAAAATTAGTTTGCGTATTCGTTTGGCCGTATTTTCAATGTGCGCTCTCCAGGTTAAAGAGTCATCTATTAAAATACCCAGATATTTGACTAATTCCATCTTTTCAAGGTCTTGGCATGCGCATGGGTGAGGTATTTGTGTTCCTGGGGTGTCACTTGTACACGTGTCATTTAAATGTACTTATGTTACTGTTAGGTTTGCCTCTTTTGTTCATAGAAAAAAACATTGAATATTTTTTTTGGCATTTAATTAATTATAATTTGGCATTTGCATTCTAGCCATTTTGATACTTTTACTAGACCTGTTTCAGATTTTGATTTTATCTTTTCATTTTGATATTTTAAGGCATAACTTGCAAAAAGTGTTTTCCCAAAATAATTAAATTAGCGCCATCTACGAATGAAAAGATTATGAATTATTGTAAATATACCCTTAACATCTTAAACGCCAGCGTATTCAAGGATAACTTTAAAAAATCACTTCTCTGAATATAACTAGGTATTCCAAGGAAACTGTATATATGGTAAATTATATACTATTTTTATAAATGTATAAACACATTATCTGGTAAGGCGGTACAATTTACATAAACATAATTTTTCAAAAAACATGTTAGTTTTAATGAAAATAGAATCAGATGGCACCCGGCGAAAATTTTGCGGTAACACACCAAGAGTCAATAAATTTTATTCAGGGTGGTAAGCGTTATCCGCACAAGGCACAAAAAATATTTTTGTTAGTTTTGTTTTTGGTGATCTTCATAGTTGCAAGTAAAGTTGTAAAGTTGGTGCAAACATTTCCTTTCTTTGTTCTAAAGTGCACGCTTGGCGTGACATTTTTTTTTGAAGCCTAAAATATTTTACATTTTCAAAACAACGTAAATGCCATTATTAACTTTACAGTTAAATGATGCTCTAACTATGGCATTGTTGCACTTTTTGAGTCTATCCTCAAGGCCCGGTATCAAAATCTAAACCACACAAACGCATAAACCCTTACGAAATTCTTTATTAATATTAAATGAAAAAACACTCTTTGTAATACACCACTTTTTATTTGAATTAATAATGACAGCCAAACTAGAGTTATTATAATAAGCCCTGACGAAGCTTAAGATAAGCGAAACCCGTTTGGCTGTCATTATTAATTCAAATAAAAAGTGGTGCATTACAAAGAATGTTTTTTCATTTAATATATAATGTGACACCCCAAAGTGATTGCTTCCTTCGAAAATCTTTATTAATAGTTTCATTATTCCAGATGCTGGTTAAATCAACACCTTCGTGGATAGAGCGTGGTCTTAATATGATAGACAGTGGTGGTTCTCAGATTCTATTAATCGATCAAATGAGCAACTATTCTTCTGCAATGGAGACTGCAAATTGTAAATCAACATCTGGGAACAATCTTGACAGGTAACTAAATAAAACAATTTTTATTTAATGTAGATTCACACAAAAAATTAAAGAAATAATAGTCCTTAGTAGTCTTTATGTAAGGTGAGTTGGGGTAAGAGCACTGTATAAAATGAATAGATGAAGTTTAAAGTAATCCCATACGTCACAGCATTATGCCATCGCATTCAAATTTTTACACAAGGAATATTAACTATTCCTTATTCAAATTGTTTTATCGCAAGAAGTTAATCTGCTGTTTTTATTAGATTTTTAAGTATTTAAAAAAAAAAGGTCTTGATAGATCCACTTACCCCGGAGGCGGGGTAAGTGGATCTAACCTCAATATTTTGATTTTTGGCTAAATGAATAAAAATGTTTAGTTGCCAATCCAATCAAACGCACGAAACACACAATTTCGCCATTTAAAAATATTGAATATAGTGGAATATATATTATAAATCAAACATTATTTGGCAGATTGGGGTAAGTGCAACATTTTATGACTAGTGATGGGGCAACGAAAACAATTTTTTTTTTTTATGTATTAGTAGATATTATTTTTCACATTTTTTAACAATGTTATAATGATAATATATATTTACTACTAATAACTGAACTTAATATGTTTTTATAGGAACTCATTTTTTGGTTACTAGATTTAAAAATATTACACATGTGGAAATAATAACGCCTATGCGGAACCTTTTGTTTCCGACATTAAATTGATAAAAAATAAAAAAATAACATTTCTTTTACAGGTAAGAGTTTATCTCATACAAAATCCCTTATTGAATATTAAAACCATTAAAGGACATTTTGAAAACGAATTCTCCTATTCTCCCAGTTAAGGGGTTTGACAAAACATATATAATATCTGCGTTATAAATATCGGATACGTCATCAACTTTCGGGAATGAAAATACGTTACGATTTTCTCTGGTTAAATGTGAAACCCTTCGTACATATTTGACTGTCTTCTTATATTCATCATTTTTTATAATATTTCCTATGTAATGTTTGAGGCTCTTCTTCGCTATAAATTTAGTAAGTATCCAATCACCAACTTTTGTCTCAACGTTTAAATTTGGTTGTACATCCAGTTCTTGCAAAATGCCATTAATGTCAATAGACAGAACATCATCTAAAGGTACGTTATTTTTATTGTCTTCCACGTCTTCCATTAATAGATTTTGGAAATAGTCGCTTTCATCTTCAGAACTAGACTTCCAATCAGATTCGCTGACAGATGTTTCGGACGCCAGGCTAGGCGTTTTTTTTTTATTCAATTTTTTATTAATCACTTTAGACTTCTTGCTTGAACAATTTTTTTTCTTCGAATCATTTAGTTTATTTTTCAAACGCTCTACGACATCATCATTTGTTATGACCTCCGCACCATGTGCAACTTTCGTCTTTTTTACTTTAGCAGGTTCGTTTTTTTGTATAGATCTCAGCATAAGCTCTTCAAATGATTGTTTGACCTTTACAGAACACAGAAAATCTGAATTAGCTGTTTTAATTATTCGGTCTTCTAAAATTTTAATCTTCTTCAACGGGTTAAGGGAGTGATTGTTGGTAGTATAAGTAGAAGACTCGGAATACTGAATTGGGTCATTTCCAACATGTGATACAAATTGTTCTTTAAAAGGTTTGACTTCTTTAGTTTAGTAAAGCTACATTAATGTACTTACAAACATGAGTTATTTTTGTTAATCTTTGTCATATTTCTAATGGTACTAATTAAGCTTGTGTTTCGTTTTTTTAAAGTAGTATGCACATCACTAGTAACATTTGCGTCCATACAAAAATATCAGGGGGAAGTGGATCTACAGTTTAGTAGCACTTACCCCAGCTTGATAATTTATGGGGGAAGTGAATCTAGTCTCATAAATCACAATTCTTTAAGATATTCAGAATGCAAATATATACACATCAAACCTCAATTCAATTTTAGAGTACTCACCAATTTGTAACTTCCTAGAACAAGTTTTTGTTAAGTTATAGATAAATGAAGGCAGCACTCACAACTCGCACGCAGACTAAAACCAACTGCCAAAATTTGAAGCTCTCTAACAACTCTCTGTGTTTATGAATCAGCTCTATCTATATGTCAGAATGAGGATTTAGCTAATTATATTATATTGTCATAGATGGCAGCGCTTGAATATTGTATTTAAAGAAGTTAGAAGGCCTGGATGAACTTCCCCCAAAAATTCACTTACCCCAACTCACCTTAATAATATATATAAAAATGGATAATTTTCTTTCAGATCCAATAAGTTCCTCCTGGGCCAAAATGTACACATTGAGCCAAATATCAAAGCTGAAAGAGAATCCAAACGATTAAAAGCTTTAGAACTCCAAGCGGCCATTATGCAGCAGTTGGATGAAAGAGAAAGAAAGAAAAGGGAAGAAAAGGACAGGCGTCTTAAGGATGAAAGAGATGAAGAGGAAAGGTTTAAAAGACAACTAGATGTGGAGAGGCAAAGACTGGAAGAAGAGAGAAGACATTCTGAAGAAAAGCAACAGAGGGAACAGAAACGTGCGGAAGCTTTGAGGCAAGCTTTAGAAAAAGCCGAACAGCAAGCCAGAATAGAAAAAGAGAACAAGAAATTTAAAAAGATGAGAGATAATTTTGACTCAATGAGTATTACTTCCGAAATCGATCCACCCAAAGACTCTCACTACAGTCGAAAAGAAAGTATAAGCCAACAATCCAACCCCTACAATGAATCCAAGCTCATTCAAAATATCTACATCGAGCAAGCATTTAGTCCTAGAAGGAAAATGTTATCTGACCAGGATTCAGTTTCTCATAATACGGCGCCTAGTATGGCGAGCGAAACCAATATTATAATGTCCAATCCACAATCTGCTCGATGTGGTCGCCAATTAGACCATTACACTAATGAACCGCCCATTGATTTAAATAAAAGACAAGAAAACCATAGAATGCAATCTGAATCTGCCAGTGGTTTATATCAGAAAAATTCCATGAACTTGGTGGCCGACGCCCCTGTGAATTTAGTTCAATTACCTTTAGCGCATGAAGTACTGACGCCGGTGCAGTACACTCACGGAAGCAGCGTTCAGATGGCCTTCCTAGTGCCACAACACATGAATGCCCTGTATCCCTGCTTGCATCAGCCGGTTAGCATGCAAGCCATCTTCCCTGCCGATACTTCCTATCTTCATCACAGAAATTTACAAATGCAATGCCAAACTGAAAAGGATGAATGCTGCTCAAACAGAGAAAATAAAGTTCTAACACCGTCTAAATATAGAAATCAAAATTGCAGAGATGTTTTTACTCAGACTGATTTTGCATACAATACTAAAAAGCCTATTCAGCAAGCACCTGATGATGAAGAAAACATACTAAATAAATCTGCCAGCGCCCTCGATCAGAACTATGAACAAAACACTTCGGAAGAAAAGCTGAATTCTCTAAATTATAAGAAAGAAAAGAGAACCGAAGATAAATATAAAGAAATGGAAAGTAGGCCCAAATGGGGTGTGAATAAGCCACCAACTCAGTATAAGAAACAAAGCGAGAAAGACATATTTTATCCACAAAAGCGTAAATTGAGGCAAAGAAAGCGAGTTCAAGAAAAGAACTACACATCTCACTCGAGTGACGAAAACAGATCTCCAAGTCCTCCTCGTGAACTTCCCAAGACTTTTCCTAAATTAGACAGAACTCGAGTAAGCTTAAGTGAAAACTACTGGAGAAAAAAGAGTTTGAAGAGTGACAAAGACTTAAATATCGCCAACATGACTATTGAGACAACACAGATCTCTCCCTTGGAGTGCGACCAATCGGGGATAATTCACGTTGGCGAGAACTTTTCAAATAACAAGAAAGTGTATTCTGAAAACAAAAATAGTTTCAAGCGAGGAATTACCCTATCTCAGAAGTTTATGAATGATAAATATGGAAATCCGAAACTTTGGAATAATGGTATTATTGATGACAATGGAAAAACTGATAGCAAAGAAAGGCCGGATCACAGAAAACAATACTTGGACAATGTGAACAGGGTGAAAAAAGAACAGTCAGCATATTACTGTGATGCAGAATCCAACCAACCCGTCATATTGGATCAGTTGAGGTCTCTAAGAGACAGCTTGCACAAGCAGCAACAGCTATGGGGGCAGTACGACCCGCATAACCGCTCCCCAAGTCCAAAGAATGATGTCGATATGGAAATGGATTAGTCTTTCTTCCACTTTCTAAATGAGCACATGGATTTACACAGTAAAGTAGTATTTATACGATTTATAAAAAAGTATCCTCTTAAAGTTAAATAAATAAGATTGATAAATTAATAAGGCCACATAAATATGTACTTCATTATATATAAGCACATACTCACTCTGTAGGAAACATAATTTGCCATAGCTTGTTTAATCAATACATTGTATAGATTCAGAAGGCAGATTGCTTTGCGCTAGTGTCTTGTCAAATTCCTATCAAGTAGGTTAATATCATGGATGATCTCTTTGAAAAGAAAAAAGAAGTTGCAGAAGTTTTGGATTTATCCAGAGTTGTTATTACCTCACAAGAAGAGTTCAGAAGATCATTTGAGAAAGTTCCCGATTTCAAAGTGAAAGTTGTAAAGGTAAGAATAATCTCTGACTACCTAACCAAATTTTTTTATGATACGTAGGTACAACATTTTGCTTTACATTTATATATTATTTACGGTAACCGGGCAGCTCGGGACAGTGGAAATCCAACACACAGTGATATAAAGTCATGAAGTGATGTTACGTTACGTTACGTTAGGTTTACAGGACTGTTTTTTTTTTTCATTACTTGACTTAATATCATTTTTCAGAAGTGTGTTGAATTGCCACTGTCCTGAGTAGCCATGGAACCATTATTTACAGTTTTATCTTAAAATTAAGTTCTTTAATCATAGGTTCGACCAGAGGATATACGAATCAAGGACGGGGTTGAAGACCAAAAATTTAAAATTCCAAAAAAGGAATTTAGAACTTATGAAAAACGTGGCACTAAAGGTTATGAAGAGAAACATTTTACATTCATGGATCCCATTCCTGTTGAGATGCGGTCTTTAAAGCTGGACGACCTTTATACCGTGTCCATAGACTGGAAAATGCTCACATCACTGAGACCTAAATTGAAAGTAGACGAGGAATACTTCAGCAGGTGTGTATTTATTTTTAATTTACCAACTTTCAAACTATGTAATGGCAACTTTAACTTTTGTAGGTAGGTATGCATTTCTTTCTTAACTCCTCAGGCCTCTGCCATATTTTGACATAATGGCAGAGTACTTCCGCTTTGCAATAAAATCCAAATAATTGGAATATTTCTGAATGTATCCGAAAACTAAAAACAGCTTTTGAAAGGTGATAAAATATGCTTTCAAATTTTATTATTATAAATAAATATATAATTTTTGGTGCATTCTAATTAATTCTCGTTTTATGTAACTAAAATTACTGATAATTAAAATATACATAAAAACCTTAGATGAATTAAAAGGGAAGATAGGTTACTGAGACAATGCGCGTGGTTGCACTCAACTGGGTCCATTAGAAAAACTGGTGATTTATTGCATTTTGTATCGCACATAAGCCAGAAAAGCTGTTACCAGAAAAACTGGTGATTTACTGCGTTTTGTATCGCATATAAGTCAGACAAGCTATCACCTTATACACAAAGCTGCCACAAACAGGTCGCTCTAGGCTCTTTTTTGTGAAAAAATGCCTTCCTGTGCTTGTGAGATGTGCACAAATCATTCTCAGGCAAAAACGAAATATGATGGAGTTTCTTTCCATTCGCATGCACCTAAAAATCATTTATTACTTCAATAAATACAATTATCCACAAAGCTTTTCGAATTAAATAAAGTAGGACAGCGAACGCAGAAACACATAAGAGTATGAAGGACGACCTAGTGACAGTACGTCGTATTCTACTACTCTGCTCGCTCGTTTGTTGGCCAAGAATGAGGGCAAAAGTGGCCCACTAATGGGCGAGCATGTTCGCGGTGAGCAGTCTGAGCAAGACGTTGATACAAAAATGCTCATCACTGGCCTGTATGTCATGCTTACCGCAGATGCGCTCGCCCGTCAGTGAGCTCGCAACTGATGTCGCGAGGAGGTAAGAGAAACGAATAATATAGTCTTTTCACCCGTACACATATTCTTTGAATCTCTTTCTAATGCGTTCCGTTCATTTAGCTATGTATGATGTTATTTGTAGCCATTTCATTCATTCACAAAAATTCTTTGTGGCTATTCTTTTCTTCTGTTATTCGATTTAAATCTAGAAAAAGGAATGTGCCATATTTTTTGTTCCATCAGTATGAACATAACGCGTCTTTGTATTTATTTCAATGATAAAAACAAACGCATTTTATTAGACAAATGTATTACAAACGTTATAGTCAACTCTCTTTTTTGTCATTTCATATAAACATAATTAATAAAAAATTCACGGAGTTTAATTTCTTTTTTCAAATTGCGTTCGGAACCCTTAAGTGTCATAAAGGTGCACATTTTAATTCTTCCGTGGTTAACTTCTAGATTTGAATATAAAGTGTGGAGTTGTCTCTTTCTAACACTGTTTAGATCATATTTCTCACCATGACTGTAAGGGAGATACAACTTTTTCTATGAGACCATATGAGTTGTTCCCAAAAACAAACAAATTAGCCTGAAGGATTAAATAATATATTATAGGAAAACATACACTATAGATAAGTTGTGCAGCAAAATTATCAATAGTGTATATCACACATGCTGACACATTTAGCTTTGTCAGCGACCAACTACAAAATTATCTATCAGAATCACACACAGCCTGACACACTTAGCTTTATCGGCGACCAACTACAAAATTATCTATCAGAATCACACACAGCCTGACACACTTAGCTTTGTCGGCGACCAACTACAAAATTATCTATCAGAATCACACACAGCCTGACACATTTAGCTTTGTCGGCGACCAACTACAAAATAATCTATCAGAATCACACACAGCCGGACACACTTAGCTTTGTCGGCGACCAACTACAAAATTATCTATCAGAATCACACACAGCCGGACACACTTAGCTTTGTCGGCGACCAACTACAAAATTATCTATCAGAATCACACACAGCCAGACACACTTAGCTTTATCGGAGACCAACTACAAAATTATCTATCAGAATCACAAACAGCCTGACACACTTAGCTTTGTCGGCAACCAACTTCAAAAGTATTTGTGTCGATCTGTATGCATCAGCCATAGCGGTTTAGGAAAATAAAATGCATAACTTATTTCAGACTGGTAGAATTGGGAAAATCTGAACTGAGAACCATTGTGCGAGACAAGAGGGACCTGATGATGAACACTGCGGTGAGGAAGACTAAGAACAAATCCGGCGTGGTGGAGACGCGAGTGGTGTCTTGCATCGAGTGTGGGGAGGAGTTTTGTGATGGTAAGGAAATAATATCTTAAACTTTATTTAATTTTATTAATGACCATTAAAGATAAATAATATAATTACAGTCCTTCTCACTGGGGATTCCTGTTCAGTGGGTTGTTGCTAATTAATCATTTTTATGATTACCTCAAATTAAAAAATGTATACATATATATTTTTTTTGCATACTGTCATAATTTGAAATCTTATATTATTTTGTAATAAATAAATAAATTAATTTCACCATCCTCTCGATAAGCTGTTAAAAGCACTGTCCATAGGATAATGTTTATTTTCGATTTATTTATTCAAGAATACTGAATAGTAGAGTTCGAGTTTACTATTCGGTACTCGAACCGTAGGTACATAAATAGTAGATATATATATATTGGATAAGTTAGCCGAGTTTTCTACCTATTGCGAGTATTTATTTATTATAATGGATAGTTATCGAAAGATGGTGAAATACCTCATAACTCATCATTTGCAAAAATAATTACATTTAACCCATTAGTTTTCTACCTACTGCGAGTATTTATTTATTATAATGGATAGTTATCGAAAGATGGTGAAATACCCCATAACTCATCATTTGCAAAAATAATTACATTTAACCCATCATTTACAAAAATCAAACACAAAATATTAGATACCTACATAACATTTTCACTGCAGATGTACAAATAACAAAGAGTGTTATTTGCATAGAAGGTTTTACGAGTAAGCCTACAATGTGTTGAATCCTGTTCATTATCAAAACAATGTTTCTAGGAAAGCTGTGCATTATTAACAATTACGACGGTCTGGCACGTGTTTTAGTACAACCTGAGAGAAAGGGAGTTATGAAACCGTCTGCCAATAACCAAGATGGAGGGAAGTTGAGGAGGATCAAAAGAAGAGGGAAAAGGAGGACCCGCAGTAAGAGTGCTGTTAACAAGCAAAGCAATAAGACCAAAGGAAAGGCCTCGGGAACCAAGAGTGACACAGAAATATAAAGCCTTTTTATACCCCCCATTATTGCATAGGTACTTATAGATAATGCTTTATCGATAATTTTAAGAAACTGATGCTTACCTACACAATTATAAACAAATTTCATTAATGTGATTACATGATTGATCTATCCGACGTATAAAATAATATCTCTCGAAAACTGTATTATTATAATAATGGTGCACAATGAATTCTTGCACAATTTTTCTCCAATTCGAATTTTTCAATGGCATTTTGCAAATAAAAATATGAAAAAAGTCTTTGTCACAACCATGAACCTAAAAAGTCCTGGACGGAGCTATTCGACAACAATTCTAAGCCGCAGGGTGAGGGGAAGATGTGTGAAACATTTACCTACGTAATTTTATCATAATATGTCCCATTACGTCTAATCAAAAAAAAAAACGTAAGCCGTTCTATGCAATAACAATATAAAATAAAATAGTTCATTTTACACCACTTTGCATACAAATCATTTTCAAATTTTGGCATATAAGATGGCTGCCAGCCAATTTCCCCTCACCCTAGATTTGAGGGATACTTTTGCAAAACTGACTTATTCCAATTTTTATCAAATTTGACCTGTAATGTAATATTTTACTAAATATATTTATTTATACGCAATATTTTTTCAATTCGATGTTGCAAAAGTTACTTATTCCCTTTCCTTAATATATTATTAACCTGTTAACCGGGGAATTCCGTTTTGAATTACGCAGCATATAACAGGCGCGAACTCCTTCACTAGGACGTATCAGTGCATCACGCCTGGAGGACGTAATTTCAAATTATTATTTTTTTTCATTTATGCATTATAAAAATGAAAACATCGAATTAAAAAAATAGAAACTTTACAAACAATTATAAAGATTACAAAAAATATTAAAAAAGGTTATAATTACAGGAAAATAAACAAAAGCACACAGATAAAAGAGAAACATTGAGTTTAAAAAATTAAAATATGTAAAAATTAAAAACTCAATTTCCGTGTGATATGCTGGGAAATATACGTCCCGCTCGTTCCAGGGCGCAACATATATTTCAAGGACGTATTCATATGTCCTACCCGTACCTGATACTGTTTACGTTTGATGTATTTATACGTCCCGCCCGGTTAACAGGTTAAGGAAAAATGACTTCAAAAATGACTGTTTCTTGCAAATTCGTCTTATTCCATGCAATGTTACTATCAAAATAGGCTTATTCCATTTCAGCCAATAAAAACAGAGCATTTGGTCAAATGACAAAATGATTTATTCCAAACATAAATTGTAAATATCTCATTACTTTTTAATGTGTTCACATTTTATAATTCAAATTGAATATTATTAAAGTAATCTATGACTAAAAAATAAACAGATAAAAAATCACATATTTGACATCTGTATCAGTTTTGTGTATCGCAAATGTGAATGGTAGCAGAAGTCGGGGACGCCCGAGGAAGACATGGCACGATCAAGTGAATAAGATACTTGAGTCGGGCCATGTCAAGAGTCAGAATAATAGAAGAGTATGTATGAGACGATGTATGAATGTGAATGAGGCAAGGAGTGTGCGCCAAGACCGAGTTGTTTGGCGGTCCGTCCTCTCTGCCTACCCCTGCAGAACGGCATGATAGTTAGTATCAATTTTTTGTGATTTCCCAACAAAAGTTCAGGTGGATTAAGCTTCAATGTCATTCATACAAAATCACACTACTGCTCTGTCCGGAGCATAAATAAACCACTCAACAGATCATTATCTTCGGGCTTTTTGTATGAAACAAAGTGGACCTAAAAAACTATAGATATGCCACTATATACAGTAAATTTCTAATTCGGAGCCTACTTATTATATTATACACCAATGAAAAACTCTGAAAGTTTATTCCATACACTTTGAGTTTTTCATTGGTGGATATAATTAGGCAATCATATGACGTCACAATATTTCAGTTCCAATTTTCGATCGGAGTTGATCGGAGTACCCCCTGGTCCAGCACCTTTTAGGTTCGTGGTCACAACGATGATGACTACATATTTATATTATGTGCGTTCACTGAAGGAAGATGCTTTACGATTAATAAATAAAAAGCCAATTTAAACGAGTCATAATTGTTTTATTTTCACATACTTCAACCTCGAAATATAAAGACAGGCAATATTCAATTTATACAAATATATTATTCATTTGTCGAAGCAATGAAAGTATCATAGATACTTATTTCTTAATATTAGTTAAAATCAAGATAAAGAAGAAGAGACATTCATCTAGACCTAAACTAACGTAACCCTCCATTTCCATTTAGTACGGTTTTGCCGGGCTTTTCAAAAAATACTACTTTTCTGAATCTTACGCTAAATGATCTATCTAAAAAATTAACACTTATCACAATATTGTAAAAAAATCATCAACAAACACAATGAAAAAGTTTTTATTTCCTACATTATTGTAAACATTGGCCGTGGAGACAACATTTGGAAAAAAAATATATTTTCAAATAGACAAATATGCATTCAGTTGTGAAAAGAAGAAGGTAACGGTAATTTATCTATATTTAATAGAAACAGCTGCATAAAGAGCTGCGCCTCTTGCCCTGCTGTATAAAAGTATTAAAATAAACTGTTTTTCCTCCATCCATCAGTAATATTATGTGATAAGACATAAAGAAATGGGCACAGGGCGTATGGAAAATGTACATAACATTAAATATTAAAATACATATATATTCATACACTTAATCTGATTTCGTAATTATGACATTTATCATTTTAAATTAAAATGCTGACTTTTTATACACTATAATAGATTACATCGCAAAAATATATTTTTTGTATTGTTTTCTGTATAGATCATATTTTCTATATTATGTAATTGTATTATTGTGTGGCTTTGTACGGACAGTGTAATTATTAAACCAATTTCCCGCAAGGAGACGAAATACCAGGGAAAAGAAGGAGGTTTTTATAATCAATAGTGATATAGATATACGCCCTTTTGGGGCCTGGGAGCTAATCTAATAATTTTAAGGCCTTTTTTCATTGTTCCGTTAGGACGCAATATTAAAGATATTATTTATACATAATGTCAAATGATAAAACGTTACAGAAATTAATATGTACGTCTAGTATATTGTGTGAATCCCTTTGGCACGAGCAAACCGTATTATATCACACGAGGCCAGTGTTTAGTGGAGTGATTTAGTAGCAACAACGTTGAGTAAATTTGAACATTTTAGTGGTAAGTACATAGTAAGTTACCGTTTAGCTAAAACTGGCCTCAAGTAAAGAAAACCTTAATATTCTGTATTCAAATCAAGTTTTATCTGAAAAGAGCACAGCACAACTCGTGGTGAAGACTAGGAATATGCAGTAAATCAATTATATTATGTCGCAATTATTTATAATAAAGAGTAATGAACTTATTGCAGACGACTAATTTTGCAATCTTAATTAAGTTAAAGAGTATAAAATCACTTTTTTGCCAACAATAATAATACAAAAATTATTTTCAAATTTATTGAAATTTGCTTTAGATGTAATATTTTTTTTTTTAAAAAATACAAACATTCCCGGGTTACGAATAACCTGACAATATTTAAAAATCTCTTACTACCACCACAGTAAGCGGAAAATGTTGCTTGTGTTGTGATGGAGGACTTAGCCAGCCGAGGAATTGAACACACTACGCCTGGGTGGGACCCAAACGCGATGTCAACTCAACCACCGACAGGTCTAATGTACAAGCTTCGTTTACACTGGAGACAGAATTACCAAAAAAAAAACTGATATTTTGATGCAATAAATTGAAATAATCTCTTATTTTTAACTTAACCAATTATTGAGCAAAACATGTATGGAAAAACAACATGCACTTAACATGATTACTTCCATTGTCATAAGGAAGATACGTTTAAAATGCATACAAATGAACGGTGAAGATTTGAGAGTAGAGAAAAAGAATAAAGATGCCTTGATAAAGAGGTCACCAAATCAATTGGAGATGTAGAATTGAGGTCTACAGTCTACTCATCACAGAGCAAGCTGGAACTTAGGAAAAGGTTATGATTATTCCATAGATAAATTTATGGAATAAAGGAACATTTCAACAATTTCAAATATGCATACATATAAATTACATGCAGAAAAATATATTAATTCTCATCTGTATTCATTAAATAAATAAATAATAATTTAACACAAACAAACTAAAGATTATTGTTAATTCTTCCGAGGGGGCACATTCACAGTGAGAAGTGAATAAGGCAATATGAAAATATAATATTATGCAGATAAGAAAGTCACTTAAGTAAAGTTCAAGAAAACCAATAATTACTTTTATCCATTCGTTATTTAACTATGTAGATTGTTACATTATTAGCTGACTTATTAGTTAAATTGTAAACAAAATAAATAAACATTTTAATCTTCTGGAAACTAAACGAGAACGTAAATTTCTTAGAATAACTTTAGAATAATGGATCACTCGGTATTGTGGAAGAAACACTTATTTACTTCAAATAAAACCAAAAACAACACTCAAAAATTAAACGTAATTGTTGGAAATATCTTTATATAAATAACCTTAATCATATCCAATTGCACCGTCAAGGTGTGAATTCACAAATCACCGAATAAAAGTTCTAATTAAACTATAGTTTTATCACATTGAAATGCAATGCATAGGAAAGGCAAAAAATGAGTGTCGATCAAAAGTGAAATAGCTACACCTGAATTAGACTTGAGAATGTTCAAGTCCGCTGTGGATCTGTTGTAGTTGGGAGTTCTCCCGCAGCCGGGCTTCACCTGACGGTGGATTTACAACCAATGCGCTTCAGTGATTCATGCTGCCCCGCTACCAACTCACTGATCTTTCCTGACCTTCTTCTTCCCCTTCTTGGGTGCCTTGGCATCGGTCCATGAGTCTACAAAAACATACACAAATGTCAATCCATCAATGCGCAAGAGCTCAATAGTATATTACAGTACAGTACAGTACAGTACAGTCTCTGTAATCTGAACCACCGGGTGAAGGTGACGGAGTGGGTTGGTGGAAAACACAAAAAGTTAACCATTAAAGAAAAAATTACGTAAATTGTCTACTTTTATCAGTACGGGTTTCGATTATTCATCAAGCAATGAGAATGTCGATGATATTACTTGATAAAGGATACTCATCTGGTGATGTATAAGAGGGATTTTAAAAGTTCAACATGAAAACAGTTTGTTTTCAGCGGTTACTTCATCATAATTTCATGAATATTGCACTGACTTAACAAATGATTGTTTAAAATTAGTATCCTCGCATATTAAAATGGGGAACTTTACCAAAAATCAACTCCTAAAATAAACTTTGTATATATATATATATATATACATGGTGTCCGGAAACTCGTAGTACAAGCCGGAAACTTGAGAATGTATACCACACGGGGAACCCAAATAAACATAAAGTTTTTTGATTTGAGCATTTTTATAAAAAAAAAAAAAAACCAAAAAAATATATTTTTCGGCTATTTCAGGGTTCAAATTTTTTCGTCATTACTTGTTTTACTTTTAAATTTTTAAATAGTTTTAATTAGTTGGGTACTTTGATCTTCAGTAATAATTTATAAGAATTTGATCAAAAAAAAAATCAACTTCTGACTCGATTTACTCGAAAACGAAAGCTCAAATCAAAAAAAATTATACTACAAAATCGACTCCAAATGTGATGTAGATTCACCAGTTTCCCGCTTGTACTACGAGTTTCCGGACACCATGTATATATAAATTGTAGTTTGGTTTTGCAAAGAAAAAAGAAACACATTCTTATATTAAAATCTATGTATCCTATGTATGGATTTATACATAGGATACATATTTTATTTTAATTGGATTTATTTTAACATCTACGTTAAAAGGTTTCAGAAAACGTCAAACTCTCAAATATCTAACTCTCATTACTAAAAATATTAACAGTACATTGAGCAGGTACCCAAAGAATATAAAGTTACTATTTGTGTGTGGTAAAACAAAGTTTTTTAGTTTGAAAATTTTGGTCACAGGATCATAGGTCAGGTGAATCGATGAAGTTTAACATAAAATTTTTAGAGCTTGTAAATTAGAACATTTGAATTGTTAATTTTATTATATACAATAATATTACATTCAACGAATGGATGGATTTACTAAACATTCCCAAGTGAAGTGAAAGCAAATAGGTGCATCACAGCTATTATGAATAAATCAATCCAGTTTACTTTCATTGTGAAAGATAACTGAATAAATGACATACATATTCAGCTTGTAGCATTGCCACATATTTTTGTTTTGTAGGCATTCTTAGGCGTTTTGTAGGCATAAGTTTTACTTTGTGAATGAGAATTAAATTTAGGAGGTTATAGAACATAAATACAGTTCCAGAAGGCGGACAACTAGAGTTACATTCGCTTAGATAGTTTTCCAACTCTCAGGAGTAAAAGTTTTGGTTGCTTTGAACTATTAGTCATGCAAATAGAAAATTGGTTTTACCTCCGAGTTCATCAAACACAGCTTCATTTTCAGTGGTGGCAGCGGGGGGGGCTTCTAGCTTAGCCTTCTCCTTTTTGGCTGGCTTTTCCTTCTGGACAACGGGCGCAGGCTAAAATAAACAACACACACATTTAGTATAAACGCTAAACTAAAGACCTTGAGATAAATGCCTATAAGTTTTGATTTCATTTTTCCGTTGCTTGTTTATGGGTCCATTCATCAGTTCTTGTTAAATATTTCTGAAAAAATCATGTCCTTCAATTTGACTGTCAAAAATATGGTACTTTTGTAAATAAAAGCAATAGTCCTCAAAATTTGTTTGAAAATAGCAAAATTATTGACACAAATGTCATTAGTTCACTTTTTTACCGCTGCGTAGCGCTTTAATTACTTCCTGTTTGACCTTTGTGAACAGTTACTTTCATAGTAAATTCTCCATATTTTGAAGAAAAAACAGCAAATGTCACATTGAATTTTTTTATTAATATTTAATTACACACAATTAATAATATTTGCAAAAACCTGCGTAAAAGCTAAATCCATAATTTATTATTTTTGAAATATTCAGTTTAAATGCTCTAGTGAAAAATAATCTATTTGCGACATTTTAGGTATTTATCCCAAGGTCTTCAATTGATAAACATACATAATCTTTCAACTGTGGCAAAGAAAAACGTAGTCAGCACTTTTGGTAGAAAACTGACAACATGGCGACATGTACTAACATGGTTTATCAGACACATCATCATTTTGGCATTTTATAAGATACAAAAGCTGTTTAGTTTTTGTAAATTTGTAACTTATTGAAAACAGCAGTTGTTCAAATAATAAATTAACCAAATTTTTAATACATAGATATTGGTTTTGTGTTGCGATAATAACTGCAATGAGGGAAGTTTAACATTATACAGAAAAAAAAAATAAATTGGCGAGACTTACTTCTTCTGCTACCTTCTTCTCAGGCTTCTTCTTCTCCTTGACCTCCTTCACTTCGGCAACCCCTGGAGGGGGGCTCGGGGGTGCTGCGGGGGTCTTGGCGGACACGGGGGCCTTGGGGGCATCCACGGGAGCCTTCACTGGAGTTGAGGACCTCTCCCTCTTCTCCATCTGAACATATCAAATGTATTATTGACTTTCTCTCGTCATTGACACGCTGCACAGGGAGTGTGATTGTACTTCTCCATATGTGACCAAAGAAATGGGCACTTTCCAATATGCATAACATTTCCAAGTTCATTGACGGATCTCATTATACAATTAAGTATTATAGCTTATTTTACCGCAACATTACCTTCATTAAAAAAATGAGCACAACATGTCGAAAATAGAAACTAATATTTCAGCTTTCAGCTAGCTGCAGCTATATTAGCTACTTAATAAATAAATGAATGAATGAATGAATAAGCATTTATTAGAAAACAAGCTCACCTCGTTTAAGGCCTTCTGCAATTCATTGATCTGATCTTGGAGAGCCTGATCGATCTTCTGAACAGGTTTGGATTCTTCTTTCTTCACGGTGACGGCTTCCACTGCGGCCTCCTCTTTCTTGGACTCCTTTGGCTTCCTCTTGTCATTGATGGGACTGTCTTTCTTGGAGGGAGACTCCTTCTTGGGGCTCTTGGGCTCATCCTGGCTCTTCTTAACCTTCTTGTCGCTCTTGGAGGGAACCTTCTCCCAATCTCCATCATCGAAGTCAGCAGGCTTGGCTTGCTTTCCCTTCTTTGCAGCAACAACTTCCTTCTTAGCGGGAACAACTTCCTTCTTGGTGGGAGTCTTTTTATCAACAACCACCTTCTCCACGACAACTTTCTCCTTGGGTTTGGGCTTCTCAACCTCCTTCTTTTCCTTGGCGGGAGATTTCTTTGTTGCCTCTGCGGTTGCCTTCTTGGCCTTTACCTCGGGTTCATGAGCAACCTGCCCATTGGATGTGGACTTCTATAAAATAATGTACACTTATTAAATTATTGTCATTAACAAAATAACTTCAGCCGATTTAACAAAACTTTCATAGAAAAAAGCTTGGACATGTGACACATTTTCAACATATGGGAGGTCTAAAATAAATTTGGCAACAAAAAGCACTCGAGGAGAAAGAATAATAATTATATGAAATAAGGTCGATTTATTCTATAAATACCTTTTCCTTAGTCTTCCGTTTCTTACTAGAAGCCTTTCGGTCATCGGCTAAAATCGGTAGTTTATCAAACTGAGGTTCTTCAGCATTCTTAAAACCGAAAACAAAAACTAAAACAGCACCTATCAAAACTCCAGCCACAACTATGGCTGGAAAGATGATTTCGGTAATCGTAACTTGGTTAAGTAATGCCATGTTTTCTTCTGAAGTGCCGAATAAAATAATCAAAGGATCCACCACATAAGACACTGTTCTATCGCCAGTCCAGATGCCAGATAAGCAACGGCCAACAGCCAACTCACGGCAGATACGGGTTCATGATGACGCGGCTGTGACGTGACAGAAAAAAATTGACATAAGCTGCCACCGCTGCCACCTTTCGTTTTTTTGCTTAGAAGGTGTTCATAGTTTGCCCTACATACATTATATTGATAGGTAGGATCTGGATCTACGATACGATAATAATTTTGAAGTCTATCCCAAATATTAATCGAAATCTACTCCAATTTTCTTCTTATGCCGAAAATTATTTCATTGTTTACCTAAAAATCCGTTTTACGCAGAAAAGTTAAGTTCATTAAAATAAAGTAACGGTTTGTAGCGTAGGCCATTGTGGGACTTTTCTGCACAGGGTCTTACGGTACTTACGGAGGAAGCCGCCTATACATTAATTTCTCTATAGATATTGGACATACTGTACTGTTTTTGTGGTAACCTTGCAGCATTACGCTGCAACCGCATTTTTTTTTAAAATAACACTTGGTTTAGCTTCATTACTATAAGAGACGATTATTTAAGTCGTGGAAGACAAAAAAGATGCATTAAAGTAACATTTTTTGAAAACTTGAAAATTTTACGTGCTTTGACAATTTCAGCCAGAATCTTTTTTTTATATTTGCCGTAGGGTTCCATTTCAATCTAAATACTCAAAAATTATATAAATAACCCAAACTAAGAAACAATTTTGTGCATTTTTTTCCATCTTTCCCGACATAAATAGTTGTTTATTGTAGTAATTAAGTTAAACAGAATTCTGATACTTTACCATTAAATGTATAGATGCGAATGAAGCAAAAATGTGTGCTGAGCGTTGAGCCAAATATTTGTGGCGTTATATTGTGTCCCCGCCACTTCAGCCAAAATGCCCGGAGAAGTGAAAGGTATGACACAAATTAATATTGAAATAAAACTCCAAAACTTTTACGACTTGTGACCACCATATTTATTTTATTACAAATAACGGTACAGTATTCTCTACTTTTCTATTTTCATATGACATTGTCTCAAACTGACTGGCTTATGAATTGTCTAGCAGCACATAGTTTGATGAAAGAGCTCTATGAGGTTTTTTAATAATATTTTATAGTTTTATATATGAATATGTGCATTTTAACTTTGGTTGAAATTTATCTCATTACCTACGGGTCAAATTCAAGTGGATTATTCCAAGAACTGCAAAAAATATTAAATTAGGATTATTTGTTGCTTGGTTCAAAAATACAGATCTCATTTTCTATCTCTAATCTCTACGCTAGCAACACTGAAACTGTCAACAATATTGTTTTTGGATAACCTAACAAAACTGTCAAAACTCACGCTGCTTCTCTCGTAAAATCGGTGTGTTTACGCTTCGTCTATAATTTTATAATTGAACTAATTTTTGACATATCACTGTTACATATTTTGTAACTATGAAACCGAAATCGAAAAAACTAAAAGAGAAAAGGCCAGCTAGTGAAATGACGGAAAGCGAAGAAACTTTAGATAACATCCCAGAAAATTCCGAAACCAATAGTAATTCATATGGAGTGTCCAAAAAAAAGAAAAAGAAGGCAGCTGAAGGTGAAAAACCCGCCTTAGGTGAAAACAAGGCTTCAAAACGCCAGATGAAAAAAGAAAAGCACGCAGAGAGATTGGCAGAAGCAGAAACCAATTCACACAAGGCCGTCCAGCAACAGGCACTAAGCTACCTCTCGCTGTGGAAACACAACAAAGCAGAATGGAAATTCAACAAAGTTAAACAAATCTGGCTGCACAAACACAAATTCGACAACACTAAAGTACCTGAAGAACTCTGGAGGCCCTTCGTAGAATATTTCTCATCAGCGACGGGTGGCATCAAGCAGCTAATAATAAGCGACTCTAAAAAAGTAATAGAAGAAATGGAAGCGTGGATCGAAAAGAATGCCGAGGCGAGCAACGCCGAAGACAAACCTTCCGAATCGGCATATCAGAGGGCGAGAGATTTAATACAAAATATACAGGAATAATAAACACCAATTAGTATTCTAAGTATTTTATTAAATGTGACCTTTGTAACAATTAATCAGAATAACATTTGTCTTAAAATGCGTAATAAAATAATATGATAAATATAAAAGAAATAAAAATGTTAAAAAGCAATCTGTAAATCTGTTAGTCTTCTTTCACAATGACTTGATCAATCCATTTGCGTAGTTTGTCTGTGTCTTGGAGACCAACTAGTCGATGCTCCACCTTGCCATTCCTGATGGCGAGGAGGACCGGCACGGAGCCAACTTCATAGTCCATTGCCAGGTCTGTGTTCTCATCAATGTCCACTTTGGCCAGGTTTATTTTTCCCTCTTTCTCTGCGATTACTAGCTCCAATCGAGGGGTTAACATTCTGCAAGGGTTGCACCAACTGCAATTAAACATTTAACAGTAAGTTATTGATAATAAACCTCTTGGGGGCGATTTTTTTAAGATATATATTGGTTCAGGAGGAGGGTTGCCATCCGTCCCATTATATCGGCACTGCCACTGTTACCGAGCCCTCTATCCCGAGAAAACCTAAAATGTCCAGTAAGTATACAGAAAATAGGGACACGCTTAATATGCACTTTATTTTAAAAGTAAGAATTTCTAATAGTTAGATAAAAATGAGAAGTAAATATTCCAGTTTCTGGAAAAGGGAAAATAATGCATTTTAACATATGTTGAGTTACATGTTAGTTGTTTTGTTAAAATTAAAATCGATTGTTCACTAGGCGGCCATTGTTATTAAAGTTTTACAGTTTTTTTTGTTGTTTGTTTTTGGGGTGTTATGCCGTGTTGCGCTAACTCCTCCTTTAGCCGACGTTTCGGACAGCGTTGCAGTGTCCATCATCAGGGCAGATCCGGTAGATCCGAAGATGTACCGGATCTACCGGATGTAGATCTACCATCTACCTATCGGGTTTTTTTTTAATGAAATAGCTACTGAAATGCTTATTTCCATTCCCAGAAACTCAAATACTTCTCACTATTTTTTATTCTCAATTTTTTTTTTAAATAAAATGTTTGTATTAAGCGTGTCCCTGTTTTCTGTATATTTACTAGATGTCCCAACAAAACATATTTAAACCTGCGCAATGCAGCAACGCTGCATCGAGGCCGTGTGTATGCAATTTCAATTACATAGTTTGAATTTAGTTCAAACTAATTAAAATAGCGTTTGCATGGACTTCGCTCATGTAAAACGCAGTGTAATGAATATTTTACGAGGCTACGCCGTGCTAAGTACGAACGAGTAGATACTCCCGTGCGCCAGGGAGATATCCGTGTTGAGGGGTGACGGGCGAAGACTCAGTTTGTGTAGCTCATTTTTGTGTACCCCATCCCAATGAAAATCCCCTTTACAGCAACCCTAGTCATGCCAGCTGTCAATTTGTGTTTATTCTTGCGCAGCAATGAAAGTCTTTACAAAACTTTATTAATAATTGTAATTAAATAATTAATGCCTCAATGTTGTATTGCTCCTTTGTGCTCTTCGAGAACTTCTAGACAAAGGTTTCCAAGTGATCAAGAGTTAAAAGAGAAGTGGATTGTGGCTGAAGGAAGAGAAATACAAACTGACAAAAATTCTTGTATTTAATAATAATAATAATAAGAATTTATTCCAGAATGTATGCAGGGGTAGTGCAATGCAATACATTCCATATTTGAAATAATATACATAATAAGTAATAAAAATAATAATAAGGTTGGTAATAACATTTGCAATAAACATTTTGTTTTATTAGACTATATGATTTGTTAGTATATAATGTAGTCGGAGTCCCTCCAACAACCATGTTTATCGACCATTTAAAAAAAATGCCTTTAAATCCAATGACATTAGTCTTAGGTAACTGGCCAGAATTACAACAGCATGGTTATTAGCAGCTAAATAACCTTCGATGAATTAAAAGGGAAGATAGGTTACTGAGTAAACACGCGTGGTTGCACTGAACTGGGTCCAGTGGACAAACAAGATCTACTGCTTTTAGTGTCGCACATAAGCCCATCGGGCAGACAAGCTGTCGCCAGCTGCCACAAACACATTGCTCTAGGCTCTTTTTTGTGAAAAATTGCCTTCCGGTGCTTTTGAGATGTGCACAAATTATTCTCAAGCAAAAACCAAATCGGAAGGAGTAATTCCACTCGCTTGTACTCAAAAATCTCTTATTATTTATTTATTTATTTCACGCTTATTAAGGCTTTTACATACATATATATAAAAAATATTTACGAAATTATACACGAAAATAGTGCAGGAAACGACTATTTAAAACAATTGCAAAAAAAATAAAGTCAAAATATCACTGGATCTACACAGTATGTAGGCACAAAACATAAATAATCAAAATATTTTTTTCTGTTTCAGTTGACAAAATTATTATGTGCTAGTCAAATTAAATACCTTTATTAAATTATTCCACTACTTGATGAAAAAAAATTCAATAGGGTATGCTTATATCGTCGCTGTTTTAAATCAAATCGGCATATGTGCAAAAATGGAGCTTTTGAGTTATTGGTGTCAAAAATTTCTTTTTTTCCCTTCTATTCTTATGTCGAACCGGAATGTCGTATATTTGAATAAAACTCTGTCAGATGGCGTTGGGCCGGTATGCATTTACGCGGGAATCGCTACTTTTTTTAGCAGAAGACAGACCTATTCCGTAATACGCCAGTTGCTTCAAAACTTTCAAGGGGGAAATGCGTCCATCATAAAACTGAATTATCTCACAATAGTACATTTTTATTATTACCCAGATATGACTTATTGGCAGATAATCCGGTTTGCACTTAACAAAAGCGTTTATAGCAGCCTCAACTAAAACAAACCGGCATATATGCCAAAATGTCTGACCCGGGTAAAATTTCTCCTGGTTAAAAAAATAAATTAAAATAGGCAAATTTAATAAAAAAAACTTTAGCAAACTGAAAGATGCGAAACTGCGGTGAGGAATACGAGTCTAAAACCCGTGGAAGAGTGAACCAACGAAGCATGAAGCCTCCTTGCCACAACTGTAAACGCAAGTGTTCCTAGTCATTACTACAGATCTCAAAGTTCTCGGGAGTATATCGATCGCCGATCACAGAGATTATCTAAAAGAAAGAAAGGAGTCAAACCTTGCAGGAATCAGCTACTACCAGTACAGAGGTTTTTTCAAGTCATACAAACTTTCACACCGAAGAAAGATCAGTGTGATGTATGTCTCATTTACCAAAATACGACAGAATATGAGAATCATATTCTAGAAAAGGACTTGTCCAGACTGGAAAAGGAGAATGACAATAAAAGCACAGATTCAACCGTCGTAGCAGTATAAGATCTACAGGCAGTGCTGTCATATCTGCATGGGGAGGCATCTTCCTACTACTACATTTCAAAGCCAGCCGTTTACAATTTAACAATTGCTGAACTGAAAGGCGACAAAACAGTAAATTGTTACACTTGGGATGAGACACAGGGAAAAAGAAGCGTTATTGAGATTGGTAGCTGTGTGCTGAAATGACTGCCACATTTAAATGACAAAGCTGACTGTCCAATAGACGTTGTCTTTTACAATGATAATTGTTGTGGACAACAAAAAAATAACTTTATGATGGCAATGTACAAATATGCTGTTACAACATTAAAAAACATAAAATCTATCACTCACAAATTTTTAGTAAAGGGCCACACCCAAAACAAGGTGGATTCGGCTCACTCAACCATTGAAAAATAAGTTAAAAGAGCATTCCGAAGCAGACCGATATACTTACCTTCCCAATACGCCATGTCCATGAAAACGGCAAAGAAAAGTGGCAAGCCTTACCTGGTTCATGAGTTGAGTCATGAGGACTTTTTGATATAAAAGCTCTTAAGGACCCCCAAGTAATTTTACCCATTTTGGACATTCGAATTTTTTTTTTTTTGTTTATTAACTTTCAAAAATACATTTTTTACAATTAAGTCCCGTTAAACTGATTGATATCAGTTTGTCAATGGGTTCTTATAACAATTACTTTTTAAATACATATACAATTTTAACAAGTACATAAAATATACACATAATTACATTAGTACAAAAAAATTCTTTCACATAACCATTTTTTTAACATATAATGTTTAAAGTAATTAAAGACGAAGGCAACTTTTACTTCAAAACATCCTACGGATCACATGCCTGGGAGGAGGCGAAGAAAAGGAATAAACGGGGCAATGGGAGCGTGAATCCTGTTCTGATGCAAGCTTATTCCAAGAGACTATTGATTATTTATTTATTTATTTCACGCCTATTAAGGCTTTTACATACATATATATAAAAAATATTTACGAAATTATACATGAAAATAGTGCAGGAAACGACTATTAATACAATTGCAGAAAAATAAATATAAAGTCAAAATATCACTCAACTTGATCTACACAGAACGCAGGCACAACATATAAAAAATCCAAAATATTTTTTCTGTTTCAGTTGACAAAATTATTAAATGTTAGTCAAATCAAATTAAATACCTTTATTAAAATATTCCACTACTCGATGAAAAAAAAAAACTTCAATAGGGTATGCTTATATATTGAAATTGATGTACTAAATATATCAACAACATCTGAGTATTTGTTTCCTAGTTGTTGAATCCGTCGCATAGGAGTATGATATTGGGACGTTGACATAGAATTGCTACAATAATATGGTAGGTACTGTCTTGAAACCGACCTGCTTGGAGTAGAAGAAGAAAAATGGTATCCTAAAGTTAGTTACCGCCAGGATAATACCGTCAATTTATTCAGATTTCCATAAACGATTGGGAAACTTTGAAGTTATCAGCAAAGGGAAGAGCAGTTTTATGTTAATTGTTTATAAAAAAATTGTGAAGCAATAAATTATTTTTTCATTGACAACATTATCTTTTTTTTATACCTAAAACAGGTTCCTAAAGAAGAAGCCACTATGACACAAAATCAAATATTACACTGATTTTAAAGCCATACTGGCATATCTGCATTTTACTCTTAATTTAAGCAATTTTCAATTTATTTGCAACAACTACTTCAATAAGCAGTATTCGTCTAAATTTTATTTATTCATAAGGTGGCTTTGAGGTGAACCAAACGGACGTTAAAAGGAAAATATCATATGCGAAATCTTTAAAGCGCTCTGGTGAAAAACAAGCATTTTGCAGATATGCCGGTTTGATTTCACAGCGACGATATATTGAAATTGATGTACTCAATATATCAACAACATCGTAGTATTTGTTTCCTAGCTGTTGAATCCGTCGCATAGGAGTGTGATATTAGGACGTTGATATAGAATTGCTACAATAATATGGTAGGTACTGTCTTGTAACCGACCTGCTTGGAGTATGAAAAGAGATTACATATAATAAATCAGGGGTATCAAACTTTGAATTGATGATTTTATACAACAGGTTAAATCGGAAATAATTCTACGATCAGATAATTTTATTAAATTTAATGAACAAAGTACATTATCATAATTTAGGTTTTCTATAGGAATGCCCATTTTAAAATTTACATATCTTAAAAATTTATTTTGTATTATTTCAATCGCATGTGAATGAACCTCATAATTTGTGGACCAAACCGTGGAATTGTATTCTACATGACTCCTTACTAGTGACACATATAATGTTTTTACAGTATTGACATTATTGAAACCACTAGATACCCTTAAAATAAATCCCAACATTTTCAAAGCTTTATTGGTTATTATTTCAATATGCTTGATAAAGTTAAGTTTCGTGTCATTTACTCGGGAGATATTTTCAATTTGAATGGATATTTCAGGTGACTAATTATTGCTTATAATAATTTGTTATCCTTTGTGCTATGCATAAAAAACCTTGTCTTATAAACATTAGGTTATCATTAAAAAAATAATATTATTTCAATAAATAAAATTATTTATAATGCTTTTCAATTAAAATAAAGTGAGACAGCGAACACAAAAACACACAAGAGTATGAAGGACAACCTAGTGACAGTACGTTGTATTCTACTACTCTGTTTGTTCGTCGTGAATGAGGGTAGAAGCGGGCGATAATGTGCATGGCGAGCAGTCTGAGCATGACGTAGATACAAAAATGCTCGTCGCCCGCCTGTGACGTCATGCTTGTTGCGGACATACTCTCTCGTCAGTAGGCCACTTTAAGCTCGCAACTGGTGGCGCGAGGAAACAAGAGAAACGAGTGGTTCCCATAATAATATAGCCTTTTCACCCATACACATATTCTTTGAATGGATATCTTTTTCTAATGCACTCCGTTCATTTGGCTATGTATGATGTTATTTGTAGTCATTTAATTCATTCACACAAATTTGTTGCGGCTGTTCTTTTCTTGTGTGTTTCATTATTCGATTTCAATTTAGAAATAGGAACATAATGCGTCTTTGTATATATGTAAAATGGTTATTTCGCTATATAGTAACTTCGCACGTCATCTATGTGTGTATCGGTTACAGTTGCCACTGTCTAGATATCTAGCTATTAGTTCTTAGTAGTTATCATGCTTATGCAGTTATTGCAGGTTATGGTTTTGTGAGTGGGAATTGGGTTAGTTTTTAAGCCACGACCTCTGGATTGCCAGTCGAGAGCCTTACCCCTCGACCAGAGGCCGTCAAATAAACGTTGACTAAATTACATTACAAATTTATACACATCTCACAATGTTAACACAAAACGTGGCAAGTAACAAACACACTACTTCAGGATGAAATGTTATTCCTTGGCTTTTACTAGTGTTTTCCGTGTAATGGAAACACTTTCGGCACTTATTTATGCAATTTTGTTAGAAATAGCGCACGACCTCATGGGACGAGTGATTAATACTAAACCGTCAGGACGGCAATTACCGTAACTTTTGCTTGCCGCTTTGAGAGCTCTATGTGTCCATAAGTTATTAATGTCATTATTTAAATGCTTAACCCTTCAGGTCTCTTATATTTCCTAAAGATGCTGTAAAAAGTCAGGAAATTTGTGTGTATTTCTGCTTCTCAATAAAATCCAAATAAATGTAATATTTCTGAATGTGTCTGAAAATTAAAAACTGTTTTTGAAAGAAGATAAAATTTTCAAATTTTATCATCTACTGGCTGACGTTTACCGGGGTTATCCTTAGGAGATAGACTTTTACCACTGTAGACTTTTCTGTAGGCCTTTTTAAGAAAAACAATTCCGTACTACATTATTTTGTTGTACCTTCTAAGGTTTAGCCAGCGTTAGCAATGTTAGTGCCCGAAAATATATTTTATTGGCTTGATTACAGAATGTCGACTTTTCTATACTTTCTATAAATATAATTTGCATTTATTATATACATAAACCTTTCGGAAGAAATTCTCTAAACGATAGTGAGACAGACATGAAAAGCGACTTTATTTTATACTATTTAGAGATATAAAATACAAAGAAAATGTTCGTTTGTTGAAAATCTTAAATCTCCAAAAGTTCTTCACGGATTGCTTCAAAATTATGAAACAAAGTTTCATTCAAATACACGTGTATTTTTATATACCTATATTATATAGATGTCACCTGTGACAGTCAAAAACATGTGTTTTTTGAAGAAATTAAATTTTTCTCAATTGCCGACCGAACCTTTGGTTTAATAGAGGTGTACATGTGAATTATTTTTTGGTGTTTTCTCTTTCTAACACCGTTCAGTTCATATTTCTAACTATAAGGAAGACACAACGATTTTTGTGAGACCATCGGAGCTGTTCCAAAAAGCAAACAAATTGACTGTACGGGTAATACCTGTTTGTTCCCAAAACCGAACAATAGCCTGAGGAGTTTAATACATTAATTTTAAACTGTATTACATAGTTTATGATGTAAATAACCCTGAACCAAACTAGCGCCATCTGCTTCGAGCTTTCCAGATCACCTGCCACTATTGTTTGATCTGCATGACGAGCAGTTAAGAATCTTGCCTACAAATCTAAAGGTTGCGGATTCTAGGACTCACTGTAGTATTAATTTTTTTTGCAACTAATACTTTATGTGTGATGAGAATATTTTATAAATCTATTTATATAAAGATGGGTGTCTGCGGCCTAACATTCCTAAAATATTATATGGCAACTGTCATACTAATTAAATTCTTATACGCCGGTTCACATTTTTTTCAAACGAAATTGTTGGGTTTATTAGGATTTTCGTATTGGCATTTTTTCAATATTATGGTGCCTACCTGCCTAAAAAAAGTTTGAAAAAAGAATTGTCATTGAGATAGTGACAAATTGTACAATTCCTTATTTGAAATTTAAAAAATGTTACACAAAATATATGGTTCAAAATTAGGTAGGTAGGAATGAGATCTCAGAGGTGTACCTATATGTAATATGACCGTATTGCAAATGTGGGGATCCAGAAAGAATGCAAGCGTAATGAAAAAGAGCGGATGAACAGAGTGTTAGTATTTGTTATTAAATAAATGTTTACAGCACCCTTGAAGTGGTTTTTCTCGAAAACGGCGCTATATAAATTAGCCAAATGTTATTATTATTATTATAGTGTTTGGAGAATATATGACGCGAAAGTGAACAGTAAAAGAAGTCAGGGATGCCAGAGGAGGGTACAACACGATCGAGTGGATCATATAAGTCTTTACGCTACATTTCTTTCCACCGTCAAAAACTTGGAAGAACCTTTACTTCATCAAGACAAAGTAATTTTTTGGGGTAACTATGGTAAGTCAAAATGTAATAGTTTTTTTTTTAAATAATTTGTTGATGTGGCCCTCTGGATATTTACCAACCAAAAATCTTTCACAATCGTTTAACAGATTGCACAGCGATATAGAGTAGTAAATATTGGGAAACATTAATTGGGCATTGACTTATAATTTTTATTTTTTACTAGTTTTGTTGTAATTTTATATGTTATTGCGCAAAATACAGAGGTTTTGTCGTATTGTTACCTAATCAATGTTTGTTTAAACACAATAGAAAGTTTATTTGCCTGATTGTTATTTCTAGGGGAAGAATATAACAATATGTTAAATTTAATTAGTCCATATGCGAAACTTACGTAGCAAAAAAGTCAACAATGACAGGAACCTTGCTGTTTTTTACTTTTTCGTCGAAGTCCTTGATATCTTGAATTTTGAAAGATTCCCTGCTGCAAGCTGTCAGGGTGATATTTCTAACGCCATAGAGGCATTGAATCTTTGGAATCGATCGTTTTGATAACTGCAAGGCAAACATCTTGATTTAATACTTTTAAATGCGTAGAAGTAAATGGAATACCGTTCGAACACAACGCTTCGAAACTCAAACAGAAATAACCGATGACCAAAATGACACTACTTATCCATAGACATTTTGACAGATGTGCACGGTCAAAGCCATAAATAAACCAATCACAAATCATAACTACCTATGCTAGCCACTATTCCATAAATAAACTGCACTATGCCATCGTTTATGGCCATCACTATGCTAGCAACACTTGCCACACTACGTGTAGTTTGGGGGAGTCGCTATATGCACAGCGACTAGTCGACAGGGGGCGTGGCCAACATATCCGAGCATACCCGAGCTGTTACGATTTTTTTTAATGTTAAATTCCGTCAAATTAGTATTTACCTAATATGCATGCATTGTGTGCGTTGTGATTGAAATTTATAAGCTGGATTTTATTTTTTTACGTTCAAATTTTATTTAAGTTAACTATTTCTGCGATGTTGAGCGGCTACGCTAAGTTTGTGTAACATGGTTTATGATGAAAAAGAAAATGCCCCCTTTATACCGCCTGCTCGCGTCAAGGCAAGAAAAACATCCCAGTTTTCAATGGGCCGTTTTCTGAGTGATTTCAAAATATCCAAGAGATGGCAGCACGGTGTTTACCGGTCCTCCTGTCACCTATTCTGTCGACCAAATCTATGGACTGAGGTCTTCCAATGATCTGTCATTTCGATAGCTATTTGATGTTTATTTATGGCTATTTGCAATTTGTTTTCCGACAACAAACCTAGTTTGCTCGATTTGTAAGTAAAATGCAACGAAATTACGGTCAGTGGACTATTTTCCAATTGAAGGAAGAATTAAAAGGACGTAATGCCAAAACTGTTGGTAAAAAAGCAATTCTCGTAGAAAGGTTAGTAAATACACCACTATTGCTTATTTATATTGCCTACGATAATTTCTTTTCTAATTTATCAATAGTTATTATCATAATGCGTTTTATTTAAGACTCGAAGACTATGATAAACTTCACAATTTCAATCCTGCTGGCGTTGCAGACGAAGATGTCTTGGAAATGGTTACGCCGAAGCCGGAAGATTTTCAAGACATCAACATGGCCTCCAATATTCCAGCACTGACGCGGGAAGAACTACATAAATTCAGTGTTTCCTGGGAAAGTTTGAAGAACACCGACAAAGCGTTAAATATGTATTCTGAACAATATTTGCTGAGTGTTCGAAGTGCACATGAAAATGGCACAACCTATATTTTAGGAAAGTGTGCTTCGGAGTACAGGAAACATCTTTCTTATGCTGTCTATATACACTATAATTGTAATACTATATTGGAATGCCAATGTGAGTGTGCAGCCGGCGTGGGGCCTAATGCACATTGCAAGCACGTATTTGTAGTTCTACATGGAATAGTAGATTTTAGTGAAAATAAAAAAATTGTTGTTCAACAAAGTTGTACAAGCATGTTACAAAATTTTCATACACCAAGGAAATATCATGGTGCGCCTATAAAAGCGGAATATCTGCAACTAAAAAAACAGCAGTTGTCTCAACAACAGCTCCTTGATTTTGATCCTAGGCCTACTACTTCGATTAAAAACAAAAATTACCCGACTATGTTCCGTAATTTAGCCATAGGATTTTCTGCACATAATTCAAATTTAAGGCACATGCCTATCATGGAAATTATTCCACCAGCAGACAAATATTCTGCCACGTTTGATCATTTCTATGAAAGGGAAACTGTTGAACATTCTTTCCTTAAGATTTATAAAAAATCACAAGTAGAACTTGATTTGATTGAATCCTCAACTAGACTTCAGGGTAAGTCTAAAAACTGGTTCACTGAACGATGCCTACGCCTAACTAGTTCAAATTTCGGCAAAATATGTAAAAGTACGGTGAAAACTAATCATAGAAATCTGGCAGGATCTTTTTTGAAAGTTTTTGTTGTCAAAGTTGCATCATTAGAATATGGATCAAAATTTGAGGCTGCAGCGATAAGAAAATTTGAGCTTGTAACAAATACTTCCACTTCTCCCTGTGGAATTGTCATTCACCCTGAACATCAGTTCTTAGGCAGCTCTCCCGATGCACTGATTGGTGAAGATGCTCTATTAGAAGTCAAATGTCCATATACAGCCAAGGACAGCATCATATCTGTGGAGACTGTCCCATATTTGTATTTAGGTGAATTCTCGGGCCAGCTGGAGTTAGACAAAAACCATAACTATTATTATCAAATACAAGGACAGCTGCTATGCACTCACAGGTCTAAGGCATTCTTAGCAATATTTACCTTAAAGGATTTTCAAATCATTAAAATAGAAAGGGACCAAGATTTTATTGAGAAAATGTTACACAAATTAATAAGTTTTAATGAAGATTACTTTAAACCAGCTTTGTTAAAGAAGCATGTTTACAGGGACAACCTTTGGTGAGCTGACAGAGGGAACGGCCCCACTAGGAATTGGCACAATCGGGAAACCGGCTGAAGGGCGTGGGCATCTGATTTCGCTTACGGTCAGTCTGAAGCCCTTGTGCATTCTCCTGGGACCTGCCAGTTGTAAGGTGGATTACCAATTCTGTTTCTTTAAACCATATGTATTTCCAACACAATTTACAGGTGCTTACAGTATACAGATAACTACCTTGCTGCTTCTTCCTGCCTCTTAGTTTTTGACGTACTTACTTGACGCCCTTCCGCTCCCCCTCCGGCAACTCGACGCTTCCATCCTTAAGGTATGTCCCCCCACTCACTATCGTCAAGGCATAACCGAGAAACCGACTAAAGGACGTGGACGTTGAGATTCGTTCACGGTCAGTCCGACAGCATTCTCGCTGGTACTGCCACATGACGAGAGAGGTATCCCACCCGATATTAGCGTTCTTCACCATACTTGTTTTTGTTATCATTTCTTGCAGATGCTTGCAGCATACGCAAGATGCCAATACCAGCAGCCTTGTATGTTTATGTTTTTAATTACTTTATATTATTGATCATATATCATTCGCATTTTGTATATTATGTAAGCACTGCTTCCTAACACCGACACTGGAGGTCTAGATTCGTTCAAACTTAAATGTAGATTCGGAGCCTTGAAGGAGTAACCATCTGTTATTTATACCAGGGCGGGTATGTGGTGGATAACCTCCAATGCCTTTGTTTACTAACAATCACTGTCTTGTGTATTTGTAAGCACTTGCATACTGCTACCTAACACCATATGCACGGACATTGGAGGTCTAGCTTCGTTTTATTAAACGTTCTTATATATATAGCGTCCTTGTGAGAGCCTTGAAGGAGTAACCTTATGTTACTTATACCAGGGCGGGTAAGTGGTGGACAACCTCCAATGACTGTACAGAATGTAAATAAGTAGTAATATAAATACATGTCATCCAAAATTATTATTGGAAAAATAATATCTTGTATATTTTTAATATAATTATTTTAAATAAAATAGGATTTAAAATGTTTTACTAAGTGTATCTATTACTATGCATGGCAGCTGTTTCGCCTTCAGAAGGCATTGATTTGACAAACTTACTTAAAAATATTTATGTTTTTATTCTGCACTAGTTGCATATTTAATTTGCTAATCTTATTTTCTTTATTTTAACAGGTTGACTGTTCACAAGGTTATTTAGGATGTAAAAAAAATAAAATAAATGCCAAAACAATAAATAATTTATGTATAATGTTAATTATTTGTTGTACTGATATATTCTTCTATGTGTATAATGTTTGTAAATGTTTTACGACAGATTTATATTATGTCTGTAATCTTGTTCTTTTCATATTGACCTCGAGAAATAAAAGAATTTTTTAAATTAGAAGAAACGGTTTTTATTCCAAATAATGTCAGGAATTACTGGTTAAAGTAAGTCAAGTACGTCCCTTAACACCCTGTATATTTGTTTAATACATATAACAAAAGGAACTTCAAAGAAGGGTTAAGTTAGAAATCGTGCGCGCTGATCTATGAGCTCTTCGGGAAGTTATCTAAAATATATAATCTAAAATTTGAACAATATTTACATTAACAGTTTTTGAAGTAAAACTTCTTTACGCACGCTCGACACTTGGGGGGTAAACTGGTGCCTTACGAAAAGCGTTACGAATAATCACATGCCAACGCTAATCGATGAAACGGTGATCGGAGGAGGGTCTTAATAGATGCAAACAGTGATCGGAGGCGGGAGAAGGAGCTAGAGCTAGCTAACGAGTACTACCGTATTTCGTATTTTAGCATTATATATAGCGTGTACCCGGCATAAGTTAGTGAAGTTTTACTTCACTCGTGTGGTCTAAAGCACACTATTTTTTTTTATATACAATTTATTAAGCATCTTTATCTATTATACTTGATCTAAAATTACACAACATGCAACATATAAATATTATATCCGATGAAAGTATTGTCTCGGTATAGTTCATAGGGGATTTCAAAATTTTATATGTTTTTAAAAGTCCTATTACTCTTTCTATGTGCACCCTTTTGCTAGCAACTTTTCTGTCATTTTCTAAAACACTCCTAGTGATTCTGTTTGTTTTTTTGAAAAATGTAGGAATGTTTATGGTGACACCATATGGTGCGAAGATGTCCTGGACATTAAAACCTTTGTCAGCCATAATAGAATCACCAACATCACACAGGGATAAAAGGTTGCTTTTTTCAATGATCTGGCGATCACTGGCAGAGCCTGCATAGCTTGGAGACACATAATTTATGAGGCCACTAGGAGTAGCACCGATAAGTACTTTAACAGTATTTCTGTTTTTATAGGTAGAAAAGGTTGCTTGCTGGGCAGTCGGCCGTTTAATTGGACATTCCGTGCCATCAATCATTAACCTCGTGTTAGGGTATTTGTCTCTAAAATCAGTTGGAGAAAAAAATTTTACGTTTGATTTTGATGTCCAAAGGTTGAGCTCTTTCCACTGCAGTGATATGAATTTCACCCATGTAATAAAAATATTAGAAACGTCTTTAATAAATATAAGATACATTCTTGCAATTTCAAAAAATGTTTTGTGTGTTCTCAATATCATTAATGTTAAAAAAAATTGTTCAAATGCATTTATATTATTAGGAGGATTACCATAAAAGTATTTTAAACAGTGTGAGGCTTGTCCTAAGGATTGAAAAACAAACAGCACTTTCTCGTATGACTCTAAACCGGTATAAAAATGAATTGAGGCAGGGTCTTTCTTGTATGTCATTATACTGAACTCAGAGTGTTTTATGGTTTGACTTGAAAATTCTCTTGTTAACCTTTCCTTTTTATTATCTGTCTGAGTGTCTTTATCTAGAGTCGGTCTATCACACGGAGTATCAAAAGGCAATATGACTTCCACTGCCACGTCTTCTAGATTCACAGGCAACGCCGCGTCTTGTAGATTCACAGGCAACGCCGCTTCATCTTGTGGTTTTGGTTTTGTAGAATTTATATATGTTTTTTCACGTTTCAGATGCCTTTCCAGTCTGTTTCTTAATTCTAAATTACTTCCTTCTACTTTTATCCAGGGAAATATTGAAGGAACTACACCTTTCAGTAGCTTTTGCCTGTACAGTACATCTGAAAATAAAATTAGGCTCAAACTTCCATACTTGAATGATATAAAATACAAAATGGTCTACGTTAAGAAATAATAACAATTTGATTTTTTTTTCCTAAAACACTGCTACTGAAAATTAAATTACAATTACGAGATACACAGACATTGGACGAGAAATGCAAAGTAAATTAGATTGCCAACAATGAAGAATCAGCCGCCCAGAAATCTCGTGCCAGACAGTTTGATAACCGTGTAATAAAATTATTGCAATAATTCAAAATATGGTTAATTTAAAAAAAGGAAATAAGATATTATGTCTACCATAATTATTAATGTTAGTTGTGATTGGCTACACTTATATTTGCGGTTATTAGGTACGTTTGTTAAATAATGTCAACTGCGAAAGAAGGCAAAATATTGTGTATAAAATTTTGTGCATTCTATGTAAAATGTTTCTTTACTTGTTCATTATACTATACAAGTACTCTTTATATTATATTGGGTATTCAATTATAGTAAGATATTAATTAAATGAGTCATGTACTTACTGTTATGGTTAATATCATTGACTACATAATCTGTATCCTTGAAATGAGCTTTACAGACTACAGATGTAGGAGTCGGTGCCCATTTTAGACGTCTGATGGAATGAATCCATTTGGCTTTTAAGTCTCTATCTTTGGGAAACTCGTGCCCACCCCTATGTCTACACATAGGAACACTACAACAGGTTGACGGCATTAATGTAATATTTAAAAACACTAAATTGCGTCAAACGGCCTAAAAAATGTATGGGATCTGACAGTTAAACACAAAAAGTTGGACCGGTAGAACAATAGCGCCTCTAGCGACCAAAATCTTGCGAAAACGGCCCATTAATTTAGCGGCCACGCTAGGTTTGTGTAACATGGTTTGTGATTCAAAAGAAAGTGTCCCTTTTATACCGCCTGCTCGCGTCAAGGCAAGAAAAACATCCCAGTTTTCAATTGGTTTAGCGGCTACGCTAGGTTTGTGTAACATGGTTTGTGATTCAAAAGAAAGTGTCCCTTTTATACCGCCTGCTCGCGTCAAGGCAAAAAAACATCCCAGTTTTCAATTAGTTTAGCGGCTACGCTAGGTTTGTGTAACATGGTTTGTGATTCAAAAGAAAGTGTCCCTTTTATACCGCCTGCTCACGTCAAGGCAAGAAAAACATCCCAGTTTTCAAATAGTTTTAGCGGCTACGCTAGGTTTGTGTAACATGGTTTGTGATTCAAAAGAAATTCAGGCTTGTTGAAGCTGGAGTTTCCTCAGTACGAGATGTGTCTATTGTTGGAGCAATTTATTAAACATAAATTTCAGGATGAGGCAGAACCTGATCGGCTCAATTCAGGGTTTATCTGTCATGTTTTTAAAGGGGTTTGTTCCCTCAATGTTTATATTTCCTTTGTGTGGTGTAATGTATTATTTTCCATTAATAAAATAATATCAAATATGCAGCTTATATGTATCAACTTAAATTCAGTTTTTTTGTAATATTTATATTTTTGTAATACCTGCATCAACTGTAAAGCGCCCCTGAGGTGATATCTCACAAAAGCGGCGATATACAAATTGTCCAATAAATAAATGTATCAATGAATTGCCCAACTTCCTTCATTGCTCACTTATCCATCAACATGCTATATGGCATCCATATTTTCACATTGACTCCAAATAATGCTAGTTTTACTTTCCCATAAAAACGGTCACAAAAAAAATCTGAACGGAGAACCAATTTCAAATAAAGCGCCGAAACACTTCACTTCGGGTATGCTCGGAAATGTTAGCCACGCCCCCTGTCGATTAGTCGCTGTGCATATAGCGACTCCCGTAGTTTGGCAACGTTGCGTGTGAACTTATATGAGTTCCCAAGTGTTGCTGATATTGTGATACTCATCTATCTATAAATAAAAATGGTGTACATTTGTTCAATTTTTCCAAAAGTTCTTCACCAATTGCTATGAAATTTTGACACAACGTTGCACTCGAATATACACGTGTTTTTATGTATATATATTATATAGATGTCACATTTGACAGGTAAAAACATGTGTTTTATGAAAAACAGCGACATCTGTTGGACAAACATGCTTTTTTGTTTTAAACAGTGCCATCTGTTGGACGTAAAAGCAACACGCACTATTGTTTCTCTATCTGCACAGACAGACTGTGCCACAGCAACGCGTGGCGGGGTACAGCTAGTAAACACAAAACACTTCAGGATAGAGAAAGATATGTAATAAACATGAGATAGTTACCATAAGGGTGAAATACCAGGACGCCATGGTGTCGGTAATGTATTTCCGCGATACTGAAATCCAAAGGGCTCTATACTTTGACGGCATTTGTAATCTAGGAGTAAGACTCTCGACCAGCAATCTGGAAGTCGCGGATTCAAATTCCGGCGTACGCAAGAAAATTTTATTTGATTAATTTGTCTTATTACACAATTTAAAATAATAATAGTATATTTGCGACACGTTCCAGAGTGAAAGACACTCTTAGTATTGCCTTGGTATAAGACCACCATTTAGAATTGAAACGTTGCTTGAAATGGCTTTGGCCGTGTTTGGTGACCAGATTAATAGTAATAATAAATACTTCTCCCCTTTCTCTTCCCCATCTCCTTCCTCTTCCCCATCTCCTTCCACGTCCTTCAGCCTAACAAAGTACCCCTATTGGGGATGCCATGGTCGCACTATATTAATTTGGTTGAGACAGGTTGGGACTCTTCTGTGGTTTAACATTTAAAAAAGATAAATAATTGAACGAAAGATTGTCAATCACACAGCGAAAAGATCATTCCGCTGCATCAATGACGTTTTTTTACATTAACTCAGGAGGCCTTGAGAGATGTAATCTCTCGATCCGGCACGCCACGCAGCTTGTGGGCAGGCGCTTCCTGAATACACTCCATCTGATGAACCCGGGCACCCCTGCTAAATCACCAAATGTAGCAAACCACTTGGGGTGACCTATGGCATAGGTGTTGGTGATCCAATAAATGGTTCTCGGGGCGGCGATACCCAAACCCACCTCCCAAATTGTTTATGGCCTCTCTGCGGTCAATCAAAACACATTGGCCCCGTCAATGGAAAGTCTCAATTTTATTATTTTTTTTTTTTAAATTATTCTTTATATTGGCTTTCACCCATTAAGAGTGATCTTGGCCATACAATACAACATTTTTCTTATTAATAAATACAACAAATTACAGGATAAAATTGATTACACAACATGACATAACATAACGTAACATAAATAAACCAAACATAACATAACATAAACATAACATAAACATAACATAAACATAGCATAAACATAACATAACATAACATAACATAACATGAACATAACATAAACATATCATAACATAATATGAACATAACATATAATAAACATAACATGGGTGTAACATAAACATAACTTAACAAAAACAATACAGAGCTGGTAATAATAGGTAATAAAAATAGGAACCTGTGCACACTGCACAATAGTAGTGGGCATTTTTGTTATTTAAAAGAACAGATTTTTCCAAAATTAGAAGCTTTATTTTTTTTTTAAAACAGTACTATGAAATGAATATAAACAAATACAATAAAAGAATCAAGAAAAATATACAAATGCATAAAGAATAGTGTTTTAACTCAGTCAAAATATGCAGAGTTGGGATTAGTAAAAATAGATGAAAATAAAGATGAAAATAGGAACCTGAACAAATGAATACAAATGAAAGTGAAAGAAATTTGGTTTATATTTATTATTATGGTCAGATATTAAAGCCATTTTTATAAATAAATTTTGCCAACAAATAGTAAATTTCAGTAGTGTTTAGACTAAGAAGGCAGGGTATACTGGTAGGCAATTTGATATCAAGTTTTAACAATTCATGCATGAAGTTTGGAAATTGGTCATTGATAGGACACTCAAAAAAATTATGGTCCAGAGTATCCTCTGACCCACAATCGCAGTACGGCGAACTGACTATGTGGAACCTGGCAAGATGGCTAAGACAACAAGTGTGACCCAGCCGCATTCGGGTTAAGGAAGAAATATATTTTTTAGGCATGGTAGTGTATTTGTGAAACCAGGGCTTAACAGGAATAGAAGGTTGGATTAATGAGTACTGGTGACCTTTTATCAGAGAAGATTTTTTCCATTCAGAAGACCATTGGAGTTGGTACTTAGTTTTTAGAATAGGGAAATAGTCTCTAACCGGAATAGGGATATCACTTAACGGACCATGGGCAGTGGCTTCCTTAGCAATATAATCAGCCATGTCATTCCCAGTAATACCGAGGTGTCCCGGTATCCAGGCTAGGACCACTGATGCATGAACCAGTGACATGGAATGCAGTAGGTTCCTGATCGAGGAGATTAGAGAGTCGCTACTGGAATTGAGTGGGGATGCGCTTATTTTTTGTAGTGAGCTAAGCGAGTCTGAAAGGATGAGTGCGTTTTTAATATTTAATGATTTGACGAGTTGAAGAGCTTCTATGATAGCTATGCATTCAGCAGAGAAAATGGAGCATTCTTTGGGAAGTTTGTGTGGGAAACACAATTTTCTGTGAGGAACATAGACACTGGCCCCGCAATGGGAGTCCTGACTGAGTTTGGAGCCATCTGTGAAAAATTTTATGTAATTTGGCCAGTTGTTTTCAATAATTGTGTTAAATTCTGCATTATTTAATTGAGTTGAGTTTTTAATGTTTTTTTTACTTATTCCGATAAATTGATGGACCTTCGGATAGAAAGTAAGGCTTTCATAGGGGTATGAGTATAAGGGAAGAGATTCATTGAGATAGGTGGTTCTAGATAAATCCAGGAAAGAATTGTAGCAATCATAAAAAAGTGGAGGGGTATAATTTTTCCAAAAGTGATTTGTATTAACCTCATACTTTAACGATTGAAGTATAGGAATCAAGGGATGGGATGTTATTGAACATATTTTGTAAACATATTTTTCTGCCAGGCATCGCCTTCTTATATGTAAGGGAGGTTCGCAACATTCCACTTGCATTGCGTTGATTGGAGAAGATTTCATGGCTCCTAAGACAAGGCGAAGTGATTTTGACTGGATTTTATCTAATTTATGAGAATTTGACGTGGACATTGGATCAAACAGACAAGATCCGTAATCGAGATGGCTTCGGATGAGGGCATTGTATAGAAGTTTTAAAGAAGCTGGGTGGGATCCCCACCACACTCCGGCTAGAAATCTAAGAGGATTGATGTTGCTTTCACATTTTGTAACAACGTGATTTATATGAGAGTTCCAAGTAAGCTTGGAGTCCAAAAACATTCCAAGGAACTTAACTTCCTTCGAGATAGGGATCACTTCATCGGCAAATATTACCTGAATATCCGGAAGCTTTCGTCGACGAGTGAATATGACAACTTTGCTTTTGGCAGGGGAAAGTTCAAGACCATTAATATTTAACCACGCCAAGAGTTTTCTAAGAGCGTTGTTAATTGCTGATGCTGCGATGAAAAGATTGGCGGATATTTTGTAAAACGTTAAGTCGTCAGCATATTGGAGTACGTTGCACATGAAATTAATAGATTTTTCCAGATCGTAGGTGTAAATATTATACAGTATCGGGCTTAAGACAGACCCTTGCGGGAGTCCTTTGAATATTTGTCTTATGTGGGGAGAGGATTCGGATCCATCTACAAAAACAGTTCTCTCGGAGAGCAAATTGATAATGAATTGAACCAATTTAGGAGGAATACCAATCGCCAGTAACTTTTCTTTAAGAATGGGTATATTTACATTGTCGTATGCTCCACAGATGTCTAAAAATACTGCAATACAATATTCGTTTTTAGATAACGCTAATTTGACATCTGTAACAAGAGAGGAAAGGTTGTCAAGGGTACTTTTACCCTTTCTAAATCCAAACTGGGAAGGGGGAAGAATATGATTTTTCTCTACAAACCAGTCTAATCTATTCTTAATCATTCTTTCAGCTACTTTGCAAAGCGTTGAAGAGAGAGCAATCGGTCTGTAACTTGAGCCTAGACTTGGATCTTTGGTACTTTTGCAAATGGGAATGATTTTTTGAATTTTCCAGTCCGGGGGAATAATACCAGAGTCCAGGAAGATATTGATGAGAGAGAGAAAGTAGGAAAGGGAATCATCATCAGTGTGGCGGATGAATATGTTCAAGATTTCGTCATTGCCAGGAGCTGAGTCTTTTAGGTCTTCTGTGGCTCTTTTTAACTCGTCTATGGAAAATGGAGCATCTAACCAAGATGAAGAATTTGGGGAGTAAGATAAAACAGGCACTTCGTCAAGATTAGGTACATAAGGGGGAGCAATTTTGTTAAGAAAGTCAGAAATCCAAATATCAGAATTGTGAGATGACTTCGGCAGGGAAAAGGAGGACCTAAACCTGCGAATCATGGACCAAACCTCCCCCGCCGGAGTAGCAGGGGATATATTAGTGCAGAAATTACGCCAGCTGTTTTTTTTTAAAAAACGAAATGTACGTTTAGCAACAGCTTGGGCATTCTTGGCTTTCAAGAAATTTTCCATTGTCATCTGTTGGCAGTATGTCTTATTGGCCGCTTTCCTCTCCTTCAGCACTCGAAGGCATTCTTCATCCCACCAGGGGGGAGGGTGAGCCTTCGTGCCTACAGGGGATGATTTGGGAATAGAATTGACTGCAGATTTTAGAATGGAATCAGACCAAGATTTGTAAGAGGAGGTGCAGTTATCTGAAGAAGGGGTAGGCAGGGAAAGGGTGTGACCCTGGACAGATTCTCTAAAATGGCACCAGTCGGCTTTTTTTGTGATAAATTTTGGCTTTCTTTTAAAGAGGTTAGTATTTAACCCTTGAGCCAGATTTATAATGATTGGATAGTGGTCACTGCCGCAGGGGTCTGATGAAGTTCTCCAGGAAATTATTGGATATATACTTGGGGAACAAAGAGTTATATCCACCGCACTAGGGCTCTGCCCAGGCAGACTTAACCTTGTTGGAGATCCGTCATTTAGAAGGCACATGTTCAAGGAGTCCATAAGGTCAATTATTTTGATTCCTGAGGGATCCGTTGATGAAGAACCCCAGAGAGGGGAGTGGGCATTGAAGTCACCCAGAATGACCAGGGGAGAAGATATTTTTCTAAACATATGGATCCATAATGAAATGTCAAATGGGGTAGAAGGAGGAATGTAGAGGGATACAAACGTAATATTAGAGACAGTAGCTGCCACTAACTGGAAGGATGAATCTGGGGGTTTAATGGAAATAGGGGTGAAGGACAGGGAGTTTTTGATTAGAAGGGCTGCACCACCCTTCCCATCAATGCGGTCGTCCCGCAGACATTGGTAGCCACTCACCTTGAAGAGCTGAGATGGTTTAAACCAAGTCTCAGAGATGGCAGCAATAGAAATTGTGTGTAATTGTAGAAGGCGGATGAGGTCAGCCTCATTGGAGAAGGCGCTTCTACTATTCCACTGAAGAATCCCTGCTGTCAGGGCAGCCATTGGAAACAAGAGAATTTAAGGAGGAGAGTAAAGAGGCAGCGTTGGACGGTAGGGAATTATTGTTATTAATTATAGAGATAAGTAACATGATGAGAGTTTGAATAATATTAAAATTGTCATTAGAAATGATGTTGTTTGAGGAATTGGGATGTGAATCAGGGATAAAGGAATTGCAGTTCAAAGAATTGGTGTTAGGAAAGACGGTATTTTGTGGAAATGGGGAGCTGATGTTACCATTTGGGAACAAGAGCTGGGAGTTATGGCCAAGATGATCATATCCGGGGGATTTAAGAGGACGAGAAGCAGATGTGGGATCAAGAACCGTCAGCCAGCCTAAAATAATATTCTAATACGGAAACACCGTTTTGCGGATAGCAACCCGAAAACGGAGCTCGCTGCTAGTTCCGTTACCGACCGACATTCCTGTTTCTCTGATCTACCTTGGCGGTCGACATTTCTTGATCCCTACTAAATCCTTCTGATATTCAAATCGTGTAATAGTGTAACGTGTTTGCAATAAACTTAAATTATCAACTACGTCTTCTCACTTTATCACAACCTACACTATACACATTTATTGGCCGTTATACAGGTAAGTATAACACACGCAAATCAAAACTTTGCCAAATTGGTGACCCCGACAATTCAGAACATATCGCAAATTAAACCTTTGCCAAATTGGTGACCCTTCGACTCAGAACAATATACCGACTTTAGTATTTTAAAATCATTTTGCAACATTCCGTCACCGCCAAGGATCAGAAAAGAGAAACAGCAATCCCGGGCAAGATCAGTAAGTAAAATCCAATTCATATATCTCTTACAAATCAATTTTTTAATATAAATGCTAGTAAATGTCCCGGTAATTTAAGGAAATATACACGTGGTATAGTACTCCACGAGAAGAACCCGATACTTATATCGGACGTTTACAGAGGAAATTTGAATTAATTAAATCAACCCCTACCTCTAATCACAGCTCAAGAAAATTTTTTGTACACTCGGAACTTCCCGTTTCTACGCACGTATTTCTGCGGACAGACAGTGTTAAAAAACCGTTACAAAACCCATACGAGGGACCTTATAAGGTCGAGGAACGAAATGACAAGACCTATGTCATCACCATTAAAGGTAAACCTAAGCGCGTTTCGATAGACCGCCTGAAACCAGCCTTCGTTCCCACCGAGGAAAATGTTCCAGATCATACATCTAGTCCAGACTCACCTGAAGCAAAAACAACAACAAGATCAGGTCGACAAGTCCATTTTCCAAAAAGATACGGTACATACTAATGCATAAAAAAGACATAATTTTCTTACACGTAAATTTTCTGTAACTCATGATAGAAACATTGATTAAGAATCTACTCTTGCTATCGATTTAAAGATTGAATTTCATATACCTACATTTATTTTTCTTTAAATTACTGTTACATACATAATATTTAAGCGTACAAGTTCTTGATGAAAACCTGACCTTTCTTATTATAATTACTTTGCAAATTACTACGTTTTTTATCATTTTATAAAAAACCTTATTACGATGAATACTTTCATCCTTTAAAACTATGAAGTGATATCATGTAATCGCACAAGTTACCTAGCTAACTTTTCATTTACCATATTATAGTGCAAACTCATATACATTTATTTTCTAGGATATTTATCCATTTCGCTATATGCGACAACTTTTGTATAAACCTTGTTTAGAAATAACTTACCACTGTATGTGATGACTCTGTTATAAAAATAAATGCTTTTAACCATGCTACATCAAATATTCCCAATCATGCATCTGATGTAACATGTCGTTGAGACCTATATGTATTATTCTTTACAGAATTGAACCATTGTCATTTGTTCGTAAGAAAACATAGCCATTTGATAATATTATCTATACAAACACATTCTACAAACATATGACAGTTGTTTTTTTTTATAATATTAATTATCTTGTAATCTCAAAGATAAAGAACCAGATTTATGTACTCTCAGCCATGCTATTGCTATATGTACTTTTACAAAAACATTTAAATATGTATTTTTATTATTTTTTTCTTTTCTCCATAACACGGATATAAATAATTTTATAATATAGAGACATTAATAGTCGTTTCATATTGTTCAAAGATTGAAGAAACACTTCTGTACATACTTTATACGTTGATATCATGTTCCTATATTATAAGACAAATTTGTAGTTATTTAAATATGTAATAAATAATATTTAGAATAATCAACTTTAAAATAACTCAATAATTGACAACTCATGCTCCAAACACCGTTTGTAGATGCATTGTTAAAAATATATACAACTGGAAATAGATTCCTACTTTTTATTTTATAATTAACTTATGCTTAATTTCATACATGCTCCGAAAACACTGTTCGTAGATGCATTACCGTATAAAAAGGTTTAGATAAGTTAAATAATAATCACTTTTGTCAAATGTTGTAACACCATTTATTGTTTTCAAACATTAAAGTATTAAATGCACTCTGTTTGCAACTTTTGGTTTTGAAAATAAATACAAAACATACAATTGTCGATGCAGTAAATGCTCCAATTATAAATATAAAATTTTGTCGATGCAGTAAATGCTCCAATTATAAATATAAAATTTTGTCGATGCAGTAAATCCTCCAATTATAAATATAAAATTTTGTCGATGCAGTAAATGCTCCAATTATAAATATAAAATTTTGTCGATGCAGTAAATGCTCCAATTATAAATATAAAATTTTGTCGATGCAGTAAATGCTCCAATTATAAATGTAAAATTTTGTCGATGCAGTAAATGCTCCAATTATAAATATAAAATTTTGTCGATGCAGTAAATGCTCCAATTATAAATATAAAATTTTGTCGATGCAGTAAATGCTCCAATTATAAATATAAAATTTTGTCGATGCAGTAAATGCTCCAATTATAAATGTAAAATTTTGTCGATGCAGTAAATGCTCCAAGAAAAACATACAGTTCGTAGATGCAGTACATGCTCCGAACATGTAATTATATCAACACATTTTTAAAAAAGGATTTAACTTTCAAATAATGTTATTATTAGGAATTTGTTCATGACTATGCGTTCACAAACATATAAATGTATTGTTCATAAAGTAACTTCACCATTTAAGAGATATCTTTCTGAACGCATAGGCTTATGTTATTTTGCGATGACGTCACACACCGAATTTGTTTATATTATGTTACCGACGTCATGCAAATTTTGTGATATATATATTTTTTCTAGAACCCCTAATTTTTTCTTTTATGTATCGTTGACACTGGGGGGAAGGTATGTGGGATCAAGAACCGTCAGCCAGCCTAAAATAATATTCTAATACGGAAACACCGTTTTGCGGATAGCAACCCGAAAACGGAGCTCGCTGCTAGTTCCGTTACCGACCGACATTCCTGTTTCTCTGATCTACCTTGGCGGTCGACATTTCTTGATCCCTACTAAATCCTTCTGATATTCAAATCGTGTAATAGTGTAACGTGTTTGCAATAAACTTAAATTATCAACTACGTCTTCTCACTTTATCACAACCTACACTATACACATTTATTGGCCGTTATACAGGTAAGTATAACACACGCAAATCAAACCTTTGCCAAACAGATTTTGTCATTACAGTCTTCCTGTATGACGAGTTTGGAGAAGTAATGTTTTGAGATAACTGGGGTTGAGAGGCGACTTCAGCAAAAGATTTTTTAGAGGGAGCTATTATTTTAGAAGCGTGGAAGTATGATACGCTATTGGAAGCCATATAACTTTTAATGTTTTTTTGGCGTGAAAGTTCGGGGCAGGATGGATTTATGGCTGTATGAGAGCCTGAGCAGTTGATGCAGATAGGGGGATTGGAAGGGGAGGGGCATTGCTCTGCTAAATGACTTTCTGCACATTTAAAGCAGCGAGGAGAAGAACGGCATGATTGCTTGGAATGGCCGAACCGACAACAGTTAAAACATTGAATTGTCGGGTATGAATAAATTTCCACTGGGAGAGAGTTGTGGAAAAGGTATACATGAGAGGGAAGAGATTGGCCTTCAAATGTAATAACTACAGTTTGGGAGGGTTTCCAAACTATAGAATCGGAAGTCTTATCTTTATAATTCAGCCGCCTAGTCTTTAAAACTTTCCCCGAAGATGCTGGGATAATAAGTTCCGTGATAAGTTCTTCCTCGGATAGGTCTGTAGGGATACCTCTCACTAGACCCATGCGGGAGACATTAAATGAAGGGATGTAAGCCTTGTATTTTTTGGCAGAGAGGAAGTCAATGGAATTTATAAATTTATTGGCATTGAGTGCAGTTGTGAACTCTACACAAATGCGGAATCTTCCCTCCGATCTGATACCACCTGGGGAAATGCCAAGTGGTTTTTTTCCTATAAATTTACCAAAATCAAGGGGATGCAGTGAGTGGCCTTGTGTGTTGTTTTGCACATACACGATGAAGGGGGCTTTTGCTGAAGTCGGGTACAGTGAAGCGAGTGGAGGAGCGACAGTCTCTACAGGAACTGTAACCTGAGAAGATTCCTTTTTCGGAAGGACGCTGACTTTTCTTTTTTTGGGAGTAGAGGAATCAGTCATTATTTCAACCTCGCTAGCAATGTCATGTTCAAAATTAACAGGGTCAGGATCAGGGGGGACGGGATCTGGTGGTTTCTTCCCCATGGCAAAGGCCATTGGGGCAAAAAGGAATGGATATTAATATAAAATAACACTTACTGGACTTGGTCAGCAATAAAGGCACTCAAAGAGGACAAAAAATATAGTTTTAACCTACAAAAGGCAATAAAATTAGATTTTTTTTGTATTCGAACGGAAAAAGACTCGAAAAGAGAGTTCTTCAACTGTCAAAGTTCGAATCCTCAATTTTATTGTCAGTCGCATTAAAGACTAGATTGACGTAAATACTGACAATTTATTGATTTGGTCGTCTTCTGGGCAAAAGGGTGGTCGAAACGCCGTAAAAAAGAAAAATAAGAATTTCATTAAATATTGTCTATCGTTAAGACTTCTAGGTGAGTGGTAAATCTATGACTTCCAGTTTCTATGTTCTTTTATCTTTTTGGCGTTTCTGTCGCGGTGTGCGACTAGTTTTGTATTTCACGTTTTCCAGCTGCTGTCGTTGGAAAAAACCCTCAATATGTATTCTGGTACCGGCGCTGGTCCCGCTGACGATTACAATGAGGTGAGGCCTGAGGTGAAAAACAAAAAAAAAACTTTTATACTCTGAAATAAGTTACAGGTTAATTTGACATTTGCAAACGATTCTTTCCCTATTGCCGGTTTTCTGTTTCAGGCCGGATACGAGGGGTATGGGGACTATGAACCACATACCGGAGATCCTCAGTACGATTTAGAATACGACCGTCAGTATTATCAGATGCCAGAAGTCGTAAGTACAAAAATTTCTTTATCATGTAATTCCACCGCCGTTCTTCAAAATTTTATAATGCTTAGCCGAACCCAATTATACCTATAATATTGATGTACTATTCTCTTTACTATAATTGTAACGTATTATTTATAATTAAAATATTTTATGTTTGTTTACGTTATGTTTTTTTAACTACTAACAAATTGTGTTGCTGGTATATTTGATGTGTTATTCGTCACAAGACCTGATGTGGTTTAACCTGAGACAAAAAATTACTAGTTTTTATAAATTTATTTCAGGTCAAAAAGTTTCTGATCTACTTCCAAAGTGTGATCAACGAAGGAGTCACCTTTGAGATCCTGAACTTGTATGAGAATACATTCCCGAAGTTGACAGAGCAGTATTTTGAGAAAACTCCTTGGCCTGAAGAGGAAGAAGTTGCTGCCCTCGTAGAGAATGACCAGGTCTGTATCTGACATTATTGCGCCCCTTACCAGTGAACAATATACAGAAGAACACAAATTCACAAAAAAATATCTACAATAAATACGATTTTCCTTTTTCTATATTATTTGAAAGACTAGTTCAGCTTTGGGTTAATTTTGGACATGGGTTGTATCAAAGGGTACAGCAATCACAATACCCATGAGCTTGAAACATACTCTAGCTACTTTACTAGCCCTGGAAAATTACATGCTGATCAATGCATCAATCAATGTAATATCAAATCAATTGTGTTTGAGAAAAATGCAGTACATTGTTTGTACACATATTTCGAATAAAGAATTAAAATAATTTTCTGCTGAAATATATTACTTATAGGTAGGTAATAAATCATTTGTCTGGATTTGAAAAGATCATGGTCATTCAGCAGGTACTCGCTGTCCTAGTTCTTGTATGTTCAATAGACCTTTTTTTGCAAAACTGAGTTATGAATGCCAATATGTTCAATAGCCTATTGCACATTAATGAAGCTCAAAAAAAACATATTTTTTGGTTTTTAAGTGACATTTTAAGCATTTTTCGAGTGCCAATATCCACTCACGGAATAATGTTTCAGTTCTTATTTATTCAATCTCCTGGATATTGAACATTCAAACACTCAAAGTTATGAATATAATATTTTTAAAAAGTTCATAGATATTTGTTCAATATCCCGCCGAACGTTGAGGTCTTGAATGTTCAATCTCCACTGTCAACCGATCAGGAGCCGGCTAGTTAAAATTTGCGGCCATGTTGATTTTTAGTCGTTTTCTAACAACGAAATTGTTCCACTAAAAATATGTTTAATTGCGAATATATACTGTTATTGAACTAAAAAATGACTTCACCGACTCCAGAATCAATAAACCTTAGAACAGTAGCTCAAATAGAAAGGTAAGTCTTAAAATTATGTCATTTATAGGCTTTTTCACCATATTTTACATGTACTTCTTGAATTTGCTAGGCAAATATACAGGATGCTTCATTTATTATTTATTTATTCAATTATTTATTTACAAACTTAGGACTTTTACCTAAAATGAGTATTAATAAATTATATAAGTGCATTAAAACTTATTTTTATTCAAGAAATACAACAAAAGAGCCAGGACATGGAAATGTGCAAAAAGTCGACTGTCCTCATAGTCTTGAAAGACATCTACAACACATATTTACTCCGTTATCACTGCTGAGATCGCTGATGAAAACGAAGTCCAAATATTACAATTTTGAATTCATTCAATTAAAAGTTTCTGAATTTGTTTTTTTTAGTCACATAAAAAACAATAAACATATTCTTATGTAGGAACTACAATAAAACCAACTAGGCAAACGACTAACAACAATAAATGTAATGTTAAATAGCGCACACCCATAACCCAAATCGCGGGATATTATAATTTTAGGATTTTAAGAGCTGAAAGTATTTAAAAAAATAATATTTTACTCACGATAATCAACATAAATTATAAACTCACGGCAAATAAGACCTTCCGAAAGAAAAAAAATCTTTCTAAAGTAAGTAAACTTTAAAAATTACATTTATCAAATGTAGGTAACGAAACAATAAAAAAAAAACAAATTTTCAACTGAAAATTGAACTTCAATAATTTTACGCATCACTCGGGATTTTTTTTTATGAAATACTGCACACAGTCTCAACTGCTCCCAACCATCTGGAGCCAGTGAGACTATGGAATCCCCAATTGGTGTATATTAGTATATTGTGAGGCTGAAGGTAGTGTGGAGGGGGAGGAGATGGAGAGGAGAAAGAGAGGAAGGAGGATGAAGGAGAAGAGATATGGTATGTGATTATCTATCTGATCTGATCTGATCACCAAACACGGCTAAAGCCATTTCAATTCTTATGGTGGTCTTTACACCATATCTTCCTCTCTGGAACATGCCGCAAATAGACTATATGTTATTTTTAATGAATAATTTGTGAAAATAACATAAATGAGTCAAATAAAATTTACTTGCGCACGCCGGGATTTGAATCCGCGACCTCCGGATTTCTAGTCAAGAGTAGACCCCTAGACCACGGAGGCCGTAATACGTACGATGTAAGAATATTTCACATCACGCATGCACCGACAACCGATAGTAGTATATTAGCGGTAGGTACCTTTGTACTTGTGCATTGTTTTCAAACTTCCAAAATATTGGATGATTTAGAGCAGTTTTTGTGAAAAATCAACTCAAAGACTCTGTATATTTTAAAGTAATACTTTAAGTCAACTACTAACTAAGATAAAAGTAAAGTATTTGAAATCTGAAAATCATCCTGTATATACAATTTACCACTAATTGGCTAATTGAACAAAAAATACCTCAAACTTATGGGAGCCGAATTGTTCAATCTCCAGACGATATGTTCAATATCCAAAATAATCATTCATCATTTTCAAGCCATGTTCAACGTCCACCTTTAAAGTCATAATATGGGCATATTATAGCTTCAATCTTCGAAAAATGATCTTTAATAATTTCCTGTTACACATATGTATTAAACGAAATGACCTAAATTGAGAATTTTTTAGAATTTGCCTGTAAAAACAAAAAAAACGTCTCCTGTAAAATTTGCTAAATGGTCTATTGAACATACAAGAACTAAGGCAGCGTACTGGCAAAGTTTAATAATATTTGTTATTTGGGTGTAAGGTGTTTCTGATCCTGTACAAAGAGCTGTACTACCGCCACATCTACGCCCGCATCCCTGGCGGGCCCACCCTGGAGCAGAGGTTCGAGTCCTTCTACAACTACTGCCATCTTTTCAACTACATCCTCTCCGCCCAGAAGCCCGTGGCACTGGAACTGCCTGACCAGTGGCTCTGGGAGCTGGTTGACGAGTTCGTCTATCAATTCCAGTCTTTTGCCCAATATAGGTTTGTTCAATTTATTATCTAAACAACACTTATATGTACTGATTATTTCTCTAATAGGCAACAACTTGTCCCAACAACATTCGAAGGCCTGCAAAAATCAAGGTTCCTCTCCAGACAGATGGAGTTTATAAACTCAGCTGTTCCGGATGTGACAAGGTTTTTGTAGGCCAAACAGAACGGACCATCTCCAAAGTTTCTCAGAACACTTTCGGGCTTGCAAACTCAGCCACCCTGACAAATGGGCAATTGACGAGCATTTAATTGAAACCGGTCATTACTTGTTTATTTTGAATTTGTTCCTGAAGTTCTGGGAAGAAATGCATCAATGGCTACATCAAAAATCCGAAAACCATTTTAAATTAACTGATTATTCTGAAATACTAGTCCTAAGTGATTGGAGCATGCAACATGGTATCATCTACATACATGAGTACGCACTCCACCCCAATCTTCAATTACATCTGTCCTGATGATGGACACTGTAACACTGTCTGAAATGTTGGCTAAAAAGGAGGTAGCGCAACACGGCATAATACCTCAAAAATAAATCATGATAATATCCTGAAGTATTTACTACCAAATTTCAAGTAATATTCATGTTGTACTAAACACACCAACATACAAAATAATCTTCTATAATGACACATAATCATCATGTGAACTGAAAAACATAGTTGTGTTCTAAAAATCAAAGTTACTAAAAATGAGTTGTTTATAATTCATTTGATAATTTGTGCATTATTTCAGGGCCCGTCTCACCAAGAAGACTCCTGACGAGATTGAAACGTTGAACAACGACAACAAAGTGTGGAATGTGCTTTGCGTCCTCAACGTGCTGCACTCCCTGGTGGACAAGTCCAACATTAAAATGCAGCTGGAGGTTTACGCATCCGGCGGAGATCCAGACTCAGTGGCCGGGGAATTTGGGCGCCACTCCCTCTACAAGATGCTAGGTTACTTCTCTCTCGTGGGCTTGTTGAGGTTGCACTCGCTGCTGGGAGACTACTACCAGGCCATCAAGGTCCTGGAGAACATCGAGTTGCACAAGAAGTCGCAGTACTCGCACGTGCCCGCCTGTCAGATCAGCACCTCCTACTACGTAGGATTCGCCTACACGATGATGCGCCGGTATTCTGACGCCATCCGGACCGTGAGCTCGGCACTGCTGTATGTGCAGCGCACCAATAAGCTGTTCACGGCGCGCTCCTACCAGAATGACCAGATCAACAAGCAGACCGATCAGATGTACCACCTGCTGGCCATCTGCTTGGTGCTTCATCCGCAGTGCGTCGATGAGTCCATTCAGCAGGTGAGCTTTTACCCAATATCATCGTCAAGTTACATAATCTATACAACTTTACTTTGTTTCAAAACTTCAGTTTCAGTACTGATAAACTGTCTTTTATTGAAATATTATTTTCATAGTGTCAATTCATATTAGTAGATACCATAACTTCACACATGAAAGAATAAGTTTATTATTAAATAAGATAGGGACTTCTTTTTGTAACCTCTACTCCATACAGGATTCTTTGGGGATGCTACGTGGAGGGTCTCTTTGAGGAGAGTAAGGAGTGAACATGGGTCTTGAAGTGCCCCATGTTGTAGGAGAGAGGAAGCATAGGCCGGCAAATCATTCCACAGCCGAATTGTTAAACTCAAGACCGAGTTCTATAAAAGACTCGTTCTCATGTGTTTAAATGTTGGGTGCTCGTTTGGACCGTTTTCCGACTGCACCAGTGTCGAAGGGATCAATTAGTCTAGTAACAATATCAATATTTTAAATATATTCTCAGGCTAATTGACACTACTTGAAATAAGTCATCCGAGCGAAAGGCTACTTTTAAGAATGTTCATGGAGGATTATGACAACAACACCATTTAATAATTGACCCAGTCATAATATTCACTAATCCTATCACTGCCATTCATTACCAGAGAGCTATGTACTGATTGTACTGATCACTTATAAAATGTTTCCCGACAGGTTCTGAGGGACAAGAATTACCACGAGAAGATGTACAAGATGCAGTGCGGAGACATGAACGAGTTTGAGAGTTGCTTCTCGTTCGCCTGCCCCAAGTTCCTCTCGCCGTGTCCTCCTGATCCCGATGCGCCCATCGACGATTACGGCAAGGATGCCACCAAGCACCAGACTCAAGTCTTCATGGATGAGGTAGGAAATATTGTAAATAACGTGAAATGACATGTATGGCAGTGGCGTGCATTGCTTTATGACCATATAGCTGGAGTAGTTTTCAAGTTCAGATTCGAATTCTGGAGAATTAACTCCACATAGGAGGCACTGAGGAAAATAATTTCCCACAAGGCCTGTCATCTTTGGGGATGCTGTTTGAAGGATCTTCCAGAGGAAAAAAGTCTTGAAGAGACCCGTGTTGTAGGAAGGAAACACAGAGGCGGGAAAATTATTCCATTGCCAAGCTGTTGAACTCGAGAACGAGTCGTCGGAAAGGAAAGAAACAACCCATTCCCATGTGACAAATTAACAACTGTGTACAAATGTTTTGTTTCCCGACTGTGCACCAGTGCCGAAGGGGTCAATGACGCTAGTTCTTCGGAGCATCTTCCATTGAAATAATGGTGGAAAATGGACAGCATTCCCAATTGACAATACAATATTGTCTTGTCCCTGCTCCATGAACAGCCTCGACATTGTAGGGCAGAACAATGGGACAATACAACAATTCTACTATAGTTCGAACACGGAACGCTGTCAAAATGGAAATACGACGATGCGCGTTAGGAGCGAGTTTGTGAAAAATAGTAGGTCTTTTATACCAAGATGTGTTGCAATTGTTGGAGGACGAAGTAAATAATAAAAATAAAAAACTGGAATAGGAATTTGATGGGGCTCAGATCTATACTGGGATTGTCTTCAATTATCCTAAAAGAATTATAACTGGAAGATCCTCAGGAGTATAAAATGTGCATGAGAAGTGTTACCAAAGCACTTTGAATTGCTACTAAACTTCGTTTCGCCATAAATTCATTGCGTAAAACAGAAATGAGAGAAAGCATACCTGCTCGGGTCAAACTGCAAATAACAATAACATTTTTAGTGACAGGTATGAGCTTCAGATGGCTGCAAAATACATTTAGAGTGTCGAAAGCTGTCAATAGCTTCCTGTACCTGAGGTTTGTGACGCTGTCTACGAAATATTAAATTACCTTACAAAATACATTTAGAGTGTCGAAAGCTGTCAATAGCTTCCTGTACCTGAGGTTTGTGACGCTGTCTACGAAATATTAAATTACCTTACAAAATACATTTAGAGTGTCGAAAGCTGTCAATAGCTTCCTGTACCTGAGGTTTGTGACGCTGTCTACGAAATATTAAATTACCTTACATTGTTCTTGTCCCTATAATATGGGTAATCAATGCACTATAAACAGTTGTGTTCACTACATATATATCGTTATCAATTTTAATATTAGCTGAAAAAATGCACGGGAGCGTCCTACTGTCTTTTCAAAACGCGTTTACACGTGGGCAACGGCAAGCTTGGCACGGTAGTACTGGTAAGACACTATCCTGCGGAGATTGCTTGCCCACCTATCTCTGGGACAGTGTCTTGATTCATTGTCCTGTCTTCCAAACTACTGTAATCGCTGCATTAAGAAGGGGAATCTATCAAAAAAAAGCGGTCATTCACCCTATTCCCAAGAAAGGTGACCGCTCCAACCCGGCCAACTACCGCCCCATAGCGATCACATCAGTTCTGTCCAAAGTGATGGAACGTGTGATCAACGACAAACTGCTCACATACCTCGAGAAGAACAAAATTATCAACGACCGTCAATACGGATTCCGGCGGAACCGCTCGTGCGGTGATCTTCTCGCGTATGTGACGCATGTTTGGGGGCGGTGCCTTGAACGTCACGGTGAGACCCAAACGGTCGCACTAGACATATCCAAGGCCTTTGACCGGGTCTGGCACCGAGGACTTGTCAACAAATTGCCTTCTTACGGACTTCCCGCATCCCTGTGTACGTGGATTGCTGACTTTTTAAGGGATAGGTCGATTCAGGCGGTTGCTGACGGTTTCACCTCTTCCTTACACTCCATAAATGCTGGCGTCCCACAGGGATCGGTTCTGTCTCCGACTTTGTTTTTGTTGCACATCAATGACCTTTTGACATGTGCACCAATTCATTGTTACGCGGATGACAGTACAGTTCATGATAGCTTTTTGTTTGACAAGCACCCAAAGGGCACACAAACTCCAACGGCTCGGAGGGCTTTGAAGCAGAGAATGGACGGTTATCTCGAGAGTATTTCCTCCTGGGGTAAAAATAATCTCGTCGAATTTAATGTTTCAAAGACCCAATCCTGTCTGATTACGTCTAAAAGGGATCCAAATGAGAATCTAGTCTCCTTCAACGGAAGCAATCTTCCGAACAGGCCTTCCATTGATATGCTTGGTGTAACTATAAGTGACCAGCTCAAGTACGGGGGCTCCATTGAAGCCAGAGTAAAGTTGGCCTCTCAGAAGCTGGGCGTACTGTACAGGGCCCGCAGATACTTTAATAGTACACAACTGCTGACCCTGTACAAATCGCAAGTGCGCCTTACTCTCGAATTTGGTAGCCATCTCTGGTCCGGAGCCCCTAAATACCTGAAAAAAACCCTTGACTCTGTGCAAAAACGGGCGGTCCGTTTGATAGATTCCCCAATCTTAACAAGCGGACTGCAATCTTTAGAGCACAGGCGTCAGGTAGGTATGCTGTCCTTGTTCTATCGGTATTACAATGGAAGATGCTCTGAGGAACTAGCGTCATTGATCCCTTCGGCACCGGTGCATAGTCGGGATACACGCCAAACGCGCGCCCAACATTTGTACACGGTTGACATTTGTCACATGAGAACGGGTCGCTTCTACGATTCGTTCTTAAGTTCAACAGCTCGGCTGTGGAACGAACTGCCGGCCTCTGTGTTTCCTCCCTCCTACAACATGGGACTCTTCAAGACCCATGTTCACTCCTTCCTCTCCACAAAAAGACCCTCCACACAGCATCCCCAAAGATGACATAGGCCCTGAGGGAAATTATTTTCTTCAGGGCCTCCTGTGTGGAGTTAATATAAAAAAAAAAAAAAAAAAAAAAAAAACGGACCGCAGAAGAGTCTTCTGAGAGTTTCTGCAGAGTCGAAGGGCTCAAGACTGGGGTTGGCAGGAAAATTGTACGGTGGGACAAACCAGCGATTTGCGCAGGATTAGCAGTTGTGTGCTATTAAAGTATCTGCAGGCCCTGTACAATACACCCAGCTTCTGAAAGATTAGCTTGACTTTGGCTTCAATGCAGCCATTTGAATTGTATTCGAAAAAGGCAATTTATTACTATCTTCCGCTGATTGTTGTGGCCAATTGAATAAATGAACATTCAAGGTTCCTTAACTACATGTTTGTATGTAGGTACTATAATATAGTATAATTGAATTCCCTATAAGAAATTTCATGTATCATGAAAAATTTCAATTATAATATATTTTGTTTTTATGGTTGGATTTTGTTTGGATAGGCACAGCTATACAGTCTTTATGGACAGTATAATAATTAGCCACTGATGTAGAGGTAAATATTATTTTTGTCTGTTCCAGGTTCAGCAGCAGAGCAAACTCCCCACCATCCGCTCCTACCTGAAGCTGTACACCACCCTGCCGCTGTCCAAACTGGCCACGTTTATGTCCAGTGAGCAGCGCGGGGACAAGTGGGACCTGGAGAAGGAGATGGCTGCGCTCACCATCCACCTGCTCTGCTTCAAGCACAAGATGAAGAATGTGGTGTGGAGCAAGGGGCCCAGCGGCCTGGATGGAAAGTTCCAGTCGGGATCTGAGGTGACCTCACTATTTTAACATCACTTTTATTTATACTAGCCTGTGCGAGATTTCTTACGGACGTCATCGACGTTCGCCCCCTTCCTTCATCATGCATTTTGTGTGAAAACGATAAAAACAAGATACTAGAACGATGTGTATCACGTACAATCTCTCGCCGTATAATACTCATGGCTTCATGGTTGATGCTTTTTGGGTTCTTTGTGTTTGTCAGCAGGTGAATATTTTCTAGGCTATTTGCAAGTATGCGATACAAAGCACTTGTAATATCAGATCTTTTCATTTTATTCACTTTATAATCCTGATAGAGTTTTTGATTTATACTGAGTGTTGTTCTGAAGGAACACTTTTTAGGAGATTAATTAAAATGAATAAGGTGATTTTACCTTGCATTCATGTTGGTAATACAATAAGTTAATTAACACTTGTAGTAGCTGTATTTTGGTAAGTTTGCTATTGGTTTGAGACTGCTAATAATTATAGATCAGCTAAGATTCTGTACCTAAAATAATAATGCGAATTTTTACCAAAAGTTTTTCCACAAAGGTGGAATTCGTGGTACAGTAGAACCCCGTTCATTCAAAATCCACAGGACATCAAAAACCAAATTCGAAATAATCGAAATCTAACCGTGTTCCCGCTTAACTAAAAAATTTAATAAAAAGCTGACAGGCGCAACTAACCCGTCAAAATCAGATATTCATAGTAAAGTCGTAATAAAACAAAAATTTGCAAGGCGATAGATCGAGTTGAGTCGAATGGACGGAGTCCTGTTGGAGAGGTCAAAAGGTCTCCCTTTACCAGTGTCCCCCAATCCGGTTACCGGAGCGGCGTTTCTTACATTGTCATGAATCACTCCTTAAAGTGTGGCGGTATAAGCACAGGGGCTTCAGTCTGTAAATTGTGATGTTATTTCAATATACATCTATGACATATTTTTACTAATTTGTTTTATTCTTCTTGCAGTTGGATTTCTACATAGACAATGAAATGATCCACATTGCTGATACCAAAGTATCGCATCGCTTCGGCGACTTCTTCATTCGAAAGATTCTCAAATTCGAAGAGGTGAATAGGAAGTTACACCACCTTAAAATCTAAATAAAGTTATATTTCTTAACTGTAACCACTGACATTGTGAAATAAAATACAGTTCAATATGTGGGCTCGGTATTTGTAATATTTGATAATACAAGGAAATTTCAATGAAAAGCTTTTCTTTTAATATATTGTACCTGTACTATTATAATGTAATTATTATTGGTGTGTTCCATTAGCTGTATGTTATTGTTACATAGATTTCTGTTTTCCGTTGTGCTGAACATACATATTAGTATGCACATATTATTTAACTGTTTATACACCTTATATACCTGTGCATTGAAGTGAAGGGAGGATCAATAGATGAAGAAAGAATTCTACGACCATCTGAAGACACAAGACGTTTTTATATTAATGCCGCACAGGAGTCCCAAGTGCTCCAAACCATCTGTAGCCAATGGGACTATGGCATACCCAATTTTGGTGTATTGTGAGGCTGAATGGGGAGGGGAAAGAAAAGGGGGGAGTACCTGTCTATTCAGATCTGGTAATCGAACATGGCTTAACCTATTCCAAGCACCGTTTCGATTCTAAATGATGGTCTTTCACCAGGGCGATACTGAGTTACTGAGAGTATCTTCCACTCTGGACCGTGTCACAAATATTTTATACATTATTTAAAAATTAATTAATTGTGAAATAACACAAACTACTTTAATCAAATTTATTTTCCCACCCTGAGATTTGAATATGCGACCTCTTAATTTCTCCGTTAGATTGTCGGTAGAGAATACTCTCAGTAGCGAACATCTTTATCGATAATAAGTATTGGTTGGATGATAAATTAAAAAACCTGTTTTCCTTTAAAATGCTATTAATCTATTCAGTTTAATCTAACAGTTTACACTTATAATACTAATTTATATCATCCTGTAACCCGGTATTTGGGGATTTTCCTTCTTGGTTTCTTATACCATTTTCTCTTTAGACCATCATCTGATGGCTGTAATGTTTCTGGTTGGTTGACTCTGAATTGAGTCCAAGGATGTTCGGGTTCATCTTCTTTTAAAATTTCCATTTCTTTAATCCATTCTCCTGATAAATCATACAACTTTTTGCAAGTTTCCAAAACCTTGAGATCTGTGCTCTGTAAAAAAATTGAAATATTTTATGTGTTTTGTATTACGTATATACTTTGCAAGAAAACATTTATAAATTACTGGCAGACCCAGCAAGGCTTAGCTATTGTATTATCCATGTCATCCCCAGGCGCCCCAACTTCTTCTACCATTCAAACCATTCTCTAAACACTCCTCGCACTAATAAGAACAAACTTTGAAATTTTCAGCGAAATTGGTAATAATGAGTCTATTGGGCACACACAAACGAACATTGCCTTATTAATTTTTGCCTTATCTAATCATTAATTTCATGCCTACCAAATTTGGACCATGTGTTTTAATACAGCTCTGTGCAACAATGCACAACATATTTGCATATCAACAAGCAGACAGCTAACATAATACCTCTTTAGACTTACACAAACTTTCCTAACCTGGTTCATTACAAAGACAGATGTAAGTGAAGTTGAACAATTCAGTGCGTGCACTTATGTTCTGAATTTTGCTAATAGCCAAATCTATATAGTGGTAGATATGAAGTTAATAAGAACTTTTAAATACGCACCTCTCCGTTTAGAGTTTTTTGACACCTTTGTTTGAGTTTCTTCAAGTGCAATATGAATGTATCATTAACAGGAATATTTTCACTTTTAGTTGTTTCCATTATAAATAATACATATTCCATATCCAGTTTCAATCCGGCGTATTTCAACATAGATCCCAATATTTCTGAATTTATCCTGAAACAATTATTAAAATTGATATAGATTTATAAGCCTTATGAAATAATGGATAGTAATTTTGGTATTAAAGTTAGTGTAGTTTTATGTAATACTAAGGTATTCAAGTAAAAGAAGATTAATAATTAAGTACCGCAGTTTGTTGGTCTGCATCTCTGATAAAAGTTGACTGGCGGCATCTTTAGAATCACAACACAAAGCTAACACCCCATAGGTAATGAGATCTGGCGTGACTAGAGGCTTGAATTCCCAAAACCGTTTCTTTTTTCGAGCTCTGTTCTCTTCGTCTATCAATTGTCTTACGGCCTGAAAAAAAACAAACAAAATTTATTAAATAAATAAGTCATCATTTTTTATGTTTTTCAAGATAGTTTTTCACTACATACCTTAGCTGACTCATAATCAAATCTGTAGCATCGTTTCTTTATCAAAACATTATAAAAATTTATATCTGGTTTGATTTCTTGAAGTTTCAAAATATCTAAAAGTTTGTTCTCATTTTCTAAAGTGCTTGGTTGAACAGACAACATTTGCGTGATGGTCTTGATATCCGGAGTTACGTTATTAGTCACCATCTCTGTGAAGAATCCTTCTACTCCTCCAACTAACATAAACCTATCCTCCATTGTTTTGATTTCTCCAATAGCCAAAACATCATTCAATGAGGGATTTCGGGATAGTAAATTTGGCAGTTGGTTCTCAGAAAGTTTACTAATCGGTATAGGTAAGTGCTTCTTGGTGTCATCTTGATCTCCCAATTGGACCAAATCTTGATCCAGCACCGTAGCTTTTTCTGAAGTATTATGTTGTCCCGATTCAAGCAGTGGAATAGCTTCCTGGATCTGAGAATGTTTTGGTAACATTATCGGGTTACTCGATAGTATTTCAGATATCATCTTTTGTTCAGATTCTCGGTCTCCGATGCCACAATCTTTAATACATCTCAACATTAGATTAAAAGTATAAATATTCGGTCTTTCTTTAAAATTTAGCATCTTCCTCCAGGTTAGTAGAGCATGCCTAAATCCTGCTTTGCGGTCAGTGATACAAGATTGTAGTAAGAAGTTGAATGTATGCACTCTTATTTTAATGTTCTTGCTACACATTTCGTCTACAATTTCAAAAGCAGTTTGTAAATCACCACAACGACCGTAAACTTTGATCATTGCGTTATAATTAGTAAGGTTTGGTTCGATGTTCTTTTCAAGCATCAGATTTCGCAAGTGATTGGCTCTGGACAGCCCATCCTCCTTCCACGGGCTTCGAGCACAAGCGCTGAACAAGGACGTATAAATGCCGCCATTGGCTTTCAATCCTCGTTTCTTCATGTCATTATACAGCATAAAAGCTTTTTTGGTGTAGCCCACTTCTGCGCACGCTCCGATTGTGAGATTGTAAATGTAAGCTTCGGGTTTTACTCGGTCCTCTTTCAACATTTGCACTTCTAGAACTTCCAAAGCTTCTTTGATTCGTTTATTTTCAATATGATATTTAATGAGGTCGGAGTATTTTTTTGTGCTCAACTGTTGCAATCGTAGTGGCTTTTTTTCTAAAAATTCTTGTTCTTTTTTATCACCTTCATCATGTTCATACTTTTCAGTGAAGATTTGATTGGTGCGAGATATCAGACCAAAGTTCTCACGCTCATCGATGTACAGTAAGTCACTATCTGGTTCTTGATCTTCATTTACATCAGTCGTGGAAGATGGCAGTTCTGATGAGTAATTATTTGGGTTGCTCTCCCGATACCACTCGGGGGCCGGCTCCGGATCTGATGAGTAATCTGAAGACTTCTTACTCACTCCTTTATTAAATTTATGTTTTGTTTGTGATTTGCTATCCCGATTCCAATTTGGCTTCTGCGGTGGATCTGATGAATACTCAGAAGAGCTGTTATTATATTTATTCCATCTAGGTTTCTTTTGTTCGTCCGATTCATACATAGAAGAGCTTTGGTCTCGATTCCAATTCGATTTTAGTGTTGCATCTGATGAATACTCAGAAGACCTGTTATTATCTTCATTCCATCTAGGTTTGTGTTGTTGATCTGATGAATATTTTGAAGAGATATTACTATCTCGGTTCCATTTTGGCTTATGCTGTGAATCTGATGAACGTCTCGAAGAGTTAGTTCGATCCCATTTACTTAGACGTGGTGATGAATTATTGAAAGAGTTTTTACTATCCTTATTCCATTTTGGAGAATCACCCGTTGAATAAAGAAACCCTTCATAAAATAATATTTTATTAGGACGCAAAAATCCTACCGAATGATTAATAAATGATGAATTTCTTGTTAAAAATGGCCAACCTCTAGAATAAATGGAATCACCAAAGCTTCTAAACAAAAAAGAAGCCATTCTTTTAGGTAATATGATTATAACCTCAAATAAACATAAAACATTTTATTATGCACGCGACCATAGACGAGACCTGTCAAATTTCAATATTAGCCGCTCGGAATCCATAGATCATAAATAAACCACTCTCCACTTACCATAGATATGCGACTCACCCATATAGAGCGATTTATGACATTTGAAAGCTAATCGACAAGTGTGAACAGCCTTTCAACAGAGTTAGGCTGGCCGCATACATACGTTTTCCGTATTCGATTTACGAATTCGTTTTCCGTATTCGGAATTCCGTGAGACTAGCGCAAACGTTCGTTTTTCTCCATTCGGAATGTATAAACGTCAGTACCAGTGTTGCCAACAAGGGCGATATATCGCCATTTAGGCTACTCAGAGCGAGAATCGGCGCCGAAAAAATCTAAAAGGCGACTGGTCGCCAATTAAGTTACTTCAAAAACATCAATTTTAAACATGTCCCGAAATTCTCTAGCCACCCCCCCCTCCCACGAAATTTTTATTTTCACGTAAAAACATCAATTTTAAACATGTCCCACCTAACAGCAAATTCGGCTACTTTACGCTACCTTATGTATGAGAAACGGCGATATTAGGTCAAGATCCGTTGGCAACACTGTATTACGAACGGAAATTTCCGTGCGTTTGCGTCGGCACGAACAAACTGTATGCAATAGCTGCGTTCCACATGACGTCATTAGGTTTTTTCCATCCGGTTTCTCCGAACGCGCCGGCTCGCATTCGGAACGTGCGTAAGGAATTTGTTCCGTTCGGAACTAAAACGAACGTGTGCGGCAGTTAATGTATTTTCTACTGATTCCGTGCATTCGGATGTCCGAATACGGAAAACGAATTCGGAAATCGAATACGAAAAACGTATGTATGCGGCCAGCCTTAATCAAGTTTTTAGTTGAGCGACGAAAGTTGAAAGCCTATCTACTTTTGTTGTTCAAGTATGAGTCATCGTTCTATTTTCCCGCCGAATCGAAACGTATGAACATATGTTTCAAGTCGCTTGCGATTTTTAGTTCCCTGCGGTCAAAAGTAGACGTAAGACATCCATAGTGAGTGGTTTATTTACGCGTACCTAGTACCTACCATCATGGCACCTACTTCAATGAAAGAATGTATTGAGTGGTCGGATGATATGATGTCCAAATTTATGAATCTATACCAAAGCTATTCCTGTCTTTGGGATCACAAGCAAGAAGTTTACAAAAATAAGAATGCCCGTGACACTGCAATTAATAATATTATTTTTTAAATGTTACTGTTACTTAGTAGTTATTATTATTAAACAACACATCTCTGAATGTTTCAAAAAATAATATTTCTTTTACCTTCATAAGAAATTTTGGGGCATCAACTATTGCAACGAACAGTTATTTTACAAACAATAACATAGTATTTTTTGAAACTCTATGCAAATAAGCCAGACATGAAAGATAATACCCGTTGCCAGGTATCTTAGCGTAATTTGTAACTTAGTTTTTGCCGGGACAACCATGCGCACAACTGTGTCCTGTAGACTGTCCTGTTTTTTGATTTTTTCTTAATAGTCTAAGATCCCTTAAAGAACGACCGTCACCGAGATGTCTATTTGATGAAACGTATTTTATATTTAATTTAATATGTCAATAAATATATTGCATATCGGTTGCCTAGCAAATTTTAGTCCAGGATATGATTAATTAATAATTAAAAAAAAAATTTTTTTTTAAACATTTCACCGGTTTGATTATTATACAAATTCTATACCAATCGAAAGTATGAAACCCATAGAATATGCAAACGTTAGGTTGCCTACTCTTTTCCGGTCACAACTCTCAGGTTGCCATGTATAAACAGGTAAATCGAAAAAGCATTTTGCACCGGTCTGATTATTGAATAAAAATTATATGAAATTAAAGATTATTTCATTATGAACACGATGGTATAAGGTTGCCTGCTAAAAATCAGTCCCGAATTCCGGTTGTCGAATTTTGAAAACTAAAACTTGCAGCGAATTCTCGTGTGCGACTGAGAGGTCCCAACCAACCATCCCATGCGATAGAAGAGGACAAAGCATAGCAGCTGTCCGTCCATTGAAACAAAGAGAGTGCGCATGCTATTTGTTCTTGAAAATGAAAAGGATAGCGATAGACTCGTGCACTCTGTGCACTCTAGACTAGATGGTACCCTTGAGTAAGATTTGAACATGAAACGTTTTAAATGTGGTAAATTTATATAGAAACATTACCTATTGCAGAAGGAGCTTATGATTTTATGATTCTCATCAGATTTCGATCAAACTTGTTTGATAAATTATTCGATACAATCAACTAAACTGCTAGACGGTAGGCAGTATCTGATGACTCGTAACCGACACGTTCTTCATTGACAGATGTCAAAACAATACGGCATTTAATTAGGAATCATTTTCATAATATGTGATCATTGTGATCCTAAATATATCAAATATATTGGCAAGATAAATAAAATATCGGTCATTTTCAATATTTATTATTATTGTTTACAAAAATTAACATATGGGAAAATAATTATGCAATGTAAAAAGCACAAGATTCAACTTTTTTATATATTTACGCCATAATTTATTATTATATCAGTTAGGAATGTTAAAAATAATCTTAATACAGTAGAATCCCGTTAATTCGAAATCCACGAAACATCGAAAATAAAATCTCGAATTAACGAATTCCCACGTAGATAATTAAAATTTTACGAAAAAAAAAATTGTAAAAAAATGCCGAAAATTGAATTTTTCGGCCGCAAATTCAAATTTGGGAAGGAATATTTAACAAAAAAGAAGGTTATAGAAATACATATATTATATATATATAGATAGTATTATATATGTATTTCTATAACCTTCTTTTTTGTTAAATGTGTATATATATACTCTAGTGTCACATAAAAAATATACACACATAAATAATTAATTGGTTAATAAAAAAATATATTTAGTATATATATACACATTTAACAAAGCAATTTTTTTTCGTAAAATTTTAATTATCTACGTGGGAATTCGTTAATTCGAGATTTTATTTTCGATGTTTCGTGGATTTCGAATTAACGGGATTCTACTGTATTAAGATTATTTTTAACATTCCTAACTGATATAATAATAAATTATGGCGTAAATATATAAAAAAGTTGAATCTTGTGCTTTTTACATTGCATAATTATTTTCCCATATGTTAATTTTTGTAAACAATAATAATAAATATTGAAAATGACCGATATTTTATTTATCTTGCCAATATATTTGATATATTTAGGATCACAATGATCACATATTATGAAAATGATTCCTAATTAAATGCCGTATTGTTTTGACATCTGTCAATGAAGAACGTGTCGGTTACGAGTCATCAGATACTGCCTACCGTCTAGCAGTTTAGTTGATTGTATCGAATAATTTATCAAACAAGTTTGATCGAAATCTGATGAGAATCATAAAATCATAAGCTCCTTCTGCAATAGGTAATGTTTCTATATAAATTTACCACATTTAAAACGTTTCATGTTCAAATCTTACTCAAGGGTACCATCTAGTCTAGAGTGCACAGAGTGCACGAGTCTATCGCTATCCTTTTCATTTTCAAGAACAAATAGCATGCGCACTCTCTTTGTTTCAATGGACGGACAGCTGCTATGCTTTGTCCTCTTCTATCGCATGGGATGGTTGGTTGGGACTTCTCAGTCGCACACGAGAATTCGCTGCAAGTTTTAGTTTTCAAAATTCGACAACCGGAATTCGGGACTGATTTTTAGCAGGCAACCTTATACCATCGTGTTCATAATGAAATAATCTTTGATTTCATATAATTTTTATTCAATAATCAGACCGGTGCAAAATGCTTTTTCGATTTACCTGTTTATACATGGCAACCTGAGAGTAGTGACCGGAAAAGAGTAGGCAACCTAACGTTTGCATATTCTATGGGTTTCATGCTTTCGATTGGTATAGAATTTGTATAATAATCAAATCAAATATTTATTGACATATTAAATTAAATATAAAATACGTTTCATCAAATAAACATCTCGGTGACGGTCGTTCTTTAAGGGATCCTATACTATAAGTCTTAGACAGCAGTACATAAAATTGTTCTTCCGAAATTCGCAAATAATTGCGATAGCCTTCGGTATCTTCTAACGCCATCTCTCACAATATATTGTTAGAAGCTACCAATTCGTTTATCCTTATAATCCATTTTCTAGACCACATACAATTTTTTTTGCGCTTTTTCATATTCTAAAGTGCGTTCCGTAAAAGGTCCTAAATCATAGGGACGCACGCCGCGATAACTTCACTTGACGCCATCTTGATTAATAATATCGGTCCGAGGTTCGAGTTAAATTGAAACGTCTGATCGATATCTTGTTCAATTTTTATCGTTCAACTAAAATCGCTCTGTCTGAAAGGCCCATTATTTAAATGTTGTACTTTTACCATCACCAGCAGTGTTGCCGAAGCTCCCGATTTTTCGGGAGATCTCCCGATTTTTCACTTCATCTCCCGATCTACCGGAATGGCATCAATATCTCCCGATTTTTCAAAGCAAGCAGCGAATCGTCGTCACTCGACGATTCTTTGTTTATGGTCTGCTAAACAGGCAATAAATTGTCTCTGGCAAAAAAAAAAATTCCCCCGAATAGGGTATTAACAAGAATAATTAGAGAATACTGATTATCTAAGCCTTTTTTTTTTTTAAAGAAAGACAAACATTCCCGGGTTACGAATAACCTGACAATATTTTAAAATCTCCTACTACCACCACAGTAAGCCGAAAATGTTGCTTGTGTTGTGATGGAGGACTTACCCAGCCCAGGAATTGAACACACTCGGCCACCGACCGGTGTATGTATGTATTAGACCTATACAAACCGATAATCTATGAATTTTACGAGCGAGAGTTTAGAATTTATTACGTAACGCCTCGATTCGCTTTTTTGGTTCTTCGTTCCTCGTACATATATATTTTTTTTAATTGTGTAATATTAAGTTTTATGTATAAATATCAATGTCATCAATATCTCTATACTACTATAATATTGAATTCTTATATGTTATCTTTAAAGATAACTAGATAGTTCTTGCATTCTCTCTTCCATTTACCGATAGGTGTTATTTTTATGCTTTCTGGCAGTACATTGACATTTTTTATTCCTATATGGTGTAATATTCTATCGAAACACGTTAAAGTTATCTTTATTATTTCGATAACACATTGTGTATTATTAAATTTTCTTTATAAATATCAACGTCATCAATATCTCTGTTTTACTGTTAGCCAATTTAGCTCCTGTAACATTTTGGCTACTTTAAAAATCTATTTCGCCTAAGTATTATTCACATTGCTATATTTTGAACAATTTGCAACTTACTTTGTTCTCTGTCATTTCACCAGAAAAGAATCGTTGGACAGTTGTTAAAATATGGGCTAAAATTGGAGTTACGAGTATATAGGTACTGTAATCGCAGATTATTGGAACAACTTTTGAATAATTCTTCCCAGAAAAGAGATACTTGTACCCAAGTTTCTATTGTAAATGCGCAGCATGCTTATAAAAATTAAATCTTAATCTAATATAACTCCTAATTACTCCATAGCAGTAACAATTTCCACAATTTTATTTTAGCTCTTGCATTGTATTTTTTTTTTTGCTAATTCATCTGCTAAATTAGTAGGTATTTCATAATAAAGAATGCTAAACAGTTAACTATTGGGTGACAGCGGAATGTTTACATGTGAAGCCAGGTGATATGAAGAAAAAGCTCTTGAGGTGATTGGATGGTTGCTTATTAAAATTGAAAATAAAAAGATTGTTTCGTTTCATTTAATCGTAGACACATCCCGAGGACAAAAATCGTTACTTGTTTGAATGCCGCTCAATTTTAATGTACATAGATAGGTATTAAAAATTTTGACGTCTCTTGAACTGACAGTTCAAATTTCACAAAAAATGTTCTGTGTTGACAGACGTAAAAATAAGTTTCCATCGAATGTTACGGAAAATTGCGTCATTCCATGGGCAACATCTACAATTATGCTGCTTCTTGATTTTTTAGATCGTTGTTAATGGTCTGCTTCGGAAATAGTAAACGGGATTCGGATTGTTGACAAGGGAGAATTTTTATTATAATAGTTCTAGTCATCTCCCGATTTTTCCCGATTTCTTCAAATTTCTCCCGATTTCTCCCGATTTTTAGGCAAAAATTCTCCCGATTTTGAATTTTTAGTTTCGGTAACACTGATCACCAGTATTTCATAGTTTGCTCAATGATTTTGTAAACTGAATAAATCTATGATATCCCCACGTGCCTTTTGACAGCGCGCATCATGGAAAAATTATAAAAATATCAAAATATACGTCCAAACTTGATAGTGAACTAATAATTCTTTGACATAAACACAATTTGTAATCAAGCATGTCTCAAGACGACGCTAACATGGAAATGAGCGGCAGTGAATCCGATTCAGAAGATGACTCAATGGAAGAATCCAAGGAGCAGGACGTTGAGGAGGGTGAAGATGAAGGTGAAGAAGTAGATCAGGATGAGGCGGAGAGTGCCCAAGAAGTTTACTTGCCGGGAAAAGCCCTGGAGGAGGGCGAGAAACTAGTTTGCGATCAGTCCGCTTATATCATGTTGCATCAAGCCCAAACTGGAGCACCATGTTTGAGTTTTGATGTAGTTCCCGATACTCTTGGAAGTGGACGGGAATCCTTTCCCATGACAGCATATTTGGTGGCGGGTACCCAAGCCGCCAGAACACACACAAACAAGTAATATACTTTTATTTTTCATAAAATCTCGCTCAGTGGATTTGCCAACGATTTTTTTTGCCAAAATTCTTGCGTTTTTGGGTAAATATTTACCTAATCGCTGCACTTTTAATAGGCACAGTTTATAATATTTACACTTCATTTCTACATAATTACTGCAAGAAACAACTATTTACGTCGGGAAGAATTGTAAAAGTTGCATTAAAGTTCTATTTTAATTCAATGAATGTTCAAAATTTCCCTTATAAAACTATCTTGTGCCGCCATTTTGACATCAAAATTACCACTTTGTTAGTCTTTGGCACATAGAATACCTACGTATATGGTGGGTGGAAACCATGTGTCGAAGAACATATTGGATTTTCTCTTGACACACGAAATTCTCTATTACCCATGATGTTTCTACATAACATAACTATTTTATATCTTTAGACATTCAAAAATAATTACCAGTCAGTAAATAAATTTTATTTATAACAATCAAAGTGAAAAACCATTAAAAGAAAGAAAAATGGTACATCAGCATTACTTATGTAGTTGGTCGTGCCGATTACAAGTGTAGACCGCAGTTTTTGAAAGGCTTCTGTACTACTCCCTGCTTGCGCTGCATTGAGTGTGTCAGTGAGTTATCCAACTTAAAGTACACGGAAGATTAAATAATTGGCGCCACCCATTTTGAATGAATTTACAATTTTGCATGAGTGGATTGCAATTTAGTCCACATGACCACTGTAGGGATAACCTATTTTGTGCACGTTCACCAACTTCAATAGTTGTTTCTAGCAGTAATTAAGTTGAAATGAATTGTAATTTATAAATTAATAATTTCAAATATGGCAGAGGCCTGTGTAGTAAAACACTTACCTTCAATGTTAATTTATTTATTATTGTCTTTTTTTTATCTTATGTGATCCGCCTGCTTATGTTTATGTAAAATTCAATAGGGCCTCTAGTCATATTTTGCAACAAACTAATGGCCGTTTTAATAAAATCAATTTTTTTCTTATTATCATTAGATTTAAAAAGAAAAACAGCACTCTTGTGTGCGCAGAAATATAGTAGTCCCAGAGAGAGATTGTATGTGACGTCATCGTTCTAGTATCTTCTGTTTTATTTTGTTTTCATGCAAAACGTGTGAGAAAGGAGAGGACAATCGTCGATGACATATGTACCACCTCTTCCTGTTGGACTACTATAATATATATATATATTCTTGTGCCACGGCAGAAATTGAACCTTTTAACTAAATATGTACATTTTGTAATAAAAATTTTCTAATTTCAGTGTTATAGTAATGAAAATGTCAAATCTCCATCGAACCTCCAAGGAGGGTGAAGAAGACGATGAGGAATCTGATTCCGAAGATGAGGAAGAGGAAGAAGAAAAGAAACCGGAACTGAATTTTGCTTCCATAAAGCATCTTGGCTGTGTTAATAGAATAAGGGTATGTCATTTTGCAATAAACTGCACATCTACTTGTCAACATTTTAACTTTCGTTTTGGTAAATTGTCACCGGGTAATGTGCCACGTGTGGCAATCCAACACAAAAATACAGATTATTTTAAATAAGCAGTAAATATACAGAAAATTGGGACATGATTAATATGCAGATTTTATTTTAAAAACACTTTTTTTCAGTGAGATAATAATGAGAAACAATAATTTAAGTGACGGAAAATGAAAAATAATGCATTTTTTATCAATATTTCATTTAAAAAAAGGATTTTGTCATCTTTTCTTCATGACATGTTTTGGCAAAATAATAAAAAAAAATTTTAGGCTAATTTGTTTATATAAAAGCAAACCAAATCAGTAAAGATATTTACATTTTTATTTTGAATACATTCAATACAGCCAGTAATCTGTGTGACATTCCACAGGATACTAGTGAAAATAAAATCAAGATAATTTTCTTTTTATGTGGAACAAATATGTAAATGTATATTTTTTAGTACAGGTCTCACCATACAAAAATTCCACACTAGCTGCTTCCTGGTCAGAGTTGGGACATGTGAACATATGGAATATAACGCAACAGCTGCAGGCATTAGACAACCCTGTCATATTAGAACGTTACAATAAAGAAAACATGGAAGAATCAGAGAAGCCGCTATACACATTCTCTGGACATCAATTGGAAGGATTTGCAATAGACTGGTGCAAAACGGAGCTTGGTGTAAGTGTTTTAAGTTTTAGTCAATAATAATGTTCGGATTATTTCCATAGCGCCGTGAAAAAAAATAATCTCAAGGGGGCTTTACAACTTAATTTATATTAAGGCGAAGCTTAATGCCAAATCACTATTTTGATTAATCTTTATAACGAATTGGTATACATTATGAATACCAAAAAATATTTTTAGATAAATTGAAGGTTTTCCTATCATTTCGCTTGAGTAGAATACAAATAAAAAAAATAAATTACTCAATAAAAAATATAAATGTAAACTACTAAAAAAAAATTATTTCTATAGAAATGTATGAACGCGTAAAGGAAACAAATTTAAAAAACATACAGTATTATAGCTAAGATTATCCATGACATTTTCACTTGATTAGCTTTTTTGCTTTCTTATAAAATTATTTACAAAATAAATAAAAACCATTTTTGTGCTTGAAATGGAACGTTTCTAGACTCCGTTTGTCAAACGATTTTAATGCCTATTACGTACAATATAAGGAATACCAAGAATATACACATTTATGGCTTGTAGCTTCCTCTTAATATCTTAGACTTACAACTATTAACTTTTTACAGTCAAAATCTATTACTGTAGCTTACAACTAGTGACTTAAAACTGTACATGTTTATGTTTGCAAGTGTTGTCTTATATCTTTATACTTGTTATGTACTCAACACTGTATGAATATTTTAATGCAAGAAGTGCACCCCCTAGCTGGAGTAAAATGTCATAATACCTTATGAAAACTAATTCGTACTAATTTTAAAATGTATTAAACCACTATTCAATCTTCATAAAAATAATATTATTTAATTGGTGTTCAAATTAGGTATTGGCTACTGGAGATTGCAGAAGAGATATTCACATATGGAAACCTAACGAGGCAGGAACTTGGACAGTAGACCAAAGACCGCTAGTCGGTCATACTAATTCCATTGAAGATATACAGTGGTCACCCAATGAAAGGTTAGTCTTCATTTATTTGTCATAGTTATTTAATAAAAACCATTTATTTATTGTGAAAATATTTTTTATCATGTTTTTTTACAATTATATTTTATCTCAAAATCTAACAAAACTAAGTATTATTTTTTATTGTACTTAATTGAGATATATTGCTCCACTCTTTAGGAACAAAAGGGGCGAGCCTGCGACCAACCTGTATGGTGTATTTAAATGCAAATAAAACAATCGACTTCCACAGGTCGGTAAGGACATAAACCGAATGCAACAAGACTGCACAGAAAATTATGTTTGCCATAGTAACATAACAGTCTGCAGCGCAGTTTAGTGTGGAACTTTTCTGCACAGGGTCTTACAGTATTTGGTTTATGTCGATTGCTTATCGACCCGTGGGACGACGGGCTAAATGTGACAGTGGGTTAACCTATTTTAACAGTTAGATTTATTGATATAATTTTATTCTTTTCAGAAATGTACTGGCAACGTGTTCTGTTGATAAGAGCATCAGAATTTGGGACACCAGAGCCGCCCCTAACAAAGCTTGCATGCTGACTGCAGAGAATGCCCACGAGAGTGATGTCAACGTTATATCATGGAATAGAAATGAACCTTTTATTGCAAGCGGTAAGGATAACTAACATTCTTACTCTTCCTGCTGGGAGATGCCTCAATGGTCAGGGTTGGCTTGTGGATACGTTTTGCTGCATTTGTATGATTAAGATTTTTGAGAGATGACTTTTATGAGTCTGTATCAGTTTGTGCTGTGTACAGCTATCGATATACTGTTTACTAAATGACACAAAAAAACACGAGAAATTCTTTCTTGAACCAGTAATCAATTGGCCTTTCTAGAGCCTAGAAGTCGAAAGGTCTCATGTAGCACCAGTTGTATAGATCAAACTTGTAGGGATTTTATGTTGCGATGTACCAGAAGGGTTACATTGTTCTGGAGCTTCTATGCTAATTTTAGTTATATGCACTTTGTTAAACTGTAGGTGGAGACGATGGTCTGCTGCACGTGTGGGACCTGCGGCAGTTCAACAGCTCCACGCCGGCCGTGAGTTTCAAGCACCACGTGGCGCCTGTCACTTCGGTGGAGTGGCACCACAGCGAGGGCAGCGTGCTGGCCACGGCGGGCGAGGACCACCAGGTGGCATTATGGGACCTGGCCGTGGAGCGGGATGAGGAAACCCAGGGCCAGGAGGACCTCAAGGTATGTCCACTCAACTTGTGATTAATGTCAGAGAGAACACCATCCTATCTTGTATGTAGTATATAATCTACCGTAAGTAGTTCCCCAAAATAGCTACTTATATTCAGAGAAATGATTCAAGAGATTAAAAGGTAACTTAATATCCAATTTTAACTGCAGTGTTTATTCATATGTAGACTTAGCTAGTGAGTGTATATTCACAATAAACTAAAAATATTTTAGGCAATAAAAAATTTATAATATTATTTTAACCTCTGCAAAAAATGTGTTGTTCTTATTGCATAAACAAAATTCATTCATTTTTTATTGCTTTAAGTTAGGATTAAAATTGTTGTCATGTAAACCTTGGTTCCACGGCAAAAAAACAATCCATAAGATTTATTTCCTGTATCTCGAGAATGAGAATTGGCCACTGTTCTACTGGAAGCTCATTTGTTTAAAATTCGGGTACTAAAAAGTTCATTCTGCCAGTGTGGTGTGGAGGACTCTTGAACATGTCTTTTTCTTTCTCTTTTTTTTTGTTTTTTTCTTTTTTTTTTAGGTTTGTCAACAGTGATTTATACCAAAGCTCTCGCAAACACAAATACATTTAGCATGGTTGATAATAATAATAATAACATGGAATTTATATAGCGCAGTTTAGTGTCATTTCACTTCAAGTGATATCACTAATCACTAATTACAGACAAACACAACATTGATATAAACACATACACAAATACATATACATACATACACAAATACACATACATACACACTCACATATGCATTACATTCATACATACACTTATATTACATAACTAACAGTAATAAGTTTTTAGAACAACACGATAGGGAGCTTTAAGTCTTGTTAACAGATGATTTGAAGGTGGCCAATGATGACATTGTCAAATCAATGGAATGACTTTTATACGTCTCGTTAAAATTACGGCATATTCTCGGTAAAGCTGAGTCATACTAGCTTAGTTTGATATTTTTAAATATTTAACGGAATATAATTTATAAGAACCAATTCTAGGAACATTGAACCTTTTTTTTTTTTTTTTTTTTTCTTTCCTTTATCCGTAAAATATATTTGTATACAGTTTTTTCTCCATGCTTTTCGACTACCACACTAGACACATGTCCGTATTATGGTAGTCGAAATTTGTATATAATTATATAAATGTAATGCATGTTCATTTGTTAAATATATTATTTTGTTAAATGCAATGTATTTGTAAAATAGGTAATACTTTAACTGGTTTTCTAGTTAAGTAGATTTCACAAGAATAAACCAACTGTATTGCAAACTGTTGATTTTAGTGAGATAAAATAAATATAAATATAAATGGGCAAATAAACAAATGTCTTTACTTGTTGATACATATAATGAAAATAAAGATAAATTAATTAATTTACCTGATTTGATGGAGTAGAAAAGGGCAGTTTATAAAAGCATCAACAATTTTGAAAAGGAAATTTAGATCAATATTTAGTCTTCTCTGTTCAAGGGTGTGTACATTGTCTTCTTCAATTGTAAAAACCATTCTTCTTTCAAAGAGGCATGTATCGTTTGCTCATTAAAATCACCCACCAGTGTCCCTTTAGTTTTCCATACTTGCTGTCCATCAACAACTGTCACGTATATTCAATTCTATATAAGTTCATAGACTCGAAGACTTTAATATATGATATTCAGTTTATTTATTTTATATGACATGTCCTGTCCCCTATAGATAATCCACAAAAGTTTAAATATATATCTTAACTCTAACGGCACTCTTTTTAGGGTAAATTGCCTTATACACAAAAAAAAAATAATAATTCTTGCTCACCTAACACCGTTATTTTTTTTTCAGGACCTGCCGCCTCAACTTCTATTTATCCACCAAGGACAGACAGACATCAAGGAGCTCCACTGGCATCCTCAACTGCCAGGAGTTATGATTACCACCGCACACACCGGATTCAACGTCTTCAAAACTATCAGCGTCTAACTCTAACGTACATAATATTATTGTATTATGTAGTCTACTCACATTTATTAATTATTCAAATGTAAAAAGAAAATCTGTAAGCAGGGTATTGATGACCACTATGAAGAAACAAGGCGATAATAATAAAAATATTTTTATGTAATAACAATTTTATTTTTATTTTGTGCTTTTACAAACGCCAATTGAAATACAGTGTGTTGAATTCAGAAATAACATGGGTACTTTTATGAGTATGTATATAGTGTTTTTATAATACTACATAAATTCAATGTGTTAAAATCAAATTTTGAAAGAAATTTTTAACTTTGTTTAAGGCGATGCCATACGTAGTAATGCAAAATCATGTGTTTTTTGTTTGAAAATTTGGTCGCCTAGAAATGTTTCAGATACTTTAATTAAATACTGTGAGTAGAATAAATCTTGGCCTTTGAAATAATCGAGTATTTTTTAGATAAGTCTTTTTATAAGCCCGGAAAAAAATAATGTAAAGGCCTATGAAAACTGCTTTAAAGTTCAAAATCTCCTACTTACAAACCCATTTTCGGTTATGATTTTATTGTATAATGTGGCAAATTAAGTTATTTATAAAATGATCCAAAAAAAAATAAAAAATTTATGCCTGAACATCCACAAAATAAAATAAAAGGCACTTTTTGGCCATGTTATTTTCTTGCATAAATCAAAACAGGCGGATGATGTTAAGCGAGAATTTAAACCTTATCGCCATCTACGTAAGGGTTGTTATTGATAGCGGCTCAATTTAAAATATTACACGACGTAGTGCATCCCCTTAAGTGGAAATAATAGTATAGACATATCTGGACTTCTAAGTCGTCGATATTTTGTATGTTATGGTATAGACAAAGGAGTGTCAATCAAATGTGCATATCACACCCCACACCAAAAGTAGAGTAAATTGTAATGTAATAAATGTTTGCTCATGTTAAACTGTAGTCATCTGCCCCACACCAGGCCGTTAGAAAGCGCCGACAATCCGCGGCATCGCTGGTCGGGTCGGTGCTGCAGTGGAGTAGAATCTTAGCCCAGGCATCACGATTTGCTGCCCTTCCTGGATTCCATCATTTACCAATTATTATAGATAATGTCATTAAACTAACAGGGGACACACTGTTCACACCAAGTGATTATCTGAATATTAACGGACTGTTTCAAACTCCATCACATTTCATAACCATCAAATCGACGATCAGCGCCATTTTGAATTTTTTGGCATTTGAAAGGTCCCGTCAACCCTTACGCACCGGAAGAGGGTAAACACCCCCTCCCCAAATGAGATATCTCAGTTGTTTTTTACATCACATACTTTAAGTAATTTAGGTAATAGAATTAAAATTAAAAAACTTTTTCACTTTGTTCCACTTATTTATTATTACCAGGACCGGTTTCATCCTACTACGGACATTTTCAGACTGGTAGTTGAAACTCTTATGCTACTGATTTTATACAAACTTAGGCAGGGGTACACAACATTGTTTATATATAATGAATGATTCTATATTGTTAATTTGAGGTAGGTATTATGAGTTATTTTGTTAATTTAGGGTACATTAGGTAATTATAAAGTTTATTTTTACAAATTATGAATGATGTTACAAAGCAAGTAGATATTTATAGTTCATATGAATATGAATTAAAAAGGTTTGTGATTTCTGATATTTTATTTTTGTAATGTTGGGATATTCCCTCCTTGTTGCTTAGGGCTTATTGTTAAATATTGATAGCAATTAAGTAATTATTATTATTAGGGTTCCCCACATATTTGGGTTATTACATCTTTAAATTGCATACTTTTAAAGATGTAATAACCCAACCCTTTAAGTATGCAATTTAAAGATGTAATAACCCAAATATGTGGGGAACCCTAATAATAATAATTACTTAATTGCTATCAATATTTAACAATAAGCCCTAAGCAACAAGGAGGGAATATCCCAACATTACAAAAATAAAATATCAGAAATCACAAACCTTTTTAATTATATAAATTCTTTTATATTCATATGAACTATAAATATCTACTTGCTTTGTAACATCATTCATAATTTGTAAAAATAAACTTTATAATTACCTAATGTACCCTAAATTAACAAAATAACTCATAATACCTACCTCAAATTAACAATATAGAATCATTCATTATATATAAACAATGTTGTGTACCCCTGCCTAAGTTTGTATAAAATCAGTAGCATAAGAGTTTCAACTACCAGTCTGAAAATGTCCGTAGTAGGATGAAACCGGTCCTGGTAATAATAAATAAGTGGAACAAAGTGAAAAAGTTTTTTAATTTTAATTCTATTACAATGGAATTCCACCACGAATTAGCAGTGCAAAAACTAGACTCATTAATTTAGGTAATCCTAAAAAATATTCAGTAATCAATATGCATTAAAAAAATTATCCCCTTACTAGTTTTTTTAAGATACTAAACATAATATCTATCCAATTTCTAGGAAATTATTCTCCCCTCACCCCCCGGATCTCCAAAAAAAATTCCTCGCTGCAAACCTGCTGCAAGTGGCTACAAAAATATGTATATATTTGAGTTATGCTCAATTTTGTATTATTTATTTACCGTTTTGCATTATGTAATGATTGACTGCTGGGTGAAGCGTAACATGGGGGACCCTAGTGACTCCTCTTTGGGTGGTAATACGTGACTTTTACCTTCGGATACCTAAAGGTTAAACATTGATTCTCAGCCTGTTCCGAGAGCTGGAACTGTATGCTTGACAGCTGATCACAATTTGATCAAAAGATGAAATGGGCCCAGAATCAGCGTTTAATAACAATTGTTCCACTGTGAAAAAAAAAATCTGCGATTTGTTGTTAGCCCTAAAAAATCTGTATCATTAATTCAATAATATGTATAGAGACTTATATTCAAAGTTTTATTTTATATTAACTTCATATAGAAGACCATCTTTGGGGATATCCTGCTGTGTAGAGGGCAGGAAAGTGGGGGAGAGCTGGTTTTCTATAGGGCAACGCAAACAGAAGACAAAGACAAACAGTTTCTGACCAAAATATGATTTTCAGATAACTGTTTTATCGGATATTTCAAAAATACTCTCATTTTTTTTTATAAGAAATCAGGTCTTAGGATGGGTTGTTTCACAGAATTTTAACAATTCATCAAAGTTAAAACTTAAGTTCTGTGAAATTTCTATTCATAATGGGCTATCTGTTGCCGGTTATTTCACAGAACTTGGATACTTCGAGATTTGATGAATTGTTCAAATTCTGTGAAGCAACTCGTCCTCAAAAGTATCTGTGATATTTGCATTATACCATTGGTGAAGTGAACAATGCGAGTTGAAAGTGGGAAACCCGTGAGGACACAGGCCGTGTCCCCGGGTCCCAGGCAGCACTCGTACAGACCACGCTTGTCCAGGGGCAAGGTCTGCAAAATGACAACATTTGTATAATATATATCGATGGAAAACACAGACTACTACTAACCCACAAAATAATAGGAAATGATTAATAAATCACTTTAACAAAGTCAAATAAGATGTTGACATTTCTCCATTTGTAATTTCCACTTAATTAATTAAAACAATAAAAATAATTGATAATAATTCTTAGTCTTTGTAAACATTTGTTTAAATGATGTAAAATAAAAAAAATGTCATTTTAGTTAAAAAGTATATTCTTGAGTTATCTACGTGGGTGATATAATTAAATTAAAATAACGCATAATTTATTGCCTCACATTCCAGAGTGTTAGGTACTCTCAAAATCGCCATAGTGAAAGATCACCATTCAGAGTTGAAATGTTGCTTCAGATGGCATTAGCCATATTTACAAACCTGATCTGAATAGGCAGGTACTTCTCAAACTTCCTCTTCCTCGCATCCTTCTCCCTTCAGCCTCACAACATACTGCAATTAGGGTGCCATAGTCCTACTGGCTCTGGGCAGTTAGAACTTTTAAACCAGAGACATCTCGCTTGCACGCACTCACTGAAGTATGTAATAGATATGGGCTTTTTCTTGAGACACCTTTTTTTCGTGTATTTGAGATTTGTTGAAATAAAACACTTGGTGAATAGAATATCAGAGTTGGCTGAATAGTTAACAAAATTACCTGGGTGACGTTCTGATCCAGTGATATGGCGAGCACCCACTCTCTGACTTCATCATGTTCCTGCGGAGTCAGGGTGCTTCCTCCCAGAACCACTTCCTGTGGGAAGTCAGTGTCTCCTGCGCGTATAGCAGACAGAATTCAAGGTTAACACTGGAAGGGATCGCTCCATGGAAAAGACAATCTGAATTTAATGCTTATTGAAGGTTCAAATCCCAAACAGAATAGACGTTCGTCATTTTTGAATGAATTTTTGTACCCTATTAAATTATTCTTAAAAATTGAAATAGCCACTCACACAGACATGCGATAAACTGGCCGATACTTACAACGTCCAGGTTCAGTAAAGTGTTTGTGTATTTTTCAAGCGGGGCACGTCATCTATTGTGCAATCCACGATTCTACATGTTTGTACTCTTAAAAACTGAGGGGTTGCAGTTGAAATTATCTTTATAATAAAAGGCGGTAATTGGACTTTTCAACCAATTACTGCTAAATTAACCCCTCCGACTTTTCGCGAACTTGAAGCTAAAATGTCTTTACCGAAATGTCAATTTCACGAAAACGTTGTGTTATTACCGCCTCACAATCAAAGCTCTATAAATGAAACATTACTGAACGGAGCCGAATAGTAAAAACTGTTTTAGAAAGGTTACAAAATAGGCTTTCAAATTGTTGTATCATAAATAAATATTAACATTTGTAAATATTTAAATTTAGAATGGAAACATGAAAAAATTGTAAAAATGACTCACCTGTAATGTTTTATGTAAAAACGATACTAAAATCACGGATAATGTAAAAAAAAACACTTATTTCATCGTACAAATGTACAATAAACAATTCTGTCACTTCACTTTTTGACCATTTCATACAAAATATATTTTTAAAAAAATAATTAAAACTAACGTCGTTTTACGATTTGGCGGGTAAAATTTGCTTCCACTGAGTAGGTCTTTTTACGGGTTTCTATGGATAACTTTGAATAGAGATGTGAAGCTTCATTCAATACGAATATTCTACTTTTTGTTTTAGGGATGTCACTAGAAGAATAACGGAGTTATGACGATTTTTGTGGAAACACACGCGTTGACGTGTAAACACGCTTATTGTACTTGACTGCTATCGTTATTTTATCGTGTATATCTGCTTACGTTGCTGACCGGTTAAATCGAATTGTAGAGGGCCTTTTCTCAGCACATTATTTTATACTGGACATGCAAATATGTAGATTGAAGTTGAATCTGTCAAAGACTGAGTTTCTCTGGACCAGCACAAGCACACGTCAAGCATAGCATTGATAACTCCCCAATAAATATTTCAGGAAGTTATATCACTGCAGAGGCATGTGTCAAACTATTGGGTGTCAACCTGGATGATGATTTTTCTCTTAAACTGGACACACAACACAGGACAGTAGTTCTTTCAAATAAATCGGTGTAAATAACTAGTCAATTCAAATGTTGTTTCATGTTTAGATTATTGCAACGGAATATATGCAAGTCTACCCAAACAATAAACTGCATCAGTTTTCAACACTGCGGCAAAAGTCATGAAAGAATCAAGTTTCATTCTGTGGTATTTAAGTTATTAACGGAATGGCTCCAATTTACTTACCGGAACTGTGTATTCCAGAAAATACCCAATTCGCAACAGTCAACTCTTAGGTCAGCAACGCTGATGACGCCATCAGCTATCGGAAGGTTGAAGGAACCAATCGCTTATTAGATATTAAGTTTGGTGAGTATGCTTTCAGAGTGTCAGGTTTTAATTTTTTTTGGAAAATTCCCACTTTTCAATAAGGAATTCCAGTACATTTTTTTAATCAGTGTTATCCGTCCAAAGAAACTTCTGCATCCAGATTGATACCCAGTAGTTTGACATACGTCTTTGGAGTAATGTCACTTCCTGAAATATTTATTGTGGAGTTATCAATGTTATGCTGACATCTGCTTGTGGCGGATCAGAGAACCTCAGTCTTTCAGACAGATTCAACTTCAATCTATTTGTAGCATTCAAGAACTATAACCACACGCACGTGAAGCGAGACAAAGTTGTGTGGCGGTCTCTCTGTTACAACCCTTGCGAAGAATCAGCGTGATGGTTAGGTAGTTAGTTAATGTTTACCAAAATCAGCATGGTCCAGAGCAGCGTCTCCACCATCTCCGTCGGCTGCTTCAGCCAGGTCCAGGTACCGGTTCAGCATCACGAGGGCCTCTCCCTCACGCTCCGCCTCGCGCAAAAGCATGCCCGCCTCGTAGAATGCTGGAAATTGAAGACAGTACTCTCTAACTATCTGCTACCTCAAAAACTGGGAAAGTGTCCAATTAGTGAAATCGGCGGATTGTAGTGAACACTTACAGAATATGCTAAACAGATATTTTGTAAAGACAAACACCGCCATCAATCTGTTGTAAAATTATCATTTTTTTGTGTCATATTTATGCTTACTCCATTTTGTAAACTTATTGAAACAAAAAGAAGTGGCAGAATGAAACGAACAGAAACTCATGTGACAGTTGCTAGAATACACAGATGACTAACCGAGATTTCCTAAAACAATAATAATTAACCCTGGTTACTGGTAAAATGATCAGCGAGAGAAAGCTAGACGGCGGTATACTAACTGAGTGTGCAAGAGTAGGATAACCCAACCCATCGGTATAAAAAGCTTAGCGCACGAGTCTAGGCACATGGCGGACTACTGAAATTGACATTCGAATACTGGAAAATTATAGAGCTTGATTTTGTACTTTCAACTATTGAAAATAACGACGGATTATACTAATAATCAAGCGGCAGATTACTGTATTAACTCTTCAGACCTCTGTCATATTTTGATAGAAGGTCGGAATATTTCCACTTATAAATGGAATATTTCTGAACATATACGAAAATTAAAAAATGTTTTTGAAAGGTGATAATGTAACGAATAAATGTATTTCAAACGTTATTGTATATAAATTTTTTAATGAATTATTTCATTAAAAATTTACAAAGTTTCATAACTTTTTTTGAAATAGCATTCGGAACCTTTGGTTTCATAAAGGTGCAGTTTTTAATTCAGTGGTTAACATCTACAGTTGAATATAAAGCGTGGTGTTTTCTATTTCTAACACTTTCTAAAAAGCAAAGTTATTCAATAAACCAGTATTTTTTTTCTTTTTGACCCGGGGAAAGCAAAGTTATTCAATAAACCAGTATTTTTTTTCTTTTTGACCCGGGAAAAGCAAAGTTATTCAATTATCCAGTATTTTTTAGCTATATTTATTTATTTCTTAATTTTGTTAACCCCCTTTCTGTATTAATAAAATTAAAAATTAAATTTTTGTTTGTTATTTAGTATCCATTCTATCTATTTCATAGCCGTCTGGTTTCACCACTCGAACAAGGTGAATCCGGACACTTCGTAAATTCGCATCATAATCGCCATTATGTATAAATTCATATAATATTTCACCAATTTGCTAATTCCTTCCTCATAAAAGTCAGTTTGACTTCAATACAGCTTAGTGCCAGCGAGTTGGAAAGAAGTTCAATGTTAGTGGCTTATAAGTAGATAATAATATATTTATGGCTGATGAATAACCATTGTCAGCGGCCACAATGTCTGTGTGCCTCAGCAGGGCGGTGGCGGCTCGCAGCGCAAGGGGCCGCAGAGTGGCGGAGTGACGGCACGCTTCACGCACGCATAGCAGAGACGCTGTCTCAATGCAGTGCTCCACATTCGTATCCACATCATTGCCAGCGTTTATAAACTGCAAAAGAAAAATAAATTGAGAGTTTAAATAGAATAAGATACATCATTTCAAATACAATTGTATGGAGTGCCCAAGTAATTTGCAAAGGCCAATTTTCCGTTACATCAGATAAAATTGATCAAACTTTTGGTGACGGCAATATTTATCAGATCACACATCTAGTGATTTTCTGCTGCATGTAAAATTTATTATGCTGTGAGATTTACCTCTGCACTACAAAGCAGAAAATTTGTTTTTGTGTCTCACAAAATCTCGCAAACTGTGATCTCTGGTGTCATGAATTTTTCCAGCCCGGAATTTCTAGGTCAATGCAACTATTCACAGCTTGCAATGCCATTTGCATCACAAGCTACGGAGCTCTCAAATATCCATTTAACAGTTAAGGGGACTCACTGCTTTCCCGTCCTGTTATAAGTAATAAGACTACAAGGACTCTATTTTTTAAAATTAAACATAGCGATATTTATGTAAAAACTACTCTAGACACTCAATTGTCAAGTGTGGCACAACAGGAATTACTAACATGTGTTTGTACGTCTATCTCTAGGACAATGTCTTGGTCCATTGCCTATCCTCCAAACTTCTGTTTACACTGGGACAATAAGTCCAGAGCTGGGACAAGACAGTATTGTCCTGTCCTCATGTGAACTACACATTAGAGCAGGGACGGGGATCTAACCATCCCCTTAAGGAGGAGGTGTATTTTTTATCCATTTAACAATGAAAAAAAGGCAAGATTCAATACTGTTTATTTCAAATTTTGTTAATTATTAATTTAATCAGTAAAACTTTTGTAGAACCCACAAAAAAAATCTATAAAACATAGCACAAAAAGGTTTTGGAGGAAACAATTCTGCATACTACTGTTATATGTATTACAATCTCACCATGGTGTGCAGCACATTACGCAGGTCCTTTAGTACAGAGAAGGGAGCCTTGGACAGGGCAGAGGCCCGGGCAAGCAGTGGGGCAGCCAGGGCCGTGGGGCCCCCGGGCGAGCCCCCGGAGCCCCAGCGAGACAGCACCCACACGGCGGAGCATACCCCCCCAACCATGGTACCATCTGGATTCTACAAAAGGTAGAGTAATACATACATGTGAATTATTAAATCACAATAATAAACTAAATTTTCTCATTTTAGTTAAAATTACGTAAAAAAACATATATCCGGGAGCAGTGGGATAATGGATTTGCTATGTTAAAACCAATTGTATCATACGTATCCAGAATATCCAGCATTTTTAATGAAATTCATATTTACGTAAAAACTGCAAAACACTCAAACCCCGAAACCGCTTGATACCGTGTCGCCGACACAATTAAAAATCTTTAAATCACAATTACTCTATCAAATGATATGCTATATGTGATTAATGAAGAGAATTACATAGTAATATAGCAGCAGAACCTGAAACACATCTGAAAATAAACATCCACCACCTCACTCGGAGCCACCGGTCAACGAAATGACCACCGCTAAGGAACCGACTCAGTATTTACGTTGATCCCCCTCCACTACTCACCAGAGGGAATTCCAAGATGGCCGACGCCTCCAACCAATCACAGCACAGCATAGTCCATTGAGATTTCCATCAAACAATGATTACAAATTCAAAAGTGACTATTTGTGATAAAATCAGACTCAATTTACGGGAAAATGGTCGTAAATATAACCACAGAATAAATATCAACATCAAAGAATAATTATATGCTAACATAATAACATGAAAAATCACACCTAAATATATTTATTACTCTTTGGGAAATGTTCAAACCAAAGATATCTAACTTCAAATCCAATATGAATATTTTATTATAAAATAAATAAACGAGACTCGGGGTGATGGTTTTGGTAAATTCAACTGACTTGGTTAAAGGTATCACATCACAATATTAATTTCCTCTCAGCAAACTAACTACAGAGAGGAAAAATACCTAACCAATTTACTCCTCACTAAAGAGGAAAATCTCCTCCGAGAGGGCCCGATTTGAATTTGTTCTATAGAGAACCGAATTCTATGCAAAGTCAGTTCAACAACAACTACCGCTGAAAGGGAATCCTCTCTACCATCACCAAGTCTCCAAGAAATATTTTCAAGTGTTTTACTTAGTAGTAAATTCAGTTTTGCCAGTAATAAATTCTTTTCTTCAGCTCAGATTTGGAACTTCCTTTCTGAACTTGGCTTCAAACTTCACTCCAAACTTTCACCACACTCGCCGAGACTGAAACGTTGACAAGTGTACCCAGCCTCTTATGCATATACAGTAATTGTACGGACGGTTAATTGTCTCGTACACTAATTCTTGATGTCATCTCCCGTTTAAAACTTAATAATTACCGCGAATCTTATATTAGCTATATATTGTATTGTTTTCAACATAACATTTATGATCAGCTACCTTTCTTTGGTAGGTCCATATGTTAAAGGGTGTTGGATATTTAATATGGGAATTTTTTTAGTATGTTCATATTTATAATTCAAATAAATTTAGTGTCCATGGCAAAATGGAAAGTGACAGGAAGATACGTATTGACCATGTAGAGCAATGGTTCCCAACCTGTGAAATAATATTGTCCACCAGTTTAAGTAGCTTGTTGGGCTATCAAGAGTTAAAAATGATTTGGGGGGCTATTTTATACATTTGGTAGGCGATAGGCATACTTTGTGAACTTACTTTAAACTTAAACACTGCAGATAATTCAGCACTTTTTTGTTGAGATCTACAATGTTTGATGCAATAAAGATTTCCGTTTCATAAAATTTCAAAAGTTTTTAACAAATTTTTTTAGGTAAATCTTTTGAAAGATAAGAATCTTACCAACAAAATCTAAACCTGACTGAAATTAACACAATTGGATACAGAACACCTAACTTTTAAGCAGGATGATTATTGACAATTAAGTGTCCGGTCATGGTCAGGTAACTAACCTGAAAGAGAAGTGTGTCGGGATGCTGCAGCAGGGCAGTGGCCCAGCGGGTGGCGATGCGAGCCGTCACCTGCGCTCCCGCCGCGGTGGCTGCCTCTATGGCCAGGGTCCACTCCCCGCGCTTCGCCAGCTGATCCGCCCTCATGCTGCCACTCTCTCCAACTCCAACTGAAAAGGTTTCAATCCATGAAATCTTTTAGTTTATTTGACCAGTTCACAGATTAATTACCTGACAATATTTTAACTATCCCTACTCCCCAATCATATATTGGGATACCTACTCCGGAATTATATAACATCAACCAAAAATACCATAGAGATTAACAAGTTTAAAAACAACATCACAATATGGCTAAGTAAAGGTGAAGATGAGGAAATCATAAAAAATATGAATTAACACAAACACAAAGATAAGGATATCAACAATCATTAAAATGATGTCTACTAACACGAAGATGAGGAAATCAGCAAACACAAAGATGACAAAATCATCAAATGATGAAGATGAGGATATCATGATGTAACACCAGCACAAACACCTATATTCCACCTCAGAAAAATCCCTAGTGAGAAGGACTGTGAATACACTACTGTACTTTGTATTTTAACCTCTTGTTCGCCAGAGTGTGTAATGGTGGAAGGATTTAGCTTGGAGAGGATTAAACCCGTGAGGCCTTGTAAAATATTTATATTAGCTGCACACAGGAGAGTGTCACTCATCTACCCGCCAGTTAAATTTTCTTATGAATATTGATATATTCAACACACATGTTAAGGAATTAAGTCAAGATTCAAACCAAATAATTTTTTAAATATATTTATTCATGAAAATTTTTTACAATGTGTGATATAAATATATATATTTCACTAGTAATAAGATAAAAGATATTATGATATGATTAATATTTATTATTTTTCAATGTGTATTGGGTATCGCTAATAAGTATTTTATTCTGTCATCGATGTCAGTATAAGTGGTGTAATTTCCCCTCTCAAAGGCTAATATGATGGCTTATAAATTCAATGTATCACATTAACTCTCTTGCTCTACTATGAAGATAACTATGAAGATATAACAATCATTTAGTCCGTGGGGTGGGTTCATATATGAGTCAGTACCACAGACATATGAATATTAATAGACTAGAACTTAAAGGTGAGGGGTAAAATTAACAGTTGGGGAACGCAGAGGGGAAAGCTGACTGTGATTCGTCAATAAATCAATCTGACAGTATATAGGCATCTCGCATTATAATATCACCATTTAGTTCATAAAAGTAAAATCTGCTTTTGAATGAATAGACATTTTTACATGGGAGCGCAAATTACTCGCCACGTTATGAACAAATTTGCAAAGTCCAAATTCGGCAAAATAAATTTCTTCTATTTTCAGAGTCGAATATTTTGTTTACGTATTTAGTTAAGACACTTTTATAAATGTTTCATAATTTACTTCCCAGTAAACAACGATGAGCACCCTTGAGAATCGCTACATTCGAGGAGGGTTGTCACAACCGCTCTGTTCCTATTAATAATAAAATAATGAAATCTTTAAGAAAATATATAACATTTCACTTTTAAGAAGATAATAGAAAAGTAAAACAACTAAAAAACAAATGAAATTATATACACACAGCTTTTACCAGCGATTCCTAAGAGTATTTGGAGTAAAAATTTGGACATCATTTTGCCTTTTGCCTGATGACACTTTTTCAATTAAAAACAAAAAACATGATTTTCTATCACACATCGCCACTCGGTATAACCATTACGTGATATGCACTCCTTCTCGTTCCAGCAGTACCGTACATACGAAACAAGCGCATACCTAACACGTGGTCCGTTGCGACGTGTGATAGTATGATCCAAAGATAATATATGATCGGTGGCGACGTGCGATAGAAAAATATAATATTTTTAATTTTAATAGATAAAAAATATCATCGGACAGCAAAATGGCACATCCATTTTTCATTCCAAACATGCTCACTGTATCTACATTTTACTTCCAAACATACCAATTTTTCACAATTGATAACCAACCATTTATTCTATAATAAGTGTTGTTTATGAGTTGTGTAAAATTCAAAACTCGTTTAGTAATAACGCCATTAAAGTGGAATAAATTTAAAAATGATTGGTTTATTATCCTTTATTAATACGACGGAGTTCCAGCAAGATATAACAGATGATAAAATAGACGTTCCAAATGATACGATTATGTATTTTATCAAAGCGCAAAAGGCGAAGGCACATCCCTGATTCTTATGCAAACGGCTTTGTATTTTGCGTCCAGATGTATCTCGATGTGATAGTATATGTTTCTACAAGTGATCCATATTATACGATGTGAATAAGCTTAAAATAATGCTTACATATGGAATGTAATACGACAATTGGGTTTATTCTCTTTTTCACATCTATTTTTACAAGTTTTAATAGCACAAGCCACCATTTTGCCGTGTTATTTCGTAAAATGAACCGATGATGCCTCGACCCTAGCTCGACGCTAGTTCGCACAAGAATGATGACGTCACATTTTCTAGATTCACGGGAAGCCATACGCGAGCCCAGCCGGCTCCAATGGAACCGGTATGGGGAGTGGGGAATAATACGCTTTTAATCACTTAGGGCAGGTCTACTAATATTCATATGTCTATGGTCAGTACAATGTAAATTAAGTAAAAGAAAAGTGCCAATAAACTTTAAATTGAAGAAAAGTGCTTAATTTAAGTAACTTAAGTCCTAAATATTTACAACATTATATTTCAAACATTCAAGTGAAAAGTTTACAAATATGTTTTACCGTTACTTTCTCCGGCGGAGTCGCCATCACCATGCATGGCTAGTAGAGCATTCTGCAGGCGGGCAGCCATGTCATCCTGTCCTGCTTCTGTTAATCTAAAAAATACATTAATCAACTGCAATACAGGTACATAGAATAAAGAAGAAAACTAGAAGTGCCTTCCAAACAAATTTGAATGGAAACAAATATTCCATTTAGACCAATAGCCCTGCACTCCGTCTCACTTACACTCACCTGACATCATAGATCTCCATTTCATTTGAATTTCGTAAACACAGTTACGTGTTGGAAATTTAAGCCTCGATTAGGCAAATATTTTAATCACAAAACACGCTCACAAGGAACTTCTTGTGTTATTCTTTATCTTTATATTCTTGTCCATGAGACATTTTTTGTGCTATTTTTATGGCAGTATACACCTTTCACAGTCCAAACCAAGTGCAGTTTGAATTTTTACAGTGGTATTAGTACAGAAGTACTGAGGTAATACTTGAATGGGGTCATATCAAGAGACGGTGTAAGAGAAGAGTGTACCTTTGACCAATGAGCGGTGCCATCTGGCGGGCAAGATGGGGTGGCAGATGGTCCCTGGCCAGCCGGGCTGCCCTGAGGGTGGCTCTCTCTACTGTTCCCGCCCCAACCGATTCTACTTCCAGGGACAAGAGACCCTGGATCGCCTCCCAGTATTGCCCGCTGCAAAATATGGTACATATATCAAAAGATAGCAATTTTATACTTACTGCACACATCTCTTTGATATTGCAAATGCCTTTAGGAACATTTTACTTGTGCTCAATATTATTATGTATCTGCATCAATAACCTAACTTAACACTATAATCAAGATACATATTTATGAAATTATGATATAATTTAAGATTCTCACGGCCAAAAGTATTATGATGATTGTTTCGTTGATGTGTAGTGCATCCTCATATTTTAGACGTTTCAGACTGCCTTGCAGTGTACGTCTGCCAGGATGATGAGCACTGCAAGGTTGTGCGGCACGTTTGCTAAAATATATAATATGTACCTATATAATAATAATTCTTCTCGTTTGTGTGTTTGAAGAGTTAATAGATGCAATTTGCGTACAATGTATTGGATAGATACAATGACGTTATAAGAATACAAGACACGTTATATTCATACTAATGAAACAAAAAGTGTAGAACCGCTTATGAAAAGGTTAGTCATTCAAAGAATATGTGTGTACGAATGAAATATGTAGCTATATAAACAGCCTAATAGTATGTCTACTGGACAAGCGATTGCCGCACAATTGAGCTAGCTCTTTTTGATGAGCCGTATTCGTTCGACTACCGGTAAACCGTACCACGGCCCAATTCAACGGTGACCTTTTTCATCTGGAATTATTTTAGAAAAATAGTGCCATTAAAATTATGAAAGTATCATCTGGACAGTATCATCTAACTGCTCATTCGACATAGGAATTCTTTAGTGAGGTGAGCGGCGGAGGATTCTATTGTAATGTACCATTTTATGAATGAATACATAAATAAAATTGTTATTACATACTCAGAGACGTAAAGTGCGACATCTGGACTTATTATATATATGTACACCTACTAACTACCAAGCATCTTATTTATCTCGTGGAGAGCCGTAAATCTCCATCACTCAAGTGGCAAATTCGAAAGGTAAATTCTTCTTGGAAAAGGCGATGATTCTGAGGTAAATATTTTTTTTATACATACTTTCAGCTTCACAAATCTTACAATTGTAATATCCCGTGAGTTTTCACGGGTTGCGCTAGTACATAATATATATATTAATAATAAAAATTACTTGTTGGCATATTCTGCCGCCGTTTTCAGGATGATTTCGGGGTCCTCCCTGGCCATGCCCCGGGCGTCCCCACCGCCCCCATCAGCACCCCCAGCGCCCTCTCTGGCTGCCTCCGCTCTCAGGGCCCGCACCCCTTGGGGCAGGTACTCTTCACAGACGCGTATAGCGTCATCCCATAAACCTGCAACATATCATCAATTCAAATAATTCTAGAAACGGTTTCCTTCGAGGATTTCTCTGGGCAGTCGCATTGACTGTGTACAATGGAACTCCTATGTTAAAATCCTACTTACAAGTAAATTTTAGGTTAAATTTGTAGCAAACATTTATAGGATTACGTTAACTAAGCTGTTATAATTCAAAAACTGACCCCGCAACAAAATGCAATTGACCTAAGTGAAAAGGAGCATTTTTCTTATTGGTTAGTTTGATGGTGTCACGCATAGACATATGAATATTAGTAGACCTGCCCTAAGTGATTAAAAGCGTATTATCCCCACTCCCCATACCGGTTCCATTGGAGCCGGCTGTGCTCGCGTACGGCCTCAAGTGAAATTTGAAAACGTGACGTCATCATTCTTGTGCGAACTATGGTCGAGGCATCATCGGTTCATTTTACGAAATAACACGGCAAAATGTTGACTTGTGCTATGAAAACTTGCAAAAATAGACGTGAAAAAGAGAATAAACCCAATTGTCGTATTACATTCCATATATAAGCATTATTTTACTTTATTTTAAGCATATTCACATCGTATAATATGGATCAGTTGTAGAAACATGTCTGGTCGCGAAACACAAAGCTGGTTGGTTGCTGGGAAGTAAATTATGAACATTTATAAAAGTGTCTTAACTAAATACTTAAACGAAATATTGGACTCTGAAAATAGAACCAAATTTTTTTGCCGAATTTGGACTTCGCAAATTTGTTCATAACGTCATTTCTGCGTAGTAAGGCAGGTTTTTGAACACTGATAAATTGTTTATCAGGTGCGGTCGCGGGTGTATTTTTGCACTTTAGTGATAGATTTACCTAGTATTCTTCAATATTAATATGTATTACGTATATTATTATCATAAGAATAAAAGACGTTTCGTTTCTCGACGCCTCCATACAAAATACAGTACCTGTTGAAATAAAACATAGGCTTTTTGGGACTGTTTGTTTGTCTATGTGATGTCACACAGACGAACCACGCACTTTGTGCGTTTTGGGGAAACCTGAAAAATTAAAACTAGCCGGCAAGAATATTCAATAAATAAAAATACATTTTTGTTAAAGCCAACATGTTGGCAATACCATACTTGATAAAGTGACATTTTGATTTTATTGTTTAACAAACCCAGTAGAAGTAATATCCGAAGGCAAAATGAATATATAAGGTCGACACTGCAATTGCAGTGCTTCGTGACATGCGTGGGCACAATTCTTCAACACTGCAATTGCAGGGCTCTGGCTCCTAAGGGTTAAACTATTAAAAATAATTATAACAGTGAAAATATATTTTGGTGTTCAAGTTAGAAGGTCATTATTGATAAAAAAAATAATAGTTAACCGCTTCATGCTTTTAAACGAGTCACGCTCGCGCGCTAAATGCGTTCCAATTTCTGCTAGCCCGAGTGACGCTCGCCAGTTTCGACTTGCAGGCGTTCTATTTTTAGCTAACACGAGTAACGCTAGTGAAAGTTAGCAATGTATTTTACTCAATTTGAATTTGCCTGCAGTTGAGATCGGTCGTGTTTTTGAGCTGCTTATTTCGTTATTATGTATATTTTAATTGAAAAATGTAGAAACTTTGAATAAAACATTTGAAAAAACCTGATTTTAAAAAAAACCTTTTTACTAAAAAACCCTAGCATTGAGTGGTTAAGGACTGGAGTTCCTTATTGGAGAGGTTGGACGTTAATCGCATTTACATAATGCAATGTAATACTACATTATTTGCTTTATTTCAGAGCAAGTTGGTTATTTTGATTGGCTTGCAGTTGGCACAACTGTGTTTATTTTGATAAGGTTGTCAGTCGACTGGCGCGTCGCCTAGTCCATGACTGATGTTTCAAAAATAAGTCTGTGTAATAAAGTGACAATATGAGTATTTTAATCTCCTGCATATTGGCGATGAGAATATATGAATGAATGCAGTATAATCAAAATTTCTAAACATTGAGTATAAATTTACCATTCCCGCATTACAAATGAAATGTGGAAAATTTTGGAATATTCCTTTAAAGGCAGGTCTCCAGCGACAAAAGTTGAATCAAATGTTTGTGCAAACATGAAACATTGGGTGGGGCAGGGCGACAATGTTTTTATTCAATGTTTGAATATTCTTGCCGGCTCCTACGGGTTAAGACGCTGTCCCGATAAGACAAGAGATCCGCGGTTCGATTCCAAGTTGTGACCATTTTATTATACCGTTGTCTTTGTAATACTTGATGATTTCCTGGGGCCTTCCGGCCCTAATGACTAGAGCTTCGTAGAGGGTGATGTCTCCTTGGGATTCAGCCCACTCTGCATAGGCTTGCAATACTTCAGCTTCCTACAAAGAAACACTATTTATTTTATTACAGTCACCATCACGTCTTAGTTAAATTTTGTGAAATGTAAATGGATTCACTGTTTTTCACAATAAATAAATAATAAAATATTTTTATGTTGTGCCGAGTTAAAAACTAAAGGAGTATACAGATGGCTGGCCAGGCAAGGTAATAACTGGAACCACCGCATCGAAAGGCTCGGCCGTTCTACCGTCCTTTCCATAAGTCAAGCCTATTATTTGTTTCATTCTGACATGTTTTTTAAAAACCATTTGACGGCCGGCATAGTCCAGTGGTAACGCATTGGACTGCCATTCCGAAGGTCGCGGGTTCGAACCCGGAGTGCGCAAATAAATTTTATTTGATTAATTTGTGTTATTTTCACATTAATTAATTAAAATAATATATAGTATATTTGCGGCACGTTCCAGAGTGGAAGATACTACCAGTATCGCCCTGGTGTAAGACCACCATTCAGAATTGAAATGTTGCTCCAAATGGGTTTAGCCGTATTTAGTGACTAGATCTGAATAGCCAGGTACTTCCCCACCTTCCTCTTTCCCTTCCCCACTTACCTTCAGCCTCACAACATCCCCCAATTGGGGATGCCATAGTCTCACTGGCTCCAGACGGGAGCAGTTGGGACTCTTGTGAGGTATTCACTATAAAAAAAAAAGACAAACTTTTGGGCAAACCAACGTTTGTAAGGCACTTTATTTCCCTGTGGTTCGAGAGCCATAAAGTATCTTTTGAATGTATAAATAAATATATATTATACAGCCGGAATATATACTAACCCATTCCCTTCAAGCGGCCACAATTTAAGCTAACTAACAATAATTTATACCCCTAAATAAATCATGACTATTTATTTACAGAAACCTCCATAAATGACCATGTTTATTTTTTATTTTTTTTACAAGCGTGAGATTCAATGTCAACATAACACAACTTACTAACTAACCATAATCTCCATAGGGGGTAGGCAGAGAGGACGGACTGCCAAAGAACTCGGTCTTGGCACACACTCCTTGTCTCATTCACATTCATACATCGTCTTATAGGTATTTTTTTTATTTCACTTTTTTTTTTTATTTTTTTTTTTATATGTGTTTATTCAGTTTTTTTTATTTGTACATTATTTTCTCTTATTTAGATCTTACAAAACTGATCAATCAGTTTAATTGTAAGAAATCTCTCACTTTTTCTATTTATTAGCTTATAATAATATATTTAATTTCATCTTGATATCTTGGTACCACAATATTAATTGTTTTTATGTTTGACGGAGGTAGAACGATCTAATTTTCGTTTTTATTTTTGAATGACATGTCTCATTTTTAATATCTTCTGGTAATGAGTTAAACAATTCCGGAATTTTATGTCTTTTTGTTCTATCTCCGTATACATTTTGCGATATTTTAATAATAAACATTTATGCTTCTCTATGCCTAGTAGGGTAGTTATGGTTTACAGGTTTTTTGAATTCTGTATTCCAGAATTCATCTAGCGTTAGTTGGTAATCTATCCTACTATGTATAGAGAGCACATTACACAAAGAAAACATTTTTTTATAATCGCCTTCACATAATTGTATTTTTTTTTTGCCTGATATCAATTTTAGGAAACGGATTTGTAATTGTTCTATTTTATTTAAGTACGTTTTATACGTTAATCCGTAACTATTTACTCCGTATCCTATAATTGATTCCGCTAATGCATTATATATACAGTTTAATATATTTTTATTAACAAAGTTTTTTAGGTGATAAAATTTCCCTAATATGGATCTTAATCTATTACATACATTTTCAATGTGATTTGACCAGTTAAAATTGACATCTATTGTAAGACCAAGGTATGTATATTGGTAAACTTTTTCTATGTTTGGGCATTTACATGGCAGAGATTGGTTTTTTGTGTGAAAACAATTGTATGAATGACTTTTTATATGCAGTTCTTTATCCTGACAACTTGCATATGGAGAGTGTATAAGCATAATATATTTTGTTTTTTTTGCGTTAATAATAATTCCATTGTCGTGGGACCATTTAATTATGTTAGTTAGGTCTGTTTGTAAAAATTCCTCAATTTTCTGTAGATTTCTGTCAGCACATATGATGCAAGTATCATCTGCAAACATGTAACATTTACAACGTTTTATTACGTTAGGTAAACTGTTTACTTGCATTATACCGTCCCGATATCGACCCTGTTGCTACTCCAGTGTCTGTTAACATTTCATCACTGAAAATTCCGTCAATTTTAACTTTAATTTTTCTATTTAACAGATAATTTTTAAACATTTTATTTAAAGGACCTCTAATACCACATTCTTCCATTGCCTTTAGTAATGTTTGATGGTCCAATGTGTCAAAGGCCTTTTTAAAGTCTATAAAAATTATACCAACGTAATATTTTTCATTTAAATGACAATTTATATGGTCAGTGAAATTAGAAAGTAATTGTGTAGTACTTTTTTCTTTTTGAAATCCGTACTGTATGGGATTTATGATTCTGTTTTTTTCTATAAAAAATTGTATTTGGTTAAAGATAGCTCTTTCAATAATTTTATCAATACACGAGAGAATCGCAATTGGTCGATAGTTTGTGAAATCTTTGTGATTTCCTGATTTATAAATAGGTCTGATGAGGGATGTTTTAAGTTCGTCAGGCATGATGCTTTTATTTACACAAAGGTTAATTAATTTAGTAAGGACTGGAATTATATTATCAGCAATTAACTTCAGGTCTTTAATTCTTATTTGGTCGTTGCCTTCTAACTTTTTAACATCCATATCATTAATTATTTTTTTTATATCTTTTTCTGTTACAGGTCTAAATCTCATTGACATAATAGCAGGAGTTTTATACATGTTATGATATAAGAATTTTGTAGTACAATTGTGTCTTATGTCTTTTATTTCATTTACGAATGTTGTAGCAAATTTATCGCATAAAAATTTTGTGTCTCCTTGATTTCCCATATGTTGAAGGATTATTTTATCTAAATTTTGTTTAGGTTTTCCTATTAGGTTGTTTATTTCGTCCCAGAGTTTCCTCGGGTTTCCGTTTAAGCTATTTATTACATTTTTGTGGAATGCGTTTTTAGTAATATTAATATGTTTGTTTGTTTTGTTTCTATATCGAGTATATTCTAAACGAAATACCGGGTTATTTGGGCTATTCTTACATTTTCGGTAAAGATAATCTCTTTTTTTTTGTCATGTTCTTAATTTCTTCAGTAACCCACGGATTGCTGTGCCTAAGATTATTTTCAAATGATATTTCTTTCTTCGAGGACGAATAAATATTATCAAATATATTTTTCAAAGTATAGTACAGTTCTGAGGGACATTCAGTTTGTAATAGTTTTCCCCAATTTACTAGTTTTAATTTAGAATATACCAATTTACTATCAATGATTTCCCTTTTTTTATTTAAATCCTTTGTAAGTACCTCTTTTCCGATTGCTACTCCTGTTATATAATGGTCGGATATTTTGTTAGTTACAATACATGAAAATACAGTGTTATAACGGTTACGTATTGCAATATGGTCGATACATGAATAAACATTTTTACCGTTTAATATTTCATCCCGGGTCACATCTAATATTACATATTATTGTAGAAAGCAATCACTTTGTGGTTTGACATATTTAATAAAATAAAATACTTTTTTGTTTTAAAACCACGATATTTATTAATTTAAGAACCGACCGGTTTCGCTTTACTTAAGCATCATCAGGGTACAAATTAATACTAAACAAGAAGTACATAATGTGTGCATATATATATAACAAAATATAGAGGGAGACAACATGATACAAATATATTATAGAGGGAGACAACATGATACAAATATAAGCAACACAAAGACGGTCATAAAATACATTAACATAAGTGCACAAGTAATGGAAAAAACGGAAAAAACCGCCAGATAATTATGTAGACTAATGGGTTATACCAATAAATCGGGAGAAACAAAGCATCAACTGGCATGGTGGTAAGGAGGTAAGGAGAACTGGGAATTTTTTATGGGTTTATTGGAAACAGACTTAATATTGGACTACTTGATATGTCTAATTGATTATTAAGTATCTGACTTTTGGTTTTTACAGCTTTTTTAATTTCTAGTGCCTCTAAGTTGTTTAGTCTGTTACCATGCCCGTTTTTATGTAAGATGTTAGCACCGGTGCTATGACAGAATGTATGATCTTTATCGATCAAATGATTTGTGAATTCAGAAAAACCGTTATTATTGAGGCAACGAAGATGCTCCTTTATCCTAATATTAACATTACGTGAAGTCTTACCGATATAAAAAGCCGAACAATTATTGCAATTCAATTTATAAATCCCCGAATGACTTAATTTATCGTCCTTATCTTTAGAATTAATTAGAAATTTACCTATTTACCTATTAGAAATTTACCTATTTATACCAATAACAATATAGGTAAATTTATAATTAATTCTAAAGATAAGGACGATAAATTAAGTCATTCGGGGATTTATAAATTAAATTGCAATAATTGTTCGGCTTTTTATATCGGTAAGACATCACGTAATGTTAATATTAGGATAAAGGAGCATCTTCGTTGCCTCAATAATAACGGTTTTTTGGAATTCGCAAATCATTTGATCGATAAAGATCATACATTCTGTCATAGCACCAGTGCTAACATCTTACATAAAAACGGGCATGGTAACAGACTAAACAACTTAGAGGCACTAGAAATTAAAAAAGCTGTAAAAACCAAAAGTCAGATACTTAATAATCAATTAGACATATCAAGTAGTCCAATATTAAGTCTGTTTCCAATAAACCCATAAAAAATTCCCAGTTCTCCTTACCTCCTTACCACCATGCCAGTTGATGCTTTGTTTCTCCCGATTTATTGGTATAACCCATTAGTCTACATAATTATCTGGCGGTTTTTTCCGTTTTTTCCATTACTTGTGCACTTATGTTAATGTATTTTATGACCGTCTTTGTGTTGCTTATATTTGTATCATGTTGTCTCCCTCTATAATATATTTGTATCATGTTGTCTCCCTCTATATTTTGTTATATATATATGCACACATTATGTACTTCTTGTTTAGTATTAATTTGTACCCTGATGATGCTTAAGTAAAGCGAAACCGGTCGGTTCTTAAATTAATAAATATCGTGGTTTTAAAACAAAAAAGTATTTTATTTTATCTAATATTACACTTTCTAAACCATTTTCACTGAGTAGATTTTGATATTCTGTAATTACACTATTTTTGGTATCCAATAAGTTCAAGTTAATGTCACCACAGTACAAGTAATTTGAATCAGATGAGGTCATTTGTAATATTTGCTTTAGTTCCTTCAGATATATATTCTTGTTGCTGCTAGGCGGACGATATACTGCAAGTATGTTTATGATATCTTGACAAACGGTGGTTATTTCTCCGCAGATTGTCTCGCAGCTTTTAAAAGAAATGTTTGTTTCCTTAAAAGTATGATGGTTTTTTAAGTACATGATAAGTCCTCCTCCTCTTCTTTTTTCTCGAGTATTTGCAATCGCGATGAAGTTTGGAATATTGAACATAGATATTGTTTCGTTTTTAGTATTTATTTCCGTTAGAAAGATTACGTCAATAAACTGCAGAACGTCATTAATTTGTGCAATAAATGAATTAAAATTCTTTTTTAGTGATCTTATATTTAGGTGAATAGCCACAAACCTCATTTTGATCTTTGTATCATTTATCCAGCTATCCAAATTATAGCATTTGATAAATTTATGAGTTTGAAATAGTGTTTAATCTTCCATGACGTGAATTTATAACTGATAAAATAAGTGTTCCGAGTCAAAAGGTGTTTTTATTTTATTGTTAAATATATCTGTTTATATCACTCTCATTTTTGATGTGGATGATTTTGCCTTCACCTTCACTTCTTACTAATATTTTTGCATTTTGAACCCATATATATTTAAATTTTGTTTTCATTTTTTGTTTTGTGATGTACAGGAGGTCTTTTTTTTCTTTAGTGAGATTTTCGTTGATGTAAATTCGGCCATTATTTCCATTTTCGTATATATCATTGTTTGTCAGTATGATTTTCTTTTTTTGTAACCACTCGTCTCGGAATTTTTGACGTAAGAACTTCACTATTACATTAGCCGGTTTGGAGTCTGTTCTATTCGGAAGTCTCCAAATTTTTTCAATGTTGTCGCAATTAGTGTTTAGTTTTTCCGCAATTTTTTTAATGGGTATTTCAATGTCTTTTTTTTTTCATTTCCAGACCAAACAATTCAATATTACAGTTTTTTTCTGCTTGTTCAATCTCTTGAATCCTATATTCCAGTGCTTTGTTACATTTTTCTAGGTATGTATTTTTGTTTATAACTTCATTAAGTTTGTTCTCGTTTTCTTTTAGTTGTTTACTCAATTTCAAGTGTAGCGATATTAGCTCGTCGTATTTTTTGGATAGAAATTCAGTAGACTGTGTGAGGGTCTCCATATCTTTTTTCATACTGTACATAATGCTAATTTTTTGATTTATTTCATTCAGGATATTCTTCATTTCTGGGATATTTTCTTGGTTTGAACCTTGTGACCCGCTGCCCTCGGCTCGTATGTTCACGGCTGCGTTATCACCTGCGTTCACGTTTATCACGTTTTTTGACACTGGCGTTGTTTGTACATAATTTATGGAATGTTCCACTACAGACATTGCACTTGATTGATTCACTGTCTTTAGCGAGATATTTTTTGCATTTTTTGCACTGCACCATTTTTGATTACTTTGAGCGCTACCCGTTTATTTATTTTACTTTTACAAGTTTTATTGTTCGCACTATGGTTTACACCGTACGTGTTCGCTGAGAGACGCGAAGACGACTTGATCGTGCCATGTCCCCGACTTCTGCTACCATTCACATTTGCGTCATATTAAACAAATACCAAAACCAAACAGTTGTCACATTTTTGCTAAATCAATAAATTCATGTAAAGATGGGTGAGGCAGACCTTTTCCGGGGCATGTTGTTCCACAAGTGTGAGGGCGCGAGCAAACTGCTGGGCGTGCAGCCACATGTCCACCGCCTCGGAAGCCCCTCCGCCCTTCACAAACTCAGCTTCAGCTTCCTCTAGCTGCAACCATACCAATACTAAATACATAAACTTCACATTCACATACACTTACAGTAGACCTCGCTTCCAAAAAGGTATGTTTTGTAAATTTCTCTCATTTAATAAATCAAAAGTAAAATTTCCTCTGAAATTATAAGATTTGTAAGTTGGACTTAAATACCTGGATACTAAATTATATTTTGTGTAACTTTTTTTTAATTTCAAATAAGGAATTATACAATTTGTCCAAAGAAACGTCACTATATCAATGAAATATTTTTTTTTCAAACTTTTTTCAGGTAGGTAGGTACCATAATATGTAATAAAAAACACATCGATTACACATTTGAAAAAAGAATTTTGCTGAACCATAGTCAAAGTTAGTCCATTCGCTAATGGGGCAACTGAAACTGGTTGGCAATAGAGTTTTTCTCACGACGCAACTCAAGTTTACGATTTCACAAATTATCTAAGCTTGTTTAACCATAGAATATAAAAGAACACTTCAGCTGTCATCTGTCGATGAAGCCGCCATTATTTTTTTCTTTCTTTTCTTGCATAATCAGGGAGCCTATAGTCGTAAATACACGGGAATTTTTCAACCTTCTGAACAAATTTAATGTTTTCCTGCTCAGACATATCGTATCTGACAGCTCTTGAGGCATAGACAAATCGCAAATTTCTTTTTTCACATTTTTTTCCTTTGCATATCCTAAAACCAGTAGTTCGTTGGCTCGAGGCAGTTGAGACTATTATGTGTTTGGGTTAAAAGTACCTTCCCCTGGTCCTCCAGCTGGGCCGCCATCTGCGCCCGGACGGGCCCCTCTAGATGGGGTGCCCCCGCGCGGCACAGGTCCAAGGCTCGGCCCCAGCGGCCCCCGCGGGCTGCCCAGCGCACCCCGGCCTCCAGGGCCCCCCGGGCACTGAGAATGCGTGCCGCACCGGCCGAGTCTTCAATGGAGTTGGACCACGCCACCACAACCTATATGGAGAAATTATTATACAGTGTAAGATTTTTGCTGTACTGAACATTCATTAACTATTACATGGATTTTTTGTAGCCCATTGATGACTGTAGGAAATTCAAATTAGCATCGGTTGGAATCCTAACTGACGAATAGGTAGCAGAGAGGATAGACTGCCACACATCTCTGTCTTGGCACACACTCCTCGCTCCATTCACATTTATTCTTCATCTCATACATCGAAAGTATAGAGTGAAAATATTGTGTCCCTGTAAATCATAATATTGATTAAACTGATATAGAAACTTTGCAAAACTTGGGCAATTGGATTTTGTGACTTTTCTTTAGAATAAAGATCAAATATATAGTTAACCCCTCAGGCCTCTGGCATATTCTGTTAGAAGGTCAGAGTATTTCCGCTTTGCAATAAAATGCGGCATTCATGCTCGAGGGGTAAGATTCTCGACTAGCAATCTGAAGTTCGTGGGTTCAAAACCTGGCATATGCAAGTAAATTTTATTTGATAAATTTGTGTTATTTCACAAGTTATTAATTTAAAATAACATATAGTATACTTGCGGCACATTCAAGAGTGGAAGATATTCTCAGTATCGCCCTAATAAGCACCACCATTCAGGATTGAAATAGCATTAGCTATGTTTGGTGACCAGATCTAAATAACCAGTTACTCCCTTACCTTTCCCTCCACACTACCTTCAGCCTCAAAACATACCCCGATTGGGGGTGCCATAGTCTCACTAGCTCCAGACGATTGGGAGCAGTTGGGACTTTTGTGCGGTATTATCATTAAAAAAAATAAAAGGAATGTTTCTGAATGTATCCGAAAACAAAAGCCGTTTTTGAAATGTGGTGAAATACGCTTTCAAATTTTATTAATAGAAATAATAATATTATTTTATAAATATTAAAACTTTCAATGCAAAAATAAAAAGTTTTCAAAATAGCTCACATTACGTTTTTTCTAACAAAAATTATTGATAATGAAAAAAACAAAAACACATACAAATTTAATTAAACAAATGTATTTTAAATTTATCTCAAATTGCAATCGGAAACTTTGGTTTCAAAGAGGTGCACATTTCAATTCTTTTGTGGTTAACTTCTAGATTTGAATATAAAGCGTGGTGTTTTCTCTTTCTAACACCATTTAGATCATATTTCTCACCATGACAACATAGACCTAAATGAGCTGTTCCCAAGAGCGAACAAATTATCCTGAGGGGTTAAGGAGATACAATATCTATGTTAATAAAAGCATTTCCTGGGGGATTTACAAAATATTTTAATGTTTTATTTTTTGGAATAACTTAATGAGTAAAACCTCAAATTGTAATATCGCCGCACATTTACTATATAAAAAAATGTGCGGTGAGAAGAATGAAGGCAATGTCGGTAGTTTTTATTCGAAGTATGATACAGTTAAATATGACCAAAGGAGATAGGGTCCCATTAGCTCAGTTGGTAGAGCGGTGCCCCAGCAAGGCAAGAGTCCTGGGTTCGAGTCCTAGATGTGACCGTATCTTTTTCTGATTTTTCTGTTTCAAATATTCGTTTAGGAATTGCTAACATTGTCTTCAATAATTAAATATTATATTTTGTGTTTATATCTTTTGGACGGTAGGTTTAGAACCAGTGGCAGCCGCTGCCCTAAAAAGGCGGTGGTTCACTGACAATCGAAAATAAATTATTATTTCTCTTATATACGACACTGATTACACTCATTTTTATTTCTTATAAAGTTACAAATTAAAAGGATTAAGTTCAGTATTTAGCTTGATCAAATTACTCGATAAATCAATACCAAAACAATAACAATAATTACGTCACGGTTCGCGATAACGACGCTAGCTGATTTGTGATCTATTGTCCACTACCGATGAAGTTCGAAGTTCGACGAACTTCGAATGTATTCGTGTAACCTCGGGTCAAGGTTCGTGTAACCTCGGGTCAAGGTTCATCGATCGGTAATCTTCGGCAATGATAGGGTTATGTCGGCGGCGTGTGTCACACGAGAATCAGCTAATTCCTGGTACAAATGGCTAGATTGACGCGCTTTCAGTGTTTTAAAAAATACATACAAAAACGTATTTTTGTCCGTTTGCAAATCTGTGCACACGGCCAATCCAAGCGCCGCGCAGCGGCCATACTTTATACTTGGAGAGATTAAAATCGCTCTCCCTGATAATATTCATTGCATTGTATTGGTAAGTAATATTTTAAAATGATTTTTATAGATTTTATAGTCTTCAGTAAGATATTATAAATTAATTTTAGCCATTACAATTAAGATAGTGCTGCACACGAACGCACTATGCGACCAGCCGCCACTGTTTAGAACTACGTAAATTTAGACTAAAATTGGATATACAATATTTTAACTCTAAGCCATCGACATATTCTTTTGTTATTCTGACTGTTGATATGGCCTGACTCAAGTATTTACATAATTTACTTGATTGTGCAGTATCTTCCACCATTCACTTCCGCGTCATATATTCTCTTGAGTTTGATAACAAGTGCCTTCAGAAGGTGAAACAGATGGGAAAAACAAACAGAGGCCAGAGAGTGTCGCAGATGAGAAGGGTTGACAACCTATAAAGCTGGGGCTGCAACGAATTTAATAAACTGAAGACGTCTGAGGGAGGCCTACGTTCAAAGCTAGACGCTAGAAGGGTCATCAAGAAGAAGTTCATAATCAATATTTCTTTTACCTGTTCTTGGACTTGCGGTGGGGCATGTTGTTGAGCGATCCTATATGCTTCTTCCCACTGATCTGCTGCTCTATACATCTGTATAGCTCCCTTCCAGTCATCTGTAAGCATAAGTACAAAACTTAGTTCAGTACTCTCACATTAATCCGCCGCTCCATTATCCAACAACTACTACAATCCGCCATTATTTTTACTAGTTGAAAGTATAAAATCAAGGTCTAAAATTCGCCATTATTAATTTGAATTTAATTAATTTACAATATTATATCAAATTCCGTAGTCCGCTACTCTCCTAGACTCAAGCGCCAAGTTTTGTACGCCGACGAGTTGGGTTATCTTACTCTTACTCAGCTCTAGCTGACCATTTTACCATTTGCCTGGGTTAATTTTTAAAAACAAATATATTTCTATCACACGTCGCCACTGATACACGTCGCGGTGGATCACATGATACGCGCTCTGTACCCAACTCTCAATGGCAATGTGTCATAGAAAAATATATTTTTTTGTTTTTAATTCAAGTATTACTTATGTGGAAATTTTACTGGTTAATGCAAACATGTAATTATTTATATAAAATATATATAACTGTTTGTTTCCCCAATAAATTCAAATAAATACAGTTTATGAATTTTATTGAAACTTCAGTTCAATTTGTTCGCTTTTGGGAACAACTCATGTAGTCTTACAGAAATCGTTGTCTCCCTTACTCCTGTGGTGAGAAATATGATCTACGCCACGCTTATATTAAAATCTAGAAGTTGACCACAGATTCTTACTTCCCCACCCTCCTCTTCCCATCTCCTTCCCCTCCTCACTACCTTCAGCCTCACAACATACCCCAAATTGGGGATGCCATAGTCTGTCGCTCCAGATGGTTGGGAGCAGTTGAGACTCTAGTGCGGTATTCACGTAAAGAAAAAAATTATAATTATTTAAAAAAGCTAAAGAAATAAAATGTTCACCTTTATTGTATAGGTTCTGACCAGACTTTGTTAACATTTGTAATACATTTTTCTAACAAAATAATTGTTTTTATATATTTTTTCATTATCACTTATTTTAGTTACAAAAAACATAGAGTGAGCCATTTTAATTTTGTTTTATATTTGCTTTTAAAATTTTAATATTCCAAAAATTACGTGTTTATTTTTAATCATAAAATTTGAAAGCGTATTTCATCATCTTTCAAAAACTGATATACATTCGGATTCATTCATTTCACTTCACTTCACTTCACATTCACTTCATTTATTTTGATTTTATTGCAAAGCGGACATACCCTGACCTGACAGAATATGAGGTCTGAGAAGTTAATTGGAAACCTTAGATATTTTTGCTTGTACATTTATGCTTATTACAAATTAGAAAGTGCATATTTTTAGTGCTGACCAAAACTCCGAGAATCTTGGAAGAAAATAATACATAAGAATATAAGAACATTCCATTTAGAGGTGTACCTGCTTGTATGTAGTACTGCTCTGCCTGCTTGAGGCGGCCCGCCCTCTGTAGGTCCTGCGCCACCCTGCGTCGCGCCGCGCCCAGCAGCTGCGGCTTGTGCGTCGCCACCAGACGCAACAGAGCGGCGTGGCGACCCGCCTCCTCATACATAGCAATGGCCGAGTCCGCCATGCCCATACCCACATACAGGTTCTCTGCCTCGCGGAAGTTGCCTGCGACCAACATACAATAATGACTTAATAATATAATAAAACTAATGTATTTATAAATAATAAGAATATGTAACTATTATTCCAGTTATTCATGAGGATAGATCAAAACCCAGCTGTTAAATAAATAATGACACTGTCATAACAGGTCAATCACTTTTACTGTTCAATCAATTCCAGTATAATAATAATACAGAAGAACTCCTTCATATCAAGCTGTTGTTCACTCAGATTTTGAAATTAGAAGAAGTAAATTTGATTATGTAATATCAATAAAAATAGAAAATGGTTCCAATGGTAAAACAGGGAGTTAATAAATCAAAGGAAGGAAATTTTTAAAATTTTCTATAGAGTATCTAAGGATTTTTTTAAAATCCACAGAGTGCTAGATCCCCCATTGCAGAGATAATAAATCTGTACAAAAATTTTACCCTGTTCTATGGATTTAAATCATGAGGTATTTTCCACAGAAGTCTTAATTATCTAGATAGAAAGCATAACATTTTTAATTATTGGGTACTAACCTAGTCCCTTGAAGCGCTCCGCCTCTGGTTGGAAGATGTTAACGGCAGCCTGCGTGCCGAGCAGTCGCCGGGCAAGTGCCAGGCCCCGGGCTCCCTTGCCCGCCTCGCTGAGAGTGCGCGCTCCTTTCTCCACCAGGCCTCCCGCCTCCCACAGGGCCTCCGCCGTGTCCCAGTCCTTGGACATTTATTTGGGATTAATAACAATACATATCTACTTATTTAAACAAATTTTATATGACGTCAGTACTTGGCTAATTTTTATGAAGCATTTTTTGTGAAATCTTACCTCAAGGGCGCTTAATGAAGCTAGAAACCAACAACAACAAAAACTATGGCTAAAAACACTTGAAATTAAAAACACTAAATTGTGGCTCTGCCCCAATGTTTTGTGTGGCTTTAAATACACAATAATTGAAATAACTAAAAACTACAGCTGAAATTCCCTTGAAAAATTAAACAATCTTCTTTTTGAAAAGTTTCTAATTTTGGAATAACATATTCAGAATATGTTAAAATAATGCAAAAAAAAAAATAGAAATAATTTACGAAGAATTTATTTTTGGTAAATTGACAATTGATATATTTTATCAGTTTGTACATGTGTAGAAAAGTCAAAATAAAACCAATTATGGATTTCCCCCTTGTAAATGTAACTCTAATAAGACAACATAATAAAATAAAAAACAATTAAATTTATATGAAAATTATATAAAAACAAAAAATTGCTTGTGAAAAGTAAGAAAAACATTTATTTTATGGAGCTTATTCTGGTGTAATTGAAGGTATCATATTAAAACAAAGTATCATTTTATGATAATATAAAATTAACCCTTCAGCCTCTGCCATATTGTCTATTATGTTTCTTAATGACGCTGTCAAATGGCGGTGGAATTTGTGCGTATTTCCGCATTGCAAAAAAATCCAAATAAATTGAACATTTCTGAACGTATCCAAAAACTGGAAAACTGTTTTAGAAAGGTGATGAAATACGCTTTCAAATTGTGTTATTTGAAGTAAATATATTATTTTTGAAATATATATTTTTTCAATACAAACATAAAAAGTTTTAAAAATGGCTCACCTTACAATTTTTCCTATAAAAACTGAACTAAAATAACCGATAACGAAAAAAAAAAAAAAATTTAAAATAGTATTATTGTCACCTCACCTCCTATTGTACTAGCTGTTGGTTTGCTAAAACCAGCAAACTAGACTAAAGGGTTAATTAAGTTCAATATAGAAGTATGTATATAAAACAACAACAAAAATGGCTTTATAAAATATGTATCTTATCTTAAATCAATAAGCCCTAAGTACATTAGACATACCTGAATAGAAGAAAAGTGCTTTGCCAAGATTTCATAATATTCTTGAACAGATTCCACATCGTCAATAACCTATAAATAAAACAATGTATTATGGTAATACATAATTTTAAGGTTGGATAGGAATGGAGATAGTAATGTGATGTGAATAAAAGAGAATTTGTACTCTTGACATTTTAGGAGACAAAAATTGATGGCACTGCGTACGTTTGAAATATTTTAAATGGTAACATACCAAGGTGGCTCATAGGAAAATAAATGTATTTAAAAAAAAACAATGGTCCAAGTGCATATATTTTACTCAAAACAGTGTTTAGAAATTAGTGGTCCTTAATTCTAGATCATTTTCTAAGACCATTTTATGTATAAAATTTTAAAATTATTTAATGCTTTGCAAGGAAGAATTACTTAGAAAGACGATTTTGGTAATTTTAATGAATCAAAATAGCCATTTATTATATGTTAAATCGAAATAAAACAAAATCTAATTCACAGATCAAAATTATAAATATTGTTCCGTACGACGTTAGTCAAACGTGTTCTGTCACACCAATAGCTTCATTCGGCTCCACCAACCAGAGAGCTACGCACCACTTGTGTCTCCGCATGATTTTTGTGCAACAGAACCCAGCTAGCGTTAAATGCCAAGTACCAGATCAACCTTCATCTACTCAACATGTTAGAGATATCTACCGAAGTAAAAGACACTGTGAAATCCATTAATTGTTGTGATGTTCGCCGTTTGGGGCAATGATTAATTTTATCGTAAACAATGTTTTAAACGAGGCATCAATCAATTTCCGTCGCCTGAAGACGTGATAGAGATACCGCCGTAATTGAGAAACGCAGTCCGATATGACATATTGGAAAGTACCAGAATCAGTGCATACTGATATCTACCGCCGAGAGATACAGCTGTTAAAACATTTATTATGCAACAAGGGAACGCTGAGCGTGTGCATTAATTCATGTTTTTTAAAGTGACTTGTGATTATTCATTATCGAACCTTATATAGTTCGGGCCTCACTAGACATCAATATACGAAAGAATCATTGAACCAAGTAAGTGCAAAAAACTTGCGTTATTTACTCTGTGTGTTGGTTGGGGCATTGCGATTTCTACCGCATTTCAAGTCTCCCTAGCACAGACTGAGTATGAAACAAATTTGTCCTAAAAAACCATAGATATGCCAATATATAGACAGTAAAATTTTCATTCGGAGCCTACTCATTATACTATACATCAATGAAAAACTTTGAAAGTTTATTCCATCGATTTTCAGAGCTTTTCATTGGTGGATATAGTTAGGCAAACATATGACTTCATAATATTTCGGTTCAAATTTTCGATCGGAGTTATACCCCCCTGTTTAAAACGAACTGACAAACTCAAATGTGAAGAAATTTGAATGTGGAATAATTTTCAAAGACAAAATGAATAGCTTAGTGTTGCCATTAATTAATTTAATTTCTAGAATATTATGCCAAGCTGTAAATAATAAACAATAAAACTTAACATGAAATTAATTTATTATACATTTTTTTTACATTTTTATAAGAATATATATATAAAAAATAGATGTTGATTATATTCATAGTCCTCCTCACTAGGAGATCCTGTGCTGAGGGGGACTAGGTTTTGGATAAGTTATTCAGCGACTTCTATGGTATGACTCCATGTTTTGGGTAAGGGTTTCCAGAAACTTCTACGACGATGTTTTAAATATGCTAGTAAGTTCTTTTTCCGGTAATTCCTTAAGCCAAGATTTAATGTTCTTAATGCAGTTGTTTTTTCTTTTGATTTGTTTGATACTAAGTGGGAGTTTGTTATATACCTTTACTGCTAAAAATTTAGAGCTTCTTTGTCCAAAGGTAGAGTTACACTTTGGTATAGTTAGTATCTCTGTTTGTTTGGCTCTGGTTTTATGAGTATGTGAGGTGTTTTCCTGAGATTTATTTTTGAGGTGTTGTACCAAAATGTTTTTGGCATAGATTTTCTGTATGCTTGGAACGTCAAATTGTTTAAAAATTTCTGTTGTTGACGTCCTTATGGGAACCTTTAGTATGGTCTTTATGATGCAATTCTGAGTTACCTTCAGCTGTTTTATATGTTTTGATACTGCTGAGCCCCATCCTATTATTCCATATTCCAATTTGGAGTGGCATAAAGCATAGTAAACTCTCTTTAAATCCCTAGCTGACAAAATGTTCCGTAATTTTTTGAAGAAGTAGATGAGTTTAGTTAACTTTTTTGAAGTTCGATCAATGTGTGAATCCCAGTGTAGTTTATCGTCAATTTCAATACCAAGATATTTTATGCTTTTGGTTTGAGTTATAATCGAGCAGGAACATTGAGGAATTTTTTTTTGACATTCATGTAGTTTGAGTATATGCTCATTCATTGGTTGTCCTCTTTTGTTTTTGGAGAAAATTAAATATTTGGTTTTATTCACATTTAATGTAAGGGAGTTTGCTTTAAGCCAGTTTTGAAGAACAGTTAGGCCATGTTCAGCCTCCTTATATGTGCTTGTCCAATCTTGTTCATGGAATAAAATTACAGTGTCATCTGCAAAGCTCATTATGTTTCCTTTGATGGGAAGATTCATAAGGTCATTTATGTAAATTAGAAATAGTATAGGTCCTAATACGCTTCCCTGGGGGACACCGTACTTAATTGGTAGAGTTTTGCTCCTTCTTTTACCAATTTGTACAAATTGTTCTCTTCCCGTTAAGTAACTTCTAAGTAGGTTTAGGGTTGTTTCGGTTATTCCATTTTTTTTAGTTTTAAATACAGTATTTCGTGGTCAATGGTATCGAAAGCTTTTTGAAGATCAATGAAAACTGCTAGGCATTTTTTGCCTTCATCCAATTTTAATCAAAAGAACCATATTACAGTAAACAATACTATTCTACCAGAAATTTCATATTTAATTGCAGAAAGCAGAAGAATAAAAGCCATTTTCAGCTTTCAGATGTAATACAGTAAAAAAAAAAAGGTAAAATTTAATATTTTTATTGTTTACAAATGAGAATGTAAAGATAAACAAATCAAATATAATGTAAATGAAAAGTAACCTGTATAATTTGCAGTGCCTTAGCCCACTGCTGGGCTCTGACGGCGGCCGCCAGGGCCCCCCGGGAGTCCCCGGCCTCTATGAGGTGTGCCACGGCAGCGCCCCATTGGCGGCGCCCCGCCAGCCACTCGCCCCAACGCTGCTCCAATCCTGTCACCTCTTCGGGGGCCACCTATTGAAGATGTTGGAATGTCACATCATATTCTGAAATTCCTTATATTTTAATAGTTCTTTAACTTTTGCATCGCCGGCCATTTCACCACAATCTGTCTCTACCCTAGTACCCTATCCGTCTTTACCCTAAGGGCACGCGGGGCACGAGCCCATAGTATAGAAACATTATTTTGTGTTTTTCTTGTTTTCCTGTATGTTTTTGGTTTTAAAAAAGGCCTCCACACTCAATGCAATACCTACTGATTTTTTCTGTTTTTAGTTAGAAAAAAAGTCACTTTTCATTTACATTTTTTACTCCAAATAATGTCAGGAATCACTGGTTATAGCAAGTAGTCAAGTGCGCCCCTTAACATCTGCATTATATATTTTTCTTTTTTACCATTTCTCATTTATTGTACCTTTACGTGTTATAAATAATTTGTAATCTTGTAATATATTGGGGTATAACTCGAGCTCATGGAAATTTTTTATTTATTTCTATTTAAATTGTAATGTATTACGCATACTCACAACGCGGGCTCTTTGCACGGCCTTTGCGTAGGCATTGGCTTTGGCGTACAACTGGACCGCTCTCTGGGACTCTCCTGCATTTTCACAGAGCTCTGCCGCCTGCTCCCAGTGTTCATTCTGGAAATATTAACATTTGATTTTTGGCTATGATAAAAAAACAAGAAAAACTGTGTGCAACTTATTGACCAATCGAGATGCGTGTAGATACTCATATCTGGCACATTTTATTAAGAAAACAGTGCCAATTTTTGACAGCGCTTAGCATCTTCTCTCAGCAGATAGTAGATATGTTCTATACCTTCAGCAGAGCCTGTAGCACAGAGCTGAGGCACTCTCTGTCAGCCAGCAGAGCAGGGGCGTCTCTCAGGATCCTGGCGGCGCGCCCGGCCAATCCCGCGCCCAGCACCAGCTGCAGGGCCCCCCGCACGTCCCCCCGCCCTACCAGGAGTACTGCGGCTTCCGCCTCCGCACCTGAAATTAAACAAAGTAATTTTCTTTCTGAGTATGTCAGTCAGTCCAAATGAGCGTGAAATTTTCAACATTAGAACCGAATTAACAAATTAAAAAAGAATCTTTATAAAGATGTTAATTAGGTACCTACCGATATTATAATATATTTGCATGTATAACTTTTGAAGGCTATTTTTAAAAGTGGAACTACGAAAGTCATATTACATCCCGTGACTTCTCATGGGTAACAACATTTAACAACAATCATTTTTGTGATGCCCACCTGAAGATATAAGGTGTGTCATATACTGTTCTCTAAGACTGGAAGCTTGCTCGAGCCCCAACCTATCAGCAACGGCAAGTGCCTCTGGCCACCTGTAGAGGTTTGTGTACATCGTTATAGCTTTGGATGGTTCCTTAAGTTCTTCAATGTAGATCTGCTCAGCCGTCTTCAAATCATAAGATAGAATAGCTAAACGGGCACGGACGTTTGGTGAGTTCAAACCTGCACAAATAATAAATTTATCAGATTAATTCAAAAATATTTCATCAGCTGTTAATGAAGACTGCTTAGTCATCTGAAACTTGCCATCTGAATTTGTTTCCTTCTCATAATCTTCGGAGAATGTTAGAGTTCTGGATAAGTAAGTACTACGAGCTTCGTCTCCAAGTGCCCGCCAACACCTAACAGCCATCTGAAAATATTAAATTATCGAAAACCATAGAAAAACATTATTTCATTTAAAGACAGAAAAATACTAAAAGTGAAAATCATAGATAGTAAATATAACAATATGAGACCTTCAAATCTCCAATCTCCATGGCTTTGCTAGCCAACTGTTGCCAGAGCGTTGTTGCTTGTGGAATGTCCCCCAAACTGTTCAGGTAAGTCTCACAGCCTGAGAAATCTCCCGATCTAAGAGCTGTGCCTGAAAATAACATAAAAATGTTATTTATAGTACATTTAAAAAAAAAATAACTTACATAGTTGCGGTACTCTCCTAAAGAAGGCATAGCTGTATTCGAAACTAGTCAACTTTAAACTCAAATAATTGGTGTACACAATTTTCTTTTTTAAACCACTATTTTAATAAAAATAATCTACATGGAGGAACCATTGGTTCTGAAACATGGTAGATATTTTTTTATTAAAATAGTGGCAAAAATAATTATTTTCATTTACATCGATGCCAAAGTCTATTATTTACAATAATTGGAGAGTTATTTATTTATTTAGGGCCTTTAGGGCTTTTATATAGTGCCAATTCAATGAAATTGAAAAGAAAACATGATACCTCATCACTCCCATATAAATAGAAGAAAATATATTATGTATACACATGGTTAAAACACCAAATACATAGATTCGAGAGTAATCCCAAAAGTAAAGTCTCCAAAACGCTGGGGGTGCAAGGAAACTTTTCGTGCCGCTGTTAGCAACACTGTTGTTCTTGTTGCTTCCTCCACTCCCAAACAAGCCTATGCCCACTTCACTAGAATGTCAGTCTTGGCTCAGAGGCCGTTTGTAACGGAGCTCCCATTGTGTGTTACCGCCAAGTGCAAAGTTCGGGCAGTTATTGAATGGTTTTTGAATGCAAAAGGTGTTAAACCAAATGAAATTCATCGCCAATTGACGGAAATGTATGGCGAGTCGTGCTTGGATGTCAAAAACGTATGAAAGTGATGTAGGGAGTTTGCAACTAGACATACTGAAATTCACAATGAAGACAGAAACGGGAGACTGAATTGACTGAGGATTTTCAGACTAGTCAGTAGCGACGATTGAGTAAACCATGGTAAAGATCAGCAGATCACTCGGATGCAGATGATCTCTGCATTTTAGTTCCTAAGGTTTCCCATAGCAGCATTCATAGAATTTTGACGGAAAAGTTGCAATATCAGAAGGTGTGTGCAAGATGGGTCCCTTGAATGCTCATAGAAGACCATAAACGGCAAGGACGACAAGTTGAAAGTTGAAGTTAAATGCTTCCTCAATGACATGGCAGCGAGCTTGTATGAAGTGGGTACACAAAAATTGACGCATCGCTTCCTAAAATGCATCGACCAAAATGGCGCTCAAAATAAGCTTTAAAAGATGAAAAAGTGATTAAAATATAAATATTTCCTTGTATTTCTAAAAAATAAGAGACTTTAATAAATATAACTTTAATAAAACATAAAACTTACAAAACTTGAGTCTAGCATGATCGAGAGCAATGTGGGAGACGGCGCCCCCTTGCAGGACCACCCGGGGGATGTTGTTGAACATCTCCACCCCCACGGCCGCCCCTCCACCACATTCCATCAACTCCACCAGGGCCACATCGTCTATGGAATACCTACAACATAACAATACGAAGAAATTAATGACCTGGAATTCGACTCTAAATTAAACTTTATATCTCACATAAACGCAATTAACAATGAGGGAATGAAAATGCTTGGATTCATTCTTCGAAACTCCAGAGGCTTCAGAAATATTTCAACCTTGAAAATTTTGTATACATCTTTAGTTCGAAGTCAAGTCGAATATAACTCCTCGATCTGGTCCCCCCATTATAAAATACATTCAGATTCAATAGAAAAAATTCAACACAAATTTCTAAGACACATTAATTTTAAACTCGAAATTCCCATTGAAAGTATAAACTATAATTACTTAATGAAAAAATTAAATTTATTAAAACTCACAGATCGAAGAATTATATCTGACTTAATATTTATGTTCAAAATTGTAAATGGTAATGTAGACAGCCTTGATTTAATTAACCTCATGGAATTTTATGTACCCATTAGAGCTACTCGTTCTAAAACCCTGTTTAATTGTAACAATTCCAAGACTGAGCATTTCAAACATTCGCTTGTACCTAGATTACATGAAGTTAGTAATAGGTACGCAGATGTAGAGGATCTGTTTAACTGCACAGAAGCTAGGTACAAAAAGGTTTTATTATCATATCTTCTAAATCATTACTAATATGTACAATGAAAGTCTACTCATACTTGTTGATAATATTTTGTATGTACTTGTACTTATATCTCCTTCTAGTATTCATTTTATACTTTCTGTTTTATTTTACGATCAAATGCCACAGTTAATTGTTATTCTGTGACATGAATTATGATGTATGGTATATTTATACCGTTGATATTCAATAAATAAATACAATATCAAATGTACTGCCACCACAGATAAAAGAAAATACTTTATAGTCCAGTCAATAGGGGTTTTTACCTTGCAAAAGGTGGTCTAAAAGATATTTTGATTTTATATTGCAAAGGTTGTTACCATGAAAAAAAATTTCAGTTTTCACCTCTGCAATTTTCGCAATTGGTCGCAATTTTGTATGAAAGGCGCCAAATTTTTTTTCTTCTTTTAAATAATTCTTCATTGATCGTAGAGGATATGGGTTCACTCTCAGACTAATACCATGAGTTGGGTCTCCGTACGATGGGGCCTGTATTAAACCAGGGCGTACAAGCTAGTTTATTCAGCTACTCAGTAAATTCAACACTGATTAGAATATGTAATAATACTTGTAACGTGTTGCTAATATATAAAGTATTATAATATTACATAGTCATCCCGTGAATAGTAGACCTCGTGTCCAGAAAAGTATGTTTCTAATTTTATCTTATTCAATAAATCAAAACCAAAATTTCCATTCCACTTCCCGACATGCGATCGAGCGGAAACTCTAAAAAATATTATTTTAAGACATTATCACGAGCAAATCCTGCTTAGATCACATTAACATAAAAAATATTAAGTTCATAGACTCGTTTGTCATACACACAACAATTTCAGACCATTATACCACGGCGCTCGGTCTAAGAAATAAGCCCTCCTCTGCTGCTAAAAACAAATATATTTCTAGAATAAATTACAGCAGCCTGCTCGAGGAGCTACGTACAGAAAAGTGGCATAACGTACTAGATCAGACTGACACTAACCAAGCAATGGACGAATTTATTAAGAAATTGCAATTCTACATATCTAATAACACTGTCAACAAATGTATTCCAAACAAACAATTTAAACTCATGCCATGGATCTCCCCTGGCCTTGTCAAATCTATTCACAGACGAAACCAACTCCACAAAATTGTGAAAAGGCAACCAGGTAATATTTTACTACAAGAACAATATAAGAAATATAGGAACTTGTGCAAAAAATTAATTAAAACAACAAAAGAAAAATTCTACAAACAATATATATACGAAAACACATTAACTCCGAAACGTTTCTGGGATATATTTCGAAAAATCACCAAAACAAAAATAATAAGTCGTCATTCATACAATCATTAGACACTAAAAACACAAACACTGCTGACCCCAAGGGGATGGCTAATTTTGCAAATCATTATTTTACTTCCGTAGGAGCTTCACTCGCTAACAAAATACTCGATAAATGTAAGAAAACTGAATCCGATCTAGCCAACATACCTTCAATTGTTTATAATTGTAAAGCAGATGAGATTCAAACTACGACTAATGAAGTAATGAAAATGATAGAAGAACTCAAGACATCGAATGCTTGTGGGTCAGATAAAGTGTCGACAAATTTGCTAAAAGTGTTGAAACCACTTATAGCTAGTACTATTGCATTTATCTGTAATCTTAGTTTCAAATCAGTCATATTTCCAAACCACTTAAAAGAATCAATTGTCATACTGATTCACAAAAATGGAGACAAATCGGATATACAAAATTATCGGCCTATATCTCTACTAAATTCAATCTCAAAAATTATTGAAAAAATCGTCAAAAATCGTCTTAGCCTCTACCTAGAAAATCATAAGATCCTATCTAAGAACCAATTTGGCTTTCGACCTGGTTTAGAAACAGAAGATGCTATTGCTAAGCTGACTGATATTATTTCCAATAATATTGACCAGGGAGTTAAGTCCATCGCTCTCTTCCTTGATCTGGCAAAAGCTTTCGATACCATCTCGCATAAAATACTTCTGAAAAAACTACAGGCCATCGGCATTCAGGGACAGCTATTCAAATGGATGGATAGTTACTTAGCGAACAGATACCAAAAAGTTAAAATTAATGATACTGTTAGCGATCCCGCCCTTATAGAATTTGGTGTACCGCAAGGGAGTACCCTAGGACCACTTCTGTTCAGTATTTATATAAATTCTTTTGCAAAGATATATTAGCTGACCACCTTGTTTTTCTTATTAATCAATCCCTGGATAGTGGAATCTTCCCAGATCAACTAAAGATAGCAAAAATAATTCCGATTTACAAAGATGATTGCAAAAAAAATCCTTCTAATTACCGTCCTATATCCATCCTCTCTGTTGTCTCTAAAGTTTTTGAAAAGGTTATTAAGCTTAGGCTCACTAAATATCTCCTATCAAACAATTTACTCGCATCCCAACAGTATGGATTCAGAAACCAATCTAACACAAAATGTGCTGCCTTCGATTTTGTATACGCCCTCCAAAAGCATATAGACCAGGGTAAGCATGCTGCAGGCTTATTTATAGATTTAAAAAAGGCTTTCGATACGGTTGACCATGGGATACTACTAAAGAAGCTAGAACACCTAGGCATAGTATGCACTCCCCTGAAGTTACTGTGTAGCTACCTCTCTAACCGACACTGTCAGACCTTTGTTGGAAAAGGGACAAGCAGCATGGGAACGATAAAATGTGGCGTGCCTCAGGGCTCCGTACTTGGACCATTACTATTTTTAATATATATAAATGATATTGCTAAATGGGGACTTAAGGGTACAATACAAAGATATTAGAAGAACGAGATATGCTATGTTGTCCGCCGGACCGTAGGCGGAGTACTAACTAATTAGGGTACTTTGAACGGTATTGGGACGTGTACGCACAGAAATCTGTTCTATGTATTAGTGCGGATACCTTAGCGATGCCTTAGCGTAAGCGAAGGTGTGCAGTAGTATTGGTGAACAAAACCGGCGACACTCAGCAAAGCTATTCCACACAGTATGAACTGCTCATAGCACATCTCGTTCTTCTAATATCTTTGGTACAATACAACTCTATGCAGATGACACAGTGATTCTTTATCACAATAATGATTTAAACGAGCTTGAAAAGGAAATGGAAAGGGATGTAGCTTGCCTGGCAAACTGGCTGCGATTAAACAAACTTAGCCTAAACATAAAAAAACACATTACATACTGTTTGCAAATAAAAAAAATGTAAGTCTTAATATAAGTCTTGATAATAACCGCCTTGAAAGGGCTGATGTTACGAAATATCTTGGCCTTTTCATTGATTCACAACTCACATGGAATCACCAATTTAAACATGTTCTATCCAAAATTACTCCTATAACTGGTGTTTTATATAGACTTCGCGGGTTACTTCCTCCCTCTCTATTAAAATCGATTTACCATGCTATGATTCACTCACATCTAATATATCTCGCCGGAATCTGGGGATTTGCTACAAAAAAAATGATTTCAGAAGTCCAAGTCGTCCAAAATAGAGCCCTGCGAAATATTTTCAGTTTACCCTGGGACACACATGTCAAAGACATCTACAGAAACACCCAAATACTTCCTTTTAATACCATTCCCACTTTTGAAATAACGAAAACTATATTACAAGTAATTCAACACTCGGCACATTCCAACACTACACTCTATTACAATTACGACGTACACCAACACAACACAAGAAATCACAACAAACTACATATACCAAAAATCAAATCAACAAAATATGGACTAAGATCCCTAGAATACATAGCTCACACAAAATATAATCAACTACCCAACGAGATCAAATGTGCAAGTCAATGTAAAAAGACCCAAACTAACATGCTCAAACTTCATCTTATTAATGACTATCTGAAATAATAATGTTGTGTATGTCCCATCATATGTCCATTTAATACATACAGCTATATGTTTCATGTAATGCGTATCATTCCCGCAATGAGTTTATTAACTCCTGGGAGTACAATGCTTTATATAATATACTATATTCTGTATTGTATACTTTTAATAAAAAAAATAAAAAAAAATAAAAATAAAATGATTTGTGTAACAGTAATCTCTCCAATCACATCATAACATTTGCGGATGATACTGTCTTAATATTTGAAGGAAGAAACTGGAATGCTGTACACAACAAAGCAGAAGACGGTATTAACCAGCTTAAATATTGGTTAGATTATAATCTTTTGACTCACAATTCAGAAAAAACAAAATTTATACGATTTAGTGCGACAGAAGCGGGCCAACCCAAAGAATTATACAATATTTTCATACATAAATGCATCGAATCAACTCTCTGAAATTGCTATAAATTAGAATGCGTGAACAGTATAAAATATCTCGGTATTGTTATCGACAAACGTCTTAGATGGGACGGACATATAGACCTTGTGACTACTAAGGTTAGAAAGCTGACGCATATCTTTATGCCAATTAGAAATATCCTATGTCTAAAAGATTTAAGACTCATTTACAACGCTATGTGTGGGTCACTATTAGACTATGCATCATTAGGCTGGGGTGGATGCGCAAAAATGGTTTTAGACCACTTAGCAAAGGCCCAAAAATCCTTACTAAGGGTAATCATGAAAAAACCTTTTAGGTACAACAGCGATTCACTATTTGAAGAGTTACGAGTTCTAGATGTCAGACAATTATACATGAGGAAAATAATTTTGAACACTCATAAAAAACGTCATCTCTACCCATCTATCGACCACTCTCACGACACCCGACACTCACGGAGGAATCCAATCGTACCACCCACAACCAAAACTTCACTCGCTCAAAGACATTTTTCATTCCTAGGCCCAAAACTTTACAACTTTATACCTGATGCTTGGAAAAAGGAAAGCATAGGTGCTCTTCGTAAATCGATCACTGTCTGGCTTCAACAATTAGGGAGAAAAGAGTGTGAACTCACACTTTTCCAAAAATAAAACAAACAAAATATCAAACACATTAAGAAAACAAGAAAATATACAAAACTAAACAAACAACAAGTTAACATCAGTTAACTTTATAACTTTTTGCTTTTAATCTTTTATAATAATATTTTTTTAATGTATCATTATTTTTTAGTTATATATATATATTTTTTTATGTTTTAGTTATGTATATATTATATTACTTTTCTTTTTTTCCTTTTTTGTTTTTGTTCTTACAAAATATGTATGCGTGCATGAATACTAACTCAATTTTGACTGTCCTAAAACGGGAATTCCTCCTAGTTGGGCAGTCAAAGTATTTTTTATGTATATGTGTACATGTGTCATTGTATCATCACCTGTACTAAATAAATAAATTTAAAAAATAAAAAGATGTATTATAGTAAAAAATATGTTTTACAGATTTATTTTATTCAAACATTCTTCAGGCCGGTAGGTACCAAAATATTGATTATTCCGATTTGACAGCTCGCAGTAGGAACCACGATCATGCAAACTCTGGCGGGATAAAAAGGTAGTATCCAACAGGACCACCACCTTGAACCGGAATATAATAAACAAATTTACAGACAGATGACATGCCAATTGTGGTAGAGTTAAAACAGGACTTTGCTCAGTCAATAATAACTAATTTTTATAATAGTCAAGAATATTTACCACACGGCTAAATGTGTCGATGTTTGAGCAACCACGGCATCACTCTCCTCCACCCATTGTACAAAGCTGACGCCACTCAGAATAACTTCCTGCAACAAAATATCATTTACATGTTATTTTAGTGAATATTGAGTGGCCATGGTGCGATTTCTTTTCTTTATTTTTATTCCTATCCAATTCTGTATGTCGATAAAGGGTCTGGAGTAGGGCTTTCAATTCCAGGATTTTTTTTAGAACCGGGTTTAGGGTGCTAGCATTTTTCAATCCCGGAATCCCGGTGTTGGCATTGGGAATTTAAATGTTTTAATTATTATAAATATTAAGTTAATTTAAAAATAAAATTAAATACTGATTTTATTTTATCTGGCATTTTCATAATATTGTGTAAACAAAAACCTAGTTAACAACCACTCTGTAAATTTCCATCTCAACACAGGCATTACACACCTAGTGAGATGGGCAATACCTCATTATTTTAATTAAATGTAATATTCAAATAATTAAATAAATAAAATCAAATAAATTATAGAAGTAGGAGTTGTCTAAAGTGTTTTATTTTTATTTTTTCAGGTATTATATATACATTAGGTAACGTACGGAATAAAACAAAACAAAAATAGGAAAAAATACATAAAATAATAAAAAACTCGATTAATATTTTGAGACATAAAATGCAACCTAAATAAGATCAAAGTTTCATAATTTAATGAAAATGATTATTTTAATTGCTATTTTCTCACATCACGAAAAAAACCCATTCGGATTCGAAGCTGGCAGGTGGTACAAATTGGTTTTAAGTCCTCGTAGAAATTTTCTAGATTTACTCCACGCCACATTTCAAATCACAACTTCTCTATCTCCTTTTTAATAATATTGCATGTATCCTTTCATATATATATTTTGGAATTAAATCCATGATGAATAGCTCTATCGAACTTTTCTTATAAAGACAGATTTAAATCGACTTCCTCTACAATTTCTATGTCTAGTTCCGACACAGAGAAAGACATCTTTTCTTCGACTGATTTCGACATGTCAGCAACCATTGAGATATTGTAATTTTGTTCAAAAGCCCAAACATAAGAAACTAAGGACGGTTGTTTCACAGAATTTGAACAATTCATCAAATTTCAAAGTTGATTTTCAAGTTCTGTGAAGGTTCTATTATTATATAATTATTGGCCAGTTGCTTTACAAAACTGAAATAATAACAGAACTTGGATAGAAAATTCACAGAATGTGAAAATCAACTTTGAAATTTGCTGAAACAACCAGTCCTAAATACTGAACATTATTCAGGTTTCAATAGTAAACTTTCCTTACTTCTAAGAAACAGCGCAATAAATATAACCTACCCAGAAAACTTTATTCTCATTGGAATAATTTAAATAATAATACTTTCGAATTTTGTACAATAAATAACAAGCTGCCAATAAAAAAGAATAATTCCACGGTTGAAACAAGGCCGTGAAACCAACAAAAACCCCGTAATCCGGGGATTAAAACAAGTGCAGCATCAGGATTACAGTACCGACAAGGATCCCGGGATTTAAAGCTCTTATCTCAACACGCAATTAAATAATATAAGCATACTTAAACAGTTAAAATACAAACCATTCTACCGGAAGCTACATCAAGCATCAAAAGTCGTCTCCTTCTATCTCTCAGCAGAAGAACGTGGGCTGATTCACTCAGCTCTAACCAATCCACTCGAGCCTCGAGTCTCGCTTGTGCGATTTGAGCTCCTAAAAGCGTAATTAAAACATTATTACACACATGGAAATCCATGGCCACCAAGATTCGTACGGAATAACCTTCCGAATTTGCTGGAATACAGGTATCTGTAAGTTCCCGTTGCACGTGATTGGACTGTCAGCTGCTCTCTCCCCTGTTTTAATCTCCAATCATTGTGCCTTTCAAATCGATTATAGTCAATTCTGTTTTTATCTTTTCAGTCACATCAAATTTTTAGATTACGAGAGTTAATGTTGTCAAACAAGCGACATAGAACCATAGAATAAAGAAGAATACAAGAAATGGGATGTGGACGTCTTTTGGAATCCAAAATTCTGGCCAAACGGGCCATTTCCAATACAAATCTGTGTTTCATGATCATTGTGAAATTCAAATGGGATGGCGAAAGACAAGTAAAGTGTAAGAGAAAAGAAAAGCGCTAGACAAATGGGCTAGAACCGAAAGCTATAAAGTCAGTAGCGACATTGGTTTCCAATCATATCTATCAAACCTATCTCCCATATTAAAAACAAAACAAATAAAAATACAATATTATAAAATTGTATAAATGCTCACTCAAATTACAAATAGTACAAACAAAGGCAAGAGACAAAAGAGACACAAGTAATACATAATATAATTAGCGCAACATATTTTTTTGCAACAGCAGAATCTTTTCTGAATCCTTATAAATTATCAACGAAAATGTCTACTTCAGCAAACTCTGTCTTATTATATTGTTACAATAAACTCTACAACTGTGTTCGTAAGTTTGATTAATTATTATCCCTGAACAAGTGTAATCAAAAGCATATTTGATTTTATGCCACTTTTACAAATGGTTTATTTACCTGTTATGAGATTTACAACACAGACACTCTTCTGGTCCAACAAGTAGGCGAGCTTCTTGTTATCTCCCGCATTTTTCATGTCCCCCTCATTTATCCTAACGCTAATGACATGCGGATTCACAAAATCAGTTCTCACCTGAAAATCACAAATAAAATATTATTTGCAGAAATCATTGAATGATTATATTATAGTGGAACTTATGAGGGATTCATTGTAACTAATTGCGTGTGCATCGTATTTCGTAATGTTTAACAAGTATTATGTCCAACAACTATCTACTAATCGAGGGGTAAGGCTTTCGACTATGAATCCAGAAGTTGTAAGTTCGAATACCGTTATGCGTAAGTAAATTTAAATTGATTGACGGCCTCAGTGGTAGAGGGGTAAAGTTCTTGACTACGAATGCGGAGGTAGCAGGTTTGAATCCCGTCGTGCCTAAATAGATTTAATTTGAATTGACAGCCTCCGTGGTGGAGGGGTAAGGCTCTCGACTATGAATCCGGAGGTAAGGGGTTCAAACCCAAAGTAAATTTTATTTGGTTAATTTGTGTTGTTTCACAATTAATTAATTTAAAATAATACATTATAGTATATTTGTGAACATTCCAGAAAAATTAAATACTCTCGGTATCACCCTCTTGAAAAACATTCAGAAACTAAAAATTGCTTGAAATGACTTTAGTTGTGTTTGGTGACCAGATCTGAATAGCTAGCTAGGTACTTCCCAACCTTCTTCTTCACCTCCCCACCACCTTCAGCCTCGTAAGATATCCCAATTGGGGATGTCATAGTCTCACTGGCTCCAGACTCTTGGGAGCAGTTGGGGCACTAGTGCGGTATTAGGATGGATAATTATTGATGAACTAGCTGTACCCTGCCACGCGTTGCTGTGGCTCATTCTGTCTGTGCAGATAGAGATAATGCGCATATTGCTTTAACGTCCAACAGATGGCTCTGTTCAATAAAAAAAAAATGTTGTTTACCTGTCACAGGTGATATTATACAGGTATATAAAAAAACACGCATTTTCGAATGCAACATTGTGTCAAAATTCCAAAGCAATTGGTGAAGAACTTTAGGAGATTTAAGATTTTGAACAAACAAACATTTAAATTTTTATTTACATAGATTTTACATCCTAACATTATTCATTTTGTCTATAACTCACAATGGCTTCGTGCAGGTAATCGACTCTAGTAAACAAGATATAATATTAATTTGTAACCATACCGATGCCAGAATAGAATTGATGCCATATTCAATAAGTGTTAGTTCGCCAGCTCGGTGGATAAGGCAGACTGGAGCATGTTGAAAGAAGAACTTCTCTCCTGAACCAGACCAAGAAACCTAAAATATCAACCCAACACATTAACGACATAATCAATATTACAACTCTACAAACATATTATTTAGTAAATCATTTCTTACCTCGCTACTTAAGGATCTGGCGAGGTCACACACGATAAGGGAACTTTCTGTTCTACAAACTGCATACCAGTCATTTCCTGAAATAAAATTTACAATTTATCATTCTTAATTTGGGGAATGTCATGAGCCGGAAGGCAATGGAGGAGGGGAATTAGATCTGGTTACTAAATATGTGTAATTCTGAATATTATGGCGATCTTCAAAAATATGATTGAAAGTTTCTTACCCAGCACTCTGATGGTGTGTATGTCTCTCCCGAGAGTGGCTTGCACAGTGAATTGAGGCACATCTCCAGCAAGCCTGTGCAGTGTCACCTGACCCTGGCCCCTGCGAATGGCCTCTACCACCCCTCGGTACACCCAGCGCCTGGAACATACATCCATCCCATATTACTTAAAGTATTGTGGCGGTTCTTAATTATAATCCAAAACAAAATTATCTGAGCGCTGGTATCCCTGATGAAGCCTGTTCGTTAGCCTATCAGGTTTCAGGCTACACTCCGCTCCTAACACTTTTTTTCTGATAATAATAATTGGATAATTTTATTGCACTGTTTTTGAGAAAAATCACATCAAGGGCGTTGTACAAATATCACTTGCTAAGTAAATTTATAATAATAATAATTTATAAACAGAGATGTGCAAAATGGGTACCCAAAACCATTTGAAATGCAAAATGGAAATGGGTCAAAACTTTTCCATTTGAAAATGCAAAATGCAAAATGGTTTTTAGAAAAGCATTTCAAATGCAAAATGCAAAATACCTATTTTCAAAATGCATTGAAAATGCAAAATGGTTTCTCAGGTGAAACAATTAAAATAATTATAGAATTTTTAAACAATTTTGTCATTTAATAATGGACATCAATGTAGAACAAACATATTACATGATGGTAAATCCAAAAACACCACGACTACAGATTATGAAACCACAAAAAATTTGCGCGGGACTAATGTTGCCAACGTAAAAACATAGAAACTGCTATCTAACATTTAATATTACAGCGTCATGGCCCCATGTTCAGTATTTGAATTAGTATTTTTTGTAATGGTATCACTCAATTGCCAGGGCTCCTACCAGGGAGCAACTTGACAAATGGAAATTATCTCTCATAGCGAGGTTGAGGACCGACTGATATTTGGGGCTTATGAAAAAAAGATAAGTGGAGATAGTAGGAAGAATGTTGCAAAAAGCATTTCAAATGGAAAATGCATTGACAAAAGCATTTAAAATGCAAAATGCAAAATGGTTTTTAGAAAAGCATTTAAAATGCAAAATGGAAAATACCCATTTTGCATTTTGCATTTCCATTTGAAATGGATGTATTTGAAATAAAGCACATCTCTGTTTATAAATAATACTAAATAAATTTTAAGCAGTATCTTAACACGGAAACATACTTATCTGGCAGGTCATTTCAGATTAACACATTATATTAGAAAGATTTTGCTGGCACAGGACCCAATATTTAAAACAATGCCTATTGCATGATATTGCAGTTGTTATTTTTAAATGAATATAGTTCTATATTATCTAAATACATTAATTGAGTCTAGAGTTCTTTTAATAGCCTACATCCTCCAACAGGTAAATAATTAACAATTGAATTCAGTGATTCCAATTCTATAATATCGTTTAATGTCTTTTAAACAATAAAGTTTTCGGAGGCAGTGGGATTAGAAACGGTAATTCTCAAATTATTGGGGAAATAGCGGTAGTGTTTTTGTAGTAATTTTCTGTAAATTTCCAGCGGCGGGGTTATAGATTGCCTCCGAGACCCCCCCCCGGTAGGGCCCGCACCGCAGATTCAACCTTGGGATCTACAGATTCTAAATACACATCTGCCACCACCACTTAGGAATTCATTTAAGATATAAACTAAATTCAGTAATGTCAATTATTTACTGAGCGTAGAGAAGTCCTGTTTTAACTTGTCCGTTTGGCAATTCATCTCTCTGTAAATTTGTTTACGTATTCTATGGTACTTTGGTTGGATACTACCTTTTTATTAAGCTAGAATTGGTATAAGTGTAAATGAGTATTTGGATGAGTGTGGAAGAGTGTGCATGAGTAGGATCCACCTAAGAGCTTAGAATTTGATGAATTGCTCAAATTGCACAGTTATTTTTCAAGTTGTGTGAAAGTTCTATTCAGTTCTGTGAAACAACTGGCCAATAGTGATATAATAACAGAACTTGAAAACGAACTTTGAACAGTTCATCAAGTTAAAATTCAAGTTCTGTGAAAGTTCAATTCTGCACAGACAGAATTTGAAATAAAAAATGTTACACAAATATATTTATGGTTCATAATTAAGTAGGTATTTAAGTACTTACTTACAAATCTAATGACTTCAGAGGAAATTTTGGTTATGATTTATTAGAAACATACTTTTTGGGACGCGAGGTCTACTGTTCACAGAACTACTGGTAATAAATAATTCACTTGAGCATGGCTTCGTAGATAAGAGTGGCTCCTGTAAATCCTCCGATGGCAAGCTTGGCCCCATCGCGGCTCCAAGCCAGCGCCCGGACGGTATAGAGACCGGGGATGTTCAAAGTCTTTCCTGCCATCCACCTTCCTCGGTCGGCTGACCACTGTACCACGTGGCAGATATCATAGCTTCCGATAACTGCGGCCTGTAACACCAACGTTTTTTGTTATTAGAATCACTAACAAACAGAACATTTTGTTTATGCATGCCCGTGTTACTACATAAGTCAAGAGTTTTTATTGTAACTACTTACAAATTAGCAAAATAATATTTAGTAAGTACTTAACTGGTGCTCCGTGAGCTTTTTGCAAGTGCTCCGCGTGATGATAAAAGCCCAAATTTAATGCTAGTTCATCTATTTATGCAGGATTAAATCTATCGGATTATTCAAACCTCACTGTGTACGACTATTGTGATTGAGTTGCACCAAAGTACATGGAAGCGCTAACAGTTTTAATATATAAGTCGTTTTTGGCAATCTAATTGATTTTCGGCCTTTATTGAGGAGTAGAGCATTCCATGTTTTGTCAACGTGTATTCTGCTTCTCTTTTCTTCACAAATATCAAAGTCGTGATGATGTAAGACGCCATTTGCAAAAATGAGAGCATCTTCAGGTGATGTCTTTTGCGCTCCTTTGTATTATTCTACATTTATATATTTTCATGACTTATAAAATAGTATGTTTCGTGATCGGATAAGTGTTTTGAAGTGGTTTTATCTACTAAATAGGATATCTAAGTACTAAAAGTAGTGAACTTTGACCAAAATCTAATACGTCGATACAAAGCACAGCACAGGTTCTCCTAGTGAGGTGTTCACGAAACATATAACATTACCCACCACAGTGTCACCTACTCAAACCTACCTCACACCCAGCATAAAAAAAAAAATAAATAAATTAAAAAAAATTTACTCACATACAGTTTCACCTTCTGAAACCTACCTTACACACAACATATTATAGTTATAAGTTTGAAATATATCATGTAAAAATATAAATAATTATGTGAACACTGTAAATATTATATAGAAATAAAAAATAAATAAAAATAAATAAAGCGACGTGAGGCATCCTATAAATGGACTGATCCTGAATATGTCGATACAAAGCGACGTGAGGCATCCTATAAATGGACTGATCCTGAATATGTCGATACAAAGCGACGTGAGGCATCCTATAAATGGACTGATCCTGAATATGTCGATACAAAGCGACGTGAGGCATCCTATAAATGGACTGATGGTGAATCATGTTAAAACATCTACAGTGTAAATGAATGGTTTATAAAAGTTTAGCATTGTACCTGTCCGCTGGTACTAGCACAGGCCACCGTAAATTCTTGTTGGGCAGAATCTCGCGAGTGATTGAAGGAACACAGCGGTCTCCCGGATGCGTCGTACACCACGATTCGTCGGTCACACCCCGCTGCCAGGACCTGGTTATAGAAAAAGGATATGATCTATGGATAGAAAAAGATAAGCAGTGGCTTGCAGTGCTTACACACATATTAAGGAACTCCAGTGAAAAATATTATAGCTTAAAAAATATATACTATATTAAAACACCGTTCGATTGGCATCTCTGAATCAACGGCTTCTGACTTACTGAGTAGTTACAAGTACTTCATTCTGGTTTTGAATGAAAAATTTGTGTCTGTTTTGTTTTGATATTGAATATGTATCTTCTTTAGTTTTGACGAAATTGAAACTTAATTTGGACGACATTAAGCTCTATAATTGTTAATAAAAATAAAAAAAACTATTATTAATTACGAATATAGGATATAATCATGGGAAAATCAATAACCAACCATTTGACATGGTACGGAAAAATGATTTTAAAATAGCATTTCGTTCTTCAGAATTTAACAACATATATACCAATGACCAGCCGGTGGCTGAGTTGAGATCGCGTTTAGGTCCCAACCAGGCGTAGTGTGTTCAATTCCTCGGCTGGCTAAGTCCTCCATCACAACACAAGCAACACTTTCCGCTTACTGTGGTGTTAGTAGGAGATTTTAAAATATTGTCAGGTTATTCGTAACCTGGGAATGTTTGTCTTTCTTTTAAAATGAAAAAAAAAAAAATATATATATATATACATAAATATTAGCGTATTGTTAATGAAATATATTATAATAGTTGATTGAATATATATAATATGTACGTAATGTTAATTGAATTCTTACAGCATTTTCCAAAGCGCACATCGCGGAAGGGGGAACGGGGTGTCTGGCCAGCAGCCGGCCCCCGGATGTGAGGAGCGCCCCGTCCACATGTCCCGACACCAGGAAGTTGCCCCCGAACCCGGAAAGAGAAATGCATGCAGAGGCCCCCGCCCATGAACTGCTGCCCTTGTTAGTTTTGCAATCCAATGTCCTGAAATGTCAGGTGAATTAATTGGCATGAGTGTACAATAAGCTAATAACAAAACATATTCTTGATCCATGGATCATCCTGTCACACTTCTTCCGGCCCTCAACCAACTGGAAATGCTCCTCTACCAGACCACCTTGAAAACTATGAAAACCTCCTTCATACAATCTCCCATTTCTGCAACTACATACATTCAAAACACCCATATTGAATTTTCGAAAGGAACTCATTATCTGTCTGGTGAAATACTACTCAACGACCTCTGTTGCAGAGTGACACGGACGTATATAAGGGGGGGGTCTTGGGGGTCCGGACCCCCCCCATTGCACCGCGCCGATTGTAGAATACGATAGTTTCTTAAGTCCGCCACAGTGCGGGGAGCGGGGGAATGGGCAGTGCCCCCGCCGCGGCGCGCCGCCGCCGCCCGCGTTTCGGCCGCGCGCACCATACCAAGCTAGAATCTAGTTTAGTCTATTTTGTCTCTTCGCGTTGCGCAGTTGTCAGTTGTTTTAATACAGAAAGAAGTGTCGCATTTAAAAAGTATGAAACGATCAAATCAGGTATCTCTTTTGAGTTTTTTTTCTAAGAAAGAGAGACCAAATCCCAATGAACTTTTATCAAAAGATAATGTGGAATCCTGTCATATTGAAGAAGTAGGAATAAATAGAGCGGGGCCATCCACAGATACTGATGACGATGAAGTGAAGAAAGGTAAGTCTCTTGTTTATTTTATTAGGAAGGAACCCAGTTACTAGAATTTTAAAAACTTTTATCCTGCTCTTATTTTTATTCCCAGAGAATTTCTGTAAACAAATGTTTTGCAGTGAGCATAAAATATTTGACAAATGGTAATTTCAGTGTATATGCGACGTGTACCTAAGTGTTATAAAATCATTTCGCCTTTTAACAGAAAGAAATACAATTATATTTAACTAACAACTAACTGGTGCCCGCGACATTGTTCGCGTAGACTTAATTTTTAGTTGAAAATTCTTATTCTTAACATAACTTTTTAGTTTATGAACCGATTGGAATGAAACATAGACTAAAATGTTAAACAAAACCGCATACAAATCGATTAAGCCGTTTCTGAGATTAGCGTGGTCAAACGCACAGACAAACAGACAAAAATTTTAATAACTATTTTATTGACCTCAGTAACATAATTATAGTGCGTATGAATTGTTTTTTTTTTGTAAATATTTATGTACTTACAGAAACGGAACGCTTACGATTTAATTATAGTATGGATTAGAGTATTAGAGTCACAAATTATTATTATTATTCTTACAATTAAATATGACCAAAAAGCTGTTTGAAGATGGGTATGTGCTGTTGTTTTGTTTTAGTCAAATATGTCTTTGTTACAGCCAGGATGGATTTGTGTTCGGCTACGTCCGCAGCCGCAGCCAGGACGGGTTATGATATTGCGCTCTACGTATGTCATCCTCCAAGCAATGACGAGGAAAAGCTGAGAGCATTAAAAGAGCTTTGGACCCCTCCGGATACATTTAAATTTCCAGTCACTATCACTGGTAAAAAGAAACTTTCTTTTCAACGCCATTGGACTACCAGGTACTCATGGCTTGTATATTCAAACGTCATGCAGGGAGCACTTTGCAGAGCGCACTGAGACACGATGGACCGAGAAACACGTGGCTGTCGAAAGATTTGCAGAAATGGTTCCCGTTATATGCGAAACACTTGGGGCACTTCAAGATGCTGCTAGTAGCGACGTCGCTACTCAAGCATACCATCTTCAAATCGCTATGGATAACAGCCAGTTTATTGTTTCTTTAGTTATACTGAGAAAAGTTTTTTCATATACAGCAAACCTTAACAAAGCAATGCAGAAAGTCAATGTCGATTTGACCAACATTTGCGAATATACAAAAAATGTAAAAACGACTTTACTAAATGTTCGGAACGAAAGTCAGTTCGCAATTCTTTTTGAGCAAGCACAGCAGATGAGTTCAAGCGATATAGTAATGCCAAGAATAACTGGAAGGCAAACCCTGCGCAATAATATTGCAGCAGAAACTGCCGAAATATACTACCGACGAAATGTGTTTTACCCTTTCATTGATCATGTTTGGGATTGGGATGAAAATTGTGAAAAATGTTTTATGATGTTAGCTCTTCAATCTTATGATTTAAATGTTATACATGTCCCAGGTAAAGAAATGTATATATCAGATACTTTATCTAGAGCAGCTTTAAAAGATCATTATATACCCGATTATGAGTCTGATCTACATTGTCATGTAAATTCAATATATATGAACTTAGCTATTAGTGAAGAATATCGTAAAAAATTGAGTAATGCTACTGCTTTGGATGAAACTATGCAAATATTAAAAAAATATTATTATGAAGGTTGGCCGAATAGCAAAGATAAAGTTCATTACACTTTAAAATGTTATTATAATATTCAAGACGAAATTCATGTCATTAATGAGTTAATATTTAAGGGTAATAAATTGCTAGTACCTCAAACTATGAGAAAAGAAATGTTAAACAAAATACATGAAGGACATCAAGGAATAAACAAATGTCTAAGATTAGCTAGAGATACTTTATATTGGCCTAGTATCACTGTAGATATAAAAAATTTAATTGAGCAATGTCAAATATGTAATAAATTTAAAGTTTCTAATCAGAAGGAACCACTGATAAATTATGAAATTAATAAGTTTCCATGGCAACAAGTAGGTATTGATTTAATGTATTTTGATAATCAAACGTACCTCATTGTAACAGATTACTATTCAAAGTTTATTGAAACTGCTTTCCTAAATAATAATTCTACTGCAAAAAATGTCATAATTCACTTAAAATCTATTTTTGCACGTCATGGTATACCAATGTCTTTAGTCTCTGATGGAGGTCCGCCTTTTCAAGCTATTGAATTCAAATCATTTTTATACGATTGGGATATAGAACATGTAGTTACTAGTCCATATCATTCTCAATCTAATGGTCAGGCAGAAAGTTCTGTTAAAATTATAAAAAATATTCTAAAAAAGTCAAAAGAAACAAATACAGATCCTTATATAGCTCTATTACATTATAGAAACACACCTAAAGCCAATTTACCGTCACCTGCTCAATTATTAATGTCTAGAACTTTAAGAATGAATATTCCTTCAACTCAAATTAAATTAAAACCAAAGGTTGTAAGATTCTCAGATTACAAAAACTGCGTTGAAAAAAATAATTCAAAAAATTCTAAATATTATAATGTCAATGCAAAACCTATGTCTATATTTAAAACAGGAGATTATGTGTATTTTAAGAAAAACCCTAAAAGTAATTGGTTACCAGCTGTGGTCAAGGAAAAATTAAAATGTAACAGGTCTTATATTGTTGAAGATTATTATGGTAACACGTACAGACGAAATAGAATTCACTTAAAAATGAGATATAATACAAATGTTAATAATGACCATCTGTCCATGCGATCTGATCCGGCACTTGAAGAGGCAGAAGCTGGAGATGAGGGACAGGTGGGAGAATATAATAATTTGAACAACCCTTACATTACCAGATATGGTAGAGTGGTCAAACAACCTGATAGGTATAATGTCTAATGTCAGTGTATTTAAGATTTTATTGTATTGTATGTAAGCATAATGTCTAATATCAATGTATTTGAATTTTTATTGTTTTTATAAATAAAGAAAGGGGATGTAACATCACTATTGGTGTCGCACATCACTAGTGCTAGAGGTGATTGTAACACATTGTATTGTCGTCTGTGGTCACGCTAACAAGCTCTCTGTATAACCGTCACAAGAATAAAAGTCTATCTCATAAAATACAATCAGTGTTTTAATATAAAGTCATCCACATTAAATAGAATAAAACAATTACAGAACTCGACGCTCATTTTAAACCACATGAATCGACGATCGAAGGAATTCAAATGCTGCTACCTGAAAAAACCAGTAATGACTCCAGGATAAAAGAAAATCTTAACAAGATTACACAAACATTTCTGGGTGGGGAAAATAAAGGCACAATATTTCTGAGTGAATATGAGATATGGCACAATCACTGGAAATCTGTAGCACAAAAACCTGCAATTGTGATCGACACCATCGATAACTGCGATGATCAGTTTTTCCCTTTAATAAAAAAGCTTCTAATTATTTTAGCCACACTCCCAGTGTCCACTGCAACCCCTGAAAGATCTTTCTCTACATTAAAGAGGTTAAAAACTTACCTAAGAAATAAAATGGGCGACGAAAGACTTACTGGTCTGGCTTTAATGAGCGTACACCGAGATCTGGCGGTGCAACTTGATTCCGAAGAAATTATTAATCAGTTAGCAATTAAACGTAAAAGACTAAATGTATTACTTTAAAGTAGTGTCCGACCGAACTTTCGGTTTCGGTTTCGGCCTAGTTTCGGCCAAAAAACGAGTTTCGGCTTAGTTTCGGTTTCGGCCGCCATCCAGCCGAAACTACGGCCGAAACCGAAACTGAATTCGGGAGATTTCGTCCTGCGGTCGGACATGTTCGGTGCACTGAACTGCGAGCCACGAAAACACTTTTTATTTTCATTATATTCAAATAAGTATTATTGCATTAAAAATATTTTGTCATTGTAGGTAGGATGGTACTTTTTAATTTTAATTATATTGTAGTTCATTAAAAAGAGTGCCATACAAAATGACCAGAGTTTAGAGGAAATTATTTTGTTCTTAAAATGAAAGAGTATTTTTTGTTTAGTGTAGGTAGGTACCTAAAGAAATTAGTGCACCTAAAAAAGTAATTTTGTTTTCTACCTTTTATTTTATGTTATTCGTTAATAATGTTCACACAGGTAATACCTAGATACTGTTTATTTTTTTATATTATTTACGAAGAAGTTATAACTTATTTAAAAAAGCACAACCATTTATTTGAAATAAGGAATGATAATTTTTAATTAATAGTAGTTGTAAAACAATGAATCTCGTGAACTACATTTATTTTCATGTATAACTTGAATTTACAATATTTTGTTAGTGTTACTGTAGGTAGGTAGGTAATTTTTAATTTTAATTATATTGTAGTTCATTAAAAAGAGTGTCATAATAATACGACCAAAGTTTAAAAGAAATTATTTTGTTCTTAAGATGAAAGCTCTTCATTTAGCTTGAGAGAAAACGCTTATTTTTTTCATACATTAAGTATTATTTGCATTAAAAATATTTTGTTATTGTAGGTAGGATGATACTTTTTGATTTTAATTTTATAATTGTAGTTCATTAAAAAGAGTGCCTTACAATATGACCAAAATTTTGAATAAATTATTTGGTTATGTGATTAAATAAAAGGTGTTTCAATTTTAAAACAAATTATTTGTTCTTAAGATGAAAGAGTATTTTTGTTTAGTGTACCTTAACAAATTAGGTATAAAAAAAAGTTATTTTGTTTTCCACCTTTTATTTTATGTTATTTCTTTTTTTATGTTATAAACGAAGCGATTTTATTTAAATAAGGAGCGATAATTATGTTATGTTTATTTTTAGTTCAAATATCAGAGACTGAATGATTTATATATATAATATTTAAAAATAAAGGCTGATTGATTAAGACTGACTATTTTTTTCACGAAAACATGACCTTATATATTTTTTTTTAATTTGCGGACCCCCCCCTTATCAAAGCTATATATACGTCCGTGCAGAGTGATAAGCTGTGAAGTCATTATCCGCCTGGGAAAATACTACTCAACGACCTCTGTGGAAGAGCGATAAGCTGTGAACTCAGCGGTTACAAATAATATCCTGGTGAAATCTTTGGCTTTGGCTTTGGAATCGATACCTCCCTTTAAATGGTTTTAGCTATGTTTAGTGCTAAGATCTGAAAAGCCTAGTTCTAGTCAACCTCCCTGTTCCCCTCAACTCCCCCACAACAGCATCAGCTCAATCACTCAGTCTCACAAAATCCTGAAAAATGTAGATGTCATGGAGTTCCACCGGCTCCGGACAGTTTGAACTCTTGTGTGTGCATCACACAAAATAAAAACATGTCTGAACCGGGATATTGTTTGCTCTAATTCTGTTTGGTGACAAGAGCTAAATACTTGTTACTCCAAATTGATTTACCTACATGTTGTTCCCCAGTTCTTTTCACCATACAAAATGATTTAATATTTACTGTACATTGCCGTAGAAGCACCAACCAACTCCACCAACAAACTCCAACCAACGCAGAGCATTCTTATAATTGCTATCAGGGCAATCTTCACTCTGCAGGCTGTAGCCCGGAATACATACAAAACTAAAATAAATACTAGCACACCTTATCTTCCCGTCCATCAATCCGGCAAGCAGCGACGTGGGGGTCATCCAGTAGAGACAGGTGCATGGAGCAGACAGGGGGAACTTGTTGCAAATCACCTTTTTGGACTCCCAGCCCTCCCCAACCCGGTACACAAATGCCATGTTATCGCTCTGTGCCACGGCCAGCATGTCCGACTGATTGTTGAACGCCAGACCTAATATTATGAATTATAAAAATAAAATGAAATTTTTCTAAAACAAAAAAAATCTTGGTAGGTACCTACATAATTTGTGCTATGGCAATACACTCTTCGTGTTCATATTTTTAATTTATTTTGATTGTTCCTTTTTTTAATATATTTTATGCCAGCCAGTTGTTATTTCAGGCATGTGAGTGGTTTATTTAGGCACCTACCTACTGCTAGAAAAACATATTTATTTTTAAAAAAGTTAAATCAATGGTCATATTCTTCTAATGGCGCGTTCCCACCTCATATTTCATAGAATGTGGAATAAATCAGTGTGAACAGGCTTTCTATGCCATTGAATGCCCAATAGAAATAGAAGCCTAACGAAGAAGAAAAACTATTGTTCTATTCTATACAGAATCGACCATAGAATAGAACCACGTCAACCGAAGTTGATACCCGAATGCCACACAGTGCACCAATGTCTATGTGTCAAATAAAAAAAATAGGATACAAATGGAGGGAATCCGATGTAGTTATATTTTTAAAGAATTATAGAAATTATGATTGTCTCTGGATCCTAAAATCTATGCAAGGACAGAAACAAAAATGAACCTTGGCAGTTTTCAAATGTGATTATTGCGATTTGACAGCTCATAGAAGGACCCACGCTCATGTAAATTCTGGGGGGGATAAAAACACAGTAACTAACCATTAAAATAGAATAGAATAGAGCAAGAGTGAATGTGTGACAATTCCTTTCCATTTTCAAATGCTTCGTTCTACGAAATAGATCTTAGATCAGATGAGATCCCATTGTTAGTTGTTTATTTGTTATTAAATATACCTACACATTTACAAACTTATCTATGCATTCAGGGGCGTCACTAATGTAGATTGATGGATAACCAGTTGCAAAAAAAGTTGGTTAGCTGTTCATTTCTTTGTAAGGTTCTCTTATGACCACCTGCACATACAAAACAATATACCATAAATAATAGGTTAAATAAGTATGTATATACAGGCTGAAGAGAATTACATGATATAACGTATGACTTCTTTCCAGCTGTGGGATCTGATGGTTTGGTGTTGAACTTGTCCCTTCTCGTGCCGCTGTCATCAAAAAGCAGGACTGTGCGGTCACACGTTGCTACGGCCAACTTCCTATTATTAGGTGACCAGGCCAATGCTGCTATGGGACTCTCTGCATTCTAAAAAATACATTATTATCAGAAATAATCATTTCGGTGGTGTGTCTCTGTGTGACTCGGGTTCAATGAATTCTAGAACTGAGATTTGCTTTGATTTGCAAAATTTATACATACTCCTCAGGACACCTACAGTTCATTGATCCGGAGTTACTGACATACAACCGAAATTTGTATTATTCATAGAGAATTGAAAAAATAAATATTTTATTCATTTAAGTTTTTTCTCATTTTAAAAATTGGAATTGTTTGTTTAATTGAACAAATTTAGAGAGGAGCAATAAAGTACCTATGTAGTATGTAATATTTTAACAGAAAATTATTCTAATTGTCTTTTCAAAATTGGAATTAAATATCCCATGATTTTTTATGGGTGTGCGCTAGTTTATTCAAAATTATATATTCAGAATTGGCGTTGATCTATATGAATATATATATATATTTTTCACTGGAGTTCCTTATTATTATTATGACTTGTACCTATGTCAATTTACAGTCAGTTACTGGGTCGTGTCTTATGTGACGACACAAGACACCATTACATACAATTTACAGTCAGTTACTGGGATGTGTCTTGTGTGACGACACGAGACACCATTACATACAATTTACAGTCAGTTACTGGGATGAGTCTTATGTGACGATACGAGACACCAATGCATACAATTTACAGTCAGTTACTGGGATGTGTCTTGTGTGACGACACGAGACACCAATGCATACAATTTACAGTCAGTTACTGGGATGTGTCTTGTGTGACGACACGAGACACCATTGCATACAATTTACCCAAGTTCACTTTGAAAGTTCATAACATTTTTGGAGATATGGAAAAACTAATTTTACGGTCTCTATTAACTCTTTATATGGACGTGTTTTAACCGCTCCGGTTTGTTTAATCCTTTCAGAAGGTTTCCCTTGTTAAGAGATCGCTGAAAATTGTTCAGCATCCGTGTTTTATATAGTGCTTACCTTCTTATTTCACGAAATGCGCGTAACTTCTACCGTTTAGCCGGAATTTGCAATTATTATAGCATTTTAAACCGATTAAATTTTAAAAGTGAAGCTAGAACAAAGATTTCTCAATGCAGTCGAAGATTTTATACCTGACTCAAGTGTCAAGTGGTGTCGGGATTTACGGGACCTTTTCAACCGAGGATGTCTGCCTGGAGGACAGATAAGCCATATTTTGTTTAAATTTTTTGTTATTGTTTTTATTTTCTGTTTTTGTTTATGTATTTTGTTACAGATGACACACATAAACTTCACTTTGACTTTGGTTCAAGATTTTGCTTATGATAGCCTGCGATAAGCGAGCCCTAAGGGTCTGAGACAGAGGTGTGAAATCGTCGGATCACGACAATAGAAAGAATGTATTGGAGCCAGGAAGGAGTCTGAAAGGGTCGAGAGGATGCACTAGGTGGCATGAAAGGCTGGGAGGTGACTGGAGAGACTAAGGTAAACTAGGATGAGGTGATTTTGCACAGCGGTGCTGCCAAGGTCTGTTATCTATGTGAGGATGTTGTGTCGGCGCTCTTTATTGGCAGCAGACACATGTCAGCGCTATATTAGCGGCGGACACATGCCTGAACGGATGACGAGCCTCGTGCTGGCATATTTGGTGGACGGGGTAGTCTCTCTCCCTGCAGCAGCTGGTACAGTTCCTTCGCTACCTAGGACTCTTGCAGCAGAGTCTCCATCTGCTGTCTTCGTCGAGCGTCACAGCGGTGCTGCCAAGGTTTGTTGTCTATGTGAGGATGTTGTGTCAGCGCTCTTTATTGGCAGCAGACACATGTCAGCGCTATATTGGCGGCAGACACATGCCTGAACGGATGACGAACCTCGTGCTGGCACAGTTGGTCTAAATAACAAATGTAGATCCTAGGAAATAAATTGTCCAGCGCCCTTGAGGTGATTTTTCACAAAAACGGCGCTATACAAATTATCCAATTATTATTATTATTATTATTATTATTATAATACATTACTAAAAAATTACGATTGCAAAAATTTGAATTAGACAATCTCATTCAGGCTATCCTGTGATTTTTCAAGGGTCTGCGCCAATTTACAATTTCTAAATAGTATAAAATAAAGTTGCTATCCGCGTCTGTCTGTTTGTGCGCTTAGTTCTTCTAAACTATGCAACGGATTTTGATACGATTTTCACCATCATTTAGAGTTTTTTTTCCAGAAGGTTTACATATATGATACATCCATATTGTATTTATAGAAAGTTATTATGACTATTGCAATGGCATTTATGCAAATCTTCCTAAATGCGAAACTGATAAACTACAATCAGTGTTCAACACCGCAGCAAGGCTTATCACCGGGGTACCCAAGTTTTCGCACATTTCGGAACACCTCCGAAATCTTCACTGGCTGAAGTGTCCTGAAAGGATCCAGTACAAGCTATGCTGGATGGTGTTTAAAGCTATCAACGAAATAGCGCCACCGTATATTACTGAGCTATGCATTCCGGAAAATACTGGTCTAAGGCAGTCAACCCTTAGATCAGCGACATCATCTGCAATTGGAAGGTTGAAAGAGCCTAAGCGAAATCCGAACACTAAGTTTGGTGATCGTGCATTCGGAGTATCCGGCCCTAAGGCTTGGAATAAACTTCCTATGGAATTGAGATGTATAACCAGCCCAACAGAATTTAGATCCAAACTAAAAACTCACTTTTTCAGACACTGATTTCCATAAATCCGTCATTCTATCCAAATATTTATTTTTTTTCATTTTTTTTATACCGTAATTGTTACATTATCTAGTGATTCCACTCATTCAATTTTGCTATTGACTTGCCTACCAATGGACAATGGACAATATCAGCAGGAACATAACAAGTCAATCGGTTTAATTGTTGGCATATGAATCATCTAGATGCGGATTGACGATTGATTTTATTCATTAATTTCATTCATTTAACATATATATCCAGCTAACAATAAAAACACCGTAATATAATGGAACTTCCTTCTTCTTCTGGCGTTAGTAAGATTAGATTGTTTATATTAACTTTAGTTGTAAGTTGCTAAATATGTAAATACATATTTCGTTAAGATAGTAGTTATAGACCTTAGTCGTAAGTCACTAGATATAAGTCTTAGAGATAAGTCAGTAGTTCTAGTATTAACTATTTAAGAAATATATTTGTACAGCGCCCTTGAGGTGATTTCTCACGAAAACGGCGCTATATAAATCAGCCAAATATTATTATTATTATTATTGACATCCCATTTGAGCTTTTACATTTTATTACTTTTTTTTTAATATGAATACTGCACAAGAGTCCCAACTACTCCCAACCGTCTGGAGTCAGTGAGTCTATGGCATCCCCAATTGGGATATGTTGTGAGGCTGAAAGTAGCGGGGAGGGGAAGAAGATTAGAAGACGAAAGTGAAGAAGTAACTGGCTGTACAGATCTGGTCACCAAACACGGCCAAAACCATTTTAAGATGATCAAAATTTACTTGCGCATGTCGGGATCTGAACCAACGACCGCCGATTGCTGGCTGAGAGTCTTACCCCTCGACCACGGAGACCGTCAAATACATATGTACATTGCATAAATTATACTTATAAAAGATTGAATCTATAAAAAAAATGTAAATGTTTGTTTGTTTAAAATCTTAAATCTCCAAAAGTTCTTCACCAATTGATTTAAAATTTTGTCATAACATTGAATTCGAATATGCGTGTGTTTTTATATAACTATACTATATAGATGTCACCTGTGACAGGTAAAAACATGCTTTTATTAAAAAACAGTGCCATCTGTTGTACGTAAAAGCAACACGCGCTATTGTTTCTCTATCTGCACAGACACACTGAGCCACAGCAATGTGTGGCGGGAAACAGCTGGTTCAAAATAAATAAAATAAAATTTCTGATTAACCTTTGGAATGCCGAGCTCCTGCGACATAGTACCTTCGTCGTGTGCTGACGGTAAATTTTCACACGGCTCGCCCATCAGCACCAGCACCAGCTAATTCTATTTTCCTAATAACTTACTTGTTGTTATGCAAAAATTATATTTTTAAAAATTGTAATGTCTTACCAGAAAATGTGTTTTTACATTTATAAAAATAGTATATAATCTACCATAATAGTAGTTTCCCCAGAATAGCTAATTTATATTCAAACATATATTTTTTTCTTCTCTCATGTTGCAAAAAAAATATTTGATTATATTTTTCATAAAGCTAAATAAGTGTTTTTCTCAAAATGCAACAAACCATACGAACTGAACGTTGATGAATGACGCAGTAGCAACTTTGTTATAATTTTTTAAATGGTTGTAGCGGCGTTTAACGTGTACATATTTTGGTAAAGTTGTCAAATTCCGCTTCGTGCAAAGAATCTTTAAAAAAAAACAACACTCGATTTCAACTTCAATATCTAATGGAGACAACTATTTAAGTCAGGGGTTTAATGGGTTTAAAAATACGATTATAGGCTGTTAGTTTGGGTTTTTTTTACTAATTTACTCATATTTCCAACCTTCAAACATAACTTTGAGAAAAAATGACACTTTAATGCATCTTTTACCATCTCCCTCGGCATAAATAGTTGTTTCTTGTAGTAATTAAGTTGCAACGCAGCGTGATTTATAATTTTTTTGCATATCAAGCGTGAAGCGGAAGTCGACAAGTTTATCCAAATATTTTGTGGCCTTCAGGCACTCAGAGTTAAAAATGTTTATAACTTAGGGCCAGTTGTTTCATTGACATTCAAGTGTAGCATTTTCATCGAAGCACCGATAACGCTATTTTATTTTTTTACATTTGAATGGTCCCTGTTGAATGCCGATTTCGGCTTTTGAACAAATTATGATCAGCTGATTACAGCGATGTTGACATGCAGTACAGCTGATCACAATTTGCTCAAAAGCTGGAACAGACCTAAAATCGGCGTTTAAAGGGGACCATAATGTATTAGTTATTTGCGGATCACAAGCATTTTCATTTTTGTTTGCGTGTAGAAAATAAATATTAAGTGGCGTGAATTGTGTACATATTTGTAAACATCTATAATGTTTACGACAGTGTAATTTGTTTCTTTTTATACTGACATTAATTATTAAAGTTAAATACTTACTTGCGATTCAATAATGGTTTGTAGATACTTCAGTTGCATATCGGAAAAAGTTTTTTCAAATGTCTATCAAATACAAACAAACTTTAATTATTATTTATTAAGTAACTGCAATCTATAGCAAGTAAAAATAGCTTAGTGTTCAGTTTTTTCCATCAATTTATAATACAAAATACAAACTGACATCTTTGACAAACATATATTACTCTGACTTTGTTGTGCAAATATGTCATAATCGTTTCCATGACAACGGGCAAACAAAGTTTCTCAAACTTTTTATTCCTGCCCTCTAATAAATTGTATTTTTAAAAGATACAATTAAAATTTAAGGCGATGCACTACGTCGTGTAATATTTTAAATTGAGCCGCTATCATTAACAACCCTTACGTAGATGGCGATAAGGTTTAAATTCCCGCTTAACACCATGCTCCTGTTTTGATTTATGGAAGAAAAAAACATGGCCAAAAAGTGCCTTTTATTTTGTGGACGTTCAGGCATAAATATTTAATTTTTTTTCAATCATTTTATAGATGACTTAATTTGCCACGTTATACAATAAAATCATAACCGAAAATGGGTTCGTAAGTAGGAGATTTTGAACTTTAAAGCAGTTTTCATAGGCCTTATACATTATTTTTTTTCTGGGCTTATAAAAAGACTTATTAAAAAATACTCGATTATTTCAAAGGCCAAGATGTATTCTACTCGCAGTATTTAATTAAAGCATCTAAAACATTTCTAGGCGACCAAATTTTCAAACCAAAAACACATGATTTTGCATTACTACGTATAGCATCGCCTTAAAAATATACATACTATTCAATCTTCTCCAAATTATATAGGTAGGTACAGATAGATATTATAAATCAAATCAGATTTATTAATACATATTACATAACATACAATAAATGCTTAATATTAATAAAAAACCCAATATAGATTAAAAAAAAAAGTAAACAAGTTAGAAAATATAATGTTAAGCTCATAAATAGTACTAATATGATTATTTGGAATCAATCAAGGCCAAGTTTATAAGATGACGGATTGTTGGACGACCGTGCGGGCAGTTCTGAAAAAATAAGTCAAAATTAAAATAATATATATATTTTTAAAGTTATAATTGAAGTTCGATGAGAAAAAACATTATTTCTAGTGTGAAGTGCGCAAGAGTACCAACCGCTCCCAACTGTCCATCTGGAGTCAGTGGAACTATGGCATCCCGATTGGGATATGATGTAAGGGAAGATGCTGAAGGGAGGGAAGGGAAAGAGATGGGAAAGTGGAAGGTTGAAAGTACCTGACTAGTCAGATCTGGTTAAAGCCACTTCAAGCAACATTTCAATTCTAAATTGTGATCACTCGCCAGGGCGATACTGAGAGTATATACCACTCTTGCTGCAAACATTAACAAATAATATTCATAAGACCCAGGGCAAAATATCAGCATATTGTTTTTTAAATCAATTCTGTAATAGTAATAGATTAACTGTAAGATTAGAGGAGGAAGAGACTCCAATTCACCTATGGTGCCAATGTCCCGCTCTGCTGGGAATAAGGCTCAGATACCTGGGAAGACACAGTGTGGAACCAGAAGACATCGCCACATATCCAATGACAGCCCTGGTGAACTTCATAAAAGGGACCGGGTTACTGGCAAGGGAATGAGGTAAAATGGGAGATAGTACAATGGGCCTATGGCCTAAGTGCTCGCGGGGAACGTAAGTAAACCGCCTCCGACTTTAAAAAAAAAAAAAAAAAATTAGATTAACAATAAACATTACCCATGGTTGGTCTATGGTGCCCATGTGATCGACGAGCTTCCTCATATCAGATTTGCTGAGCGCAGTGCCAATCATTACGGACTTCCTACAGGCCCGGCTGGCAAACATGGCCCGGACTCTGCTTGGTCTGCAAACAGCATTGTTTGGAGCATCCTGAACACATAATAATCAGTCAATTCTGTTTTTACACCATTTTTATATAACACATGTAATATCGGTTCTTATTATAAACCCGGAGTTATTCAACCCAATAATAGCGTAGGAATAAATAGCTATTAATTTTATTTTTTGACTTCCTAGAGTGATTTTCTTGCAATAGAACTCATTTCCAATTTCAATCTCCCATATTAACTAATATTATAAATGCGAATGTGTTTGTCCTTCTTTCATGTCGCAACGGAGCGACCGATTGATGTGATTTTTCGCCTGGGGATAGTTGGAGGACTGGAAGGTGACATAGGCTGCTTTTCACCCCGGAAAAACTTTTCATTCCCGTGGGAAAATTCTTTGTACAGCGAGCGAAGCCGCAAATAAAAGCTAGTATCGTATACTAAAAACTAGAAGTTGCCCTCCATACAAATTTGAATGGAAACAAATGTTCCATTTAGCCCTTTAGCCCAGCACTCTGTCTTACTTACATTATTTTAACATCATAAACCTTCATCCCATTTGAATTTCATAAACACAGTTTTGTATTGGAAATTTAAGCCTCGATTAGACAAATATTTCATGAAACATGCCAAAAAGGCAAATATTTGGATCACAAAATACTTCCACAAGGGATTTCTGGTGTTCTTCATTATTCTATAAGTGGAAGGGATCCACCATGTAAAAACAGAATTAAGTGTATACACATTACAGGAAGGTTTCATATTTAAATCTGTTGCGATAAATGCATCTATGGAGGCAAAAATTTCAAGCTAAGGAGAGAGCTAACGTGCTAGAAAGAGTTAAATTGAATTAGAGAACAGTGTTGCGAATGATGCCTCCGAAATACATGGTCACCTATCGGAGTACAGAGACCTTATGCCTATAATTGGGGCAACAGGATCCTCCACGATACCTGATCACAGAAGGGGGCTCCAAAGAGATCTCTCTAATACAACTTACAGGAAACCACTACCAAGGGTAGAGACTTCTTTGGGACACTGTCTCTTTGGATGAATTCTAGGTTTTTGGTATGATCCGTGATAAATAACAGGACATCTTACCTTCAGCATGAAAAGCAATTCTTCAACATCTTCTTTACCAAATATCCAATCTTTAGAAATGGGCAATGTGAGCAACTTTACTCTTTTGGTCGGTAGGGCATCTTCATTTATTTCAAAGGTAAAACCATTTTTTCTGCAGATTTCTAAATTATCCATGAGCACCCTTTCATTAACTCCCGTAAGCTCCAACGATTGCGGTCTATAAAAGGAAACGTAAATTTTGTCCCACAAATTCTTTTTAAAAATAATTTTATTTATTTGATTAAATTTTAACACTGCGAATGATTTAAGTGATAAGTGATGGCAGTTGGGTTAATAATTGAATTGTAAAACAATAAACAATGTAACTCACACAACCAGCTTTTGACTGGACAGAACTGTAGTCTGTTGAAGAGTTTCAAAATTGTATTTTTCATCAGTAGCATGTTGGTCTACGATAAACAAATCCTCTTCAAATTGAGTTATGATAAAACCGAGATTAAATTGTCCAATTATCTTCATCTGACTGAACATGTCTTTGGAAATTTCTTTCTTGAGTTCCTCTTCGCATTTTTTATTAAACACGGGACTGATTTCTGATCTGAATTTAACTCTTTCAGTTCGGGTTCGATTGACTTCTTGAATATAACTTGTTTCCACCATGAGATGTTTTATTTGATCTAATGTTGTATTTATTTTAACACTTTTCTTTTCTAACGGCACTTTCTCAAAGTGAGTATCTACGACTACAGAAGTAACAGTTTTTACTGTGGTACTTGACGATGATTGATTTGGAGACTTAATTTTCTCTTCTGGTACCTTTCGTTTTGGTGTATCCGATTTGAAAGACTTCCTACTACTGGGCTCATCAAAAATGGCATCACTGATGTCAAGAATTTGCGATAGGGGAACTTGGTCTGAAAACCCCAAAAGTACAGTCTCTCTATTATCTTCCTGGGCACGTGAAGCAGGATTAACATCAGAAGCATTATCCTTCAAATCTAACTTTTCATCCAAGTCTGGTTTACTTTCTAAATCTTCTTCGCCATTTATCAGATCTTCTATTTGTTCAGTCTCTATCTCATGGTCTATTGATACCTCAGGTGAACATTTTCTTATAACTTTACAACTTGTAACGTACCCATCTAAAGACGAATTTGATTTCCTCTTTGTTTCAAAATTACTGGATTTGTTTTTGGAAGCGGGATCATTTTGTGAAAACTTGCTGACAAATTGGTTTAAAAAGGACGAAAAAATGGTTGGAGAATTTTGAGAGTTCAAAATACTTACATCACTGTTGGATTTTGAATTTGACAATGATTCGTGTTTAGTATTCTCCATTTTTAGGGAGGATGGGATCTTTTCATAAATTTTAGTCAGTGATGTTTTGATAACTTCTATTAAATGCTTTTCCCTGTCGACAAAAAGTTTTCTTTTGTCAGGAGTAACATTAATATCAACGGCAGACCTCTTCATTTTGAGATTTAAGTATACAAATGGAGACTGATGAGGGTTATAGGATCTGTATATCTCATTGACTAACTTCATAACTTTGTTGGGTTCGCAGGGTCTGGAGTTTACGTAAAAGAACTGCCTTTCAGTTGTAGACCTTCCATTACCATGAGCGCAGGAAGATATAAAACCATCAAAATCAAATGGTTTCTTTAAATCAAAACTTTTCTGGCTACTTGATAAGGTAGAAGATTGAGTCAGCTGATCTTTGCTGAGGGAACTATTTAGGATATCACTGGAATAAGCACTGGTAACTTCATTAGTATCATTGGAAGACTCATCTGATAATTCCAATTCATGTTCAGATTTTATATCAGACACATCAATACATTCTGACAAGGCGGGAGTCTTTTCAATATTGGCATTTTCCAAGTTGTTAAAAAAGGCCTCCTTCATATTAGGAGTGTAGCTTTCGGGGTAAGAGGGAGTCAAGTCTAGCAGAGACTGTAATTGCTTGACCCCAAATACACACGCTATGTTGTCCCTCAGTGAGCCCCCTTGAGTAGCCACCACTATTGACTTGTTTCCTTTGCTTGTTTGATTTGTGCAAATAATTCTGAAATGGAAAACATTAAAATTTTACTAACAGAAAAATAGGTAGTAAAATTAATTTTATGCTAATAAATAGGTACATGACAAACATAACAAAATTGGTATTAAAAAATAAAAACTCCTCAAATAAAACAAAAATGAATAGTGTTTACTTGACTCCCTCAGACACGAGGCAGTAGGCGTATAGAAGTTGAGTCATCTTATTGAACTCTCTCTTGATATTCCTATGGAACTCCTTCTGCCGGACTGGCAAGGTACTGAATATGTTGCTAAGGGTGACGGTGGTGCCTACTTGTCGAGCGCACGGCACAGAGCTCGTTATTTCTCCTTTGTGATTGTAGATTATCTTCATTCCTGGAAAAGGCAGAGATAAATCAGTTCATGTTATACGAACAGCACATAATTAGAATTGAGTGAATTTTTACATATGTGGGTATACACTTTTCACAGAGATGTCCTTGATGTTGTGATATTCATATGTGGCTACGTCTTAAGGTTTTTGAATGTGTCTTCCCAGGTATCTGAACCTTGTTCCCAACAGAGCGGGACGTTGGCACCAAAGGTGAATTGGAATCTCTTCATCCTCTTCACATTTCCTGCATCTGTTGGTGTTTTCCACTCTCAACAATTTCATGTGCCTCCTGAGATGGCAGTGTCCCGTAGTCCTAGTGAGTTTTTTTGTTTCCTCAGTGAGTTTCTGTCCATATTGAGTAGTTGTCTGGTTCGCCTCGGATCTGGTCCGTTTATTTACTTTGGATTGCCTCACTCCGGGTGCCCTTTCCCATTCCTCCCAGTGCCGGGATTTGACCCAAAATGTGAAATGGTACAACATATTATTGTCCAAAAACAAAATGAAGGTCCTTGAAACTTTTAAATACGAACAATTTCAAAAGCAAATTAACTCTGTAAAATTGGATAATGATATATTGTACCTTTAATATACTTAATCTATACAGCATTTAAAAATAAATAAAAAATTGGCTATTGTTATAATACTAATTCTCTAAACTTGTATATATTGAATTATGTTTTTAGTTAATTTGAAGATTGATTTATGTTAATTTGTATATTGAATTATGTTTGTAGTTATTCAATAAAACTTTGAATATTGTTTAGAAATCGCCTTTTAAGCATTATTTTCTTTTTGTACATATTTACTCCTCCCATAAACACACTTTATGGAATAGTAGAATAATTAGAAAGAAAAAATTATATTTATTTTTCATACTGTTATAATTTGAAATCTTGTATTATTTTGTAATAAATAAAAAATAAAAATAATAAAATGACAAAATTTTATTATGTTTATTTTCTTAATTTTTTTATCGTATAAATAATGAAATGCCATTTTTTATTACATATATATTAATGTATATGGTAAAATGGTTGTTTTATTATACATATAAGTAAATTATATTAAATAATTAAATGCCAGATTTTTTTCATTATGATACGTTTAAATTATTTACATCATCTGGGTTTTTTATTTACATAATGAGAGTGTATCTGATTACAGATTTGTTGGCTAATTTTACAATTAATTATATTTAGCGAACTACACTACGAAGTATGCTTATGTGAATTCCTCTCATCACAAGGACAGAGTACACGCATTTTTTTAAATTGCCAGTATTGCTTATAATCCATTCAACGATGAAGGTAATGAGTCCACAGCTCAGTCAGCAGAGAGTGATTCCGATATTTGTTGGCTAATTTTACAATCAATTATGATTAATTATTTAGATTTTGCGTTTCTAGCTTCTCCATATTTATTTCGTGTTTGATTTTGTTAGGTTGGTAGGCCTACAAACAAACATGAATTTCAGATCGGTGTTCTTCCAAAATAGTGTGTCAATTTGCAGATTTTCACGTAAATTAATATTTACATAAATTATAATATTCGGCTAATTTATATAGCGCAGTTTTTGTGAAAAATCACCTCAAGGGCGCTAATATTAAATAGCACTATTTTTCAGAATCGTAAATGCAAAAAGTTGTTGTTTATTGCCATTAAATCAAAGGTTTTTTTTAAATTCATATTAAAAACAAGTTTACTGGAATTTTTTTTCTATCAAATAACAAGTTAGGAACATGCTGTATGCAAGCAATGAACCTGTGTGAGTGCTGTGTTTGATACATGGCTTCGGGCTACAGTCTTCAAAGTGAAGAATTCTCTGATGATAGCCAATTTACGATAGAAAATGGCAGCGGAAGAAAAAGATTTATTAAAATGTATATATGTACCAGTTTCTGCAGAAGAGTGTCTTGTGATGATAGTAAGGTTGGAGAGGGCGCACAAGGAGCTGAGTGCTTCTCCTCTAAAACCAAAAGTGGCCACTCCTAATAGATCGGAGAACTCACGAAGCTTTGAAGTGTGATATTTCAATGCTGCAACAAAATAATACTGTTCTAGTCGAATTGAATTCAATTCGATACAATGTGTTTATATAATATTACTAGTGGATCCCCCGCAGTGCTAATATCTTTCTCGGGCGCCTCTGACTTCTTCCAACATTCACTACTGTATACCACAATGTTACTGTTAAAAAACTACATTATATCGACTTTAAATCGACTCGGTATGTAATTTGGTGCAGAGATATTGTCTTAAGTATTCCTCAGGCGTCCCCGACTTCTTCTACCATTCAAATATCTCCAAACACTCCTGGCACTAATGACAACAAACTTTTTAATTTTCAGCAATATCGGTAGACTGCTCCTCGAGTTTGACGAGTACAAACATACGCAAGCTGAATTTTTAAACATTTAGATTAGAAACCAGTTAGAAATTAACTCAACCATTTTATAATTTAAGAAGTTATCCTGCCATAGACCGCCTTCTATGTAGGGAAGTTAAAATTTGTGGTTGTATGTATTTTGGATGAGAAATCTGAAGAAAAAAAATTTCATTGAAACAAAAAAAAAATGGGTCCAAAACTGGCCTATATTTCAAGCTGGATCTAACCATAGACATTCACAAAATTGCATTGAAATCGGTTGGGTAGTTACGGAGATTAGCGTGTAATATGTACACAGTAACCAATTTCTTTATATTAAGATAGGCCTACAGACTCAATTATCAATCACTTACTTAAGTCAATCACTTACTCAAGAAAATTACTTACTTAAGCCCGAGAAATTATCCTCTACAACCCCAGATCCATTGTCTAAAACTTCAATAAGCTCCTCTCCATATTCCTTGAGGCGAATTTCTATTACAGTAGCTCCAGCATCTAAGGAATTCTCTACCAGTTCCTTCACTGCGATGGCAAGATTTAGGACAACCTCGAAGAAAATAATACATTCAAATGAAATACAATACACACCAAATTTTACAGTATTTAGATTGCTTATTATTGTTTTGTTGCAATACGTACTTGCCCTGAGCAAATTTTGTGTACAGTGTCCTTATTTATGGGATTTATTTTGACAGCTTTCTCTTCAGTGGGAGCATCTTCTGATGTTTCTGTCTGTTCGCAAATAGAATCCATTTTAGAGAGAAAATAAATAAAGTCAAAACCCAACAAATTTCACACTCTACTTGTCACTTGTCATTTTCGTTGGTTTTGCCTGGTTTTGCCGCCGATCCGCAGATAAACACCATAGACAATACTATTCCCATAAATCAACTATCTAACTATTTATTTTGTGGAATAACTTTATTGAGTAAAACCTCAAATTGTAATATTTAATTATTGAAGACAATATAAGCGATTTCTAAACGAAAATCTGAAATAGAAAAATCAGAAAAGGATACGGTCACATCTAGGACTTGAACCCAGGACCCTTGCCTTGGCGGGGCACCGCTCTACCACTGAGCTAATGGGATCTTTTAGGGTCCTGGGTTCGAGTCCTAGATGTGACCGTATCCTTTTCTGATTTTTCTGTTTCAGATTTTCGTTTAGAAATCGCTAATATTGTCTTGAATAATTATCTAACTATTCCCAAATTCAAGATACCCATGATTAGTGTTTTTTTTTCATTATTTCTGGCGTTCACCCTTGTAATGTTATTAATGTTTTGCTATATTTATCTAGCAATATAATTTCTTCCGTAGGCTCCTGACCACGGCCGCCTCTGAAATGGCCCTTCCCCTCTCCCGCGCAAAACGAATCGATGACTCTACCTTTTCACTTCGTGGAAAGTAATGATTTCTCCCGTCTGATTTGCAACTTCTCGCGGTATGGTCACTCGGTCTATCGTTGGTTACCTTCCGTTCGCTTCAAATATCAAAGAATGGTAGAAAAAGGTATCCTCGACTTCCGGCGCTAAGAATCAGGGATACAGGAATTATCAGGTCGTGAATCTAAAATCATCCGATCTCCGTCACCTCAAACGGTTTCAGTCAGAGTCAATTCCCAACCTAATTCTAGATGACTTCTCCTCCTATAGTGGGGTAAATATTTATTGGATGTGACAGGAAGGATGTCAGAAATCGCCGAAGCAACTTCATATTCGTCACGATCCCTTCGTTCTGTCAACGAGAAAATCTCCCCATACGTCAGAAAAGGATAGCATAGCCATTATCCGCTTTGTTCCTTCGTCTACCAAGCTAACTCAAGTAGGAAAGCCCATTGGCAATCTTCGTTCCCTTCGATTGGAACTCCGTGAAAGCGTCCTCTCACCAGCTGAAAATACTCGAAACAGGGGTCTATCCAGGGTAACCATCTTAGGCTGGTCCTCCAACACCTTCGACAGAAACCGATGGTTTAACGGGATAACTCAACCACATCAAGAGCACGGGAAAGGCCGGCGCTGCTCTACTGGAATAGGCGTTATCTCGGTATCCAGGGTTCCGATTTTGCTAACACAAAAAAGTCCCTATTAGGCAAGCCAATTACCAATTTCGATTCCATCGCTTTTGTCGCTTCGGCAAGATATATATATATAGATAGATATATAGCCTACGGAAAAGTCGTACACTTCGTCCCAAGCCAAACTTATGTGAATGAAAATCTCAACTGATAGAATAGGGAAGCCAGACAGATATACTCTCTCGGCGACTACCTTCAATCCGTTGTGTTAATTCCGTGAATAAATTTGGCAATACCAAATGTATTGAATGTCCAAGGAGGGTACGAGAACTTATTGTTAAATAACAGGTGCTGAAGCATATAATTAACCGTTCTATCCGTTACTATTCCGCCTATAGGTATCTGATTGTTTCGACTAATAACCGTTCGCCGGATTATAAAAACATCGCATAAATACAATGGTTTATATTTTATAAATTTTTGACGCTAAATATAACTACTGGAGAATTATTTTAAATCATGTTAAATTACGAAAGATACCTAACTCGTAACCCAAATAATGTCTATTGTTCAATAATCTAAACGTGTTTAGAGTAGCCGCTCGTCGTCCCTTTTTTGTTTTGAAATGTTCAAGTCTTATAATTTATGACCTCCTTTGCTAAAGGGTCCGGACTCTATTGTCACGAATTCTTCCGTTCAAGATTTTAACATAATTAACTATAGTATTCAAGTTAAATACTCTTACTTCAAAATACAATTGAATTATTTGGTTTACTTAAGGGAAATAAGGGTTAGTAATTAGTTTATAATAAGACTTACCAATTCATCATCTTAGTGCACTCCAAATAATTATAAGAAACAATCACAGTCATATGCAGTAAAATACCCATGCTGTTAGAAAACCACACTTTCTACACTAAATGATTTTAGCCGCGTTCGGGTCCCGTCGATAAATTCTTTGTTGACGCGTTTCCTAGCTTTTACTGAACTCGACTATCTTAAAACGCTGACCGATCCTGATTATCCTTGACCGTCTCCCAAACCTTGAATCTCTGACCCCCTTGACTCTATTTGACCGTCTTCCAACGCTTTCAAAACCTGACTATCTTGATTCTATTTGCCCGTCTCCCAACGCTTTCAAAAACTGACTATCTCACCGTCTCCTCGCGCTCCTGAATCTAGACTATCTCCCCCACCCCCTCGTCTCCTCCCCCAAATCAACTCCGCCTTTCGCCATATGGCGATATCTAATTTATGTTTTTCGAATTCTGAAAACTTTGTGTATTCAAGGACAGAAACGCACTAAAAAGCAACCGTCCCAAACCTAATAAATTGTTACTTCTTAAATAACCTGTTAAATTATTTGTCCCAAGGAATGAAACTCGATCCCTACAGTTCAGTGGCGTGTTGGTCTACCAGCTTAATAGCCCCCCTTTTCAAATTATCAACACGGTCTAGAATGTAGTAAATAATTATGATGTAATAGTTTTATTTTTAAATCTTCTTGCGAGATTTTAATTTAATTAGGCAATTTCCAAACTCGTCCTGTTAAAATGTTATTTACCTCGCTAGTCATAATTATAATTCATCCAAATCCTTAGAAAAATTACGTAACTATATTTAACGGCGTATTTCCTACTTAATAAGTCATTTAGTAGCATTGCCTAGCGGAGTTTAATTGTATCTTATTGACTTTGTTAGGGTTTTTTTTCTATCCGCCCCAACCTGCCAAATTCGCTGCTACTGCACTGAACTAAATCTGAGAATTCAAAATGCCATCCCGGAGGTCTCTGATAAACACAGTGCATGTTTCTAGTTTTTGCTAGCACCATAAATTTAAGCACTTGTTTTTAATAGCTATAACTCCAACATCTGGTATCGTCCTATTTCGTGAAATCAACTCAAAAATTCTCTCTCACGCCAATAAATCAATAAGGTAGGTGGGCCAATAAGGCTTCATTAGGCCTCTCTGATTGGTTGCATTTTATCTTTTTGGCGTAGGTCAAAAAAACCGACACGCCCCAGTTCTCTCTAGTTCCCAGCATCTTTAACTAGATGTCACCCTTGATCACGTTTTGATTGGAGAAACCAGAATTAATTAATTCCTACAATAAACGGAAAAAAAATTATCCCAGGGCAAGTTCATCACACCCTTCAAGGGTGTTCTTGGCCATCATTTAAAATTATTGAGAAATAAAAGGTGAATTTAAATATTGATTTTATTTAAATAGGAAAATTTCAAAATTATAATGAAAATTGGAGACGAGTTCAGACTTAGAAGAGATGAGATTACCAACTAGATTTTTTTAAATAAAGCCAGCCGTCATCCAAAGATGGGGCAGGGGGTGGCGGCAAGCAAATTTCGGAGATAAAAACAATGATTGCAATACGAAAATAGCCGATTCCTAAATAAATAACTAAAAATTATCATTTTTCGTTGATGATTTTTCTATGAAAAACCATCTAGATTTTTAAAAAAATGAGCTAAAAAGCTAAACAACTTCTTTTGGAAATGACGGCCTTAATTTAGAGATAAATCTAGCTCCATAGGAGCTGAATTGGCAACACTGCCCATCTTATCATGGACCTAAACAGCCTATTTATTTATGAGCCCATGCAAGGTTCAGACTAAGGTGAATGGTTTATTTATGGTTCAGACATGCGTGATGTGATTTTTAGGGAAATTTCCCTACGCCTAGGGAAGAAAAATATCTTTTAGGGAAGAGAGTACAAAAAACCAGGGAATTTCAAATATTCTAGGGAATTTTTTCCTACCAAAATTTTTTTCTGAATTTTTTGTCCGAAATGCACTAGAAAAACATTGTGGGGAATTATTCTTCGTGAAATTCCATCGCTACCCCCTCCCCCCGTCCCATGGATTTGAAAATATTCTGGGGAATTATTTTTCCCTGCAAAACTCTCTGGCCCTTCCCCCCATGGATTCGAAAATATTGAGGGAACAATGGAGAATACATCATACAAACCAATACCTCCTAGATCCCCAGAAACCCATTATGAAATCTAGGGAAATTTCGGCATGAAATTTAGGAAAATGAAAAATTTGGGCATACCCATAAACCATGCATACAGAGCATTAATGTGATCTTGTATGAATGGCATTGAAGCCAGATCTAGGGTGGGAAATTGCCTGGCAGTCATCTTGTATAAAATGATTTGTATGGAAAGTGGTGCAGAGTGAATGTGTTTATGTTATTTAATGTTTATTTAAAATATTAAATAACATAAACATGTTTATTTAAAACCCCGAATTAAATAGTTATCTCCGCTAGATATTTAAGTTGAAGTCAAGTGTTGTTTTTTTAAAGAGCCTTTGCATGCAGCGGAATCCGACAAGTTTATCAAATATTTAATCTGGCGAAATATATTAAATATCTCAGTGGTGAAATAAAGAATGACCGTTTTATCAATATGTCCATATCTACTTACATATTTTGACCAGTCGGTGGCCGAGTTATCATCGCGTTTGGGTCCCAAGGCTGGCTAAATCCTCCATCAACACAAGCAACATTTTATGCTGACTGTGGTTGTAGTAGAAGATTTTCTAATATTTTCAGGTGATTTGTAACCCGGGATATCGAAGACTGATCATTTTTACGTAGTGACGTCTCAAGATAAAACAACGGATTTATTTATTTTATTATTAGAAAATCTGTAAATTTCTAATTTTTTTTAATAAAATTTTCGTAATCTTAGTAGGAACGTCTATCCACATGATTTTTTGCAAGTCTTTATGAAATGTGTGCAAGTGGCCTATTCCAGATTCTCATCCATGAGACGATTTCTCAACTAATGTCAAATTTAAAATGCCTACCCATAGAAAAGGATAGATGGGAACTTCCGAGGTAAAGGACCACGGTACCAGAGTACCGTTCTCGCAGGAATGTTTTGACTTAATTATTACCTACCTACTGTAATTTTTATTTTCAATAGAAAATATTTTGTATTTATGAAATATTATTAATAACTAGGTGCACCCAGTTACGCGTTGCTGTGGCACAGTCTGTCTGTGCCAAAGATAATAGTTGGTCTGTGCAGTTAGAGAAAAAATAGCGCTTGTTGCTTTTACACCCAACAGATGGCGCTGTTTTTTAAAAAAAAACATGTTTTTGCCTGTCAGTGACATCTATATAATATATGAATATAAAAACACAGGCGTATTCGAAAGCAACCATGTGTTAAAATTTCAAAGCAATCGGTGAAGAAGTTTTGGAGATTTAAGATTTATTACTAACATTTACATTTTTATTTACAGTGGTGCCTCACACAACGAACGCCTCGCACAGCGAATGCTGCACACAACGAACTTCCTTTTCGTTCATTTCACGATTCATACAACGAACTTCGCTTCACACAACGAAGTCGCCCGATCTTCTACGATCACTGCCGATTAATTGCATCCTCCCGCGCAGACAGTCGTTAGACTCGTTAGTCACTGCGTAATACGCTTAACTTACGCACGTATCGCAGCAATCGTTCTTCATTACAAATTAAATCGCACACGTATCACGGCAGTCGTCCTTTTAAGATAAACTCAACATTTTTTTTATATGATGGGTTCTAAAAAAAGCAGGAAGGTGATTTCTCTTGAAATGAAACAGGAAATAATTAGAAGGAGTGAATGTGGGGTAAAACAGTGTGACCTCGTCAAAGAGTTTGGCCTCAACAAGACCACCATTTTCACCATTTTGAAAAACAAGGATGCAATAAAATCAGCCAAAGTAGCCAAAGGGAGTATCAAAACTATTTAATGAAAAACATAGATCTTCAATCCACGAGGAAATGGAGAGGCTATTAGCGATTTGGATTAAGGACAGGCAGGTGAAAGGTGACGTAACAACCCAAGATATTATCTGTTACAAGGCCAAGATAATTTATGAAGATCTAAAGAAAAACATCCCTGGAAGTAGCAGCAATCAAGATAATAAAGAAGATTTCAAAGCCAGCAGGGGGTGGTTTTTTAGATTTAAGAAAAGGTATGGAATCCACAGCGTTAATATGCATGGTGAGGCTGGCAGTGCTGATAAAAAAGAAGCAGAAAAGTTCTCTATTAATTTTCAAAAATTTATTATGGATGAACAGGTTTTTCACTGCACCATCGGCGGAAAATGGATGAAGATGTGCAAGATTCGATTATTTCTTAAAATTAAAAAATGTGTGTTTTTTTCATTATGTTTTTAGATGTATCTAAATAAAAATAATAACAAAAAATTTATCTTTTTTTTATGTCATCTTACCATATTTTATGCTACAGAACGAATTATTTTTTTTAACATGTATTGTTATGGGAAAACGCGTTTCACATAACGAACTTTTCGCATAACGAACTTGCTCCTGGAACGAATTAAGTTCGTTGTGTGAGGCACCACTGTATATAGAAGTTTAATAATTAGTAGAAAAAAAATATAATTATTTCCTACATGAAACAAATCGGGATTTTACTGAATTTACTGACTGATTGAAAAGTATATTAAAATATTATTAAATTAAAATAAAATAAAATGTATTTTAACCACATCCATACATTTTGAATATGGCTCGCGAGCCGCAGTTTGCGACCACTGGTCTAGACTATCTAATCCTAGCATTCCAGCGAGAAAATCCTAGGGATCAGGGAGATACAACAGAGGGTAGTACTCTCACATGAAAAGATATTGCATAAACTTTTTTTGCATATATTCTACATCATTTAAGTATAATACATCTTCAGGTCTCTAATAACAATACACCCGCATCCAAGCCCAAAATTAAAAAAATATATAAAATGTGATATTTATTCACTCAACATAATATGTGTAGTTTATTAGGTACAGTAACCTCCTGACTAGGCACTATCCGTGTTGTGACAGTCGGTTTATATACATAATATTATAATATCCACTTTACCAATTTGCGTTGAATCTCTAGAAATTTGCAACATCCAATAATAATAAATAATTTAGTGCAATAAATAAATAATTATTTTATTCACACAGTCCTGCACAATGCAAAAAACAAATATCAAAACATGATACAATGTACAGACTGTTGGTAATATTATGTCATGTATTATAAATTCAAACTAATTAATTTATATTTTACTTTTTGTTCCCAGATATATCAATATTGTAATACAAAAATTGCCACAATGCCGGAATCCTTTCATATTTTTAAATACCCGATAAAATTACTGGTAATTTTTGTAACGGAAATTTCCGGGTCTTTTTAAGTTTTCTGGCTCTAAATAAGTCCAATAAAACCCTATTTTCAATACATAAAATAACAAAAAAAGAAAAAATATGTAAGTTCAATATCTTCTCAGTTTGGCATATTTTGACATAGAATAATCTAACCACGGGAGTAAGATATCTCAATTCTAAACCAACTTCTAAAGAGACTGTGTACTCTGTTACAAGGAAATGTTGATCTTGGGAATGTAAGAGGCAGATAAAGTGGAAGAGAGTTTATTAGCCAACGCAGCGCTGCTAGTAGAAAGGGTCCGCACACTGGCACTGGCCCGCTGGACACGCATCTGGAATCAAAAGGGACCAATCAACAAAGGGGTGGGAGTCATTTGTATTGAAGCAAAGAGGAGTGTTGTGTGTTTTAGAAATATGAACTCAGATGGATGATTACAATTTTATTCACTACATTTTTTGCATTTAAATTATAATTACTGAATATTTAAGACTTCAGAAAGCAGAGAAAGAGAATATAGGTTGCATAATTTCCAAATCCCTTGAGCGCTGGACTGACAGCTGTGAGCAGGGTATAACTCTGATCGAAAATTGGAACCGAAATATTGTGACGTCATATGATCGCCTAACTATATCCACATATTTATTCCATAGACTTTCAGAGTTTTTCATTAGTGAATAGTATAATAAGTAGGCTCTGAATGAGAATTGTTCCGTCTATATTGTTTCATACAAAAAGCCCGAAGATATCGGTCTGCTGAGTGGTTTATTTATAGCTATGAGGTTGGGAGTAAGTGTTGCCAACGTTCAGGTAATAATGTGGCTAGCGGGAGAGCGTATAAATGGTTATTTGTGGTAAGTACTCACTACGGAATCATTGTGAATTTAAAAATCTTTTAATTCAATACTTATTATTAAAATAATCATTATTGGCCAGTTGTTTCACAAATCTGAAATAATAATAGAACTTGAATAGAACCTTCACAGAACGTGAAAATCAACTTTGAAATTTGTGTTCAAATTCTGTGAAACAACCCGTCCTAACACTTTTAGGGCGGATGGACGGAGAAAATAGTGTCAGGAGAATATATATTATGCGAAAGTTAATGGTAATAGCTGGGAAACTCGAGGGAAAACATGGCACGATCAAGAGAATCAATTACTTTAATCAGGTTATGTCGAGAGTCGGAACAGGAGTTGATATGGGATATCGGGATGTTCTATATTAGTGCCGTCCGAGTATACATTTAGGCATAATCAAGTTTCAAAAAAAATACACCAAAGTTTGGTAATTAAACATAACTTGATTGACTGCCGTAATATAGTACCATATTATGAATACGAACCAAATTCATTTTTTAAAAATGAATTTTATAAAATATATAATGAAAAAAACTATACTAACAGACCGAACGATTAGTCATAATAGACCCGATATTACTTTACATGACAAAATTTAAAAAAAATAACTTATATCATTGATGTCGCTATTCCAAATTCCTGTAATATTCAAAAATCTGTTTCTGAAAAAATAAGAAAATACACAGATTTAGGAAATGAAATTAAAAGAATTTGGCATTCTCAGACTAAAAAAATATGACCATTTGTTATTTCGGCTACTGGCATTATACGTAGCTCTTTCAAAGTTAGGCGTATTAGATCTGTCAAATAATTTATACATAAAAATGCAAAAATCAGTCATTTTAAATACATGTAGGATTACGAAAGATTTTTTAAACATTTATGTATATTGAAGGATCAGTAGGATATATAGGTCCAATTAGAAGCTCTACCGAGCTGAACCCTCTGATATGAAAATAACTGGAGTCGGTGAATTATTTTCCCATTTGATCTCTGGTGATTTGACTTGTTGTTTTTGTGTATTATTATACTTATATAATGCACTTGAATAATGTGGATTGACTAGATGATCATTTGTGGAAAAGTGTGTGGCAGGGTTTAGTTTTTCCTGTGGGGAAGATTTAACCCGGACATAAAGTCGGAAAGTAAAATGAATAACCAAATTAATTTATCATTTAGTCCCATTCTAGATATATTTCCAGTAAACCGCTCTGTTAGTGCCGGAATTCCCGCAATTACCCCTCCCACTCAAATACCCAAATTATATTTTTTCGTATATATCTGTCAATATTTTGTATCATAAGTTAGTTTTAATATTCTCCTGACGAAGGAAGGGTACTTCCGAAACCGGTAGAGTGTAATCAAAATTAAAGTGGTCTAAAACAAATTAATATATATTTTTATTGTAAATTATGACGAGCCACAAATTAAATGCTTATTACCAATATGTAAATATTATTATTACTTATATTGACAACATGCCAAACAGTACAGATAAGTAAACAAACAAGTACATAGATACCTACATTCTGGTGATCGACCGCCGAGAATATACAAATGAGTCACGATTATTGTTATTATTAGTAAACAGATACCAGCTTTATAAATACTATAGTTTTCGAGTGCACATACGCTCAACTTATTTGTCTAATGTAAAAATAAAATATTATATGCCTTAGCTATTAAATAGAATATAAACATAGACATGAGCATTAATATGTAGAATAAAACTATTGTGATGAAATAATAATAATGAGAGTAGTTCAAACAGCCACGGTACATTCCGGCCGCAGGGTTTTTATTATTCCTTACCTAAATCATTTAAATATGTATAATCATTGTTCTTTTTTGTGTGTGACCTAATATCGCGTATTACACTGGAGGGGAGGTATGTAGGGTAAATTATAGGGAGTTTACATCTCCCGAAAATGATAATAATGTTTACTTTTCCTTACATTTACGTGAGCCTGGTATCATTACAATCCAGACGCTTTGCGCGGTAATTAATTCATTCTCTCTCCAGAGGTTCCAGCTGCCGGTTTAGCCCTAAATCCCCTCTAACGTAAGCGATCTGCTTTTGTTCATAAAATTATTGTAATGTGAGTTTGTTAAAATAAAACTAAATTGAAAATTTCCGAAGTCTGATTTTACACACCGAGAGTAACCACGCAACCTTGGATTCTGCGGATTGGAGAACCACGGAATCATCCAGCCAAAAATCCATTTAAATTGGTGATAATTTACACACCTCCAAAATTCGTAAAAGCGAAAACCAATCACGTTTGTTTTACATATTGTAAGCAGACTATTTGTCTAGAATTCAGTAAGAAGCTCTAGGAATTGCTGCAAAAAATCTATTAATATTAAGAAGAATGTCTGTGGCGGGCGGGTGACCGACAAATCTACAGTTTCATTCCGAGGTTGATGACATTTTACACATTTGATCTTCAAAATTTTTGTTGATGGATTTCAGCTACTTGTAGATAAAGATGACTTGCAATTTTAATATTTTTTTATGATATTTCAAGTTATTAAAAACTATTTGATCCATTCAATTGCCAAAAACACAAATTTTATATAATTTTGTTTTTTGTTTTACGGCCAAAAAAAAGTGCCGATTTGGTTTTAGTATAAAACGTTTTTTTATAAAAAACATTAGAATGCAAAAATAACTATTTTTGAGTGTTTCAAAAATACCAGTGAGGCTGCTTTTAAACGGCAAGCCTTGCTGCTGCTGATGTTATATAAAAATGTAATAAACTGGAAAAAAATTGTGTTCTTAAAAAAGTTATATTTTTTTGATTGAATTGTCACGGTTCCGCTGACTATGGGCAGTTAAAGCAATCTTACACGGTGTCAAAATAAATAAAATAATATATAATTCTAACCTGAGACTTCAATAGTTGCTGTTCCGCTGATGCAAGTTGTGCTAAAGATTCCTGGACTGTGCTCTTCAGAAGGACTTTTACATTGTTATGTAGAGAAGTATTGCATTCTACTGAAATAAGAAATAATTTGTATATAATTTCAATGCGGAAGTGGGACAGATCCGCTGGACAGGACATGTAGCAAGGGGTCACTAGCCATTAATCTTAGTTATTAGCCACTAGTTATTATAAGTCTTAGTTGTAAGTCACTAGCTATCTTGGTTAAAAGCCAGCTTAGCTTAGGACGGTTAGCTCTGATAAGTGGTGTGGAGTAGAAGAGCAAAGCATACCATTTATATGAACTTACTTAGTTTCTTGTGCAGCAAAGAGTCCCTTATTTTAGAGTTTTGCTTTTCCTTAGATGAACTTGGCTCTTGTGTAATTGCTTCTGTCACTCTAGGTATATTTTGTTCTGAAAATAAAGAAAATGCTTATGAAAGATGAATGTATTATCAGTGGGCAGCTGAAAATAGTTGCATTATTGACTGAGCGTAGTGATGTCTTGTTTTAACTTAACCGTTTTGCATTTTATATGTATGGGAATTTGTCATTGAGATAGTATATTAATAAGTTACTTAAAGGATTTTTTTTTCAATTAAGTAGGTAGGTATTTAAGTCCTTACAAATTTTATGATTTCAGAGAAAATTTTGTTTTGATTTATTAGAAGAAAAGATTAGAAACATACTTTATTGGACATGAGGTCTGCAGTTATGTTACAGAACTACTAGTATGTATGGGTACAGATCGCACTTGTAGGGATTATCTGTTCAGTGGTTTGTTTGAAGCATCAGACTTGCCGCAAACATGAGGTCTACTGTTATGTTACAGAACTACTAGTATGTATGGGTACCATAATGGGTACAGATCGCACTTGTAGGGATTATCTGTTCAGTGGTTTGTTTGAAGCATCAGACTTGCCGCAAACATGAGGTCTACTGTTATGTTACAGAACTACTAGGATGTATGGGTAATATGGGTATAGATCACACTTCTGGGATTATCTGTTCAGTGGTTTGTTTGAAGCATCAGACTTGCCGCAAACATGAGGTCTACTGTTATGTTACAGAACTACTAGTATGTATGGGTATAGATCGCACTTGTAGGGATTATCTGTTCAGTGGTTATATATGATTTAAGATTTTCACGGCCAAAAGTATTTTTGTTATTTGTTTTTGGGGTGTTATGCCGTGTTGCGCTAACTCCTTCTTTAGCCAACGTTTCGGACAGCATTGCAGTGTCCATCATGTCATGTCCAGCTGTCCGAAACGTTGGCTAAAGAAGGAGTTAGCGCAACACGGCATAACACCCCAAAAACAAATAACAAAAATGTTCAGTGGTTTTTTTTTTTTTTTTTTTTTTAATTTTTTAACTTATAACATTGTTACATTGTACATAAAATTAGGTAATAATAGGTAATAGTGAAAAACATATGTTATTGAATTTCTACTCCAATGAAGAGTGCTAGCTCTTGAGCTTGGCGTAGGAGTTATTTCATAATTATTTCATGTTTATATCAGTAATTAACATAAATACAGTACAATAAATATAAACTTAAAAGAGGATTGTGACGTTAATTTTGGTTGTAAGATGAATTGAACTTATAACATTTGAAAGGTGATATTAATTTTTTTTTAAAGATAAATTTGACCTTTTTTTTTAATAAAATAAAATCTGGTATTTTTTTCACTTCTTCGGAAGACTATTAAAATATCTTATGCCTTTGTAAATGTAATTATTGTGCTTTTGTTGTGTTGAAAATAGAGGAATTTGGATGTTAAAATTATGCCTTAAGGATGAGTTGAATTTAAGTTTTTTTATTACAGTTTCTTTATATGTTTGTAATATTGCATCTTTTTTATAGAGGTCTTCAATTTTTGGTACTTCGAAAATTTTGAACAATGATGCTTGGTTGTTTTTTCAAAATTACTTAATAATTAGTTTTTGTACCACTTTTACAGAGCTTAAATTTTTTTCATATGCACCTCCCCACCCAATGATTCCATACTGAAGTAATGATTGGACTAGTGCGTAATAGACTTTTTTCAGGTTGTTTAGCTTGAGAACATTTCTTAGGACGGGTTGTTTCGGAGAATCTGAACAATTCATCAAATTTCAACGTTCATTTTCAAGTTCTGTGAAAGATTTTTTCAAGTTCTGTTTTTATTTCAGTTTTGTCAAGCAACTAGCCTACAATGATATAAAAACAGAACTTGAATAAGTCTTTCACAGAACCCGCAAATGAACGTTGAAATTTGATGAATTGTTCAAATTCTCCGAAACAACCCGTCCTTAATCTAATGAATATATAGATACATTTTCTAATGCGCTTAACAAGTTCACATATGTGTCTGTTCCATTTCATATGTTGGTCTACAATTACACTGAGGTACTTTATTTCAGTTGTTTGGTTTAGTATGGTACATGATTTATTACAAACATCTTTGTTACATTTTTTGTTGTGTATTATTATATGAATGTTGGGGTAAGTTTTGAATTTATTTATTGTGAATGGTATATAAACTGTTTTTTTTGCGTTAATTGTAAGTAGATTTGTATCGAACCAGTTTTTTAGGATTTGGATGTCATTATTTGCATTTTCATTTACAATTTTCCAGTCATTACCCTTAATTATGATAATTGTATCATCTGCGTAAGATATAACTGTTCCACTGAGGTTTTGTTTAAAAATATCGTTTACGTACATGATAAAAAGTAATGGACCCAAAACAGTACCTTGTGGTATCCCAAAATCACTTGTGAGTGGTAGACTAGATGCGTGATTGATTTTTACAACTTGTGTTCTTTGGTGAAGATAACTTTTTAGCCAACTTAATGCTGTGTCATTAAAACCCACGATCTTTAATTTTTGTATTAGTTTGACATGAGATATGCTGTCGAAGGCTTTTTGGAGATCAACAAAAATACCAACACATTTTAATGATTTGTCTAAAGCGTCTTGTATGGTACTAGATAATTTAGCAATGGCGTCTTTTGTGCTTTTGTTTTCCATGAATCCAAACTGGTTTTCGTGAATTATATTATTAATCTTTATGAACTGAGTTATTCTTTTTTGGCAATTTTTTCTAATATTTTTGCAATGTTTGATAGTAAAGAAATAGGGCGGTAATTGGTTGGTTCTTCCGGATTGCCGGTTTAAAATATTGGTATAATTACAGATTGTTTGTACATGGATGGAAAAACTCCGCTTTGCCAACTTGTATTGATTATATGAATTAATGGTTTTGATACTTGTGATTTTATACATTTCAGTGTTTGTATTGTGACCCCATCAAAACCAGGGGCAGAACCTCCTTTCATACCTGTAATAATTTGTTCAATTTCTTCTGGTGTTGTAGGTTGAAATAATTCAAATTTATGCTCATTATTTACTGTAGTATTTGGGTCATTTGGGGTAAGGCTTTGTTGGATTTTTTTAGCGAGGTTTTTTCCTACATTAGTAAAAAAATTGTTAAATACATTTGCGGCTTCTAGAGGTTTATCTTTACAGCAGATTTTTGAATCATTATGGTTTACATTGTTGATTGTTTTATTTTTTAAATGTTTTTTATCGACAATTTCATTTATGATGGACCAAATCCTTTTACTGTCATTTCCAGATAATTCAAGTTTTTGTTTGTAGTAGTCATCCTTTGTGTTTTTTATTAGATATGTAAGTTTTTTTTTATAAGCTTTGAAATGTTTTTGTAATGTTATATTTTCCGGTTGTTTTGTATATTGTTTGTAGAGTGTTTCTTTGTGTCTAATTGAGATGATTAATCCGTGAGTTATCCATGGTTTGATTGGCTTTAGTTTTGAAGATGTTTTGTTAGATGTAATATTTCTACAAGCATTTATGTGAAAACTCAGTTTTTTATCAAATATTTTGCAGCATTCTTCTACATCGTTACATTGATATATTTCTTGCCATTCTTTTTCGTTACTTAATATTTTAGTGAGAGAATTTATATTAATACTATAGTTGTATTTATCAGTATTATTAACGGCCGTTGTGGTTGATAATGAGAGGTTTTGATGTTTGTAGTCATATTTAAATATACATGCAAAAATGATCCGTTACAGCTGTTTTAATTACCGCAGATGATATATTTTGTATATCTTTGGTGTTTGTGAATATGTGATCGATACAAGATGGTCGTTGTCCGATAATGTTTCTGGTGTATGAATTTATACATGAAATGTAATTTAATGTTAAGTTTGATTTAAGTTTGAAGCATTAAACTTGACAGCTGGCGTAAAAATAATAAATATAAGATAAATAAATGCGAACCGTCATCAGATTCTGGGTCTTCTCCTGCTACCACTACGGCGTGGGGAAGTGAGGTATCATTCCTGTCTTCAATCTGTGAATAAAATAAACATAATTACATAAACAAATTTGTCTTGAAAAAAATACAGATAAGTACTACGGGTTAGACTTATTCTTCTTTAGAATGGAGGAGGGGGTGCGAGTCAGTCTAGGGTCTCAGGCGTCGCCCTGTGGACCTCATCAATTCCGCCAGGGAATGAATGGAGCGGGCATTCGTTCATATTCGGTGGTCTGCACCGCAATGTTTATTCGCTAAAAAGTAACCTACGCATTTTGCAATGGGTATTTCATCGTCACTGTCAGATTCAGAAGCTTCTCCTTGAACAATGGAAGGAACTTTGTCCATGGCTATGGTATTATATTTTATTTTTTAACTGAACAAAGAGATTGGAAAAACCAGTAATGTTTACATCGTTTACTGGTTTACGCGTAAATTAACCACTCACGGTTTACGTTGATGCCAATGTTTTGACAGTTTTGCCCTTTGCCCATAAATAAACATGTCATGTGTCAAGCATAGACACGCATGGCTAAAGCCAGTGTTGCCAACGGATCTTGGCCTAATGTCGCCGTTTTTCAAACATTTAGTAGCCGAATTTCAGTTGCAGTAATTCTAATGAACTCGCATAAATCCTGCCCACATAATCCCCACAAATATTGTACGTGAGCTTGATTCCCCCTTTTACTATTCGAAATCCATGGGAGGGGGTTGTTAGAGAATTTCTGTAAAACATAATTCCCCACAAAAATGATTCAAAATGAGCACTCCCCACAAAATATTTCAAATCCATGGGGGGGAGGTTGTTACAGAACTGAAAAAAAATTCCGCACAGCCAAAAACATTATATGATTCCCCACAACAATTTTGAAATCCATGGGGGGGTGGCTGCGGAATTCCATTTCGAAAAATTCCTCACAAAATTTCATTTCAATTATTTATTATTTGGAGATTTTTTCGTCACCGATCCTCGTTCTGAGTAGCCTAAATGGCGATAAATCGCCTTCGTTGGCAACACTGGCTAAAGCCATAAATAAACCATAAATGCCCCTGCCCAGCCGGCTCCAATGAAACCGGTACGGGGAGTGGGGAACAGTGTTACCGAAACTAAAAATTCAAAATTGGGAGAATTTTTGCCTAAAAATCGGGAGAAATTTGAAGAAATCGAGAAAAATCGGGAGATGACTAGAACTATTATAATAAAAATTCTCCCTTGTCAACAATCCGAATCCCGTTTACTATTTCCGAAGCAGACCATTAACAACGATCTAAAAAATCAAGAAGCAGCATAATTGCAGATGTTGCCCATGGAATGACGCAATTTTCCGTAACATTCGATGGAAACTTATTTTTACGTCTGTCAACACAGAACATTTTTTGTGAAATTTCAACTGTCAGTTCAAGAGACGTCAAAATTTATTGAATACCTATCTATGTACATTAAAATTGAGCGGCATTCAAACAAGTAACGATTTTTGTCCTCGGGATGTGTCTACGATTAAATGAAACGAAACAATCTTTTTATTTTCAATTTTAATAAGCAACCATCCAATCACCTCAAGAGCTTTTTCTTCATATCACCTGGCTTCACATGTAAACATTCCGCTGTCACCCAATAGTTAACTGTTTAGCATTCTTTATTATGAAATATCTACTAATTTAGCAGATGAATTAGCAAAAAAAAATACAATGCAAGAGCGAAAATAAAATTGTGGAAATTGTTACTGCTATGGAGTAATTAGGAGTTATATTAGATTAAGATTTAATTTTTATAAGCATGCTGCGCATTTACAATAGAAACTTGGGTACAAGTATCTCTTTTCTGGGAAGAATTATTCAAAAGTTGTTCCAATAATCTGCGATTACAGTATATACTCGTAACTCCAATTTTAGCCCATATTTTAACAACTGTCCAACGATTCTTTTCTGGTGAAATGACAGAGAACAAAGTAAGTTGCAAATTGTTCAAAATATAGCAATTTGAATAATACTTAGGCGAAATAGATTTTTAAAGTAGCCAAAATGTTACAGGAGCTAAATTGGCTAACAGTAAAACAGAGATATTGATGACGTTGATATTTATAAAGAAAATTTAATAATACCATAGACATATGAATATTAGTAGACCTGCCCTAAGTGATTAAAAGCGTATTATCCCCACTCCCCATACCGGTTCCATTGAGCCGGCTGGGCTCGCATATGGCTTCAAGTGAAATTTGAAAACGTGACGTCATCATTCTTGTGCGAACTATGGTCGAGGCATCATCGGTTCATTTTACGAAATAACACGGCAAAATGTTGACTTTTGATATGAAAACTTGTAAAAATAGATGTGAAAAAGAGAATAAACCCAATTGTCGTATTACATTCCATAAGTAAGCATTATTTTACTTTATTTTAAGCTTATTCACACCGTATTATATGGATCAGTTTTAGAAACATATACTATCACATCACAATGTAGCGATTCTCAAGTGTGCTCATCGTTGTTTACCGGGGTAAGTAAATTATGAGACATTTGTAAAAGTGTCTTAACTAAATACTCTGAAACTAACTACGACTCTGAAATAGAAGCTGCCTTACTTTGCCGAATTTGGACTTCGCAAATTAGTTCATAACGTGGCGAGTAATTTGCGCTCCCATGTAAAAATGTCTATTCATTCAAACGCAGATTTTACTTTTAAGAAGTAAATGGTGATATTATAATGCGAGATGCCTATTTACTGTCAGATTGATTTATTGACGAATCACAGTCAGCCTTACTCCCCTCGTTCTTCAACAGTTGATTTTACCCCTCGCCCTTATCTTCTCGTCTATTAATTCCTATGTCTGTGAATAATACACAATGTGTTATCGAAATAATAAAGATAACTTTAACGTGTTTCGATAGAATATTACACCATATAGGAATAAAAAATGTCAATGTACTGCCAGAAAGCATAAAAATAACACCTATCGGTAAATGGAAGAGAGAATGCAAGAACTATCTAGTTATCTTTAAAGATAACATATAAGAATTCAATATTATAGTAGTATAGAGATATTGATGACATTGATATTTATACATAAAACTTAATATTACACAAAAAAAAATTATATGTACGAGGAACGAAGAACCAAAAAAGCGAATCGAGGCGTTACGTAATAAATTCTAAACTCTCGCTCGTAAAATTCATAGATTATCGGTTTGTATAGGTCTAATACATACATACACCGGTCGGTGGCCGAGTGTGTTCAATTCCTGGGCTGGGTAAGTCCTCCATCACAACACAAGCAACATTTTCGGCTTACTGTGGTGGTAGTAGGAGATTTTCAAATATTGTCAGGTTATTCGGAACCCGGGAATGTTTGTCTTTCTTTAAAAAAAAAAAAAAAATGCTTAGATAATCAGTATTCTCTAATTATTCTTGTTAATACCCTATTCGGGGGAATTTTTTTTTTGCCAGAGACAATTTTTTGCCTGTTTAGCAGATCATAAACAATGAATCGTCGAGTGACGTCGATTCGCTGCTTGCTTTGAAAAATCGGGAGATATTGATGCCATTCCGGTAGATCGGGAGATGAAGTGAAAAATCGGGAGATCTCCCGAAAAATCGGGAGCTTCGGCAACACTGGTGGGGAATAATACGCTTCACTTAGGGCGGGACATAAATAAACCACTCTCGGGCGGGAGTCGCTATATGCACAGCGACTAATCGACAGGGGGCGTGGCCAACATTTCCGAGCATATCCGAAGTCAAGTGTTTCGGCGCTTTATTTGAAATTGGTTCTCCGCTCAGATTTTTTTTGTGACGTCACGGCCGAGCATTTCCGAATATTGCCGAGCAGCCGATAGCTAATTTTCATCTTTCGTTTAATACGATTCTTGCACCTTGATTTCATTTGGTTAGATTACATTACTATAGGGCCAATATCATAAAGTCGATTCCAAAGCCTTAATAAATACTGTTTGGTATGGCAACCACATTCTAATTCCTGCAAATATAATTAACTTTTGGACAATAAAAGACTTGTGGTAGGCCCTATGTTCAACATTTGTACAGATTCGTACTAGGCCTATATACACTCAAAGTATCTAATCTTTTTACATTACAAAACAGTACACCTATGGGAAAGTAAAACTAGCATTATTTGGAGTCTATGTGAAAATTTGGATGCCATATAGCATGTTGAAGGATAAGTGAGCAATGAAGGAAGTTGGGTAATTCATTGATACATATTTGATATTTGATATTATTTTACTAATGGAAAATAATACATTACACCACACAAAGGAAATATAAACATTGAGGGAACAAACCCCTTTAAAAACATGACAGATAAATCAAGCATTATGTACCCAACACCAACGTAGCTTATGCGTTATGCTACATCACGGCTATTATGTAATTATAATACATAACACCACACAGGAAATATAAACACTATGGTAACAACCCCTTTAAATTCATGACAGATAAAGCAAGAATCTACGTACCCAACACCGAGGTTACTTATGCGACATCGCTCACAGTGGCTATAATATAATTATAATACATAACACCACACGACCACCGAGTCCTCGGTGCTCTGTCAATGCTACTATTGAAAGACGAGGGGGAGTAGGCCTAGCTGATTTGGTTCAAGGGTGTATTAACATACCAACTCAACTCTCTCCTTGCTGTTATTTGGGCGGTGTAGTCGGGGGCCTTGGGCGCACTCTCTGTACGCATTCATACCGAATGTAAATGGCATCCCAAAGAACTCCACTGTAGGCGGGCAGAACGTGTATACTGCATCTGAAAGATTGGAAATGTTAATTTCGAATAACTCGTAAATATCAGCAGCTGCTTATGAATTGAAGAAATGGGAAGGCCTACCCTAGACCTAGGCCCTAAGGTTTAGAACTTACCTCCCAACTTCTTTTTCATACTGTCTCTCGTTGAAAAAGAGTGCCCCAACGCGTTCACAGAACACAGAAATGCTTCATAATTTGCTTCATTGTCAATGTATCCACTGATAACACGCGTCTCTGAATTCTTTTTGAAATTACTTAACAAACTTCTAAAAGACGGTCTAAACCGGCACTTCTGATGATTTCTGACGTTTCGTTGCATCACAGGCAGTGGGAAACAATTCGGAACAGCTCGGGTATGCTCGGATATGTTGGCCACGCCCCCTGTCGACTAGTCGCTGTGCATATAGCGACTCCCCCATCCACCGCACCTCCGTGTCCATAGAAAATCAATGTGCTAAACGTCAAACGTTGGTTATTTATGGTCAAACAATGGTCAAACATTAATCTAATTAGTAAATGTTTGTTGCTAATTTTATTGGTGTTTCGCACAGTTTCGCATTTATTCTGTCGTATGAGGTGTAAATAACATAAGCAAACGAATTTTTATATTTGGTCATAGCATGGCTACTTTAGAGGATAAGATCCTTGGCAATAAATTGGAAAATTACTGTAGCAGTAGTGAAGGCGAAGATGATGATGAAGATCAGTCAGATTGTGATGAGCCCAAACCATCAAAGTCACAAGAACCAGCACCCGAATTACCACCAGCGAATGATTGGGACGGAACATCAAGCAACACGGGACCCAAAGGCGTACTGAAAGACTGGCAGAGATTCAAACAATTGGAAGCAGAGTCAAGAAATGAACAAGAAAAAGAAAGACTAGAGTTAATGAAAAAGCTGAGTCTCTCGTGCATGACTAGCAACGAAGAAGACGAATATAAAAAGCAAAAAGAAGCGCAGGATGAATTAGATGAGTTGCTAAATGACGATTTTCTCTTGCATTATCAGAAACAACGAATGCAAGAGATGCTTGCACAATCTGGAAGACTTCCTCGCTTTGGAAAGTTATCTAGCCTCTCGTCAAGCGGAGAATTCTTAGAAGCGATTGATTGTGAAAACAAATCCGTGGTTGTCATTGTGCATATTTTTGAAGATAGAATTCCGGCATGTTCTGTTATGAATGGATGTTTAATATCTTTGTCACAAGAGTATCCCACCGTAAAATTCTGTAAGCTGGTCAGCTCGTTGGCAGGCATGAGTAGACAGTTTAAAATCCGAGGAGTTCCCGCTCTGCTTGTCTACAAAGGAGGGCAAATGATTGCTAACTTTGTCAGGGTTACAGATGAATTGGGTCATGATTTCTATGCCAATGATGTGGAAAACCTCCTGCTGGAACACGGAATACTTCCCGACAAGAGCTTTATTCCTGCAATAGTGAAACAACAGAATGTTGCTGAAGAAGATGATTCCGATGTGAGTTTAGACTAGGATGGTTGAACAATATTTGTAGTGTTATAAATAATGTACAAATTGTTGAGTCAAGTAAGTCTGAATCTCTATAAGAATTTTTTTCTTAGAAACTTCTTTCTTGAAAGATTTACAATTTTTAGCACTTCAGCTTTCCGGAATATTTTAATAATGCTTATCTGGAGGATTCAGTATTGATTATTTCTGTAATAACATATTTAGCTATCTATGGAGGTACTACAATTAGTTATAATAATAATATGATGCACTAAGAAACTAATGATATTTGGTAAGCCTAGATATATTAAGTCCTGTTCATAATGTTCTTCTTACGCTTGATGTTTTATTACTTAACTATAAACAATAATGTTAAAATATAGAGCTATTCAATATCAAATGTTTTTTATCTGTACAAATTAAGAAATGATAATTGCTGCAATAAAAATGCACTTTTAAGGCCGTCACTGGCTATATCCTGACTGAGTTTCTCCCAACAAGCCAATAGATGATTAAGCAGTCAAAAGGGCAAAGTGAAGAGTATGAAATCAACTATTGACTGACTATCGGGCCTTCCCATCGGAGGATTGGAACGTTTGATAGTGTCACTCAGTTTTCTATGATATTATTATTGTTATTTCTGTTTGAAATACATCAGCTGCATTGATAGTACAAATTATTCCGTGCACGAACCAATTGCTTGCGCATTTATAAATGAACAAGATGAATGTATTGTCGAACACAAAACATACATTCTTCAAAGACTTTTTGATGCAAACGTATGTGACTGTTTCGAGGAAACAAAACTTAGCACAGGGAGAGCAGATCGCAGTGAGCATACTAGGAAGGGCAAAGTGTTGTTTTTTCAAAATAGCTGCATGCGTTTGCAGTGGAGGGTCAAAGGAAAGTATGAGGTTATTTGTGACAGATAGAGTATTCATTTTTCTTTTTTTGGCAAAGTTGATTGCTCAAGTTTTTTTTTTTTTTTTTAAGTTTCTTTATTCTATAAAATTATTAGTTACATGCATTGAGGAATTTTTCGACCACCATGCTAGGCACATGCCCGTGTTAAGTGGTTGTAAGTGGTTGCGTGGAATCATTTCTTTCATTAACGCAGCTGCGTTATTGCTGTAATATTATTATAGGAAAGCGAGTGATGCCGTCAAAAGGGCCAATCCTTTGATGTAAAGTACAGTATTATAGTCACAATTTATCTCATACACTTTTATTTTGCCCGTTGACCGCTTATTATTTATTTGTTAGTTGTGAGAACTCGGTATTTAGCCTCTCCCAATATGAACAGGGCATCACTCAAAATTTAAACCTTTCCCCCCAAACTTATCCCAATATTTTCTGCGGATTTATTTGAAACCAGTATGCAAATAAATCCATTTCAATATGTGATAGTGCCCAGAGCCAGCAGATCTATGACATCTGCATTTTAAGGAATGTTGTGGTTGTGGAGGAGGTGAAAGGAAAGAGGAAGGTTGGTAAGGAACCGTCACTAAACATGTAGATTCTGAATGGTGGTCTTTGAATGGTCAGGTTAATCACACCATGCCATTTGGCAGCAGCAATAGGTAGAAATAAAATCAGATTTTTCCATTGCGTGGGAATGGTCCAAGCATCAATGAATCATATACATAATATCACATGAGTTATTAAAAAAATGCAAATAAGAAAGAATAATGCGTGATAAATTATTTATTTGCTCTGAAAATAGATATTTTGTATGACATGTTTAGTTTGCTTCTTTGATCTGAAATTAACAATATAAAAGATCATTCTGATGTGACAGAAAGTCATTATCAAGAATCACTAAAGAACACTATACTATTAGAGGTATATAAATCTAAGTTTTTGAATACTAATTATTAGAATAGTAATTTTAATAATATTATTAATGAATCTATTCCACTGTAGAAAGAAATCACATTTTACATGAAAAATAAATTAATACTAACGAGCACAGACCAAAAACTTTGTTACAAAGAATATGCTATGAATTCATAATTATTTTTAGAATAATCTTGAATACCGAGAGAATAAACTTTCCTTGTGACTTATTTACTAAAATAAGATCATATAAAAATATAAAGTGTCCGTAAATGAGATGTTTTACTAAATTAACAAAGATCCACTATTTGACAATCATCAGACACGGATGTTCTTGGTTTCTTGGCCGGTTGGGCTCCTTTAGCGTCGGAGTCCTCGGTCTTGCGCTTCTTGGGAGCTGAATTCTTTTCTTCCTCCATTTCTTCATCCTCCACAATCTCCATGTCGCTGTCGTCACTCTCGTGCACAGGTTGCTTACGGGCGTTGCTTGATGTTCCTGGCTCGGCAGTTGCTTCTTTATCTAAAAGCATTAAATCATTATGATGTGTAATCCTCGGTCACATGGAGCGATTTCGTCGCTGCTACCTGAATAGTTGTGACGAAATCGTTTGTGTAACAAGGTATTGGGGTTCAATAATGCTAGTGTCTCGGAGCATCTTCCATTGCTATACCGGTAGAACAAGGATGAGCCTGATATGACCGGATCCCCAAGAGGAACGGCTGCGAGGCCTTTTTCATACAAAACTTAGGACCAGTTGTTTCGCAGAAATTCAGGTGTGACAAAGTCATCAAATGGCCATTCAGTGCCATTTAGGTTTTTTTGACAGTCAAAAGGTTCCCGTCAAATGCCGATTCTAAGTTCGTTACAGATTTTGAACAAATTTTGATCAACAGAGGAGGGCAACTATCGTGCTGTTATAATAAACTAACACAGAAGGAAATAAAATGACCAATACCTGCTCCATTTCCATTGCTGGCTTCTTTAGGCTTGAGGCTCTCAGGATCTGCCACAATCTCATATTCCTTGGCATCGGGGTCGTGCTGTATGACCACGCGAAGTTCATAGTCTTGGTGGAAATCATCAACCTGTTGACATTTTTTTTTAAAATTAAAAATTGCCCTTTGTTTTATTATGTATAGTAAGTAATATTATACATTGTTTATTGTGGTATTTTAAGTAGGTACATAGTTATCTATGTCCTAATACAATCCTTATATACATATAATAATAGTAACACATTTAAAATGAATCAATTACATATTTTCGTAATTTAATTTTAAATGTTTTTATGTTTTCTTCTGATTTTATTTCTTCTGGTAGCTCTCCAAATATCTTCAACGAAAATTATCCAATTATTATTGTACGAGACAATTAACCGTCCGTACAATTACTGTATATGCATATTTTTGCATTTACTGTATATTTTTGTTTGACAAGCCCCCAAAGGGCACACAAACTCCAACGGCTCGGAGGGCTTTGAAGCAGAGAATGGACGGTTATCTCGAGAGTATTTCCTCCTGGGGTAAAAATAATCTCGTCGAATTTAATGTTTCAAAGACCCAAATCCTGTCTGATTACGTCTAAAGGGGATCCAAATGATAATCTAGTCTCCTTTAACGGAAGCAATCTTCCGAACAGGCTTTCCATTGATATGCTTGGTGTAACTATAAGTGACCAGCTCAGGTACGGGGGCTCCATCGAAGCCAGAGTAAAGTTGGCCTCTCAGAAGCTGGGCGTACTGCACAGGGCCCGCAGATACTTTAATAGTACACAACTGCTGACCCTGTACAAATCGCAAGTGCGCCCTACTGTCGAATTTGGCAGCCATCTCTGGTCCGGAGCCCCTAAATACCTGAAAAAAACCCTTGACTCTGTGCAGAAACGGGCGGTCCGTTTGATAGATTCCCCAATCTTAACAAACGGACTGCAATCTTTAGAGCACAGGCGTCAGGTAGGTATGCTGTCCTTGTTCTATCGGTATTACAATGGAAGATGATCTGAGGAACTAGCGTCAATGATCCCTTGGGCACCGGTGCGTAGTCGGGATACACGCCAAACGCGCGCCCAACATTTTTACACGGTTGACATTTGTCACATGAGAACGGGTCGCTTCTACGATTCGTTCTTAAGTTCAACAGCTCGGCTGTGGAACGAACTGCCGGCCTCTGTGTTTCCTCCTTCCTACAACATGGGACTCTTCAAGACCCATGTTCACTCCTTCCTCTCTACAAAAAGACCCTCCACACAGCATCCCCAAAGATGACATAGGCCCTGAGGGAAATTATTTTCTTCAGGGCCTCCTGTGTGGAGTTAATATATAAAAAAAAAATAGGAGGCTGGGTACACTAGTCAACGTTTCAGTCTCGGCGAGTGTGGCGAAAGTTTGAAGTGAAGTTTGAAGCCAAGTTTAGAAAGGAATTTATTTCCAAATCTGAGCTGACGAAAAGAATTTATTACTGGCAAAACTGAATTTAGTACTAAGTAAAACACTTGAAAAGATTTCTTGGTAATATTGTGGTGTGATACCTTTAACCAAATCAGTTCAATTTACCTAAACCATCACTTCAAGTCTCGTTTATTTATTTTATAATAAAATATACAAATTTTCATATTGGGTTTGAAGTTAGACATCTTTGGTTTGAACATTTCCCAAAGAGTAATAAATATATTTAGGTATGATTTTTCATGTTATTATGTTAGCATATAATCATTTCTTGATGTTGATATTTGTTTCGTGGTTATATTTACGACCATTTTCCCGTAAATTGAGTCCGATAGACAAATAGTCACTTTTGAATTTGTAATCATTGTTTGATTAAAATATCAATGGGCTATGCTGTGCTGTGATTGGTTGGGGGCATCGGTCATCTTGGAATTCCCTCTGGTGAGTAGTGGAGGGGGATCAACGTAAATACTAAGTCGGTTCCTTAGCGGTGGTCATTTCGTTGACTGGTGGCTCCGAGTGAGGTGGTGGATGTTTATTTTCAGGATCTGTTGCTATATCACTATGTAATTCTCTTGATTAATCACATATAGCACATCATTTGATAGAGTAATTGTGATGTAAAGATTTTTAATTGTGTCGGCGACACGGTATCATGCGGTTTCGGGGTTTGAGTGTTTTTATGTAAATATGAATTTCATTGAAATTACTGGATATTCTGGATACGTATGATACAATTATTAATATGAAGAGCTCTAGATTTGTTTTGAAGAAGAAACATTTTCATTATTCCTTGCACAAGAGAAAGATACAATTCAAAGATAAACCCAATTATTTTTAAAAAAATATTTACATGCTACAAGATATGTAATATTTCTTTTTTTATAAATAAATGATAAAATACATTTTAGACATGTAATTTTTTTTATACTGTGTGCCCTGATGATTTTTTTTTTTTTTTTTTTTTTTTTATTTGGTACATTATTTTGTTACAATTTATGTTTTCCAGTAATGTAGGCCTCACTGGGTGGCTTGCCCGTGCTGAGGCCTTCATTTTATAATTTGAAAATCTAATCTACATATTACATTTAAAGAGAAGATAGTAAATTTGAAAAGAAAATAATAAATTTAAAATTTAAAATAAAAATACATAATAATACATTTAAAATTAAAAAATAATACAATGAAAATAATCTTGTGTGTTTGTGAGTGATGTGTGTTTATGTTGGTTTTGTGTGTTACGTGTAGGTTTTATTTTTATTTTATGCTATGACATTTTGGTAATATTGTCTTTTTTGTTGTTTAATCCATTTTGTAATTTTGTGTGTGAATTTATTTTTATTTTCCTCAATTTTAATTTCAATTTTTAGACTGTTGAAAGCTTTTATAGCATGGTATTGGTAGTGTCTTTGTCCAAAGGTTGAATTTACTGTTGGAGTTTTAATGTTTTCTTTGTACGCTTGTCTAACTGGTCTGTTAGTGTTATTTTGTGTATGTTGAAATTTATTTTTTTTGTTAAAAATGTAGTTTAGTAGTGTTTTAACATATAATTGGCGTATATCTATAATAATATAATCAAAGTGGGTGATGAAACCACTATATTAGCTCTGTATCGATCACCAGCTACAACTAATATTAATCAGTTTCTTGAAACGCTTTCTAATGAACTCAATCTTCTAAAAAACAAAAAAAATGTCTTCCTCATCGGAGATATAAATATTGACATACTAGAAAACGGTCATCCAAATAGAACTGATTATCTGCAAACACTGGCCGCCCACGGACTTAAAAGTTTGATAAATAAACCTACGCGTGTTACAAATGACAGCAAATCTTGCATCGACCACATATTCAGTAAGACTGTTAAACCAACCAACTCTATCATATTCACCTCTACTATAACCGACCACTACACAACAATTTTATCTATTACAAAAAAGAAAATACAAAGATCGCAGCCCTACCCAATTATCGTGCAGAAGACAGAAACCATATGGAATGAAGTAAAACAACAATTACTAAATACAAACTGGATAAACCTACTGGAGAACCTTGATACAAATAGTGCCTGGAGTAAATTCATTGAATATATAACTCATACCATCATGTCAAATACCAAATCAATAGAAAAAAAGATTTCACATAAAAATCAACATCTTAAACCATGGATAACCCAAAGCGTTATAAATTGCATTAGAAAAAGAGAACTACACAGGAAAGTTAGTTTAAATCCTTGTGATATTTTTATACAACGATATTATAAAAGATACAGAAATATTTGCAAAAATGTTGTACGCAATGTCAAAGAAAATTATTATAAGAAAAAAATAGACGAATGTAACAATGACCCACGCAAATTATGGAAGATCATTAATGAAATTATAAGTGCAAAATCATCCCATAACAAAAGCATAGATGAACTAACAATTGAAAATACCCAAATCTCTTTCGAAAAGCATCCGGACAAAATTCTCGAATACGTAAACGAATTTTTTACAAATATAGGGTCAAAATTGGCAAAGCAAATCAGACATCCAAAAACTAGCATTTTACTAGAAGAAAAGGAAAGTATGAACCAGATAGATAAATTAAAGTTAACTAATGTAACCAATACTGAAATCAGAAACGCAATTGTATCCCTCAATGTTAATAAATCATCGGGAAATGATATAATCTCAAATAAAACAATAAAACAACTCCAAAATGAACTGACCTTCCCTTTGACATACTTGGTCAATCTGTCTATATCTACAAATGTATTCCCCTCATGCCTTAAAAAAGCAACAGTTATACCTATACATAAAAGTGGTAACAAAAAGGATATATATAACTACCGACCCATAAGTCTCTTAAGCTCCTTTTCAAAAATCTTGGAAACTGTAATGAAGAAGCAAATTGTTCATTTTCTTGAACAAAACAAATTATTATCACCATCCCAATATGGCTTTAGGGAAAATCTAAGCACCAATGATGCCATAGAAAATCTAACAAGCATAGCCATAAAAAACATAGATGAAGGGAAAAAGTGTTTGGCTTTATTCATAGATCTTCAAAAAGCTTTTGACACAATAGACCATAAAATATTACTAACTAAGCTAAAAAAAATAGGAATGGCCGAAACAACAATGAACTTATTAGAGTCATATACACGGTGTCCGGAAACTCGTAGTACAAGCGGGAAACTGGAGAATCTACACCACATGGGGAACCCAAAAAAACATAAAGTTTTTTGATTTGAGCATTTTCAAAAAAAAAAAAAAAAAACCAAAAAAAAATATTTTTCGGCTATTTTAGGGTTAAAGTTTTTTCTGGTGTTTAGGGTTGAATAACAGATGTTTTAACCCTGCAGAGCAGAAATATTTTATGATTACACCGGGTTAAATGAAGGGTGATTTCAAAATAATGCTTCAAATCCGAGTTTCTTCATTTGTTTTACTTTCAAATAGTTTTAATTAGTTGGGTACTTTGATTTTAAGTAATAATTTATAAGAATTTGATTAAAAAAAAAAAAAAAAAAAAAAAAAATCAACTTCAAACTCGATTTACTCGATAACGAAAGCTCAAAAAAAAAAAAAGTATACTACAAAATCGACTCCAAATGTGATGTAGATTCACCAGTTTCCCGCTTGTACTACGAGTTTCCGGACACCCTGTATAACAGGGCGAGAACAACAAGTACAAATTGGCAAACAAAAGAGCAAACTACTATCTTTAAACTATGGCGTCCCTCAAGGAAGTGTACTGGGACCGATCCTATTCATTATCTATATCAACGATTTAACTAACCTTACCATTAAAGGAAACATAATCAGTTTTGCTGATGATACTGTTTTATTATTTCAAGAAGAAAATTGGACGGATACATTTAATGAGGCTGAAAAGGGGCTTAGTGCACTTCAAAATTGGCTTAAAATCAACTCGCTTACCCTTAATATAAGCAAAACAAAATATATAACATTTTCAATAAACGCAAGGAGCCAACCAATAAAATCACTAGAACTAAAACTACACGAATGCCATGGAAATAATATACAATGTTACTGCCCCGTCATCGAAAAAACACAAAACATAAAATATCTCGGAGTAATAATTGACGAAAATCTTAGATGGGACCTACACATCAAAGGTATTACGGAAAAACTCACAAGCCTTATATATTTCTTTAAAAATCTAAGAAACGTATTAAATAAAAAGGATATGAAAAAGGTCTACTACGCATTATGTCATTCTCGAATTGAATATGGAATCATAGGATGGGGATCTGCTACACATACGTACCTACACAACCTGAATACGATTCAAAAAGGAATCATAAAGACCATATTGAAAGTACCAATTAGAACGCCTTCAATTGAAATATTCAATTCCTTTGACGTACCAAATGTACAGCAAATATATGCCAAAAATATATTATTGAAGCTCTTCAAAAATAACAAATCCTCTACTAGACTGTGTATGCATAACACTAGATCGAACAAAAATGATATAAAAAATATTCCAAGTTATAAAACCACATTCGGACAAAGAAACTATACATACTTTGCAACAAAACTCCATAACATCCTTCCCCAAGACATAAAACTAATAAAAAATCCTAATGAATACAAATCATTAATAAAAATATGGCTGAAAGAGGTCAATGAAAAAACCCTAATGAAAACACTAAAAACGATATAGAAGACACTAAAAACGACATAGAAGACACTAAAAACGACATAGAAGACAAATAAACCATATTTAAATAACTTTAGTCCGCCTCGGCACAGGACCCCCTAGTGAGGAGGACTAAGAAATACAATATTTTATACTTAATTTCACCATTATATTTTGTATGTAACAATTATTTTATATAGTCGCTAAAATAAAAATAAAAAAAATCTAGTACGTCACAGCTGTTGAATATTTGGTCTGTATCGGTCAGTCTATGTTTTTTTAGTATTATCTTTAAGATCGTTTTCTGTGCGGTTTCTATGTAATTGATAGCCGAGTTTGTTGCTCCTCCCCAAGCAATAATTCCATATTCTATTATTGATTGGCAGAGTGCAAAATATATTGTTTTCAATTGTTTTATTTTATATATGTTTCTTATGTTAAGGAAAATGTGTATTGTTTTGAGAAGTTTATTTGTGATTTGTTTGATGTGAGGTATCCATCTAAGGTTATGGTCAATTACGATTCCTAGATACTTTATTTGTTCTGTTTTTTCTAGAGGAGGGCAATCGCAGATGTTGGTGTTTAAACATTTGTGTATTTTTATGGTGTTTGTATTGTTTTTTGGCTGTCCCGTGCTATTTATACTGTATGTTGTGAATTTTGTCTTTGATATGTTAAGTGTAAGTATGTTTGAGTCTAGCCATGTTTTGACTTGCGAGATTCCCAAATTCGCTATGTTATATACATTATTCCAATCCTTAGATTTGAAAAGTAAAACTGTGTCATCAGCATAGCTAACTATTTCACCGTCTATTTTCATGCTGCAAAGTTCATTTATGTAAATAGTAAAAAGAACGGGCCCTAGTATGCTTCCTTGTGGAACTCCATATGTAATCGGCAGTGGTTTACTAGTATGGTTGTTAATTTTGACTTGTTGAGTTCTGTTACTCATATAACTTTTAAATAGTTGAAGTTCCTTGCCTTTGATACCTATGTTTTCTAATTTTTTAAAAAGTGAATTGTGGCAGATTGAGTCAAAGGCTTTAGTTAAATCTAGATATATCGCTATGCATTTGTACCCTTGATCTAAGTTGCTATGTATATAATCTACTGTACATGCCAAATATGTGCCTATTTTGTCTCTAAATCCATATTGGTTATCCGAGATTAATTTGTTTTCTTCAAGGTATTTTATAATTTGGTTTTTTAATACTCTTTCGAAAATCTTTGATAGCGAGTTTAACAGAGTGATTGGTCTATAATTAGTTATTTCCATTTTGTCTCCGGATTTATAAATGGGGATAACTAGTCCTTTTTTAAGAGTACTAGGAAAGCAGGAGTGTGTTATACTAAGGTTGATTAAGTGTGTTATAGGTTTCAAAATTTCATTTTTTAATATCTTAATGCAATCCGTTGTTATCTCATCTAATCCAATTATACAAGTTGTGTCGAAATTATATAGTAGGCTTTCTATATTATGTAATTTATGGCTCTTAATATATGTACAAAGATTATCCTTTTTTATTCTTCAATGCCAATTATGTTGTATTTTGAAAAGTCAATAGGCTGTGCGAGGAGAGGCTGCACAGAAGTAGGACAGGGATGCCTGGAGGCGCCTTGTCGATGCGATGGGTCCCCAACCCGAATAGGACAAGGGAAATATATTTATGCATGCAATCAGAATGCTCTGCTGTCCCTGGTTTTTTTCCACTGTAAGTCAGGATTTCTTTTTAAGTTCGTAGATAAGTTACTGAGCATTTTTCGCTCAAATAATTGTGTGTGCACGATTCGTATCACCATTCTGACCCAAGTGAATTTTTGTATTAAGGGGCTCGCTGTGGACATGTAGAGAGGATAAAGGAAGAAAGGAGGGCCAAACGTCTTCTTTTTTTTTTCGAAAATTCGGTTGTAATCGTGTGTGCAAATATCGTTGTGAAGCTTACAATATAAGAACAAAGCTTCTTTTTTTTTTGCTCGTGCTCGAATTTTGACCTATTTACGATCCTCTTGCTTGCCACTTTGCTGATCTGTTTTCCGACGTTCAAGATGTGTTGTAGGCTCGGAAAGCCATGTTTTTTCATCGAACTTCCTTTCTGCTGAATCTGTTGATCCAGAGAACTTCAACCATGGTTCGTTATGAACATTGAAGTCCTAGAGAACCACAAACTCGGCCGAAGGGTAGCGGGGCCAGAGATCATCTTTTACATATTATCGCTCAGATGTTTGAATAGCTCGGATGTGTCTGATACCCTGAGGTTCAAAGAGCGACTGACGAGCATCCATATTACGTCATATCTGGAGTATTCCAGATTCAACAGTCGCACACAGTTGACATCAGTTCGGCTATAGAGACATACACCTCCTTTGGGTCTGAACTTGCCTATGAGGATGAAGCCCGGGCAGTCTAAATAGGAGAGGTCTAGAGGCTCAGGGAAAGGAAAGTTATAAGTATGTGTTTACTACTGGCGACAGATTGAATGACTAACCATCAAGACGCTTCCATCCTGCACCCCCAATTCCTGCAGCGTTTTGGTGGCATTGTCCTCCGTCTCGCCCTCTTCGGAGGAGATGAGCACAGCACCGACACCTTCGTGCAGCGCATCAGGAGCCACCATGTTCAGGCGGCCGATGAGAATGGCGGAGTTTAGCTCGCCGCAGGTCAGGGTGCTCACGTTGCACACCAGCACCACAGAAGGCTTCGGGGAGCAGACATAGCACTTGGGGTTGGGCGGATTTAATCCTGATAAAAATAAAAACATAGGTTATATTAAACTTTATAACCACCTCATTCAAACAACCAGCAGAGAATACAAAATACAAGGCACAAAATCAAACAGAAGGTGGGGTGATTGATGACAGAAGATTGGTTTGAACGGAGGAGTCTGGATTTTGGAGGTTAATAAGGTTATTAAGGTGTGTCCCCAGTCGGCGCAGTCTCCATACCAATAGTCAACATTTATTTTAGTCTACGCATGAAAATTGTAATTTGGAAAACTTCAAAATATGTCATTCATAATTTCGTAAATCTGAATCTGACGGCCGGTTGTGGTTTAAAATTTAGATTTTCGCGGTCATTATGTGCTGGTAATTTATATAATTACCGGCGGGTATACATATATTAAAAAAAAAAAGACAAACATTCCTGGGTTACGAATAATCCGACGATAAATGAAAATCTCCTACTACCATTACAGTAAGCGGAAAATGACACTTGTGTTGTGATGGAGGACTTAGCCAGCCGAGGAATTGAACACACTACGACTGGGTGGGACAATCGGTCGAATTAGCCTCGATTATTCACTTTTCATGTAAATATGTTGGATTTTTACAAATTTGCTTTGAATATCTCAATTTAAAAGGCCAGCCGAGGTGATAATCGACTCCGAAAAATGTATTTTAATGGGAATAAGTATCTTTACGAATTTACTTTGAATACCTACGCGAATTTGAGGGGGCGCCTTGGAACTTTCGAATTACTTTGGAATTAGTTAATTCTAAATTTGGTTTTCGATCTCCAGTGGATTTAAATTAACTGGGTTCTACTTTTCCATTTTCCTACACATTTTGTATTGTATTTTTAACACTGTGATTTTCTGGAACGTATTCCAGTATAAAAATATTTTTTTTTTACTTTTATTTTTTTTTTAATCTTTATTATTCGACTACTCAATTAACAATGCCAACCTAAAAAGAGTCTTTGAATTCAATGACCTTGGAGTTATCTTTGACTCCAAATTACGCTTCTTGAATCACATTAATAGCATTATCAGTAAGGGATTACAAATGCTTGGATTTATTCTCAGAATCGCTAAAGACTTTAATAACATAAAAACTATAAAATTACTATACACGTCTCTGGTTAGAAGTCAGGTTGAATACAAATCAACCATTTGGTGTCCTCATTTCAACTCTCATTGTTTACAAATTGAAAAAAATTAAAAATAATTTTTTACGTTTTATTAATTTCAAAATTAGTATTCCTATTATTGAAATCAATTATGTCAATTTACGCAGTAAACTTAACTTATCGAAATTATCTGAAAGGCGAAAAATATTTGATCTCCTTTTATTATATAAAATTGTTCATTCAAGGTTGGACTGCCCTGACACTATAAATTTGCTATCTTTACATATACCTCCAAAATATACTAGACGGAATATTTTATTCTACAACAATAACTTCTCTACGAATTCTGTGTTAGAAAGAATACATAGGTTGGGCAATGAACTAAGTGATGTCGCTGACATATTTAATTTAAACTTCAATACATTTAAAGCCAAATTAGTCCACCATTTTTTAAATGTAAATAATGTATGAGAAATCATTATATTTTATTTCGATTTTCTATTGTTTGTTTTATACTGTTGTTAAAAATGAAATTTGTAATTGTTATGTACTTGCCCAATAGGGCGTCAATAAATAAATAAAAACAGAATTAATCTTTGGACAGTTTGTCGCTCTATTTCGTTTTTATCCAACAAACCAAAACGTAAATCGGGAGAAATAGCGCTTCAAAGATTTTTAACGAAAAACGCGATTTAAAGTGATTGAAATTATTATCATTAGGTAAAATTCGTTCCAAATGTTTAAAATTACGCAGAAAACACGTTTTTAATTTGGATGTAGGACAAAGTGTTGGATAAACACGCTCGGAATTTTGTTTAATTTTGGTGGACTTAAGACAAACTGCGTCTTGAAAATGCATTAAAAATATTTTTATTCACTTGTCTCGTATAAATAAATGCTTTCTGAGAACAACTGCATACTTAACTCAATTTCGCCAAAAATGATCTGTTGGACAAAATAGAACTAGAGCGACAGGTTGTTGCATACTGTGGACTGTATGATTTATCAATAATATCGATCTGTTGGAATACATCACAAAAAAATTGTGAATGGTGAGCTCTGGCATTACGAAATTAGCTTTTATATTCTCTGGCATTTGTTTTCTTTAAAATAAAAATTCGACAGTAAAAAAATAAGATTCCACATTGTGTATTCCATAATTTTGAGTTGTTCAACAAGAAAAAAAAAATGTTGAAAAAAAATTAAGCAAAACTAGATGTTTATAAATAGATAAATACAAAAGTATGTAATTACCTCGTTCGGGGACAAACAACTGTCCACGGTGATTGGGCTTCAATCGCAAGTACACAGACTGGCACTTCTCAAATTCCTTGGTGAGAATATTGAAGGCATGCATCACCACGATGCCGGCCACAATGGCGTTGGTCGTTGCAATGGCGGGAATAATATTACCAGCCATGGCTGAAAAATACAAATAATAATTGTTAAGATGTAGTAGATATTCTCAGTATCACCCTGGTTGCTTGAAATGGCTTTAATAGTGTTTTGTGACCAGATCTGCTTAGCCAGGTACTTATCACCGCTAGCTCCAGTCACACGCCAGGGGATGCCATAGTCCGCAACCTCTTAAATATAATTAATTTATGTGAATTATTTATACACACACAATTTAATTAAAATAATACATAAAAACGTAAGGACTTAGCCATAATTATAATATATATAAGAATAACAAAAATTGAAACTTTCTTTAAGGGTACAGTAATGTTTACTGTGAATAAATAATAATTATTGAAATTAAGCAACATAAAATAAATAATACCATGAAGGAATACATAACATTATGAAAGTAAATGAAACGATCTGTGATTTTTGTTAAATTGAACAAGTGGCACATCCCCTTCAGGAAAATTTATATAATTTTGTATCACTATGCAACCCGATGTGATAGTATTGGTTCGGTTAAAAATGTACATTCAGACCCCGCGCAGAAAAGTCTCACAGTCCTAAAACAGCAATGCTAACCGTTACTTTACTTTTCTGTACAGGGTCTGGTAATTTCAATGGTCGCTCACCGGCGGTAATGTACAAATGATGTTGTAGTTTATTCAAGACATGCCTGGAACTCTCCTGGTGCCAAAATGATTGTCACATGGTTTTCCACCAGCTAGTCGAAATCATACTCAGCTGTGGTGTTATGGCATGTTTACTGTTTCTTATGTCTTATATTATAAGTTGATAATTTAAATTGTTTATATTACACAAAGCAGCATCCAAAAAAAGTTATGCAGATTTCTTGGCCCAGTTGTTTTTAAAATCTCCCGTCATTGTAACGTGTGTGTGGATATCAGTTGGTTCTAAACATTTTTTAATGTTAGGCGGAAATGTGGACTTGTGTTTTAATTCCTGAATTGGAAATTTACATGTTTATTTTTACATTAAGTTTCGTCATTTCATTTTGCACATACAAAGATTTTAGAAAGCGAAAAAAATATTAATTTTTATATCCCTAAATATGTCGAGACGCAATCCTAGTGAAGATATGAGAGAATTTGTCACTTTTTGTTTGGGCAGCAATTGGGTTAATAGTGAATTAAATATTATTATTAACCATATCCTTTTTACTATCGTTTTCTCATTAATGTCTGATTAGTTCAGTTCCCCTCCCATCACTTATTTTTACAGTTGTGTTTATGTCTATGCTTGTATGTCACTTAGCTGGCTTTGAATCACAAGGCTACGCAGATGATCGTTTGATTTTCAAGTTTTGTTCTCCGGACGAAAAAGACATCCTTAAAAACGAGGTGGTTAGCCTCATTAACACAATCTCAACTTGGATGTCTGTCAATAAACTTAAACTAAATCCAACAAAGACAGAATTTATGTGGATAGCTTCCCCTGGACTTCAGTCCAATCCGTATTCAGGATACAGATATAATCCCTTCTGCAGAAATAAAATTTCTGGGTTTCACTATGGACAATATTCTTTCTCTTGAATCGCAAATTTCAAAAGCTGTGAGTTCTGGTTTCTTCCATTTAAGGCAGATAAAATCAATCAGGAGATGCCTTCCCTCTGATGGAGCAAAGTCACTCATAAATTCGTTCGTCGTCTCACGTATGGACTATTGCAATAGTGCATAAGCCGGCCTACCTCAGAAACAAATCAATAGAATCCAGTTAGTTTTTAATGCTGCGGCGAGAATGATTTTTGGTGAATCTAAGTATTGCCGTATAACCCCACTTCTAAGGGATCGCCTTCACTGGCTTCGATGCCCTGAAAGAATAGAGTTTAAGATCTGCTTAATGACCTTCAAAGCATTGCAAGGAATGGCGCCAGCCTATATATCGGAACTATGTATCCGACAAAAGTTAAGCAATAGACAGCTTACTCTAAGGTCAGCAGATCTAGATGTTAGTAATCGTCTAATCGAACTTTCTAGGTCCAATCGAGCTGTTTACTATGATCGTTCTTTTAGTGTAACAGGCCCTCTCATCTGGAATAGACTTCCCTCAGCTCTTACTAATCTCCAGAATTTGGCTGAATTTAAACGGGCTTTAACCCGTCATATCCCGGGACCGCATATGTGAGTGTGGCACATTATCTACGAATTTAAAAAAAAAAAAAAAATTATGTGCGATTTTGACCCTTATGTATAAGGAATTTGTATGAAGAACAAGGTCACAATCGCTTGGGCTATTCTCGTTCTTTACGCAGCAAATACCGGAATGACTTGTAGCTTTTCAGATTTTTTACAAAGAATTTTTCTGTGGAATGCCAACGAAATATTTGCCGCGTTTTTAGTGTCAAAGAGTCTTCTTTCATTATTTTTGATATAAATTGATTGTGGAAATAATAGATTTGAGGTATCATCAGAAAGATAGTTTTATCTACATTATTTTGATGTAATTTTTATAATATTTCACCCAAGAAAAGTGATGAAAATTAACTTCGTAAGAAATGTCAAAATTTTTACGTCATAATGAATAATTATATTTTTAGCATTATTTATTTACAGGTTTCTTGTACAAAATAATATTATTAGTAACAACATTTGTATAAACTACCGAAATCTGGAAGAATTGTTATCATATACTTTTGTAATGCGACACAAAAAAAATTTAAGTGGACACTTGACGTTTGATTTTGGAATTTGAGCCTTTGGAAATTGAGCTTGGAATTTCCTGGGACACCACAGGTTAAAAACAAAATTATTTAAAAAATCTTACCATTTATAAATTTTAACTTCTTTTCAATATTTTATAATAAGCCATATTCTAAAACTTCGGTAATTGTTTGGTTTCGGTTGTCTCCTTATTGTACCTTTTTAAAGTGTCTGCTCAGAAAATTCTCATTTCTGAGCACAAACTGCCTCCTGTTTTATATAATGTTTTAGTTTTAATATTCGTGTTTTGTCCTGTCCTGCTGTTATTGTTATTCTAAGTTTTGTCATCACTTTGTATAAACAGTGTATTTAGTGTTATAATATTAGATCTGTATTGGGTAAGGCACACAGTAGGAATAATTTTAAGAACCACTAATACTGAATTACCATATTTTTAAAGTTTGTTATAAGAGTAGTTAAGCGTACTTGATGTGAAATGACACTAAACTGCGCTATATAAATGCCATGTTATTATTATTAAGTCATTTTAATATTTAGTATACTTTGTATTCTGATGAACAAACCATTGGTTCTGAAACAAGTTGATTTGTATCATTAAAAATGGTTAGTTAACCAAAGTGGTTAGTGGTTACGACTTTAAAATCATTATCATTAAATAAGGTTAGGACTTTTTTATGTGAATACCGCCCAAGAGCTCCATCTGCTTCCAACAGAATTGTGGTCTTACACCGGGGCGATACTGATATTAATCAAATAAAATTTACTTGCGCACGCTGGGATTTGAACTCACAACCTGCGAATTGCCAGTCGAGAGCCTTACACCTCGACAACGGAGGCAGTCTCTAAATGTTTTATTATTATCCAATATTGACTTACATTTGATATCAAAGCGTGTCTTCTGGGGAATGCCAAAGATGTGGCAGCGGATATTGGCGCAAGCGGCCACAAAGTCCATAGCACTCTTGTCATCCTTATCCCAGACAAGATGGTCTCCGGAGCCAAGGGCGGCGAGGGAATCCTTCAAAGCGCAGCAGCTATCAGCAAATACCTAAAACAGATGTTATTTATTTGTAAATTGTTCAAAGAATCAGTCCGCAGCAGAGTGCTGATACCAACCGTATGTGAGTGTGAAACTAGCACAGGAATGATGGAAGCAGATTTAATGCTCCAGAAATCAGATCTCTCAGGCACATGTGTGGTAAAACTTTGTATGACCATATTGAAAACATGGAGACCCAAGACCCTTGGGTCTTGGTTTGGGCATGTACAACAGATGAACGACGAAATGACATAGAGAAGGAGAATATTATATGACACGAAAGTTAATGCTATGTCGGGGATGCCAGAGGAAGACATGACACAACAAAGTGATTTAAATACTTGGAAATGAATTAATCAAGGAATGTGTCCCAAGATTATGCCTACCCCTGCAGGGAAATGGCGTGGTGTTCAGTTGGTTAATTTTTAACTACATAATATATAATATGTACTGCTCGCTGATATACTAAACGTACAAAAGTTCATTCATATTTTATCAAATTCAGTAATGTTCTATCAAAAATGTTTCAAAATGAGAAAAGTACATTTACGTTTTATCAAACTTTATGTAAATTATTTAAGTCCAAAATATAAAGCTTTTTTTCAATTAGTCATGAAAGAAATAGCGGTAATGAGTTTTTATAACTACTAAAGTAACTAAATACTACATTATTAATCCTGATAAATTGGTATAAACATCTAGAACTGGTTGTTTCATGGAATTTGTATAATTCATCAAATTACAAAGATGATTTTCAAGTTCTGTGAACGTTCTATCATTATAACATTATTGGCCAGTTGCTTCACTTGGCTGAAATAATAACAGAACTTGAGTACAATCTTTATAGAACTTTAAGGCGATGCCATACGTAGTAATGCAAAATCATGTGTTTTTGGTTTGAAAATTTGGTCGCCTAGAAATGTTTCAGATGCTTTAATTAAATACTGCAAGTAGAATACATCTTGGCCTTTGAAATAATCGAGTATTTTTTATATAAGTCTTTTTATAAGCCCAGAAAAAAATAATCTAAAGGCCTATGAAAACTGCATTAAAGTTCAAAATCTCCTACTTACGAACCCATTTTCGGTTATGAATATATTGTATAATGTGGCAAATTAAGTTATTTATAAATTGATCGAAAAAAAATTAAATATTTATGCCTGAACATCCACAAAATAAAATAAAAGGCACTTTTTGGCCATGTTTTTTTCTTGCATAAATCAAAACAGGCGGATGGTGTTAAGCGGGAATTTAAACCTTATCGCCATCTACGTAAGGGTTGTTATTGATAGCGGCTCAATTTAAAATATTACATGACATATTGCATCGCCTTAAAGTCAACTTTCAAATTTGATGAATTGTTCAAATTCTGTGAAACATTATGTCGTTTTTCTTAGTTTGTCGTTCAATGGGCTTAATGACACATGATATCCATCGACACATATAAAATGAATGAAGAAGTGTTAGCATTACTTTGGCGCACTCGGCAATGCTCCACGTGCGTTGGTCTTTCAGCCCCGTCTCTTCTGGAACTGAACTGCTGCTTCCTGCAACTAGATTAAAAATAAATATTAGTAATATTAACAAGTAAAGAGATCCGGAAACATTTCCTACAAGAAGTAAACAGGTACTTTATGAATTTAAAAAAAGTGTCTATTCATACATATCTTGGTGTAGGAACATATTAATATACATACTTGATATTGTAAATCAAGAGCTTACACATAGTATATTTCCAAGCTTAGATCGGAATGTAATAAAAACAATGCGAAAAGAACTTCTCGTGAGACAATGCCATTTCGTTATTTCAGTTTTCAAAAGAGACCAAAAAACGTAAGAGCGTGAAAACATCTTATGTGAGAACCAAATAAAGCCAATTACAAATTCAGTTTCCAAAGGACTGACACAATGACAAGGTTTTACCAAACATAATTATACCGAATACACTTTATAATACATATTATGGACGGGCTTATAGCCTGAAGGCAATTGTAATGCATGTGTTACTACCCAATCGTCACATAACTGCACACCCCTACTGATGCTATCCCAACTCTAGCCGGAGTTTGCCAAAGGCTCCCGAACGTTCGAGAGCAATCATAGAAAATATATTTGTACGAGCTAATCAGGCTCATTCAAGAAAGTACTCTAAAGGCGAACAGAGCAAGTAGCGCAGCGTCCCGTGCTTCAGCTGGGCATCGAGTTCGACGGCCATTCAAGTTGAATCCATAAAAGGAAGAAGTTTACCGACTGGAGCCTGGATATTATACTGAGAAAACATGAAACAAGATATCTTATTCATGAATTTTAATTCTAATTTATTTGTATTTACATCTGTTTGAGGAACGAGGTCTTAGCTATTTTACACCGCCGTAGCTCAGCATGGCGATGCGAATTTGGGAAATGACGCGGCAAGCTGTGTGGATGGATTCCATAACTACAAGATCCTAACCGTTTAGACTCCCACAGGAGGAACCCGGGTGTTAATCTTCAGAGGCAAGCTGAAACCCACAGAATGTGAATCAAGATTACCATTGCAATACTACAGTAGAACCTCGTTAATTCGAAATCCAAGGGACATCAAAAATCAAATTTCGAATTAACGAATTCCCACGTAATTCGAAATTTTATGAAAAAAAAATACGCCGAAAATCGATTTTCTCGGCCGCCTCTTCAAATCTGGGTGGAATTTTAGTTGTAAATTCGTATTAATACCAATTATTTCTTTATTTTCGCGGCCGATTACCGTAGCGGCGGGCCCTTTTAATTCAGATATTCGCAATAAATTCGTAAAAATGCAATATACATATTTACGCGTAAATCGAGATTTTGCTGCCGATTTCGGTCGCGGCCTACCCTTTAAATTGAGATATTCGTAAAAATACGATATATTTCCGCGTAAATCGAGATTTCGCAGTAATTTTCCGTCGCGGCTGGACCTTTATTTCAAATATCCGAATTTAAATTCGAAAAAATACGATATATTTCCGCGTAAAACGAGAATTCGCGAACATATCCCGTCGCGGCCGGCTCTTTAAATTCAGATATTCGAAATAAATTCGCAAAAATACGATATATTTCCGTGTAAATCGAGAATGCGCGGCCGATTTCCGTCGCGGCCGACCCTTTATATTCAGATATTTGATGTAAATTCGTAAAAATATGATATATTTCCGCGTAAATCGTATTTTATCGGCAGTTTTTTGTCGCGGCCGGCCTTTTAAGTTCAGATATTTTAAGTAAATTTGTAAAAATATGTCATATTTCGGAGTGAATCGAAATTTTTCGGTCGATTTCCGTCGCGCCGTATTTTTTAACTCGGATATTCGAAGTAAAGTTAGTAAAAATACAATATATTTCGGCGTAAATTGAAATTTTGCGTCCGATTTCCGTCGCGGCGGGCCCTTTAAAATTCAGATATTCGAAATAAATTCGTAAAAATACGATATATTTACGCGTAAATCGAGATTTCGCGGCCGATTTCCGTAGGAACGGGCCATTTAAATTCAAATATTCGAAATAAATTCGTAAAAATACGATATATTTACGCGTAAATCGAGATTTCGCGGCCGATTTCCGTCGCAGCGGGCCATTCAAATTCAAATATTCGAAATAAATTCGTAAATATACGATACATTTACGCGTAAATCGAAATTTCGCGGCCGAGATTCGTCGCGGCCGACCCTTTAAATTCAGATATTTGGTGTAAACTCGTAAAACTACGACATATATCCTCGTAAAACGTATTTTCTCGGCCCTTCAAACTCGGATATTCGAAATAAATTTGAAAAAGTACGACATTCCAATGTAAATCGATTCAGATTTACAAAATAATAATACTAATTAGGACGATGTATAACGACGTAAAAATACATTTTTCGGCGTTTTACCGCCACGGCTGTCTTTTAGATTCAGATTTACGAAATATTATGATTTATTTTCGCAAAAATCAAATTTTTTCGAATTACACGAACAAATTTTCGTGCGCGGACAAAAATAAATTTCGAATTACGAATTAACGAATTTCGAATTAAAAAAAATTTTGTATGAAAAAATTTTTCAGCTGAAATTTTTTTGACGAAAATTTCGAATTACGCGTTTTTTCGAATTATCGGGGTTCGAATTAACGGGGTTCTACTGTACCTCCATAAACTGCGTATGTTAACATAAATTCATGTGAAATAATGCACTCTATCTCTTGCCGACATTGTAGTCACAAATAATTTAGTTACACTCTAGTACTCCAATCTAATTAAATTGACGTATTGTATTGTATGAGAGAAAGTGAGTTTTTTTTTAAATTTTTTTTTTATTTATATTTATTTATTTAACGCCCAGAGGGCTTTTATATGGTTGGTAGTATAATTTTAATTTGACAGATACTTTGAAACATAAAAAATAAGAATAAAATTACATTTGATAAAAGCTATGCAACAAGTCATACAAAAACAGAAAATTACAGCTATTTGTAGGTTTACATGATGTGCTTAGGAGTATTGTTGAAATAAATGTTCTATTTTTATTTTTTATTTTTTTCCAACTCGGCTTTCTACAACTCTGTCTTAGTATTTAGTTATTATTATATCCTGATGAAGCTTGGTCTAAGCGAAACCGGTCGATGTGTAAAATAATAAATATTCGTGGTTAAATACAAAGTGTTTGTTTTATTCTAAAAAATAAATGTTTTAAATGATCCACAAAACTTGCCATGTTGGTATTGAATATGTCAACATCACCCAAGTAATGATTTCCCATGGTGTGAAGTCGTTGTATCGGAGAGTGGGCAATGTAGTTACGTTTATGTGTGCTGCTGTAGAATATTGTATTTTGTCGTGTTGTTACTGTGGGTGTATGTATGTTTATAAGTTGCAGGAGTTCACAACAGTTGAATTTAGAGTTAAGTATTTTGAATAAGAACGTTAAATCGTTTATTTTACGTCTATCTTCTAATGTATGTATTTTTAGAGTATTTAATAAGAAATTGTATTTTAAGTCTTCGACAGGGATATTTAATTTAAAATTTATAAAACGTAGAAATTTTTTTTGTATTCGCTCAATGTTAATGAGTTAGTTTATTCATGAATTCACTCCCCACAATCCCTTTGAACAAGATAATAATGCTCTACATTTAGCTTTCCATAATTACTGTGCATTAATAATTGACATTATTGCGCCTAACGTAGTATGTGTCACAATGTACCAAACAATCCGTTCATAGATAGATAGATCATTGTGATTATGTCAAAAATAAACAAAAGCTAATAATACGACGATGCCCTTTATGTAAAGACAGGTACTAAATGGTTAATCCGTGTATGATGAGCATAGGTGCCAATAATAAATTATTCATGTTCTCCTTTTACCCATTTAACCCCTAGAGAGCAATGGTTCCCAATTAGGGGTACATGAAGTTGCTTGAAGGGATACACACACGCACTGTACTGACACTGTGTGGTACGGAGTTTCATAGAATTATTTAAAATTTTGGGAGTGTCTACGGTAAACTTTTAAATGAAAATAAAATAGTGGTGTTCTCTCTTTTTAAAACTGTTTAAATCATATAACTTCTCATGATACTAAATGAGATAGCATGACTTTTATGATTCGTTATCAGGCTGAGGAAAATCTCCGAAAATTGCTCTATTTGTTTGTCATTTTTTCTTGTTGTTTTGAACATTATGCCTGCTAATACTAAAATAAAATAAAAGAAATGCACACCAGCGTCAGGGAGGTTGTTAAAGTCCAAGGGAGCTGGGGCCCGGCGGGTCTTCCACAGGGTCTCCATGGACAGCAGGTACTGGATGTCGTCCCGGAACAGCTTGGTGAACAGCTTGGCCGGGTCGTACCCACATGACAAGGCCCAGCCGCGGGTGCTGGTACGCTCCACGTTACCCTGTTTATTTATCATCACAATCAATCAAGGGTAAACTTTAAATCATTCATAAACTGCTATTTCATAGAGGGCGCTAATTTCATTATTTCAGGATAAACCTTTTTACAAGTTACGCTTTAAATATCAAGATGAATTTTTTAGGTTACACCTTTACATATAGTATATGAACATGAATGAATGGTTTTCTCGGTAAAAAAACTCAATCCTTTAAAAAGGCATCCAAATAAAATAATGTATTGGTGACTCAATCCAAAATTGTATTTGGAAGTCAACGCCACCATATTCACGAATAAAAACGAACATGTTGTTTTGGCAAATCGAAAATGGCCATTTTAAATTTATTTGTCAACATAAAAATAAAATAACTTAATTGTGGTAATTTTTTTCGAGAATAAAAAACAGTTAAAATACCCTATAAGGGATGCCATAGTCTCACTAGCTCGAGACGGTTGGGATCAGTTGAGATTTGTGTCTTATTCACATAAAAATTAAAAAAGCAAGGGACGTTGGATAATATCTGCAAGCGAAACGAGAGTCAGTTGTTTAGAGCATTTATGAAATGAAATTATGATTGTACCTGGCTATTCACGCGCATGAACTATTACACCAGGGGCTAAACAATTCTTAACATACCTCGCTGTTGGCCGTATCGGTCCCGAGGGCTCGCTGGCCTGCGTCTCCGGCCGCCTCAGGGTCCTCCGTGTCCGGGGACACATCCTGGTCTGGGTCCTCCTCTCCATAGAGCTGGCTGGGAGATATAGTAATAATTTTACACATTGCCTATTAAACATTGCTCATTCAATTTTCTTAACCCTTGGAATGCCAGCGAATCCGTAGTGAATTTGCTAGGAACTCACTCACGGTCACTCGATTTTATGGTTTTTATTTTGAACCATAAAAAGCTCCTAATGTACTAAAATAATTTTTATTAGCTCGGCAAGGAAATAAATATATCATAATGTTTTTATAGCTTGTCGTTTCGTCACTTACAAACATTGATTGTTTATCTGTGAAAAAGTGTGTCGCAAATTCCGTATCAAAATGTCATAATAATTTTTCGTTTTCAACTGATTTTATTTACAGGAAAGCCTCACATTTCTCAGAAACATTTCTCCGAATGCAAGTATTCATCCTGGGGAAACTACATAGGATACTTGTATGCGATTAATTAGATTATAAATATATGAACAAGTTATCTGGTAATACAATTCAATTTCCTGATACATCAAAGGTAAATTATTGAGTTGGATTGTTAGTTACCTTAGCAATAGGGTGCTTAGAGTAAAGATTAATTCTGTACAATCTAATATATTTCAGGCCACAGGTGGGGTTCCTCAAGGATCTCACCTCGGCCCAATATTTTTCTCACTATTCATCAAAGACATTGTTGACCAATTTAAAGATGTAGAAGTCCTACTATTTGCTGATGACTTAAAAATATATAAAAGAATATGAAATGTGTATGATTGCCAAATTTTACAGACTAACTTAGATCAACTTAACCAATGGTTTGAACAAAATGCTTTATTTTTGAACATTCAAAAATGTCAAGTAATACGATTTTCCAATACTCAATATCTTCCATGAATATACATTAAATAATATTAAATTAATACCAGTGTCACAAATTCTAATATTCAATGATAACTTCATTGCACACATTAACGATATAACGATATATATTTTATTCCAAACTTGACGATAAACAAAATATTATTTCGAATAATAATATACCGTTGGCATCTGAATCAGATATGCGCGATTTTTGGACTAAAATTTGGAGTAAAGATATAAAACATAACGAGTCAAGTCCCTGGATAGAAAATGAAGAACTCAATTTTTCAGGCATTGAACAAATGAGTTTTTCTAATATATCGGTTGAATTATTAACCAAAATTATTAAAAATACTCATAATTGGAAAGCCACGGGTTGCGATTGGATACATAATTTTTGGTACAAACGTCTAACTACTTTACATCCTCCTTTGGCAAAAAATCTTTCAAAATTTGGCAGTCAACCACAAAATTTTCCAAATTTTCTAACTAACCATATTACTTATATGTTGCCCAAAAGCGAAAATATTAATAATCCCTCTCAGTACAGACTCATTACATGTTTACCGACAATATACAAAATTTTAACCTCTTGCTTGACAGATTTAATATATACTCATTTAGATGAAAAAAATATTTTATCTGAACAACAAAAAGGTTGTCGCAGAAAACATATGGGATGTAAAGAACAATTAGTTATTGATTCTGTAATTCTAAAACAGATTCAAACTCGAAAATGTAATTAACATATTTGCTATATAGACTACCAAAAGGCTTTCGATAGTGTCCCGCACTCGTGGCTGATCAAAGTATTAAATATATATAAAATTAACCCCATTTTTATTAGCTTTTTGGAAAATATTATGTCCTTTTGGAATACCAATTTACTTATCAATTTAAAAGGTAAGAAAATAGTAATACCGGGCATTTCAATTAAAAGAGGAATTTTTCAAGGAGACTCATTGAGTCCTCTTTGGTTTTGCTTAGCATTGAATCCTCTATCTAAAATGTTAATTAAAAGCAAGTTTGGAATAAAAGTGAAGGGTAATACAAGGGAGAGTAGTACAATTTCGCATTTATTATTTATGGATGACATAAAATTATTTTCGAATTCTGAACAAAATTTAGAGAAAATGATCGAGGTAGTTAAAAACTTTTCAGATGATATCAAAATGACTTTTGGTTTAGATAAATGTAGAACGATCCATATAGAGAAAGGCAAAATTGTAGATGGGGACGAGAGTATATTAGAAATTTCCAAATTACTAGTATGAAAAGGGATGAGGTTTATAAGTATTTAGGATACCCAAAATCAAATAGATTAGACCATACTAGTATTAAAAATGATATTAGGATTAAATTTCAAACTAGGATCAGGAAAATTTTAAAATGCAATCTATCTGCTAAAAATTTAGTAAAAGCAATAAATACTTGGGCAATACCTCTATTAACGTACTCATTTGGCATAATTAAATGGTCTAATACAGATTTAGATAACTTAGAAAGATTAATTAGAACTACGCTAACAAAGTTTAATTGCCATCATCCAAATTCAGCTATAGAACGAGTTAATTTACCTAGAAATTTAGGAGGTAGAGGTATAGTCAAAATAACTTCTTTGAAACATAATCAGGTAGAAATGCTAAGAACTTTTTTCCATAGGAAAGCTCATAGCTCAGAAATACACAAAATAATTTGCAAGGCAGATAGAAATATTACACCTTTAAATTTATATGATGAGAATGCCAACATTTTTATAAATCCCAACCAGGAATTATTAGATTCCTGGTCAAATAAAATTTTACACGCAAAACACTTCAATTATCTCAACCAAACGTATGTTGACAAATTTTCGTCAAACAAATGGTTGAGTATTGGAGAGTTGAGCGCAGAAATAGAAGGATTTATGCTTGCCATTCAGGATAGGGTCATTAATACTAAAAATTATAGAAAGCATATAATCAAAGATACAAATCAAATTGATGATTTGTGTAGAAAATGTTTGGCTTTTCCGGAAACTATAGAACATATTATATCGGGATGTTCTATATTAGCACCGTCCGAGTATACATTTAGGCACAATCAAGTTTTAAAAATAATTCACCAAAATTTGGTAATTAAACATAACTTGATTGACTGCCGTAATATAGTACCATATTATGAATACGAACCAAATTCATTTTTAGAAAACGAATTTTATAAAATATATTATGATAAAACTATACTAACAGACCGAACGATTAGTCATAATAGACCCGATATAGTTTTACATGACAAAATTAAAAAAATAACTTATATCATTGATGTCGCTATTCCAAATTCCTGTAATATTCAAAAATCTGTTAATGAAAAAATACACAGATTTAGGAAATGAAATAAAAAGAATTTGGCATTCTCAGACTATAAAAATATTACCATTCGTTATTTCGGCTACTGGCATTATACCTAGCTCTCTCATTAAAAATTTAGGCGTATTAGATCTATCAAAAAATTTATATATAAAGATGCAAAAATCGGTCATTTTGAATATATGTAGAATAATGAAAGATTTTTTAAATATTTATGTTGAGGGATCAGTAGGATTTGTAGGCCCTGTTAGAAGTTCTACCGAGCCGAACCCTCTGATATGAAAATATCTGGAGTCGGTGAATTATTTTCCCATTTGATCTCTGGCGAGTTGACGTGTTGTTCTTGTATTGTTTTGTATTTATTTTGCTTATATAGTGCACTTACATAATGTTGATTGACTAGATGATCATTTGTGGAAAAGTGTGTTTAAAGTAAAGAAAAGTGGGTTTAGTTTTTCCTTTGGGGAAGATTTAACCCGGACAATAAAATCGGAAGACTAATAAGGCTTTAAAGATGCTTAGGTTCCTTTGCAAATTTTAAGTCCTTAGATTGTATGAGAACCCTCTATATTTCATTGGTTAGAAGTCAAGTGGAATATAATTTAACTATTTGGTCCCCTTTGCATAAAGTTCACTCAAACAATATAGAGAGAGTTCAGCACAAATTTCTTAGGTACGTAAATTTGAAGCTCAAAATTCCAATTGAACACATTAATTATATAATTTTGATGAATCAATTGTTACACATAGTCATTACAAACTTAATTGATAGCCCTGACATCGTTTCTGGAAAAGAACCTGCAACCAACTATCAGACACACTCACTAACCAACAGGGTGCATGATCTGGGCAACGAGTTTGTGGGTACTGTTGACATTATTACCATCTCCATTTATAGAATTGAGTGCAATCTATATCAGCATTTTGTTGAATCCTACAAATATAGTAGCGTTGGTAATGTAGCTTTAGTGATTTGTTTTATGTAGTATTGTTCTACTTTCTATATTATTTTATTTTACTGTTACATGTTTTACTAATATTGTTTCATATTCAGTTTATCGTTATTTCGTGCATTAAAAACTTTGTGTATAATATTCAATGACTCACTAGGTATATTCTGTTCTTAACATCCATGTAAAAGCCCAACTGGGCGTTAATACAAATAAAATAAAAAAATACTAAAAAATTATTTTGCAAAAAAAACGAAAATAATGTGAGTCAGCACGTGGCGGGTCGCTCGTCTTTTTATCTGGCACGTTAAAGGTTAAGGACGGGTTGTTTTGGAGAATTTGAACAATTCATCAAATTTCAACGTCCGTTTTCGGGTTCTGTGAAAGTCATATTCAAGTTCTGTTATTATATCATTATAGGCCAGTTACTTGACATAACTTAAAAAATAACAGAACTAGAAAAAATCTTTCACAGAACTTGAAAATTATCTCTGAAATTTGAAGAATTGTTCAAATTCTCCGAAACAACCCGTCTTAAGTGTTCAAGCCAGAGGATTATTTTAATAAACATAATCCATTCCATCACGTGATACGTTTAGATATAGTGTATGTGTTGTATTGAAACTTGTTAGATCGCACATCATCGGCATATGTGAAGATCAGTTTAAGATATTATGAATAATAACTTACTTAAAGAGGTGTTTGGCCCAGACGATGCAGTGGATTGGTTCAGAAGGAGTGTTGCGGATGGTGCAGCCAGGGAAGGTCTTCTGGGTTGCCTTTGGCTGACATTCGTAGCATTGAGTTTGACCTTTTTTAATTAACTCCACCTATAATTGTAATACAGTAACATGGTTTTCAAATTTGGTAAAATTGTATCTTCACCAAATCAAAATTTTCTAAATATGGGCACTAAACGTCACTTTGTATCATCTAGTACAGGTGTTTCCAAACATTTTAGACCACACTGACTCTTCCACTATCTCAAAAGACAAGATCTAGCTTTATTGTAGGGAAATCATACCTTTTGAAATTCTCTAGTTTACGAGTACCGTTAATTGAAACCAAGCATATGGCCACCAAGTATTGTTTTGTATGTTCACATTTTGATTTGTAAAAACTGCATGTTTTAAACAATGAATGTGGTAAAACGATACGTATAGGAATGCATTCGGGGAATGATCGATATTTTAAAAACAGCGTACATATTAGTAATCAAGAGTTATTCAAATATTATTATTATCATAGTCAACCTATTGTGGGAGGTTCGAGGAGGGTGTCAAACCTCTAAGCCAATCTAGAACCTCAGGTGGACCTAATCCAATCTGTCGGGGAATTCATGAAGCAGGCATTCGTCGAGAATTGTTTTAGATTAGTCAACACTCAAGAGTTGGCCCAGTGTCAATAACTTGCCATTTCAGAAATGTATTATGAATAAATCTTCCTTAGGATCTCACTGGGAGAAAGAGTAAAGGAATAGTATTTGTGAAAGGCTACCTGTCCATTGTACCCTGCTGTACCGCTTTCCAATAGGGGGACATCAGCAGCTAAGCACATCCGGTTGACATGATTCCTGGCTGCTCGGTTATCGAGAGCATTCATAACCAAGGAGAATGATTTGAAGAAGTTGACGCCGTAGTTGTTCCTGGAAAAGTGTTTTAGTTATACTTTAATTCTACCGCTCTAAATTTTAAATTAATTCGGAATCGATAATTAAAAAACCAGTGTTAAGTTTTACTTATGCCTACCATACTTAATACGCTTTTGGATAAAGTTTCCTTACTCCGCTTATTGCTAAATATGTCCAAATTATTGAAATAAACACTTTGTTTCAACTTAATTAGTACAAGAAAAATTGGGGGAAATGGAAAACATGCACAGAATAGGTTATTAGGTTCTTAGGTTGGGTTATTTGGGTGCATTTACATTGAAGTGGAACCTTTTGGCAAAAGTCACTTAATACTCAAATAATTCAACAGGCAGCACAAGATCGTTATAAAGAGAAATATTGAACATTATCTTTTACCATCTCCCCTGACGTATATATAGAGTTTTTGTAGTAATTAAGATGAGACGAAGTGCTATTTAAATCGTTTGTGTATAAGGGGCCGTTCAAGTATTATGTAAGCACTATAGGGGGGCAGGGGGGTCTATGCTTTGCTTATTTTTGATGACATGGGGGGGTGGGGGGGTCGAGATAGTGATAACGTCAGCACTGCTCAGCAGTAGTTATTTTTTTTTACACATTGGTAACCCACACATTTTCTATGTTTGAAAACCGAATACATATTCGGGGATTCCCACAAATAATTAATACGTTTAGGTACTCGCTTAGAAGCGAATGGGGGAATTGCCGCGCGCTACTCACTTTTATAAGTGCTGCTTATGAATTAATAAAAAAAACAGAATACATTAACAGAAAAATGCATATAGGTACCAATTTTTACGTAAGCATTGGAGGGGGGGGGGGGGGTAAGAGCTTTGCTTACTTTTGGTGACAAGGGGGAAGAGGGGGTAAATAATTGTAATAAATCTGCTTACGTAATACTTGAACGGCCCCTAAACAAGAAATAACACTTCGATTCAACTAATTACAGTAAGAAATAACCGTAAATGTAATAAACCATCAGAAGTGGAAAATATGGCTATTTATTAATAGCTATTTCGTTAAGATCAAAATTAGGTAAACTTGTCAAATTCCGCTGAATGCCGCAGGCTCTTTAAAAAAACAACACTTGATTTTAACTTAAATATTGAACACAACTGTTTAAGTTGGGAGTTTACGTAAACATAAACAAAATAGGTTTTTAGGGTGTAGTTTGGGTTATTTTAATAATTTGTGCCTATTCCCTAACCTTCAAACTTAACTTTGATTAAGAAAAAGGAACTTTAATGCATCTTTTTACCATTACCCACCACATAAATAGTTATTTCTTGCAGTAATTACATTGAAACCAAGTGCTATTTATATATTTTTTGCATATTAAGTGTGCAGCATCCAAAATTATTATTTTGTCTTTATTTTGGCGGCAACTGTCATGTTGATAAACGTATTATAAATTTATTAATAATAAGATAAGCTTTTAGGCTATTTATTTTTTAATTACCCAAACTAAAAGAACCTATTGTTATAGGATTTTAGGTTCTTAGTTTGGGTTTCTTAAGAAGAAACATGGTTTTTGGTAAATAAGCGTATTATAACCTAATTTAATATATTTCAGAATTGGATAAAGTTACAATTGAATTTTGATCAGATGTACTTACGTGGTGATACTGTCGTGATATGCCTTGATAGTAACGTTGGGATTGAACTTCAATGCACTGGTGCGCGCAACTTCAGCTTTGGATTTACCAACATGCTCTTTGTGGAAGAGAAACTGGCGATTTAGATTACTTACATCAATAGTATCCAGATCAATCTGCAACAAGAAATACATTGTTAAAAATCTAACCTAAAGAACGTGAAATTACTTACACTCAGAATATTACTTACAATTTCTATATCACTAAAACCAGAGAGAACAAGGTTTTTCAATAATTCGCAACCAATTCCGCCGGCCCCGACCACCAATATTTTGGAATTTAGGATTAATTCGCTCAAATTGTTTTCAAACACACCGGTAACGCGCGCCGCCATGTTTGCCAAACGCCACAATAAGGGAGAACCACAGATAAAAAAACTTCAGAAACTTAAATCCATCAACAATCGACAATTTAGTGATGGGCACGATCGAAACATTGACATGATCGAAATATTTTAGTCGAAACATCAAAAGAATCGACTAATACACAATGTACTGGCGCTGGCGTCGTAAATCGTAACTTAAAAAAATGAATGAATTGTTCACATACGCGTTGCTTCTTCGGTTGATAGATAATATCGTTATTAAATAGCTAATATCTAATACCTAACATTACAACCTTTGACAATTACCAAGGAATAATTGCGTAATGCAAATCAAATCTATAAGGTAGTACGTAACACAATGTACCAAGCATATAATAATTAACCAAGGGAATTATATCTCGTTTGTCAAGCAATCCGAAATATTTTTGACGTATCTCGGATTTGGGAATCAAAGAATTCTGACCAATAATGTGACTGCTTTTATATTCATTAATTCTGACCAATGACGTGATTGCTTAAATATTAATCAATTCTGACCGCTGATGTGACGGCTGTGGTTTCAAATGATTTTGACAGAATCGATTCATTGTTCGATGACGTATCAAAACGATTGTCTCGGACTGTGATTTCGAATTATATTTGACAGAATCGATTTGTCCATGACAATTTGGGAGGTGGGTATAGGTACCGCCGTCCCGGAACCATTTATTAGATAACCAATACCTCTGCCGTAGGTCGCCTAAAGTGGTTTGCTACTTTTGGTGAATTAGCAGGGGTGCCCGGGTTCATGGTGGTGAGGTTTGCCTAGGTATATTAGTGGGGGGTGCGTCTGCCCACCAACTGCGTGGCAAGCCAGATCGTGAGATTCTGGTTGAGGGAGAGCTTTTGACCTCTCCAGCGGGACTCTCTCGAAACATCGCCTTGAACCACGATGGGAGAGATTCCACTACTGGACATACTGACCCCAGATTCTAACCCACCTCTCATACTCTTTTCCTTCCCACAACTTCATATCCTTCATTTCCTTAAAAAGACCCTCCACATAGCATCCCCAAAGATGAAATAGGGCGTGAGGGAAATTATTTTCCTCAGAGTCTCCTGTGTGGGGTCAATGTAAAACATTGAATCGAAATATTTCGATGTTTAAGTAGATCGAGTAAATCATCGATGATTAATCGATTGTGCCCATCACTAATCGACATCATAGACAGCAAAAAATATCATGAAAATAATCGACAAACGAAGAGTGCAATAATACCCTATCTGCCATTTAAAAAAGCATATATGTAGATGAATTACATGATATAAAATGAATATTGCATAAATTAGAACAAATAAAAAGAAATAGCTTACATATTTAGCACTTGCTCTATGGTGGCTATCCTAAGGTATCCTTTCTATGCTATCCTCTAAGACAGGGATGAAGAGCCTGCGGCCCGTGATGCTTTTTGGTGCGGCACGCGAGCACTTTCGGTGAGACCGAAAAACGAGTATAAAAAATCGCTAACTATGGTACCTATGGGGAGCTCATCCAGGAACCGAATTTTTATTTTTTAATGTTAATCCACCCAGGAGGCACCGATGGGAAATAAGTTCGTTAAGGTTTAATGTGTTATCTTCAGGGATGCTGTGAAAATAGTACACATTGAGGACACAGGACTCCAATACATTTATTGAATCCGACACATTTATCCAGTCGGCTACTAGGACTACATCCGTTTAAGAAAATACTAAAGAATTTTCGTCTAAATATTGTTAGGATCCTGACTCTCCAAAAAATAAAAACCGAAAGCATTTGGTACGGCATAGAAAATTTTCGCCCGTGTCGCTTTTTCCTTGTCTTTGTGAATGTAATAATACATATTCTACTCCCTTCACCCACACCACACGCTTACTCCAGTTGGGAATACCTTAGAAAAAGTTTCGCCTGCGGCGCTTTTTCAGTGTGTTTTGTAAATATAACAATTCATTCTTCACTTCCTTCATCCACATCACATACCCACCCCAAGAGGATACAATGGATTAATTCCATTGAAATACCGGTAGAACAAGGACGCCTGACGCCTGTGCTCTAAATACTGCAATCTATTTGTTAAGACAGGGGATCTATCAAACGGACTACCCGTTTCTGAACTGAGTCTAAGGTTTTTTGTTTATATATTTTGGGGTTTCCGACTAGAGGTGGATGCCAAATTCAACAGTGATTAAAAGTATGTAATGGTGATGTATAAAAATAACATTGAGATATCTAACATTGGGAGTTTCATTTTCAAATCCCCACTCTTTTTTTATTTCATTACGTCAGAGCCAGTGAGACTATGGCATCCTCAATTGGGGTATGTGTGAGGCTGAAGGTACTGGGGAGAGGAAGAGATATAAAAAGCAAACTGATTTACCGCCTCACACTGTGACTTTCTCTTTTCACCGTTTTTTTAATGCATTTGTATTTTTATTTTGTTTTTTAATTGAATATTTATACAAGAAGTGTTGTGAACGTTGTGCGTTGTGCTTATTGGAGTAATCTAATTGATTTTAACACTATTCCCCCCTTGAATATTTTTATTATTTACAATGTAACCGTAAACACATACATTTGTTTTTAACCACTTACATTTTATTACAATCAACCGGTTTCGGAAGAACCCTTCCTTCATCATGAGAATTGCAAACTGAATATTAACTGTTTTAATAGTATATTGTAAATTATGGCTAGCCACAAGGTTAAAGCTTTTTACAAATACGTAAATTTTTATTTATTTTCCTAGAACGGGTTTGAAATTTGTGGCTAAATATAAATTTTCCATTTCTCTTGGATGACATTTCGGTTGGTCTTCATGCTTAAGAGAGATATTTACGTCCGTTATGTTGGTTTATGGTGGAAACCCTGACAAGATAAGCCGATTGATACCGTTACTAAAAATGACATAGTAAAGCCGGTATATCAGTCATTAACATTCTTGGTAATTATATCAGTCGGCTTATTTATCAGGGCTCTTCTGGTTAATAATTCTCTTACCGAGCATAAAGTGCAGCTTGAAATTTCGGTCACGGTAGGAACTTCCATCAATTTTGACATGAAGAATTACCAACACGAATAATATTTTATAGTTATTTAAGTTGTCACTCTGTTTTAACCAAACATCAAGCTTGCCGCAACTAAATGTCTAGATTGTTGTATTTTATTGTGAAAATTTGTTGTTCTGGGATGTGTATGTGCCAGTTAAAGTGTGTGATATAATTGTGTTACTATTCTTCTACTATGTCAGTGTTTTTTAATGAGTAGGGAGAACAAATCGTCCACACAGATGAAGATTAATGTAGATACGAAAATGGAAACTGGTAACACGGACGCAGTTAATTTGGGTGTCGGAGAAGTGGATGCAGAAATTGGCGAAGAATTAAAGCAGTTGGAAGAAGTTAAGGATTATGATACACGGAGTGAGGTTTCTAGCTCTGCCTCGAGTGACTCGAGTGGTCCGAGTATAAGTACTGTAAGCTCCAAGTCTTCTACTGATCGTAAAGAGCGCCGATCTCGGCATAAGAGAGACCGGCCGAGGGACAGGAAAAGTCCTTCTCCCGAACTCAAAAGACCACGATCCAACAATAAAAGTAAATACGAATACGTCACCAAGCTCAATTATTTATTTCGCGACACCAGATTTTTCGTTATTAAATCAAACAATGCTGAAAATGTGATTCTCTCTAAAGCCAAAGGAGTTTGGTCTACGTTACCCCAGAATGAACAGAATTTGAATCAAGCTTATCGCGAATCACGCAATGTCATCTTGATATTCTCGGTCAAAGAAAGTGGAAAATTTGCAGGCTTTGCCAGACTTCATGGTGAATCGCGCAGAGATGTCCCAGCCGTATCTTGGGTCTTGCCTGCAGGTCTGTCGGCTAAAGCTCTCGGCGGGGTCTTCAAGGTAGACTGGATATGTCGTAAGGAGCTACCCTTCAGCAGCACTCTCCATCTCTACAACCCCTGGAATGATGGCAAACCTGTCAAAATTGGAAGAGATGGACAAGAAATTGAACCCAAAGTTGCTGAAGAATTATGCCGTCTCTTCCCTGAAGATGACACTATCGAGATGACTCCCATTTTGCTAAAATCAAAAGAGTCTTCTAAAAGACTGTACAGAAGCAACTCCGGCTTCAGAGGATTCAAAACCCCCATCTCGTCTAGGGGGAACAGCAACTACAGGAGCCGCGGCGGAGTATACACCCGTGGGCGCCGCAAGATGTTCCTCACCACCCGCAGCCGCATCGGCGGAGGCGGAGGCGGTGGTGGGGTCAGTGGAACCAGCACCTACAAGCACCGAGGCTCGTCTCCTTATTCACGGGAACGCATCCCCTCCTGGTTTCACTCCCGAGACCGATACAGTGGCGCAGCAGCTGCGGCAGAGGCCTACGTGGCGGACTACATGCGCAGCATGCAGCATCAGCTGCCCCCGCTGCCCTACGCACCTCCACCAGGCTTCAGCAGTTCGGCCTACGAGGCCCTCGCCCCTCCTCCGCCCCCGCGCTACTACGAGGGCCCCCCGCTGCCTGAGTACCCGGTGGCGACGTACGTGGACAAGCGCTCGTATGACCGCTCGGTGGACGAGTTCCTTTGGCGCACCAGTGAGCGCTCGCGGGCTCGCTCCCCCACGCGGGAACGTGCGCATCACCGCAGCTATCGAGACCGCCGCTAAGTGACTTCGCCCGTGCGATTAATTAATAGTTCCATTTTCTACGACCCGGCGAGCTGTGAGCCGTTTGTGTAATTTGTAATCAATAAAGTGTTACAGATGACCTGGACTTTTTTTATATTTGACGGTTGACGAGCTTATTCCTACACATGTAAACTTTTATTATTTTGAATGGAATACAAGCCGTACGGATTTTATAAAATTGTTGATTTTGAAATGATCTCGGATTCCACGTAATCTGAATACTTCTGTGATGATATCGATACATTTCTATTTTCAAATACGTACCTGTCGAACATTGTTTTAGTAAAGTTGTGTACGTATTACAGAAACATTTAATATAATACTAGAAGTTCACAAGTATAACTTTTCGTACAGTTTCCTGGAAGAAGGGGATGTAGAAGTTGTCAACTTATGAACTATTGTGATGGTGCTGATGGTACAAGCGGAAGTTACAATTAGACTTTTCTCAGTTACAATTATATTAGACTTGCTACTCATCCTACTTTCCCTGAAGAGGTTTGTGATGGTGACAATACAAAATTAGTGAATATTTCACCACATTTACATTTGAACTGGCGACCTATTAATTACATTATGTCTGTGCAATACAATCAATATCAAGAAAGACTCATCAAACACACTTATTCCCTTGTTAAAAGTCGGCAAATCTTATCTCTGTCAGACATTGCTTCATTGCCGATTTACTAACATGTTTACAACATTTTAATCTAATTATCTTTATAATAATGTGCTGATTATTATGCTGACGTCCCTACTCGTGTTCTGAAATTCTACTAATTAATTCATTATGTTTACTTTCATTCTTTGGTCATTCCATGGATCCAAAACATGGATGTTTTAATCATTAAACACAAAGAAGAGTGTCTAAGAAAGTGATACAAGATGCACAAATTAATTGCGATGAAAGACCTGAATTATGCCAAACATTTTTAAATTTGGAAGGTTTCTTTTTTTGTTATTGATTTCTACTACCCTTATAAAAAACCTTTTCTATTCTCCTTTTTAATATTGAAATTAATAATTGTCTTTGGGTTGGAAAGTTCTGTTCTGGAATGATTTGCAGCAATTATTACCCATCTTATATTGTCGATATTCTTCAAAAAAACAGTCAAGTCCAAATTTAAAGTTTTGAGAAGTTTAGAAAGTAGTTAAAAATAGTTTTGAAAGCGAAGGATTAAGCTGGATGTAATCAAATAAATTACTTAATAATTCATAATTATAACTTTTATTTGTAAGGAAAATTTTATACAAATATGAACAATTAACCCCTTCAAACTGGCAGCGGTAGAACATTTTTGACACTTAATAATAATTGATTTATTTAGCATTAAGTATGTTATTTCAAAATTTTGACAAATCGTACACTGTATAACTTTTTTTTTTTTCATTCTAGATATTGAGAAAAAAATTTGATATCTATGTATTTTCAAATATACTGACGGTCTGAAAGGGTTAACAGAAAGTGAACAATAAACACTTTGGAAAAATTGTCACTGTTAACTTTCGAAAAATATCGATGATATAATAAGCGACTATTCAATGACTTTCCAACCGGTGTGCAAACAAATAAAATACAAGTTGCTAAGTAAAAATATGAATAAAGCATTATCTGGCCAACGATAAGTGTGTTGAAAGGGTTTAGGATAGAAATATAACTTCATTGTGGGAGATTGGTGCTGGACTAGGTGAGAGTTTTTACCATTAGTCAAGCCTTTGTAACCTAAAAATAATTTCTATCGTAAAAAATATTGAACCACAAAACTAAAATTGAAATTTGGTACATTACTGCTTCGATTGGTGAACAAGTACTCTTTCAGATGAAGAGTTTATGACCTCATTCCTCAACTTATAATATTATGTATTTATTATTACCGGTAATTCGAAATATAAGTTCACCGTGTAAAATTTTGGAATGGTGAATCTCATATTCTCAATGCGAAAGGCGTGTGCAGGGAATTTAATTGTTCTCATAATACAAGGTGTCCGGGGATAAAATGCACTAACTTCGGGCGGAGATTCTACAGGATGGTAGCAGTAAAAAAGACATAACTTTTTCGAAATTCTGTTGTTTTTCTTTCTGTACAAAAATATTTTTACATTTCAGAATACTTTTTTTTTCATACAAACGATTCAACTTTTTAACCTGAAAACTACCTTAAAAAGTTGGAATTTCGAAAAAACTTATTTTTACTTTTTACTTCTACCATCCTATAGAATCTCCTCCTGAAGTTAGTGCACTTTACCCCCCGGACACCTTGTGTAATATGTTAAATAGGTAGTTAGTTATAGCGAGATCTCCAGAAGTCCTGAATTAATTGTCAGTATTAAATTTGTGATGAAATTTTTGCAAATTTTCTTTAATTTAAAATTGAAATTAGGCACATTGGGGGGGCTATTTCAGTTGTGATAAAGCTTTTTATTTTATATAACATTACTCGGTTGTCAGGGTTTGTTAGTTTAGGAGAAAAATCAGTTCTTAAAGCGTTTGGCTCTCTTCAGATTTGTTAAAATTTTGTGGTTAGTTAGTTTTCCGAAAAAAAAAAAAAATTATAAAAAAAAACTCTTACAAAAAGATCTTAGTAATGCAAAATTATAATTACATTTTTTAGTTATTATATTTCTGTCAATGGGAATAGATTTTCCTCCTGGTTTTTTGTCAGTTTTATTCTGATAAAATGATTATTGGTGCATAGAAAGTAGTTTTTTTTAAACTATTCATTCATCACTGGGACCAGTTTTATGTAAAATATCATAAATTGATACATAGTACAGTACAGAGTACGTTTAGATGCAAGCAAAGACTGTCCAATAAAACGTCTCTAATGTTTACACAAAAGTCTGTGTTTACACAATAAAAACGTGTTGCATACATATTATTTATCATTTAGGATTTATATGGTAGTGAACAGTTGAAATTAGATACAGTAATAATAATTTATATTTAAGTGACCAAAAGTTCTGATTATAAACGTACTGCGTACAGTTAGTATTTCTACGTTTATTACTCCTTATTATTTAGTGTTAATGTATACATATATAATGTTTATGGAGTTAAATGGACCCTATTTATTTTTATTTAAAGTGTACAAATTTTGTTTATTTACTTAAATATCATGTTTGTTTATCGTTTTATGTAATCTGACCTGGAATATTGATAGTGCCCACCTTTTTATTTCATAAAAACATTTACATTTACAATTTTTGCAAAATATTTTTAATATGCATATTTTGTTCCTTCAAATGTTTATTCATAGGTACTGTATGTTACCCATGCCATGGCCATGGAAGGAGAAACTGGAGACTGGGACTGCTAGGATAAATAGTTTTTATCATCCTACCTTTGTACTATTTTGTAGTATGTATTTGCAGATAGGTTGGGTACTTGGAAGTGATAGGTAAACTTAATTATTTTCCTAATGCCAAGTAGGTGAAAATTAGGAATATCCACAGACTAAGAAATCCATAGACGGTCCCATAAGGGTGAGGGGAACAAACCAAGTGCGCGGAGAGGGGAGGTGGCGTTTACGTCTCCCATTTAATGATTTGTCAATAAATGAATCTGACAGCTTACAGGAAACCTGCATTGTACTTATCACTATTTAGTGTTCGAAAATAAAATCTGCTTATGAATAGCTAGTCCTTTTTACAATGGAGTGTGCATGGCTTGCTTCGTAATAGATGTACTTGAGAATCCCAAATCAGGCGAAAAGGGTTCAGCTTGTTTCTAAAATTGAATATTTTGTTACAGTATTTAGTTAGACATTTTTACAAATGTTTTATAATTTACTCTCGTCATTCATTTTTGCGGCACTACGCCACCTGATTTGATAGTACATAAGACAGTTCGGTTAAAAATGAACATTCAGCGATTCGATTTTGTTTTGAGGCATGTCTATACTTTTCTTGGTCTGCTGGAATAATAATGATTAGGAACACCATTGAGGTGATTTTTTTTACAAAAACAGCACGTATTACGCACCCGTAAGCCAAATGATTTATCTTCTATGAAAGGTTGACTTCATTGTGCGTTCTTACCACATTGTTATCATTTCAAAAATGATAAATGAAACTGAATTATCTTGTCAATATATGAGACTAGTTAGAAACTGCAATTTTACAAAATGCTATTCTGTCAGTCTCACTCTCACTCTCTTGGTCGATGATATAATTTTGCTACTTTAAATATTTAGTAAATGATGCAAAGTCATGTATGTCCCGCTGCTAAAGGTCTGTTGTGAGTTGAGATCTCTCTTTCAGGTTCATACGTTTATAAGAAAGAGCGGGATGTTACAATGGAGCAATCAGCTATATGCTTTTACTTATCGGTCGTTTCGGTTGGTGCTGAGGTATGTAATGATCGCAAACTTCACATAGCAATGATCACTGAAGGGAAGGGTGTACTCATTTCTCGGCTGAGTTCACGAAAGGATTCGAAGCTCAACAAGCGCCATTGTCGTGGCCGACAAGAAACTTCAATACATAAAAAAATAGTTTTGTTAAAGCCAACATGTAGACATGTAGAAAGCACCATACCAGATAAGAGTGACATTTTTATTTATTTATTTCTACTTTAATATTTTATTTTAACCAGCAGTTCCTGAGCATAATGAAGTAAAAAATGAAGATGTAATTTTGCTGTCATGATTTTTTTTTTATATTCATTTTCAAAATATATTTTCATTATTTTACAACCGAGTAATTGAGTACGTCCTAGTGGGTCACGTGATATGCACTATGCCTCGTTCCAGCAGCACGGTAACAGACGAGACAGAGCGCGTATCACAGGATCCCATCTCGACGTGTAGCAGTGTGATCAGTGGTGACATGTGTTAGAAAAATACATATTTTGTTTTTAATTGAAAAGAATATAGTCAGCAAAATAACATTAACGTTTTTTACTCCAAATATGCTCAGGAGTCGCTTACGAAATCCTTCGGGTACGTGCTGTTGTTGGTGTGTGATCCTTGGAAAAATATGTGTCACCCACTTCCTGATGAAGTTGGAATTCTCGAGGCAGTCCCTCATGTAGCACATCTCTTCGATGGCGGGAGCCAGGTAAGTTTCCGGAGTGTGCAGGGCGAGAGACACGGGACGCTTCCACCCAGAAATATGCAACATGTCTGCTAAGAATATTAGAGAAACTGCAGAGAAGTATTGTACCTACTACGATGATATTGAATTTTTGTTATGATATTGTATGTTGATTATTCAAAAAAAAAAAATCTGATTCTTGTCTGGAATGTTGTTCCTCCCGTGGAGCCACACGCTCAGTGGATTATACTGGGCTGGCCCTGAGTCAAACAGCACAGTGTTAGTAAAAACTTCAAGGGCACTGTATTAGGAGTTAGTTATTTTCGGCACCTTTGCGATCGGCGCCCTGAGCAGACTGCTTCATTTGAACCTGAGTGGGGCCAGCCCTGGGACTATCCTTCCAAAAGCTAAATAGTACCGCTCTATCTTAGGTGGTCGTCCACTCCACCGAAAGTTTCACTAGGCTGCCGGAATCTCCAAGTATACAACTGAACTAAATTCTGAAGACAAGAGTCATAACAAATCTATCAACAAGAGGATTCTAATAGTCCGAAAACATAAAATGTCATGACTCGTCATTGTGACGTCTTCATGACAAGCAATGTGCCCATGCTGTGCATGGATATAATTGATAAAACCCAATAATCTCTTTGGGAAGTTCTGCTCTCAAAACTTCTATTGAAATATTGCAGTTCTTTGGAAGCATTACAGTTTCATCAAACACCGCCAATTCATTTGATTGGTCGTTGTAAAATTACTTTTAGTTTCTCTAGTTCTTCAGCTCTTTATTCGATGACCATGAGAGTGCTGGCAACTGCTGCATCAGCCGTTATTTCTTTCTTGGTGGTTAAATCAGGCGTATCATAGCCATCTGTGTTGACATTTGTATACTGCGTTCACTGGATCACTTTTTCGTTCATAAATTGTTAGAAAAGAACAGAACTTGAAATAGAAAAAGTAGGCACAAATCTCCGCAGCATCATGAACATAATTTGGAAAGAGGAGCAACTGAAAAAATCTGACGACTGCCTGATGTAATGTGAAGGTTATTTTGTTTAAAATTTATCATACCTTTTGATTTGATTCTTTTATATCACAATTGATTATGTGATTTATTTCGCAGTGAAAATTCAGGTATGTATCTTATTTAATATTTTTGATTTAATGACTAATAATATACCCCAATCGGTATACAGCAGAACCCGGTCTTTCTAGTATTAGTCTGTCATTCCACGGATCGGTAAACAATCAACATAAACTGAGTGCTCTAAGACCCTGCACAGAAAATTAAGTTTGTTATAGTAAGGTATCTGCGACAAAGTTCAGTATGGAACATTTTTGTGCATGGTCTTACAACACTAGGTTTATGTCGATTGCTTACTGACCCGTGGGACGACAGGCTTAGAGGTAAAGATTCAAAGAGTGCAAAAATTTAAAAAAAACCTATCAAACCTACTTTAGATTTGTACAAAATGTTTTTTTTAAGGTTAGTAACGAAAAAGAAAAAGAGCTTAACAACCCAAGAAATTGTTTTAGTTAACTTTGAAATGTTATCTAAAAAAATTGCAACAAAAGTTGACTAAATAGGGAAAATTAGACATCACAACAAGGACTACTGTAGCATCCCACCTGAATTACTGCACAAGTGTAATTTTTCTGAGTAATAAATAAAACACAAGTTAAAAGAAGGCATGAGGTCTATATTGTGCTGTAGAAGATATATATACTAGTATAAAGTGTGTGGCAACGCATACCCTAGTATTTATATAAAAGTTAAAAATAAAATGATTATATGTTTTAAAGTGTTAGAAGTAACAGAGTTTTTTTTATAGTACAGTCCATGGCTATCCTACAAGAAGCTGCAATGATTATAGTCTTCCTAAGACAAATTTATGGGCAAGACAAAACAATATTTATTACAAAGGTTTTAAAATGTTTGATGAACTCCCCGAAAATGTTAAGGAAGCTAAAAGTCTTGCAGCTTTTTGTGTGTTATGTCTCAATGTTGTGAACTCCAAATATTAGTATGTAGGTAATAGAATATTATTATACTAGTTTTAGAATAGGTTTGTACTAGAGATAAAGTGTAACATTTTATAGCTAAATAAAGTAAACAATATTTATATAAAAGGGTTTTGTGGCGGACGGCATGGATTTGATTTTTATACAAATCTGCAGAGTGTTTGGGGGTAAAGTGCGCTAACTTCTGGAGGTGATTCTACATGATGGTAGAAGTAAAAAAGATAATATTTTGAAATTTCAAACTACTACATTCTTATTATTGGGTTGGGTGGTTACATAGCCCTTGCAGGTAAAATGTTTGTTTGGTTTGAAAACGAAAAAATAAATTAGCTAAAAGAATTTCACCAAAGACCATTTTTTTTACTGCAAATAAACTCAGGAATCTGAACAGGTGAAACTTTTTTTTGTTTGAATTAGAACAATTTTTTTATCTAATAAATTTTACAGGAGGATATTTTTATTCTCCAATTAGAGTCTGTGATCACTGCTTAAAGTTTTTTTATTTAATATATATAAGTGGGTACAGGATATAATATGAGTAAGTACATAAAAAATATATTTACATTACAAAATATATTTATGTTCGCAATCTCATCAATGAAGAAACTGGTTCTTGTGCTTGGTGAGAGAGTTACACTAATTATAAGAAAAATAGAATATCATTATGCTATAAGTAAGTATATATATGATAGGAATATAAAGAGACAAAATCTAAATACAGTGAAGATGAGTATAGACTGATAATAATATCAATGAAGGGAAAAACAGGCAATTATTTAGTTAATTATTTCTGAAAGAGTAACTTCAGTTTTAGTTTAAGTATGTTAGTATCATTTAATTTCTTTATTTCAATCAGAAGGTTGTTGAAATACTTTATTCCTAAATATGTATAGTTATTTTGCATTTGTTTGGTATTACATTTTGGGATTTTGATATTGTATTGATATCTTTTAGATAAGTGGGTTTCAAATTTTTTGATTATATTATCTTTATAAATTTGGATAATTGCATTTTTCTTGAATATATCTTCTACTTGGGGCACCCCGAAATCTGTAAATAGCGTTTCTGTTGGATACGTGGAGGGTTTCTTGAGGATTACTTGAGGATTAGCTTCTGAACCACTTTGATCGGGGTAAGAATCTTATTGTATGACCCCCCCCATCCAATAAATACATACCGTAAACCAAGTATGTCAGTTAAAGCCCTGTATGTATATTAATCAATCTGGTAACATGGCCTGTGGAATCTGTTTCACCCAAATATTTTATAATTTATCTCCTTTCCTGTTTTATTTACTTTTTCTGCTGTGTCATGAACAATTTTTGCCTTGCTTTGTAGTTATTTTCTCGTACTTTTATTTTACAGCCCCGCTTAATGATAATACAGAACCTGTTTCACATATTGATAAAAATTATGTATGTCCTGCTTTTTTTAGTTTATCCAGTGCAATTCTTAAAACCCTGCTTTGTCTTACCTTTTCATTCTTTTAGCTCAATATTTGAATTACTGGCGCCACGAACCATGGTCCACCACCCGGCTCGCTGTCAGCCCAGCGGAGAACTACTGATTCTCAAAATCACCGCCAAAGGCGCAGTTCCTGCCCCTGTTAGCTAAACGGAGAACTACTGGTTCCATACTGGTTCCCTAATTACTGCTCTAATTGCGCCCGCATCGGGCCGGCCCTGCACCTAGCATTGAAACTTAATGCTAATAAAGAGTTAAGGAGCGCACATTTGAATTTATTTATGCACACTGATAATGGTTCAAATAAAAATTGGAACACCTGCCGCAGTCCTCTCTTACCCCGTAGTAGTTCTATGATACAGTACACCACTGCACAAGAAAGAATCCCTTTAAAAACGATTTGCCTGTGTCTAATACTGTACTATTAGACCATTTTTTTCCAAAATAAAGTAAATTGACTAAAACGGAGGGTGCTGAGATTATTTAAATGGTTTTATACGGCAACACCAAGATGGTTGAAAAAAAAATTGTGAAGCTTTGTAAAAGCACTATGATGTGAATATTTTGTTCATCAATATAAAACGGTAATCAGAAATTAGCCCTAAATCCTGAAAGTACATGAGTTGTTATTTTTTTAACACATTAGCGTAGAAAAGATTTATTTCATATTTTAAAAATATACATATCAAATATGCCATTCGTTAGACGTTAGATCAAAATAAAAATTGCTATGTGACAGAAGCACGCATTTTTAACATCTAAAAAAGGTACTTAAGTAATTTTTCCCATCCAGTCAACATGTCAGTTTCAGAAGTTAAATATATCAACAACAAAAAATTATCAGTGTTACTCGGTGTTACAGTAATGAAAAAAAATTGTTCCATTTTATGAAATTTCAAGATTTTGTTGACACACTTTCAATGGACGATGCAAAGCATAATGGAAAAATATTGCTTGGGTAGCATTGATGTACCTTATTATGAAATTTAAAAACTTTAAAAAAGACCAGATTCATTTATGAACAGAAATAATTCCCACTTCTTTTCTTTTTCACACTAAGGTTTAACCCAAGTTTAACCGGAGTAAACCGCAATGCTGCTCCAGTTTGTAAAATCCATAGTGCATTCCATTCCGGTTTGTGAATGCACTTGGCTGAATAGAACCAGTTAAAAAAAGGATTTTTTTAGATTGGACTACTGGGTGGTAAAATAATGCTCTTTCATGTTTTGTAATTTTTTTTCATTTACACCAATGTATGAGAAATGAAAATGGTAAGTTTTTGTGGTACATCAAAGGTATCTTTGAAGTACTAAACAGGTATTTCTAAGTCTGATCTATACTGATTTGAAAGAAAACTAATATTGCTCATTTACATGGATCTTTTTGACTCCTAGGCTTGAAACAGGCCAATGAATCTGTCCAAGAAAGAATTATTAGAAAATATATGACCAATTTCACCAGAAGTAAGGAGAAATTGAGTTTACTTCGGGTATACAACATATTCCTTTCAGTTTATCTGTTGAGTGCGAGTATCTATTCCGTTATAAGTTATTTTTAATTTAATAAATTTTTGCTTCTCTTGATACACCTCTATCTTATATTTCTTTATTGGCTAAAAAACAACCTCCTTCCCATCCTTAAAAGTCAGTACCCCGGATCCGGATGTATCAGCAACACCATTAATTTAATTCTCCTGGCTCCAATTATTGTATTTTAGTAATAATTTGTACTTTGACTTCCTATGCAACATTTATTATTAACTAGATATATTAATAAGTAACTAGATGAAGTTCCTCAGACACTCTTATTTATATAAATAGATTAGATTGAATCAAGCAACAGTTCATTTTTCAACCCAATTGAAAAATTAACTCTGTAGTGTTTTATGTAGCAATCTTCAACCCAACCACAAACCTCAAACCACTAACAGATAAATTATTACAGAATATTGTTTTACTTTAGTTATAAACTCAAAGAACTAAAGTTTACAATAACCATTCAACTGTAAAAATACTTACTAGTAATCTATCTCTATCTAATTTTAACCATTTTTATCAAAGTTTACACATTCACATTTAGCATAAATTTATTAATAGTTCCAAGCAGTGTTGATAATAAAATAGGTAAAAGTGAATGTTGTTTTGAGCATAGTAGGTATTCCCACAGATGCAATGATGCTTACAGCACGCTTCAAACTTATTTGATCAATTTGTGTTATTTCTCAATATATTTAATTATTGAAGATAATATTTTTAAACAAAAAATTGAAATAGAAAAATCAGAAAAAGACGTGTTCGCATCTACTTGAACCCAGGACCTTCGCCTTGTCAGGGCGCTGCTCTCCCAACTGAGCTAATGGGACCCTTTTTCCTTTGGTCATATTTATCTGTATCATACTTGGAATAATAACTACTGGCCATCTTTATGTATCTCAAACTAAATGCAATCTAGATAGTGACTTGGGTAAATATTTATCCAAGATTCATAATTTATTAATTTAAAATAATATTTATTGATATTTTTGTGGCATGTTGCAGAGTGGTAGATACTTTCAGTATATCACCCGTGAAAGACCATCATTAGGAATCAAAAACATTGGTTGAATTTAGCTAGGTGTGGTCACCAGATTTGAATAGCCAGATACTTCCCCACCTTCCTCTTTTCCACCTCATTCCCTTCCCTACTACCTTCCTCTTTTCCATCTCCTTCCCTTCCCTACTACCTTCAGCATTTCAACATGCCGTCTCACTGGCTCCAGATGGTTAGGAGCAATTGAGAGTAGCGATGTGTAGGTTCAGCCGGATTGAGTCCTTGAGCCCGAGTCCTTTGCGGGAAGCGGGTCCTACTCCCACTCCTTTTCGTAATCAACCACTCCCAGAGAACTCGGTCTGGGACTCGGACCCGAATGCCTCCAATCAACGACTCCCAGAGAACCCGGACCCGAGAATGCCTCTAAGGACTTGGACTCGGACCCGAATGCCTCTAATCAACAACTCCCAGAAAACTCGGACTCGGGGTCTCGATTCGAGATCTTACTGATTTTATTTTTCAATGCTTTTTATGTCTTATGAATAATACGGGGGGATTTTGCGATTTTGCTGATTCTTTTAACTGTTTGTAACAATTTGTATAATTTAATTTTTCAATTCGCAATTTAAAAAAAAAAATTACATTTTTTTATGTTCATTTTTTTTATGTTTTATCTTGATTTAAAAAATTCAATACGAAGATATTTTGAGTTTATTTATGATTCTTTTGACTGTTATGCCTATTTGTACATTTTTTTTTTCGGATTCAGAATTTAAAAAAAAACTTACTGATTTATTATTTTTATGTTCAATTCTTATGTTTCATGATCTTGTTTTAAAAATCAACACGTTGGCATTTTGAGATATTGCCGATTAGTTTAACGGTTTTTATGTAAAATCTCAATGATTTATCGCAATTCTTTGATGTTTTATATTTTTATTTTAGCCCCTCATATTTGTAGGCGCTAGGTACCTACTGTAAGTAAAAATTATTGTTTTATTTTAAAGTTTTATTTTAATTATCGTTCACTATTTTTATTTTTTGTGTTATTAAAAATACAAATTTCAGTGGTGTCTGTCTGTGTATCCATAACTCTGGTTCAATGAACTCTAGAATATGGATTTGCTTTGATTTTAAAAATTGGAACTGATTGTCAACTGGTATTGGAAAGATTCAGACAAGCGATAAATTAGGTACCAAGATTATTTTATTCAATAATTGTTTATTTAAAATGGCTATCTTTTGTTAAATTTTTTTAGCTATGTCGTAATAGTGTTCATTCGAAAGGCAAATTTCTGGCAAATGTTTATTTTTAATGATCCTGAGACATATATATGTATATATTTGTGAAACCAAAAGGAAAAATATACAAATCAAGTATATAATATACACAAATCCTACAATAATATATTGAACAAAGTGTGTATGTATTGTAAAAGTAAAAAAAAATGGACTGGAATAAATAGATATTAAAACATGTTGTTAATTGTTAAAATTTTAATAGTTCAATGCTGTACCTAACTACTTCCTGACTTTGTTTTTAAAACATCTCGCCTTTACTGAGTTTCATTTGATAGAGGCTTCGACCAAGTACCTTTATCTATATCGATGGACAGAGATTATGAAAACGACAAATTCTCAACGACAACCGAAATTTCTGTTACTACATTTGATTTATTACTGCTTACGCGTGTGCTAAAATTATCATCTGGAACTTGGATCCTAATACTACATCCGTTACGGCCTCGCATTAGCCGTAGCCCAATCAGCTGGAACACGACAAGACACGAATGGATTTCGTTGAACTTCGCCAAAATGTAAACTGCACAACTCGCGACTCGGGTGCGATGGGTGACGGGATTGACTCCGTGTTCTCGTGTGGGTCCGAGTTCTTGTGCGGGTCCTTGTCCTGCTACGGGTCCGAGTTCTTTCGCGGGTTCTATCCGAGTCCGAGTGCCGAGTCCTTGGCCGGACCCGTGCGTCCCGGTAGTCGCCCAGTACCCAGTCCGCACCCAAGAACTCGGACCCGGGACCCACTCCAAGAACTCGAGTTCTTTTAAAAGGAAGCAGTCCTCGGATGCCTCCGGAAAAATGCAGAACTCACCCACCTCTAATTGAGAGCACAATACCTGCTCAAATACTAAAAAAATCACACTTGTTTCTGTCGTATGAAATATATCTCATATTTATATTATATTATAATATTTATCAGGGTCTAGTTATTTCAATTATATTATATTATGAAATATTTAATAATCTCATATTTATATTATATTATAATATTTATCAGGGTCTAGTTATTTCAATTATGTGGCTAGTATGATAATCAACTTTTTTTTTATTGCAAAGAATTCAGTTTGGATTCTAAACAAGTAAGAACTTACTTAGTGCTAAACTGAATAAAAAGAATTTATCAGGGAGGCATTGTATGGTTTGGGTGACATGCATAAATAATGGTAAATATTACCATCGCGATTTTACTCACTACATTATATTTTAAAATAAGTAAAAAACGATATTAAATTGACTTATCACGCTTGACAATAACAATCAAACAAAATAAAGAAACACTGATTATTATTCCGTGAAATCACTGATAAAAAGCCGGCCATAACGGACAAAGTTCAAAACTCTTTATCCTCAACAAATCGCCGCGATTGAAATCGGGACTCTCCCGCCTAAACCAATAAACCGACCTAGTCATCGTAGTATTTTTATGTAGGGTTACCGTAAGTTTAATATAATCCTATAATCAAATAAATTAAATAAAACTGAATTTATTCTAATATTAAATTACGTGATTATTGAAAAAAATAAACACAGTTTTTTTTATGCACCGAGTAGTAAATTTGACGCGTGAGATGATGCGTTGTTTTTCAAATAATTTTCCGAAGATACTCTGTTCGAATATGGTTCGAATGTAGTGCCTTTGCATGTATTATTTTATTTGTCGGTAACGTGGTGTATTTTCTATTTTTATCGTCAGTTAGCGTTTGCTAGGTTAGGTGAAGATAACAATCTGCCAAATATTCTGCCAGTATTTTGAAAACTCCCGACCGGACTCGATCTGCTAATTTACATTTTGAAAATTTGGACAAAGGTAAGGCTGGCATCATATATAATTTATTTAAGACCTTCTTAACATAATGTAGGATTATATTGGGCATCGTATCGTATAATTAAGATACCCTAATGACCTGTGGATAAGTTTAAAGTTTGAATTGCATAACAATAATATTTTGTACTTTGCTAGTACATTCGTCTAACCAGTCACTCGTAAAAGTGGAATGTGACGTTTCGCTGTCAGAGTATATAATATTTTTGGGATTAAAGTTGCGGTTTCCCGATTATTTGCTGTTGGGACCCTTTCGATTGTTGATTAATTTAACAATTAAGTGCCACTGTTTGTGTGTAGTACTGATATTTTTGTATGTGTTGAGTTTAGCCGAAAGATGTCAGCGAAACGATTGATAAGCGGCGGGGCTGTGCGATGGGCCCGCGCAGCCGACACAGCAAACGTGGGGAGGTTGTCGAGGCTGGCTGACGTGATATCTAGAAACATGGCTACGGAAAGACGTTGTGTGACCATTAATGACATCAACCCTCACCTTAAGGTGATGGAATATGCGGTTCGAGGACCTCTAGTCATCAGGGCGGGAGAAATTGAAAAGGAATTGACGAAGGTTCGTAGTACTGTCATTAAACCTTTCGCGCGAAACAATCGATGTCCGGCATTGGATAACTGGTGACCTGTGATATTTAACATCTAACTGGAATATTATAATGAATGTGATCGATTTTTCAGTTACTCAATAAATGACTGCAAATATGTGGTTCTAATTTTAACGTGACATTTACTGTTGCCATTGCAATTTCCATCTGAACTACCTCCACATCATGTTTGTATATCAATCAAACAAATATTGACTTTTTGTTCACACTTTTTCAAATAGACAATAGTGTTGATTGACCTGTTTCTGGACTTTATAACCATCACATCTGCAGATTATGTTGATTTACCTGTTTCTGGACATTATAACCATTACTTCTGCAGATTTTGTTACCAATGAACTAAGTGAAAATTCGTACAATTTGTGCAAAAAAATCAAAGCTGAAGTTAATTTTGTGCAATTTATTTTCAGGGTGTTTCGAAGCCCTTTAATGAGGTGATAAAGGCAAACATTGGGGACTGCCACGCCATGGGTCAAGTCCCCATCACTTTTATTCGTCAGGTAAGTTATTGATATTTACATAATTAAATTAGTCAGCCATTACATGAATCATGTTTTGAATTACAAACACAATACGATACCCACATAAGATTATCCAGATTAATAATTCAATGCTAGCTAATAAAATATTATCACTGACATTTGAACAGACTTTTTACACTCATAAAGTTCCACTATCCAGGTTGTTTTATCTGAAAGTAGATTACTTACAAATACATTAATTCTCATTGTTATACTAATTGTTTCAAACATATTATGTTGAAAAGTTCAAGTAATTTCATTTCAACCATAAATTTGTTTTAATAGAATGACAGAATTTAAAAGTATTTGTATTTACTTCAGATAATCTTAAGTATTTGTTCGCAATCAAAAATATATTTGATTAAAACAATATGTACAGAAGTATTCACCTCTCTGAATCGTTTTATTACGATTCTGTACAATAAAGTTGTTATCAGTCATCAAATAGAATATATCCCAAGAATACAGGACATTGGTGGCTGGTAACTTTTTAAACTAAAAAGTTTTATAATAATGTAGCTGAAAAAAATCTTGTTTGAAGTATCTTCACACAAAAATATGACTTTGTAAACACAAAAAAAATCTGATATAATGATGTAAATACCGTAAAACCTTTACTTTACGATTCCCACCAGTTTTCATACAGATGTTTTGTTGTTGCAGTCCCATTAAAACTGAAATTAAGAATGGCTTAAATTAAAATTAAAAAAGTTTCCGTCCATTTTACCAGTCCATTGAAACTATAGTTTTTTCAATCTTAACTCTCTAGAACAAAAACATTAACCAGCCACTAATGAAGAATTAGTTAGTTATTTTCCATATCTGGACATCAATATTAATTAATATCACTGATCGCAAGCACTTAATCTTATAAGAATTCTATATGTACATCTGTAGTCTCTGAATGTCAAAATAATTCAACTCTAGTTTTATCATACTGTTATTGAAACGGCAGCAACACGTGCGATATTCACTAACAATCTAGGTACTTTGAGTTGTCTCTAATTTACTTTCATTAGCATTCTAGAATGGTGTCATACCGCGCAGTGGTCAATAACATTGAAATATTTTTTGACTGTGAGAGACAGCACATGAAAACATCCGAATAGGAACCCAATAGTACAGTAAAATACATAAGAATTAACTGATAAAGTCAAAACAGTCAAAAGTGGAAGGGCAGCCCTGAGCCAAATGTCACTAGTGAAAACCTCAAGGGCGCTGAGTTAGGTTATTATCAGCACCTTGGCAAATTGCATCTTCACAGGGCCGGCCCTGGAAAAGATTTTTGAAATTGATTTCTTTGTATTATTTACACTTATACAGCCTTTGGAACCCTTTTATCTAATGGCATTCTTCAAAGAATCTTAAATTAATAAATTCTATGCGAGTTTACAATGTTTGTAAATAGCACCAATGCGTACATTTTTTTTATAGAACCTTTGAAAACTTCTGCGGATACCAGGTCATAAAATGAGGCACTAATATACAATATTAGGTTGTGTATAATTTTGTTAAAAACAACAAGGATAATAGACGCACATGTGTTTAGAAAAGACTCACTACGATTAAACAGTTTAAAGTTACGTGTATACTTCCCCGCCCCTCAATTTAAATGGTCATAATATGAAACCCTACTCAATTGACTCAATTGATTCGATGTAAGCACATCCAGTGTACACTAATATATCATTGTTGTTCTGGTATATATGTAAGTGACACTTTTTTTTAACTGTTCAGGGGTTTGGGTCAACAGATATTCCTGTAAAAGATAGTGATAAAATTACATCACTTAACTGATATTACCGACATAACAACAAAGTAGAGATATTTAACATGTAACAGGATATATTTATTTGATCATCAGGCGGTGGTTGCCTTTTTTGTACACAGATTAAACAAACAAACAAAAAAATGTGTTTAGAGTGCTGCACCAGCTTTGAAAAATCTCAGTATGATTATTCTTTCTCAGTCTTAGCTTGCCAGCATGAATATTCTCATCTGCCACCACTGCTTTATTATACAAGTTATGCATTTGATCACCATGTTTTCAAATTACCCAATTATTTTACTCTGACCTTGACTGACTACATATTATATTCTTTAACAGTTGTTGTTCTGAGATTTTATGAAGATTTAGAAAAATAAGTACATATATTTTTTTAAAGGTTCATAGATAAATAGATTTGCCATTGAAATATTCTGAGCATTGCTTCCAATTATTTTTTTACGATTTTGTACACTTTTTAAAATTAAAATTGCTCATATTTTTTTAATAAATATTTAATGGATGAATAGATTTGTCATTGATATCTCAGCATTGCTTTTATTGTTTACACTAGAGAACCTAGTCAATAATTGGAATATTTATTACAGTTATGTGGTTACAGAAAAACCAGTTTCACAATCTTGTTCAGGCAAGGTGAAAGTTAGACCAAGTGGGAAACTAATGGCTGTTTGTGGTGATATAAATTTATGTTAAATTTTCGGAATTTTTTCATGCTAACAATATTGTTCTGCCTTCAAGGTTGTTAACCTGTCAAATTTGCAAATTTCTAGCTGTCTTTTTCCCTTTGTTGTAATTTGTTCATTTCTATAAATTTGTATATACTCTTATAAACTGTAATGTGTTTGTAGTAAGGAAATAATGCCTGCAATACTCTATGTACGTGTGTTGTGCGTTTTAGGATTTAGTAAGTTTTCATATAATTTGTCATACTTGCAATAAATTCCAATTTTAATTTACCTGTAATATTTATAAAGATAAGGATGCTGAAATTTTGGAATTTGGGAAGTTCTTAAAATATTGGTTTGGTTTTTTCAGGGGTAAATATATTTTTTTTTTGGAAATACTGTTTAGATTGCACTTCATAATTGGCGTGTGGTATGACGGCCTCCTCCGTAGGTCGCGGATAAAATCCCGGCATGCGCAAGTAAACATTATTTATTAAATTGTGTTATTTCACATTTAATTAGTAAAAAATAACATATATTATATATAGTAATAGTGGTACGTTCCAGAGTGGTAGATATTCTTAGTATCGCTCTGGTGAAGGACCACCATTCAGAATCTAAATGTTTCTTGAAATGGCTTTAGCATTCCTACACATCATATCTGCCCTGATGATGGACACTGTAAGGATGTCCAAAACGTAGGCTAAATAATACAAAAATTTATCACAATAAAGCTTTAGCAGTGTTTGGTGACCAAATCTAAACAGCCACTTCCACCTTCCTCTTCCCAATCTCTTTCCTCTCTTCATACCCCAATTGGGGATGCTATATTACTGGCTCCGGCCAGGGGGTAATTGGACTAAAAATGGTGTACTAAAGTGACCATGTATTTGCTATTGTGTTAAAGTGTTTATTTTTACTTTTAATAGGTTCTCGCTCTAGTAGCCTACCCTGATATCCTCATGAAAGACTCTCATTTCCCTGATGATGTAAAGCAGAAGGCCAAGGACATTCTCAGTGGATGCAGGTAACCAAAGTATTCATTTATTACAATAATACTAAAGTTATCAGTCAAATTCGGTTGATTCAATACAATAAATTTTGTATTACGCTTCGTTATTAATTGTGATGCAACACAACAGTTCTATTTCCCGGGGCCAGTGTGGTTATGGCACCACACGCAACAGGGGAATGTTGTGAGGCAGTAGGAAATTGGTATTCAAATCTAGCTACTAAACATAGTTACATAACATATTCTGCCGTCATAAGTAAAAATGCAGCTAAGAATTTCCAAAAGTCACATTCTGATTGATAAATCTGTGAGGTCTCGTGTATCAGAATGTGACTTTTGAAAATTTCCAGCTGTCTTATGATGGCAGTATTTCATTCATAGTAGAGTTTTAGTAGTCCCAGGGAACGAGGTTGTATGTGACATCATCGACGATCGTCCTAAAATGTTTTCATAAAAATCATCCTTCGAATGAAAACGAAAAAGACAGAAGTTCCTAGAATGATGACATCACATACGACTTCCTTCTGGGACTACTACACTGATAGTAATTCGCACTCTGGAAAGTGCAAAAATGTATACTAATTTTTTAAAAATGCTATTGAATGTAGCGATCACTCTGTGGCTATCCATTATAATTAAATGAATTCATATTATCTACTTAATTTATTATTAACTTATTGTTTAAACCACTATACTTTTCTACTAAAGCTGTCCGGTTTTGGAACAAGCGTTTCTTCCTCAGGGCAAAATATATACTAATTTAACATGAATAATATTACAAAATATTATGTTTATATGTACATGTGCCCGTGGGTAAAGTGCACAAGCTTCGGGAGGCGATTCTACATGATAGTAGAAGTAAAAAAGAAAAATAACCTTTTTTCAAATGTCAATATTTTAACCATTATGAGAAAAAAACAACAGAATTTTGAAAAAAGTTGTTAATCTTTTTTACTTCTACCATCATGTAGAATCACCTCCCGAAGTTTGTGCACTTTATCCCTGGACACCCTGTATTCGGACTCTTCACGCCTCCGCCCTCCACCCCCATTCCAACACCTATGTAATGTGTGTTCACCCATAATTTTGTAATATTATTAATGTTAACTTAGTATAAATTTGCCCTGAGGAAGGAACGGTTGTTGCGAAACCGGTTAGTTTTAGTGGTTCAAACTAAGTAATATTGTTTCATTCATTTTTGAACTTGTGCCCAGATTTAATGCTCTTACCTCTATGCTACTGACCTCTTCAAGTTGAGTGTTGTCATTTCCTTATTGGTTGCCCCGTTAACATTTCCAAAGGTTACCATTGCCCGACTTGTTTCGACTCCTGCAGTTGTTAAATATGTAGTTAGATCACACGACGGTTGATCAATTTCAATGTCAATGTCTGGGTAATAAATCTATGTGATGTACATTAATATTTGTAATGCTTAACCACTTACTGATCTTTCAATAGCAATCTGCATTACTTTGAATGATGATTGGTTTCAATCACATAAATTATTCTTAAGCTTGTGCCACTTTATGACGTCACAATAACAATAGGTATATTTATTGTGAAGTTACGTTTTTTGCATTACATATTAGATTTACTTCACAGTTAATCAAGCATCTTTTCAACTGTTTAAAAATGCTTTATTTTCACAATGGTCTTTGTTGTTTGTTTCTGTTTAACAATACTTTTACTTTTGTCTTGTAATTTTTTGGATTTTCATTGGCTTACTATTCACAATATATATATAGGGTTTTCCAATAAGAGGTGTTATTTTGAATAGCCCGCTATTTCGGTAGGTGTTACTTTTGAAGCTGTCATTTTTTGACATTTGACAAGTAGAAACTACGCCATTAATAAAAATGATCTTGAATGAGTTAAAAAATCTTTGCTGATTGGGTCCTTGAAATGCGTGAAAATGATCCGGAATTCCATCGAAAAATCATCTTGAGTGATGAGGCCCATTTCCACCTCGGTGGCTTCGTCAACAAGCAAAATTGTCGCATCTGATGCTCGGAAAACCCAAGAGTTATTGTTGAAAAGCCTCTCTATCCTGAACGTGCGACTGTTTGGTGCGGTTTATGGTCCGGCGGAGTCATTGGACCTTACTTTTTCGAAAATGAGGCTGGAACAATAGTTACGGTGAATGGATTGCGCTATCGAGAGATAATTAATGATTTTTTATGGCCGGAATTGGATGGTATTGATCTGGACAACGTTTACTTTCAACAAGACGGCGCTACGTGCCACACAAGCAACGAAACCATTGATCTTTCACGATTGAATATCAAAATAACACCTCTTATTGGAAAACCCTATATATATAATATCGATATACAAATAATAATAAACGATTTAGTAATATCAAGTTCACTCTGTCCACATTTAGGTCCAGTTTTTCATCACCACTCTAAAATTAGAACTTTACTTCATATTTACAATGTGAAGGTTTAAACCAACTACATCCACTTGAGCGATTTTTGGCAAAGTAAGCCAAGTTTGCAAAAACATTTTGAGCAATCGCTTGCCATAATGTGCCAAATTTATAGAACCTAAAAGTATGAGACAAGCGGTGAAATCTAGGTGGATTCATTGGCTTTAAACACCATTAAGCAGTTTCATATGTTTCCATATTAATACTTTGAGGAATGGTATTAATTAAATAATGTGGTAAATGTATATATGTACATATATATATGACATCAATCGCTCGAGTGGCTATACTATAGCACCTGGGATTATTAGTACTACAATTAATGTCCGCAGTGCTAAGTGCTAGTTATCACAACATGACAGCTGTTGAAACTGTGCAATTCCTATTATAATATCTATTTGTTGTCATGGCAGCGATAAATATGAAAAAACGCAAAAAGCGCAGGCACATTAGCATATTAAATGCTCTCATCTATAAAGAGGACTAATACGGGTTACATGTCTAAAATATAAGCAAAGCATAAGGATTACAGAACAATTATACATTGTAGACATACTAATATGACAACTAAATATTTCAATCAGGCCATAGGAAAAAAAACGTTAACTAATTACTATTTTCAAAAAATATGTGAAATGCTTTCTGTGCTATTAAAAATATCTGCTACTTCTGCATTTTGGTTGCATAATCTGTGTATGCATGGTAGAACGGAGTTTATAATCGACTTGGTATTGACATTATTGTTGCAGTGCAAGATATTTTTAGTTCGTATGACTCTATTAGGAACATGATATAACATCGATGCAATAATGCAGGGCTGTCAATAAGGGAATTAATAATATCACATAGCAGCTTTGTTACCATCTATCTTCTGTCGGACAGCTTTATTAATTTTAGATTTTTCACTAAACAATTTATATGTCTTAAAAATTATGCTCTATTTTTTCAATAGAGTCTGAGTCAAAGATATTAGAAGAACGAGATGTGCTATGCGCAGTTCGTACTGAGTGGAATTGTTTTGCCGAGTGTCGCCGGTTTTGTTCACCAATACTACTGCACACCTTCGCTTACGCTAAGGCATCGCTAAAGTATCCGCACTAATACATAGAACAGATTTCTGTGCGTACACGTCCCGATACCGTTCAAAGTACCCTAATTAGGTAGTACTCCGGCTACGGTCCGGCGGCCAACATAGCATATCTCGTTCTTCTAATATCTTTGGTCTGAGTGAACCTTATAATGTGGTGAGTTATACTCTATTTGGCTCCGGACTAATGAACAATACAAAATGTTTGAAGTAGATATATTACAATACAATATATTCCTTTGAAGTGCTACATATTCATTTTTTGTTTTGTTTTCCTTTTATATATTCAATAATATTAATATTCAATTTAAAAATAACAGTTTATTTGTACAAGTTCTGCTGTATAATTATTGTTATGTGTGAAAGCTCTTTCACCCTCTGAAGGCATTATCAAACTGTGGTGAAGCCACTTGCAATGATTCAAATTTATATTTATATTTTACTGTAAGTTTGATAATGCCTTCAGAGGGAGAGACAGCTGTCTCGCGTAATAATAATTACACAGCAGAACTTGTTTACAAATAAACTGTTTTTTTTTTTGTAAATTGAATACTAATATTATTGAATATAAAAAAATAAAATGGAGTTCTACAAACTAAATTTGATAACAATAAATAAAACTACGTATCAGATATTTATGAAATACCGTGTATCAGAGACAGCCTAAACGGTTCCAATTTGAGAAATGGAGTTTGAAGTGTGAACCCACTCTTTTTGAGTGGGTTTTACAAACTCTCGTCACATTTGACGTCCATCAAATGGTTGATGAGCAGGATTTTGAATTTTTAACTGTATGTTATTACTTTTGAACAAATTGTGATCAGTTAACATGAGCGTTATGCTTGACGGTTGATTCAAGTTGATAAAAGGTGAAACATAGGATTATGAAAGAACATATTGAAATTGTACACTTATAGTGTGATGATCAAAATCAGAAAAATTATCTTTTTAGGCTACCGTCTCAATATAGTTGACGGCGAATTACATGCCTCGTGCGCTAACGTCTCAACATGTGAGACTGCACTGTAATACAAAATTACACCTACTACACTTATGTAAATATTTTAAATAAAATAATATGTCAAAAGGTGTACCGTGCTGCATATGATCCCACAATGATGTACAAATCATTTAGCATTGTAATAAATTAATAATAAATAAATTTAAAAATTGTGTCAACAAATAACGGCGTGCACTAATGTCATCATAACAGAACATGTCAACGCTCTTAAAAGGTGAAATGAAATATGTTTTAACAGTACCTAATCGTCATTTTGTGAAAATACCTTATTGTCATTTGAAGCTGTTTTCTAAAGGATGTTATATGAATATTTTGTTTTAGCCCATTCAGGTAGATTTCCCACCATTGGCCGCTGTATTATTAGTGTTTCCCTTGCGGCGGTGGTATCTAACGTTGTTAAGTATCCCCGACTCTCTTCATCTTGCACCAATGCCATGTTGCCAACCATTTCTCCTGCCCGCCATCTTAAAGGTAAAGCCTGCGTGTGGTGGATTTGTGCACAAACAGTTTACTGTGAATACGTGAAGAGTCTTGTTTTGTCAATTTATTAATAAATCCTACATGGGCACAAAAAACTTCACATTTAAAAGATCCATGTCGACAATTTTGTGAAAGCTTGTCTTGTTCGATTTTCAATGATTGTTACAACAATAATTACTTCTACAATTACAATTTTAATTTAAAATACATAATATTCACAATCCCAAGCTTATCCCTTAAAATTGATGCTTTGTTTATCTTCCTTCTTTGAATTAATGCTTTATCGCTATCTTCGTCTATTTAACACTTAAATAATATTATTATGTAAGCTTTTTTTTCTGTTTGTTAGTGAATAAACCCACCAAACCGGTTTAAATACATAAGAGGTTTACACTTCGACTACAATTAGAGGTTAAAATAACAACCGAAATCCATTTCAAGCAAATAACCTGTCTCCTAACACTTCAATAAACATAAAAATCAGTTTGATTTATGTACTTACTAATACGTTTTTACAACTACTATGTACATACAAAAGTTATCTGATTTATTCTTGAACTTATCTCAATAATTATTGATAAAAATTTTCACAAAATATTTTTACTTTCTCATGGCAAAGTTCTTTAGAACATCATTACATCAATTATAAAATATGATACCATTACATCGATTATAAAATATGACACCATTACATCAATTATAAAATATGACACCATTACATCGATTATAAAATATGACACCATTACATCGATTATAAAATATGACAACATTACATCAATTATAAAATATGACACCATTTCATCAATTATAAAAGTTCACCAAAATAAGAAAATTTGTTTACCCCATTCATTTGTTTCTTACTTATCAATTTTTCATAGAAATGCAACAAATAACATAATAATAATTGGAAAGAACAAAATATGCAGCTTTACCCAAAAACATTGCTTTTTGTGGTACAGTATTAAATACAGTAATGACAGGAACTCAAATTTGGCATAAAGGTCACATGGCCACTTCTGCTATGGTGGACATTTTATGATCATTATTTATTTTAATTGAAAAATGGCCAATTCTGTTATTTTCGGATGGCTTAATTTTTTTTTGTTTCTTTTCACTTTGCGCCGGAAATGTGTAATAATTAATTTATTATAGTTATGGCCATGAATAATAATTACACAAACAATGTTTTCCTTCACTATGCAACTATTAGATAAAATAACTGTGCAATGATTGTATTCTCCTTTTAATTGACTGTTTATAATTAATATTTGCAACTGTACAAAATAAGCATTTTTGATAATACAAAATAAGGCTCTCGATCATGAATCAGGAGGTCATTATCGCCCTGGTGAAAGACCATCATTCAGAATTGAAAGGTTGCTTGAAATGGCTTTAGTCGTGTTTGGTGACCAGATCTGAATAGCCAAGTATTTCCCCACCTTCCTCTTTCTACCTCCTTCTACCTCCTTCCCCTCCCTACTACCTTCAGCCTCACATCATACCCCAATTATTGTGGATGCCATAGTCTCACTGGCTCTAGACAGTTGGTACTCTGTGCGGTACTCATGTAAACAAGAAAACAAAATAATGTCATTTGTCACAAGAAATTATATTTAACTCTTTGCACGTGGCCGTATCAACTGTTGTTACGGCAAAAAGTCTATACTCACACGCGGCTGTATCAACAGTTGATACGGAAACTTTGACGGCCGATATTCCAGCGCTCTTTCGTCATAAATGTATTTCTTGCTCACTTGGACATTCGTAGAACTATCACGATGCTGACATCTACAAGAATTTCTCAAAAATAAAATTGTATTTCATAAAAAAAGATCGATAATCAAGTGCGCCTCTTCGCGCCTTTTAGTCCTTTAGTTTACATTTTTGTCAACGGATGGCGTTAGTACTAGTATGTCATTCATAACTTTTCATAACTAAAAATGATAAGTGATCATGGTGTCCCACTTGTGTCTATCAACGCAATGGCCTAAGTACACACACGCCGAGTGAATGGCGGGACCACACTCAAAAGATACGGTACGTCTTTGTATGAAATTTTATGTTTTTGTTTTTATAAACATCTAAGAGTGTTGACACACGAGGATTTGTTTTCATATTGTGGAGAATAATCTGTTCTGTGTATATAGTCCAATAAATCTTGTCAGAATGCTATAATTTGACATTTAATTGCGTGCATAGGTATTTGAAAATATGTACCGCGTACGGGTATAGATAAAACGGAGCACATTAACGCGTTCAAAAGGTTAAGCAACATATAGTTAAATAGTGATCCAAGCTTAGAAATCTGTCACAGGGTAAATATACATTTTTAGCCTAATATTGGAACAGGAAAAAACCCTTTATAAGATGTCATTATTTCGTTTATGAGGATTGGTACGACTAGTAAGATTGGGGAGGGGAGTATATTGAAAACAACATAATTGCTTAGAAATAGCCTACTAAAAATGCTAACGGTTTATACAGAAAAATTTTAAGTTAATTATTTTACTGGGCAAACCATCGTTAATCACTCAATTTATCACTTCAATCAGTAATAACATCTGCCCTCACCCGATCAATATAAAATTGATTGTATCTCTGTAATTGAATGTGATATTAACATGAGATTTTTCGTATACTCTGTTATTGAAGATAAAGTATAATATATGAATTAATTCACCTGACAGTTCAGCTGTTTACACGGGCAGATAACCCTTTATAGAATAAAATAGAGCATCAACAACTGATAATAATGTTTTTAAGCTGCATTATTTCAGATAATCTTCTATCTTAATTACATTTTTTTGTTTGTTAATCAATCGAAACAATTTTACTGAGATGTACCTACTTATTAATTTTCACTATATCTTCTGTTAAAATTATTCCTCCGAAAGTTCTACACCGATTGCTTTGAAATTTTGACACAACGTTTCTTTTGAATATGTGTGTGTTTTTATATACCTATATTATATAGATGTCACCTGCGACAGGTAAAAACATGTTTTTTTAAGAAACAGCTGAACTTTTGGACAATCATGCTTTTTATGAAAAAAAAGCGCCATCCGTTGGACGTAAAAGCAATTTGCGCTATTGTTTTTTCTATCTGCACAGACAGACTGAACCACAGCAACGCGTGGCAGGGTACAGCTAGAGCATTTATATGAATACATATCAGATGGTTAATACCAAGTATTTATTTGCTTTAAAAGAAAGATAGAATCATGACAATTTTCTTACCGTTTCGATTAATTTCCCAAGCGAACTCTGCAACTGAAACCTTTATTTTTTATAACTTTTGATTCTGTCTTTTATTTATGCTATTGAAATATAATAATAATAATACTAATAAATTTACAGGGTCAACCTCAAATATTTATTATAGGTTATCTATAGATATATTACTTTACAGAAGTGTATTTATGTAGGTTATCTATAGATATATTACTTTACGGAAGTGTATTTAAATATGTTTATTGTCATTATAAAATTTTGACATAAATTATCTTGAAACATTTGAATTTCAAATAATAAACATTACATATGTGTAATGTATTCTAGTACTTGATTTTAACTCTTTGTGGTCTACCATCTCAACATGTAATCACATGACCATCTGACATGACGGTGAAATACATGCCCCGTGCACTAACATCTATGCATGTGAGACGGCACCTTAGTACAAACTTACTCCTACGGTATGTTTATTCTAAAATAATATAAAATGTCAAAAGCTATACAGTGCTGCATACGATCCCACAATGAGTTAACGAACTCTTGGCAATACAATGCATTCTTTTTAAATAAAAAAAATATTTGTGGGCAAATAACGCCGCGCACTAGTGTCGTCATACAAGTGTCAACGCCCTTAAAAGGTTAATATCTATTTTATGACAAAGCAACTAAGAAAAAAGTAATTGCTTGCTTCTACAAAGTAAAAATTTGTAATTAACCCACTTTACTTAAGACCCATCGCTATAACAATAGAAAAGTGCAATGTTAATCCCTTGTTTTAGTTGTTATTGGAACAGGGTACCCCGTTAAGGTCACATTCTTTCAACGAATGTAAAAAAAAAATTAAATAAATAAAATAAAAATTGAACATAATTGGTCTGTTTCAGAGGTGGTTCAGTTGGTTCCTACTCCGACTCCCCCGGTATAGAAATCATCAGACGCCACGTGTCGGAATACATTGCCAACCGAGATGGCATTCCCTGTGACTGGGAGAATATCATCCTCACCGCCGGGGCTTCAGATGCCATCAAATCTGTACTCAAGTTGCTCATCTGCGACGTTAATGGCAAAAAGCCAGGTAAGGCAACAAAAAAAATCATTATGCAAGTTTGAAGCACAGAAAAGTACCTATGTTTACATTAAAAAACCAGAACAGTAACCAAACAGAACAGTAACAAAACAGAACGGTAACAAAACAGTAACGAAACTGAACAGTAACAAAACAGCGTATAAGGAAAAGTGAAGGAAAAACTTGATCTAACCCAACCTAAACTAACCTAACATATTATTTTATCATGTTTTGTTTTATTACTGTTGTATTCGGTTACCTTTTTCATTTAACGTAGAATAGAATTGAACATGAGCCACCAGAGTTTGTGTAGATGTAAATCAATTGAACCTAGAGACCTGTTAACTAACAATAATAATAACTAAACTTATAAACTGTCAAACTAATTGTGGCCAACTATGACTAGGATGTTAACACTTGGCGCTGTATATGGTTCTAAATACTGTTGACTATGAACTGTTTTTAGCAAGGATGGTGTTAATCATTATGTTATTATAAAATACATGCACACCACTCATACAATGTATGAATGCTTTACAGATATACAATATTTAGTTCAAACACTAATGGCCATTTTCACCAATGAAATCCGAGCAAATGTAAAGTTAAGTAAATATTTACATTAGAGGAAGATTATTTAATTCCATTTCGGCATTCGCTCAGTGCATAGAAAAATTTGTCCAAGTTAAATATTATTTTAAATAAAATTAAAGCTTATATCCTGGAATGTATAATCAAATATTGTTTACTTTTTATTTGTAACTTTGATTACATTGAAAATTGCTTCATTGGACCGAGATTGTTTGGCTCAAATGTTAACGGCACTACATCCCAGGGTGGGATTTGGACTCTTCCACAAATGTTCTCTGCTGTCCGTGGTCCCTCGCCATTCACCTCCAGTCCTTCGTCTTTCTCTGCCTGCTCCAATCCTCTTCCATGCAGTCTATACACCTCTTCCTCGGCCTGCCTCTGTTCCGCTTCCACTGGGGCACCCACACAGTCATAACTTTCGGCGTCCTATCTGGCTTTTTTAAAAAAAATTATGTTACTTTTTTATATCTAGTATAAATCTTTAGAATTACTTGCATGTACAACTTATTTCTATGACATTTAGGCACACTTTACATCTAAAACTTATTCTTTATAGCATTATAATAGGCATAACCCACAATAAGCTCCAAGGCTTTTAGCTTCTTTGACATCCGTCAGTAATTCATTGAATATCTTCAATTCTTTAAAATAGATATTATTTTGGGTTCCTGACAAATTTGTTTTCGGAAGTCTAAAATCTCCACAGCTTCTCGTGGGATAGCCATTTATTTCGAAATTAAAATTTATATTCTTAAACATGTATATCTGGAGCATATTACGTTTTAGTTTAATTATAATTATTAAATAACCATCACGCCTTTTTCAGCAGGGGTAGGCAGAGAGGTTAACCTCCAAACAACTCGGTTTTGGCACACACTTCTCGCCTCATTCACATTCATACATACTCTTCTATTATTCTGACTCTTGACATGGCCCGACTTAAGTATCTGATTCACTTGACCGTGCCATGTCTTCCTCGTGCGTCCCCGACTTCTGCTACATATATTCTCCAAATAAATTAAATATTAAGATATTGTAAATTAAATGCTGTCACACTTAGCATATCTAGTTGTTTCTGCATATTGATTATGTTAGAATACCTACTACAATGCAACACTGTTCAATTGGAACTCTTTGGGACTTCTATAACTTCTCAACTCTTTGGTGTCATGATCTATAAGATTTTCTAAGGTTAAGTTTTTTGTCAACTAAGCCATCACTCCGTTTAATTGGTGATATCGGTCGTAAGCTTATAAATAGATGAACAATCGATGATATTACAAACTATAGACATTTTGTAGATTTCTCAAAAGTGACATGCGAGGGATACGCTAATAGTCATACTTTCGATTTGTGGTTTTAGTGCCAAACTGACATGCGTCACATAAGGTCATGCGGTATCTCTAACTAAATTGTATAAAAGTGCCAAAATGCCCTCGTCTGTGATATGAAAGTGTTACTGAGTTGTGTTACCGAGTAAATAGAGTTCACTAGAAAAAGCCAAGGAATAACATTTTATTTGTAAATACAAGAAAATTATTACTAATAATACAATTATTACTTATGTATAGCTAACATAAATATAAGAAGGACAATCTACATCGTCTCGTACAGCTTTCCGTATTCGTCTTAGTGTAAGCGAGTAAGCTATCTTGCCTTCTCAGTCACACCCATTATTTAGAATGTAGTTTTTGCCGCAACTTTAAAGTACGTGAACAGGGCCCAGTCTATTTCGTTATATTTATTTTGTTCATACACACATCAGAGGCGGCCGGTGGTCAAAATATGTGGGGGTTCACCGGATTACAACATTAAGTCAGAAAATAAATTAAATAAAGGTACATACGTATTTATAAAGAAGTTCTATTCTCCGCTCATTTTGTTTAGCGAAGACCTCTATGATTCTCGTGTTGAAATCGGGCATAGACTGAATAAACCTTTTTTCAATGCTTAACCTGATATTGCGTTCAGTCTGTCCGGGCTCAATGTGTTTAAAAAGGATTTTATTCTTTTTAACGTTGAGAAACATCTTTAGCTTTCAACTGAGGTCATGAATGGTGAACACACGTTTTAGTAATTTCACAGTCTCGGAAAAGCCTTCTAATAAACAAGTACTATAAAAAAGTTGTAAAATTGGTAAAGCGCCGTTAGCTTTTGAAAAATCGTCGCGGGCGTAAATTGCACAGAGTTCACCTTTTAACTGAACTTTATTTAGGAAGTCATATGTTTTAAGCTTCACATTGAAATCATGTTCTGGGAAATTTGACCTGTATCGATTTTTATTAACTAGCTCATTATGGTGTTTAACTTAGGCACGGTAGACTGAATCCAATTGCATTCTTATGTCAACTTTTCCTAAAACCTTTAAGCCCAAAATTTTTTGTAAATGTAAATGACAAGAATTATGTTTTTTGATTTTTTCAGAAAGGTGAGTTACATCAGTAACACCGCTGATTGTCCAAACTGAATCAACATCGTAAATTAAATACGAAAAACAAAATAAACTATTCAATTGATCACATCCACAGAGCCACGAAGCTTTGTTATACATTGTTTTGTTAAATGATCGAGTAAACTTCTTCGATCCAGATTTGCACTCTTGTTTTATTATCAGTTCAGGTTTAGGTGAACCGGCATTTTTTATTATCACTTTGTTTTCAAATTTCGACCTATTGTTCTTAATGTATTCCACATTCAAACTCATTCCTAATTTATACGTTGAACAAACACAAAGTAATCATAAATTAGTATAACCTGCAATTGATATGCCTTATTAATAATTGATATACAAGATCGATATAACCTGCAATTAAACTTCAAAACTTTCGCAGAGTAAGAAAAGTTTTAAATGCAACAGACAATGCCCGGCAACGGCGAGTACTGACTGAACTGATAATAAGTAATCTGACCATCACTCATCTCTTAATGACAAGTTTTATCTTGTATGATTGTATCGAAGAAGCGGAACATTCGCTGAAAAATAGCAGATGGTAAATTGAAACCACGATTTCGACAATAATATCAAACACACGCGTTTTAGTTTAACTTTCTTCTGAATAAACCGTTCCTTCTGATGTGGTGGTAAAACCCCGAACGCCGTCCTTGATATGGTATTATTTGCAAAGAATAGTATCCACTGGTATGTACCCACGCTTTCAACTGTTCCACAGAATATGCGACAAAGCAGTTAAATTTTGGATCGCAATCGAAAACGAACTGCTACGAACATAGGCACAAGTCAAAGTCGGTCTGCAAGTTAGTAGGTACCTTTTGAATGAGATATTATAACCGAACGAGTTTCGTATTGTGATTAGCCATGTCGGAAATCTTGTTGGTTGTTCGGCGCTCGGGAGCACATATTAGCTGGCCGCCACTGACACACATACTTTTTGAGTTTTTCTTACTTGTAAAATTTTGTCTCAATTTTATGAGACAATAACAAATCTATATGTAATGTAATGTCATTGTGAACAATGAAGTATTTAACATGTTTCTTATAATTTTTGATGAATAATTTCAGCCGTTTTGATTCCGATCCCCCAATACCCCCTTTACTCGGCGTCCCTGGCCGAGTTTGACATCAACCAGGTGGGGTACTACCTTAACGAGGAGACCAACTGGGGCCTCGACATCCCCGAGTTGGACCGAGCCCTCACGGAGGCCAGGAAGACCTGCAACCCCAGGGCCCTGGTCATTATCAACCCCGGCAACCCTACTGGACAGGTAATAATCATTCATTATTTTTTATAGGTATCGCAACCAGAGTTGACGTAAACGCAGCAATTACGTAGATGGATTAACTTGCATCCTGCATGTTAAAAACTTGTTATTTGTCTTAAGAAATTAAAATCCAGTGAAATGAGAAAAACTTAATTCATTTTTACTATAATAAGTAGAACACATGTAGGTGACAAAATACTGTTTCGCTATACCATCTTACCCTCTTACCCTCCCCTCATTCCTTTATCCATCCCAGAACTTCCTCGCCTTCCTTTCCCTAAAAGACCCTCCACACAGCACCCCCAAAGATGACATAGGCCCTGAACAATTTTTTTTCTTCGGGGCCTCGAGTGTGGAGCAAAAAAGTGTATGCACAATATGCACCAAGTTCAAATTCTTCACATTCAAGTTCTGTTATTATTTCATAATGGGCTGTTTCACAGTACTTGGATAGTAACAGAACTTGAATATTAACCTTGAATTCAACGAGTTGTTAAAATTTAGTGAAACAACCTCTCATAAATAATTCTTAATTTGCGCCTTCTCACTCCTCTCCCCTGGCTTCTCGCAGTAGGATTTATTAAACATCATATTTTACCTAGCTTGCAAATGTGTCTAGTAACATAAACTTTGGTAGATACGGTATTAATTTTAAATGTAGAGGTTTTAGTTCTAATCTTATTTGCCTATTGTAAAATTTTGTCTTCCAGAATAAATATGTACTGTGCATTATTAAAACCAACAGTGGAATGGTATTTTGTATATGTACATGTTGTAAAATATTTGAGTTTTAGTTTAGTTAACAGTTTTGACCTGTCATCACCAAACATCCCAGTTTACAAATTATTTTGAACTGTTTTTACTCAAAACATTTTTCCCGTTCATTTAAATATCTTTCATTCTCAGCTTCACACATATTTGCACTATTTTTTCATCCATTTTTCGAAAAATATATTCACCGCGTTCTGGTCGTTTATGGGATTAACAGTTTTGTGACGGTATACACGGTGTTCGGAAACTTGCAGTATAAGCGGAAACTAGTGAATCTGCATCACATTTAGAGTTGATTTTTCAGTATAACTTTTTTTGATTTGTGCTTATTGTTTTTGAGTAAATCGAGTCTGATTTTTTTTTTATTGTCTATATTATGTCTTTTAAATGTGTCAAAGAGTAAACCCGACTCCAAAAGTATGGAAAAAACAAAAGTTTTTTTCTAAAAAAAAAGAACCAAGTAAAAAAAATTTAAAATGGGCTCTCTATGCGATGTTGATTTACCAGTTTCCCGCATGTACTGCGAGTTTCTGGAAACCGTGTATGTGCGACACAGAGGTTAAATAATAACAAAGTATTGTACAATTTTTTTTACTGATTTACGATTATCGTGATTTATTTTTGGGGTACTATGCCATGTTAGGCTTCCTAATTCTTTAGTCAACGTTTCAGACAGCGTTACAATGTTCACCATCAGGGCAGATGTTGATGGACATGATCAGATCATGATGAGTACTGCAACGCAGTCCGAAACATTGGCTTAAGAAGGAGGAGGCGCAACATGGCATAATACCCCAAAAATAAATCACAATAATACTTTTCATACATGAAATAAATCATAAATGATCATTTGTAAGATTTAATAATTATGCAAAGGCAGCTTCATACTTTAAAATTGATTCACTGAGTGTACGGAGGTATCATAAAGATGCACTATTCCTGTATAAAGTAGTTAACAATAATATTCAACGCCCAGAGTTGCTGAATAAGATTCAATTCAATGTACCTGCGCGTTCAACACGCTCTTCTGTCCTGTTCAGGGTGGATCAATGCAAAACGAACTCTAAGCAGAATTCTTGCATGAACAGACTATGAAATTATTACTATAGCGTATTATCCAAGGTGGATATTTTCAATTGCGAACTAACCAAATACAAGAGATCCATAAAAGAATATTTCTCTGATGGTTTGTGAATAATGTTATGTCTCTATTTATATTTCTATTATGATTTGATTTATATCTACAACCTCTCTCCATGGCTATAAATGTATTGATAAATGTTTTGTTTCGTAATTTTTCGTTTTCTATAAACTTTTGTTTTGTATAAATTTTTTAATTCATATTCCTTTCTTACAAATTTTATTTACTTATTCCTTATTATGCTGTCTCAGTAGAGGTAAAGTCACAAGGAGTAAATCCATAATTGGTTTTATTTTGGCTGTATAATACTTATGTACAAACTGAAATAAATGTAAACTGTCGATTTTCCCAAAATCAATAAAAAAATAATATTCTTATTTTAAAATAAATTAATATTATTTTATGTACCTATATATGGACGGCTAGATTATTATCTATTGTTTTTAATTTATTTAAAAAATGTGACCTTCAGATATTGGCGGCATTGCTATTTGGTAATAAACATTTTTTTCTTTTCTATGTGATCCATTTTAACCAGTTTTAATTTTGGTGTTTTTTTTGTTTGTTTTCTAGGTGCTGTCAAAGCAAAACATTGAAGATGTTATCAAGTTTGCTCACAAGGAGAAACTGTTCTTGTTGGCTGATGAGGTCTACCAAGATAATGTTTACGCTGAGGGTTCACAATTTCACTCCTTCAAAAAGGTAATACACCAACCAACCTAGTGAATTTAGCAAAATTGACTGTACTTAGTAAGTTTTTTTGTTTTTTTAATTTTTTTAAAATATGACATAGATTAAATAATAATAAATGTATATTGTGAACGAAAGTGTGATCTACATCAATCCGCGTGAATATACATAAAAAACTGAAGTGGGTTTAAGTAATCGTCAACCATCGGTTTTGCAACACATATTGGTATTTTGTATGAATTTTAGCTGTTGAGTGCGGTCATACTATTTTTTTTCAGGACCTTTTTCTTTCGGATGAACCGTTTTCTTCCGTACTCGCGGAGACGTTAATCACTTAAGGTGTGATGTATACCAATTTGACAGAAAATTATATAATACCTTTCGACTACTTGGCCCCGACAGGCCAATAAGGTTGTTTGAGAAAGAAGTTTGATGTTTGTATTATAAAAGGTTGATCTATTTCACCCAAAGTAAGAGAGAATTGACCTAACATCAGGCAGTCCTGGCAGCTGATGTCAGATTCGAGATTAGATTCTGCATGGCAGTTTCTCACCAGGGCGAAACTAAGAGTATCTACTACAATGGATGTGATTTAGAAAGAAATCAATAGTCACCAAATCTACCATATATATTCCACTCGTTCCAAATTAATAGTGACTTTTCAGAGTGGTAGATGCTAAATACCGATAACCATAATTCAGAATTGAATCGTTGGTTTTATTTGAAATGGTTAAAATTAGCTTTGTTTATTGAACAGATCTTTAAAAAGACAGGTACTTTCTGTCCTACCTCTTCTCCATGTCCTTCCCCATCTCACTACCTTCAGCTTCAAAACATACCCCAATTGAGGTTGCCATAGTCCCACTGGCACCAGTTGGTTTGGATTAACATTTATGATGTGCCCAGGTAATGATGGAACTGGGTGCTCCCTACAACACGCTGGAATTGGCCAGCTTCATGTCCTGCTCCAAGGGCTACATGGGCGAGTGCGGGCTGCGCGGGGGCTACGTGGAGCTCATCAACGTGTGCCCCGAGGTCCGCGCCGTCCTGCACAAGGCCATCTCCGCTATGCTGTGCCCCACCGTACTGGGGCAGACCGTCATGGACTGTGTGGTAAGGTTTTTATTTAATTCTTTCAACGTGGCTATCTACATATACTGCAGTATTATTTGGTGAATTATTTCCCACGGGCTTCCTCAGCTATCTTTTGAATATTTATATTTATTATTTATTCTGCAAAAACATTATAAGAACTAAGGGTGGTAGACACATGGAGACATGCTATACGCATCGGAGCGTTTTATATAACACCATATTACCTCGCAATACAATCCCCTATATACCTGTCACACCTGACAGATGAAGTGTTATAAGTGTGGGCGTGGCGACGATGATACGCTGTAATTATGCGACTGTCATCTGTCAAGATGACAGATCCCGTTCAAAGAAATGATATTCCACAACAGTTCCCCAATCGATCTGGCCCCCTCTCCTGAGGAAGATTATAGCGTAGTGTGATACCCCAACATATAATACGTATATACCATGCCCAAATTATGTGGGCATAAACGTGTCTAAGGCTTTAAGCACAAAGTATTATTTAACCTTTCTATATGTACCTACGTGTAACCATTTTTGTCCTACATTTAAGCATATATATTTTTTCTCCCTACCCCCTCGACCCCCTCTCCTAGTAGAGGGAGTCGCATAATTTTCGAATATCGCCTGGCTAGCAGATCACAGCGCATGTCGTCGCAACACAAACACTTATAACACTTTTTAGGTGTGACAGGACTGTATGGTATTGTATGGCTAGCAATAGGGAGTTAGTTACATAAAACGCTTTAAACTTACAGCGTATTCTGTCATTCAATCTGTAAACATCCACATTTCCTGGGAGGCAGTTAATTTACCTAGTAACATTTCCCAGGGGCATCAGCATTGGTAAGAATCAGAAGCCTGTGTTGGCGGCTTCATGTAAAATAATTTGGAAAATTTTACATACCATCCTATTTCCGGTAATGTGACATCCCTCCTGGAGTTTTTTTTTATTTAAATACTAAATTTTTCATTTTATATGTAGTGTATATCGACAGTCCCGAAGAACAATGTCAAATGTAAAAATTTTTAGTTTAGCAGTAGAGCTGTTTAAAGTTTCGTTTCTACATTTTTAGTGTTTGATATCTATTCTAAAACTACTATAATAATATTCTATTACCTTTGTTCTAATATTTGGACTTCACAACATTGAGACATAACACACGAAAAACTGCAAGACTTTTAGCTTACTTAACATTTAAAGGGAGTTCATTGAGCATTTTAAAACCTTTGTAAAAAATATTGTTTTGTGTTGCTGATAAATTTTTCTTAGGAAGCCTAAAATCGTTGCAGCTTCTCGTAGGATAGCCATGGACTGCGCTGTTAATAGCAACACTTTATAACATATACACATATTTACACATATTCTGGTAACATTTTATTTTTTTACTTATATATATAAATACTAGAATATTAAAGACTAAACACTGTAACACATTTACAAAAAAACTTAGTGAAAATTTTATTCAAATTATGAAACGACTGTGTGAAAACCTTACCAATTGAAACGTAAAATAGATATATACATTGCTTCATTTTGAAAATTGTAATTAAAATTATTTTCTATTAAAAAATTATACTTCTGGTAGGTATCTTTTGTGTGAATTCTTCAGTCAGTTTAAATTCTTTTAAATGTAACTTAAATAGAGGAATAACGCATGGACAAACAAAATGAGTGTTTTTGATTAATTGTTTTAATATTTCAGGCTGACACTCCGAAGAAGGGAGAGCCATCTTATCCCCTGTTCGCCAAGGAAAAGGCGGAGGTTCTTGGCTCCCTGAGGGTGAGAGCAAAGCTGATTGCCGATACCTTCAACTCCTTTGAGGGCTTCAGCTGTAACCCTGTCCAGGTACTTAATGGACACATGACTGATGTAATGATATTATGTTGAGTTGAGAGCACTTGTATAATATATGCTTGGTGTTCTCTTCCAGGGTGCTATGTACGCCTTCCCCCAAATCAAGTTGCCCCCTAAGGCCATCGAAGCCGCCAAAAAGAAGGGAATGCCGGCTGACACATTCTATGCTTTTGAGCTGCTGGAAAAGTCTGGTTAGTACAAATATATATTTGATGTGTATGAATCGAGGGCGTAAATGAGGGGGGGTGTTTAGGGGTTCACGGTAGTGCACCATCTCTTTTATCAATGTGATGTAAATAGTAAGTAGAGGTCTCTACTGAGTGGAACACCCCCATGTGAAATGGGTGTTCTATATCTTTGCCACTGGTCACTGGTATGAAGACTTGTATATTTTCTGATTGGTAAGATGTCTCTTGGACGAACTCATATGAGATGGAATGACCTTTGCGAACGTCTCAGAGTCACACACCAGATGGAGGACAGTCTAATGAGCATGTGGCACCATACAGTATCACCATCCCCAGTCTATCAATTTATGTTTGGATCCAGTAGCGCAATCATATTGTAATTATATGGTCAATACCATAAATCTCCTTGTATATTGAATTATGTGAGTAAGATTTTCGAAATATGTATGTTGGCATAAATATTGTTGACATTATATGGTAATTTGTTTGTTTTCCAGGAATCTGCATTGTGCCCGGCAGTGGATTTGGCCAAAAACCAGGAACTTACCACTTCCGCACCACCATCCTCCCACAAACCGACAAGCTCAAGGAAATGTTGGAGAAGTTCTCAAAATTCCACCAGGAGTTTGTTCAGCAGTACAAGTAAATCCTAACTGTACATTTTCATAATTACGAAGCACTTTATGAAAAATATGTAGAACTTGTAATTAATTGAGATTTTAATTTTAAGGTTATAAATTAGTTTAATCATGTTCTTTTAATCTGTTTACGCTCAAGTCGAGATAATGCTGCTGTATCGAAATGCAATTGGTATCTCATCCCTAATCCTTATGATGTAAAAAACCTTACTGTGCACAAATATTTTCAATACCAGTTGATTTTATTATTATCACAAAAATGGTTTTAGCCAGTTTAAAAATGTACACTGGAGAAAAAGGTTTTCCTGCTTTTGCATGTTTAAGCTAATACATAATCTCTACTGCTTTTGTATTTTAAATACACTATAGGATTATGTATTAGGTTATCCTAATCCCGCTTATTATGTTAAATTATATATTGTATTATGTCCTCAGCAAGTTTGAAAAATTAAAACTAAATTATTACATATACCCGTAATGTTTATAGGGATTGTTGATTTTATGTTTGTATTATAATTTTTTGTTTTTTGCTAATTAGCGCCTCCTTGTGATAAATATTATTTATATATTTACCTCTCACCATTCCATTTATTTTGTAGTCGCTTTAATAAATGTCCATGGGACCCTGTAAAGATATTTGTTATTCAATTTATATTGACCTTCTGAATGTGGTTAAGAACCACATACATAATATGTTTTACATAATATTGTATGTATTTTTAATGTTTTTGGTGTTTTTACAAATTTGTAAATAAAAAGTTAGAAAATTTAACAATTGCATTCATTTTGCATCTTGACAATAAATTTAATAAAGTAAAAAGTTTAAAAAAGACATGTAATTAATTATTAATATGTTGTTGTAAACTATTCAAGTATTACAAATAATAGCTTTAGTGTTGTTAAGCTTTAGCAAAAATTACCACAAGCTTAGATTAGCCGAAAGTAGCTAAATTATGAATGGGTTATTATTAAATATTATCCCTCTTACTAATAAATGTGTTTTAAATTTTACACAACTTATAAACAACCATTTACCCTGCATTGTTTATCAGTTGTGTAAAATTTAAAACACATTTAATTAGTAAGCCATGTTTGTAAGTTTGCATACTGCCAATTATGGTGATAAAACGCTATAAATGATAGCTTCTTAATGACATTTAAAAATATTCATTTTTATCCTTTGTACCTGCCACATTTTTTCTTTATTTAATGTTTTATTGTATATGTTGTCAGTTTTTTACAATCTAAATTAATTATAAAAGTTGTGATTTAATAAAAATTGTCGCATTCCGTTTCCCTTTGACAAATTATAAAATTCCATGTATGTTTTTATCATGTTTTGACTTTAAATTAATGTGATCATGTTTATGAAATAAAATGTGTAATAATTACAAAAAATGTACACTGAAGCTACAAATTTCATTAGGTACCCAAGTAGAAATATAATATTAACTGAATGAACTAAAATACCATGTTTTAATTATTTCATTACCTGGTTTCCTCATAATATTATGTATATTGTTGAGACAAAACATGGCATTTTAAAATTATGGAGATTTTGTGAAATTTCAAGATGATAAATCTACCTGAAGTATTTTGCAAATTTCAATTTACAAAATGTAAAAGAAATCAAAAAAAATATCTCTATTGCTAATAATAATAAGAAATTATTATCAAATGTTACTCCGTGAGTTTTCCTCTATCACTACGTACATAATAACTAGAACACGGAAACGCTGTGACAACACCAGCGCCGTACTCTGGAGAAAAATAAATAATGAAACATAACACGCAAAAATAAGATTCAAGAACTTGGTGTGATTTTCAAAGCTAATCTCTCTTTCAAATCCTGCATAATTCTAAGTGTAAGCTTTCGTGGAAAATCCAACCCATGTTTATTTCCGGAGGCAATAGAAGTGTGTCGTTCTACTCATTTTACGGACTCAAATCCGAATCAAGGCTCAGCAGAATGGACTCCATTCATTCGACTCGTTCCTTCGATTCCTTTCATCGAATCCAATCAAATAAAATGCAATGTGTACGCACAAAAAACTAGGTTAAATAGGTTACTTATGTATGTAACTATTCAACCTATTTTTTTTCCATCACTTTTGATGACTTTATATCACATTTCAAAGGTGTGTTGAATTGTCATTTGGAAGAGTTATCATGGAACTGTTGGCGCGAACTTGCTGGAAGACAAATTTGCTCCACGCAGACCAACAAAAGGTAAAAAGCAATGCTTCTAGCTATCTTTTGACTACGAGACAATACACTTTCTTTTTGAAAAATGATTTTCGTCAACCAGTATGTTTGGTTCCGGCGTCTCAGATCCACCTACAGTTTGGAACGAGTGAATAGCCATTGGATTCATTCCGGCCGGAACGACACACTTCTAGGAGGCAATATGTCTGGTTTTTTATGTGATTTAGTTATATGTATAATCAAATGTGAATGAAATTGAAGGGTGATTAATGTTTTATCCGACTAGTGGAGAATCATGACGACGGATAACAACATTATTTAATTATATGTTACTTAATACATACTAAGTCTAACATGTATATATATAAACAATATTATTATCGACCCTTTTTCTTAAATGAAAAATACGGTTCCATTAAAACTTTTTTGGAACAAAACAACTATTTTGCAAGTGTTGGAAAAAATCTGGCTAACGCCATCAAAACATGTCCCGACAATAATAAATATAATCCCCACGCTTCCCAACACCAATATAATAATTTCAACAAAATAACAGAAACTGATGTCGGAAAAATTATCGATGATTTAAAGGGGGGTTCCGCTCCCAGTTATGACAGCAAAGATGTAAACATATTAAAAACAATGAAACAATATCTAATTTAGCCCCTAACTCATAATAAATACAAGCCTTATAAAAGGTGTATTTCCTGATTTACAAAAGAACAATAATAACACCGATTTATGACATGAATTTTGAAATTTTTTATTTATTTATGACATGAAACTATTCCTTTTAATAAAATCTTTGGAAAATTGCTTGCAGCTACAAAGTGATATAAATTCTATCGTCGAATGGAGTCATACCAATAAATTAGGGTTTAATATTAAGAAATGCTCCATTATGTGCTACACCAAGGCAAACAAAACGATTTACTATAACTACAAAATGTCTTATTCATCTCTTCAGCACATTGTTATTTCAAGAGATTTGGGAATCGCATTTGATACGCACTTAACATTTCACGTCCACATAGAAACGATATGCAACAAAGCTTTAAGAATGCTAGGATTTGTGCTAAGCAACTCCAGACATTTTTGCAGCTCGGCCGCGATTCGTATGCTATACTATAGTTTAGTACGTAGCATTTTGGAAAGTGGTTCTGTAATATGGGGACCAATGGATTTAACTTACTCTCAAATGATAGAGAAAGTACAAAAGAAGTTTCTGAGATATTTATATCTTAGAGACTTCGGATATTATCGCTGGTTATATCCATCAGCCTTTTTGTCCGGCATGCTGGGTATTAATAGCCTCACCGATAGAAGGAAAACTGCTTTGCTGATAACAGCATATAAACTTCTAAATGGTAACGTCTGTATTCCCGATATTATAGAAAAATTTGAGTTTTATGTCCCCGACAATTATACAAGAGCGCGCAGGCACAGAACCTTTGTCGTTCCAAAATGCAGAACCAACTTACCATTAGTAATGCCGCTCGGAAAAATGATTATGTTACTAAATTACCTGTCCCCTGATATAGATATTTTCCAACTTAATATTCACCAGTTCAAAAACGCTATTATTACTTAATAAATTAAAATAAAATGTATGTTTATTATTGGTTATGTATAACTGTAAATGTGCATTTAAAATAAAATAAATAAATAAATAAAGCTGACTGCCAAACGACCCACAAAATTACCGCCCTATATCCCTTTTATCAAATATATCAAAAGTATTCGAATAAATTGTAAAAAATCAAATCTGGTCCTTCCTAGAAAAACACCAAATTATAAATTCTAAACAGTATGGTTTCAATAAAAAACACCAGCACCCACGATGCTATTGCAAAAATAACAAATTATATATATACCGCCCTAGACTCAAATGGAAAATGCATTGGAATATTTATTGACCTTAAAAAAGCATTTGATAGTATATCACATACAAACTTAATAATAAAAATAAAATAAATTGGAATAAATGGAATGGTACTAGCCTGGATTATAAGCTTTTTGGAAAATAGACCACAACAAGTAAAATTATTAAATGAACTAAGTGATTCCGAAAGTAATAACTTCTCGATACCACAAGGCACAGTTTTAGGACCACTATTGTTCATATTATATGTAAATGATATATTTGAAGTTGCTAAATACGGGGAAATTGTCTCATATGCAGATGACACAGTGCTTCTTCTAAAAACAAACACATGGTTAGAACTGAACAAAAAGGCTAATACAGACATCAATGAATTGAAAACATGGTTTGACCATAACCTACTAACGTTAAACTCTAAAAAAACGCACTACGTACCATTTTTCATAAAAAAACCAAATACGCCGCATGAAATAAATATTAGGATTCACTCTGCACCAAACACTCAACAACACCACTGTAACTTACTATGTACCAATATTGAAATCAAAACTTCAACCAAATATCTAGGGATCACTATTGACCAATGCCTAAAATGGATACCACATATAACCATTCTCAAAAACAAAGTACGAAAATTAACCTATATTTTTAGCTGCTTGAGACATATTCTAAATAAAGAATAAATTACTGAGAATGACATACTTCGCATTCTGTCAATCCATAATCCAATATGGTATAATAGGATGGGGGGCGCCTATAAAACTCACACACAACCTCTTTACATTGCGCAAAAACTAATAATTAAAATAATATTAAAGAAATCATTTTTATATTCATCTGAACTCATTCAAAGAATTTAAAGTCAGAAAATTAAATACTCTATTCCTGTATCACTCAACCTTACAAGTTTACAGAGGATATCCTAAACAAAACCGTACCATTCAAAAAAAAAACCAAATCTCAGGCAAAAATACATGTTTCCAATTCCGATTTGTAAAAAAACTTTAGGTCAACAAAACTACAAATACTTAGGAACAAATTTCTTCAATAAATTGCCAGAAAATATAAGATCACTTAATGATATATTCAAAGAATTCAAAACACAATTAAAAAAATTTACTGAAAACCTGAACTAAAAAAAATATATACATAGTAATAATAATAAAAAAAACTAAACAAATAATACCTCATCCCATACACAAGCAATTGCTTATTATGGGAGAACATTAAAAAATAAATCATGGTATAAAGTGATTAAATTTTAATTTTAATCGATTTTTATACCTACCTTTACATATTATTTATTTATACTTACACCTTTTAGTTATTTTATACTTTTTATTTCTACCTTTAAATAAATATTTCTACAAAAAAAAATGATAACTCAACACTGTGACTATTCAACACACATTTAAAAAGTGATATAAAGTCATTAAAAACGATGAAAAAATTTTTTTAAACCTAACCTAACCTAGTTAAAAAAGTTTTTGTTTCATCACATTCCATGACTTTATATAACTTTTTAAAGATGTGTCGAATTATCATTTTGATGATTCATTCGGTCACCGAAAAATACATAGCATTGTTACTCAGACGTCTTCTATGAAAACAATCATTTTCAAAGTACAAGTGGATTTGAAGGTTTTAGTTTAGTTGCGAATTGGAATTGGCAATAAAGGGGTAATGATTTATTATCGTACTATTTGGTGAGTATTTTTAATGTGAAATCTTTTGAGTGAGATGTTCCCCCTCAATATTCAGGGACAATATTATATACGTCAAAAACAGATTTCTGTTTTCATTTAAGAATACTCTATGGACTCTGTAGTCGAGGGGTAGGACTCTTGACTAGCAATCCCTAAGTAAATTTTATTTGATTAATTTGTGTTATTTCACAAATTATTAAAAAAAAAAAGTAACAATATATTTGTGGTCGTTCCAGAGCGGAAGATACTTTCAGTGTCGCCCTGGTGTAAGACCACCATACAGAATTGAACTGAATAAAGCCAAGTTTACACAGGACTGAAATATTACGCTCAATATTGATTACTTGATCAGCATCTACATTTATATTTTCATATCCTTTTCTATTTCCACTTCCATTTCTTCTCATTAATTTATTTATTGTTATTTTTACTACTAGTAATTTTTATGTGAATACCGCATAAGAGTCCCAACCATCTGGAGCCAGTAGGACTACGACAGCCCCAATTGGGGTATGTTGTGAGGCCGAAGGTAGTGGGGAGGGAAAGGAAATTAGGAAGAAAGAAAGGAAGAGAATAAAGAAGAAAAGAAGGAAGAGGTAGAGGAAGGTTGGAATGAACGTTCCAGGCTATTCAGATTTGGTCACCAAACACGGCTAAAGCCATTTCAAGCAACGTGTAAATTCGGAATGCTGCTTTCCCAGAAGGTATCTCTAGAACATGCTGCAAATATAACAGGTACCCATATAGATTTGTTTCTTAGTCTGCGAGAACATTTTTTGTTAAAGGTGTTTGCCCAATCCCATAAATATGTTTTTAATTTCAGGCCTGCTTCCTTCCCATACTTTAGATGTTTCATATTATTATTTTTTTTATTTGTATTTGAAAATCAATAAATAAATCGTAATCAAGTATGAGTTTTCAAATATTTTTAGGTTATTTGTAACCCATATATAACTATCCATTCGATTTCAATGCATGCGATTCTAGAGTCCTGAGCCGAACGACACCTGATGCTAATCAAAGTATGCTACTTATTATTTCTATTTTTGATAGTGACAATTCGTGGTGGATCTATTAGTCGATCAGAATAAAAGACAGTTGTTAGCTTAGAAATAATTTATTAAATAGTCTTCTAGCACATAAGACACAATAGTTTTGACTAGTGTGTTGGCAATCCAGTCCAAATTCACATCTTTGAAAATTTTAAATAAAGTCTAAAATCTTTGAATACATAATAATATGTTCAAATATTTATTTTTAGAAATTGCATAAAAAGCAATCTCCGACATTAGGAATGTAATTTTAATGGGGTGGAGTTTTAAATTTATATTAAAACTTACAATATGACAAAGTTTTATTTTCTATTTCTAGTTATGCTTTGTCAACAGTCCGAATTAAGATAATAGGTTCTTAGAAGTGAACAAACACAGTTGTTCAGCTATGTAAAAAAAAGCACCAGAAATTAATACAGATTTGCTTCAAATACTTACTTTAAAAAGTTCTAGTTATGAATTAAATAACCAACTGCTTTCAAAAGAGGTGACAAAATAGTGTTGGCTGACTGCGGCAGTTTAAAAGCACATTTTGAATTCTGTACATTTCCTACAAAATCACTTGTTAGTATAAATACCCTTTTGGTATGGAATGTTAACAATATTATGGAATACAACAGAGAAGTAAATGATTGATTTAATTAAACATTAGTTTAACAATAAGTTTATGTAATAGTCACCAAAATCAAAAATATTATTTACTTGCACGTATTTGTGGACAAAAAAGTAAAGTTGGATTGGAAAATAGTAAAATTGACTAAATAATAATTATTTGATACAACTAAGGTAAATAATGAAAATGAGTAAATATTAATATTTTATTGTTTTAATAGCAAAAGGTGTTGAAATTGAAATGATCACAACTTGGGAGTGTTAGTATGTATAATATATAGTATAGTAAAAGTATAAAATAAACAATGTATAAAGATAAACAACATACAGATAGGAATAATGAAGTAAAATATATTATAAATGATTATTAAACAGATATTATATACTTATCAAATGACATGCGTAATCCACCATTGTTATGCTGCTAGCACTGCCACAGGTGACTAATTAAAGGTAGCAATTTGGTTTTCTCTAATATTATAGTAAAACAAAGCTATTACCTTATGAAGTAATTCATTATGGAGTACCTATCAATTATTAGTCAAATATCCAAAGAATATGATATTGTTTGAGCAAGTTCACCTAAAACCATGATTTAAGATTTTTTCACTTGAAACAAATAATTATAATTTTGTATTGATAAAATTAAGCTTTTTGGGGTCATTCCTAAAGTTATTGCAATATCACCAAAAAGTATACCTACTATCATAAAATGTATTATGTTAAATTAATATTCTTAAAAATATATAAATTAAATTACTGGCAAAATCTTGGCATATCTTAAATTAGACCATTTGTAAAAATTATTATAAAATGTTTCGCTATGTTTTTCATAATTTCAAAAACTACAAAGAAAATCATTATCACAATATCGTTATAAAAGTACCTAATTGACTCCAACTAAATATATTTACAGACACAAGTCTGGGTTTTCTCTCCTCGAGTACGGCGGCCACACGGCTTCTCTGAACCACTCGTCTTCTCTCAGTTCACGGTATTACATTCTCACAAGTTCCTCTCTAGGAGGATAGTCGGGCTAACTGTTACTTAATAACGTGTTACCCGCTTACAACTTTACTATGCAATGTGGAAAATCCCGGTAAGTCTAAACGGGACAAAGTATTGGCACAAACTAGCGCGATGGCGCTACTACAGAACATACTTTGTACATAAACTTGAAGATGAGCCCGTTAAACAATATAATGTAACTTGTGCAGAATGCCAGAAACTTTTGAACATGTCCATTTAGTCAGTCTAATTCATTCAGAAACTATCAAACTTCAGTTCTACAGAGTTTTACTTGAACAAGAGAATAAGAGTTGATATAAAATCCAATACAGACTGTAATTTACACAACTGCATTTGGCAACTCATTAAAATATTATATTTAGCACAAATATTTATACAATAAATGTACACGATTATAACCAATGTAAAAAGGACATACAAATTTCAGTCAAAGATTTTTTAAATTATACATACATTCAAAGAGAAATTGGTAACTCAAACGTACACAATAAAAACCTTAACTAATACCATTGCATAACATGTACACACAACACATTGTTATAATACACAATGTATTTTTTTCATTACATACATTACAATGTGTATTATTGGCGTTAACTCTTGCAGCTCATGTCTCCTCGTAACAGTTGTTAAATGATTTGAATATAATACAAGATTCTGTTGCAAATATCAATACGGCCATAATATAATGTATGTATCTTCATCCTGTCCCTTAAAAGAACGGAAATGTTCTATATATAAATTACATGAGAGTTTTCTCGGAGTGAAGTGACCAAACATAATCACTGAAAGTTTATTGCAAATAAGGTTTGACTGAATTAGTACCAAGCAGAATAATGGGTTTCTTCCCACTAGCAACTAGGTACATCATATACACATTGGCCTTAAAGAGTAAATAGTGATGTATAGCCTTGTCTATCCATCGGTTAAAGAGAAATGCCTCGTAACGTATTTCAAATTGATCTAATATGATATCTCTTGTTTGATTAGGTTTAACAATTTGCCTGATAAAATCGATGCTGGTGTGGCCGTGTATTACTCACCAACTGCTAATGGAGCCTCTTTTCGCATTGAACCTGAAAATATAATACATTTTTAATGTCATGATGGTGAACAACCAATGTTGATAAGAAATGATAAATGATTGGCATATTGACCCGTTAAAGCAGCTGGAGAGATCCCGACAATGCTGCCGCCAACACAGCCCTCTACACCCTCTGCAAAGGAATACAAGGATTTAGAATCAATTCAAATACTACTATGTAGTTCTGTGAATCTCGCCTAGGTAGACCTCGCCTTCTATTATCAAAAATTTCCTCCAAAATCATAAGATTTGCAAGTAGTTACTTAAATACCTACCTAGTTAATTATAAACCATACATATTTAACCTAACATTTTTTTTATTTCAAAAAGGAATTCATAATGCCAATAATTCTTTTTTCGAACTTTCTTCAAGCCGGTAGGTACCACAATATTGGTATTCCGATTTGACAGCTCATAGTAGAAACCACGATCATGTGAACTCTAGCGGGATCAGGGGGGTATAACTCCGAGAAAAAGGTGGGTCAGAAAAAAAGACACGGTAATCTCTATGGGTGACTTGTGACGTATATTTTCCACATTCCAATACGAACTTCATGCATGTTTATAGGCCGCTGTCACGAACTTCATGCATGTTTATAGGCCGCTGTCATTGGCCGATTTTAGGCTAGCCAATGGGTTGGCTCCGAATGAGAATTATACTGTCTATGGTTACGCCTTTTTTATAGTTTCTATCCTAGTCGATGGTGAGTATGTGTAGTAGTGACGTATATTTTTCAGTCACAGACTTTTATCTATGGCAAACATTAGGACCCATGGGCTCAGTACTAAAAACCCGAAGATATTGATCTAGTGAGTGGTTCATTTATGAGCGGGATAAACAAGTATTATTCAACATGGCCACCATCTTGAACCGGAACCAGAATGTAATGAACAAATTTAAAGATGGATGAAATGCCAAATGGTTGAGTTAAAATAAGACATAAAGTCAATAATTATATTTTAATAGGTACATAATGTGTGCCAACAACAATGGAACGAACCTGTAGTACACGGAGATCCATCTTTCACATGATTGGTCATTGGAGATGTTTCATCACCTGAAACATAAAATTATAATTTCCAATGTTTGACAATTATTTTAGGACAGTTTTCTCAATTTGACACTGATGTTAGCGGGTTAAACAGGAACTACAAATATCTGGATTGTGAATAATATTTTGTACAGTGTGACATTTAATAGTTCACGGCAATTTATGCCACTGCAATTTTAAATGGCAACACCCATTGAGTTATATAAATAGAGAAGCAAGCTTCATTACCGCGCGTCAAAAAAAGCATAAGCACTCTAAAACCGCGATGACGTAGCTTTGAAACCAATAAACATTTTAAAGTAAACATATATTTGTCTCACTTACACAAGTCACGAGTACAATGCTGCCGCTACGATTAGACAACGACAGAAACACAAACCTGCGCTGGCGCGTCAGTGTTGCCTACCATTTGAAATTTTACTCGACATAAGCAATAAAATAGAGTGTTTTTTTAACGTTAGTTTGTAATAAGATAAACTAATTAAAATTATTTTAATATGTGTTTTTTTTATTATATGACTAAAAGTAAGCATAATTAATTAAATAATAAAGACATTTTTTGTTCCAATACTTTGTATTATACCTAGCATACAATACTCAAACATCTCTTTTTGTCTTGATCCCGGAAGTGTTTCGAACAAATGACTGTAGATTTAGTAGACAGCCAGTCTGTCTTTTTTCTAAGTAATCGAATAATTTCCACCCACTTCTCACGGCGTGCTGGATCTTTAGGTACACTGCAAAATTATTAATATAACATACGTAAAAAAATATAATTACTGGATTATTCATTAATAAACTAAAATAAGATTAAAGAATTCTTTTGTACGAAGATTAAAATATAATTTAATATTATTTCAAAAATATTTAAAATCAGAGGTTACCTCCATAGTAACTTATTCCATAAATTATGTATTCTCCCATTAATGTGGGAAAACCAAAACGAATTTTTAGTGGCAACACTGAACCTATATTTATAGTATTCGATATTTTATTCCAATTTTAGCGTTTTTTAACTTAATGTGAATATGTAAACATTAAACATACGAGTGGAAAGTAATTCCGCATGATTTATTATGTTTTTGTGACCTTGAATTGCATTCTTTAACGACGCATTTACCCATTTTGGAAATAGTTTTGACGGCGTGTCGCTCGGTTTAACTCGGTCGGCGTCTCACTGAGCACTGAACTGAAATTAGCGGCAAAGTTGGCTGTGGCCTTAATTGCAGTGGCAATGCTTTGACGCGGTAATTATCGATCTAGTGTATATACATCAATGGCAACACCAAGATAAGAGTAAAAAAGAACTATGGTTCTAGTGAATAATTTTCACATCAATATCAAAGTTGCTCAGAAATTTGTGCTAATCCCTAAAAGGAGATGATTCAACATCACATTTTAAGGAAATTAAATTTACAAACTTATTGTATTTAGTTGTTACTTTGTTACAACGAGATGATTGAATGGAAAAGTTTTTGTTTTATATTTTTGAAATGTACATTATATCAAATAAGTCATTTATCAGATGTAAATCTTTTTTTTTAATTAGGTGGAAGAAGCGTGCACTTTAGCATACCTATTATTCGCTAACCTGTATGTGATCAACAGTACCACTCGTGATATTATTTTACGATGCATTATGGCTCTCGTCTACTGTAAGGTGGTTTTGTGTGACAGGTTAAAGGATGTATTGGCAGACCACTGATAGATCAATTGTAGTCTCTCACTCTCTCTCAAAACCCAAGTATCCAACAGAAAAACCGGAATAAACAGAACAGTGAGAAAACAGCAATTTTGAAAAGTGATTAAAAGTTTTTTTTTTTCATCTCTGACATTATATCACTTACAAAAGTGTTCTGTTTCGTCATTGATTTGTTTAGTAGCTGGGTTTAGGGCTGGGTTTTGAGCTGGAGCTGGAGCTGGAGCTCCAGTGGCAGAACCACAATGATTGAAGCGCAATGCAGTGTCGTTTTCACGTTTCTTTTTTCGAATTTCCGATCCAAAGCAAAAAGTTTTCGGTTGGTATTTTAACAAAAAGGGATTCTGAACGTTCTGGAAAATAACAAAAATTTTAAAATAGAAGATGCGCTGTACCAGTTGGTAATGGCAATATACTAACCGTGAGGGGTGGTGGCCAGGGATATATTGTTGGAAGTGGGTGGCGGTGCCGTGGGGGTGGGGTGGTTGGGCAAAGGACTGTCTGCCGAGCGAGCCCTCCCATTGTCCGCTTCTAAAATGGTTAATAAATGTATGACTTGTTACCATAAATAAAGGTAGCTGAAAACTCTTTAGTGACTTCTATGTGCTTTCTATTGTGCAATAAGGAATAGAAATCTGGATAGAGCATAGCAAGCTTATTCACGTTAAATCAGCCATGGAGCCAATCTCAGTTTGTATGTAAATTCTTGAAATAATAATTAAATATCCAACTAACCTGAACGATCATCCATCGCAACGGGTGTGCTTTCCCCAGAAGTAAGACTGTACCTGCAATTTGGAGTTTCAATTAAAATTAAATCCTAATCAACTCATCAATCTTCCTTTAACCCCTAGAGCAATTTTGGCAGATATTTCTCCCAGACAACAAACTCTGTAGTCTTTTTGGGAAATATTTCTCACAGCCTGACACAGATTCATAAGTCTTAATATTTCATTTTGTGTTACGATGAGATATATGTTGTAAACAGTGTTAGAAAGAGAGAACACCACAAAATTTCAATGTTCATTTTCGGGTTCTGTGAAAGTTCTATTCAAGTTCTATTATTATATCATTATAGGCTAGTTGCTTGTCTGAAATGAAATAATAATAGAATTTGAAAAAATCACAGAACTGGAAAATTAACTTTGAAATTTGAAGAATTCTTCAAATTCTCTGAAACAACCTGTCCTTAGAATGCCTTTGTCTAAGTAAATGCGTTTTTCAGTTTCTTGAAAAGTAATGAAAACACAATAAAACCATCGGTAAACGACTTTTAAAACTTTTTCTCTGATGGTGTTGAAAATTTGAATATTTTAAATTGCAAATATAGATTTGTAATACTAAAATTTGAAAGAGTCTTTCATATACTTTCAAAAACAGTATTTTATTTTGATATATGTTCAAAAACAGCGTATATATCTGGAACTGGAAACGAATGTAATGCAAAAATATTTCCCGCCCAATCCGAATTTGACAGTCCGCTTAAGAGAAATAAAGAGGCTCCAGGGGTTAATTCCCTCCGGTAAGTATCCCGAAAGATTTCATAAGCACTTTGGGGAGTGTAGAGACAATAAAACCATATTTGAAATCTCAGTTCCTCGAAAGGAAATATTGAATTGTTAAAGTTATCAATAATATAATAAGTCAATAAATGTGTATGTAAAAAAATGCTAGCTCACATGGTGTCATCGTTGTGAAGAGTCATAGAGGCGGATTGAGAGGCTGATGGGGGTGATGTGGGGGAAGTGGGGGTGGAGCGTGCAGAGTGGGGGGAGACAGGGGGGGAGTGGCCGCGCCAGAACACCTCCACGCCTAAAACAAACAAATAACAGCATTACATTAGAGTTCATTACATAGTTTTATGACAAGAGTCTAGAGACTATAAGTGACAAGAGTCAGAATAACAGAAGAGTGTGTATGAGATGATATATGAATGTAAATGAAGCAAAGAGTGTGTGCCGAGACAGAGTTGTGTGGCGGTCTATTCTCTCTGCCTACCCCTGTGAGAAATGGCATGATGGTTAGTTAGTATATGCATCACGGGAAGGGCTTACCATCAGCTGTGCGATGGGAATGAAGTTCAGGAACCGGCCGGCTGGGAGCTCGCGTTTTTGCTCTACGAGGACGACCTGAATGAAAGAAAAATGAATTAATTGACAAGAGATTAACTTTAAGGTTAGGTTAGGATAGGATAGGTGTGAAGTATATTTAAAAATAATAGATTAATTTGCATATATTTCAGATTTTCAAGTTTAGATGCATGTATTGAACTTATAATGAATATGCAGTTATGGTCAGAGTGATAGATAATCACAGTATCCGCCCTGGTGTAAGACCACCATTCAGACTTGAAACTTTGCGTTGCTTGAAATGGCTTTAACCCTGTTTGATGACCAGATCTGAATAGCCAGGTACATCCTCACCTTTCTCTTTACCATTGCCTTCCCCTTCCAACTCGCATCAGTCTCACACATAGATCAATAATTGAGGACCCACTGACTCCAGTTAATAGGGAGCAGTATTAAATTTTTGTTTGTTGTAATGATCATTTTATGTTCTCTATGCAAAGATATTAGAAGAACGAGATGTGCTATGAGCAGTTCATACTGTGTGGAATTGTTTTGCCCAGTGTCGCCGGTTTTGTTCACCAATACTACTGCACACCTTCGCTTACGTTAAGGTAACCGCACTAATACATAGAACAGATTTCTGTGCGTACACGTCCCGATACCGTTCAAAGTACCCTAATTAGGTAGTACTCCGCCTACGGTCTGGCGGACAACATAGCATATCTCGTTCTTCTAATATCTTTGTCTCTATGCAATAATTATGATAATGATAATGAATGTACCTTTGACGAGATGGTGCAGCTGGGTGTGGTTGGAGGGCAGGTCGGCCAGGCTGTCCGGGGAGTGGCGGCCGGGAGGTGCCCCGGCGGCCGACTGCGGCCTCTCTCCCCCGCCCCCCATGCCGGCCTCCGAGATACGCCGCCCTCCCAGGGGGGTAGCCTGCACCCATTCAATAAAGGTTACTTACAAACATCATTTAAAGATTACATAGTCCTCCCACTGAGAGCTCCGTTGTCCCTCTTGTAACAGGCATTGTTTATGAGAAAGATGGAGAAGTTAAAAAGAAGCTATCATAGGAATTTCTAAACAACCATTATTTCAAATAGTTTCTGAACAACAAAAGCACAAATTTTGCATGCATGATATAAAAATAAAGAGTACATAGTGATGAGGTTTATTCTCAGGTTTATTTGCTCGGTTTTGCAAACAAACATATATAACCCGTAGAGACAATTTGTTCGCTTTTGGTAACAGTTCATACGGTCTCGTAGAAATCCTCGTGTCTCCCTTACTGTCATAGTGAGAAATATGAATTAAACGGTATTAGAAATAGAAAAAACAACTCTTTATATTCAAATCAAACTAACTACAGAAGAATTAAAATCACCTCTATGAAACCAAGAATTTATGAAACTTTGTGAATTTTTTATAAATTATTTTTGTATGAAATGACAAAAAAGGTAAGGTGACAATAACGTTTATAACACACTAAGTGAACCCTGCAATGCTTCGCTATTGCTAATGTCTTTCTTAGGCGTCTCCGACTTCTTCCACTATACCACAATGTTACTGTTAAAAAACTACATTCGACTCGTGTATCTCATTCCAGTGCAGAGATATATGCGTTAAGTATTCCTTCTACTATTTAAACCATCTCTGTAAACACTCCCGGCACTAATAACGAAACAAACTTTGAAATTTTCAGCGATATCGCTCGACTACTTTTGGAATTTTGCGAGCGCAAACATAAGCAGGCTGAATTTTTATGTATAAAGATTTATCTAATATAATATGTTTTTTCATTATCAGTAATTTTAGTTCAGTTTTTAGACGAAAAAACGTAACGACCATTTTTCCAATTTAAATTTTAAAAATCTATATTTGAAAGCAAATTTTTAATATTTCAAAAATTATACGTTGATTTCTAAACAAAATAAAATTTGAAAGCTTATTTCACCACCTTTCAAAAACAGTTTTTAGTTTTCGGATATGTTCAGAAATAATCCATTTATTTGGATTTTATTGCAAAGCAGAAATACACAAAAATTCTCCAACTTTCTAACAGCGTGTTTAAGAAATACAATGAGCAATATGCCAGAGACTTGAGGAGTTCAAATATTGCAAAATGGCAATTATTATACACATTATGCACAAATCCATCAAAAGTTTTCAAAGATATCTTTCTATTTCCAGCACACACAAGTTCAATGTAAACTTACCAGATTCAAGTAATCCAACTGTTGTGCAAGCATTAGTAAGGAAATTATAAAATTAGATTTGTAAAATGGGTGGGTAATATATATAATATTATAAGGTGACCATTCATACTGGTTTTACCAGTACAGTACTGGTTTTTGGTCCTTTGTCCTGGTTAGTAGTGACATGCAACCAGTAAACAGAATGTACGCATTTGGGATCACAAAAAATATCCAAAGATCGAATAATCATTAAACAATTTATGAAAAATCAGTCTTAAACAATTTACAAAAATATTGCACCACACTCTTAAGATAGCGGGCCACTAACAATATAATTTAGAGAGACTCTCTCGAGGATCAGTTGTCTAGAATTATCGGTTAGCACCGGCAAAATCACCGGAGGGATTTTCAGTAACAGTCAATGTACTTGCCAACAAAATATTATGTTTGTTTTTCATTGAACCATTAATCCAATACGACCACTACCATTAATCTAAAACTGTAATGGAAAGAATATTAACAATAATAATATTCACAAATACGGAAATAATAATTGTATTTGAGTAAAATAACTTAGAAAAGTAATGTTATGTTAGACTAATGAAAGTATCAAACCGTAGTATGCAAATGAACTGGTAGTGGTGGTGGCGGAGCTGGTCTAGTTCTCCTCAACACCTCCCGACTGCCTCCATCCATCAGCCCATCCATGTCCAGGTCTCCATCATCATACACTGCGCGCACCACCGCATTGCACGCCTCGCTGGAAATGTCATATTAGTATTGGTTTATTGTAATTTGACTAGAATTGTATACCTAGATGCAGTGGCGGCTCGTGGGACAGAATTTGGGTGGGCCATATAACATACACTTGATCATTTAAAAAAAAACTAATAGTATTTAATAAAGGTATAATCTTTCAGCAATTATCCTATCATTAAAAATCAGTGTCTTATTAATACGTTCATTTTCTTATAAGCAATAATTATTAGCCTGCAAACACAAATATCAATTTTAAAAATGTTCCGTGAAAAAATAAATACCGCCGACGGGAATTGAACCTATACCTTCTGATTGCCGGTCAGGTGCACGGGACCACTGTGCTACGTGGCTTATTGTAAGAATTTTTCAATTTATATTTGTGTTTCAGGCTAATAATTTGTTATTCTTTGTGCTTTGCATTAAAACCTTGTCTTGTAAACATATGTTTATCTTTAATAAAACATCACTTCATTTTCTATTGAAATCATTGCAAATGCCATGAGCCTTTCCAAAGTCATTGAGTTTCGTAAAAATGTTTTGATGCATTTCAGACTACATAGTTGATCCTCAAACTTCTGTTTCACAAACCAATTGTAATAAATTTTATTCTGAAGTCATTTGGCCGAAAACGTTATGAAAATGTAATTAATATTATAGAACTCGGATGGGTTGTTTCATAGAATTAGAACAATTCATCAAATTTCAAAGCTAACGTTCAAGTTCTGTGAAAGTCCTATTCAAATCACCACAATTCATCAAATTTCCAAGTTAAGTTTCAAGTTCTGTTTTTTATTTAATTATTTGAATATTACATTTAATTACAATAATGACGTATTGCCCATCTCACTAGGTGTGTAACGCCTGTGTTGAGATGGCAATTTACAGAGTGGTTGTTAACTAGGTTTTTGTTTACACAATATTGTGAAAATGCCAGATAAAATAAAATCAGTGTTTTAATTTATTTTTAAATCATACCTGTAAAAGTTCAATTCAAGTTCTGTTTTTCACGAATAGTCAAAACCCCCTAAAGTTTTACAGTACGAGCGTGGAACACGGTGCATATACATGTTTTAATATATCTACATAAACCTGAACACATTGCAAAAAATTTCAGTATAGATGATATTAGAGTACGGTCTTAAAAAATGTAGCTGACATGTGATTGAAAAAACATTTGACTGCTTAATTGTGTTTAGTGATCAGATCTGAATAGTCAGTCACTTCCAAACCTTCCTCTTTACCATCTCCTTCTTCTCCCAACTCCCAGATTGGGGATAGTTGCCATAGTCCCACTGGCTCTGAGCAGTTGGAATGGCCGGGAAAAATTATTGTATAATTCTAATTTCTATTTTGAATTAAGTTATTCTACAGAATGGCTTAAGAAATATACATATTTGGTTATTCGTGAAGTTCTGCTAAACACATGCATATTTGCAAACCATGTCCTCAATTCGGAATGATCAAAGGAAGTTAATCACATTCATTAAATTTTAACTGTTATCTCTGAAATGCGTCTTAATGTAAAAAATAATTATGAGTATAGAATCGTGACGTTGTAGAAAAATAATAAGTAATTTTAAATAATTAATTAAGAATTGTTTTGCAAAAAAAAAAGTTTATCATAGGTCATGACAAACATCTAACTAAGTGGAACGACATTAAACTAGCACAAACCAAAAGAACCAGAAATCTCCGAATTACCAAGACGAGTATTATCCAGTTCATTAGAATATCCTAATTTATGATGCAGAATAATGGACAATAAATTTGAGCTATTTTGCAAGTCATCACATCCTATTCAGAACATTTAGTGCGCTGGTAAAAACTACAAGGGCGCTGTGTTAGATTATTATTAGCGATAAGTCGGCGCCCGGAGCGCACTGCTCCAATTGCGCCTGTACAGGACCGGCCCTGTAGGCCATCATTTCAAATTATGGAGAGAAGGAAGGTGAATTTATAAATTAATTTTAATCTAATGGGCAAATTTCATAATTATATGGAGGATTGGAGTAGAGTTCAGACTTTGAAGAGATGAGATGTTGAACGGAGGGGAGGCAATGTTAGATAAGGCTTGATAGAAGAGTGGATATTTGTTTAGAGACGGACAACCAAAAAATATGTGATCTAAATTTCCCACAGAAAGTACACTCTGGGGAATCAAGCACGTGAATTTTAAAAAGGTGAGAAGGAACGGAACAATGTCCAATTTTCATTAGAATAAGTAAGTAAATTTCTTTTTTGGAAAAATAATAACATAATTTCCTTTATGAGTAAGCAAATGCTGTAGAATTAATATTCTAGGGTATTTGGAGTATGTAAGATTAATTTTTCAAAATTAGAACTACTGTGAAAGATCTGTGTTGACAAAATTATTGTCAAATTAAAAAAAACTTTTCAAAACCAGAGAAGCAATTAAGTACCTACCTAAAATATATTTTAACAGATAATTTAATTCTATATTTCAGATGTGCATACATATATGGCTTAACCCTTTCAGACCGTATGTATGTTCAAACGAACACTAACTTTGAGAATTATTTTTTCCCAAACTACATTGAATAAAAGACTCGGGTTTTTGTTTTCTAATACCTGGCAATCTTCTCTGTGGCGTCTATTTTTGTCCGCTATGTTGTCACTCGTTATCCCGCCGAAAATATCAACAACATTTTGACTGTTCGCATGCTTTCGGCGCTTCGAATTCCTCTCGCTATTATTTGCATCATATAAGGTGAGTTATCCATTGTTTTTACTCAATTTTCATTTATTTTGTTGCCCAAAGGCGCATTACAAAATAATAACAATATAAACATCCATCTTACAAAGATATTTACGAGAATATTATAAGTGAAAAAGCATGTTCGGTCAACCTAACATTCGGTTTCAATGGTAGTTTTTTTACGAATATGGCGAATTTTTCTTTATTATTGTCATTCAAAACCATTTAATTTCAGTATGTATTTTAGCACAAATGTTATTTGTTAATGCATTATTGATTTGTCATTATATTTTATGTGGTGTTTTACAATTTACAGATGAATAACGGTCTCAAAGATATTGAAATAGCACTTTTGCTAGAAGGAGATGTTTCTGACATAGAGCTGGAGCCGGATGAGGAAGAAGACGAAATCCAAGACCTTTTTCACGCAGAAGAGGGCTATGTTGATCATCAAACCCTCGAACGTGAAGTTGGGATGGGCTTTGAAGTCATAGTAAGTCATGAAGTCTTTAAAATCCACATTTAAATGCATATTTATGAAACCGTATTATCCATTAATTTTATCTTATGTTCAAAACATAACATTTTCTATTTTCAGGACACTGAAGTGGACAGTCAGGAAGAGGATCCTCCCCTGGACATGGATGAGGCAGAGCCCACCCAGGAAGCAGACAACGTTGCCCCAGAGGCAGTTGCGAGGGCTGATGTACGCTGGCGACATCGAGATTTGGAACCGGTGAACTCTGAATGCATAGTCAACTTTTCTGAACCGAGTGAAGTAATAACAGCTCTCCAATACTTCAAATATTTCATTGATGATAAAATTATTTTAAATATGGTGGAACAGACCAACCTTTACTCTGTTCAGAAAAGTTGCAAGAATGTTTGCACCTCAAGTGAGGAAATGGAAAGATTTCTCGGCATGCATATTTTGATGGGTATGTTTAGGCTTCCTCAGATTCGCCAATATTGGCAAGAGGGACTTAGACTACCCATGATATGTGATGTGATGTCGAGAGACCGATTCATCAGCCTCAGGAAATATTTACACCTAAATGACAACACAAACTGTGTGCCCAGTGGTCAACCTGGGCACGATAAACTATTTAAAGTTCGTCCATTTATAGATGCTCTCCGTCACAACTTATCTGTGATCGAACCAGAAGAATTCAACAGTATAGATGAAGCCATGATCCCATTCAAAGGGAGGAGCATTTTAAAGCAATACATGAAAAATAAACCCCATAAATGGGGGATTAAAATGTTCGCCCGAGCAGGAGCAAGTGGCTTCGTTTATGACTTTGAAGTCTATACGGGCAAAGACACCAATGTGGGTGAGAGGACTTCACTGGGAATAAGTGGAGATGTTGTTGTACGACTCTGTAGAGGCATTCCCCAAAATGCGAACTTCAAGGTTTCGTTCGACAACTGGTTTACCTCTCACTCACTTATTTCTAAATTGAAATCTGTAGGCATATGGTCCATTGGCACTGTTCGTAATAACCGACTACGGGGTTGTACCTTTAAAACAGACCGTCAGTTGAAGGAAGAGGGCCGTGGGTCATATGACTACAGGACTGAGATTGAATCTGGTGTGTTTGCCCTGAAATGGTTCGATAACAGAAATGTTCACTTCGCATCTTCATACGTCGGACGAGAACCAGTTGGTACCGTCCGTTGGTGGGCGAAGACTTCCCGCTCCTACATAGACGTACTATGTCCTGCCATCGTGGCTCAGTACAACAGGTTCATGGGTGGTGTTGACCTCAACGACATGTTAATTGCACTATACCGGACGGATATCCGATCGAAACGCTTCTATTTGAGAATAATTTTTCACCTCGTTGACATGTGTGTGGTGAATGCATGGCTATTATATAGGCGTCACTGCACACAAAAAGGTGAAAAATATAAAACTCTGATAGTGTTTCGATCGGAGATTGGGCGTGCCCTGACTTCCAGCAGTGCAATCAACCCACGTCGGAGAGGTCGACCCTCAAATGAATCGCAGGAGGAACCGACGACGTCTAGTAGGCATCGGGCGAGACAAGTCAGACCTGTTGATGATGTGAGGTTTGGTGGTTGGGGGCATTTTCCTGAGTATGTTGAAAACCCCTTGAGGTGCAAACACTGTGTCAAAGGCATTATTCAGGTCAAATGCCAACGGTGCCAGGTACATCTATGCTTTACACCTACTCGCAACTGCTTCAAGGACTTTCATGCAAGGCCTGAGTTCCAACATTGACCAAAACCTTTTTTTTTTGTTTATTTCAATTATGTTTCTTGTTCACTATATATGTTTTTAAATCTCTCATTAAAAATGTTAATTTTTAATAATAAAAATACTTTTAGTATATATTTGTAGGGAGTATATTTTCCGATATAAATAAAAAAAACTGCCCTTTGATAACTAATGTTTAGTATTCAACCTAATATAGCATAACTTCTATTTTTGTATCTTTCATAAAATATGTTAATTTTCATTAAATAAAATCCATTTTTGTATGTATTTGTGGTTATTATTTTTTTCCCATGCAAATATAAAAGTACCCTTTGAGACCTAATGTATGTTCAACCTAACATAGCATTACTTCCAAAACTTATTAAAAAAAAAAAAAAAATTCCAAAAAATTATAAATAATTCCCAGAGTTGTAATCAAGCCTCAAATATTTTTTTACAGTGCCAGTTTTAATTCAGGTCTGAAAGGGTTAAGCTGGCTTCCCACCTCATCTATTCTATAATCTATGAAAATATCAGTGCAGGGGGTATAACTCAGATCAAAAATTGGAATTGAAAAATAGACATGGTAATCTCCATGGTTTGTGACGTCGCACAATCGCTAACCACATACACCAATGAAAAACTTTGAATGTCTATGTAAAAACTGTTGAAAGTTGAGTTCTGGCTGAGTGGAATATCTATGGTGGTTTGAAATATTTTGTTTATATGTCTTGTGCGTTTTTTGTTGTGGTCCCGACGCCGACGTAAAATTCAATGTGAATATTTTGAATATCTTGTCTGCTGAAAATGACGATTCCTAAAGTTCAGTGTTAAAGGCTGTACAGATTTCAATTCAATTCAACTAAGTTTCCGACCTATTTAAGTTGCAAGGAGAGTCTGTTCCGGAAACGTTCGTGGAGCAGATTGGAATATACTGAATACCCGATATTAGCAAGATGTCCGTCAGCTAGTGGCTCTCATTTCTCAATTGGAAGCAAAAGGACGAGTGGTTCATTGAGAAATTGTGTGACAACGCTCAATGTTCATGACATCTCGAACACAAAATAGGACTCGTGATTGTAACCAAAATAACCAGGTATCTATCTATCTGTTAGTTTCTAATTTGAAACAGCCTTAACTTAATGTGACCGCAGAATTGAATGTATTTTCTTTTTCAGACCGTATCCGTGTTCCTGCCAGGAATATGCGTATTATATCACGCAAGGTATAATTCCATCATTCTACCTTATTTAAACACAGATCTAGGTGTTTACTTAGATAGCAAATTAATTTTTGACAAGCACATTGAACACTTTATTTCAAAATCCTACAGAATGCTAGGTTTCTTATTAAGAATATGCAAAGTTTTCAAAAGTGCTAAGAAATTTTGTTTTGTTCATTGGTCAGAAGTCCACTGGAGTATGCTTCCACAATATGGAATCCTCAATATAAGGTATACATAGATTTAGTAGAAAGTATACAGAATAAATTTTCGAAACATTTACTCAAGAAATACAACAACACTACAAATAATATGTTAACTTTACAAAAAAGACGCACATTGTCAGACCTGTTGTTACTACATACATAATCTGCTAAATAATAAAATAGATAGTTCCGAATTGCTATCCGTCATTGGTTTAAATGTTCCAACGAGGCGTACCAGGCACACTACACTTTTTCATATTGAAGCCAACAATACCAATGCAGCAAACAACTCAGTAATTACTCGCGCAATCACAACATACACCCATTACGAAAAATTACTACATTTAGACATCTTTCATGATTCCTTTCTAACATATAAAACCAACTTACTAAATTTCTTAGCATGACATATTTCAAAAATATTTTCACATCATTTTTCAAAGTTCTATGTATTAACAGTCAATTAAAATTCGTGAGCTTATTATAATTCTTGTTTTCAATTCATTTATTATTATCTATCTACACACTTCCTTCCTTTTATAACAATCTCAGGCGAAATTACGTAATGATATTTTATGGACATACGTAATAGGTACTACAACTATGTAATAACTAAAAATATTTAACTGTATCTTATTGTACTGTGTATGTCTTAACAAATAAATAAATAAATAAAAAAATAAAATTAATGATTTAACCCTTTATTTATTTATTGTTTTGCTGAAATTAAAATACTTAACACGTAACTGAGTAACAACTAGTCTGATTTCTAATATGGTAACAAATAAATTAGAAATCAGACTGAATAATAAATAAAGTCATCTCACTTTTGTATCTGAGACATGCATTTCATTCCACAGAAATAATATATTATGTAAATGGTAGTTACTCACGTGATATGACTGGCAATAGGCTGTAGGGCGTGAGCTAAAGCCCTCTGGATGACGGAGCGCGAAGGAGCCACTCTTCTCAAGGAATTGGAACTTATTCCTCGGATGGCTCCAGAGCTAATTGCCTGGTCCGTTGCAGCTTCGGCACAGGCCTATAATAAAATAAGCCTGTCAGTTAAAGTGAAATATTTATTCAAATTCTTCATTACCATATGTACTCCTAAAAAGAAAGACAAACATTCCCGGGTTACGAATAACCTGATAATATTTGAAAAACTCATACTACTATCATTATAACAGAAAATGTTGGTTTTAATAAGATTGAGGACTTGGCTAGCAGAGGAGTTGAACCCACAGCTATTGGGTTGAATTGAACCCAACGCATTTATCCACTCAGCTACTAACCAGTCAATCTTATTTACATTTCAGAGTCCTTCCAATCCGTCTTCACACGAGTTTCAATTCATTTTCCATATAGAAAAAACCTTTTTATGTAGGAACCTTTTATTATGCGGGTTTCATTTAAGTTGCATTGACTTAGAATTTCCGGATAGAAAAGCTGTGCAAATTTCAGGAAGCCAGAACTCATTGTTGAAGAGTTTCTGATGACTCAGCACACATATTTTCTGATTTATGTGTATTACCTTTTTAAGGGATGTATTGAATGAAAATTCGAATTATCACAGATTGATTAATGAAATAAAATACACTTCCTTTAACGATAATAATATAATTAGAAGGACGCAGAATTATGATACCGAATAAAGAGTGTTAACTGGGGCGGTGAATGGAAACAGATGTGAATAACTCGGGTCTGCAATCGGTAAGCAGGCCTGGCAAATCGGATGCATTTAGGAACCACCACATATGGAAACTACATAACAGTATGAGGTATCATGCAGCTTGTTTTGACAAAATGTATCTGTTTTATTGAAATTTCACGGATCACCTATGTGACATTGGTAGGTAAGGTCAAGAAATTTTGTTTTTGGGTTCCCTGATTTATCCGAAATACTCGTACATATAAAGTTTTTTTGTAATTTTCTGATTATTTTTATTAGAAAACCTTATAAGATGGTTACACTATTTCATTGTTTATGGCATCAATGTAAATATGTTCATATATGTATATTTAATAGGAAGGATTTAAAAGTAGGCGCACTTACCTGCAAATGGTGAGAAATTCCTGAATGTAGCAAGTCTGTGGCGGAGTCCAACAGGCGCGGGAGGGGAGTGGGAGGCAAGGCGCAACGAGGAACATCTGCCTCTTCTAATGTATCACTGAAATATCAATGACAGTAAGTCTCAAAAATACTACAATGTTCTAAATGATAATGTGTATGTAAAATCATCTGGATCTAACCGTATATACAAGTGATGATACAAATGATTGTGATTTTCTCCATGTCCGAGGGATTGTTTAAATTAAGTTTTTAAAACCCTTGGTGAACAGGTGGAAAATGTTGTGTTACCTGGGTGAAAAGACGTCTGCAGAAGCATTTCGCAATAATCTGTCTTCCAACTGCTTCCACAGCGGCTCCATTCTCTCCAGGGCTGTTTTGCCTCCTCCCAGCACATCGGCTGCGGGAAATCCAACCTTCTGGAGTGATCGGTTGTACTGCAGCGCCTGGGACAGCTCGCCAACTCCTGGAAATCAAAATAGATTCATTTTAAAGATTTCCCATAACAGTTTATTATTTATACCCATAACATTTGTCAATAACAAATTTAATATTTAAGGTGTGGAAGGGCTCTTCCGATTGGCTGAGGATCAGAAGAGGTTTGGCAGAATTCTTTGGAATATTCTTCTTCAAGTGACCAACATTCTTTGAAGAACAGAACATATCAAAGAAGAAGAAATAAAGTAAATCCTTCGACAAGGATTTGTTAATTTCTATTATATTTCTATCGATTTAATCTGGGTACATATTGCAATGTTAATTCTTCAGTATGATGGATCTTACAAAAAGGCTTTTTATAAAAAATTAAAAAGTCTTCTTGAAGAACCTCATATATATTCCACAATGAGAGTTTGTTCACCTTTATGTGTGAGATGATTGCGATCTAAGCTGAGATATCTAAGGGATGTGTTCAGGCGGAGCGCGCGTGCCAATAACCTTGCCCCCGCATCTCCAACGCCGTTACCCGCAACATCCAAGCTCGTCAATCCACGCGCAGCTCCCAGGGCTCCCAACAGAGGGAGGAGAGTGCTCTGCGGAGAAAAAAGCACAATTACATTTTAAAATATTTATCGGGGTTTGATGAAAAATGTGATATTTGAAATTTCTTACAAAATTTCTTTAATCCGAAATTCATTTGTATTCAAAATATTTTGTTCCACAAACGTAAAATTGTCTGTGTAATTTAAAAAAATTAGATTTTGTGAAAATGAATTGTATTATTTCTTAAATCTGAATCTGACATCATCCGTGGCGGTGAAAAGCTGTAAAATTTCGATTTACGTGGTTATACATTGCCCTAATTCGTATTGTTATTTTGCAAATCTCAATCTGACAGGCCAGCTCCGATGTTTATCGGCCGCGAAAATTCGATTTACACGGAAAAGTCATATTTGTACGAATTACTTTGAATATCTTAATATGAAGGGACGGCCTTGAAATACTGTTTACATGGAAGTATGCTGTATTTTTACGAATTTTGCTTGAATATCTGAATTTGAACGGACCGCTGCAATGGTAATCGGCTGCGAAATATCGATTTATGCAAGAACATTATGTAACATTAACATTACAAGTCGTAACATTATGATTTTACTTTGATTTCGAATTAACACGGTTCTTCTGTAGTATTTCAGTAATAATATTGTCTTCAAACTTACAGATTAAAGGAGTACATACACACACCTTGCATACATACTTGCAGAACTTAACGATAACATTATTAAAATAGATTTATTTTGAATCATTAAAAAAAAAGAATAAAAACATGTATGTATCACCTTTCTTGGTAATTATAGCTCATATAATTGTTATTGCAATTTTAGCTGTTAATTTAAGGGTTAACATGGTTGGGATGAAAAAATTGATTGTGTAAGAAGGTGTTACGTAACCGTTTGAAACGTAAGTAATAATAATTAATGCAACCATACGCTATCGGCGTCCTGGCGCCACTTTCTGAACTAACCGCTCGTTCACCAGCCTCTTTGTAATTCTGCAACCGAGACAACAACACGTGGCCCCGAGCGTGTCACTTGCGGTCTTCTTGTCCAGACCAACGTCTGGATAATCGCCCTAAAATTGTTGCCTTTCGAAAACGAATATAGTATAAACTCCTGACAGGATTTCTCAGCGAACCTAATCATTCAACGTGCTCCCAGCACGTGGTAAAATTGCGGCCTCACCTTGCATCACCGATAGAAGAAATCCATGTAAGCTTGATCCTTTTAACCCCTATTCATGTGCTATCGTAAATTCAGTGTCCATTTCGTAATATAAATTCAGAGAGAGAGAGAGCTCGCAATTAGGTAGGAGTGTACTATGTACCCGTGATGTTTACCATGTCCCGTACGTATAAGATTGTAAAACTCTGTGTTGTCTCCTTTGTGTATGTTGTACGTGACCCTGCCATAATATATCGTTGTAAACTATTTCTCTTTTGTCATAATTGAACTCCTGTCTCGCTCTGAATGGATTATCAGAAAATGATAGCTGACCTCCCGGCTTGAGTGAGAGTCGATATCGTGCCTTGAATGAGCTAGTCCGAGGTTGATGTCGGTCGATTGGTACTCAAACCCCGCATACTTAGAACCACATACTTCGCTTTCTGTCAATCAATTATACAATACGGCATTATAGGCTGGGGCGGTACATATAAAAATCAAACACAAACAATTTACATATCACAAAAACTAATAATAAAAACCATATTAACCCTATCCCTGCGGGAGACGCATGCCTGCGACGCACTGTACATGCCCTGTACGCGGGAGGCAAATCTGTGCGACGCAAAGTTTCTTCGGCGTTATGGGTATGAAACATGCTTGAGCACGGTAAAACTTATACTCCTAAAAAATCTCACATCTTTACACTACTGACATCTTACGATATTTATCCATAATACATATCCTAATCATCGATACAAAGATTTGAAGGATCTTCCAACTCAGAGCGAAAAATGAATCAGTTTGAATTCTTCCCGCGTCTTTACACACGTTATTGCGCAGGCGCATTTTATAAGATTCTCAAACAGAGACGCTCGCCGTCTAGATTACATTGTTTTATCGAATTATTGTTTGCTGTTTCATGTACATTCATCTGATTTATCATATTTTAAAATAAGTTCAGTTACATACATTCATTCAAACTATTGAAGAAATATTAAATTTCCTCAGTGTTAGATTATTTTCAAATAAAGATACGTGGTTAAAACTTTTTTTTAGTGAAAAATCAAGTGTAAAGTTGTACAAGTTTGACTTTTTATCAATTTTTGAAAGTATTTTTATTGCCAAAATACAAAATGTCGGGTCGTGGTCTTAATGACGAAGAAATATTTGGTGCTACTTTAGAAATAGATTCAGATTTTGAAATTAGTGACAGTGATGTCGATAATAATTGCGAAGCTGCTGAAATACATGAAAGCCATGATTCTGAACCCGAAATGAACATTGAAGAAGGAGAAGAAGTGGTTGAAAATCTGTGGACTGCCGGCCCTTTCGTACCCATTATTTATGAATTCGACGATTTCGCATCAGGTATCAATCCAGATACCAGGTTAACTGAAGACACGCCCGAACTTATGTTTTTTGAACATTTTTTGAATACAGAAATTATTACAAAAATTGTTGATGAAACAAATCAATTTTATCAATATAAAATTAGGACGATGGATTTTACAGCAAAATCGAGAGTTAAAAAATGGGTTGATACAACAGTCTCAGAAATGTACGTATTTATTGCGTTAACATTTGCCATGACTAGGAACAAACACTTAACTATCGAGGAACATTGGAGTACGAACCCCATAATCTTTTCACCAATATTTGGAAAGACAATGCCCAGAGACCGTTATCAGATAATATTACAGATGCTCCACTTTAGTGATAGTAATATTCAAACGCCTACTGATAGACTGCATAAAATATGTGTTCTTGTTGACCACACACGAAAGATTTTTAAATCAACTATGATGCCCCATGAAAATCTATGTATTGACGAAAGCATCATCGTTTTCAAAGGCCGTCTATTATTCAAGCAATACATTCCATCTAAACGTCACCGATTTGGAATAAAAATGTTTGTGATGTGTGACGTCATGACGGGTTTCATTCTCGATTTTATAATTTATATTGGTTCTGATACAGAAAAAAATGATACTCAAGGTATTGGTATTTCGGGAGGCGTTGTAACCACCCTTTTGTCAGATTATTTCGGAAAGGGTCATAATTTGTGGTGCGACAACTGGTACACTAGTCCAAATTTATTTAAATATTTACACGAAAAAAAAACTAATGCTTGTGGCACTGTTCGGAAAAACAGGAAAGGCATGGCACCTTTTGTTAAATTGAAGAAAGGGGAAATCCAATCAAAGCACCAATCACCGTTGTTAGCTTTGAAATGGCACGATAGGCGTGAAATCCACATGCTGACCACTCTTCACGATGGTTCTGTTGGACCATCGGGAAAAATAAATAGATCGACAGGAGAGCCCATTTTAAAACCACAATGTATTCTAGACTATAACAAAAACATGGGTCTAGTAGACAAAGCTGATATGATGCTAAGCAACTTAAGTTATATGAGGAAGTCACTCAAATGGTACAGGAAAGTTGCATTTCATATAATTGATTTGTATTTATTAAATGCTCACATAATATACCAAACTGTAACATCAAAAAAAGTCAGTTTGGCTGATTTCCAAATGGCTGTGATTGAGCAATTACTAGAGAAATATCACAAAACTTTGCCGAGTATTTTACGTCCCACAACATCAAGAGATTACCCGATGCGTTTATCATCGAAAATTGTTTCCAAACACATGCCCATTAAAGTTCCCCCTTCAGCAAAAAACACAAACCCTCGTCGAAGGTGACGTGTCTGTGCCACTTCAACACTGAAGCCCAAAGTCAGAAAACTTACTAAATTTATGTGCTTAGAGTGCAATGTGCCGTTATGCGTTGAGAACTGTTTCAAAATTTATCACGATAAAAAAATATATTAAGTGATACATATTTACGGTGACATAATAACAGAAAAATTATTTCAGTATTTTTGTAAATTTAAGTGTAGTTATTTTTTATTATATGAACCTTTTTAAGTGTGTCAATATTTCATGTATCCAGTCAAACGCGACATCGCACCCATAAATCAACCACTTACATCGCACCACAGTTGAAGAGCTCTACTCCGGTATGTTTATAAGCATGTGTATCGTTATCTTTGAAATATTAACATGGCCGCCCGGGTATACCGTATCAGATTACGAATATATAATTTTTATCAAGTCCCATTGATGTTCGGATTGTTTATTTATACTTGAAAAGATAATTCAAGACATAAGCGATGTATTTTTTAAAACAAATTTTAAAATCCATGCGTGATTATTGTTTAAAGTCATAAATTAGATTGATGATAAATAGCCCCGCGTGTGAACGAAGTGATACAAATTTATGACGCATAGAAAAGGTTAAAAAAAACCCTATTCATATTCGTCCGAACTTTTATTCAAACAATTTAAGGTCAGAAAATTAAGTGCATTATACTTCTACCATGCAACATTACAAATTTATAAAAAAAATATTCAAAATAAAATTGCACCCTTTAAAAATAACAGAAATCTTAGACAAACGTCCATACTTCCTACTCCTAAATGTAAAAAAACAATAGGACAGTTCAACCATGAATATCTCGGAGTTAAATTTTTTAACTCATTACCAGAAAAAATTAGAAACATGAATGCAAATATAAACGAATTCAAAAGCCACCTTAAAAAGTATTCCGAATAGTTGAACTGAATCATATCAAATATAAACCAATATAACAACACCCCCATACACACAAGCCCTGCTTATTTATGGGGGTACATCAAATACTTATATTATGTAATTAATAACTGTACTATATTCAATATTGTGTAATGTAATTCGTGTATCTTTTTATACTAATAAAAAAAAAAAAAAAATCTCGTATTATATTGCACTGCCACCCATCGTGTATTGCACGAACATGGGGGCCCAACGCCACATTACAATTAAATAGCACTGGCTTCCAACGTAAAGGAGCAGCCTGGTACCAATTATTTGCAAGGGAATTAACGAAGAGAGGAGTGTAAGGAGAATATATGACGAATGCGAATGTGAATGGTAGAAGAAGCCAGGGACGCCTGCGGGAAAAATGACATGACCAAGTGAACCAAATACTTCAGACAGAAGGGTTATGAGATGAAGCGAAGACAGAGTTGTTTGGCCATCCATCCTTTGCCTTCCCCTGCGGAGAAAAGGTATCTTAGTTAATTAGTTAGTGTAAGACTTTCTTTGTATTACTCACTTTTAATTTGCAGTCACTTATATCTAAGGATGTCAGTACGGATTCGTGATCTTGTAGAACTTCCACCAGAGCCTAGAAACAAACCATATATTAGAACATCAAATGGGTGTCAAACACAATAGGTAAGTGCTTCAAGGAAAAGGTAATGGGAGAAGGTAATACCTGAACAATGGGGGCAGCCAACTGTCTCCGGCCCTGCATCCGAGCCACAACCAGCCCTCGAAGGGATCGACTCCTGCCTGCTGCTGCCATGACTCCTGCCAGCTCGCTTTCAATACCTGATGACAACAATTAAAACTTATTTTCAACTAATACAAGCGTAGCAGGTTGATCAAAATCAAAAAGAAGATCTTTGAATTAAATTTGAACAGAGACTTTTAATTTAAGCGAGGAATCTTCAGTTTAAAGATGAACTATGTAGGAAATGTAGAAGGTCATACAGTTATCAGATAGATCCAGGTGGGTCAGGCAGCGCACTCCGGGCAGGCAGGCCTCCAGCACTAGGGGCCCCCCGGGGGCCAGGGCCCCCTTGAGGAACAGCCTCAGTCCTACAGCAGCCTCGTTACATGCCAGGCCAAGCAAAACGTTTCTGTAACAGGTAACACATTGATAAATTTAATTATACAACTCTAATAATACATGTAAAAATAAACAAAAAGCATTTTTGTTAGATTTGGGACAGCAGATAAATCGACACTACCTAATGAGGAATTGAAGATCTCCTCACCATGATAAACAATCTCAGTACCTATGTCAACCGCAAGAAAAAAAAGGTTTTATTGGAAAAACAAAGCTTTAACCTTTTCACCGCTTTCTCAACGTAGTAAAACATTTTTTTGTGAGAGTCATACATTTACAAACTTTGAAACTACAGTGAAACATCGAAGAGACCTATTGGAAAAGCGGGAAAACAATGGATGCGGGAATATAGAAAAATGCTACATTCTTACAAATTCATATCACTTGGGTGACAGTTATATACAAATCATAAAATATTCCAATGTTTTACACCCATTGTTGCATCATGGCACTTATAACGAAATATAAAATGTTTGTAGTCATCCATGCCTTTTTGTTTGCATAATAATTTACGGGTAAAGTTTTCATATTCTTAAAACACCTAGCGAATTGCCAATGATTGCAATTGCCTCGCGTATGTCAGTTCCGGCACTGACTGGTTGAGGGAGACCTTTTTACCTCTCCAGCCAGACCTCTCTCTCGACCCTTTGCACCACAGTGGGAGGGATGGATTCATACGTCTGTCACTCCTGGAAACATTGACCACCAGATTCCTTGCCACCTCTCATACTTTTTTCCTTCCCATAACTTCGTCTACTTCCTTTCTATAAAAAGACCCACCACACAGCATCCCCAAATATGACGTAGGTCCTAAGGATAGAAAATAAAAAATGGATGTAAATAAGGGACACTGATTATTTGCGCATAGTAATATTATGTAGCACATAACCCATTATTCAATATACATAATCAGAAACACATTTTTTTTAACCTGCTTCTGGAGGCACATAACACTACTTTTCTTGAAAACAGCTTTTAATCATCACAAATCGGCAATCTATTTTTCATTACGACTTTGTTGGGACGTTTTCTTGGGGCTGAATACTCTGGTGGGATAATGGCATTATCCAATCCTTTCTTGACTAGTTGTGTAGATTACAAAGCAGTGCATCCTTTCTTCAAGATTTAAAAAGTCTTGTGACTTACTTCAGGGCATCCTGTGGAAGACGGCAGTAGGACAGGTCCAGGTGGTCGAGGGCGAGGCAGGCTGTGAAGAACTGTCTGAGGGAGGGGGGTGGGTCGCGGGTGCTCCTGCGGTTGCTCCAGGGGTTGTTGGAGAGGGAGAGCCAGCGGAGCTTGGCGCCACAGCCTCGGAGCAGGGCCCCAAACACCTGGACAATAAGGATTGTTTTAGAATATAAAAGGGTGGGTTGTTTGTACAAGTTTATTTTACAAAGGAAAGGCGTTAGAGCCAGGTAACTCTTCTGGATTAATAGAAGGTTGCCACCTTAACCTAAAACATGTAAGCAGGGCTACACTTGCCTGTACTGACAGCACATAACACCAAACAATAGGAATAGGAAGGAGGCATACCAAATTCATTTCAGCATAAGTCTTGTGTATGATCACTGACACAAAAAAAATAAGCTTCGGAGTATATTGAAAATACTATTATGGTGAAAATTATTGTTGCCGCTGCCAAGACTTTCCAGGTTGACTTATGCAAAGGTGGATGGACAACGAATAGGGATGTTTAATTGTTTCTACCGATGGAGGACTGTTGTCGCTGCCAAGACTTTCCAGGTTGACTTATGCAAAGATGGATTGACAACGAATAGGGGTGTTAGATTGGAAGCCATATTGCTGACACGTGTGTAATTTATGTACTTACATTTTCCAGCGTGATTTCTGTGTTTGACAAATTCAAATGTGTTAGCACGTTAGGCTGCGCCAGGAAACTGCAGAGATCCTGTAAAGAAATCAAAATAAATTGGATAAATAATAAATAAATTCATGTACTGATTTTAAAAATGCAATTTACTTAATTATTTAAAAGATAAAGCGTTTTAAAACTTACATGAATGTCATCCTTCAGGTTGTTGTTAGATAAGTCTAGATGAGTGAGAGTCTCGAGGTTGTTGGCGTTATCACAGAGCATCACCCCCAGGTTATTGGCTGCCTTCCCTGTGATGCTGCAGTGAGCAAAGCACAGGTGTCTCAAGCCCGCTTCGTTACTTGCTAAGGCTTGAATTATGCTTATGGCTCCTGAAATAAAAGGTAAGTATAAGGTAAAATATTTAGTCAAATTTATTAAATATTAAATACTGAAACATGAAAAGCTCTAATAAAAACTAGATTTTGATTATACAGCTTTAAATGATACATACTATATATTATCAAATGTATATACAAGATGTACGTGGGTAAAGGGTAGTAACAACAGAATGGATTTTTTAAATTTTAAATGAAATGTATATCTATTCTAAAACTACTATCATAACATTCTATTTCCTATATATGTACTAAAATTTGGACAACATTGAGACATTACCCACGAAAAACTGCAAGACTTTTATCTTCCTTAACATTTAAAGGGAGTTCTACATGATAGTAGAAGTAAAAAAGATAAACAAATTCAATTAAACAAACTGCATTTAACCTCTCAGAAAAGGACTTTTATTTACTTTGTGTTCCTTTGCGAACTGTCAAAACGCGAAAATTTTTGTGTTATTCACGAGTTTTGTTAAAAGCTTCATAACTCACGTTTTGGGAAACGTAGCCTCATTCTAAAATATGTTTTGGAAAGATTATAAAATTCACTATCGTATTTTTTTGTTACACGTAAATATTTGCGTGTCTAAATATACATTTTCTGAAAACGTCACAAATTTTTTAAAAATACTGACCATTATTTCAAAGCTGTGAAAAATGTACTTTTTTCTGAGTATCATAAAGAAATAACACTTTATATATTGAAGAAATATAATTAAAAACTATTAGTCACCTCAAAATATTAACCGTCCAAACTAAAATATTTTTAATAAATTATTTAAAAACGCAATAAATTATGAACGAACAAGATGACAGATTCAATCGACTCAGAAAATGCACCTCTACATTCCATAGATATTCTCGAATGCAGACGCGTAGCGTTATTCATTATCGATACTCTGTTTTTTAAATCATGGCAATCCGTATACTAGTGATGGAAATAAATCGATTTTTGTAAAATCTCGCGCGTTTACATGAAAAGACGTACTAATGTCTTGACCGCTATTATCATATTTACGTCTTTTGACGTTCTAATGTTCCGAGTGGTTAATTCCAATGTTTAACAGGTAAAAAAATTTAATTTAAAATTAAACAATAACTTTGTAAACATCACTTATAGGTAAATACTTAATGTCGACCGGGTTTCACTACAACCGTAGCTTCATCAGGACTGTATAATAGTATTGTATAATAGTATTATACTTAGTATTATAATAGTATTATAGTATTGTATAATAGTATTATACAGTCCTGATGAAGCTACGGTTGTAGTGAAACCCGGTCGACATTAAGTATTTACCTATAAGTGATGTTTACAAAGTTATTGTTTAATTTTAAATTATAATGTCACATCACAAAGTAACCGCTTCATATGAAGAAATAAAAAAATATAATCGAAAAATATTTATGTATGGAAAAAAAAACAATGGAATTTCAAAAAAGTTATTTATCTTTTTTACTTCTACCATCATGTAGAATCACCTCACGAAGTTAGTATACTTTAACCCCAGACAACCTGTATATATAATTTTTACTTCTACCGTCATGTAGAATCACCTCACGAAGTTAGTATACTTTAACCCCAGACAACCTGTATATATAATTTTTACTTCTACCGTCATGTAGAATCAGCTCACAAAGTTAGTGTACTTTAACCCCAGACAACCTGTATATATAATTTTTACTTCTACCGTCATGTAGAATCACCTCACAAAGTTAGTGTACTTTAACCCCAGACAACCTGTATATATAATTTTTACTTCTACCGTCATGTAGAATCACCTCACGAAGATAGTGTACTTTAACCCCAGCCAACCTGTATATATCATTTTTACTTCTACCGTCATGTAGAATCACCTCACAAAGTTAGTGTACTTTAACCCCAGACAACCTGTACATATAATTTTTAACTAATCGCTCGTCGAGGCGACGACGCGCTACTCGGCAAAATTCGATATCACCTACTTCCCCCCGCTCCCCGACCTTGACTCTTTCATTACCTTCATAATTTGAGTAAACAGTGCAGCACGTTACGCGATTGCAACCACACGCATACTAGGACGTGCCCTATGACCATCTCGTTGTCCGCTGGACGAAACTTTAGTTATAAGAACAATTTTTAAGGTACGTACATTCATATATTTATTGTTAATGTTGGAGAATCTTCTACAATAGAAGCTCCGGCTCCATCTACGTCAAACGTGCGTAAAATTTGCTACCTGTGTCCATCCAAAGCCCGGAGGATGACCAAACACCGTTGCACCAGATGTTGAGGGGCTATTTGTGGTCCACATAATGTTGACATGTGTGGTCACTGTGTAGACTGATATTTTGATATTAATTTGTTCATTATAAACCTTACTTTTGTGCCATATAACAAGTTCCCACCTTAGTTAAATATTTTTGATTTATTTCTAGTGTTTTATTGCGTAGTCCACTCGATGAAAGTGTAGTTTCAATGAAATAATGAAAACAGTTTAGTTATCTAGGGTTAAAATAAATAAAGACAAACATTACGAATAACCTTAGAATATTGCATTCCTGCTACTTCTATAATTATAAGGAGAAAATGTTGCTTGTGTAATGGAGGCTCCTAAGGTATCTGAGCCCTTCTCCCACAAATGGAGAGAGAAACTAATATCTTAGTTACACAGCAAAATTCAATATTTACTTAAAACAACCTATCCATTTGTTTAATTATCTAAACATACCCTTATCCTCAAGAGGGTTGTCAGTCAGGTCTATGGTGTGAAGTGAGGCAGCCGCCGATATGCTGGGCGCGAGTCTGGCAGCCCCGTCGTGCCTCATACCCGCCCGCGGCCACAGTAGCTCCCTCAGGGCTCCGCGCCGTAGGGCCCCACTCAGCGCCGGGCCCCCGCCTCCACCCTCCCCGGGGCCGCACACGCCCCTGAACCAGCGGTTGTATTGCAGCGCGCAGACTAGCGCACTTATTTCTCTAGAATTACAAAAAATTAAGAATGAACAACCAATACTAGGATATCATTATCTCTACTTGTTACAAAAAAAGAAGATAATCCAACATTTATTATTATTATTGAAAATACATCGATCTGTTCCAGGATCTACCATAGAGTTGTTTATATTGACATTATAATGTATGTTTAATATATAAACATTATCGGTGATTAGTTAACTTTTACTAGCACGCCCGCATTCAGAAATAATAATAAGTGTTTTATTATCTAATTTTGTTTTGTAACAAATAGATATAATGATATCCTGGCTGGGATCTCCCGTGCTCCCGTGCAATGACAGTTGACACTGGTTTAATGGTGGCTTTCCACTCGCTAGATAATGTTGATAATGACAATGTTTCAAATATTTTGCATGTTGTTCAAAACTACTGCTTTATTTTAAATAATCGGACACAGATTAGAACTTTAAGAAAAAGAGTTTCGATAGTTATTTAGAAGTATTTTGACTATTGGTCAAAAAACAATCAGCAAATTTTAATGCCTAAAACAATTCATAAAAGTAATTGTGAAAATGAACTCATTTTGATATTTAAAAATAAAAATGTGAATACGGCATAGATAAAATGTGTCAGTATGGCCCAACGTTGCTATGTCGTTGGCCTCAGCACGGGTAAGCCACCCAGTGAGGCCAAAATTATTAAATTGTACTAAGAAATGTAAGATATTGTACCTAAATAAAAAAATTATTAAAATAAAAAAAACAATAAACTCCCTAGCAATCTCCTCAAAAATCCCTGGAAAGGCACAAAATTGCAAAAAAAACTCCTTAGATTATAAACAGTCACGTTTTATTGATGAAAATGATAATATTTTAGAATCGTTCAGGGAGAAAGATGCAAAACAAACCTCATAAAGTTGGACAAAACTTCTGAAATCTTTGAGTTTTGCGCATTTCTGGGAATTTTTGATAACCACTGGTAGCAATTTTGTAAAAAAGGGTCGAAAAATTTTAAACTATCTATGGATCAATTAAAATAAATAATTTTTGTATTATTTGACTCTAGCATGTACTATAAAAAAAAATGTATATTCTAACTCTAGATCTACCCACGCATTTCATCATTCAACAAAATTATTCACAGTACGATACAATTCATTGAGTTTGAATGATTCATAACAAGGGTGACATAATACAATGTGTTTTAACCACAAGAGGAAGGTCAAAAAACTATTGTTGTGGTTTTCCAGAAAATTTTTAGCATTGAATTACTGGAATTGCAAAGCAAACAAAGGAATTCCAAAATAGTATCGACTGTGTTCAAATCAAAAGGTGTGTCATTCTTGTTAACATTTTATTTTACTTACTTTGGATCCAAATGTTCAAAATCTCGGAGCATCAGTACACGCTGGTTGTGTGTATGGTACATTGTGTCAATATCCCAGGTCACATCCTCCCTAAAATAATAAAAAATATATTTACATAACATTTGATAATATTAAGTATCGAACAATGACGTTATAATACATACAGACTTGTTAGTTTCATAAAATTACAAAATGGCAAGTAAGTTGTTTCCAGTAAATTCTTAATTCAAACATTTTTCAAATAATATGGAAAAAGGCGAAAAAATATATGTGTGAGAATGAAATAAACAATAGAACCAGGCGGTGTTTTCGAATTTAAAAGTTGTGTCGAATACTACATTCTACATCACAGGTGTGACTGAGGTGACAAGATACGCTTACTCACTTACACTAAGATAATTACGGAATACTGTATGAGACGACCTACTGCTAGTAGGTTGTCCTTCTTATACTTATGTGTTGCTTCTTTCGCTATCTCACTTTCTCTAATGGCACTGAAGATCTTCAGGAAAAAATCAAAATAATTGTATGTTTTTATAATAATAAATATTTGGCAAGTATTTACGAATGAAATGTTGTTCCTTGGCACTAGTAAAAGTGTTTGCCGTGTAATTCAAACACCTTCCCATCACACACAAGGGCATTTTGGCCCTTTTTATGCAATTTAGTTCGAGATAGCACATGACCTTATATGACGTGTGACAGATTAGTACTAAAACTACGAAATCGAAAGCACGACAATTAGAGTTTCTTGTGCTTGCCACTTGAGAGCTCTACAACACATCTTTATGTATTGATGTAATGTGTAATGAAGATCAGTTATACATGACATAATATTATATCATTCATCTATTTTATTTCATTCTTTTGTTTTCCCTCATAATTTAAAATAAGAATCAATCAGTGTTGCCATTACATTAAAATATTGTAAGGTAGTACCTACCCAAGTCTCTCAATAATAATATTATAATAGGAGTGATTACATACCTGAAAGGGACTTGCAATAAATCACAAGCAGCTGCATACTGAGCTGAGAAGCCACCGCAGGGACCCCCTACGGTGGTCCCTGTGACCCGTTCTGCTGCTTCTAGGGCCCCTTGTACTGATATCTAAAATCATTAAAATTATAATTATTAAAACATTTTTAATAATAATTGTTTCATTGCTTGGTTAACAATTTAAATAGAGCAAACACAAGCGAGCAAAAATCACTTTGGTGGTTTGTCGAGTCACAAAGAATGGGGAATACCACAATTTACAATTGAGTACATAATAGTTATTTTGATGTTGTTACTACAATACAATAGCAATCTAATTTTTTTGTCAGAAAAATTACCTCTGGTTCATATTGAGAGAGAGTGGTTTTGAGTTTGAATAGATTGGATGAATTTTATTATAAATTTATGGACGCTATCAGTCTAGGTTTACTGTTATATATACAGGATGGTTGTAATAAACCTGGCAATAAGCTCGCCTTTATAATGTCATTGATCCCTTCGGCACCGGTGCGTAGTCGGGATACACGCCAAACGCGTGCCCAACATTTGTACACGGTTGACACTTGTCACATGAGAACGGGTCGCTTCTACGATTCGTTCTTAAGTTCAACAGCTCGGCTGTGGAACGAACTGCCGGCCTCTGTGTTCCCTCCCTCCTACAACATAGGACTCTTCAAGACCCATGTTCACTCCTTCCTCTCCACAAAAAGACCCTCCACACAGCATCCCCAAAGATGACATAGGCCCTGAGGGAAATTATTTTCTTCAGGGCCTCCTGTGTGGAGTTAATATAAAAAAAATATATATATATATAATGTATTTGAAATGTCAAAAATTAATATTTTTACCTTAGGGATGATATGCGCGAGGGCAGCCCCCGGACAGAGGCGCGCCAAAGCTCCTGCCAGGGCACACACCGCCCCCACCACTCGAGCGTCCCCTTCTGATTCATCTCCTGGAAATTATATCAATTAAACTGAGTATAAATAAGCAGGGCTGGCCCTGTGCAAGCGCAATTAGAGTAGTCCACTCCGGGTGCCGAATTACCAAGGAGCCAAGATGCTGATAATACTTAGCACCTAATAAAGCGCCCTTGAGGTTTTTATTAGCGTCAGGCGCCGTAAGGCTTAGAACTGGCTCTGATCACAAGTCGTAATAATAATAATGATTTGTGTGGTGCTGTTTTTGTGAAAAATCACCTCAAGGGCTCTGTAAAAATATACAATATATTTCTAGAATGCTCTATCTTATTAACACAATGCTCCATCCCCCCGCACTCAGACCCTAGGTTTGCATTCACGTAGTGAGTATTTAATGAGTTTTAATGGAGATGATGTCATTTAACAAGATTACGAACAAAGGTATTTTGATGATTGTTATTTTGAAGTTCTGCCTATAACATCTGCTCTGATGATGGACAGTGCACACAATGTTCGAAACATTCGCTAGAGGAAGTGATTTTCCAAAAATATGGCGTTAAACAAATTGTCCAATTACAAATGTAGTGAGTACGGGAGTAGTGTAGTGAGTACGGGAGTAGTGTAGTGAATACGGGAGTAGTGTAGTGAGTACAGTAAATTTTAATTTTTTTTTTATTTTAATATAAATCATATGGGTTACATTAATACATACATATTTTGCAAAATATAATATTAAGGTTCATAATTGGTCATGTATACCTTATCAGAAAAGAGGAGCTCTTGTGCCTGATAAGGAAGCCACGATTCTTACTTAGATTCAATGTTATAATATTATGTTATGTGTAAAATATATAATAATATATATATATATTTTTTTAATATAAGTTTTTTTGGAAAAAAAGTTTGATTTTATTTATTTGTTCTTGTTGGTTCGTAATACAGCGCAATAAATGTATAGAGAGTATCTTCCAGAGTGGAAGATACTCTCAGTATCGCCCAGGTGATACACACCATTCAGAATTGAAACATTGCTTGAAATGGCTTTAGTCGTGTTGTCCCCATATCCTTCCACTCTACACTACCTTCAGCCTCACAGCATTCCCAATTAGGGATGTCATAGTTCACTGGCTCCACACGGTTAGAAACAGCTGGGATTCTTGGACTGATGAAGAGAGATGTAATAATTACCAATTAAGAGCGAGAGCGGTTTCGTATCGGTGTCAAACACAAAGCAGAGATGATTGGGTTGGCGACTCTCCAGTGCCTCTATTTCAAGATAGTGGTAGTGGCCTTCAACCTGAAAATAGACATTTTTTTTTATTTACACCATTCATTTTAAGGCGGAATTTTCAGAGGGAAAAAAGATTATTGTAGATTATAGACTAATAATTTCAATCTTAAACTAGGTTGGCATGGGTTACATCTTCAGGTCATTACAAATTAAGTATGATTAGTTTAGATAAATAACATATGAAATTGAACATATCCTTACAGTTGTATTGAAAGTTAAAATATTTCAGTTTATACTATGTATTACCATATACCGTTTAACTTATCTTAACTTATGTGAGTATAGTGGAATCATCAGTATTATATTATTTATATAGCTTATCTTTATATTTTTCCATCACAATTCAACATCAGTGAGTGCAAATACATTCTTATCTGCATTGGATAAATACTTAAAAGCGAGTACGTGAAGAAATTTGCGATAATATCAATGATAACTGCTTCATAAATTTTACACAATAAGCAAAATGAGAAAACTTTTTGAACGGGAAGAAGAAAAAAGACAGAATTGGTTCAATAAACAAGTGATTGACTAAATTTCATATAATTTTCGTAACATAATTGAGAAAGTTTTTCCTTACCCTGGCGGGAACCTTCACAGTGAGGACAAACAATCGGCTCGAACAGAAAACCTGTCAAAAACAAATAAATAATAAGCTATTAAATGTGCACAGTTTTGTTAATGAGATTCGAGTCGCTAATTCTAAATAGATTCAAAGCAACGTACCAGAACTCTGTTCTCTGATTTAGTTTTATCCCCTCTGGTTTCAAGGCGTACCAGAGTTTTGAAGAATATCTTGACATTTTTACCAAGCAAATTCGTGAGACTATCTGTGAAATTTGAAAAAAAACACCTCAAATACACGATTATAACAGTATATTTTAAAATAATACAGGTCACTTTAGAACTTTTCACCCACAAAAGTGGCACACATCTAAAATGGTAAAGGTATTTCAATATATTACGGTATTATTGTTGACAAACCAACCATTCCAATCATTGTTAAGCTGTGATTTGGTGGACATCTTTACCCAAATTAATGCGGTAAACCAAACCTTAAAGCTATTTATTGCAATAATGCCACTTCACAAAGTCCATTTTACTCTAATTTTAAGTTAACTAACTAAACAACACAACAAAATACCGAACTGGGGCATCCTCCCAATACCGAATTAGTCATGAATTCTAGCATTTTGACAGTAGTTTGACAATATTATAATGTTGCTGTTTGCAAAACGTCAAACGGAGAACGGAGCCTACTTTGTTGTGCACAACGCCCCCAAATATATATATATATATATGTTTTTTTTTGTTATGGAATCAAAAGCCTTTTATTTTTTTGTTTAAGATATTTTAAAATATTTTTGAGTAACTTTTTCGTTGGTCTTTTGTGCTTGGTTTTTTTTTGGTTATATTTTTTCAACTTAATTATATTTTCAGAAGACTAAACAGTGTCCTTTGATTAACAACTGGTCTTCCACATATTACCTTCATATTCTGTTTATCTTTTTCACATTACACTGATTACACAATTTTCGAAACTATAATTTACTCTAACCTCCAACCAAAATATTTGTTTCCAAAATAACTTATAATCTAAAAATCTAGGAGTTAACCACTACTAAAAAAACAAATTATTCAATTCATCTTTTGGAACGCGTGGGGGACTAGGCTTTTTTATTTCTACTGCGGGTTATTTGTTTGCATTCTGAATGCAAAATCTGAAGTAAGCAGATGCATTTTCAGAAAAAAAAAATGGATAAGGGCCGAGGATGTAGCCGAAATTTAAAGCATTTTTACAAATAAAAGCATTTTACACGGTGAAATTTTTTAAAAGGTGGTTTTACCATTTAACCTTTCACTGACATTGTGTTGGGTTGACTGATGTTTTTGGGCTGACTTTTAAAAAAGTAATTCTCTTGAAGAAAAACAACGTATCTAAGTACGTGTAGAATTTTGCAAAGTATTAATTAGTAATGGCGGGTTTGCGTAAAATGAATGAGAAACACAAAGAACAATGGTTGTGGCACAAACCTGTTTATTATTAATTTGCCCTTCATTTGTGAGAAAATAAGTGTTTAGATCTACAGGCACATTTGATTTCTTTAAACCTCATATATTTGTTGATTTATATTGCTTAAAAGTGGGGAATCAAAAAGTCTATTGGAATATTGTGCTTCTTTTTTAATGTCATGGTAAAAAATGATTCACGTCCCGACTGTACAGTGCCGGTACAGGTTAGGCTATTTGCAAAATCATGTAAAACCCTATACTGTAGGTGGTTTATTTATGTGAACACTTCACTGGTTAATGTAACATGAAAAATGTAATTATTTATATAAAATTGTAAACCATTTTGTTTCCCCAATAAACTAAAATATAAAAAAAATGCCTATACCATTTCAGTCCAACTGGCGTGTACATAAATCATGGGCGCGTAGGGTTTGTTGCGCGAAAACGGTGTAGGCACGGTGTAGGTTTTGTAAATAGGCTACCGGTCTATCAATAATAAAAATACCGGTACCGGGCCATAGACATTTTTTTTGCTAAACTGACAAACTGAAAACTGATCATAAAATTTGTCTGTCAAACGCAGTCAAACGTCAGATGGTCAGATTGATTTCCATTTTCTCATTTTCTGTAATTGAAATTTTTTGACATTTTATACAAAGAAGTTGAAAGAGATCTTATTTATAATTTCTACCTAGTTAATATGAGTTCTATATTTTACATGCTAGTTGGAAGGTGTAAGTATTTCAGCTTATTTAATTTTCTTTTCGAAATAATGCACTTTTTTCTATATGGTGGAAATATGTAAATAGCAGGGCACAAATGATCTCGGCGAATTGATCTCCTAGCTAAACTCTAAAATAGTCGAGATGATTGAAAGTTGAATGCACTGGCGATAATTAGATCCACCTGTATAATACTGTACTGCTACTAACCTGAACTTCTTGTATGACTTTATATGCAGGCCGGTTGTAGAAACAGTTTACACTAGAATTTTTATTTCTTAGTGCAATTGTCACACAAGTGTTAAGAAAACAAAGATTTCTCTCTATTAAGATTACTCTGAAGAACAAAAATTGTCATAATTAATTATTTTTTAATGCCATATTTTCATTTAAATTTGCGGCATGAAATGTTACTGTAGGGAAACTTGAACTCCCTTTATGTAATTTTATTATTTAGTAGTTTAAAGAGTATTTTTAATTTATCTTTCAGAGTGATCATAATAGAAATATTTTTGTTTTCAACAGAAAAAAACGGAACATGGATTCTTCAGACCAGGCAAATGAATTGATAGAAACTCTGTGTGCATATCTCGATGCTGGAAAGTTTAAAGAAGCATTAGAAATACCTCAAGATAATAAATATGCTGACTCGTTGAAGATATACTCGTGGGATATTATTCCTCAACTGTTGAAGCGAATAGATGATGACACCATCATACGCTGGCCGGCCTTGCAGAGGTGCTGCGAGAGGCTGCTCTTAGATGTGGCTGACAGAGCCAACGCCGAGGAGGTCTTACTAGAGCTGATTGAACAAACGGAGGTAGCCAAGAACGATGCACAGTTCATAGCCGTGCTTCTGCCCTTGCAAAGCGTCCTTAAAAGGTTAGTTTCCAAGAGAGGAAGGTCACTTGAATGGTGTTTCAACTCTATTGCTACATATATAGAAACACTACCTCTTCCAGAAGATGATGACTTTTCGGAAGAAGAAAATCTTTTGATGGACTGCGATGCAAATGCCAGACGCCTCCTAAAGATTTATTCAGAACTTCCAACATTCTATGATCACTTCGTAAAGGAAGCTTTCAAAAACCAAGCCAAAAATCCAGCAGCCAAAAACGTCATATTATGTTTTCTGATTGATTTACTGGGAAAGCCAATTGCACTTTTGGATATGACTCACGGTAAAACGAAAAGTCACTGTCGCGTTATTGTGGAACACATCTTCAAGGATATAAATTATCTCCAACCAAATCTTTTTGCATTCATTCAATATGTACAGACAAAATGTCAACGAAAGCGTGAGAGTTTACCAATGGACGGCGTTTATGAAGATGCACCGACGGATATATTTCTTTTAGAAGAAAAGCTTAAACCAGTGAGCTTGGGTGTTCTTTACTATCTCCTGTTAGTAGAAAAACTTCCTGCGCCTGCGCTTCCTCAGGTTTACCAGCCAGTGTTTATCGGCCAAGAGTTATTATGTCTGGGTGTATTTCTTATCCAGCAACCAGAGAATGTATTGTGTCACAAGGGTTTACTCTTAGCCCAAGCTCTCATAGCTTTGCTTCCCGAAGGATCTCCCAGTACGCTTCTGACTTCCGTCTCTCCAGCCATTGCCAAGTCACTCTGTAACACCGCTGTTTACTGTCCTGCCGAGCCGCTAAGGAAACTAGCGGTTGTAGCCATAAAGAGTTATATTATGAAATTTGATCACGATGGGCGATATTTGTTTTTTATGAATTTACTACCGACCTTGAAGCATTCTGGAATAAAGGGGTATATAATAACTGTTTACAAAGAAGCTTTCATGCAGGCTTTTCAAGATGGCTACGACGCCCTGTATTGTTTTAGTGGAAGTCATCTTCGTGGAATACTCAGCGGAATCTGTCACTTGCCACAGGGTGCAGAGACCAACCTTGTGGAGTCAGCTGACCAAATCATATCAACTCTCAATCTATTGAGATATTTAGTGCTTAGGGATAAGGACAATTTTACAGGAATTTGGAATCATGTTCCCCATATGCAAAATATCTATTTGACTCCATTACGAAAAGGTCTGGAATTATCGCGAGCACATTACGAGCAACGACTGCTCGAATTAGACAGAGGCATAACTGAAGAAGAATCAGCAAATCCTATCTCTATCACTGTGGGAAACTCTCCCCTGGACAATCTCTCTCCTGAGAAGACCAAGGAAGTGATAAATGCCGGAATCAATGCGCTGCATCTCACCGACAGTGTGCTGAGTCGGCTCCATGAGCTTATTAATGCAAGAAACCAAGCCTAAGTTGTTTGTGTTTAGAGTTATGAATTTAATTGTGATCTCTGAAATCTTAACATTTAACTATAATTCATTTAGTCGGTAGTTAGTCCAGTGGGTAGGATGGTCGGCTAGAAGTTTGACGAATCGAGTTCGATACTCACAGCTCACAGCAGGTACTGACTTACTTCCTTTTCAGAACAGGTTAGGCAGTGAAAAGGTCTGAACTATAAATCTTATGGTTTATAGCATTAAAAAATTACATTAATTTAACAGTTTCCTTAATTATAGATTAAATAAGTAGAAATTGCTTCAGGTCTGTAGTCTTAAACTACTGGTTCATTAGTGATTCGCTATTTATTATAATACTACTGATTTAACATAGATAGTTGAATGTTAGTAATAAGAGTCATACATTTTAAACTATATAAATACTTATAAAAACATGATTCTGATATTTTATTTGCCCCTCCCTTGTTAATTGTATTTACTGGTTTGCAATAAAATTTTAGATGATCTGAGGAACAACATTCTAATTTATGTGAATTATAATAGCGTGGGTGTCGATGAAAATTTAAATCATATCCCCACAATAAGGGCATTATTTGAGGTTATGAGGGTGGTTAATATTTTTCATTACATGTATGAGAATGATTCAAGCATGTTTCACATATTGAAAAGTGTTTTTCCTAGATTTTTAAATAGTTTCATCTTGGTGCCTTAAGTTTATAGGACAACAGTTGTATGCAACATTTTTGTAACTTAATCTCTATGAAAATGCTTTATTCTTGCTCATATTATATACATAGTAGAGGTTAAAGTAGGGACAATTTTTTATTTGTTCACGGACCGCACGGAGACTGTAGTGACTGAAAACCTTTTAATATTTTATTTGTTCACGGACCGCACAGAGACTGTAGTGACTGAAAACCTTTTAATATTTTATTTGTTCACGGACCGCACGGAGACTGTAGTGACTGAAAACCTTTTAATATTTTATTTGTTCACGGACCGCACGGAGACTGTAGTGACTGAAAACCTTTTAATATTTTATTTGTTCACGGACCGCACGGAGACTGTAGTGACTGAAAACCTTTTAATATTTTATTTGTTCACGGACCTCACGGAGACTGTAGTGACTGAAAACCTTTTAATATTTTATTTGTTCACGGACCGCACGGAGACTGTAGTGACTGAAAACCTTTTAATATTTTATTTGTTCACGGACCGCACGGAGACTGTAGTGACTGAAAACCTTTTAATATTTTATTTGTTCACGGACCGCACGGAGACTGTAGTGACTGAAAACCTTTTAATATTTCATTTATCAAGTTGCGCCACAATAAATTTTACATTTGGCCACGGGTTATGCATCACTGATCTATGAATCAAACAATGTTTAGAATAATCATGTAATTATATTTTTAATTTTTGAAGCGGTTCAAATAATCAAAAATGGCCAGCGTAGATTTGCACCAGCCCTAGTGCAAAATGCATGCCTATCAACAAAACAAACAGCTGAAGAACCCGCAAGAAGCCTACAAGAATCTGCCCATGAAGATAGTGGATCTTCATCATCCGATGAAGAGAAATTGTACATGGATGAAATCAAAGCAAAGATACTGACAGCATCTATGGCGTTTGTGAAAGAGGAAGGCTGGTCCAAGGAGGCACTGGCAAAAGGAGCCAAGTCTGTCGGATATGCTTCTACCGTACACTCCATATTTCCCCACGGCCCGGCGCACTTGGTGCTTTTCTTCACACAAACTTGTAACAATAACCTCGCACAGCAAATGGAAAAGGTAATCGTCATAGAATAAAGAATAACACTACAAGTGCCTGCCATACAAATTTGAATGGAAACTTATGTTCTATTTAGCCCTCTGTCTCGCTTACACTTGCCTGACATTGTAGTTCTCCATCCCATTTGAATTTCGTAAACACAGTTTTGTATTGGAAATTTAAGCCTCCGTTAGACAAATATTTCATGAAACACATTGTGTTCTTCATCATTCTATGGTATAATTTTTATTTTTTTTAAAATTATTATTTGTAAGTATTATGTTCCACCATTTTGTAGAAATGTACAATGAGTCGTTTTTACGAAAATGTGTTGATTGTGAATAATCAATTAGCTTGCTTAGTTTAGATTGATTTTTTCACATTGCGTGTCAGACATCATTATTCTAAACTAGCTGTACCCCGCCACGCGTTGCTGTGGCTCAGTTTGTCCGTGCAGATAGACAAAAAATTGCGCATGTTGCTTTTAGGTCCAACAGATGGCGCTGTTTAAAAAAAAAACACACGTTTTTAGCTGTCACAGGTGACATCTATATAATATAGGTATATAAAAACACACTTATTCAAATGCAAGTTTGTGTCGAAATTTCAAAGCAATCGGTGAAAATCTTTCGGAAATTTAAGATTTTGAACAAACGAACATTTACATTTTTATTTATACAAACTAGCTGTACTCTGCCACGCGTCGCTGACTCAGTCTGAGAAACAATAGCGTGTGTTGCTTTTACGTCCAACAGGTAGCGCTATTTTAAAAAAAGCATGTTTTTACCTGTCACAGGTGACATCTATATAATATAGGTAATATTGTGACAAAATTTAAAAGCAATCATTGAAGAACTTTCGGAGATCTAAGATTTTGAACAAAAGAACATTAACATTTTTATTTATACAGATTAATGTTAATATTGTAACAGACAACTCACAAATAAATGTGAAAAGTTGAAATAAAAATTTATGATTGATTTGAAAAAAATATATAATAGTGTGTTTTAACCGCTTTCCGGGCGATGAAAAATTATACCAGTTCAGGCATTGATGTATTACACTTAGTCAATGAGTTTAGGCTATCACGAAAATGCATGCCTGTGATATTCCGCTAACAACTACATTAATGACATAAAACAAATAGATTATTTGAAAATAATTCGGGGAATGGTCAAAGATATTTTCTTCTTTACACTTTTTTTTCTTTCATTTCAGGAAGTTTCAGATAAAGAAAAGGGATCAATTAAGCCAGTGAAATTTATTGAAGATTCAATTATAACAAGAATCAATATGATTGAACCTTATAAGTAAGTTTTCAGTATTTTGTAGTGAGTATGCAATTAAATTTACTATTTTCGGTAGTTGGTGCATGGGTAAGTAAGTATGTAATGTGAATTATTCTTGCGTAATGCGTAACGTTGTTCAAGATCAATTTTTAAATTTTTTTTTTTTAATTTAAAAATATATTTCTTTTATATAAAAACATAAATGTGTTTGAGTTGGGGAGTAGTGCCATTACAATATACATATGGTAAAGAAAAGAAAGAAAGTTTTTATTTATAAAGTAAGAAATAAACAAAAATGTATATAGCATGATAATTTGGTCGCCTAGAAATGTTTCAGATTCTTTAATTAAATACTGCGAGTAGAATACATCTTGGCCTTTGAAATAATCAAGTATTTTTTAGATAAGTCTTTTTATAAGCCCAGAAAAAAATAATGTAAAGGCCTATGAAAACTGCTTTAAACTTCAAAATCTCCTACTTACGAACCCATTTTCGGTTATGATTTTATTGTAGAATGTGGCAAATTATGTTATTTATAAAATGATCGAAAAAAAAAAAAATATTTATGCTTGAACGTCAATAAAATAAAAGGCACTTATGTTTTTTTCTTGCCTAAATCAAAACAGCTGAATGGTTTTAAGCGGGAATTTAAGCCTTATCGCCATCTACTTAAGGAGTGTTATTGATGGCGGCTCGATTCAAAATATTACACGACGTAGTGCATCGCCTAAACGAATTCTTCATTTAACCCGACATATTGACCGTTACATTTCTTAAAGATGCTGTCAAAAAGTTGGAGAATTTGTGTGTTTTTCCGCTTCTCAATTAAATCCAAATACATGGGATATTTCTGAACTTATCCGAAAACTAAAAACTGTTATTGAAAGGTGATGAAATACACTTTCAAAGTTTATCATTAGAAACAAACATATAATTTTTAAATATAAACATTTTCAAATCAAACATCAAGTCTTAAAAATGGCTCACCTTACGTTTTTTCATCTAAACCCTGAACTAAAATTACTGATTACGAAAAAAAACATATTTTATTAGACGAATATATATTAAACATTACTGCCACCTCACTTTTTTGTCATTTCATATAAATTAATTAATAAAAAATTCATTAATTCTTCTCAAATAGCGGTCGGAACATTTGGTTTCATAGAGGTGTACATTTTAATTATTTAACTTCTATATTTCTTCTCCCAGCCGAGGAATTGAACACACTACGCCCGAGTGAGACCCAAGCGCGATGTCAATTCGGCCACCGACCGGTTTGAATGTAAATCTTGGTATTTCTTTCTAAAACCGTTTAGTTCATTTTTGTAACTATGACGACGGTAATGGAGACACAAGGATTTCTATGAGACCTATGACTGTTCCGAAAAGCCAACAAATTGACTCTATAGCTGTTTGTTCAAAAAACTTAACAAATTAGCCTGAGGATTTAATAGAGTGTAGATACGTCGTTACTGACAATTGTGTCAGTCACGTGCATTGGCATGTGCTTTCACTGAACTAGGTCCAGTGGACATACTTTAGTAATCAACACATTTAAAAAAATATATATTCTATTAATTTTTATATGACCTTCCCAAATGCAATGAAATATTTTCACACATAAATAGTACACAGTTCAAAATGATGATTTTTTTTATTTTATTTTATTTTATTTTTTTTATTGAAACATATAAACAAGGTTACAATTTTATAACAATATAAACACCAATATTTCAATCACTCTCCTAATAAAGCAGCTGCTTGTGTTTAGGAGAGGACAAACAAAAATATTTTTACATTTGTTTAAATTAAACAAAAAATATTAGTAATTTAACAATAAAAGTAATAAAAATATAGGTTAGTTAATAAATGATTCAAAGAATTGAAAAGGCAAAAACATATTTCTTAACAATAAGTAAAGTTATGAGGTGGTACAAGAGTATTTTAATTTTTTTTTTTTTTATATTTTTCGTAGTTTTTTTCTTGAATATATAGTGATGCTGTGCTGTTGTGGTTCGTGCTAGTGGCACGGTTAGTCCTCCAACAGATATTATTCTTTTGCTAATATTCAATTGTGGTAAATTATTTTTACTAAAGAAATCTTTATGTATTTGTAGAAGTGCAATTTTGTCATAAATTTTTGAAAGTGGGGGAACCGGGAAATCTTGAAAAACATTTATAGTTGGGTAGTAATATGGCTTTTTTAAGATGATTTTTATTAATATTTTTTGAATAGTTTCCAATGGGAGTAGGGATGATTTATATGCACCCCCCCAAGCCACGATTCCATATTGTAGTACATGCGCCAGTGCATAATAAATATCTTTTAGTATTTTTAATGATACAATATTTCTTAGTCTAAAAAATATATAGATCAGTTTTCTCATTCTGTCTACTGTGGAATTTATTTGACTTTTCCATTTAATGTTATTATCAATAATTATTCCAAGATATTTTATTTCTTTTTTACTACTAATGTGTATACAGTTTGAATTACAGGGTGCGAATCTAAGGAGGCAATTTCTTTCGTGAATTTTTATGTTTAGATTTACATTTGAGTTATTCCCTGTTAGGCTATAAGGTATAAAATGGGTTTATTCGACATTCAGTGTCAATAAGTTTTCGTTAAACCATAGTTTAACGATATTTATTGCATTATTAGCTGATACTACGACCTCATTCCAAGAATTTCCTTCAATAGTTATCACTGTATCATCTGCGTAAGATATGATGTTTCCAATGATTGGGAGTTGAAAAAGTTCATTTACAAATAATATAAATAGTAAAGGTCCCAAAACAGTTCCTTGTGGAATTCCAAAATCTATATTTTCTATTTCACTTAATTCGTTGTTTACTTTAACCTGTTGAGTTCTTTGATAGAGATAACTTTTTAACCATGTTTTAGCTTTGCCAGTAATTCCTATATTATTTAGTTTATTAATTAATTTTGAATGTGAGACACTATCAAAAGCTTTACGGAGGTCAATGAATATACTTAAGCATTTTTTGCCTCTATCTAATGTTTTGTAAATAAGCTTAGTTAATTCTGCAATTGCGTCTTGTGTGCTAAGTTTATCTCTGAAACCGTATTGACTAGGGTTAATACTTTTTTGGTTATCTGTATAATCAGTAATTTGTTTTTTTATTACTTTTTCGTGTATTTTTGCAATGTTGGATAATAAGGATATTGGGCGGTAATTGTTTACTTCTTTTGAATCTCCGGATTTATATACTGGGATTATAATGGCTTTTTTGTAGTTAGACGGGAATATTCCGTATTTAGTACTTACATTAATTATATGCGTAATCGGTTTGGTTAGAAAATTGCAGTATTTTTTCAAGATTTCTGTAGTTATACCGTCGTATCCTGGCGCACTACCATTTTTAAGTGATTGTATTATGTTTTCAATATTTTTTTCTGTAGTCGGTTTAAAAATTGAAAGATTGCTATTTGTTATTTTATCTTCATGTATGTCATCAGGTTGATAATTTTGGTCAATTTTATAAGCAAGTTTTTGACCGACGGTAGCGAAAAATTTGTTGAAAATATTTGCGCACATTTTTGGTTCACGGATAGCATTTATTTTAGTTCCATTATTGTTTATGACATTTATTGTAGACTTATTTTTATTATTTTTATTCATTATTTCATTTATAGTGTTCCATGTTTTCATAGGGTTTTCCTTTGTGAGGATTATTTTCTCCCTGTAATATTTTTCTTTTGTGTCTTTGATAATTTTAATGAGTTTGTTCCGGAATATTTTGTATTCGTTTTTTATTTGGCTATTGGTAGGGTTTTTTTTTGTATCTATGAAAAGTTTTTCTTTTTTCCGGATAGATATGAGTAATCCTTGCGTAAGGGGCCGTTCAAGTATTATGTAAGCACTATAGGGGGGCAGGGGGGGTCTTTGCTTTGCTTATTTTTGATGACATGGGGGGGTGGGGGGTCGAGATAGTGATTACGTCAGCACTGCTCAGCAGTAGTTATTTTTATTTTTACACATTGGCAACTCACACATTGTCTATGTTTGAAAACCGAATACATATTCGTGGATTCCCACAAATAATTGGGAGGGGGGGGTAAGAGCTTTGCTTACTTTTGGTGACAAGGGGGAGGAGGGGGTAAATAATTGTAATAAATCTGCTTACGTAATACTTGAACGGCCCCTAATCCATGGTTTGATTTTCCTTAATTTAGAACTAGGTTGATTATTTATAAAGGTTGTACAGTCTGCGATATGAGCATTTAAAGTTTCTTCAAAGAAGTTTGCGCACATGTCTGGGTTTTGGCAATTTAGTATTGAGGACCAAGATTCGTTACTTAATTTATTATTTAATTTTACATTGTTCAATTTGGAAATTATGTTAATATTTTTTCTAGAGTCATTTAATCCTAAGTTTTTATTTAAATCATAAATAAAAATATTTGTATGGTGATCTGTTATATCATTTTTCCATATAATAGAATCGATAATGGTATGTAGAATTTTTCTCAATTATTTTTAACTTTTATGCTCTTACATCTCCACGATTAATTGGCATAACTCTAGTCTTGCACGAACCCAAAATAAAATTATATTAAAATTGCCATTCATTGTTTTCATGTAGGTTTACGGCTTTCAAAAGGGGCCTCCAATCTATGTATGCCCATGGGCCCCTTAGTATGTTCATAACCCCGAGCAACGCCGGGTACACGTCAGCTTGTATGTAAATATTTCTAGTTTATTCTGACTACTTACTTGTTTGTTACCTGTAAGCTTTATGAAAATTTTAAGCTTGTCTCCCCTAGCTTGGAAGCTGGCGAACACTAGTTATTTAATAATGTTCAACCGCTCAATACTTGATTTCCTTCTCTGAATTAAATTTATGTTTGTAAATTGTTACAGGTCAAAATGGAATAGCGCATTAGCTGCCGTGATCAACAGTAAACTAGTTTTGGAGCAAGCTTCAACAATGCTTAAATTATCTGATGATATCTGCTACTTTGCAGGTGACCGTAGTGTCAATGTGAGTCTTATTGCTATACTTTCTTATTACCTTTTTCATACATTTATAATAATTTACGTGAATGTTACAAGTATAATACATGGAACAAGAACTATTATATTTTTAAATAATTTCCATTTAAAATATGGTCGCCGCAAAAGTCACCAACCCACATGCACAAGTTTTGAGATATCTAAATTTGAATGATAGAGAAATAATCTTATTTGAATGCTTTTTTTTTATTACTATACAGGTTGATAAAATATTGAAATTTCTGTTACATTCTTTATATTTTAGCTTTCAAATTGACAGTTTTTCAAAAATATGTGTTGTGGTTTGTTGACTTTTGCCTGAATGGCGACATTATATAATGTCTCATTCAGTAATCTTATTCATTACCAAATCTTTTATTAAACTTCATCTTCACCATAATAATATTATAAATATAGTTTTTTTACTAGCTGGAAAATATTCATCTCAATGTTGCTAAAAAAACATTTTTTTTTGTGCTTACTTTTTGACTCATTGATGGATAACTTTTAAATTTATTGTGCAGTCCACATGGTACACACGTCGAGCTGTAGTTGCTGGGGTCTATCAAGCCAGTGAGCTTCACTGGTTGGGAGGAGGAAAAGACACCAGAAACTTTGCAGCCACCCAGTTACAGACGGCAGCCAATTTAGAAGAAATCCCTAAAAATATTTCGGCACTTCTTACTGTTGTAAGTCATTTATAATATATTATCTAAGCCCACAATGCTCAGTGTCAGTGGTGCAGTGGTGAAAAGGAGATGGAATAAATTTGGATAAGTAACTGATAGATAGAAAAAAGTATCTACCAAAAAGTAAGTACCACTGTGAAACCTGGTGCCAATATTCTATCTTTTATTATTAACTAGCTGTACCCAGCCACGCGTTGCTGTGCCGATAGAGAAACAATAGCGCGTGTTCCTTTTACGTTCAACAAAAGGCGCTGTTTTAAAAAAGAATGTTTGTCAAACAGATGGCACTGTTTTAAAAAAAAGTATATTTTTACCTGTCACAGGTGATATATACAGGGTGTCCTGGGGTAAAGTGCACTAACTTCGAGAGGTGATTCTACATGATGGTAGAAGTAAAAATTATAAATAACTTTTTTCGAAATTTCCATACAACAATACAACAATAACTAAAAACTACCTGAAAATGTTAGAATTTCGAAAAAAGTCATGTGCCTTTTTTACTTGTACAATCATGTAGAATAACCCCCGAAGTTAGCAGCGCACTTTAACCCCGGAAACCCTATATATAATTTAGGTATATAAAAACACAATCATATTCAAATTCAACGTCGTCAAAATTTAAAATCAATCGGTGAAGAACTTTCGAAGATTTATGATTTTGAATAAATGAATATTTTTATTTTTATTTATATAGATTAAACATGCTATTTTCGGTTGGCGGTGTATGCATGCGTGATGTGAAATATTCCTGGGTAATGTGTGTAATTATTCAATTTCAATGAAATTTTAATTTCAAATATTAAATCATTTCAGACAAGCGATAAAGTAGGTACCAAAATTATTTTATTTTATAATTAAGGCGATGCCATACGTAGTAATGCAAAATCATTTGTTTTTGGTTTGAAAATTTGGTCGCCTAGAAATGTTTCAGATGCTTTAATTAAATACTGCGAGTAAAATACATCTTGGCCTTTGAAATAATCGAGTATTTTTTAGATAAGTCTTTTTATAAGCCAAGAAAAAAATAATGTAAAGGCCTATGAAAACTGCTTTAAAGTTCAAAATCTCCTACCTACGAACCCATTTTCGGTTATGATTTTATTGTATAATGTAGCAAATTATGTTATTTATAAAATGATCGAAAAAAAATTAAACATTTATGCCTGAACCTCCACAAAATAAAATAAAAGGCACTTTTTGGCCATGTTTTTTTCTTGCATAAATCAAAACAGTCGGATGGTGTTAAGCGGGAATTTAAACCTTATCGCCATCTACATAAGGGTTGTTATTGATAGCGGCTCAATTTAAAATATTACACGACGTAGTGCATCGCCTTAATAATAATAGTTCTATATTTGAACTGTGTATTAGTTTTGTTTACATGACAGATCTAAGTCTGAATAATGATTTTTAAAATGAACCAACAGTGTTCATTCGAATGGTTAATTTCCGATCGTCTCTTATTATTTTTTTGATAGGCAATGTTCCTGAGACAAATATTTTATAAATAAATATATAAACGCTGTAGAAATCTCAAAGTGGCAAAAAGTTCATCAATTGTGCTTTCGATTTCGGTGTTTTAGTACTAAACTGTTGTGCGTCATATAAGTTTGTGTACCTCTAGATAAATTGCATTAAAAAGTGGCAAAATGCTCTCACGTGTAATTAGAAAGTGTTTTAATTACTCAGCATACACTAGTAAAAACCAAGAATCAATATTTCATTTGTAAATAGATGCAGATTATAGATTATTATAAATAATACAATTGTTTCCTACATGAAAATTTTATGCGTCGTTAGAGAAAATGTAAAGCCGACTAGAGTACAGGTCTGCCAACTGTCAAATTACGAAGTCACTGCTATCGCTAAGTAAACCTCACTGTTTAAAATAGTCTAATCACTCTGTTTATTTATATGCTTAAGGTAAAACAACACACAAATATAACTGTCCATTACTACTGACTTAATCTCTTGATACCTCATAATCCGTCAGGCTCCCAGGCCGATACTCTAGTCTGCCTTGAGGTAGTATTCGATGCAACTTTTGAATACGAAAACACCGCCCTGTCCTATCGTTTATTACCTTCATACACACATCATTTTTCAATGTCTATCTTTGTCATACACAAACAACAAATTTATCAGAAACATACGATAAAAATACATAAAAGTGTTTCTTACTTGCCACACTATTTTAATTTTGTGAGATCATAGCAAGTCTAGATGTATTGTAATGTCATTGGAAAATACTGCATAATTTTGTTTATTGTCAAAGTTAAAATAGATTTAGTTATATTATGTTTATTTTGAAATACATACATAATATTATGTTACAAAATAATAATTTTTATTGAGTTCACTAAATGAAAAATAAACCTAAGATCTACTCATTATGATGGAGGTAAAATTCAAGTAATACATTACAAGTCATTTTTATTTATTTTTCAGATGCGCAACATTCTACCAATAAATCTCAATCGATAGAGGAAATATGAAGCAAGCACAGTGTTGCCCCGTTAATCAATTTTAGTTTTATTAGTTAAATGCCATTATTTTATTTACTGAAGCGAGTACTTAATAGTTAGTTCTTCTCTAGAGTCCATACAATTTTTTCAATTTGAAAAGATCGACCGCCGAGGGAGGAGAGCTCCATCGCCATTGCTTGTCCAACCACTCTGAATCTAAAAAAACAAAAATCTAAATTTAACAACTGGATGCTATCTCATTGAGCTACTTTTCCGTCAATAACTTTAAGCCAGAGTTATATATTTCTTCTAATACTTCCCTACTAAATTAACGAGCCTTATTATATGTAATTATAATACACAATTTTAAGTAAACAAATAAAATTCAGTAAATAAAAAGTATTATGTAATATTTTTATAGATGTAGAAAATTTGTGAAAGAATAAAAAGTCATTATTATAAAATAATTTATGATTTTACATTACAATATTGTGTTTTATTTAAAAAAAATTTCTCATTTTACGATTAAAACTATGACTGTTACACTTTTTTGGGACCTAAGCGCTTTCACCCGGCTGTGGAAGTGTTGAAATAGGTAGCAAATTAAAAAAAAAAGTAACAAGTTTACCTACATTATAAATAAAACTCTTCAAAAACAAAATGTCTAGAAATTGTTACAGTTAATGCCAAAGAAATACTTGTTTTAAATCACACCTGTTACAATAAACCATGAAATAACTGTTTAAATAAATAGAAGTATGTATATTTTGTATTTATCTCACCCAAAATCCTCCCCTGCTAATAAATTCAGCATTTCTACTCCTGTCAAATCAGCTTCCAAATAGTTACCCATTGTGATGAAATGAATATTCATGACTGTTAGTTTGCGGCTTAGCAAGTTACTTTCATCATTTGTGAGCCCCTTCAATGCAGAAAAACAATTATTTAAATGATGTTACAGTAAAACTCCAGAGAAAAATATTTGGTTTACGTATACAATATTAAACAAAACTTATAATATAACTTGTCATCTTCACTTTTTGGCAAAATTGATTATTTGTGTAAAAATATGGCATCTCTAACTCACGCCATTCCAAGGATATTTTGGGATGGTCTGATGCTCTGTAGGGAACCCGCTTGCACAGCGCGGGTGTAAAGTTTAAATTTAGACTTACGGAATTCAGTACTTTGTTTGTGTGAAAGCACTATGAAATGATACAATACATATTTCACAGCGTTAAAATCATTTTTTTTAAGAACAGGTTATTTCACAGATATTCAAATGTAACAATGTCATCAAATGACCATTCAGTGCCATTTCGTTTTTAATATTTGAGAGGTCCCTGTTAAACACTGATTCTAGGTGTGTTTCAGCTTTCTAATAGCAATAAGCGTATCAAACGCAATAAGCGGACAAGCTCAACAACATGATAGTTGTCCTCTTCTGAATCGACATTTAACGGGGACCTTTCAACTATCAAAAAAGTAAATGGCGCTGAGTGGCCATTTGACGACAATGTTACATTTGAATTTCTGTGGTAAAACACACACACTATTCCAAAAATGTTTAACATATATTTCAATCCGTTAAAATCAAATTTGTAATTTTTCTTCCTTTATCTCAAAATAATAGTTGTTGGATATACAATATCTTTAGTTGGTGGAGATACAATATCTTTAGTTAGTTTTAAGACATAGATTTGTGAGATGCTTTTAAATTTATTAAAAAATATATTATGGAAAAACACTTACCTTGACTCTTAAAGAAATAGATGTGGGATACTCTAATTTGGTTAATGTTATGTAATGCATTGTACCGTTTTGTGTATTATAGTTTATTGATGAAGGACTATTATGTCATTGGTTTAGATTTGTGATATATATATAATGTTTGCGTCATTTGTGCATTTTTGTGAAAATAAATAATGATAACCATGATAAGAATCCATCTAAAACAATATCTAGGATGTGGTCTATTTGAATATGCACTTATCTATTATTCTATTGCAAAAATTATTGATTTGTTTAGATCGACTATGTGCAAACCTCACAAAAACCTTGTCACACATATATGTAAATTATCATTAACCTGAATGCAATCTTAAATTTTTTTTAGTGGACATAAGCTATGAAGAATTAACCTCAAGTATAATAATTTATCCCTTATCTGCAAAACAGACCACTCTACATTTGGTCAACATTTTTGTTGGCATTAAAATCTTCTAACTGATAAATAACTATGAAATAAACCCAAAGAAACATGATATGTACATTCATACCATTTTTTTGCTAGTTAATAAATTGTAACAGTAGACAGTAAAGACAGAATTTTTACAAATGAAGACATGAGAAAAAATTACTCACTATGCAAAAATTTTACTTATAAATAATTAACACCCAGAATAATTTTATGTTTATAATACATATATATTATACAAACCTATATATTGTACAGATAGAGTGATCAAGAATACAAAAGCAAATATGTACAAAAATAAACATACAAATAACGGTATACATTTTACGTGTAGTAGAAAAGTACAAAGTGCGTAAAAATGTCAGAAATTACTGAAAATTCTAAATTCAAAGCAACTTCACCAAAGGTTGGTCAAAAGCAGTGGCGGCTCGGTATGATAGAGTGCTTTATTTGAAAAATTCAACATTATTGATGATGTTCTGATTTTCAGCAAATTTCAGTTTGGCAATTTCTGCACCAATTTCCCGGAAATGTTCATACAAAAAACTAATTTAAAAAAAAAAGTTTAAAAGGTTTTCGGCCACGACATTAATAATGTCATTTTTTAAATATTAAAACTCTTAACACTCCCGAAAGTCACGATCCTCCCGTGGAACCTCCACTGGTTAAAAGGCAATTTTATCACTTTTTCAAGGAGAGTATTTGAACTAGGAGATTTTGGAAAGAACATAATATAATATCTTGTTTATTTTTTTACTGGCTTGGGATCAATTAATTCAGCCGGACAGTCTCCAAGACTATTTTCCACAAATAATTCTGGAATCTGAAACAAGACTTTTATATAATAATATTTTTGTATTTTTAACTACATTTGCGTTTTATTATTTTTGATAAGCTCCAATTGTTTATTGTTTCTTTACATTGTATCTTTATTACGTTAGAATTTTTAACCTCAGTAGGACAAGCCTGTGTTGAGGTTAATAATTTTACGAAATAACACAATGATTATATATTGGGAGAACAATATTGTTACATCAATTTTTCTACGAATTGGGTACCTATTAAGCTAATTCCAGCCAATGACTATGTAATTTGAATTTGAGCATACCTGCGGGGTATATTTTTCTATCCTCTCCAGCAATGTGTCCGAGAATCCCGGCGAATAGTATCTGAAAAAAAATGGTAATGAAACAAAAAATTATTTTTTATATTTGGGATAACTTAATGAGTAAAACCTCAAATAATAATGTTTAATTATTGAAGATAATATTAGCGATCCTCAAACGAAAATTTGAAATAGAAAAATCAGAAAAAGATACGGTCGCGTCTAGAACTTGAACCCAGAACCTTGGCCTTGCCGGGGAACTACTACCACAATAAGCGAAAATGTTGCTTGTGTCGTAATGGAAGACTTAGCCAGTCGAGGAATTGAATGCGATGCCAACTCAGCCACTGACCTATTCCATTACATTACCGAAATTGTGTAAAAAGACTATGAAAACAAAACTGATTGTATTTAGTTTCGTACTTTCTGCAAAGGAGCAACAAAGAGTTACTTACTTGACAATTTCCTCTGGAAAGCAGGAGTTGATGGCGGATATGAGATGCTGCATCTGAGTTCCTGGCTCAGCGGGTAACTCTTGTAGACGTTGCAGAGCTCCAGTTGTAACAAACAACCTCCGAGCCCTCGGGTCATGTGGCAGAAGCTAAATATAAAGCATTCCGCATTAGCATTACTTATAAAAAGTCAATATTGACTATTTCATAGGTATTTTTGTCATAATCAAGGCAGGATATTGCTTACCTTAGCGTACTGAGTGAGCACACACTCCAGTAGCGGGGAGGGGGCAGTGTGGAGAAGTGGCTCCAGGGCGGGGCGGTGAAGGCAGCACTGCAGGGCCTGTCGCAGGGCGCAGGAGCAGCGCGCCCGCACCTCCTCTCCTCCCACACCAGATTCCCACAACTGAAGAGTATAGTCGTATAAGTGGGTAGAATAGTCCCAGTGAGAGGTCGTACGTGACGTAATCGTTTCAGTATCTCTAATAGAATGATCATCGATGTCTTATGTAAGAGCTCTCGCAGGGACTATTATAGGGTTATAGTATTCAAATTGGGGAAAACGGTAAATCTCAATTTATTAATTTCACTAAAAGTCCATTACATAATATTTTCAAAAATATTATATTATATTAATATTATTATTGTTAAACCTTTTTATCGCAAAGAGGTTCTTCTAATAAATAGTGGAACTTGTTCATCACAAAGCAGTACTTGTAGTGAAATATTTTGGCAGTGGAACTTGTTACTAGCAAAATTTGTAATATTGTTGCATTATTTTTAGAAATATTTTAGAATAATTTTTTTAAACAAATGGGATAACGTTACCCTACAGGGGGCTAAAGTGAGATAGTTTGCGGCAACTGGCGGGAGTTGGTTTCTTCTTATTTAGTGGTTTCCTCATTGCCGAGGATCGTAATCCGCACCTCATCCTTGGTGAGTGGTTTACTCAAGGCTCCTAGACTTCTAGTAGTCCTGCGCTGCATAGAGTGCCGAGAACACCGACCTTCCATAAGCCTGGGATATTAGATCACTCCACGCATCGGTGATCTTCTTCCGCTTCACTTTCCTATCACTTTGACAGTGACCATGAATCTCAGTTTGTCGAGCAAATTGTAAATGTCAATATCTTATAGGATACGCTGATGGCAGACAGTTCAATAGTTCTTGTATTTATTGGTGATATATAATAATTCGTACCTGTAGCAATATGGGAAAGGCCCCCGCCGCAGCCACGGCCTCGCTGTGTTGGGGGGAGTGCTGGGCAATGTGCCCCAGGGCCCAGGCGGCCGCGCATACCGCTCCCCATCTCTCGCAGTCCTTCTCGGGCTCAGTGGTCACCACGTTTCTCGAAACCTTCACGGCCTCGCATAGAACACGAACCAGCAGGGGTACCGCCTTATATAAAAATTAATATTGTTTTTGTATACAGATTCAGATTTCATTGCTGGAAACCCAGTTGTTTAATTTATTTTTATTTTTATATGTACCTTTACATTTTTATTACCTGCCTCACTAAACAATGTCTCTTCTGAGACAGCTAGAATAGATTTGATGTGAAATGAAATTTGAGTTGAAAAGACAAGGTCAAGTTTTTAAATTTTGAGATAATTTATAACTTAACGCTAAAAAATATTATTAAGCCTTATAAACCATTGCAAAAGGGTGGCCCTTTGTCTTTTTTGAGGGCATAGTTTAAACGCATTCAGGTTGTGGATATTATGTTACTCTCACCCATCTTTTGTTGACCTCTCACCCACCGTTTTCTATTTAAATGCAGATCATATCATGGGTAAATACTACATTACACAATTATGGTATTAACATAGTAAAGTGATAACCTTATCTCAGACATTACCTAGTTTAAGCAAATCATTGATAGCTCCGTCCTAATCTCTCCTTCTTTCTCATAATCAATGCGTGCAGCAGAACAGATAGAAAACAACAAAAACAAACATGATTAATTGACTAACCCTAGAAGCAATGACGGCCAGTGCAAGTTGGTCCGACTGCGCTGCAATGTACCCAAGAGCAGCAGCTGCCGGGGCCACAGCTGGAGACAGGGGCGGGACAATCACTGGAGTCGGGGGCGCAGAGATGGGGGGCGTGGTCCCAGCGCTTACTGCAGTAGTGTTGGTGGTCACTGCGGTATTCACTGAAGGGGCGCTAGAGCATGGGGACTCCTCTGTGCCCCCTAGAAGCTGGACGAGCATGCCACAAGCACCCAAGTCAACAGCTAATTGAGCCAGCTGTAAATTTTCAAAATTTTATCAAGCATTAAACATCCTCTATATTTATGTGGAAACAATAATGCGGGTATCAACGGGTTGAAGCTACGCCGGCACAGACGGGTACAAACCGTGAGCAACCTTAAGGCTATGCCACCACACCAGAAGTTAATGTCTATATCAGACAACTAGTTAAATTCAAGGTTATGATGCCTCCGTTATTGGAATGATGTATGGCAATAATAATGAATAAATATAGAAAAGTTGTGAATTATAGATTATTTCACATCTTTTAATTCAACAGTACTTACATCAGTGGAGTGTTTGACAATGTTCCGAACCAAACGAGCTGAGGTAGGAGAGGGGTTTGCCAGGGCTAGTCTCAGAGCTCCAGAAGCTACCACAGCCTCGGCTAAATGCTCAGAGTTTACTGCAATGGCTGCTAAAGCTCCTAACGCACATCTCTAAAATATCAAATATATTAATGTATTAAAAATAAGCACTCACATTACATTGGAATATTTTTCCCGATTAAGTTATAATTTACAAGCCCTTTTAAATATATAAACTACCTCGGTAAGACAATGCAAGTTTTATGCATTCGTCAAATACTGAATGCCATTCGGAAAGAAAAAACCAGTTAATGGTATTATAGAGAGCCCTGATTTAACTAACATTATTCCAATTAGCGTGATTATTTGGGTTATTATGCCGTGTTGCGCTTTCTCCTTCTTTAGCTAACGTTTCGGACAGTGTTACACTGTTCATCATCAGGGCAGATGGAATGATCACGGATACATCACAATACATATTATGTAATCATTGTGCATTGATCGCTCTGGTGACAGAGTGCCATAATTAGTCGGTAAGGTAGATCTCTAGTTCTAAAGGTTGAAATAGGCATACGAGGCTGTCTCAATGTCAGAGAGATTATGAGATCAACCACTGCTGTTCTTCAATGCATTAGGCATCATTGTAAAAGAGTATTACCGACTAAACTAAAAGTTTTGTGAACAGTAGACCCTGCGTCTAATATGTCTCTGATTTTCGCTTCTCTAAATAGTATAAAACAAAGTCACTATCCGCATCTGTCTGTTTGTGCGCTTAGTTCTTCTAAAGTATGCAACAGAGTTTGATAGAGTTTTAACTATTATTTAGAGAATCTCTTCTGGAAGGTTTATATATATATATATATATAATACATAGATATTATATTTATTGAAAGTAGAGAAAAGTCGAGCAACACCTGGTAAGCTAATATTTAATAAATCAAAACCAAAATTTATTCTGAAATCATAAGATTTGTAAGAAATACCTACCTAGGTACTTTATTATACACCATATTTTTATGTAAATTTTTTTTTATTCCAAATAACGATTTATACAATTTTTCCAAAGAAACCTCACCATTTCAATGAAAATATTATTTTTTCAAGCTTTTTTTTAACCATTTAAATGGCCACCATCTTGAACCGGAAACGGAATGAACAAACAAATTTAGAGACAGACGAATTGCAAAGCTGTTGAGTTAAAAAAGGGCTTCGGTATGCTCAGTCAATAGCATATATTCAGTATTCTCAGGTAACGTCTTGTTGAGAAACTTGAGTTATATTTCAACAGAATAATCACAACAATTATTATGTAGGTATCCTGATAACTAACTAACTAACTATCATGACGTTTCCCACATGGATAGGCATAAGGGACGGACTGCCAAACAACTCGGTCTTGGCAAACACTCCTTGCCTCATTCACATTCATACATTGTCTCATACATACTCGTCTATTATTCTGACTCTTTACATGGCCCGACTCAAGTATCTGATTCACTTGATCGTGCCATGTCTTCCTCGGGCGTCCCCGACTTCTGCTACCATTCACATTGGTGTCATATATTCTCCTTACACTCCTTTCTTCGCTCATTCGCTTTACATGCCCAAACCATCTAAGCGTCCCTTTCTTGATCTTACTCATTACGCTTACATCAGCCTTGCATTCTTTGCGGATCTCCACATTTCTCACACGATCATACATGGTTTTACTACACATATGCCTCAGGGATTTTGGTAGGCGTTTGGTAGGCGGGAATGGGTACCGCCGCCCTGGGAACCATTTATTGGATGACCAACACCTCTGCCACAGGTCACCCCAAGTGGTTCGCTACGTTTGGTGACTTAGCAGGGGTGCCCGGGTTCATAGGTTAAGGTTTGCCCAGGTCTTGGTGGCAGGAGCGTCGGCCCACCTTCTGCGTGGCGGGCCGGTTGGGAGATGCTGGTTGAGGGAGACCCTTTACAACCGGTTACCGCTGTCCGGGCCGCTCGATAGTACAGGGGCCCGACCCTCAGGCTCACGACTAAGGGTGGGCTGCCCCATCAGCGAGTATAAAAACCCTGCCACTGCTGTTGTGCCGGTTCGTGACCGGAGGGGACCCAGCAGCAGCGTTTGGGGCGCATTGGATGCCCTCTCCAGCCGGACTCTCCCAGCCTATCGCCTAGCACCGCAGTGAGTGGGCTGGAACCAAACGCTCATCACTCCTGGACAGCTTGAACTCCAGATTCCTACCCACCCCTCATACCTTTCCTTTCCAGACCTTCCTTTCACCTCATACCCTTAAAAAAAAAAAAAATTAAAATCATGAATATACATAAAAACAAACTTAACATCATTACAGCGGCGAGTAGCAGGCGTCCCCGGTGCGGGCCAAAACTGTTGGTAAATTTTGCCAACATTCGCGGTCTGCACACTAATTTAAATTCTGTTCATCACAATCTTTTGTCCCAACGTCCCAACCTTTCCTATCCGAAACTCAGATAGCCGAGCCGCCAGACTCCTCCTATCTGGACTGCCCGGGCTTTACCCTTGCAAGCAAGTTCCGACTCAAAGGAAGAGTCTGCCTCTATAGTCGAGCTGACGTCAACTGTGTACGACTATTGAGTCTGGAAAACTTCAGATTCAACGTAATGTGGGTGCGCGTCAATCTTGCCAGTACGGCAAGATTCTACGCGTGTCTATACCGCTCACCGAACCATAGCGAATCAGACACTTCCGAGCTCTTCAAACATTTGAGAGATACTATTGATGATCTCTTGCCCCGCTACCCTTCGGCCGAGTTTATTGTTCTGGGGGACTTCAATGTTCATAACGAACCATGGTTGAAGTTCTCAGGCCCAACGGACTCGGCTGGCCGACAGGCGGAATCCTTTGCCATTTGCTACGGATTAGAGCAACTGGTTCAGGAGCCTACAAGGGTTCCTGATGTCCAGACTCACCGTTCCAATCTGTTAGACCTATTCTTAACTACTGTGCCACACGGTTATAAGATTGACGTCACAGCGCCTCTGGGATCATCTGACCACAGCCTAGTGACGACATCAATCCCCGTTAGCCTCAGACCAACCAATGAGAGGCTGAGGAGAAAAGTGTGGCACTATAGGTCAGCAGATTGGTTCGGTATGCGGGCCCATTTCAACGCTTTTCCGTGGTCAGCTGTTTGTTTTCGGACTTCGGACCCTTCAAGATGTGCCCAGGAGATTGGTGAAGTCATCAAATCGGCGATGGATGGCTTCATACAATCGACTACTAAAGAAACTGGTGTCGGCTCAAAGCCGTGGTTCAGTCGACAATGCTCCGAAGCAGTTCGACGAAAAAACGCCGCTTACCGAGCCTTCAACACATCTCGAACGCCCGAAAGCAGATCAGCATACAACAAATCGGAAAAGGAATGCAAAAGAATCATTAATAGGTCAAAATTCGAACACGACCTGCAGATCAGCAAAAAGCTGGCTGCCTGCCCGCATGGCAGCAGAGCATTCTGGTCGCTTGCGGGCTCAATAGGTCGGAATTTTTGCAAACCCAGTTTGCCACCTCTTACCAGACCTGACGGCTCACTAGCAAACACCGCCACCGAAAAGGCTAACCTATTAGGGAAAATGTTTGCGGAAAACTCGACCCTCGATGACGGAGGTGCTGTTCCGCCGTCGGTTCCTCACTGCGGCTTCTATATGAAAAAGCTGAGGATCCGGCATCGGGATGTACTCCACGTTATACGGGGGCTCGATGTTAACAAAGCTAGTGGACCTGATGGAATACCTGCCCTGATATTGCAGAGGTGTGCTGCGGAAATAATTCCAGTTTTGACAAAGCTCTTCAAAATGTCCCTGAAGTGTGGCACTGTGCCCTCTGGCTGGAAAAAAGCGTTCATTCACCCTATTCCCAAGAAAGGTGACCGGTCCAACCTGGCCAACTACCGCCCCATAGCGATAACATCAGTTCTGTCCAAAGTAATGGAACGTGTGATGAATGACAAACTGCTCACATACCTCGAGAAGAACAAAATTATCAACGACCGTCGATACGGATTCCGGCGGAACCGCTCGTGCGGTGATCTTCTCACGTATGTGTCGCATGTTTGGGGGCGGTGCCTGGAACGTCACGGTGAGACCCAAACGGTCGCACTAGACATATCCAAGGCCTTTGACCGGGTCTGGCACCGAGGACTTGTCAACAAATTGCCTTCTTACGGACTTCCCGCATCCCTGTGTACGTGGATTGCTGACTTTTTAAGGGATAGGTCGATTCAGGCAGTTGCTGACGGTTTCACCTCTTCCTCACACTCTATAAATGCTGGCGTCCCACAGGGATCGGTTCTGTCTCCGACTTTGTTTTTGTTGCACATCAATGACCTTTTGACATGTGCACCGATTCATTGTTACGCGGATGACAGTACAGTTCATGATAGTTTTTAGTTTGACAAGCCCCCAAAGGGCACACAAACTCCAAAGGCTCAGAGGGCTTTGAAGCAGAGAATGGACGGTTATCTCGAGAGTATTTCCTCCTGGGGTAAAAATAATCTCGTCGAATTTAATGTTTCAAAGACCCAATCCTGTCTGATTACGTCTAAAAGGGATCTAAATGATAATCTAGTCTCCTTCAACGGAAGCAATCTTCCGAACAGGCCTTCCATTGATATGCTTGGTGTAACTATAAGTGACCAGCTCAGGTACGGGGGCTCCATCGAAGCCAGAGTAAAGCTGGCCTCTCAGAAGCTGGGCGTACTGTACAGGGCCCGCAGATACTTTAATAGTACACAACTGCTGACCCTGTACAAATCGCAAGTGCGCCCTACTGTCGAATTTGGCAGCCATCTCTGGTCCGGAGCCCCTAAATACCTGAAAAAACCCTTGACTCTGTGCAGAAACGGGCGGTCCGTTTGATAGATTCCCCAATCTTAACAAACGGACTGCAATCTTTAGAGCACAGGCGTCAGGTAGGTATGCTGTCCTTGTTCTATCGGTATTACAATGGAAGATGCTCTGAGGAACTAGCGTCATTGATCCCTTTGGCACCGGTGCGTAGTCGGGATACACGCCAAGCGCGCGCCCAACATTTGTACACGGTTGACATTGGTCACAAGAGAACAGGACGCTTCTACGATCCGTTCTTAAGTTCAACAGCTCGGCTGTGGAACGAGCTACCGGCCTCTGTGTTTCCTCCCTCCTACAACATGGGACTCTTCAAGACCCATGTTCACTCCTTCCTCTCCACAAAAAGACCCTCCACACAGCATCCCCAAAGATTACATAGACCCTGAGGGAAATTATTTTCTTCAGGGCCTCCTGTGTGGAGTTAAATAAAAAAAAAGGGATCTCATTTCTCATGTAAAAGCCCATTTGGGGGTAAACAAATAAATAAAATAACTACATATTAGGAATAGTGGTTGACATGAAGCATGTCAAGTTTGAGAATATGTAATTAACCTTAAGTTTAGGTTCTGTATTTTCTGCAGCTCGGACGAGGGGGGGCATGGCTCCTGCATCCATCACAGCTTGGGCCTGGTACTGGGATAAGTCTTCAAGGACTCCGGCTACAATCTTAAACAAATTGGTCAGAAATAAGTGTACCCAACGAGTTGTTGGGGAATTTGAAGACGAGGATGTTGTGGCCACAACCGTCTTCTACTGTTTTCTATTTATAAATAATACAGATAAAAAGGCCAGACTCTCTTTAGCATAATAAGTGATTAAACAATAATGTAAGTTTAGTTTTTAGAAGGATATTTAAGATTCCCCTGATATTTGTTGGGCCGGGACCCAATTATATTTCTTGTATCTTTGTTTCCTGAATTAATAAAAATGCTAGAGAGAAGTGGTTAGGGTCGACTGAATGAGCACAAGGAGTAGAGCAGTTCTAAGGGTCATGACCTCCGTTAAATAAATTGTAGCAGATGTCACAACCCGCAAACCACCATTAGCCCGCGAAAGAAGACAGCGCATTGACCCTGCCCTCACCAAACACGGGAGTGGGGGGCGTTGCAATAAATACAGAGCGCCAGCCTTCAGCAGGCATTCATGCTCTCGGTTTTGGAATGCCACCAGCTGCTCTACTCTTGCTCGCCCTGTCTGCTTCTCTCCGGATCTCCACCTTGATCTTCTCTTTGACTTGGCTACCCCTTGGACTCCCGCCTCTGGACACCCTGACATAGCAGCTCACCACTGGAAAAGCAGATCCCTACACCGGACATATCGGCTACCTATGGACTGACCGGCGCCCTATTTTATAGTCTATGTGAGGCACGTGATAATGTCCCTTACAATAAGGTTGTTAACCCATAGATGCCGGCAAAAAACTACACTATATAAAAAGATTGTTTTGTTTAAGCGAACTGGTAGACAATACCACTTGATAAAGTGACATTTTTATTTTTGTCTTTAACTAACCCAGTAGACAAAATATACGAAGGCAAAATGAATGTATAAGGACGACACTGCAATTGCAGTGCTTTGTACCGTGCATGGGCACGATTCTTCAAAACTGCAAATGCAGGGCAAACATGTTACAGACATATTATTACTATGTGCCATTGACCATCTGAGTATATTACCTGTTTGAGACTTATCTCTGGTTGCTGGAGACACATGACAAGTTTATCAATAGCTCCTGAATCCACCACAGCCTGGGCCAACTCCTTGTTATGTCTTCCTATGAGTCCGATGGCCCATGCAGCATTTTCTTTTACCTAAATGAAACGATAGTGACAGCAATCGAAACATGACAATGGAAGAATCATTAACAAATAAATTTGTAGTTTTTTAAATGCCTGGTGTTATAAAAGTAAATAATTAAATTACCTGTGTGTCAAAATCTTCAAGACAGACGACTAAATTTGCTAAAGTGCCCAGTTCAACAACTTTAGCTGCCAAATCTTCATTGTGCCTGGAAAAATTCTATGCATTAAATGATGCCCTCTGAAATACATATTAAAAACATATTATATTATCAATATATGTACCTTGCAATTCCCCTGATGAACTGCAGAACAAACCTTTTAAAAAAGACCTGAAAAAATAGAAAAAAAATAGTAATAGCAGACTTAAATGATTTAAAATATAAACATATTAATTTGTTTTTGACTACTATATTTTAATTACACTTAACCGGTTTCAGAAGTACCTTCCTTCATCATGAGAATATTAAAACTAACTTAGAAAATATACAATACTGACAGATATATATTTCTAGGTGTTAGAAGTGGGAGGTGAGCAAAGGGGATGGGGTAATTGAGGGATTTCTGGGAAGAACAGAGTTTACCTGGTATTTACATATTCCCTTTGCTCACCTCCCACTCCAACACCTAGAAATATATATCCGAGTATTATAATTATTAATAGATAGTATATCTTATAAGCTAGTTTTAATATTCTTCTGATGAAGGAAGGGTATTTCTGAAACCGGTTTAGTGTAATTAAAATAAAGTGGTCAAAAACAAATTTATGTTTTTATATTGTAAATTATGGCGAGCCACAAAGTTAATGCTTTTTACAAATATGTAAATGATTTAAATTCATATTGTTAAAAAAAGTAATGATTAATTAAATATCACTTTTCATGTAATAAATTACTGGGGTTTACATCAGATTCACGTAGTTGTTCTAGCAGAGAAGTCAAAATAGTTGAGGAGACCATCTTGCATGCTATGGGTTCAGATTTCTCAACTAGCTTTGCAGCAGCTGCAGTGGCTGTTCTCCTTACACTGACTGACTTGTCATCAATTAAGGGTGTTAAAAGTTCTGTCAAGTAAAACTAAACATTATTATTATTAGCAAGGTGCTGTGAAAACCAGCCATGCAGAATATTTATAAATTTCAGTCTTATGAATTCCTATACAAAAATTATTCTTTTGCAAGATAATACACATTTTTTCTTTTTTAACTTAGTGTGAGAACAAACCTTTCCATCATATTCATCGATGAAATGGTTTGTTCACGGTTGTAAGCGTCACTTTTGTGACATTCATAAATGCAGCTGCCCTCCCAAATTAACATATCACTTAGCAAATTAAAGTTAAAAAAAGAAATTTACAACTTTACAACCAAAACCTGAAATCTGTTATTTTCATAGAAAATGTGACAAGTTTAGTTCCAGATCTGCTATTTTTTATAATAAATGTGACAAGTTTAGTGCCAGATACAGACATAACGCATTGTCTCGGTCAGGGCCGGACTTCTGCCTAGGCCCGAGGGGCCCCGTCCAGAGACCGATTTTAATTTTATATTTTAACATTAACTCCACACAGGCTAGGATAGGAAATAAGTTCCTTTTAAGGAATAATATGTCATATTTAGGGATGCTATGAAAATGATACACATCGAGGACAAAGAAATGTCTCGTCACTTACACCAGTTGGGGATGCCATAGTTCCACAGGCTCCGAGGTTATTGAGGATTTGAAACTAATGTGTGGTATTCACAATGCTTTTCCAAGTATTTTTTTTTATATCTATGTAGGTAATCTACACAACGTATACGTAAAAGTGTAATACACAATTCAAAATGATAATAGCAGTATTTAGAATCTTTTAAAATTATTTTTAACTTTTAAATATGTTCATATATCTCCAAATCACGAATAGGTGGCATAGCACTGTCTTGCACGAACCCCTTTATTAAAATTATAGAAAAAAAGTGGTTTGTTGTTTTCAGTAGGTTTACGGCTTTCAAAGGGGGCTCCCAAAATTAGATTGCCCATGGGCTCCTCCGTAGCATAAGACGGCCCAGTTCGTAACACCGAGCAACACCGGGAACATGTCAGCGTTTGTATATATATTCTATATTATTGTTCTACATTGATGTCCATTATTAAATGTCCATTAGAACAAACATATTACATGATGGTAAATCCAAAAACACCACGACTACAGATTATGAAACCACAAAAAATTTGCGCGGGACTAATGTTGCCAACGTAAAAACAGCATCATGGCCCCATGTTCAGTTTTGAATCAGTATTTTTTGTAATGGTATCACTCAATTGCCAGGGCTCCTACCAGGGGGCAACGTGACAAATGTAAATTATCTCTCATAGCGAGGTTGAGGACCGACTGATATTTGGGGCTTATGAAAAAAATTTTTGCTTATGAGTGGAGATAGTAGGAAGAATGTTGCAAAAAAGCATTTAAAATGGAAATTGATGTCCATTATTAAATGGACATCAATGTAGAACAAACATATTACATGATGGTAAATAATTTCTTTTTAAATGTATTATGTAGATTATATTTTCATATTATAAAATGAAGGCCTCAGCACGGGCAAGCCACCCAGTGAGGCCTACAGTACTGGAAAACTTGAAATGTAAAAAATATTGTACAAAATAACTACAAAAAAATAAAGGACAAAATTGGTTAAAAATTCTATAATTATTTTAATAGTTTGACCTGAGAAACCATTTTGCATTTTCAATGCATTTTGAAAATAGGTATCTTGCATTTTGCATTTGAAATGCTTTTCTAAAAACCATTTTGCATTTTGCATTTTCAAATGGAAAAGTTTTGAACCATTTCCATTTTGCATTTCAAATGGTTTTGGGTACCCATTTTGCACATCTCTGGCTGTTACGTATTTGCGCAACTTTCAGAATACTGTACCCTAGTTTTATACTAATTTATGAAGAACTTAACGTTAGTATTACCTACTACTTCAGTTCCCTCAAAACATTTTATATTGCTTTGCCAAGAAGCAAGATCCGAAATACTTTGCACAAATGCCAAACGAGCTTTTTGATATTGTTCAAATACTGCAAAAATACAAATGTCAAATTTTTAACCATTAAAATATTTAATCAAGTACAAAACAATATAAAAATAATTAATTTAACAGAATGTTTTGCTTCTCTGCCTCACCAACTAAAATACTTCTAGACGACATTATATAAACATAAAAACACAATTTTAATTAGTTTGTAATGTCATTGATTTGAATATATTATTCATATTATTATTTAACTTCATAAAAATTAATGTCACACATGAAGTAAATTTAAACAAATGAATTCTGTTCTCATTAGGAATGTTTCACAATATTCTGCACCTGCATATTTGTATGTGGGTAATAATAAAATATTAACAGGTTCCTACACAGCGTTTTCTAATAATATTTGGATTATTTGTATAGCGCTGTTTTTGTGCAAAATCACCTCAAGGGCACTGTAGGACTTAATTAAAATATTGTACCACAGTGATAAAATAAAATTTACGTACCAGGGACAAAAAAATTATTTCCTTAAAATATGTTTCATTCTAATGAATGATTATTTAGATTGAGTAGGTATTGATCGAGAGGCGCGCGTGCACTCGCTAATCATAATATGTCGTACCAATATACTTAACCTTGCACTTGGTCGCCTGCATAGACACACATGCGTACACGCTATGCTGCCGTGATAAGTAAAGAAACAGTAATTAGCAAAAATGAGTTGAACTTATTAAGTCAACGAATTTCTTATTTTTTACGAAAGCCAAATTTGAAACTTTTTTTTTCAAAAAAATTTTTCAAAAAAAAAAAAACTGTTTTATGTTGGTAAGTAAAAACGCAGTATTTCTGTACCAGTGAGTAAAAATCCTGTGACTACATTGAGAGTACTGGTTTTATACTTACATTTACGAACTTGCTGTGTTTTTATCTACAATCTTGAAATACATTCTCTTGAAATAGTATCTGGGTATTCTGATCTGGTCACCAAACACGGCTAAAGTCAGCTCAAGCATTGGAAGTTGATCATTGAGCTTCATTGGTCCCTTCGTCACCGGTGCATAGTCGGGAAACACGCCAAACATACGCCCAAAACTTGTACACGGTTGACATTTGTCACATGAGAAGGGATCATTTATACGACTCATTCTTGAGTTCAAAGATTCAGCCATGGAACGATTTGCCTACTTCTGGGTTTTTTTCCCACTTACAATATCTCTTCAAGACCTATGTTCATTCCTTCCTTTTCTCCCCCCAAAAAGACCCCCGCACAGCATCCCTATTATTTTCCTCGGGTCCTTTTGTGTGGAGTTAATTTAAAAAAATTGTAGCGTTACCACTCTCAAGTATCAACCACTTTCGAACATGCCGCAAATATATACATTTTTTAAAGAATATATATTGTGAAAAGAATATACATTGTGTAAGATATGTATTGTGAAATAACACAAATTAATTCAAATAAAATTTATTTGCACACGTCGGTATTTGAGCACGAAACCTCCGGATTTGTAACCCAAGGATCCTATTTGTATAAAAATACAGTATAATCATAAATACTGCTTTTATACTTACCACAATAACTTAATTAATATTCAGAATTGGTACATAGAGTAAAACATTATACTACTTTTTTACTTACCACTGGCACTTCAAATCGTTTACTCCACTCTGATTATATACATATGAGCAAAAAATGATCCATGTCCTACGGAGTACCTTAAGGCAGTGTACTAGGCCAACCTTTATTTCTTATGTAAATAAACACACTATAGTAAAAAATCAGGACATAAGAACAATTATTAATACGCTAAAAAGTTAAACAAACTGTAAAAACTCGACTCTTCATTCTGGAAAATGACTCCCATGTGAATTACTGTATTTTTACTTACCAATGTATAATCAAATATATCCTCCCACCATTAAAATATTTTAAAAATGGGTAAAGAAAAGATTTTGTTCTTAGGGTACCTATCTGCTTTATTTACCTCAAACAAGCCAAGCTGGTAAACAAAACATGCTTATCTTGTACAATCACTGAGTCACCCCATACATTTAACCCTTTCATACCCGAATTAAAACTGGCAGTGATAAAATATATTTGATGCTTAAATAATAACACCTTGTTGAATTATTTAAAAAAAAAAAGTTTTGTTTTTTTACAATACTTTAGAAGTCATTGATACTTTCTTTTCAAAGGATATTAGGTCTCTAAGGGCGTGTTTCACTTAAAATGACAAATCAAACACTATAAAAAAATATAAAATGTATATAAAAATTAAACAATGTAAAGTGCAGATTAAATACAAAATCACCTTTCAAAATATAAACATATTTACTGCGTGAACGAGTAGCTAAAATCCAATGAAAAAATAGCATGCAAAGCTAGCTATGCCAGCAATTGGAAAACGAAAACTGCCAATTTTGCTCTAGATGCAGTGGTTTCCAATTAGTTTTTCTCAAGAAACTCGGGTACCCTTTCGAGAAAGACCCCAAACTCGCGTACTATTGTAGCCAAAATGTCCTTACAGTGCAGGCGCGTAACCCCTTCAAGCAATCTCACATACTCCTGGGAGTACGCGTATCACTATTTGGGAACCACTGCTCTAGAAAGAGGAAAAATTCTAAAATGTATGTATTTTCAAATAAACGTACGTTATGAAAGGGTTATTTAGATAGGTGTATCAATTTAAAATTCCATGCACTTTACCCGTAATTAAAGTTATTGTAATGATGAGGACACTCAGTTTCAACTCATGGTCAGGTCACGCATGAGTAACAACAATAAATAACACAATCCCAAAGGAAATCTAACCAACCTTGAATCTTATTTCTTATTCAAATATGCACATTGTCATTGTGTGTACGATTTTGTTAACAATTCAATTGAAGGCATGACCACATAATTAAAAAAAAATTGAATTCACGAAACATTTGTTATGTTCTCAAATCAGGAATTCAATTTTGGTGGTGGGTATGTAAACCGCCGCTCCGGAAACCATTTTTTTGTCTAACCGACACCTCTGCCATAGGTCACCCCAAGTGGTTCACTATGTTTGGTGACTTAACTATCCCGCAGCCAAAATTACTATCCTCCTTATATTAGCTTATATAATTGGACTTTTTTTTTTTTTTTTTCAATTTTTAAAAAGAAAGACAAACATTCCAATATTTGAAAATCTTCTACTACCACCACAGTAAGCTGAAAATTTTGCTTGTGTTGTGATGGAGGACTTAGCCAGCCGAGGAATTGAACACACTAAGCCTTGGTGGGACCCAAACGCGATATCAACTCGGCCACCGACCGGTCATTTTAGTATTTTACATATTCCTGTGCAAATACATAAGTTACCATTAATAATTGACTGAATAATTGGGATTTCTATAGTTTAAAAGCCCATAAGACAGAAAAATGGATGGGGTCGTCGGAAGACACACTTGGTTACGGACGTTTTGTTTGGCATCTTGGCCTGTCAAGAGTTAACAGGGGTACCCGGGTACATGGGGTGAGGTTTTCTAGGTCTTGATGGCGGATCAATCTGCTAAACCTACTGCATGGCAGGCCGGATCAGGAGAGACAGGTTGAGGGAGACCTTTTGACCTCTCCAGCAGGACTCTCTCGACCCATCGCCATGCACCGTAGTGGGAGAGATAGATTCATACGTCTGTCATTCCTGAACACATTGGAGCCCTGATTCCTACCCACCCCTCATACCTTTTTCCTTCCCGCAACTTCCTCTCCTCCTTCCTTAAAAAGACCCTTCACACAGCATTCCCAGATATGAAATAAGATTAATTAATAATAAAAAAAATTTTACTCGGGCATCTAATGTAAAAAAGGAATAATTAAAATAAAACCATAATATTCAGTAATAAAATACTTTAATATGTACAAGTATTTCATGAGTGTAACATGCGCATTAATAAGAAAAAACCATTATACATAATGACTAATAATAGCACATAATTAATCTATAGTAAAATGTCAAGGTTTCAAGAGACATACGAATGTCAATGCCATCATTCAGAATCTGCGCACCTACTGAATGGCAGGCCGGATTTGGAAAGACTGGTTGAGGGAGATCCTTTTACCTCTCCAGCAGGACTCTCTCCACCCATCGTTTTGCACCGCGGTGGGAGGGATGAATTCAAACGTCCGTCACTCCTGGACACACTGACCCCCAACTTCCTATCCACTCCTCGTACTCTTTTCCTCCCAGATCTTCCTCTCCTTCATTTCCTAAAAAAAACCCTCCACACAACATTCCCAAAGATAACATATGTCATCTTTGTCATCATAAAAAAAAATATATATATATATATAGTCTATAAAACTGAACATCAATTTTAACATTTTATTTTGGCATTCTGTGGATGAACATAAGTGGAGAAAATGGGGTATTTTCACAAACTATTAAAAATGTGTGGAAGATTTAAAGTTTATTTTTCTGATTACGATTATCGTACCAAAAAAACGTAATTTTCATTCATGATTATTGATTTCAAAAACGATCTAAAACAGTACATTCCGAAACGGTTCCAACAGGCTATGTCATAATGACATAGCCAATGAAAATGCCAATGTCTGGTGAGACGGCCGTCACCAACATCGCCTGGCGTAACGTCAACACCGTCGAATTCACAAATAAAAATGAACGTTGACAGCAAACGGTACATTGTAAATTGTTGAACATAAAAATAAAAAATAAAAATAGTGAAAATACCCGATTGAATGGCATTAAAACATTACTTTTGAAAAAAATTTTAACACTGACAATACAACATGCCTAATGAGGATATATGTATTTTATAAATAATTTTTGTTAGATAGTGTATATGTGTATGTTGTAAATGGACGCAGTCTGTAAAGGCGTAATTCCCCTGAGGCAACGTGCAGCATGCGGCAATGATGCGTGCTACACAAGTCTTTTAATCAAAGGAATCTTTGCCACATACTACATGTTGATTATTATTGTCGGGACATAAGCGTCACCTTTCAAAATAATGAAATTAGTGGTTATAAATACAACAAGATAAAAAATGAAAAGGATAAAGCAGTTAGCAATTTATTAAAATCACTGTGACCATCAACATATAACTCTCTTCTCCACCACCGCGGCTTTCTTCCTTTTTTTCTATGATTCATAGATATTACCAAATATGCAGCCGCTGCGACTGTTTGTAAAGACATGTTGCAACAAAATGATGTTGCCACAAGCATAGATGACAAACCGCATGCGATGCGGGGAATCATAATCTGCATGTGACATTGTTAAAATTTGTGGCAAATAGTCGCACACTCAAAAACGGGCAACACTAGGAAACATGTGGCATGCCTCTTGTCTTTCAGTATTGCCTCAGTGGAATTGCACCTTAATACACCCATAAAATATTGTCTGCGGAAGACTGAATGTAATTTTTTTTTTTAATAAAAATTATCATCTCTTCTTTATAAAAATACTATAATATCATAATTATATTTTAACATATTAAGTAAAAGTCCATTAATTACTTAAAAAATACAAAATAGTGTATATAGGTAATTAAAATAAATTGAAAAAAATTTAATTCTTTAAAAATGAAATAATACTGCCAAAGGAATATCTAAAATGGACTTAGATGCCAAAAAGAAACTAACTTATTAAATATTTTACATAATAATAATAATAACATGTATCTGCAAAACATACAATAATTTAGTCATCTCAATAGGAAGTCAATGATAATAATTTGATAATTTCTATAGCGCCGTTTTCGTGAAAAACTATTTAAAAAAAATTCTGATTCAGAAATTCGAAAATATCTAAAGATAATTTAGCGCCAATAAAATAAACTCTTAAGAAAATTACAACAGATATTACGAGACAAAGAAGATAAGTTATTTCATTCAAAAAGGAAAACCAAAAATGGAATAAATATGATTACAGTTTTGCATATTGCACAATACACAATCAAATCAAATAGGAAACCAGGGTAACGTTTGTAAAACAATACACAATCAACCATTATTTCTTGAGATTCATACTGTATTAACACCAAGATAATACTTTAAACGTAATTACATTATGTAAAAATATTGTTTGAAACAATGCAATTGCTATTTTGACATTGAGAGTTGCATAGGACGTGGCCAATCCGGCTAAAATTATTGTTATTGTGAAACTTCACATTACTATACAATAAAAGTACATATTTAATGTAAAATATATAATTTTAAAGCCTTTATTTATAAATTTAATAAAGATCTAATCAAATCAATATATTATAATTATGTCAGAAAAGAAATATACACAAAATGAATCCAATTGTTATCTGGCTAAACGATGACATCCAAAAGGAAATCAAATAAACTTGCGTGCCGTACCGCTAAAGTCATGTATAAAGCAAAAAAAAACTATTTAAAAATTATTATGGACGGAATTCAATATAAAAGAGATTTGCTTAAATAGGAAGAGGTCCCCTTTTGCTCTGGGTAGAGTTTCGGAATAGAGTCCAGGAAAAGCGTTCCTGGTTACTGGACGCCATGGCCATGGAGTGGCTGATGACGTGGTATCCGTACTCATGATGGAGTACATTCAGCAAATGCAGTACTCTTCCTCTCCCGTCAATTTTAACCGCTCCTGTTCCCAATATTTTGCTGGATCCCTGGTGTTTCGCTTCCATTTGCTGTAAATTTTATTAAAAACTAACTTCGGTAAAATTTCCGCACTCCACTTCGTTCGAATTAAGCCCAAATTATTGGAATAACAATTCGTTCCAACTTAATTAGTACAAAAAACTACGTTGACGGAGATGGAAAAACGTGCACAAAATAGGTTATTATTTTGGGTTAGTTAAATAATTTGTGCGTTAGATCGAGACGGAACCTTTTGGCAAACGTCACATCATACTAACCAATAAAACATTGTCAAACCTTGAAAATTTTTAACTTTGAAACAAATTGTAACTTTAAATCTTGGTATGCCGATTTACAATTTTCGGCGTCCGCCAGCTGATTCTATTTTCGTAAAAAATTATTTGTTTTTTGCAAAATATATATTTTTTTGTAGATTGTACTGTATTGCCAGATAATGTGTTTATATACTGATAAAAAAATATAAATTAAATTAATTTGGGAGGCGGGTTTGGGTACCGCTGCCCCGGGAACCATTTATTGAATAACCAAAACTTCTGCCATAGGTCACCCCAAGGGGTTCACTACGTTTGGTGATTTAGCAGGGGTGCCTGGGTTCATCGGGTGAGGTGTGTTCGAGATGCGCCTGCCCACCGGCGTGGTGTGCCAGATCGGGAAAAGCTGGTTTAGGGAGAGCCTTCGACCTCTCCAACTGGTCTCTCGACCCATTGCCTTGCGCTGCGGTGGGAGGGATAGGTATATTCTTATGTCCGTAACTCCAGAACACACTGATCCTTAAATTCATACCTTTTACCTTCCCAGAATTTCCTCTCCTTCCTTTCCTTAAAAAAGACCCTTCACACAGCATCCCAAAAGATGACATAGGCCCTGGGGAAATTATTTTCCTCGGGGCCTCCTGTGTGGGTTAATGTAAAAAATAAAATTTTGATTTAGCTGCCGTATTCATATGGATAGGTTGGCGCTCAAGCGATTAATGCATCTTTTTCCATCTCACCTGATTTAAACAGTTGTTTCTTGTAGTAATTAAGTTGAAAAGAAGTGGTATTTTAAGTGACATTTTAAGAAATAAGCGGAGTATGGAAATTAGATAACTTCTATTCATGCGATGAACTTAATTCAGATAGGAATCCAATAGTAACATTTCGATGGATTCAGAAATTATTTTCAAATGTGATCTGATCATGGAGCATGGTCACATGAATCAAAATAATATCAAAACAGCTCTCTAAATCTAGCCTGAAAATTTAAATGCTAAAATAAAACATTTAAACGTATTGCCAGCCTAATGCAAACTTTGGAAAGTGCATGACTTGTAAAAACTCATGCGCGTTTTATATCAAGAGTTGAAAACCAGCCAAAAAGAAATTATACCTATTTATTTGCTATTTGTGCATAAAAAAAATCAAAGATTTTTTACCGAAACAATCTTATCGCGTTCAGGGGCTGAAAGGCCGGCAATCAGAGTTCCTTCGACACTTCCAAGTTGATTATTCGCTAGCTGACCAGTTACCATGATATAAGGCATGATAAATAATTATATGTAAAATGGAAGTTGCTTTAAAAACGTGTATGATGTTCAGTAGTTCATTTTGCAAAGAAGGCAAACGTTGTTAAATAATATAAACGAATAAAAAGTTTAAAAAATAAGACAGAACTAACTAAAATATCGTACTTGGCGGCCTTGAAAACTTGGAAACGTTGACCATGGAAGTATTGACAGTATTTATTTTGTGAAATTAAAAAAAAAATCTTTACGCCTATATTGACTACGGACATTGTAGATAAAGCGCCATACAGACGAGTGGTTAGCCCAGTAGTTTATCTATGGTTTGAAAAAAAAACATGTTAGAAGTGGGGAGGGATCAAATCACGGAAAGTCTGGTATCTATTGTGCAATTTACGAGTTTCGGGGAAGTTAATCTCCATGTCTCGCGAACTGAGGGTGTAAAGTACCTGGGGGATGGTTTTTTTCTACCCGATGAGTGGGCTGCCTATAGCAACTTATAGGACTAAAATACTATATTTTTTGTATTTTATTTATTTATTTATTTTTTTTTTTTGATTATAGGAATTTTTTACATATATTTTTTTTGTAAATTTTGTGTTTGTTTTTTTTAATTAGAAAATCGTTTTTAAAGTTGATTGTTTGTAAATGTATACTATATTTTTTGTATATTTGGTTGCAATTTTAATTTTTTATTTAAGTCCACTCATCAAGGGGGGAAGGTTATAGAGACTGGGAATGGATAGGTGGGTTCGTCGTCGGGACTTGAGCGCCCGAGACATGCTATGCTGGGATTTGAGTGCATAGGAAGTTTCGCATAGAATGTTTTGGCTAATTCTACCACATGAGTTTTAAATGGGGGATTTTCGTGCCTGAATTAATTATACTATTACGGACGAACCAAGGGCTTTTGGTGAATCTTCTAAGTGTGACATTCTGGAATGTGGCGAGACTTTTTGTGTTTGCTGTGCCCCAAATGGGTGAGGCGTATGACATGATGGGGCGTATTTGTGTTTTGTAGATGAGTAGTTTGTTTTGTATGGAAGTTTTTGAGTTTGAGTGTAGCAACGGGTAAAGGGCGTTGGATGTGTTTTTTGCTTTTTGTAGTGTAATATTTATGTGTTTTTTCCATGTGAGTCGTCTGTCAAGTGTAACTCCAAGATATTTGGCCGATTTTTCCCACGGTATAGATTGGCCGTACATTGTTATTTCCTCTCGCGGGGCGCGGCTGCCTTTTCTACGAGAGAAAAAGACGGCCACGCTCTTTGAGGGATTCACGTCTATACGCCATTTATCGTACCAATCTTGGAGTAAGTCAATGTTTTTTTGTAGTCGGTACGTAATCATCCTGGGTGAACAGTATCTAACCATAACTGTGGTGTCATCTGCGTACAGAGCTTTGTGAGAATTTGAGTTTTCAGAGAGGGGGATGTCGTGAGTGTAGACATTGAAAAGGATTGGAGAAAGCAGAGACCCTTGCGGGACCCCAGCTGTCATGAAACGTTTTTTTGAGAGAGCGCCACCGTATTTTACTTGAAAAGTACGTTGGCGTAGAAATGATTTGAAGGCACCGAGTAGTTGGGGATCGATGCCTGTTTCGTGGAGTTTGAGAAGCAGGCCGTTTATCCATACTTTATCGAAAGCTTTGGCTATGTCCAGGAAAATGGCGCCAGTTGATCGCTTGGTATTGAAGCCACCGATGATGATTTCGGAGACTCTGAGAAGTTGGTGGAGGGTGGAGTGATTTGATCTAAAGCCGTGTTGCTCTTCAGGTAATGTTGAAACCTCGTCAATGTGCTTGAGGAGCCGTGTCAAAAGGATCTGTTCGTAGATTTTACCGATGTTTGATAGAAGGCTGATTGGACGGTGATTTTCGCAGAAGAGGGGGTCTTTTCCCGGTTTTGGGATGAGAATGACGTGCGCGTGTTTCCAGTTTTTCGGGAAATAGCGCAGTCTGAGGGCTGTGTTGATGAGATTTACTATCGCTAGTATTCCTTTTTGGGGGAGAGCTTTAAGAGCGAAGTTTGTTACGCCGTCGGGGCCGGGGGCTTTTTTATTTTTCCGGCTTTTTATAGCGCGGATAACCTCGGCTGGGGTAGTGAAATGTATGTTTGTATTGGGGAGATTATTTAAAACATTATTGATTTTGCGGTTGACGTTAGCAATGTGATTTAGATCGGCGTGTTTAAAACTAGGGCTGAATTGATTTTCTAGACTGTCGGCGAACGCCTCTGCCTTATCAAGATCGTCGAAAACGAGGCCGTTTTCGGCGTGAATTGGGTGGTTGGGGGTGGGGGTGGCTTTTAGAGTTTTGGATAATTTCCACAGAGAGCCGTCCTGTGGATTTATCTCTTGAATTTTCATATTCCAGGTGAAATTTATGTGCTCTTGAAGTTTTTTTCTGATGAGGGCTTGGATTCTATTTATAGAAGTTTTCAAGGTGGGATTTTGATATTTTTGCCAGTGGCGGCGTAAGATATTTTTTGTTTTAATTAAATCTTTGACTGAATTTGGGAGGTTTTCCTTGAAATTTATCGGGGGGGGTGTGGGGAGGGGTTTTGAGGCCTCGTCAATTGCGGACATTATTGTCTTCGCGAAGTCGTCAACCGCAGTATCTAAATCTGAGGGATTTTTAATGTTTGGATTAATGGATAATGTTTCCCCGACTCTGTGCGAAAAGTAGGTCCAATCAGTTTTTTTGTTTTTTTTTGAGGGGGGGGGGTAAGAGAATTCGTTGAGAGTTAGCAACACGGGGTTATGGTCGGAGGAGAGGTCGCAGATGGTTTCGATACTGTATGTCCAGGATGTTTTGTGAAAAACGGCAATGTCAAGTACGTCAGGTCTGTGTCCGATGCTAGAGAAAAAAGTTGGCTCTATGGGTCCTGCGATGTTTATGTCGGGATGAGTGTTGGCAAAGTCGCGTAGGATACGTCCGTTTTTGTTGGTGAGCCTACTATTCCAGTCGGGGTGTTTTGAGTTAAAATCCCCCGCTAGAATAGTGGGCGTTTGTCCAACGAGAAGTAATTCAAGATCCGACTTTTGTAAGGTCTGAACAGGTGGGTTGTAAATTGAATTAATTCTCAATGGACCTGAATGTTTTGTGAATACAGTGATGGAGGTACTTTCAATGCTAGTCAGGGGGGGGGTGATGTTGTGTTTGTGTGCGATTTTAGATTTCACGAAGACGGCTGTGCCACCGCCTCGTGAGTGTAAACGGTCGTTTCGGTACAGTGTGTAGTTAGCGATTTTTGGTGTGTGTGAGGGATTTAGGTGTGTTTCATTTATGAGTATTATGTCTAAATTATGTGTGTTGGTGAAAATTCTTAGTTCGTGCATGTTTTTGTCAAGACCATTAGCATTCCAGAATGCCAAACGTAGCGCGGAGGGCTTGGTAGAATTAGCCATTTAATTGGTAAAGAGAGCAATGATTTGAGGGGCTGCTACAAAGAGAATCGAGAGGTAGTCTGCCGGTGAGGTGGCAGATTGAAATTTTGGGAGTAGATCAGCGATGAGTTCGCCGATCTTTGAAAAGAAGTTATTTTTAAATATGTCTGAGAAACTAAAGGGGGTAGCTGAGGGCTGGGGGGTGGGGGGGGAGGTTGATGGTGAGGGGGGAAGGGGAGAGGGGGTGGGGGAAGGAGGGGGGATTTGGTGGGGGGGGTTTAATGCCTGAGCATAGGAGGTGGATGGTTGGACTGGGCGGGAGGTGAAAGTGATTTGGGGAGGTACCTCAGTTCGACGGGGCATGGGTGTGGAGGGTGCAGGACGTTTCGGGCAGTCTTTGTAGTTGGCCGGGTGAGGGCCGGCGCAGTTGGCGCAGGTAGCCGGGCCGTCCTCTCTCTGCTTCAGACAGGTGGCGGTGAAGTGGGGCCCCGCGCATTTGACGCAGCGGGGGGGGAGATGGCAGCCTTTGGCGGAGTGGCCGAACAGTTGACAGCGGTGGCATTGTGTAGGGGCTGTTTTTTGGTCGAGGAATTCGCATTTTATTCTTAGGTGGAAGATGTGAGTGAGGTTAAATATTTTTTTGCCCTCTTCGCCGTGAGACAGCTGCACGAGGACCATCGGGACGTTGGTGCGGTCGGGTCCCGACCTCATCCTGGAGACGGTGATGGCCGGGAGACCAAGGTCCTGGAGTTCGAGGAGAATCTCCTCCTCTGATATCTGGGTAGGGATTCCCCTCAGAACTGCCTTAGTAGTCTTGTCCTCGTGCAGCTCGAAGGTGTGAAAGTCGGTTTTTGATTCGTCAAGGATTTTTGTGGTGAGTCTGAAGCTGGAGGAGTCGGCGGTGTGGACTACCACACCCGTCGGGATGGCTTTGGCGTGAGAGATGCGCACACCGGCGTTCTCCAGCTTTCTTCTGATGGTATTCCAGTTTGTGTCGGATTTAATGATGATGGGCGGGATTTTGATGGGACGTCGGGCGGGAGTCGGGGTGGTGGTGGTGTTTGTCAGATCTGTGGTGTCTGCTCCGTCAGTGGTGATTGTGTCCGAGTTTGTGTCAATTGAGGAGGGCGGGGCCAGGGTCTGGAAGCGGTTGGTGGTAGCGAGGGTCTTGGGAGGCGTGGGCGGTTTTTGTTTTATCGGGTTATTCGGGGTGGTCCAAAGAGGCGGGAAGTCCTTGGTTGGTGATGGAGGTAGTGCAGTGCAGCTTGCCAGGCTGTGGTCGGCGGAGGTGGAGGCGGTGGAGGTGGAGGCGGAGGTGGTGGGCGGTTGTGTGGCGATGGGCGGGGTTCTACGTGTGGTGCCTGAGAGGTAGGTGGTGGCCGAGGGGTTTACCCCATCTGGGTAAAAGGTAACCTTTCTTTGGGGGGTTTTTGTGACTGTTCTCTGCATATTTTTGATGAAAGTCTGGAGAGCCTCAATTGGAGGATCCAGCTTCTCCAGTTCGAGGAGGTATGTTTCCATGTCAGTGGGTAGTGATGCAGGTCAGGTAGGGCGGGGCACGGGTAGGTAGTAGGGCAGAGTAGGGTGGATATCGAGGTCAAGGAGCGCAGGTGGTCAGTGGTGTGTGTCGCCAGGATGGGTGGACTGTAACAGTATTAGGTTGACTGTATTGGCTCGCAGAGCGAGTCGGTGGGCTCGGAGAGCGCAAAAGGGGACAATTTACAGTGGGAAGATGAATCTTCCAAGCAAATGTTTTGTTTTTCTCCTTTTTTTTTTTTGGTTTTTTTTTTTGACGGAAAGTCGAGCCATTCGGTGGGGTTTAGTGCGTAGAGGGTACCTACTGCCCGTCAGACGTGGCGATTGTAGTTGATCAACTCTCTGTTGAATGGCACTTGACAGCTAATCGACAAGTGTAAACACCCTTTCAAGAAAGGTGATCATGTTTTTAGTAGAGCGACTTAAGTTGAAAGCCCGTCTACTTTTGTTGTTCAAGTCATCGTTCGAGTTTTACACCGATTCGACACGTGTCAACGTATGTTTCAACTCGCTTGCGATTTTTAGTTCCTTGCGTCTTATAGCGAAAGAAGACGTTTCTATTTAGGATCATGGAGTGGTTTATTTATGCATGGCATCTTCGTGAAAATATAAGTAAGAAGGTAGGGTCCATCGTTTTAAATTGACATGATAAATGATGATAGCGAATCTTCTTCGTGTTCGAAGAGATGCCAAAAGTAAAAATGATATGTCCCTACGCTGTTTTGTTGACGGAATTATTTTGTGTTTTCTAATTCGACGTTTGATAAAAGAGAAGGGAAAAATTATTAAATATAACCTAAACGTCAATATCTGTTGTCCGTTAATTGAATAGCTATTTCAAAAAATAAAAATGAGATTAGCATGGTTCTCTTGTTTTATGAAAATTTGCGGGATATAATTGACAAAAAAAATGTTATTTGTTACTTAACCAAAAATTCAATAAACCTTATCTGTTTTAATCAGAAATTGATGGCTCTTCTTAAGAAAAAAATAAAATAAAGTGAGACTTAAGGTAAAAAACAAAGTAATGCGCCAGATTATAGAGAATTCTCCAATTTAAGGAAATGTTATAAAATTCTCCAATTTAAGAAAAATGTCGAAAGTGGTCTGCAAGATAACATAAAGGTGTTCCGGTCATACTGAAAATCATTTGAAAAACCAATTGCATTCCTAAAGTAATGTAGCTTGATGATATTTTCGCAATTGATGGAGAACGCATAGCAAACATATTATATAAATATTTTTCATCTGTTTATACCAAGTCGGAATCACCTACTAGTGATTAATGTCAGACATTACTGAAGAATAACCAAAGAAATTTGGGTAAAATACATGTTAGTGCAGATTAAATTGTAAGCATTATTAAAACAAGAAAATATACAAGCCACGTATCGAGGGCATTGTTCTTAGAAATACTGAAACAAATGTTCCCAATTCCTATGTTTAAGACGCCATAGCATGTTTTACCTGAATACATTTAAAAATAATATCACCCGTTTTAGCCCTCTGACCCAAAATTGTCGACTGTATAATAATATAGAGTGTGCTGAAGTAGACATTTTCATCGAAAATTTATACGGATTCTGAATAAATCCTCCGCTGTTGCTAAAAATATGTTGCGCTAATTATATTATGTATTACTTGTGTCTCTATATGTGTCTTTTGTACTATTTTTCACTTGAGAGAGCTTTTACATAAATTTTTATTTTTTATTGTTTTGTTTTTGAATATTTAATTAGATGTTTGCAAATTAATGAATAGTCTGAATAGATTTTTGTAATTATATGTACCATATGTATAATTATTGAAACATTTGAAGTAAACACGTAATTTATAATCAACGTCATGTACCCTTTCAATTCATAATCGAAACAATTTCATGATACAGAACTTTAATTAATAATTATAATGACGACTTTATTCCGGAATGTGGGAAGGTTTGTGCAATCCCACACATCCGATAAAACATATACAATAATAAGAACAACAACAAAAGACGTTAAGCATTGGAATAGCTGCTGCTTTTTGTCTAAAAAAATCAATTTTACACGAACACATTATTATCTTCCTCATGTAATAACTTACCTTCCATCAAATACTGACTCGGTAAATGGTACATGTGCCTCGTTCAACTCGACACTTGAATGCATATTGACAAGTGTGAACCTTCTTTCAACAAAGTTGATCATGTTTTTAGTTAGCAATTTTGTCGTTCAATAAAAGTTGATCAACTAAAACTGAAACGTCAGAACGCGGCGTTACTAGTGGAACAATTAAGCAACCACGTTTATGGATGCTTTATGCATGCTTTCTATTCTGATTCATTCGAATTCATTTATATAGTTGGTTTCAATTCTTCAAATTTCCTTCAAAATAATTAAGTTGATTACGCTAATACATTCGATAAATTAATTCTAAATCGAATAATTTGAAACTTTGCCAAAAAAATTATCGATAATTTTTAGAACATGTAAATCGATTGCACACATCACTGAGTTGAATAACTCTATGACGGTATCCAACTCTATTTATGACGATATCTTTGATTGTCTATGACACTTTGCTGTCAACCCCTATCTTTGTTTAGCAAAAATGATAACCTATGATAACCCTTAAATATAAAGATATCCTTCTCCAATTGTACGTATAGTGTGTATTGTGTAATTGAATGAGAGAGTTTGTTTCTCTGAATTGTGGTCTGTGCGTTCCTTCGAGGTGAGTAAATTTCAAAAGTTATTTTTAGTTAAAACTTTTTTGAACTTGCAACTATTTTTAAATTCGTGTTACTTTTTAAAATTTGCAGACACAAAAATATTCGGAAAAGAACATTCTTCACAATGACGTTGTTAAAAAGTATTTCCTTGGTCAGATGCACACTCAAATTTTCATCGCCGCACATCCGGAATTATGAAATAATCAATGGAATGAGCATACGTAGTTTAAGTGTAAGCAGCATTTCTAGTTCCGCCCGAAAGTTTACAGACAAGCACGAATGGGTCGTAATGGAGGGCGAGTCCGGGACCGTGGGCATCTCCAACTATGCCCAGGAAGCTCTGGGGGACGTGGTATTTGCACAGCTCCCAGAGCCCAACACGGTGCTTGCAGCCAAGGACGAGTGTGGAGCCCTGGAGAGCGTCAAGGCCGCCAGCGAACTCTATTCGCCCTTGAGTGGAATTGTATTAGAAAAGAATAAAGAGGTAGAGGTCACTCCCGGATTGATTAACAAATCATGTTACGAAAAAGGATGGCTTTTTAAGTTAAAATTAACCAAGCCCTCCGAGCTAGACGACTTAATGGATGAGGCACAGTACGAAGAGTTCATAAAGAAGGATGCCCATTAACAATAAATCAATGTCGAGTTTGATATTATATTTACCAGTTATTATTTAAATGTTTTCTCTCCTAGCTATATTATGAGTTTGTATTATTTGAAATATGAACATTGTTATTAAAAATATGCCTTTAAAAAGTTTGTTCTTGCACTGCCACCATGTTGTGTTCACATGATAATGATTACCCAGAGTCAGCAGAAGCTCCTCTTTAGATAAAATGTTCTCATCATTTCATTCAATCGAGCATTCAAAAACGAATGGTTCAATAAGAATTATAAAATTACACAATAGGAGATAAGAATATTTTAAATTCATTTAGATGAAACACTTTATTGTAACGTGATATTTAATATTTACATCATGTTATAAAAATATCTACAATGTTTGATCATAATACCCATTCCTGATGCTTCAGTCTGTTCATTAAAAAAAAACAAATTAAGTAAGATTTGTTTACTTTAGAGTACTTTTTGAGAAATTATATAATGTGGGAAGCTGATATTTTATAATACATAATTATTATTATCTGAAGTTCACACACATTTGTACTTACGAAGTAAACATCCCTTGTAATGTAATAAATGTTTACTCAGATTTTAAGCTTCAAACAATATCCATGATTAAATAATACCAATACACACATGTTTACGCAAATTCTACGATAACGGAATCAATTTTAAGATTTAATTAAAAAATTGTCAGGCCAATGTGGTCCATAAATTTGTTATCTCATTTTTAAGTACTTGGTGTAATAGTTACATTTAATAGCAATTCTGTTAAGATTATGTAATCTTATTGTGTTGAAAAAAAATTGTATGCTACCACCAATTTATTGCTACATAAAACAGATGGGTTTTGATAACTTTACATTTAAAATAAAATGAATTGATCATAATAACAGAGGCATGATGGTGTGATTTTCTGAAACTGATATTGCTGAAAGCTGAAATTTATTCTCATGGCTGTTTAATTATATCTTTGTTAAGATAAGGAATGTTTAGGTTCGAAGTTTGGTTGAAACATGCAAATAGACTATAAATATTTTCAGGCCTTGCATTGAAGTAGGAAATCTGAAAAAAATAAAATATATCATTGGGTATGTCTAGAAAGCACATTTTAAACATTAAATATAGGCAACATAACACATTTATATTATTACATTCACAGAGATGATTTGAGGATATAAAAATAATAATAGGTATATATATTAAAAAAACGAGAGATTAACCCTAAGATTTGTAGGTAGTACAGGATAATTTTTTGTGAGGGAGTATGTTGATGCCCGCTGTCAGTTTTTAACTCTATTCGTTTGGCTGGTAGCTTTGTCATTGTGTGGTATCTAACTTCACTTAAGTTGATATGGAATTTCTGACTAAGGCCATTCGTACATGGAGATACAAGTGACTAGAGTTTTGTGTGAGTAGCATACGTGTCGCTCGTGAGTATCTGCCATACTACTTTGTTTTGTTAGTGTTCCACATCGCCATATTCAATATGTTGTCAAAATTTGTCATTTCTATTTTTAAATTCTTAATTATTATTCAAAAATCAACATTTTAAACTTAAGATATGTCATTCGTGATTTTATATTTTACATTTCATAATATTTTTTTTTTCATTTCTCTCGGAAAAAAATAGCAATATACCATTTTTAAATATATCTATTTGAATTTCAAATTTGTTTTCATGAATGAATGAATGAATGAAAATCTTGGAAGTGGAAAATGACCCACTTCCCGACATGCGAAATGAAATTGACATGCCAAATGCTGAAACTATTCTATCAACTTTTGGTGGCAATCACACAACACACGCGGACATAAACGCATTTCTCTGAAATTGAATGACAATACAGCAGTTAATATATGAAATAAATGTCGGTCCTACCCAATTGGGATTTGGTTCAGTTGTTAGCGTGTTTGACTCCAGTTCCTGTAAGGTTCAATCCTCAGTCGCACCAAAAAATTTGTTTTTACAGGTTGATTTTTTTCTAAAATTGGTGTAAAAATTGACAACATAGATAAGACAAATTTTGCCATGACCCACCCACAAGTACGATAGTTTGTGTGATTGCATTAAAATACATCAATTTCTATACCTGCTTTGGTAAATGTAGTCATTTTGAGTTTTACCTTACTGAATTGTTATCAAACTGAGAGGCCTTGCTTAAATGACTATTCACATGTGGTCGATAGCACGGTGGGTAGGATGCTCGGCTAGCAGTTAGATGAATTGAGTTCGATCCTAACAGCGGGTGACCGACTTAATCTTTTTCAACACAAGTTATGTTAAGAGTAGGTAAAGGTTTGGACTATAAATCTTGGCATTTAAAAAAATGATATATATTATAATTAAGTACTCGTTTGCATCAATCTTAGCGTGACAGCTTTTTGGGTATTCAAAGCCATTTTCAAAAGCAGGTTAGCAAAACCAGCAGAACTTAATAATAACATGAATTAACTTTTTAGAGCTTAACGCTCCATCATGATACATATTGATTATTGAAATAATATTCATAGAATACCAATTAGAAAAAAAATGGGAGGTTGGGAGTTCATTTTTTAGTTGAACCCAAATCTTTTTTCTTTTCGGTGTGCTTTTTTATATTGTTTTAACCTCGTATGTATGTATATACAAACGCGCATAGCATTGAGGCACACTCAATTTGGGAGGCGGGTTTGGGTACCCCGCCCCGGGAACCATTTGTTGGATAACCAACATCTCTTCTATAGGTCACCCCAAGTGGTTCGCTACGTTTGGTGATTTAGCAGGGGTGCCCGGGTTCATCGAGTGAGGTGTGTTCAGGATGCGCCCGCCCACCAGCTGCGTAGCCTGCCAGATCAGGAGAGGATGGTTTGGGGAGACCCTTTGACCTCTCCAACTGGTCTCTCAACCCATCGCCTTGCGCCGCAGTGGGAGGGATATATTCAAATGTCTGTCACTCCTGGATACACTGATAGCTAGATTCCTACACAACCCTCATACCTCTTACCGTCCTCTCCTTCCTTTCCTTAAAAAAGGCCCTCCACACAGCATCCCAAAAGATGACAGGCCCTGAGGGAAATTATTTTCCTCAGGAATTTTCCTTATGAATGTCACAAATAGTGCAGCGAACACCCGTTTTCCTTTATACATCAGGAACGCGGTGAAAAGCTTAATATGGTTTCCTGTATACATCAGGAACACGGTGAGAAGGTTAATATTGTTTCAATAAAATTCACAAAAATCATAGGTAGGTTACATACTGTCTATGATGATGTTGAGTGCATTAACCGCAGGACTGTGCTCCATTTCCGTGATGGGATCTTGGCCGAGGTCGCAGAGGTAGGCTAGGCGGGGATCCAGGGGCAGGCGCCCCAGCAGGGTGACCCCAGTGCCCTCTACACCAGACCCCTCCTTTGCGGGATCTCGCGGGAATATCTCACTCTCAGTCTGTAAGAGATTATATATTGAAAAAATGATATGGGAAATTCATTTGTAATACATAATGATTACATATTAATAAATTTCAACATTTAAATCTTGCCCTTACAAACATGATTTGTAAAATATACAAAGAAGAGTAACGGTGGTAGAGGCGAAAATTAAAAATAGAGATAAATAAAGGTATTGCTTGAGTTAGCATACAGTGATGTTCATGGACATTTTTGGATGCTAAACATGGGTGGTTAATTGTAATTTCCAAAATAAATTCAACTAACCTGACATTTGGGACAAACAAACGAGGACATATTTTCGATGATGCCAAGGATAGGCACTCCGAGCTTCTTGCAGAAGGTGATCTCCTTGCGCACGTCCAGCAGAGACATCTCCTGCGGAGTTGTAACCAGGATGGCCCCCGCCAGCCCTGAGTCTTCTCCGCTGCTCAGATATGTAACCAAGGACAGATGCTCATCCGATGTGCCTGTTAGTAAAAGGGTTTAACTTTACCTAACCTATTATTGTATCATGTTCTGTTTTGTAACCGCTTTATCAGCTTACCTGTGCTGAGCTATGCCAAGATATGTTTTGAATTTATTTATGTCTCTTCATATGCCCCATCAGGAGCTTTTATATAATACTAGCAGTACCCCTCCACTTCTTGCTGTGGCTCAGTCTGCCTGTGCAGATAGAGAAACAATAGCGCGACAACAATAAACAGATACGAACGCGTATTCGAATGCAATGTTGTGTCAAAGCAATCGGTGAAGAATTTTCAGAGATTTTAGATTTTCAACAAATATTTATATAAATAGCTGTACCCTGCCACGCGTTGCTGCCCTCAATACAATAGCGCATGTTGCTTTTACGTCCAACAGACGGCTGTATAGTGCTGTTTTTGAAAACGGCATGTTTGTCCAACAGAATGCGCTGTTTTTCATAAAAAAAGCATGTTTTACCTATATAATATAGGTATATAAAAACACATGCGTATTCGAATGCAACATTATGTCAAAATTTCAAAGCACTCAGTGAAGAACTTTCGGAGATTTGAGATTTTGAAAAAATTAACATTTTTATTTATATATGTATAAAATATATAATAGGAGATAGATTATTGTCGATCGTATTTTTTTTCTTTAAAGAACATTTTTTTATTAGCAAAATTATTAAATAATAAATATATGTATGTATATACATATCTTTATAGTTCCATGGCAACAGTGGAAATTTTTACAAAAGTGATAAAAAGGCCCATGAACCTAGTTTTTTTTCATAACTTTTCATGACTTTATATCACTTTTCAAGAGTATGTTGAATTGCCACTTTCCTGAGTTGTCCGGTTACCGAACTAATACCATGAACATAGCAGGAGGCTGCTTTTATTTTTTTATCTCCATGAAGAATAATTAAACATACTGATTTTGGTTGTCGGTGCATGGGTGCGTGATTAGAATTTGTATTCCGGCGTAAAGAAATTATCGAATTAATTAATTAATTAATTATTAATTAATTAATCGAAAAGCATGTAAAAACTGTACACATTAATATTTCATGAATAAAGAAAAAAAAAAAAAAAAAAAAAAAAAAAAATTAATAATTCTTTATTTCAAATGAAATCAGATGTGGTAATTTTTCTAGTTTACTAACAATCGAAAGGTAAATTTCTTCCTTTGAAAGGCAATGAATGATCTTTGGCAAATATCTATATAAATAAAAATGTAAATGTTTGTTTGTTCAAAATCTTAAATCTCCGAAAGTTCTTCACAGATTGCCTTGAAATTTTGAAACAACGTTGGATTCGAATACGCATGTCTTTTATTTATACCTATATTTTATAGATGTCACCTGTGACAGTTAGAAACATGCTTTTTGTCCTATAAATATATCCTTCATTTTCACGGGGCTGCACTGGTAATCCAATAATATTAATGAAAGAAAGTAAGTAAGCAATGAATGTTAGTACCTGGTGGTGTATCAATAAGAAGAAAGTCTAATTGTCCCCAATCTACTTCCGTCAAGAATTGTTTAATCATTCCTGTAATAAAAATAATAATGGTTTTATGAAGCATTCATATGATTATTTGGTAATTTTTGGATAGGGCCTGACACGCTTATTACGAATATTTTTTGGAAAAAAACTTTATATTCGCCTTAATTACTATAAAAGAAAACTTTTTGCATTTCGGGCGGCGGAAAATTATGAATTTAAATTTTCAATTGCGTTAACCAAAATTCACTTCGCGAATCGATGCGGCGGCAATCAGCTGCCATTAGGTACTTCACTGTTATGTTGGTATCCCTGATACATTGCGTAGATACGACTATGGCTAACTTCGTGGAAGACAAATGGATTTGTATCACAAACCATGTTACACAAACCTAGCGTAGCCGGTAAACTAGTTGAAAACTGGGATGTTTTTCTTGCCTTGACGCGAGCAGGCGTTATTAAGGGGCACTTTCCTTTGTATCACAAACCATGTTACACAAACCTAGGTATCCCACGAAGATAGCAACGGTCGTATTTAGCTCTTGTTAATGCATCAGTGATACCAACATAATAGTGCGTTCCTAATGTCGCCACATCGATTCGCGGAGTGAATTTTGGTTTTACGCAATTGAAAATCAAAATGCATAATTTTCCGCCGCCCGAAATGCAAAAAGTTTTCTTTTATTGTAATTAAGGCGAATATAAAGTTTTTTTCTAAAAATTATTCGTAATAAGCGTGTCAGGCCCTATCCAAAATTTACCGATTATTTTTGTAATAAATTTAATAATAATATAATTACCATTCTTTTTGGGACCTCTCCAGATAATTGCATCATCAGGACTTCCTAGTAAAAACCCAATGGACATGAGAGATAAGTTGTCTTCGATGTACTGTGAAATTGAGAAATAATACATTGTTGTCACGTTTAATTTGTAGAACTCCATTTTAATTTTAAGTTTTTCTCTTATACATTCAATAATATTATTATATTTTTACTTTCCGATTTTATGTCCGGGTTAAATCTTCCCCATAGGAAAAACTAAACCCTTCCACACACTTTTCCACAAATGATCATCTAGTCAATCAACATATAGTTTGATAATGCCTTCAAAAGGTGAAACAGATGTCATGTGTAATAATAATTACACTGCAGAACTTGTTTATAAATAAACTGTTTTTTTTTTTGTAAATTGAATAATATTATTAAGTAGAATAATAATAATATTATTTCGGCTACTGGCATTATACCTAGCTCTCTCATTAAAAATTTAGGCGTATTAGATCTATTCAAAAAATTATATAAAAAATGCAAAAATCAGTCATTTTAAATACATGTAGGATTACGAAAGATTTTTTTAAATATTTATGTTGAGGGATCGGTAGGATTTATAGGCCCTGTTAGGAGTTCTACCGAGCCGAACCCTCTGATATGAAAATATCTGGAGTCGGTGAATTATTTTCCCATTTGATCTCTGGTGAGTTGACGTGTTCTTGTATTGTTTTGGATTATAAAAGAAAACTTAAAATTAGATTGTAGATAAAAATAGAAAAAAATTCGCTGTTCGTGTCTGTCTGTTTGTGCGTTTAGTTTTTCTAAACTACGCAACGGATTTTGATAGGGTTTTCACTATCGTTTAGAGAATTTCTTCCGGAAGGTTTATATATATTTATTTATTTATTTTTATTTAAGTACATAAAACAGGCATGGTGCCCAAAAATTTACATACATGGATGTTTAAATACATAATAATAACAAAATGAAAATAACAAAAATAGTAACAAAATGAATAAGCATAAGCAGAAGTAAATAACAAATAAGAATGGGTAAAAGGTAAATACAAATATGTTCATAAACGATTTGTTATTGTCACACCTGTACTGGTGAGACACTGATTAGGTAGGTACAATGTTGCTTCTCTTTAAATAAAGGGCTTCATCACAATATCAGCTTAATATGATTAAAGGTAATACGTTTTTTTTGAAGTGTTTAAATTGGTCATTAAAAATGTCTAATTCATTATTAGAGCCATGTATAATGTTATAATTTCTTAATGTTCGCGGTACAGGGGAAAAATATTCTGTATTTGTGTGGTACGCTTTAATATAGAAAATGTCTTTCATCCTCCTTGTTGATTTTCTTGATGGTATATTGATGTTAATTTGAGATAAAATGTTTGGTGTATCAACTGATGCATGTATAATTTTGTGTAGAAGCAGTACGTCAGAATGTTTACGTCTGACCGTCAGTGAGTGTAGTTTATAGTGCAAAATTCGGTCATTATATGTTCCAAATTGACCAGATAAACCTTCACGATAAGCAATTACACGGGTTAGTTTCCTTTGTATGGATTCAATCATATTATAATAATAATACATGCATATTATATTTATAGAAAGTTGAGAAAAGTCGATGTTTTGTAATCAAGTCGTAAAATATATTTTCGGGCGCTTACATTGCTAACGCTGGCTAAACTTTATGAGATACATCAAAATAATGTACTAAAGAATTTTATATTTTTAAAGGTCAACAGAAAAGTCCGCAACGGTATATGTCTATTGCCCAAGGACAATCCCCAGCAACGCCGGGTACACGTCAGCTAGCTGTAAATAATTATTTTTAAATTCTGAATAATGCCAGGTTCTCTTTTATTAAAATTGCGGTGGATAGTTAACATGTTGTTCTTGGAAGGAAATAACTTACCACTGGAGACCATCCAGATCCTGAATGGTGGACTTGCTCTCCTGAAGCTCCCAAAACCCTCGGCTGACTAGGTCCGCAAATATCCACATCCAAAACTCCAATCTGAAATACAAATCAATATAATCTACCACTCGCTGTACATTCTCAATGCCAGCGATTAGAGACCAAACAGTAGATATCTATAGCAGGCTGTTACTTGAGTAGAAACTTAATTAGGATAGAATTTGAGAGGGTAGAAAGAGAGGATTTGAAAATAGATTCCCACTTTTCAGGACCGAATCTTGAAGGCTCTATTTTCTCTGCCTATCCCTAGTAATCAGTATAGTATAAAATATTCATAATTCAAGTGAAATCAGAACTTCCTAAGCATAGTAGATACATTAATATAACTAACTGTACCCTGCCATGCGTTGCTGTGGCTCAGTCTGTCTGTGCAGATAGAGAAACAATAGCGCGTGTTGCTTTTACGTCCAACAGATGGCACTGTTTAAAAAAAAGTATGTTTTTTCCTGACACAGGTAACATCTATATAATATAGGTATATAAAAACACACATATTCAAATGCAACTTTGTGTCAAAATTTCAAAGCAATCAGTGAAGAAATTTCAGAGATTTAAGATTTTTAACAAACGAACATTTTTATTTGTATAGATAGATAGATTAACAAAGGAATACTGTAACCTACATAACAAACAAGGAAATTCAGAGGCCAAATCAATCAATAGTATGTTTCTATAAATATACTTGAAGGGAGTTGGGATATAATGTGTGGTGTAGGACAATATGGGTAGGATGTAATCTTGACCTAAATAAAAATGGCATTCAGCAGTGGAGAGGGGAAGGGTGGCTTTAGCCTGTGCCACCCTGTACCAGCCTCTAGAATTGAACTCACAGCCTTCAAATAATTGTGCAGTTTTTCAGTATGGAAACTTTCAGTGCCTAAGGAAGTCCTTTGCAAATACTTACACAATACAGAAAAAATGATTTTCGGGAATTCAAATGAAGTGAGAAGTAGATATAACAGGGTGAGTATTTAGAAACATTAATTAATTTGGCTACGTTTAGAAAAGGTTCAAAAAGTGGTATAATTATTCAAATTTAAAAAAAGGGGCTTTAATTTTATTGTCTTTACTGGGTAGGTACTTGCCACCCTAAATAATTAATTTTATTTCACCATTTCTTAGGTTGGTAATCCTCATCACATTGAACAGCTTAATAACAATCTAAGAAAAATTTAGAGAAATAACAATATTATATAACACATGAATTGATTTTGTTTTGGTGACAAAGAGATGAAACAATATTATGTTAAAATATGTGTATCATTCATCATTCAAATCAGATTTTTATCATAGTTTGCTGAATAACAGAATTGACGAAAACATCAACAAATTCAAATATTTGAAACAATGTTACCAATGATAAAAACTAGGAAAACATCATATGTGAAAGTAAGATGGAAAAGCATCTTAAATTAGTTATACATACCAATGACGTTACAATACATCTAGACTTATTATTGTCTCACAAAATTAAGATTAAATAGGCATGTTCCCTGTAAATTCTTAATTCAAACAAGGTTCATGTATGACGAAGATAGGACATTAAAAAAAATATATAACGCAAAAGTTGCGTTGAATACTACCGACATATAGTACAGTCCTCAGTGCCTGACGGATTTTGAGGTATTAACTCAGTACCGTGCCATAATAGAGCAACGACAGTTTTCAAATGGCGGCGATTGTTGTTGATACTCGTTGTTAGTGTTGATTTGTATGTTATTTTACCACGAGCATATAAACAGAGTGATTAGAATATTTTAAACAGTGAAGTTTACTTAGCCACAGCAGTGACTTGATAATTTTGCAGTTGTGCGCCCAGACCTGTACTTTTTTTTGGCACCTTTTAAGTCAATTCACTTAGAGGTAGCACACAACTTTACACGACACGTAACAGTTTAGTACTAAAACTAAGAAATCGAAAGTAATACAGTTGACATTTTTGCTTGTCACTTTTAGATTTCTACAGCGCGTCTATATATATTGTAATGCCATTGAGTAATAAGCACTGACGCACAAATAATTAAGTATAAAAAAGGTAATTATAATAAAAGATATTAAATAATCAATTAAAAATCCCCCTTTTTGACATTGCAAATCACTAAACCGATAATGCAAATGTTTCCAGTAAGTTAAAACTTAGGCCAATTTTTCATCATCAACATAATTCTAGAATTAAACTTAATTAGAACCCTACCGGATCTAAATTTCCATTTTTTTCATATGCCCTGAAGAAGCCACGTTTGTAGCAAAACCTGGTCGGCATCAAGCATAAAAAATAAAAGTGTAATCTACAAATTTATTGTTTTATTTCAAATTGAAAATCATTAATTTTGAATGTAACACACTCACTCTTACTATCGCTTTTAATAATGATTGCAATTCTACCAATAGTATTATACAATCAGTATGGACAGTAAATAAATAACATAAGTAATGTAATAATACAGACTGGATAATGGAAAGTTAAAAACATAACGATATATGTGATGAACTATTAAAAAACAAACATTTCATATGTATATTTTTTTTTATTTTTTTTATTTAACAATTTTTTTATATAAGATAATGTGTCCTTACTGGGGTACCCCGTTCTAAGGACACATTGTACATGGTTGTGTGTTTGAAATAGTATAAGTACATATGTTAAAATACTATATAGAAAATTAAAAAAACAATATTTAGAGAAAACTAAAACATAATACAAGCTTTAGTCTTTGTTGGGTTGCAAAATTATATCTATATTCATCCATCCCTTATCCATAATCCATTTCTTAATGTTTCTTTTGAAGTCAGTTATTTTTTTAATGTTTTTTATTTCAAAAGGGAGGACATTAAATAATTTTATAGAATAATACTGCATATTTCTCTGTCCAAAAGTTGTTTTAGTTGTAGGTTGGTGTAACATACGTTGTAATGTGGATCTTGTGAGTCTGTCTGAGTTTGTCTGTGTAAAGTTTTCCTGGTTTTTGAATGCGTAAATTAGTATATCTTTTGCGTATAATTGTTTTGGTGTCATTACATTCAGGGTTTTAAAAACATAGTCGGTAGGAGTTCTGATGGGGATCCTAAGTATAATTTTTAGAATTGCCTTTTGTGTAATGAGGACTGGTTTTATAGTGGAATCGCATGAGCTTCCCCATCCGATAAGACCATATTGTAGTTGAGATTGGGCTAGTGCGTAGTAAATTTGAATTAGTTGTTCTTTATCTAAAATGTTTCTTATTGTTTTGAAGAAATAGGTTAGTTTTTTTAATTTGTTGCTGACATTTTCTATTTGGGAGTTCCAATTTAAGTTTTGATCAATAATTATCCCAAGGTATTTTATTGTTTGAATTTCAATCAATTTTGGGCAGTTGCAAGGAATTTCATGGTTCGCGGTTAAACAGTTTTTATGAATTTTTATGTTTAGGTTTGAATTGACATTATCTGTCTGTTTGTTGTAAATTTTGAATTTAATATATTTAGTTTTTGTATCATTTAATGTTAGTGAATTTGTATCAAGCCATTGTTTTACCTGATTCATCCCTTCTTCAGCTTTTACGAATACAGTCTCCCACGACTTTCCATGGAAGAGAAGAACTGTGTCATCTGCGAAACTAATTACTGAGCCGTGACAGTTTAGATTACATAGATCATTTATATATATCAGGAATAAAATCGGCCCTAAGACACTGCCTTGTGGAACTCCGTATTGAATTGGTATTGGTTGACTTGATTCATTTTTAATCCTGACTAGCTGTGACTTTTCTGACATGTAGCTTTGAATGAGATTCAGTTCACGACCTACGATTCCAATCTTTTTGAGTTTTTCTAGAAGATATGTATGATCAATTGTATCGAAAGCTTTACTTAGATCTAAAAATATTCCGATACACTTATTACCATTATCGAGACTATGTTTTATACTTTTTACAATAGAGGCGATGGCATCGGAAGTTCCCATATTTTTTCTAAAGCCGTATTGATTTTCAGATAGTATGCGGTTTGTTTCAAGATATTGGGTGAGCTGTTTCTTAATAACTTTCTCTACTATTTTTGAAAGATTATTCAATATTGTTATCGGTCTATAGTTACTTAAATCTGCTTTATTTCCGGCTTTAAAGATTGGTATAACAGAACCCAATTTAAGCGATGCAGGAAAGATACCATCCTTGATTCATCTGTTCACAAGGTGGAGAAGTGGTTGGATTAGTTCATCTCTAGTTGATTTAATTATTCTCATTGAAATGCCATCTGATCCGGAAGTGAGTGTTGGTTTCAATGAATCTATAATGATTTTAATGTCATCTGCCGTAACTGTATTTAATTTAAAGGTGATATTATTAGTAAGTGCGTTGTTATTCTCATTAGCAGTACGAAGAGGTTTAATGATTTTTTTAGCCAAATTAGAACCGACATTGGAGAAATATTCATTTACAAATTGGACTATTTCTCTTGGATGTTCTATCATATTTAATTTTTGATTTGGTGTATCCAGTTCGGAAATATCACTGTTTGTATTGTTGTTAGTATATGTCATCTCCCTAATAATTTTCCAGACAAGTTTAGGGTCGTTATTACAGTCTTGAATCTGACTTTTATAATAGTTACCTCTGGCATATTTCAGAAGTTTGGAAAAAATATTTCTATAATGTTTATAAAGATTTAGTAATGAAAGATCAAGTGGGTTTTTTTAGTTTTCAAGTGTAATTTGTCTCTAATTCTTATACTTTTTAGAAGTCCTTGAGTAATCCAAGGTTTTTTTATTTTACGTTTGTGTGATGTCTGTGTTGTGAATGATTCTGAACATTTATGAATATTTGTTTGAACACTGTTTGTAAACGAGTGCCAGCAATCTTGAAAATCTTTAATTTTAAGTAATTCTCCCCAATCTTCCAATTTTAATAAATCCTTTAATTTGTTAACATTAATTCTTTTTTTAACAAGTGTGTTTTTAATATATGTTTGTGTATTTGAAGTTGAATGGTGAGTAGTAGTGTAAAGTGGTCAGTAATATTGGATTGGTGAACGGCGGTACAGTATGGTTTGTTTGTTTTTACCATGATGTGATCAATACAGGAGGCAGATACAGTTTGAGCGTTTTCGTTATATCCTATCGCTTCACCCAAAACATAAACTCTGCATTGATTGACAGATGTTGTAATCATTTTATGTATTAGTCACAGGTATCGCAGCGAATGTTGATGCAAACACAGTAGGTACTCACACAGATGCAGCAACAAACATTTGAAACAAAACTTGGGTAAAGTTGCCGAATTCCGCTGGACACACTTTTTTTAAATAAATCTCGATTTCAACTTAATTACTACTGTAAACAACTACTTAAGTCGGGGATATGTAAAATGTGCACAAAATAGGTTATTAGGTTCATAGTTTAGGTTACTTAAATAATTTATGCGTATTTCCTAACCTTCGAAAAAAAGGAACTTTAATGCACCTTTTATTATCTCCTCTGACAAAAAAAAAGTTATTTCTTGTAGTAATTAAGTTGAAACCAAGTGCTATTTTAAAACCATGTATGATTGTGTGAAAAATGTGGATATCGAAACGGCGTGATGGTTGTTTAGTTAGTTTTTTATATATCACGTGTAGTGGAATTAGGCAACTTTACCCAAACTTGTTATTTGACAGCAGAAGTAAATTTTCAGTAATTGAAAGAATAATGTCTGTGGTGGCGTGGATTTTTTTAAATACAACTCTACAGTTTTATTCAGATATTGATGAAATTTTGCACATTTGACCTTCAAAACAAGAGGAAGGTCAATGTCTACACGAGATTTGAAAAAACCACCCCCATCTCCTTTTCCCACCCCTTATAGAAGTATTTTGTTACTTGATGAAATTTTGCGTATTTGACATTCAAAATAAGAGGAAAATTACTGTCTACATCTGATTTCGAAAAATTCTGCATATATCCCGGGCAACGTGCTTTCAGCTAATTTAAATAAAAATAACACATTTTAAGACTTTCCGAAGAACTGAAGAACCATTCTAAATTGAGAGGATTATAACTTACATTTTTGTCAGGAAATTTGGCAGCCAGGGCCCTTCCGAGCAGGGCTGACAGAGTACTCTTTCCAACTCCTCCCTTCCCCGAGAGAATGAGGACTTTGTGCTTTACATTGGCCAGTCTTTCCTTCACTTGCGCTATCCCCGGGTCGGGACCCTTGGTTTCCCCTTTTTCCAAAAATAAAATACACATAGTATGTTTATTATTATTATATAAGGATTGAAAGAAACTTAAAAATAAAATTCAAAATTAGCAATCAATTCTTTTTTCTGTCAGCAAGGCTTAATGGTAATATCTGTTCTAATTAGAATCCTAGATTTTTTTCTTTCCCAGTGCAAACCCAATAACAGTGTAGGGATTAAACCATAATGTGTTTATTTTTTTTACATATTAGAGTGATACAATAAAACCTTTCTTTAATTTTCCTCACTACTGTAATAGTATATTCTGTGGAACTTATTCCCTGTATAAAGACAGAATTAAGTGTATATTGTTTATTATTTTTAATTATTTATTTTTTGTTGACGACAATATATTCATGTTTCACACTCGGAATGGATAAAAACAAGAAATATACCTAGATTGATCTAAAAGAAAACTATAAGACATTTCAGTTTTAGACCAGAGATATCCAGTTCTCTTTGCTACGTTGCTACTTACTAACTTCCCTTGTGCACCTTGAATGTGTACATCCTATGTGAACTGTAAATGCCTTCCATCTTTTTTAAATTTCTAGACAATCTCATTTTAAAGAGGAAGGGTGAAATTTTATTCCACTACTGCTCCGACATTCGTAGCGGCGCGAGGTCATTAAACCGATTCGACACCAAAAATGCGTCATCCTTCTCGATATCGTATACTATCCTTCCCAGAACAGACATCGTCTAGTGAGGCGGGTAACATACTTGCATTTGAACCTACATAATGTGTTCGGGTATTATTATTATCTCGGAGACTAATTAATTTGATATCATCCTTCTCAATATTGCATACTATTCTTCCCAGAACAGACAGGTTCTGGTGAGGCAGGTAACTTACTTGCATTTGAACCCACAATTGTTGGGTTGCCGGTTGAGAAGGCGCTCCAATAGTGCATAAATCAATTAGGTGTATCATAATTATATAAACTGACAATAAATTAGGATATACTTCTAACCTGCTGCTGTGATAATATAATCTGCACTATTTTTGTTAAATAATGAAAATGAACAAGCCAACACGTATGCCTTACCACCTTTTAAAACTCCATTTTGACATAAATGGATAACTTGTAATACTATATTGTAACCAATATTTATTTACTCTGTTTGGTTCCTTGACATCTTTTATATTACCTGATGCACATATATTTTGGTTTGGGCAACCGGCACACGCTGAAGCCTTTCCAGCGTCCTCACTCTCTGTACCGGGGCAGTCTAATAACAAAACAATGATATTATCATAACAACTTCTAAAATCATTCTTTGTAATATTATTTTCAAAATTATCGAAATCTTATTATTTATGCATTATTTTTAGTAAAACTAGTTTCTAGTTTAGAAAATTGCATGAACTTATTTATAGTAGGAAAACTAAAAAGTTAGCTGTATTTTACTTACGTTCCGGTACGTTTTCAGACATAACGTTATTATTTCGTGTAACTATGGGACAAATACGACAAAAATTGACATAAGAAATAAATCCGTTCTGGCGAAAATAAAATTCGATAAAAACAAATCCATCTGCCAAAAACTGACGTTTAAAAGCGCACAAAAGTCAAAAAGTGACATTAGAAAGTCAAAGACAAACCATTGATTCTCTGCACTGCCTACATGTGATACTGATAAATTTAATATTATTTATGGTAGGTGTAGGCGGCAAAATTAAAATGATAATGCAGGAAATTATTATAACATTGTTCTTTCACGAACATTATTATTTCGCTAAAACTACTATTTATATATATAAAAACAGGTTGAAAATAATAATCATTCAACCTACCCAAAAAGTACCTATCACAGCAATGTTAAAATAATTAATAAAAAATGATTTGGAACTTGTTCATTTGTTTTTCTAATTTTATTGTATCCAGAGAAAATTTTTTGATGTTGATAGAGTGTGATAAATTATTAAATTTATAGTATATTATTTGGTTTTTCTTTCAATTCATTCAAATTTCTTGTAATTTTACAAATTATTGTATTTTTATACGAAACGATCAATCATTATGAAGGAAAAGGGTGACCCAGATATGGTTTGTTTTATTACTTACGATAATGATTAAATTAATAACTAATCAGTTACTTTACCCTTGTGAATGTTTTGCTGCTTGCTACATTCGAAAGCACCCAGAAATTCTGTTTATTTAAATACCTACTCCTGCCTACCCCTTGCCATGCGAATGGATACCCTTTTTACTACCCTTAATAATAATAATGATTATTTATTTATTTCGGAATGTGGGGAGGTTAGTACGATACCACAAAGTATATGCCTACAAACATGTACGAAAATTACTAGGTAATATTTATAATATTTAAATAATAACAGGGTAAACTTGTCAAATTCCGCTGCATGCAAAGGCTCTTTAAAAAACAACTCTTGATTTCAACGTAAATATCTAATGGATACAACTATTTTAGTCGTGGTTTTAAGTAAACTCACACAAAATAGGTTCAAAAATCAACTCCAAATGTGAAGAAGAATACCATATTTCTAACTAAATAACCACCAAGCCATTTCACCGCGGGGGTAGGTAGAAAGGATAGACTCCAACTGGTCTCTCAACCAATCGTCTTGCTCCCGCAGTGGGAGGGATATATGTATATGTCCGTCACTCTTGGACAAACTGATCCCTAGATTCCTACCCAACTTTCACACCCTCTACCTTCGCAGAACTTCCTTTCGTTACAAAAGACTCTTCACACAGCAGCCCAAAAAATGACATAGACCCTGAGGGAAATTATTTTCCTCAGGGCCTCCTGCGTGGGGTTACAGTGAAAAAAAACAGACCATCATACAACTCTGCTTCTAATTTTTTAGGTTGTTAGTTTGGGTTATTTTAGTAATTCATTCCTAATCTTCAAACTTAACTTTTATAGAGCAAAAATGGAACTTTAATGCATCTTTTACCATCTCCCACGGCAAATAGTTATTTCTTGTAGTAATATAATTTATGCACATTTCCACACCTTGAACTTTAATGAACCTTTTATTATCTCCTCTGACATAAAAATAGTCGTCTCTTGTGGTAATTAAGTTGAAACCAAGTGCTATGTATAATTTTTTTTGTGCGAGTGCGTTAGAATTCAACAAGTTTATCAATAACAGTAGTACTTACCTAAAATGTTAAAATGTTGTGCAATAAATGGAAGAAAAATAAATACAAAAAAATATAAAGATAACATACTAGGAGAAATAGTCTATAATGGTTTATCCGTAGTCATATTAGAAAATAAGTAATGGAGCCTAACCGGTTCAGTGCCCATCACTCCCATAGGCGGACCAATCATGTGTAATTTTAATGATAACAATAACTCCTGGCAGGGCTGAGCAAAATACGGCACCTGATACGAGTAAAACTTTGGAACCCCTTTTCAAAACCAGTAGATGTTTAGGTAGGTGATCATTGTATTAAATGATATTCGGATGCTTTGTATTTTTGTGTAGCGCCGTTTACATGAAAAATAATCTCAAGGGCGATGTGTTAGGACTGTTAGGTATTATCAGCGCCTTGGCAATTCGGCGCTCGGAGCAGACTGCTCCTGTGCCTGCATAGGGCCGGCCCTGGCTCCTGGCAGCGAATGTGTTATAATAGGTATTTAGAAACGCACTTTAATCCCTTTTAGGTATATAATTTTTATCTTTGGTTCTTACTAAATTAATGTCTCAAAGATCTAGCAACTATGCAAAATTTAGAGTGCTGTATACATGTGCACTAATCATTGTAGCCCAGCTACACTACTCGCGAAGTTGATCGAAGTTGACCGAATACGATAGTGTGGGCACGAACTTCACTTCGCTTCGGGCAACTTCGCTTCGCTTCGCCCGACTTCCGATTGTTGTCGGTAAATGCGCCCGAGTCAAAGGACTCGAAGCGTCCCGAAGTTCGAACACATAAATAAACCAATCACGACTGAGTTGGACTGAGTTACTCGCGAAGTTGCACGAGTGTGTTGGCACGCACTTCGAACTTCGGCTAACTTCGTCGAGGACTTCGTCGAAGCGAGTAGTGTAGCGGCCGCTTTAAACTTGCCAAATAACTGTAATTACATATATTATACTAAACCATGTTGGGTTAGAATAGCTGTTATCTGTCTATACCCGGCCATTCAATGACTGCCCGTTTATTGAATGGCCGGGTTTGGACATGAAACTAATGAGCATCTATTTAATATTTAGCAAGTACAGCCGTGGAATCCAATCAGAGAGAGCACAACAGTGCCCACTCCGAAATTGGGATCTTCTTACCATACTTCCCGCAGACATCCATGGAGGCCCGTCATGGGATACGAGGAGGTGGAATCCCGACCACTGTAAATATTATCAACATGTTTTCTTATAACTAATCAAAAGAGTTAATGCAACATAGCAAAAGTTACAAAATGCAATAGTCTTACCATATAATCTGAAATTTCAGACATATTGCGCATTCAGTAATTCAGTACTGTCTGATTTACATAACAATAGAAAAAGTTTTCTGTAAAACTTCACCGAATTTTAAAATATGCATATACCTACTACCTACACGTTAAAAAAATAAAACCAGATAAAATACTTTTCAGTTACATACACACATTTTCATGTGTTTTACTTTTCAATCCTCTACACATTCCAGTAATCCAGCACCATCAGACTTTATAGTAATATATTGTCAGATTAGTAAGCACCGAGTACAGTATTTGATTTCCCCTTTCCAGTCCATCGCAACCCGTGACCAATGCCTTGGTGGACCCCTGCTATGGGGGTCTGGAACCCCTCCGGTTTCCAAATCTCATCACGGGATTTGACCGGGCCCCCGAGCACGCGGCTAGGGCTGCCCTGTACACACGCTACACACCATACGAGTGGGGACAGAACACCATAGCCAACTATAATGAATCAGACGCAAAGAGAAACTACGCAGAGCGAATGAGAAACGATATCATCAGATGCGTAAGGTATGTATTATTAATAAACTATCTTTTTGGTGCATCATTTAGCAAAGAAAATGTAGAGAAAAGATAACTATAACCAAGAAACCTCTTTATTTTAAGTGTATTTAAATTTTCGGTAGCTTTTAAGTCAATTTTTTTTTTCTTGTCCCTTTTGATGTTATATTTTTATAGAGAAACTGATGAAAGCACACTCCAGGGTCAGAGAGATGCAGGCCAGAGACTTGGTGAAAGAATTACTGACACAACGTTCTGGAGAAATGAGGTTTGAAAAACTCTATAGCAACCATTATGTATTACAATAATTGAGCATTTGCCTAACATGCAACTCATTGTTATTATTAATTACCTCCTTTTTAAAACTGACAATGATTTTTCTCCATCCTCTAAAACGAGAATGCATGCGGCCATAATAAAGCATTATATACGTAAATATTTTGTCATATTGTAGCTAGATACAGAGCTGGAGCGCCTTGTAAATGAGATGGAGCAGCTGAGCACCACCAAGAGGCAGATGGAGCGTGCCCTGTTGGGCTGTGAAGGACCACTCCATATTGTGCAGGAGTGCCTCTACAACAGGGAGAAGAGACAAGGTTTGCCCACCTTGTCATCATATCATGACATCTGTGTACCTCTCTCTTTGTCCATCCGTTGTATGCATTTATCTACATTATTTTGTTTTAGGTATCGAGTTGGTACATGATCCTGTAGAGCAGTCTTTATTAAAAGAAGTTGAGGAACTTCGCACTTCTCAAGATAAGTTTCGGTCAATGCTAAACAGGGTATAATAAACTAATATTCTAATCAATATTTAGGTTAAATTTCAAGTGACATAATCATATTTGAATATAACAGTAAAACTCCCATAATATGTTCCTACATAAAACCATATGTTATTAGTGTCACTAAAATAAGTCTTGCAAGGTAGATTACAAATGATTAGAGTTTAACACCTAGCTGTACAAATCATCACCATCATTATGGCGCTACATTCCAGGGTGTGGTTTGCCTCTTCCATATGCATTGCGGTCTCACATTATCGTCTTTATTTTATTTATTTTTTATTGTACGACAGACAGGTAAGTCCAATTATGGTACAATTTTATTAAAACTAACAATACATGTACATATTTTTTTAAAAACATGGTATAGTGATATTAAACACATCTATATCCGCTGGTAGGGCATTTAGCAAGGTCATACCTCTTGTCATGCTATGTTGGGCAATGACATCTGTCCGACCCTGCGGTATACAGAATAGGTCGTGGCTACGATTTCGGCAGTATTTATCAGGAACGAATAAGCCACAGCATGACAGGAGATATGGGCAATCGATAAGGTTTTTTAGTAACTTTAATTCAAATACCATGAGTCCGGCATTACGCCTAGTCTCCAGTCTTTGGTAATTTGTCTCCTTTAGCAGTTCCACGTGATGCATGAATTTCGGATATATTCGGTATGATCGCGTGTAAACATACCTTAGGATTTTTTTTTGAATTTGTTCAATCATATTTATTTATTTAAGTTGATAAGGTATCCAGACAGTACTGGCGTACTCCAGCTTGCTTCTGACCACTCCGTTGAACATGGCGGTCATTGCTTCTATGTTATTGAATTGTTTGCAAGTTCTAATTACAAAACCAAGAGTTTTGGAACAAGCCGAGGTAAGCTGGTAAGTCTTATAAGTCTTCCATGCAGTCTATTCATCTCTTCCTTGGTCTACCTCTGAGTCATTTTACTGGCACTCTTTCTCCATGTCCAGCCCATCGCAGTCTTTGGGACCTATGAAATCTTACAATGGTCTCATGATTTAGCTGTACGAATACAGCATCTTTATATGGATTAGAATCTCAACCTCCCTTCGTCAAATGCATATTTCATTGTGTGACTGTTTTCAAAACAGAGTTATTTGTGTAGGTGAAAGAGCAACTCCGCGACACTCGAGCTGCCCAACACGAACTTGAGACAGATCTCCGAAACAAGGAGAGCGCCATGGGAATCGATACGCTGTGCCACCAGCTGAACAATTCCTCGCGCGGAATCCAATATTACGCTGGGGTGGAGAGGTTCAACCCCAATGTGAGCGTGCCACAGTCCTGGGCCGACGGCAGTTCCAATATAGTCAAGAGGTCACAGACGGAGAGGGCTCATGCTGCACAAATACGAACTGGTAATCACATAAATCCTTTAACCCTTTAACTGCGACATGCGTGTGTCAAATGATACTAACTGAAATCGGGATTAAAAATAGATACAGCTTATTCAATTGAAGTATGCGAAAAAACATAATAATGATATGTATAAAATGTTGAAATCAAACTGCGTATTTCTCACATAATTTGTTCAGCAGGTTAATTAACTAGTGCTTATGCAATGATGAAAGTACTATTTTTCACCTGTATGTATAACTTTTGGAAAACTGTTGCTAGGATATACCTATATGCACAAAAAAATAACATACGTAACACCTTTATTCATTTGTGTGTTCAATTGTAGGCCATTACAACTTTCATTTAATGCAAGTTAGTAGCATATTTCCAAATTCAAGAAAAGGTAATAATGATAAAAATAATTAAATAACTTGTACAGCGCCGTATATGTGAAAAATCACCTCAAGGGCACTGTAAAACGTAGTCAGTGTTTTTCTGATTGTTCACCCTAGCATTGGTAATTTCTGTAATCGAATTCCTCTTCCACTCAAAATATTGTCACTTTGAATATCAACAGAGGCTGATAATATGATAAACACATGCGCTACCAGCATTTGGGACCACTGGAGTGGTACTAACAGCGCTTTAGCCAGAAGGACTGCTCAGACCCTTGAAATGAAAAACAAACTGCAATTGCACTTGCATAAGGTTTGTTAAAGAAAATATTCATTAAAACTCCATAATAATTTGAAGTGGGTGGAAGCCACCCGCTCCCAGCTCTAATTTGTTGTCATTGATTTTATTTTATACAGGTTCAACAAGAGATCTTTGACATTGAGAAAACAATGGAGTTGCTCAACAAGGCTATCCAGGATAAGGTGGCTCCAATGAAGGTGGCCCATACTAGGTTACAGGCTCGCACCAATCGCCCGCATCTGGAAAAATGTCAGGATGAAGCACATAACAGGTGAATAATATCTATTCACTGTCCTGTTAATCCCCATTTCAATGGATGTATGTAAACTGTTATTAGTCATTCAGGAATTTTCGTGTTGAACTGGTCTTCAAATGGCAAAAATAAATCTTCCCCTTATGCAAATCAAGTATGTGAAATAATTTAAATCATTTGCAACGTTTTCAATTTTATTATCCTACACTCAAACTATTTTGGACATTTTCCTGTTTTTATGGTACCTATATTTTAGGTATGTATTTTTAGTGCATGTCTAATTATAACGAAGTAGAAATTGAGAAACTAACAAATAAAAATATGTTTCAGATTGGTGCAGGAGGCCTGCGATTTGGAAGATAACATTGCAATGTTGCGTGAAAAGTTGACTCAGTCTGAAAGCACCCACCAATCCCTGCTGAGTGTCCGCGCTGGCTTGGAAAATGATCTGCGCAGTAAAGTCAACACCCTGTTTATCGACAGAGACCTCTGTGGAGGTCTTCGAAGGGGCTACCCTGTCACAGCATCCATCAAATACTAGATTTTATTCATTTACCCCATAGAGCAGTGGCGCACAACCCGTGGCCAATGAAACCATCCTGCACAGTCCATTTTCCGCCACACTCGTACTTCATCCAGCCTGCGAAGGTTTGAAAAATAGGCAATGCGGCACCCGCTAAATAGGTTGTGCGTTACTGCCTTAGAATAACAAGGCTCTATCTGACACACCAACATTACACGTTTTGTGTCAGATATGACGTTACGCGATAATGGACTCTAAAGTAATTTTGTCTAGAGTCCATTATCTTGTAATAATACTCAAAGAAGTTGTTTTATTTGTTGTTATTCTGTTTCAATTGTTGTTATTCAGGGTCAAATTCAATATGAGTTGTTAATAGAAACAATTATATTATATTATCGCTTTCAAGTTCTAGTTGGAGGTATTTTAGTTTAGTGCCTTTATAGAAATGAAACACAAAAGTAAAACAATAACGGCGTAGATGGTAGAGAATTGTATCATCATTTCTTCAAATAAAGTATGAACAAAAGAAATAATTTTTGCTTGTTAATTTGACTAAATTATTAATATTTTCATGTTGCTCTCTGCATTCCTCTTACATTGTTTATTTGTGTTCCTTACAAGAGCTATAAAGCCAATTATGTAATACACATTCTATTTGAGTGTGCTTGAATTTGAGATACCTATCTACAAAATTTACCCAAATGATAATCCAGGGGAGGAATATTGGAAACGTGATAAAGAAGCAGCTACAATCAGAAGAGACCAGTGGATTACATTGTTGTGAATTTATTTAAATTTACCAACAAAATGTTTATTAAATTAAAGGAAAATGGTAGAGCCTGCAGACAAGCTGCGTTGAGGCAGCTTTGCGTGACTACTTTTAAAAATTTATTGTTAAAATTCTAGTAATATCAATGTTTTACAATGAATAAATTCACAACACCCAGAATGGCAGCGCCTGTACGAGTAACCGTAAAGCAAAGTAACCGGAATTCTCTTCTTAAGGGATCCCCAAATTGTAGTATGTTGTGAAGCTGAAGGGAGCGGGGAGGGAAAGGAGATAAGAAGATGAAGATTGGGAAGTAGGTACCTGGCCAGTCAAATATAGTCACCAGGCATGTTATGCCATTTAATTCTGAATTGTGGACATTCACCAGGGGATACTACCAGTATCTACCATTCTCAAAGCCCAATTCATAGACCACTGCAATATTGAAGCAGTCAATGAGGGTATGTATTTTTATTTACAAAAAGCTGCATTAAAAACAAAAAGATAACTAACTATTCAATATATTTTGAATTCACTTAATAACAAAACAACACAATAATATGTACTTCATATTATAGAATACAGAGGAAGCGTAAACTGTCAGAAGCATGTCTACTTTTTCCTATTATGTCCTAAAAGAGGTATATTTAGGCCTTCTTTGGCTTCGAAAAATGTATATGAGAGTGTTATTTCATCAACATATTCCATGTTTGGGTCGTCAGAAAATTCAGGGTCAATGTAAAAAAATACTGGCATGTCCACCTAGAAAAGAATAGAAAGTAAAGAATCTGTAAAATTATCCATTACCACTGAACAGAAAATCATTATAAGCAAATCCTATGTTTATGAAATAGAATTGATTCTGCCAATTTTAACAAGACCTTTCAAATTCTATAGCCCAGACAGGCTAATAATTATCTGTTCAAAAATAATTTCAATACTTGTAAATTTTCAATTAATTTCTCGGTTTATCTCTTCAGTGTTGGCAATCAATACAATATTTTTTAATGTTTATGGCTGTTCTAGGCCACTGTTTCAAAAAAATTATTTATTCACGCCATGAAGGCTTTTACATGTATATAATGTTTAAAGTAAGCTGATCAGGAGTACAATAATGAGTGTGTATTACATAGCATAATAGGCCGAGTATGGACAATATAAGCAGGTACAACACAAGTTATCGTTGAGAGTTGTAGTACATTCAAGTAATAGTTTAATAAATAATATATAATAATACTAGCTGACATGTACCCGATTTTGCTGGGGGTAATCTTTAGGAGATATACATATACCATCGCGGACTTTTCTGTAAGCCTGTTCAAGTGTACAATTCCGTAGTGCATTATTTTGATGTATCTCCTAAGGTTTGGCCAGTGTTAGCAATTTGCCAGGAAATACGACTTGTTAAGAAAAGATTGACTTTTCTCTACTTTCTATAAATATAATCTACATATATTATAAATATAAACCTTCCGGGAGAAATTCTCCAATTGATAGTGAAAACCCAATCAAAATCGGTTGCGTAGTTTAGAAGAACTAAGCACACAAACAGACAGTCATGGATAGCGACTTTATTTTATACTATTTAGAGAAGAGTACAAGATAGGTACTTAAGGTACTATGAAAGTAGTAGCGGAAAAATATTTAGTAACGTTATTGATGTTAGTTAAAAAAAAAAAGTTTATTGTTAAGCATTATTTAGCAAACTTATAATGCCAGATTGGCTATTACACAGAACGTAGCTTAACATCGTATAAGAATAAACAAGCACGGTTTGTTATAATCAAAAAATTATTATGCCCGATTGGGTGTTATATGGAACATAGAAAAATATATATAAAGATAAAGTGTGCATGTGAGAAAAAATAAATTTTGTAGATCAGTTACAAATATTCTAATATATTGATTTTTAGTTTGGTCACTGAGTAATGGCAGTAAATATCGATTGAACTATACTTATTTACATAGTCTGTGTAGCCTCTGAATTGGCAAATTTTGGAAATAATTATTAGCAGACTTTGGAACATTAATAAGGTCGGTTAAATCCATATCGTCTAATATGCAATTCGCTATTTTGAAAAGACAAACTAAATCAGTTATTGTGAGGGTTGGTGATAAGTCGGTCAAGTTTAGTAAGTCCGTTAAAAAGGTATAATTAAGATCTTCGACTGGAATTCCTAATTTATAATTAAAAAATCTCAGAAATATACGCTGCACTTTCTCAATTTTTAGTTCGTGAATCTTATACAATGGAGCCCAGATTATCAAATTATACTATAGATTGCTTCTCACCAACCCAGTGAATAGTAATTTAAATGAATGAATTAATTAAAAATCTTTCACCGTCCTCAAAATACACCCCAAACATTTCATGGCCTTATTTGTTATTTCATTTATATGAGGACCAAAAGTTAATTTACTATCAAAAATAATACCAAGGTCCTTTATTTGCTCAACTCTTTTTAGAATAATGTTATTGATGGTATATTGATGCATGATGGGATTTTTGATACGGGCAAAAGTTAACGTTTGACATAAATGGAGAAAGGTTAAGCGAATTTATATAAGTACATAGATACTAAATGAAAAGGAGATAAAGGTACAGAATTTATTTTTAAATGTATGAATAAATAGTTACCTGCTCGTGGGGGTTAAGTTGCTGTTCTTCAAAACAGAAACACTGAATCTTATTAAAGTAAAGTCCCGCATCATATGGTATCACGTTATATGTGCTGATTCCAGTCACGGCATGGTCTGATGGGTTCTTGGCTGTGTAAAATGCCAGGGCAGTCTCTCCGGGGTACAGCTGCAATTTGTTAACAACTTTTAATGAATTTTCCATTGAATGCGTTCTATTTTTAAATTATTACATTATTAGAAGGACAACACAAAGAGCTCGAGATTCGTTGGAGGCTAGAGTAATTCACTGTAAAAATGATTCATTAGGAACAGGTTGTTTCAGAACTTGAATAGGACTTTTCCAGAACTTGAAAATTAACATTGAAATTTGATGAATTGTTCAAATTCTGTGAATCAACTGTCCTAGGTGTAATTTGAAGAGATAAATAAATTGTGTTTTATAATTAACAAACATGAAGGCAAAAAAATCATGATGTAACACCGACACAACTACCTACAGTCCCCCTCGAAACAGGAATCCTTAGTGAGGACTGTGAATCGACTACTTGACTATTTTTTGTAAAAAAAAATAAAAATTGGTGTTATAATTATGGTGAATTATACCAAATACAATAATAATATGTTTATATACAATATATTTAAATTTCCTTTTGGGAATGTATGGCAAGCAAAATGGTGATATAGGGCAAGCCCACATGTATATATTATGACGTTATATATCTATTCAGTGACTAGCTTACGGTACATGAAATTATTATTTATAAATTACCTGAATTTCATTTTGCTGTGGTCTGAAATTCCACCTCATAGACGAGCCAATGTCTGCGTTGAATTTGATTGTAATTAGTTTCTTGGGCACCTTTTTCATGTTTTTAACTTTTTCCGTGTCATCTGATATAGCACCAGTTGATCCTCCATAACTGTATGACTATTTTAAGTACAATTAATTAATTGAATTAAAGAACATATTAATAAATTGGTATTGATAAAATATTCCATTTACCTGGCAAAAAATCCTATATAGCGGAACTGCAGCATAACTCATGCCAACGGTAATGACTCCTAGAGCTGCTACATAGTTCACAGTGGTAAATCTCCCTTTATCATTTTTAAATGGGTCCGAATGACCATTGTTAATGAATTGCGATTTGGTAGAGTGAAAAAAACGGTTTGTACAATATTTAGAGAAATTATTCGTAGCCGCACTGTTTCGAATGCACGCGCTTATAAACCGATCAATCATTTTTAAAGCGTAATTCTTAAAATAAAGCACGGAAATTAATAGTTAAAAGTAATTGAATTAACAACAACACAGTACATATGCAAACCGAGCTGATTTATCTGAAATTACAAAATATAGAATAAATTATTATTTCGTAAGTCTAACATTATATTGTTATTATTTGACAGTTCGTAATTGACAATTATCTATGGTTGATTTATAAATTAGTGATGGTATAGTCGAGACTAGCGATGAACACAATCGAGATGGTTCTTTCCGAAATGATCGATCAATTTCATCGTGAATTGGGTTAAGTTTAAGGCCACGCACACACGAGATCGGCAGTGTTGACCGATTGAAGCCTTAGGACGGGTTGTTTCACAGAATTTGAATAATTCATCAAATTTGAATGCTGATTTTCATGTTTGAATTGAAGTTCAAGTTTTTCACAAAATTTGTTCATCATATTTAAGGTTAATTTTCAAGTTCTGTGGAGGTTCTATTCAAGTAATTATTTCAGTTTCAATTGCAGAGCTTCCGCGGAATATCATTTCTCTGTACGGGATCTGTCACATTGACAGCCGTGTGATCACGCATGGGTTGGAAAAGTTTTGTGGGACCTCTACTTACTATTTACATCATATTGATACAAGAGAAGGTGCAAATAATATGGTTATATTTTCCATAAATTGTAATCTACAAGTTCCTTTTTTACTTCTCTTTTTTTCCTACGCAATACGGCCCCCCCCTTATGTACGCTTTTGCTTCATATATATATATATATATATATATATATATATATATATATATATATATATATATATATATATATATATATATATTCGTCGATCGCTACGTCAATACAATTGCAAGTTTGACTAGGTATATTACGCGCATCCGCCAGAAGGTTCTAGGTAACTGCCTAGGCATAATTTCAGCGCCATCGAAACATTTAGATTCAGCGAGTAGCCGGCAGTTTACCAGCGGTCTCGCGAAGCTACTTCGGCTTGGTTATGTAAACCGTCGCGACGCAGCGAGTCAGTCAGTCAGTCATTAGTTAACCAACAATTTATCAGTCTCGCGAGTGACCAACAACAGTCTGCGAGTGACCAACGGGACTACCTACGTTCACCCGGCTTTGCACGGTTCATCCATGGACTCCTACATCACAGCGCCCTGGCTTCAGCATCCCTGGCCAGCGCTACATCCACGCGCCTAGACCCCTATACCCCTTCTATACTTAGTGCACCGGCATTTGTAGTGTAATATTGCTTTTGATATTTTTTTGCATTTATTGCTTAAGTTTATTTATGTTATTTATTTTTATTTATTTATTTTTATTTTTTATTTTATTTATTTATTTATCAAAAGAAAGTACATATTACATATTGGATGCTTTGCCTGTCCAACTAGGAAAGTTTCCCGTTCTAGGACAGACAAATTGACATGTTTAGTTCATATTATTACTGAAATGTACATAATTACATAACAAAAACCAAAAAAAAAAAAAGTTTCATTTTTCTCTGAAACTAAGTTGTGTAATAAAGAAAATGTATATAATAAATATAAGTACACATACATTGTTTTGTGAGAAGTAGAAAAAATTAATCTGGTAGCATATATTATAATCGGATTTACCGAATTAACCTGGTAACATAAAATATTAAAATTTACAGAGTATGAGGTAAGCGTTGTAACTAGAATGTGTAATAAATTATGTGCATGATTGTTTTCACTGAATTAAAACATGAATTCAGAACAAATTATATTATACGACAATACGAATATACACCGCGCTCATTTCTTGAACTACTGCTAAAATGTAAAAACAATAACTATATATATAGATAGAAATATAAACTATGAAACATAAACTATGAATATAAATACATAGTACCTGATTTAGTGCTACTTTGGTGAAATTGGTGCATTACTTCGTGCGCCATATTGTGTTATGTATTTATTATCAATCAAATCAATCAATCAATCAAATCAATCAATCAAAGCAAAACGAACTGTAGACAAAATTCTTGCCTGAACAGAATATGTAATAATCACAATAACATATTATTCAATATCGACATCTTCAATTGCGAATTTACTAAATATAAAATGACCTTAAAAGAGTATTTCACTGATGTTTCTTGAATTGATGTTTCTGATGTTTATGTTTCTAGTATTTATATATTTATAATCCTGTTATGGTATGATTTATATGCACAACATTGTCTTCTTATGGTTATGGTTATGATATGATTTATATGCACAATATTGTTTGTATTCTTATGGTTACCAATGTATCGATAATCTTTTATTTTATATAAATTTTAGTTATTTTTTTTTTCCCCTTTATTTTTGTTGTATTATTTTGTTCTATTATTTTATACAATTCTTTTATTTTATATAATTATAACTTCACATTTCTCATAAATTTAATTATTTCTTCTAATGCTGTCTTACGTAAAGTCACAAGGAGGAAATCCGTAATTGGTTTTATTTTGGCTATTTTACTTATGTACAATCTGTAAAAATGTAACTGTTGATTTCCCAAAAATGAATAAATAAATAAATAAAATTATAAATCATTACCGTAGTAGGTACCAAGTTTCACACAGAGTTAGTGTGCGACGTACAAATGTGATACGCTTTACAGTAGTGATGTACCTAATGAGCAGACAGGCTTCAGGGGCGCATAACCATAAATCTTAGGTTGAAAAACATCAGAAGGTATAAAAACATCAGAATGGATGTCGAAACATTGCGGAGCAATATCAGAACTCAATGAAGTGTGGTAGGAATTTTGGTCTAGTGATCAGGAAAGTTTGGTGATTTTGTTTAACAGTTATACAGTATACGTTCACTTTCGACTCTCCCTAAGTTTAGAATCCAATCATTGACTAATTTACGCAGGACGCTTCCACTTTTCAATTTCCAAGAACCGGGTATAAGGTTGAACATTTTTGGACCTAGGTAAGAATATTGTCTTTGAGCAAGGGATGTCATAGTAGCAAGTGGAACTATTGGATTCCTCCCTGCATGTCGGGTGTTGTGATAATGTTCTACGGAGGGGAAGAGGTGACGATATTTTTGTGTGTATAATATAACTTTTCTTATAAATAGTTGCCTCACATCCAGAACTCCTATCTCTTTGAATAAATCATTACTGGGGTATCTAAATGGTTTTTTAAGTATGACCCTTAGTAGTGATTTCTGTGCTTTGGCTAAGGGGTCCAGAATTGATTTGGTACATCCTCCCCATCCTAAAGATGCATATTCAAGTAAAGAGTTGCACATGGCATAGTACATTAGTTTTAGATCTTTTGCGCATAGAATATTTCTAATCGCCATGAAAAGATGCGTGAGTTTTCTGACCTTTGTGGAGATTGAATAGATATGTTCATTCCATCTCAGATTCTTGTCTACAATAATTCCTAGATATTTTATGCTATCCACATACTCTAAGGTATTGCAATTGCAAGTGTTTGGGTCATTGCAATGGTGTATAATAATTCTTTGAGTTTCTCTTGGTTGTCCCGCTTGAGTTGCACTGAAGCAAATGAATTTAGTTTTGTCAGTATTGAGAGTGAGAAGATTATTATCTAGCCATTGTTTTACCTTGTTAATACCAATTTCTGCATTACTATGAACTTCATTCTAATTTTTGCCTTCAAATAATAATACTGTGTCATCGGCAAAGGTGATAATATGATCGGCAAATGAACTGTTACATAATTCATTTATATAGATATTGAATAAAAGTGGTCCTAGAGTGCTTCCTTGAGGTACACCAAAGTTTATATCAGCCGGATCGCTTAGAGTATCGTTAATATTCACTCTTTGGCTCCTATTTTCTATATAACTACCTAGCCACTTAAGTAGCTGACCCTGAATGCCGATGCGCTGTAGTTTTTTCAAGAGAATTTTGTGTGAGATAGTATCGAACGCTTTGGCTAGATCCAAGAAGAGCGCAATGCATTTTCTTCCTCTATCTATATTGTTGGAGATGATTTTCGTCAGGTTTGTAATGGCATTTTCAGTGCTCAATCCTGGTCTGAAGCCATACTGTCTATTGGAAAGGATATTGTTTTTTTCAAGGTAATGACTTAGACGATTCTTTACAATTTTCTCAATAATTTTCGAGATTGAATTGAGCAAAGAAATTGGCCGGTAATTGTGTATCTGCGATTTATCTCCATTTTTGCGAAGCAGTATAACAATAGAGTGTTTTAAATGATTTGGAAATTTTCCTGAATTGAAGCTTAGATTGGAAATATACGCGATTGGAGTTGCTATGAAGGATTTAGTAATTTTTAGCAGAATTGATGAAACGTTATCAGGACCACAAGCATTCGATGACTTAAGTTCGTCAATTATATTTATGACTTCGTTTGAAGTTGTTTGGATGTTGTCTAATTTATGACCGAAATTAGAGATTTTTAACTTAGCGAGATCGGATTCTGTTGTATTAAGATTGTTGAGAATTTTTTTCGCAAGTGTGACTCCCACTGACGTGAAATAATTATTGGCAAAATTCGCAATGATTTTTGGGTCTGAGGTGTTCGCGTTATTGATGTTCAGTGATTTAATATCGGAAGATTTATTTATTTTTGTTTTAGTTATATTGCGAAATGCTTCCCATAAACGTTTTGGAGTACAGTTATTTTCGTAAATTATTTTTTTATAATAATTTTCTTTGGCCGATTTTATTAGTTTTTTGCAAAAGTTCCTATAATTTTTGTAATGAGCTTGTACTATAATATTTTCAGGGCACCTATTCGCCTTTTTATGAAGTTGGTTCCTAATTTTAATCGATTTGATAAGGCCAGGGGTGATCCATGGCGTAAGTTTTATTTGTTTATGTGGTATAAGTTTATTGCTTGTATGTTTAGAAATATATGAATGTAATTTAGTGATAAATTCATTCATCGATGAGTCGGCATCAGTTTGGTCTAGAACATTTTGCCAGTTTTCTGAGCTCAAGTCTTCAATTAAGTTATTATAGTTTATTCTTGCAACATGTTTAATTTTAGCAGGATTAGGAGGTTTGTTTTTAAGGCAGAGTGCTGTTGTATAGTGATCTGAGATTGTAGAGTGAATGACAAATGAGTCAACATGGTTAATTTTTTTGACGTTGATGTGGTCAAGACAAGATTTACTCATGCCCTGCTCACGAGTAGGGCTAATAATTGTCTGAATGAACCCATTTTCAGTTAGCAAACATAGGTAATCGTTGGATTGGCGGTGGTATTCGGTAATTGTATTGATGTTGAGGTCGCCTATAATTATTTGCCGTTCTATATTTTTTGAGCTGTTGATAATTGATTGGAGTGAATTCAGAAAAGTGTCAATATTTTGAAAAGAGGGTGATCTGTATATTGCAAAAATACATAGATTATTATTCAATACAATTTTCAGGCAGTTGGCTTGTGATAAGAAAATTTCATCAACTTGAGATTGAAGTCCGTCTCTGATGTATACAACGATCCCGCTAGACTTATTAAGATATATGTTTGTGTGGTGTTCAGAGTAATTGTGAATAACTTTTGAGGTGTAATCTTTACTAAGCCAGCATTCCGATAAAATAATAACGTCGAATTGGTAATTGAATTGATCCAGAAAAATTAAAAAATCGTCAATATTAGAAATGCTTCTTATATTTTGGTGTATAATTTTAACGCCGTAAGCACACCATTTATAGTTATTTAGATTGTTCATATCATCAATGACATTCATGTTAAGATCTATGCCGGAATCATTTCCGGTATCATAATTTAATTGAATCATAAGTATGTGTTGGTTGTGTGTTGTATAGAAGTTGGTTCCCGAGTAATATATAATTAAATGCGATTCCAAATGTAGTTAAAATGGTAAATATGCTTAATATAAATAATATAGTACAAATTTTGTAGTTAGATGTAGTACTATTAATGAGATAGCAAGAAATATAAACAAAATGGTAGCAAGAATTGCTTGATATCAAATGAATTAGAAAACGGTAGTAAATTATACAAATATGAGTAATATATAATAATATGGTATAAATAATGTAATTAGATATAGTACTATGAAAGAGATAGCAAGAAGACAAAACAATAATAATAATAAAAATAAGGTAGCAGGAACTGCATAACATACATAACAAATGAATTCCAGAAGGGTAGGAAATGAAACAAATATGGAGAAATATAGAGCGAGACATAAATGCACGGGTCAAGACATACCTCGAAAGAATAGCCATTAATTCAAATTTATCAAAGCGCAGCCAATATGCTTTCGTCTGAGATAACAATGGCATTAGTTCCCTCGTTTTTACGAAGATAAATTTGCCCACGTTTAATCCAAAAAAAGCGATATTGTTTCTCCTTCGCCGCTGTTCGTGTCTTGTACCACAGCTGTTTACCGCGAAATGTTAGTTGTTCTGAAATGAAGATCGGCGAGCAGGAACCAGCTATACCGATGTTTGAGGTGTTCAATTTGTCTTCTGGATTCTGTTTGTTTTTGTTGAAAGTTTTTACGTCTGTTAACAGGTTTTCTCTTGCTATGTTCGTTTTGAATTTAACAATGATTTCTCTCGGATGACTCTTGTTGTTTTTTTTTGCTGCGCGATGAATGGCATCAATGTCCTTTGTATCAGTGGAGGACTTTGTTGTTTTGCAGATATTGAAAAAAACGTCTTGCAGATTTTCTCCTTTGATTTCTGGGATGCCTCTTATTTCTATGTTGTTCGCTTTGAGTTCCCTTTCCTGCATGTCCACACATTTTTCCAAGACATAAATCCTAGCTTCCAGGGTTGAGTTCTTTTTAGTGAGTTCATCATTTTTTAGTTCGATGTCACGGATTCTAGCCATGAAATCCTCATATTGAGAACTCATAAATTGAATACTTTCAAGTATTTTGTTATTCTGATCTAGAATATCATTTTGTGTTTTTTCCAGATTGGACGTCTTGTTCATGACTAGATCTTGAATATCTTTAAGATTTGTCGGTGTCTGAGCGGCGAGCGCTGAACTAATATCCGTAACTTTTTAATCTGCTCCAAAGGTTCAGTATCACTGATTGTCTGCAACGGGCTAGCAGCGCCGGGCTTTGCTGAATTGCAATGCTTGCAAACTTGTTGAGATCGCCGTTCTTGATTAAGTCGACGATATGTGTTCTCAATAATACCTCCGCAAGCCAAATGAAATGCGCCTTTGCATGCGGCACACGTGAATTTTAACTCATCAGTACGTAGAGTTACTGAGCACACTCGGCAATGCATCTTGAATTAATGTTTTTTTTCGTACTACCCGCGTAAAAGCAAATTGTATTGTTTATAGTTTTGCTGATTTAATTCGGGAGGAACTTTAAATCACTCGGATATTATAAAAATTATTTTAGAACTTTGTAGTACGAACACGTAACACTCCGAGTAACTTTTAATTTGAGCGTTATAGTTTTTAAAATACACTTTACTACGGAGCAAGTTAATATGAACTATTCACAGGTATAGAATATTGTTGACCATGATATACACCTAAATCTTAACTTAAACTCGCCGGCCTGCATCTCCCGCTCAACCGCCGACCAGATCCTTCGTATCTTCGGCCACCTTGTTCAGCACTGGAGCAATCGGAAGACCCATGGTCTTCACCAGTTCCTGACACATCCACGAGTCCGGTCTCAACGCGCCGTCGCCAACTACCGCCTAGACCAGTGTTCCGCAAACTTTTTATGTTCACGGTACACCTAACTAATCAAGATATTTTAACGGTACACCAAAGAAAAAAAAACAAGGTAATTTTTGGATAGGATTGGCTAGGCTTATTACGAATATCGGCGAACTTTGAGGTTAAACTACGAAAGCTGCATGTCATCATAATTTAAAAAACATCCCAGGTTTTGAATGGTTTGTTTGGCAAAGCAGGGTTTGTCTAGCCGGGTTTGTGTAATTATGATTGATATTTATCACATAACAGTGACACTGGAGGTTATCCACCGCTTACCCGCCCTGGTATAAGTAACAGATGGTTACTCCTTCAGAGCTCTCACAAGGACTCTAATTTTTTTTTTGTTTAACGACTCTACATTTATTTTAAAATGAATCTAGACCTCCAATGTCCCTGCATAGTGGTTAGGCTGCAGGATGCCTACAATATTACACAAAAACACAAATAACAATATTAAAATATGTACAGGTATAGTAAAATAAAATAGGCCTAAAAATAATACAGGACGAAATAACTGCTTAAAGCCTAGGCCATCTGTAGAGAAAGAACAAAAAAGAAAGGAAACACATATACATTCATGTTTATATTGTAGGAATCTACATTTAAACATATATAAATATTACCGGAGAGTATTACACCCGTCCACTGGCAGTCCCATCGAGAATGTGCATGGCGATCGGTCTGTCCGTACACAAAGAACGACTACCGCGCCCCTCCGCCGGATTACCTGATTATGCCCTGAAGAAAAGGTATGTGGGAAGGTTGGGGGCGTGCCCGAAGACCCTAGGGACTAAGTGAGCGTCAGGCATTCGGAGGGTGGGCGGAAGGTTGTCGAGCTTGTTCGGCCATTCCTCAAGCCCGCCATGGCGATGGGGGAGGCGCAGTCGACTATGTGTGAACACTTGTCCGGTGTGGGAGGCGTCTGATTAGGCAGGGACGAGGTCTATTTCACACCCAAAACGGGTTGAAGACGGTACAGGACGATTAAAGTTCAGTTCCGGCTTACTGCACACACTCCTAATGATATGTAAAGCAAAAGAAAGAAGAAAAAAAATGATAAAGGACAAGTTAATTAAAAACTCAAATTAAATTAATTAAATTCATTATGACGGATTGAGCGATGATGTCATCACTACCATCGCTCAAGGGGTCAGTCTCGCATGGAATCCTGCTGAAATAAAAACAATCATAACAAAAGAAATAATTAAAATAATAGCAGATACTATGGAAAGAAGAAAAGCATTAACAGATAAAATTAAAAAGAAAACAGCAAAAACAAAAAACAAATCAAATATATAATGCAAAGGTGATTGCAAACCTTAATATAAAATGAAAATAAAAAAGAAATATAAAACAGATATCATAACGAAGGTAATATGAGAGCAGGAAAAGAATTAACCGAGGAAACCAGAAGCAGTCACACATGGCACCTGAAACTCCGAATGATTTTAATCTAATCAGCGACTCTAAGATCAGGCCATCTCTCTACCCAAACCTTTGTAAACTTCCTCAGGCACTCAAAGTTCACCTTATTCGAAACGAGATCGGCATTCCATACCGGTCTTGTGATGACGTTCAGACCTTCCAACATTTCCTCTCTTGCATCCGTCAAAATCTCACAATGCCACAGAATATGCTCGGCAGTCTGGTCAGTATTGCCACATGCGCAGTTTGGATGGGGGGACAGGGCGAGACTGTGAAGTCTCCCCCTGAATTCCCCATGCCCGGAGAGAAGTTGGGTCACATGGTGATCCAGGTATATGCCCCTTCCATTCTGAGTTTAACAGACGGGAAGAATGAGTAAGTCCATCTTCCCGAATTTGACCTGTCCCATCGCGCTTGCCATTCACTCAGCGTTATTTCTTGCATCTCTCTAAGAAGAGCAGGGAGAGACACAGATCCGCCTGGTATTAAGTTAACACCTAGGTGAGTAGCAGGTCTTCCTCTGATAAGCTTCTTCTTTGTTAGCACCTCCCTAATTTCTAAATCAATTGGCAATATGCCGGCCAAAACTGGCAAAGCGTCCGAGGCAACTGTTCTATAGGCACCAGAGAGTGCCAACAGGGGGATTCGCTGGCCCCTCTTGAGTGCCGACTGGATCAATACATTATTCAGGCGGTGCTCCCACACAGAGGCTGCATAGGTGACTTGCGACACATACACCCCTCTGTATATAGAAGGCGAAGCGCTGGAGAACGCAATCCCCACTCGGCAGTTGAGATCCTTCTCAGTTTCAAGAAGAGGGCTTGGGCCCTGCTTGATACACTCTTGACATGTGCCAAGAAAGAGGACGATCGATCCAAGAGAACGCCTAAATACCTAGTGGTTTCCGCAAATTTGATGTTTGAATCTCCCATTTTGATGCAGGGATTTCTCCCTCTATTGAGGGAGCCCTTCATCAGGAGACCCATGGTCTTTTGGGGAGCGAAGGTCAAACGATTTCTCTTACCCCATTCTAAAATTGCACTTAAACCTTCTTCAGCTTTGCACTCTACTTCTTTTCTGCTGTTCCCCGAGACCAAAAACAATTTGTCATCAGCGTAATCGACCGAGATACATCCCTCAGGCAAGGGCAATCTGGGGGAGTCGTCAAACAAAATGTTCCAGTAATCTGAAGCAAGAGCCGAACCCTGGGGACAACCCATATTTACCTCCCGTTCAATAATGACATCCCCGTACGACAGAATTATAGAATGGTTGTTGAAATAATCTGCGGTTATCTTGAATAGCCTTGGAGAACAATTACGCGATTTTAGTTTAGAGAGTATCATCGGCCACCACGCATGATCGAAAGCACCAGTGATGTCTAAGAAGACCCCAATCACATACCTCTTAGGGCAAGCCTTCACCCATTCAAGCGCATACGAAATTGCGTGCTCCGTAGACATACCGGGGACGAAGCCAAATTGTCGATCGCTGGGTGGTGACAAAGTTTTCCGCAGTTGGCATCTGATCAGTTTTTCGAGTATTTTCCCAAATACAGGCAGCAAGGTGATGGGCCGGTACGCCTTGACATCTGTCCGGGGCTTATCATTCCCTTTTGGAATGACACGGAGCACGCCTTTCTTCCATACTGTGGGGAAAACTCCCCTTCTCATGCACGTGTCCAACACCTGGAAGAGCTCCTCCTTGGCGTAGATCCATACATTCTTCACTATTATGCCATTAAGTCTGTCGAAGCCTGGTGCCTTCTTTGGATCCAAACCCTTAATAATAGCGTCAACCTCAGCAACAGTTATATGTAACAAATTATCCTCCTGGGTGAGGTTCCTGGGCGGAAGCCGTGACAGATTTCTAATCTGTTTGTGATGGTCGCTTTCCCCTATTACAGAGTCTAAAGGGACTAACTTGCCCAGAAGTGTCCTGAGCGTAGAAGCTACGTCTACACTCTCAACATCCCTGCCGTTAATATTGGATGTAATACTGGTTAAATACCGGTCAGAACCTTTTCCTGTTTTTTCAAGGGCGCTGTGGATATCCCACGGGTTGGCGTTTCCCACTTCTTTAACCCAATTATGCCATGCCGCTCGTTTCGCCTTAAAGACGGTCGATTTAAAGGCACTACGAGCACACCTGAGACGAACCATGAGGGTGGACGTCTCCTCCGGCGTACATCCGACCCGTCTCGAGTTTCCCAGGGCCCTGTAGGCTCTTTTGTAGGCACCCTTCAGCGAAGTCAGCTCACTCGACCACCACGGCGTCCTTAAAATCCTCCTCGGGTTTGATCTTCCCAAGGATGATTCTGCGGCTGATACTACGGCCGCGTTAAAAAAATTCCCCAAATTATCCGGATCTCTAGACGCTACTTCGCGGAATCCCCGTAAAGTATCTCGTAGCGCCTCCCCAAAGTTATCCCAATTCGCCTGAGTGGTTTTGAAGTTCCAGGAGGATCTTGGAGATTCGGTCTTATTGACACCCACTTTAAAAGTAATTAGTCTATGATCAGAGGCAATTGCGCAATCGTGCACGGTCCACATTGATATCTTGTTCGCAACTGATCCAGAGCAGAGAGTTAGATCAATGTTGCTTTCACCAGAGTGGTTAGAAAAGGAAAAAAGTTTTCCTGGCTCATTAATTAAAGTTAGACCTTGCGCCGCAATAAGGTCTTCGACGGCGTCTGATCGTTCCGTCCGGTAGTCACAGTTATCAAACCACAATGGCGAGCGAGCATTAAAGTCTCCTCCTATAACTATGTTACGACCTTTAAGCGCATTTAGGGCGCGCGTCAAGCACAAGATATGTGGTCCGACCGGGTTTCCGTATTTAAAGTATACCGATATCAGAATGATTTCAGTTTTACCGAAGTTAAATGAGACACAGGTTTGGAACTCGTTTGACAGCCCAACCAAAAGGAGGGGGCTGACCATCGAAGAATTAATCAGAACACCCGCCCCAGGTGAGCTGCCGATTTCGAGAACCGCACCCGGATGACTTACTGGTGTTTTACCTTGCCATGTGTACTGCTCCTGGATAAGCATTATGTCGATGTGCAGGTCAGTCATGACCCGCAGTGTCTCGATCGTGGCCACCCGAGACCTCTGCAGGTTAATCTGACCTATTATAAGGGGAGAATTACTGTCCATAATCCGTCATTCGAACTTGTGCTTCGATGGCGGCTTTGTATGCCGGGCATGCTCTGTCACCGGTCACGTGATCCGCGCGCTTATTAAACTTAGTACAGGTTGCACATACTGCAGCTTCAGCCTTTTTTGGACAGTCTTCGAAATCATGTCCGGTAACAGAACAGTGACGGCATGTGATGTGAACCTGAGTACATACTTTACTTATATGTCCATATTGATGGCACTTAAAGCACCTTGTTGCTCCTAAATAATCTCGTACTCTGCACGCGTTCCAGCCCAGGAAGCACAAGCCACCATCAATAAGGACTTTCCTAGCCTCTGGATGACATGTTATGATCATATTCATCGTGGGTGTGTCTCTTTTTCCAAAGAGTGCGACTCTGCGCATAGTGCGCAAATAGTCGTCCTTATTTAGGTTACAATTACCTGTAATATTATTAGCAAAAATTTCCTCAAATAGGGCGGCATCTCCGGAGGCATCTCCCTTTGGTACATCATAAATCACTATCTTTGGTAAGCGTCCCTGGGGGCTGATGATTTTAATGCCTTGCTCAGTTAACTTTGATTCAGCTTTTTTGATATTACTTATACCTCCAGGACTGCTTGTTTGGAGAGCCACGCCACCACCCTTTATTTTCCTAGTACGAACAACCTGGAACAACATAACAGTGACAGAATGACCGCGAACTGTCACCGAATCGGTTCGAGAAGTGAATTTTAATTTTACGCAATTGATAATTAAAATGCATCTTTTTCCGCCGCCACCAAGCCAAAAAGTTTCCTTTTATAGTAATTACGGCATATCTAAAGTTTTTTTCTAAAAGTTATTCGTAATAAGCGTGGCCACTCCGAACCAAAATTTACCAAAAACAATATTTTATTAATATTTATTATTAAAATCAATATAACATGAAAAGATGTTTAATGCGAAATGTGAGCCTGTTTAACTGAACACAGACGATCAAAATTTGGAACAATCGTTGATAACGCTGCTCGCATCTCTTCGTCGATCGTCCTCAGGCGTTCTCTTTTTTTTGACTTTATCGTTGTGAGAGTTGAAAACCCCAATTCGCATAAATAGGTCGTGGCAAATGGTAATAGAATTGCAATAGCTCGCTTTGACAGCAGTGGATACTCATTTTTTACGTGGAGCCAAAAATGTGCTAACTCTGTTTCAGAAAATTTTAATTTTAGTGTCCGATCAGTTTTAAGCTCCATGAATTCTTCCTGCTCGTTTATTGGTAAATGTCCAAGGGAAATGCTTTCCGAAAATGGATTTCTTACCCAGTCCATAGGTTGCAGGTCACACTTAGGAAAATATGAGTTCATTTTTTCTGCTAACAGCTCCAAGTGTTTCACTATCAAAGCCTGCACTTTTTTTCTGAATCGGCAGCCATGACATTTGGAAACATTTCGTTACTACCATTGGTAGCGTGGCTGATTCATAGCACCAACTTAGCGCGAAAGCTTTCAATCTTGTCCGAAGACGTTAAAATGTTACAATTTCTGCCTTGCATTTTTTTGTTCAGCTCATTTAATTGAGCGAATATGTCCGCCAGATATGCAAGTTTTGCTACCCATTCTTCTTTTTTAAATAGAGAAGCAAAGTCTGAACCCTGAGTTTCTAGAAATGTCTGGGTCTCATTTTTCAGCTCGTAAATCCGAGAAAGCACTTTTCCGCGAGAAAGCCATCATACTTCTGTATGAAACAGAAGTGACTGATGATCTGCTCCCATTTCCTGACACAATGCATTAAACAGACGAGAGTTCAGCAGTCGCGACTTGATGTGATTGACAATTTTGACGACTTCTTGTAAGACAGACAACAATTCATCAGGCAGAGACTTCGTCATCAGTGCCTCTCTGTTTAAAAAGCAATGTAAATTTTTTATATTAGGATTTTTCTCAGAAGCCCTGGTTATAAATCCCCTAATTTTTCCTGTCATAGCTGCTGCTCCGTCTGTGCAAATGCTTAAGCAGTTGCGCCATTCCAAATTATGTTCACTGAATTACTGGTTTGTTACTCTGAATATTTCTTCTCCGGTGGTATAACCAGGTAGTGGCAGACAAAATAAAAACTCCTCTTTTATTTCATATCCATCCGTGTACCTCACATTTGTGATGAGATGCGCGTGACCACTGATATCAGTAGACTCGTCGACTTGTAGCGCGAAAACTCCACTTAGCCTTAATTTTTCAATTAACGTTGATTTAATGTCGGTGGATATTTCATTAATGCGACGTGAGATCGTATCTGCTGACGCAGGTATTTTTTCGATTTCCTTAGCGGCTTCTTGGCTAATCATAATTTTGACAATTTCTTTGCAGACAGGTAAAATTAAAGTTTCAGCGAGAGAATGAGGTTTCTTCGATTTAACCAGCATATTAGCGATTACGTATATTGCTTTTTGCGCTTTGCTTGATGTATTGAAAAACGAACTAATGAGAGTTACCTGTTTCTTAGACTGGTCTTTCATACGTTGAAAGAAGGTTTTATCTTTGTGAGCCACCGATGGGTGTTTAGTTGTTAAATGTCGTGAAAGTTTACTGGGCACCATCGAATTATTAGCCAAAGTTTCTCCACAAACAAGACATTTTGGGATTGGGCACGATTCGTCACCGCAATATATAATGCCATAACGCATATAGCTCTCATCGTATTTCCGATCAAAAAGCTTAGGTTTTTTCTTTGTTGACTCTGCTTCTTCTTGGGAATCATTAGTTTCACTTGACAAACTTGCGGTACGTTTAACGAATTTATCCATTATATACACGTAATATGGGATATTTTTTTGCAATTAAAAAAGTCAATTAAGTTCGCGACGACACAACCAAACACTAGCATTAACGAATGACTACTAAACAAGCGGGCGCAACGTCGCCGTCGTAATTCGTAATGTTATGTTGTCACGCGCATGCACCCCGATAGCTCGTGCGCAATCACGTGATAATGTAGCAATAGCACCCCACTTATGGAGTGTAGCACACGTGATAATGTAGCGTAGCGGCGTAGCACACGGCCACTTCGCAGCGATCGAGTCCCACCCACGCCACCTCCGGCCGCCGCGCCGCACAGAAAAGTAAAGACCGATTTACAGAGCACTTTGTGAGAAGTGACGCGGGACTCGCGGCACACTTACAAATGGCCACGGCACACCAGTGTGCCGCGGAGCACACTTTGCGGAACACTGGCCTAGACCACTTCATCTCCTGCGTCCGGTGTCATCGCCATCGGTCCCGAAGTATTCTCCCATGTTGCATCCTGACTCAATAAAAACACTGTGACCTTCAACAACCTCTTTCATTGTGTCTCCTCATCAGATCCCCAACTATATATAAAAAGCAAAAGACAAAATATAGCATATACTGTTAAATAATATTATTATGATGATTTAATATAAGACGTCCTAGTGAAATTCGAAAAAATAAATGGGTAATATTTAAATTGAAGTAGCTTTAGTAAGGCGTCTACAATTGGAGGCCTGAAAATAAAAGTAGATCATGTCACAAAAACATTTTTTTAATTACGATTTTGAAGAAATCTAAAAAAAATGTTTTTTTTGTGATAACACAACTTCATTGATATCGTATTTTTTGTAACTCTGTGCATAAAAACCAGATTTGAAAAAGAATCACCCGTTGCCAGGCATCTTAGCGTAATTTGTAACTTAGTTTTTGTTCGCATAACTGTGTCATGTTTTTGGATTTTTTCTTGAATCTTGAATCTGTTGCCTAACAGTACATAAAATTGTTCTTCCGAAATTCGCAAATGATTGCAGTAGCCTTCGGTACTTCTAACGCCATCTCTCTCAATATATCGTTAGAAGCACTAAATTCGTTTCTCATTATAATCCATTTTCTAGCCCACATACGACGTTTTTTACGCTTTTTCATATTCTAAAGTTAAAAGGTCCGAAATTATAGGGACGCACGCAGCGATAACTTCACTTGATGCCATCTTCATTAACAATAGAAACGTCTGAATTAAACGCTGTTCAGTTTTTCGGGGAGTCGCTATATGCACAGCGACTAGTCGACAGGGGGCGTGGCCAACATATCCGAGCATACCCGAAGTGAAGTGTTTCGGCGCTTTATTTGAAATTGGTTCTCCGCTCAGATTTTTTTAGTCACGTCACGGCCGAGCATTTCCGAATATTGCCGAGCAGCCGATAGCTAATTTTCATCTTTCGTTTCATACGATTCTTGCACCTTGATTTCATTGGGTTAGATTACGTTACTATAGGGCCAATATCACAAAGTCGATTCCAAAGCCTTAATAAAGACTGTTTGGTATGGCAACCACATTCTAATTCCTGCAAATATAATTAACTTTTGGACAAAAGAAGATTTGTGGTAGGCCCTATGTTCAACTTTTGTACAGATTCGTACTAGGCCTATATACTTATGCTATGTTACTTATTTTATATTTTATCTTTTATTTTTACTAGTTATACTTAATTATTATCTGATATACTTTCAAAACTACTCTATTAAAAAAACTTGTTATATATTTTATACACCTGCTAAAATTATTCATCATATCATGTTACATATAAATTATTCTTCAAACCTATTGTATTTACCTTTCAAAATTGTTGAGTATCTATCTCACATACCCTATTGTATTACATCTTATGCACTTATTTCGATCTATTTTAGTTGTTGTGCGTGTCTTCTGACAATACGGCAACTATTTAATATTATTAACTTTAACCGTCAAGCTTTAGTAATGAGTTCTAACTATATATATTTATTTATAATAATCTATATAAATCTGGGAAAAAAAATAAATGAATATATCTATATTCCTTTTATGGTCAGATTCTGGAATAGTTCGCAGGTAACTGTAACTTCTTTTTCTATTGCAACACACCCGTCGCACCAACATATTTACAGATTGAGTACTCACCGTGCTATGATTAAGATTAATAAGTCGGTAATTATGAAATTCATTACTTGTTCATTTAAGACTCATTTCATAATTTTCAATAGGATAATGAATAAGCAATGTGATGTATTCTATATTTACCTACCACCCTTAGCTGTTGTTATCACATATAATTTGTCATTAGGTAATAACATACAAATAACAACTGTGCATATATCAGAAAAAAAATTTCATTGCAAATACCTACGCACTATTTTGGCCACATCGCTGTGTATTTCAAATGTTTTTGTATGTATTTATTTTATGTCAACATATTCTTTGCAACATCTTTACAACTTAAGTACGCTCCATGCTCTGAGCTATATTTTTTGGTTAATATCATCTAATAATTGTTGTTTTGTTAATATCATAAAATCATTGCAAATACCTGCACACTATTTTAGTCACATTCTGTGTATTTCTAATGTTATTGAATGTATTTGTCAATTTAGTTGCGTCCTTGATGCTAACTTATTTATCTTACCAATATATTACCACCAAAAGATCTACTACCACTCTATAACCACTTTTATTGCTATTATTCACTTTATTATAAATATATACTTTAAGATTGATAATTATGTAAACATAATTTCCTTCGTTTGTACCTTCACGGGATATACCTACAATTTCGACAAGTTTTCACGGGCTCAAATTAATATACACCCATTATTATTCTTATTATTATTATTAATTACATCGCATATTATTTGCTTTTGTTTTATGAGTCACACCACCAACAACAACATGTATAAAAAAGTATTAATATGGATTCTATATTGGATGAAGAACTAAATGACGAAAAGGAAATCAATATCAACATAGATGACCCATAGTATGTAATGAATTTCTTAACCATCCTGCTCTCTCTATATATTGTATGAATATAAGATGCATTAAAAAAAATTTCGATGATACTAAAGCTGTTCTCGACGCAATACAACATAGATTTGGCATTATCGTTTTTAGTGAGGCTTGGTTGAAAGATTCAATCTATATCCCAAGTATTACTGGATATTCATCACATAGCACCAAAAAAAATTATTTACAAAATGATGGAGTTGTCGTTTACACTCGGAATGATGTCATAGTTTCTGTTGAAGAAATAACTATTCCACATGCCAATTGTCTTAAATTACAACTACCTTATAATGTATGTGTTTTAGCAGTTTATAGATCTCCTTCTCAAGCACACATTGATACCTTTCTTGACCACCTAAATGACTTACTACGTTCTGTATCAACACATAACCATGAAGTGATTTTATGTGGTGATATAAATATAAATATTCTGGATATGAACAACATAAAAAGTGAACAATATCTTTCACTTTTGATTTACCACGGTCTAAAACCATTTATTATTTCACCGACTAGAGTAACATCAAGTACTGAGAGTTGTATTGATCACATTATGGTTAAGTCAAAAGACGATCCTCAGAGTGCTGTATTCAGGACCAGTATTACAGACCATTTTGCTACATTATTGAAATATCCTAAATCCAGAGTAACAAAATCAAAAAAATAGACGTAAAGCTTAGACTAACTGTGGATAATGACCTACTAAATTCGACACTGAAAGAGGAAACATGGGATACAGTCTTATCCACCAGTGATGTCAATACTGCAGCTGATAACTTCATAAGACGTCTAAAATTACATATTGGAAATTGCTCATATACTAAGAGAATCCATTGTAATAAAAAGCACTTGAAACCATGGATAACTTCTGGAATTGTTAACTGCCTCATTAAACGTGACAAATTACACAAGAGTTGTCGTAAAGAACCAAATAATATCGAGCTGTTTGCACATTATAAAAGATACAAAAATTGGTGTTCTAAAATTATAAAAACGACCAAACAGACATATTATAAAGGGAAGCTTCACGAGGTAAAAGGAAACATAAAGCAAGAATGGAAAATAATAAAACAAGCATTGGATTTGCAAAAGGAATTTGAATTTGCCCATAAATAAACTGAAAGTAAATAATAACATTGTATCCATAAATGATAATCCAACAGTCATTACTAACCACGTGAATAATTTTTTTTGTGATATAGGTCAAAATTTTGCTAATCTTTTGTGTAGTGCAAATAACACCAGTGAAGAATCTTTAGTAAAAAATTATAATCCAACACAATCTATGCAAAATGCCTCCTTTGAATTCAAACCAACGAATTTTAATGAAGTTTTAAATGTGATTAATGAGCTGAAATCAGGTTTTTCGAGTGAAAATGACAGTATAAGTGCAATGGTCTACAAACAAAATGCTTCTGAACTAGTTATACCTATTACACACATTGTAAATGTTAGTTTTGAGAATGGCTTGTTCCCTAATCATTGCAAAAATTCCAAAGTTATTCCTTTATTTAAAGGAGGAGATAACAAAGATGTAAATAACTATCGACCTATCTCCTTGCTAAATACGTTATCAAAAATAATAGAGAAATTAGCTAAAATTAGGTTGATGTCTTATGTAAAAAGATATGAAATTCTCTCAGATAATCAATTTGGCTTCCGAGAGAACATGGGAACAAGTGATGCTGCATTAAAAATGATCACCACAGTCGTAGAAGCTCTTGATACTGGCAATAAAGCAATGGCCGTCTTTTTAGACTTATCTAAGGCATTTGATACCGTATCCCACGGTTTACTCTTAAAAAATTCAGTTCAATGGGTATTGTTAATAAATCTTTAGATTGGTTCAGAACATATCTTGAAAATAGAACACAGAGAGTAATAATTAATGATCACATTAGCTCAAATAAATCAATTGTATATGGTGTTCCTCAAGGTAGTGTTCTGGGTCCAATTCTATTTTTGTTATATATTAACGACCTCTGTAAACTGAAATTTTCTGGATCTTCAATTGTATTTGCAGATGACACTGTCTTGGTGTTTGCTGCTGACACATGGAATGAAACGTATGCTAAGTGCGAGGCAGGATTAAGGGCAGTCAAAAATTGGCTTGATCAAAACTTGTTAACCTTAAACATGAACAAAACTAAATATATTACTTTTAGCATTTCCTCTGTAAATCAACCATCTTTGGAACGTTCATTAAAAATACATTGTTGTGTGCAGGAGTGTAACTGTCAATCTTTGGAAAGAGTAGACAACATCAAATACCTGGGTTTAATTATTGATAAAAATTTAAAATGGAACAATCACATTACTATATTAAGAAACAAAATAAGAAGGCTAGCCTACATTTTCAAAAATCTAAGAAACATATTGGACAAAGTTACATTAAAAACTGTATATTATGCTCTTGTTCAATCAATGCTTTCATATAATGTTGTCTGTTGGGGTTCTTGTAACAAGACTACCTTAGAGCCTTTGAATGTTGCGCAAAAATTAATTTTAAAAATAACGTATAAGAGAAATTTTATGTATCCATCAAAGTTATTATATAGTGAAAGCAAAATTATGACAATAAGGCAGTTGTACATAATACAGGCTCTCTGTAAATTTTTCAACAACACTATTACTGCTAAAAGATCTCAACAAGTGCGCAGCACTAGAATGGGTTCTTCTTTAATGTATCAGCCGGTGTATACCAGAACATCCTTCGGACAAAGGAGTTTTTCATATAAAGCTCCGTTGCTATATAATATGCTTGGAGAAAATATAAAAACTATAGGTACGTTAAATTCATTCAAGAAAATGGTCAAAATCTCCGTACTAGCTGAGAGTGATGATTTTGGATCACCCATGTTGTCGCTTATATCATAATTCCTTGTGGAAGCTCTGTTTCGATACAATCCTTATTTACTTACTGCGCATGTACTTATTTACTTCTAAAATAACTTTTGGTTATATATTATTATGTTACTTATTATTATTATTATCTACTTATTTATCGTATTAATATTTACTTTAATTTTTGTCCAGCTAAATTATTTACTTACTTACTTTTTATTATAATATTATCTACTTACCTATCGGTTATTATTTACCTATTTTTATTTTTTCTTATAATCTATTATTCATAATATCCATGTTGTAATTGTTAGTATGGTTACCCTATGCTTGTGTCTGATAAGCCAGCACAGGTACCTTGTACTTTAGTTAACAGAAGAATATTATTGTTGCCAACTTACTTACTAATGCTTCTTTTGTTGACATTTTGTTTTTATTTTTTCATACATTTGTTACTAAAATTTTGTTTATTTTTGTCTACCGGTCTCGAAACGTCCGTGTCATAAACTTTTCTTTTTTGGTGTAAATTTAATTTAATGTTGTTATTATTTTAAATTTACATATATGTATTTTTTTAAAATGATATTATTGTAAAGCTGCACATCTTGATACAGGAATGCCCTAGTGAGATGTGCAGAGCATGCTTTTTATGTAATAACTGTTTTTTGAATGAAATAAATAAATATATACTCAAAGTATCTAATCTTTTTACATTACAAAACAGTACACCTATGGGAAAGTAAAACTAGCATTATTTGAAGACTATGTGAATATTTGGATGCCATATAGCATGTTGAAGGATAAGTGAGCAATGAAGGAAGTTGGGAAATTCATTGATACATATTTGATATTATTTTATTAATGGAAAATAATACATTTCACCACACAAAGGAAATATAAACATTGAGGGAACAAACCCCTTTAAAAACATGACAGATAAACCCTGAATTGAGCCGATCAGGTTCTGCCTCATCCTGAAATTTATGTTTAATAAATTGCTCCAACAATAGAGACACATCTCGTACTGAGGAAACTCCAGCTTCAACAAGCCTGTAGATCTCCTGTATCAGGTCAGAATGAATTTGTTGGGTCATCTTGGCCGCGTCTCTGCTGTGGTTGTGGCTCGCTTCTCCGGTTGCCGAGACGTAATAACGTAGCACACATTTAGGTGGGCTGGTGGATTGAAGGTCTGCCTTCACTTGTTTCAGAATCTGAAAACAAGCCACAATGTTTTACTATAAATAAAAATAGTAATTATTGGTTTGGTAGGCAGTAAAAAATATAAAATAATATTTTCAACAAAAAAATATCTGATTTCCTGAAGGGCACATGGAAGTATGCTTCACACCTTCTATTTTGCAGTGTTGAGGCCCTGGGCATCATATTTCCGGCCATTGTACTGTTCTGACATCTACCATTGGCAGCACAGTAAAATTCAATAGATAAGAATGTTGAAAATGTGTTTAAGTAAGCGATGGGAAGTTGCGTATTCCCACATGTTCCTAGGACATTTCCTTCTAAAAAAATGTGTGTTGTCCAAAACGGTATTTGTATAACCTTGCATCTAACCAGTGTTGTGTAGTATCTAGATACATTTTTGTGTACTGTATCTGTATCTAGCTATATTTCAATAACTGTAACTGTATCTAGATACATTTTTACTAGTATCTGACACCTCAGATACTTTATTTTCGAAGTGAACTTCTTTACCGATTTTCTCAAGTTAATTTTAAAGTTTTCTCACAGATTCAGCTTGTGGGTACCTTTGTCCATCTAGTGTATAATATTTTATAGCAGTTTATATACATGAATTTTAGGGGTCCTAACCCGAGTAACCGAGTAACCGAGTACCCGGGTACCCCTCTATATAAAAAAATGAATTAAAAAAAAAATCTTTTTTTTTTTAAATTTTCCATCAGAACCCTAATCAAGTTGCACATAGTTCACGTATTTTTTTATTTATCCAAGGGGCGTCGGGTACCCGGGTAGTAATATGCTACCCGGGTACTCGCGAGGACCCCTGATGCATTTATGTTATCACCGCTTGCAGGCCAATTTGCCAATATCTTTTTGGGCAACGAATAAAACAAGCAAGTGTAAATATGTAAAATAATCACAAGTGTTTACGTCTACCGTCTTTAAGAAATTAAAGTAATCGCTGTTTTCGATAATACATATATTTTTTAGTTTTCCCCCAAAAAAGATGAAATGTATCTGAGTATCTGTGAGATACTTTTAAAAAGTATATGTATCTAGATACAGATACAATATTACAATGTATCTTGTATCTGTATCTAGCTACAAATTTTGCCAAGTATCTGTATCTAGATACTTTTAAAAAGTATCTGACACAACACTGCATCTAACTATAGTGAAAACATTAAAATAATGTTATAAATTGATTGCCCATGTAGGGATAAGCAGAGAAAAGAAACTATCATACCTTCGTTTTTGGTCTTTCTGAAATTTGATGTGGAACAGGAAATTCTGGAAAATATTATACCTATTTGTTTCACACTCATCGTTGCGGGACAACCAAGCTTCTTGGAGTCCAAAACCCGGAACCTCTTCTTCTTATGGTTTGGGTGATCAGCCTTAAAGAACAATTCAAGGTATAGGGTCTAATAAGCTTATACGTATAAGACGCCTATTATTTGTGCGGCAAATAAATTGCCCATGGTTAACTTATTTGACGCAGATGATTAACTTTTACAAAAGTCGTTAGGGCCTATGCAATGTTGACATTAGTATAAAATTACGAGTGTGGTTATAATCCAGTGTGATATGAATTAAAATCGTGAAATGAGATATAGCTGCAGGGGCTTTAATTAATTTGGCACTTTGAGCACGGTCTTCTTTAGACTAACACGACATGAGGATGTGTTACGAGCCACGGCACACTTTATACCGAATGTAAATGGCATCCCAAAGAATTCCACTGTAGGCGGGCAGAACGTGTATACTGCATCTGAAAGATTGGAAATGTTAATTTCGAATAACTCGTAAATATCAGCAGCTGCTTATGAACTGAAGAAATGGGAAGGCCTACCCTAGACCTAGGCCCTAAGGTTTAGAACTTACATCCCAACTTCTTTTTCATACTGTCTCTCGTTGAAAAAGAGTGCCCCAACGCGTTCACAGAACACAGAAATGCTTCAAAATTTGCTTCATTGTCAATGTATCCACTGATAACACCCTTCTCTGAATTATTTTTGAAATTACTTAACGAAACTTCTAAAAGACGGTCTAAACCGGCACTCAAAGACGCCATTTCTGACGTTTCGTTTCACCGCCTACCGCGTTTTACTGATTTTGCATCACAGGCAGTGGGAAACAATTTACTCGGAACAGATCGGGTATGCTCGGATATGTTGGCCACGCCCCCTGTCGACTAGCCGCTGTGCATATAGCGACTCCCAGTTTTTCGTTCAACTAAAATCGCTCTGTCTGAATATAAATCATCGATTGTGCCCATCGCTAAATCTCTGGTTTATTTGTCTGAAATAATCCAAGAAATGCAGTTGGTCTGATTGTTTTTTCGCACATATAACGAAATTAAATTTATTTAAGACACGGTTTATTTTTTTTTCTCACAAAAACATAGTTCTAAACCTTTTGACATACTTAAAACATTTTTGTATGAAAGTGGACATGGTCTTGTATTTTCAGACCTCCAATTTACAAATTGGTAATATTTAAATTAATGTAACTTAGGCTTCATTTTACTATCATTTGGAAGTATATTTCTCTTTCCTCCTCTATTTTTTAGGGGAGGCACTCCTCGTCTTATTGTAATAACCGCCACTGGTGTCACAATTCAAAAATGTTAACCATAAATATCATGTGTCTTCGGTTTTGTCAATTCCTTACCCTTACCCATATTTATATATATTTATGCCCTTACCCACCCAATGGGACGACGGGCAGAAATATACCGAAACTGTATCACAAATAATTTTTTTTTGCAAGCATAGGGCCGGCCCTTGTGTCTAGTTGCTTTCTAAAAAATATTTTCACTCCTGTATAAAAAAAATATATTAATAACAAACAATCTACACACCTAACTCGCAGTACAAGGGGGAAACCGGTGAACTTACATCACATTCAGAGTCGATTTTGAGGTATAACATTGATTTGAATTTTGTTTACGAGTAAATCGAGTCCAAGGTTCGAATTTTTTTGGTCAAAATTGAAAAATTATATTTATAACAAACAATCTACACATCTAACTCGCAGTACAAGGGGGAAACCGGTGAACCTACATCACATTCAGAGTCGATTTTGAGGTATAACATTGATTTGAATTTTGTTTACGAGTAAATCGAGTCCAAGGTTCGAATTTTTTTGGTCAAAATTGAAAAATTATATTTATAACAAACAATCTACACATCTAACTCGTAGTAGAAGGGGGAAACCGGTGAACCTACATCACATTCAGAGTCGATTTTGAGGTATAACATTGATTTGAATTTTGTTTACGAGTAAATCGAGTCCAAGGTTCGAATTTTTTTGGTCAAAATTGAAAATAGATGGTCACTATGGGGTTAATATAAACTGTTTAATGTCTTTAAACGCGTCGAAGAGTAGGCCCGGCTCCAAAAGTTTTTTTAACCCTTCGCAGCCGAAATAAATTTCACCACCTTGTTTTTGAATATTTATTTAGATGTTTGCAAATTTTTTCATACATCTAGTAGGAAACCTCCTTGCGAACCCCTCCCAGATTTTATTGTGTTAAATGGTGTCCACTTCTCATAAATATCAGACTTTGCACAAGCGCACTTTTCTTCCATGGTTGCGATAAAAACGAAATATTGAAACCTAAAATTGGAAGATGACCCCTTACTCTGTGTCTCAAATACACATCTAAGGTTCGACCAATAATTAGGTGACAAGCGTGTCTGTCGCATTGACTTGTATTACTTGGGTACGATCAAGGGCGCATATAAGGGGGCAGGGGGTGGGGTAGGGTGTTCAACCCCCCCCATCGGCCGCAGTATTGCGTAGGAAAAATAATAATAGTACTTGTAGATTACACTGCTGGAAAATATAACTGTATTATTTGCACCATCTCTTTTATTAATGTGATGTAAATAATAAGTTGGGTAAGTAGAGGTCCCCCCTCTTTAGGGTCGAGCCCCCCCCATGTAAATGCTATAGCTACGCCACTGGATACAATTTTTATGTCCGTTCGTGACCTACTTCTGTAAAATTTTAACCATTGTTCGCTTGTTATAATAAAATAAACAAATATTTTTCTTATTTGATTTATTGATGTGCCTCCACCCCTACCTACTTTGAAAACCACTTCTCTATGTTTTTTTTGTTACATGAATACCGCACAAGAGTCCCAACTGTTTCCAACCATCTGAAGCCGGTGAGACTAAGGCATCCCCAATTGGGGTTATGTGTTGAGGCTGAAGGTAGTGGGGAGGTGAAAGGGATGGTGGGGGAGTACCTGGCTATTCAGATCTGGTCACCAAACATGGCTAAAGCCTTTTCAAGCATCGTTTCAATTCTGAATGTTGGTCTTACACCAGGGCGATACTGTAGTATCTTCGACTGTGGAATGTACTGCAAGCATACTATATATTATTTCAAATTAATAAATTGTGCGGTAACACAAATTAATCAAATAAAATTTACTTGCGCACGCCGGAATTGAACCCGCAATCTTCGGCTTCCACTGTGTATAATTACATACCAGCCCCATTATGTTTTAAAAATTTGATTTTGTAATTAAACCATAAGAACATTCTTTTAAAGCTTCAGAAAAAAAATATTGACAGATTGAAGAAATTATGTTAGAATGTACATCACTACTCGATAATCTCATTTAATTGTAATAATTTCTGCTAACAAACATGTTGTCAACTTAAATAAATAAGAGTCAGAAAATAAGGGACATTAATTTGTCTTTATGTTTATTTTGTCAAAAGTTACTGCACCCGCTTTATTGATCCTTGCAATTTTAGCAGGCTCGGTAAAGGAATCAACATAACACGGGTGCAGTAAGAGAACTAAGAAAGTGTGATTACGAGTGCTCTGTTCCATATTGAAGCCCGTATACTTACTACCTGTACGCATTCTTACTGCACCCGGTTTATGTTGATTCCTTACTGACCCATGAGGGAGTAAGGTCAATAAGAGAAGAGAGCTTGCATTCCTTATGTTTGGAAAGGGGATCATAAAATAAATGTTTTATTGTCTTCAAAGGAATAATAACTTTTATTTTTCTTTATTAAAATAATGTTATAACAATATTATCACAAAATGTTAGGGATACGAAGACGGTAAAAAGTATCTCGACTAGTATAAAATAATAATACTATACATCTACATGCTTCCTAAAAATTTCAATTGAAACAAAGCCAATAAAATTATGTTGAGATTCTGAAAAATAACAATATTTCATTTTAAAAAATACATTATTATTTTCAAGGGAATGTGCAGAATCATCATTAACAAAATGGCGCTGTAGCATATATTGTAGAACCCTGACTATCCTAATTATTGGGAGGTTTACAAACTTTCAAAACAAATTGGTATTTGGTAATATTATGTACATAATAAAAACACTTTACTTGATAAAATTAAGAATTCAGTCTGGTAGGAAAATAATGAACATTATAATACTATGTATTACTAGGAATACATAATATATTTGCAATGACTTCACATCCCTATATTGTACCAAATACTATTATTTGGTGTATTTTAAATATCTAGACACAGTAACAATGCTTCAAGGTGATGTCAAAAATTTGTTAAGTTCTTTGTGAAACTAAAATGGAACCGCATGTGATCGTGTCTAATAAAATAAAGTATTTGTCTGGCGTGGCTAAAGCTATGGTGTATACTTTTGAGTTGATTACACGTAATGACTATGATGTTCATCTTGTCTACCTACAGATTAAATAATACAAATTTTGCAGATGAGGTGGAATAATTTTTTAACTGCTAATTACAATTTTTTTTTTTTTAGTCAAACAGCTTTCTCTAATATGCCTATTTAAGAATTTTTGGTGAGAGAAGTCTGCAGAACAGTTTTTGCAAATGAACGGTCGACTAGTTTGGGTTTGGACGCCTCCGGCTCTTCGCCTTTTCTTACCGCAGTATTTATTAACATGATTATGTAGAAAGACGACAGAAGTAAAGCAGCGTGCGCACTTAGGACATTCAAAAGGCCTGTGAATGTCGTATTTGAGCTCAGGTAACTTCGACTTGACGGTGCTAATCTCCTTGTTCTCAAAGGTGATGGGGATGTTAGTATGCGTGACCAGCACTATCTTCGGAAGCACTATAACCAACCAATTGAGGTAAACAGATTAATTACATACTTATATTATCAATAGGAATAGAACTCAAAAGAAGAGTGAAGAAAAATAATAAATTTTCAATAAAAGATTTGTCACAGTTCGAATTTTTTATTTAATAATAAATAATAAAAAAGAACTGAAAGTTCACAAGTGTAAAAAAGGAGGATAAAATATGAAGAAAAAAATAAGGAAAAATAATAGTTATAAATTGCTACAAACCCGCCTCACAATCTATGCAAACCTCTCTTACAAATGGCATCCACCATAAGGTGCCGAGGTTCACAGAGGTCCCCACGGTGTCGAGCCCCAAATAATGTGCTAACCACCAAGAATCGCAAGCACAGCCTTGAGTCGGTATTCTAGCACAAGGAGCAAAAAAAAAGAAAAAAACTGACAACTTATCTGGACGTAAAAATCAAACAGAAAAGGTAATAATTTTTTCAGGCAGGTGTTTGTGGAGCTGGCGTTGATGTAGGCGCAGGTTATACTTCTGGTAGGCGCGGTGCGGGCAGTACGGGCAGCCAAAACCTGGCGAGCGGCGGCACTCGTAGCGGTGGTGGCGCTGCAGGGACCCCTTGTGGCGGTACGCATTGCCGCAGCGCCGGCACGCCCATTCCCCTAAAACAGAAGGACATAGAAAACTTTCCCACTCAACTCCTAATCAGCTTAAATTACTATATTTATACAAAGGCGACATTTTTACAAAGCACAAATGAATATGGTAGTGATGTATTAGTAATCCGCCTTCATTCAAACATTGTTTGTCACGAATAATTAGAAATTTTGATTGTATTAGAGAAATTTTCATTAAAAGCAAATGGCAACCATCAATCATATTGGGTTTGAATTATTGTTTCTACATTTGTAAACAAAAATGGTTTTTAAATAACTTGGGTGCAACTTAAACAACAGATTCATATCAGATGATTCTATGAACTTTACCCAGGCTTAGAAAAGAGCGTATCCAAGATATGTGGTGAATACATATTCGTCAGACTAGAAATTCAACTTGTAAAATTTCGCCAACAGTTGGATATTACTTAATCAGTGGAAATAATGTTTCGGGAGTTAAATTAATAGGTAAAATAAAAGGAGTAGAGGAAAAAAATAAAAATATTAAATTAAAAAAAAGTTGCTTTATTCATTGAATGTCAAGAAGTAAATGCGGCATATAAAAAGTGTAAACAAAGGATGAAATTGAGGTATGCTAAGGCACATTCGGCAATTACCTACTTACAATATGAAAATAAAAATGTACAAATAGGCCGCATCAATTAGTCTTATAAGGTAATATTATTGTTCATAAAGGCTCTAAATCTTAAAATATAAAACATTATGCAAGAGTTTGTGACTGTGTTCTCTGAGTCATTGTTGATCCAACTACATAAAGTTATTCTGGTAATGGTCGTTTTCACATTTATTGAAAACAACTCTATGGCGCCTCCACGTGTAGATAACATCCATTGAGCTATTGAGTAGAGCTGATAATTTGAGGGTAAGATCAGCCAACAATCTACTAATTAATGACTGCCAGCATACATGATTGATCCCTCAGAGTAGTAAACGTGAATCACAAGCGACAAGGATTTCATCGAGACCCTGTTCTTAAAGTAACTACTATCATTTTGTAAAATTACCTCCAACCCAATGATTTAAGTTAAGATTTAGGTGTATAACATAAATAAACCTAAGCAATAAATGCAAAAAATATCAAAAGCAATATTAAATATAAAGCAATATTACACTACAAATGCCGGTGCACTAAGTATAGAAGGGGTGTGTGGGTAATACCTACACACATAGACACATCACACACGCAACAGGAATGCTTGTGTCGACTAAACCGCGACCAATGTCCGTAAATGCATTTCTACTAGCATAATATATTCTACTCTACTGAATCTAACTAACATATGAGATAGTTAAAACGTACAAATAATGAGTATTACCACAATATAATGGAACATGCAATATGGCAAAAACTAAAACCCAAAAAGGATACAATAAATATAAAATCAATCAAAACTGACTCGGACTGACTTGTTGGTTTGGGGCAATGATCCCCTCTCACTGTTAACTCTCTTCTCTTCTCCTTTTCCTTATCTAATCTCTCCACTTGACTTCTCTGGGTGTTTCCCTACTCACTCTAGCTCTACTTAATTACCACAGAACATTGAGCATTTCATTAATCCTCCACAACTCGCTTGGACCACTTTGTTTCACTGACGTCTTCAACATTGTAAAATGCCAGTGAATCCCAAACAAGAATATGAACTATAAAGTGTCTAAAATTACGAGGGAGAAATTTGTGTATGTAAAAAAAAACCCTGAGAGTTGTTTCTTAACTAAGTATAAAAGTACTTAAGAATACGTAGCAGTAAACCTAAAAATAAACTATATTGAATTATTGTTATTCTATGGAAAGGCACTGTGGTATAGGAATATCATCGTCACAGCTGAGCTGTACAGCGTTATCACTGCAATATCGTTAGCGCTGCGTGTAAGTGATGAATTAAATGTTATCTCTAGTGATTACATCATATACAGTAGAACCCTGTTAATTTGAACTCCAACAATTTGAAAACATGCTTAATACAACATTTTTGCAAAAAACAACACCCAGAAAATAAATTTCGTACAAATTTTTTTCTAATTCGAAATTTGATAATTTTTAATTCGAAATTTATTTCGGTCCAGGCACTGTGGTGATTTGCGGCAAACTTTCGATTTACACATAAAGATGTTGAATAATTACTTCCAATATCTGAATTGGAAGGGACGGTGATTGGCTCATTTACTCTTTATACTTTATTTTAAGGAATTTACTTTAAATCTCTGAATTTAACACCCTGCAATGATGAACAATTTGCGAAATTTCAATTTACATGGAAATATATTGTTTTTTCACAAATTCGTTATGAATATCAATATTTACCGCGACGGTAATTGGACTGGAAAGACACACGATTAAGTCGTATTATCAAGAATTTACTTAACGAGCGGCCGCATCATCAAATTTTTTCTTCTTAAAATTTCGAATCATGTGGGAATTCGTTTATTTGGTTTTCGAGGACCCGTGGAATTCAAATTAACGGGGTTCTACTGTACCTACTTCTAAATACATCCACTGTCTGCCAAAATACTCACAATATTATCATCACCGGCATACACTCCTACTGAAATGGTTGTGCCTTTACTAAAAATAATATTTAAATGATTCTACCTTTAGCGTAGAGAACATAAAAAATAAATGCAACCTGTCCAAACTATATTTTAAATGAGCAGTTAATCAATGATACATTGTGTTTTAACAACATGTATGTAATGTTTTAAATCAGCTAGCGTTCTAAAATAATATAAATTAAATGGTAAACTTATTTAAGTTTCATGAACTGAGGTGAAAATTTAAAATTGGCAAAAAAACAAATTCTAAAAAACTATATTATACACCACATACTAAATTTAACCTATTTATGGAGATTTTCTAAAATGTAATGAAAATGAGAAAAGTAAAAAAAAAAAACTATTCATTTAAATAATATGAAAAATCATGGAGTAAAAATATTTGGCAAATAATAATTAATAATAAACCCGATAAGGAAATAAATGCAGACTATCTTTAGATTAAAGACATCTTGTTCCACACAAATAATAGGTTTATGGAACTTTTGTGCCTCTCATTGGCTAATATTCCATTCACACACTTTTAATCTATTTAATGATTTGATTTTTCTGGCGTGTTTCTATCATGTGAAAATATAAAAAAAAACCTAAGTATGCACCACCTGTCTAAATATAATTTCTATAAACAAAAATCCACTGGATATAAAAATATAGAAATGGCCAATAAAGCCATCACCGCACATAATTAGTGTTCACAGGATTATCAATAAAAAAAATTACCAATGGAAATCGAAAAGTACACTTAAAAATGTTTTAAGTCATGGTTGGTTACCATTGATTTTCTGATAAAAAATATCATTTACAATTCGGCTAGTAATAGCACCTAAATATAACTAATACAAGAGGCAAAAGTAACACAAAGGAATAATTGATTGATTCATGTAAAGAATAAAATAAAGAGGATGGGTATGAGGTTGGTTGGTGCATGTTATGTGCAAGCATCGATGTTATCTGTGCGCAGGCCCGGCTCTGGCTTAAGGTAGACCTTCTCGCGGTGCATGCGTTCCATGTGGCGGGCAATGTGCATCTTCTGCTTGGCGCGGTACACGCAGTGCGGGCACTGGAACTGGGGCTCCTTGCCGCACTCCCACTTCTGGTGGTTCCTCAGCGAGGACTTGAGCTTGTAGACGCGGCCGCAGTCAGAGCAGGCAAACCCGTCCCTCGAAGGGGAGCCGCCTTCGCGCAGCGTGGCCATCACGGGCAGCGCCAGGCGCGCCGACCACTGCTCCCACGTCAGTCCGCCGATGCGCGTGAAGCTCACGTCCTCCACTGCAACACGCAAACAGACACCACCAAATCCACATCATGTCACATACAATCAATCACTACAAACAGTTGTTCCTGCAAGAGTAATGCACTACACTATCTTTCAATGGCATACAGGCCTAACCCTGACCTCATTTCTATACTCAAATGCCACAAGGACTTCAGATAAAATAGGGTTTAAATGGAATAATGTACTTTATTACTCTCGTGGAACAATGAAATAAAACACAACAGAAAATATGTACTTATTTACAGTTGAGTGGGAATGAATCCATGGATTGGTTGGTGCAAATGATAGGTGCTCAAGAAAACAGGCAGAAGCCAACATTAATCAAAAATATATAACACGGTGTGGAGCAAACTGAGCTTACTTTTACCAAGTATTGTTACCATGGAAGATGAAAATGTGCACAATTAATAATATTATTGAAATAGAAGTTACATTAGATTTAATTTGTGTAAATAATAATGGCACACAATTATTTAGGGGGTTTGCTTAATGTATTTGCAAATAAATCTAGGAAATAGTTATTCTTAAAACCTGTTCTGTTGAAGCATCTATCTTTTTTTACAGTAGGAGAATGTTGTCAGGGAAATATTGATTTAAAACAAGTATAAAGATATGTATTGATTAAAGTGGGATAAATAATAAAAGGGAAATTTAAAATAAAAGGTTAATAAACTCAAATGCTCATAAATAGTAATACATTCCATGATTAGCGACAGCGACAGTACTAAAGCGTTACATAACATAATTGTGTGAAGCGGAGATGAAGACAGTGAACATAATTACACGGCCATTGTGCATGCAAACAAGGCTAGTGACAGGTGATTAGGTAGCAGTACTTACATGGCAGCAGTAGCACCAGAAGCGGATATAAACAAATATTGATTAATTCTATGTAAAACCAAGGCAATAAATGAAAACAAAATAAAATTAGAAAAAAACATTTATTACTATGACACCGTACAAACAAAAAACTGTTAGAATACAAAACAAAAATCAAGGCGGTGACGTGAATGTGTAAATAATATCTAAAGCACAAAAAGGAAACGCGTCCGGTACACACTGGAGGCTGGTTGCTGGCAGATTCTGTGTGACCTTCTCTTTGCTTACCAGTCAGTTATCAGTTCATCCCTGGGTTCATCCTTCTTCACCTGAAACATCGGGCGGGTTAATAACATCATCGACAGGGACCACACCAGCTACATGCAGCTACTAAGTAAGTCTTGCTTTACCGTTTGAGAAGCCTCGTAGGGACATGTCATCCTGGTGTCTGGAATAAGCTGAAACACTGTCATTATCAACCAATGTATTACAATCAATTGCATCCTCTTCAATTTGAATATTGACTTATTTGTAGTGTTGTGGTAACAGTGGTGTAAAATCAAATTAAAACCAAACATTTAAATAATATTTCCGCATATTTATTAATTAACAGTCAACCGAACCCATATAAAGTAAATTATATAACATTTTCAGGAAAACATCACATTTCCTTTTAACAATTTAGTAAAAGTACGAAAAGAAAACAAATCAACAATTTTCAATATTTCTCAAATATCACTTAAATTACTTGAAATATAAAACATAACACTCCAGTGTTTAATGGAATTTTTGAGTTAATAAATATATTTCTATTTGGAATATTTCTTTCTAACCTATTACAATATATTCACTTCTAATATATATTTAAATTGATCTAACAATCTAGCGCAAAGGCACTACAATTAACTGATGTAACAAGTCTTTTCCAGTCTAAGGTGCCGAAAGAGTTTAAATATATGGAAAACCATTAGACGTTTAAAATACCATTTTGTCATCAGTCTTCATTTTTCTACTTCACCTAACGAGAGATTACAGTAATCAAAAGTAAGTCTAATCTGGAAAATATTCTGTCAACACCAGAAATAATATCACTCTTTTAGAATGCATCAGGTATCTATCACTAACATACATATCATTATTATCGGGAATGTTATTATATAGCTTAATACAATTCAATAACATTATGTATATAAAAATATTTATAAAGAATAAATTTCTCTGAAAATAAATAAAAAAAAAATTCTTGTACAGTTTTGGTTCAAAAAAACTTTGGCAAATCGTAAAAAGGTAAAGGACGAACACTCGAAGTATTTCAGACATTTTTTAATTCAGTGAGTTTTTTCGTCTTCCTCAACTTGGTGTTGGCGAAGGCGTTCCACTCCGTATTGTGGTGCTTGCGAATGTGCACGCCGAGGTTGCCCCGCTGCTTGGCGCGGTACATGCAGTAGGGGCAGGCATGCGCCGGGGGCTTGCCGCCGCACTCCACGCTCTCGTGGCGCCGCAGCGTCGACTTCCAGCGGTAGCGTTTACCACAGTGGCGGCACTCAAACTGCTGCAGGGGCTCGGCGCCAGAAGAACGGCCCCGCGAGCGCCGCACTCCCTCCTCCTCCTTGCACATCCCCTCCACCAGGCTGCTGCCAAACACCTCAGACTCGTCCGGCAGCAGGATATCGTCAAAATCGTCTTCCTCAAACTCCTCCTCCGACTCGCACTTGGGATAGAACTCCTCCTTGGTGATGACATTGTTATTGCGCAGGAAAGACTCTTCCATCAGGAGGGCGCTCTGCTGCTGCTGGAGGTGGTGGTGGCCGGAGGGGTCGGCCAGCAGGAGAGACAGTACGGCCGCTTCGTGCGCCCGAGCTTCTCCTGTAAAACAAATATAAAGTCAACAGGCTTAGTGAGGCTACCGCTACGCCACCGAGAAAGGCAAAAAATACTGAAAATAATAAAAAGCCGAGACAAAAACAAAACAAATTTTAAAAATTTATTTCACATACATACATAAATAAATAATAGCAAACCGTAAATAAATACATAAATAAAGACATCAAACTCTTCTAATAACTACTAAATAATAAACTACACAATAAAACAACGGTCAGTCCAGAATGATTGTACCATGCGCACATGCGTGTTAAACAAAGATTTCAATAGTAATTCTTGTTATGATCAAAATAATTAGCATAATAATGAAATGCTATTTAATTTACTTGACAAATTATATTAATATACTTTTATATGATTTGCTGACTGGATCCAGACGACGAGAGGTCCTCATCCACAGTTCTGTCTTCAACATTTCTTTTACACACCAATTCTTAGTTTCTGAATCCTCAATCTGAAAACATGTCGGCTGTGTTTTAAATTAATAACTGTGGGTAGGGTAGATATTGTTAAATATTATATAAAAATATACGGTACATACCTAACAGATTTAGAAGGAGAAGGGAAGGTTTAAATAAAAACTTTATATATTATAATATAATAAATATATTATTAGTAAAAAAATTACACAATAAGATATTGCCATTATAGAACCATTTTAATGGAAGACAAAATTACTTAATCAGTCTATTTCACTTGAACATTCTAAATACTTGAATGTATTTAATAACTGCCTGCACAGATGAATGTGCTTCCTATAATAAAATCTCTGCAAAGTACCATTACATTCTTGGTCAATAACATCATGTTTGTGAACCTCTCACCTTTCATTTTCCAAGAAAGACCAAACTGAGTTTTTCATAATATCAGTCATAAAAAAGTAGACCCCAAATTAAAAAAAAATAATATTGGGATAACAAGACTATCTTTGAAATATAAGTGACATATATTATTTTAAATGGTCTATTTTATAAGTTTTTAAAAATTTATATCAAAAAGACTTACACATTTTAAAACTATTCAATAAATTCATCGAAAATATACATATATTTTTCATCTTCATTTTAACAAATTATAAAGATTTTTTAAGTATTTGAAGGGATTGAAAAATGTTGCATTCAAATTTTAAATATCACAGGAGATTAGGGACACCTTCATATAACAAGACTTAAAATATGAAAAAAAGATATGACATTAACTGCACAACATTAGTAATGGGTAAATATAAATTGACGATTCAAGTAAATACTTATACACCTATCAATAAAATGATGACTACAAGCTAAATTGAGTATGTTTCATTAAGGCACCATTGTAAGGCAAAGTGATGAAAAGCAAAATAATTACGTAATTGTATAAAATGTTAAAATCTATATAATATGTATCATGTAATGAGAGGCATCAAATTTTCAAGGCTGGTTTTTCATGATGTTTTTTCTGAACGTGTCTTTTAAGTTCGTTGCGCCGGTGGTTTCCATGGGGGCAATGCGGGCACTTGTACTGGGGCTCTCTGCCACACTCCAGGTTGATGTGGCGGACCAGGTTCTTCCTGGCATTGTAGGTCCTCTCGCAGTTGGGACACTTGAAGCCCTTAGGGGTGGAGTACTGCCCACAGGGCAATGCGCCGAACTTTAACAACTCTCTTTTGGAATCTTCACAGTCACCAATGATACTATCTTTATTATCCAACTTTCCCTCGTTTTCTATTTTCAGATCCTTTGTGGCTTGTGGATTGTTGGTACTGTGGTTTGAATCTATAAACAATTAAATATGTATATACACATTAAGTGACTAATAATATAATACCGACTAGTAATATTACTGTTAGAAAATATAGTTGAATGTTTACCAGTTGTTGTTTCCGCATCCACATCAATGACAGGGTCATCGCCTTCTCCTTCCTTCTTGAGTTGGGGGGTTCTGGGTGCTGTGGAACGTGTTACTCTTTCTGGAAACAAAATATCTTCATAAATTTAGTGATTTCATTTTACACTACAAATGAAAATAGTCTATTTTAAGGTAAGGTAAGGACCAAGGTGAAATATTGTTATTATCACATTGAGTGAGAAGAGTGATACACAAACATAGTAAGCGCAAAATGCACACTGACTCCATGCTGCTCGGCTTAATCCTATCAAACCAGCATTACTACGCGAATGCCTCAAACCGAGTGCTCCAAACTCTAGGTTTGACTAACACTTCTGGAATGAGCCCGTTTATGTAAGTGCAGGTTCAAGTTAATAAATATGTATAATTCGAATCACTAAACAATCCCTTTAACTACCTTCAATTTCCTTAACCCCGTTGCATAGAAGATGTAAGACTCTTGTGGAGCAGCAAGGGTTTAACATCAAACCAAAAGACAGATACCAAAGGATCTCATTTGAGCTGGCTCTGTCCAGGAAATAATTCCAGCCCTCGTTGTTTCCTTTTTAATCTGTGTGAGCTAAGGAGCTATGCCTTCATGGAAGGTAAACCAACCTGAATAAGGTAATATATTCCCGTGAGATATTTAACAATTAGAACCACAACCAGATTCATTTATGTACAAATTTACATACATTTATATATATAGCTATAAATTAAATTAAAACTATGTGTCAAAGATAATAATTTTTTTATGATTGCAGACGTTTGGTTAAGACGTTTCTCTAGGAAGTGTAGCATAGAAGTAGCCCGGTGATTTGATTTAAAATAAAACATTTGTAAGGATAATTTCTAAAAATAAAACTATTATGAAATTTAAAATTACCTTTTTATTTTCACAATCATATTATGTTAAATATTGTTCCATATAAAATATATAAATCTTAGGTATTAAGGTTTCATTAGGATTCATAAAATTAAAAGTACCTCATAAAAATTAAAACAATCATATAAATTTTAAAACATTCAAATATCACTTAAATCACCAAGGTTTAAAACATTAACAATTATTTTTGGTGCTTCATTATTGCAATAAGTTAGCAAATAAACATCAATGACTAACCAAATTAATATGGGAATATTATTTACAGTTTATAAGAAATATATTATTACTAATGCAGACATCTAAATTTAAAGCCCAAATTTGAATTGATTGAACCAGAGTTAGACAGGACAGACACACAACAAAAATTAATATTTGCAGATTGGTATTGACTCAAAAACATAATTGTGGGGCTTATACTAGCCGATAAATACAACAAAAATAAACTACTACATGTAGTTTGTTATCTTTGAATGCACCCGACGCACAAAAATGACATTTTGTGGCAATGAGCTTTCAAATAAAATGAAATAACCAACCATTATTTATTTAAAAATGTATCCTTGTACAGCAATAATGCAGAATGATACTATTGAATGGTGCGCATGTTAAATTAGGTTTAGATAAAAATAAAAAAAATAGTAGAAGTACCTCGGTATACATATCATTTCCTTAATTTGTTAATGGTCTCTTTAATTGTAAGTATTTTTGTCAAAAAAATTCATTTAAAAATAATGTTTTTACAGAGAAATATTTGGGCTTTCAAAATTAACATACTTTCTGATAATCAAATTTGAGTCTGGGTATCCTGATTTAGGAACATGTCCGGTATTTAGCAACTAGTCTATTATCTTAAAAATATACAGTCAATATTATATTATAAAAAGTAGAATACCTTGTTATAATTCAAACTAAGTTATTTTATTTTAATTATTATAAAAGTAGAATAGACTGTGAGAAATGTTTGGGTTTTGTGAACAGCAAATTGTAAAAATTTAGATAGTACAGGTACGGATTTCTTTTCTTAAAACAAATTTAAAAAAAGACTGGGCTTTAAGCTAAATAATGAGGTGTGAAAATTAATGCAATAACCATCACCATGTTGCACAAGGTAATCATTGAAAAGGCATAATATTCTTCTCAGAATAGTTTTATTTACTAAACTAGTTTTTGGTTATTAAAAATTAATAGGAATTTCGGTTTAGACAATGTTAAAGGATAGAAACAAGAAGTTTTGTTGTAAACAATTTGGTAGCAACTTTGGTGTGCGTAATTTTTTGGAGATTAAAACTTTAACCAACATAGTAATAAAGAACCACAATTTAACATCTGTTTTTATCTAAGATAAACAGTTAAAAACAGTGTCTGGATTCTAAATGCAACACAAGACTGTTTTTATGGTGTGTTTGGTGCGAACAATATTTGCACTTGAACATAGGGGGCTTTCCGCACTCTAAGCGCTCGTGTCGTTTGAGCGAAGACTTGTGCTGGTACAACTTACCGCAACCTTCACACACAAACTGCTTCACCGCCGCAGCGGCGATCATGTCCTCCACGGCGTGCCGGTAGTTTGCAATATTGGTGTACTTTAATGATATCAGGGAACCTAAAACCAATTCAAGAAAACAGTCCCCTTACAAAATGCACCATTTAAAACACAGGTTCAGGGGTGTAATCAGCTGTCAGAACGCATTGAAAATATTAACCGTTACCAACTAGGAAGACCTTATCTTCAATTGTTGAGTCCACGGTTCAACTGAGCAACCATAGTATGAGAAGGTTCACTTCAAGTCAATCGTTACAAACTAGGAAGACCCTATTTTCAGTTGTTGAGTCTACAGTTCAACTGAGCAACCATAATAAAGTTTAATTTCAAGTCAATTAAAAACAAACATGGCATTGTCTCCGAGCCCCTTTTGCCTTTCTTGGCACAAAGCAATATTGTTGTCACGCTGATTTTGTACAAAATGATGGCAGTGTGAGCGGACATTTTTTGCCTGGGTTTCATAATGCTTTAGAGGTGGAAGTTAGCTGCGTACTGTGTTTTTACACAATATGCAGCTAACTTCTGTACTAAATTATTTAAATTTCATCCATCAGTAATTGAAACATTATAAGTTTAAAAGAAACAAATATTATGGAATGATTATTTTGGCAGACAATAAACCTTATTTGCTCTCAAATGTGTTAAAAGCATAATCGTTGTCCATAAATATCGAACTTACAGAGGGATTGTAGAAAAAGGATCTACATTTGAATAAATGGGCGGGTGCCAATTTCCACACCATAAGCGCGTACGCAACTCACTATTTCCAGCCTAAAGTCTCAGAGGTCTATTTTTGAATGTGGTTCAATAAATTTGCTACCAGCCATGTGTACTGAGAAAGATTGTCTGCATTTTTATTCTTTATCCACCTTAGCCCGACAACCCGTTGAACTTAACTTTTCTGCATAGGGTCTTACAGCACTCGGTTTATGTCGATTCCTTACCAGACCGTGGGACAACGGGCTCACTTTCATATGACCTCAGTTATATGTGAATGAAATAATAAATGTTTTGAAAAGAGCCCACCGATAGGCGAAATCGGCACAGTGATTGAAGTCACAACATCCATGAGCATGAATGGCAGGGGGAGCTTGTAAACTCAAGTGACTTACAAGTTTATTTAAAAAAAACTTATTTACTAGGAAACTTTACTGAAAATTTTCACATCGGCAGAGAGACTGGCAAATATAAAATTAATGTTCGAGCAAACTCAAAATTGCTGAACTCTTGAACATATATCTGATTTCAAACCCTGATCCACAAATTATGAATCACAGAAGTGTGCTTCAACCAGCGGTCTGCGGACTGCAGTCTGCAGAAATTTACTGCCAGTCTATGATAAACTTCACCCGGATCATGCTGTAGCAGCTAGATTGGTTTGAATTTCTCTCTTAGGCCATCCTCTCATGGGTCGGTAAGGAATAATAAAAAATAAAAAAAAACACATGCAGTAAGAATGCATAATACTGAGAGCGCTCCGTTCCATCTTATATTTCTATTGGTGTCCTTACACGGGTCGATTCAGCGGGCGAGTGGTGTTGCGTACTTCCGTTGCCTGCGGGTTTTTATGTTGATTTCATACTGACCTGGGAGGGAGGCGGCCTCAGCCTTCGGCTGGTCTGCAAAACATTTCTACTAACTTTGCCAGTCCGCACAAACAAAAAGGTTGAAGAATGCTGGCTTATAAGAGAACATGCTACAAACTAACCCCATCCCCACTTTAATCCTAATAACCTTTTTCTAGGTTACAAACGAATCCATAACATTAAAAATTCATACTCAATATTTCTAATACTATAACTTCAACCATCTAGATGGCTGTCCAAAGCATGGCAAACAAACATTACTATCTCAGAATAAGTGCATTCTTAAAGGATTGCTTGAAAAGGCTTTATCCATACTACTGTAGTCAGGAACTTGACAAACTTTCCTCTTCCTCTCTTCGCTTACTTTACTGGGCAGTATAACTCGGAGTGTGGTGATAAAATTTTTGGTAGGAATAGGGTTAAAGTGTAAATATTTTCAAAGTGAGATAAAAGACAGAGGTTGATTTAATTACATATGAACATAAATAATTAGAGTTTGAAGAACTCAAAACAATCAACTATGAAAATTTTATTTCATGGCATAGATGGTGCTAATTTCACTAACTTAGGAAAAACCCTTTTGCAAGTTATGCTTTAAAATGCGGAGATGAATTATCTGTTTGCACCCATACACACGCAATATGAATAAATAGTTTTGTCCGTATACAAACTCAATTCCTTCAAGAAAGGCATAATTTTGGATTAAATCATTGTTACAATGTAAGGGTTTTTTCCTTACATTGAATTAAATTCAGCGCCATCTATGAAAGAGCAGATTATGAATTCTTTTAAACTGACCCCTAATAGTTTATAACTTTCTTCACCCAAGAGGCTTGATCTCGAGCATTAAATCTTCCTGAACTTTATTTTGTTCGGCAGCCAAAAATGCATCACCACTGTGTCATAAAACATAATAATGTCACCACACCAGTGGCGGCTCGTGACTTTGGAGTGTTTTACGAGTACTAAGATTGAAATGTTATGGATGTTGCAACCGAAAATGTTTATGGATTAAGATTTTCACTGCGCTGGACCGGTTTCCTGAATATCTTCATATATAAACGTTTTCAGCTACGACATCCATAACATTGTTTTTTTTTTCAATCTTATCACTCGTAACACGCTTCAGTCACGAGCCGCCACACGTAAGTAACAGCATTCTTACAGCACCCTTCTGGTGATTTTTCACAAAAGCAGCACTATATAAATTATCCAATTATTATTATCAAAGGAGCTGGAGGAAGACAGCAGTGCAGAAGGCAGGAGCAGTAAATGGCTCAATGGAGCATTTCCTACAAGAGCCGGAACCCTTGTTAGATGCATAATAATACATCTTAACTATGAAAGAGAAAAACTGTTTGAAACTTGAGTTCTGGTCAAGATTTCCCATCTGAAATATCAAGGTCAATGTAACCATTTTTAGTCTGCCAATTGTATGTAACTGTTAAAAAATAAGATTAAGACAACATTTTTTCTGTATATTTTTCAACAGTTCCAGACTTTCCGTGATATTTCGTACTTAGGGAGCTGTAATTTTAATGGCAAAACCAACAAGGTTCAAAGGTAAAAGTTAACTTAGTAACTATTTTTCACATTATGGATACATGGTGTTCAGAAACAACTGTCACTTTCCCAAAATGGGGGGTCACAATCTTAATTATTCTGGTCTCCTGATATAAAATCCATGTTTTCGACCTTGGCGCACCTGTGTTCCGGCTGCCATTTTGAAAACAACCAGCCGAAATCTAGTTTTTCACAAATATCTCATTTTCAATGCAAATTTCAGCTTAAGTAGATTTATAAGTTTAGTAGAACATACAATTCTCTACAACTTTTGAATAGACAAATTTTCTTAGTACTGAGATAGTCATAAAATTTTTTACATGTTTGAAAAATTAAGTTAATTGTGTGACTAGGTTGGGTTTTTCATGAATATCTGGTTCCAGTGGAATTTCGAGAAAAAATTACTAATACTGATTTAGTAGAGCATGAAATGTCTAAAAAGAGGTGTTTCATGTGTTCTGTAGTTTCTTTACCGATATAAAGTATAAACAAATATAAAATTTATTCCGGTTTATTATCACGTTATTGGACTTTGGTTTACATTGTTGCATTTTTACATACATAAATAAAAATTTACTATAGGGCACTCCGGTATGGTATGGTAGTTCCCCCCCTTCCCCCCGGTGCACTGCAGTTGCTGCCAAAGATAAGAACGTGGAACTCAATGCTCAAGACAAACAGGCTTTTTAAGGCAGTTTGATTAAACTGATTGATGCACTGAAAAAAATAAAAGAAAACAGACCTACTTCCCAGCTGTGGGTTCAGTACTTCCAGATGACTACACTGATTGAGTTGTGTATTGAAGCAGAATGTACTGTAAATTGGGAGCTTCATCATGCAATGGTCCAAAACATGATACCTTTCTTTCACGCAGCCGCCTACTTCTATCATGACGAAAGTGCACACCTGTATCTTCAAGATATGTTGACATTGAAAGAAGGTAAGATGGCTCCAATAGAGAAGATTTAAAAAAGATGGATGCTTTACGATTCAACAATATCATAAATTTTGGTCGGGGATTTGGTACGACATGACCATCGAACAAACTCTGATGAGATCGATAAAAACATCTGGAGTTTTGACTCAAGGATGCGGAATCAACAGATCCTTCTATCTCCTTCGTTGGACTGCTGGATTTGTTTATCTACATTTGCGAGGATATCGAGTCATTCTGTGAGGCTAATCAGAAACATCAGAGCAACATGCAGAGATGAGCCCTGCATAAATTTATAAAGACGATCAAGATGTCCAAACTCTCATTGATTGGTTTGCTTGCCATGAACCATTTCTTAAAATAAACGTGATTATGTCTATAAGCAGTGGCATGATCAGGGATGGCAAAGTCACTTGTCACATGGCTGAAAATATGGGGAAATTTGTTATGTCTAAAGTTAACTATAAATTTTGAGACCTACACTTAAAACGTAAGGATGTGGTAGTTTCTCTTGCGGCAGTGTCAACAATCATGATGTGACTGTGACAATAGATCCATTAATCCCATTCCAACGTACGTGTATTGCCAAAGTCTGAAACTGAACTAAAGGAATATTTCCAATATGAACTCGCCCTTGAGGTGTTTTTGCACAAAAACGGCGCTATACAAGTCATCCAAGTATTATTATTATTATTATTATTATCCTGTCCGTTGTCTCTTTTCTCTGAGGAAGGCTTGCGCAGAGGGACGGAGTCCATATTTTAGTCATCGTTCAACTCTAACAACCAAATAACACAGAACTGGGGAAGCAGTAAAATACACAAAGTTGATGGGAGGATATTTACTGCACAAAGTTGTATGGGGTCATGCTCAACCCTTTTCTAGCAATATATCAGGTACATATATACAAAATCATTATAGAGCCAATGCATAGTGGTTTTGGATGGGTTACCCAGATTAATACCGGTAGAAAAGAAAAGCTCTAAGGGTGTGGAAAGAGCAGTGCGTGCCAGAGTTTCAACTTCTGCTGAACTTTTGTTTTTTGAAAGCAAGCACCCACAGAAAAAGTTTATGGGAAATAACAAGAACAAGTCGTTTTATTTCCCAAGGTAACCACAGCAAACCCGTTGTCTTTTCAACATGATGCAGTCATAATCATTGGTTGGGATATCGACCTGCTGGTACTCCTCATAGCTCTCACCTTTCAACGCATATTACCAAAAAGTTGGTAAAGGTAAATCACCTAACGCATTGTACTCCAACAAATGTTTTAAAAACATTGAAATAATTTAAAAAATTTAATTACTTCATGCCATAAGTGGCTATGATACAACTGGTGCTCCGTTCGGTCAAGGCAAATACAAATTTTGTAATATTCTTTTCAAGAACCACTCGGTTAGTAAAAAATGTTCCTGTATTTGCTATACAGTGAAACTCTCTTAAGAAGTTTTCCAAGGGACCGGGGAAAAAAAACTTCTTAAGTGGGAAAACTTCTTAAGTGGGATTCAATTTTAGCCATTTAATAACTCGAGTCCGGTGCATACGTCATTCCTATGTTAAATTGTCGTGAAAACAAGCTCATATGATCCAAGCGGTCAAAAAAAAAAATATATATATACATCTTCTAGTTATCATGGTAATTAGTATTACATATGTATTTAGAAAAAGGTGGGAATGTGAAATAAATGAAAAATGGTAGAACATAGTTGATTATCAAATCAAAACAAAACCATCCCATGGACAAAGTAAAAAACACAATTTTAAAACTGTTAAAGTACATCCCTCGAAAAAGCCACTCGAATTCGGATAGTAAAAGTTGCAGCATTCCAAAAGGTTCATACTGTTGATCTTATTTTAAATTGGTGTAAAGGCAATGGATTATACATATTTACTTGTTAGTGATTACTCACTCTTAACTTGACAGTTGAAGACAGAGCTGTGGATATACGCCGTCTCTTTTTTACGCTTTCGTTTACTATATGAACTGAGGGAGAAAGAAAGACTTGTTGTGGTTAATTTTACCAAGCGGTTTGATAAAAGGACACCGCAAGTAATTTTGTTAACCGCAAACTAATGATAGCGGGTTCTTTGCCTCAGAACCGTTTGCGTACTGCAACCCTGCCATGGCACTGCACAGAAAAATCTCACAAAGTCTACGCGGCAAACTGCTTATTAGTTGGCGGACTTTAACTTTTTTGCACGCTTGCTGCTTGCTCCAATGGCATTTGAGATTTGAGAGACTATTGTTATGATGTATTTTCGCCAGGCACAGTCGACTATCGTATATTTTTAAAGATATTTTAATCCTTTTCTAGAAATTCCTTATGAAAATAATATGCGCAGCTCAATATTATGTACCTGTAGGTTCATTTATGGTCCTACCTAACTAGCAGACATCGAATAGCTACGATTTCGCACATAAATAAATGGCTTGATGCTTGAATCAGAAAGTTATATCATACAAGCTGTTTGACGCTGGAATTATGTATAATCTGTGAACGCATCCAAAAACTACAAAAATCATTTGCGAAGTTTCGTTTCAATCTACATTTTAAATTTATGCATATGTATTTCCTAACCTTCAAACTTAATTTACGACAAATGTCAGATGAAACATGATGCACGGCAATTTTTGATGTTTGAATGAAAAAAACGTAATTATAATGCATATTTTACCATCTCCCCCGCCATATAACCATGTTGTTATGTATTTAAAGGTGAAATATTCCGTATTAACCGTGATCCGATAGATTATCAAAAGTTTTTCGTGTTTTACAAATTCGCTGGAATAAAAATTTTATACAATAATATTACGAAACATCTCTATGTTCATTATCAAAGAGAAGATTATTGAAGGAGGCGTCAAATGTATGCAAATGTAGATCTAGCCCACGTTGTCATTAAGGTTGAGTTTAATATAATCTTTCATGTTATTTCGGCCTTAAAGACGCTTGCATATTTGTTACATAATTCCGCATTGTTTATTCGTTCCATTGCTATTTTACCTAGTTAGGGGATTAGGAGACGGGGTATTTGGTTTATTTATTGGATGTTTATTGGTTACGGCAAGTTACGGCTTATGGCCCGGCGGCCGACAAAGGGTTTTATGGTCTCAGGTACTAGGTATGGGTTTCAGTCAACGTCTTTCAATTTATGACTTGGAAAAAGGTTCATTTTAGATATTTTGCGACACAATATTTCGTTTGTGTTGATTTTACCGCCGGATTTCTAAAACCTCTTAAGCGGGAAGCAGTTTTAGCTCTAAAACTTCTTATGTGGGAAAAAATCGTGTTTTTTGTATGGAATTTTCAAGGGACCAAAAATCAAAACTTCTTAAGCGTGAAAACTTCTTAAGTGGGAACTTCTTAAGCGAGTTTTACTGTATATTTCATTATATTATAACGACAAAAACTAAACTAAAAACTACACTATCGTTTCAATTTTTGACCTGATTTTGGTGGATAGAACCTGGATACCTAAGGGTACGTATACATTTGCGAACCGAAACGCAACCGTACCACGAATTATGGGAAAGGAACGAATTAACTGCAAGCGGTGTTTTGCGCCATTTGCGGTTGCTTCGTTTCTTTCCCATAAGTTGAGGTTCAATTGGGCAGTTCGGCTCGCGGATGTATACATAGCATTTAAGATAAAAAAAAAAATAAAAAAATTTACCTACATCTTTTATCCTCTGCATAATTGAGGTCATTAATTTTTCACAAAATTGCACTGAAAACAAGATACTCAAAGAACCAAACCTAGTCGTGCAAATTTACTTATTTATACTTTGTATACATATTTTTACGACTTTATATCTCGATACATATTAGAAATGGAAGAAAATTGTTTGTACAAAAGGTGTAGGTAATTTTATGTTCTACTAAATTAGCCTAAATTTTCATTGGAAACGAGGTATTTGGGAGAAATTAGATTTTGGAAAGTTTTTTCAAAATGTCGGTGTTAGCATAGGTGTGCCAAGGTCAAATACTCGGTTTTTACATTAGGGGACCAGTGTATTATAAAACACATGAAAAATTAGGACTACCGGATATAATTACAAAGGCAGATCGCTAATTGCACTGGACCATCAGGTATGTATGTAATTTTAGATTGAAATTTGATATTTTTTCAACCCTTTGTAAGTGAGATAATTTTTCAATTAATTTTCAAAATGCATTATAGGTTAGGTAAATAAAAAAAACTGTGTGGAAGAAACATGCATAGTTTTGGATATGATTCGAGATTTTCACAGCCAAAGGTATTGCACGTAATGATTTATTTTTGGACACCGTAACTCTGTTTGAAACGTTTTCTAGAGGAGGTAGCCGCAACATGGCACAATACCCCAAAAATAAATCACGATAGTGCATTTTCTTTAAAAAATTGACCAGTCTAATTCGAGTCATGTATTTCTCGATTGAATGTCAGGAAGAGGGTTATTTCCACTTCCAAGATAACATTTCATTCAATCAAGAAAACAAAATCGAAATTCAAAGAGATGTTTTTAACAACAAAAAAAAAGCCTTACCTATGGGTAAAAAATACCCATTTATTTGAATGTGAAAAATCCCTTCTTATAAATTGCTCCAATGTAGTATCTGGTAGTTAAATACCTACTGTTGAAACTCATATGAATATTATAGTATAGACATCAGATGTGGTATGAGCTTTCAGAAAGCTCATTGAAAAATAACCAAATTATGTATACAAATAAAATAATAAATGTTATTGCCATGCAAAAGTTTGTTATTAGAACTGCGAATTGTTGCAGTTTTGAACTATAAAGCAATTAATTAAAGCAGTTAGTAAACTTAGTAAAAAATAATTATTGAGAGACTTATTATTGTTTATATTTTTTCAATAATTAACATCACAATGAAGAGTAAAGCTTTCAAGAGTTAATTCTAATTGAAAAATTTAGTAAAATAATACTATTTTGGAAATATGTATGTTGATTGTGTATGTGTGTGTGTGTGCCTTGCAGTGTCCATCATTGGTGACAGCTGCGGACAAAGCAAAGGACACTGCAAGACAATCCAAAAGTTTGACCCAAGGAGGAGGAAGAGCAACGGTTGAACAATATATGAACAGCCAATATCTTAAATCATGTCTTATTTTGGAATCTTGTAATGTTACAGAGCCATTGAGGTGATTTTTCACAAAAAATACACGGTATACAAATTATTATTATTATCTTCAGATAGATAAAGAAGGCTTCCAGCCAAGGAAGGTTAGAGGTAAGCATCATTTTTTTAATCCGGGTGAGGTTATATTATTTGAAAAAGGAAGTTAAATTTTCTTCAGAGAAACAATAATAAAAGTTTTGCTATTACGCTTTTATTCACAATTTTTGGCGTTAAATTTAATCTGATTAAAATCTTAAAGCAGGTCATATTACGAATGTGGTTCAATCGACCGTACATTCTCAACACATCTGGATGAACAAACCTCCTTGGGAATACAAATTGCAAATATTATACAAAAATAAATAAATTCTTAATTCACTTACCTTGTCGCGGACATCAGTTGAACAGAAAAACACAATGATTTTAAGTATTAAATTATGAATTAATATTGATTAGTCTTGTTTAATCTTAGAAGATACTTACCATTATCCTTAAAATCCGTTATATAAATTAAATAAAATGAAAACCCCATTTGCTTATATATTACGTACGCAAGCTCAAATAAAGTGGCTGAATTAAAACATGTCTGATTTCAGACACTGCTGGTATTATAGAAATATATTTATACATATATGTAGTTTCAGTCAGAAGTAAAATCATTTTAAATGCCTAAGCCTACTAAACATGCATAAGAGATAATTTGAGTTAGATACGATTGCTTATTTGCCATGCACTAACAGATAACTTCACGGAACAACAGTAAATAATGACTAGTAAGCGAGACAACAAAGTTCATATTTGCAAGATGATTAAAGTTATGAATATTACGTTGAAAGCTGCATATTAATTAAAATGATAATGATGAAACATATTTTGAGTACAAAAATGAATGAGTAAGCATCAGAGATCATATTAACATGCACTGGGAAAAATCGCTTCCTCAAAATATTGTATAAAATCAAAGGCAATAAATAATATTTTGTGGAAAATGTGCTCTCATCATATTTTAGCTGTGACAAAGTTATAAAATTTTTGGTAACTAATTTTTGTTGTAATATTTGACACACAACTGCCGAAGACTAATTAAAAAAAATAATACCTTTATATTTAGGATTCTTTTTAACTTTGATATGTGTCATTTAATAAGATATAAATAAAATGAATAATTTCAAAACAGAAATCCTCAGCATGGATACGAATGCTGGGGTGACTTACCTACTTAAATATGCAGCAAAGGGTAATGAAAATTAACTTACCTTTGGAGACATTACCTCACCATAATATAATATTGGTATTATCATATCATGATTACAAATTATAAAATGCCAACATTACCTTCTCACTCGTATCCGCGGTACCGATTTAAAAACATGTAGAAACGATTTTCCGTTTAAAACCTTGCAAACTGCGGAGTTTCAAGGATTAAGAGATAAATAACGCGACTTAAAAATTCCAAGAAAAAGTGGAAAATAATAGTGTGCATTGAGAGGCAGGTAGACAGTATGCATATTGTTCACAAATATCACCATTACTTTATACCATTGCATATTACAGCCGTGGCCAGATACATAATTATATTCAACCTTCATCTCATCTCAACAATTCACACAATTATCCTAGTCTTATTGTTGTATACTTAATTAATACAAATTCAGCTTTAAATAAATCTTACCAAGGATTAGAAAATAAATAAATACATATATGTATATTATAAAGGGAGGAAATATATATAATATAGGAATTCGTATTGGAAGTTTTACCTTAAATATTGCCAAGAACAATCTTTAGTTTCAAAAGAAATGATTTGAGGTATAAAAAAAATTAAACAATCATTTTTAACAAAAGCTTTTACGGTTTATAATCTATAATATTGAAGTGGGCAATATTTAAAGATTAGGGCATCAGAGGAGAGGTTGGTAGTCTGAGGTATCCAAGAATCCTTACCTGTTGAATCTCGCTGTCCATCTTGTCCTATGGTCATTTCATCTTGAGATCGATCCAAATGCCAGGCAAAACCTGAAAATAATAATGACAAATCAAATCAGTTAAAAGCCCATCTCTTTAATTTAAGTGTAATTAAAATTAAGAATAAAAGTTATTAAAAATATAAAAAGATTTGTTAGAAATCCAACATAATGCATGACACGGCAAGTTTTTTCTTGAAACTGAAAACAGCTTAAGGGCCTCCCGCTGAGAGCTCCGCTGTAACCTCGCTGTCAAGATGCATCATTAATGAGAATGAGAAAGTGGTTACAACCGAATTATCAACAATATGCCCTCAATACTGATTACATGTCGAAGGTTTTTGGTAACAGGAAAAGGGTGAATGGAAGCCCGTATTTAATGGATGAACACATACTGGTGAACTAGTGATAAACACGGGTGGTCCTCCACAACACACATGAACTCCTAGTGCCAAGGATAAGGACTAAATAAATGTTGATGTGTTTTTACCAGTTGCAGAGTCTTGTAAAGAGTGGCTGGTCCCTGCGTGTTCTCCTTCACTGTCCATGTCCTCCCCCTCCCCTTCATCGAGGGTCAGGTCTTCAACGGTCTGTTCTCCATCATCATCCTCATTCTCGGCAGCCTGTGGGGGCTCCACTTTTGGCTCGAGGGTGGCGGGTTCTAGGGGCTGCTCAATGGGGACCGGTTTGGTAGTTTCGTGGTTGGGTTGCAGGAGCTTCAGTTTGGCCATGGAGTCGTTGTTGTGCGTGTCGGGGGGTGTAGGCGGGTTGTTGTTGAGCAGAAGAGGCAGGGGCGCAGGTGACAGGGAGGTGCGGCGCTTCTTGCGTTTACGTCGCGCCGGGGATAGAGAGCCCTCTCGAGACAGTTCCTCGGCACAGGGACTGGCTGTGCGGCCTACCGGCACCTGCAACTATACGATTGATTGAATTAATGCCAGGTTGAAAAACTCTAAAAAACTGAGGTCATTTTATCAACAAACATTAACATTTTAAAAAGCATAGATTGTACTGCTTTTTGAAATTCATGAAGGGTGAGGAAAATCATTAAGTTTAACCAATAAATAATCCATACATTCATCAATGAGGTTTACAGTGGAATTTCATATTATTTACGAATATTGTATCACCAAGCTAAGCTAGTAAGGGAGACAAGGATTTCTATGAGTCCATATGAGCTGTTCCCAAAAGCGAACAAATTAACTCTACAGATTTTTAACCACATTCATGAGAATCGAAGTATGCAGAAAATAGGTTTCTACACCCCAGGCAAATTATAGAGAGCTTTGGATGATCTTAATTTTGACGGCATTCAACTGACCTTACACAAATATTTGGTACAACTGCTTAATCTAAAATCTAAGTAAATTCATTCATTCACTCCACTTAAAAACAATAAAGAGCTTAAAAATTGTATTATTATTTGACATAAATAATTTAATTTTATTTATGTCTATTCTTGAATACACGTTTTACAAATTATTACAGTGGTTTATATTGCAGTACAGAGAAAAAAGTACAGAAAAAAGATATAAAAAATGAAGGACATAGGTTGATTTAGGTAAAACTGAGTGTGTGTGATATTGTATGTTACGTGAACACCTCACTAGGAGAACCTGTGCTGAGGTGTTAACGTGTTTGTGATTAAGTGTGACAGGTATTTATGTGTTGTAGTAGAAAGTTTTTTTTTTTATTTTTTTTTCACAGACAAATATTGAAACATGAAAACACACATTTATATGTGCGTGTATGTATTTTTGGATAATTCTTGAAGAACGTGTATAATATTTAATTTTACTTATTATATTTTGGCTATGTTTGGTTTGGAATTATAATCTTTTGAATAAAGTGAATATCTTGATTTTTTATCCAGGCTACGATATGTTTTTTGAGAAAATTTGTAGATGTGTTTGTAGTCAATAATTGTTTCAAAGTAATGGGCATACTGTTAAAAAGTTTGGTTGCGTAGTATTGAAAGTGTCTTTGTCCGTGTGTGGTGTGTGTTATCGGAATGTTCAGTGTTTTATTTGTTGAGGACCTGGTTTTTATTATGGCTTGTGCTTGATTTGTAATATGAAGATTATTATGGATGAGGTTTAGGAGAGCAGTTTTGGCGTAAAGTTGTCTTATTGACATGACGTCTAGTGTTTTGAAGATTTTGGTTGAGTCTGTGTAGAATGGTACTTGCAGTATGAGTTTTATTATTGCCTTTTGAACTTTTTGAATTGGGTCAATTGTTGTGTTTGTAGCGCTTCCCCAAGCTAATATTCCATAAGTGGCAATGGATTGACACAGTGCAAAATATATTGATCTAAGTATTGTTAGTGGGAAAATGTTTTTAATGGATTTTATTAGGTGCAAGACTTGTTTTAGTTTATTGGTAATAAAAGTAATGTGTTCAGTCCATTGTAAGTATGAATCAATAATAACTCCTAGGTACTTTAATTGTTTTACCCTTTCGATGTGTTCTCATTGGCAATTGGATGATGTTTGTTTACATTCATGCAAAAACAAGTCCAAGTTAGAAGGAGGTTGACCTCTTTGTGTAATACTATGTGTGATATATTTTGTTTTGACTGTGTTAACGGTAAGAGTATTTCTGTTTAGCCATTTTATGACAATTGACAAACTTTTTTCAGCTGTTATGAATAAATCTTTCCATGTGGCTGCTTGACACAGAAGAACTGTATCATCAGCGAAGGTCACTATTAATTAAAACTAAACTTTTGTTTGTGAACTCAATTATTTTATATAAATATATTTATATATTTTTTTAATGTTCTCCGATAATAAGCAATTGCTTGTGTGTATTGGATGAGGTGTTATTTGTTTAGTTTTTTAGATTTATTATTATTTTTGTTTTTGCTAAGGTTTTCAGTATATTTTTTTAATTGTGTTTTGAATTCTTTGAATCTATCACTAAGTGATCTTATATTTTCTGGGAAATTTATTGAAAAAATTTGTTCCCAAGTATTTGTTGTTTTGTTGATTGATTGATTTGATTTTTTGTTGATTTTATTGCACTTATTATAATCAAATTCAAATGACATCCCATTATGCACATGTATCTGTACTTATTTGCCGTTCAGTTGTAAATTTTAGGTTTGCTGCATTGAGGGAATTGCTAAAATATTATATGACATTTTTCAAAGCTAAGTGGAAGGAATCGAATTTGCCAGTGAATCATAAACTTCACATTCATAATAATAAAACAAAAAGACGGAGCATTTCAAATTTTTTTTTTCTACTTCCTTGTGAAGGATTTGAATATATCTTACACAGGTAGTCTGATCTATAGTGTCATACATAAGAAACCAGCTCATTCAATCAATCCACAACAGCTTCTTTCAGATTAGACTAGACAAGTGCCAAGAAGTATCAAGCAAAAGTAATTAGTAATTAGTAGTAAACACTAATTGAAATGTACGATATGTATACAGTAGAACCTCGTTAATTCGAAATCCACGGGACATCAAAAATCAAATTTCGAATTAACGAATTCCCACGTAATTCGAAATTTTATGAAAAAAAAATACGCCGAAAATCGATTTTCTTGGCCGCCTCTTCAAATCCGGGTGGTATTTTAGTTGTAAATTCCATTAATACCAATTATTTCTTTATTTTCGCGGCCGATTACCGTAGCGGCGGGCCCTTTAAATTCAGATATTCGCAATAAATTTGTAAAAATGCTATATATTTACGCGTAAATCGAGATTTCGCTGCCGATTTCGGTCGCGGCCTACCCTTTAAATTGAGATATTCGTAAAAATACGATATGTTTCCGCTTAAATAAAGATTTCGCGGTAATTTTCCGTCGCGGCCGGCCCTTTATTTCAAAATCTGAATTTCAATTCGTAAAAATACGATATATTTCCGCGTTAAACGAGAATTCGCGGCCGTATTCCGTCGCGCCCGGCTCTTTAAATGCAGATATTCGAAATAAATTCGCAAAAATACAATATATTTCCGTGTAAATCGAGAATGCTCGGCCGATTTCCGTCGCGGCCGACCCTTTAAATTAAGATATTTGATGTAAATTCGTAAAAATATGAAATATTTCCGCATAAAACGAATTTTATAGGCAGTTTTTCGTCGCGGCCGGCCTTTTAAGTTCAGATATTTGAAGTAAATTCGTAAAAATATGTCATATTTCGGCGTGAATCGAAATTTTTCGGCCGATTTCCGTCGCGCCGTATTTTTTAACTCGGATATTCGAAGTAAAGTTAGTAAAAATACGATATATTTACGCGTAAATCGAGATTTCGCGGCCGATTTCCGTCGCAGCGGGCCATTTAAATTCAAATATTCTAAATAAATTCGTAAATATATGATACATTTATGCGTAAATCGAAATTTCGCGGCCGAGTTTCGTCGCTGCCGACCCTTTAAATACAGATATTTGGTGTAAACTCGTAAAACTACGACATATATCCGCGTAAAACGTATTTTCTCGGCCCTTCAAACTCGGATATTCGAAATAAATTTGAAAAAAATACAACATTCCAGTGTAAATCGATTCAGATTTACAAAATAATAATACTAATTAGGACGATGTATAACCACGTAAAAATACATTTTTCGGCGTTTTACCGCCACGGCTGACTTTTAGATTCAGATTTACGAAATATTATGATTTATTTTCGCAAAAATCAAATTTTTTCGAATTACACGAACAAATTTTCGTGCGCGGACAAAAATAAATTTCGAATTACGAATTAACGAATTTCGAATTAAAAAAATTTTTGTATGAAAAATTTTTTCTGCGGAAATTTTTTTGGCGAAAATTTCGAATTACGCGTTTTTTCGAATTATCGGGGTTCGAATTAACGGGGTTCTACTGTATATATTTTTTGATGATAAACTAATGTTTATAAGACAAGGTTTTATGCATAGCAAAAAGGATAACAAATCCCTGTTGGCGGCATTTATTTTCACTCGGGAGATATTTTCAATTTGTATTATTGCTTAAAATTATTTGATATGTTATTATAGTCACGAATGATTTTGTAGGCTTTATTTTGCCCTAATTATTTATTTGCTAGTTGTAATGTGTGCTGTGCGAAGCTAATAATGTAATTTATCTGTACCTTAGGTGGCGGAGAGACCGCGCGAGGGACGGTGGGGTGTTGGTGCGGAGTGTTGAGGGGAGGCTGCGGGGGGGGCTTGCTGTCCGACAGTCCCTTGATCTGCAGGGACTCTGCAGCCTTAAGCAGCGCCCCCAGCTGGTCTTGGGAGATGTTCACCTCCCCCCGGTACATATAGTCCATCATGGCGCGCAGTTCCGCAAACTTTACATCCTTCAGGATGATGATGGGGTGCTTGTCATATTGCTGACTCAAAACAGCCTGGAAATTAAAAGAATAAGCAACTTATTAATAAACTAGAAACTAAATTAAGGCGGTGTCTAGTAATTTATCAATTCGAAATAATGAACATATTATTACGCAATACGGTAAATATGATGTTCTTAGCCGGAAAAAAAAATATTATAAATTTTTATTATTTATAAAGACTTAGCATTTATCAAAATTAAATCAGAAATATGACCTTTTTATGGCCGTCCTTTCGTATTGTTCAAAAAATATTTTTAAATTTTGAATATATCAAAAAATACCTTGAAGGTTTTTCTTCAAGACTTCGTTCAGAAATTTAAAAAAAAAAAAAGAATAAGGTTGTGGTATAATTATTTCCTAGGCACTATCTTTAATGTTTTTGGAAATGCGGTTTACTAAACTTTGGTTAAATTTATTCTAAAAAAAGGAACGATGAATAGTTTCTATTATTTTTGTCCACTTTTTAAAATTATTTTCACATTTTTAAATTACCATTTGTTTAAGAGTTTCGAGTTTATTAAAATAATAAATTATTTTGCCGTAAAGTGGCGACATTAATTCAGCTACAACGGCAGAAATTAGAACTGAAGGCTTATTTTTAAATATGTCAACAGATGGCGTTAATCACGGAACGACACTTGGAATTTTCAACAAAATCTTTCGTGTCATCAGTCAGCGAAGATAATACCTACTTGTATATACGAAGTTTGCCAGTAATTTTTTATAAATTGACAAACGGTCTTGCTGTGCACGTGTTTATACATGTGTTAGTTTTCGACGTGGACATGCTCACACATACTTGTGTATATTATGTAAATATGTTTTGTCATTGATTTTGAGGACAGGCATCAGAGATGTTCATCGAGTTAGGTTGATACGATTCGTCTTCACAACATTTTATTGAATAAGTAAAATAATATTACATTTATTGTGAGGTGTGCTTAGCTGATTCTTATTTGGTACATGCTATACCTATACGTTCATAATTTTTATTTCAAATTTAATGTACTTTACATACGATTTTTATATATTGAAGTGAAACTTCTTTACGCGCGTTATGCATTTTCAAGGACCGGAGTAAAACCGACTCATGACCGTCAAGTGACTCAAGGCCGATAACGCGACTAATTACCCTCGCAGATGTGCGTGACAAGTTTTTTTAGTAAAAAAACAGCCGTAAGTGAGTTTTTCAAAATTTAAAATTGCGCGGGACAAGTCAATTGAGGAGTACACGTCGTATACGCGGTTCTCGTCGCGCAAGATACCTCTCTTTGCGGTCTTAGAGGCAGAGTGTTCGACACTCGTTATGCAGGACCCGGGTTCGAATCCCATATTTTTATAATTTTTAATTTTTTTTTATCACATGCTACTTATAAATATGTGAATTTATAAGTAGCAATTTAGTAGTAATTTATTTTTACTTGTGTCATGACATTGTTTTTAATAATGCATTACATATTATTTACTTAGGCACCGTTGTTTTCTTCTATGATCCTTATTAAAAAAAGCTTACAAAAAGCATGTTTTTTTGTTATCCTTCAAAACATGCATTTTTTACTCTTGAATAGTCTTCAAGCACGTTTTTTTATTACGGTCAGAGCACATTGATGTACCTACCTAGGTACCTACCTATTGTATTTTTTATGTCAGCGCGGAGCCTTCTGCAGTGGGAAAGTGTTTTAAAAAATCAAATATTGACATACAATATAAGTCAGTTATAATTAGTGACATCTTACGAATTTCAACAGAACTTTTTTAGTACAGAACTGTCTTTAAATGGCTAGTAAAACCTAGTTTCTCCGCTGGGGGGCATTGTTGTAGTTTCGTTCTGAACAGGGTACCTATTATACTTGGCCTTAATAAAAACAAGTTATGGCTATCGATGCTGCGGAAAAAAAGATGAATTCAGTAAGGCGTATATTCACGTTGGGTCCATCACTGGGTCAGCAGTACAATTATTCAGTGGACTGTTTTTCGAGCACATGCGCACTCCCCTTTTTACGACCGTGTTTGTACGCCCGCGCAAGTGTGAGCTATAGTATCGTCCACGCTGGAGCTTTTGCTATGGAATTTTAACCCCATGCTTCGAAAAATGTATAAACGAAAAAATCAGAATCGCTTGCACCAATATCACTCTAGATTCTACTGTTCATTTCATGAATGTCGCCACTATGAATGTTAAAATTAATTAAAGTAAAACAGCGTAGCAAAATGAATATATTTGAGTTTTCAAAGCAATATAAAGGTAATCATTTATTTGAAAACACTTTTGACTTTGTTTATCGTGTAGGGCAGTATTGGCCAAACTGTGTGCTGCGAAGAAGGAAATTCAACATCTACATAATCAAATCAATTAATATTTGTCACATATGATTAGAGTTTTTCACAGCCAAAAGTATAACAGTGATTTATTTTTGGGGTATTATGCCGTGTTGCGTTATCTCCTTTTGCCAACGTTTTGGACATCATTACAGTGTCCATCATCGGGGCAGATAACACATCACATTTACAAGTGTGCTGTGAAGTAAAAAAGTTTGGCCAACACTGGTGTAGGGTATGCATTCAGGTAGAAATAATAAAAACCTGTTTTTATATTCATGTAAATGTTGTTTTACAGATGTCTCTGAAATGTGAGATTTTTTTTAGATAATGTTGGACATTCTGGGGAAGTCTTATGATATAACATGAAATAAATATAAATAATAAGATACATTATCTGATAAACAGAAAACGATCGAAAAAAAAAAAAAAAACATAGTTTTTATCCTGATATTTGAACAAAATTCATCAAGGTAATTGAAAAATGTCCAAAATTCTCGCACAGACAGTTGGGGGTGTTTTGACTTTTTCCTATTCCGACGTTCAACAGGTTAATAAAGCCTGAGGTGTACTGATCAAAATATGGAATATCCAATATCAGAGAAAGTGGATTTATTTAACCCCTCTGCATTAGAGCTTTTGGAAGACTAATTTTGACATCATGTATACCGTCTTTGTAAGATTTATACCAAGAAATTTGTAACTTTGTAGTTGGGTTACTGTGAAGTCGGGTCATTTAAAGTTTCATTTGAAAATATATAAAACTTTCCGTAATAATCAATATTTTGTGGTCCAAAAATCACTTTGTGCTGTTCACACGGCAGGAAATAAAATTTATAGACATTTAAAAAATAAAATTAAAGATAATACTCAAATCTGTAAATATTATTGTGAACATTAAGTTATGTGAATTATTATTTATTTTTTAAAATATGTTAGTTAAAACATGATAGTATTACTCTGTTCGCGGAAATGCACTAAAAATCTAGTCTCGCAAAAGCTCTTAAAAATTAAAATACATTTGTTACAATTGTGAGTCTGAATGAAAAAAACAAAGGCCATCAACTGAAGCAGTTGTCATTTTGTATTCGATGAGTAATTGTATTGAGTGGTACTTTTGAGTTGAAATTTTGGTGTGACGAGATCACCGCATCCAGCGGAATCGATATTTGGGGTAAGTAAGCTTTAAAAAAAATGTTACTACTACATATTTCGAAAAGAATTGTGGCTTATAATTGGAAGGCATGTGACTCGGATGTAAAAAATTGATACTACTTTCATTTCCTACTTCTGTGGACGTCACTTATGTGAAATGATAAGTCCACAGGGGTGATCCGCGTCTACAGAAGTGACGTGTTAAAGAAATAACTACATGTAAAGATAAATTTGTCTGAAAAGTTTGTGCTGTAATGTATAAATAATGTGTATATAAATAAAAACAGACAAAAAGAAAAGACTAAATCCATTTATTTTCAAGTAAATGTGTCCACATAGTGACCAAATGTCCACAGAAGTGATGAATACACTGAATAAATTTTAGCATAGTGATATTAAATGGTAATTCATTGGGTTCTTGCTATTGTCAAATAGACACAGCTCTTCTCTGTCAAGCAATTAAATCAATTTTTTTGTATTTTTGTTGCAGTAGAACAAGGCAATTTCAATGGAGCCTGCTCCAAGGAGCTAGCAGCATTGATTCCTGATGCACCGGTGCACGTGCGCGAATCTCGACGGACACGAACTGAACACCCGTTCACGGTTGACGTTGGCTTCATGAGAACGAGCCGTTTTTACAACTCGTTTTTGTGTAAGTCGGCTCGTATGCTCGTATGAACGAGCTACCGGCATCTGTTTTTCCTCCCTCCTATAATCCGAGCCTCTTCAAGGCCCGCATTAACAAATCCCTTCCTACAGCCCCTACCTTATTCCGCCTCACAACGCCGCCCAACCGGGTGGTGACATAGTTCCCCTGTCTGTACACTGCACAGGCAGGGACACTCTTGTGAGGTGTCTCAATAAAAAAATAAAAAAAAAAAATAAGGCAAAATGGGTAAACCAAAAGTAAACTGTCCGAAGAAGCAATAGGGGAACGACTGTGGAAACAGAAGAGAAATAGAATGAGAAGGGCAACAAGCAATTGAAGAGAACAAAGAGAGCTAATGATAGATAGAAATATTCCCTTAAGAAAGAGAAAGGTTCGTAAAAGCTCAGTCTGCCAAATATAATTTGGCATTACACGGAAAAAGGTCATGGTGAGGGAGCCCACAATGGCATTTTAGTCTGCCTAAAATGCACAGAAGATTCCCTGGTTGCTCACGGAATGGATATTCCTGACTTTAATATCTTAGTAACCTCCCTAAAAGATATCTGCAGAAGAATAAACATGATAGCAATTGATGACGCCTGAGATCCCAATCATTAAAAATATTTTGAAAGCCAGAGATAAAAACTTTCAAGGTAAACAGGCGATACACAAATGAATGAAGAAACATCATTAATGCACGTAAACTAAGCTGCAATGTTTGTAGACCTAATGGAGTAGGCCAAAATTATGAAATTGGACAGATAGCCGTCTCTTCATCCTCAGTCCAACATTAGCGTCTTCGATACTCGAGATATCGATACTCATGTTACCGAGAGGAATATTATCTTCATCTAGATGAAGATAATATTCCTCTCGGTAATATTGAGTCTGCTGGTCCAAATCCCTGCACAAAAGACTATGTGCTTATAAAGATGTTCATCCCAGTAATCATATCCAACAACGGACACAACTCAATGACTGTCAAATTTTGGAAGAGATCTAGTAAAAAGTTATTCTCCCCGGAGGTAGATGATATCGCTGACATCAAAATGTGTGAGATAGTTGAGGTACTAGAGACCCCTTCCATCGATAATAGACAACACCCTCTGAACACTTATGTCAAGGAGTTAATCACTTCTGTAGACACATACATCTGATTTTTTCTTTCGTATATTATAAGGAATAATGAACCAATTTTTATGTTAAAATGATTAGTACTCTCTCGCATACAGAATGCCCATTGTGTTTTAGTTATAACATGTAATATCTATTTTCTGTTAATTTTTTTAATTTCTATGGACAAGTGTCACTGTGGTGGACACTTATTTTTGGTTTTTTGACCTTGTTTTTTATTAAGCCTCTACTCCTTGTACTATCCTTAACATTAAAGAACTAAATTTTGCAAATAAACCTTGCATACCATTAACAAAATTTGAAGTTGCTCAGGGGAATGGCCCACTTATTTAAAACATACCAAATGTGATACACGATAAAGCCCGTGTTTTTACATCAAAACTTTTGCTTATTGCATCGCAATTAGGTAGACAATTCTTAGAACAGTGGGTACTCAATTTTCTTGTAGTGTTTAAATAATATAATGTCCCATTAAAACATTTGGCATAAAGCAAGTACTCAAAAATAAAGCTTAATCACTTATTTTTTACGTGAAACCACACAAGAGTCCCAAGTGCTCCCAATGGTCTGGAGCCAGTGAGAATATAGCATCCCCAATCGGGGTATGTTGTGAGGCTGAAGGTAGTAGGGAGGGGAAGGTAGTGGGGAGGGGAATGAGATGAGGGAGAGGACGGTGGGGAAGTACCTGGCTATTCAGATCTGGTCACCAAACATGGCTAAAGCTATTTCAAGCACAGTTTCAATTCTGAATGTTGGTCTTACACCAGGGAAATACTGAGGGTATATTCTACTCTGGAACGTGCTGCAAATATACTATATATTATTTTAAGTGAGTAAATTGTGAAATAATAACAATTAATTAAATAAAATTTACCTGCGCATGCTAGGATTTGAACCCGCAATCTCGGGATTGCTAGTCGAGATCCTTATCCTCTTATACCACCGAAAACAAGAATCCTTTATATTTTGATAGCAGTAATAAATCAGATGAAACCTATATTTCTACAAAATGGCTATCCTATAACACTACGCGCATACAATTATTCGGATATAAACCGCGGAACCAGCGTTAAGCATTTAATTTTCCTATAAAATTTACGTATATGTTATTTTATTATTTTAGAGGTACTTTAAAAGTTATTGCTACTTTCGTTTGAAAGAACGAAGTCTCAGAGAATGTGTTTTATATAAAATGACAAATACACTGTATACAAAGAATATTATGTCATTAATTAAACACAAACATCACCTTTCAAAACATAAAAATGTTTACCACCTGAATTGAATTTAATTTTATGGTTTATCATAGTCAATGACATTTTGAACACTCGTATAAAGCAATATGCTGAAATGTTATTATTGAAACGGCCGATTACAGTTAGTTATTGCTTGCCTCGAAAATTTCACGTTGAAATTGAAGTAATTTTACGATGATCATTCACATATCGAGGATACCAAGTTGTAGAAATTAAAGAACGACAAAAGGGAGACTGGAGTACCTTTTTATTTTCACTATAATACAAACAGATAAGTCAGAGAAAATCGAGATGTTAAGGTCACTGTAAAAATTCTAGGGACATTCTTGTTTTGTGTATAAACACCAAAACCACAAATAACTTCGCACAGCCCTGGTAGCCCCCCACGTGCATGAGGGTCTCCCAAATCCACCGTGACTCTGAAGTCCCCCTCCTTAATGACCACATCATAAGTTACGCGGAATCTTTTTATTCGGGCATTCCAACCCATAAAAAACCCGTCCATTAATTGTCTTGCCCAGTACGATACAAATGCCAAAACCCAGTATAAAAAACCAAAACAAATCCTACATAAATTACCCCCCTTATTGCAGCCATGTTTTATTGCAAAAAAAATTTTCACAAAAAAACTAAAAATTATCTTCCTACAACTGATTTAAACTCATGATGTAAGAGAAAGGGGCCTTTTTGACCCAGAGCTCTGTATGCCCTTATTTCATAAATACATCATACATGAAAAATGACACTTTTTGGTTACCAACCATCACAATATATAATAGCTACCCACATGTTTGCAATAAAACACGCGCTAGTGAAACACAATAAAAGTTGACATTTATGACAATAACAGAAGACAATAATAGAGTAATCGGAATTACCTCGAAATAGGGGCTGCACGCAGATAAAACGACTTTGTGAGCCTTCAGAGTTTGTCCTTCAGCTGCGAGCGTACAGTCCACATGGATGCCTTTCTCCAGGAGAGTGTCAAATACTGATATGAGGGTAGACTGGTGATTGTTCCAACGTAAACAGAACTGTTGATCGTCATCCATTTTAACTGAAAACAGGACAACTTTTACATGAAAGCTTTCTTCATATAGGTTTCCTAGGTCAAAGCGCTAATTACCAGATAACGCATAACGGGAAAACGAAAAGTGCTTACGTGCAAATTTTACCAACGATTCGAAAGTTTTCAAGGAAAATGTTGGATGACAGTGAAATTTTATTGTTTACATGTTTAAATGTGATTCCTAGCAGGAACTTTGAACTTAAAAGTTTAGAAAGTTTCCCACCAAACAAAAAAGACAACGCGGCAACCGAGAAAATGGCCGCTTTTCCAGCGCGACAATACTAAAATGGCGACGAAAATTCTAACAAACGTTAGCTTTTTCACTAGGAGGAAAGTTCAAAACATTTGATAAAGGGGTCAACCATAAAAATACACATCGGGACAACATGGATTGTCTAAACATAGAAATGAAATGAAAACTAGGAAACGTGTTGTGATAAAACGCCCACAACACAGAAAGAGAACACGAATGTATCGGAAAATCTATTGTTGCTTACCTATCTAAATCGTCCACATTTATAGCATAAGGTTTATTACTTTATAAAGAATAAATTGTTACTTTGTCAAACTTAAAACTGTAAACAAAACATGCGTGTATAACCACCGTCCCGAACAAAAACACAAAACTATTGCTACTCACGTACACGAAATAAATTGGGCCAAGCCCGTCACCAAATTATCATGAAGCGGCGCAATAACTCACAAAAGCTCACTGCGCAGAACTGAATGTTGCCAGTATAGTAAATATCATTGGCACCTATCATTATAAATGTGGGGCCGTCATTTTCAGTAATGGTATTACTAGGCTTATCTTGCCAGTGCACCTACCAGAGAGCAACTTGACCGACGTAAATATCTCACAAGCCGAGAAAAGCAACTGAAACACCGACCTATAGAAAACGAGATTAAAAAATAATATATAATACTTCACTAAAAACTTTTTTAAATTTCATTTTCTGATTAAAGCTAGTCACGAACGAGAGAAATAACTTCACGATCAGTGGCGGTCCGTGAATTTTCAGTGAATTAGAATGGTAAGATTTAAAACACGACACTATTGATTTTTTGTAGCTGAAAATGTACATTACCCAGCTCACGAAAAACGAGGTATATAATGCCTCGTATGTGATAGCTTCCCTACATTCCAATAACTTATTGAATAAATAAATTCAGATGGGCAGAGATAAAATCGTTTCTTTTTTATAATTCTAGTACATTGTTTATTATAGTAATTGAGATTTTTCGACCAACATGACCGTGTTGTGGTTGCCCACATTGAAAAAAAACTTTGTTAAATCCCTATCTTCGTATACATTTGCCAGCCGAACGACGAATTATGGGAAAGGAACGAACCAACCGCAAACGGCGGTTCGCGCAATTTGCGGTTGGTTCATTCTTTTCCCATTACGCTTGGTTCGGCTCGCGCTTCCGCTTGCAAGTGCAGACGCAGCTTATAGTCTTTTGTACCAAATAACGGGCCGTATTGTGCTCACTTGGAGAGATATTTACGGCAGTCAAATGGCTCTCTGGTAGGTATTCTGGTAAGTTAAAGATTACTGATAAACCGGGAGCATAAAGTAATTATCCTAGAGTAGGTATATTTGATTCTACATTCAAAAGAAAAACCAAACAAAATATTTCGAACACGAAGGCGCACACAGGAAATTCATTCTACACATAAACGTCTTACTAAACAACGTGGTGAAAATTTTATTCAATTGATAAACGACCGTGTATGTGAAAACCTTACTAATTGAAACCTAACATAGAAACTGACATAAAGAAAGGGTAAATATTTACCTACGACTACCGTTTTTACTACTACAAAAAATTGCCCCTTTAATAACGCCTGCTCGCGTCCCCTTTAGAGTTATATCCCAGTTTTCAAGTAGTTTGTGGGCTACGCTAGGTTTGTATAGACTGGTTTGTGATTTAATTCTACCTAATCCAACCTAACCTAACATGTACGGAATATTTTCTCAAACGGTAGTCGTAGGTAAATAATTACCAAAGAAAGATTCATAAGATGTACATTTTGTTTATCCAGTCAAAGGGGGTAGTTTATCTGTTGTATAAACTTCAAATAATAATAATTTCTCGTCGAATTTCCGAATTTTTCAAAAGTATTATATATATTATCATATATATTTTTCAAATTTCTATATTTTTTCTTTATTTTAAAGATGCCTTAAAAACAAATATTATTTTGGAAACTAATAATTACTGCACTTAAATGTTTAAAAATTGTAATATTTTAATTTAAACATGGAGAAATTTGAAAAAAAAACAACACAAACATTTGAAATCTAAACATCGAAAAATCTCAGTGAATTAATAATTCAAAGAACACAGTCCTTTTAATTATACATTTTGCAAGATAACTGTCACTTCACTTTTTATGTCGTTCATACAATTAAAAATGATTAAATTTTATAAAATACATCAATGTATACCAGGGATGGCCAACAGGTCGACCGCGGTCTACCGGTCGACCGCGAAGCTGATTTAGGTAGCTCGCGAGAGTAAAATAAAGTGAATAGGAAAATATGACAAAATAACATTTTTTGAGATGTATTCGCGAGAAATGATTAAGGAAGCTATGCAGAGAGTTGGAGAAGCGCTTTTTAATGACTTTAAAAATAAGAAAGAAATTATTTCAGCAATAAATGACAATTTACTGTCACGAAACACAGTAATGCGACGCAGTGAAGCCTTAAGTGAAAATTTGTAACAATTACTTAATGAAGACTTGCAGAAATGTAGTTTCTTGTCACTACAGTTTGATGAATCCACCGATGTAACTGACAGTACTGAATCGTGCTTCTAGTGTTTGAAGACATGACGGTAAAAGAAGAGTTACTAACGATGATTCCATTGAAAGGGCAAACCAGATGTGAAGATATCTACAAATCTTTTAAGTGTTTTGTTGAAAAAACTGATTCACAAACTAGTTGCTATCACGACAGATGGAGCACCCGCTATGGTGGGACAAAGAGTTGGTTTTATTTCGCTGTGCAAAAATGATGACAACATTCCAAGTTACACCAACTATCACTGCATCATACACCAGCAAGTTTTGTGCTCTAAAATTCTCGAATAAGATAATAATATGAAAGTTGCCTTTAAAATAGTTAATTCTATTCGAGCCAGAAGTTTGCAAAGGCGACTATTTCGAGCTCTTCTTGAAGAGACTGAATCCGAACACTCAGATCTTTTGCTGCATACAGACGTCAGGTAGCTTAGCCGTGGTGCCTTTTTGAAGAGATTTCGACAATTACTGCCAGAAATCAAAACATTTATACATTCGAAAGGTGAAAAATATACCCGAGCTTGAAGATGAAAAATGGCTTATGAAGCTGGCCTTCCTTTGTGACATAACAGAAAAACTCAACGAGTTAAACCTGAATCTTCAAGGGAAATACAGAACCGTCATTGACATGATAACTTTGATTAAAACTTTTAAAAATCTAATTCAAGTGCATGCATCTCAATTAAAACGAAGCGAACTATAAAATTATAAAAACATGGAACATTAAAACTTTCGCTAAACAGTTGGAAAATTTGCACCTGTAGTTTGAAAGAAGGTTTGCGGATTTTCCCGCTCTCGAAGAAGTACTAAGTTTCATGGTATCCCCATTTAATGAAAATATTGATATTAACAGCTTAACCGTTAAAATCGGTAACACTGATACTGAATCTGTTGTGGTCGAAGAAGAAATAATTAAGATGAGAAGCGACATATTTTTAAAAGCTAGGGCATCTGGTAGTACAGATTTTTGGAAACTGATTTGCAAAGAAAAGTTTCCATGCCTAAGAAAGGTAGCTTTACATTTGACGTCGCTTTTCGGTTCTATCTACCTATCTTTACGAATCAACATTTTCAACGATGAATGCAATAAAAACCAAACATCGTTCTCGCATAACAGATGCCCACTTCATACACTCCCCAATGTGATAAGCTTGTGGAGAATATGCAGTGTCAAACATCCACCCTAAAACGTAAAGCTGAATGAAAAAAATTTATATGTTTGGGAATCAGGTGAGAAGCACGAAATGAAAGACGTCTCGTGAAGGTCACAGTGTTTATTTGTGAGTCAGGTAGCCGTGATGTGAGTTGATGTAGGACAGATGTAGTATTCTCCGGATGCAGGCTGCGATGGCTGGTCAAGCGTGTCAGTGAGTCGACGCCGGGCGCTGGTGACCGGACTCGTTGACTGTCAGGCACTGGCGAAGAACGCGGGTCTTCAGGTACTCCAGTGCTGACGGGAAGGCCGAAGGTGCGGTGGACCTTGTAGGCGGTTGAGCGGGAGCTGCGTAGACCAGTGAGGATGCTGCGTGTCCTCGTGGTGGTCATGGTGCGTGGAAGAAGCGCTGGTCAGAGGCGCTGGAACCAGGGCGCTAGGATGATGTCCCGATGTAGTCCATGATGAGTACAGGCGAAGCCGGGAATATGGACCTTCGCGCAAAGGTGCGCGGATTATCACTCGTGAGACTAGTAAATTGTTGGCGGATTGATGACTGACTACTGACGAGTTCCTTCACGCTGCCGCTTTTATAAGGTGAAGAAACTTCTCGAACATTTAGTTGCTATGTAGATATTGCCAAAACAAAATTAAAAAGAATAAAAGAACATCCAAGAAGCTCGTTTGGAAAAAGCCGAAACTTCTAGAATGCCATTCGAATCAAGTAGTGGCGTACCACTACATATGTTACATTGCATTAATAAATTCTAACAAATTTATCACAAAATAGTTTTATTTTGTCACTTTTAAACTCTACCTTGCAGTCGACAGCAAGAAATAATTTTTAACGCAAGTAGACCGAACAGGTCAAAAGTTTGGCCACCCCTGATGTATACTAAGGATTCCCGAAGAATAATACAAGCATCAGAAATTTAGGATCCATTTTGACATCAATATAAACTTTGTATTTACCTATCAATGCATAAGGCATTTATGTTATTAAACAACTTCACTTTCATGAAAGGTTTATTACATTTTCGCGATAAAATTCAATTAAAAAATAATTAGCAGGAATTAACCTTGCTTTTCCCGTTAGTTGAAACTATATTATTCACCACATGGTATTATTATTGGATTAAAACTGACACAAGACACAAGTAATAGTAAATATATTGCATTTTCCTCATATAATAGTGAATTGGTCACTAGAATAGAAATTGTTACTATAAACATGATTTTAATCACATTCGACAAACCGACTCAGTCTTTCGCGGGTAAACTGACATTTATTGCGCGCATGCGCGCAATAGTGAGTAATTTTTTATTAATAATAATTCGAAAAAAAACTGCACGGTCTTTGCACGATGTGTAACAAAAACACCGTTTCAGTCGTGAAGTGATTTTTCTTTAGTACGGTTGATAACTACAAACAATGTGAAAACAAGCGCAATTCGTGAGGAATTATAAATATTTTAACTAATTATGTACTTGTTTTTCCATTTTTATTAAGTTTAGTTTTCTGGATAGAATTTGTAATGGTATAATCGAAATTTTTCGAAACAATTTTTTCGTAGTTCGAAAAACCTTACAATAGTTTTTTTCGACACTTTTTTAAAAATAATTTTAAGGTCCTTTCAATTAATTAATTATTTATATATGTAGCGACACGCTACTTGTAGTTCGGGCACGTGCATTACAACCGGATAGCTTCGAGACTTGCGGCGTATAAGAGCCATACTCACCACTGCCTGAAAACATGAAGTCATACGGCGAAAACACGCCGGCCTTCCACAACTGCTAAAAGTACAAGGCGCGCGCCTATATAAACGCCACACGTCGCGCCAGCTAGTTTAATAATTACTTCTTTTCGACATATAATATGCTAAACATAATACAAACTTAATTTATTGTATACACGGTGTCCGGAAACTCGTAGTACAAGCGGGAAACTGGAGAATCTACACCACATGGGGAACCCAAATAAACATAAAGTTTTTTGATTTGAGCATTTTCACCAAAAAAAAAATTTTTTCGTCTATTTCAGGGTTAAAATTTTTTCGTCATTCGATCTGAGACGCCGACGCAACGGATAGGAATTATTATTAGCATAGGTAGGTACTCACAATATGTAGCGATGTTCCGATCTCCAATTCAAAACACAAACACGTCACATAAAATATTTTAAATGTTCACCGTTAACTTCCAAGCACAGTTGGGTTCATCTGATGATTGATTATTGCACTATTTGAATAATGTCGGAGTTAATTTTTACCTCGTCGAAGGCATCGATGATAAGTCTCAAAATCAAAACATTAAAAACGTACAACTGTTTTCAAACACGTCGAACGCATCGATGATAAATCTTAAAGTATCACTATCAAAACAATAATAACGCGTATTAAAACAGAAAATTTAATTTGGTAGGCGGGAATGAGTACCGCCGCCCTGGGAACCATTTATTAGATGACCAACACCTCTGCCACAGGAAAAGTGTGGCACTATAGGTCAGCAGATTGGTTCGGTATGTGGGCCCATTTCAACGCTTTTCCGTGGTCAGCTGTTTGTTTTCGGACTTCGGACCCTTCAAGATGTGCCCAGGAGATTGGTGAAGTCATCAAATCGGCGATGGATGGCTTCATACAATCGACTACTAAAGAAACTGGTGTGGGCTCAAAGCCGTGGTTCAGTCGACAATGCTCCGAAGCAGTTCGACGAAAAAACGCGGCTTACCGAGCCTTCAACACATCTCGAACGTCCGAAAGCAGATCAGCATACAACAAATCGGCAAAGGAATGCAAAAGAATCATTAATAGGTCAAAATTCGAACACGACCTGCAGATCAGCAAAAAGCTGGCTGCCTGCCCGCATGGCAGCAGAGCATTCTGGTCGCTTGCGGGCTCAATAGGTCGGAATTTTTGCAAACCCAGTTTGCCACCTCTTACCAGACCTGACGGATCACTAGCAAACACCGCCACCGAAAAGGCTAACCTATTAGGGAAAATGTTTGCGGAAAACTCGACCCTCGATGACGGAGGTGCTGTTCCGCCGTCGTTTCCTCACTGCGGCTTCTATTTGAAAAAGCTGAGGATCCGGCATCGGGATGTACTCCACGTTATACGGGGGCTCGATGTTAACAAAGCTTGTGGACCTGATGGAATACCTGCCCTGGTATTGCAGAGGTGTGCTGCGGAAATAGTTCCAGTTTTGACAAAGCTCTTCAAAATGTCCCTGAAGTGTGGCACTGTGCCCTATGGTTGGAAAAAAGCGGTCATTCACCCTATTCCAAAGAAAGGTGACCACTCCAACCCGGCCAACTACCGCCCCATAGTGATCACATCAGTTCTGTCCAAAGTGATGGAACGTGTGATCAACGACAAATGCTCACATACTTCGAGAAGAACAAAATTATCAACGACCGTCAATACGGATTCCGGCGGAACCGCTCGTGCGGTGATCTTCTCGCGTATGTGACGCATGTTTGGGGACGGTGCCTGGAACGTCACGGTGAGACCCAAACGGTCGCACTAGACATTTCCAAGGCCTTTGACCGGGTCTGGCACCGAGGACTTATCAACAAATTGCCTTCTTACGGAATTCACGCATCCCTGTGTACGTGGATTGCTGACTTTTTAAGGGATAGGTCGATTCAGGCGGCTGACGGTTTCACCTCTTCCTCGCACTCTATAAATGCTGGCGTCCCACAGGGATCGGTTCTGTCTCCGACTTTGTTTTTGTTGCACATCAATGACCTTTTGACATGTGCACCGATTCATTGTTACGCGGATGACAGTACAGTTCATGATAGCTTTTTGTTTGACAAGCCCCCAAAGGGCACACAAACTCCAACGGCTCGGAGGGCTTTGAAGCAGAGAATGGACGGTTATCTCGAGAGTATTTCCTCCTTGGGTAAAAATAATCTCGTCGAATTTAATGTTTCAAAGACCCAATCCTGTCTGATTATGTCTAAAAGGGATCCAAATGATAATCTAGTCTCCTTCAACGGAAGCAATCTTCCGAATAGGCCTTCCATTGATGTGCTTGGTGTAACTATAAGTGACCAGCTCAGGTACGGGGGCTCCATCGAAGCCAGAGTAAAGTTGGCCTCGCAGGGCCCGCAGATACTTTAATAGTACACAACTGCTGACCCTGTACAAATCGCAAGTGCGCCCTACTGTCGAATTTGGCATCCATCTCTGGTCCGGAGCCCCTAAATACCTGAAAAAAACCCTTGACTCTGTGCAAAAACGGGCGGTCCGTTTGATAGATTCCCCAATCTTAACAAACAGACTGCAATCTTTAGAGCACAGGCGTCAGGTAGGTATGCTGTCCTTGTTCTATCGGTATTACAATGGAAGATGCTCTGAGGAACCAGCGTCATTGATCTCTTCGGCACCGGTGCGTAGTCGGGATACACGCCAAACGCGCGCCCAACATTTGTACACGGTTGAAATTTGTCACATGAGAACGGGTCGCTTTTACGATTCGTTCTTAAGTTCAACAGCTCGGCTGTGGAACGAACTGCCGGCCTCTGTGTTTCCTCCCTCCTACAACATGGGACTCTTCAAGACCCATGTTCACTCCTTCTTCTCCACAAAAAGACCCTCCACACAGCATCCCCAAAGATGACATAGACCCTGAGGGAAATTATTTTCTTCAGGGCCTCCTGTGTGGAGTTAATATTAAAAAAAAAATTAAAAAAAGAAAAAATTTCGACCACAATTCGCTTTTATGTTTAAATTAACGAGAAAACTTCTTCAAGCAAAATGCAATGAGAACAATCACATAAATACGGCCACGTGCGGCGACCCATAAACCAAAACTGACCTACTTACGATTTAACAGAAATGTGACATCTGCTTATCGTGCGCCTCTTTCCTTCATATGTTATTTGAACCCAGAATACTAGAGAAAGCTATATTTTGTGAATACGTCAGAGATAGGTATGAATTTTAGAACAACAGATGTTTTAACCCTGCAGAGCAGAAATATTTTATGATTACACCGGATTAAATGAAGGGTGATTTCAAAATAATGCTTTAAATCCGGGTTTCTTTATTTGTTTTACTTTTAAATAGTTTTAATTAGTTGGGTACTTTGATCTTCAGTAATAATTTGATAAAAAAAATCAACTTCAGACTCGATTTACTCGAAAACGAAAGCACAAATAAAATAAAATTATACTACAAAATCGACTCCAAATCGTAGGTCATCCGAGTTCATCGTAGATATTCTATTGAACATGTAGTTCACAGTTCACAGTTCATTAATCAGTGGCTCACCTTCCTTCAGTGGTACATTCTTCGGTGGGTAGCGCAACTGAAGGATGTACCGCCGGCGGCCTATAAAAGCGAGTCCACGGCCTTGAACCATGCGGAGATCCCGAGCCGGTCGCAGGCCCAAGACGAGCGAGGTCATGACCCTCCACACAGTATCCCCAAATATGACATAGGCCCTAAGGGAAATTATATTCCTTGGGGCCTTCTTTGTGGACTTAATGTAAAACAAAAAAACTCTAGCAAAGATTTTTATCGATAGTGTTGGTAACTTGTCATCGTTCGCGAGCATCACTGCATATCGCCAACGTACAAACAACAACAACAAATAAATTAATAACACTTAGTCGTTTTAAACTGTTGTTTGTTCGTTGGCGATCTGTAGTCATGCTTGTCAACGATATCAAGTTCCCTGTATATGAAATCTACATAGACCGTGCTAGATACCCCTTCCATGACTCGTTTTCGGTTCAACAGCTCGGCTGTAGAACGGTTTGCCAGCTAATTTATTTATTTATTTATTTATTTATTTATTTCATTTTATTAACGCCTAGAAGGCTTTTACATATACATGTTATGGGTTTTGTTGTTCAGTAGCATTATAAAATATTTTAATTACATAGCATAGTAAATTGAGTATGAACTTACATAACAATGTGTAGGGTTATTGTTATGGTGTTATTATTTTATAAACATAAGCAAGCAAAGTTTATTGTACAAAGTACGTCGGTTGAATATTTTACAGAACATAGGTTAAACTAATACATAAACTTGAGAAAAATATAACAGATATAGGTAGGTAGTTAAGTAGATACAATTCAAGTATATAGTTACGGTGTTATTGGAATTTGGACAATGAGTTCAATAAGTTTATATAAATATAGTGTAGTTACAAGAGTACAATAATGTAAGTAGGTAATACACACAAGACAAGTAAGTTTGTTATTATTATTATAAAGATAAACACTACAGTTTGTTGTAAACCATCTTTGTAATCATCAATCTTTATTTTGCCCGATTGGGAATTTTACAAAACAAAGCTTAGTTAATGAAACAATAAAATATGCGTTTGAAAAAAAATTATGAATCTGTTACAAACATTCTAGTATACTGTATTTTAGTTTGTATACTGATTGGTGATGATAAACATCAATTGAGCTATACTTATTACCGAGTATGTGAAGTCTTTGAATAGGTGAGTTTTGAAAATAATTGTTAGCAGATATGGGAACATTATATAGAGCGGTCTGTCGAGTGTCGCGCGTAGGTACACGGAGCGATATAAGACTCGTCAAATCAATGGCGTCCAGTCTGCCATTCGAAATTTTGAAAAGAGATACTAAGTCGCACACTGTGCGTCTCAATGATAAATCGGTTAAATTTAGTAAGTTCATGAGGAAAGTGTAATTAAGATATTCGTTTGGAATTCCTAATTTATAATTAATAAATCGCAGAAATTTATGTTGCACTCTTTCAATTTTTAATTGGTGAATCTTATAAAATGGAGACCAGATTGTTGAGTTATACTCTAGATTACTTCTAACTAAACCAGTGAATAGCAGTTTGAAGGAATTTATTAATTTAAAATCTTTAGCTGTCCTTAATATAAAACCCAAACATTTCATGGCCTTGTTGGTTATTTCGTTTATATGAGGAACAAATGTTAGTTGCCTGTCAAAAATAATACCAAGATCCTTAATATTCTCAACTCTTTTTAGGAAAATGTTGTTGATGCTATATTGATGCGTAATGGGATTTTTGATTCGGGCAAAAGTTATCGTTTGACATTTATCAATATTGAGAAATAGTTCATTGTGGGTGCACCACTCTTGTAGCCTCACAAGATTAAATTGTAGTACGTAACAGTCATGAATATTTGTAATGGTTTTATAAATTTGAGATCATCTGCAAATAAGAGAATCATGACTCCATCAAAAACCGTAGTTATATCATTGATAAACAATAAAAATAGTACTGGTCCTAAATGAGACCCCTGTGGGACGCCGGTAAAGACTTCGAACTGGTGTGAATAGTGTGAGTTGAGTTTAACACATATTTTTCTTTTATGCAGATAACTCTCAAACCATCTCAAAATATTCCCTGTTATTCCAAGGGCACTAAGTTTATGTATGAGAATTTTATGTGAGACTTTGTCGAATGCCTTACTAAAGTCAGTATACACTACGTCTGTTTGAAGACGCTTTTGCATTGTATTAAATAGGTATTCCTGATAGATCATCAAGTTTGTAAAAGTAGATCTTTTTGCCATGAAACCATGTTGACGATGTGAAATAACTTTGTTAATCTCAGGCGAGAGTTTAGAAAGCAGAGCAGATTCAAATAGTTTAGGGATTGACGATTGGATACATATAGGTCTATAGTTAGAGATATCTGATCTATTTCCTTTCTTAAAGATTGGAAATAGAAAACTGGTTTTCCATTTTTGTGGAAAGGTACCAATTTTTAGAGACAAGTTAAAAAGTTTAGTTAGAGGTAATGTTAAAACTGATAAGCATTTTGATAAGAAAATTGGAGGAATGTTATCGGGACCAGCCGATTTATTAATATCAAGGGATTTTAATTTAGTTCTAATATCGCTTTCTTTGAATATACATTGGCTAAAATCGATCTTGTTGTCATTGTTAGTTGTAGTTGTATCGAATAATGGAGAGTTGTTTGCAGTATCATAGACTTTGCTGAAAAATTCAGCAAACAGATTGACGACTTCTTGGGGGGTATCGGCCATTTTATTATCTAAATACATGTTTGACGGAATACTAGAGTCATTATTATTGAGCATGTTCGCAAATTTATAAATGTTCTGAGGATTAGCTGCTGCCAATTCTTCGCAGTTTTCGATACACCTTTTGTAACATAACTTGGACATATTTTTAGTTGTCTTTCTTAGTTCACAAAATTTTACATAATCTTTAGGATCACGTGACGATTTATAAACTTTATGAGCAATTTTTTTGTCTCTAATTATTTTAATAAGGTCGTTGCTAAACCATTTTGGGTAGTTGTGCACAGTGATTTTAGTGACGGGTACAAACAATTCAATTGCATTATTTAAAATTAAGTAAAATTTGTCTACCATTACATTTAGGTTTTCTTCAAAGTCAAGAAAGTTCCAGTCAGTAGACAATAGAAGATTTGTGATTTGCTTAAAATCAGCTTTGAAAAAGTTTAATTTTGTTGATGGAGATGGATTTTTTTCTATTTTTGAACTGTAGCATTCGATCGTTAAAGGAGGGTGATACTTGTCGATTGGGAGAATATCTTCAGCAGATGCGGATACTTTTACAGAAGAAGAATTGGAAAACACTAGATCGAGAAGACGAGCGTTAGCATTGTAGACATAGTTTAACTGCCGGAGACTTAAAAAAATTGACATCTCGATTATATCATGGGAACCATGATTGATGTTGTCCGTGCATGAAGTTTTATTGTTTTCTGTGTCCCACGTTACATTAGGTAGTGTGTTTCTTTTACTAATGTGTTTCCTCCCTCCTTCAATACTCATGTTCACTCCTTTCTCTCCTAAAAATACCCTCTACACAGCATCCCAGAGCAGATGACATAGGCCCCGCGGGAAATTATTGTATCTCGTATGGAATTATTTTTAGCATGTGTGGATTTAATAATAATAATAATAATATTTGGCTAATTTATATATCGCCGTTTTCGTGAGAAATCACCTCAAGGGCGCTGTACAAATATATTTCTTAAATAGTTAATATTATTAATAACAATTTTAAACTCTGGTCTTGAAAATGTTTTATTTTTATCACACCTTAAAATGATATACTAGTTTTTTTTTTTTTTTTCATTTTCTAGATTCTTATTTTCCATGAAGTGGTGAATCATTTAAATTTACTGAATGTTTTTTTCTTTATTTATAAAATATATTTGAATACAGTTTTATACATGCTTTTCGACTACCACACTAGACACATGTCCGTATTATGTTAATGTTCTTTATACAAATAGAACGGCGCCATTGCGCCTCACAATTTTTATCTCATATGGGTGTTTAAAATGTTCTGAGCCTCATTTTTGGTAATTCCTCCGTTTTCGCCTGTGGAAATATGGGAAATCGCAGAAAACCATATTCTGGAGGAAACGGCCGTCTGCCATAGGGAAGATAGAGAATAAACACAAACAAAAATTATAAAATATTATATAAATATATAAACATTATATATTTGTGAAGGAAGTCGGGAGATTAGGAAATACCTACTGCTCGCTGCTTATTCGTCCGCGTCTGAGTCTGTGAATCTAAGAACACTAAAGATATTTGTAGAAATGTTCAGTAAGTCTGTGTGTAAAATGTATGTTGTATGAGTCACGGGTTGTATGTTGTTTTTTATGCAAATTTGTCGATGTTTGTGTCGTTGGCCAGAGCGATCAGTTCGTCAGTTCTCACCACCTCGGGGTTATCTATCGAGAGTGGCCGTGATAAGCTCCATCAAGATGATGAGCTTCTATGTCTTTGATTTGCATCGCGCAAGCTGGGATCGCACGCACAGAAGACCTTGGAGCAGGGCTATTGTATCTACGTCGTCCTCGGCTGAACTTGGCACATGCTCGTGCTCGGTAGCACTGGGTGCCGTGCTGCAGGTTGTTACTTCTGTTCTTCTGCAGGCGTATGCGGGAGTGGCACAGGTATTTGACGGCCGCGCGCAGTTGTCCCACATTTACTTCCTTATTGAAGTGGGCCAGGTAGACGGGGTATTCTGGCGGGGTGTCAAGGCTGACCGCCTTGACGGCCGGGAAGCCTTCTGCTTCGAGATTCTCAGCGATTTCGTCAGTATCCACGCCCGGTAGACCCTTGATGACAGCCTTCTTCAGCTTATCAGCCTCGGCCATGTATGTGTGGAAGCCGCGATCCTCCGCTCACAGCCCGTTGGTGAGGGCACGGTGGTCGTCAATCGTGCGCAGACAGATGTTTGCCGTGCCACCCCTGTTATACTTAAAGGTGAACAGTTTACTTGCCCCCAGATGTCCTTGCACCGCAGAGGTAATCTGGGAGTGGGTCTTGTTCCCCAGGGTTATCACAACCGCGGGTAGGTACTCGATCGTTCCTGCATTAGTATTGACGCGCTTCACTCATGGCGCGCCCGCGTCTTCACCAACCTCCGGTAATCCGGTATACCGGTTGCCGCACTGGATCGGTTGTGGTTCTTGTGGGGACAGGGGCCTCTTGAAGGGGTTAGGCGGCCTCGTCCAACCTCCATCCTGAGGGACAGCCGTCTCCATTGGCTGCTGCGGTCTCGGGGGGGGGGGGGGAGGACTGATAGACCTAGGCTGGGCCTGGCTGGGTCCTGCTGCCCGTTAGGTCCCTGCGACGGGCTCGGGCATCTTGATGGCGTCGGGCATCGGGGGAGCCATCGAGCTGGATGGCATCCGGGTTCTTGAGTCCTCGGGACAGGGCTGCTGGGTTGCGGGGACCGTAAAGAGTAGGGACTGTACTTCTGTCGGTGTGCCAGCTTGTGGGCGCCGGGCGGTACTACGACCGGGGAGTCTTCGTGGTCCACGGGGACGAGCCTTGTGGGAACATTGTTGTGACAGGTGTTCTATACTTCCTCTTCAGTATAGGATTCCTGTTCTGCTGCGTGGGTGGGGCTAGCGTGGGTCTGCGTAGGTGAGTTTTTATATATATTTTTTTTTATATTAACTCCACACAGGAGGCCCTGAAGAAAATAATTTCCCTCAGGGCCTACGTCATCTTTGGGGATGCTGTGTAGAGGGTCTTTTTGTGGAGAGGAAGGAGTGAACATGGGTCTTGAAGAGTTCCATGTTGTAGGAGGGAGGAAACACAGAGGCCGGCAGTTCGTTCCACAGCCGAGCTGTTGAACTCAAGAACGAATCGTAGAAGCGACCCGTTCTCATGTGACAAGTGTCAACCGTGTACAAATGTTGGGCACGCGTTTGGCGTGTATCCCGACTACGCACCGGTGCCGAAGGGATCAATGACGCTAGTTCCTCAGAGCATCTTCCATTGTAATACCGATAGAACAAGGACAGCATACCTACCTGACGCCTGTGCTCTAAAGATTGCAGTCCGTTTGTTAAGATTGGGGAATCTATCAAACGGACCGCCCGTTTTTGCACAGAGTCAAGGGTTTTTTTCAGGTATTTAGGGGCTCCGGACCAGAGATGGCTGCCAAATTCGACAGTAGGGCGCACTTGCGATTTGTATAGGGTCAGCAGTTGTGGTGTCGCGAAGCTGCGACTCCACTATATATTTTAGAGGTGGTGTGATATACCACACGCCCAAAGGACCAGTCCCAAACTACTCCGAATGATAGGTTATGGGACGATTTATGCATCCGACAAACCCGATGGACAGTGCAATAATCAAAGGTATAAATCTGGGCTTCTGGAGCACAAGATAAGCCCAGATTGGAAAGCAGGAAAGATGGACTCACCCGTTGATGACTATCACACGTCTCCAGGAGTATTTGTTGATTTCACTTCACAACATATACGTATAATCGCCCTGTCTGATATTAATTATCACTCCGAACTCTGATAAGCAACTGACACCACTTGTCAGATTTTACATGTGTCGCAACAATATTTTTATCATGGTGACATTTTGGGATGGGTAAAAGGGTAGGTAGGACATTTGCAGGATTTTGTATTGACATTACACTTGTCCATTAAGCCTGTGGATGCATACCTAACAATCCCCTATATATTGCGCGAACATTCTCCCGGCTTTGAAAGTACCTTCCGAAATTTTAAGTACTTTCAAATAAAGTAAAGAATTAAATGTAAAACGAAGTAAGATGAAATATAAATATTCTTATCAATACGCTATTAATATTACAAAGTTAAACGAAAATTAAAAAAAATAATGAAATAAAGAAATAATAATTATTGTGTAGGCAAAGGACACAATTTTAAGACTGGTCGTTTAAAGTTCCCGGAAGGGGTCCTTACGCGTGCGACACGAACCACTCCGTCTTTACCAGGGAACACCTCCTCAACAACGCCCACCGGCCAATAAAGTGGAGGCGCATCCTCTTGATGCACCAATACTATGGTACCTACTAGAATGTTATTCGCGGGACTATTCCATTTTTTTCTCATCCGCAGAGAGTGAAGATACTCTATATGCCACTTCTTCCAATAAGATTGAACGAGGTGGTCCAAAAGCTCTTTCCTTTTCAGTAGACTAATGCGTTCATTAGTCAAATCATAAGCAGGTAGATGCTGAATCGGGGTAGACATCAGAAAATGAGCCGGAGTAAGAGCTTCTGGATAATGAGAACTGCTTAATAAACATAATGGCCGTGAATTAAGTACAGCCTCTATTTGTGTCAGAACTGTGAGAAGCTCTTCATAACATAAAAGTTGAGTACCCACAACCCTATACAGATGCGATTTAATGCATTTAATATTTGACTCCCATAATCATCCAAAGTGAGGAGCGCGGGGTGGAATCGTCTTCCATTCAATTCTCCAAATGTTAAATTCATTGCGAAGAACTTCTTTAGTTGAATTTGCCTCTAAAAAATTATATAAGTCATCCAGACAATTCTTTGCGCCTATGAAATTTGTCGCATTGTCACTGTACATACACGAAACCGGTCCGCGTCTGGATAGAAAACGCTTAAATGCGTTTAAAAAATTGTCCGTGCTTAGATCTGATACCACTTCCATATGTATAGCCTTCGTTGTTAAACAAATAAATAGACATATATATGCCTTTTGACTTTTTACCCCACGACGCCTAGAAAGGGTTATATTTATTGGTCCGGCAAAATCTACACCCGTATGTGTAAATGCCTTTGCTTCCTGAACTCTAGCTGTAGGTAAATCTGCCATTAGCGGTATAATATTAGAAGGTGCAGTTTTAAAACAGAAATTACAAGCATGTACTCTTTTGCGTATTAGATTTCTCCCCGATAAGATCCAATAACGCTGTCTAATTATTGACATAAGGAGATGTGCACCAGTATGACAATTCACGCGATGGTGAAAGTCTATAATTATATCGACAATATGATCCTGTCTTGGCAGAAGTACTGGATGTTTGTTTTCAAAAGGTATATTCGCGTTTATTAATCTACCACCTATACGTAACAAGCCATTATGATCTAGGAACGGGTTTAGTTTTCGGATTGAAGGTGAGCATAATTTATCCCTCTGTATTAATTGTATATCGGCACTAAAATACCTATTCTGTAAAGCTTTTAATAAATTCATTTCAGCAATGTTTAATTCCGTGGAATTTATAACTGTTGAGCGTGATAACTTTCGCATAAATCGTAAAATATATACCACAATTCTCAGCAGTTTTGGCCATGAGGAAATTTTTAAAGCGAGATTATATATCGGAGAATTTTCCTCTATTGACGTTATTGTAAATGTATGCGATTTTTTCAATTCCAAAGCATTCTCCTCCTCTCGTGAGGGGGAAAATCTTTCGACAGGCCACTCGGATACTGGGTTCGCAGCCCAGGGCGGACCGTGCCACCAAAGAGAATGATCGACCAGCTGAGTAGGCAGTAGTCCTCGTGATAAACAATCACTAGGATTGGTAACGCCATCTATGTGATAAAAATGTTTCGCGGGTAAATTTTCCTGAATTTCACTAACTCGATTAGCTACAAAAGTTTGCCACCGGTGAGGGGACGAGTGAATCCAAGAAAGTGCTATTTTTGAATCTGAAAAAGCAAATATATCGTTTATCGAAACGCGATTTCTATAAGTATCTATAATAGATCTAACGAGTCTAGATAAAATAAGCGCAGCGCATAATTCCAATCGAGCGAGCGACACTGTTTTCAGAGGGGCCACCTTGGATTTAGAACATATCAAATTCATTGTAGTGTTGCCACCCTTATCCGTGACATGAAGATATATTACACAACCGTATGCTTTCATAATCGCATCTGCGAAGGCGATAATATTTATCGTGCAGTCCTCCTTTACTCCCAAATATCGAGGTAAATTTAAATTAGAAAGCATCGGTAATTCTTCCTTGAATTTGACATATCTATTAACAATACTTTGGGGTAGTTCCTCGTCCCATCCTACTTTCTCTAACCACAGCTCTTGTAAAAGTAATTTGGCATATAAAATTACCGGAGCAACCAAACCTAATACATCGAATAAACGAGCTATTGTGGAAAGAATTGATCTTTTACATATAGTTTTTTCCTCCGTCGGACATATCATAAATCGAAAACAATCAGATATCGGATCCCATTTTAATCCTAAAATGCTACATTTATCCGAAAAATCCATTGTCGCGCGGTGCGACTCTGGTAATTGGGCCAGTAAATGAGGAGAATTACTCGACCATTTGACTAATTCAAATCCTCCACACTTGAACATCGCCATTAAATCTGTAGCCAAAGTGATGCCTTCACTTATAGTATTTACAGAATATACAAAATCGTCCATATATAAATCATTAATTGCAACTTCCGCCGCTTTCGGATAACGATTTCTTTCATCGCTCGCTAGCTGCCGTATAGTTCGCATTGCTAGGAATGGTGAACAGTTCAAACCAAACGCGAGTGAATTAAATTGATAAACTCCAATTTGTTCATCTTCGTGAAATCTATAAAGAATTTTTTGATATTTACGATGGCTTTCCGTTACCATTATACGTAGATACATTTGCTTAACATCTGCGGTTAATGCTACAGCGAATAAGCGAAATTTAATTAAAAGTGTAAATAAATTAGATTGCAAATTTGGACCTGTATACAAAGTATCATTAAGTGACAACCCTGAACTGGTCTTTGTACTTGCATCTAATACAACACGAGTTTTAGTTGTTGATTTATCTTTACGAATTACTGCGTGATGAGGAATGAAATATCCCTCATCAATATTAGATGAAGACGGAACTTCAACCCTCATATATCCCTTTTCCAGATATTCAGAAACTACTTCATTATAACTGCAATGCAATTCTGGCGAAGTATTAAATTTCCGTTCTAAATATTCATATCGACGCTGCGCGACACGGCGCGAATCACCTAAATTATTAGGATCTATCTTAAACGGTAAAGATACAATATACCTTCCCGATTCATCCCGTTGGACTGACTCGAGGTACATTTTCTCACATTCTGCATCTTCAGCACTCATCAACGACTTAATAGGCATGTCTTCCATCGTCCAAAACTTGGATAACGCATTATATAAATCTACATTGGTTATGGGGCCGAACGTCCACGAAACCTCCGGCGTACACGTAGGTATTTCACCCATTACAATATACCCGAATACTGTCTGTATAGCCGGTGGTGCATTCGTATTATGTTTAGATAAAACCTTATTCCCCAGCAGAATATATGGAAATAACTGTGCACCTAATAAGATATCAACATCGGATGGAACGTTCCAGGATTCATCCGCTAAGTTTAAACCCACTAAATGCTCACATGACTTTGTGTCAACATGTTGTGTAGGAAGCTTATCAGTTATTTTATCGACAACTAATAGACTAATTTTATAAGTATCTTCTGAAACGCGGGATTTAATTTTTAACGCAACGTGTCCCAATATTGGTGTCTCTACTGAACCAACACTTTTAACTACTGAATTATTTAAAGGAAATATTTTAAGATTTAATTCATTACAAGTGTTTAAACTGATTAAATTTTGTTGCGATGCGCAATCAATTAAACACCTTACGCTTACTTGATTATTTTTATTGTCATAAGCAAATAACTGCGCGGTTGACAGTAGTACATTCGTAGCTATATTACCCGCAGAAAAATTATTATGATGTTTATGACTACGCGCTATTAATGTAATGGCTTCGTTTTTCGATTGACTTTCAGTATTCACCGTGCTCTCAAAATGCAGAGCGGTGTGATGTCGTTTTTTACAAATTCTACAATCCGATTTAGATGGACATTTCACAGTTTTATGTTTATCGCTTAAGCAGTTTACACATAAATTATTTAATTTCACAAACTGAAAGCGAGCATTTGGTCTTAATTCGTTAAATTGTTCACATTTAAACAATTCAACATGATCAGAATGATTACATTTCCGGCACCTGTTACGATTATTATTACTTGACTTCGGTTCGACCACAGCGAATGAATGCGTAACTTTGTTTTTATTATTAACAACTTTATTATCGTTTTGCCCAGTTCGTTCTAGGATTTTGACATGCGACCGAATGTATTCTATTAAATCGGTATATGTAGGTATAGCTTTCTCCCGTATAGACATTTCGAAATTTTGCACCAACTGTATATCTAATTTTTTCAGTGCAATATGTAATATTATAAAATCGGTTAGGTCATCAATACCTAATTCCTTGAGTGCAGCTATGGAAGACGCAAACCGTTCGATAAAATTATTTAACTCATTTGGGTTACTAGGTGCCAATAATTTTAAATTAAAAATATTGTTCAGATAAAAGGTACCTAGCACGCGTTTGTCCTGATATTTCTTTTCGAGAGCTTCCCAAATTAAAAAATAATTTTGTTCGTTCGGAAGTATTCCCGCAAAAACTGATAACGCCTTTCCTTGGAGTTTCCCTATCAGATATTGCATCTTTTGCGACGTATTCAAATTTTCATTTGAGTGAATGTTTAATTTAAAAGCTTCATAAAATATCGACCAATTCTCTTGATTACCATCGAACGATGGCATCTCGATCGGTGGGAGCTTAATTAATGGTAAATTATTTAACTTTTGTCGATCACGTAATGAATCTTGCTTTGCTATAATGCTTTCGCGCACAGCAACTACAAAACAGGACTTATTTTCGAATTTACTCCATAAATCGAAATTCATATTGTAATTTGAATCCTTTTTCAACTGAAGTGTATGAAATTCATCACAAAACGTGTTAAATTGTGCATAATATGTAGCTATATTAACCGTTTGTTTTACAAAATCCTCCAAACTTCTCGTCTCCCTGTCCGCAATACTTTTCGCTTTCTCGTATAATTCATTAACACGATTATGCATCAAATTAATCTTCGATTCTACTAACTTGATTTTAATATCCTGAATACTATCGCTAGTCGCCATGATTAATTGTATGTAGGAATTTAAACACAACAATAATTACAAATGCAACCTAGTACATACAAATTAACAAAGTATAAAGAGAAAATAATATTTATTTATAACTCAAAATATGTTAATTTTAAATACCCCGTTGGTAATCCGGCTCGAAGGACCAAAAATGGTGTCGCGAAGCTGCGACTCCACTATATATTTTAGAGGTGGTGTGATATGCCACACGCCCAAAGGACCAGTCCCAAACTACTCCGAATGATAGGTTATGGGACGATTTATGCATCCGACAAACCCGATGGACAGTGCAATAATCAAAGGTATAAATCTGGGCTTCTGGAGCACAAGATAAGCCCAGATTGGAAAGCAGGAAAGATGGACTCACCCGTTGATGACTATCACACGTCTCCAGGAGTATTTGTTGATTTCACTTCACAACATATACGTATAATCGCCCTGTCTGATATTAATTATCACTCCGAACTCTGATAAGCAACTGACACCACTTGTCAGATTTTACATGTGTCGCAACAATATTTTTATCATGGTGACATTTTGGGATGGGTAAAAGGGTAGGTAGGACATTTGCAGGATTTTGTATTGACATTACACTTGTCCATTAAGCCTGTGGATGCATACCTAACAATCCCCTATATATTGCGCGAACAAGTTGTGTACTATTAAAGTATCTGCGGGCCCTGTACAGTACGCCCAGCTTCTGAGAGGCCAGCTTTACTCTGGCTTCGATGGAGCCCCCATACCTGAGCTGGTCACTTATGGTTACACCAAGCATATCAATGGAAGGCCTGTTCGGAAGATTGCTTCCGTTGAAGGAGACTAGATTATCATTTAGATCCCTTTTAGACGTAATCAGACAGGATTGGGTCTTTGAAACATTAAATTCGACGAGATTACTTTTAACCCAGTTGGAAATACTCTCGAGATAACCGTCCATTCTCTGCTTCAAAGCCCTCCGAGCCGTTGGAGTTTGTGTGCCCTTTGGGGGCTTGTCAAACAAAAAGCTATCATGAACTGTACTCTCATCCGCGTAACAATGAATCGGTGCACATGTCAAAAGGTCATTGATGTGCAAAAAAAACAAAGTCGGAGACAGAACCGATCCCTGTGGGACGCCAGCATTTATAGAGTGTGAGGATGAGGTGAAACCGTCAGCAACTGCCTGAATCGACCTATCCCTTAAAAAGTCAGCAATCCACGTACACAGGGATGCGGGAAGTCCGTAAGAAGGCAATTTGTTGACAAGTCCTCGGTGCCAGACCCGGTCAAAGGCCTTGGATATGTCTAGTGCGACCGTTTGGGTCTCACCGTGACGTTCCAGGCACCGCCCCCAAACATGCGACACATACGCGAGAAGATCACCGCACGAGCGGTTCCGCCGGAATCCGTATTGACGGTCGTTGATAATTTTGTTCTTCTCGAGGTATGTGAGCAGTTTGTCGTTGATCACACGTTCAATCACTTTGGACAGAACTGATGTGATCGCTATGGGGCGGTAGTTGGCCGGGTTGGAGCGGTCACCTTTCTTGGGAATAGGGTGAATGACCGTTTTTTCCAACCAGAGGGCACAGTGCCACACTTCAGGGACATTTTGAAGAGCTTTGTCAAAACTGGAACTATTTCCGCAGCACACCTCTGCAATACCAGGGCAGGTATTCCATCAGGTCCACTAGCTTTGTTAAAATCGAGCCCCCGTATAACGTGGAGTACATCCCGATGCCGGATCCTCAGCTTTTTCATATAGAAGCCGCAGTGAGGAACCGACGGCGGAACAGCACCTCCGTCATCGAGGGTCGAGTTTTCCGCAAACATTTTCCCTAATAAGTTAGCCTTTTCGGTGGCGGTGTTTGATAGTGAGCCGTCAGGTCTGGTAAGAGGTGGCAAACTGGGTTTGCAAAAATTCCGACCTATTGAGCCCGCAAGGGACCAGAATGCTCTGCTGCCATGCGGGCAGGCAGCCAGCTTTTTGCTGATCTGCAGGTCGTGTTCGAATTTTGACCTATTAATGATTCTCTTGCATTCCATTGCCGATTTGTTGTATGCTGATCTGCTTTCGGGCGTTCGAGATGTGTTGTAGGCTCGGTAAGCCGCGTTTTTTCGTCGAACTGCTTCGGAGCATTGTCGACTGAACCACGGCTTTGAGCCCACACCAGTTTCTTTAGTAGTCGATTGTATGAAGCCATCCATCGCCGATTTGATGACTTCACCAATCTCCTGGGCACATCTTGAAGGGTCCGAAGTCCGAAAACAAACAGCTGACCACGGAAAAGCGTTGAAATGGGCCCGCATACCGAACCAATCTGCTGACCTATAGTGCCACACTTTTCTCCTCAGCCTCTCATTGATTGGTCTGAGGCTAACGGGGATTGATGTCGTCACTAGGCAGTGGTCAGATGATCCCAGAGGCGCTGTGACGTCAATCTTATATCCGTGTGGCACAGTAGTTAAGAATAGGTCTAACAGATTGGAACGGTGAGTCTGGACATCAGGAACCCTTGTAGGCTCCTGAACCAGTTGCTCTAATCCGTAGCAAATGGCAAAGGATTCCGCCTGTCGGCCAGCCGAGTCCGTTGGGCCAGAGAACTTCAACCATGGTTCGTTATGAACATTGAAGTCCCCCAGAACAATAAACTCGGCCGAAGGGTAGCGGGGCAAGAGATCATCAATAGTATCTCTTAAATGTTTGAAGAGCTCGGAAGTGTCTGATTCGCTATGGTTCGGGGAGCGGTATAGACATGCGTAGAATCTTGCCGTACTGGTAAGATTGACGCGCACCCACATTACGTCGAATCTGGAGTTTTCCAGACTCAATAGTCGTACACAGTTGACGTCAGCTCGACTATAGAGGCAGACTCCTCCTTTGAATCGGAACTTGCTTGCAAGGGTAAAGCCCGGGCAGTCCAGATAGGAGGAGTCTGGCGGCTCGGCTATCTGAGTTTCGGATAGGAAAAGAAGGTTGGGACGTTGGGACAAAAGATGGTGATGAACTGAATTTAAATTAGTGTGCAGACTGCGAATGTTGGCAAAATTTACCAACAGTTTTGGCCCGCACCGGGGACGCCTGCTACTCGCCGCTGTAATGATGTTAAGTTTGTTTTTATGTATATTCATGATTTTAATTTTGTTTTTTTTTTTAAGGGTATGAAGTGAAAGGAAGGTCTGGAATGGAAAGGTATGAGGGGTGGGTAGGAATATGGGGTTCAGGCTGTCCAGGAGTGATGAGCGTTTGGTTCCAGCCCACTCACTGCGGTGCTAGGCGATAGGCTGGGAGAGTCCGGCTGGAGAGGGCATCCAATGCGCCCCAAACGCTGCTGCTGGGTCCCCTCCGGTCACGAACCGGCACAACAGCAGTGGCAGGGTTTTTTCACTCGCTGATGGGGCAGCCCACCCTTAGTCGTGAGCCTGAGGGTCGGGCCCCTGTACTATCGAGCGGCCCGGACAGCGGTAACTGGTTGTAAAGGGTCTCCCTCAACCAGCATCTCCCAACCGGCCCGCCACGCAGAAGGTGGGCCGACGCACCCGCCACCAAGACCTGGGCAAACCTTAACCCATGAACCCGGGCACCCCTGCTAAGTCACCAAACGTAGCGAACCACTTGGGGTGACCTGTGGCAGAGGTGTTGGTCATCCAATAAATGGTTCCCAGGGCGGCGGTACCCATTCCCGCCTACCAAATTGAAATATATGCGAGGTTGCCTTAAGAAAGGCAGTTGGGGGCGCGTGCGCCTGTGCAGGGAGCCGGCAGGATTCCTCTGGCCGGCTGGAAAGTAGCGGGGCCTGGCTGTATAAACATAAGCCAAACAGTAACAATTTTTGCGGCTATGTTTCAAATCACAAAAACAATGACACACTTCCTGCGAGAATATCTGCTCTGCTCATCTACTAGTTTATTGAACAGTTTGAAATACGACTGTGCATACTCGGCGCCCCGGGGGAAGAGATTACTGTTTCTAGAATAAAGGCAGGAAACGAGACGAGAGCGACATGTGCACTATATGCAGTGTGCACACTTGCTCCCGGTCTGTGGATGCGAAGGGTTTCGGAGAGTGTATACAAGCACAATGGTGGCCTGATGGTTTGTTGCTTTCCCATGGATCGTTGTTTGTGGTTCGACGAAAAAATAATTTCAGTAGCGGGCAGCAAGCCATTCAGCTCACACTCGGCTCGTACATGTATTCGTACCATTAAATCGGGGGTGAGGAAACTGCGGCCCGCGAGGCTTTATGTTGCGGCCCGCGAGCACTTTCGGTGCTGCCTATATACCACAAAAAAGGTTAATAAAAATTACTTTTAGAACGCGAAAACGGTTTTCTTTCACGGTGTTTCAGATACATTTTTAAGACATTATTACCAAACCCAGAGAAAGGTATAACATAACTGACAGGTACTTACTTATGCACCTACATTACTAGAAACCAGTTTAGACACAAATAAATAGGCGATCCAACCAAATAGTGCCTTAGTAATTTGATTTAAATGTATTTTAAATAATAAGCATTGCAATAATAATAACAATTTAAATAATTCTGTGTGTAATGCTAATTATACTGAGGACTCGCTTACAAATTACAGTTGTGGATTCATCTGAAGATGTAATTAAGAAGGAAAACATTCTCGTGTTGGAAGCGCATTTTAAAAATTCTAGTTGCTGACTGTGTACTGCAAAAATCGGAGGAAACCATTTTCGTGTTCTGGGTGAAGTTTTAATTAAAGTTTCTCGTACGAGGTTTAACTCTTAAGTTAAAACCAGTTTTGTGTTCAGAATGTAACGATAAAATTCTAGTTGTGGATTCATCTGCTGACGCATTTTGAAGGAAAGCATTATCGTGTACCATGTGCAGTTATGAAATCCAAGAAGCAGTCTGTGTGCTGCGAAAATTGGAGGAAATCACTCCGACTTTTGCAGTGCACAGTCTGCAACTGGAATTTTTAAAATGCACTTCAAACACGAGAATGGTTTCCTGTCGTGGTGACGTAATATGGTATTAGTCTTTTTTATTTTTATGTCTTGTTCTGTTTCATGTTTCATTTAGATTTATTAGTATTATCTACTTCTTTAATGAAATAAATTTCTGTTACTCAAGTACAGAAATTATATACCTATATATTCTAGCTGTACCCCACCACGCGTTGCTGGGGCTCAGTCTGTCTGCGCGGATAGAGAAACAATAGCGCTTGTTGCTTTTACGCCCAACCGACGGCGCTGTTTAAAAAAATAATGTTGGTACAACAGGGGGCGCTATTTAACAAAAAAAACATTTTTTACCTGTCACAGGTGACATATGAATATAAATAATATACCCGTATTAGAATGCAACGTTGTGTCAAAATTTCATATCAATCGGTGAAGAACTTTCGGAGATATAAGATTTTGAACAAGAGCACATTTATATAGATTTTGAAAGAAATTATTACCGACACACTTGTAAAATATTATTTGAAAAAAATCTATGGTAGTGTGCACCGTATATTATTACTCTAAGTGTGCACCTTAGCAAGATCGTTATACGACCGGGACCTCCGAGACTAAAATGTTCAGTGTTATTGGTAAAAAATTCCGTCCAAAACACGTTAGGGTTTCTTTAAGTTATGGGTCTGATCTGATGTAAAATAACTTGATTTGATTGATTGAAAGTTCACGATTATTCATAATTTTACCGTTTCACACGATAATTTTCACTTCATGAAAAAAAAGGGCATTATCAGAATTTTGACAGTTTCATGACGCTTTAAGTGCGAACCAGCTTTTTTAATATTAAATTTTATTTTAAACAAATCAAAAAGATCATTTGAAGAAAGATCAAAACCACAACGTAAAGTGTACACAGCAATCAAATTATATGTCATCATTTTCAAAATTGGATGTGTATGTTTGGAGAATTCAGAGAAGCAATAAAGTACCTAGTAGTAATATAATATTTTGAACAGGAGATTACATATTTTAATAGCCATTTTCAAAATAGAAAATACCTTTGTCGAGAATTCGGAATATCTGTTATTATGTTATGTTTTCACAAGTCTGAGATAGTAACATACTTATAGATATGTACTTCATATTTCGTTTTAGAAGAAAAATACAAGAAATAAAATTTACTAAAAGAGACAATGTGAGTAAATAAGACACAAATATAAACCAAACTGTGAATATAAATCAGCTCATCAAAATATATCTGAATGTTTTCTTATCCTAACAATGCGGAAGTTTTATAGCTTTATGAAGAAGGAAGGAAAGGAATACCGGAGGATAATCAAACAAGATAATAATAATACTCATACACCACGAGATACGAATAGGTAATAGGGCCAAGAGCGAAGTGCGCATGACGGCGCATTCGGTCGAAAGAACTCTGCGAGGAATAGTATTCGGAACTAAGATAAATAAAATGTGCAGATGATTCGTGGACCGAAAGAAAGCCGGAGCAGGGGGCACTGGGGGGCACGCACCCCGCGCCCGCTGGCTTAGCAATAAAAATCAATCGCGGCTGCCACCCCAACCAAGAGCGCGCGACTCGAAGCTTTTCATTTCCTTTTCATTTGCAAACCAATTAAAGAAACAAATACTTTTTGTTTCAACAACTCAATTTCTGATGCAGAAACAATGAGGTAAGAAGTTAATGGAGTTTAAAGATATTTTGAGTTTTTTTTTTAAATGTATAAATATTGCATCGCAGGGGATGCAGTAAAAAAAGCCACGTGCCACCTTTTCCGCTGAACATGCGACATGCGCCTAGCAGTGACGCCGCTTTGTCTGGGTGTGTGCCTGATTCACTTTCACTCTCTCCCATCCTCCCGAAGGTCACCGCCCTTCCGAGCGCTTTCACTATTAGCGTAGTACACCTCCATCCACCCCGGGGGCGAGATGTTAATGTGGCTCACGTGTGTAAATGTAATACCCTCAATAGGTGAGTGTGTTTGACGCGCTTATCGGCCGCTTATTCCATTTTCCGCCTGTTTATCGGAGTCCTTCAAGTCCGCCTTTCGCCGCCCGTCCCGCCCCCGCTTGCGACTGATTTCAAGGTTCCTTACTTGTGCCGGAAATTTGAAACTACGTGGAACTTTCATGTTAACTCGAACATGTTAGTATTACGCTGTGGAACGTAGAACGTAAGTACCCACACATGTACGAGTAGTTTGCAAGTACGTTACTCGAGATAGTAAGAAGTTTGCCCGACACCGGATTGTTGATGTTTATATTCGTTGAAATACATTGTGCTTTTGATTTTCTCTGATAAATGTTTACAACAACTGTGTTTTTCGTTGTATAAAAACATTATTTGATTAAAAACTATCAATATTAAACGATCAGTAACTACTTACTTACTGTTGCTGTTATCAAGAGGAACGTAAAAAATAATGCATGCAATATACATTATATTTCTTTCAGAGAATTTTAGAGGAAATGAATAAATAAGTAGTGTTTTATTTCTGGAAATAAGTTACTCAATTTATCTATTAAAAGTGATGAACCAGAGATCACGATACGAAAAATGATTCATATTTGATGTAGATACTTGTTTACATTTGTGGTTTACTTAGGTATAAACTTACTCAATAATAAACAACCCTTATTTTAGAGTTTTTTTCTTTATTTATAATATAAGTTACTGTGTATAGTTTTTTACACGATTTTCGACTACACCACAATAGGCACATGCACTTATTATGTTAGTAGATAGTCGTATAGTGGTTTCTTACATGCTTTTCGACTACCACATAGGCATATGCCATTATTATGGTAGTCGATAGTCGTGTAGTGGTTTCAATATTATTATTTAACGTTTTCCCAACAATACTTTTTCGGCACAATCCCATAATGGATTTTGTTTATCATGTACGACAAAAGGAATTTTAGCTTCATTAAAAATAAAGCCAACAATGTTTCTCTATTTAATCTTTATCAAACAAATAGATTATGTCAACTTAATACCTAGGAAATAGAAGAAAAAAAGATTTATTGTGGCTAGTAGCAATGCACCGGCTCTAAGAGAAACTAGCTGAAGTCCCCGGCGATGCCCGGGTTTTACAGATCACAGATCAAACAGATCAGAGAGAACAGTTGAACAGAACACAACCTAAAGTTGAATCTACTTTAATTTTCGTTCTACTATTAGACCATAGATTTTCATAAAATAGATACGGTTAAAAATAAATAAAGGTTTTTTCAGAAAAAAGTTAATAGGTAGGTACCAAGGTCCGCAGACAAGCGTTTTCTACGGACCTTGGGTAGGTACACTAGTTTACCTACTATAATCATTGATGTAATAGTATCTGCAGAATAGGTTCTAAAAAATATGATTTTTTTTAAATATTAAGTAGTAGTAGGTACCTATCTACCCAGTTAAGGAGTAATTTTAAACCAGTAGACGTTTACTTACACTAAACTACCCTTTTCCACTCCGTTTCACATTCCGAGTGTTAGGGAATTTGTCAAATTAATATTGCGCAATCTGCATTGCAGCGTTTTTCCAAACCGACCCAAAATTAGACACACTAACCGCGGAAAAGGTTTCAATCCATTCTCTGGATTTTGGGTTACCGCGGGAAGGGTATTTTTAGCTTTTCGCCAACTCAACGTAAACTGCTGCTAGATAATTTTATGCACAATTTTAATGGCACAAAATATACATAGAATTTTGTAATCGAGCGGTTAAGATCCTCGGAAATCGATCCAGAGATTGTCGGTTCAAATTTCAGCGTGAAAAAAAATGAATGCTTGTTTTTCACATTTCATTGATTCGAAATAACAGGCATGTAAAATTTATTCTACTATATATATTTTCGGAACGTTTCAGAGTGATAGACACTCTTAGTATCGCCCTGATCCAGAGACCAAAACGATCCAGAATCAAAACGTTGCTTAGCCGTGTTTGATGTCCATATCTGAAGAGCACCTACTTGCCAACTGTCCTCTTCCTCACCTCCTTCCTCTTCCCACTCCCTCTCACTGTTATACAATCACAAAATTATTGACTATCACGTAATTAGTTTTTTTTTATTTAATAAATCTTTCTTTTTAATTGACTTCAAGAATTTATAAAAATGATGAAATTTTTGCAGATAACTTGTCAACTCATTGGAAATAGCGCAGTTTTCGTAACATACTCTCAGTATCGCCCCGGTGAATGTCAACTATTCGGAATCTAAACGTTGCTTGAAGCGGCTTTGGCCGTGCTTTGTGGTCAGATTTGAATAGCCCGATTCTTCTCCATTGTCATCTTCCCATCTCCTTCCCCTCTCCACTCACTTGATTTAACCAGCAGTTATTCATTTATATTTGATATTTTGTTAAAATCGCTAGAAGTGATAACATTTTGGCAGATACATTTTCACGAATAGTCAACTTAAATCTTCCGAAAATTCGCTATTCTGTGTCTAGGGTGGCTAGAGAATTTCTGTGAGCAATGACACCGGTTCCTCGGAATATTTACGCAGCCTTTGAGCTGGAGGGAAAAAATCGAAGAAAAAGACTTAAATAATTAAAAATGAGACGGTTTAATTTTTCATTTTTTTTTATTTTTTATTAGTAGCTATATTATACATTTTTATAAGAATATATATATAAAAAAAAAGATGTTGATTATATTCGTAGTCCTCCTCACTAGGAGATCCTGTGCTGAGGGGGACTAGGTTTTGGATAAGTTATTCAGCGACTTCTATGGTATGACTCCATGTTTTGGGTAAGGGTTTCCAGAAACTTCTACGACGATGTTTTAAATATGCTAGTAAGTTCTTTTTCCGGTAATTCCTTAAGCCAAGATTTAATGTTCTTAATGCAGTTGTTTTTTGTTTTGATTTGTTTGATACTAAGTGGGAGTTTGTTATATACCTTTACTGCTAAAAATTCAGAGCTTCTTTGTCCAAAGGTAGAGTTACACTTTGGTATAGTTAGTATCTCTGTTTGTTTGGCTCTGGTTTTATGAGTATGTGAGGTGTTTTCCTGAGAATTATTTTTGAGGTGTTGTACCAAAATGTTTTTGGCATAGATTTTCTGTATGCTTGGAACGTCAAATTGTTTAAAAATTTCTGTTGTTGACGTCCTTATGGAAACCTTTAGTATGGTCTTTATGATGCAATTCTGAGTTACCTTCAGCTGTTTTATATGTTTTGATACTGCTGAGCCCCATCCTATTATTCCATATTCCAATTTGGAGTGGCATAAAGCATAGTAAACTCTCTTTAAATCCCTAGCTGACAAAATGTTCCGTATTTTTTTGAAGAAGTAGATGAGTTTCGTTAACTTTTTTGAAGTTCGATCAATGTGTGAATCCCAGTGTAGTTTATCGTCAATTTCAATACCAAGATATTTTATGCTTTTGGTTTGAGTTATAATCGAGCAGGAACATTGAGGAAATTTTTTTTGACATTCATGTAGTTTGAGTATATGCTCATTCATTGGTTGTCCTCTTTTGTTTTTGGAGAAAATTAAATATTTGGTTTTATTCACATTTAATGTAAGGGAGTTTGCTTTAAGCCAGTTTTGAAGAACAGTTAGGCCATGTTCAGCCTCCTTATATGTGCTTGTCCAATCTTGTTCATGGAATAAAATTACAGTGTCATCTGCAAAGCTCATTATGTTTCCTTTGATGGGAAGATTCATAAGGTCATTTATGTAAATTAGAAATAGTATAGGTTCTAATACGCTTCCCTGGGGGACACCGTACTTAATTGGTAGAGTTTTGCTCCTTCTTTTACGAATTTGTACAAATTGTTCTCTTCCCGTTAAGTAACTTCTGAGTAGGTTTAGGGTTGTTTCGGTTATTCCATTTTTTTTTAGTTTTAAATACAGTATTTCGTGGTCAATGGTATCGAAAGCTTTTTGAAGATCAATGAAAACTGCTAGGCATTTTTTGCCTTCATCCAATTTTCTAATAATTGTATTTGTTACATTAGCTATAGCGTCACCAGTACCCAGGTTTTCCCTAAAACCATACTGCGTAGATGATAATATTTTATTAGAATCCAAAAATGTAAGCATTTGTTTTTTTATAACTTTTTCTAATATTTTTGATAGTGTAGTTAAAATACTAATTGGTCGATAGTTTGATACATCATTTTTGGGACCGTTTTTATATATTGGAATGATCGTAGCAATTTTAAGACAAGCAGGAAAAATACCATTTGATATTGACAGATTTATAAGATACGTTAGTGGGTGGATTAACTCATTTTGTAGATATTTAATTGATTTGCTTGATATCAGTTCATTTCCCGATGAAGTATTTATATTTAGGGAGGCTATAATATTTCTTATTTCATCACTTGTTATCTTGACAATATTGAGGCTGTTTTCTTGATTTACATCGTCAATCCTCACTGTATTTTCGATAGTACTAATTGAATTTTGTTTAATTTTATTTGCTAAGTTTGAGCCTATATTGCAAAAATAGTTGTTTATAAAGTCAAGAAGTTTGTCCGGGTGTTCTGTAAAAGATGTGGGAATCTCATCAATGTTTAATTCCTTAATGCTATTGTCATTATGTGAGGCTTTAGCATTAGTTATTTCATTTATGATCTGCCAGAGTTTACGTGAATCATTATTAGATTCATCAATTTTGTTGTTATAGAATGTTTCTTTAGCATAACGTATTACATTTTTACATGTATTACGATATCTTTTGTAGAATCGAAGTGTTAGGATATCAAAAGGGTTGTTTTTGACTTTTTTGTGCAGTTCATCTCTTTTTCTGATTGAGTTTATAGTATTCTGACTAATCCAAGGTTTAATGTGTAAATTTTTATGAGATAACTTTTTTTCTATGGTTTTGGTGTTTGATAGGATAATGTTCTGTAAAACTTCTATAAAATAACTCCAAGCAGTATCAGTATCATCTTTTTCCAGAAGGCTTGTCCAGTCATTCACTGTTAACTCGCATTTGACGTTTTCCCAATTTGTTTCAGACTTCGTTAGGAGTGATTTCTTTTTTTGGTTTACATATGTATTTTTTTTTGTAATAGATAGAATTATTGTATAATGGTCTGTCAGTGTGGTAGTACAAATAATGGCTTGAGTTTTTCTATTAGTTTTACAAAAGATATGATCAATGCAAGTTTTGCTTTCATTATATACACGTGTTGGTTCATCAATTAGGCTTTTATATCCATGGTATGCTAGTGTTTGCATATAATCAAATTTTTTTGGATGGCCATTTTCAAGAATATCAATATTTATATCACCGATGATAAATACATCTTTAGTTCTTTTTAGTAGACTTAGTTGATTAGATAAGGAGTTGAGGAATGGTTCTAGATTTTGTGTAGAAGGAGATCTATAAATTGCGAGTATTGTTGTGTCATTACCGATTGATATACTTAGACAGTTTGCATTATTGATACAGATCTCTCTGACATCAGCTTCTATATCTTCTTTAATATATACGATGACACCATCATTTTTTGTGTTGTTCATTATTGTAGAGTAAGGGACATAATTACCAATTTGTAGGGGGTAGTATTTATCAGTTAGCCAACATTCAGTAAGAATAATAATATCCCATTTTAAATTTAAACTTTTCATCAATATTTGTAGTTCATCAAAGTTTTTATTGATACTTCTAATATTCTGGTGCATTATGTTAAAATTATTGTTTATGGATGATATGTTTGGTATGTTTGTTGTTAGTGCGTTATTCATTTTCTCAATTTAAATTATTAAGTGGATTAAGTAATGTTGTTCATATTATTCACTAAATTATTTTCACCATATCATCAAGGTGCTTAATGTAGATAATTTTATCATCTTGTTTTTTGCGTATCATAACTTTACCCTGTTTGTACCATACATATTGGTAATTTTTTTCTTTTGATAATTGTTTTGTTTTCCATAGGATTTCTTTATGATACGGGCTTAATTCTTCCCCGATGAAGATTCGAGATGTCGCCAGATCCTTGATTTCATTATAATTGATTTACTTTTTCTTATCAAGGAGGGAATCTCTTTTTCTTTTATCGGAAAAGGTCACAAGAAGTTTAGGAGGGGCTTCATTTCGTCTGTCTGAGACTCTCGTGACGTCAGTTATATCAGTGTGTAAGAGGTGGATTCCTGCTGCGGCAGCAACTTTTTTAACAATTTCCACAGGTTGTTCGCGGTTTTGTTGTGGAATTCCTGCTATTTCCAAACTATTAGATTTTGATAACGTTTCCAAATCAGAAAGTCGGATTTCAAGTTTTTTAATTATCATATTTTTTTCCATTTGGTCTTTTTTTATATTTTCAAAATCTGTTTGAATCGCTCGATTTAAATTATTTGAGACCTCAATTTTTTTAACATCTCATCGTATTGAGCACTGATAAAATCAATACTTTTAGTAGTTTCTGTAGTTTGTAAATCAATTTTTGTAAATATATCTCTTTTCAGGGTTTCAAATTTTTTATCAATGTATTCTCTCCGGGTTTCTTTGCCTTTACCTTTCCCCTTTTCTTTGCCTTTGACTTTGTTTTTCGCTTCGGTCTGACTATTTTTTATCTTTTTGGTTAACTTTAATTTGGCATCATCCTCTAAGGCCAATTTTTCTGGAGTATCGGTGAGGATCGTTGATTTTCTTGAACGTTTGCGTTTGTAGTCAAGACGTGGTGATGCTTTTGGAAGCGGTCGTATGCTTTCAATATTAAACATTTCTGTAGGCTTTCTATTTGATGGTCCTGGCAAATTTGAAGGTTCTGGCTCGTTTGAAGGTCCTGGCTCATTTGATGGTCCGGGGTAAGTATTAACACGTTAATACTTACCCCACTCAATTTGTTAATTTTAGCCCCAAGGTCACTTTTTTTACTTCATCATTTACAGAAAAAAAACTAGTTAAAATAATTACAAACAAATAATATAGTGTTACTGTCAATAAAATAGAGCTCGATTCATGATAAAACTATAATTTGATTCAGCGAATGAATAAATCTTAAATCAATTTATTGTAAAGAACAAAAAGTTCGCTTACCTGTCAATCTGAGGTCACTGCGCACAACCACTACAAGCGACGGCCGGTTGGCAATTGACAAGTCAGGACATGTTCGGCTGTGTATATACTGTTTCTAAACCGAGTATCATATTTTTGACACTTCACGTTTGGCGGGAATCAGCTTGTTAATTCTTACCTCCGTTAAAACCAACCCCGCCCTCCCCTACTTAAAGAGATTTATTAACGATGTTATTAATGCGAAAATACAGTTTTTAATCTAAAGTTACACCAAGGTCCTTATAAAACTACTAACTAGTAAAGATCATTTAAAATGAATTACCAAACTTTTACCGTCATTAATATTTACTTTTGCACGCCTTTCTACATTTATCCACCATGCATACTTTTTACTCCGCGCGCCAGGGCCGGCCTTATGCGGGCACAATTGGAGCAGTTTATAATCTTAAGTAATAATTTGTTTCTTTGCTCGACAAAATGACATAATTTTGTATGATTAACATTTAGTTCCAAGCAGTTCATTTTACACCAATCATGAAATGAGTTGATTTGAAAAAGTAAACAATGTTGGTAGGATTTAATTATTTTGATGAAAAGCCAAAAACAAAATAAATACGTTAAAAATAAGTGGAGCTAGATGAGCTCCTTGACGAACCCCAGACGTTACGTCAATAATAATAGATTCAAAGTTATTTGTTTTAACTCCTTGTTTCCTTTCTCTCAAGAGAAGGATAATACGATTGTATGTAGTTTGGCCATATGGATTCCATGCAGAATCTTTATTCTTCTAATAAATTTTTTGAGGTTAGCAGTATCACTATTGATTTCCAAATAATGTATTTTAATTCATCCTATATAGCAGAATGTCTCATAAAAATCGTATTTTTCCAGAAAATATTTAGTCAGAGATGACTGGCCACCCTGATTCCCCTTCGGAGGAGGGTGGAGTGGCAGGGGGAGGGAAGGGAAGCGGTAGGGGGGAACTACAAGATGAAGAGCATACACACTCGCAGCAGCAGCACAACATAATCCTCCAATCTTTACAAGTAAGTACTAATTTTTTGAAGGAATTATAAAACTTTTACTGGCATTAATTTATACTTTTGCACGCTTTTGTAAATTTATTCACTATGCATACTTGCTACGCCGGGACCTGCCCTGTGCAGGCGCAATTGGAGCAGACCGCTCCGGGCCCTGAATTGCCCATGCGCCAAAGTGCAAGGCGCGGATAGTACCTAACACTCCTAAAACATCACTCTTAATGTTAATTTTTCCTAAAAACGGCGCTATTCAAAAATACAAATCATCCGAATATTATTGATTACAGTGATCACCTACCTAGAGGTCTACTTGTTTTGACAAGGGGCGCCAAAATTTTACTCTGTAGAAAATGTATACGTTCGCTCATTCAGGCACTTTAGGAAAAAAAAAAACAAAGCATCGGGCCGCTCGCAAGCTAGTGACGTAGATCGAAGTCCAGTTAGAATCCGAAATGAACAATCTCTTTCGCTTTTCATCAGGTATTTAATAATATTTTTTGGTATATGTCCTTATGTCCTTTTCCTCGTAGTTATGTTTGTACATACGAGTCGAATTAATGTTAATATAATGTAGTTTTTTTAAACAGTACCAATGTGGTACACAGTAGTAGAATGGTAAAAAAAGTGGGCGCCCTAAGAGAACATGGCTCGATCAAATGATTCAAATGCTCATGAGAGGTCAAATGTGGCGCATGTGATGAACAAAGAAAGAGGTGTAAGGAGAGTGATAACCTGGAAATAAATGGTAGAAGACGTCGAGGACGCCCGACGAAGACATGGCGTGATCAAGTGAAACACAAATGTAATAGAAATACAATTCACAACCCCAAAATTTGACTTGACAAACCATTCATAACCCCGAGCAACGTCGGCTACACATCAGCTTTGAAATATTATTCCACGCACTTATGTAGGTTTGTTCATACCATTACATACTTTTAACCACTGTAAAAATGGCAGCCAACTCTGGTCTGGAGCCCCAAAATACCTGAATAAAATTCTTGATGGATTGCAATCTTTAGAGCACAGGCGTGAGGTGGGAATGCCGTCCTTGATTTACCGGTATATAAATGGAAGATGCTCCGAGGAACTAGTGACATTTATCCCTTCAGTACCGGTACACAGTCTGGAAACACGCCAAACGCGCGCCCAACATTTATATTTGTTTGACTCTCATGATAACGGGTCGTTTCTACGACTTGTTCTCTTGGAAAACTATGTTTCGGAAAACAAATTGGTCGTACCGAAGGAAGAAAGTAAGAAGTATGGAAGAAGTCGAAATTTTTTGTTGACTTTATGGCGTTCTGAATTTTTCCATGGTGGGAAATTTTTATTATTCCTAAATAAAAAAATTCCGAGAAACATGGAAAAACGTTAAATTGTAATTCGAAAAATGGGACGGGTAATTTTAATCGATTTTATATAATGTGAAGCTTAGAAATTTTCTATTTTTGTAAATTTATTATGTTTCTGAAATTAATTCTTCTAGGAAAATTGGAAAATCGGTTAAATTATTCTCAGAATATTGTTCGGAAAACAGGTGGAGAAATTTTAATAAAAACATTATTAACCCTTTTGATTTGGTTGTGTTCTTCAGTTCGGATTTTTTTTCCATAAAGTATCTTCCTTGAAAATTGGAAAATGAGAAAAAAATCGAAAAGGACATGGAGTGTTTTTCTTATTTATAATTATTACATCCGTAAACTGCAGCACAGAACCTACTTTTAGAATATTTAATTAGAAATTTAGAAAGCGCGCCGCCACAATGTCACAGCTATAAATAAACATCACATCATAAATAAACCACTTACTAAATCGATATCTTCGGGCTTTTTGTATTAAGGCGATGAACTACGTCATGTAATATTTTAAATTGAGCCGTTATCAATAACAACCCTTACGTAGATGGCGATAAGGTTTAAATTCCCGCTTAACACCATCCGCCTGTTTTGATTTATGCAAGAAAAAAACATGGCCTAAATATATAAAAAATTTTCGATCATTTTATAATTAACTTAATTTTCCACATTATAAAATAAAATCATAACCAAAAATGGGTTCGTAAGTAGGAGATTTTGAACATTAAAGCAATTTTCATAGGTCTTTATATTATTTTTTTCTGAGCTTATAAAAAGACTTATCTAAAAAATACTCGATTATTTCAAAGGCCAAGATGTATTCTAGTCGCAGTATTTAATTAAAGCATCTGAAACATTTCTAGGCGACCAAATTTTCAAACTAAAAACACACGATTTTGCATTACTACGTATGGCATCGCCTTAAACAAATTGGTCCTCTATTTAACCATAGATATGCCAATGTATAGACAGTTCAATTCTCATGCGGAGCCTACTCGTTAGCCTAAAATATTTTTAAAATAAAAATGTTTGGAATGTCAAAATATTACTTCACGACAGGAAAATGAAAAAATCAGTTAAAGCCCAGCTACACTACTCGCGAAGTTGATCGAAGTTGACCGAATACGATAGTGTGGGCACGAACTTCACTTCGCTTCGGGCAACTTCGCTTCGCTTCGCCCGACTTCCGATTGTTGTCGGTAAATGCGCCCGAGTCAAAGGACTCGAAGCGTCCCGAAGTTCGAACACATAAATAAACCAATCACGACTGAGTTACTCGCGAAGTTGCACGAGTGTGTGGGCACGCACTTCGAAATTCGGCTAACTTCGTCGAGGACTTCGTCAAAGCGTCGAAGCGAGTAGTGTAGCGGCCGCTATAGACTTTTAAGCGGCCGCTACACTACTCGCTTCGACGCTTCGACGAAGTCCTCGACGAAGTTAGCCGAAGTTCGAAGTGCGTGCCCACACACTCGTGCAACTTCGCGAGTAACTCAGTCCAACCAGTCAGTGATTGGTTTATTTATGCCGTGACGCTTCGAGTCCTTTGACTCGGGCGCATTTACCGACAACAATCGGAAGTCGGGCGAAGCGAAGCGAAGTTGCCCGAAGCGAAGCGAAGTTCGTGCCCACACTATCGTATTCGGTCAACTTCGATCAACTTCGCGAGTAGTGTAGCTGGGCTATCAGAGTTTTTGTTTGGTGGATATAGTTAGGCAGCAATATAACGTCATAATAATCCGGTTCCAATTTTTGATCGGAGTTATACCCTCCCCTCCTCTTGTCATTATGCTTCGCTGGCTCCTATAGCGGCTAGAGTTGTTGATATTGCCACTATTTCACTGGAGTATTATTAATAATAGGGTATATGCATAAATAAACCAATCACGGTATATGATTTTATGTAAGAGCCATGCTACACTAACGCCTCAAGCGGCCAGAGTTGCCAGTCAATACTGCCAATACTCTGCTGGAATTGTTATTACGTGTTATTAATATTCTAGGGTATTTGGCTTTTTGGGATATCCATATTTTAGGATTCTCTGAATTATTAATATTCCAGGGTATTTAGGTCCAAACAATTTTTTTAAACTACGTTTTCGTACTTGACGATAAAAGTATAAAAAAAAACCTTTGGTGGATTTCCATAAATATGCGCTGAAAATTCTCCTCTTTCGGTTGCCTCTCTCCCGTTTAATCAAAAACGATTTTTAGTAAATTGTTGTAAAAAAAATTACATTGGCATTGAGAAAAGTTTTTTTTTTCAATTCATCATGTCTCTCAGAATCTCCAAGACCCCTGTACCTATTTTTTTTAATGTGTAAAGTAAAATATTTGTATTAATTTTAGTCAAAACCACTATAAAAGGTGATATACCTAATAATAAAATCTTGTATATCTGTACAATTCGGTTTTAGGCACCTCAGGTCGCAGGTTCTCAACATTGGTAAATATCCAGAATTACTGGACATGGTTAATAAGCTTAATTTATTTTAAAAACACTTTATATCAGTTTAATAACGAGAAAAAAATTATTTCAGTCACCGGAAAAGGAAAATATTGTAAATATAGTTATTTCAGTTATTTCGTTAAAATTAAAGTTGGTTGTTCACTCGGTGGCCATTGTTATTGAGGTGACAGTTTCAAGGTGATTTTTTTTCTCTTTTGTTTATTCAACAAAATATATTTAATTAAAAACAAAAAGAAAACTAGACTAAAGGCATAAAGACATAAGACATATTATTATTAACTAAGTACGTCAAAACATGGCGAGAACAAAAGGCTTCAAATTATCCTCATTTTGAATGTAATAGCTCAAAATAAATAGTAAAATTATTTTCCATTTCCATATTTCCAGTACTTACCATATTTCCAACAAAGTTGTGGAGTGGTTTTTTACATTACAAACAAATGTTATTTTTATTTCAGGATGTCAACAGCAGCAGTGAAAATATGAACTGTATGGAATCTGAGTATTCGCTTCCCGTTCCAATGGCCCCCGCAGCTACCCCAGTGCAAGTTTCCACCAATACTTTGGATCCCGATGACACCTCACTCCTCCACCAAGACGCAGCTTGCGGAAGTGACTCCTCGACTGATGTTAAGATCAAGTTTGAAACATTGCGGTCTCTTAGTCAGCAAACCACGCTCGATATGGACACACATATGAGCCAGCAAGCCCATAATCTCAATTCTTCACACCGGCAATTGATGCTCAATTCTACTATGATGAACTTGATGCAGGAAGATCAAGATGGTTGTAAAGAAGGTAGGTTTGTTATTTGTATTAAATTTTAATTAAAACTAATCTTTGCAAAAATGTTCTGTATACATAATTCATTTTTGCTCGTCGTACATAGCCCAAATTTAATTATTTTACAAAAAAAACTGCAAGTTGTTATGCATGAGTTATTTGTTTGCGCCCTTATCTACGCAATATGAATATGAATAAATAGATTGGTCCCTATACAAACTCAATTCTTTGAAGAAAGACATACAAATACAATGTTGGATCGAATCACCGATGCAATATTGTATTTTAACGTCTTTCCTGAGAAAATTAAGTTTGTTTGTTTCATCTTAATTTTTGAAAGCATAACTTGCAAAAAGTGTATTTTCCAAAATTAATTAAATAAGCGACATCTATGAATGAGCACTTAATGAATAAAATTATGTTCACTCTTAATATATTAACCAGTGGAACGCCGATGGGTCTCTGGAGAACATGCAAGCATTCTAATGATTTCCTTTTTAGAATAATTTGCGATGCGATTTTGACCTTAATTCTTCGAAGATGTATAAAAAACAAAATCAGCATTGTTTGGGCTTTAGGTTCCACTAATAAATTTTTCTGTTTTGTGCTCCGGTCTTGAACAGGTTAAAGCATAACTTGAATGTGTTACATATAAAATTAGCGTCATCTATGAAATCTTTTAAGTATAACTAAGTCAGCTCAAATTGTCCGATCTACATTATGCAGAAAAATAATTTCAGTTGGTTCAAATTACTGACAGTTTATTGATATATGCGAGGATATGCCCTAATGTTGCGCATTGACTGTTATACAAATAGTATTTACCAGTAATGTTTATGATAATGTCCTCATTTATTTGAGTAATGATAACCATAAGAACTTATAACTAATTACTTTTCAGATATCCTGGGAAACGAAGATTTGAATGACTCTTGTCAGGATTTGTCTAATGATGGAATGTCACCGGGAAGCAGGGGATCCAGTCTCCATGGAGGTGGTAGTACTCCCAAGACCTGGTCCCAGCATGATATGGAAAACGCTTTAGACGCCTTGAGAAATCATAATATGAGCTTAACTAAGGTAAAAAACCAATGATGCTAAGGCATATATTATGTATTTATTTCAACATAAATAAATTACCTGAACATTCTCTGGCAAAATTCTTCTGCTTAAGCAGGTATATTATGATTTTGCTATCATTCAGTGATGCTTCAACCATCGGGGGATTGACCGCAGTGAAATCAGAAACGACAAACTTTTTGGTACTAAAACATTTAAATATAATACATTCCCATTTGTGGTTCCTGATTCCACCGCAACCAATATGGGAGGCGCCACAATAAGTACTTGTAGAACAGTAAAATTTTTTAAGTAATAAACATTTCACTTCACCAATTTTTAACAGAAACCTATTAAAATGGCGAAAATATAAAATGTTATTCTAGGCATCTGCAACATTTGGAATACCTTCTACAACATTATGGCAGAGGGCGCATAGATTGGGAATAGACACGCCCAAGAAAGAAGGCCCTTCCAAGTCCTGGAGTGAGGGAAACCTTCACAGCGCTTTACAAGCTCTTAGAACTGGGACCATTTCAGCCAACAAAGCCAGTAAGGCTTATGGTAAGCAGTTTCATATTCTTCGTCTTCTACCAATTTCAATGAATTTCAACGGAACACGTGCATAAATCGTAGCAAACATAGATATTCATTAATTGACTGAGTGTAGTAAAGTCCTATTTTGACTCTACCACTTTGCATTTTGTCGCGTAACTGTAAAGTATCGCATAGCTCATTTCGTAGATGTTAATTCGGAATAATCAATATTATGCTAAGTTTTCTGTTCACAGAACTATTAGCTGTTTTTTGATTTATTTTACAGAATCAATGTAAGTGTAAAGCCCAAATATTTCTTGTCGGGTGTCAGGAAATATTTGGGATAATAATAGCTTTGAAACCCTACTGAGTATACTCCAGAGGACTATTGGCTGATGGAACTTAGACTATGATTGCTGAAATCATTAGTTGAATTCTCTTCCCCTTGCAATTTTAAAAGTTTTTGCCGTATTCAGAAACTCACCGCTTGCCTCTAATATGTGTTTATAAATCATAACTATTCATTTGCAGGTATCCCCAGTAGTACACTGTACAAGATAGCCCGTAGAGAGGGCATCAGATTGGCGGCCCCGTTCAATGCAGCTCCCACAGCCTGGAGACCTGGGGACCTGGAGAGGGCGCTGCACTCCATTCGATCTGGGCATTCTTCTGTACAGAGAGCTTCTACAGAATTTGGAATTCCGACAGGTAAAACTTCTTATATGTTCCGAAGGACATTTTCGGGTTGCCAAAATATCCCATTTTTAGAAATTGGGCACACCCCACCGATATTCTTTTTACAATGTATGTTCACAAAATGTTTTTCATGGCAATTCATTTTTATTCATCATTATAGTTGAACTCTGTATTCTGTTCCTTCACTACAACCATTTGTGTGTATAGCACAATGTTGAAATGTCTAGTCTTTTACAATTCAATGAATATATTTATAATTTGATTACTTTCAGGAACGTTGTATGGAAGATGTAAAAGGGAAGGCATAGAACTTTCTCGTTCAAATCCAACTCCCTGGTCAGAAGATGCTATGGGTGAAGCATTAGAAGCTGTCAGGTATGTCAAAAAATATTTAATAAATTGTGCAAACACTTACTTTAGGACAGGTACTTAAAATCTTTTATTTTCAGGGTTGGACAAATGTCAATAAATCAGGCAGCAATACACTATAATCTCCCATATTCATCCTTATATGGTCGTTTTAAAAGGTTTAAATATGATGGAGACATCAATGGGCCTGTCGATATATCCGCTCAACATAATATTCAAGACTCTCATGGACCACATAATGTAAGTTATCACATCACTATATTATTTTTACATCAGCTGAGACAATAATAAATTTCCTATTATATTATTTCCCCCACGATATGTAAACAATATGAGTCAACAAGCTCCGGGAGACTTTTTATACTTAATCGATTAATAACTGCATTTTTGGAAAGGCAGTTAAAATTGGCTGTGAAAATGATTCAGGGTTTTCTCACTCTCATTATGAACTAGGCTACTAGAATTAATCTCCAAATATTTCAATATTAAATTTGATATCTCTGGTTTTATATATCATCACAGTGATGCCAAATCATTATTGATGACAAAAGTAGCGATGATGCGCTTTAGTATAAATCATAACTTTCTTATGTCCTTCCTTTCTTGGAAATTGATTAAAATTTTGATATATTATTAGAAAGTATATTATTTTGCCCAAAAATGATGGGTGTAAAAAGTGTAGATTTCTAATCAATCACCATTTTTCAATCCAGTATCTACTATGAGTACATAATTTTATTATAATATGACTTTTTTAGATGTTACAGCAGTCATCTCCAGCTGTTCACATGCTGGACCACAATAATCACATAGATAATTCTCAGCACATGTATTCCGTCTACCACCATCCACTCGTTCTTCCAGTTTCTATACACAACCCTGGCGACAATAATAGTGTCAACCACGCCAATCAAGACTGCATTCCGATAAGTTGAGAATTTATACACTGTACACAGATATTATATTCTAAGGATTAGATCATAATATAACAAATACTTTCACATTTTATCTAATGACTGAAATTTTTTTATTAGTTTTGCTTTCACCCAAAACAAACAGTGTACCGTTTAAAGGTTTACAACTTTTTTTTTAATAACACTTTATCACTTGGGGACTGAGTGAGTCAAAATTGAATTGAAGCCTTTTGTGAATACTCTCTCTAAAAAGTGTGATTTTATTTTGAAAGCAATAACAACCTAAATACCAACATAATGGTAATGTTTCTTGAATATAGTATTTAATATTGTAATTAGCCAAAAATACGTACCTCATTGCTTTATTAGACTTAATGATATAATTAATATAGGTAAACTGAAGCTCCAGTGTATGTAATTCAATAATGCAATATGTACTCTATTAATGTCATTGAAAAGATGAGTCTTATGCAATATGTACATTCTTTATAGGTGAGGTCAGTTGGGGGAAGTGCGCCAGATGGGGCAATTGCAACAATTCAACCTGCTTCATTAAATCTTTTAAAAAAAATTATAAAGAATATCTAGTATACTAGTACATAGTGTTCCTTCTTCCACTCTCAAGATGGCACATTTACAATTATTTTAAGGCTAGTTTCAGCCAAGTATATCGTTTTGTACAGCAATTTACAAAAAGATGTACGCGGCTGAATCTCACTGCTAAATTACACTGCTCGCCAATGTGAAACTAGAATGAGGCTGTTTAAATTTATGCATTTGACCCATAGAACACCAGAGATTGTATGTGACGTCATCATGTGTCGCTTGATAAGGAAGGGGATGAACGTCTGTGACGTCCATTTGAGCTCTCGCTGGAACTAGTTTACTTACCCCGAATGATCTTAATAATTTTTGTAATATATATTTATAATGCATATAGCAATAATTTAACTGCACATTTTGAAGAACCTTAGAATCATGCGTGTGAAGTTTTAAGGTTTCTTTATAATAATCTATTTTAGTAGACAAATCAAAAAACTTTTATTGTTAGTTTCTGCATCAATGGTCTATTACTGAACTTGCAGAAGGACCTCATTTCCCGCACTCTATAAAACCTTATTACTAGAATGGCCGAAGTTCTGGAATGTATATTACAGTGTCACATTCAGGGCGGGCCATGAGCTAAATGACACATGGCGCTAGTAAAAATATCAAGGGCGCTGTGTTAAGTGTTAGGTTATTATCAGCGCTTTGGATCTTTGGTGCCTTAGCAAGTTGGCGCTCGGAGCGGACTGCTCCGATTGTGCCTGCACAGGACCGACCATGGCTACATCCTAGGGTGGGATTTAGCCTCTTTACAAAAGCTCTCCATTGGCTGCGGTCCCTCATCCCTAGTTCTCAGTTCTTCCTGTTCTGCTCCGATATCCACACAGTCTGTCCAATTCTTCCTTGGTCTTCCTCTGGGTCGCTTTCACTGGAGCACCTACTTGGTTATAAATTTTGGTATTCTTATAATCCGGCATTCTTTCAAAAACTAAGTTATCGCCTAAACTATTAGGCGTAGGAAGTTCCGAATCTGTTAAGTACCGGATTTGTAAGATTCTATTATACTGCTAATGAAAACTTGTCATTTTATGTACCATAAAAGAATCATGGACAATTATTGAGTTTTGATAAAAGTAGTTTAGGTATTTGGTTATTGTGATCAGCATAAATATAATGTAACATTTTTACCAAACTATTGTGACAAAATATATAAGTACAAAATAACAAAAGGGTAATAATAGTTGTAGGTATTTTAAAGTAATTTTTACACTCATGGTTCTGAAAAACTTGAACTGATCTACATTAAAATAATATTATTAACCATCATTTTTAATTAAGTAAGTAAGTTGAGTTAAACATTCTAATTATTGGTCACCCTTTCAAATATTTCAGAATTGTAATATTTAATATTGTACCTAGATTTTATGACTGTCTTTCAGATTATTTTTTTTTAAATATCATTATTATTTACATGAAAATGTAGAAATGCATAATACTTATCAATATAATTGTAATTTTGTTAAATAGTATGTGACCCAGTGTTAAAATATTTGAATTACATATTATCAGTAGAATTTTATTTGGTTTTTAAGATTTTTGCACTAATATCTTTAGAAAAAGGTTTCGTATGCCATCTATGAGCAGTAGATTGAACTAATACGTGGCTGGTAAAACAGAAATTCACTAAATAGATTGATAAAATTTATACTGTGCCAAAATCAAATAAAATGTGTTATTATCGCTTTTATGCCTAGTTCAGACGTTTTAATTTCATCGATCGATCTACTAAAACTGAAAAATCAGAACGCGGCATTAGGGAGTACCGTTCTCTCGATAGCACTATCTGTCCATTATAGTAAATAAATTCTAGCAATAGGTTGAAAACTCGGCTAGCTTATCCAATACACATAGCCACGATTCATAGGTAGTACCAAATAATAGTAAGCTCGGAATATAGAAATAAATAAATTGTTAAAATATGTTATATTATGGATAGTACTTATCGGGACAATGGTGACGTACCGCTTTAACAAACTTAATTTTATCAGTGGTATTTCTAACTTATCAAGCAACCAACGCAATAATTTTTAGACGTTTGTGTTTGTCTTAACTATTTTAAAATGGCAATAAATAATAATGATTGCATCTTTTACTTGGCTTTAACTAGTTTATTATGTAATAATATAATAGTTGTTGTTAGAGTGCTCTTATTTTAATTTGAATGATCTGTTAGTTCAATGATTTTACTGTAGTTTTGTTCAAATGAAGGAACAAAATGAACTTACCTAAAATATACATTTTTGAATATTCTTGTGGATTTTACTTATACAGAATACTGAAATAAAAATAAACACATGTCTTTACCACTGAACGATTTCAAAGAAAATTGATGTCGCCAATTTGACCTTTTGACTCCTGGGCTCTGAAATTGATTATGATAAATCTACGTAATGAGTATAAGTCAAAAAAATAAATGTTTGATTTTTTTTTTAATTTCTTGGACAATATCTTCACATGGATCAATATAAGAAATGTATTTCAATTAAAAATAGGCGTTCAAAGATGGTGGGAAAAGGAGATATGTAAATATGGATGTTAGAGGGAGCGCACTAATATTAAAAAAACGATAAAAAGCGAAAATGGTGAAAATATTTAATAAAACATGACTCGTTTGAAATAGAGCAAAAGTCTCTCAAGAAATGCTTTAGTTGCATTTAAAGATACACCGTGAATTTTTTCATGCCTACAACATATTAAATAACAGAAAAAAACGTGTTTTAAATAATTTTCAGAGGTTACTGTGTGATTTTTTTCTATCGAAGGAATTTCATATTATTAAAGTTTCAGCATAACAAATGTACAGATATTATCTTTAAAAATAGCATTTTTTTGGAACTTAAAAACTCAAAGAGTTAACGAGAAACTTGTTATAAATCGGTAGAATTTGGATGTGTGGGGGCTTAATCACCCTATAGTTTACCTCACAGTTTATAAATTTGAAATTGCTCCTATGAAAAGATGTTATTTTTAACTTGTACTCTTTATGTTTAGAATTATAGATATATTGAAACTGTTTTAAACTTTTTTTATTGACTGTTACTGGAGACCAGGGCCAGTCCTGGTGTCAGTCAAAACCTCGGCGCTGAGTTGCGTTATTATCAGTGCCTTGCGCATAAATAAACCACCCACGCCTTGAGGAAGCAGACTGCTCCAGGATTGCGCCTGCACAGAACCGGCCCTGCTAGTTAAGACGTGATAGGTTGAAGCTGGTAACGGTCAATAAATATTTTTTTTTAAAACAATTGTTTTCTTCCTCTTCTGTCAAATGGATGATTTTCACAACTTCAGTTGGTATAGCCAGAGGAGCCAAAGTGTTGGCTCTTATCGCTAGAGCAAATGCGCGGCCAGACAACAACATGTTTTGATATATTGAAAATTTTTTATAGTTTTTCCACTATTTCATCCTTTATGGTCAGAAATAAATAAAACTCTAAAATGGTTTCAATATATCATAATAATGGAATTCCGCCACGAATTGTTAGTACGAAAAATAGATTATTTGCCTACTCAAGAAAGAATTTCAATATTTTTATCATTTTCACCACAAGGACAAAAATGAGCTTTCTTCAGACACACGGTCATTTTTTCATCATTTGGTTGATGGTTTTTCGGTTGATTCACAGTACTTGGATACTAAGGACGGGTTGTTTCAGAGAATTTGAACAATTCATCAAATTTCAACATTCATTTTCAAGTTGTGTTTTAATTTAAGTTTTGTTAAGCAACTAGCCTACAATGATATAATAACAGAACTTGAATAAGTCTTTCACAGAACCCGAAAATGAATGTTGAAATTTGATGAATTGTTCAAATTCTTCGAAACAACACGTCCTAACAGAACTGGAATTAATTAATTAAATTTTATGAATTGTTCAAATTCTGTGAAACAACCCGTCCTTAAAGACTTTTACAGTCTTGGCATTCAATTTGGGAGGCGGTTTGGATACCGCCGCCCCAGGAAACATTAATTGGATAACCAACACCTCGGCCTTAAATCACAACAAGGGGTTTGCTGCGTTTGGTGATTTAGCAGGGGTTCATCGGGTGAGGTGTGTTCAGGATGTGCCTGCCCACCAGCTTGGCGTGCCAGATGGGGGGAGTCTGGTTTGGGGAGACCCTTTGACCTCTCCAACTGGTCTCTCGACCCATCGCCTTGCGCCGCAGTGGAAGAGATATATTCATATGTCCGTCACTCCTGGACACACTGATCCCTAGTTCCTACCCAACGCTCATACCTTTTATCTTCCCAAAACCTGCCCCTCATTCATTTCCTTAAAAAAGACACTCCACACAGCATCCCACAACATGACAAAGGCCCTGAGGGAAATTTCCTACATAGGGTTAATGTAAAAAAAAAAATGTATAAATGGCTTCGGGCCCCGGCGTCACACAGAGTTTTTCCAAATCTGATGCAGACAGTATTTCCTTTTTTTTAATGTCAAGTGTGCAAAATTTCATCAAGTAACAACATTCAGCTATAAGGGGTGGGAAAGGGGGTAGTTTTTAGAGATCTCATGTAGACCGTGACTTTTCTCCTGTTTTGAAATTCAAGTTTAAAATTTCATCAATTTAATGAATAAAACGGAAGAATAAGAATTATTTAAAAAACAAACCGACAACAGGACACACTTCTTTATATACTGGTGCTGGTGAATCTACATCTTATGTATAACTTTATATACTGGTGCTGTTGAATATACATCTTATGTATAACTTTATATACTGGTGCTGGTGAATCTACATCTTATGTATAACTTTATAAACTGGTGCTGGTGAATCTACATCTTATGTATAACTTTATATACTGGTGCTGGTGAATCTACATCTTATGTATAACTTTATATACTGGTGCTGGTGAATCTACATCTTATGTATAAATTTATATACTGGTGCTGGTGAATCTACATCTTATGTATAACTTTATATACTGGTGCTGGTGAATCAACATCTTATGTATAACTTTTATTGAATCGAGCTTTTATTTTCGAGTAAACTGTTTCCAAACTTGGAATTTTAGGTCAATTTTGAAAAAAAAGGTAAATAGTTAATATCAGCTGTTTAAAGACTTTTAAAATATGCCGAAGTTTAGACCTGGTTCGACCCTTATTAACCTTTTAGCTGCTGAAAAAACTAAATCAAAATGCTCAGATCGAAAAAAAAGAAGTTTTTGATGTAGATTCAACAGTTTTCCGATTTTACTATGATTTTCCAAACACCGTGCACAGACAGATGATAAATACATAATTTTATTTTAAATATGTGATTTTGAATGTCCCAAAGCAATTAATTAATATCATTGAATTCTTTTTAATCTGCAGGAAAAAAATATTTTTAGCATCAATGCGCATGGTTTTTGAAAATTTCCTGAAATTCATCAGCAGGGATTCGAACCCATCGCTTCATGGTTATGAAAAATTTAATTATTTTCAGCTATGAACTGGAGGATGCTATCTGTTAGCCATAAATTGATAATAGTTCGACTAGTCTATAGTTAGTAATAAGATAGATAATTGTGGAAATGTATTATATATTTGTACAGCACCCCTGAGGTACTTTTGCACAAAATATTAATATTATTATTATAGGGACTCGAACCCCTTCATGGTTATGAAAAATTTAATTATTTTCAGCTATGTAAAAACGAGGCATCCTGCAATTTTAATGAAATCCCTAGGATTTTCCATAATAATATCAGCATTTAATCTGTTCCATAACAAACTTTCAGGGCAGGAAATCAAAGGGTATTACATAAAATACACTTTATTCAAATCTGTTATTTAGTAGATAAGTTCTGTTATATGTATACTGAACAAATAAGTTGCAAACAAACCATCAAAATGAAGTTGGTCCAAAGGGATTAAGAAAACAAGTATTTTATTGCAGTGTTATGTTGCTCACCAGGCATTTAATAAATTTAATATGGCAAATGTACAAACGTTGACAGTTATAAACGTCAATATGCTACAAAATATTAAATTCTACACTTATAAAACAATTACGTATTTTTGATGTATGAAACATTAATGGGAACATTTATATGGCAGTTTAAACATGGATAATTTTATATAATACATTATATTATTTATACAATCACATAATATAGTTTCATACACTATAAGTTACTCGTATATATATACTTAAAAGGCTACAACCCTTCTTGGGTTCCACGCAGACATCCCCAAACTATGTCACAATCAGTATACAAACAAACGTTCACCTACTAAATGTACAAGTGCTACTAACTTAAAGAGCTCACGTTCTCGCAGACATATTGTCCAAATCAAGTTTAACAAAACTAAACATATCGTTGGTTAACTCGAAACTACACTGACGCAATGATTAAATATACCTAAGTACAGACTAGAGAGCTTTGATTTCTGTCGATAGACGAGAGTTTGGAGAGGGACCCCGATCCCTGTCCAGGGGGTCAAACATGCGAACGAGGGGGCGGGGGGCGGAGCACCGGGGGGCCCGTCTTGTAGGGACGAGGCTTGATCAGGGCTGCCCCGGCCGGGCCTCCCGCACTCACCACCCCCGTACCGCCACCGCCGCCCCCAAACGCCCGTCGCCAGAAGCGGCGCCACGACTCCAGCGTCTTGCCAGACCAGATCCACACCCCCGAGGTGATGCCCACAGCCAGCGCCATGAAGTACTTGAGCATGAGCAGGGCGTACAGCGGGCGCACCTGCAGGGGGCTGCCGGGCGCAGGAGCACACGCGCAGGCCAGTCGCCTCAGCCAGGCGCCGTGCATGGCGGCCTCGTATAGGTGACAGCCCAGCACGGCGGCAGCGGGCACAGTGTACAGCACACTGAAGATGCCGATGCGAATCATCAGCTTCTCTAGTTTGTCCGCCTTGCTTCCCGCACCGGCGCCTCCTTGCCTCTTGATGACGGACCGGATGCGGAATAGAGACACAAAGCCGGCGAGCAAGAAGCTGGTTCCGGCTGCCAAGTAGACCAACAGGGGCGCGATCACGAACCGTTTGAGGTTCTCCGGATCCAGGTTACCCGCGTAGCACACGCCCGCCACCGGGTCCCCGTCCACCGCGGCACTTAGTAGAGCAGCTACACTCTGAGCGGCCGGGATGAGCCAGGCCGCCAGGTGGAAGTACTGCGAGTAGCCGGCGATGGCTTCGTTTCCCCACTTGAGGCCGGCGGCCAGGAACCAAGTGAAGGAAAGGACCACCCACCACACCGAGGAGGCCATGCCGAAGAAGTATACCAGTAGAAAGACCAGCGTGCATGCTCCGGGGCCGGAGGCGGCGTGGCGCACCGCGGAGCCATCGCAAGCCACCTCCTCGTGGCCCAGGAAGATCCTGGTGAGGTAGCCCAGAGACACCATGAAGTAGCAGGCCGACAGGAAGACGATGGGCCGCTCAGGGTACTTGAACCTTTGCGTGTCTATGAGGAAGGTGGTGAGCGTCATGAGAGTGGACCCGGCGCACAGGCCGCTCCACAGCGCCACCCACACGGCGGCGAACTCCCTCTCCTCGGGGTTGAAGAAGGCGCCGCGACACGGGAAGGCACAGTCGGCGACCCCCGCGAGGTGGACGGTGCGCGCGCCGGTGCGGTTGCCGGCCAGGGCCACCAGCGGGGGCCGGCACTGGCAGCGGCACTCCCCGCCGGCGGGCCTTTCCCCTGGCGGCTCTCGGCAGTTTTTTGAGTTCTTTCCTTTGCAGACGGGCACCGACGAGGTTGGGTGCGTCGGGCGCTTCGTGGGGCGCGTAGGCTCGGGGGGCGCGGCCTCCCTGTCGTTCTCCTCCATGCACAGATGCTCGGGGTCCCCGAAGGCTGGCAGGCGGTCGCAGCGCATGCGCTCGGGCCACTGGAAGTTGTACTTCTCCATGATAGGCGCGCAGCCATCGCGCGCGCGCTCGCACACGCTGCGGCACGCGGGCAGAGGCTTGAGGTAGTCCTCGAAGCAGATGGGCGTGTAGATAGAGCACAGGAAGAACTTGAGGTCCGGGGAGCACTTGATCTCCACGAGCGGCCAGTACTGGTGCACCTCGAGTCCGGCCTCATCCTGGCTGTCGTGGTCGAGGTCGTTGGGAAAAGAAGTGTGATTGTATCCGATGCCCCGGCACATGGGGATGGTGATCTCCTCGCAGCGCAGGGAGCTGCCCCCCGCCCCGGTGCCGGACCCGAGGGCGTTTTCGCTCAAACTTCGCCCCGCGAAACAGGATAGCACTAGAATCACTGTCCTTATACGCGTCATAGTTCGTTGTTTGATTCACTGAACTTTACAATAGTTCCACCATGTTCCCACTGCACACTGCTTCTGCTGTGATGCTGGTGCAGTTGCTGGTGCTGGTGACTGGTTGATGTTATGTCTTCCGCGCTCTCACTCACTCCCCTTCAATCCGGCTTATTGGCGGTCCTGTTCGATCATCTGGAATAAGAAAACATTGCTTTAGTCTGATTGTTTTACAAAATATTCATTTTATTTATTGACATTATGGTAGTAGTGCAACATTACTACTGGCGTGGGGCTTTTATTTATTGCTTGGTAGCTTGGTGAACAGTGCTCAAATATTATAAGACATATTAGGAATTCATTAAAATAAGTCGTTCGACACTTTTCTAGCTAGATACATTGTACCAGTGTCGAATTTCTAGTTCTATGAATTTAATAGACTTGAAATTAGACTCTACATAAACGGTAAAAACCTAATTGCTTCTTGACCACCGCCTGACTAGTGACTTGTATCCATATACTCGTACAGCTTGTAATCACAAACACATCATTAAAAAGTAATTATAAAAACAGGTACTGCATCGTCATCTGTATTTTCTTTCGGGTAGATAGTATAATAATAAATTTAATTCAATTTAAATTACAACTAAATAAGAAAATAATACGGTAATATATTATTATGCAAAGTCGGGAAAGCAGAATTCCGAGTTCCCGACATTGCATACATACATACTTTGCATAATATTACAGTATTATTTTCTTGTTGTTCTCGGGTTTGTGAAAATCCAGTATTTTCGGGAATAACAAATATTATTGAGACAACGATAATTGAATAAACATAATTCCCTGCACAGGAAATAGTCATATAAAACTGCGCAAAAGAAAAAATGAAATTTATAATGTGCAATTTTTGTGACGGATGTTTCAAATACTGTGAAATTAACCATAACGATGAAAAATATGAACTTTGAGAGAGGTCTGTTCTGAGAACAAATTTAAGAGCAAAAACCATATTAGATTAGTTAGTTTTTAACTCAACCCTTCACGTTCCAATTTTTTTTAATTTGAGCAGTAATAACTATAATGTGATAATTTTACAACAGTAAACTAAGGAATTGTTTGAAATCCCCACCAAGATATAATGTGATGTTATAGGAATAACTTAAGGCGATGCCATACGTAGTAATTCAAAATCATGTGTTTTTGGTTTGAAAATTTGGTCGCCTAGAAATGTTTCAGATGCTTTAATTAAATATTGCGAGTAGAATACATCTTGGCCTTTGAAATAATCGAGTATTTTTTAGATAAGTCTTTTTATAAGCCCAGAAAAAAATAATGTAAAGGCCTATGAAAACTGCTTTAAAGTTCAAAATCTCCTACTTACAAACCCATTTTCGGTTATGATTTTATTGTATAATGTGGCAAATTAAGGTATTTATAAAATGATAGAAAAAAATTTAAATATTTATGCCTGAAAATCCACAAAATAAAATAAAAGGCACTTTTTTCCATGTTTTTTTCTTGCATAAATCAAAACAGGCGGATGGTGTTAAGCGGGAATTTAAACCTTATCGCCATCTACGTAAGGGTTGTTATTGATAACGGCTCAATTTAAAATATTACACCACGTAGTGCATCGCCTAAATGATTACTCAAAACAATTTAATTATTAAAGACAATATTCGAAGCGATTCTTAAATGAAGATTTGAAACAGCACAATATCCAAAATAAGTAGGTCGCACTGAAAATTCGAAGGGTTTTCGATTTAAATTGGCAAATATCGAAACAAAACCAAGTAAAATCGAAAAATTATTTAATATTTATTACATTTTACGCAAAATCTTTAAATTATAGAGTTTTCGCAATCGTTAAATATATGAAAGATATTAGAATTTTAGGAACGAGAATGATGTGTTTTGCAAATATTACAATCTGTTTGGAAAGTTTGTAGGTGGGAATGAGGGTGTACTATGTACATGCACAATAATGAATTATAATGCTCGGCTGTTATCTGATGCTATTTTGCGAGGAAGAGAAAGGTTGTATTGCAATATTCCATAGAGATAATAAAACGTATTTTATAATATTGGGGAGTGCAACACGTAGAAATCGAAATACGTGAAAAAACTCTAATTAGCCATAGGTGGATGCACGCATCGCGATTAAACGCACTGCGGTTGGTGTTTTTACTTCGAACTATTTCATGATACTGAAATAATGGTTTGGCGTTTTCAGATATTCCAAAACCGCTGCGTTTTTTCCGCAGACGTAGGCAGACCGGATAGGATGCCATAATATAGCTCCATCTTGGCACACACTCCTAGCTTCAATTAAATTCATAGACCAACTCACTTAGACGAGACTCTTGAAATGACCAGGCTCATTTTTATAGAGGTTCTTGTAGAACACAAAATCAGAGATGCTTATTAAAAGTACAAGAAAAACCTACTACTGAGTAACTATCAACCTCAAATCATCCATAAAAATGTACAGCTAGGCTGTGAAATGGTTTTTTTATGCGGGCTTCCGTTTTCTTCCTCCTACAATGGGGGATCTTTTCAAAAACCCAACTTTAGTCATTCAAGTCCTTAAAATACCCCTCAGATAGCATCCCCAAGATGACGGAAGTCCTAAGGGAAGTGATTTTAGTTAGTTACACACATATGCGGTCCCTAGTCCCTGCAGATGAAATTCGCGATGAAGTGATTGTATTTAGATTCATGGAAATTTCACGCGGTTCCTAGTTCCTACAGATGAAATCCGAATTGAAGCGATTTACACAGACCTTTACACCGACCTAAACATTCATTTGTTTTCTTTTCGAAACCGTAAGAAACATTACATTGACGAGCATTAGGTAGGAACTTAATAGTATAAATAATAATAATTCTTGTACTACAGGGTTTTCCAATAAGAGGTGTTATTTTGAATAGCCCGCTATTTCGGTAGATGTTACTTTTGAAGCTGTCATTTTTTGACATTTGACAAGTAGAAACTACGCCATTAATAAAAATGGAACGATACACGCTTCAACGCTTTGAAATTATTAAAATTCACTTGAGTGAATCAAATGCAAATCATCTTGAATGATGAGGCCCATTTCCACCTCGGTGGCTTCGTCAACAAGCAAAATTGTCGCATCTGGGGCTCGGAAAACCCAAGAGTTATTGTTGAAAAGCCTCTCTATCCTCAACGTGTGACTGTTTGGTGCTGTTTATGGTCCGGCGGAGTCATTGGACCTTACTTTTTTCGAAAATGAGGCTGGAGCAACAGTTACGGTGAACGGATTGCGCTAACGAGAAATGATTAATGATTTTTCATGGCCGGAATTGGATGGTATTGATCTGGACAACGTTTACTTTCAACAAGACGGCGTTACGTGCCACACAAGCAACGAAACCATTGATCTTTTACGATTGAATATGAAAATAACACCTCTTGTTGGAAAACCCTGTATTTGTGCCCCGCTACGCGTTGTTGTTGCTCAATCTGTCTGTAGATAGAGAAACAATAGCGCGTGTTGCTTTTACGTCCAACCGATGGCATGTTTTTAAAAAGCATGATTTTATCTATATGATATAAGTACATAAAACACACACACGTATTCGAATGCAAAGTTGTGTCAAAATTTCAAAGAAATCGGCGAAGAACTTTCGGAGATATAAGGTTTTTAACAAACGAACATTTATATTTACATGTATAGGAATTCTATGTCTGGAATTGGCGATAAATGTATAACTTTATTGAAGTGTAGGGTAAAGAGTACTGATGATTTATTAAAATCATGTTAAAAAGGTAATAGCAGGCCATTTCCTAATAAATTATTAGTAGTTTCCTAATATATCGGAACACAGTTCATGCAGCTGCGTTTATCCTGTTATTATATGACGAAATGCGAAAATATTAACATTTTTATGAACATGTGTATCGACATCGCCACAACATATTCGTGTTTTACTGATAGTTTATTAGAAAATCTGTGCATTCATTGTCAGAAGCCCGCAGTCCTGTTTTTAACAGGAATACGAATAAATGAAGAGATTTTTAATAAATTAGCAATATTTAGTACAGGTTATTTTATTGAAAAATCTTTTGTCTGTCCAACTAAGAGAGGCAACATTTTACATCAGTAAGTTTTCTCAAGTTTTTTCAAATCAATTCTAATTTTGAAAAACACACAATAATTTTTTTTTTTTTTAAATATTATAATGATCTACGTGCGGAGATGATATTAAAAAAAAATAATGGAAACCATGACAAACCCAAGGTGAATCCTCTTTGTAACGACTTTGTGGTGTTTTTTGTACATATTCTTTTCGGTAGCCAGAGTTCAAGTACGGTGTATCGATTGGCCGACGCTATAGTTGACTAATTTGTCAAATCGGCAATTACGCTCGCCGTTCTTTGAGTGCGGCACAAAGTGTAAAGTACATTCATAGTTCAGTGTTCGGGATGAGTTACCGACCTTATTAATGGCCGGAGCCGACTACAGATGCTAATTCGGATTGTTTATCTCATCTCTCGCGGTGTTTAGACTCGGCTAATGGGCATTTAGGTATTCTGTTTAGAATAATTTTGTGGTTAATGCAGAAAACAAATTATGTACAACTAAAGTACGCCACGGGAAAGTGCGAGAACTATAATTGCAGCAAAGAGATTACCTCTGCGGCTCATCATCGTAAAGAAACAAATAGAAGTTTGTTATTATCTGCGCAGGCACATTCATTTTAATATTTGCACTTTCGAACTTCTATTCCGAGAAGAATATTATTATTATTTTGTTTATTTAACCTATACAGCTGCATATCACATGATAATACGGTATGCGCAAATTTCTAGCTAATGTATTGCCAGCAATAAATATAATAGAGTTTGAGACAAAGAGATACACGGAATGCTTTTGCGGTGTCTACAAATAAAATCTGTGTAGGTAGGTACCTAGATTCATGGAGAATTCATTTGGTTCTTACAGACTCAGACGAAATTCGCGTTGAAGGGATTATACCTTAATAGATTCATAGAAAACAGAATTGGAAAATTGATTGAATTATGAAGCGAAACCCCTAAAAATAGTATACCAATTAAGATAATATGAAGTTCAATGATTCTGTCCCTACCGCTGACGTATATTTCATTACTCCATGGTCCACAAAGAGATGAAATTAGCGTCAATTCGTTGTAACTGGATTCATATAAAAATTACGTGGTTCCTACATTGTGATAAATATTATTATGAAATGCGATTATACCTATTTGAAAAGCCAATTTGTTTTCTCTTCGGAGAATACATTATTGTATAGGAAGTTTTCTGTCTGGAATTGGCGATAAATCAGAGACATGAGAAACACGTGAGAAACTGTCTATGCGATAAATGCAATTATGTATGATGTATCGAACGCATTACGCAATGCTACCCAAAGGCCGCAAAGCAGATGTCTGACCATGGGAGGATAAGAAAGCTGTATTTACCCGGCCGGCGAGTACTGAGCACAACGCGCGCCAGGACACAGTATTTACGTAGTATCCCCTCCCCGGCTCGAGAGCACTGGGCACATCGCAAGCCATGGACCCAGTATTTACGTAGCATCCCCTCTCCTCTTCCCAGGCGAAGCTAGGCCAAACAGTGAGCGGCAACGGTCAGCCAATCAGCGTAAAGCCACGATAAACCTAGAAATATTTCTCTTTTCATATATAATTGCGCAAATTAATGTTAGATTTGCGTGCGTCTCGCCGCAACAATGCTAAATAAAAAATATACAAGTTGAAAGGCTGGACTCGCGTCTATGTTGTAAAGTAATATTGAAATATGTAAACATTAATATTAAGTAGTTATAAGGATTTCCTCACACCAATGTCGGTCTGAGGACCCACTGATTCATATTGTACAATTTATTATAAAAACATTAAAAATGCTAGGGAAAAACAGTTTTCATGAGATGAAGCGGCGTAAAGAGTACTATTGAATAAATTATTTTAATATTGACTATTAAAGTCATATGAAAACACACGAAGCTGCACAAAAATGCACCTCGTTTACGCGGGGCGTTTTCAGACGCGCGCACACCGATGTGTGCACGCCCCCGCTAGTCCTATATATACCGCGCGTAAAGCGATCTCAAGTCTCTCTCTTCCGACATCTACTCTGACCGCTTCACTCTGGACTGCTTCTCCCGCTGGAACCACTACAACCGCCTTTGACTTCTGACCTTACGCTTCCTTGGACTACCTACTACTCTCTCCTTGGATACACGACATCACAGCAACCGGAAAAGGCCCTGAACATAAAGCAGCCCACCGACTAGAAGATTCAGCACCCCTTATTTACAGTCAATGTAAAGGACTTGCGTCTGATACATTGTGTGGTCCTTCGCAGCCGCATTTTCTAGTCTCCAGCTGCCAAGATGACACCATCTCTACGCTCCGGGAAGAATACATTGGAGGGAAACGGACAGAATGAGTCACAAGACGCTGGCAGTACCCCACACCCCGCCGGTCCCTCTACAATTACGCAGCCTGCTAATGCGGCCGCCGCGGTGAGGGCCGCCCAGCCACAAGTCACTGGAATGGCGATATCGGACAATTCTCCGGTACAGATACCCATTCATTACTCATCATCAGACAGCGAAGAGTCGAATGCAGATTCTCTCAAACAACTGCAGCGAGAATTGAGAGCAGAAAGGCGACGTAATCGGAAATTACAGGAGGCCCTCATCGCTTCAATAGGGGCTCCTACGAAAAAACAAGCGCCTTTAGTGGAACCTGACACACATATAGAGCAGGCAACCGCACATCAACAAGGCGCCATGCAGGGCGCCCTACAAGGCTCCATGCAAGGTGCCGCACAACAAAACAGCGCAGAGTACCGGTCTTCAGCATCCAACACCACGATGCGAGGCCAAACAACCCCTCTGCAGCCTGCTATCATCAACACGGAGTATCCGGCCACAATATCCGGACAACAGCCGACCCAAACTACAGCTCAAGGGGCCTCGCAGATCCCCGCAGCATCCTACAACCCGGAATATCAGCCGGGCTCACCACATACGCAGTTCGGCCAGACACCGCCTGCAAACAACACATACGCGACATTCCCGGGCCATCCCACGAAGGATGACACGGCGCGACAAACCCAAGACTGGGTCAATAATAGAACGGAACAAACGGCGCCAGCAAATCCGTTCCAACAGTTTGCGGCCTTTATGACGGAGGCTTTCCGCGCCTCGCAAAATGGCGGTACTCCGCGGCAGCAGTCCGAAGAAGAAAACCGCATGGCGTCCCTTATCGCACGCCAATCAAGCGCTAAGGACCTCCCATCATACTACGGAGACGCCGTGGAATGGCCAGCATGGCGCGCTCAATTTTATCAATCAACGTCTACATGTGGGATGACGCAATCAGAAAACCTAATGCGCCTTCAGAGAGCATTGAAAGGCAAGGCTCGTGAAGCGGTAAGTCCACTCCTATTGGACCCCACACAAGTACCGGAAATAATGGACGTGTTAGAACATCGGTTCGGTGGTGCTCACACTATTGCATCACTGATGTTTGAAAAAATAAAAAAGTTGCCGCGGCTTCCCGAAGATGCATCAAACGACGCACTTATTGAGTTTTCGGGTACAGTTCAAAATGTGGTGGCCTCACTCGGCAGTCTTAAGTGTGATTATTTATCTAACCCCGCGCTACTAAGTGAAATTGCATCAAAAATGCCTCTTGTGCTCAGAGTGGCGTGGTTGGATAAAATAGCCGATCAAGTGATAAGTGCGACAATTCAACAATTAGCAGCATTTCTAAAGCGGCTCACAAACGCGATCCCGCGTTCGGGCTTAGTTGATAATGCTCGGGCTCCAATGCGACCGCGACGGGAACAAGTATACGCGCAAAATTCTCAAACTGATACGGAGAGCGAAAAGTGTGCACAGTGTTTAAATTCGCACAAAATTCACGAGTGCCCCGTGTTTTTGGGGAAAAATGTCCCCGGACGATGGGAAAAAGTAAAAAATTCCCGACTTTGTCATAAATGTCTAGACGCAAGACACCATACGAGAGCGTGCAAATATCGTGTGTGGTGTGGAGTGGGTTCTTGTCGGCTTCCTCATCATAAACTACTTCACGACCCGTCGCGTGTGAAATCATCTGCCGGTACCTCGCGCGATAGTGAAAACCAAACTGTAACCAGTACCACGTCGTATGGACATGAATCAGTGCTGTTGAAAGTGATACCGGTAACCATATGTGGCCCAAACGGGCAAGTGTCAATTTATGCCCTACTAGACGAGGGGTCAACTGTGACCCTTCTAGACAATGAAACAGCGGACAAAGTGGGAGCGACCGGGCCGACCCGCGGGCTCCGTATTCACGGGGCAAGTGGTATGTGTTCGTCGGATAGTACATCCCGGCGAGTTAAACTATCAGTGCGCGGGGACGGTGACGAATATGTTATTACGGCGAATACAGTGCGAAACCTGGACCTACCGCAACAAAACATAGCTGGTCGGTGCCAAGTGAAACCAAAAATATTATTGGGACAGGACAACGTGCATCTTATCGTGTCAAGAGAGGTGCGCGAAGACACAGAGAAAAGAATGCTGTCCCGTACTGCACTCGGTTGGATCGCGCATGGAGGCATTCATCCCGTAGAAAATATAACGCTGAGCATTATCGGTGAAGCCGAGAGTGGAGACCAACAGCTCTCAGAGCTAATAAAACAAAACTTTGCGATCGATTCACTTGGAGTGACGTCAGCGACACGCGTAGATGCGACCATACAGCGAGCAGAGGCGCTTATGGAAAACACCACTCGGCCATGTAACACCGACCGGTGGGAAACGGGCCTACTGTGGAAAGAAGATAATACGCGCCTGCCTGACAACAAACAGTGCGCGCTAAAACGATTGTACGCATTGGAGAGAAAGCTTATGAAGAATGATACATTATCAGCAGCATATAAAGTTAAAATTAACTCTCTGATTGAACGTGGATACGCGCGCAAATTAAATATTCAAGAAGCGGCCATTCCAAGCCCTCGAAAATGGTACTTACCGCATTTCGCGGTAGTTAATCCCAATAAACCGGGAAAGCTAAGAGTTGTTTTCGACGCAGCAAGCCGCTGTCGAGGTGTATCATTAAATGATAAACTGTTAACAGGGCCCGATCTGCTCTCCTCGCTATTGGGTAACATTTTGCGCTTCCGCGAAGGAAAAATCGCGCTCGCGGCAGATATTGCAGAAATGTTCTTACAAATAAAAATAAAAAGTGAGGACCAACCATCTCAACTATTTATGTGGAGAGCAACGCCAAATGAAGAGCCGAGCACTTACATGCTCACCTCTATGATGTTTGGGGCAACTTGTTCCCCAAGCAGCGCGCAATTCGTGCGAAACAAGGTAGCTGAGCAACACAAAGTGCAATATACCGCCGCGGCAACAGCCATACAGGAAAATTTTTATATGGATGATTATCTCGACGCCGTGGACACATCGGACGAAGCCGCCAAATTGGTACGGGAGGTGAGCGCAATCCTTGCAAGTGGGGGTTTTCTGCTCACTAATTGGGCTTCAAATGACCCTGCCGCCATTGCAGAAGTACCCTTTGAAAAACGGGCGAAATCGGCAATACCTATCAGCAGCGGGGACCACGAAAACGAGCGCATACTAGGCCTCGTATGGGACCCCATAGGTGATCACTTTCTCTACAGCTTCAGGGAGGCAGCCTCAGCCGAGATGATCCCACACCCAACGAAAAGACAACTACTAAGTATTGTCATGAAGATTTTTGATCCAATTGGTTTCGTATCATGCTTGACAATACGCTCAAAAATACTTCTACAAGCAGTGTGGAGATCAAATATAGGTTGGGATGAACTAATAAAACCCGAGCACGCGAATAAATGGTCGGAATGGCTACTACTTCTCAGCCAGAGTAGCGTTTCTATACCACGAAGATGCCTCATTAATAAAAACGGCAATTTTGAACTCCACCTGTTCTGCGATGCATCGGAGTCGGCGTGTTGCGCTATTGCTTATTTAACCGAAAACTCCCAGGAAGGCACACACTCAACATTCCTGGCTAGTAAATGTAAAGTGGCACCATTGAAACCTCTGTCTATACCGCGGCTTGAGCTACAAGCAGCCTTAATGGCCGCACGATTGGCGGCTACAATCAAAAGGGAAAGCCAAATTCACTTAAGAAGAATAACATATTGGACGGACTCAACGACTGTCTTGTGTTGGCTAAGGACAGACCCGAGGACTTACTCCGCCTTCGTGGCCAACCGGCTAGGAGAGATTGATGATTTAAGTGAAATAATTAATTGGAGATGGGTACCTACTAAATTAAACCCGGAATATGCATTTGAAGTGAAATAACACAAAACTGCCCTTTACATGTTTAGTGTTATTTATTATTACATTATTAGCGCAGTCCCGTGAAAAATCACGGGATAAGTTCATGGTGATACTGAAATAGAATTAAGTAAAAACGCCAGCTGCAAGTGCGTGTTTGTACGCGGTTTGGCGTTTTCAGCTATTTCAAAATCGTTGCGTTTAATCGCAGTGCTCGCTAAGCCAGTCTGAATTCTTGACAAATCGGTTCCAATTTTGCAAAGAACATATTAATTAAAATAAATCTCTGGTAAAATTTAGGTCTTTTTTGAATTCTTCACAATATGAATTCCAATTTTGAAATTCAAAGCAAATCCGAATTCATTGAACTTCGGAAATTATTATTTTATTAGATTTTGAGTACTTTATTTGTATTGTATTTGTATAATGATTATATACTTCAGTAATTTTTATTCAAAATCGTATTTTTAATAACAAGTTCTTACTTTCAAACGCATTATTATGATATTATTAACATGGACAGCGGAGAATGGATGGCAGATTTATGGCTACTTATATTATAATATTTAGAAAGGTTTCTTTGTTACCTCGGGTAAAGTCTAATCTCCAAGGAATCTAGTAAAAGGGGATGGCTGTGGTTACTTATTTTTTGCAAACAAAGAATTTTTCGGAAGGAAGATAAATAAGGGTTTGTGAAAACGAAAGACAAGAGAAGATAGTTGATGTAGTTATTTGAGTAATAGATCTTATATTTTGTATATTTCCTCGAACGTGCATTTTTAAAAACACACAAAAAATAATTCTAAAGAAAACTAAGAACTTCTAATATTTTCCGTCATCTCGTACATCAAAATTATTGACAGTATGTACCTACAAAGAGGTTGGTGGGATAATATTGAATGTTATTTTTTGTTGATGTTTATTTCTGTGGTTAACTTGTCCCTCAAAATAACCTACAATATTCAAATCATTATTAATTTATACGTTGACATTGAGCTTACTATTTGAAATATATTAAATAATCTTAAATGATAGTAATAATAACATTTTAATGATTAGTATTAATCCGTTTTTATGAACAATCACCTCATGGGTGCTGCGTAATAAATATTATTATAATATGTAATAACTTATGTCTTTTCGTCGCTGAACCATTTGTAAATATAATGCAGATGTTTCTAAAATATAAAATGCAGGTATTATTATTTAACTTCTGAGAATTTCACCAATCCAAGGGATGCATTTTCCCGGAAATTAAGCCAGAAACGGGTTTGAGTCTTGGGTGTTGTTTCGGAAATAATTAACAGGTGGCAGTAACGTCTCATAAACTTACAGATTAGGACAATAACAATAAACCAATATAACTTTTGTTGTTAGGTAGCCACTGTATGTACTTTTACTATTATTTATATTTTTTGCTGTTTTCTCGTTTAATATTTACACAATGTGTTAAACCAATTTTACGCCAAAACAAGTCTAGAAATTATAAACAACTCTGTAGTTATTTTTAATAACAAAACATAATAGCGGATACGTTTAACTTGAGGATTTTATTTTGTTTGCGTAGTTGCAAACTCCAATTAGGTGGAATTTGTAAAATTGAGAACAAAATAATTCTACTGTTTTTAGAAAACACTTAACTAACAAACTTTTGATAAAATCAATAAAAACATATATAATTTTAGATTTATCTATAAATATTTTAGATAGTGTTAGGAAATTCGCATCCCGTCTGGGATCTTTTGTAAAATTCGATTTTTTCTAAATTTGGCAGATACTGTACCTAACTCGAAAAATAATTATCATGTACCCAGAGTACATTATGACGCCAGTGCATACACCTGTGTATTTTTTGGTGGTAAATCTCGACTTTAATATAGACTGAAAAGCCCAGAGGTCTACAAAAAGCGAACAAAAACCCGTATATAAAGAATCTGAAATGTTTCTGGTCAGACGTTCGGCCGGTGATAAATAACAGAGGGAAGAAACCAAAACACCACATGACGCCGCTGAACAAATTACATAAATATTTTACAATCTTATCTCCAATTCGAACATATTAAAATAGCTACCGTGTTAAGTACACACACAAATGTGATATGTATTATAATGTACATAAATTAGTCTGTTGTTGATGAGATTTTAGGCGATGGAATCGAAGGTCCCGCGATATTAATATATTATTACACATTGTACACAAGTTGGGAGTTGGGAGCCACCGCTAACTGTCAATCAGATGTCAGTTTTATCTGCGAGAGATAGCAGCTACTTATCAAGCAAGCCCCGTTTCACCGTAATGTTCCCCACTCGAGATTTGAACCGGACACCTTCCAAACAGGCTAACAAACTCACCTATCGTATCCATAACCACCGAGCATTGCCAACATCGGAGAAGTCGCCCCATCTTAGACGATTCTGCCGGCGAAACTACATTATAAACACTTCAAACACTAACTGAAAGCACTTTGTATCAATTTTTAAGCACACTGTGTGGGAAACTTGTCACATTTATGCATTATCCCCATATAAAACAAAAGTTTTTAAGATCACGAAGTTTTAGTCACATAAAAAGATTAATATTTTTTTAAGAAACGCCACAGCAACAATTCTCCTTGAACGTCCGTCGCCGTCGAGCGAGCGCGCAGCACTGTTCGGTCCGCTTCGGTTCTGTCGCTCTCGCTCTGTGCTGCGGGAGTTTCGGCTGACGGAAACGCCCGAACTTTTCCGAAGTATAGTAATGGCTCGCGTGCGTTGTCAGGTTGAGTGTTGCGTGCAGTATGTATCTATAGGCGCTATATTGGTACCTACGCCAAATAAATAGAAAAAGCCGCGAATCGAATCTTTCGTACAGAATGTTCGTGTTTACTTTATTTAAAATATCTACGTTTATCCCGAGAATGAACACAAAACAATCACTAAAACAAAACAAAATTTAAAAGCAAATCTTTTGTGGTTTGGCCCAACGCTACATTAGGTGTCTGAAAGTAAATCTTCGTGTTTTCCGGGAAAGCTCTGTTTCCGAAAGTTCGCCGTAAATTAACTTATGGATTTTTTACCCACAATTAAAATAATATTATGTCTTTTAATATTTGTTCATTACTTCTTCATTTTATTTTATTTTTATGATAGTACCGCAAGGACCGCAGAAAAGTTTCAACTGCTCCTAACAGTCTGAACCAGGGAGGCTACGGCATCCCCAATTGGTGTATGTTGTGAGGCTGAGGGAAGTGGGGAGGGGAAGGAGATGAGAGCGAGAGAAAAGTGAGGCTATTCAGTTCTGGTCACCGAATAAAAATAAAGACATTTCACGCAGCGTTTCTCGTGATGTGGATTGATAAGTCGACTTTTTGCTGTTTTTCTGTAATAAAACGGGAGTCTCTACAAGACACAGTTTAATTCCTGCATTTCCTCAAAAACCCCTTCACACAGCATCCCTAAAGTCGAAATAATGAGATTTATTTTCAAATCTGTGAAAAGTTTCCGGTTTGTGGTAGGTATAACACCAAGTAATTTCAAAATTTGAGGATTAGGGAAAACATTGTCGTTCAAAGATTGCAGCGTGCATTCACAACGATAACGTTTGTAATGTAATATAGATATAATTCAGCTAATTAAACATATAAGATAATTTACAACATCGAGTCACTTCCCGTCAGGATGTGCACAATAATAAAATTATTAATGTAACGCGTTGACCACATTCATGCATTCCCCAATGTTGCCATGTGTTAAAATTAGAACTATAATCACCGCATAAGTACGCACTGCTTATGTCGTTAATAAACCGATTAGCACCTTGGAACGTGAGTCAGACTTTTTGCTATTTATTTATTCACAGTTTGTCTGCCGCAATTCTACCTACCCGTTTTCTGAGCTAAAATAATTGGCCATTAAATATTACCTTCATAAATAGATAATCATTGTTTCCAATTTATAAATATTGAGAACGTAAACGTTTTTTTTAATGAAACGTAGAATATACTTAATATTTTTATGTTTAGATTAAACTTGTTATTTATATCTGGGGCGTCGATACTTTAGATAGTGTGAATAACAAAAACTTTCTGTTAAAAATCTCCGTTCAAGCTGACCGCATAGATAAGTTTGAAGAATTGTACCTACTAATTTCCTTAACAAAAACCTACGTATCGATGCTCTACTAAACACTTTTTTTTCATATTATAGGTACCTACGGTTTAGACAACTTTTTAAAAATAATACGATAGTTAGGTATATAACACATAAGTAAGTTTTATCGACCTAAAAATTTTCATAATATTTCCAGAATACGTAACTACAGATATTTCAAATAATATTTAACTAAAGTTATGATAATGATTTCTCGAACACGAAGAAAACTACAATTATCACACTATTTATTATTATGTTCGTACTAAAAAAATATATTTTTAACGTAAATACCTACCGATTTTACTAAATACCTAACCATTAATTGGAAATGCTTTACTTTTACAATATAATAATTAATAATTCTAATAATTATATTATGACAGTAGAAGTACTTACCTAATTAGAAACATATATATTTTAATTAGGTAGGTACTAGGTACCTATCTAGATTTAAAAGCTTGGATCCGGCCCATACATTAGGTAGGTACTCCCACAACGAAGACACAACGCATCGCAGGCCCGGTGTTGCAGGATATTGAACATTCTTCCCGCGTTATCCTACATTCATCTGCCAGAGGTATCCAGTTGAGTACCTACCTACCTCGCAGCATGACTCCGCGCATCTGAATAAATATAAATAACCAAATTGTCTTTTTCTCATGTTTCAATAGAGCCAACATGATAAATATCCCGTGCCTTTCTACCTTTAATATGCAACCAACGAGAAGAACAACTGATAAATAATATTATATTATGTAGGTACCTACTCGTCCAGCTTTTCAGTTGGTGGCGTCGGCGTATTGAGGATTCCAGATACACGTAGGATTATTTTTTACATTTCGTTTTTACCCGAATATTACAATAATCAAAAAGAAATCTGTTCACGAAAGAGTTTCCCCCGAAGGGGTAGGTAGTACGCACATAGGACGGACAGCTATATAACTCGGTCTTGGCACACACTCCTTGCTTAAGTCACATTCATACATCGTCTCATACATACCCTTCTGACTCTTAACATGATCTGATTCAAGTATTCTCTTGGTCATACTATGTCTTCCTGAAGCGTTCCTAACGTCTCCCACAAATAAAAATAATTTAAGTTTAAAGAAACCCAAACGGAAAAACAATATTTTGACAGACGAATCGCAGAAAAGCATTGCGACTTTATTTCCTCTTCTTATCGCCAGCAAAGATATAAATGTGAAGTTGTAATTTTTAATATGTATTCAGGGACGGCCCTGAGCCTAATGGCGGCGCCTGGCGCGAGTAAGTTTTGGCGCCCCTTATAAAAACCAGTAGACGCCTAAAGGTGATCACTGTAATTTCTAAATAGTATAAAATAAAGTCGATATCCGTGTTTGTCTGTTTATGCACTTAATTCTTCTAAACTACGCAACGGATTTTTATAGTGTTTTTACTATCCTTTAAAGATTTTTTTCCGAAAAGTTTATAAATATAATACCTGTAAATTATATTTATAGAAAGTACAGAAAAGTCGATGTTTTGTAATCAAGTCGTAAAAAATATTTTCGGGCGCTTACATTGCTAACGCTGGCTAAATAATAATAATAATAATAATACTTGGATGACTTGTATAGCGCCGTTTTTGTGCAAAAACACCTCAAGGGCGCCTTATACGATAAGTACTAAGTAATAATGTACTACGGAATTGTATATCTTGAACAGGCCTACAGAAAAGTCTGTGATATATATCCTAAAGACAACCCCGTGGTAATGCCGTGTACACGTCAGCTAATATTTGAATGATTTGTATTTTTGTGTAGCTCCGTTTTTGTGAAAAATAATCTCAAGGTGCGATGTGTTAGGACCTTTCGATTATAGGTATTTATTATCAGCGCCTTGGCGCCTTGACAATTTGGCGCCCGGGGCACACTGCCCCAATTGCGCCGTCCCTGTACGTATCTAATACAATGCTGTTATAATAATAATACCCAAGAAGTCATCTTGGAATTTAACTTTTTGTGATCGGGACATTGGATATTATAATATTATTTTCATTTTTATAATGCGAGCTCCGACGGTGTCGCTACAATATTTATCGTTTATTGTGGCTGACCTTTGAATGAATTTATGAAACGACACATTATATCGTACAACTCACACTGGAATGTGCGAAATTCGAATAACACGACCCATTTCTTCTGAATAATAAAAGACAAATAAATTTGAATTTCACGCCGATTAATCTGAAAATGGTCGACTTGCTGAAATATGCGTTTCATGAAACAACGAAAAGTGGAACGAGTCCATTAGAAGTGAGTGCTACCTCAAATGGGCAGGTGTGTATCATCTGTCTTAGTTGCTTCGCATTAGGTGAATATTATGTTTGTAGTGAGACTTCAGAGTATAATAATAATAATAAGTGCTTTATTATCTTTTCTTTTGTAACAAATAGATATAATGATATCCTCACTGGGATCTCCCGTGCTGAGGATTTCATTTACATATTATGTATAATTAAATTAAAAGAAAGTTAATATTTCTACAAAGTTATATATGAATTTAATTATGAACATATATCATGCAGAATATTTTTTTTTTTAAATCATTTTAAAATAAGTAAGATAGTGTTTTTTGGTATAGTTCAGTTGATTCTGTTTTAGCCTGTGTTTGTTATTAGTAAATTTTCTATTTAAGATCTCCCTATATTAAGTATCCAGCTTTTTATTTGTGATTTAAATGTTAAAATGTTGAGGTTTTTGAGTGAGAGTGGTATTTTATTGTAGAGTTTAATACTATGATATAAGAAGCTTTTTTGCCCAAAAGTTGTATTAGTAGGTAGTTATTTGTTGGATAAGTTTTTGACCATGAGATCTAGTGTTTCTATTGTACGTGTTTGATTTGGTTCGACTTATGACATTAACGACTAATAATATAGTAACCTATACACCTGATAACTGCCTTTGTCCCTGTCTAATAAAAGCTTCATTTATGTTAGATAGGCATTGCATTATAAATTTTAACTGACCGCAATAATTTTGTGGCGGAATAAATGCAGAATATTTTATTTTCTAAAGCCGCAAAAATTCTTGAAAGTATATAATAATAATAACTAAACAGAAAATTTATATGATACTTACGAGTATACCTGACTATCTAAAGTCATTAAAAATGATGAAAAAACTAAGTTAACCAGGTTGGGTTAGGTTAGGTAAAGTTAGTAATTGGTTTTTCATCACTTTCATGACTTTATATCACGTTTAAAAAGTGTTTTGTTTTGTCACTGTTCCGTTTGATCCGGTCACCGTGTAGTGTAGGTATTTACATTTAATTGTAGGTTAGGTAAGGTAAAGTTGGATTGGTTTTTCAACATTTTCATGACTGTATATCGCATTTTAAAAGTGTTTTTTTTTGTAACTGTTCCGTTTGTTCCGGTTACCGTGTAGTGTACGCAAATTTATTTATTGGTAAAAATAAAAATAAACCCGTTAAAAAGTTTTTTACTACAGTAAGTAAGTCATCGAATTTCAGAGAAATGCGAATACGTTCGCGTGTGTGCGTGATTGTCACCAATCGTTAGCGATAGAACACATTGCCATTGACAACGAGTTTATCTGCTGAGTTTCATATTGATACTTACAAGATTTGCATTAATTCACGAAAACAGAAGGGAAATTCGAATAGATGTATTTAAAAACGAGAAAAGATTTTATATCGTTTACTCTGATTTGTACTATATTTTCTATTACTCAACAAGAAAAAGTATTTAGAAAAAACGCAGAATTTTTCGGATAAATTAGATCAGATTGAAAGCTGTTAATTTGGTATAATTAGGCACGGATAGCTACAGGATTTTCCAATAAGAGGTGTTATTTTGAATAGCCCGCTATGTGGGTAGATGTTACTTTTGAAACTGTCATTTTTTAACATTTAACAAGTAGAAACAACACCATTGATAAAAATGGAACGATACACGCTTCAACAATGCATTGAAATTATTAAAATTCACTTGAGTGAATCAAATGCAAATCATCTTGAGTGATGAGGCCCATTTCCACCTCGGTGGCTTCGTCAACAAGCAAAATTGTTGCATCTGGGGCTCGGAAAACCCAAGAGTTATTATTGAAAAGCCTCTTTATTCTCAACGTATAACTATTTGGTGCAGTTTATGGTCCGGCGGAGTCATTGGACCTTACTTTTTTGAAAATGAGGCTGGAGCAACAGTTACGGTGAATGGATTGCTCTATAGAGAGATGATTAATGATTTTTTATGGCCGGAATTGGATGGTATTGATCTGGACAACGTTTACTTTCAACAAGACGGTGCTACGTGCCACACAAGCAACGAAACCATTGATCTTTTACGATTGAATATCAAAATAACACCTCTTATTGGAAAACCCTGTATATTCAAAACAGCCCGGCTTCAACAACATAAAAACCCAGTAATTAGGTAATGTTTAAAAAAATATTTATACATGTATTTGAGGAAAGTTACCAGCAAATGCTGAGATTAGTTACCTAATCCTGCGTATACATTTGCGAGCTGAAATGCGAGCCGAGCCTCGAATTATGGGAAAGGAACGAAGCAATAAAGCGGCGTTTCGCGCCGTTTGCGTTTGCTTCGTTCCTTTCCCTTAATTCGTGGCTTGGATCGCGGAATTTTGTGTCCTGTTTATACGAAGCATAACAATAATTTTATAATGCGCCTTAACACGAGTTTTTCTCCGGTGAGTAGAAGAGACAATCGTGATGATCATCTCTCGGCTTCCTACGGATTGTTTGAATTAGAGGTGTGTGGTAACTGATGGCTGATGGCTGGAGGCTGGCGACCAGATCGAAAGAGACAATAAAGAGTATTTGACAGGTCGCTCTTTGGCAATGAGAAATGGTGTCCACGGGGATAACAATAGACAGGGTGTCTCATAATAAACTATTTTATATTTTTGTAATGACGAAAGAAATATAGAGGATATCATATTATACTTTCTCACGACGTATTAACCGAATTTTACTGTTGTGGGACCCATTTTCACGAAATTAGATTAACCCCTTGGAAATTTTGTGAGATATTCGTCCCCGACAACAAACAACCGTAGAGTCTTTGAGAGATACATATCCCAGTCTGATAGGGTCTCATAAAAGTTCTACTATCGCATTTTGTATTATGGTGAGAAATATGATTAAAACAGTGTTAGAAAGATAGAATACCGCGCTTTCAGTTTGCATTTTAAAATATACTACAAACGCTCCCCAAAAAATTGAAATAATCTCTGGAACAACTCAAGCATTTGAAAAATCGTTTGTTGTGTAAATTATTCTAAATATTTTTATATTAAACGAAAAAAATGAAGTGACAATAACTTTTATAATACAGTTTCTTGAAATGAAGTAATATTATTTTACAAAATAATATTTGGTATGGTTTAAAATTTTTAAAGTATTAATTGTATATGGATTTGCTCTAAAGTCTAAAAGAACAGTTTTTTTTATTATTATTTTGAAATAAGTTCAAAAACAGCGAATTTATCTGGAATCAAATGTATTGCGAAAATAAGTTCTCCTAATAGCAGTACATTGCATAACGTCAGAAAATTTAGGGGTTAACGTGTCCAAACTATCTTCCTACCTACATACTCCCTACATACTGCCTACATGGTAAAAACTTAGGGGTATAAAATATTGATAATTTATAAAAAATCTCTTCAAATTATTCGTTATCCTGTTAAAAACGGTACCGCAGGCCCTTAACGAATAAATTGATACGTTTCATGTTAAAAGTTTAGTAAAAAAGGAAAGTACGTGATGTCGGAACATGTGTTCATAAAAATCATTGTATTTTCGCATTTCGTTATTAAATATTAACAGGGCTAACGCAAGTGCATGAAGACACTTTCCGATATATTCGAAAAGTACTAAAATTTTGTCAGGAAATGGCCTGCTGTCCCGTTTTTATACTCATTTGTTATACTCATTTTCCTACCTATACTTCTTCCAGAATTGATAAAATTGCAAAAAAAAAATTATATAAATAAAACTTAATACCAACCAACATTTTTTTTCTTCCAAAAATGTACGAAATGTCCACCTTCTTAATGTTCGATTAGTACCAGTGGTATATTTTTTAATTGAATAATTTTACTTCTCGTTTTTTTTTAAATAATGTACCTACCTACACACACATATAGATACATGTGTTTTTTTAAATATAATCATTAACTTTTAAAATGTGTATAAAATTTTTAGCAACCAAATGTGTTAGAATTTCTAAAAAAACATTGTATCTAGTGATAATTCTGTTTTTGCATATTTTTAATTATTTGTTGAAAATAAAAGGTTGTTGACTCCAATTCAAACATGGAATTATTATAAAAAAACACGGACTGGAAACGACATTGTCAGTTGAAAAGAGTTTTTAGTCGTAGTAACAGACAAATGTACAACTTGGAATAGACAAATTATAGCACGGATTTAGAAGGATTGATTTTAATTCAATTTCATCTACCAACCCCCTTGTAATTCTAAAGTATTTCTTGTCAGATTACCACCAATACCTACCACGACATATTATTCAGATCTCCAAACATAATATCATTCCTAATTCGGTGATCCGCAACATCTTCCACATTTCAATAATATTAAGGGCTACAGTCACACTGGGACACTGGGACACTGGCTACCTGAAATATTCTACCTCCTTTGTCTCCTCGACTTGTCTCAGCCCAACACCACTAATCCATTACAACGGCCACGGTATTATTGTGGAGATTATTGTCTCAATACTGCGCAGACCATGATGCTTATCTGTGACACTTAACAATGGACCAACAATGGATTTTTGTCGTCTAATGTCACGGGCGATTAAGAACTTGTACACGTAATAATAATGAGGGGCGATTTTATATTGTGACGTAATTTATTAAAGTATTCTAAGGATGGGATGTTTCAAAAATTTTAAACAATTCATCAAATTTAAAAGTTGATTCAAGTTCTATGAAGGTTCTATTTAAGTTATTTCATAATTTTATTTTTGTGAAACAACAGGCTATTAATGATATAATAACAGAACTTGAATCGAACCTTTACAGAACTAGGAAATTAACTTTAAAATTTGATGAATTGTTCAAATTCTGCGAAACAACCCGTCCTAAGGATGGGTTGGTTCAAAAAATTTGACCATATCATCAAATTTTAAAGTTGATTTTCAAGTTCTGTTCAAGTTTGGTTATTATATTATTATTGATCAGTTTTTTCATAAAACTGAGATAATAACAGAACTTTAATAGAACCTTCACAGCACTTGAAAATCAACTTAGAAATTTGATGAATTGTTCAAGTTCTGCTAAACAACCCGTCCTAAGTGAAATTGTTTAAAATTGATACGTAAATCCGCAATATGAATATGCAAAATAACAATTCTTTCAAGAAAGGCATACAAATACATCATTGAATTGAATCACTGATACGATAGTTGAAGTTATACATACAATACAGTTACAAATTACGGAATGATCCAATTAGCTTAGTGGTTTGAGCAAGGCAGAGGTCGTGGGTTCAATTCCCAGATGCGAGCGAATCTTTTTCTGTATGTTTAGTTTGAGAGTGGTAAACATAAAAAAATTAGGTTTTTTCAATAAGTTATATTACTCTAAAAATTTAATTTTTTTAACTTTAAAAAATATCACTCTAATTGTCTTTTCTAAAGTCGATTAACCGCACTGGTTTGATTATTGATACTTTCGACAAGATGTTCAATGTGTGTTTGTTTATTGTAGATTAATAATCTCGCTCACTGTTTTTTAATTCCACTTATTTTTATTTGATTACGCCTGACACTAATGGCTGAGTGTATCAATTTCTGATGATATTTTGAATCCGATGACCCGTTTATTTAGCGAGAATCGGAGCATATCACTGCCTTAAAAAACGATTCATACTTTATACATAGGTACTACCAGTTTTCCATGAGAAATAGAGGGGACAAACCAGGGACGGAATGGAGAGGGAAATTTGAAGTTGTATTATTATTATAACTTTTTCGTTAAAGGTCTTATTCTCGTGAATTTTGGAAGTAATAGAGTGCTAATATTAAAATTAAATGGCATTATTGATGTTGTTGTAGCCGAAAGCGTTTCCTGAAAGATTTTCAGGAAATCGGTACAGTGCACTGCCAAACTGAAATTTCCTGAAAAGGTACGTTCCTCTATTGATTGATTGCTTTTATTGAAATAGTTAAAAATGTTAAAAATTATTCGATTGACTTATTGTTATTATTTATAAGGTTTTTTGCTGTGTATTGTCGTTGGGGACAGGTAGTCCATTTCAGTAGTGGTATCTCCCCAACCCTTCCAGTTGGGGAGATATAACTTTTAAGTGACGCCTCTTGGGGGAGGTAAAGACAGGCTTTTGAATTTTTCGCTGTTTGGAATATGTAAGGACTAGAGAACCGCAAATTATAGGGAACTTGTATTTGTTTTTCAAAACAACATCACAACGATTTAAAATTCCATATTCAAAACATGGCATGGCGACATCCGTTTCGTAATTCGTATCGTCAAGTATCGTGACAAGATCAAAATAATAAAAAAAAAACTTAAAGTAATTTTTGTAGTCTTATTTAATAAAACCGATAAACTTCTAAATCTCTGTTAAATGATTTATTTGTAAATCGGGAAGAGTTTCGGTCATGACAAGAATCCCCCCCTTGCAGGCTTATCGCCAGTTTTCTCCACGATCATGTGATACTTGACACTTGGGAGAACGGAATGATTGATATTGAATTTGTTGCTTCCTGACGCTGATGAATGGAGTCGGGCAGACGATAAGAGATTTGTGTCGCCAGCTATACTCGTACTAGCCATACCCCGTACCAGCCGTTCCAGCAGAATATACCAGCTATAACAGCCTTTTATGTTATTATTTAACACCGGTGACATCGCTGTCATCTTTATAGAAAAGAACAATTAATATCTACCCAGGATTCAGGCTCCTTTGTATCATGATCATTAAAAAACAGCGATGGAAGTATTAAATTGAATCAATATTTTCACAGATGCTTCCATTCTTGATATTAAACGATTAATCATTTGGAATACAAATTTTAATGATTATTATCATCGAAGAGATGTTGCGGGCGTACTCGTGTGTTTCCTAATTTCTTATTAAATTTATCAAACGTTTTCACATATCAAAGTTATTTTTTGAACAGTAAAACTAATTTCATTGGTCTTGGAGTAGAAATGTCTTATGTAAATTGGCGACATCCATTTTCTTTTAAATCGGTATTGATCACACTTCTAAGCAATATCCGTACAGTGGTTTTTATATATTATTACTTGAACAATACACAAACTTAAATACCTACAATCTTTAAGAAGGATTTACAACTTTTGGTCAACCCTACTTACTTTGCGACAAGATTTTTTTTGACATTCTTCGAGAAAATATTAAACACAGAGAAGTCCTTAAACTTTCAAATACAATGTAAAATAATAGATAAATTGTAACGAAATGACTTTTAAGGGTATATTAACTTAAACTCAATGTTACTATACTAATTGAACACACAATATACAAACCTACTTAAAACCGCAGAACATACAATGGGCCAGTTGATTCACATAATTTGAACAATTCAAGTTCTGCGAAAGTTCTATTCAAGTTTTTAATTTTTTTATTATTTATTTCAGTTCTCATAAACGACTGGCCCACATTGAAATAATAACCCAACCTGAATAGAAATTTATCTTTGAAATTTGATGAATTGTTCAATTTTTGTGAAACAACCCGTCCTATATTTTCGCACTGTTCAAATCCAAACATATGGCAAAAATCTAGATGCAATATTATTCCCCACACTGAAACAAGTAACAACCATAGACATAATGAAATTTTAGCTCACATTCAAATTGGAAAAATAATAATGCCTCGATACAGGTTTGGCTAGTGAGGCATGTTACGCAAAACCTTAAATAATAATTAACTAATTAATTACAAATTTCTCACAGTTTTATATTGTATCAAATGTGTTCAAATATTATTATATATGTTTTTTTTAAATAATGTATATTACAGATATATAAAGTCCTATTACAATATCCATTACAATACATTTACATAACTTTCAATGCATAAATGAAAAATTTAAAAATAATTTATTATAGAGTCCTTTTCTAAATTGACTCTTGAAACCTCTGTTGAATGAGAAGAGATTTCGTTTAGTAGCACTATAAATCTTGTCATGATATGCTGGGCCAAAACGTCCGTTCTACCATGTGGAATATAGAGCGAGCCGTGACGTCGACCCTGGCGATAGTTGTTATGTAATTTTTCAATAAAGATCGTAATTATTAATGTACCATTTGCCTTTTTTAGATAGATAACAAATTAAAAAAATAATAAACGAATTACAAAGCAAAACTCTCAATCTATTTCTAATTGTAATTTCCATGACCTGGGGATACCCACGTAACCTGGGGTTGTTACGATGAATCATGTTCTATATGAAAAGTAGTATGATAAAAATAGATATTAATATAATTAAAAAAACACACTTATTAAACTGTTCTTCTTTTCTCGTCTATGTATTTCTCGAAGGAAGATAATTGGGTTATATCGCTCCTTGCTCGCCATTCTAGATAAACTATTGACACCCGGTCTGCAATCTCTCTAGCCGGAGTTGAAAAGTAATATTTATGATCGTTTCGTGAAATGAGATCACTGTAAAAGAAGCAATATAGTATATCACGGCATATAAAGCAATGGAGATACAGCCGTGAACGGAAGAAGTCATAAACATCGTGTTTATCAAAATCAGAACACGGAGATTAGTAATCTCGTCAACTTATCGAACGCGGTAACCGCGTTCATTCCGTATATGCGATTTAAACTATACATAGCTCGATGAGTGTTTTTTTTTTGTATATAGATAAAAGATAGATATATTCATTTATGAGGTATGGTTTGACGTAAACTGAAGAAATTTAATAAATTGTAACTATTATTACTATGGCAAGACCGATTTAAACTACCGAATATGACGGCTTAACATTTGATAGGAAGAACGGTGTATCCATTATTAAAATTAAAGCAATTTATTTATTTTTCACGCTCTCCGTAGAACGATTAAAAACCAATTTATCACGGAGAAAATTATAAATTTGAGGAACACGTGAGTATAAAAGTTTAAATATTTTGTGATAGGCATCTTTATTATTATTTTATTCTTTTTATCGGGAATTTCCATTAATGTCCGATCACTTACATACGGAAATAAATATTTTTAAGTACAACCATTACTTTCGAACCATGTTGGTGTTGCCATTTTTTTTTAAAGACATTTAGAGTTTTGTAGCTTTCTCCAACTTTGTCTAATTTTTTCCATATTATGTAACTCCTGCTTTCATGCTTTTTTATGTTAACTGTGAGTGGTCAAGTTTGTAAAATACACTATAATAACGGAACAAACTAAGACAAAACAAAAAAAAAGGCAAATCAGGGATTTAAAACAAAGGATCTAAAACAAATGTATAATGCTTAAAGCTAGTGTTGTTAACATTGTAGCGAAAGCTCCTTTAAAAGTAAAGTTTTCCTAGTCCGCTATGCTTCGATATGCAAGATCTACAAGCCGTCTTAACTTAAACTTAGAGCTCGTACTTAAGTATTCAAAGAACCTGTATACATTTACGACATCCCTCAGCGCAGAAAGATTTTGTTGTAATTTTTACATAAATTGTAAATCTGAAACGAGTTTCTATAATAAATGAGGGACGAGACATGAGCCTTGAGGAAAATGTATTATGATTAAAACTTGAAATTTATTTGTGTCGAACATTTTTTTATTCTCGTATAAAGAGCAGTAAAGGTAACCCTTACTATTTTATGTGGACAAACCAAAAATACTGGTATAAAGGGCAGTAAAGGTAACCAAACTATTTCATGCGAATGAACAGACCAACAATACGCGTGAAAAGAGTAGTAAAAGTAACTCAAATTATTTTATGTGAATGAACAAACCAACAAAACTCGTATAAAGAGCAGTAAAGGTAACTCAAACTATTTTATGTGAATTATCTAACCGACAATACTCGTATAAAGAGCAAAAAATGTTACCCATACTATTTTGTGTGATTGAACAAACCTACAATATCCGATATAATCAAAAAAAGCAATCAAAGTCGCTAAATTACATGGGACCTATGGAATATATGACTATATACGACTCCTAGGCCAGTTTAGTGACACTAAAAACCGATTTGAAAATTACATATAAATTATACCAGTCGTAAAAAATTTTAAAACTTTATAATTTATTCGGTTTTAAACTCGTACATACAGTTTATAGATGATTGAAGTAAATGAAAAGAAAATATAAGAGAATTGATCTTAAGGCGAAGCACTACGTAGTAATGCAAAATGAAGCAGTTTAGGTTTGAATCACTTAGAGGTATTTTAGAGTCTTTAATTAAATACTGCGATTAGAACACATCTTGGCCGTTGAAATAATCGAGCTTTTTTGATAACTTTTTTATAACTCCAGAAAAAATAACGATCAGGCCCATAAAAACGGGCTTATAGTTCAAAATCTCACACTTTCGGTTATAGTTTTATTGTATGATGTGGCAAATTAATTTCTTCATTAACATTTGTAGAATATTTAAATATTATGCCTGAACTTCGCAAAATAAAATAAAACACTCGTTTTGGGGATGTTTTTTTTTGCATAAATCAAAACAAGAGGCTGGTGTTAAACGGGAATTTAAACCATATCGCCATTTGCATAAAGAGTGTTATTGTTAGCGGCCCGATTTCAAGGGTTATGTGACGTGGTGCATCGCCTTAATAATAAAGTAAAAAGTAATAATTAAGTATTTAAAATTATTACAAATGAATTAATACAATATTCATCTTCCTTTAAAGTAGATCTAATCATGCAATATAATTATATTATGTTATGTTTGGTTGAGGGTAAATGTAGATATATTTTAGAAGAGTTGTGTATCATTCATTTTTATCCATTCTGAGAATTAAAAAAAAACTAAATATAACAAAACACAAAGAGAAATAATTTTTTTATTTGTATTTTGGTGAATTATCAGCAGGTTATTTCAAATTGGTCGTTGCAAAATTGTTTTAACTTTTGGCGAACGGACACACCCACAACACACTTCAGCGATATAGTCGCACTTCAGATAAAAAGGAATGGATTCTGACTGATTTCATAACTTATTGATTGTTATTACAATTTTTTTTTACATAGTTCAGTAGTTTAGTGTAGGTATTGCTAAATAACGATTAGGTATGAAATGCCTGTCCCGTTAGGATTAGAAACTGTATTAGAAATCAAAACATATTTCATCATAAGCTCTCAATGCTTCTGTTTGGACAGTCAAAAACATTTAAATAACTCTGGTAGTCTGGGATACTAATCTTGGTTTGTCTCATAAAATAGACATTTACGGAGTCATTAAAAATCGAACGAGGTTGTCGCTAATTAACGACTGTCGTGTAAGCTGTTAACATTTTCGAGTTCTGTGAATTAAAACAAGACAACAGGAGGACTGCATCCGCATCTCGTCGTGAGATCTATGACATTGTCGTGTCCTACTGCCGCGGGTCCCAAGGGCAGGCGGGATTTATTCGATTATCAGCTCGCCTGCTTAAAATACCAGGTGAATAATTATTTAGCTCTTATTTAGAAAGAGGGTAGTGTTTCAACTGTGAAATAAATGTTGTTTTCTTTTGAATTCGGCAAACAATAGCGCGTTTCTTTATTATAATGTGTGAGATTAGTAAAATGCTAATACGACTCCAGCAGTGTTAGAGTGAGACATAGAGAGTTAACTGTATTATGATGATGATCTGGCTTGTAAGCCACACAGACCATCAGGGAATAATTAATTCCCTATGCAAAAATGGGTTAATTACAAAATTCAATCTGCGGGAAACGTAACAAATTATAATCCAGCCACCAAATACATAAAAACAGAAGACTCATCGAATATATCACTCGCATTGAGTTTTGCAGCGATTCCTTTCTTCAAATTCGGCAGCGGACGGCAATCAGCACAATAACATTTGCATTCGCACCATGAAATTATCTGTCACGACAAGCTCTCAAGAGAGTAGAATTTAGAAATATTCTGTCAAATTACCCATCTGGAAACACATCTAATACTTATTTTTTCTTTAATTTTGAAATATTTTGTGTTTGTATGTAGAATCACTTTATGTTTGTGATTACTCTTATGTTTGCTTCACTCAAATGTAAATTGTTAACCTCAATACAGGCTTAGTCCTAGTGAGGTTGATTTTTATGTGAAAAAAAAGTGTTTTATGTATAGTGAGATGCAATAAATAAATAAACTGTATTAAAGTTGAAGGTGGGGCTCATGAGTACTTTTTGTTACTGGTTACAGGGTAAAAATACTGGTTACAAAGTAGGTAAGTACTCTAAATTATTATCAAGAGTCAGAATAACAAAAGAGTGTGCATGAATATCAATGTATGTACGTGAATGAAGAAAGGAGATTGTTCCAAGACATAATATTTTGTTGCAGTCTAGGCATTTATCATCTTTGTTAGTTAGTTCTTTTTAACTTACGAAAAACTGGCTTTTTATAAAATTTTCAGAATATTAATTTTCCATCATGACTTATTCATTTCCTTCTTTATTAATAAAATCGTTAATAATCTGCATAAATGCCCTGGTTTGAAGAATGGCTCCAAGGTGGAAGCAAATAATAATCCCATCAAACTAAGTGGAATGTCTGAGATAGGATCACGCGCAATTAGGAATTTCACTCTTGTTCACTGTTCATCCTTTGAGAGCATAAAATTTTCATAATTATAAGACTATGTGAATAATAGTTGGTACGATTATCATACTACCCGAATATATTATTATAACTTCGCCTACGAAATTATCACGACGTCGTGAAAAATCGATAATGGAAACGTAACTTACAGATATTCTAGATTTAGATTTGTGGCTTAGCAAACTAAATTTGTCTTGATAAAAATAAAAAGGCACGTATTAAAAACATTTTTAGAAGGTAAAACATTAAAACGAGCCAATATTTTTTTTACTGCTACTATGTGCCTCGTTTAATTACTCAATAAATACGTTCCTTTACGATTAATCGCTACTACTTTTTGTGCAATGTATTTTAAATAAAATGCTAACACACGGAAGATCGTAAATTAATTAATTTAAGTATCAAACCAGCAAACATTATTTTAAAATACATCATGGGCACTCAATGGGCAGTAGGCATATCAAATATAAATAGGTAGCGCAAATATTTTGACGGTCAATACTTTTTTTTGTAGTAGCGTTCTAAGAATAGTGAATACTAAGCACTATGAGAAAAATACATCGGTACAAATAATATTAAATATCTGCATATCATTGGCGCTACAATTCTTGTATATGGAGAGCCCATTCGAATCGCACATGGGCGATTCCGGTTCTACTTAAGGATAAGGAATGGTCATAGCCTTAAAAATACATTGGTACAAATAATATTAAATATCTGCATATCATTGGCGCTACAATTCTTGTATATGGAGAGCCCATTCGAATCGCACATGGGCGATTCCGGTTCTACTTAAGGATAAGGAATGGTCATAGCCTTAAAAATACATCGGTACAAATAATATTAAATATCTGCATATCATTGGCGCTACAATTCTTGTATATGGAGAGCCCATTCGAATCGCACATGGGCGATTCCGGTTCTACTTAAGGATAAGGAATGGTCATAGCCTTAAAAATACATTGGTACAAATAATATTAAATATCTGCATATCATTGGCGCTACAATTCTTGTATATGGAGAGCCCATTCGAATCGCACATGGGCGATTCCGGTTCTACTTAAGGATAAGGAATGGTCATAGCCTTAAAAATACATCGGTACAAATAATATTAAATATCTGCATATCATTGGCGCTACAATTCTTGTATATGGAGAGCCCATTCGAATCGCACATGGGCGATTCCGGTTCTACTTAAGGATAAGGAATGGTCATAGCCTTAAAAATACATTGGTACAAATAATATTAAATATCTGCATATCATTGGCGCTACAATTCTTGGATATGGAGAGCCCATTCGAATCGCACATGGGCGATTCCGGTTCTACTTAAGGATAAGGAATGGTCATAGCCTTAAAAATACATTGGTACAAATAATATTAAATATCTGCATATCATTGGCGCTACAATTCTTGGATATGGAGAGCCCATTCGAATCGCACATGGGCGATTCCGGTTCTACTTAAGGATAAGGAATGGTCATAGCCTTAAAAATACATCGGTACAAATAATATTAAATATCTGCATATCATTGGCGCTACAATTCTTGTATATGGAGAGCCCATTCGAATCGCACATGGGCGATTCCGGTTCTACTTAAGGATAAGGAATGGTCATAGCCTTAAAAATACATCGGTACAAATAATATTAAATATCTGCATATCATTGGCGCTACAATTCTTGTATATGGAGAGCCCATTCGAATCGCACATGGGCGATTCCGGTTCTACTTAAGGATAAGGAATGGTCATAGCCTTAAAAATACATTGGTACAAATAATATTAAATATCTGCATATCATTGGCGCTACAATTCTTGGATATGGAGAGCCCATTCGAATCGCACATGGGCGATTCCGGTTCTATTTAAGGATAAGGAATGGTCATAGCCTTAAAAATACATTGGTACAAATAATATTAAATATCTGCATATCATTGGCGCTACAATTCTTGGATATGGAGAGCCCATTCGAATCGCACATGGGCGATTCCGGTTCTACTTAAGGATAAGGAATGGTCATAGCCTTAAAAATACATTGGTACAAATAATATTAAATATCTGCATATCATTGGCGCTACAATTCTTGGATATGGAGAGCCCATTCGAATCGCACATGGTCGATTCCGGTTCTACTTAAGGATAAGGAATGGTCATAGCCTTAAAAATACATTGGTACAAATAATATTAAATATCTGCATATCATTGGCGCTACAATTCTTTACAATTCTTGGATATGGAGAGCCCATTCGAATCGCACATGGGCGATTCCGGTTCTATTTAAGGATAAGGAATGGTCATAGCCTTAAAAATACATTGGTACAAATAATATTAAATATCTGCATATCATCGGCGCCACAATTTTTGCGCGAGATGGGGAGCCCATTCCAATCCCAAATGGGTGATTCCAGTTCTACTTAAGGATAAGGAATTGCATAACCTTTAAAATTAACGACTTGAGGAGGGATTCCGGTTCTACCTAAAGGTGAGGAATTGTCCTTAACATTTAATTTAACGACTTTAGGCACGATTACGGTTCTAAATAAGGGAGAGGAATTGTCCTTAACCTTAAAATTAGCGTCATTAATTCAGATTCCGGTTCCTCTTAACGAATTGTCACGACTTCAGGGGCGATTCCGGTTCTACCTAAGGATAAGGAAATGCCCTTAATCTTAATATGAACGACCTTTTCGCAATCATCCGAGAGAACTAAACTAGCAGATAATGAAAAAGGTCGTTAATTTAAGGTTGATGACAATTCCTTATCCTTGAGTGGAATGCCTTTACATAAGGTTACAGTGTTTGCCCTTACACTAGACACTCTGGACAGCCAACTTTTCAATATTTATAATAATTCCACTAAAAGGTCACAAGGCAAAAGATTTACCTCAGGGTCTATGTCATCTTTGGAGACACTGTGGGAATGATCTTTCTGAGGAAAAGAAGGAGAGAACCCCCATATCGAACTCCATGTTGTAGGAGGGAGGAACCGCAGACGCCTAAACGATGTTTAGGTCTCCCTACATTCTTGGCCGTGTAGGCTTATTATAAAGAAACCTCTTTGGTGGTCAGCTTTCTTCCTTTCCTTCAGTCGCAATTTAATTAATCTTGCTATTGACGGCTTTGAAAACAATATAAGCAAATATATGACAGTTATTTGGGTTATTTATTTATTTTATTTATTTATTTATTTAACGCCCAGAGGGCTTTTACATGTAGGTGGTACAATTTTATTAACAGTTTTGAAACATGAGAAAGAAATAATAAAAATAAAATTACATTAAAAAATAATATATGCAAGAAACAAAATTAAAAATAACAAGAACATAAATTAAAAATACAGCGATTTGACTGGTTTAAAAAAATATAACTTCCATTTAGGAATAGTGTTGAAATAAGTCTTTTACGTAATCCAGAAAATTCGCAAAGTAAATATTAAATATATCGACATCATCTAAGTATTGGTTTCCCATACTGTGAAACCGTTGTATTTGGGAGTTCGCAATGTAATTGCGCTTATGTGTGTTGCAGTGGAATAGTGTATTTTGTCGTGTTGTTATTGTGGGTATTCGTAAGTTTATGAGTTGCAAAAGTTTGCAACAGTGGAATTTAGAGTTTAGAATTTTGAATAAAAAAGTTAAGTCGTTTATTTTACGCCTGTCTTCCAATGTCTGTATTTTTAGAGTATTTAATAAGAAATGATATTGTAAGCCTTTTAGTGGGATATTTAATTTAAAATTTATAAAACGTTGAATTTTTTGTTTGTTGATTGTTGGTTCATTGTCGTGTCCTCCAAACTACTGTTCACACTAGGAAACAATAAGTCAGGAGCTGGGACAAGACAGTATTGTACTGTCTCGTGATGATGTTATTAATGTGAATTTTGTAAGAGGGAGACCAAAGTTCTGAGCTGTATTCAATTATGCTTCTAACTAGAGATATGTATAACAGTTTAATGGTTTGTATGGAGTTAAAGTTTTTAGTTGTTCTTAATACGTTATTATTTAATCTTGTTATCATTTCATATAGTGTGCTTAAGTATAATGCCCTGGAATAATAACCTTTTAACACAATCTCTCGTTAACCGCACATAAACTGCATCCATCTCATAAAGCTGTACGCTGCACGATTTACGGTTATATTAGCTGTGATATCTGATGGCAGTTAGAACCCATTCCCAGGTGTGGCGTGCAGTGGTCGGGTCCAGAGGTCCCAAGCCCCAGCTTCTCGCCTCTTTTCCCTGCTTGTTAACTTCTGTATGTATCTGTATCTCCCCTATCTCGCAGACATCTCACGGCGGCTGCTGCGCGCTGAGCTGCTCCGTGCTTTAATTGATGGCACAGAGCCACTGCCAAACGAAACGAAAGCGAAACTAAAATACTGATGGTCAACCTGTTTTGTAGTATCTACTATGCCAAGCGCGATCGTTAATTTATTCGCGGCGATTGTAAAATATGTAATTTTTATGGCAGTCCTGCCATAAATATTTGAGAAGGATAATCAATACCTTTGTAAACATATTATTGACTAAGTTTCCAACGACCCAAGTATGTCGAATCCAATCCAATTTTCCAACGTATAGTTGACTGATCTGGCGAGGTCCTATTTTAACTTGACCTTTTATTATTTTGTCTGTCTGTAAATTTGTTTGTATGTTTCTTTTCCATTTCAAGATGGTGATCGTTTCATGGTTCAGTAAGGATTCTTTTTTTCAGATGTGATATCGTCGTGTTTACTTGGTCTTTCTTTTTCACATTTTTTCAATATTATGTTACCTACCTGCCTTAAGAAGGTTTGAAAAAAGAATTGTCATTGAGATAGTGACGTTTCTTTACACAAATTGTATAATTCCTTATTTGAAAAAATATATGGATTATATCTAAGCAGGTAGGTAGATATTTAAATCCTACTTACAAATCTTATCATTTCTGAGGAAATTTGGTTATGATTTATTAAATAAGAGAAAATTAGAAACATTGTTTTTTGGACGCTAGGTCGACACTGTTCATAGAACAACTAGAATAAACTTTATAGAAATATATTAATACTTTATAGCACCGTTTTGTGTGATACCGCCATCAATATTTGGTCGATAGATACCGCACAAGAATTCCAACTTCCAGCTGCCCGAAGCCAACGAGACTGTCGTATCATAAAAAATAGTGAAAAAATTTTGAGGTGATGGAGGTAGGAATACTTAACATAGATATTGTCTGGTTATCTATATTCGTCTCGGGAATATTTGTCTTCTGAAGACTTCTGAAAAAATCTGTTTTCGAAAAAACACCAATTAATTTGCTCTCAGAGAACATAGAGGTTGTCAGTCATTGGTCATCAATCAGTTTGGTCGATGTCATCATTAATAAGATTAAAAAAGGAACACAGAGATGGTTTGGGAACATACGATGGATGGTTAGAGAGAATAGTGTAGTGGAATACATTGGAATAAGGTGACAAGGAAGATTTGGAAAGACATTTCGTGGTGGGCTAATTAGTAATGGCAGATCACGTCAAGAGTCCAAGATAGAGATGGTCGGACTTTAAGAATTTTAGCAATTTGTTTGCTTTAATAGCACATTTTTTATTTGCATCACCTAATGGTCACTTTACAGTAATGATATTTATCAAAAAAACTACAACTGGAATTTACACAAATGATGACGACATCAGGCAGCGTAAATTGTATAGGTAGATTCTTTTAGAGGTACCCTTGGCTGTGTAGTGGTGTAATGGATGGATCAAAAATATTTCAATTTTATAAAAATATTGTTTTAGTTAAGAAACTGAAGAATGATAAAGAACTTACTTGTAATGAAAAGAATAAAAAAAAAGAATACATCTGTTTTCAAATATCAGGCCATCTTTAGGGCCGGCTAGTAGCCAATATCATAGAAATACGTGTGTATCCGCGTATTTGCGTGAATGCCACCACAGAATTGTAATCGACAACAAGTCGATCTGCCGAGTTTCAGCTCGATAGCATGTCGAGAAGTGGGTTGATTTCAACTTTCAAGTTGTGCATTAATTAATTCAACATCGATGCGCACTGGTGCATTCAAACGTGTCCTCTTTTAAACGGTTTACCTGGACCTAGATATAAAATACCAACTTCTTGGATTTTGCAGTATGTTCTTAATTTATTTATTGATTCGTAAACTTGATGGCAGTGGACACTGGCAGGCATGGTTGTTTAACCGTGTGCCATATATTTTTGACGTGTAATTTGATAGGTATAATCTACAGCCTAATTTTTTATAATATCTTTGCAGTATCGAATCTCCCAGGTAATTTAGTCTAGAATATAACATCTTCTACGATCATTTCCCTTTTGAGTAGTTCAGTGGTCTTCAACCTTCTACCTACAGCACTTGGAACACTTCTACCTGATCTACATTATTATGATAACGAAGTTGATAGGTAGGTAGGTACTGTTCAACAATTTTTCGTTGACTTAGGTTGAAGGAGGAGGGAACCGTTGAAGGTTTGTGTACCTACTCCTTGAGAAGGAATTTGTATTTAAATATGCAGGTACGTTGAAAATGTACAAAAATGTTTGGAATATTCAGAATGCCATATTGATCAGTGCCCAACTTTTAAAAAACGGAACATTTATAGATAAATAATTCAATTAAATACTGCAAGTCGTTAAATCCTCAAACATCATTAAATTATATTGATTAGTATACCTTCTTACATTATATAAGATATGAATAGGTGGTATGTAGGAATTCGTCAATATAATATTGATGGTATTATTCTATGATGACAATCATATTGGTGTAATTAATAATGATTGAATCATTTCTGCAGCACCGTTTTTCGTGGGAAAATCACGGCACGGGCACTGAAGTACTATACTAAAGCCCAGAAAAACCCAGACGTTTCGCAAAAATTCAAATGTAACATTGTCATCAAATGTCCATTCAGCGCCATTATCTTTTAACATTTGGAAGGTCTCCGTTACACGCTGATATCAGGTGCATTCACGAACTTATAGATTATGTTCCTGAAAAATCATATTATTTGCATCATCTTTTTTATAAATGTGATGTGATATTTTGTATAAACTATTGATAAAATGTATGTAATATGAGAAGGTGAAGAATGACACTATTTTAATCCGGGCTTGAATGTACCGCAGGATTAAAAAAAACAGATTATTTCCCTACTACGGTCAGCTTGCAGAGCACTTTCTCGGAACAACGCACTTTAATGCCGTCACAGGTGTCAAAGGCAAACATTGACAGGTATTAAGTGGGATTATCCTAATTATGGGCAGGAAACACACAGAGTACACAGCACTACACTATTACTATACCTATAGTCTGAGACTAATGGCACATTAGTGGCATTATCACCAACTTTTACCCGAGCTCATGAAATGGGCTTATTATTTTAACGATTATGTTTTATAACTGATTTTTACAGGAATTGATGACTCAACTAATATGTATTCCTTTAAAAAAACATCACTGAAAGGCTATGCGAAAAGATAACAAGAACATTGAAGACATGGTGAAATAGAACTTATTATTCTTTATGCATTGCAACTAACACTGACTTTTTTAGATATGTAATATCTAATCGTCGTCTTTTTAATTATGTCTAAATATGCATTATTTTTACGCACAACATACTTTATTAATAATTCTCCTTCTAATATACATCTAAATTTAGCACTTATTAAATCTGCCAATAACCTTGCAATTAAATATTTTATCTGTACATTCCTGTCAGCTACCTTGGATCAGGTTAGGCCTAGTGAGGTAGGTAAAGTAAAGCATACAATTAAATTATTTGGAAAATTAAATGCACGTATGAAAATGCAAAAATAATATTTCAATAAACGCTGATTTATCGGCAATGAACTGAACTAAGCAATACGTTTGATGGATGAGTAAATCTAAAAGTAATTGCTATTTATATATGCATGTATATTAGGTATACTTTCATTAACTTAGTGGAAGGTAATGGAAGGTAAAGGTAATTGAAGTTTTGTTTTCTTTGTCGGTGAAAAGGTTTGTAGGGATTTTACGAAATATCTCGTTACTAAATATTTAAACACCGCAACGGTTTTATTCTGAAATAATAATATAATATTTTCTTTCTCTGAGCGCATGACTTTATAGAGAGAATCATTCGAGAGACTCTAGTAAGTAAAACTGTGAAAATAAGTATAATTTTGTACTAAAACTTACTCAACATAAACAAAAGTATGTTTGCACTTCCCCAGGTTTTGAAACCGTGATATAGGAATGTGAATTCTAATCAAAACCTTTTACTGTAGTACTGCCCAGCATAAAATTTGCTTTTCCTCTCCTAAACACGCCCATTAAAGAACAAATATATATATTATTCACATAAATACTGGATGTCCAATTTTCCAATCATGTCCAAAATCAGGTATCTAAATTTCGCTAATAAACTATCTATCTATCTCCATGTATATTATCTATATTATCTCCATGTATAGTTAGTAATAACATAGATCATTGTAGAAATGTATTATATATTTGTACAGCGCCCATGAGGTGATTTTCCGGAAAAACGGATATCTAAACTCAAAGTAAAGCCACATGGCTCTGACACGATCCAGCCAATGTATTATTGATGTGATATTTATTTTGTAATTTTTAACAGTTTATTAAATAAGTTTTTGTATTTTTAATCCTTTAACTGGACGACATTCCGATACACTAATAGGAATTCACGACAGTCAACCCTTAGGCCAGCAGCGTTATCAGCTATCGGAAGGTTGAACGAACCAGAGCGGAAACCAATATGTCTAGTTCGGTAAGCGCACATTCGGATTGTCATGACCTAAAGCCTGTAATAAACCGCTCACAGAATTTAGAGCTAAACTTAAAACTCATCTTTTCTGACAATAAAAATTAAAAAATACATCATAAATAAGTAAATGTGTAAAAAATATAAATAACTGATGATGATTTCGTATTTAATAATAAGTAGAACTTTGAAGCTTCTAACGTCATCTTGAAAAAAACTTCAATCCTAAAATTTTATATTATAGCATTTAGAAGTCGGTGACGCCCGAGGAAGACATGGCACAATCAAGTGAATCATATACATGAGTCGGTCTTACGGGGACAACGACTTTATCCACTCGACCATTGGGACCTAATTAGTTAACTTTATATAATGTAAAATAATCCAACGTCTATTGCGTGCAAAGTCACATCTTCTCACAAAATTAAGCTATCTAATGAAGTAATGTGTGTTTAACTGAAGTGACCTGCCAAGTAAGTATATTTTCTGTATCTATTTGTATAAAACTAAATATATAGCCTAGGAAATTCTATTTTGAAAGCAATCTTGCGGTTTGTTTTTTTCACAAAAACGACGGTATAAAAATTATTATTATATTGTATAAAATAATAGATTATACGTGGGTAGGTAAAACAGATTACAAAATATTGCCATATTTCCAAAATATAGAAAAATTATTGAATACCTACATAATAATAATATATTATTGCGGCTATAAGTTTAGTGTACATAAAATGACGTGTCTACGATCTACGGGGTAACTATTATTTTGTGTACCGAAGATTTTTCGCAATCAGTCTCCAGCTTTGGGCTTCGGTCGTCTTTGGAGATAGATTTTATTGAATAAAACGAATCGGAGTAATCTCGGGCTTCATTTGTCCTGCAGACCTCTGAAAGGGATGCTGCGAGAGGAGCTTTGGGGAGGATGTAATCCGATTGGCTGATCCTCAATCACCGCGGGCAAGATAGAATACACTAATGCTCCCTTTGAACACGTAACAGGCTACCAACCGAGGGCTCTCAAGCTCTCCCCTACCCCAATCCACCTCACCCCAAGGCCCTTCCCACTGATTGGAAATCTTAAGAAATCGAATAATAATAATCATTGTTTCACCGGTGAGTCATAAGAATTCGTTTTAAAAATGTTATCAGGACCTTTTTTCCTTTCTAAGACAAATGAGTCAGACTTTTCAGTGCGTGGTTTAGCCCTGAAAGCCAAGCAATTAGTAGCTTTCAATTTAGACGCATTAGGGAGTCTTAGCTGAAATCCTTTGTTTATTTTAAATTCTATTTCTTTAGAAAGGTTGCTGAAGTTCTTGGTTGAAATAACACAGCACAGGTGTTCCGCGTTACTTTGACGTCTAAAGTCAGGGCCCGAGCTAGAACCGAGCCGGTAATGAAGAGGCGATTATGTAATGGCTAAATTAGAGCCACCTCCGGGAAGGTGACAAAGCTTTTACCTCACCGTGCTCTAATTTAAAGTCAAGAATACGACATGATGACAAGTTAAAAATAACTCACTTAAAAAAAGTCTTTTAATTTTTTCCAGACTTAAAGGGAGTCAGGACCACAAAGAGAGCAGAATTATTCCAAGCATAAAACTACCACCGAGAGAGATTTAATTGCAAGGCCGTCTGGAGACTGGTTCTGGTCGGCACTGAGTTCAATGGGACTAACTAACGCCAATGCAAAAGGCCTCCAGTAAATAATTCCCTGGGTTGACCATTCATAAAAATATTTAACTTCGCGATTCGAAACAAATCTTGGCGTTTTTATTTACCTTCGGCAACTAATTTATGATTTCGTGTATGGTCTGGCAAATCCCAAAGAAGTTGCATTCTATTTTAGGGATATTTTACTTAGGGATAAACGAAAATTATCTGATTTTTATTGTAGTTTTAAAAGTCGTCATTAATGCAACAATGCAACAAAAACTAACAACCCAACAACTTTTTATATAAGTATGATGTACACTTTTAATCAACTTCCCTTTAAATTTGTAAAGAGAGAGCAGTTTGAATGGTAGAAGAAATCGGGGATACCCGAGGAAGGCTTAACGCATTCTCTGCATTGGAATGGGATACGGAGCCGAGCTAAATTCCTTATGATGTAGTTAGTTTGAAACTACAGTAAGAAATAGTTGAGAAGTCCAAGGAAGACATGAATCAAATAATTATTTGTGCTAAAATGAGACGTACGTGATGAACAAAGAATGAGGTGTAAGGAGAATGTATGACGTGGAAGTAAATGATAGAAGAAATCGGAGACGCCCGAGGAAGACACGGCACGACCAAGTGATTAAATACTTATGTGTGATGAACGAAGGAAGGGGTGTAAGGAGAACGTGTTAAGGAGAATGGAAATAAGGATAATGGAGAACATGACGTATAATTAATGACAGAAATAGTCGGAAGTCACGGCACGATCAAGTGAAACAAGATTTAAAAAAAACTTATTTATTTATTGATTGCATCTCACTATACATAAATCACGTTTCTTCTAATAAAAAATGATAGAACATTATTATCAAAACTTCCAATACTTTGGAAAATAATTTTTACAGACTCTATTTGTAGATAGTTTTTTTTTTTTTTTTTTTAAAGAAAGATAAACATTCCCGGGTTACGAATAACCTGAAAATATTTGGAAAAGTCCTACTACCACCACAGTAAGCTGAAAATGTTGCTTTTGTTGTGATGGAAGACTTAGCTAGCCGAGGAATTGAACACACTACGCCTGGGTGGGACCCAAACGCGATGTCAACTCGGCCACCGACCGGTCTTTAAATACAATCATTTTCTCATCTCTTCGCATATTTAATGGGAATATTATTTATCACATTGAACAGTGTAATTTAATGCGCCGTCACGATGATACATTATGTTTGAAATTTAATGTGTGATAAATGGTCGCACAGAAATACACAAAATAAATCAAGTGACAAATATTTATATTTATTATATCTTGAATAATGGTTGTAACATTTCTGTTAGTTAACTTCCAGAAATCTAAAGCGCATTTCTTTGCAATCTATTTACACCTACTAATAACTCAAACCTACAGATTATTTGAGAGCAAAAAGTGGTCCAAGAGATGAAGAGATATTTGGACGGGCTAACAGCTAACACTGATTGACGGGGATTAAATCTAATGTGACAGTTTATGTTTAATGTATGGGATTATGTTATATACGACGTTTCCGCCCATTTGACGTACCAGATAAGACTAAACAAACAGAAAGATTTCTCAATCAATATCAATAAAGCTTAGTTTGGAGATCGACACAGTAATCAATTTTCATAATGCTTTTACATGCCCTCGAAAGTTAAACGCCTCTACTTTAGATGGGCTGAGATTTCTACATAAATTAACAGAAATAATTCAAATGTTGTGTCCCAAGATTGTACTTAACAGTATACATTTTCTACACTTGGTTGAATACCATATAAATCGGATAGGTAAGCATATCCAAGATGCTATCTAGGTTCCAAATAAATTCGCGTAGAACTTTGTAATCATACAGGTTGTAGCAAAACAGACAGCGCAGTTTTGAATGGCTATGAAAACGAATGGCGCAAATTACGAAAATGGGGAATATTTTATTTTATTCGGTACATCATGCCGTCTTATGCATCAAGTACTAAAGATGATGGCCCCCAGTAGCGATATATTTTGTTATTATTATTAGTGTTTTGCTGCACCCTGTACAAAAAGATAGCAGCCAAAAATATGGGAAAAATTAGCTCTCAGATAATATTGTCAATTCTGAGTATGGAATATGAGATCGACGAAAATCAGGTCACAATGGCCGAGTGGTTAGAAGCGTTGTCCCGGTAAGACAGAGATCCTGGGTTCGATTCCCGATTGCGTCCGTTACCTTTTTTTCTGTGTCTTGTTCAGTTTCATGTTTCGCTTAGATTTGTAAGTATTATGTTCTTCTTCGATAATTAAAAGATTTCAATCAAAATTTAAAAAAATAACGTTTTTATTATCTCAACACAGGCTTGTCCTAGTGAGGTTAAAAATTCTAATGTAAAAAAAGATACAATGTAAAGAAACAATAAATAAATTATGCTATTTATATGCAGTTATATATACACTGCACAAAACAGGTTTGGGAGTTGAAGAACTAACTGAATATCTATTGCTATTCCCCGAGAGTATTAGGTTGAAACTCAAGAACACGATTGTAAGCTTAATTTTGTCGTTCCGTTCTTATTTTCATTCGATTTAGCCTTCTTGTTAGTATGCAAGATGAGCTCACCCCATACAGATCGTACCATATTCAACTGCTTCCCGGACAGTCAAATCATGGAACAGATATCTCGGCACTTGGCAGAAACATTCGTTGATCACCTATAACTGTATTTTAGTGTATTGTAAATGGTTTGTTTCTTTTTGTGTATTGGCTGGGCTTTACTTGACTCTTTGTAGTTTTATGATAGGTTATTCCGACATGTTTTGAGCAAACGTAGTAGGAAAAGCGCGCGTGTCCGCTGGGCGCTGGGCGCTGAGTAGTCTGAGCAGTTGAACACATAAAGTAAACAGGCGCTAATTCTAACGACTGGCTACCAACTAATTCTCCAACACTCCGTCCGATGTTCTACAAATATTATGAAAAAGAGAAATTATGTTGATATTTTGATTGCACTGCGGCTGCGCTCTAATTTATAGGGTGCAAGCTTCTAACGGGCGAAGGAAGCTTATTGGTTTTATACCCTAATGGCTACGTTCTCAATCTTTATCTCTAAGTAAAGTACTCCATAATGCGCGCTTCGTGCAATATCGGCGTAATTACCACACATTTACTATGTAGGCGGATACTTTGCAAAGTCTTTGTGAGGATCATAAATTCGTTTACGCTTCTTAAATTATGATTAGATGTTCCAATCTACACCAAGAATCAAATTGAATTACCTGACCGTAAAGGCGTCTCTTATTTAAACAGGTAATAGAATAAGTACAGGATTATAGCAATTAATTCGAATAATTCGAGTATAATTGTTGATTATACCCATCACTAACAGCGACCGCTCACAATAATATATGAATAGTGGACAATATTCATAAAGTCAGATGGCGGGAGGCGTATGTTGATGGCGTTGGCAGGGTGAATAATACAATTACGATAGGTTTGGAAGCAGGATTTGAATTCAGGCCAGATCGACCGGGATATTAATTGGTATCAGAGTCCAACACTGGCCGGGCCCGGCCCATCCATCACGCGCGAAATAATGTATTGACACATCATGAATAAAGCAGCAATTACATTGTCCGCTGGACGTTGTTGGTACGATGGCTGTATCTACGTTTGTATGTTGTATGTAGCACCCGGGATACTTTAAATAAAGGCAATCACGAGCTTTTGGGGAATGCTCCAAACTAAACATCCACGTAGCCGGTAGCGGGAGCGAACGTGGAATATTTTATCGTCACCTCTGTTTACTCTGCCGACGAGGACGGAGGTAAAACCTCAACAAAAGGGGGCCGCTTGCGCTTGTTGAAATAATTATCGTGGGGCTATTCACGGAGACGTGTTTTAAAAACGTTCTATAAAACACGATATCCGAGTATCGAATGTCGTAAAATATTCCAGAATTCACGCATTAAAAATGGCAATAACTCTGGAGGAAATCGAGCGGAAAACAAAATAAAATAAAATAAACAATAGCTAGTTAATTGCGCGCGAGTGTGAATAATTACGTTCGTACTTTTATAGGCGTAATTGTTTTAAGCTTTGTGTGCCTTGAATAATTAAGTTCACATTGTTATTAAAATTTATAGTCCGAATATATCGTGCACAGGGTTTATAATACAGGGTTTTCCAATAAGAGGTGTTATTTTGAATAACCCGCTATTTCGGTAGATAAAACTTTTGAAGCTGTCATTTTTTAACATTTGACTAGTAGAAACTACGCCATTAATAAAAATGGAATGATACACGCTTCAACAATGCATTGAAATTATTAAAATTCACTTGAGTGAATTAAATGCAAATCATCTTGAGTGATGAGGCCCATTTCCACCTCGGTGGCTTCGTCAACAAGCAAAATTGTCGCATCTGGGACTCGGAAAACCCAAGAGTTATTGTTGAAAAGCTTCAACGTGTGACTGTTTGGTGCGGTTTATGGTCCGGCGGAGTCATTGGACCTTACTTTTTCGAAAATGAGGCTGGAGCAACAGTTAAGGTGAATGGATTGCGCTATCGAGAGATGATTAATGATTTTTTATATCCGGAATTGGATGGTATTGATCTGGAAAACGTTTGCTTTCAACACGATGGCGCTACGTGCCACACAAGCAACGAAACTATTGATCTTTTACGATTGAACACCGAAATAACACCTCTTATTGGAAAACCCTGTACATACAATATATCCCCGAGGCAAGGGCTCATAATTAGTTGCCTTAAACCAAATGACCTGGGACTGTGTCTAGGAATTCATTGAACTTATTTCTGCCATTTATTTACGTAAAACAAGTTATAACAACGATTATTGATATTATCTGAATCTGAGCTGCCTGCCCGTGTGCGCACTCACGTGGGTAGGTAACGCGCGCTCGATGGGTTTATTAATAGTAATGCAACGATTCTTTCTTTAACGATTACGATTATTCGTTTAATAATCGTACGATAACGATTATCGAAAACAGTTTGTGTAATGAGATGTAATTTGGCAATTAGGTAGCTTGAAAATACATTTGTTAGTGTGTTTTTTCTGATCCGAGAAATAAATTAAAGCTTAGAAATACTTGGCACGTTTCTTTATTTGCATCATTATCGTTGCCAGCGGTTTGGTGGAGAAAGCCAGATTCCCTGTCCTCGTCCTGGGGGAATATGTGTATTTATTATTGGTTAGTGCTTCGTTAAATGAAATTAAAATCACGGACATAGATTTCGATAAAGTTAAATTATAGTACATAATATAAACATACAAATGTTTTTAATACAAATTGTTACACCCTCTATATCACGATGAATCATAATCGTTATATCACTCTTAATATGAATAGTAAAGAAGTTCGGGTTGTTTCACAGAATTTGAACAATTCTTCAAACTTAAAAGTGAAAAAAAAAACAAGGTTTTAATCCGATCTTTTAAATATATATGAACTCTACTTTTGCCACTAATCTTCTAATAAATTAATATCAATAGTAATTGAGGGTAGGTCCAGCGTATTTAATAGTGTCCTCTGCGTGGAAAGCCGTATCTTCTCCGAGTTTAAACTTTTTAACAAAAGTGTGTTTATCTTTTTTTTTTTTTTTTTTTTTTATAGTGAATACCTCACAAGAGTCCCAACTGCTCCCGTCTGGAGCCAGTGAGACTATGGCATCCCCAATTGGGGGATGTTGTGAGGCTGAAGGTAAGTGGGGAAGGGAAAGAGGAAGGTGGGGAAGTACCTGGCTATTCAGATCTAGTCACTAAACACGGCTAAAGCCATTTGGAGCAACGTTTCAATTCTGAATGGTGGTCTTACACCAGGGCGATACTGGTAGTATCTTCCACTCTGGAACGTGCCGCAAATATACTATATATTATTTTAATTAATTAATTGTGAAATAACACAAATTAATCAAATAAAATTTATTTGCGCACGCCGGGTTCGAACCCGCGACCTTCGGAATGGCAGTCCAATGCGTCACCACTGGACTATGCCGGCCATCAGATCTGGAACTGTTTGTAAATAATAAAATAGATAGAGCCTAGGAACTCATAAGGTGTTGTGTAGCGCCTTTGAGATGATTTTTCACAAAACTGGCACAAAAAAAATATCCAATTATCATTATTTATATGAGAATCCATCAATCAGTGAAACCGAATATTTAGTTTAAATGTTGTCATTCGGTGTACAGAAATATTTTCTTAACCTAAAAAAAAAACAAAACAGAAACATGTTTATAGTAAATAATACGTGTTATTGTATCAACGGTTTTTACTTTTTCTATTTTATACCATACTTCTTACGAAGTCAATTCTGAGAAATATACATTAAAAATGCGTAGGTACATGTAGACATTTGTTTGCTGAATTCACAATCCACATAACACAGATTGACAACAAACGTTAAAATAATATAATATGTGGGTAGAGAAAGAGACTAGAGATCTAGAGAATATTCATTTGAGCAATAAGAGTAGCAACACATTTTTTGTCAGGCATTCCCATATGTTTTTTGAAAACCAGATGGGGTCTGGCCCAGGGCCCATTGGTTCCCAAAGCGTGACTCAGCGCAGGGCCACTAATTTACTGTCATTAATTAATTGGGTCTCAAGAGGTGGCAATTGTATTTCCAGTTGTGGCAGAATTTTAAATTAGGACGATAATCTTCACGTTCTGAAACCAAGTCTGAGTTGCTGAAGATAGCTTACCAAAATGAACACGTCACTCATATTTATTTATTTTTTTATAATATAATATTGATGACATTTTATGATTTTGACTGTCCAACTAGGAAGGATTCCCGTTTCAGGACAGTCAAATTTACAAGTTTCAAGTTATCCTAGACGAATACAGGATTTAAGACTAGCTACAATAAGTATGTTAAAACGAAGATACATAAAAAGATACATAAAAAATATACATAAAAAAAGATACATAGAGGCGTTCGTGATTTCAAATTACATTTTTTAGTATCAGTTCGGAATAATTAATTAATTAATCACTGTTAGAATATGGTTGTTTAATAGATGAATGGTCAAAGAAAGGTTTTACAACGACTTTTGACATTTCGACATTTCTGTTTTTACAGTTAAAGAAAACAAAATTTTTTTAAGCGAAAAAAACCTAATAAAAACATTTTTTTTAACATAATTTCATTTTCCTCGTTTTGAGCCTTGGGTAAGTGGGTAGGAGAGTACCTTAACTAAAAAGCATAATTTAGATAGAGCCATGTAAAAAAATGAAGTGTGACAAAAAATAATTGGTTTTAGGGTCATATATGACCGGGCGTACACATTTTATGAATGTTTTTTATCTTTTTTTATATCATGCGGAAAAACTTAATTTTTTGACGTCAGAAAGAGAAATAATAATTCTTTCCAGTTTGTCTCAAATACTTATACTGGAATCCATTAATAAAATCCTCAAAATAACCGAAATGAATAATTCATATTTCGCACAGTTGTTCGCTATCGTAAAAATGGTTTAACTTTAAAAATTATTTCATATTTTTTATTATATGAACGAGAGAAAAGTGAAGGGACAGTTTTCTTACAAATTCTCCAAACAAAACGAATGTGTTTTCGAAATAACTAGTTGTTTAAATTTTTATCCATCTAATTTTTCTACGAAGCAAAAAAATAAAAATGTGGTTATCGTTTTTGACAACATTTTTCACGTTTGATATTGAATTATTTAGAAATTGTAATGTTTATTTTAAATGCATAAACCGGAAAGATAATTTTATCTTGTTTATAAAATAGTATTTGTTTTTACGGAAAATTTAAAAAAGTAGATGTATATAGCGCATTTGAAATACACAGAAAACATTGCAAACTCTACTGAAAGTGTACTATACTGTGATGAAAGTAATGAAGGGTTAACAGCACCGTTTTTCGTGAAAAATCACCTCAAGTCCCCCTTACAACTAATATTTATCTATATAAATAAAATTCGATTGAATATTTGAAAGGAATTTTCACGGCATGTGATTAAATATTATGTCCGTAAAGGAGTTAGTCCTTTAAACTACCTACCCTGAAATCTTCAATACCTTGATAAGACGCAATGTTCTCTAAATTTTTTTATAATTATTTTTCAAATTAATTAACTAACTTCTTCCACCGCTAATTGTTACATGTTCGTTATGCTATTTTTATTGTCTATTCTTATGTCTAATTTTCAGAAATAACCGATAACTGATGAAAAAACCGTTGATTCTGAAACATGTAGATAAATTTTATTAAAATAATGGTTTATAATTATTTTCTTTTGCCGAGACAGAGTTGTTTGGCGGTCTGTCATCTCTGCCTACCCCTGCGGTGAAACGTCGTGATGGTTAGTTAGTTAGTTCAGTTAACCGGTAATAGTTTTCATTTATGATCTTTGAACTGTTTGACAATTATAAAAAAACAATACTTCATCGAAGCTTTCTAATTACAGTTCAAGCACCACTCTCTCCAAACTACAATCCGAAGGGTGAGTTGCTTTATCTCGGTGGCCCACACATGTCTGTTTGGGATGCAACGCAGCAGAGGTAAGAAGATGACATACAAATTAGTAGATACCTTCAAGTCTATATAAAATTAGCACCCATCAAAAATAAGGCAGAAAATAGACAAAATGAGGAAATTGGGATTACTTTCAAAATAATACAATACAATTTTTTTTTAGTGAAAGATTTATGAAACTAGATTAAACATGGGTAAGTTCTATTATATTCACCTCAGGGTCGTTGAGCATTTAATAAAAAAATTATATTTGAATTATTAAAGACAATATTAGCGATTCTGTAATGAATATTTGAAACAGAAAAATTAGAAAAAATACGGGCGTATCTGGGTCTTGAATCCAGGACCCTCGTCTAATACGTCGGTCATATTTAACTGTATCATACAGGGGGTTTTTCACTATCTCTGATTATGTTCTGACCAAGCACTAATCCGCGGATTAGTCATTTTTTCGTTTTCACTATATCTGAATAACGCTAACGCTCGGGTTAAAGTTAGATTTGACTAATCAGTGCTCTAACCAGACGTTAGGCGCTATTCCTCGAATCAAAGATGGCGTCAAAACATTCCTAGTTTAACAGCTGAGAAGTGAGTCGAATTTTGTAGAATGAATTTGAATGCTTGTATGATCCATCCTGAATTATTTGATTGTGTTCAAAATAAGAAACAATGTATTAATTCGACACGAATCTATCTAAAATGACCTGATAATCAACATAACATAACCAAAAAATGCACACTTCGCGGTGTGCGGACTGTGACGCATGACAGCCGTGGCAGTAGATGGAGAAACAGCAAACATTTTGCGATGTTGCCAGACTATTTCGAGTGTTATCTATCCGGCAGCTCGAAACAATGGTGAAACGGTCGCCGTTGAATAACGAAGTTATTCTGAACTTTAAAGCCAGCCAACGGATAGCTATTCAGATATTTAGCCCGACATAGTGAAATACCCCCTAAATCTCTCGCATAGCCAATTTCTACCGATTTATAACAAGTTTCTCTTTAAATTTTAAATTTTTATGTTCCAAAAAAAAGTTTGTTTATGATGAACATATATATATATACATTATATTATTATATACATATATACATTCGTTGTGCCGAAAAGTTATTTATATGAAATTCCCTGGATAGAAAAAAAATAGCAAAATAAGCTACGAAAATTATTAAAAACACGTTTTGTTCTGTTTTTTAATATGTTATAGGCATGAAAAAATTACAATGTATCATAGAATACAACTAAAGCATTTGTCGAGAGATGTTTGCTCTGTTTCAAACGAGTCGTGTTTTATTCAATATTTTCGATTAATTATTATCGTTTTTTAATATTAGCGCGCTCCCTCTGAACATTCGTATTTACATATATCCCTTTCAAACCATTTTTGAACGATTACTACGTGGCCTTAACATAATGTCGGTAGTTCTTATTTTCCTTTCTTATAATTTTTTAAATTAAAAAAAATGTTTTTAATAAAATTATAAAAATAATTGAATAACATGCGTAGAAAGTAGTGGTAGAAGTGAGGTAAAAGGTTAAAGCTATGCATTTACCAATTTGTCTAAAAACTTGACGATTTATTTTTATAATGACCACTGAAAGCAGTACGGTACTTATCACATTTTTGAAAATGATGACTCATAAAACTATAACACAACCAAAATCTACCTGAATCCTAGAAAAGCAAACAATGTAAATCACGAAAGCCGTTTTATACAACTTAAAAAAGATGTGAATTGATTTCTCCTTTTCCAAGTACCTACCGTTTACCGTAATACCGTTATTGACGTTATTGAATACCTGCATCTATTTGAATTTCACTTTTGCTTTCAGTAATGAATGAATGCAAATCTTGGAAGCGGAAATCAACCCCCTTCCTGATCGAGCTAAAACTCAGCATATAAACTTGCATATTAAACTTGCAAACTGACATATATGCATTTCTTTTGTATGCTCAATAGATTCTCATTTCTGAGACAAACTGCCTCCTGTTTTATATTACCTTTAAGTTGTAATGTTCTTGTTTTGTCCTGTCATGCAATGCTATTCTAAGTTTTGTCATCACTTTGTATAAACAGTACATTTAGTGTTATAATATTAGATCTGTTATGGGTAAGGCAAACTGTAGGAATAATTTTAAGAACATGACCACTAATACTAAATTACCGTTTTTAGGTTTGTTATAGTAAATCGCACTTGAAGTGAAATGACACTAAACTGCGCTATATAATTGCCATGTTATTTTTTATTTTTTTATATATTCAATAATATTATTATTGGGTTTATAAAAACAGTTTATTTTTAAACAAGTTCTGCTGTGTAATTATTATTACGCGTGACAGCTGTTTCGCCCTCTGAAGGCATTATCAAACTGTGGGTAGCCCACTTACAGACGATACATTTATATTATTTCTAGGTAGGTATTTTAATTTCAATTACTGATTTCTTAATTGATTTTTGAGTAAGATATTAGAAATTATTAATGGTTATTACCCCAGCAAAGTTTCCCCAATTAGTGTAATGTTAAAAATTTGACTGAATGTCTTAATGTTAGTTATTCCCAAACGATGACTCATAGGGTTATTTTAATAGCATAATTAAGTACTTCATAGTGCACTCATATTTGAACTAGGTTTGAAGATATCTAGTAGGGGTGAACGAATTATATTTGTTTGTTCATTAATTAGAATAGCTTTCTTAAATAGAAAGAATAGCTTTTATAAACCCAATAATAATATTATTGAATATATAAAAAAATAAAAAATAAAATGGAGTTCTACAAATTAAACTTAATAACAATAAATGCCATGTTATTATTTCTTTAAAATCGAATGATGTTACAGCAGTTAATATACGAAAATAATGTCGGTCCTTGGCGATCGGCATTTGGCGACGTTGGTAGAGTTATAGATTTCAGATTCTAGGTAGGAGGGCTTAAGCAAAGACATTAAAAAATATACGAGTAGCATAGAAAAAAAACTTTGTTTTTACAGGTTCATTTTGTTGACATTTTTATAGAACATATATTATATATAGATAATTTTCGTAATCTCAGTATTGGCAAAAACGTCTCTCGAAATACCTCCATATTTTTCATCCGCGAGTCTGAGATCTCGAGAGTCGTTTCGATGATATAAACCACATGTTTGTTTTTTTGGAGCCAAAAAAAGAAAAGAAAAAATATCAGATTGACAGCGGTAGCAATCGATAGGTAGCCCCCCTGAAGTAACTATATATCCCAAGGTAGGCTAGTGAATGAATTGTTTATGTTACGACCTTATTGGTGAGCACGTTTGAATACCCAATCATTTATGAACGGTTTTTCGATTTCCTGTATCCAATAATAAGGCAATTGATATTTTTGAAGAGTATTTTTGTCAAATAGGATAAAATAAACCAGTCAAATTACTATAAATTGAGTCATTTATTTAAAAGATTGAAAACGGCAGGAAAGATATCCCTAAAACCACTTATTTAGAAATGTTTTGAGCTCTGATGTCATTGAAAACTTCTCATGAAAGTTACTTAGGTCGGATTATTCCACAGTATTTGAAAATTTCATCAAATTTCGTAGATAATTTTCAAGTTATGTGAAAGTTCTATTCAAGTTCTGTTAATTTATCGTCATGGGCCAGTTGCTTAGTATGAGTGAAACATTAACGTAACTTGAATAGAACTTTCACAGCACTTGAAAATTAACTTTTGAATTTGATGAATTGTTCAAATTCTATGATTTAACCCCTCCTTAGTAAAGAGGAAACGTGACGTGAAATTATTTAACTTATGCAATTGATTTTATTGTACCTAAGCAGATACTTAAAGGCAGCACTTAAATGCGACAAAATGAGTTGAAGAATTCATTAAATAATTATTTTTAATCTGAGCTGAATAAATATTGCACTGGGGCATGCGAGGTTTCGGCAGTGGACTTGTGTTTTCTTTGTACGGACCCACGATGTCGAGATGTTATCTCTAGTCTCCAGGCCCCATGCCCCTGTGGCCTGCAGTGCCTGTAGTCCAGTGTCCCCTGTCCCCAGGCATCCAGCTCTGCGGTACTCGGAACAAGGCGAGGAGTTGCCTGGTGGGAGTTGAGACTGGCTTGTGGAGGGCGGCCACGGCACTGAGTGTTTCAAATGGTTGATCACATTTAAATATTTCGAGTGAATATTTAAAAAGGACTATTGACGAAATACGATCAAATATTATGTCCGTAAAAGGGTTAATCCTTGTAATCTACCTACTTTGAAAAGGTTAACTCGTTTCAAATGAATAATGACATATGTATGTACAAAAACGAAATTAAATCAAATTGTAATTAAATCTTCACTGCCTTAGTAAGAAGTAATCTATCGTAAATGTATAATAATAATAATATTTGGATGATTTATATAGCGCCGTTTTTGTGCAAAATCACCCCAAGGCGCTGTGCAAATATACATGGTGTCCGGAAACTCGTAGTACAAGCCGGAAACTGGAGAATGTATACCACACGGGGAACCCAAATAAACATAAATTTTTTTGATTTGAGCATTTTTATAAAAAAAAAAAAAACCAAAAAATATATTTTTCGGCTATTTCAGGGTTCAAATTTTTTCGTCATTATTTGTTTTACTTTTAAATTTTTAAATAGTTTTAATTAGTTGGGTACTTTGATCTTCAGTAATAATTTACAAGAATTTGATCAAAAAAAAATCAACTTCTGACTCGATTTACTCGAAAACGAAAGCTCAAATCAAAAAAAAATATACTACAAAATCGACTCCAAATGTGATGCAGATTCACCAGTTTCCCGCTTGTACTACGAGTTTCCGGACACCATGTATAACACACTTCTATAATTTTATTTTTATTTAATTTTATTTTATTAGGAACATTAACAGGTTTATAACATAACATGCATAGAGAGAGAGAAAAAGTAAGTAAAAGAATTAGGTTACAACCCAATAACCAATGTTCACATCATGCAATAAAGATAAAGAAGGTTAAAAAGCAATAAACAAACAAAGAAAGGTTAAAAACAAAGAAACGTTAAAAACAAGGAAATAATAAGAGAAAATGTATATATATATACACGTATAAACACATACATACATATATATACATACACATGCATATACACATATAAATACATACGTACACACATACATATACATAGTTGCATACATACATACGCATACATACATGCATACATACATACATACACACACGTACATTTGATATTAAATACAAATAATATGTAAGAGTGATAATGAATAAATGATGAATGTAATGTATTAAATTTAGAAAAGGGTTAATTATTACAATATTCTGTTAACAATTTTTTTAAAAGCTCCTAAGGTACACGACAGGATATCAGCATCAAAATAAGTTTTATTATAATGATTGCAAGTTCTTAGTAAGAAAGAATTTTGCCTGAGACTCGTTGAAGCAATTTCGATATGAAACAATGATTTGTCTCTAGTTTTCTTACTTGGGACTCTAATATTGATTGATGACAAAAGGGCTGGACAGTCAATATGACCACTCAAGACTTTGTGTAAGTAAATCATGTCCGCAGTGTCTCTCCTGCTTTTTAATGTTTTAAGTCCGTAGTGCTTGATAGAGCTTTCCATATCGTAATAACGTAATTGTCTCCTGAAGTTCAAGTGATGTACAAACTTTCTTTGAACAGCTTCAATGCGTTTTGTGTGAATGTTAAAAAAGGATTCCATATGGCAGAAGCGTACTCAAGATGACTACGGACGTAGGAGTAATACAAAATTTTGAGTGTATGGATATTGTTGAATTCCTTTCCAATACGGAATAAAAATCCTAACATGCTCAATGATTTCTTGACAATCTTATCCACATGTGCCTTGAATGAAAGTTTGTCGTCAATCAGTACACCGAGGTCTCGAATTTGATTGACTTTTTTGAGTGGTTGACTGTTTGTAATATGGTAATTATATTCAATTTTATTTTTATTTTTTGTAAAGGTTATTACATAACATTTGGCAGTATTCATGTGGAGATAGTTGACAGTACAATAATCATTAAGGCTATTAAGATCTTGTTGCAGTTTATAACATTCAGTAATAGAGTTAATAGAAAGAAATATTTTCATGTCATCAGCAAAAAGTAAAACTTTAGCATGCTTAAAGCATTTTACAATGTCATTGATAAATATAGTAAAAAGCAACGGTCCCAGGTGAGATCCTTGAGGGACACCTGAAGGTACATTGACAATCTCAGAATTGAAACCGTTTACTGCTATTATCTGGGAGCGTCCGTTTAGGTATGAAACTAGCCATCGGTACAAATTACCGTGTATTCCTAAAGCTAAAAGTTTAGACAATAATAGGCTGTGGTCGATTTTATCTAATGCTTTGGAGAAATCTGTATATATAGCATCCACTTGGATTCGTTTGTCCATTGATTTTGAAATATGTTCGGTGAATACTGCAAGATTGGATACAGTTGATCTTTTTTTCATAAAGCCGTGTTGATTATCAGTTATAACAGACTTAACACAGTCATAGAGTTGCTCATGAACAATCTTTTCAAGAATCTTACTGAAGATAGGTAGTTTTGAAATTGGCCGATAGTTCTGGACGTCGTTTTTAGAGCCGGATTTGAATACTGGTGTAATGAGAGCACATTTCCATCGGTCTGGGAAGATTCATTCTTTCAGTGATGATTGAAAAAGCAGTAGGAGAGGCTTAGATAATTGCTTGCTGCACATTTTTATAAAGTAAGATGGTATTTTGTCATATCCTTCTCCCAACGACCATGAGATATCATTAATTATTTTTTCTATCTGTTCCTTGGAAATTGAAATAGTAGAAATATTTATAGGATTATCAGTTTGGGGATTATTAGCGAAAGCCTTTGGAGTAACATTATGATTATAAGTGGATGCAAAATGATTTGAAAACATATTACATATAGCTAAAGGATCGTTAGCAGTTACATTCATTAGTTTCATAGTGTTGGGTAACCCCGTACTATTTCTTTTACTTCTAACATAGAACCAGAAATTCTTTGGGTCATGCGATATTTTGACTTCTGCATTTATTATGAATTGTCTATGACATTCGTTCGAAACTTTTTTTTGTCTCGTTCGCAGAACACAGAATTCATGATAATCTAAAGGATTTGACCATTTTTTCCACTTTTTAAATATTCTGTATTTTTCTTTTGTTAATTTTATTAAAGCCGGGTTATACCAATATGGATATGTGCTGTTATCCTGAACTTTTTTTGATGGAACGTTACAGTGAATGATTTCATCCAATATATCGTAAAAACGGTTAGTAGCTATATCGGTTGTTAGATTAGAAAATTCAGCATCCCAATCAACATTGTTTATATTTTCATAATTCGCCCTTTTAAAGAGATTTATTGTTCTTTTCTTACTTACCATGGGGATTTCTATCTCTGTACTGATATCAATAATGATTGATTTATGATATTTACATTCAGGTATAAGATGTCGGGAGGTATGTGACACGATTACAGGGAAAGAGCTAAAAACTAGGTCTAAGAATTTGTGATTGTTGTTCGGAAAAGTACAATATTGTGAAAGCTCATTAAAACTAAGAGTGTCTGAGATTTTAGAAATAATTTCAGATTGATGACTATTTGTAATTTTCATATTATTATCATTACTTATTGACCAGTTTATTAAAGGTAAATTGAAGTCACCCGCTATAAGAAAATTATCATCACGATGAAGCGCTCGCAGTTCACATAATTTATCCATAAAGTCATAAGTGTTACGGGAGTGATTGGCTCCAGGTGGAATATAAACGCAACACAAATTGATCCTTTTGAGATTTTTAGTAATAACTGTCACCCATAAGTCTTCAGCATTCGATTCCTAATCCTTCCGCTCTTCAACTGTAAGGTATTTCTTTAACGCAAGAATCACTCCCCCTCCTTTTTTATTCTAACTACGATCGCGTCTAAATACTATGTAACGATTATCAAATAGTTCCTCACTGGCGATGCTTTCCACAAGCCAAGATTCAGTTATCATAATAATATCATAATCATTATTGGTAATATTTATGTAAAATGTATTCGTTTTGGAGCGCAGTCCTGTTACATTTTGATAATAAACGTTTAAAATTATTATGTGTAGAAAGCAAAGAAGAGAATTATATTATTGCATCATTAACTAATGCGTTGAGGATGAGTTGTTTGCCGATTGCATTTTGGATGATAGTTTGAGGAGAGAATCTTTGGTCTACTGACTACTACTGACTACTACTGAATAATGGTCTACTGACTATATATGGAGATAATATAAAGTACCATAATTACCCGGTAGGTCACATGAGATTAACACTCTATTAACATTAACTAAAAGTACCATAATTACCCGGTAGGTCACATGAGATTAACACTTTATTAACATTAACTAAAAGTACCATAATTACCCGGTAGGTCACATGCGATTAACACTTTATTAACATTAACTAAAAGTACCATAATTACCCGGTAGGTCACATGAGATTAACACTTCATTAACATTGACTAAAAGTACCATAATTACCCGGAAGGTCACATGAGATTAACATCAACTAATTGTTTATTAGCGAAATTTAGATACAGGATTTACGACATAATTGGAAAATTGGATATTACTACTTTCTCTCAGGAATAGTATATTTAATTAAAGGGTATGACAACTTAAAAATGTAAGTTTTTAGTTTAGACCAGAATTCTATTGGACTTGTTATGGATCTTAGTTCAGGAGGGAGTTTATTCCAAGCCTTCGGACCAGATACTCCGAAAGCGCGATCACCAATTTTAGTATTTGGCTTGCGCTCAGGTTCCATCAGTCTGCCTGTAGCTGATCTTGTTGCTGATCTAAGAGTTGACTGCTTCAGACCAGTGTTTTCCGGGACGCATAGAGATATCTAACTATATAAATAAAAATGTACATGTTAAATTGTCCAAAATCTTAAATCTCCGAAAGTACTTCACCGTTTTCTTTGAAATATTGAAACAACTTGCATTCGAATATGCGTGTGTTTTTAAATACCTATATTATATAGATGTCACCAGGTAAAAACATGTTTTAAAAAAAACAGCGACTTATGTTGGACAAACAGGCTTTTTTAAAAAAAAAAGTACAAGCAACGCGCGCTCTTATTTCTCTATCTGTACAGACAGAATGAGCCACAGCAACGCGCGTACAGCTAGTTTAGAATACAATTTAAATATCTGGCTCCCTTTCTATAAAGCATATAGAATTAAAATTGAGAGAGTTCAACACAAATTTTTAAGGTTCATCATTTTCAAAATATCTACACCCATTGATCAACTTAATTATGTTAATTTATTGAAATTAATTAGATTATCCAACTTATGCAGAATAACCATGAGCGAGTTGGTACTTTTATTCAAAATAGTTAATGACTTAATAGGTGCACCTAACTTAACTAAGCTAATAACCTTTCGAGTACCAAATCGTAACACGAGACTTCCTGAGTTGTTCTTTGTTCATTCAAGTAAAATCATTATTTTATTTCTCCAGTCCAAAGGCTACATAGGCTTGGAAAAATATATATACAGGGTTTTCCAATAAGAGGTGTTACTTTGAATAGCCCCCTATTTCGGTAGATGTTACTTTTGAAGCTGTCATTTTTTGACATTTGACAAGTAAAAACTACGTCATCAATAAAAATGGAACGATACACGCTTCAACAACGCATTGACATTATTAAAATTCACTTGAGTGAATCAATTGCAAATCATCTTGAGTGATGAGGCCCATTTCCACCTCGGTGGCTTCGTCAACAAGCAAAATTGTCGCATCTGGGGCTCGGAAAACTCAAGAATTATTGTTGAAAAGCCTCTTTATCCTCAACGTGTGACTGTTTGGTGCAGTTTATGGTCGGGCGGAGTCATTGGACCTTACTTTTTCGAAAATGAGGCTGGAGCAACAGTTACGGAGAATGGATTGCGTTATCGAGAGATGATTAATGATTTTTTATGGCCGGAATTGGATGATATAGATCTGGACAACGTTTACTTTCAACAAGACGGCGCTATGTGCCACAAAAGCAACGAAACCATTGATATTTTACGATTGAATATCAAAATAACACCTCTTATTGGAAAACCCCGTAGAATATCTTTTTTTAACATTGAATCATCTTGGTCTATATTATCTTTCAAGCCACCTTCAAATACCTGGTTTATGAATACCTGTTCTTTGACATTCATAGAATTCTTCCTCTCTGGTTTGGTGATAAAAATGTCTCTAAGAACAAATAAATGTGTTGTCGCTACAACTTTTCGAATAACCCTGTAAGCAATACTCCATCGGTAAGATGAATTTAAATCGGTAACGGTGACTTTATGGTAAGATGACAAATACGCTTATAGAGTGATTACTGTCAACTTTCTTATTGTAATATCGCTGTGCCCTCAAAGCACCCACGTAACTGAAAATGTCACTGACTAAAATGCACTTAAGGCGATGCACTACGTAGTGTAATATTTTAAATTGAGCCACCATCAATAACAACCCTTACGTAGATGGCGATAAGTCTTAAATTCCCTCTCAACACCATCCGCCTGTTTTGATTTTTGCAAGAAAAAAAAATGGCCAAAAAGTGCCCTTTATTTTATTTTATGGATGTTCAGGCATAAATATTTTTTTTTTTAAATAACTTAATTTTCCACATTATACAATAAAATCATAACAGGAGATTTTGATCTTTAAAGCAGTTTTCATAGGCCTTTACATTATTTTTTTCTGGGCGTATAAAAAGATTTATCTAAAAATACTCGATTATTTCAAAGGCCAAGATGTATTCTACTCGCAGTATTTAATTAAAGCATCTGAAACATTTCTAGGCGACCAAATTTTCAAACCAAAAACATATGATTTTGAATTACTACGTATGACATCGCCTTAAATGTCGTAAAGATCTGATTGAATCATTAAACTTCAAAACATAAAAAAACATTCGATTATTAAGACGATACGACTCGATATCAAAATATTATTACTGCAATAAAGTCAAATTAAATGTGATGAAGATTTTATATTGGTGTAATTAACATAATAATAAAAGAATTAATTTAATAGAAAAATCAAAGAAAAGTGATATCTTTGAATTAATTATTTCGATGTTGACTATGAAACCACACAATACGTAAATTAATTAATTCTTTGGATTAGCGATAGTAAATTAATTATTTAAATTAACTGTAATTTATTACCAAGGTGATATTATTATATGAATTTGAATAAAGTAGATAATTTTATAATTCAATGTGTAAATAAATAGTGTCAGTGTGATTAATTACGTGCTTATTTAGAATTATTTAGAACAGCGCCCTTGAGGTGTTTTTGCACAAAAACGGCGCTATACAAGTCATCCAAGTATTATTATTATTATTATTATAATTTCGCTCAATGTAATAACTAATAAATAATACATTAAGGTAAGTTGGGTTGTTAAAAATAAATATAATAATTTTATATTTTTAAAAACAATAATTTAGATGGTGTCTCTCTGTGTCTGTGTGTAACGACGGTTCAGTGAACTGTCGAGCTGGGAATATGCATTGATTTTAAACAAATGTAACTGATTGTGGGAACAATTCAGGGAATTGAGAAAGTAGATACCAAAATTTATTAATTAATAAAACCATATTATAATCGTGTATTTTGTTAAAATTTTAGATACGTGTCATAATTTTTCAAGTGTGAGGCAATACTCCAGCTTCACAACTCCCATAATTATAATATCCCGTGATCTTTCACAGGTTTTGGAGTAGATCTTAAATAAAATCAGCAGAATAAGAAAACGCTGTTTTTATTCAGAAAAATAAGATAATTTTTTTTTATATATTTTTATTATTGTCGAGAAGTTGAGATGAGATTATTGGACATTAAAGCCTTAGACACATTACGCTATATTACAAGCGCATAATTTGGGCGTGGCATATACGTATTATATGTTGACACACTACGCTATAATCTTCCTCATCAATTCACTGGGGAACTGCCGCTAAGTATAATTTCTTTGTATGGTATCTGTCACTTTGACAGATGGTTCCATGATAACTCAACACAGTGACAATTCAACACACTTTTAAAAAGTGGTATAAAGTCATTAGAAACGATGAAATTTTTTTTTCATAACCTAACCTAACCTACTTAACCCAGTTAATAAAGTTTTTGTTTCATCACTTTATATAACTTTTTAAATATGTGATGAATTATCATTGTGATGATTTATCCGCTCACCCAGTAAAACATACCTGGCTGGTCGCTTCAGATAAACACACTTTTATTAAAAAAGTTTACGACTTTGCACGCAGAGGACATTATAGTAAGAACACTGGACATTGATTTTCCATCTGTTATTTTACCCTCCATTACTAATGATATTACATTTATTAGAAGATTAGTGGCAAAGAGTAGAGTTGATATTTCTTTTAAAAGACTGGAGAATTTAGGACTCTTTAGGACTGGAGAATTTTAATGAAATTACATTACAAAGATGACAAAAAATATGAACATTTTTTACACATTTAATTATTTACAATGTCGCGGACTGTAAAGGTTAAAACTTTCTGACTTTATGGTAATGATTGTCTAAAAAGTTGAGTTTTGATTGAAGCTCTGAACTCTGTCGAGTCTGTAATCATCCTTAAATTATATGGCAGTCCATTCTAGGCTTTAGGTCCCGACACTCCGAAAGCACACTCACCGAACTTAGTATAGCTGATGACGCTGCTGACCTAAGGGTTGACTGTCGTCAATTGGTATTTTCCGGAATACACATTTCCGATAGGTAATCCATTGGGTGACTTAAATACCATTTTTCAGAACATTTGAACCATTTTTGAAATGTGGGAATAATTTGATATGCGTGATAAGCCGCAGCGTTGAAAACGGATTGCAAATTATTAATTGGAATCTGGGGAGGCTTGCATATAATGCATTGCAATAATCTAGACGTGCAACTACATAAGAATTGACTAAACATTTAGTCGCCCGTTGACAGGTTTCTCCTCACTGCTTAAATTTGCCTTAAATGAAAGAACCCCGTGAGCGCCCCTGAGGTGATAACTCACAAAAGCGGCGCTATAAAAATTGTCCAATATTATTATTACAGTTCTGTTGACTTGAGTTTTAATAGATATCATCTAAAAGTTAACCACAGAAAAAAATATATGAAAACCTCCAAGAAACCAAATTTTCCGACCACAACTTATATGAAATATTTATGAAACTATTTGATTTTTTTTTATTAATTATTTTTACACGAGCGTGAAAGTGAAGTTGCTGTCAATTTGTAATACATTTTTCTAATTAAATATGGCGGGTGTTTTTTTTAAAGCTGTCATACCCTTAAATTAAATATAGCATTCCTAAGAGAAAGTCCAGTTATATTCAATTTTCTAATTATGTCCTAAATCCTGTGTCTAAATTTCACTAATAAACAATTAGAAAATGTTAATTAAGTGTTAATCTCAAGTGACCTACAAGGTAAGTATTGTACTGTATCTCCATAAATAGTTAGTAATAACATAGATTGCTGTAGAAATGTATTATAAATTTGTACAGCGCCCTTGAGGTGATTTTGCACAAAAACGGCGCTATAAAAGTCATCCAATTATTATTATTATTATTATTATTACCTTCATCAGTAATTTTAGTCAGAAAAACGAAAGGTGGGCCATTTTTAAAAGTTTTTATGTTTGCTTTTAAAAAAATAATATTTAAAAAATGATGTGTTTTTTTTCCAATAATATAATTTGAAAGCGTAATCACCTTTCAAAAACAGTTTTTAGTTTTCGGATACGTTAAGAAATATTCCATTTATTTTGATATTTTTGCAAAGCGGAAATAATCTGATTATCTGACAGAATATCCTAGAGGCTTCAGGAGATAAAAAAAGATCGCATAAAACAGAAGGTAGGTACCTACTTATCAAAATTAATAGTGATTTACTGCCCCAAATCTAAAAAAACGTAATGGCGTTTGGAAGAAATTATCCAGAACACGAAGATTAATTACCATCTTCGTCGACCCTTTCAGACGCCTTCATTCAGCCGAGCAAGACAGGGACAGCATCTATTTGTTATTTTTAAATTGGGATATAACACTTAAAAGCAAATAAATCTTGCACAGTACAATCCGAATGGGACGTGTCGGAATGTGTCGTTTCATTTGAAAGACTACATCGTCCACAGGAGTGAGGGAGACTTCTGTATTCTGTATTTTTATCTCCGATCTGTCACGAGAAGCTGTGGGATTTGAGCTTAGTGCGGCTGGACCTATTTGGCGCCAGGAATTTTGCATCTGGTGTAACATTATTTCAGGGCAACTCAATCCCGAGACGTCATCTGAGATATGGGATACATTAGTTGAAATTTGCGCAACCTGACGGACACTTATATGCTTCATAATATTATCTGAAGTGGCCAGATGTTTTGCTGGGATAATGCTGGATATGAATGCTCAAGTAAAATTGAAAATAGATTTTAAAAATGAATAGAAAAACTATTATAAAATGTAATGTGACCTCTTTGCTAGATGCCCAAATGCAGTCAAAATACGAAACCAAACTACGTAGGTTCTAAGTACCTGCCCAAAAATGGCATGTATGCACGTTTCTCGTGTTCGAGTATCTAAAATCCTTATTTTCAGATCTGCATTCGTTTACATAAACTTGTTTAACGTGGAAATCCTCCCACAAAGATATATTAACTTTTGACGCAGGTAGGTATGAGTAGGATTGAACGCTAATTCGCAAAGCGATCCAATTGAAAAAATAAAGTAAGTTTTTTTTTCAGTGAAGAAGAAGATAATATTAATAAATCTGAACGAAACATGAAACAGAAAAATAAAAATAGATAACGGTCACAACTAGGAATCAAACCCAGGTTCTCTTGTTTTATCACGATAGGCGTCTTAATTTTATTAGATACTTTGTTTTCATTTGAAAAGGTAGATGCCAAAAAATTAGGGAAAAATTAGTTGATAGATGATAAATTTTTTAATTCTAAGTTTGAAATATGAGATCGACAAATGTGACGTTTAATAAATAGGTCCCAATGGTCAAGTTGTCCCGGTAAGACAAGATATCCTGGGTTCGGTTCATAGTTGTGATCTTTTTTATTTTTATGTGACTTGTTCTGTTTCATGTTTCAATTAGATTTATTAGTATCATTTTCTTCTTCAATGATATATTACGTTGATGGGTATAACCTTCAAAATAAGTTAAAAAGAAAAAGTTATTCCCAAGTATTTTTTACCTGAATTTGAGATCCAAATCGTCTGATGTCACGAACAAGCAGATGCATTATACTGGTCCTTCAGAGAGCTGTTGACAAAAATACTGTCATTAGTAAACGGATTACATACAATTATTCAAGAAAACGATTTTAGAATACGAAACAATTGTTTAGTAAGACTTCGTATAAGGAAGGTAATTTAAATATAGTTGCTAAATAGAAATAAGAATACACATTTTTAATAAGCTTCTAACATTGATGACATCAGACATCGCACCACAAAATCAATTTCCCCAACGGGCAGCAAGTTAAAATATTCGCCTGTCACTTATAACTAGATATTGATTATAATATATTCTAACGCTGGCCAATAGAAAATGTGTTTAGTTCTATGAATATTGATTAATGAGATGTTCCTAAATCGACATTGGTCACGAACTTCCAATTTCACAACGAACGAAGACCCACCACGATTTGCATAAAATAAAGTAGGTACTTCTTCCTGAATCAATTATCCAAAGACTCGTACTTGAATATTTGATGAATGCGATTTATAAAAAGTCGACATTGTCGGAATTAATATTAAAATCACTACGCCAGAAGAATGCTGATGGACCTTTATTTTTGTAGTAAATGATTTTTTCGTAAGAAGCTTAAAGTTGAGCAATAAACCTTGTCCGTTGCATTGCCTCACGTCTGTCCTAGAACGGGAGGAATTAGGGATGGGTTTTTCAAGAAAGGCTTTGTTCATACAATATTCGAGAACAAGTTATTTTACATACCACACGAGTATGTAATTATTACTGCTTGATTTTCTAATGGTAAAAACCTACAAACCGATTCAAATTAAAGAGGTCTGTCTGCTTATATTATTGACGTAAAAGCGTCTACTGACCTTCCCAGTTTTATGTTTACTTCACGTACGGAAAAATACGAATGTTTTATGCATAACAAATCGTACGTGTGAAGCGGCTATGACTTATTACGTGTAAAACATTAATATTCAATTCATTCTCATGCGAAGATTCAAATATTTACTTCGACATCTGTTACATATTCAATATAGATACATACTTCGACACGTTCCAGTTATTCTGATTTTAGTTAGCAAGGCTTTCGAAATTTGTAGTTAAATAAATACAGCGTGATATTTCCATTGAAAATCCGGTGTCCTGGAGGGTAAGAATTAAGAATTCAAAGAAGTGTGTTGTAGGTAGGAAGGTAAGGTAGGGGTAAGGTAAGAGGAATGCTTATTTAAAGGCATAGATTATCTAAACAGCAGAAAGGTGAGTAAAGTCGTTGTTTGCATTAATAATAAACATTTGGGCGTGGAATATCTGCGTCGCCGGAAAGGACGGATCAGGTTTCTGTAAGGAATATTTAAAATAACCCACCCTTGTTAGATTAAACTTTACAAGCAGTTGGGAGAGTATTTACTAGTACGAGATACAACATTTAACGTGTAAACTGTAAACATAATCTCGCCATCTGACTGCTAGGAAGTCAGAAAGTATTGACACTATCCTATATTATTCATTTTGCTTCTTTTTACAGCGAACATTTTGTTTATTTGTTATAGATGACTGAGATGAATACAATACGACTTTTGACGTGGTAATTAGGTACTTTGAATTTCTAATAATCCCACAAACTATTACTCGTAATATGGAATGTATTGCATTGCACTACCCCTGTATACATTCTGGAATAAATTCTTATTATTATTAATGGCAGATAATTTGTAAAAGGTTGACAAATAATACACAATACCTATACAATATATACCTACTTCATTATATACAAATGAACTTCTCAATATTTTCAGATGTTTTTTATCATTACCGCCTTTAGACGTATTTTATCATATTTTATTTTATTGAACGAACTCTAAATCTCTCTCCTTTGGAAGTCCGTCGGGAAAGAAATGACCTCATTTGCTTCTTCAAAATTATAAATGGTATTATTGATTCACCTACTCTACTGCAACTCATTCCCTTCAATATTCCCTCGCTAAGACTCAGAAATAATGAACTGCTCTTCCTCAACCATCATTCGACAAATTATGGATATTATTCACCATTGTCCAGAATGTGTAGACTGGTCAACTCAAGTCAAAACCTTAACTTTTTTGGGATAAGTCTAAATGATTTTTGCCAGTCGCTAAACAAGTGACGGAATATTATAAGTGTCCTGTAGTCCTGACCCACGGCGTATTCTTGACTTGATTCGACTTGTCACTTTATTTTCTTATATTATATCTACCATATGTCTTTGCTTTTATGTACCTTTGTCTACTCCTATATTTTTCATTTTACTTTATTCGTGTTATTATTTTGTAATTTGGACGATGTCCGTTAATAAATAAATAAATAAATAAATAAATAAATAAATAAATAAATAAATAAATAAATAAATAAATAAATAAATAAATAAATAAATAAATAAATAAATAAATAAATAAATAAATAAATAAATAAATAAATAAATAAATAAATAAATATTTCATATTAGTCTTATTTCATTTTATTGTAAAATGTGGGCCTCAGAACGGGCAAAGTACCCATTGAGGCGCGCATCATCATCATGTTTACATAACATCAGTTAGGTACATAACATATCCGTAATACGTATATATTATTATAGCCCTATTCCAGCGCCCATGGGGTAATTTTTCAGAAAAACGGCGCTATAAAATCGTATAAATAATTTTTGGGAAAAATTAATTGAAATAGTATTGTAAATTCTAAATTTGAAATACGATATCGACGAGAATGACATAAAATTATTTGGTCCCGATGCCCGAGTGACAGAGATCGTGTGTACGTTTCCCAGTTGAGACCGTTAGCTTTTTATTTTTACGTGTATTAACCTACCAAAGTTGGCGTGTTGGCAAATATTGGTATTCGTGTATGTATAATATTATTCCATAATAATCTTCTCACTTACTACCCATGAAAACAGACGCCGATACGATCAGGAAAATATCTAATAAACTAGTGACAGTCATGTGGAGATTACCATAAATTTATTACGCGTGATTATCGATAATTTATGCAAATTGTCTCTAAAATTTATGAAGAGCCAAGAAAACTCTATAATTGCTCGTCTTTCCTGATAACAGGTAAGATAAGAGAGCTTTCTCGCCTTGCTGATAATAATTATTGACAAACCAGCACCGAGTAATTATCCTTTAAGTATTACCTGCCAAGGCGAGACAGGAAGAGCAAAGTGGGTTCCATTACCATTCAGGAAATAGCTCGACTCTGGGATGCAGTCATGGGTGTGGTGTGGAATAATTACCTCGGATCATTATTGAGATTTCAAGCAAATAATGGCAAAGGAGTCTTATTGGAAATAACCGGAGAAGAAAAAAGTTATTAATTTAAGATATATATCCAGCATATCATATATCCCTTGGGCGCATTTTGCACCCGTGTTCTAAAATTAATTATAAAAACACCCTAATATTTTAGAACTTCCTTCTTCTTCTGACGCTAGTAAAATTAGATAGTTAATGTTAATCGTAGTTGTAAGTTTCTACATATGTAAATATATATGTCATTAAGATAGTAGTAATAGGCTTTGGTCGGTAGTCACTATACAGGGTGTATCGGCAAGTACCCGACAAACTTTAACCAGCTATTCCTCAGCACATTTGGAGTAAAAAATGTTATGGGCGCTTTGCTGTCCGGTAACATTTTTTTCCATTAAAAACAAAAAATAAATAAAAAATCCACACTCCGTCACTGTCATTTGCATTGTATCTCGTGTTCAGCAGCTGTTATTAGCAAGTGTGTCAAAAAGTGTCCTCGCTCTTTCGTACACACTAAATAATAATAGTTAAAAATGAGACGAATGGTGCCGTGCCATTTCGTTGTGATTGTAAAAGCGCGCCAACGTAGGTACGTACGTACATTATTCAACGAAACTCGAACAAATCCCTTCAGATTCACGGAGAAAACTTACTGGTATGAAATATTGTTAATTTATTAAAAATCTGGCCAAATTATTCTTTTTCATGATAATAATGAATTAAAAGAGTTCCTCACAAATATCAGTCAAAAGATAATGTTTTGTGAGGACGGCGGAACACTTGTTCATACAAATACTAATACTGTCGCATTCCGTCATGATATGTAGTAGGAAAAGAATGCGTGTTCTCCATATATTCTGAATGACTAAAATTTTATCAGGAAGTTGGCACGCTGTCACCTTTTAAAGAGTATTATTTATCTCCGTGTACAAAAACGACAATTCAGGCAAAAACCTAAGACGAAAAAATAATGATCCAGCAGTCTCTGATAGGCAGAGAGGACGGACAGCCAAACAACTCGGTCTTGGAACACACTTCTTACCTCATTCACATTGTCTCATACATACTATTCTATTATTCTGACTCTTGATATGGGCCGACTCAAGTATCTGATTCACTTGATCGTGCCATGTCTTCCTTGGACGTCCTGGACTTCTGCTACCATTCGCATTTGCGTCCCTTACATTACTTTCTTCGCTCATTCGCTCTACATGCCCAAATCATCTAAGAATCCCTTTCCTAATATTACTCATTACGCTTCATTAGCCTTGCACTCTTTGCGGATCTCCACATTTCTAACACGATCATACATTGTTTTACAATACATACGCCTCAGGGATCTCATTTAAATAACCGGTATTTTATATAATTTAGTTAGGTAGGCATTGATATCGACAACAATATAAGGATTGGTTTATTGAGTTCATCTATTTGGCTTGGGGTTGATTTTATGTCGTGGTTGTGGGTTCGAAACCCATCGCAGCGCAAAACTATATGGACACAATTATTTACTCCACTATATGTGTAAGTACTACGGTTTTGCCAGTTGGGCGTCTGCTTATACTGTCCTTAAAATGTTTACAGTTGTCGTAAGGAACATTTATAAATAAATAAACAGTCAACACAGACATGCACTGCAAACCGGATGCGTACCTTCGAGAGTTGTAATATTTAATTTTCAGGCGAAGCACTCGCGTTTGCCGGTTATCGCTTCGAATGTTTATATTGTGATTTAGCATGCTGGCAGTTGGCAGTTTACTGACTGAGTTCTCAGAAGTGTTGAGGAGATATCTCCTGCAGAAGTTATCTGCGGGCCAGAGAACTTTATGCCCCCCATTATCTATTGGCAGATTTGCATTTGCAACAAAAGACCAAGGCAATACAAACTTACAATACGGAATAGGGTTACCAACAATAATAATAATTATAAAAAGATTAGAAAAGGTTTATCAAAATGGATTTTCGTTCAGAAATCCAAATAGGTTATAAAGGCGAAGCTTTATGCCAAATCACTATTTTGATTAATCTTTATAACGAATTGGTGTACATGATGAATACCAAAAAATATGTTTTAGATAAATTGAAAGTTTTCCTATTGTTTCACTTGAGTAGAATACAAATAAAAATAATAAATTACTCAAAAATTTTTTTTCTGTAGAAATGTATGAACGCATAAAGGAAACAACTTTAAAAAATACGGTATTATAGCTAAGATTATCTGTGACAGTTTCACTTGTTAACTTTTTTGCTTGTTGAGTTGGGGACGCCCAAGGAAGACATGGCACGATCAAGTGAATCAGATACTTGAGTCGGGTAATGTAAAGAGTCAGAATAATAGAAGAGTATGTATGAGACTATGTATGAATGTGAATGAGGCAAGGAGTGTGTGCCAAGACCGAGTTGTTTGGCGGTCCGTCCTCTCTGCGTACCCCTGCGGGGAAACGGCGTGATGGTCAGTTAGTTAATTTTGTTTTCGGATCGCTAATGTTGGTGAAATGGTAAATACTTTGGCAAAACTCTGTATGAGTGCTCTGTCATCGCAAACCCTTCATACTAATCTGTTAGACAATTCCAACCGTAGAACAAAAAATATAGTAACGAAAAACCACCAGTTTAAATTTATGTACGTGCAAGGAGGTTGTATTTTAATGCTGGTAGGCTAAGAAATATAATGCCAATATTGGAATGTTTGATGCAGGGAAGGACTGGAAGTTTTGGGGACTGGAAGCCTTGGGTTGTTTCCTACAAATTTGATTATTTATTTATTGGACAATTTGTATAGCGCCGATTTTGTGAGATATCACCTCAGGGGCGCTTTACAGTTGATGCAGGTATTACAAAAATATAAATATTACAAAAATAAACTGAATTTAAGTTAAGTAAAATGAAGTACAGAAACTGCAGGTGACACGAAGATAGAAGATGGAGACTCTGCAGCAAGAATCCCAGGTGGTGAGGAAACTGGTCCAGCTGCTGCAGCGAAAGAGTCCACCGCGTCCAACAACAGTGCCAGCACAGTGGATTATCCCTGCATCAGCAACAGTGGATTATCCCTGTATCTTGAAATTATTTATTTTATTTTTTTAGAATACCACACAGGAGTCCCAACTGCTCCCAATCGCATGGAGCCAGTGAGACTATGGCATCCCTACTTGGAGTAGGTTGTGATGTGAAGGAGATGGGGAAGAGGAAGGTGGGGGAGTACCCAGCTATTAAAATCTGTTCACCAAACAGGGCTGAAGCCATTTTAAGTAACGGTTCTATTAGAATGGTGGTGTTACACCAGGGTGATACTGAGAGTAACTCCCACTCTGGAACGTACCGCAAGTATACTATATATGTATATATAAATAACACAAATTCATAAAATAAAATTTACTTGCGCACGCCTGGATTTGAACCCAACACTGATCATTTGAGCAATCGGAAAGCAAATCGAGAGCCTTACCCCTCGACCACAGGCCGTCCAACGAAATGGTAAATAGTCACGACTATTTAGTTGTGTTGACATAGAATTTCCATGTCATCACAACTATTTTCAGCTCACAACGTCATATCCATAGTGATTTATGGATTTTAGAGTTATGAGTGAGGCCATGTTCTAGTTTAGTTATTTTTAAAAACAAATTTCGAAAAAAAGGTGTGAAACTAGTCATCCATAAGCTTGGACGCTTGGATACCTTATTCCTGTTTAACTCTTGGTCGTGAAAAACAAATTATGTTCTTGGGATGCAACTTCAAATTTATTAATAATGTCAGATCTATAATATTATTACTGTTCCTACGAGGAAAACTATTAGAATCACTTGTTTCTCGGTCCCCAGTCTAACACCAGCCACTCTATGTAAACATATTCGTTTATTGAGCTATTTGGCAGCTTCCTAGTCATGTGCATGATAGCATGATCACACCACTGAAATAGAACCCGGGAGAGTAATGTGAAAATAATTATTGCGAACGTTGTTTTCGTAATGGCTACATTAATGTAATTAATGACATATATTTAGCGAAGAAAAATCTACGCGTAAATTCTTGTCGTTTTCGCTTTCGCGGAATATAACTGAGTCCAAGGCCGATTGGTGAAGCATAATTTAAATGCGTGATCGTCTATGTCAGTCGATGTAGTTGAAGCGTGTAACTATGAAGGTAATGTACATATTGCATTTGAAATAAGGTTAACTTCATACATAATTAATATTATGAGGTGTTTGACACAGATCGTTAAAGATTTATACGTTGTTACTGTGGTGATCTGCCGTGTCGATCACTCAGATAAGATGTAAATAATAGTCGTTTGGATACTCCATACTATTTGGTTTATTTAGTGTTATTACTAATGTACAGTATTCGAGATGTTGTTGTTAAGAGAGGACGAGTTACAACAGACACGCCTTTTTATACGTCTCGGTCATGCTGTCTCACTCAGATATGCCTGTCTCTTTCATACCGACAGACATACGTTCACCACATCCCTCCACACTTAAATCAGCAGACAGTAACACAACATGATTATCATAATAATAATTATAAAACATACATACACATATTTAATTATTATTTTACAACATTTTCTTTTTTATTTATAACCATGTTGATTCGGAGAGTTGACTGCTGCTTATTTTGATTTCTCTGTCCTTGGTCGAAGGCGCTCCTTCCAGTTCCCCGACGTTGACGCCACGGGTTCACTGGAGCTGGAAGGAAAAAGAGGGTCACCCGTTAGATTGTCATCCGAAACAAAGTCGGAGACATCGTACTCATCGAACGATAGCCTCCTCGTCTCAGACTCAGGGATTAAAATACTAGGGTTCTTTTCCCATGATACCCACAGTTTGGATAATTGATCAAAATGTCTTTTCCAGTACATGATTTTATCATTCAATTTAACCTCAATTAAATATAGTTTATTTCCCAAACGTTTATGTACTTTCCCTGGTACCCACTTATCATTGTTTTGGTCTCTAAAATCCCTAACCATAACTTTCTGATTAATCTTAAAATTCGTAGATACTTTGTTATTCCTTTTATAATAGAATTTCTGATTTTCCTGACATTTTGACATTTTCATTTTGGTATCTTTATCAATCACATTTTCCTTTACCTTCCCCCCTCTAGGTATAAAATTATTCAAATTTGACCTTAACCTTCTACCAAACATTACAACTGCTGGCTCTAACCCTGTTGTACAGTGTGGTGCATTCCTATAATCTATGAGAAAACATTCTAACTTCTCATTATAACCTGACTGAAATTTTTGTCTTTCGCCCGCGCCGGTGAAGTAGAATAATTCCTACCTGCACTACTATTAAAATTTTTCTTACTTCTAGAAATGAGCCCGACACTCTCGGATTTAATACACGTAATATTTTTATGAAATGAATCCATTCCCGATGCGCACTCTAATGTACTTTTTAAAGTCAGCTTCTCTGCATCTAAAAACATTTTTTCTTTAATACGACCTTCTAATAAACCAGTCACAAAAATATCTTTTAAGTTTTCTTCCAGTCTGCTTTCAAATTTGCAGAATCTTGTTAGACAACGTAACCTAGCTATATAATCATTTATAGATTCCCCAACTTTTTGTTTCGCCGCAAAAAAATTTCCACGTTCCTTAAACACATTCTTTGAAACACCAATGTGGTTTCCTAATAACAAAAATATATTTTCAACCGATAAATCTGTTATTTTTTTTGGAAAACATAAATCTATCAGTAGATTAATCGTGTCTGTGTGTAGGTGGGATATTAAAACCGCCCTCTTTTTATCCTCGGATTTAAATTTGTCATCATTGACGAGGATCAACTGCTCAAACTGTAGCACGAACGTCTCCAGCCCGTCCCTAAGGTGACAAAACCTGGGTAAACCCACTCCCTCCATTTCCACACAGATTACCAATAATCAGAAAAAACAACAACAAACAGCACTCAACTCACGAATCTGATGATTGATGCTGCCGCCGATCGCCGCCCTTCCGCGTCCGACCGTCTTCTGGCTCCGTCCGGATTCCTGGTCGTCCTTCTCGTCCGGTCACCACCGCCACGCCTTCCCGTGTCGGGTCCCCGTACAAGCTGCCTGGATCCGTTTTTCATCCGGTTTCTCGGCTGCTGATTCCTTGAGCTCAGCGCCTTGAATCTCCTCACCAGTTCCTTGCCTTGATGCTCCTTCAATGTCCGATACTGTCCGTGAAGCTGCCCCCAAATTATTTTATTTTTTATGCGACAATAATCCCTTCCGCGGTGCTCGGTGGGATTATAACCAAACTATGGTTCTTTCAGCTGCGCCTACTGTGGTTCTTCCTCCAGGAAGAATTTAATGGCTGATCAGCTTCCTTTTTCGGCTGCTCCAACTGTAGTTCTTCCTCCAGGAAGAATTTAATAGCTGTTCAGATTCCTTTTTCGGCTGCGCCAACTGTGGTGATCTGCCGTGTCGATCACTCAGATAAGATGTAAATAATAGTCGTTTGGATACTCCATACTATTTGGTTTATTTAGTGTTATTACTAATGTACAGTATTCGAGATGTTGTTGTTAAGAGAGGACGAGTTACAACAGACACGCCTTTTTATACGTCTCGGTCATGCTGTCTCACTCAGATATGCCTGTCTCTTTCATACCGACAGACATACGTTCACCACAGTTACCTGTAACAGTTCCAGTGGTGTATAAAGTGAAAAATACACAAATTGAGATGCATTATTGGATAATCACCGATTGTAGAACTATAAGCATTTTGAGTTTTCACTAAAGCTTGTTACTCACTAGGGTTATAATATTATGTAAATGCCGGCATGCACAATATAGAATATATATATTCTCACGCTACATAAAGAAACTGAAATAAGATTTAATACGTTAAGGCTGAGGATAGGAGAGTGGCACGTTGCGGCTCCTAGCCCGGTACGTCACGGTAGGAGAGGGACAAATATGAATTACAATATATCGCTCGGCTGGCAGATCAAGGAATATTATCTAAGCCGCGCCCACACAACGCCCACACACATTGCATATTATTATTATTACTCTCTTTACCGACTGTATGAGATTTAATGGTGAATGATACCGTGAGACAGGCCACGTCCAATGACATATACATAATATTGTATCCCTAGTGTGTGCCAAGCTTTAGGCGAAAATCATGTTTTTCACATTTGCATCTCGCTCCATAGTAGAAGATACGTTCCTTGAAATGGCCTGAGCTGTGTTTATATATATATATGTATGTGTGTGTGTATATAAACATTAGAAAAAAAAATCTAAGTCATCACATTATTAATTCATTCTATTTAACCAACCAAAATTCTGAATACATTTTTCTCTACTATCCTATCGTCCTCTGGCATATTCTGTCAGGATTTGTATATATTTCCGCTGTGTAATAAAATCTTAATAAATGGAATATATTTGAACGTATTCGAAAACTAAAAACTGTTTTTTAATGATAACGAAATACGCTTTCACATTTTATGATCAGATATAAATACATTTTTTTTAAAAACGGATCACTGTACGTATTGTCGTCTAAACAATGAATTTAATCGTTCCGTTTACAAAAATAAATAAACATTTTATTAGACAAATGTATTATAAATATTACAGTTACCTCACTTTTTTATCGTTTCCATAAAAAAATAATTATTAAAAATTCGTTCAAGAAGTTTTATAATTTTTCTCAAATTACAGTAGGAACCTTTGGTTTCATGGAAGTACAATTAAATTCTTCTATGTTTAACTATAATTTTCTGGATTTGAATATAAAGCATGGTGTTTATTCTTTCTAAAACCGTTTACATGATATTTCTCACAATAGCATTAAGAGAGATACAACGATATTTATCTGAGCAGTTTCTAAAACCAAACAAATTTGCCTGAAGACGTAGGTACCAACATAAGTTAATTCTTCTAATAATATTTATTAATAAACGTAATGATGTGGTTAATATTTATAAATTTGATTTATTTTGAATAGCTTGCTAGCATAGACATAAGAAGACGTCAGTGCTAACTTGCTACTTCCTTGCTTACATGGCAGATGAACGTTGTTTGGTATTATTTGCGATGCGCCGCGAGCGAAATAAGAAGGAGATTACGCCCCGGTCCCGAGCGGGATGCTGCGTATCGCGGGACACGAACATGAAGCTATCATGATGTATAGCATATTCATTAAAATAACATATACAAATCAGTGGCGTGCCGTGATACTTTTCCAAACCTGTGTAAAATTAAAAAAAAAAATCAATAGATAAATAGTAAATAGAACTAATTTCTTAAAAACCTAACTTTTCTAATGAGGCTACGTTTTGTTTACACTTTATATATGGCTTAACTGTTATTTTGGCTTATACCTCCAAACTATCATGTTTCCATTTGATTTTTGCTTGCTTTTATATATCAAATGGTGAAGGTTATATTATTGCTTTTACTATTCTATACTTATAATCTACACAATATTTGTTTATATAAACTATTTAAAATATGTATGTAAAATGGCAGACCGATCGCCCTCGATTTAAGAGGCCACGACAATCAGTCAAATGCTCTATATTTTGTTAACAATACATATTCTTATTTTTGTTCAAGAGGTTTATACCCAAAAATATTTGTTGTATGCATTTACTATTTACTTGCTGTTATAATATGTCAAATGGATATGGTTAAATGTATTATTACTGTTAATATTGTGAACTTACAATCTTCAGAATATTTTTCTTAAGAACTATGTATGTAAAAGCCCAATGGGCGTATAAATAAAATAAGAATAAATAATAAATAAAAAACATAAAAAAAAACATGATACACCTATAACATAAACCCATTAGAATTACACTTTTTATTTATATTGTACCTAACTATACTTCCCGCAGGTGGTGGGTTCACACATGTGATTAATTTGTTAATTAAAAATAATATGTAGTATATTTACGGCACGTTCCAGAATGGTAGATACTCTCAGTATCGCCCTGGTGTAAGACCATCATTCAGAATTGAAATGTTGCTTAAAATGGCTTTAGCCATTCACCGTGTTTGAATAGCCAGTTACTTCTGCCACCTTTCTATTCCCCATCTCATTCCCTCCTTAATAATAATAATAATAATACTTGGATGACTTGTATAGCGCCGTTTTTGTGCAAAAACACCTCAAGGGCGCTGTACAAACTTATAATACATTTGTACAGTGGTCCATGTTATTACTTAACTATTTATGGAGAAAATATACAGTTCAATACTTACCTGATAGGTCACTTGAGATTAACACTTAATTAACATTATCTAATTGTTTATTGGCGAAATTTAGATACAGGATTTAGGACTTAATTGAAAAATTGAATATAACTGGACTTTCTCTTAGGATTGGTATATTTAATTTAAGGATACGACAGCTTAAAAAGGTAAGTTTTTAATTTAGACCTTAGTACCACCAGTCTCACAACATATCCCAATTGGGGATACCATAGTCGAACTGGCTCCAGATGGTTGGGAGATGGGACTCCTATGCGGTATTCAAATAAAAAAATATTTTTTGAAAATGAATGAAAATACTGTCGAAAAAAGATTCTCAATTATTATTTTCTACAAAAACTTGAAAGATAAAACTTTACCTTTTAAAATTTTTGTGCAGACATTTTCTTCAAAGTTACATATTCGCGACATTTAAGACATAGTTTTATTTATTTATTTATTAACGGACATCGTCCAACTTACAAAATAATAACACGAATAAAGTAAAATGAAAAATACAGGAGTAGACAAATGTACATGAAAGCAAAGACATATTGTAGATATAATATAAGAAAATAAAGTGACAAGTCGAATCAAGTCAAGAATACGCCGTGGGTCAGGACCACAGGACACTTATAATATTCCGTCACTTGTTTAGCGACTGGCAAAAATCATTCAGACTTATCCCAAAAAAGTTAAGGTTTTGACTTGAGTTGACCAGTCTACACATTCTGGAATAATGTTTTATTTTTATCGTCTCATATAACCGTAAATTGGTATGCCACCTACAATACTAATCTTCCAATTAATGATGGTTTGTCACTTGTGTAAAATTTAAAACACGTTTATTAGTAAAGTGGTTGAATAATAAAGGGTGAGTCGAAAAAAAAAACTTTTTCTTCAATATTTTATAATTTATGTTTCTAAAATTTAGGAAACTTGAATAGAAATATCTTTGCACGCCTCTGGTAGGAAGGTATGGTGCTATGAATTGCATGGCGGTAGACAGATAAGGAGTCAGCCAGCAAACTGACAGAGGAAGTGCGTGGGTCGATAGGAGCTCTCAATAGCAACTAGCATTATATAGCGGCGCCAACAACCAACCACGTACAACTTTGCAAAACTGCACCATTTTGCATACAAATATTGTAATATTAATACTTACTAGGAATTATGTGAACAATATATAACGCGTCAAAAAAGCAGTTTCTAATTTTCTCGAATAAAATAAATCAAAACATGAAAATAGTATTATTTGTAAGTAGGTACTTAAATACTTACCCGCTTAATGACTTAATTATATGCCAATTTTCTTTCAAATAATGAATTACGCAATTTACAAAGAAATGTCACCATCTAAATTATAATTTTTTTTAAACTTTTTCTGATTGGTAAGTACAATAATATTGATTGCTCCGATTTGATCACGATCATGTGAACTCTGGCGGGATTAAAAGGTAGTATCCAAAACGCCCACCATCTTGGACCGGAACCGAAACGTAACAAACAAATTTACAGACTGATGAAATACCAAATGGTTAAGTTAAAACAGGAATTCAGTGCGCTCAATTATATATTTGGTCAAGATTAGATAGATAGATAGTTTGGGCTCAAGGAAAACAAACGGAGAAAGAAGTTTAAACAGAATATCATATTATGTGAAAGTAGGTGAATGTAGGCGATTTCAGGAAGACGTGGCTGGGTCAAGTGGTTCAAATAATAAAGTTGGGTTAGGTTAAGGTCTACGAGTTGGGAGTCAAGAGTCTATGGTCGTGTTGTTTCACCCGGGTAGGTACCTATAAATAGTCAATGCCAGAGTTATATTCAGTAAAAAAAATCATATTTTAACCCTTGACGGTAAAAATAAAATTTAAAACCTCATTTAAAAGTTATGGCAACAACGATATTGTTTTAGTTATTACGTATGTACATGCTTGTGCTCGTACGCGTGTTAACGTAAAAAGTGCGTTTCTATTTTATTTATATTATAAGATTTGTAAGTAGCTTCTAAATACCAACCTACTTAGTAATAAAAGCGCCCCTGAGGTGATGTCTCACAAAAGCGGCCCTATATAAATTAGCCAAGAATAAATAAATAAACCATATTCAAGGAGAGTAGAAAATATGTACATACTTAATTTTTTTCTACGAACATTGAACCCACAAATAAACCACCTTGAACCATACCCAAATATTTTTGTTTTATTTCAAATAAGTAATTATTCAATTTGTCCAAAGAAATGCCACATAAAATATTTACAAAAAATAGACACTGTTTACAGATAAGTAGATATTTAAGTACCTACATAGAAATCTTATGATTTCAGGAGAAAATTTTGGTTTTTATTTATTAAATAAGATACAATTAGAAATATACTTTTTATTACTAACTGTTCACAGAACTCCTAGTAAGTATTAATATTAAAAAAAATGTTGCTTGCATAATGGTACAGTTTGCTAAGTTGGTTGTTTTTGAAAATGCAAATCCTGTAAACGTGATTAAAAATAAATCGGAATATATTAGGAATGTCCGCTCGAGGAAGTTGTTTCGTCAGAATAAAAACAATGATTTTGTTATATGCTTACCGAATTATATTATAATTATTATTTTTTTGGTAAACTAATGTTTAAGACAAGATTTTTTATGCATAGCACAAAGGGTAACAATTATTTTATAAGCAATAATTATTAGCCTGAAACACTCATCCACATTGAAAAATCTCCTGATAAAAGATACATGACGCCAACGGGACATGAACCCGTGTCCTTTCGATTTCCGGTCGACAGCTCTGACCACTGAGCTATGGCGGCTTATCTCTTATCCGCGAAATAATTCAATATATACTAGTGTTTCATTCAACAATTACTGCTTGTTACCTTTTTTCACCTGAAAACAACCAACTTTATTTTTATATGAGAAAGGCATTGTAAGTGCTAACTCTCTCACTAGATGGCGTCGAGACAAATTGTTCACATTTTTTGGTGAAGATACTAGAACTTGTCAAATATTAATTATTATTTTTTTGGTAAACTAATGTTTAAGACCCCGTAAACTAATGTGTAGTCCCGTTGGCGTCATGTATCTTTTATCAGGAGATTTTTCAATGTGGATGAGTGTTTCAGGCTAATAATTATTGCTTGTAAAATAATTATATTATAATTGTTCTACCCGATTTGTTGAAAGAAACACTCTTTTCGTAATGTCAGTTTGAAGTGCGGTTTAGAATAATTTTTAATGCATATATTTAATTATTACACTGGTTGTGATTTTAAAAGGCATCCGTGACGAATACAAGGCATTGCAGGTTGCAGGAAACCAAAGCAACTTGGTGTGGTTGAATGGTTGTAACGCAATAAAGATAAAATTCCCCGATGACACTTTTCCGCAATTATTTCGTTTAAGGTCAGAATTAATCGTCCGATGTTATCTCAAAGACGAATGAACGTCTGAAAAGCTAAATACAAAAAAATTGTAGTGTTTTTTCCGGAACTTTTAAAACTTGATTCATGTCTAGGAGATTAGCAGTTAGTTGTTAGTTCTAGCAAGTCCCTCGGTAATATATGGCCCTTCGGCCTTAGGGAAGTTATTTATGGCACTTACTGTGTGCTTGATGAATACCTGGAAAAAGACCGCAAAGATTAGACTTATGGCAGTTATCTACTTAAGATAATAAAGGTATTACAGCGGTGGGATCTTGAAAAAAAATTTGAAGGGTTTTTAAAATAATAATAATACTTGGATGATTTGTGAAGCGCCGTTTTTTGGGCAAAACCACCTCAAGAGCGCTGTAATAATATATGTCTAAAAGGATATTTCTTTTTTTTTTAAATTATTGAAGGCAATATTAACCACTCTCAAACGAAAAATGTAAAACAGAAAGGAGAGAAAAAGGAAAAAACGTCAATAGCAAAGTCATCAACAACCAAATAAACCTAAATAAAAGCCCTATACTCAGATTGTTCCCTATTGACAAAGAGCACTCGCCTCTCAATCTCCCACCTGTCCCTACCTCTTCCACTGTAGCTCAGACTGTCCACCTACCGTGATATCTACACATGTTAATTTAATTTTTAGATTTTTAGTATTATACTGCCCTGATGAGGCTACGGTTGTAGCGAAACCCGGTCGGCATTAAGTATTTACCTATAAGTGATGTTTACAAAGTTACTGTTTAATTTTAAAAGAAAAAGATTCGTTCGCATCTGGCAATTTAACCCAGGACTCGGGCCGTTGCTCTGTCCAGTGACCTCTAAGTATATTTGTAGGCAGCTATCTTTACGTATGATTACAAGGTACTCATTGATAATACGACCGTAAAAATATGTTAGATGTACCTAGGTGTTTTTATTTATCATTGACACAAAACACTTTCAACCACTAGGCTCCAGACAGGTCAATGAATTTATTTATTAGCTTAAGACATAATTCCCATGTTTGATCAATTTTAGTAAAATTAAGGTAAATTTGAGCTTATTTTTTTCATTTTAGCTAAAGGAATATACACATTTCGTTTTCTAACTACACAATTCGAAGATATTATCTTATCTCACAGCTTATTTCGGGCACACGGATTTGCCCACAAAATACTTCTATCAATCCTTTCAGTTTTTCAACTGAAAGACGTACTCGTCAAAAACATATATTTCCAATACAAAAATGTAACACCTCATTTGCACAACATCATTACACATTTCTAGGCAAAAAATACTTTAATAACCTACCAGATAATATCAGAAAAATCGAAGACGACAAAACCCTACTCAAAGCCATCAAAGAACATTTCAAGGTAAAAAATCAAAATAACGAAATTCGTCAATTAAATAATGTAATGTTATAAATCGTTAAATTGTACATTGTTGAACGTTGTTAATGTAACGTTATAAATCGTTAAATTGTACATTGTTGATATACACTTATATTTTTAATATTCTTAACTCCTTATTAATAAGAATACTTACATAAATAATGTTCATCTCGATACTCAACATCTCTTTTAAACACAAGCGTCTGCTTCCATAAAAGAGAAACATCAAAAAAAATTGTGTTTACTAATTATTATGTATCATTATTGTTAGCAAATATTATTATACATTGTAAACTGTTTAATTATTACATAATAAAAAAAAAAATAAAATAAAAAAAATAATTTATCTCTTCGGTGTTCAGTGACATTATCCATTTCAATCACAGTCTGATATGATACATCATCATCGCACAAGCGAGTTAGCGATTTATCCTTGATCCACACAGCGTAGATTTGCAGCAGGAAGGAGGACGAAAAAGCAGTCAGTGATAAGTGACAAGCGGCAAGTGGCTTGGCGCCAGTCTCGTGTCACTTGATCTCACCACGACCGGACCGAGTCGTGAAGTGGCAAAGTAAGGAGTAAAAGGTGTTTTACACGACACTTTTTTTCATACCGATCCCCATATAGGAACCCAAATGAAAAATCTTCCCTTTATACGATCATTATTTTAATACTCATGATTTTATACAGATAGTTGCCATTAGAGAAGAAATAATATTTTTGGACAGTACTAAATCGTCGAAAAATGGGAACAATCATGAAAAAATCTGTCACATTGTGTCATTATATTTATTTATTTATTGGACAATTTGTATAGCGCCGCTTTTGTGAGATATCACCTCAGGGGCGCTTTACAGTTGATGCAGGTATTACAAAAATATAAATATTACAAAAATAAACTGAATTTAAGTTAAGTAAAATGAAGTACAGAAACAGGTGACACGAAGATAGAAGATGGAGATTCTGCAGCAAGAATCCCAGGTGGTGAGGAAACTGGTCATATGTTTAGTCGTTATCTAATCGATGTTTTAGTTGACCTTTTGGCGTGTGATTTTTACATTACAATGATTTTTGTAGGTTCCTATGCATTGGAAAAATTTCCTGCCTGATCACCATAACTTGATCGATATTATATTCGTATATATATGAGGTAAAACCACCATAATATGGCAGCGCAGATGCCAAAGCAATAACTGTCACAACTCATTAATTAATTAAAAAGTGTTACAATACGATGTTAATATAAATACATATTCTTTCCTATGAGTTAACAGTTAACAGTGTAAAGTTCTCGTGCATTATTTCCTCAAAACAAAATGTCAAATCGTACACGTTCACAGTCAGTAATGAACACATATCGTAGTGTTTTTATAAATATTTTAAATATAAAACGAAATAAACATGCATCATTTTCACGTAATATAGTTAAGTAATAAAAAGAGATGACAGATGTCAAATAATGTGTGCCATCTTAAACCTTACGAAAATCCATACCAAAATAAAACGCGTCCTTTTTTTCATCCCGAATATTAAGGAGAAAAAAAAGCTGGACGAAAAACTGGTGTAAAACCCGCATAACACGAACTGGTCACTGAAAGCTGAGCAGTATTGGAGCCTGAAGCGCCTTACCCACGGGTAAACAAATAGGTCCAGGCCACTTAGCTAACCGGATGGCTTACAAATAATGGCATATTATATACTGTAGTCAGTTATGCGTGATGCGTGGTGCGCAAAGATAATAGAATATAATATCTTTGCTTGTGCGTCTGACGGAACGTTTTTTTATTGTAATTTGTCTCTTGGAGTACGTTGACTAGATTATTATTTGTAGAATATTACAGGAGTTATGGACATCTCTTGCAAAATTATAAAAAGTTTTAAATGTGCATTTAGAAACGAGTTACATAGGTGGTTATGAAAAATCACATCAATGGCGCAATCACAGTACAATACAAATTTACATACCAAATTGAAATGCCAAACGGTCGAGTTTTTTTTTTATATTCAATTTAATAATAATGCTTGTTAGTTTATAAAGGTAAGTTTTAAAAAAAGAGGTGGTCCAGCAAAGCTGTTACATGACTGCTTGTCGGTACAATAAAATCTAAATGGTACAATTATAAAGATTTTGACACCAATCTGTAATGGTATAAAAAAATGTACAATTTGAATATAATAAATATGTAAGTAAATAGTGGTTTTTAATACTTACTTTCTCCCTAGTTAACAACCATAATAATAATAATAAAACAAAAAACAAAGAAATTTTGGAGCAACAAACTCGGCTATCAATTACATAGAAACCGCACAGAAAACGATCTTAAAGGTAATACTAAAAAAACATAGACATGTTTTATTTTTTCTATATATATGTGTCTGTATAAAAATAACTTTAGTTGATATAATAAGCCCTGATGAAGCTTGAGCTAAGCGAAACCTGGTTGGCTGTTAATATTAATTCAAAATAAAAGTGGTGTTTTACAAAGTGTATTTTTCATTTAGTATATAATGTCACATCACAAAGTGTTTGCTTCCTTCGATAAAATTAGTTTTTATTATTAGCTGGAAATATATCTTAAATGGATGAATGAAATTAATCGTCAATCTTTAACGCATTTAAATGATTCATCTGCCAACAATTAAACCGATTGACGTGTTATGTTCCCGCTGATATTGTCCATTGGTAGGCAAGTCAACAGCATTTTGACTTTATCATAAGTAGTTGAACGCAATCGCTAGAGAATATTTGTGTGTCCATACGGAATCAATTACAAATGTATCAATTACGGTATAACAAAAGGAAAAAAAATGCAATAATAGTAAGGAACCAGATAAGTCCTTTAATGGTAAGTATACCCTCCGAACAAAACAATAGTTGTAGATTGCTTCTTTGTCTGTCTGTATAAATTAGGTGTGACAATCTTTTTCACCATAACGATTTTTAAATCTTCTACATATTTTATATATTTGGGAAATACCTTAATATTTTTAAGTCCTTATTCCGTATCTAAGGTTAGATTACACCAAATAAAAATATATAAGTTTAAGTGTGCTATGAGGCAATATAAATTTTATTTTAAAGAAATTATTCGCTACGCATTTTAGTCACTTGCTTATCCCATTTAAATTTTCTGTGAACAATTTACTTTGACAAATTTTAGTAAATTTGTCAAAGTAATGTTTATTATTTTGCTTACATAAACTACAAAAAGTCCGAGGAAAACATTTTATTTATATTCTTTTAAATATGCGCAATTGAGTCGTAATTTGATACACATGCAATTCAAATTTTCAATTGTTACAGAAAGTTTGCCAATTTTCGGTGGTAAGTACCCACTGAAAAGCGCGTTTGTTTACCAATGAGGCGAAAATAGCTTCGTCATAAACTAGTCAATGCACCAGCTTCATCCACACGTATTCAATTTATAATCCACTTTACATGAAAAAATCATACTAAGCGTCTTTTTCTTAACGCTATTTACTATGCAAAAACTGGTATTGTATTCTTTTCAGAGATACCTGTCTACTTTGGGGATATTATGTACATAGGTGTAACATAATATGTACCTACACGTCCCAGGTATATAAATTCAATGAATTAAGTTTTTGTTTTTGCTGTACCAGCTCCCTGCCCCACTGCCTCGCCTCAGGGATGGTATCAGAACTCCAACACGAACTGCTAGCCTCGCTTCGTTTGACTTCATGTACCAATATTTAATTAACCAAACCACCCACAGAGGTCACGCGTTCGCTGAACGTTTTTTTACAAACACAGCGTTTTAAATTAGCTGTCAGTTTGGTAATATGATTTTCAATTGCAAACATTCAAAATGGTCCACCGCCTCGGCAGGCCTGACGACACGAACCGAGAACCGAGGAATGTCTTCATGAATATTCAGATGCTATCAGGGGCGGAGAGTAGCAGAAAATAGGTGTTTGATTATATAATTGTGCTGGTTAAGATTTTGCTATTGTACTCCATTCTGTCATGTAATTGAGATGGTCAGTTTTTAGCTTTAATTAATTACAGCATTCTGAATAATAAATTGAAAATATGTACAGAACACGAATTGAAATGCCTACTACCTACTCCTAAACGTTATTTTAATTCCATTTATTAAGGATAAATGATTGAAGCTTAAGGCGATCCAATACCAAGTAATGCAAAATCAGGTGTTTTTGGTTTGAATATTTGATTGCTTAGAAATACTACAGATGCTTTAATTAAATACTGCAAGTAGAACATATCTTGCCCTTATCAGCAGACGATAATTTTTTTGATAAGACTTTTTATAAGCCTAGAAAAAAATATAGTATCAGGCCTAAAAAAAACTGTCCAGTGCAAAATATCCTATTTACTAACCCATTATCGAATATTTTTTTTATTGTATAATGTGGAAAATTCAATTTTTTATTCGATTATCGGAGGAAACTTTCACATATGCACCAGAACTTCACAAAATTTGCATTTTCGCGTTGCTTATTTTTACACGAATATTGATCGATGTTCGGGGAGGTGAACATTGAATTTGCAATTGTGAAATAACCTTTATGCCGTCTACTAATTAATCATTGATATTATTAACAACTCTCAATGAAGATATGAAACAAAAAAAGAAAATAAAAAGGTAACGGTCGCAACTGGGACTCGAATCCAGGTCCTCTCTAGTCTTACCTGGTCGGTTAGTGGAGCCTAGTCCCGGTAAGAGTAGAGAGGGCTTGGTTTCGATTCCTAGTTGAGACCGTTACTTTTTAATTTTCTGTTTCTGTCTGCTTCACATTTTCGTTAAGAGTTTTTTTATATTACCTTTGTCAATGATTTCTTATTTGAATTATTATCAAATCGTTTTCAATATTCACATTCTTTAGCGTGAGATTTTGAATTGTGTAAAATTTTATAATTAGTGAATTCTAATAAGAATTTTGAGATGAAACAGGGTATAAAAATTCTGAATATATTTAGATTTATATAAATATTTACAACTAATTAATGCAACGTAAAATGAAAAACAGATTCCTTATAGTGTAAGTTTGTGCGCGCAAAAGTGCAGTTCAATTGCGTTGTTCCGGGCTGCAGACCGCAGGGTGAAAATTGCATCGTTGATGTCCAGATGAGAGAACCTTAGGTGATGAAGAGCACCAGTAGCAGAAATTGTGAGTATTTATCGCTCATGTAATTCAAAAGAACCGAATGTGCGAAAATCGTGATGTAAAAAGACCACATCTGCTATTTGTTTATTTTAAATAACGTATTTAAAAGAAATAAATAATTAATACAGATTTCAGAAAAAAACATCTGTTTATTGCAGTTGTTTGATTTTTGACATATATTTGAAAATTCGCCTAATTAATAATCTTCAGACACCGTTTTCTCAAAACATGCATTCGCGTTAAATTTAAAATTATATTTTCAGAACATCGTTAAATTGCATGAGCGTCATGTTCATGTAATTCAACGGGTATTAACAAAGGATTTATTTGCATTGGTAATACTCCAACTAAATCTTAACAAAGACATAATAGATGTAGTGTTTAATTTTTATAAAAATTTTCTTTGTTATTATTTTTCCACATTTCCACACCACTTGTCGTCGAAAATAAGTATTTTTATACACGAGAATATTGGTAATTTCTTTACCTGCTGGAAAGTTTCGCGCCATTATTTATTATCTACGATGGATAAATCACAAAATAAATGCACTTGTTTCGCAGTTCTCAGATCGTTTGATGAATTATTATATTTCGCTAAAATTAATTTATTTCTGGCAGATTCAATCAATCAAACTGTTTCATTCGGTCAAATGATTGAACGCCGACAATGTTTGCATCAAATTAATTTTTCAGATGCAAATTTTAAGAATGACAGGTACGAGATCAATCACCTACCAAGAGATTTCAATGAAAGCTAAAATAAATACACACATAAAACTCCAAGGGGCTTCTTCACAATATTTTTAGTTAGCCGTTCATTAGCGTCACACGTACTCAGGGCCGGCACTGATTCCGGCCCCATTCTCTAAGTCCCTTAGCAAAACTAGTAGACGCCTAGGTATTTTCGTGTAGCGCCGTTTTCACGAAAAATAACCCCAAGCGCCTATTATCAGCGCCTCGGCGCCATTGCAATTCGGCATTCGGAGCGGACTGCTCCAATTGTTCCCATATAGGGCCAGCCCTGCACGTACTGAGAAAGGTTGTGAAATAGAACCTAAGATCTACAATTCAGGTAGGTAAATTATTTAACCACGGTGTCTACTTTGTAATACTGCGTATAAATGTACGAACCAAACAAATAAATACACATGTTTATTTGGGAGTGACTGTTGATTGCCATTTTAAATGGGAAATTCAAATAAACGATAGTTTGCAAAAGACTGAGAGTGATTGTGGGTACCTATCACTCGCAGAATCAACTCTACAATATGGAATAACCACCTGGAGATATTCTGGCAAAACTAATTTAAATTACCTACTATCAGTACAAAATTCTGTTAAATATATAAAATTTAAATGACTAATTTCACACATTTTTTTTCACAGAGACGTAACATTTCATTGTATCGAAAGTTAAATATCTTGCCTGTGCAGGCCTTAGTATGGGACAAAATATTGATTCAGCATATATCTGACTCTGAATATAAACATAAAATGGAACATGAACACAACACTAGGTTCACAAAGAATGAAGGCATGCTCGATCCAAAATATAGCAATAAATTTGGACAGCGAACCACAACCGAACCACAATTGAACATGCTGCCAAGTAACATAAAAAATTGTAACTTACTAAATAGATTCAGATATATGATGAAAACAAGGCTCATAAGTAGAAATATTTTACACTAGTGATCTCTATCAATCACTAGTTGTTATTTATTGGCATATAGATTTAGTGTTATTTTAGATTATGTTTGCCAATTAAACCAAATATCGAACCGAGCCACGAATCACGGTAAAGGAAGGAAGACACCGCAAGCGACATTTCGCTTCTTTTGTGATTGTCTGGTACTTTTCCGTAAATCGTGGCTCAGTTCACGCTTGCGTTCGTATGTGTATACAGAGTACACGGAGCATTTGATTTCTTATTATTTATCAATGTGAAAACCGAATTAAGCTGGAGGTTGTTGGATCAATTGCCATATCGGTACCTATCTGAACGTCGGGTAAGCAAAAAGAAATTGGGGAAATAAATTAAAAGGAGGAGGAATGTTACTGTATATTATCTGTTTGTACAAAATGTAAATAAATAAGAATAATAACATAAGTCCATTCTAGCATCATGTTCATTGATCAAATGAATTGTACATAAAGCTTTGTAAACCGTTTATACGTTTTGAACCGGTGGATGTAATCTGTTAGTCATAAATTGATAATAGTTTGACTGGTCTATAGTTAGTAATGAGACAAATAATTGTAGAAATGTATCATATATTTGTACAGCGCCCTTATTATTATTGTTAACTAAAAAAACCTCGGCAGTGGCGTGCCAGACTTCCCCCGCGTTTCCAAAGCTTTAGTTTATATATTTTGCTGCCGGTATTGAGTGAGTGAATCATGGAATTAGAAATTAATTAAATTAATATATATTTAAGTTACTATTAGTTTTAGACATATAATATCAGGACACCAGATAATCTTACGGGTAATTAACGGTAGATTTAATTTTTTTTAAATTTAGTTTGTATTTTTTATTATTTTTTTTGGTAAACTCATGTTTAAGACAAGATTTTGTTTTGTTGTTTTCAGGTGAAAAAATGTAACAAGCAGTAATTGTTGAATGAAACACTAGTATATATTGAATTATTTCGCGGATAAGAGATAAGCCGCCATAGCTCAGTGGTCAGAGCTTTCGACCGGAAATCGAAAGGACACGGGTTCAAGTCCCGTTGGCGTCATGCATCTTTTATCAGGAGATTTTTCAATGTGGATGAGTGTTTCAGGCTAATAATTATTGCTTATAAAAATAATTGTTACCCTTTGTGCTATGCATAAAAAAAATCTTGTCTTAAACATTAGTTTACAAAAAAAAAATATATTTGACAAGTTCTAGTATCTTCACCAAAAAATGTAGACAATTTGTCTCGACACCATCTAGTGAGAGAGTTAGCACTTACAATGCCTTTCTCATATAAAATAAAGTTGGTTGTAACAAGCAATAATTGTTGAATGAAACACTAGTATATATTGAATTATTTCGCGGATAAGAGATAAGCCGCCATAGCTCAGTGGTCAGAGCTGTCGACCGGAAATCGAAAGGACACGGGTTCAAGTCCCGTTGGCGTCATGTATCTTTTATCAGGAGATTTTTCAATGTGGATGAGTGTTTCAGGCTAATAATTATTGCTTATAAAAATAATTATATTTTTTATTTTATTTAAAAAAAAATAATAACTAATTAATCACCGCTCATTGTAATATTTTTCTCTGTTCGTACTTATTTGTCTATATTTGTTTGTTTACTCTGAATTTATTAATTTTCATGTATGTTTATCATAACGAAGAAACCACTGGTTTTGAACATGTTGAGCCTTTTTGATTAAGTAGTGGCGAATACAAAGTTATTTATTTTATTTAGATGTAAACTAGTTTAAACTCGTTTAGTTTATTTCCATTCATATAATTAAAAAAAAAATCATTTGAACCCAAAGCAGCAACCTTAATCTCAGTCTCGTGAAGGTCGTTATTAGAGTCGTTTAAACTTCTCACAAAGTCCCTTTTCATCACTCCAAGACCTTAGTCACTTTTTAATTAATTCTAAATTGTTTGCAAGAGTAATGTCACCGGGTATTCCTTCAGATGCAGTCAGAAATGGAATAGATTTGAATCCTGAGCGACAAATTAATGCAAAAATGACGCCTCCATTACAAAGTTTAACATAATTGTACATAATTTAATGAAAAAACCAATGACGAATCAAGTTAAGTGTTAGAAAAACAGATACGTGATGTCGACGGATGTGAAAGTCACGAAGACGTTCATTGTTCATGAAAAATCAAACGAATTTGTATAATCATACTGTAGTTGTTACCGTTATTTTTTTATTTTTCTGTGTTTTGTTCTGTTTCATGTTTCATTTTGATTTATTAGTACCTATTATCTTCTTCTTCAATGATATAATACACTGATGCAAAACCTTCAAAATAAGTTAAAAGAAAATGTTGTTCCTGAATATTCATTTAGACTTTTAAAAAACAGAGTCAATCGGTGTTCCATATAAATAAAAATCGTATGTTAATTCGAAACATTATCTAGGTTACCAACAATTGTTATACGAACTTTGTAATCATTTAAAAAGGGTAGCTGCCATAAATATGGGAAAAATTAGTTGCAGTATGATATTGTTAATTCTGAATTTGAAATATGATATCGACAAATATGACGTTTAATAATAGGTCCTAATGGTCGAGTGGTTTAAGAAGCCTATCCCGTTAAGACAAGAGATCCTGGATTCGATTCCTAGTTGTAACTGTTATATTTTTATTTTTCTGTGTCTTGTTTTATTTCATGTCTCGTTTAAATTTACTAGTATTATCTTCTTCTTCAATAATATATTGTATTAATTTTATTTATTCGTTTGGGTAAATCAATATGGTTGAATTACGACAAAGTTATAGGAAAAACACCTAAGACAGGTATGTTAGAAACTACCATAACATCCCTAGCTCTTTTGTATATTTACTAATGCCTCTTTGTCAAATGAAAGCAGACTTGATTGAGCCCGGCGATATCGATAAAGCCTTCAGCAATCGACATCATTAGCCGCCCATTCAGGGGAAACGTTGAAAAACTTTTCCCGGCGTTAAATATATAACTTGTCGTGCTCCTTAATTACAAAAATCGCTCGCCAGGATGAAAGTAATTCGGGACATTAATCATTTTACCGACGTCGATATTCGCAAATAGTCGACACAATTTGTAACATGACAATCGTGTCATTCCGTCAATCACTATAAGCTGCGTGCCAACGGGTGGAAAAATACCAGTCACTGTCCACCCTTTAGTCCTTTGTGTTTCCTGCTGGGGGCGCAACCCTTCCTCGTAGTAAATTAAAGGCGATCAATCAAAATGTCCTGAAGGATTTAACCGCCCCTAAGTTGCCGCTAGCCTGAAAGAAGCATGCTATCGGGAGCGGAACACACAATGAAAATAAATATGAATAGATTAAGGGATATTACTACATTATCCTTCTAAAGACTCATTAACGTTATGTTATGTGTTAGGCTAAAGCTGTTAATATAAATCCTTCCAAGTTCCTTTGAGTGATATAATTTTCTTAATAAATTGACAGAATTCACTTTTACAGTAAACATATGAAATTAAAAAATTGTTAAAACCACCAGAACAGAATTTACACAGAAGTTCCACGTACAATAAAATATCGTAATTTTCTGCTGCAAAAAGCGATAAACGCAATAAAACAAGAATTCCACGTACATTAAATAGGTACACATAATGTATAATATATTAGTAGGTATGCGAAATAACGTTTAATATAATTTTTAATTTATTTTATTTAATCAAAAAATTACAGAATATATATAATATATCATCAGTAAGTTGTATAATTATATGTCAGTTAGAAACAATGAAATTGTTGAAAGAATAATGTTACAATAATACAGCAGTTTCTAATATAAGAAAAAAGTAGATATGAATGTAAGAGTGTTATATAGAAATGGCATAATATACTATATTTTAGGTTGTGCATAACCTGCCTCACTAGGCGAAGCTGTATTGAGGCAGAATTTTTAGTTAATTATTTCTCCACATTGTCTATGGTTTGCTTATATGTAAATGTTTAATATGGATTCCCACACAGCAATCCATTATTTTAGGTTAAATTATTGTTTACATATTGAAAATACAAATACAACAAGTTTAAACACAAAACATACTATAATAACTCACTGTGACAAGGCATTTGGTTACTTTTCATTATTGTTTGCATTTACACAATACGTATATAGTAAGTTTTAGCACCGTACATACTGCAATAACTGTCAATGACAAGGCGTTTGGGTGAGGGCACCAGTGTAGGCTCGATCATTTGAATAAATCCGAATTTTAACATTTTTTTTAAACTCTTTCCGTGTTTGACTCTCTTTAATATTTTCCGAGAGCATGTTGAAGATCTTTGTGGCAAAGTAGCCAAAGCTACGTTGACCAAAGGTGGAAGAAAGTGCTGGAACTTGCAACATGTCTTTGTTGTAAAATAATAGGCAATAAGAAACTAATGAGACACATATTATGAAAATAATTCTACTTTAAGTACTTTCTGAAGCATTTACTGAACTGTATAGCAAAACTAGCTCAAGTCTCCGGCGTTGCACGGCTTTACACAGAATATTTCGAAGTCAGATGTATACAGTAATTTATTATCCTTTTATTTTGAAGGTCAAGGGTTCAAAATATCATCAAGAACTATCAAAGTTGAGCTTAAAGGGGTAGATGAATGGGATGTGAATGAAGTCTTTTGTCTTAGTGTGCAAAATTCATCGGAATAAAACTGTAGATTTGCACAAATATTAAATCTATGCCGCCCGCTACAGACCCTCTTCTGACACATACATAGATAATGTTAAACCTATTTGAATACATTCAACATTTGTCCAAATCTTCTGTCATATTTTGCAGGTACATACATAAAGATTTTTTTAATGTAAATTTTATGAACTTATTTAAGGAAATTCGTGAGGGTCTGTTCACGTAAGGTAATTTTTTTATTTGAGATGAATTATTCATAAAATACCCTACACCAAGGGTTTCCAAACTATGTAGACCCGCAACAGTCTTGGCGAAAAAATAAACTTTTGTATTTTCCTCACTGTTATAGGTCACACCATTCTCCAAACCTACCTACTTCTGTCTGTCTGTCTATAAGTTTACTAAGCCACTGCCTGCTGGCAATTTGCCAAAGAAGAATGATGATTAGAAACAACGCCGCCATTTTACTTGCATTTTTTCAAAGAAGGCTATGGAAAGATTTCTTCGGTTGTACACGTGGAGAAGATTCTCATCCCAGTTATAAATAAAAGAGTTTCTTGGGTTCGTTGTCCGATCAATCGTCCAGAGCCTGAACTGTCCCAATGTGGTATTTTTCAAAGTTTTTCATAGACCCAGTTGTTTCGCAAAAAATATCGTGTGACAAAATCATCAAATGACCATTTTTTTTTTTTTTTTTTTTTTTTTTTTTTTATAAATTTAATTTAGATTAAATTTGATAATATTATTATTAAGTTCTGCAAGTGTTTTAGTTTTTTATTATTGTGACAGCTGTTTCGGCTTACAAGGCCATTTTCAAACTGTGGTTAGTCCACATTGAGACGACGTATTTATGCTATTTCAAATGTAAATTTTGAATTTTGATTTAATTAAATAGCATAAATACGTAAATAGTAAAATAATAAATACGTAAATAGCATAAATACGTAATTAAATAGCATAAATACGTCGTCTCAATGTGGACTAACCACAGTTTGAAAATGGCCTTGTAAGCCGAAACAGCTGTCACAATAATAAAAAACTAAAACACTTGCAGAACTTAATAATAATATTATCAAATTTAATCTAAATTAAATTTATAAAAAAATTAAATGGAGTTCTACGAATTAAACACAAAAACAATAAAAAAAAAAAAAAAAAAAAAAAAAAATATATCAAATGACCATTTTATTTTTTTGACATTTGAAAGGTCCGAATTAAAAAGGTCGATTCTAGGTGCGTTTCAACTTTCTATCAAATTGTTATAAGCTGATAAGCTTAACAACATGATAGTTGTGGTTTTCTGCTGATCACAATATTATTAAAAAGCTGAAACGGACTAAATGAAGACCTTTCAATTTAAAAAAAAAAAAAACAAAATGGCACCTAGTGGGCATTTCATGACAATGTAATATTTCTGTGAGACAACCCGACCTGATAATGAATTAAACTATTATAATAATGAGCTTCATTAGATTTTAACTGCCCATATAATGTTTCAAGTAGGTACGTATAATGTAAATGCTGAAATTCTAATACGGTTTCGCGACCTAATTAAAATTGACTGGCGACCTACAGATTGGGAACCTTCCTATCTACATATGAAAAAGTAGATTTTCCGCATCCTCCGGAAAATCAAATTACTTCTAAGAAAAAGAACCTTAAAGTTTTTACTACAGAAAAAGTTATCGGCAAGTCCGCCAGAAAAAGGAGTTATGAGAAGAATAATCTTATTACTTGGACTGTGTTTCAATTTCGAGTTTCCTAGCACACTGCTGACAATGAAAAATAGAAAATGGAAATTTAACAAGGAGTGTGAGGATTTTGAAATAATACATTAGGCATATTAAATTTCTACGTAGGAAAACAAATTAGTTTAAATTATGTAATCTAGCTTATTTATTGGCACTTTCTACTTTTAAATAAAATATTCAGGCATGTAAATGATTATACAAATCAAACTAATAATAGCGGAGAAATATATTTTCTTAAATGTGAAACTGCACAATAGTACCAACTGCTCCCAAGCGTCTGGAGCCAGTGAGATTATGGCATCCCCAAATGGGGAATGTTGTGAGACTGAAAGTAGAGGGGAGGGGAAGGAGATGGGGAAGAAGAAGGTTGGGAAGTACCTGACTATTCAGATCTGGTCACCAAACACGGCCAAAGCCATTTCAAGCAATGTTTCAATTCTGAATGGTGGTCTTAAACCAGGGCGATACTGAGAGTATTTTACACTCTGGAACGTGCGCAAGTACAATACATTTTGGGTGGAGCAAAAGTAATCACCCTATTGGAAAACGCTAAAACTTTTGCAAATAATGATTAAAGGATTAAATACATGATTTAATGATTAAATAATTAAATAAACAAATTTCAAAAGCAGTACCAAAGTTTATCATTAAAAAAAAATACAGCAAAAGAAAAAAGAGTGATTACTTTTGCCCCACCCTGTATTATCTAAATTGAATAAATGTTGAAACAATTTTGAACAATCATCATGAAAATTTACTTGCGCACGCCGGGATTTGAACCCGCAACCTTCAGATTGCTAGTCGAGAGCTTCATAATATTTATTTCATCACCGCCCTTATTTCAAAATTTTATTTTATTTCATTTATCTGATCCACTTGATCGTGCCATGTATTCCTCACCGAGTAAGTCCCCGACTTCTTCTATTATTCACATGTGCGTTATATATTCTTATTACACCCCTTTCTTCAGGCTCTACAGGCCCAAACAATCTAAGCGTCCTTTTCTTAATCTTACTCACTACGCTTACATCAGCCATGCATTTTTTGCGGATCTACACATTTCTCACACGATCATACATGGTTATACAAGACATTCGCCTTAGGGATCTCAACATTCAGTCTACTTTCATCCATCTTCTGCCAGTTCCATGCCTCACTGCCAAACTTCAGGGTTGGTACCAGCACTCCATTGTGGACTGCTAGCTTCGCTACTTTGAACAATTTTTTGTTACCTGCATTTACCCTGTCTCTACCAGCCTTCAACATACTTCCCAAATACACAAACTCATCCACCTGCACCTGTTTTCATCATTCACAACTATACAGCACTTTCTTTCAAACACTATAACTTTACGACATGTAATATTTCTGTATTATACCTCGAGTGATGGAATACAGTACCTACTTACAAAATAAGGGCATCATATTTAAATTTAAACGTAAAAGGGGACTTTAAATTCGTTTTATTAAGTATCCGTCACGTCTCTGTTAGCTTTCAGATTTTACGTACCAGGAAAATTAAATGAAAATTTACTGTAGGTTTAATGAGATTTCCCGAAAAACAATCTCAACTAAATGGTAACCTTTTATTAAGAAAGCCGAGATTAAGTTAGTTTAATCTCAGCTGGTATTACTGCAGGTAGCTACGCTTTTTTGGATTTATCTTTGTAGGTCTAATATTGTCTGTCAATCTATAAAAACTGTCAAACCATAGATAAATGTAGATAGCTCCAAGATAACAGAGAATCAGCAACATGAAAACTATTTATTTCATATTATGCTATATATGCTATGCTATTACTCGCCAGACAAACATTGAAAAAATATATTCTGTCAAACAATTTTGTTCAATAATTTATTATCAATAATTTGAAGATATCCCTTAATAAAGTGGCTATACTCATTTTTCTCCGTATAATATATATTATTGAAAAGCGTAAAGTGTGGAGTAGGTAATTCTATTTAAAGAAATGTTCTATATATCCCTATTTTCATGTTTTTAATATTTGATTCGAATAATTACGAGTATGAAGAATAAAAAAATATTACCGCGTCTTCTTTTTTTGGTTCCCATCTTGCGACTTGGTAATATTTCGTTATAAAAGTGTTACTTCGTGACGTGTTCGAGAAAAAGTTTTTTCATATATAAAGACATTCTTTCAGAATAAAAAAATGATAAAATAATACATGTGATCAAATTAGTTTTATTTTTTTTATTTTCACGTGACCAGCGAATTAAAATTATTCCGTTCACGTTTGACCGGTGGAGCTGCGAAGCTTCTCTACTGATTTTATATTTACAAATGAACCAACCACCTTACAATAATATTATCTCTCCGTTAGTTGATTCAGCGATTATAGTTAATTTTTTAATCAGGTGTTATTCGAGCCAATATTTGAAGCCGAATATTCCACAAATATTAGGCTGTTATTTTGATTATAATATGTACATGTTAATTTTAAAGGTTTATAAGTAGCTGAAAACTGTTACTTTACATATGATCCACGAGCTTATGAGGTTCAGATAAGTATGAAACATAATATGATAACTTTTTACCTACACATATTGAAATCAATTTTTATGGTTACCGAATGCGATTTAAAAAATATTTGTTTCATTATTATTTAATATACAGGGTACAGCGAAACAGATAGTGTAGTTTTACATCCCGTGTGGTGGGGGTAGAAAACTGAAAAATGTGCGGTGAAAAAATGGAGACAATGTTAGTAGTTCTTATTCGAAGTATGATACAGTTAAAAGTGACCGAGGGGGATAGGGTCCCATTAGCGCAGTTGGTAGAGCACTGTCCCGGAAAGACAGGGGTCCTGGGTTCGAGTCCCAGATGTGACCGTTTCCTTTTCTGATTTTTCTGTTTCAGATTTTCGTTTAGAAATCACTAATATTGTCTTCAATATTTAGAAAACTGAAACTTTCCGGCTGCAACTTGCGACTTTTTTCTGTGGAACCTTGGAAGAATTCAAGATCGAATTCAGGAGGAAACAACCGCTATACCTAAACTAAACGCTATAACTAAAAACTAGAGAAATCACCTTCATAAATGTATCGCCACTGGGAGGCCATCATCTTTCTGGTGTCATCTTCAGCATTTGATGCATAAACCGGCATGATGTACCGAATAAAATAAAATAAAACCATTTTAATAAGTTTCGGCGTTTTCTTAAATAGCTCTTCAAAACTGCACTGTCTGTTTTGTCGCACCTGTATTACGGTATATTAAGAAGTAATAATATACCAGTAAAGACAATATTATATAGGGACAAGTGTTTATCGAACTTGCAAGTGCGACGAAGTGTCAACAAGTAACACAGAATTCAATTCCTCGGCTGTATAAGTCCTCCATCACGACAAAAGCAACATTTTCCCCTTACTGTGATGATAGTAGAAGATTTTAAAATATTGTCAGGTTATTCATAACCCTGGAATGTTTTTCTTTCTTTTAAACTTACAAAAAAATATATTCTCTAAGATATAAAGATTGAAGGCATAATACGGAAGGAATGAATAATGGGATGCAGTTGATAAAATGTCTTCTTGTTGGACACATGAATCATAATATATATGGCAGGGTTGTTTAATATACAGTAAGCACATTAGCAAATGACTCTGTCTAACATTAACATTTCATGTTCAGTCTTATTGACAAGGATCGTTTTCATATCATACAAGATTACCTTATATATTTATGGATCCGTGCGTTTTAGTTATCGCACGAAAACAAGTTGACAAACTTTAAAATCAAAATCTCACAATTTTGGTTTGGACGTTGTGTTAGATGGGGCAAACGTGAACTAATGAAGTGCCGGCACACAGAACGGGTTGGGTTGAGTATGGCATTGTTCCCTATGAAAAGTATCGTCAAATATACATAGTGCGCAGAGGAGCGGGTAGCAAGTGACGGAATAATGTATGCAGATTAACAATCAGGGTTCAAAGGACCATTGAAAATGGGAGGAGTGGAAAAACAAACAATTGACACCCGCGCCCGGAACTGGATCCCAGAACCACCCCTGTGTTTAGTACCCAACCCCCTCAGCAGGAAATCAATCACCCGCAGACAACGTCGAACCGGAAACTTTATGGCGGAAGAGAATTTTTCCGATATTCACGCAAGTACTTGCATATTTATTATAATATAAAGTGGTGGATTGGTTGCGTTGAAAAAAAACTGATTTGATTTGATAAATCATGAAAATTGTCTTAAGAAAAAGTGTTGAAAAGAAGAGTTTAACATTGATCAAAATTGGGAAAATTTAATCACAGCTACAACACATTATTATCTGCCGCGAAACCTTATTAAATCAAGGATGATCACTTTAATTTCAGGACAGAACCATTTTACGTGTGAATTACGCATACAATGAGATTACGCATAGAGAGTTTGCCACTTCTCTAAATCAAAGATAATATCCGAATACGACATTTGTTTCACGCATCTCACAATGCCAAATCGAGTAGTTAAATAGTTTACCTTGATTTACAGAGAACAGAGGAGATGATAAAAAGATGTGAAATATCTAGCCAAAGTAGTACCTATAATGATAATTATCCTACACCACGCATAGTTTTTAGTAAGATCATCGAAGCTAATTGAAAATACCAACCCTAATGAATGTAATAAACAACCCCCCCTGAGATCACATCTGCTTTTACTTTTCTTGCGGCGTCGACATTGGATGAAAGTTATATTTTGTTGAAGTAATAAATCAAGATAACCCGCTTAGTAAAAAGTATTCAGGGAGGTCGGTGAAGTATAGTTTATGCCACTTCCTCACTCTCGCAGTTCGCACGACACTCTTCCCAGGGGAAGGAAGTTAAACGCCCGAAACTTTCATGACCCATAGGGAAAAACTGTTAATATTGCCATTTATTTTGGCTCCTGTACAAACTGGGTCAGGACTTGTCAGGTGGCGCTTCTGACATAAGTTTTTTTTATAGTGTTGAAGTTAAAAAAGCCTTCGGTTTTAATGCTATTTTTTTTATAACGATCTTATTTTTACATTAGCTACACACGGGAGGCCCTAAAAAAATCCCTAAATGCCTAAGCCGTCTTTGGGAATGCCTTGTGGAAGGTCTTCACATGGAAAAGAAGAAGATGAAGTTGTGGGAAGGAAAAATGTATGAGGGGTGGGTAGGGATCTGGAGGTCAAAGTGTCCAGGAGTGACGGACGAATGAATCTATCCCCCCCTCTGCGTTGCAAGGCGATGGGTCGAGATAATCCGGCTGGAGAGGTCAAAAGGTCTCCCTAAACCAGTCTCACCCGATTCGGTCCGCCACGCAGTAGGCCAAGACCTATACAAACCCTATGAACCCGGGCACTCCTGCTAAGGCAACACACTTAGTGAACCACTTAGTATGACCTATGGCAGGGGTGTTGGTATTGGTTTATATAAAATGGTTGCTGGGGTGGCGGTAACAATACTCGTCTCCCATACACATCTAATTATACTGCAATATTATCTAATTAATTTTCACAGGGTTTGCAATAACAAAAAAAAAACATTCATAAGATTACTATTAAAATTCACCTCCAGTACCTGTAAAAGACGGCAAATTTTGTATGACTATTTTTACTTGCATTTCGAGTGTCGATAACTTAATTATATATTAAAAAAAAATGTTTCAGCCAATTTTGTATACGAACACAAAGGAAAATAAATTAAATATTGAAGACAATATTAGTGATTTCTAAACGAAAATCTGAAACAGAAAAATCAGAAAAAGAAACGGTCACATCTGGGACTCGAACCCAGGACCCCTGTCTTTCCGGGACAGTGCTCTACTACCTGGGTTCGAGTCCCAGATGTGACCGTTTCTTTTTCTGATTTTTCTGTTTCAGATTTTCGTTTAGAAATCACTAATATTGTCTTCAATATTTAAATATTACAATTTGAGGTTTTACTCAATAAAGTTATTCCGAAAAATAAATATTCATTCTAGACTTAGAAAAGTCAACAGATGTCGCACATTAAATAAAAAAAATAGGATAGGTTTATCTAAAAGACGCTGTCTGGATTGCATTTAGTTCGGGTTGAATCTTGCGATCATACATAAAGATAGTTGCCAATAAAAATGTGCGGTGAAAAATGAAGACAATGTTAGTAGTTCTTATTCGAAGTATGATAAAGTTAAAAGTGACCGAGGAGAATAGGGTCCCATTAGCGCAGTTGGTAGAGCACTGTCCCGGAAAGACAGGGGTCCTGGGTACGAGTCCCAGATGTGACCGTTTCTTTTTCTGATTTTTCTGTTTCAGATTTTCGTTTAGAAATCACTAATATTGTCTTCAATATTTAAATATTACAATTTGAGGTTTTACTCAATAAAGTTATTCCGAAAAATAAATATTCATTCTAGACTTAGAAAAGTCAACAGATGTCGCACATTAAATAAAAAAAATAGGATAGGTTTATCTAAAAGACGCTGTCTGGATTGCATTTAGTTCGGGTTGAATCTTGCGATCATACATAAAGATAGTTGCCAATAAAAATGTGCGGTGAAAAATGAAGACAATGTTAGTAGTTCTTATTCGAAGTATGATACAGTTAAAAGTGACCGAGGAGAATAGGGTCCCATCAGCGCAGTTGGTAGAGCACTGTCCCGGAAAGACAGGGGTCCTGGGTTCGAGTCCCAGATGTGACCGTTTCTTTTTCTGATTTTTCTGTTTCAGATTTTCGTTTAGAAATCACTAATATTGTCTTCAATATTTAAATATTACAATTTGAGGTTTTACTCAATAAAGTTATTCCGAAAAATAAAAATGAAAATAAATTACCTTCTTTTTTGTAAGTAGATATTGTATTTTTCAGTTGTCAACTCTGTTTCAATTAGGTGCAAGTAAATTACGTTTCGACAGTGAAGAATGTCATTGATACTCTCAAACATTGCAGCAAGGAGCGCCGATATTTGATATCCGAAGTCTCTAATCAACTCCGCAAAAGTCCTAAATAACAAACATTTTTTGTGATATCGTAATCCGATATTTTATATGAAGATTGGGGAGAAACATACTTATTGATGAGAAAAAATACTCGTAAGAACCGACGTTATGTTCAATTATAGGTAGACACATAGATAGAAATAATAATATTGCGTTCAGTGACCCTTTCCATCGATCTGCGCCTAGTATATTCATCACGAAAAACCATAGATAGCAGAAACCAAAACTGAAAACTATAGTTTCGATGTTTTTATAGATTACTCTTTCAGGTTACAGTTACAAAAATACCAAATCAAATCCTTTGTGTGAAAGACCACAAAACTTAAAAATAGTTATATTGCACATATTGAACTTTTATGCTATTTAAATAGCCACGAGTATATGCATTTCCGGACAATTCTATCTAATTCGACGCCAAGAAAACATATTTTGATATTCGTAGATCTGTGGAGATCCGCAAAGAATGCAAGGCTGATGTAAGTGTAGTGAGTAAGATTAAGACACATGAGAAAGACATGGCACGATCAAGTGAATCAGATATTTGAGTCGGGCCATGTCAAGAGTCAGAAAAATAGAAGAGCAAGGAGTGTGTGGCATGACCGAGTAGTTTGGCGGTCCGTCCTGTTGGTCACCCCTCCGGGGAAACGGCGTGATGGTTAGATAGTTAGTTAGTAGAAATTATTACGTTTAAAAAGTAAAAAGTGATAAAGTAAGGTAATAAATTAAAAAGTGTAATAATAAGTGAGCCCTGTACAAATTTCAAGTACGGCTAATTGATTTATGGAGCCACCTCTGGGCTGGAGCCCCAAAACACTTGATTCAGTGCAAAGGAGGGCGGTCCGTCCTGTCTGAAATCTGTTGTTAATATTGACCGATTGTCATCTCTATTTCACTGACTCAATGAAGGTATGCTTTACCTCCTTCGTACAATCCGGGTCTCTTAATGACCCGCGTTAATAAATCCCTTTGTACAGCCCTACCTTAAGCCGCCTCACAAATCACAACGATAGGCAATATTTTTTATTTACACTGTTCCAACAGGGACGATCTTGAGAGGTGTCACATAATCTTGGACTTTTTGAATTGCACAAAGCATTATGAATCCGTACCTCATTTCCACCTTTAGTTCGCAATGGGAAATTCCTTATACTTTCCCAATCGCTAGTATTGCTAGCATTATTTTTTCCATTGGTTGCCAACATGCCAGCATTATTTTTTCTATGGGTTTCCAGCATGCCAGCATTATTTTTTCTATGGGTTGCCAGCATGCCAGCATAATTTTTTCTACGGGTTGCCAGCATGCCAGAATTATATTTTCTACGGGTTTACGAGTACACCTTTAGTAAACCTAACTAATCACCTAACCGTAAAACCCAACATCTTTAACTTTTGCATAGTACTATATAGTGGCTATGGCCTACCTATTCCAGAACATTGTGTGTTTAAAATTGAATAAATTATTTCAATTAATTAATCGAATCTAAATCAAATCAAACTAATCGAATAAAAAATCTATAAGTTTAGCCCGTAGCTAAAGTAGGGAATTATTCGATACATCCTTAGTACCTACTATATTGTAGTAGCGCATTGAACGCGGATGCATTGGACTCGAGTTACGGACTTGAGAATTCATGCATTTCTGCGTAACATCTATTCCCGTACTGAGTTTTGTTGTTTTCTTAACATTGCCATTGTGTTTTACGTATTCACACATTTGTTGCGCGCTTTGGTCGTCTTGAAATATTGAAGGTGAACACGAACAGTCCATTGAAGTGAAGCCAGACTCTCGCGAAAGTAAGGGCTCACAGCAAACGAGAATTACAACTTTCCGTTGGAAAATTTTCACATCTCCGACAGTTATTATTCAGGATGATATATTTTATGGTTAAATAGGTATATTCATACATAGAAAATTAAAGACTTCTTCGAGCTACTGATGATAAAAAGGTCAGAATACAAGAATGAGTGCTTATTTGTCTAAATTGTATTTATTATGATAATAAAAAACAAGTTGTTTTGCAGGTTTATTATATTCCAAACCCAAACAATATATTCGCTATTTTTACGTATTATTGTTATCATTATTTTCTGGAGTGGTCCGCGGTCCAATTAATAACAATAAAAAATAAGCGATATATAACAGAAATATATATTTTTATTCTTGCGTGCTTGGGTTTGGAATTCACAACCCGCCGTATCTAGGAAATAAATTATACTAAGATTAATTTCAAATTTAATTGAAATCATTCCTACTTAATACATGGATGGATATATAGAAAAAGATGTATGGAAGCATATGAGTTGATGTCAATTATTATTATCATAGGTCAAGTAAAATTTTATTTATAAAAATGAGAAGATATCGTATATTTTGTCGTTGGATAATATCTGTTAAAAAAATTGAGACTTGGCATGATGTAATGCATCTCACATTCTTGAAGGAAAGTAAATATCATTGTTTGGAATCATGTGACAAATAATATTAATTACTCGATGAATATTAAAGTTTGTGTCACGACCATGACACCGTACTATCTATTATGAATTGAAAATAATATATATATATCCAGTGATTTCTAGTAAAAAAATGTAAATGAAATTTTGGTCTCTTATGACATCTTTGATGTTTTTATTTTTACTTTTTAACAGAAAACGTAGAAAATCAATAGTAATGAGACAGATAGGGTCAATGTGAGGGGTTGTGTGGATAATAGACTGAGTGACTAGTAATGACACGTGGAAGAAAAAAAAATCAAAAAAGTCACCGGAGACCAAAAACTCAATTAACATTTTTACTCCAAATAATATCAGGAATCACTGGTTATAAAGTAAGCCAAGCAGGTCCCATTATACTCCGTATAAAATACATGCAGAAGAATAGTATTTTGCTAACATTAAGTATTATTATTATTGAGGTATTTTATTATAGCCTTCTTGTAACTATATACCGTACAGTTGAACATATCTACTATTTTTGCGAAAGTATTGCCAACGCATGCAATCTAGGTACAAGCTAATTTCTAAATGCTCAGTCCTGATGTTATTGTTGAAATTAAAAGTAATTTTTGAGAATATTTTTATTGAAATTGGAGTGGATTTTATATATTTTAGTGAGGGGAGCAGATAGAAGTTATATTTGACTTGATTTCAAACTAAAGAAGAATATCGTTTTTTAATGTTGATATGTTTTTTAAGTCTCGGCCATCGCGGAGAATGAAGCCATGCATTTTTAATCCTTTATTTGCTACTGGCAGAGGTAAGGGGAACATTTTTAATTTTAGCCTGTCGTCCCACGGGTCAACCCTTGATTTTTCTTAATATAATATTTTTTGATAGGTATTATAGGATAGGTATATAACAAAAAAGACACAAAAAAGGTAACGGTCGCCTCAGGGAATTAAACCCAAGATCACTGTCTTACCGGTACAATGCCTCTAACGATCGTAAATTTTTTTATGTGCCTTGTTCTGTTTCACGTTTCCTTTATTTATTAGGATTATCTTCTTCTGAAATGGTTAAATATTATATTGATGGGTATAACCTAAAAAAGATATTCCAATAAAATTAAGTAAAATCTCCATAAATTTTACTGCAGGAAATACTAAATAAATATTCCCAGCAAGTAATCCGCGTTGAATTTTCATCTAAATTGACTTTCACGGCGATTTAAAAAACACAGTTTAAAATAATGTTTCCCTACCCGGCGCGCATAGTATGCAGGAGTGAAACAATGTACAATACGCCATTGAGCACGTGTTAGTGTTGTGCAGTTCATTGTCCATTCTCACGGGCGGAGTTTTTACCCGTAACAATTTTTCTTCATTTGCGCGCGGCGGTAAAACTGCGCCATTTATGCTCCATGCTCCGCCTTGCGACATGCAACGAGACGAGGGGAAAACTCAGCAGAAAATTTTCTGTTTAGTTTCAATATATTTATAGTATCTTTTGATTCATTCTAAAATGTATGATTAAATTTTTAAGATCAAACTACTTTAGCTAGCTTATTTTTCAAAAAAAGTCTTACAGATTTTTATGCATTGGTTTTGCATATCTACAGTGCGAAAAGTCAAGTTTTGCACTATTCCGACCTTACCGCTTAAATATCGTGGCCGCCATTGGCTTTCTTGTCCTAAAATAACAGATTTAAATATTTGCTTTAGGCGATGCACCACGACGTGTCACATTTGGAATCGGGCCACTAACAATAACACTTCTTAATGTAGATGGCGATAAGGTTTAAATTCCCGCTTAACACCAGACGCCCGTTTTGATTTATGTAAGAAAAAACATCGCCAAAAAGTGTATATTATTTTACTATGCGAAGTTTAGGCACAAATATTTTAATCTTTTACTATCATTTTCTAATGAACTTAATTTGCCACATTATACAATAAAAATGAGCTCGTAAGTTGGAGATTTTGAACTCTGAAGCATATAGTTAATAGGCCTGATACTTTAATTTTTCTGGGCTTAACGATCAAATTTTAAAACCAAAAACACAAGATTTTGCATTACTACATGGTGCTTCGCCTGCATTAAAATGAATAGAACCAGCCAATATATTGGCAATTTGAACTATGTGTCCGACAAAACCAAAGCTAAGTCAAGAGGTCAGCAGATCTTAAGGTTGCTAACCGGTTAGTTGAACCCTTTTGGTCAAATAAATCCGTTCTTTTCGTAAATCCGGCATGGTCATATGGAATAAAATAATATTTTAAATCATCCTAAGCTGCTATAAAACACAACTTCAACGTAGAAATAAAATTTAATCAATTTTCCGTTTGAACCTTTTCCTCGTATTCGTGAATCTTAGTTATGCAATGCTTTATGGAAACTTTTTACAAAATTTAATTATTTTAAAACGTGTAAATTGTCATAGAATATCGAGAATCTTTAAAACAGGATATTTTTACAAATATGTATTCTAAAATGTTAATTAAAGTAAATGTGCTGCTCGTGAATATTTAAAATCATTGTTTTATTTTGCTTAAATATCATATATCTGCTATTTTCTCAATTAAATTGTGTTATTAGGTTATTATTTAGCATAAGACACACATGTTGTGAGCCTACAAAACTGCACTATATTAATTCAAAAGTGTTTCTAATTTGTATTATTATTACACGCCGAATGAAATTTACATCATGTTTGTATGGATAGTATACCAAAACTTGTCAAAAGTAGTTGGACTACGACCATAACCGTAAGTATTATAATACAGTATGTTGCATTACGTATTTATTTTATAGTATCGCCTGTTTTCTTGTGTTCGTTGAAGAGATTTCCCGTAAAATTATTCAGTGCAGACAAAATATAAAAAGGGATGAAAGAACAGCATTAAAAATAAAGCAGAGTATAAAAAATGGAAGGCACGCGCAACAAATATAACCCTGAAGAGCAACATTAGTGCGGTATGAATAGAGCCTCATTTCTCTAACGCAACTAATGGCATTACATTATATTACGAGCAGCAGCAGAAGGCTCCCGTAATGTGGAGGCTTTCACTTTATCATCCCTCCCTATCCGCTCTTTTTCTGCTGCCCGGGAGGTTTGGGCTCGACGCGGGGGCCCCGGGCCGGGGGCGAAGGTTGCAATGCTCTGCCGCCCCTGACACTGACGGGGGTACAAAAGTAGTACACAACCTTTCCCTTCGGAACGTTCCAAAACCCACAGCAACTCATTTATAATTGTTATTCTTGGAAGATCTACTTTTCATTCCAACCGAGAAAACAATCAGAGGATTTGAGCTATCAGGGAATGATCTAGTTCAAACGATGACTACAGAAAGTAAAGTGTCTTGTGTAGGTACTCGCATAAGAAAATTTCATGCACTTTACAAACAAGATACTCCCCATTTGCCTTTGAAAAAACCATTTTTTTATGGGAAGCCGCATAAGAGTTCCAACTGCTCCCAATCGTCTGGAGTCAGTGAGACTATGACATCCTCAATTGTGAGGCTGAAGGTAGTGGTGAGGGGAAGGTGATGGGGAAGAGGAAGGTGGGAAGTACCAGGCTATTCAGATCTAGTCACCGAACACGGCCAAAGCCATTTCAAGCAACGTTTCAATTCTGAACGGTGGTATTATACCAGGGCGATACTGAGAGTATCTTCCACTCTCGAACGTGCCGAAAATATACTACAGGGTTTTCCAATAAAGTGTGTTATTTTGAATAGTCCGCTATTTCGGTAGATGTTATTTTTGAAGCTGTCATTTTTTGACATTTGACAAGTAGAAACTACGCCATTAATAAAAATGGAACGATTCACGCTTCAAAAACGCATTAAAATTATTAAAATTCACTTGAGTGAATCAATTGCAAATCATCTTGAGTGATGAAGTCCTACACCTAAACAACTTTAAAGTACCTTATCGAGCTCCTCAGCAAAATGAATTGTATTGTTCTTCAACAATCATTTTGGGACAACTATCACATACATGCACCTATATCTCGTCTACATACACTTGATAACAAATTCACTACAAGTATCGGCATATTTTACGTAAGTTTTCAAGAGCATCATACAGGAAGCATTTGCTATTATTTATTTATTTCTTGTCTCTTATTTCTTTCTTTATACCAAGCACTATGTAATGCATTATGTATTATGCACATGCAACGCTGTTGACAACGACTATCTTCTGGAAATCGTTCATTTTTATTCCTATACATCGTGTGTTTCGTCCAGTACGAAACACACGATCACACAATCAAACAAAATATTCCGGTGAACCGAATCAACTATTCCACATCCTACACTAAAACTAACTACACACAACAATAATTTTTCAAAAGGACGTTCACAAAAATAAAATTGATTAATATCTTTTCAGACGCCGATATTTTCCATTTGTCCTTAGGTCAGTTTATTAATTACGAACCCTCTACACCTGCTGTGTGAAAGATATCTAAGTTATTTTCATTATGTTTTCGCTTTATGTTTTTTCTAATATAATTATGGCACGGTTTACATTTTGTCACGCACTTATATATATATATATTACGCACTTATATACAATGTATTAGTTTATTATTATTTCTAAGAACAGGAAATATGTCTAGCAACGAATTAATATCGACCGTATACATGAAAGCAAATTCAATTTCTATATGCCTTAATTTATAACAAATGATTACTTATATTTTGCAAGTACACATATAATTTAAATGTCAACATAAACACAAAAATAATTTTACTTTTATTTATTAATCTACAATTCAGTATTTTTTTCTTTGTATCATGCACTTAATCTTGTAAAATGTAAAAATCGCGTGAAAGTCCACCAGGTCATTGATAATCTTCTATATATCTATGTAAATGTTCCTTCGCCCAAAACCTTAAAATTCCAAAAATTCTTCATGATTTTTTTTTTAAAACAGCGCCATCTGTTGGACGTAAAAGCAACAGACGCTCTTGTTTCAGTATCTGCACAGACAGACTGACCCATAGCATGCGTATTATACAGTTAGTTAATAAATAAAATAAATGAACGTAATTTAACGTAATTTTTTCTACTTATCTAAATTTATAACGGTTTTTATAAAGATCAGTTCAACGAATAGTGTTTCTTAAAAGCAAGGGTTGGCGATCGCTTTGATCGAGGGTTGTGGGGCGCCCTTTATTCACGATACATGCTTAACGCATTTAGACACTTTTACAGCGCTTTAATGAACGTTTTGATCGTGAAAATTTTATGAAAACTTTACAACCCAATTTTGCTGCATGCGTAGAATATTTACTGGATTACTTATTTATTTTACGGCCAGTAAACGTGCCATTTGCAGTACTACTAGTGCACTAAATATTAACTTCATCAAAGTTTACACCGCAAGGAAAACTTACATAGTCTAATATACAAAGAAGAAATATAACATATTAGTATAATGAAGAATGGAACACAATACAGACAGGATAATTTATTATTATCAAAGATGCGAACAATCACATGACTTTAAAACTTTTAAAAATTTAAAACAACCCTTTGCGACTGTGATTATTGGCATGACATATGTCAATGATTATAAGTCATTTTTTTAGTAGGGAAAAAAATCTTATTCTTTCCACCTTGTCCCTTTCTTTCGTACCGCTTTATTACTACTTACATATTAAGGACGATTAATATATGTAACTTTTTTTAACTATTTTTATATTTTTTATTTTACCAAATTATTTTTTTATGTAAAAAAATAATTTGGTAAAATAAAAAATATAACAGAATACAAGAATGTTTGTAACCAATGAACACATTTTATTGTTATTAACTTATTCATTAAATAATTATTTACAAATAACAATTTGGGTGGTGTGTCTGTGTAACTTTGGTTCAGTGACCTCTGGAACTGGGATTTGCTTTGATTTTCAAAATTCGAATTGATTGTACTACGATTAATCTAAGCGATAAATTCGGTGCTAAATTAATTTTATTAATTAATAATTCTTTATTAGAAATGTGTATTTCTTCTGTTAAAATTCTTGACAATTGTCGTAATTTTCAAGTTTATTAACGGTATTCATTCGAAAGTAAAATTTCTGATCGAGTTTTGGAGGGCAATTTGGCATCTTAATTCAAATGTATATATCCATATTTTATATACTTTCATTGGCTTTAGGGTTTTGCGCATGTAACAAATAAAATGCATACACCCCAGACAAGGAATTTGATATATTTTAACTGGTGTTACTATAATTTAAAACAGCTTTTGGAAGACGAATAAACTGACAGTGATATATGTATATTAAAAGCTTTAAGCAACGCCAAAAGATGATTTTGTTTAAAACTAGTACCATTTAAGGGTTGTGTTGGATTTCTCGAAAGCAAGTAGAACTTATTTTTATCTTATAGATTATCAAAGTCGAACTTTTTATATTTTCATTGTTAATTTCCTTTCAATTTTCAGATATAAAAATTGTGTAAGTGGTGTTTTATTAATCCGGCTTAATAGCTTATAGAGGTGTTAGTTACTGGAGGATGGGGGTGAACGTGAAGTGGCGGGTGGTGAGGGCGAGGGGGCAAGCTTATGATTAATTAGCAACCAACGGAAGGGGGAGTTTTATTCCGAAGTGGGGGGAGACGATATAAACGACAATTAAGGAAATATGATTGCCCAAGCTCCTTCCTCATTACTTTCTTTGAAAAAAAGTAAACAGACGCTTGGTTCTAACAGTTTTCTAATTTAAAAATATTAGGTTAATATAATTATATTTGTCCATCGTTAAAAATATTGTATTAAGTATTACAATTTGCAATGAAGTATCACAATTAAGTTATTTAATTTCAATACATTTAATTTTACTGTAAATAATTTGCATGTAAATAAAATATGTTATACTGCATCTGATACAATTGTAAAATTGAGGCATCGGCACAAGTTAATGAAGCACGCATTACCAAATAATGTTTTAAAAAAAATATTGCTAAGGTGCAAATAAAAAATGGTTAATAATTCTTATTATCGTCGAAAATCTTAAATTGTTGAGTAAATTTTGAGCTAGTCCTCAGCCCTTAGTGTTAATAATTGTATTACCCACACACTGAGCTTGTCTGTGTGGGATTTTTTCCTATGCATACATTAAACGAAGGTAAACTAATGTTTACAAGACAATGTTTTTTTATGGAAAACGCAAAAAATTAACAAGATATTATAAGTAATATTTGAACCTATGCATATACACATTTTTAAGATATTTACAAATATTTTTTCTTTTTCAATTTACCCATTTTCTGCAATATACAATATTTTTGAACCCTTCCTTAAATAATGATCGTCCATAACAATCTATTCAAAGTTTATCCCGCAAAAATAAACCCTTAAATAAACGACTTGTAAGTAATATAATAGTTTATTTTTCTTGTATTTTAAAGGAAACTTTGCAACGTATTAAAGTTATTTTTTATTGAAGTTATATTTTCCAAAAAATGGCGATATTAAAAGTTTCAAGTAATATTTTATTTTATATTCTAACAAGATACCTAATTTCATAAAAAAAATCTGTTATCGAGTTATATGTATTTTTTGGTACTCGTATTAAACTACATTTCGTAAGTGCTCAAATGTAAAATTACATAAATATATTATGAAATGATTTGTTGTAAAACTATATTTGATGCTCACACCTTAATTTATTTTTTTATTTTATCACTAATTTCTAATGGAGTACCCAAGTAAATAAGAAAGGGTTATTTTTTATTATTATTTATATGTCAACTCACATCCTTATAATTTTACAAACATCAATACATAATGATTGTTATTATGCATTTTTATTTGGGAAATATATTTTTCAATAATTGAATAATTTTTTTAAATTAAGATGTTTAAAAAAAACTTAAATTTTAATTAATTAATATTCTTAATTAAAAGTGATTTTTTTATTTTTTCTTTATTTCTTCTTAAAAATCAAACATATCTTCATTTGCACTAATTTATTTTGCAATTATATTTAGTTTGACGACCTGGAACATTAGAGATATACGGGTGATTGATTATTTTATAGGTGATTCTGGCGTAGTTACCTACCTACTTGGTTTTTTAGTTTCTGAAAATCTAACGCATTTTACATTTCTCGCCCTGTGTTTACATATTATCTCAAAATTATTTATAAATTTTCATTTACATGTGTGTGACAGTTTGTGAAACCTTTAATTTTCTTTATTCATAATAAATAGGTTGCTTAACTTATTTTGATTGTATCTAGTTAGAAATGGAGACATAATATAAGCACTTTCAATTTTATGATATATTTATATGATACTGTTGTTAAAGCACGAGTGTGACCGTAGAGTACCCGGTAACTAGTTACACGGCTGTTGTAAAAGTAACTTGCGATATAAAAATCAGTCCTTAAGCAAATATCGGCCAGCCGATAATATAAGATAAGATAATGTGTATAACTTGCCCATGTGGTGGCTTCCCACCGGCATTGATAGGAAATACTGCGAGCCGTAATAAACAGTAGTAGATTTTTCAGTAGTCAGTCACAAACTACAACCAGGAATATCAATAATACTTGATTAGTTTTATGGTTTATCAAATAACTAGATTAGACATAAGCTAGGAATGATATTGCCGTTCACGCGTGTACCAACTTTATTTTGTTTATATGTGAGTTTCTCAAACCTACAACATGCGCATAAGTACTCGAATTAGATCGTAAATCATTCAGTGTGATGGGAAAAGCTCTCTAACACAGACGCGGGAACCAAACGTGTCTGGAAAAAATGGCTATTTTAAGAAAATATACCTTCTTTATCTGATGCATGTTAAATTATACAAGTAACTATATTTGAAAAAAAAAAAAACAAATTTGCTTTTTGCATGAGGTTTTTGTATTTTTTTCTCCTAAAGAAATGCGAAACAGCAAGTCACGGGTGTTTGTATTCAAGAATAATAATTATATCAAAGCGTTGTATAGGTAACTCATTGTTTTATTACAAACGTGCTATTTGTACTCTTTACTACCGATACTAATACTCGGTCATAAAATTCGAGAAGGTGAAAATAAAACATAAAGAAAAGTCAGATAGACGAAAGCGAGAGCAGAATGTATTCCGAACAGGTCATAAAGCTCGCTGCAAAGCTCCATTCTCCACACACGTAGGTACTAACTAGGTACTCGTATCGCTATACTCGAACTACGGCAGGGAACATGATCCGCGCAAGGAAAACAATAGCGGGCGCATTACTTACTTGGCGGTCCAGGCAGCTTGCTGCACAGTCACTACTCCGAGGGCGCAGGCGACAGATCACATCTCACCGGACACTTGATTCAACGCTTGCAGTCATTAATTCACACGGGTAAAGTTTCGCTGGAACTCTCTTCGCAGTCCAGCGGGAAGCCGTCAGGTAAAGCGATAAGTGGTGCACTGTGCAGTCGTCCTCTATCGGCGGCTTCCCCACTAAGCCGGGCTCATGATTTATATCCCGGCGCGAGTCTAGCAACAATAAAACTATAACACATCACATTTACACACCGCGATAAAGTTCCAAACGATCGCAATAAATAATCGCGTTCTGAGGTTTTGATTGATTGTGACAATAGGCAGATAGGAATGTTTTTACGATCACGTAGTACGTATGCCAGTCGAGAACTCTGCCGCGTGTTGCGAGTGTGAGTATGTCCCAACTACTCGCTCTCCCCGAGAAGAGGTAGGGTTCTGCGTTCTGCGAGCGATAACACAGATTGCCAAGAGCAGGGTCTACAAATACCTAATAATTTACGACAAGTTTACACAGTGTAAGCAGATAATATTGAGCAGTTTTTCTTAGATAAAGAGCCGTGATTTACATATCAGGATGTTATGGCGATGTCAAACATGCGCGGGGAGCCTTATCGCGCGAGTTATTTGAAATTAGGTATTTTTATTTATTTATTGTTTGTTCAGTTGGTCGGTAGCCCGCGCTGCTGTCTATCTTATCTTGTAAGACACGATAATCGAATCAATCGTCTATCGGGATTTTTTTACTGCACTCCAATTCGATAATAAATTGAATGAACTCTGATCGGGATTGCAGAAGAAGCATCGGGTAATTGAATGGGCATTCGAGAACGATCGGGGAATGTAAACAGATGATGGTTTATGTTGGTTATACCAGTGATTAATACTTCTTCCGTCCGACGCTCGGCGTCGTCTGGCATCTCGGAGCTGGGGACGCCGCTCTATATCCACCCCCTGCCCCTGGCTGTGGCGGGTAAGGGTAGGCGGGTGGGGAGGGGTAGGGAGGAGGGGCCGGGCATGCGTTATTCACCGATGAATTGTTTTGCTTTGTTAGAGCGAACCGACTGATTTTATTTCACTTTTGAAATTAACCCAATTACATTTTTGTTGGTTGTTTAAGTACCTTACTGGTGCGCTACTTGTAAATTACTTTTTGTGGCTGTTTGACTTGAGCGATTTACAGTGAGGTCAGCAGATCTTGTTACTGCTAATCGATTGGTTAAATTGGTACGGTTGGATAGACTGGCTAGTGTCCTGATCATCTAGCTCAATCTAAAAGAGACAACCCTAAGGGATAAGACCTCTCGTGAACATTCAACAATTAAGTAAATAATAAACAGTCGAAATTCCGCAAAATCGGCTTTCTTTTTGGTTGTATTTTTTCGCCTTTATATTTATTTATCTTTCGTATACGTGGTATTATAACAAACTGACTCCAGATTGTTTTTTTCTTCTCTTCTGTATATTGTTTGTTCTTTAATTTTAAGTAGCTGTTTGCTGGGTTTGTTATATCCTGCAGAATAATCCGCTTTTGGAGTAATTTAACTGGAGTAACTCTGCAAATATAATAAAGTGGAATATTTCTCAATATAAGTAAGCAAAAAGGAATAAAATATTTAGGATAAGATATTATAGTAAAGCGTACAAAATATCAGTGAATGATGTTTTAATTAACCTTTATGATTATTATTATTACACTAGTCAATAAAGTAATCAATAAAAAACACAATGTTACGAGATAACAATACTAAATACAAGTGGCAGTGAGATAACGAGTTGCTTGTTTTGAATAAGTGTTTTATAGGTTTTCTCGAGAGATCACGTAATAATTCTGATAAGATTTATTGTAAATAAATAAAACAATATTAGATTTGATTTGATATTTTCACGGCCGAAGTTATTAGAGTGATTTATTTTTGGGGTATTATACCTCCTTCTTTAGCTAACGTTTCGGACAACATTGCAGTGTCCATCATCAGGAGAGATGTGTAGAGAATAAAAAAAAATCTTTACGCGTGTGCCCTGATGATGGATATTGAAATGCTTTCCGAAACGTTGGCTAAAATGGAGGTAGCGCAACACGGCATGGTATAAATAAAATAAAACACTATGTGTGATCGCAATAGTCGAATCAAGAGTGGACTGTAAAAAATAATTGTGAACTTTGAAGTTGACACAACTATGGTTGGAGATGGTGAACATGGAGTAAGGAAGGAATCCTACTTACCCCTTTGATGTTCTTCAAAGATGTTGATGGTTGGTTTCACTCACAGGAGGTATGATTTATTTTATGCCCAAGCTTCCATAACATCCAGGTTGGATACGAAAGACACTGAGGAAACCGAATATATTCACTGCACAGGCTTCTACCCTGAGTTGATATCAATAACAGCACTGATAACAAAGAGCTGTTCATCAAACGGGCTTCATCAATAAACCGGTTTGACAGTTACGTTTATTGTTGTAAAAAATCACACAAAAACGTGGGTATAGTCGGATAATGACAGATACTTGTAGGTAAAATAGGATGGGAAAAATTGCGAGGATAATGTTAATGGAAGGTTAATAGTTGCGTCAACAACATGAAAAAATATTACTTTTTTTACACCATTACATATTTTTTATATCAAAGCTGATCGGTTTCAGAAACACCTTTCATTACTCAGGGCAAAAATATACTGACAAAACCTTATAAAATAATGGGTGAACATATATTATTATTATTAAGTGTTGAAGTGGAGTTGGAGGCGTGACTAGGGATTAGTGAAGAGTGGGAGGAAGAGATAGAACGGACTTTTTACCGAGGGATTTGTTGTTATTTCATGTAATAAAAGACACAATATTTACGATTGCATTTATTTAAGCATTCACTTAAAAAGGATGGATGTACTTAAGAATTTTGGGTGTAAATTGGAAATGAACAGATCTGGGCGTGAGAGTTGCCTTACGGGTGAAGTAAATATAGATTGTAGAGGTTAGTACTGTGACACGCGGTAGCACTCAGGAATTGGCACAGGAAGTGGCAACAAGTGCGCCGTTATCGGTGGTTTTCCGTTACATTCACTTTCTCAAAGACGTTTAGCGACGCCAGTAACGGCCGCTTATCTGCGGCTAACGGCGAGTAACGGCGGCTAACGGGCGAAGCCGGCGGCGCTTTAAGGTTTTTCCTCGCTTTCCCCAACGGATAGAGTCGTCTATTCCGCCTTTTCTGAAGGAAGCCGGAAAATTCAATTAACTGTTTTCTTTTTGATTATGATAATGAGATATTGTTATTTCGTTCGTAACAGGGCTTTAAAGTAACATTTTTTGAATATAAGATAATATTTGAATAAATTGCCGAGGCTTATTTATATAATTCACTTTGATAAGTTTTACCGGGTACTTGGAAAGTTAGGTCTCGATGATCAAGTTCATATTTCCACGAAAAACGGCAGCTTTAGATTTAACGACTACGAAACAAATAAAAGTTGCCCCATGGTTTGAGAGATTTACAGATCGATATACTTCTAGTTTGCGCCATTGCTATTGTAAATTTTGTGGATACACATTTTAAAATGCTTCTAGTTCTAATTTAAATACATATCTACAAGTTTTAGAAACAAGACACATTCGAGTATTATGGCTGTTCATGTAAGGAAATCATCGAAAAAAATAATTATGTAAAGATATATTAAATATGAACATACATTTTGATTAATTAGGTAGCCAATCTTGAGCTCTTGAGTTGAACAGTAACCCGGTTAGATTTCGAATGCAAATTCTACACTGAATAAATATTCTTCTCAATCCCCCCCCTAAGTGGCCATCATTGCTTATTAATAGATAATTGTATCACCCAAGAAGAAGTCGTGAAACTGAAAGATTTATGGGAACAATGAACATGTCCCGGCACATTTATGCCATGACAAGTTTCACTGAATGGTTTTTGCAAGCAGCTGTAACATTTACACCGCATTAGCATAACAAGATCGAATTATACGACATTATTTTGACATGTTGCGAAATTGAATTCAAGCATTTATAAATTCAATACCTTTTTATTGTACCTACATTCAAATTATAGTGTGTAGCTTACAATTAAATTTAATAAGCAATTTTTACATTTAATTACTAAGAAAAATCTCTGTTTGGAGTATTCTTATAACTCGTTGCGATATTGGTCTTACATTTGAGCGAAATAATATTTATTTAAAAAAAATATCATCATCGTGCAGGAACATAGTAAAAATCATTTTTAATGAAATAAGAAAGAGTTAGTTTCTGACACAAACTTACCTTTGTCAGGGCAGTGTAATATCTAAATAAAATAGTAAAACAAATGTAATATTGTAATAATATAATAATAAAATAGTATTTTTCTAAATTATCCACAAACGTTGCACATCCATTGTTGACTGCATTGAAAGATAGTTTAGATGTAAAATAAAGTAGATCCAAATGTGCTTCCTTTTGGCACACCCTTATTCGTTAATCGGCGTTTTATTAATTGTTAATTCGTTATTCTTAAAATGTTCTTGAAAAGTTGATACAAACCACTCGAAATATGTTTTGTGTTGTTGTTTGATAAATACATGTCAAACATTTGTGTTTTAGGTCTCGTTTCCATTTCGTGTGAAAAATTAAATATTTATATAAAAATAATTATAGTATATTACAGATACTAGTGATATTGTGAATTATTGATATTTATCGTTATTTTATGGTCCGCTTACATTATTTGAACTGCTTCTAAATTTATTTATCAACCAATAATGAATCTCTGGTGACCTGCCAGGTATGTATGGTTCAATATACTATCTGCCTGTACATAATATAAATGTAGATTTTAACGCAGCATCACGTTCATTGGTCAAATGAACATTCATCGTCATATAGTTTTGTAGTGGTGATCGACGAACCGGTGGATGCAATCTTTTTGCCATAAGTTGATAACAGCTTATCTAGTCTGCAGTTAATAAGATAGAGCATCGTATTATATATTTGCATATCGTGGTTGAGGTGATTTTTCTCAACAAAACGGCGTTATACAAATCATTCAATTACTATTATTATTTTTGTGAATTGAGCTAGAAGCTATAGAATAAACCTACATTGCAACGAATTAATTTAGCATTGCAAGCCATTGTAACGGTTAAGCCTTGTTGGTTGGTTGGTTTAATTCATGCAGATAACTCGTTCCACACTCTACTCCAGATAATGACTTGATGACCTTCTGCAAATTCTGTTTAAAAGTAAACTGCTGATAAATTATACAATACGTCGAACTTCGTAATAAAAAATGAGTTTTGAATTTTTGTATTATATATCCTACCGAAATTACGTTATGAAGGTCTTTCCGCTACCAAGAACTGTACTAAAGAACTTTTATTGGGAAAAAATATGTCAACGAAAAGAGTTATTAACCATCCGAAAAAATCAATAACCTAAACGAGGAATGGCAGCAATGGCACTCGACTCGTAAAATGTTTATGCTCACCCGATAAATTAAACAGTTCCAAGAAGCAATAACGGAAATATCACAATGATTTTTTTACGTTAGAATTTTAATCAGCTCTTGTTTTTTTTTTACAAATGCAGACGATAAAAAGACCAACAAGTAAAAGTGGGTATTTGTTATGTCTACGCTGGACTGTTTCAACACTTCAACACTATTTCACAGGGATTGAGTGGCGAATGGTCAAAATATTTATAAAATACCGAAAAAAAATACAAAGAATGCTTCGGATCTTTTGAGAGGGCGGGTACATGGACTGAATTATGAGCAGCATAATTTGATTATTACAAACATCTCTTTGAACTTTGATAACAGCAAATATAAAAGGTTTTTTAATCCTCGGAAAACAGATCGAGGGGCTTAAGATTTCAGAAATCTAACAAAGTAACCGCTAGAAGCGTACATTCAACTTTTTTCAACGGCAAGTGTTTTTAATAAGCCCCCATAGAAATACCTCGATAAAACTGCATTTATAAAACCACTGAATACCGTCTGCTTTGACTTAAGTTCTGAGAGGTTCATATTTCCCATAAAGTTGATAATTAATCGTTGCGTTTGAATTAAAATTAAGATACACAATAAAAAATTATCATATTATTAATAATCGAATTCAATGAAAATATTACTTCAACGCAGGAATTAAACAAGAGAAAAGCATGTGCGTTTGAAAAATGACAAGATTGTTGAATGAGATTGGTTGGAGGTTAGAGCAAAAAATGTGTGGAAATTAAGTGAAATTAAAAATTAAAGAAGAAAGGAAAATATCAAATATTTTTGAATAACGGAATTGGAAATAAACAACGTCATTGTAATTTAGTTATTATTATTTATTCAACAGAGCTTTTTGAGAACGAACTTCTTTTATTGAACACTTGTATGAAAGAATCCAGTACAAATTGTGCTGGATGGTGTTTAAATCCATCAATGAAATGGTCCAACCCTACATCTCTGAACTATGCGTCCCGGAAAACACTGGTCTGAGGCAGTCAACTCTTAGATCAGCAACATCAGCAGCTGAAGGCAGACTGATGGAACCTAAGCGCAAACCAAATTCTAAGTTTGGTGATCGCGCTTTCGGAGTATCTGGGCCGAAGGCTTGGAATAAACTCCCTCCGGAACTAAGATCCATAACAAGTCCAACAGAATTCAGGTCTAAACTAAAAACTTACCTTTTTAAGCTGTCATACCCTTAAATTAAATATACCATTCCTGAGAGAAAGTCCAGTTATATCCAATTTTCCAATTATGTCCTAAATCCTGTATCTAAATTTCGCCAATAAACAATTAGTCAATGTTAATTAAGTGTTAATCTCAAGTGACCTACCAGGTATTGTACTGTATCTCCAATGTTATCTCCATATATATTTAGTAATAACATAGATCATTGTAGAAATGTATTACAAATTTGTACAGCGCCCTTGAGGTGATTTTGCACAAAAAACGGCGCTATACAAATCATCCAAATATTATTATTATTATTATTGTACCGGTACAAAACTATGTTACTTAGGTGTCATGGCAATATCTAGTTTAGTAAATTACAGTAACACAACTTTATTAGATTAAAAAATTTTAATGGTTGTAAAAACTCCGATTTTAACAAAGTTTTTTAATTTGAATTAGATTATTACATTTTTAGTAGTGATATTATATTTATTTTCGTTATAATTGAAGATTTCCACATCAAAGATAATATTGTATGTTGAACACAATCTTATAATTGAAGATATCCACATCCGAGATAATATTATTATATGTTGAACGCAATCTTATAATAGAAGATATTCACATCAGAGATAATTTATTTATTTATTTATTAACGGACATCGTCCAAATTACAAAATAATAACACGAATAAAGTAAAATGAAAAATATAGGAGTAGACAAAGGTACATGAAAGCAAAGACATATGGTAGATATAATATAAAAAAAATAAAGTGACATGTCGAATCAAGTCAAAAATACGCCGTGGGTCAGGACCACAAGACAAACCTAGCCTCCTAGCAATCCCTCTTAAGAACCGATGTTGAACAGATTCAATGCGTCGAATGTGGACAGCATAAAAAGTAGACCAAATAACACAAGCATATTCAAGATGGGGGCGAACCAAGGAGCAGTAAAGAGTTCTAAGGGTATTTACGTTTTTGAAGTCCGAAGTGATTCTAGTGATGAAACCAAGTAGTTTGAGCGATTTATTAACGATTGCAGTTATGTGATCCCGAAAAGAAAGCTTGCTATCAAGAGATACACCAAGGTCTTTAATAGATGTAACAGTTGCTAAGCAAATATTATTAAGTTTGTATTCGAAGACAATCGGTTTTTTTGATCTATAGAAGGACATAATTTTGCATTTATCGACATTTAGTTTCAAGCAATTAATTTTACACCAATCATTGAAAGAGTCGATATTCGATTGGAAAAGAAGGCAGTCATCGTGATTTTTTATTATCTTTAGAATCTTATTGTCGTCAGCAAAAAGCCAAAAGCGTGTATGAGAAAAAATACTAAAAATGTTGTTTATAAACAAGTTAAAAAGAAGCGGTGCTAGATGTGCTCCTTGAGGTACGCCGGACGTTACTTCAATAATAGTAGACACAAAGTTGTTTAATTTAACTCTTTGTTTTCTATTGCTTAAATAAGAATTAAAGAATGATAGCAAGGGGTTTCTAATACCGATAGCATATAGTTTGGCCATAAGGATTGAGTGGTTTACTTTGTCGAAAGCTTTAGAGAAGTCGGTATATAGAACATCTATTTGTGAGTTATCTTCTAGACCATTGACGATGGAATTGGTAAAGGATAGTAAGTTAGTAGTAGTAGATTTAGCAGATCTAAATCCATGCTGTTCCTCGATCAGTACATTTTTAAAGATAGGTGTGATTTTCTTCGTGATTATTGATTCAAATATTTTAGGAATATGGGATAATATCGATATGGGTCTATAGTTTTTTACGTTCGACTTATTACCTGATTTGAAAATAGGTCTCATATAAGAAACTTTCCAGGAGTCTGGAAAAGTGGCAGATGATATTGACAAGTTATATAACAAACAAATTGGCTTAGATATAGTAAATTTACATTCCTTCAGTAATATTTCTGGAATATCATCAGGAATATAATATCATATAATATTATTATATGTTGAACACATTCTTTTAATTGAAGATATCCACATCCGAGATAATATTATTATATATTGAACACAATTTTAAGACAAATATTTAGATTTTATTTGTTTTACAGTTTTTTCATTAAAAAAATTGCATGAACGGCTTGTGCCGCATAGGTACGGTCAATTCAATTCTACGTAATAATTCACACAGTAATGTTGTTTACGATTTTATATAGCATAACATCGGAAATGCAATAAATTTTGATAAATACATTTGCATCGAGATAATTATTAAATCGATTATGAGATTTTATGATTTTTTTCTGAATCGAAACATTTTTGTTTTATGTAAGTCATAAAACGGAGACCACACAGTCGACGCAAACTCTAGATGGCTTTCGTACGTATGCAAAGAATAGTTGTTTGATAATGGCAATGTTTGTGAAATCTTTTGTATTTCTTATTACGAACTTAAGAATGTTAGCTGTTTTGTTCTTGATTTGAATGTACAAGTAATTATGATTTGTTACGAGTATTGGTTAATACAGCATTAAGTTTAGTACAATTTTATTGATTCGATATATATATCTAAACTATCTGGTGCGGTATTAATGTATTGCACTGGTTAGCATGGCACATATTTCAGAAACATCATTGTATTGGGGTTGTTTACTTTTACAATAATGTAATGGTCCTTCCGCTGGGAGTTCCATTGCAACCTCTCTTTCTGTTGCTTCGAAGCCGCCAATAGTGTTGTATTTGAAATTATTGAGTTTGGATCAACACAGAATTCAGGGCACAATTTTAATTGTCAATTATATAACTGCAAGGGATGCATACACATAACTGAAAATAGTGAACAAACTAGATGGCGTCTTGTTTTACTTTATTATTATAACAGTTATTTTATTCAAAAAGGTAAGCAATTTTTATGAAGCCAAAGTTCACCCCTCGGCAGCTTATGTTGCTTTAGACACTAGGCAGACTAGCAATGCAACATTTCAATTCTGAATGGTGGTCTTTAATTAGAGCGTTACTAAATATATATTCCAATCTGAAAATGCCGCAAACATTCTTCCTATATGTGATTTTTAATGCATTTATTGTGACACAACACAAATTAATTAAATACAATTTACTTGCGCATGTCGGGGTTTGAACCTGCGACCTCCGGTTTCGTAGTCGATCGCCTTACCCTTTGACCACAGAATATGTCTGTATATTTAAAAAAAAACGATGAATCCAACTTTTTTTTCTTCTTTTTACTTCGTCGAGTGTCGTAAAAGATCGCCATACTTGCATTTAAACTGATATTGACGTAATGCTAAAAATAGTTTTGCAAAACCCTTCAAAGTCATGTAAGATTCTTTAACCATTTTCCCTTGCAGTGAATATTGGCTGTGGGAAATATCCTGCAAGATATTTGTGGATATCCTGTAGGTAAATATTATCATGTGTCTCGCAAAATCCTGGAAGTGGACCACGTGGAGCAAAGTCTCAGGATCCGAATATAATTAAACATACTAATCGGTTGTCTGTGGTATGAAATAATCCTGCGTAATGAAAACAAATTTTCTTTAAAATTTTCAAAATTAGAACTGTATGAATTCAGGCAAGCGATAAAGTAGGTACCCACCTACAATTACAAAACTATTTTATTTTTGTAAAATTAGTAACCTTTAATTTAAATGTGTATTTATTTTGTTTAAAATTTTGACAAATTATTTTTAAAGTTAATTAACGGTGTTCTTACAAAAGGTAAATTTAACGTCTCCAAAAAAATATAATTATTACATTGTAAAGAAAATTGGAAATATTTGTTAATTGGCAATTTTTGAAAGGTAATGTGATCCTGATAATATTTTATAAATACTTTCAGCTTCAGAAATTCTACAATTATAATATTAATTTTGTGATTTTTAGCGGGTTTGCTCTAGCATGTTATGTTGATACAGGATGGCGTGAAGGATAATTAGTTTTCGTCTAAAGGGAAAATATGTTTTATTAAAACATGGCAGATTCACGTTAATTATGAAAAAACCGTTTTAGAAGTATAAATAAATAAAATCATAAATTCAGTAATACGGTACCATAAGCCAGAAAAAAAACAGGAGGGAACATTTATAATTGAACTTGAGAATTTAACGTGAACTTTTTTTTCAGAACCAAGGTATCGCTACTACCACAGTCAACTTACGGCTTCTTAAAACAGTCCTATCAACTAGGGTGGAAGCTTTTTCGTTGCTGAGCTTTTGTAGACAAATTTAATCTCCGTTCTCCTTTTCTTCGGGTTACAGGACTCTCCATAGTCTATTTTTTTACGATCTTTTAATTTTTTTTTAATCAAAGTCATATTAAATTAGTTATTATGTAGGTACATAAACTTTTTATTATATTGCAGGTACGAAAGATGATTGATACAAAGTAATAAAAAAATATTCAAGAAATAATGTTGGCTTTATTGTAACACAACTTAATAAAAATCCAGCAAATCCTGCGGAATATCTATATCCTATCCCGCAATCCCGCGGGATTTCAAAAGGGTGCGGGATTTGCAAACCCTAGTCCCTATAAGGCACTAGCGCCAGGTTATGACACGATTGAAAACAAATAGAAAAGCATCTGACCAAAACCCCACCGCTATTTAAACTTCAAGTTACAAAAGATTATTACTAGCATTGCCAGCGTTTTATTATGATTTTTTGAATAGTTTTATTGCACCTCCACCCTCCTCATGTTCTAACATTTTACTTCTTTTCCACATCATGTCGAACCCTTTACACCAATAAAATAATAAATCGTGGAAATAAAACTGATTTCCGCTACACATTTGAAATAAATTTTTAACTTTACTAGTTAATTCATGTGCAAATTAGCGCACTTAACTTTGAGAATTAAAAAAATAAATTAAATAACGCTGTACCCTTCAAGATACTATTTAATATAGAAAAACACTTCAGTTTAGGACAATCAAAACAAATATGTGAACCAGGATTTACTCGTTAATCCAGATAATATATGAACTAAGCAATATATTTTTTCATATTAAGTCGTGACAAAGTGTTTGTCGGTGGATTATTTTCATTCGATATTCAAAATTAACGTTATAAATAAATACCGTTCTTTACACAGTAAAGCAAGGGGATCTGGATCGGCTCTCGATCGGGTGTAGTGGTTTATATATTTATGGAAATACCGCGCAAAATTCATGGGTTCCATGATAACTCAATACAGTGACAATTCAACACACTTTTAAAAAGTGATATAAGTCATTAGAAACGATGAAAAATTTATTTTTTTAACCTAACCTAACCTACATAACCCAGTTAATAAAATTTTTGTTTCATCACTTTCCATGACTTTATAAAACTTTTTAAGGATGTGATGAATTATCATTGTGATGATTTATCCGGTTACCAAATTCATATAGTACCTGGTTAATTAGATATGGACACCAAACACGGCTACAACCATTTCAAGCAACGTTTCGAAAGTTAGTTTCCCACTCTGAAAAGCGAGGAAAACTCTTCGTCATTGTTCCTGATATTAACTATTGTAGCAGTATTTGTTTTTGACGAAAGAGGAGCAGTTTAGAAGACTTCTTTGGAGAAGGTTACTCAAAATAATAAAGTTCTAAGGCGATTGAAATATTAATATAATCAGATCTAAAAGTATTGTCTTTTAAACAAATTTTGTACTTAAATGTAATGTTTTTTTTCAAAATGTTTAACGGCCAACAAAGTTTAGAATTTAAGCGTAATCTTAATATACATCAACACAAACAGAATCACTCCACAAGAAGAAAAAAATAAATTAGACTTCCCTTACGAAGTAAAGTAAAAATCTCAGAACTCATTACCATGTAGAGTGTTGAAGATCTTACAAGAAAAACCTTTCTATTAACGTTATTACAGTACATTTTTTAATATATGTACAACTGTACGACTACCATGATATTAGTATTATGGTGGTCGAGAGAACTCTAATAAATTGTAACATGTAAAAATAGTTCAATAAATAAAAGCCCGTAGAACGGGATTTGGTAAAATAGGTCTTGGAAAAACACAGATTGTTGAAGGAGACGAAAGCAGACAGCTTGCTCAAAATGCATTTCGTTTTACAAAGGACCGGATAAGCACTGCGTCGTTTCTTGTTCTGTCGGAATGTTAAAAAGTGAAACATTAGTTCGTCTAACGAACCTTTCTAGATAATAATGCTTCCCTGAAAACATGAGTCCCGAATTAATATTTCATTACTCCATCAAAAATCAATATGACAATTCTTCATCCAACGCAAATAAGTCACAAAAGGAAAGTTCGCTATTTTTATTTAGAGCAGAATCTATGTTTCCGGTTTCCGGGTTGTTTGTGGTTTCAGGAAGTCGGGTTTTACAGGAAAACCTTCAGGGAATTGTCCCGACAAACCGCCATTATTTTTTATCAGTCGGATAGTGAATTTGTACCTTTAATAGTAGTTTTATGGTCATTAGGGTGGGGAAAAAACAAGACAGGCACGAGATAGTTACGTTTCTATTAAATACATTGAGAAATAATTGAGATGAACTGATTTTACTAAGCCCAAGAAAAATCACCTAAAGGGCGGTGTCTAAATATATAATATATTTCTATAATGCTCTGTCTCATTACTAACTATAGACTAGATTAAATAGAACTATTATTAACAGATTAAATCCAGCGGTTCGTCGTTTACTACTACAAAACTAAATGTATAATGCATTAGAATGTTTATATATATTATTTATTTATATTCTGTGCAAGCAGATAATATAAAGACTATACTTACCTGGAAGGTCACTTAAGATCAACACAGTTTATTGTTTATTAGAGAAATTTAGTTAAAACAGTTCGCAATTTGTTTTGAGGTCGTATTTGTGTACTCCGCGTGTTGTGAATTGGTATGTAACCTAATATCTACCACAAACGGTTAAACATATTACAAAATAAAATTTTATCTTTATAATGTGAAATGTTAAATCCGTTTTAATATCGTTTGTTATTTATTTACCTTATCAAAACATTGCCATAATTTAAATGCGTGATTAAGCTAAATTAAATACATTATTTTTTAATTCGTCGTAATAACAATTTCGCAGAGAGTCTTCGCAGAACAAGCACGATTAGCGTGGTAGCGCGCTCGGAATTGCGATCTGTTCGAACGATAATTGTATTATAATAATTTCAATAACATCTGGCAGTAACGCTGGCTATAGCTGGCGTACTGAAATGGTTTAGCAAACTGATTGCACGTGTGGGCGGTGGAACAATACGACGCTGAGTCAAAGTTGGGCGGGTTGCGCTGAGCGGTGGGCTTGGGCGGGTTATATTAAACGATGAAATATGTTTAGGGAATACGATGCATTATTGGCGCTGATGCGTGCGAATGTGAAAATCGCACATGAAATATATTATAGTTCGAAGTTTAAAGTAAACATCACACCTTTTAAGTAGACAAGCTTCGGTCAGTGGCTGAGTTGCAACGCGTCTGGGTCACACCGGTGCGTCGCACAGTGGGCTGAAAATCGCCTTTCATAGACATAGAGACTTGAATTTTCAAGGGTATTTTTTTTGGCTAGAAATGGATTCTGCTGATCATTACTATGCTATAAAATTTCGTATGAAGCAATTGCGTGTACAAATGAAGGAGTTATCATTTTTTTAAGAAAAATTTGTATGGCACTGACATTAAAAATGAGGCTATCTCTGGAATCATAAGGTTGGCCGTTCTATCCTTACACACAGATATACTACTATTTTTTTGAGATACTTAATATTGTGGCGCAACATGCGATTTTTTTTTTTAAATCCTCAAAGTTGAAAAAAACACTTTTGAATGTTGATGATTCATTTTAATGCTTAAATGCTTTACATATGCAGTGTAAATAAAATATTGTAAACTAGACGAAGCCTACTCATATGTAAAGCATTGCACTTCGTTTTTGAAATCCGAAGTGATTCTAGTGATGAAATCATGTAGAGCGAATGAACGAAGAAAGGAGTGTAAGGATGATATACGTAACGAATGTGAATGGTAGAAGAAGTCGGGTCGCCCGACATTGCATGATGCATGAATGTGAATTAGGCAAGGAGTGTGTACCAAGACTGAGTTTTTGCCTACTCCTGCGGGAAAAAGGTATGACGGTTAGTTAATTAGTTAACTGCTATGTTCCTTGGCCAATCGACCAGTCATTCGGAGATCAGGTTAACTGTCGTAGAGTTAGGACGGTGTACGTGTACAATGTTAAGTCATATAATAGCAGTACTTGAGGCAGATTAAGATAATTCCAGGTAGCGAAAAGCAAAGTATAGTCGAATGACTAATGAATGTCTCTCCGACTCTCAATCGCAGTAGTCTTTTGGGAAAAAATTGGAAAATATATACAAATATCCCATATAAACTTATGTGATCCCATGAAGATTCCTAAAAGGTTTTAGAGCGGATAAGACGCCATAAACTACGTTTTGCCAAATCATCTATCTTATTACATTAATTTACCTATAAACGTTTACATCTACATATTTAGAGACTTCGGTATGGATGGGTATTGCGTTTGTGCACTATAAATGCACGTCGTGAACACGTGCACAAATTAGAAATCTAATCAGCGCCCTTGAGGTGATTTTTCGCGAAAACGTAGCTATATAAATTAGCCAAATATTGTTATTAATCATCAATCTATGAGGGGCAGAATACTTATGTTCATTCGGTCACCTATGAGCATATGGGATGCGCTATTTTGGCCTTTGAATTTCACTACGAAAATAATAATCACACATGTCTGCCTTGTTTCAGGGAAGTTCTCGACTCGATTGTAAATTATTAACTAAATTGATGATGTTTTTTTTCTGGTATTACTATTTCACCAGTAAGCTGTATTCTCTTAAACCATCACAAGTTGGCTCGCCCTGGGCCAGTGACTAGTGTCTGATGACTGTGAAAGGCGCTCCCAGTTCCTACTCCCTACTGCTTATTGCTTAATGCTTACTGCTTACTGCTGACACCCGAATGTATTTATACAGTAACAAGATTTGATATTGCTCCTGATTTATTGCGCTGCTTTACACTGGCGCCTAATCACACGATCGGTGGGCAGTTACTTATACAATAATCAGGTGCACTATATTCAAGGAGTCGTCAGCGTTTTGTGAAAAATGGACTTCGTAGAAATGAGTTATTCATAAGCTGACAAGAACATTCAATGAATAGAAATTGTTTCAGAAATTAAATTTATTATTAAAGTAAGAAAAAATATCATCTTTAAAAATGTAATTTGTCAAACGTGAGATAATGAACTATTAAAAAACAATGTATTTATACAGAAATTAAATGGAAAAATATCGAATGGAATATATTGAAAATTTATTAACTAACTATTAGTTATCATACATCATCTTATGCTTACTATCCTGTAGTACTGTTCTGGTTCACTTGATCGTGCCATGTCGTCCCCGACTTCTTCTACCGTTCACATTATTTCTTAATCTTACTCATTACACTTACATCAGCCTTTCTCACACAAGGAGAAAAATGAGTATTGAAAATTTATTAAAAATCCATTGAATGACCAAGTTTCCTGATAAACCTTTAGTAAATTTCGAATACATTATCTCGTATATATTCAAAATTTACTAAAAGTTTATCAGAAAACCTTTTAATTCATTCGTTAAAGGCTTGCAATCCAGTTTTTTTATCGGATTCCAAATAGTTTGAAGAGATTCTTCATAAATTAGCAATACTAGTTTTTATCCGTGAACGATCATACATGGTTTTACCACATATAAGCCTTACGGATCTAATTTCTACAGTATTCAATCTAGGTTACTACTTCCCTAGGTACATACTCTTATTAAATCAAACAGTTTTATTTTGTTTAATTATTGAAGATAATATTAGCGATTCCTAAACGAAAATCTGAAACAAAAAAAATACGGTCGCATCTAGGACTCGAACCCAGGACACTTGCCTTGCCGGGGCACCGCTCTACCGACTGAGCTAATTCCTTCCGAAGGAGATAGGGTTACATTAGCTCAGTCCTGGGTTCGAGTTCTAGATGTGACCGGTATCTGTTTTAGATTTTTCGAAAGAATTTGATTAGAATCGCTAATATTGTCTTCAATAATTAAATATTACAATTGGAGGTTTTATTCACTAAGTTATTAAAAAAAAAAAAAAAAATTTACGTAAAATACGCTTTTACGTGAAAACCTTTTCTACGTAATTTAGGTGATTCCTGATAAAGAATAAAAAAGTTCATTCTTCAAAAAATAAATATCAATTATACATTGATTGACAATTGGCACTATTATTTCATTAGTACCCACTTATCACAAACGTCTTATTTCCGCTCAACCGAAAAACATTAAGTTCTATAAAGTAATAAAAAAAAATCTCTAGTACAACTATCACCTTTTCAGATTTTCACACGTTTGATTGTAAGTTGATTGAGTTTGTCGGTAGTCAGTGTCAGTAGTAAGGAGATCTATTTTCGGTGAATGTTTATGCGCAATCCCAGAATACAAGCAAGATGTCTTATTTCTGGGTGAAACCGGCTATAAATATGTTTCATTTTGAATTTCCACAAAAAAAAAACAAATAATCTGACGCCGGAATTACCATAAATAACATGGTCGCTTTGTAAGGAATAATTTATCGATTTGTTAAACACACTACACCTCGCGTTCAGAAATTTGTTTTTCCAAACGAGCGATTCGTTATTCATCGCGTGAATATTTCATTTAAATAACACAACAATCGCCTTCCCTCCGCCTTGGTACTTGGTACAGTGCCACGGAGGTGACTTGCGTTGCACGAACTTCAATAATATATTTATAAATTTAATTATTGTATTCAATACCTTGATTGCTAAGGCTAATGATGCTCGGCCAATTGATGAATAAAACTTTTTTTACTAAAGCAAGCAAGTAAATTTTATATGACTACTGTTCGCTATTTCACAAATTGCTCATTGAAAATTATATATAGCACATTTTGTACAGCGCAATAAATTGTAAATTATAAATTGTAAATAAATTGTACAGCGCCCTTGAGGTGATTTTTCACAAAAACGGCGCTCTACAAATTATCCAATTATTATTATTATTATTATTATTATTTTCGGTCTGGTCCAGAAAGGAAGATAATCTCATTATCGCCCTGGTGTAAGACAGTATTCAGATGTATTCCTGGTGTATTCAGAATTGAAACTTTGCTTGAAATAGCTTTGGCCGTGTTTGGTGACCAGATCTGAATAGCCAGGTAATTTCCCACTCTCCTCTTCCCCATCTCCTTCCCCTCCTCAGTATCTTCAGCTTCACAACATACCCTAATTGGGGATGCCATAACCTTACTGGCTCCAGACGGTTGGCAGCAGTTGGGACTCAAGATTCTAACGGGGTTTCCACACATTTGAATTATTTCCGACAAATTCATAACTCTAATATATTTTTTAAGACCGATACCCACAGATGTAAGTTATTTATATTTAAGATTAATAAAAACAGTACCCCACCATTAAAATATTTAAAGTAAAAGGGTTTGAACATTTTATAAAACGGTTTTCAATTACTTAATTAGCGGTATGCATCAGATTTCATTTATCTAGACGATGGATTAGTAACTTTCTGAGGGATTCAATAAGAAACATCTGAGATTTTCGTAGGTAGTAGGTATTTGATTTACTTGACCATTGACTGTACCTTATATTCAATCATTTTGGGAGGAAAATTGAGATTCGCCAATGTTCATTGATGTCATCCACTCTAGTACTTAATCCACAGCCTTCCTTCTCCGCCGTGAGGAATAAAATTGTTCCGCCAATTCGAGAAGGACGAACAATCGGCTCCAAAATAATTGCAACAACATCATTTTACACTGGGTCAATTGTTTCACAATATATCCCCACTGCACAAAGAAACCAGTAGTTTAATGGCGTACCCGGTGTTGTAATATGTTATATGAGAGGGTAATATGCTAACCTAAAGGAAGGTTGACATCAAAATACGTCAATTAGAATTATATTTTTTTAACATGAAGATCTCACTAAAGACCCAACTGTTAATATTTGAATAAATGGCACCTTCGAAATTGTTGAGAAAGAAAGGAAATGAGTAAGTGCTTATCTTGTCACTTAACACCTCAAAAGTGTGTAATGTTGTCACGAAAATAATTCCTACTGTCAAAAATTATTATTTGCCTGACTTTGCCTGGCCAGTGAAAAAAATAATTCACAAGCTTGTATTTGACTGGCAACATTTTTTCTGTGAATTTGGGAGACCTCTGTTTCCGGGAGGAAAAAACTCACTTTTGGAATTCTCGCCGGCTGGGGAACCGACGTAGATTCGACTATGTCACCTAATTAAGTTATCGATCTGTTTCTTTTAATTTTTCGGGCAATCCTTGTTGGTAAGGATTTTTGTGCTTTGTGTGAAAGTGTTATTTTGGGGTTTACAAAATAAATACTTTTTTTGTCGAGATGACTTAAAAGTGTGAAGTGACACCGGAGGTTTTGCTTTGCGCTCCTGAATCGAAAACCATCTGCCATTGGAGATGATAAAGTGATTAATTGTTAATCACGCGAATGCGCCCCGAAACAGAATCAAACTCGCAAAGGACTTATTTGTGGGCCTCATCGATGAAAAGGCCTCAATGAACCCCCATCCACCAGCACGTTGGCGGCTACCCTCGCTTTTGAAGGATCAGCTTAGCGGGATGCAGTGATCTCGTCATCCAGGCTCATGTCGCACCAGGGATCTTGCTCCGGCCTCCTGTTTTCTGCGCTACTGACTTGTTCTACGCACATTCGACGTAGGATCTTTAGTTAGCCCAGTTTTTACCGTGGGTCCACAAGTATGCTTGTTGCTTGTCAATTATCTTTCCGTATGCTGTTTATTACTGCATAATTTGTCCTTGGTTTAAATATACATTGTATGATCGCTGCAAAAATAATCTTTTATTTCAGAACACTGGAAGAACATTTTCCAATAACAGTAAAAGCTGCCATATCCCACATAACCTGAGAGGGTCTCAACATCCCGGCTAATTTCCAAACGTTACAATGTATAAATATAGCTTAAATATATGGTAATAGGCAAAATAAAATGTTGTGATATCAATATCGGTAGGTTCACGTTAGGTATTTTTTTTTCATTATGTCAAGAATTAAGACAAGCGATTTAGTATCTAGCTATAATACAATATTGCAACAGAAAATTATTTTGATTGTCTTTTACAAAATTGAAACTGATGTGTTAAGAATTCATAGAACTGCTAAAGTACCTCCTACAATGTAATAACACTGAAGATATAAACCGATAAAAGTGTGTAATGAGCTTGTCCTTGTGGCCAAAGTAAGCTAATTTTTTCGTTACTTCTGGTGGAATTTCATAAATTTTTGAAATATAGTTTTTTTTTCTTGAATAAAGTACAGAACAGAGTAACGAATGTTTTAAATGAATTAACAAAATCAAATCGTTACACATACAGATGTTATTATTTGTTGTGAATAATAACACCATCTTCACAATAAAGCTCTTTGTCTTTATTTAAACTCGAAATTTTTAGAATTGGTAACGAGCGTATAGGACAGCCTGGAGGCCAAAATGCTATGCTCTCAAAATCTCTCTATTGGAACGTTGGTAAAAACCTATCTGCTAGCCCATCCAGGTTCTACTGAAGAGGCGAACCTATATACTAGAGACATCTCTTGGAGAACTCCGTAAACTTTATGAACGACTAGCACCAACGCCATCTATATCATATAGCTTGAAGTTTCACAACATACATGAGATCATCAATACAGTTATGTGATGTAAGACACAAATCGGTCCTTTGCGATAGATGTTCAGCCAGATTTGCAGACGACTGTAACACGGCGATAATGAAATGTTAGGAATAAAACACAGAATAGTGTGTATGTTCGCTCATTGTGAATGCGGACGACGGCAGGTCAGTATAATTTACGGTCCTCAGACTCGAACATCGGCGACAATAACGTGTCGTTGGATTATTTCGGCTTGAAACTCTTTGCTCTCTTGCTCTGGAGGCGGGTCACAAATAATGCGAAGCAGCAGCCACCTTGCGTAGACACCTCACTGATTTTCTGTTATCCTATCGTACTCTTCTCAGTGTCTGTCTTGATGAAAGGTTCTTCTTCTTCCTCTTCTCAATTCCTGCCCCTTCCCACCATCTCCAGCCTTACAACACACCTACCACAATTGGGGATGCCATAGTCCTTATTCCTCTCCTTCCAGACGGTTGGGAGCAGTTGAGATAAACATATGTTTTACGAAGATTTACAGTTTTAGTAGGAATTTGTAGCTTATAGGTGGGTAAGTTTGATTCGTGCAAAATATAAAAACGTTAGTTATGTTTTAACTTGTTGATTCTTGCTTTTTTTAAACACCGTTTTAAATTAATTTTATAAAGTTTTTTCAATAATAATCTTTACGTTAACATTCTTCTTTTATACTTATGTCGTCTCGTTTTGTGTACATAAATAGATTTTCACAAAGATCCATAGCACATGATGGAATTAACAGAATGTGATAAATTATTTGCGTTAAAGATATAAATTCCGTAAATATATTTAAATCGATGTGTAAATTTGAGAATACAAGAGCTAACCGTTGGAGAATTTTTACTGTAAAATTCTTGACAAATATTTAATTAGTGACTTTTTGTTCAGATTTATGAACCTTTCTCTCAGTGTGATATCTGTTTTCATTATTTTCATAATCATTCACTGTCAAATGGTCTGTACAGATAAATTGATCCAATTTACGGCTTCAAACAATTTTCACAGCTGAATAAATCAGTACAAATCGATGGTCAAATTAAACAAGGTGTCGAAAGTTGAAAAACAGTTGCCAATTAATAATAACTAATCGGAAACACGAATTTAATTTAAGAGACCTTTTATTGTGATCAAACAATATAGCTTAATTATGAAGTAACAAGATCACGGAAAGCCAATTAATGAATAGGCAGTGGACCAAATATTTATAATAATTGATTCCACAATTGAGTGTTCATTAAAATAATGCCAACAGTTTTAATTTTCAAAATGAATCATAAAATTGCTTTGAAAAGCTCTCGGTATAGACGACGGATGACGAATCTTGTGCTGGCACTGTTGGTGGACGCGGTGGACACTCTCCCAGCAGCTGCTGGTCCAGTTTCTTCACCACCTAGGATTCTTGCTGCAGAGTCTCCATCTTCTATCTTCGTCGAAAGTCACAGCGGTGCTGCCAAGGTGTGTTATCTGTGTGAGGATATTGTGTCAGAGCTTTATTAGCAGCAGACACATACCTGGACGGATGACGAACCTCGTGCTGGCACTGTTGGTGGACGCGGTGGACACTCTCCCAGCAGCTGCTGGTCCAGTTTCTTCACCACCTAGGATTCTTGCTGCAGAGTCTCCATCGTCTATCTTCGTCGAACGTCACAGCGGTGCCGCCAAGGTGTGTTATCTATGTGAGGATATTGTGTCAGAGCTTTATTAGCAGCAGACACATACCTGGATGGATGACGAACCTCGTGTTGGCACTGTTGGTGGACTCTCTCGCTGCAGCAGCTGGTCCAGTTTCTTCACCACCTAGGATTCTTGCTGCAGAGTCTCCATCTTCTATCTTCATGTCACCTGTTCCTGTTCTTCATTCTACTTTACTTAACTTCACTTTATTTTGGGAATATTTATATTTTTTGTAATACCTGCATCAACTGTAAAGCGCCCCTGAGGTGATAACTCACAAAAGCGGCGCTATAAAAATTGTCCAATCGTCATAATGTCATGTTTAGTGATCAGATCTGAACAGCACTGTATACCATCAACTGCCCCTCCCTAGCGTTAATAATAATCTTCATCTGTTACGTAATAGTTTTTTATTTGTAATACAAAATAGACAGCCCTGATTTACTCTAATTAACTTTCTTATACCAACTAGAACTATTCTTTTTGACTGATCTGCTTTTTGATAGCAACAACAGTATCAGGATTGAGTCGTATAGATACTCGCTTGTACGTAAATTGCATGCAGTTTGCAATACTTTCGCAGAAATAGTAGATATGTTAAATATCACGGGATATCGTTACAATAAGACTATTACATACCTTAATAATTATTGTGATTTTTTTTTTGATGATGGACACTGTAATTCTGTTCGAGAGCTAAAAAAGGAGGTTGCGCGACACGGCATAATACCCCAAAAATACATTTATGATAATAATAATATATGTTAACATAATACAACAACATGAATGAGGAATACTTGGAGAAGGTGGATGAGTTTGTGTATTTAGGAAGTATGTTTACGAGAGATGGGAAGGCTGACAGAGATATTGAAAGAAGGGTAAATGCAGGTAATTCCGTTAATGGAGGACTGAACGCAGTTGGCGCTAACAAAAAATTGTCCAAAGAAGCGAAGTTAGCAGTCCACAACGGAGTGCTGGTATCTACCTTGATGTATGGAAGTGATGCATGGAACTGGCAAAAAAAGGATGAAAGTAGATTGAATGCTGTTGAAATGAGATCCCTGAGGCGTCTGTGTGGTAAAACCATGTTTGATCGTGTGAAGATCCGCAAATAGTGCAAGGCTGATGTAAGCGTAATGAGTAAGATTAAGAAAGGGACGCTTAGATGGTTTGGGCATGTAGAGCGAATGAACGAAGATAGGAGTGTAAGGAGGATGTATGATGCAAATTCGAATGGTAGCAGAAGTCGGGGACGCCCGAGGAAGACATGGCACGATCAAGTGAATCAGATACTCGAGTCGGGCCATGTCAAGAGTCAGAATAATAGAAGAGTATGTATGAGACGATGTATGAATGTGAATGAGGCAAGAAGTGTGTGCCAAGGCCGAGTTGTTTGGCGGTCCGTCCTCTCTGCCTACCCCTGCGGGGAAACGGCGTGATGGTTAGTTAGTTAGTTAACATAATACTATTCTGTTGCATGGCTTTTTTTAATTTAAATAGCTAATTTTACTTCATGATTATTGTCCCACTAAACTATTATGTAGGTATAACGCATGTTTGTATGAATAACATAAATTAATTAATTCATAGGTCATAGAGAATTTATGGATTTATTTTTGTTAGGTTCCACGTTGATTGGTTTTGGCAATCATTTCTCATTTTCCACAATCAACTCATTAAATGAATGCTTATAAAACAATAAGCTATTTTGATTGTCGAAATGGCTGGTGACACAGCTTATAAAATTCCTCTGTTAAAATCACTTTGTAATTTGAGTTGGGTCTCTGTTGTGACGTGGGTGAAGTGTGGCCGGAACGTGTATTGCTTGCGGGATGGTCACCAACTTAATGCTTCATGCCCGATCTTCATGTCCCCGTTGTCTCATGCAGCCCTGTGCCTCATGCAGCTGCCGGTTGTCGTATGATGTTGTCCCGTGTCCCAGGCCGCATGTTGACCCTTGTTTCATGCTCAAATGGCCACGCGGGTCAGTTAGACTCATCCACATGACGGGCAGCCTGGGAGACCGCAGTAATGCAATACCTCTGTACTTACTACTTGCAAACAGTGGTGGATGGTGATCTTTTCGTTATATACGTCTTAGTTAAAAAAATGATATTGTAGCTATTAAAGAGATAAAAACATACAAGTCTGTTGAGGGCGTGTCCGTGTACTCGAATAAAACATTTTCTTCCTGCAAAATGTGTAAAAACGTCGTAAAACCTAAAAAATTGTAGAAAAACCGAAATTTCGTGTTCAATTGTGGTAAAACATGAAAAATTGTCTAAAAAATCGTAAATCGTCGTAAAACATTGGAAGTTATTGACAAACCATGCAAAATATGTAAAAACGTCAAAAAAACCTGAAAAATTGTAAAAAAAAACGTATTTTCGTGTGAAATTGGGGTAAAACATGAAAAATTGTCTTAAACATCGTAAATCGTCGTAAAACACTAAAAGTTATTGACAAACCATGCAAAATGTGTAAAAACGTCAAAAAACCTGAAAAATTGTAGAAAAACATAATTTTTGTGTTGAATTGTGGTGAAACATGAAAATTGTAGAAAAACCTTATTTTTGTGTTTTATTGTGGTGAAACATGAAAAATTGTCTCAAACACCGTAAATCGTCGTAAAACACTGAAAGTTATTGAAAATCCATGCAAAATGTGTAAAAACGTCATAAAACCTAAAAAATTGTGTTAAAAATCTGGTGAAAGATCTCATGTAACCTTGCGATTGGTAAAGATCACAATCACAATATTGAGATTATATATGTGTTTGGTTATTTTAGCATATAATATTGAATTTATGCTCTTACGTGTATTATACAAGAGTATTTTTTTATGTAATTTTAAAAACCCCCAATACCTAAAAACCACATTAAACGAATGTTTGAATATTGCAAGAATAATGTTTTTTACGACAACAGCATAATAAATAAGAACATTTTTATGCACCTTGATCTTTTGGCCCGAAATAACTCATTAGTCGCCACTGCTCGCGACATGTTTGCTTCTCGTAAAATTTGCAGTAAAAAGCTCGGTTTATTTGCAGTAAAATACCGTTGTGTCAGTTTGGTCCCCACATAATCCAGCATCTAGATATTCTCCACGGTAAACAAGACCACTAAGCATAAAGCACGACCCTTGCCTTTGAAAGGCTCTGTTAACAAAAATACAATTCGTGACTTTTCCAGTTTACGAGTGTGCACTTTGAAATGCATTCAGTTTCAAAGTGCAATGTCTCCCGCGCTACAAGAAATCAGTAATGTTTCCTTTGTAATAAAACACAATAGATTTTTTGTAAAAAAGGCGTGTTTAATCTTTAAGTTGTTGTAACTTCTTTAAGCAGATAGTTTGTCTCTTTCATTCACTATCGCACACACATCAAACATAAAATTTCTGACTTTACTTTGTAAGCAGTTTTATACTCTCATCACCGTTCGAAGAAGTACATATACTTAGGTGAAATTACTAAGTATTTAGAACAAGACGAATATAAGGATAATCCTTGTGGAGGTCAGAAAGCTCCTTGTCAACACGAATTGTAATATACACACATATGTGCTTGTTATAGTAACATAATGATTTAAACTCAATGTGCCGTTCATTTAAAATATGTGACACATAAATTGACGCAAATATTTTGACAGCGGACGATATCTGCGAAAGGCATCAGACGAATAATTGTGAACGAAGCTACTACTGCTGTCTGGTCGCTACGATATTTATTTTTATTTTTTATGAATGGTTAATCAATTATGATTGAAAAGTTTGCATATCACAAAATTAAAATTCAGTATTTATAGCATGCTTATTTCAATTGCTAGTATTTTATATGTATTAAAATATTTTCAAATTTAAGTAGGTGGTAATAAATTATAGTCAACTAATCATTATGCCATTTATTATATTATTAAATCATCATGATATTAACAGACACACTTACACTCATCGTATGATTAATATTCTTAAAACTTCTCATATATACTCTTTTTTTTTAATCCGGCTCTTAACATCACCAGATTTTAGTAGGTACTTACATATTTGATTTACTTGATCGAGCCAATTCTTCTTGGATCATTTTTAATCTTATTTATTCACTTGCGTCCGTTAAAAATATCGAAGCCATCTAAGCGTACCTTTCGTAATCTTTTTCAAGTCTTTCATTCCATTCATGCCTCCAAGGCGATGCACTACGTTGTTTAATATTTTAAATTGAGCCACTATCAATAACAATCCTTACGTAGATGGCGATAAGGTTTAAATTCCCGTTTAACACCATCCGCCTGTTTTGATTTAGGCATGAAAAAAACATGGCCAAAAATGCCTTTTATTTTATTTTGTGGATGTTCAGGCATAAATATTTTTTTTTTCGATCATTTTATAAATAACTTAATTTGCCACATTATACAATAAAATCATAACCGAAATTGGTTTCGTAGGTAGGAGATTTTGAACTTTAAAGCAGTTTTCATAGACTTTATACATTATTTTTTTCTGGGCTTATAAAAAGACTTATCTAAAAAATACTCGATTATTTCAAAGGCCAAGATGTAAAGCATCTGAAACATTTCTAGGCGACCAAATTTTCAAACCAAAAACACATGATTTTGCATTACTACGTATGGCATCGCCTTATTATACAATAAACCACGGTAGAAAGTTATATAAGTAGGCCTTAGGGATCTTATTTCTATGGTAATGTGGAGACCCTATCACAAGATCCAACAAATAAATTCCTCAATGATCTTATTTCTACTGCGAAAAGTAAGTTTTAGTTCTTTCTCTGCAAGTTAAATGCGTCACTGTCATACATCAGGGTTCGAATTGTAAAGTATTAAATTGATTTATCAATTTCAATCCTTCTTGTTTTACTTAATAATTTATTCACCAGGTAATCATTTCGTATTTCGAAGATCCGACAGACTGATAAAAACAGAACCAATATTATATTATAAAACAAAACTATCAATCATGTATATAATATTATTATAAATAAACATCCATTAAAATAAGTCCAACCGTTTCTTTGCGACTGGACTAATGTAAATCATGTTCACGAACTGCTCACAAAATTTACATTATGTATGCAAATAAGGAATTAGTTGGAAGGTAATTATTTTTGTAAGTGTTATCAAAGGTTTATAAGTTTTTATTGTGAAATTATGACAGGTAACAAATAGCGTGACGGGGAATGAATAACTCGAGAATGTGGTGTTTGTGGGTGGAAGAAGTGGCTGAAAAAAGAAGAAGTGGAAGGCGGGATAAGTGGATGACAAGTGTGGTAAAGTTACTTTTTGGACCAATAAGGATGGTGTCCAAACCTGTTGAGGTGTAAAAAGTAGCCTGTGTTTGTTCTTCTCGGATTTATGAAGTGGTTTGTTTGCTTAGTGGGTTCATGTGTTCATGCGACAATTTTATAAGTATGACTATTCAACACATTTTGAACATCTCATTTTACATCTTGAAAATGCATATTGTAATTTTGTTTGTACAATAACAGGCGAATGGTAAGAGATAGTATCTACTAATCTGGGAAGGTTTGAGATCCCAACTAAACTAAACCATTGGTTTTGGGTGTCTTTTAGGTAACGAATTCAACCGGAGCGTACCGTAAAGATTTTATGTTCCTGATAATTTCACAAAAACACGGAGACATAATATATTCATTTTTCCCAGATGCGGAACTAATCTCCCGTAAACATACTTTCACCGAAAAGAGAAATTTTTCTTCCGATTTCGATAAAATTTAATTTGTGAAACGAAAGATTTTTTATGTGACACTGGACGAGAGTCTCTTACTAATGGCATAACACAATCTTATGTTGAGTCTGTTGAGCAATGGCGTACTATAAAGGTTAACAAGCTGGAAAATGAACCATAACTGAAAAATAAAAGCTTCGACAGAACTTATTTTTAAATACATCTATTTAAATTTCGATTTTATTGTTTTTTTATTGAATGAATACACTGAAACTCAGCAGTAGACTCGTTGATAATGCATTATATCAAAATTTGGTGATACTCATGCACACTGTATGACATATTGAAAAATTTACAGCCATTGGTAAACGAAATAAGTGTTGGTTCTATCCAATTAGGATTTGGCTTAGGTGTTTGCGGTATTGATTCCAGCCCCTCGGGAGGAAGGTTCAATCCTCAGTCAAATCAGTACTAAATATAGATTAAGTTTTAAAAGTGAGTCAAACAATTTTATTTATTTATTTGAAATTGGCCCCTAGCCGACCAAGAGCTGGCGCAAGATAAATGTATAGTACCTAAAAACTTTATTTATTAAGGGTTATTTTTTTTTCGATTATGATAAGGAACTTCAGCGCCAATTTATTAGTTAGCAATCAGCAGATGATGATAATAAAATGACCATTTTTAAATAATATTCAATATACAATTCATTCCCGAACTTGAAAAATTACACACATCCTATTTTCGGTCATAGATCAATACACGGCATTGCTGTTGAGAGGCTAATTGAGATGGAAAAGATAGGGAAACTGATTGTTGGAAAGTGCGAAGTGCTATTCAGATCTGATCAATATACATAGCTAAAGCCATTACAAGCTTTGGTTCTAGATATTCCAGCAGGACGATCTCCTGAGAATATATTCCGCTCTGGAATACGGTAATAATGCACACTATGTTCATATACAGGGTGTCCGGTGGTAAAGTGCAGTAACTTCGGGAGGTGATTCTACGTGATCGTAGGAGTAAAAAAGATAAATAACTTTTTCTGAAATTCCAACTTTTAGATGTACTTTTAAGCTAATAACGAAAAATTTCTCCAACGTGCCTAGACGGCATTATTTTTTTCGTCGTTGCCAAATCTACATCCCGCGCCCCCTCGGTAACTAATCCCCGCTACCCCCGGCACCCGAATTCAGTCGGTCAGCTGGTAAACTGTCCCCCGCACCCCCTCCTGCACCTCCCGCTATTAGTAAATCGTGCTTTGAATGTAATGTGTCACAAAATTTGACGGGCGGAGTAAACAACTTTGAAAATTTAATTTATCTAAGAATTTTTGAATTCGTTCACTAGATTTATTGTTTGTTCTCTGCGAACTTTTCATTTGGTTTGAATTTTTGACAGATGTGAAGAGAACCCCGTACAATTTAGATGTCGGTACGTGTTTTAGAGAGAGGTATAATGGTTATGGTGCTGATTTTATCAAAATCAAATTTTATAATATTCTTATTATTATTATAATTTACAAGTACAAGTATATTACATTGGATTTATTAATATAGACGTTGTACATTATAATGATTTATGATCAATAAGATGGATCAAGGAAAATAATATTTATGAGATATAATATTTTTGGTATGCCTCGTTATTCTGCTGTGTCATTCGTGTGGAAAACGTTCTTTTTTTTTAAATGATTTTCGGCTATGTAATCATTGTTTTTTCTCACCTATAAAATTATGTCCCGTCTTTCCGGTTTATAAAAAAAGGTCTGATTTTTCGGATTGAAATTTTCAAAAAATCCCCAGGGTTTCAAAAATACGATTAAAAAAATAATAATAATACAGAATGTCTTAGAATATTTTCCTTAACCGGAAAAAAAAATTAAAAAAATATGATGCAAGTGGCCTATTAGTAAAAAGCGATGAAATTAGTTAAGTGTTCAATGAGTTATTAATATTTTTTATAATAAAAACTGTAACGTGATTTTAGTGCAGTTCTCTTTTTGAATTTGGTAAAATATCAAAACATACGGCGAACTCTGTGTTGTTATTGTTTACAATTCACATGCGGTTTCCATGGATACGCGCCACTCACAAATATGCAACGTTGCCACGTTCACACTTGCGAATTTATCGGGTAAGTTTGCACCTACACTATGGCTTTTTAGCAGGTATGTCTTTTTGTATGAAAAATAAAAAATTGGAATTTCGGAAAAAGTTATTTATCTTTTTTACTCCTACGATCATGTAGAATCCCCCCACGAAGTTACTGCACTTTACCCCCGGACACCCGTATAATAAACAGTTAAATTTGAAAGATACAAATTTTTACCGTCGCGTCGCGTCGTTGGAATTTGAACCCCAAACTTCTGGATCCAGGGTATCTAGCACTGTCGATTTATAGAGGTTTTATTTTTTAATTTCGATAACTTTTCGACATTTCCAAGCACGACTGCAGATAGCCAACGTACAGAAAACGGTTCACGTTAAATAAATTATGAACACTTGATCGTTGTGCATTGTTCTTTGTTCGTTGGCGATCTGCAGTCATGACAATTTACCGATATTATCGTTAAAATTTTTGATGATGCATGACACAAGTAAGACATTATAAAAAGTAAGTATTATAAAAAATCATGCATTTTTAAAAACAATTTGTACACTATGAATAAACTTTATTTTAACAACAGTTAGTAATATTTTGGCCCAAGGTGTCTATTTGACAAATGGCGGTCCAATCAAATCCGACTGGGCGGCAAGTCGTTTCATTTCAAACGTTTCATTAAAGCAACACCTCCCGCGGTTCAAACAGGAAAAATTATTATAATAATTCATCGTGAATTTGTTTAACGTAAATAACCATATTATTAATTACAATTCTTCTTAACACGCAACGGTCGAAGATCCGTAAATCAAAAGTAACTTTTTTTTGCTTCACGAAAGTTTTGTATTGTTTTCCTGGGCTTAGGTAACTAAGTATTTTTTTAATAAAATGTTCAAAACGATCACGATAGTGGTTTGCAATTTTTTTACGTCGTAAACTTGGGTTAGAAAAGTTGGTTTCTTTGTTTAAAAATATATTTTTTTATAGGTATACATATTAATTTTTGTAAATAATTTGATCGTACGAATAATATTAAATAGTTGACAACGGATTCAGATATTTAGGTAGGTAGATTTATAATAAAAAAAACTCTTTTGTTACAGATTTCAAAGTATATTGTTGTGGCCAGAGGTAAACACAATGTAAAAATCAAAGTATGTTTATATTCTTATTTCAGCGTGTGAAAAACAAAAATAGTTATGTTTAATGCGTAATTAGAATAGTACAGGGCTGTGCTTGAACCAAATGGCGCCTGGCGCTATATTAGGTATTGGGTATTACCATGGCTCCTAGGCGCCATGGAAAGTCGGCGCCCAGAGCGGAATACTCCAAATGCTCCTGCACAGGGCCGGCCCTGGGATAGTATCCTAAAACAGGAATGGCGTGCGAAAGTACATAAATAATGTAAATACTTACATCATTCTCAATATTTATTTAAAACAAAACAAAAACTTTAATTTAACAGCTTCCCTAAGGTGATTTTAGAAATAAAACGGTGCTGTGCGAACCATCTAAATATTATTATAACTATAGGATTCACATCTTTTTATTCTATTTATATACTTAAAGAAGAGTGTCTGTGGCGGGTAGCGTGTATTTGATGTTAACAAATCTAATGTTTTATTCCGAGTATTACTCCGTGCTTATTACTTGCTCTGCAAAATAAGAGGAAGGTCGTCTAGATAAGATTTCGAAAAACTACCCTGATCAACTTTTCTCACCAAATTTCTCAAACTATTAATCAAAGAAAATGAATTAATTAATAGTTAATTAGTAATTGTAAGAATTTTTTGTGTCGTAAGATAACTAATGCTACAGGTAAAAGTGAGCGATCACGTATAAAATTTCTCAAACTATTAATCAAAGAAAATGAGTTAATTAATAGTTAAGTTGCTACAGTTTGTGACATCAGTTTATTAGTTGTAAGTTTTCCTGAAAGGAGGTAGAAAGAAAATAAATTGCAAATTGAATTGAGCTACCGTGCTTTTAATTTCATCTATGTAATTTTTTGTAACTATTCTAAATTAAGTTCCTTCGAGGTTACTTTACGAATACGGTCATACATAAATTACACATTTATTATTATTAGATCTCATGGATTTTTTATATTTATTTATAATGAGTATGTATTTGGCACTAAATTTAAAAATGTAGTCTCAGAGGAATTTAGTAAATAAACTAGCGCAGACCCGTGTAAAATCACGGGATATAATAATTGTAGGATTTCAAGATCATTACATTTCAAATGATGAAATTTACCTTTCATTTTGAAATATTCATTATAATCGAACAAAAAGGTAGTACCCCTTATGAAAAGGATATCCATTCAAATAAAATGTGTGTACGAATGGAATACCTATATGATCGGTCCGCTTAAGCATGACACCATTCGTATTGTATCAGTATCTTTATTATTTTAATTCATCCATAAATAAACCATTCACTAGACCCAATAGATACTTTATCGCTTGTCTGATATGATTTAAAATTCTTATTAGATCTAATTTTGAAAATTAAAAGTTCGTTGAAATTGAATAATTTTACGAGCTACGAAGGTATGCTTTTTCAAATTAATATTTTTAATAATGTACCATAGATTATTAATAATGGTGTTATTTACACATTTTGATTACGTGTAGGTATTTGACACTAAGTTGACAAATTTCGAACGAGAGGAATTTAGTAGATGATATTGTGAAACAAAATTTATGCTGGGACATGCAAAACTAGTTGTATGTACAGTACTTAAGTACTCGAGTTTTGGACACCCTGTGTAATTTATGGAGGTAACGGAGTAGTGCCAACAGGTATTACCTTCAGGTCTCTCCTTGGATGAATTACTTAAAATTACTGTAACACTCTAGTCTACATAATCCCTACGGAAAACGTCCATTACCGTTAATTATCTGATCGAACAATACAGTGTTCCTCAGTGACTAGAAGTACGAGTATCTTTTAAACTAACCAATTTAACACCAATATGACCATGAAAGTGGGTAATTTGTATCTAGATATAATTTATGTAGTTGGTATCGGATAAACAATGGTAAAATCACATGCTTCATTGGTTTTTTTTTATTGATGCAAATCTATTATTAAAAGTTATATTCGTAGGTACTACAAATCTAGCGGAGACCCGTGAGAAATCACTGGTACTAATATCTCGTCGACTCTTGTTCCACTATTATCACGACAGTAGCAGTGAACGAGAGTTGGATTCGGTAGTTTCCGGTCGTTAGGTGTTAAGCGTAGGACATCAAATTGGACTAATTTGAGGTAAAAAATTGGAACCAATTTTGTGTCTCATCTAAATACAACTAATGGCGATGGTCTATATCCCCGACAAATCAGTCTCAATTTTGAAAATGGCAATTTATTTTTTTTCCATTTGTGAATTAAATTTGGGGGTGCTGTGTGGAGGGTATTTTTAGGAAATGAAGGAAAGGAAGTTTTGGGAAGGAATGAAGTATGAGGGGTGTGTAAGAATCTGAGGGGTCAGTGTGGTCAGGAGTGACGGACGTGTGAATCCACCCTCCCACTGTGGTGTAAGGCGATGTTCCGAGAGAATTCTGCTGGAGAAGACAAAATGTTTAGCTCAACCTGTCTCTCCCGATCCGGCTCGCCCGCAGCAGTCAAGACTCTGACAAACCTCACCACATGAACCCGGTCATCCCTGTTTAGCCACCAAAGGCGGAGAACCACTTGGGGTGACCTATAGCAGAGGTGTTGGTTATCTAATTCTAATTTGCCCTTATTGAGAATATCAAGGCAATTGTATGTGCCTTATGAGAGAGACCGACACAGCAAGAAATGTAACGTTACTTACGACCGTTCTTCCCAATCTTACTGATCAACTGCTGAGCCGAAATTTTGGCTCAACACTGCTCAAACGCACAACTATGCTCTTTCCAACAGAAAAGTGACAACTGAGTGATCAACCAATTTAAGGAAGCCAAACTACTGGATTAAGCTTGCCTCAGTAAATGACTACTTATAAAAAGTGTCAACAGAGTGAAACATATTTGCGAGGCCAAGGCACGGTGGCATTAAAGTCAAGCTAATACTTTATTTTTAACATATTTCATACGCTTAAATATAAAATATCTTTTTACGTATAACAGTACTTAAAAAAATATATGCATTAATAATAAATAAAATAATTAATTCGTCAATGTTAATTTAGCATTGAAAGTTTTAACTTTGATGTCATTTTATTGTCTATGAAAGTGGGCATGGCCAATTATGATAATCCACAGTAAAGATGTTTGGAAACAGGCGAATCGAACGTTACTGAATAAATCCCTTGGCTGATCGGACCCTGAGATTGATCGTTCGAAATGTTGGGAACGACGGCCGTTAGTAAGACTTAAGCAATGTTTAGTGTCTAGATCTGACTAGCTTAACGCTTCCCATCCTTTTTATTTGCCTTTTTTTCCTCCCACAAATCCTTTGGCATCACAATATTCTAAAAAGAAGAGAGTTACCATAATTCCACTCACTTGAGCAGATTAAACTCTTGTGCGGTTTCACGCATAAAAACTAGTTGAGTAGTTACTACCTCTTTAGGAAATGGAAGTTTTTTAAATTTATGTAAACAAGCGGAATATGAAGAATGTTCGTAACAAATTCTACTTCAGATAATCTTTAAACGAGTCGAGCGCCATCTAGAACCAGAGTAGGTACTTGAAATATAAAACTACCAGGCAATAGAAATTCAAATAAAACTGATTGAATGTATACATTAAACCGAGGAAAGACAACTCCAAAAAAAGAAGTAACTCCGAGAAAAGAAAACATTATTAACATAACATAAATTATGTACATATTGAATGTCTTGAAAAAAGGTTTCCACGTATCGATGTCGTTTGGATAAGAATTTATTGGCAATTTGTTGTTTTTCATGAGGAATTTATTCAGATATTTGTGTATGTCAGAAGTCAGAATATCACATGTACAAATTTGCGTTCTTAGCAGTCTCGCATAGAAATAATGCTATTTAGTTTGTTGCGAATTATTCAAGCTTTGCTTGTCAATACTTCAGGTGGAATATTGCAATGTATCTAATTAAATTGAGTCACAAATCTAGCATTTGTAAAAAAATATCCAAAATTTTATTTAAAATGATTTATTAGATTAACTTATCAATTCGGTTTAAAAATGCTACATAGTTTGTTGTGAATTATTCAAGATTTGGTTGTCAAACATGTAATATACGTAAATTGGGATAGAGATCTATTTGCTTCCATTCACAAAAATTAGATTTACAAGTCAAATTTGTGTGTTAGTAGGTTCATGAATAGGACACTTTAAATATAAATAATAATAATAAATATTTTAATATCTTAATTTTTTTGTACCAAATAGAGATAATGATATCTTCGTTGGGATCTCCCGGGCTGAGAATTACATATTATGGAAAATTACACGTATGAAGTAATTATAAATATATTATGCAGTATTTTTCCGAAATAATTTTAAATATATAACACGGTGTTTTTAGTGCAGTTGAGTGTTCGATTTCAGTCTGAATTTGGTGTCGGTAAATTTCCATTTCTGTTCTCTCTATGTTATGTATCCAGCTTTTTATTTGAGGTTAAAATGTTAGAATATTTTTTGCGAGTTTGACTGATAGTGGGATTTTGTTATAGAGTTTAGTGTTTGTTTAGTAGCTTTTTTGCCCAAATCTTGTATTTGTAGTTTCATTTTTTGAACCTGAGTCTTTTATATCCGTGTTAGTTATTATTTCATGATTTACAATAAGAGTAATTTGAATTTCTCTTGCCACCCAGCAGCATAACAAAATATTTGTCACGCATAAATATTATCAAGGTAGATAATAGTATGTAGATGACGTGACAAATATTGTGTTTACAGGTAGACACTTATATTGTTTTCTAAGCTGTTCAGATCGGATCTCTTAACTACATTCGGGTATGTAAATGTAACGAGAAAATGATAATTTGTTGCTGAGTAGGTACTTGCTGTACCTGTACAGATGTACAGGCGTTAGGCGTCAGGCATCAGGAACACGAGTGCTTTATGTATTCGTTGGCCATATGCGGTTAGAGGAGTGCCTGTAGAATTACTTGTGTTACTAATGCACATTACTTCAGAGGATTTACGCCTCCAGTGGAGCTAACAACACGTCACAATGGAGAAAATAATACATTTTACTGAAGGCTTATACCAATATTCATTTTAAAGTAGGGAGGCACTTAGAGCCGATTGTTTAAACAGAGTTTAAACAATTCATAAAATTTTAAAGTTCTATTCAAGTTCTGTTATTATTTCAATTCAGTGAAACAACTAACCCACAACAGAATCAGAAAAAGCTTTCTCAGAACTTGAAAATAAACTTTGAAACATGTTGAATATTGTTTAAATTTATGAGATAGATGATTGTAATACAAACGCCATCCCTCCATCAAAACATTTTTTTTTATTACAGGAGAACCGAGGTTTTAATTACGGTTTGGGTTTTGTCACATATGATAATGCTGTGTACAGGATCTTCTTAGAAAAATGTGGGAATGGACAAGGGTAATGCAAATACCTATTTTGTACGAGGAATGAAACACAAAATTCGAAAAATCACTTTGAGTAGCTTTTCAGTACAAGAACGAATCGAAAACATTACCAATTTAAACCGTTTTCAAATTGCTCTTTGGAGCATCTTACGTTGAATTAACAGTAAAACCAAAACAACATTCCCACTCGACGTCTATGAAATTTATGAAATGGACTGTATAAACGTCAACATCCGAGTAATATGAGGCGGTTATCAGTTAGGTATGCAAAATAATCTGCTTAAACATTGGAACGTAATAACTTCTGTTATATTTAAATAGGTTATTTTTAAAAATACGTAACCTGCTTGTGCGGAGCATTGAAAAATCGTTTTCATTATACATGACATGTTTATATCTGAAGGTAGGTACCGAACTACTGAGCACAAAGGTTGATGAATGTGCATAGTAACCAGTTCCAGCCCTTTTGTACTTTTAATGTTGTACATTTTTCATCTTAGTGACCACACGTTGTCTAGGAAGATTATTATGTGAAGCTCAATATAACGGAATATTGAAAATCTTTATTGTTTTATTCAAATACTAGAATTTAATTAAAAAAAATATTTATTTTTGGACGTTGAGTTCAAAATTGAAAAAATTCACCCCGAAAAAAAGTGTTTTTACTATAATACATCTATTTTAAAATTAAAAGAAAAATTGTGTGAAAAACTTTAAAAGAAAATAAGTGCTATTAGGGTGTGCGTGTATTACGAAACGTTATGAAGTGATTGTTTTTAGTGAAATAGACTTCTGTTTATTGATACGTCGTCGGAGATATGATTGTGTGGAACCATTGATGTATTTATACTAGATTAGCCTTGTCTAGTTAAATCCATTTTAAAAATGACACCACATAGCGTACGTCACAAATATGGAGATGAACTTAACAACCCAACTCTGTTTAAACTCCTTGTACAAACGTTCGAACTCGTAAGCGGAACCAAGGAACAGCGTTCATTTTGTTACCGAGTTGTTGTTGTAATTTGAATACAAAACCCTCACCAAATAACATTTTTTGCTTAACCAGGTCTGAATCAGGTAAAGGACTAATAAATAACACAAAATGATTTTTATATTCACATTTTAAGTTTTGGATTCTGTACACTACATATTGAACCAAAACGGGAAACGTACACATATTTACTATTGAGTAGAAGTTTTAAGAATTTACAAAATTATTTATATAAAATAGTATATAATTATCAAAGAAACCGTTTACTTTGTGGCTTGACACTTTAATCAAATGAAAAGTTATTTTGTTTTTAACCGCTTCGTTAGGTTTATAAGACAGAATTATAAAAAACTAGTCTAGGTACTTATTAATAATGTATAAATTATAATAGACAAAATAAAGCGAGAGAAATCATATGGTGGGGTGGGACAAGGGAGGGTGGGGGTTACATGGTAATAATATCAATTTATTTATGCCCATTAAATAAGCTTTTACATTTTTACATTGTGTTTGTCTTCTTTTTTTATTATAGGCACAACTTTACATATTTACGGAAAAAAATATGATTTTACCTTCCTTCCCAAGGATTGGAGTGAACCGCGCCAACAACCTTGCCAAATGCGTGCCGATCGGACCGAAATTTATTTCGTATATTAACTGCTGTAATGTCATACGATTTCAGAGAAATGCCTATTCGGTTTATTTTTGTAGTACCATTTTTGTGAAATATATAGATGGTGCTTAATCAAAGCTAGACAATAACAACCAGTAATTAAAATAACCTTTCTCAGATTAAGCAACGATAGCTAATTTGTGGGTATATTACATTCTCTCCTCCACACAGAATGCTCAAAGATTATAAAGGACCTGAAGGAAATTGCAGTCTAAACGTTTGGGATGAAAATGATTTGAGCATAAATGGCTTCCTGATGATGGTACGGTCAACGTGTTCCGATATCGTGATAATTAATGTATTCGAAATTTACTAACAATTTAACAGGAAACCTGTTTATTCATTTGTTAAGGGCCTGCAATCCCTTTTTTTAAATAAATTAGAAAAACTCTGTTCCGACATCGTGATAATGAATGTATTCGAAATTTACTAAAAGTTCAACCAGAAACCTGTTCATTATTCGTTCGTTAAAGGCCTGCAATCCGCCTTTTTAAATAAATTAGCAAACACTCTTTTTTTCCGTATTTGTAAATATTTATTTTTTAAATATTAATTTACCATATTTTGTAAGAAACAATCAGCTTTTACATAATATACAATGATAGATATAAATATACAAGTTAACTGAAGTCAAGCCACAGAAGTTTCTTACGTTAAAGTTCATTAGAAATGAAGTTTTAATATCTTGAAATTAACTTGGTGTTAAAGGAAGGGGAGAGGAAAATAGGAAGAGGATAGGAGATGCTCCCGATACATTCCATACTCTCATATTAATAATCGATCGTACGCATTACTTCATATCGATATTTCTTTAGGTTATTACCAAAAATGTCAATGCTGTAAAATTTTGTATTAGATTGTGCACATATACGAGGAATTGGGGAATTTTTTCGAATGTTATATATAATAAATATTACCTAGTTATTTTCACAAAATTGAATCCGGATTGCTTTTATCCATTTCTCAATTTTTTCTCGGTTTGTGGGGAAACCTAAGCGAAAATAAGACATTTTAAGAATAATTATCGGAATGTATATAGAAAATATTTATTCCTGTACCTAACATTTTAAGCCTACGTGAACGTTCCTTTTCATGAAACATATCTTCCACCACCAATATATAATACTTTGTAATATATATTTTTTCAATGAAAAGAAAAATGTAATTAAGATAGTAAACACAAAATAAATTACTCAACGACGCGATTTTTTCATATAATTTAACATGCAAATAATTGTGGACTTAATACAACCCTGAATAGAGACAACACTAAAAAATAACGAACACTTCTAAAGTTTTTTGCGCGCATCAAGTAAGAACGCCTGATTTTAACCAACACATCAATAATTATCATGTGGCAAGCTCGTGCCATGTACTATTGTTTATATGTATTCGTTAAAAGCGTATAACACACTGCATGACGTCATAATTGTGACTAGTTTGAAAGATGACGTCAGAAAATTTACTTGTCGTTAGTGAAATTCTATTAATTTCTGATATTTGTTAATGCGTTGCCTTGAATCTATCGGTAAGGTACTTATATTTTTTTTATTCAGATAGCTGATTACATTTTCTAAAATAAAGTCCGCGATAGGCACAATCTAAAATATTTGGAACTGGGTTATTTTTGTGATTGAAAAAATGAACTTGCCCAGCATAGCTAACGATCAAAATAGCTTAACTCTAGACCAACAAAAGGTAAAACGCAATGCACAGTTGCAATTTCGCATTGCGACACAATGCGTGCGCCTTTTCATAAATGTGCACGTGAACCAAAACAAAATTGAGTTGGTGTTATTTCTCACTGGTTACACCTAGTCTAGTTGTATTTAGTCTATGTGTGGAACCCAATGAATATTTTTCTTAAGATAACGATATTTAAAGGAAATGCTAATTTAGAGAAAAACATAAACTTTACCTGTTAGGTAAAGTGACATAAATTACCACTTGACATTTTCACCAAACATTCATAAAGTGCAGAAATCTTTAACGTCAAATCGATAGTGAGTGAGATTTTTTTGTGATTTGACAGAGGATAGGACCTTCCTCTCCAAGAACTGGAGTCAACAACTCTATCAACCTCGGCAAATGCCGATTCGGGTGGGACCGACATTTATATTGTATATTAACTGCTGTAATGTCATCCAATTTCAGAGAAATACGTATATGACCGCGTGTATGTAGGTGATTGTCACCAAAAGTTGATAGTATGCATTACCATCCACATCGAGTCTATCTGCTAAGTTTCAGCTTGATAGGATATCGGTAAGTGGTTTAATTTAAGCTCCCGAGATTTGAACTCATTCATTACCTAAAACAAATGTGAAATTCAAATAGATGTATTATTTAAATATATATATATATATAAGAAATTTTAGATATTTTGGAACAAGGCTATATAATGCTCTCCCACTAGCCATTAGACTGAACGAATTTTTTTTGAAATAAAAAACAGACATCAAGTTTTGGATCATCAGCCAAGACAGATCCATGATCAAAAATTTTATAAAAATCCCTACATAAGTATGTACTCCAACTAGATGCTGATTAACAAATTTATCATTTATTATTATTATTTATTATTTTTTATCTTTTTCACAATTTCATTTAGTGTAATGAAATATTTTATGTATTAAAAAATATGTAAACATTAATTCATGTAACAAATACATCTGTCTCGACACAGGTTTATCCTAGTGAGACAGACATCGAAAAAAAAAACCTGTAAAAAAACTTTATATTGATAATAAAAAAATAAAAAAAAAATATTCCAAACCCATCTACCAATAACGGACGGGTTATTTCGCAGAAATTGAACAATTCGTCAAATTTCAAAGTTAATTATTAAATTCTGTTCTGACAAGGTTATCATTTCAGTTATCTGAAACAACTGGCCAATAATGACATAATAACAGAACTTGAATAGAACCTTTACAGAACTTGAAAATCAACTTAGAGATTTGATGAATTGTTGAAATTCTGTCCTAAATCTCAGAACCTAATTCCAAATCGAGGATTATTGAGAATAGCCGAGGGAATGTTGAGCTATGTTGGTAATAGTTATCAATTACGAGGAATTAGTCAACCTAACAAAACATGCTAAATAATATCGGTTGTCTGTGATAATGAGCGTGATGTACAATATTCCTGCGTAATTTAATGTAACAGTACGTTAATTGAATCACCCAACGAGCTTCTAATTCTCATAATTGGAACTGATTGTAGAAACCAAGCGATAAAATAGATTATTTTTATTTTAATTTTTCTGATAATTCTATATTTATTTAAAATGTGTATTTCTTTTGTTTCAAATTTTGACTGATATATGGGTATATAAATCTGAATTGCTAATGATTTGTCTAATTACGGAGTTTATTCTAAAGGTAACAAATTCTGCATTTATAATATCTCGTGATATTTTACGGATCTGCGCCAGTAGTATCTAATAATAATTACTTACTTGTTCAGATATATATCTCCGTTAAACTGGTTTATCAATCCTTCATCCGTCCTCTAGTCAATAATACAAATGCGTTTTCCTATGTTTTCAACAACCTTCATTTCTAATTTATATTTTTATAGCACACTACTTATTAAATAATGAACAATCTATTGCACTAACACATTTATCTTGTTTGATCGCTCATTTCCTTTTATGCAATAATTTTATACTCTCAGATAACATAATTATCAAGTAAGTCATTAACTGTTTTTATTATCAGGTTTATTACGAGTCGTGTTATGGGACCGACAGATTACGCTATACGCATCATGGCTTGGCCTATTTCAACATATCGCTCGCCATGCATTCCCATTGGGATTGTATGGCGAGCGATATGCTGAAATAGGCAAAGCTACGATAATATCGCCCGCTTATAACGTGGTCTGTCACAGACTTTACTTCAACTCAGAATGAAATTCAAGTCTTGAATAAAATCGACCGTTCCGTTCAATGTTCCATTTCCGTTTCAAGATGGTGGCCGATTTAATGATTCAGTAAATATTATTTTTTCAAATGTCAAATCGTTGAGTTTATTTAGAATTTCTTGTTCGCATTTATGGTACTTATCTGTCTGAAGAAAGTTTAAGAAAATAATAATTATCAATATGATAATCACTCAATCTACCTTCTACTCCCAATCTTCTTCCCTTTAGCCTAATACTACATTTCCCCCACCGCCCCTTATATTTTGTAACTGAAAAAGAAATGACGAATATTGTCACACTTTCACAGTGGAAGGTAGTTAATAATTCGCATTATGTACAGTTTTTATTATTGACTGAGCTTGGTGAAGACCTGTTTTAACACGGCCAGTTGGCATTTCATCTGTCTGTATTTTTTATTTATTTATTTCAGTGATTCCTACTACGAGCTGTCAAATTTACCTGCTTATATTGTTAATTCTCAATTTATTATGATATGTACTTATTATTCAGTTACCCCTGGACAACTATTTATATTTTTGTACAAATGTTTATTATGTATACATATAAATAGTTGTTCGGGAGAGTTAGATGGTTTGGGCCTGTAGAGCGAATGAGCGAAGAAAGGAGTGTAAGAAGAAAAGAATATGACGCAAAAGTGAATGTAGGAATATAGAAGAAGTCGGGGACGCCTGAGAAAGATATGGGACGATCAAGTGAATCAGATACTTGAGTCGGGCCATGTCAAGAGTCAGAATAATACAAGAGTATGTATTAGACGATGTATAAATGTGAATGAGGCAAGGAGTGTGTGTCAAGACCGGGTTGTTTGGTGGTCGGTCCTCTCTGCCAACCCCTGCGGGAAATGACGTGATGGTTATTAAGAGTCATATAATTATTGAACTCCTGAACAACTTACCTGTGTATATGTAAAAGTCTCTAAGGCGACAATAAATAAAAAAAAAACAATATAATCAATATTATGGTATCTACTATCTACCGGCCTGAAGAATATTGTAAATGAAATGGGGTCATTTCTTTGGAGAAGTTGTATAATTCCTAATTTGAAAAAAATAGTTACCTAAAATATGTGGTTTATAAACTTAAATAAGTATGTAGATATTTACTTACAAATCTTATGAATTCAGAGGAAATTTTGGTTTACTTTATTGGACGCAAGGTCGGCTGTTCACAGAACTTCTAGTTATTTATTTATCGTCACTTCGAAATACAAAGAAAATTATAAACAAGGTCAATAAAATTAACAATACGGGGTGAAAGGTGAACTAGGTCTGCTAATGCCACTGTTACTTGGTTATGCACCAATAAATATTCAGGACATCGTGCTGGCCTTTACTGTATACTTTGTATCTATTAGCATTGTGCAAAATATTGTAAATCGTTCATATATTATTATATTGCAAAAGTAACTGTTGCGATATTGAAAATCATTCCCCACTGTAAAACGCACTCATCATCGGTAGATATAAAACATACCAATCATTGATAAAATTCAGATAATTGAAGAATTATATGCGGAAGAGATTATATAACATCTCAAAAAAATTATAAGTTGCTACCATGTTATTTCATTTTGTGTACATCATATCATGGTGATAGCTGTTACTCAAATATGTCAGGCTTCTGCCCAGAGTGCACAGGTTGCTAAAACGGTCGTTACGACACTGGGTACAAGCGTTAAAAAAATTCTATTTCACTCTCGAAGACGGTTTGAAAGGGATATATGTAAATACCAATGATAGAGGGAGCGCTCTAATATTTAAAAAAGATTAGAATTAATAAGCATTAGAGTGAACATACTTAATAAAACACGACATAGTTACAATGCTGTTGAAATCTCTCGACATCAGAGTTAAAGAGCATTTATGATTTTTGTGATTTTCTTAGCTAGGCTCATGCCCGTATTATGGTAGTCGTACAAGATTTAAATTATAATGCAAGAGTTAGGAATATAATATTTTGCAAAAACAAATAATAAAACGTAAAGAAAAAAAAGAAGTACAAATATAATACAAAACTGTAAAAAAAGATTAAACTGAACGATGGAAACGATGCTTCAAAGAAAAATAGAAATCAAAATATGTATTACAAAGTATAATTAAAATACATCATGTAAAATTATACAAATTATTTTATGTCAGATTAAAATTTTAACGCAGGTCAATCATGGTACCTATCTAAAGAGTACATTTTTTATGGTCATATTGTCACATTTTAATTTAGTGAAATGAACAAAAATTGGAAAAAGAGAATAAATATGAAATATGAGAATAAAGATTATTTCAGTAACCGGGCAACGCAGTACATTCAACACAATTTTAAAAAGTGATATGAAGTCAGGAAAAGTGATGAAATAAACTAGATTTGATAGGTGACGTTAGGTTAGGTTTATACGCCAGTTTTTTAATTACTAAATAACACTTTACAAAAGAGTGTTCAATTGCCACTGTCCTGAGATGTCATCTAACCGATTTGTCATTCCGATAAAATGTTAAACAACAGAACCAGTTGTGTTTTTATAATTTTAGAAGCGTAGGTACTTTGCAAATTTTTCCCATCGAGGGAATATCATATGAATACTTTCGCAACACGGCATCGAAATAGAGATTTCTTTAAAACTAACATATAATTTTTGAAGAGCCTAGAAAGTGTTCAAATGCGGGGTTTTAATTCTCTTGTAGCACCGAGTAATGCACTGTAACATGGTATAAGGTGTACTGTATACAATACGCGAGGGTGGACTTAGTGCTTGCTAAGACACGAAAGGTTTCCTTGACATGGTTCCGTGATTAGGTGCCCCGTGGGTCGCGTGACGCCGCGGGGTGACTCACCGCTAAATGTCAGTCCAGAGATCACGGGGCGGGGAACAGAAGGGTTAAGAAGTCAAGAATTAGCATGGATCTTTAAATCACCATATTAAGTACTATCATGTTAGCTTCTAGTTGAGACAAACGGTGGTTAGAAGACGACAAATGATTGTATTAGAAAAGAGACATTATATCCTACCCATCTAAACATTGCATAAGGAATTTGTTTGAATGTGATGGTAGCAACAAACGATATTACAATGTAAATAGACACGTTATTGTCTCACAAAATTAACCCAAAATGTGGCAAGTAACAAACATTCTTACGTTTCCAGTAAATTCTTAATTCAAACGTTGTTAATGTGTGACAAAGATAGAAATTCAAAGAATATGTGTTTGAACGAAACAGATATAGTATCGGGCAGCGTTTTTGTACAAATACGAAATGCTGAAAGAGACGACCTACTGTCAGTAGGTTGTCTTTAATAATAATATTTGGATTATTTGTATAGCGCCGTTTTTGTGAAAAATCACCCCAAGGGCGCTGTAGAAATACAATGCTCTATCTTATTACTAACTATAGACTTGTAAAACTAATATCAATTTACAGAACAGATTGCATCCACCGGTTCGTCGATCACTAATACAAAACTATATGTACAATGCATTTGATTGATGAACGTGATGCTAAAATGTACATATTTAATTATTATTATTTATTTATATTTTGTACAAGTAGTCGTATACCGTACTTACCTTATAGGTCACTTGAGATTAACACTGTTTTTTGTTTATTATAGAAATTTAGATACGGTTCGCATACACAGGACATAATTGGAAAATTGGAGATAATTGGACTTATAACCTCCGGTATTTATTTTAATAATATGTATGTATATTCTTTCATGAGCGTGTTTAGGAAAGGAAAAGCCAATTTTATGCTGTTCGGTACTACAGTACAAGGTTTTGATCAAAATTCATCTTCCTAAATGTGATTCATCCTTCGGTATAAGACAGATTTCGAATAATATAAATCCAATAATAATGCTGCTAATGGACATATATTACAATTTATTTACGTTTTATGCAAGCAGGTATTATCGATACTAGATCATACTTATACTTACCTGGGAGATCACTTGAGATTAAACTTATGTGTTGCTTCGTTCGCTATCTCCCTTAATTTTATTTCGACATTTACCGTTTTTGAGTTGCTAAAAGCCTTGTGTATTTATTGAAATAATAAGTGATTTGTGTGTATTTAAGAATGCAAAGAAACTTCGTGAGATCTGTTTTTTGCTTGTGAATTTATTTATTTATTTATCTATCAATATACCTGTTTTTACTTGTATTTATCGACATCTGTCTCACTAAGGTACACCTGTGTCGAGACAGACGTATACAGAAACTTATAGAGTTGTATACATTTTAAATTATGGAGTCAATAGATAGGTAATAGAAAGAATAGGTACAGGTATGACAATATTGTAAATATATATGCATTTAATTGGAGGACGTAGTTACAAAGGCTATTATTTTATTTAGTATTTGAATTGTTGTTATTGTTTACGTGTAATTTGGTTTAAAGATGTTTGCGATAATGGGACGCCCAATACTTGTTATCCATTTCTTTATTTCATGTTTGAATTTGGTTATTGACTCTGTTTGTCTAATCGTGGTTGGTAGTGTATTGTATAGTTTGCAAGCTGTGTATTTAAAATGTTTTTGCCCAAAGGTGGTTCTAGCAAAAGGAGTTTGGAGAAGTTCTTTATTTTTGGCTCGGGTATTGTGTGTCGTTTGAGTTGGTTTGTATAGTGTTTTGCTGTTTTGGTGTAAATTAATCAAGATGAATCTTGCAAAGAGCTGTTTTATGTCCATAACATTGATAGTATTGAAGATAGTATCAGTGTTGGAAAGAGGGAGTTTGAGAATTATTTTTATGATTAATTTTTGTGCTTTAACAATGGGGTCGAGGGCACTAGAAGAAGTATTACCCCAAGCTAAAATTCCATATTCTATGTGTGATTGGCATAGTGAGAAATATACTGATTTTAAAAGTTTAAGGTCAAGGAAATTACGTGTCTGTTTGAAAAAGTAAATAGATTTACGAATTTTCTTTGTAATGTTATAGATATGTTGTGATTAGAGGGGTATAATGATTTTTATACCCCTCTAAAGCATCTTTCGTAGGAAATGTTGCAGAAAAAAGAGTTTAAAGTGACAGCCTATCTGACGAACGAACTTATGTGCGATATTAAAAACAGTAAATCTCAAGTATGTCCACTGGACCTAGTAAAACCACGCGCGACGTCTCAGTAACCAATCATTACTTTTTAATTCATTTAAAGGTAGCAAGAGATCAAAAGAATGAGATGGGAAACGACGTTATAGTATATAGATATGCTTTCATGTTAATTAATACAATCAGTTCACAATTTGCAGGAAGGCATTTAAAATTATTATTGATTAAATCATATCAAGCTGTATGACCAACTATCAATCACTTACTATGTAAACTTGAGATATTAATATATTACAGAGAGATTAGATTATACGTTATATCTAGATTATAAACCTACGAGTTGGTCTTTAAATTTTTTACAAATGATTAGTTGGAAAACAAAATCGAAAACAGGTTTGTTGAGTGGTGATCATTTACAAAAAAATAATAAAAATATCAATTTCGGTTTTGTGTCTGTAATTTTGATTCGGTTAACTATATAACTCGGATTTGCTTTGAGTTTAGGTGTCATCATTATCAAAACTGGAAATGTATTTGTGGACAAATTCTGATAAGCGTTTAAGTACCTAACTACCCAATTTATTTATCGGAAAATTACGTTAATTGTCATTTTCAAAATAAGAATACAAAATTAGTATCAAACACACTAATTTAGGTTGTCTGTGTGATGTGCGTGATATGAAATGTTCTTGCGTATACCAGAGTAAAATTATTCACGTTAAATGAACTTTAAAAAATTGGAACTGATTGCATTAACGAATTGAAATTTGTTTTTTTTTCATTAATTTTTTTGTTTGATCTTCTGTAAAAAAATGAAAGATCAAAATATGAATCACATACGAATGATTTTTAAAGCTTAATAAAAGTTTTAATTCGAATGGAAAATTTCTTATCGCCTCTCTAATTATTTTTTTGATAGGCATGATCCTGAGGAAATATTTTATAAATATTTCCAAATTCACAAATCCCACGATTATAATATTCCGTGCTTTTTCATGGATCTGCGCTAGCATTATAAAATCGTCATTTCGTGTAAATACTCTTGATAATATTTCAGAATAATCGAATATTAATATTTGTCACAGAGTATATATAATTGAACCGTAGCAAAAATTGTGAGGAAATCTAAGTATACCCCATCAAGAAGGGGTGAAAATGTAAAAATAGCAAGAGGCATCAGGCATTAGGCATTAGCGTGCGAGCAGACAGATGTCGTGTTTCCTTAACACTTCCCCTCTCCGCACTCCGGATCAAATCACGCGACAGCAAATGGATTCGTAAACACTTGCCAGAGATTACCAGGCTAATGCCTCTCGCTAGTTATTCGTACCACATGCACTTTATACAGTTATGCATGGATTATCGCGACGTGGTGCTGTTAGAAGAACTGGAAGAACCGCCCGAAAGAGATGTGTCAATAGGATTATTTTCATATGGGACATGGGAGGGTGCGACAACAGAATAGGGGAATTTAATAATGGTAATTTAAGAACCTGGCTAGTTACTGTTGTTAAATTTTTGTAGAAAATATCATCAAAAGCGGTTTGTATTAACTACAAAGTTGCACATAAAATGAAGCTAAGAGCAGGTCTCCACTGGCTAATCAAGTAATGAGAACAACGAGGTAATAATACGTGTATAAAAACGAAATATAACGAAAAGACAAAATAACCATAAGTTATGATGGCCGATTTAAATACCTCAGGGAAAATATTTTAGAGTGAATGAGGAAAAAGGAGATTGACTGCATGAAGACAGGAAGGTCTGTAGGAAGTGGCTAGAGTTAGGAATCATCTTCCACCCTTGGTTGTAGCGCAGTGTGGAGATTGATGGGGTAATTGGGGATAATTAAATATTTAAAAATGCTTCAAAATATTAGATTAATTACGAAAAGAATAGTGACTGGAATAAAGTCAATAAATAAAATATAAGCTAAGAAAAGAAAGATAGAAGGAGAAATACACCGTAAGCCAACTTATTATTATAAAAGGCGACATTTTGTAGACATATAGATGCGTAGATATACGAAAAAGATTATTTAAAAACATAGTTGGAAGCCCATGCTTTGATTCTTATAAAGGGTCATAACGTTTTTTCCCAGGGCTAAATATATACTAAATTAATATTAAAAAATTATTGTGTTGTACTAAATATATATTTAGAAATGTTTCCATTTACCGCCCACTCCATCTTCTACCCCCGCTCTTCACTAATATCTACGCAAGCCTCCACCCCCACTTCAACACCATAATAATTTTGTAAAATTAAGTTAGCGTATATTTTGCTCCGAGGAAGGAACGATAATTCAGAAAATTAACAATAGTAGTTTAAAACAAAGTAATGTATTTGAATTTAATTACAATGCATAATCACAACGTTATAGCTACATTAAATATAATTTAATATTGAAGAATAAAGCTTCTTAAAACATAAAAATTCTTAAATAATTCTACAAATTGGTAGTAAGCGTACCTGGTAAAGCGTAGGTACCGATAAAAACACGTCGGTAATTTGAAACGATAAAAAATCTCTTCAAACGATAGTCGAACCCTTGGGGATTTTCCAAAATAACATTTAATAACAAATTAAATTTGATTTATACTAGACATTGGATGAATAAAATCCAGGCAAAAAGTTGTTCAAAGGCCATAAATCAGTGCCTGATTCAATCACGGTGACCTGCTCTTGAACCTGCCGCAATGTTTGCTTGCGGAGGTTTGACTAAAACATGATTTATGTAACGATTCAATATGCTAATAAGCGCCAAATAATTTGTCAGTTTTTTACAACAAGACAAACAAATAATATGAATTAGCATATCCTTATTGATATCAGATGAATTATTCATTCAATAATATAATTTGAATAATTTAATTCTGAGGATTCGCTGGTATTTTTGAAAGCATTGATTTGAATATCGTATTATTATGACTATTGTGTTTCTATCCAGCGTCAAATTATGTAAGAGCAACGGAATAATAGGCACTGCAAGCTATGGAGGTAAGTAGGACAAACAAGAATAAATTATAGTTTGAGGTGAAATCACTTACAAATATGGCTCGTGCTTAGAAACGATTTGTACACAATTATGGGTTACCAAAAATGGAAATGTCTTTTCAAATTGAAAATAAACTCAATTTCCTCGTGCGCTTTAGTAGCACAGTACCTACCCACAGTTTTCCGGTTCTTACTAAGAAATTAATTTAAAAAAAGAATATCTCACCATTCATCGTTTGTTGTTAAGTAGGAAGTGCAGCTATAATCGAATCCGGCAACTTGTCTGATGAAAATTTTCTCAACCTGAAACAAACAAAAAGTTATTACAAAAAGTTATTTCTTGTTAAAATGAGGTAGGCTGGCAGGTACACGAAAACAGTAATGTGTAAAGGGGAATGATTACGGTTTTAGAGATTCTCTATTATCAACTAGCTGGTTTTGTCTATGAATTTCTGGAGAGGCATTTTGCAAAGACGCGCTTCCCGTCTGGTTCGTAATATCAAAAAATTGCGATTTAATATATTTTACATATTGCGCATTTAAAGCTCGAATTCCAACTAGTTAGCCACATGTTACGCGAAAAGAGTACGAATTCTGTCAGTTCAAAGCATTTTTACACGCCTCTTTATGAATGTATATTTTTTGCTTCCGAACAAATACAAAAAATCCCTATTGGAATTTATACCGACATGTTTTCAACTGTAGCAATACATTAAAGATTCTAGAGCAATTTTAGTGTTTTTCGGGCCATACAAAAATGTGATAGCTATTCTAGTATTTCAATTCCTCGAAAAAATGGCTTAAATATTGTCGCACACATATCACCCCGGAACCAGATCAACAGCGCCTCAGCTCGAACCGTTCAGATTTTTTTGCAAGAAACTCCGTACAATATAATGCATAACAATCAAAATCGTAATGCCATCGCCTCGCCTCTGGACAAGCTAGTAAAGTGAGGCGAGGCGGTGCTGATCCGACGCCGAGCCGATATATTATGTGTGCGATAACCTTTAATCTATTCAAAAACAAAGACATAAACCGGCGCCTACCACCTTCCGTAGGTACTTCGTAACATCTTTGCCATCTTAGTCACCTTTCTAATAATAGTACACTAATAATATATTCACAGACGTCAATATGTTGCAAAATCTAAGCATTGTGGTAATACTGATCAGTGAATAATCTACGATTGTCCTTTCTGTGAAACCAACGCAGGCTTTGCGAGTAGGTACCAGGATATTACCACGTTTGAAGGAGGTAATTTGTCTTAGTGAATTATGTATTATTATGGTAACCTTTGTATCGTCAGCTCAATCAATTTATGAATTTATGTAGCATTATTTTACTAATTATAATATAATCTAGATGTGTTATTTGACGAGACGCGATTAGTCGCATGACTACGCAAATTACGTAATAATTTGTCAACATTCTACATGCATACAGTACACAGCAATGTATAACTAAATCGAGTATTTATTATATTCCAGAATCTTGACCTCTACTGGTAAAATAGTTAACCGTTGAAGTGTGCTTTTTGTTGCATAGTTAATATAGTATTAAGAGCAGGTAGTGTTCTGGTAATATTACACAAAGATATGAAATTCTTATTAAATTGTATTTAGCATACAATAAATTGTTGAATTGTCAACTGACTCAAAAGTCACGAATACCCGGCGTGGGACAGTAATAAATAAACGAAGTGTGTTTTCTCGTCCCAAAATTTAGAACCGATACATTTCTTGACACTTGAATTGGCTTTGGCTATGTTAAGTTATCGGTGACCGGATAAATCATCACAATGATAATTCATCACATCTTTAAAAAGTTATATAAAGTCATGGAAAGTGATGAAACAAAAACTTTATTAACTGGGTTAAGTAGGTTAGGTTAGGTTAGGTTAGGTTAAAATTTTATTTTTTTTCATCGTTTCTATTGACTTTATATCACTTTAAAGTGTGTTGAATTGTCACTGTGTTGAGTTATCATGGAACCAAGTTATCATATCTAAATAGGCAGGTACTTCTTAACCTCCCATGGCGTTGATGCAATAGTCCCACTTTCTCCAAATAGTTGCGATTTTTATTTGGTATCGCAAAAAAATAAAATGAAAATGTTTTAAATTAACACTTCAATTGAATTATTTCATTTAGATAATTTAATTAGGCAAGTACGTGACCATTTACCAATGCAAAACGATGCGCAATAAACTGTGATATTATCTTTTGGGGACATGTAATGACGGCACTTAAATTTTACACGAATTTCAACACATGTTCTAATAACAACTGATTGTAAAATGATTATTAGTTAATACATAATCTCGGCCGCTCTCTAAACCGTGTTAACAAGATTAGATTAAATAAGTAATTATTCTTGACATATTACTCATATATTTCTGAGATTGTGCTAGTAATCGAAGAGTTCGACTTACCAAAGAGGAAATAGGGGTATACAATAATATATCTTCGATTTTAAAGCCTGTAAATGTATTGATGCTGGCATACCTACATTGTTTTAATACAATGCACCCTGCACCATTACCTACATTGTTTCATGTGAAGGCTTAGCTGCTAGTATACTGCATTAGTGATGGAAATTTAGAAATATTTTAAAAATCGAAATCCTCATTCGATTCTGAAAATTAAAATAAAAATCGAAATATGTGACTGCACAATGTAGTTCCCATGATAAAAAATAAAAGTTTATGCAAATGCGGAATTTCAACGAATATAACAGTTATTCGATTTGATGTTTGATTGAACTTTATTTGACAGAAAAAGTATTTTGCAGCGCTAATTCCATTTCGTGGGGTTACTGCCAAAAGTTGTTAACTACATTTTTTGGTTTTTCGAGTTAGTGATGATTTTAATATTTATGTACTATACTCGTAAACTGTGTGTGGAATTAGTTTGGGTTCCCTATTAGGTACTTCGTTAAGTAGGTTTTTAGCTATTGCTTTTTTTTGTAAAACTTGGTAACATAATTTTTTTTATAATTAAAAACAAAAATATTGTAAAAAAGCATCTACAAAAATAAACATAATTAAAAAAAACACACACGCACAAATGAATTAAAAAAATAACATTCACACTATTTCGCAAAACACTGACTACAACGAAAATCAAACTCTAAAATTGAGTTTACTCCAAAACTTGTTTTTGTAATTTACCAACTTTTGGCAGAAACCCAACGACACATTATTTAATTTTTTTTTTAGTAATTTGTACAGGCATATAATATGTACGAAATAAATCTAGGTCCTACCATATATGCATTTGGCGGGGATGGTAGAGTTGTCGACTACAGTTCCTGGATAGGAAGGTACAATAATCAATCAAACCAAAAAAAATCTATGTTTTAAATTAGATGTATTATAGTAAAAACACTTTGTTTTTTTACGGGTTGATTTCTTACGATATTGTTTTCTCACTGCCCATCACTATATCACAACATGCAGAAGGAATGAGCAATAACGATAAATTCAAGTAGGCGCTGTTATTACTCGAAGGATAATTGTAAATATAAGCCAGCATTATTCTTCCCACTTGCTGTCAGGCGGCCATGCAAATCCAATAACATCGGATAACAAATTGATTCAGACTCTGCATAAATAATTATTGTAATGAGGATGGCTCTGGTAACAAGGTATCGCATATGACAGCTCGTCGAAATGACTAAAGCACTGAAGATACAAACTAACCGAAGTGTGCTGTGGTCATGTAATGTCAAATATACACTAATTCAGGTGTTTTATTTTATGTATTTGTTGGAAACTTAACAGCAAATCTTAAAATTAGCACACATATAATACAAACAGTAATTCTTGCGTCCAAAATAGCATGTTTCTGATTTAATCATCTTATATAAATGAAATCCAAAATTTCCTCTGAAATCATAAATCACTTAAATAACTATACCCCTACTACGAGTAGAATCAATCAGAGACCTTGGAGTACTGCTAGATTCTAAAATGTTATTTAATTTATTGAACATATTTTAGAAAAACCTTATAAACAATTGGGATTTATTATACGCATTACAAAGCCTTTCACTATAGCACACACACTAATTCTGCTATATATGTCATATATAGTCACAACTGGAGTTTGCCTCAGTCATTTGGAATCCTCAATATCAAACATACATTGATCGTATTGAAAATATCCAATCCAAATTTATTAAACACCTATCGTACCACTTTAGCGATCATCGGTTTGACCCTACCGCTTTATATAAACGCAGAAAAAATTCTGATGCCCTATTCTTATACAAAATCGTGAACAGTCTTGTTGATTGATCATATATGCTAGAAAAGATTGCATTTTGTTACCCTGAATACAACACCAGATCGAACGACTTATTTAGAACACCACACTGTAAAGCCAAATATGCGCAAAACTCTTTAATAGGACGTATCTGTAAAAATCACAATGCCTCTAGAGACGTTGATATTTTCAAGTGTAACTTGAAAACATATAAAATGCAACTTACTGAACTGATAACTTAATTTTTTAATCTTAGTTTATTTTATTGTTTTTATTATAATCATGCGAAAACTGTATTACTACTAACTATCTTTAATTGTTTTTATAACATTTTGTAATTCCTTATAATGTTTATTCTTTATATTTCTTTGCCATTTATAAATATATTGTATAGGTGAAAATATTGAATCAACGACTAGAATTAATGGAACATTATTGGTCTAATATTGTAAATAATCGCTGTTTATGCTAAATATATAAATGACTGTTTGTTTCCTAAATAAAATAAAATACTCGATTTCTCATTACATTTTCACAATTTTTTAACCGGAACTGGAGCGTAACGAACAAATTTACAGATGGATGAAATAATGTTAAATGGTCGAGTTAAAACAGGACTACACTACGCTCACTCAATAATAACAACAATTTTAGCCGATTATAAACATTCTACTACTGATAGTAAATTAATGATGTAAGTAAAGTGTGACTAACTGATTTTTTTCAGTTACAAAATATTCACGTGGGGAAACTAGGATTAGGATAAATGGACAAAGGACGGGAGTAGACGGAAAGGTAGATTGAGTGGTCTGCGGTTGTGTGATGGATTTTCGTTTCATAAATAGCCAAACGATTTTAACCTTTCTAGGGAGTTGTACTCTCACTATCACCCTGGTGAAAGACGAAAGACAACATTCTGAATAAAATAACATTGCTTGATAAGGCTTTGAACAGAATAGGCAGGAACTTACCCACCTTCCTCTTAACTTTCTCCATCTACATCTCCTTTCCCTACCCAATCCTTTCAGCCTTACAGCCTCCCACGTTTGGAGATGCCATTGTGCCACTGGCTCCAGGTGGTTGGGAGCAGTTAAGACTATTGTCCGGTATTTACACGAAAAGGGTCTTATGTGCATGGGCGACAACAGTTTTCTTTCAAATCGGTATAGATCACACTTCTACGGTTTATCTGCTCAGTGACTAAAAGTTGTATAAATAAATTAAAACGGCATTGGTATTTGCAATTTACATTAATTTATTTCTCAAATTAATGAATGACGGTCGTTGCATTAACGTAGTATTATTATGAGTTTTAATAAGTTTGCAATCAATGTGAGAATGACGATAGCGACAAGTGAGATATCACATTATGCTGAATTAATTATAACTGCGGTTGATAACTTGACGATTTCGTACAAATAACCATGCAGAGAAAAAATAAAAAGTGAGAATAATAACATAACAAGGATAATAATAATAAATGAGAGAGAGAGAGAGAGAGTACTGAGATATTGACAAGCAAATAATCTCTTCTAGTACATTTCCATTAAAAATATACGTTGTCAATGACGTCTCGGGAATGATTCGGGGGCTTAGGATCACAGGGGCCTAACTACAAAAACTGGTGTTTTCAGTAAAGCTTGGTTTCGGTAATGTCATAATCATATTTATTAGTGACACGAAGTTCGATTTCGTACATACAGCCGTTTAAGAGATACAGTTGGGCATATTTAAAACAGCACTGTTGGTCATAAAACACGGGAAGGCCCAAAAAACATTCCCCGCGTCTTTTTGAATGGTGAGATTCTGAAAACAGTAGAAACCACAAAATATCTAGGACATGTTATCAATAACAAGTTAACGGATGATGTAGATATTGACAGGCAGAGACGTGTACTGAGTATAAAATGTAACATGCTCAGTAGAAGATTTCGGCTCTGTAGTCCACGAGTGAAAAGGACGCTCTTCATAACCTTTTGCACCACCCTGTACACATGCGAGCTATGGGCTAATTACAAGAAAAGAACAATGGAAAGGCTCCATGTGCAATATAACAACGCTTACCGATTGATGTTCGGACTCCCCAGGAACTGCAGTACCTCCTCAATGTTTACAGAAGGGCGAGTTCCAGGTTTTACAGCTCTGTTAAGAACCAGGATTGCAGGACTGAGGGGAAGGATAAACCATTCCAGAAACATTCTTATCATAGAATCCCGTCTGACTTCAGAATCGAGCATTGAAGACCATTGGAGAAAGATACTAGCTCCCACAATCTTAGATCCGATGGATTCCCGTGCTTCTCTGCTTTAATTTCATTTATAATTTTATTTTTAATTTTTAATCTCTTTTTATTTATTTTACTATATGTAAATACTATCTGTACTTATACCCTATATGGGATGTGTGGGACTGCACTAACCTCCCCACATCCTGGAATAAAGAATTTATTATTATTATATCAGTTGGGCATACAGTTGGGCATATAAGCATTTCAATCTTTATTGGCGTTTATCTTAAAACGATGTTTTTGGAGATAGTACCCTGTGATCCTAAACCCCCGAATTGGAGGTTTGAAATGATGTGATATTATTTTTTACAACATGTTGACTGTGGGATCTCCATGACTTTGCGAAATAATTACACGTCGAAAAATTATAGATTATTTATTTCAAATACGTCAGAGAAGCTGCACACATCAAATAAAAGTCTTTTCTGAAGTGATATTTATCGCGAACTATTCTGTTCTTATAATTCATAAAGTTTTTTGTTCATAAGGGTTAAAATTGTAAACAAAAAAACTCGATTTTAGTATGGAGGACACCGGTGTCACAAAAACAGTTGACAGGTTGCGCCTCGGATACGTCAATGTAAACTGTCAATGTTTACGTCAATGATGAAACTATTTGATCGAGGCAATTGAAGCGATTTCCATTTGAGACTGGAATTTTTACTGAAGCTTTATTGCCAGTTTATACTAACCGTCTCCAGGAAGCTTAAGAAACGTATTTTTAAAAACATTTGGTTTTGTTATTATACTCCTATTAATTAATTGGAAATATCAGGAATTGCATTAATTATATCTACCACACACACAAATCTATCAATTAAATTACGACACGTGTCCTAACAAGGTGAAAGAAACAACGTGTTAAAATTGGATGTACAAGAAACTACTAGTCAACAAATCCGGATTGCCCACTCTGGAAGCTCAGGGATGAGCGCTTCAGTTCGAAATCAAAGAAACGCAAAAAAATATTAAAGAAACAGTTCATATTCTCGTGATTCTCGGAAACCTGGCTACGTAAAGGAGAACTTTTTTTCAATATTACTGACCACTCGAAAATTTTTGCTTCCCGTGAGATGGACGGAGGAGGAGGAGTCGCTATCCACATGCACAATACACTCAATAATAATAAAATCAAAAATGCTGCAGTGAAAATACATTTCTAGGAATTACGATCAGCGCAAAAAATATTGAACCTCTAATTTATATATTTTTTTACAGCAAGCAAAACTAAAACATAACAATTCTTTGATACTTTAGAATTAATAATAAATAAAATGAAACAAACCTGACCACAGACATAGGAATTAATAGACGAGAAGATAATGGCGAGGGGTAAAATCAACTGTTGAAGAACGATGGGGGTGAAGCTGACTGTGATTCGTCAATAAATTAATCTGACAGTAAATAGGCATCTCGCATTATAATATCACCATTCACTTCTTAAAAGTAAAATCTGCTTTTGAATGAATAGACATTTTTACATGGGAGCGCAAATTACTCGCCACGTTATGAACAAATTTGCGAAGTCCAAATTCGGAAAAAAAATTCGGTTCTATTTTCAGAGTCGAATATTTCGTTTAAGTAATTAGTTAAGACACTTTTATAAATGTTCATAATTTACTTCCCAGCAACCAACCAGCTTTGTGTTTCGCGTCCAGACATGTTTCTACAACTGATCCATATTATACGATGTGAATATGCTTAAAATAAAGTAAAATAATGCTTATATATGGAATGTAATACGACAATTGGGTTTATTCTCTTTTTCACATCTATTTTTACAAGTTTTCATAGCACAAGTCAACATTTTGCCGTGTTATTTCGTAAAATGAACCCATGATGCCTCGACCATAGTTCGCACAAGAATGATGACGTCACGTTTTCAAATTTCACTTGAGGTCATACGCGAGCACAGCCGGCTCCAATGGAACCGGTATGGGGAGTGGGGAATAATACGCTTTTAATCACTTAGGGCAGGTCTACTAATATTCATATGTCTATGAACCTGACTAATTTTTGGAGATATATCAAAACACTGATACTGCACGGAGATATATTCACACCTAGAAATCGTATACCTTTTAGGTATGTAACACAATGTTTCACACAGAGGTAACTAACGATACCAGCTCATGATAGATAACATCATTAAAAATAGAACAAATGTTTCCGGCAAAATCGTAAATATTGATGATCCCCTTTGACCATAATATACTCGTAATGGATTATATAAATTCCATAAAAAACCTGCCAAATAACAGATCCGTAAGAAACCTCTCAAACGCTTACAAAATAAATTATCAAACTACTTTAACTAACTATCTTCAAAATGCTATAAATTCATGTAAAACAAAAGTAAAAAAAGTGATAAAGGAGTCAACGGACTGAACTGACCACTTGATAAACTCAATAAAAAACGAAATATTTAAACTTTGGAAAAAATAAATCAAGGGAGTATTCCGTTGACAACAGAAAAAATAAAAGTCGTCATACTGTCACCAATTATAGAAAATATATTAAATCTAATTATTGTACTAATAAGCCACAACGAACCTGGAAAACGATAAATTTCATTCTATCAAATAGCTCGCAAAACCCAGCAATAGCTTGTAAATCTCTAGTCATAAATTAAAAAGTAGTAAAGGAACCAAAGAAGATTGCAACCGCATTTAACGCATTTTTTCTCTCAGTTGGGGAAAGCATCAGTCATAAAAACGTCTAAAACTGATGTAAATTCGATCTACACGGAAACTCAAGCAATACAATCATTTAACGTGATCAGGACAAATAGAAAGTAAATCTTACGGGTCATTTCTAATGTTAAGCCTAAAGCGGCAGCCGGTTTAAATCTATAAACAATGTTCTTGGTCTTCCATGGGACACACATGTCAAGGACATCTATTCAGTTTCCGGTATCCTTCCAATCACAGTCCTTCCCAAACATGAAGATAGGAGCACCATCCTACGATTTACCCAACAATCAACCCACACTCAATAATAATAAAATTCGCACTTCTCTTACACACTACAAAATATGTGATTAAATCTCTTAATTATAATGCCTACACACTCTAACTCTTTTCCAGATATGTAAAAAAACACCCAGCACATAAAAAATAGAAAGTAATGCTTGAAAAGCATATTTTTTAAGTACACAAAAAAACGAAAATACGTAATTATTGTCGTGTTGCGTTTTGTCTTATTTCTTTTTGTCTCCTTTTCTATCCTCTATTTTTGTAATCGAACATAATAATTTTTTACCAATGTATTAGTGGGTAAGTACCTCTTTGTATATTCCTACCTTGGCTTTGTGCTTATGTGTATATCCATTTTTGTTTCCTTTTTTGTTTTTTCTTGTTTGTTCTCCTTAACCTCCCTTTTTAATTTTTGTACTGATTTGTATGTAAAACTTATAATTTAGATATCAAAATACCAATGTAAAATTGTGCCTATTAACCTATGTATGGTAAGTTTCTTCTGTCCTACATTGAGTTTTGTAACTCATCGGGAGAATAAGAAATGAAAATAAGATTTTTTTCAATAATCATTTCCTCTGAGCATATTAATGTAATAACAGGTGGGTGGGTTAAGGATGAGGATTAAGTCCAATTTTCATAAAATTGTATTTTTTGTTATTTATTTGAGTATGTTGTGTGCTAATATAATAATATATAATTGCTAATAACTTATAATAAGGGCCCTGAAAGTTTTGCATTAGTTTTCGACGAAATTCGAGTTACTTCTGACTAAATTTTGTTGTTAAGAAAATTGGTGTTGAAAAGGTGATTTATGATAAAATTTTAGTATTTTGCAGCACAAATTCGTAGGCCTTTGAAAAAAATTATAAAAAACCATTTTTCATTCGCCCTTCACATGTTAGAGGATGAAAATGACTTGATCAATGATCAAAATTATAAACTTGATTAAAATTATCCTTATCATAGTTTCTGTTTACGATAATCGTAACATTATCACGTACCCACTCGTGTTATAAACAACTTCACTTTACGAAATACAATCATTGGAGCCATTTTCACGGGTCAAATATCGCCTTACATTTCGCATACTATAATTAAAATTACAACCTCGCTGAATTCTTGCAATTCATATACCAAACAGACACTTTAGTGTAACAGACATAATTGAATGAAATAAATTGAGTAGAGTGCTTTGAGTCACAGAAAATATAAGTTATGAGTTTGCACTCATGTTACTTATGTAACTCAGTGGCGTACAGTTCATTCATTCTTGGTCATCCCAAGAGACACGTTCAATATTTTTTTTATCTTCAATAAATAAATTGAAGACAAAACAGAGCAAAAAATATAGTAATAATCTTAATAGTAAAACCTAATCCAGCTGACAAAAATCTGTGTATTTGATGAAAGGCTCAAAATATCAAGATAATATTGCTAATTACTTGGCAAATCATTGCATATAAAAAATAGGCAGAATTATCGCCACTTACTGAGGAGTTGTGGTAGTGTCCACAAATATACAAGATTTCTGAAGAGTTTCATTATATGATCTATGACGCAGGAGTTGGATGTTAAATGTTTGTAACTTATATAAAATTTCAGTTTTTACGTCGTAGAAATATTAATGAGTTGTTTTCTTAACAATTTTATTTGAAGAGATATGTTTACAACGCCCTTAAAACGAGACAATACCCTAAAATAAAACCAGAATATTTACGACGTAAGTGAAACAACTGTGCACAAAAATTTGCGACGCGCGGCTCAGGTGTATTGGACAGACCTGCGGTTGAATTTGCCTTATAAAATCTCTTTGTAACGACATAAGTAACGTAGTCGTGTAAAAACAATATTCGGCGTAATGGACGGACTTACGGTCGACTTTGCCCTAGCAGGCTAAGAAAATCGACCTTTCCATCGGGTTTATTTGAATTATTTCTAATGAGCGTGTTACTAATATCTCAAATGTTTCTAGAGGGATCCCTCGGGACGTTACTAATTCATCGTCGGTGATTACCACTAATTTTTCTAATTGAAAAACGTTTTATAAAATTTTCAATATATTTTTTATTAAATATTTTATATAAGGTGATTTTATCAGAACAGCGTTATATAAAATACCCAATTAATATTCCAATCATTTTATGGCAAAAGCAATCCGTTTCTAGGGACCGCGTGCCATCATAGAGCTATATAATTAGAGCTATTACGTAACGCGATAAGCGGTTCGCGTAGACTGGATTTGGTAGTTTTAGTTAAAGCTTTAGGAGCGTTGGAGGTCACTTGGAGGTAAAAAGTAAAATCTATTTTTTCTCTTCGTGTGTCGTCTAAATATAATACATACGTCAATGCAAGCCATTGGTTTGTGTAGTGTGTTTCATGTGAAGAAGTTTGTTCTCTGTATGTTAGTTGTTGTAAATTCATTGGTACATAATTGTTCGTTGTTGCTCTCAGCTCTGTCGCCCACGAGGCTGGGCTCATAGCCTTAAGGTGACAAGGCAGCCTTTTACAGAAAATGAAACACAATATCCCGCGATTCCTGTAACAATGGCTAATTATGCTCACGGTATTGTGCCGTTGTTTGCCTGGCTATAAAAATCCTACACTTAAATGTTGTCATCAAATAGTTAGCTATGTTAACATACGACATAGTACTCTTGCCTCTTGCCCCTCGCCGGGCTCTGTGAAGGAACAGTCTTGAACTAGAAACTGGAATAGCGACAAATTGCAACACAACGTCACAGCGGTGCTGCCAAGGTGTGTTATCTATGTGGGGATATTGTGTCAGCGCTTTATTAGCAGCAGACACATACCTGGACGGATGAAGAACTCGTGCTGGCACTGTTGGTGGACTCTCTCGCTGCAGCAGCTGGTCCAGTTTCTTCACCTCCTAGGATTCTTGCTGCAGTGACTCCATCTTCTATCTTCATGTCACCTGTTCCTGTTCTTCATTTTACTTAACTTAACTTCACTTTATTTTAGTAATATTTATATTTTTTGTAATACCTGCATCAACTGTAAAGCGCCCATGAGGTGATATCACAAAAGCGGCGCTATACAAATTGTCCAATATTTTTATTATTATTATTAAATGGTCCCATTCGTGAATGCCAATGTTTCATTTCGGCGTAAAGTGATGGGTCGAGATACAAGTTGGAGAGGTCAAAGGGTCTCCACAAATCTAGCACTCTCCCAATCTAGCACTCCACGCAGCTGGTGGGCAGGTGCATCCTGAGCACACCTCACCCGATGAACCCGGGCAACCCTGCTAAATTTCCAAACGTAGCGCACCACTTGGGTTGACTTATGGCAGAGATGTTTGTCATCCAAATGGTACCGGGATTGGGTAACCTCCCAAATTAGAAGGTAACTCTCAAAATCAAAATATTCGAGGTTTTATTCTGAGCATGAGTCTCCGTTTTATTTGAAAATCTACTTGAAAAGTCAATAAGCAAGTATGAGAATACCAAAATATACGTACATACTTTTATTTGGGTGTTTATAAAAATAGTATGTAACTTGCCGTAAGCAAATCAATCACTGAAGTGCTTCCGTTTAGCCCCCATATTTAAAACTTCTGTTATGACGAATCGATATCTTTAGAAACGTAATTAATTTAGCGGCCAAGGCGATGAGCTGCGAAGCAATACAAAATCATGTGTTTTTGGTTTCAAAATTTAATCCCTTAGAAATATGATAGACGCTTTAATTAATAAGTAGAACACGTCTTGGTCATTGCTACAATCGAGCATCTTTATAAGCCAGGAAAAAATAAAGTATCAGGCATTTAAAAAATGCTTAAAAGTGCAAAATACTAGAAAAATTACGAACCCTTTTTAAATTTGATAATATTGTATAATGTAAAATAATTAGTTATTTAGGAAGGGTTGTTTCGGAGAATTCGCAAAATTCATCAAATTTCAACGTTAATTTTCGGGTTCTGTGAAAGTCCTATTCAAGTTCTATTATTATATCATTATAGGCTAGTAGCATGAAAGAACTGAAATATTAACAGAACTTGAAAAAATCTTTCACATAACTTGAAAATTAACTTTTAAATTTGAAGAATTGTTCAAATTTTCCGAAACAACCTGTCCTTAGATAATGATCGCAAAACATTTATAAAATAAAATAAGAAAGGGGATGTTTTTTTTACGTAAATAAAAAACAGGCGGCGGGTATTTCGCGGGAATTTCAACCATATGTCCATCTGCGTAAGGGGTGCATGATTTCACCCGATTTTTAAAGTTACATGCCAAAGCGCCTTGATATAAAGTTTTTGTTGAAAATTTTCTATCCCTGTTCTTAATGAGAATGTGTTTTCGAAATGATCGAACTGTGAATTTAAAACAGTTCGACAAAGTCTTTAAGGCGATGCACTACGTCGTGTAATATTTTAAATTGAGCCGCTATCAATAACAACCCTTACGTAGATGGCGATAAGGTTTAAATTCCCGCTTAACACCATCCGCCTGTTTTGGTTTATGCAAGAAAAAAACATGGCCAAAAAGTGTCTTTTGTTTTATTTTGTGGATGTTCAGGCATAAATATATATATTTTTTCTATCATTTTATAAATAACTTAATTTGCCACATTATACAATGAAATCATAACCGAAAATGGGTTCGTAAGTAGGAGATTTTGAACATTAAAGCAGTTTTCGTAGGCCTTATACATTATTTTTTCTGAGCTTATAAAAAGACTTATCTAAAAAATACTCAATTATTTTAAAGGCCAAAATGTATTCTACTCGCAGTATTTAATTAAGCATCTGAAACATTTCTAGGCGACCAAATTTTCAAACCAAAAACACATGATTTTGCATTACTACGTATGGCATCGCCTTAATGCAGAAACTACAAAGCTTGAATAATTAATCGCGTTAAATGTGGAGAAAAATAAGCTTTACAGGTTAAATCAGTAAAAAAAGCGGAAAACATTTACGATCAAAATATAAAGATGTTTTCATCATCATATTATTCATTCTGACAATGTCACATTACTAATTTATAAGACAAAATATATAAGAATTATTCATTTTACATATTCAAATTCATAAAAATAAGACTTTAACGAGGGCAAAATTTCTCAACCACACGTGGAAGCACTTTGACTAGTATGTACTGATGATGTCTTTACAAAAAAATCAAAAAGACATTAAAAAATAAGCATGGGTAGGAGCCTATGTTTCAGTTCTTATTACCCTTCATTATTGCTTGCTACAAAGCATTAGTTTTGGAATTGTCAGAATAAAAGAGTCAATAGCGCCCTTGAGGTGTTTTTGCACAAAAACGGCGCTATACAAGTCATCCAAGTATTATTATTATTTTATTATTAATATTTATGATTGGAGGCAGGCCAGATGGCAGTTGGTACGTTGTTATGGGGAGTGACCTTTTTGCAGTGATATCGATATTCGTCCATTCGAATACGAAACTGGAAACAATAATACGGCATTCTATATTAATTTCACGGTTGAGAATGCATGCATTCGATACTGAAACTGCCATCAAAGAGCGATGTGGCTGGCACTTGACTTTCGCCAGAAAACCCTCTCCAAAAGCCTACATTGAATAATTGATATTTTTTCATCAATTTTTTTAATCACTTTTTGATGTCATTTTGATTTAAATACAATAAATATTCCTATACTGTAAATACTTTCAATACTTCACTATTTAATCAAAATAATCGACATGTTTCACGTTGCATGACACGTTATTTTATACTTTCATACAAGCTTTTGTATAGGGACGTTATTTTATATTTAATAATAATAATAATAAATTTATTTCACATAAAAATCATAGAATAAAACATGCGGAAACTTTGACTAGCCAACTAGGAATGGATCCTGTTTTAGGCCAGTCAAATTGACAAGTTTAGTTCATATCATAATTTAGCACTTAATATAAAACAAAACCGGTAAAGTAAATAACAGCCAGATAGTAGTAATAAAAAGACAGATCACCGCAGGAGTTGTAAGGTAGAAAAAATGGGAAGGTTAGTTTATAATATAGTTGGATGATTAGAAAATACTCGATAGCATTGATAAATAAAGTACAGATTAATACAGAATTGACAATTGTGTTCAGAGGTGATAAATGTGTGTTTTTGTATTGTATGGACTTTAAAAAAATTTCATACAACCTTTTGGATAGGGACGTTCTTTTATATTTTCATACAAGCTTTTGGATAGGGACGTTATTTTATATTTTCATACAACCTTTTGGATAGGGACGTTCTTTTTTACTTTCACACAACCTTTTGGATAGGGACGTTCTTTTATATTTTCGTACAATCTTTTGAATAGGGACGTTATTTTATATTTTCATACAACCCTTTGGATAGGGACGTTCTTTTATATTTTCACACAACCTTTTGGATAGGGACGTTCTTTTATATTTTCATACAACCTTTTGGATAGGGCCGTTCTCGTATATTTTCATACAACATTTTGGATAGGGACGTTCTTTTAAATTTTCAACAATCTTTTGGATAGAGACGTTCTTTTATATTTTCATACAAGCTTTTGGATAGGGGCGTTCTTTTATATTTTGAAAATATATTTTCTTTCTCTGATTCATAAAACATCTTCAACTTTGATGTGATATTGTAAGGATTTTAATTGAGCCTAGGAACTTATGAAAAATTGTACAGAGCCCTTTTTTCATAAAAACTGCCCTGTAAAATATATACATTTATTATTATTATTATGGGAAACTGAATGCAGTGGTCAATAACAAAAATGTGTTAAAATAAAGGTTGCTAGCAGTCTTCTGGTACCACATATCTCATATCAAGCTCGATGTAATGTAGTAGGGCGTGAACCTAGTAAAAAGTGGTAATAAGATCGCTGAGATATATGTGCGGTAAAGCGGGAATGCGAAATGTAATAATAATAATTGGATAATTTGTATAGCGCCGTTTTCGGAAAAATCACCATTAGTGCTAATGCACAAAATAAAAAAATGAAACGCATAATATATTATTTAGGCACTCGAGTGGTTGACGAAAACATGTGTTTCAGAAGAATGCATTACGCAAAAGTTATGGAAGCAGAAATCGGAGACGCTTGTAAATTTTAAATTAAAAACTTTTATATTTTGTAAAGTACTGTACCGCCACCTGTTTTTCCTCCTTCATATAATCCGGGCCTCTTAAGGAGCCGTATTAATCAATCTCTTCCTACAGCCCTTATCTTAACCCGCCTCACAACGCTGCCCAACTGGGTGGCGACATGGCTCCCCTGCCTTTACACTGTACCAACAGGCGCGCTCTTGTGTCACATAAAAAAGGTAGTAAGAAAATCAGAAATAACGTTGGGTTATTCATGTGTTGCGATATGATCATAAAATAAAATGTTTTTTAAAGGTGTTTTTAATTTTGCTCAATGGAAAAAAGCGAATGTAAAGCACACCTGTGGAATACCTGTTTTACCTAAAAGAGAGTTTTACGACTGATGGAGTAAAAAGGTCGTTACTTTTATTACCATAAGACCAATAATAATAAAACAGTAAAAACTGCCTTTTTCAAAGTAACACTTCGAATAAAATTCCACACTTTAAAATTCTTTTAATGTATTTAAAATTCTTTAAAGTATTTAAATTGTTTTAAAGTATTAAATAGGTAATATTATTTAGTACTATAAATAGTGTTAAAATAGTAATAATATTATATTGTTTAATAATTATAATAACTTAATCATTATTGTATATGATACTTTGAATAAAAATAAACAATTTAATTTCTACGAAACAATACAAAAAAGGTATTTAATACGGCTTTTGAAAATGCTTGAAACTGAATATAGTGATTAGATCTTGGACCTACTCGTAGTATTTATCTCTTAACCGTTCTCTTACCGTGATTATTAACCGCATTTTTCCAATCATTTAAAAAGTGAGTGTTCAAAAGCGTCCCCAACCTCACAAAGGTCACAATAGAATTTATATAATAATAATAACTATTCCAAATTCCTGTAATTTTCAAAAATCTGTTAATGAAAACGTAATAAAATACACAGATTAAGGAAATGAGATAAAAAAAATTTGGCAATCTCAGACTATAAAAATATTACCATTTGTTATTTCGGCTACTGGCATTATACCTGGCTCTTTCATTCAAAATTTAGGCGTATTAGATATATCAAAAAATTTATATATAAAAATGAAAAATCAGCCATTTTAAATACATGTCGGATAACGAAAGATTTTTTAAATATTTATGTTGAGGGATCGGTAGGATTTATAGGCCCTGTTAGGAGTTCTACCGAGCCAAACCCTCTGATATGAAAATATCTGGAGTCGGTGAATTATTTTCCCATTTGATCTCTGGTGAGTTGACGTGTTGTTCTTGTATTGTTTTGTATTTATTTTGCTTGTAAAATGCACTTGCATAATGATGATTGACTAGATGATCATTTGTGGAAAAGTGTGTGAAAGGGTTTAGTTTTTCCTATGGGGAAGATTTAACCCGGACATAAAATCGGAAATGTAAAAAGATAATTTATAAATCGCCGTATTTGTAAAAAAATCACCTCTAGAGCGCTGTACAATTTTTTACGAATTCCTAGTCACTATCTAATATTATTATTTACAAACAGATACAGAGAAACATACTTACCAAACACACTTCAGAGAAACACACTTTTATTAAAAAGTTTACGACTTTGCACGCCATAGATAAAAACCTATAATAAAAACACTGGACATTGATTTTACATATCATGATCAATTAATTCTTCGATACCTACTTAGTGAGTTAGAAATATTATTATCTGTCTTGACTGAATTTTACAGGAGGGCGGGAAACAAGTTTCAAAGCATTTTATATAAATATAGCATGCTTTCCATTCCAACGCCACCCTCACGTATTTTAAAATAGGAATGCTTTCTTTTTACAAAACTATTACGTTTTAAGAAGGAACCTCTTTTAAAATTTTTAAGATGCAAAAGCTACCATTTCCATATATATTTAAAAACATATTTTTCGTCGGGAGCTTTCGCCGTCTACGTAGAGTGCAAGATATTATGGTGTACTATGGCGTGCAAAGTAGTAATCTTTTTAATATTTTTTTTTATTATGTTTATTATATAAATTTTATTGTGACATTTTCGATGTTAGAGAAGATTTTGAGAACTTACTTTTTAAATGATAATTATAACGAATTATTTGAAGTGATCATGAAGTTTTGATTCTACGGCAGATGTGCAATGTAAAGCGTTTCCAATAATATTTTCAATTAGGTAAACATGAAGATATCTTAAAATGGTTGGCGTACGTATTTGTGTCGGTTCGGAAAAAACTAACATACATACCTTTCTTACGTAACCTATTTAACCTAGTTTTTGTTTCATCACTTTTCATGACTTTATATAAGTTTTTAAAGGTGTGTTAAATTGTTATTTTGATGAGTTATCCAGTCACCATTTAAATCGTGCTATACAATATAATGTTACAAAAATAACGGCGTTGAAAATATTTATATAAATTTAAACTTTATATTTGTGGAGAGCTTTCCCCAGGTTGAGTGGCCGCAGAAAGCTCCCAGGACCTGCGCTTGTTGCAGGGCGCAGGGCGCAGGGGCGGAATGGTAAATGTTGCCGCAGTTTGATATAATGCCCGGTTTTAAACGCCTCATTGTTAGTCGAGGGTTCTTTGCGCAGACCGGCCCTGTTCAAATATGTGGTGCGGTAATCAGCGGGCTTTTTCAGAGGTACACCAACGTTGTGTACGAAGACGTTTTATCCAAATTGACGTGAAATAAATACAAAATAAAATATAATCTAAATAATGAAGTACCATACATAATTACTAATCAAGTATGGTGAAAAAATTTTGCCCTGTACAAATATATAATACATTTCTACAATGCTCTACCTTATTACTAACAATAGAGTAGACAAATTATTATTATCAACTGATACCTAACATACAATTATGATATCCATATTTGTGTCCAACTGTAAAAATATAACTTTTCAGTTCTCAAATAATGAAGAGTTTACTTTTGAAAGAGAATGTTATAATATGAAATAACAGATTTTTGATTAAGGGTTTTCAATTTTCCAAATAATCAACATGACTTTAACTTAGTTTAGACCTCATATTAGTTGTAACAGATTACAAGAAAATATGGGCTTTATTTAATATATTGAAAAAAGTACTAGATTTTCTTTTTGAAAATTGATATGATGATTCTTCATATAATATCATTTAAATTTCATACATAATATTTGTATCATAAACTTTTAATAAAACATCTGTTTTACATGCCAGATATATATTTTCGGGTAATTTATTTGAGATAATATACTTTTCAATCAAAGTAATACTGAAAAAAACAAATTTTTCAGAAAAAATAAAAATTAAAAAAAGCTATATTTCTGATTTCGGACTCCTGCTAATAAATTTGCCATATCTTATTTGCATTATTTTGATTTAAGAATATTTTCAAAATTAGTCGACTTAAATTTTTGACAGCCTTGCCTTTCTGAATTGTTTACCGAACAAATTAAAACAAGTACATTGTTAAATTAAAAGACTTTCAGAAAGTGTATTAATCAGCGAAGTTATTAATCAGCACAATTATTATTTGTCAATGAAGATTCACAACCCCTGAAAGACGTCTGCACAGTAAATACATATTTCTTTATGTCAATATTTGCCAGCCCTGAGACAAGTTGTCCCACACGTGAGCATAGTTCTGTGTTTGTGTAGGTGTAGTACCGTTCAAGTTCAGTCACACACTCGTACACACCTCTCACATGCACACTCACATACACAGGCACGCTGCTTAAACCTGACCCTTCCAGGGGCCCAGGGCCCAGAATGGAATTCGTAAAAATCATTTGAGGAATCTGAAAGGATTTTGAACATTATTTAAACAAGTTTGTTATTTGTTCTTAAATAAAATGTTTTTGTTAAGAAAAAGCGATATTTAAATACGTTATAGTATTGTTGCTCACCTCACTTACAATGATTATTCCGAGGCGGGTATTAAGGGACTAATCAGTTAGAATTTGGCTGAATTTAAACGGGCTTTAAAAACAAAATTATTTAAAAAATCTTACCATTTATAAATTTTAACTTCTTTTCAATATTTTACAATTAGCCATATTCTAAAACTTCCGGTAATTGTTTGGTTTCGGTTGTCTCCTTATTGTACCTTTTTAAAGTGTCGGCTTAGAAAATTCTCATTTCTGAGCACAAACTGCCTTCTGTTTTATGTTATGTTTTAGTTTTAATATTCGTGTTTTGTCCTGTCCTGCTGTTATTGTTATTCTAAGTTTTGTCATCATTTTGTATAAACAGTGTATTTAGTGTTATAATATTAGATCTGTATTGGGTAAGGCCCACTGTAGGAATAATTTTAAGAACCATTAATACTGAATTACCATTTTTTTAAAGTTTGTTGTACGAGTAGTTAAGCGCACTTGAAGTGAAATGACACTAAAATGCGCTATATAATTGCCATGTTATTATTATTATTATTATTATTATCACTATCAAATTTTAATATTGATTGCCTTGGATCATGCACCCTGTCCAAAACAACTTGTAAATACTGGTTAGAATTCTAGATAAAGCTCTAAAAAGATTAGTGCCAATCTCACCAGAAATTTTTGCAAGACCACAGTGTAATTTCTTAACACGAACGTTTATTTAGCAGTGAATAAACTGATAAGAGCGCTTTTCATGTTGTAAGTTTATACGCGGAATCAAAATGTGGTTAATTGGCATCAATATCAAATGAGCACTTGAGAATTTCCGCGCAATTCCAATTTAGCTCTCCGTCTGAAATTCTGTCAACAAGCTAAAGTATTATTTATATATATTCCTCTATGAAAATATTGTCTCTTTCAAATTATGCAGGACACTTTTTTATTACTTAATGTTAAAATATATCTAATAAATTATCGTCTTCTGCGAAGGACGATATTTTCAGAAATGTAAACAACTGCCGGGACTTGAGATTAATGAATTCGTGACAGTTCGTCGTCCTCGTACCGAGGATTCTGCCCGAAGATTTGTATTTCCTTTTAGTTCCTCATAATATGTATTAGCGTTTCTTGACCCTACAATTACTGAATATAATAAATATCACGCCAGTCAAAGATTTAATTACAAGAGAGCTTTCAAAGTGACAGAACGAAGAATTAAAATTACATTTAAATATTTTACGTAAACTTGTCCACATATCTTAAAATTATTTTAAACCTAAAATGCGTATCGGAGATCTATGATTATTGCTGAAAAAGAGACAATATTCAAAATTAACCATACACAAAATTAACAAACATTAACTAAATTAACTAAAAACATACAAATGGCCAACATATAAAAAATAACGTAACATATTTTTTCCGTTTTTTTAATTATATATTTTTTTGCAATAAGAGCTTTGTAACTTAGGAAATGCCGGGTTGTAATTACAAGTCCGCTATTCAAACGATGTAGAGCAAAACAGCATATAAAATTGATCTCGATAATACAAACTTATTACCATGTCAGCAGGAGCCCCAGACACCATTGAACAGAAACTCCAGCAACTTTTCATGTGATCAGGAACATACGGCAACTTATGAATATGGAAGATCGAACATTCGTCACCCAGTTCGTACGTGTGTCACATATTTCCGCGACACAAAGTGACATTTTTTAACATTGTACGGGCCTGACACCCGGCTCGAGCACTGGGCACAGTAACGAATAACGAAATCTCGTGTTCGTTTTTTTGTCTCGGCCCTTTCCGTGTCACTGGAGGAGAAATTTGGTCCTTTGTTGGCTGAGCTATGACAAAAACTCCGTCCAATGTTGTGGCAGCTTTTATGAAATTATAAAGGATAAGGGCGGGCCGGTGTTTTCACAGCACTCCAGCTGTGACGTTAGGTGCAAGACTTGCCCATTGTGCTCGAGAATGGATGTCAAAGAACCCCTCTATCCTCAACATCCGATAGTGGTTTGCGGAATCGTTTAAAAAAGCTTATATTTATATCTCAGAATCTACGAATTTTGGAATAGAAAATTTAGACGACAAATCAATATATTCGTTCAAATTATTTGTAAAGAATACAGCTCAAGTGAGCTAAAGCTTTAAGGTTGGTGGATGTGGTTGGTCAGCTCAAGGAGCATTAAAACGTTGGTAAGGGTATTGGAGAGACTACGCAAGAGTAAATAGTGCCTTGACTGGCTTTTGTTCGCTTTAATCTGGTTACCCTTTGGTACGCAGGATTGGCTACAAGGGTTTGACCTATAATGCTGTATGAATATAATACAAATACAAGACGAACGTTTTTTGAATTTATTTTTATTTTTTTAAATAAAGAAACATTTTCGGTTTACGAACAACCTAAAAACAATCGAATGTACAACCGTACCTCGCAGAGGGTACCATAATTACAGATTTTTTAAAAAAATTCTTCACTACCGCCTTGATTATAGTACATATTTTATTTGATTTCAGCTCAGTTTAATTTTATTTTATTATCAATTTATTATTTCATTTCGTATTATCCTTTTATTAAAATGTAAAATCGGGGGCTCAGCACGAGTAAAGCATCCAGTAAAGCCCACGTTTTCAAATAATGTTTTAAATTATATAAAGTATTGTACCTAATAAATAAAAACGATAATCTTCTATTACCACCACAGAAACCATAAAATGTTGCATGTGTCGTGGTGGAGGACTTTGCCAGCCGAGGAATTGAACTCACGATGCCCGGGTGAGGTCCCAGACGCGACGCCAAGTCAACTATAATAACAACAAATATAATTTTGTTGCCTTTTATTTCATCCCAGGGGTAGGCTATTAGAGTAAAGTTGATACTGTGCGATACGTAGGTTTATCTCTTCGCTTAGACTTCTTGCTTCATTCAAATTTACACCGTTTCATACATAATAATCTGTTTTTGCAACTTAAGTCCTCAAGACTTCCTGATGTATCCACAACAGCAATTCCTTCCGTCTTTTGCTTCTTTATACATTCTTCCCACACTCCTTTCCCAAATTATCCGCTCCATGCGTAAAGAACCATCTAATTGTAGGAACTCGTTTATAAAACTAATATTAATCAAAGACTCGACAGAATTTAGACCTTAACTTAATTAAAACTTATAATTTCAGACTATTTATCCATAAAGTCATAAACCTTTTACCTTCACTGTTCGCGACATTGTAAATAGCTTGTGAAAAAATGTTATTAACTTTTGCATTTAAACGTAAGTAGAATTTTTAAGCTTGTTAAGGTCACTTCAAAAAAAAAAAATTCCTAACAAAAAATATTACAACTCTAATTTTGCCACAAATTTTTTAATGAATGTTATATTAGTATTAATGAAGGCAAAAATAATAACGGTAAAATCATGATATTTCCAGTGTTTTTAATATAGTGTCCTCAATGTGCAAAGTCGTATCTTTTCCAGGCATAAACCATCACATAAACGTGCGTTTTTCTAAATTTATTTGCAAAATAAGTATGTTTTCTGTATCTGCATAAAAAAATAAATATAGTCTAGGAAGTCACAAAGGTGATTTTTCACACAAACCGTGCAACAATAATTATTATTATATCGGCGTTTTCATTATTCGTAATACGATCGTAACATGGTTTTGCCCACATCCGCCTCAATGATCTAATTTCTGATGCATTCAGTCGTGAGTTAAATGTGACATTAAATTAAAACACAAAAGGTTCAAAATTGCGCAAAATGACAAAACCTACATCATAATAATTTCTCGTAAGCACAGAGAAAAGAATCCGCTTTTTATCATCAGTGAGCTTAAGATGCTTTTGATAATATCCTAACAATTTTAATTCACAATGTTTGATTGCATCAAACTTTTTTGTTGTCGAAGATTATTATTTGTGAGGAAACCATAATTCTTTTGGGCACACCCTGTTGTGAATGTTCGTAAGTGCTCCATTCAAATGCACAAAGACGAGAAATTTGATAATTTAACTGACACCTGAGGCGTGCATTCATTTCGTAATGGTTGAATTGTACCAATGTATTACTGTTGTTGTCGCTTGTCATATTTATGCGGATTCTCAATGCGTTTATTATTCCGACGGATGTGGCCTGTCAGGAGAGAATTGAATAATCTATTGTTATCGACGTTAATCGATACACACAAAGAATTAAAGGAAATGGCTGAAGATGATTGTGAATGTGAGAAAGTACCTACTTTGAAATTCGACAACACTATCATTATTTCATTAATTCAAGAAATTAAATATAAAAGCAAATATTAGGTATCGAAGGAAGAAGTAAGTTTGCCTAAGTCAAGTATTTTCACGGGGCTACAAATTAGCTATATTCAACATCACCATTGAGCTGAAAGAGTTGGTAAGTATGTTACTAATTATTTATATTAGCGCAGACCAGTGAAAATTCACAAGACATTTGTGGAATTTGTGAAACTGAAATATTTATTAAAAAAATAACTCCTTTCAAAAGACGAACATAAATTTAAGTAAATTTGAATAAGCATCTGCAGAAATCTGCCAAAAAATGAAATAAACCTTTGAAAATAGAATTATTAATTGATAACATAATTTTGGTACTTATTTTATCGCTTCTCAGTCGCTGTCAGTTGCAATTTTTAAAATTAAAACAAATCCCAGGTCTAGAGGTCATTGAATCGAAGTAAACAAGAAACAAGATTAGATAAGTAACATGCATAAAAGGACTTAACTACTTTATATGGCAAAAATGTTAATTTTAATTATTATTTTGTTGGATACTCATTTGTAGGCATATTAGTTCGAAATTTGGTAAAAAAAATTGTAACCAAAACTCATCGCGTGTGGGGAAACACAATTGTCTGTGCATGATTCGACACGCTCCGTTTGATATTGAACGGGTCCAAAATCCACCGAGCCGAACAATCGAGCCGTGGCTCGGCTCGGCCGTGTGACACAATAATATGGCGAATCCGGCCGACGATGGCTCGCAAAATTAATTCCGTATGAATTCAGGCGATATCAAAATATTTACCTATTTTATGTACCCTTATAAATTTTATATGATTATGTGATGGTGACAATTCGAAATGGCCAGGCTCGGCGTGGCTCGACTGTGTAAAATGAATTCAACTAAATGGCTCGGAAGCAAATGGCTCCGCCGTGTGTGTCGTATTTAGGTTTCCTATTTGATTTTGGTGATGGGTAGGTTAGGTAGGCATTCAAAGACTCATCATAAATGGAAAAGGGCAGGAAAAATGGGAAACCGAGCTTGTCGGGGGTTCCCCGGGATACCTTGTTCCGGGGAATGGATGAGGAATGACGGAAGAGGATAGGAACGGAAGGGAATTTGGAAGGTGCCGAATATTTGAATGTCGGCTCGCAGAATAAATGGCACAGTTCGCTGGCGCCAAAAAGAATGTTTGATGGCCGTTATTTATGTTTCTCTGCGACACCTGAGCACCTGCGCTACTCACATGGCTTGTTTATTTATTTTTCTACCGGTTATGCAAAATCTTGATTCCAATTTGGATGCCAATGGCAAATAAACAATCCGTTTCCCATTACGGAGGCATTCGTTCGACGCGCTCGTAAAATTCCACAGAGAAACTTCATTGCCTAAATATACATAAACAATAAAGAATCGTTGATAAAACAGTAAAGGGGTATCTTTCCGGATGTTATCATCCAGTACCTAAGTAGTAACTATGTAACTAGTTATATACGTAAATGAAAATCAAGCTCTTATAAAATCTTACGTTACCGACATACAAATAAAATCATTCCAATAATTTATAATTTAAAAGCTTGTTGGATAACATATTTATTATGACACCCAAGTAGGGAGAGGTAGATTTCGAATATGTGAAACAATCATATTAAAAAATTACATCATAATTATATTTGGATGGTGTCAATGTTGCTGTTTTTGAGACAAATCACCTCAAGGGCGCCAATGAATTTGAATGAAGCGACAAATGGTTGCAAAGATAAAATTCCATCAAGCCAATTTGTAAAAAAATCATCTTTTGTATTACGTTTTTGATTTCATTATAAATATAACATAATTCTGATTTTTCTTTGTCAAATTATGGATGACAATATACCAAAGTTAACATAAAAATAACTTTATATTAAAGATCGGCTAATTTGAATCACCGAATATGGTGGTAACGATTATATAATTCAAGAGTGAACTAGGAAGTCGATTTAAAAAACACGATTTAAAATAATATTTGCCAACAAACTCCTGCCATTTGTATGAAAACAACCCAATAAAAATGGTAATAAAATAATTAATGTTTTAATGGTGAAATTATTGACATCTTACACAATAGCACATAATCAATTTAATAATTGCAAATAGCTGCTACTGTCCCACCGTGTTACGTTAGCATTTTCAATGAACATTTATGTATTAAATATGCATAATTTAATGTAACTTCTTTTGAACAAAAAAAAATGACGAAATTTTTGTTTTCAATATAGAAATGGGAATATTTTACTCTGTGAGAATTACAATCGTTTTGAACGTTGAAAAAATCCGCTCTAGGTTGGCCATTGGTTGAATATATAAAACGCGTGGAAAATGTTAAAAATTGCTTTTTTTATAATGAACTCAAACAAACTAATGCAAATTTTTAAAAAAGAACACAATGATGACTTCACCTGCACGATGAATGATGATACACTTACATAAAACGAGACTGCTTCCGAAATCCATACAATTTTTGTAGATACCATGACAAGATTCAGAAATAGTTTAATTAGATCTCCAACAAGCTACGGGATTTTTATAATAATCTATGTCTATGGATTCAATAGACATAAATTCTCACCAGACTCTGTGGGAAAACAAGGAATGAATGCCAAACCGTCCTCTCCGAGGAAGCTTCTCACGTCCTTACACAACAAATACCCAAAAGCCACAAACATGGAACTCTAAATGGAATTTCCTATATAACGCGCAGCCAGAATGCTAATTTCGACTGAGGACACAGCGCGTAAAAAGCTCGGATGCTTTCCCGGAAGCTTGTCGCAATAAATGATTAAAATATTAATTGTTCTGACACACGGCCAAAAGGACGGATCAGATTGAAGTGATTTGAAATTGAAATCGGCAATCTGTGTTTAAATCAGCGCGTTAAAAAAAACATTTTTGGAAAATGCAAAACACTTCAAGCTTTCAACTTAAAAAATATTCAAAGAAAAACCTTTTTTTTCAATGATAGTGTCCTTGAATAATTGGCATTATTTTTTTAAAGGACAGCATATATTGAAATTACGTATTTTCAATCTTCCGCAATTAATCCATATTTTACCGACAAGTTATTTATTAAAATCACACTTCGACAAATCTCTATCATTTTTCCTTTTCTAAAAATTCCCACGTTTCAACGGCTCTTCAAGATCGCATTCTTGTCGAGCGGAACAAAGATATAATCATGTCCGATAGTGGCTGTGGACCAACAAACTGTCGACGCTTCGAAATACCTTCCACTGTGTCTTTTATAAATATATTGATGACTGGCGCAGAATACCAAGGAGATTCCTGTCACATGTTATTTCTGACGCCCAACGATACACGACGTTGAAAATAAAAGGATTTCATACCTGTCTCTGCTTGGGCGACTGAACGAGGCACGCGCTATTATGTCTTATTGAATTTTTCCTAGTCAAATAGTATAATATATAGAATTTCAAGTATTTTCTGCAGATTTAATAGATGAACATATAATATGAAGGAGTACATATAGGTACGTATTAATATGTATATATTATAATATTTTGCGTTGGTATAATATTTAACATTCTTCATTTTTTTATAACTATAAGAAAATGGGTAACTGGCGGATATCACCCAATCTAGTAACAAAATAGGTACCTATAAAAATTTTAGAAAAATTAGGTGGCAGAGTCAATAGCCGTCAATGCCGTGATCTAAGCCTAAACATGAATTACATAATATAATAAATAAGATGGAATTGGATATCTGATACTTTGTATGGCTGTAAGGCATGGAACTACAAGAAGGATGAAAGTAGATTGAATGCAGTAGAAATGGGATCCCTGAGGGTAAGTGTGGCAAAAATTTATGAGATTTGATAATCTCAGCGGCTGAAGAATATAACAGAACAGGGTAGTGGGGTCCGTCTCTGGAAGAAATGGGATGATCAATTGTATTAAATGGTGACCATCAAAATGATAATTCATCACATCTTTAAAAAGTTATATAAAGTCATGGAAAGTGATGAAACAAAAACTTTATTAACTGGGTTAAGTAGTTTAGGTTAAAAAAAAAATTTTCATCGTTTTTAATGACTTTATATCACTTTTTAAAAGTCTGTTGAATTGTCACTGTTTTGAGTTATCATGAAACCGTATCAAATATTTTGTCCGTCTGAAACATGACAGATTTTAATAAAATAAAATACTTTTTTTTAAAAACCACGAGTTTTTAATATTTTTTAGAACCGACCGGTTTCGCTTTACTCAAGCATCTTCAGGGTACAAATTATTACTGTACCCTGAAGATGCTTGAGTAAAGCGAAAGCGGTTGTTTCTAAAAATTATTTAAAACTCTTGGTTTTAAAACAAAAATTATTTTATTTTATTAAATATGTCAAACCACAAAGTGATTGATTTCTACAATAATATGACAGATTTTTTTCATGAAGTAGGTAAATCATTAGCTACTCATTCTTGCAGATTTTAATGTCACACAGCGGATTGAAAATGCACACATTTTTGAATGCCGGCGAATTAAAGTTCCCGCCCGGGTGATTAAAAATCCGGCGATGATCAGTAACCCGTCACCCGTCACCAGGCACCAGCGCCGCTGTCACCAACATGGCCCCAGAGTTAAATACGAGGGACGGGATCTTCACTACCTAGACTATTTAAATAGCATTCTTGGGATTGCTGCTTGTCAGGTTTAATTAGACCCAGTTCTCATCAGTTGGTGAAAGCACCAATACACATTTTTTATACATACTCAAAATACACGAACATGACTCAGTGGATTATTGCATTATGCACTACTATGACTAAGAAAGAATACATCAAGTTATTTTAATAATAGATCAGAAGCTGTTGTTAGTTTTTTCTAAATGACAATGAAATATAATAATACGCATAGTTTTAGTTTGTTTTGGCTATGTGTTGAATAAGCAATTAGTGTAAAAACTTACTAGACGGTGACAGCGTTTAGAAAAGTTTATCGTCTAAAACATATAAAAAAAACTAGTTTTTTTTCTGTCATCGCTTTAAAAAAATATACTGACTCAAAAATACGTAAATTTATTTTCAAATGGGCAGGAAAAATCATCAAAGTATCTCTTTTACCCGTGTAATAAAATTAAGAAATTGTACATTATTATTTTTTTTTTAATCTCTTTAAAAACTTGTAATTTTTAATTAATTTCTCCGAGTTAAACGTTAAACCCGAGAATGATACTAGATTATAAAATACATTTATTTTTTTGGGAGATTCTTTATGTAAAAAGAGAATATTGGGTCAGTTATTTCACAGAACTGAATTTTAAATAATTTAAAAAAATACAAATTCAAAACCATAATATTAACCACTATACAAAGCCATAAAATAAATATCGATCACAATAAATAAATGAATTAAACAATTTTACAAAAAAAAAGTAATAAAACATATTATAATATACAACCAAAGCATAAATCGTGGCTCCCTTAACAGGTACAGGAGGGCCTTTTTTCTAATAAGTTAGACCAATAATGATATTAAATATAATCTTTTGTACAATCTATTTGTATAATGTAATCTATATATTTAATATTACAATAAAAAATAAAAATTACACAACTTGGAAAATAATTTTCAGATTTGATTTAACATTGAAATTCATTGAAACAACTGGCCCAAAGTTGGCTGTTCAAAAAAGTATAAAAAACTGTGTTACATTTTTTCTCAGGAGCCGTCGATCGGAGAGGATAAAATATAGGTATAAATTTTCAAGGATACCATCCCGTGAAAGATGCGCTTTTAAAAATTAGTTAAACTGTAATTTAAATTCTGGTCAAATCGTGAAAGGATTTATGGCGTTTGGTTATCGGTAAAATATTCAGTATGGCTTACCACTCTGAATAATTCTATTTGTGTATATTTTATCGTTGCAGTGTTTAAACAGAATTGGATGACCGGCAGTATTCTGCTTTCAGCGTTCATTCACTTGGCAGTAGTATATTCTATACGTAGTTATAAAAACCGGACATAATAAATTCAGCTTCTAAATAAACTTTGTATCATGTTGTCCAACAAATCTGATTTGATCGCATAGTATAGAAATAAATGAACAACTGTGAACGATGACCCGGTGGTAAGACGCTAGGAATTCTGTCGCAATTGCGAACAAATCATACAACGGATACTGTCTTACTAATAAAAAATCACAAAAACGGTGTTTTTGTTACATGTGATACAAAGATTGCACACTTTTTATTTAGGTTTATTACCATTAACAATGTCTCGCAACATTGCATTTTTCGGACTCTACTTTTACGCGTGAGCGCATGTAAGTTGGTTTGTCATGTGTGATTAAAATCATGTTTTAAATAATAATGTCTATTCTAATGATAAAATCACTATTACCACTTCACTATCACCATGTATGATCGTGTGAGGAATGTGGAGATCGACAAAGAGTGCAAGGCTGATGTAAGCGTAATGAGTAAGATCAAGAAAGGGACGCTTAGATGGTTTGGGCATGTAGAGCGAATGAGCGAAGAAAGGAGTGTAAGGAGAATATACGATGCAAATGTGAATGGTATCAGAAGTCGAGGACGCCCGAGGAAGACATGGCACGATAAAGTGAATCAGATACTTGAGTCGGGCCATGTCAAGAGTCAGAACAATAGAAGAGTATGTATGAGACGATGTATGAATGTGAATGAGGCAAGGAGTGTGTGCCAAGACCGAGTTGTTTGGCGGTCCGTCCTCTCTGCCTACCCCTGCGGGGAAACTACGTGATGGTTAGTTAGTTAGTTATATTAGTGAATATATATGTTTATTAATATGTTTGCTATATTTTGTGTATTTTTTGTCAGATTTAATCCATATTGTGAATGATATAGTTTTATCTTATCGGAAAAGGCGAGGTTATTTCATGTTTATTTTTAATTGGCTTTTACTGCGTGAATTTAATAAAACTTCCATGAAAGTGATGTTGTTTAATGAATGTGTTACATTATGTACGTTTATGTAAATATAAAGTCGTAAAAATAAGGTTTATATTGATGACAAAGTGGATCCGAAATATCTGATTTTTGGTTATTATCTGGAAATTATTTTTATAATTTTTAATCATTCTTAATTGTATGAACGAGATAAAAAAGTGAAGTGACAGTTAGTAGAATACCAATATTATCGTAAGACGTGGGAACATTTCGTGAATTTAAAAGCTCTCATAGATATTAAACTTCCTTACTTCTAAAAATGCGGGTAGACAAACAATGAATTTTTTTAAATATTGAAGACAATAATAGTGATTTCTAAACGAAAATCTGAAACAGAAAAATCAGAAAAGGAAACGGTCACATCTGGGACTCGAACCCAGGACCCCTGTCTTTCCGGGACAGTGCTCTACCAACTGCGCTAATGGGACCCTATTCTCCTCGGTCACTTTTAACTGTATCATACTTCGAATAAGAACTACTAACATTGTCTTCATTTTTTTCACCGCACATTTTTATTGGCAACTATCTTTATGTATGATCGCAAGATTCAGATTCGATCATACATAAAGATAGTTGCCAATAAAAATGTGCGGTGAAAAAAATGAAGACAATGTTAGTAGTTCTTATTCGAAGTATGATACAGTTAAAAGTGACCGAGGAGAATAGGGTCCCATTAGCGCAGTTGGTAGAGCACTGTCCCGGAAAGACAGGGGTCCTGGGTTCGAGTCCCAGATGTGACCGTTTCCTTTTCTGATTTTTCTGTTTCAGATTTTCGTTTAGAAATCACTAATATTGTCTTCAATGTTTAAATATTACAATTTGAGGTTTTACTCAATAAAGTTATTCCGAAAAATAAAAAAATGAATTTTTTTGTTTTCTTTGTTTTTGTGCTGTATTTATGATCATTACAGCAATATAGCATGGAGTTATTCACTATTTCTTACAACCTTTTCAAGAATTTAACAAAAAATACGAATAGGAAATAGAATTGTAAGCAGTAATTGTTGATGAAAGCATGATAATTATTATCCCTCGTGTAAGAATGTTGTACCTACGGTTATGATTTCACCTATTTTCATAGAAATTTATGAATAGATGATGCAAAAATTAAGGGCGGAAATATAACAATAATCTTAATGAACGAATAGCAGTTTTGATGAAAGTTTTTTGGGGTGCCCCAACTAATGCCGCATCACACTGGGGGTTGGAGGAAATGGGAATATAATTGAGTCAACACTTCATACAACCAGCCCCTTTAATACCCCCCGTCGAATTTATTGCGTTAGAATGAGGGCTTTTAATTTACACTCCAATATTTTTTCAAGATGCCTTTAAAGCAAATACAGCGAGCATTATTAAAAACAAGGAGGTGTTGCTGAAAGCTCAGTGGATAACATTGGGGAGACTAAATTTACTCCAGAGTTCCATAGTCCTCCAGTTTAATCCCCATAAGTAGGAGATTAGCATTTGCGAGAGAATGGTGTGAAGAATCACATGGATGCAGCTGTTAAATCCTTTGGGATTAGCGTTAGTTGCAAGTTGCAACTCGTGTCGTTGAAATAAATAACATGCTAAGTAATACAAGGACATATTATTGCGATTGTAAAAGGTGAATACCTACATATATTTCTGGACGAAAACGCAATTTAATAGAATATTTATCGGGATGGCAGTAAGAAAGGAAGCCTAGTTCTAGTCTCATCTCTCCGTGGTATGTACCTAGCTAGGATAAATCAGACATTACGAATCATTTGAAAAATATATGTTGAAGATTCATTAATTAAGTAGTTGTGCTTCTATAACCCCATTCCCAGGAATTCCGCAGGTAACACAACGACAAACCACCTTCTTCTTCTTCCTAGCACTATCCCAACTCATTGCCTAGGTAGGTTGTTGGGGTCGGCTCTTCTCGTTCTCAGGTTATAGCTTCTTCGGTTCTGAGTGTCGCTTTCATCTAGGCCGTTTCTTTGTAGGATTTTGGAGCATTGGGTCATCCAGGAGTTCTTTGGTCTACCTCTGGATGACTGTCTTTGAAGCTCTATAGACATTAACGACAAACCACCTGGGATAGAGAAATAATAATAATAATATTTGGATGATTTTTATGGCGCCGTTTTTGTGCGAAATCACCTCAAGGGCGCTGTACAAGTATATAATACATTTCTACCATGTTATTACTAATTATACACGGAGATAATATAGAGTACCATACTTACCTGGTAGGTCACTTGAGATTAACACTTAATTAACATTAACTAATTGTTTATTAGTGAAATTTAGATACAGGATTTAGGAAATAATTGGATATAACTGGACTTTCTCTCAGGAATGGTATATATTATTTAAGGGTATGACAGCTTAAAAAGGTAAGTTTTTAGTTTAGACCTCAATTCTGTTGGACTTGTTATGGATCTTAGTTCCGGAGGGTGTTTATTCCAAGCCTTCGGCTCAGATACTCCGAAAGCGCGATCACCAAACTAAGTATTTAGCTTGCGCTTAGGTTCCATCAGTCTGCCTAGAGCTGATGATGTTGTTGATCTAAGTGTTGACTGCCTCAGACCAGTGTTTTCCGGGACGCATAGTTCAGAGATGTATGGTGGGGCCATTTCATTGATGAATTTAAACACCATCCAGCACGATTTGTAACCCCGGTTATGAGCCGCGCTGCTGCATTAAACACTGATTGAAGCTTGTCAATTTGATATTTTGGAAGGCTAGCATAAATGCCGTTGCAGTAATCAAGACGTGAGACTACGTAAAAGTTGATAAGTAGTTTTTTGCTTCTGTAGGAAGATTTTTTCGGACAGACTTGAGTTGTCTTAGGTGAAAAAAATCGGTGCTTACAGTCCTATTTATTTGACTTATAAACGAAAAGTCTGAATCTAAATTGATACCCAGATGATTGACTGTTGTTTTTGGGATGATATCGCTACCGGAAATATAAATAGGTGAATCGTCTATGAAATGTTGACGTTTGTTTGTGGCCGCCCAGAGAAACTCAGTCTTAGATGGGTTCAGCTTCAGCTTGTTTGAAGACATCCAACGAATTATTGCTTCTAGACATTCAGTTATACGGATCTTGAGGCTATTGATTTCGTTTGGAGCGCAGTAAAAATAAACTTGCTGATCGTCAGCGTAGCAGTGAGACAAGAGATCAAATGACTCGATTATTTTGGCGACATCATTTGTAAAAAGGATGAAGAGAAGTGGGCCCAAAACGGATCCCTGGGGTACCCCTGAAGTAAGTGTTGCGAAGTTGGACAATTTATTTCCAACCCTCACGGCTTGTAAGCGATTGGATAAATAGGATACCAGCCAATTTTTGATGTCGGAATTCAAACCAAATGTTTCCTTTAATCTCCTAATGAGGAATTCATGATCAATCGTGTCAAACGCTGCACTCATGTCTAGGAGTGAGATAAGTGATAAATGTATGTGAATTTGAAATTAGGGGTGGTAGGTGCCGAGAACAACTGTAAGAAAGAGGTGAGACGACACAACTGGCTGAAGGTAATCATTAGCAGTGATTAATAATTTATAGTATTTGTATTTTTTAAGTCTTTGCCTTCTGAATGCATTATCAAACTGTTTGATAATGCCTTCAGAAGGCGAAGCGGCTGTCACATGTAGTAATAATTACACAGCAGAACTTGTTTGTAAATAAAAAAAAATTTCTTATAAATTAAATACTAAAAATTTTTGCATGTATAAAAGAACAACATAAAATTAAATTTGGGTTTTATAAATTAAATTTGATAACAATAAATAAACAATTTGTATTGTTTAGTGATAAAAATAACATATTATAAATTTAATGTTTTATTTGCCAGATAATAATGTTTTATAATGTAAGATTGTGAAATAAAGTTAAGAAAAAATATTATTAAATAAATAAAAAATAAATTCTTTGGGTCATTTGTAATAAAATTTATTATGGAAAAATCATGCACTGTTTTTTGATAACAAGCTTATTTTGTAGAACTGCTTTTTAATTTTAAGTTTTTCTTTTACATTTTCAATAATATTAATATTAAATTATAATCTACTGTTTGGAAAAATGCAGATATATATATATTTTTAATTAAAATAGAGGCTTAAAGTTTGTTATTTTCATTTATTTTTGCTTTGTTCGATATGTGTGCAAATATTTTTAAACACCTTAGTTTAAGTTTCCGCTTTCGAAGACTTACCAAAACGTGCATTTTCCGAGAAGTCTTCCCATTGCAGACTAAAATGATTTTCTTCTTAGAGCAAAGGAAATTAAACGTTTGTTTAATTCTGATCACGTTATCAAAATGAGAAAATCGGAGAGAATATAAAAAGCTCCAAACAAATACCAACTAGAAAAGGGAATCCTCAATTAGATGAATACTCGAATACTCTGAATACTCGATTAACTTCCAATCAGAGATTCAACAAAAATTTGATTTAGTTTCATCTTTTCTCATAATTCTATCTAGGGGAATTCAGTATTGAAACCATAGATTAGATTATTCTCTAACATCAATACATTGAACGCCAAGTATAATATTTTGTCAGAGCACATTTGAATAATATAATATTTTAACGAAATAAAAGACGCTCATTTCCGTTAAAGTATTATTGAATGTCATTCCGTACAAAAAATGAGATTTTCTGGAGCCAGTGGGACTCAGGCCCAGTTATTTCTCAGAAATTCAAATGAAAAATATACATTCAGCGCCATTTTTTAATTTATATTTGAAAGGTTTCGGTTGAACGCCGATTCTAGGTGTGTTTCAGCGTTTTATCAAATTGTAAAAAGCTGACAAGCTTAACAACATAATACCTGTGCTCATCACAATTTGTTCAAAAACTGATACTTTTAACGATAGACAAAACAAAGTGGCGCTAATTGGCCATTTGATGACAATGTTACATTGGAATTTCTGCTAAACAACTGGGCCTAAGTAACTAGTAGTATTGAATCCCGATTTGGTGAATATTGTCAGACTGAAGAAAGTATATACGGATGAGACTATGCACGGAGAAACTATATAGGGATTAGACTATGCACGGAGAAAGTATATATGGATTAGACTATGAACGGAAAAATTATATAGGGATGAGACTATGCACGGACAAAGTATATAGGGTTTAGACTATGCACTGAGAAAGTATATAGGGATTAGATTATGCACGGAGAAAACTTACTGATAAACAAAATTGCTAATTTATTAAGAATCTTTTCAAATTATTCGTTATTCGATTAAAAACGGGATTGCATGCCTTTAACGAAAGAATAAATAGGTATCCTGATAAACGTTTAGTAAAATACCAATGTTTCGTCACGATGTCGGAACACGTGTTCATCATTACATTTTTGAATTTTGTCATTATAATATATTATTAAGACAAACGCAAGTGCATGCACACGTGTTATTACGAATTTACTAAAAGTTTATCAGGAAGCAGCCTGCAGGACCAATATTTTTGATTTTTAATAAATTAGTAATACTCATTTTTTCCGTATGGCATCCCCAAAGATATTAGAAGAACGAGATGTGCTATGCGCAGTTCGTACTGAGTGGAATTGTTTTGCCGAGTGTCGCCGGTTTTGTTCACCAATACTACTGCACACCTTCGCTTACGCTAAGGCATCGCTAAGGTATCCGCACTAATACATAGAACAGATTTCTGTGCGTACACGTCCCGATACCGTTCAAAGTACCCTAAATAGGTAGTACTCCGGCTACGGTCCGGCGGCCAACATAGCATATCTCGTTCTTCTAATATCTTTGGGCATCCCCAATCAGGGTATTCAGCTATTCAGAACTGGTCACCAAACACGGCTGAACCCATTATAATCAACGTTCCGATTTTGAATGGTGGTCTTCACTCTTCGCCAGGGCGATATTGATAGTATCTACTAATCAGGAACGTGCCGCAAAGATATAATATACATGAATTATGTTAAATTAACAAAATTGAAAATAATAATACAAATTAACAAAATAAATGATGAAGCCGTGTCCGTGTGCCAGAATTACGAGTATGTGAGGTCAAATTTTCACTAATAACATATTTATTTCATAAAAATTATTTGATCAAACGTTTTTAAATATCATAAGATTTTTTTGAATAGACGATCAATGAGTTGAAAGATCTTAAATTAAGCTGTAAGCTTGGCGCGAGTTCTTTTAAATCGGTAAGTAAGTACATATAGTTCAAATATCTTGGGATTATCTGTTCTGACTTCCACGATACTGAGAGAATCTTCCACTTGGGAACAAGGAAAAGTAAAAAGTCCAGAACATTTAATAACTTTCTTAACTTTCTCTTGGATTTGAACCAGCAATACTGGGACCACTTACATCTTACCAATCATGTCATAATTAATCAACTTACTCAATAGATAATTAACTCAATCACTATTTGGGAGGTGGGTATGAGTACCGCAGCCCGGGAAATTGGATAACCTACACTACAGCCGTAGGTCACGCTACAAGTGGTTCGCTTCGTTTGGTGACTTAGTAGGGGTGCCCCGGTTCATGGGGTGAGGTTTGTCTTGGTCTAAGTAGCGGACGCGTTTTCCCACGGTGCGGGTCAAATCGGAAGAGGCTGGTTAAGAGAGAGCTTTTGACGAGAGCTTTTTTTCAGTGGAAGGGATGTATTCATAGGTCCGTCACTCCTGGATCCACCCCTCATATTTATTTCCTTCCCTCAACTTCCTCTCCTCCTTTTTCTTAAAAATACTCTCCACCCAGCATCCCCAAGATGGCAGGCCCTGAGAGATTTTTATTTCCTCAGAACCTCATGTGTGGAGCGAATGTAAAAAAAAAGAAATAATTCTTAAATAACGACGACACCATACTAACATTTATGGATTATTAGGTATCTACTTATATTAAAACGTGTGTCGTATATCCATTGGATGACTAGTGCGTGCATTGAATAACAGACTTCATATTTTAACAACAACAAAAACAATTTGCAACCAGTACTGTACCTACCTTCTATTATTTCGTACCTAATAAGTACATTTTTATTTTTATATCTTATTTTTTCTAAGTTTAATAACTATTATATTATTTAAGTTATATTTTTTAGTTTGTAATTAAATTTCTTATTTTCTTAATTATATTGTGTTATCAAATTTATCATCTAGTTTTATAACTATTTGTTAATTTTTAGCTACATCACCTAGTGAAATTTTACAACCTATTAACCATAATGACTCCCAACACTCCCCAACTCAAACACGAGAAATAATTTCTCAATTGAGTTGGGCAGTTTTCGTTAAAAAACTTCTAATTTTTTCGCAATCAGCCTCGAATTATCTACATTTGTAAATTATTGTAATGTGTTTGGTTATTCAATAAAAAAATATTTGGATAAAAATATTACTAGTCACGACGATGAACATGTAACCAGGAAATGGTTGGAATATTAAGACTGCTGCTCTATTTAGCTATTTTTTACTACTGCATGTTCAAACACGTGTTCCGATATCGTGCTAATATATTCGAAATTTACTAAAAAATTTTCACAAAACCTGTTAATTCATACGTTAAAGGCCTGCAATCTCGTTTTTAACCGGTTTACCAATAATTTGAATAAATAAGTTGTGTGTGCCTGCTTAAAAAAACAGTTATCTTAGTGAACAATTAATATACAGTTTATAATGAAGCTCCATAGCTCATGGTGGAAATCATTGCATTAACCCACAAATTTCACAAAGAAATAGCAGTGCCGAATTTCATGGTGCAGCTAACCGTTCGAGAGTTTTTGTAGCTTCAACATACCTACGGATTTTCGGCCCAACAAAATCTCTCTCTCGCTCTCTTTAGTATAAAATGCTAACGATTTTCATAAAGCTTAATTAACCGCGTCATCAGTTCAGCGTAAATTGACATCATAAATAACAATGGAAAACGTCCGCAAAAACCCATCCGGCCGCCCTACCATCCGCAAAAATCTATCGAGCCACCATAACGTCCGCAAAAACCTAGCAGGCCACCCTAACGTCGGCAGCACTTTTAGAACTGTATAAAATGCATGGGATATTCGCCTTTTGCATTCTGCTATCACACGATGTAAATTCTAATTGTAGGGTGGCCCCTCTCCGCTGTGTACCAGTGCGCTACTGTGCAATCGATAGCAAACAAAGAATTCACAGAGAAATAGGGTGGCACCCAACAACGGGGTTGGACACCTGCCAGCTGTTGGTGGAACGTCAATCACTGCACTGAATCAATAAAGAAGCACACTTCCTGATTACATTGTTGACAGTGTTTTTGTTAAATAATATTGACATTGTTAATGACAAGAATGCAGTATTTGCAAAAATAATTAAAAAGCATTTTGATCACCAATAATACTGGTTAATGGAGGGCACTAGTGTTGCATCAAAGCTGACATATCTGGATAAAGCAGAAATATTATTTTTGAAGAGGAAGCTACAAGCAAAAAATGCGTATATTCTTGGTATACCTTATACTGTAGGTAATAGGCAATAACATCGCTTGACAAACGGAGTCTAGAATTTTAGATTGTATTATTAGATTTCAAGCACAAAACTGGTTTTATTTATTTTGAAAATAATTTTATAAGAAATCAAATAAGTTAATCAAGTGAAACTGTCAAAGATAATCTTAGCTATAATACTGTATTTTTAAAAACTTGTTTTCTTTACCCGTTCATACATTTCTATTGATAAAATATATTTTTTAGTAGTTTACATTTATATTTTTTATTGAGAAATTTATTTTTTTTATTTGTATTCTGCTCAAGCGAAACGATAGAAAAACCTTCAATTTATGTAAATCATATTTTTTGGTATTCATAATTTACACCAATTCGATATAAAGATTATTCAAAATAGTGATTTAGCATTAAGCTTCGCCTGAATAATGAAATATGCTGTATTGAGGTCAGAGCGTTTATTTCAGCTAATGATGTCATTTTAAGCATACCTAATCTATGGACTTCGAAATGTTAATTTCTTTTAACTAATATGTGCCCACCGTAGACAAGACGTCATATTGTCTACGTCACATTATTTTCGAGGACGTACCAGTTCGAAAACTTTTTAACAAAATTGTGTACTCTCGCCCCTATTTTGCAACAAACGTTTTTGTGAATAAGTCATTTATGAATAGAGCAACGTTGAAAATGCACTTATTGGAATATTTGTTATAATGAATTTGAGCTGTTCAATGAATTCCTGGTTTGTAGCTAAGTAGTCCAACGCGTCGATTTCTAACCCAGGCACGCGGGTCCAATTCTCTGCATTGTCAAAGTCCTTCATCACATTGCACAAGCAATAATCGAGATTTTTATGATGGGGAGTATGATAGATAAAACTTTGACTAATTGTTCGTGACTCATGAACGTCAATTTCGTTTTAAATACTTGAGTTTCATTTAAAATTTTGACTTTGACATTTGACTTTGTAGAATTCCGCTGCACGCTTACTACGCAAATAAATAAAATAAATAGCACATGGTTTCAACTTAATTACCACAAAGAATAACTATTTGTGTGGTGGGAGATGGTAAAACATGCATTAAAGTCCCAATTTTTCTCAATCAAGAGGAAGGTTAGGAAATACGCAAAGATTATTAAAATAACCTATACTAACACCCTGAAAACCTATTTTGTGCATGTTTACTTAAACTCCCGACTTAAATTGCTGTCTCCATTAGATATTCAAGTTGAAATTATTTAAATTTTTTAAAGATCCTTTGCATGTAGTGGAATTCGATACAAATACCAATTTTATTTTATTTATTACTTGACATTATATTTTTTATTGCATTTGTTTACTGACTATTGTCCAAAAATAATACAGTAAAAGGCATATAATACGAACTGAAAACAGTAGAAATTAACGAATTAATTGATAGGGACCTACCTATTAATTTTGCTACATCTGAATAAATAAATTAATGACAAATTGCAAAAAAACTTCCATCAGTAATATTATGATTTCTGAACATTGTTTTGATGAAACACATGATTCAAACATCAATACATATTTCAATGTATTCCAGAATTATATTGTATAATGAAGTAGTTAACAACATTAATATTTCTAATTTTTCAATCCATTCTAACAATTTGTTAGTATCGTGCACATTAAATAAGGCAATTCCAATGATTCAATCGCAGTAAGACCCGAGATTTAATTCAATTCACAGCGGCGGTGGTAGGTAGTAGGTATGTCTGTATATAAACCTCCGAACACCAAAGCTCGTCACAATCGAACTTTCATTACTGGCGGAACTGAATCGCTTTTGAGTCGGAAGCGGCGGAACAAAGCAAAAAGGTTGTCCCGCTGAAAGGTGGATTTACTGCCACTGGCCACCCGCAGTCGGGGAATTTATGGATTAATTAATGGAAATTTTTGGAAAAAAAGCTCATTCCCTAATTTTCTGTTTTGCAGCATCTAATTTGCCAATTAACCGAGCTCTTCATACTCTAAATGATACTTGTCTACACTCAAACATTGACATTTTTTCGGATTCACTGCCCAAATTCAAACGTCGTATCATGTCAATAATATAAACTGTTCAATGCGCATACATATACACAAACAAACACCTATATACTACATACTTCACCTGGTAATTAAGGAATAAACAAACCACTTACGAGTACTAGACATTACAAGGAAACATATCATAGGTACCCAACATGAAATATCTAATTCCTGTGTATTGCGTCATCACTGTTACTCATGTACTATTTATTCCTATAATATCAAATAAAAAATGTGCGTTCACTAACTCACAAGCTTCTGAAAGATACGTTCACTATGTGCATTATTAAAATGGAGTACAATGCTTTGGATTACAAAATTTATTTAAATTTGTAAAGTGCCACTTTGTGACAATCCATATCAAGTGTGCTTTACTCTAGATAACTTAAACGTATAATATTTATAAGTATTTGAAATGAAAATCCTTTCAATGGTGATCTTAGTATTTAAAATGATTTCAGCAATGTTTACTCTGTTTAAAATTTAAGCAACCAATCTTCCAACACAATTAATCGATATTTAAAAATTTGTTTATTATCAATTTCTAAGACAAGACATAATAATTATGTAATAATTTTTTACACCTATAAGCTTATTCAACCCGATGGGCATATGGTCTGAATGCTAACGGGAGATCATCCCTTGCCAATAGTAAAAACACAAACTGACACAACAAATTTGTTAAAGAGAATATTATCGGATAAAAGCACATAAAACAGAATGTTAATTAATTACTACTGACAGGGACCGTCAAGTGATATGCCCGACATCAGAATGTAAATGAGATTGAATCTGTTAAGCTTGTATTTAAAAAAATGTTTTAAAAAACGAGATAGATAGCAGCAGCAACCCCATTAAATTGGCTGTCCATCACTGGTGCCATGCCTCACGAATAATATGCAAATTGTCAGCAGTACTAGTTGTGCGCTAGGTTACCTACCCTTACTAGGCAATGGGTAGAACGATATAGGTTAGGACCAGAGAGAATAGTACCTAGTCAGTTGGTAGTACAGAGAAGGGGCTGGCTGTACGACACGCGTCGCACGAGGCTTGATAGGACGCCCCACCCCTAACCCGTAGAGGTAGTTAGAACACCCCTTATAAATTTTAAACTACGAGGTTTCATTTGCGTGTCAAGCGATTACTCGCGGGATGTTGAGCGCCGGATCTAATTGTTGGGAGGATCGGCTAGGCTATTCATTATTGTTCTAGGCTTCTAGTTTGCCATAATAATTTTAGGTTGAGAGGCTCTTTGATGCTGCGAAAGTTGGAAACGGGGGAATTGGTTCATCAGGAAAATAAAAGCAATCAGCCGAACATGATGGTAATAAAAATAACTGCTTTTTTAGAACAGCTCTACTGTGGAAAAACATCTCTGAAAATAAATTCCTAGATGGTGGTTTAATACGGATTTGTAATAAATTACAACCAGAAAGAACTGTCAATAAATTTATTTTGAAACTAGTATTGTTTTTGTATCGATTAAGTTATAACCGCGATGGGAAGAATATATAAATGCTGTCAGTGCTGTAACTGGCATATTTTGAATAAGATAAGCGCAATACTTGACGCTAAGCACGTAAGCGCATAGATGTACAAAGTGTAAGAAATAATAAAGCTTTCAGACCAAGTACCGGAACAAACGAACGGAGCAATGTATTAGACTGCTTAGTCCCGGATTTATCACATGTGGACTTGTGACATTTTTCTCAGTGTGATTATAAGTTTCTTCAAGTTGGAGTCCTCAGTTTGGCGAGCAACGTGTATAAATATGTAACGAAGTAGTCGCAATTTAAAAATTTGGCTGTTTGATATTGGTCTTAATTACTGAAATTATGTTGCTTAAATCGCTAAAGAATTGAGGAGGTACATTTTACGGAGAGAATTGTGACACGCCAGCATTCTATATCTCTCATTTCCTGTGATTATCAACACGATTGTTCAATGCGTCAATAAGCTTACTGTTGTGTTATAAATAATTGGGCGTATTTTACATAACGATGTATGTTTAAAACAATTCCGGAAAACTACCATAAACTCATAAAAATGCAGATACTAACAAAACAAGAGTTACGACTAGACCAACACATAAATAAATATTAACTTTATGAACTCATCTGCATCTAACTGTAGGTAGTCCTTTCATCGTATATGACCATTTAAAAAATAAAAATAGAGGCTATTAATCGTTATGGTTTAGTAAATAGGTACAAACCAAAATTTCATTCGAATCTGTGCGATAGAGCCGGAGTAAGCGGATTTGTAAAATTTGAACCAAAAGGATGCCAAATTCCAGTAAATATGATGATTTTTTCTCAAAGAAACAGCTTTACAATACCAAAAGGCGAAGCATTCGAAAAGCGTTCAAAGTAGTAATAATTTACAGCTTCAGTGAACAGTAGATCTCGCTTTTTAAAAAGCATGTTTCTAATTTTCTCTTTTTCAATAAAGAAAAACCTAAATCCCCCCTCAGGTATATAGGTACCGAAATATGTACCTAATTAACTATAAACCATAAATATACTTTTTTCAAATAAGGAATTATATAATTTGTCCAAAGAAATCTTTATGAAAAATATTTTTTCAAATTTCTCAGGCAGCTAGGTACCATAATAGTGATTACTACGATATAAGAGCTCGTAGTAGAATCCTCGCTCGTACGAACTCTGGCGAGATAAAAAAAGGTACTATCTGACACGGCCACCATCTTGAACCGGAAATGAAACACTTGAACAAATTTACAGACAGATGAAATGCCAAACGGTTGATGTTTTAAAGGACAGTAAAAAATTATGTAAAAATATATAATCAAGCAAACAAATGGTTCACCGCGAGACACAAAACAATTCAAATAATTATTTATTTAATAGCTTTACAGCGATTTGACGATAACACGTATTTACGAGTAGCAGGTAGGTACATTTATTTACGATTCAATGATCAATCGCTTTACACCTTTCGCCGTAATAATAAAAAATATATACGAGCAATAAAGGTGATAAGTACTGACCCCCAATGAGTGCTATTTTGTATGTACAGCGAGGGTGGAATACTACATTTTATTGCCGAAATCGTGTACGTCCCTCTATCAAGTCATAAACGTAAAAATTATGGGTTTATAATCAAGTTTAATGACGGAGTAATTCAACGCCAATAAAACTATTACTTGAGCTTGGCGTGACATATATGTCGTTTGATTTATTTCATTTGGTTTGTGGGGTGAGGGGTTATATTGGTTGGGAGGGATGTTGGGTCGGGTGCCTCCTGCCTACTTCCAGTGGGAGGGGAGGGTTTCATTGTATGTTATGTATGTGTCAAACGATTTCCCCTAAGGGTGGCACTGACACAGGGCTGCTTAAATGGAACGTAATGGTTTAAAAACATGTTTTTATGTTGTGACGTTTTTTTGAGAAATGGATTTTTAATCAAGATAAAGTATCGTGCGTACCTGATTTATGTTAAAGCCAGTAACATAATGATAATACTATGAAAGTAAACGGTTATTTAAAAAAAAGCTTAACAAAAAATCGTCCATTTGCAAGAACTCACAAAAAGAACGCGAATAAAACGCAATGCGTTTTCGTGAAGTTAGGATTTTTTAAAGTTATTATATTATGATTTTAGCGCAGAATATCGAATCATAAATACTGTGTCAATGGTCTTTAAATGAAAAGAAAGCTGTAAAAAAAACAAACCAACTAACCATGACGCCGTTTCCGCGCAGGGGTAGGCAAAGAGGATGGACCGCCAAACAACTCGGTCTCGGGAAAACACTCCTTGCCTCATTCACATTCGTGTACATTGTATCATACATACTTTTCTGTTATTCTGACTCTTAACATGGCCCGATTCAAGTATCTTGTTCATTTGATCGTGCCATGTCTTCCTCGGGCGTCCCCAACATCTTCTACCATTCACATTTGCGTAATATATTATCCTTACACTCATTTCTTCGTCCATTCGCTCTACAAGCCCAAATCATTTGAGCGTCCCTTTCTTAATCTTACTCATTTCATCAGCCTTGCATTCTTTGCGGATCTCCACACGATTATACTAGGTTTTACCACACATACGCCTAAGGGATCTCATTTCTACAGCACTCTATTTTCATTCTTCCTTTGCCAGTTCTATGTCTCACTGACTGCCAGATTCGCTACTTTGGACAAATTTTTGTTTGGTTATCCATATCAGCATTCCCATCCCTACGAAACATGTATAATAAATCTTTGAAAAAACGGTTTATTCTTCTTTGTTTATTTATTTATTTTTCAGTCTCCATAAAACAGTTTTACACCAATACACTACAGAGATTACAGATGTAGATTACATAAGGGTGAATGATAAATGTTTCTAAACAGGCAGTAGAAATAACTAAAAGTATTTGTAAGTATTGTAATACAATATTGATGTTTTATCCTCAATTCTGAGACAAGTTGTTTTGGATGAAATGAACTGTATAATTATTCAACAATGGCGCATATTGTTTGCCTCGTTTTTGCCTCATTTATGTGACGTTTTGACGGCCTCCATAGTCGAGGGGTAAGGCTTTCGACTAGTAAGCTGGAGGTCGCGGGTTCAAATCCCAGCATGCAAAAGTAAATTTTACTTGGTTAATTTATTTTATTTCACAATTTACTCATTTATAATAACATTTAGTATATTTTCTGCACGTTCCAGACTGAAAGAACTTTCAGTATCGCTCTGGAATAAGACTATAATTGAAACGTTGTCTGAAATGACTTTGGCCGTGTTTGGTGACCAGATCTGAATACCCAGGTACTTTCTCACCTTCCTCTTCCCCATCTCCTTCCCCACCCCACTATCTTCAGCCTCACAAAATACCCAAAGCATTTTGGCCTCTTGTGCAGTTTCAAATAAATTATAATTTTTTTTAAATGTGGAAGAAGTATTACCAACTTAGATTTTATTGTAAATTTGTAAGTATTAATTATAAACATTTGATACATGCACATGACTTTTTTCCAGTGATTCCTGATTTCAATTCTTTCTTCATCAATATATTTTTCAATGGATGGAGTGAAGGAAGGCGAATTAAAATTTTACATTATTTCATTGCGCATGTTTCAAAATACTATGGAAAAATAGAGTCAAGTTCGTGCTTAGAGGAGGTGAAATGTAGAATTGAGATGGTTATAGCCATATCGTTTCAAACCTAACCTACAGATTAATTAATTAAAATCATTTAAAACCAACTATTTTTCAGTTTCCAATTCCACGATATACGGAAAATAGTTACTCACAAGTTGAAAAAATACAAAATATATAATTAGAACATTATTTGAAATATGCCAGAAGATTGTGAAATTTACAGAGTTGACAAATTGGCGGATGGCCCTCAAAACCGTTGAATTAATCACAAAACAATACATCTCTGATTTAGCGAATTGATGGTCATACGCGATGACGTGTGACAACCCTCGAGCCCGATCCACCCCTCGAGCGCCTACCCTCTGCATATCGGAAGGGGTGAGAGGCCCTGGACATATCGCACAGTGGTTACAACAGCTGAGAGCTGGTCACCCTGCTCACACAATCGCACAGCGGTCGAATACCGAATCTAACTATTTGGTAGTTTATAGATAACAGAACTGTTTAGTTACAGAATGGAGATGGATTTTGTATCCAAAATATCATTACAAATCAACGAACCAAAACACATACCCAATGAAAGGAATGCAGTGATTATCTTTACAAAACCACAAGGTAGTTTTTACATTTGTATTTTAGACTTCGACCAGATAGTAACGAGTAACTATTATTTATTATTAAAAATATCAGTTGTGATCTATTTATCCTGAACTACGGTTCAATGAACTCTTCGAATTGCTTTGAATTTAATTATCATCATTTTCAAAATTGTAAGTGTTTGTTTGAAAATTGGGAGAATTCACACAAGCGATACAGTACCTACCTATTACATAATATTTTGAACAGAGAATGATTTTATTTATTTTTTGAAAAATTTATTTACTTATTTTTAGATAATTGTAGTATAAATGAAGTGAACAATTTGGTTTCACGTTTTTTACCTTCACCTAGTCCAATTTGATTTCCAATGCTCCCTACACTCTAACGCTGAATGACAGGAAACTACCGAATTCCTGCGCACTGCTACTCGCGTGATCTTGGTGGAAAACGTTTCGACGAGATATGAGTAGGTACGCAATTTCGCCTTACTAATTACTAATATTACCAACTCAAGTTTTCTATAAAAATACGAAAATGCATTCTGTAACTCCTCTGTTGTTACATTTTTGTGACCATATTTTTGACACCAAGAGAGTTCGATAATGTTTGAATAAACTATATCATCAGTCGTACATAGACCACCGAAGAGCGCACATTAAAATTACCAGACCTTGCCCAGAAAAGGTAAAGGTTTGCAGCGCAGTTTTTCGGACTTTTCTGTACAGGACCTGAACGTTCGTTCTTTAACGAACCGCCTGGCATAGCTAATAATAATAATAATAATAATAATAATTGGATAATTTGTAGAGCGCCGTTTTTGTGAAAAATCACCTCAAGGGCGCTATGCTAAATGGTGAACAATTCCGAACTTTTGTTTACCCGATTTGGATTTTTACAACTATATTTAGTTATTTTTAAATGTTATATATAAATTTTATTTTTTATTAACAAAACTTTATTATTAACATTGACATAATAATTCCGTATTACCATTAATACTGCTCTTCCATTAAAAGCATTTGCTTGTGGATGGAAGAGGAATGTACATTTGGAAAAAAGATAAGTTTAATAATATATCATGGTGCAAGCATAATTTTGTGAAATTGTAAACATTTTGTACAAATTTCTGTTTAGTTAAGAACTCTTTCGAAAGTTTGCAGTAAAGTTTTTTCTTGACGCACTAAGGGTTCAGCTATAAAAATCTACAGAGGATTTCTTGGCGCACTAGGGGTTAAGCAATACAAATCCACGGTGGATTTCTTGGCGCACTAGAGGTTAAGTAATACAAATCCACGGTGGATTCCTTGGCGCACTAGGGGTTCAGCTATACAAATCAAATCATCCAAATATTATTATTATATTTTAAAACCTGCAAGTAATGTTATTTGTAAAGAGCCCTTTAGGTAATTTTACCCAAATAATTATACAATTATCATTATTATTAGATGGTTTGTAAAGAGTTAAAGTTGCATTAAAAGTTATTAGTTGTGTCAAAGGTCTGTGTAAAGAGCAAGGCATGTGTTTGTACTGAAAAGATTTCGAATTACCGAATTTCAGATTACCGAAAGGATTCGAATTGTTTATTTTAGCACAATCAGCGTTATACCAAAAACCACCCTTAAATAGTTTTGATTTCATCAGATAGCTTGTCTTGACAGAATCATTTCTATAGGACCGATATAACATCTCTTTTTCAGTTATTTCATCATCAGGGTCCTACTCGCGCGATAATACTCAAATAAGGATCTGTAATCTGACCAATGGGGATCGAGACTTGAGTCAACCCAAATCTTTGAGAGATTCCGTCAGGCGAAATGGAAGGATAGTGAGAGAACAGTTATTGTCGGTAGAGTGAAATTGTTGGCACATTGGAGACTAGTCTACCGTGAATTGTTAGGTACCTACCTCACTACAATTTTCTACAATCACGGAGATGGAATTTTCGCCATAGTAGCTTTCTGCCATTTAAGTTCATAGTAAAATGTACAAGAAAGATTTGTACCGCTGATAAGCTCTGTCGTTAACTGTTTAAATTTCACATAAACGAAGCATGTAACCGAAGTAAGGGTTACAGTGGATCTTCCAACAGCAGAACAATAAAAGTTTAATTTATAAGGTAAATGTTTGCAAATATTGGCATTAGGCTATGTTGTTTCACCCGAGGTATAAAAAATACCGGGGCTTAGGCAAATTTGTATTTAGTAAATCTTGGTCAACAATTTTAACCAATTTCTAACAAATCAGCACCCAGTGGTATACCGATCGCACAGGGACAGGAGTGCTCCTGGCTGGCGTGGTAGAGTCGTATCGTTAAATATAATAACCAAGTTCGAAAAATAAAGTATTGTACTAATCTAAATTTGAGTAACCTTAGGACAACGGGAAAATAGTTTTTTTAGGCACGCTTTAAATTTACAGAAATCAAAATACCAAACACTTTAAATTAAACGTAGATCCATTTAAACGTAAAGCAAGTCTCAATTAACGAGGATGTCGAAGGTGGGTATGTATAGCGAGCTATCTAATTGGATTTTACAAATGTTTGAGTGACAGAATTGTGCGGGCTGGTAGAGCATTCGAACACGCCATCGTTCGCAGAATCATCGGCGCATAATCAATTGTTCGTCAGAGTTCAAAAACGTGTACAGTTCGAGGGTGGGTAGACTCGAGGGTCTCATAGCGACTAATTGAAAGTGGGGACTGGGGTAGCTGCTATGAGGTCGCAGCTACTCCGTTCTGTCTAGTCTCTGTGATCTGCTGTCTAGTACTGTATCAGAAATTAGCCGTTGGAGATAACAGCTAGATGCCTTCAGCGCCCTTTGCGAAATTTGCGTCAATAATAATAATAATAATAATAATTGGATAATTTGTATAGCGCCGTTTTTGTGAAAAATCACCTCAAGGGCGCTGTACAATTTATTTCCTAGGATCTACATTTGTTATTTAGACCAACTGTGCCAGCACGAGGTTCGTCATCCGTTCAGGCATGTGTCTGCCGCCAATATAGCGCTGACATGTGTCTGCTGCCAATAAAGAGCGCTGACACAACATCCTCCCATAGACAACAAACCTTGGCAGCACCGCTGTGACGCTCGACGAAGACAGCAGATGGAGACTCTGCTGCAAGAGTCCTAGGTAGCGAAGGAACTGTACCAGCTGCTGCAGGGAGAGAGACTACCCCGTCCACCAAATGTGCCAGCACGAGGCTCGTCATCCGTTCAGGCATGTGTCCGCCGCTAATATAGCGCTGACATGTGTCTGCTGCCAATAAAGAGCGCCGACACAACATCCTCACATAGATAACAGACCTTGGCAGCACCGCTGTGCAAAATCACCTCATCCTAGTTTACCTTAGTCTCTCCAGTCACCTCCCAGCCTTTCATGCCACCTAGTGCATCCTCTCGACCCTTTCAGACTCCTTCCTGGCTCCAATACATTCTTTCTATTGTCGTGATCCGACGATTTCACACCTCTGTCTCAGACCCTTAGGGCTCGCTTATCGCAGGCTATCATAAGCAAAATATTGAACCAAAGTCAAAGTGAAGTTTATGTGTGTCATCTGTAACAAAATACATAAACAAAAACAGAAAATAAAAACAAAAACAAAAAATTTAAACAAAATATGGCTTATCTGTCCTCCAGGCAGACATCCTCGGTTGAAAAGGTCCCGTAAATCCCGACACCACTTGACACTTGAGTCAGGTATAAAATCTTCGACTGCATTGAGAAATCTTTGTTCTAGCTTCACTTTTAAAATTTAATCGGTTTAAAATGCTATAATAATTGCAAATTCCGGCTAAACGGTAGAAGTTACGCGCATTTCGTGAAATAAGAAGGTAAGCACTATATAAAACACGGATGCTGAACAATTTTCAGCAATCTCTTAACAAGGGAAACCTTCTGAAAGGATTAAACAAACCGGAGCGGTTAAAACACGTCCGCAACTTAGAGTCATTGAACCAGTTGGATATAATTTTATTGATAACATCAGAAACTATATGCGAATATAATTCAACACAGCGCAAGGCAGTCATTGATTATATTGACTATGCATTGTTTTAGAAGTCCTGATGCCAAATAAAATAGGCGTAACAGTTTATACCTCAATTTATTTAAACATTATTAATAACCTCCATGAGACGGATGAAATTCATTAAATTTCTGAAATCCAAATATAATATTGAACACACTTCACTGAACTACAATATCAACTTTTTTATTGTGAATTTTTAATTGATAGTAACAAAATACATCCAAAACATTTAAAACGTAGCTTTACACACTGCGCACTGCACACTGCACACGGCAGTGTTCCTCAAGGTAGTTATAATTTCACTGGACTGCAAATGTAGCCAGTCGCACTATATGGTTCTAAGTTGCGGACGTGTTTTAACCGCTCCGGTTTGTTTAATCCTTTCAGAAGGTTTCCCTTGTTAAGAGATTGCTGAAAATTGTTCAGCATCCGTGTTTTATATAGTGCTTACCTTCTTATTTCACGAAATGCGCGTAACTTCTACCGTTTAGCCGGAATTTGCAATTATTATAGCATTTTAAACCGATTAAATTTTAAAAGTGAAGCTAGAACAAAGATTTCTCAATGCAGTCGAAGATTTTATACCTGACTCAAGTGTCAAGTGGTGTCGGGATTTACGGGACCTTTTCAACCGAGGATGTCTGCCTGGAGGACAGATAAGCCATATTTTGTTTAAATTTTTTGTTTTTGTTTTTATTTTCTGTTTTTGTTTATGTATTTTGTTACAGATGACACACATAAACTTCACTTTGACTTTGGTTCAATATTTTGCTTATGATAGCCTGCGATAAGCGAGCCCTAAGGGTCTGAGACAGAGGTGTGAAATCGTCGGATCACGACAATAGAAAGAATGTATTGGAGCCAGGAAGGAGTCTGAAAGGGTCGAGAGGATGCACTAGGTGGCATGAAAGGCTGGGAGGTGACTGGAGAGACTAAGGTAAACTAGGATGAGGTGATTTTGCACAGCGGTGCTGCCAAGGTCTGTTATCTATGTGAGGATGTTGTGTCGGCGCTCTTTATTGGCAGCAGACACATGTCAGCGCTATATTAGCGGCGGACACATGCCTGAACGGATGACGAGCCTCGTGCTGGCACATTTGGTGGACGGGGTAGTCTCTCTCCCTGCAGCAGCTGGTACAGTTCCTTCGCTACCTAGGACTCTTGCAGCAGAGTCTCCATCTGCTGTCTTCGTCGAGCGTCACAGCGGTGCTGCCAAGGTTTGTTGTCTATGGGAGGATGTTGTGTCAGCGCTCTTTATTGGCAGCAGACACATGTCAGCGCTATATTGGCGGCAGACACATGCCTGAACGGATGACGAACCTCGTGCTGGCACAGTTGGTCTAAATAACAAATGTAGATCCTAGGAAATAAATTGTACAGCGCCCTTGAGGTGATTTTTCACAAAAACGGCGCTATACAAATTATCCAATTATTATTATTATTATTATTATGGTATAAAGAATATGTTTCAATATGTAACAATTAAAAGTGTAAGCATACTAATGCAATATCTAAATTTTACAAATAAATACCTTTCTGTGCTCTTAAAAAAATTACTTTGAATTAATTTGTCCTGGAAAGAATCTCTGACTTCTCTCAGGAAAGAAACCATACATCTGTTCTGAATGCAATTACTAATGTTATCCAAATTGACCCTGGTAATAAATTACATCTTTGCGATTCTTTCAAGGATAAAGAAACTATCTTGTAATGCAATCAACAATGTTCTCAAAATTTGTTTTGACAGCATCGCCATTCCATTGTAAGAATATTATGTACTAAATACACAATTTGGCTGCCCTGAAACGGGAATCCTTCCCAGTTGGACAGACAAAGGTTCATTTTGTTTTGTATTGTTTGTAATTTATATATATATAAAATAAATAAAAATAAAATATTGGTTTTATTGGTTATGGTACATCTACTACTGCATATCAGATTAGTGCACATAATAAATACATAGAGACATGAAACACAATCTTTGAGGTACTTATTTTAAATATTAGGAAATTATAAACTAACCGAAACAAAAATAAATTATATTATGGTGCTTAACCTATATATATTCAAATGTCATTGTAATTAGCATAAAAAGCCAGATGGATAATATTTGGGATATTTTTAATTACTAAATATGAAGTTGGTACAATTATTTTAAAACAGTATTTTTCTCCGCTTTTTTACAAGTAAGATTTAAAAAACATTTGGAATGATCTTTTTATGTACCTTTTTACTAGACGTGTAATAGAATTTGGATAGTGCCGATATAGAGCGAATCTACCGATGGCAATTGCAATATAAATGTTGACTTATTAACAATCAACGACATTTTTAACTGTACAACTGGGATTCCTAATGGTACGTATACATTTGCGCACCTGAACGCGAACCGAGCCACGAATTACGGGAAAGGAACGAAGAAACTGCAAACGGCGTTTCGCGCCCTTTGCGGTTGCTTTGTTCCTTTCCCATAAGTTGAGGTTCAGTTCGGCAGTATGTATACGTAGCTTTATAGATTTGGATCGCTCAAAAAAAAAGCGTTATTTTCAACGGTTATATTCAAAAGTTTACATTCCAGAACGATGTTGGCGTTTTTTTAAATTATCCTCATTCTCCAGTACGTACTAACCACTGCTGTCTGCCATTGGACCAAAGCTTCTTTGCTCTAATTCGGCAGATCACGATATCTCCGCATAATGAAGCATTGTCGCTTTTAGTCCAATGGTACGTGAAACAGGATGGAGTGAAATACTCGTACGATGTACGATAATATTTCAATCAGGAGAGCATTTGTGGGATTTAAGGTGTGGTTAGTAAAGCCGATTATGGTAAAAAGACTACTATTACATTAGTACTCTATAACTGTGTAACAATCACAAGGGATACAGTAGGCACAATAATGGATATAATGTTCGAAAAGGCTTTCATGTTTATAATTTACCATCGCACATAATATTATAATTGTACAATTTGTGAAGACGAAATTATTTAGGTATAAAATAGTTTCTTATTTTTCAAAAACAAATTTTCTTTATAATATTGTAATATTATTTTTTGTTGACAAATTAGAGACGTTCAGAAATTTGCCTTTCGATTAAACACCAACTGTAGCAACTGTATCGTTTGTCTGAAGAATCAGTTCCGATTTTGAAAATTACGCTTAAATTTAAAGCAAGACTGACTTCATTGAAAGTGAAAAATTTCACACAGGAATAAATATCTCACATCATCACAGACAACCGAAATTAGAATTTTCGACTAACGCAGCCACATGGATAATCAAGGAATATTACAATTTGAATTTTCAGAAAGACAAAATAAAATTACTTTCTGTTAAAATATTACATTACAACACCGAAATTAGCATTTTGGATGAACAATTGAACCTGTGTTATTATAATACGTAAGGATTTTCCCAAATATGTTTCGGTCCAAACCAAAACGTACAGACATAAATTAAAATAGGTAGGTACTCATTTTATTTAGTCAAAATTTTCAAGTTTCAACCGATTTTCATTTGACGTAGGCACCTAGGCAAGGATCTAATATGCTTAATTCAGTTGTCATGAACGGTTCTTCGGTCGTTGGCGATCTGCAGTCGTGTTTGGTAATAGTGAGAAGTTACCGAAATTATCGACAAAACCTTTATCGATATTTCATTGCTAGAGGGACCGCTGGTTGCTTTTACAAAATGTGTCCTTGCAATTTCGAACACAAAACATTTTTATCAGTTTATATCTTCAGTTACTGTAATAAATAATTATGTACGGATCTGTAAAAAGTCTGTTCACTGTTTTATGGTTCAGTTTCGTGAGTATTATAAATGTGAAGTGTTTTACAAACTCATTCCGTATCAATAAAACAGTCGGAGTTAACGAATCCAATAATAAAAACGTTCATAAATCAATTGAATGTGTCACATATAGTCAAAGTTAGTCACAGTCAATTAATAATAATTGTTTCGGAAACCTATTCTATGAATAACAATAACACTTATCTATAAACAGTTCACACATTATTATCACGTAGTGGTGTGCGGTGAACCAATGATTTATGACTTAATCAAAGTGTTACGATAAATTATTTAGTTATCTTATCTATAAGAACTTTAAAACTATTTACGGAAGCTATGGACCACCCAATAGATAAGGAGAACTTAGAAAAATAGATTGTGCTAAGTTTATTTGGGATTTTTTGACAAAGTTTGTACTTTGCGTTTTGACACCATGATTTTGATTGGTTTTTTCATGGTTACGTCTTATAGAATGTTGAAAAGTTAGATGTTTTTAATATTTTTATTTACTTTTAATATTTTTATTTACTTTTATTGTAAAACCTTTATATAATTTAATTACTTATTTAGATCAATAAGAAGTGTGTTTTTACTACGTCCCATTTCTACATTCAATTAATTAGTCCGATTTCGTATATAATTTTAGGTATTTGATATTGTGGTACTTACATAGCTGGCATAATATATTTTTTGGAAATTTTACAAATTTAACATGAATTTTGACTACACGGAGAATAATGACTAATATTGAATATTGCTAACTTATTAAGAATGTCTTCAAATTATTCGAAATCCGATTAAAAATGGGATTGCATGCCCTTAACGAATGATTTGATAGCTTCCTAATAAACTTTTAGAAAAATACGAATATTACCATTTCCTCATTGCAGGTGCATGAACACGTGAAAATTTTATGAGGAATCGGCCTGAAATCTCGTTATTAACCGGATTATGAAAAAATTAAAGAGATTTTTAATAAATTAGCGGTAGGCTAATTTTCCTCCGTACAACATTGGAAAATAATGAAATTCAACATTTCTGGTGAAAATCCGGTTAGTTCAATTTCGTGGCCATATTTGTTTATTTTTAACTCCATTTTTAAGGGAGTTTACATAGGAATAGTTTTTAAAACTTTGTTAATTTATATTACTGTTAAACAGCCTTTTTTATGCAAAGTGCCTCGGCAACAATATTTTGTATTTATTAAGTGATAACTTGAAGATTTCTAGTGAAAATTCACATTATTACATTCTATTAGTATTTTCTGGGCAATGAGAAGACGTATTACGGTAGTTAGTCCCAGAATTTCCGCACTCAAAAAAAATCCCAACTAGTAATCTGGTATTGGTGGAAATTTATAAATAGTACATATAAGTAACGAAATGGAAGTATAAAAAATATGGAAATATGTAAATATCACTCGCCAAGCACCAGAACCAGTTTCTTATTTGGTGAGATTGCGAATATAAATATGTTTTGTAACCAATGTACTTATATAACATCACTTTACTTATATGAAAAAAAATTACACTTGGTTGTAATATATAAATTTATTCGCACAATTGTAGACGCCCAAAGGTTTGCAGCCAACGGATGCTTTACATAATGCTTCTTAATTACTCATGTGTAGGTATCACTGCCAGAGTTGACTCGAACACAGACGAATTGCTTGTATTCAGCATGATTATTTTTTTTACTTAGAAAATAAATTTCCATAGAAAAAAGTTCACAGAAAATAATAATTTCAGTGATGTGTTTCTGCGTAACTGCTGTTCAATGAGCGCTAGAACTAGGATTTACTTTGATTTTCTAAATTTTATCTAATTGTGGAACGATTCAGAGAAGCGATAAAGTAGGTATCAAAATTATTTTATTAATTTATCATTCTATGTTTGAATATTTTTTTGATTCATTTGTTTAATTTTTTTACAGATTTCGTAATTTTGCACATCGAAAACTTAATTTCTGATCGTCATTTGAAAGGCAATGATCCTGGGGTAAATATATATTTTTATAAATACTTTCACAAATCCTACATTAAATTATAATATCCCGTGATTTTTCACAGGTCTGCGCTGGTTTTTGACATAATAGAAAAAACAGGTGAAACTTTTCGAAAAAACCGTAAGCCGTTCGTTGTGGAAGCTACGGTTATTTTTCAAGATAATATCTATACATTTGTTATGCCGAAACGTTACTATTAGAAATTCCATCGATAGAAAAAAAATCGCAAAGTAAGCTCCGAATATTATTTAAAACACGTTTTGTTCCGTTATTTTATATGTTATAGGCATGAAAAAAATCACAGTTAATGAAATGCAACTAAAGCATTTGTCGAGAGATGTTTGCCCTATTTCAAATGAGTCGTGTTTTATTGAATATTTTCACCATTTTCATATAATTATTATCGTTTTTAATATAAGCGCGCTCCCTCTAACATTCGTGTTTACATATCTCCCTTTCAAACCATCTTTGAACGCTTACTACGGGGCCTTAACATCACATGCGTGATCGGTAACTAGAGTTAACTTGGCCCTCCATGCAGCACAGGACCGCAAGGACTGGAGAAGCATTGACAACAAGAGAAATTGAATTGAAATTCTTGGTGACGATTCGCAAAAACATTACTATCGGAAATGTCTAAATATTAACCCATACACAAAATCCTAAATGGTGTTCTGGTGAACTCTAATTTTTAATACTAACTATAATCAGCCTTATCGGTACGAGTGGAGTTCCACAAAGTGGTTCCGGTGTGCAACCTTAAGTGTAAAGATTGTCCTGATGATAGCCAACCTCCGATAGGAGTGAGAATAATAAGTTTCAGGTACGCCACCTTTACGCACAGTGGATGTTTTAATAATGAATCCTATTTACTTTGTACAGAACACGGACATAAAGATGATAAATCGAAAAGAAACCAAAGCAGATGAATGTGTAGTAGTTTGACTATATGAATGAATTGTAGACTAATATCATGTTGTTGTAGAAGAATTAGTGTGAATTTGGGATGTTTAAAAAAAAGGTTGTTCTGAGAACAATCCGCTGCTGAACGAGTGCGGGGTTTATCATTATACACGTGTAACGTGTTTCACATTTTTCGAGTGTCTATTATTTTTTCCTTTGTTTTGTTTGTTGTGACAGCGAACTGAAGTACCTGCTGTCTACACACAAGCCTTCAATTTGTTCTCTTTTCTGAACTTAAACGTTGTTCGAGGGTAAAAGAAATATTGTCCTAAAACGGTTTTCAGATTTCTATAAGTTCAGATTATTTTCGATTGATAAATTTGTTGACATATTCGGTAAATGTATAGCTATACTGGACACAATTAAAAGGAATTTTATTTAAAAAATACTTTTCATCATTTATATGACTGTGAGAAACACTATTTCAGTAACCAGAAATGGAAAATAATGCATTTTTTTAGTTATTTCGTTAATATTAAAAGTGATTATTCATTTAGCGACGATTTTTATTGATAAGAAAGGTTAGTTTTCTTCTCTTATATAACACAAACTAAGAACATAAAATATGTTCAGAATTTGGTTTAAATTACGAAAATATATATTTTTTAATAGCCTTAAAAACCTACCTTAATATTATCATGTCAAAACATGGCGTGAAGAAACGATGTCAAATTATCAGTATTGTGGCCGAAATAGCTATTAAAATGCATTATTTTCATATACAGTTATTAAAATAATTTTGTCTAATCGCTATTTGCAGATACAGTGTGCTTTAAACATAAAGTTTGCCTCAGCAACATCATCAGCTGTAGGCAGACTGATGGAACCATTGATGTATTATAGTCTATGGATGGAACCTAAGCGCAAACCAAATACTTATTAGTATTTGGTTTAAATTAGTTTGGTGAGTATCTGGACCAAAGTCTTGGAATAAACTCCCTCCGGAACTAAGATCCATAACAAGTCCAACAGAATTCAGGTCTAAACTAAAAACTTACCTTTTAAGCTGTCATACCCTTAAATTAAATATACGATTCCTGAGAGAAAATCCAGTTATATCCAAGTTTCCAATTATATCCTAAATCCTGTATCTAAATTTCGCTAATAAACAATTAGATAATTGTAATTAAGTGTTAATCTCAAGTGACCTACCAAGTAAGTATTGTACTGTATATTATCTCCATAAATAGTTAGTAATAACATAGAACGGCGCTATACAAGTCATCCACTTATTATTATTAACAGTGTCTAGTGTATGTAAATATTTACCGCAGTTTAATCATATTGCTAAAGGATAATGATTATTAATACATGGAACTGATGCTTCGAGAGTAAGAATCATTTAAAAATATATTAAATATATTTATATTGTAATGATGTGGGTTCAAAAATACGCTTTTCTATTGTTTTTCACTCAACTTTATGGACATCTCAGCTTGACAGTTCTTTTAAAACATTCAAATCTCATTATCCCACACTATTTAAAAATGGAATACAAGCAGAATATAGACCACTCGCGTATTTGCATAATATCCCTCCAGTCCGCCAGACAAGAACTCAGTTTTTTGCCACTCGGTGAAAAAGAAGAAGTGTAGACACGCCGGGCATGTTTGTCTTTCCCGGGAACGCCACAAAGGAAAAGAACGGGAAACTATCGGATGTCCCCTGGCAACACTGACCACTGCCGGATGAATATGTAAAGGAAATTAAATCATAATGACCAGCTGGCTAGAACCGCCGACAGGTCCGACCACGCTAGAACATTGCGCTAAACGCTTGGAATCTATTGTTCTATAGCGCGTAGTATCTGGTATCTCTGTATCTATGTACCTGATAAAGTACCATATTCCTAGTTCCTACCCGCTAGACTCGGGACTAGTAGCTACTTCTTCCCTGAATTGCCGGGAGATTGGGAGAGGCACAATGGCAACACTTCAAGATTCCATATTTGAAAACAGACGACAACACAGAAACGGGTAAGAACATTTTTCGCTGATGCCAGCAAGACTGTTTTTATACGCTTTTATTTTATTTTATTTCATTTGGGAAACACAGTTATTAAAATAGAGTAGTTTTTCCTGTGCTTTCTTTGCTGTTATACCTACAACATGACAACAAATTAATGAAAAATGGATAAATAAAAAAAAGGACTATGCACAAAGATATTCTTATTCAATTTTCTTGCCATTTATGTGGTGCAACTACATAAACGGTATAACAATGGTAGATGATATTAAGAAAAAGAGAAGATAATGACGGAAATTGATAGAAAGTAATACATTAACGTCCATAACACACCGCAGGGACAGTAGGGAATACTTAGTTACAAATTTTTGTTATAATTTCAATTATTTCAGGATTCAACTATGTAGGTACATCGTAAGTATTTCAAGGTTAGGTAGGTAAGTCTGATGGGTTTTTTTTTTTACTGAGCATTGCGAAGTCCTATTTTAACTCGATAGTTTCGCATTTCGTTTGTCTGTAAATTTGTTTGTACGTTCCGTATCCGGTTCAAGGTGGTGGCCGTGTTTGGTACGGTATTTTTATTCCTTCTTCGAGCTGTCAAATCGCAATAATCAATATTATGGTTCCTAGCTCCTAAAAAATATATTAAGTATCTAATCAAATTAGTAGTAATCCGGTTAAAAACGGAATTTTAGACATTTAACGATTGCATTTTTTAATTTTTATTATTTGGTTTTACGCTCAGCCGGGCTTTTAAAAATGACCGGTTTTCTAATAATCTTTCAGTAAAACACGTGTTCCGATATATTAGGAATGCACTAAAAGTTCAACAAGAAACGGCCTGCTATCACGTTTTTAACCGGATTTCAATAAATCAGCAATATTCATTTTCTCCGCGTGTTTGAAGAAATATTGAAAAAAGAATTTTCATTGGTTAGTAACGTTTCTTTGGACAAATTGTAAAATTTCTTATTTCAATTAACAAAAGTTACATACAGTGTATGTTTTTTATTAAATAGGTAGGTATTCAAGTATTCTTCAATTCAAATACCCGCTAAGGCAGTTTGTCAGCAGTACCTACTTATAAATCTTATGATTTCAGAGGACATGTTTTGATTTATAAATAAGTAGAAAATAGAAATATAGTTGTTGGACGCAGAGTATACTGTCTGCAAGGAACGACTAGTTATTTAAAAAACTTAATAAACATTTGATTTAAACACAAGTTATCCTTTTCTACTGTGGAGATAATGGCGTTGAATTTGGTACATGTTCTTCGGTTACATGAATGTTATGTGTAGTAGTTTCACCAATGTTGGATTTGGGATATTTGTTCCGCGCGTATGTTTTGTAAGAGGCATTGAAAATGAATGTTCCCTAAGAGGCTTACAAAATTCTCAAGATCGTTAAGGATTTTGTAAATGAATTTCTATTCGGTTGTTCGTCTATCTCGAGCAATGGCATTTTGTAGAATATTGCGTTTTATGTGTAGAATTTAATATCTTAATCTGAAAACATTTCTAACCTCTATTGATCTTTTTATTACCTCAATATAATGTATTTAACAAATGATAGATCCAACCATTTTAGTAATGATTAACACGTTATATGAATCCTACAAGTTATATGACCTATCACTTTCCAATTTCAATTAACTCACAATTAATAAGAGCATATTTTGATAATACTCTTAGGTACATAGTAACGTATGCAATTTCCTATAACTTTGAATATTTGTTTAGATTGAAATTTCATACAAAATTTTAGGACGGGTTGTTTCGGAGAATTTGAACAATTCATGAAATTTCAACGTCCATTTTCAAGTTCTGTGAAAGATTTTTCAAGTTCTGTTTTTATTTCAGTTCTGTCAAGCAACTAGCCTATAATGATATAATAACAAAACTTGAATAGAACTTTCACAGAACCCGAAAATGAACGTTGAAATTTGATGAATTGTTCAAATTCTCCGAAGCAACCCGTCCTTAGTTATAGGTGAAGTATTCAATATCAGTTGTTGTAAGGGTGTTTCACAGAATTTGAAAATTTCATCAAATTTTGAAGTTGATTTTCAAATTTTGCGAAGGGAATTATTGAAATTTGTTCAACAATTTCAGGATTTTAAAAAACTTGAATCATCAATCTGGGATTTAAAAGTTTTTTTTTTTGATTTTTTTAAAATTATTTTTTCAAACATTTTATTTTTTATTATTGATACATTATTTTACAGTATTTCATATTTTAATTTAGTAATGTTGGCCTCACTGGGTTGTTTACCCGTGCTGAGGCCCCCATTTTATAATATAAGAATTTATTCATTTAAACAAAAAAACAACATTAAAATAAAGATAAATTTAAACTAAAAATAAAGATTAGAAATTAAAATCTAATTATATAAAAGAAAAATATTAAAAGAGAATGGAAATCGGCATTTATAATGATTTATGTGTTTGTGCGTGTTGCGTGTTTTATATATTTTTTTTGTGTTGCGTGTATATGTTTTATTCTTTTATGTTATAGAATTTTGGAAATATTGTCTTTTTTGTTCTTTAATCCATTTTTTTATTTTGTGTTTGAATTTATTTTTATTTTCCTCAATTTTTGTTTCAAGTGGAAGACCGTTGAATGCTTTAATAGCGTGGTATTTATGGTGCCTTTGTCCAAATGTAGTGTTTACCGTCGGAGTTTTTATGTTTTTTTTATACGCTTTTCTGACCGGTCTATTAGTGATTATTACATTATATGATATCTTGGACCTCGCTGGGTATTTCACCCTTGCTGAGGAGCCCTCATTTTACAATTATATAAAAAGATAATATGATGTAATAAATTAAAATACCAATAAAGATGGAATGAAAAAAAAAATCGACAAATATTATGTGAGGTACATGGAAAAAACTTACTCATATAAAATATTGTTGACACATGAAGAATGTATTCTAATTATTTGTAATACGGATAAAAACGGGATTGCCGGCCGTTATCGAATAAATTGACCGGTTTCCTAATAAACTTTTACTAAAACACGATTATGTTATCGCGACGTCGGAATATTCGTATGAATTAAAAAAAATTACTATGCATATGCATTCTTGCACAAAATTACTATGCATACCAAGGAAGAACCTTTTTCAATCAACTCCCTGAGGAAATCAGAATCATAAACGACAAAAGCCAAGCTTTGAGCATTTTGAAAAAAATATTTTAAAGATAAATTATCAAAAAAATTAAAAGTAAATATTCTACTTAAGAAGCAATTTTCTCCAAATATAGTATACACATTAATAAAAAAGATAATAATAATTGTCTTTATCCCAGAAACTAATAACATCATATTTTTATTTATATATTATAGCTACTAGTAGTACATTTTACTTACAATACTTTTTTTCCTACTTCTCTTGATTCTATATGTATATCTACAATAACAGAATGTACACTCCTCTTCCAACCACAACCGAATGCTTCTCTGGAAGAGTAGTTTTAAAGATTGTCATTGTAAATTGTAAACCTTATTATTTACATGTACTTTTTCCTTTAATAAAAAATAAATAAATAATTAAAAAATTCTAATATATTCGCATTTCGACATTGTATATTATCAGGACGAACGCGGGTGCATAAACACGTGTTCCGATATAATATGAAGTTTATTAGGAATTGGCCCGATATTAACAGAATTAAGAAATATCAGAAATACTCATTTTTACTCCGTGTATTGCTGTATACAATGAAGTGTATATTCCAATGGTATTGTGGTTTACGTACTGTTCTAGTCTCTATAACATTTTACGCTACCGTTAAATGTTTTACTAATATTATTTTATATTATTTAGCTTTAATTTTTTTTTGTAATATTTCCTATTTTTTAATTTAATTAATCTTTTAATTTTACTCTCACCATCAAAGAGAAAGTGCTATTTTTATGGTTTGAGAGTTTGAATGCAACATTGAAACATAAAAGCCCACACAAAACATCCTGAAACTCCACAAGTTCTCGCCTACCCCGGTATGGTATAGTCCCAACTCCCAACTACTCGCATCGGGAGAACAGAAGAACACAGCGGGAGTTGAATAGTTTTACCGCACACGTTATTATTATTTGTTCGAATGTTTACGCGCATAAAATTATTTGTCGAGTGAAAAATTTGTATTGAAAACACCACGAGTGGTGCGCGTCGAGCGCCCAAGTGTTTTTGTCTGTTGGTGTCATTCGCGGAGGCATTACAGCTCATGTTTCTCATTTTATTTCGCAATGGAATGCTCAAATATTGTCCGTGTTTCTGCTGGAAGGGTGTAGAGTGTAAGGATGGGTGGAGGAACATCTCAAGGATGGTAGTTTCAATGATATTTTATCACGCGACAAATAGTTGTAAGTAGGCAGGGTACTTGTACATACCATATGAGAACGGTGTATTAAAATTATATTTTATGATACACCTCACCAGAGCGCCCTTGTACTTAAGTATTAAGACAATAAAACTATATCGCCACCCAGTTGGTTGTAAGTAAGTTGTAAGGCAGATTACGGGAGGGGCTGTAGGAAGGGATTTATTAATGCAGGTCTAAAAAAGTATGTTTCTAACTTCACTTTATTTAATAAATCGGAGCAAAAATGTCCTCCGAAATCATGAGATTTGTGGGTAGTTACTTAACTACCTACTTACTTAAGTATTGTTACAATATGTTAAAAATACAATGTCTTTGGGTACTTGTATCTAACGGTGTAAACTTGTCTATGATAAGAAATAAAACTAATATTAACAAGCATAAACCATATATTTAATGTAACATTTTTTTTTAATAACCTCATTTAAGGAATTGTACAATTTGTCGAAATTTCACCATCCCAATGAAAATTCTTTAGGCAGGTTGGTAACATAATAATGTTTATTCCGATTTGACAGCTCGTCGAATGGTCCACGCTTATGCAAACTCTTGCGGGATAAAAAGCAGTATTCAACACGGCCACCATCTAGAACCGGAAATGGAACGTACAAACAAATGTACAGACAGACGAAATGCTAAACGGTCGAGTTAAAACCGGACTTCAGTCATCCTTTAAGAAACAAATATTTGTAATGATAGTTCTGTGTACCTGTATATTTGTATGTATAGTTTAGGGATACTATTTTCTGAATATAATAACTTTGTAGGGGAGGGTGGGGCGTGTTGAGACGGGGGCGTGTTGAGACATCGCGTTTAAAATTCCCGCTAGTTGACTTAGCTGCGCGCGCATCGCGCCGTTTCGTGTGAACCCCGTACCGCCAGTTTCTGTCAAAACGGTGGTGCCGTGTGGTCGATAGAATTAAAGTTATACGACAAAGTAAGATTTTTAAGTGCTAAACGAACTTTTCCAAGAAATTTTCGAAGTCGTCTGCCAACCTGCTAACACTCGGTAAGTCGTTATATGTTTTTTTCTCCACAAACTGTATCTTTTGACTGTGTTATTAGTTATAAATGAAATGCGTACGTCAAGTATGTTTACTTGCATGGCCATTTTTATGTAAAATCGTCGGGTGGGGCGAGTTGTTACATCAAGACGGGGGCGAGTTGAGGCAGACATAACTCGCCGCTAGAATTTAGTTTTTTTTACGTTTATATAAAATATGCATTAATACAATATGTGTTATGTAAACAGGAATATATTTTTTAACATATTATGAATGTATATATGTACCATTATTACCTAGATACATTTCCTTTTTGTGCCTATTTGTTTTTTTTTTTTTTTTTTCAGTCTTGCAAAATGGTCCGAAAATATAAAAAAAAAAGACGAATAGAGGGGAAATTCCAGAAAACGTTTATGAACAAGCTGCAGCTGAAATCATTACTACAAACGTGTCACTTCGAAAAGCTGCAGTCTCTTTTGGAATTAATCATATGACACTAAAGCGGTTCATCGAAAGGAAAAAAGCTAGTCCTCTTACAAATTGTAAGGTGGGATTTTCCAATCCTGGTCAAGTTTTTACTCATGCACAGGAAAAAGAACTTGCAGATTACATCGCAAAATGCAGCAAAGTTTATTTATGGGCTTAATACAACTGATGCAAAAAAGCTTGCGTATGAGTATGCGTTCCAAAATGTAACGAAAATTCCGGAAAATTGGAAGAAAACTCAAAGCGCTACAAAAGATTGGTTAGTCAGCTTTATGAAAAGGAATGCGAATTTGTCTATCCGTGCACCAGAAGCCACGAGTTTGAGTCGTGCCACTAGCTTTAATAAGCACAATGTGGGTTTATTTTATGATAACCTATCTAATATTCTTGATAGGTTTAAGTTTGAATGCCAAGATATTTGGAATCTTGACGAAACAGGTGTAACGACAGTGCAGAAGCCAACAAAAATATTAGCTGTGAAAGGGGCACGGCAAGTTGGAGCAGTAACATCAGCAGAAAGAGGCACGCTCATTACGATGCTGATTGCAGTTAGTGCTAGTGGAAATTCTGTTCCACCACTCTTAGTATTTCCACGAAAGTATTTTAAAAATCAGTTCATTACTGATGGACCACCTGGATGTATTGGAGCTGCTCATCCAAGTGGTGGGATAACAGAGGAGAGCTTTTTACTTTTCATCCAGCACTTTACAAAGCAAATTCGATGTACCAAAGAAAAGCCCGTTTTGCTACTTCTTGACAACCATTCATCCCATTTATCGATAGCAGTATTAAACTACTGCAAAGACAATGGTGTACATCTATTATCATTCCCACCTCACACAACGCACAAGTTGCAGCCCCTAGACAGGTCGGTCTATGGACCTTTTAAACGATACTTTAATAATGGTGCGGATGGTTGGATGAAAGAACATCCAGGGCGGACCATGACAATATATGATCTGCCTGGCATTATAAAAAAAACTCTTCCGCTTGCTATCACGCCAAATAATATAATGGCAGGATTTAATTCAAGTGGAATTATCCCGTTTAATAGGAATATTTTCACAGATGAAGACTTTCTTCCATCGGAAGTTACAAATCGTGCTGAGGTGCCTTTGACAGACTCCTCTGCTGCTGATCTCACAAGAACACCATTGCAAGACCTAACGAATGCAGAAATTGAAGAAAAATTGTTGGACCCTCAACCATCAACTAGCGGAACCATTAAACCTGTGTGTCAGAAAACGCCAGAACAAATCCGGCCATTACCCAAAGCTCAACCAAGAAAGAACTTTCCAAATCGTAAAAAACTTACGAGCGCAATTTTAACGGACACCCCTACAAAGAAAAAAATAGAATTAGAAGACAAACTAAGAAAGGAAAAGAAAGAGAAAAAAATTCAAAAAAGCGTATATACAAAACTAACTAAAAAAAACAAGCACCCAATAAAACAAAGGTGGTGTCAAAAACAGAACTATATAAAAAAATATTTTAGACGTAAAAAAACGAATTTTGGTTTCCACATCATCCAGTGAAACTGAAGAGGAGCTACCACTTATGGAAACTGACGACAGCGATGCAAACGAAGAAGAGCAATGTACATTTTGTCGTAATCCCTATTCTAATGATATTTCTGGTGAAAGATGGGTGAGGTGCATAAAATGTCATAAATGGTGTCATGAGTTATGTGCCGGAGTGGATGAATACATTCCTGACTTCATCTGCGACTTTTGCTTGACTGACTGAGATTTATTTTAAATGTTTTTATTTTTTTTTACTACATTGGAGGTATACTAAAACCACTTTTATTTAACTGATAATAATATATTATCGGGACTTTCGTTTTTATCAATTTTATTTCATACCTACCTAATGCTTTTACTTAATTATTTGTTCGTCTCAACACGCCCCACCCCCGTCTCAACTAGCCCCACGGGTGGGGCGTGTTGAGCCAATTCCCATATTTTGTAAAATAATATTTTGTCACTTTATTGGTATGTTAACAAGGTTAATAATACCAAAATAATGTAGCCAAAGAGTTATTTGTTTCCATTAAAATTTCAAACCTTTGATTTCATTAAAGATTTTTCTACTACACTCAGTTTCGTAATTTAGTCACAACACGCCCCACCCTCCCCTACATGTTTCTCATCGAAATCTGTTTTATTTTTATGCATCTTCGTTCAAGTGAGAATTTATTCCGAGCTTTGGGGCCTGGCTTTCCGAAAGTGTAACTTTAAATTTATTTTCAAGACTGCATTTTAAGGCTAAGTTGTTTCGTAGAAATCAAACGTAACATTGTCGTCAAATGGTCATTCAGCGCCATTTTTTTTTTTAGATTTGAAAGGTCCATTGGCAAAATGGCGTTGAGTTGGCATTTGACGACTTTGTCAAACGTAAGTTTCTGCAAAACAAATGGGGCGAAGTTGTTAAAACTTATAAGAGATAAGAGAAAATGTGGTAATTTAACGCTTTCGATACTTTGATGACTTCTAAATGCTTATAACGCTTTTATTTAACGCCTCAGTCATTTGGAATACCCAACATCAAACATACATGACGGCCTCCGTGATCGAGGGGTAAAGTTCTCGACTAGCAAGCCGAAGGCTCTATGTAAAGCCAATGTCCAAGACCACCATTCACAAATGAAACGTTGCTTGAAATTGGTTTGGCCGTGTTTGTTGATCAGATCTGAATTGCCAGGTACTCCCCTTCCTTCCACTTCCAATTTACATAACTCCCTCCCCCACAACCTTGAGCCCCACATCATAACCCAATTATGGATGCCATAGTCTCACTGGCTCCAGACGATTGCATTGAAAATATCTAAAACACCTATTGTATCGATTTAGCAATCATTGGTGTGAACCTCCCGCTCTATATAAACGCAGAAAAATCTCTGATGCCGCCTTATAAAAAATCGTTAGTAAAATATTGATTAGATAAGAATAGAAAAGTTATAAAAGATGCATTTCGTTGCCTCGAACACAAGACCAGATCGGACGACTTATTTAGAACACACACTGTACATCTGTAAAACTCACAATGCCTTACGAGATGTAGACATCTTCAACTGTAACTTTAATGAATATAAAATACAGGTCACTAAATTAATAACTTAATCTTCACACTTTAATTTACGACTGTTGGTTGCATACATAAAACCAATAGGATTATAAAACTTTACAAAATATTTTATCCTGCGGCTGTGACGGTACCTATATAAGTATGAATACATTATGATAATGTAGTATAATTAGTTTAGTTTTGTTTTCCACGAAACAAATTGTATTGCATTTTCTCTATATGACATGTTTCATGTTCATAATTTGCGATCGTAAGTCGATCATTACAAATTAGGTCAATTTTCATCGTTCTTCCAATATTGACTAACCGATCCAATTATTTTATAATTCTGCAAACAAACATTTTCTGTTATCAAACATGTACTAAAATGTATCTAACGAAATTATATTACTAGAAAACATTAAATGAATAAATAGTTGTTATATTATATGTAGGTACTTAGATTTATCCTCAGATCATAGAACTAAATAATAAAAGGTTTGATCTTGACTCCTGACCCCTAAAAATACTTTTTTTTAATGTCTGCGAATTTGAAACTAACGAACTGAAAGTTTTTTTACAATTCAACCAAAATTTCAAAATGATTTATTATTTTATAACAAACCGCAGACTGTACTTTGAGTCTGAAAGGCGAATTTTATTTTATAGTCTACATTAAATGAATACTTAAACAAGGAGACATCATCGTCCCACGGTATGAACGTTACTTCACAAAGATGGGGGTCCAGGTTCAATATTTTAACAATCAGGCCTTTCTTCTAAAGGGATACACAAGTATCCGATACTCGACGATTTAAGGAACTAGGACATACATCAACACGAGGTACGTACATAGGCACGCGCCGATATTTTGTTGGGGACATCAGTCTCCCGCGACCAGAGGGGCGAGGTCGTTTTTACTCACGTCGCACAGTGGGCTGAAAATCGGCTTTCATAGACACAGAGACTTGAATTTTCAAGGGTATTTTTTTTTGCTAGAAATGGATTCTGCTGATCATTACTATGCTATAAAATGTCGTACGAAGAAATTGCGTGTACAAATGAAGGAGTTATAATTTTTTTTAGAAAAATTTGTATGGCGCTGACATTAAAAATGAGGCTTTCTCTGGAATCATAAGGTTGGCCGTTCTATCTTTACACACAGATAATACTACTATTTATTTGTATTTTTTTGACATACTTCATATTGTGGCGCAAGGTGCGATTATTTTTTTAAAAATCCTCAAAGTTGAAAAAACCCTTTTTATTGTTGATGATTCATTTTAATGCTTAAATGCTTTTAGGCTTGCAGTGTAAATAAAATATTGTAAACTAGACAAAGCATACTCATATGTAAAGCATTTAAGCATTAAAATGAATCTTCAACATAAAAAAGTTTTTTTTTCAACTTTGAGGGTTTTAAAAAAAAAAATCACAAGTTTCGCCACAATACAAAGTATGTCAAAAAAATACAAGTAAATAGTAGTATATTTGTGTGTAAGGATATAATGGTCAACCTTATGATTCCATAGATAGCCTCATTTTTAATGTCAGCTCCATACAAATTTTTCTTAAAAAAATGATGACTCCTTCATTTGTACACGCAATTCCTTCATACAAAATTTTATAGCATATTAATGATCAGCAGAATCCATTTCTAGCCAAAAAAAATACACTTGAAAATACAAGTCTCTATGTCTATGAAAGGCGATTTTCAGCCCACTGTGCACAGTGTTTTGGCTTGCAGTGTAAATAAAATATTGTAAACTAGACAAAGCATACTCATATGTAAAGCATTTAAGCATTAAAATGATTCATTAACAAAAAAAAAAATTTTTTTTCAACTTTAGGATTTTTAAAAAATAAATCGCACCTTGCGCCACAATATGAAGTATGTCAAAAAAATACAAATAAATAGTAGTATTATCTGTGTGTAAAGATAGAACGGCCAACCTTATGATTCCAGAGATAGCCTCATTTTTAATGTCAGCGCCATACAAATTTTTCTTAAAAAAATTATAACTCCTTCATTTGTACACGCAATTGCTTCGTACGACATTTTATAGCATAGTAATGATCAGCAAAATCCATTTCTAGCCAAAAAAAATACCCTTGAAAATTCAAGTCTCTATGTCTATGAAAGCCGATTTTCAGCCCACTGTGCGTCGTCGAGATTTCAAACATGGCGTCAATTGTGTTAGACATTTTGTCACAATGCGTGTGTTTAGATCAATGCTAGGAACAAAAGAGTCAGAAGAATGACAGCTACAGCAAATTTGATAGTGAAGTTACACAGAGAAAAATGAGTATTGCTAATTTATTAAGAATCTGGCTAACCGGTTAAAAACGGGATTGCAGGTCGTTTCCCGATAAACTTTTAGTAAATTCCTAATATATCGGAACAATTCTTCAGTCTTCATGCATCTGAATTTGCCTTAATACTTTACATAATGATGAAATGCGAAAATAATAGGATATTTATTGACACGTGTTCCGACATCGTGATAATAGGTACATTCGTATTTTACTAAAATTTTACCAGGAAACCTCTTAATTTATTCGTTAAGGTCCTGAAATCCCATTTTTAACCAGATCACGATTAATTTGAAGAAATTCTAAATAAATTAGCAATACTCATTTTTCTGCGTGTAGTTGGTAAATTGGACGTGACAAGATGTTTAGGATGTGAGTACACAACATGAGTATCGGATACTTGCGTATTTCTGATAAAGAAGGACCTCAGTATTCCAGGAGTACATACAGCAGTACCTAAGAAGGTAATGTCGGTATTAAGTTGTTCGTGTTGGTCCCACCAGACCAGTAGACCACATTGGTCGATGCGTTTAACCGGATTTGGGTGTTAAACGACTTCCTAAATGTGTGTTTTGTTGGCTGAGCTGGGAAATAAAAATAATACGGGCGCGAGCAGTTAATGAAATCCATGCATCTGGCTACGGGCGGGACTGTACCTACTGCCCCGCGTACACTGCGGGGCAGAATGTTACACTCATGTATGCAATTTAACAGGAGTTATTAATTAATTATACCCTGTTCGTTAAAATTTGTTGTGCAGATTCATATTATTTTTTGGCGTTTTTAATTGAGTGTCATTCTATAAAATTTCATGACACAATTTTAAAAAAATCTAACTGTCATCATAGCATTATTTTTTCAGGTTTTGATTTTCTTTCATAGTGATGAAAAATACGATTTTTAGGTAATGGCATTAGACAGAAGTAATGGAAATGTAAAAATCGTTTTTCCATAAAAAAAACATTGGGTTCCTTGTGAAATTAAATCATCGGATATATATTATCTTTTGCAAAAAGAATCAGCATTTGCATTCTTACCTGGAAATAGTAGTTGTGAAGACAGTTATTTCTTTAAGGCGAAATAAAGATCCGTGTTATTTAATGGGTCGAAGACTTACCTGAAACAATAAAAATTAAACATTAATCAAACGAAAAACACAAGGTAATGTACAACGTGTATCATGTTTTCTTATGAGAACCATAATTAAAACTTTATTAACAAAACAAATATTCATTGCATATTGATGATATGAATTAACATACATAATTTTTTATTCGTTAATGCATATTTGTTTATAAATATTCAGTACTATCACTGAATAGATAGTTCACCAATAGAAATGCCTTCCATGTAGGTTTGAATAGAAACCAATGTTGCCATTGAGTTTAATTTTAATTTGTTTTTTATTAATGACCGTTTTACAAAAACAAAGTAAAGTAGTTTATTTCCAGTCCTCCTAACTAGGTATTCCTGTTCCGAAGCAGACAGTAGGTTGTTGTATGGGTGATACTTCATGTTTGCCTCATCTTCATGTATGTTGGTTTCCAAAAAAAAAATCTTCATGTTTGTTGTGTTGTGTTGATGGTACTTCATTTATGTTGTACATTTTGCTTCTAGCCCGATGTAGCAAGCGTTCTGTCTCTTTACACTTGCCTGATATCGTCATTGCCATCCCGTTTGAATTTTTGGATGATGATGAAAAACAGTACTGTGTTTGAATTTTAACAAAACAATGGTCACACTTTTGGATCACGAAACACGCCCACGTCGCATTTCTTCTTTAATATATGAGGACTATGTTGTACATAAACGTTTATAAATAGGTATATTTAAATTCAAACAGTTATTAAATTGTTCTATTCAATAATCTGGTATTTTTTTATAAATCGCAAAAATAAACCAAATCTCCACTTTACAGCAAGGCTAAAAGGGGAATACGAGAAGATCAAGATTATTCCGTGTAACCTTTCTTATCCCCATGAGTGTACAACGTATATATTGGGTCTCTCTGTTTATTTGTTATGGCGTTTATTTGTGTTGGCTGAACATCATGCTGTCATCGCATCATCCCGGCTGGCTGCTACTCCCGACCCGCCACCGGGAATACTATCGTTATACCTTATACGCGAGCTTTCAATACAGTCACTAGTTACTGCCTTCTCGACAGAGGGGTGGGATGGGGGCTGTCGGTCGTTGTCTTGCGATAGCCCATAATGTGATTTTACCGGTGAATGCATTGTTGACAAAACTATTGAATTGGTTATCTTCGATGAATGTTAGGAACGCATTACGAAGAATAATATACCTACGATCTAGTCAAAGATATAGAAATTTAAATTTGTTTAGCGTTGAGCCTTATAAAAGAGGTGAAAATTATAACTATAAATATAAGTTATTAGACATAGACATGGTAAGAACTTGTATAAGAAGTCAGTTTATTACATTAGGTTTGGTTTATAGTTACACATTGGTTGACAACTTTCGTGGCATCGCAGTAATCTCTTTTGCTCATAGCTTCTCAACATAAGCTATATTCACAAGTAGATTTGAAATAGTTTCAAATGCAGTTATCCATATGAGTAGGTATATCAGTTAAATACAGTAGTCCATATGAGTATACCTCTAAATATCGCATTGGTGAAGGATCATTTAAATACAGTAGTCCATATGAGTATATCTCTAAATATCGCATTGGTGAAGGATCATTTAAATACAGTAGTCCATATGAGTATATCTCTAAATATCGCATTGGTGAAGGATTATTTAAATACAGTAGTCCATATGAGTATGTTTCTAAATATCGCATTGGTGAAGGATCATTTAAATACACTAGTCCATACGAGTACATCTCTAAATAGCGCATTGGTGAAGGATCATTTAAATACAGTAGTCCATATGAGTCTATCTCTAAATATCGCATTGGTGAAGGATCATTTAAATACACTAGTCCATACGAGTACATCTCTAAATAGCGCATTGGTGAAGGATCATTTAAATACACTAGTCCATACGAGTACATCTCTAAATAGCGCATTGGTGAAGGATCATTTAAATACAGTAGTCCATATGAGTATATCTCTAAATAAATATTTCCTGTTAACATGTCTATTTCTTTTACATGATTTTTCCAAAATACTATCTTTTAATAATTACTGTGTAACTGTGTAAAAAAAACACGTGAACACCTCAGCACAGGTTTTCTTGGTAAGGCGTTCACGAATCAATATAATATTTAAATCTATATACATATAAATTTGCGATAGGAAATTTTAATAATATTATTATAGTTGAAATAATTAAACTGTAAAAAATATAGAAAAAAAAAACACAATTGCTTCGCTTAGTGATTAAATCTGCCAGGCAACCAGAGGCTTGTATTCTTTAAAGGCACATAAGCAGTGCTTGCTGTTAAATTTATTAAATTATTGCAAGAAATAAAGTAACATTTAAAAAAATATGCGGGATGTTATATTAGGTGTCAAAGGCAGGAACTAAGTATGCGAAATAACGTATGCGTCATATTCAAATGCTCACTGTAATCTACTATTCGTTTGTGTTAGTGCCGAAAAAGGGCATGCCTTTTGGGTACAAATAATAACATACTCCGCCATCTGTTGGTGCCTCTTTTAATTAGTATATCAATATAATCTATTTCAATTCCAAAGGGGATTGGCGGTGGTAAGATTTTATTTAATATCTATGAATTCCTCTGTTTTACGTACTACCTATCCTGATTAAAAACTCTGTGTACGCCACTGTTCACAACCATCATCATCTCTTCGCCATCTCATTCCCCATCTACTTTAGCCTCATAACATTGAAAAAATGTAGGTTGCAACTGTCCTACCGGCTTTGAACTCTGTCGTAGCATCTACGTACATACCTCAAATGATGAAAGTTTTAAACACCGCGGATAGCTTATAAATCATGCCTCAATCCATACATAGGTATGTGCCATGTTACTCAACATAATAAATGTACCTATCGTGCTTATTACCAAATAATATAAATTGAAAATAAATATCTAGAATGCATTTGCTATGAATTTACGTTCTAAGACTTCTTTATATTTGTAACATGTAAATGGATTGCAGCTTGCAGCAGCAAAGAATTTGAAATGTCTTTACCGGATGTAATGGTCGTTCATCGGTCATCGGAAAACTCGTTCTGTATGGCGCGTCTTCTGTTTAACACCTTTTATAAACCATACACAACAGGCAACAGGCAACAGGCGCGCTTCTGTTGCCCCAAACACAACACGCACACAACACACTCTCTGCTCACTGCTCTCCGCTCACACATACCCAGGAGATGACTCTAAAATTAGATCGACTCACCGAGAAACGCAAGCTAGTTAGTGGTGTTCTGCTGTGTTTGTTTATACTGAAAAAAAAACAGTCAATTCTGTGCCAAATCAATGAAACAATGTGTCTAACATCGGATGACTTAAATTAAAATTTCATATCTTTAACAATTTTAAAAGATAATTCTAAAAAAATTAAGATGTTTAATATGGTTCATTTAATAAAAATTAAATAGGAGGTATGTACCTCAAAGAATAAGATGTAACTACTCAACAAAGTGTCAAGACAAGAGATAGAAACAATTATCTGAAACATTTTTAACTCTTGACAGGCCAAGTGGGTCTTTCGATGACCCCATGCATTTTTCTGTCTAATGGGCTTTTAAACTATAGGAATCCCAATTATTCAGTCAATTATTAATGGTAACTCATGTATTTGCGCAAGAATACGTAAAATACTAAAATGATATGTCAAATATTTAAGTTAATATTAGGAGTATAGTAATTTTGGATACTACCTTCTCCCTCACTTGGCTGTGGGATAGTTAAAATAATTTTTTACGAAATTTTGTTACTAAATGTGGAATAAATTAGTTGTTTCAACATAATATAGTGTTTGGCTCTGACTTCATGGCAGAGCAACAAGAGCAAAAGTTCTGGACTCACAGTTTCGTGATTTCAAAAATATATTCAAGTTAAAATGGATTATTTTACGTAAATTATAATAATTACATCTATTTGTAATCTTATTTGTTCAAGAAGAGACATCAGACGGAATAATTTAAAGCTTAAACGTCGTTGGCTATTTTAAGCTACATTGGAACCACCATTTTTCAGGTAACCTCCTTCGTCTTTAATAATTCTTCCACTTCTTCCATCTTCCACTTTTTCATCCCCACTTCTCTTTTTCAGAGTACCTATACAGATCTACTTGCTTCGGGATTTCTTGTGTGGTGATCCAAATAAATGCTTTGATAATTAGTCAATAAAAATATATTTTGAATCTTTTCAGCTAAATAAATAATGCATTTCTTTAGTAAAATTAACATTTAACCGCGATGAATTCTCGTGATCCACAAGCAAGAGCGTTGCCGAAAAACTACGAAAACACTGTTATATCGAAAGGTATGTAATTCTACGAAATCCACCAAGTTACGCTAAAAATAATTTATTCATTAGATAGTTTCGTAATAAAATTCCGAAAGATAAACGAAAATACAGTTGTTTTCATTAGGTTAAAATAATACACCGAAATACTAGACACTAAAATGCAAAGCGAGCTAAGTAAAAGTGATAAAAGAGAAAATTCATTCTCTCGTCCGGCGTGCTCTTGGATCACTGTAATCTCAAAAGGGAAGCGTTTATTTCAAGTGTCAGCGGCCAAAAAAGTTGATTCCCGAATTTATCTTGAAACAAAATTAAGCGGAAAATACGAATAATACAAATGAATAGATGGAATCAGTCAGGGTTTCACTTCAGAGTCAAGAAAATTAACAGTAGTTTGCAAATTTGCAAACAAACATCGCGCAGGAAAAGAATAAATGCTAAGGCAATAAACCAATAGTAATAAACTCGAGTGCTGTTCATTCTTACCGAGTAAACAATACAAAGTTCATTCTTTCGAAGTATTATTCAGATTCTGTGTGCTGAAACGGGATTTTCAGAATAAATATATATATACAATACGTACTTTGATTACACAGTGACCCCAGCTTACACGGAATAAATTGAAAAAAATAACAATAAAAATAAAAGTGAGCGAGATTACCGAGTTGCCATTGTATTTTGTGTCACTGACAGTAGAGTGTCTCAACTTTAGGCAGTAAAAAACTTTTAAGAGCGGATTTACAAGTTTTTATGCCGAGGGTGACCATCAATGTGGGAAAGTTTCACAGAGTGGCGAAGGCTTTTGTTTGGTAATCTGTGATTGGTGAAATGTAATTTGGGTGTGTGGTCTTAAGATTTTTTAAAAAATAAACCTGTATTTTACCACGCACTTTGGTTTAAATTTAAATATAAGTAACGAACAGTTATTGCGTATTGTATTTTGATAACAAATTGTTTGCGCAAGATTGAAAGAAAATAGAAATAAACCTACCACGAAAACTTAGCCGAAAAATCTGAAAGAAGCCAAATTGAAAAGATTACTTACGAAGATTTTTGACAATACATTAGGAAACGAATCCTAGTTGGCCACAGCACAAACATTTCAATGGAGGAGAACAGTTCAGATTATGGAATCTAACGAAATAAAACTAATCAAAACAAGGAAATGTCTTGATGTCAAAGTAATAAAAAAGTTTTAGATTCATGATTCTTTCACCCCCCCCCCCACTCACCTTGGTTACCCCAATCACCTTGCTAAGGACTGAGCACCAAAGGGGAAGCCTCCGAGGGCTGCTGGCTGAGGGGGGTGGGGAGGGAGGGGAGGTAATAATAACTTTGGCACTTTTCTGGATTGATTGCCGCTGTTGGCGCATGTGATTTACAGGCGGAACTTTCAGAATAAAATAAAACCACTCCTCCCTCACAGCATCGACAATAATTTACATTTTGATAAGAAATTAATGTCACATTAATATTTACTTAAATACCCCTGTATACTTCTGGTGCGGTTCCAATAATGAGGCGTTTACAAAGTATAACAAATCAGCGAAACTGGAGACATTTGAGGGAAGTCCACGGTTAAATCTTGACAAAAAAATGAAAGAAGAATATGTTGGGTTAAATACTTTTATTTTTAGATTACATTGCTGTTGATGTTAGCAAGTAGATTCCTATACAAAAAAAAAAACAATAAACGTGTTGTTTATTTTACATTGTTACATTCTAATGACAAGCCTATAAAATAGCTATGTTTAGGCTATTTTTGTTAAGACTAGCTGGATTGGTCGCGTAAGAGAGCGAGGGAGGGAGGATAAGCCATTAAGATTGTGTACAAAGCCATCTGGTACCAGTGTATCGATTCTCCAATCCAGGTCGCTCGCAATCGCCGTCGAAAGTACATTATACATTGGTCGAGTCTCGTCGGAGGTACATACTTACATTCGCAAACGTCAAAAGTCATTCCACTCGATCAACGCGTGGGTCGAACCACTCGTTGTACGAGTGGAATGGAGAATCGAGGCTCAGGACCTGGACAGTGGACAGATGAAGATATTGCTTCTGGACAGAGTTTTGACATACCTGGGGAGACTGGGAGAGAAGGACTGTTGGGGGCAAATTGTAATGGATCGTCAAAAGTGAAATGGTAATCATTGCATATTCACTCGTTTACGAAGATTGAAAATTTTTGGTTTCCTCGTGTTTTTGTAAATAGTATCCACACCAACACTCCAATTTCTATTGATAATATTATCACCTGACATAAATATTTTAGAAAAATAAAGAATAGGATTTTTTTGGTGGAGCGAGAAACCTTCTGAATTCTTAATATAAAATGAGTTAAATCTTCCCTGAATTGTATAAACATGTTTTCCATTTCAATCTCGAATAAATCAGTTCGTTTAGCTAATTTGTTTTTACGATCCTATTTTGAATCATCACAAAATATAGTAAATAAAAACCAAAGTTTCCTTTGAAATCGTAAGATTTGTTGGTAGGAACTTAAACACCTAGCTACTTAATGACGAACAATATGTATTTATATTTTTTTTACTAAGATAGTTAAACATTCCCGCATTACGAATAAGCTGACAAATTTTTGAAAATCTACTACTACAACCGCAGAAAATGGAAAATGTTGCTTTGCAGCCGAGCAATTTTAAGAGTTTCAAAAAGATTTTCTTGTGTTTGAGATTATACTAGTATTTGAACGATATTGTTGTCAAATTATTTATATTGTCGTGAAACATTACGCTCGAGAGTACGAGCTTTCCTCCCGTCGGGGGGTAGTTTGTAGTTCGCCTCCCCTAACTAGAAGACTCCATGTGATGTGGTCTATACTTTAAACTATCTACGGTCTATATACGTAGCGAGTTCGAAGTAGCAAGTAGCAGCCGTTCCTCGGTACAAGTACACCATGTGGCTGGGGAGATCTAATTCGTTAAATTGATCACTTAGTTACCGCGTAGAGGCCGTGGACCGTACCAAACGGAGTAATATACTTGACGCTGCGAGCCGATGTGACTACAACCTCCTATAATGTATTATGTATAGCAAGGGTGACATTCCGGCGTAAATACAGTATACTATTAAATACGGTGTTGTTAATAATGAGACGATGGATAATTATCATTGTCTGTATTTGATTACACTTCCATCCAATCAACGTATTAATCCGCTGATTGTTGTTAATTTAATATGCGTAGGAAGTGGTTGGGAAACTAATAATCATGTATGTAGGTAATAAGCATTGGCGTTGTGATTAAATCCAAATTCTTGTTTCTTCAGAAAGATTATGAAGAAAAGATAAAGAATCATGTATGCCTCATATACTCCCATTATGTACTAATTAATTATTTAAGAAGTCGCGCACTTGTTAAAACAATGTACAAAACATATTATGTGGACATGGATATTAAGTGATATTAGACTACCTAAAAATTTTAATAACATCGCGTTTTTAAATTTTTCCAATTGTTTGTCTTATTTAGATAATAAATAAATAATTATTTAATGCGATATATCAGCAAGGAAGATAAATTAAATCAGTTCCACATATGCTCTGACCCCAGACGAACACCCAGCAAGTTTTAACGGCACAAAACGTTGGTAAGAACGTATTAATTCGTTTCGATCATAAATAACTAATTTCGCTCAACATTAAGAACCAATAAACCCATTTAATTACTGCATGACTCATCATGAGCAATTTCTGATTTATGTTTCCCCGTCAGGATATTTAGGAAACCCTTCAAGTCATCTAGTAAAGTGAATTATTGGCACGCTCATTTCCTGTGTCTCTGGTATTCTGGGTGGCTGGGCCTCAGTTAGTAGTTAACTGGCACATCTCTGGATTAGGGTGCATCACCGTCATCTTCACGTGACTTGCATTCCTCGATGCACTACCCTCTACCTCTACCCTATGCAGTCTCCACACTACCTTCTACAAGCTCTGCGCTCCTGGTGCTCGTAGCAGCAACTACCTTAATAGTTGGGAAACTTGATGTAGCCTCACTCGAACTCTTAGCATTTCGTACTTGGTCTTGCCGGTTCGGTGATCGAGTGAACGTGATTATTCGGCATTCTGTTAACCGGTGAATTATTCTGTAACATGAAATTTCGGATGTTTGGTTAATAGTGCAACATAATTTATGTCACTAACTACCCACCTTGCATTAAGAGAAAATTGTGTGAATTCTAAATAAAAACCCATATAATATACAGAAACATTGAACTGAAACTTCATATATATTAGCTTCAATGCTCTAGACATAATAGTTTTGAGCTGTATATAACATGCTCACAAATATGCTTCATTAATAACACCTATTATTATTACATGAAGATTACCCAATTCTCTAGTAACAATTATTTAAAGTCACGAGCTACACAATGCAGGAGGTGAGTAGTAAGTAGTGGATTTCACGATGTTTGCAAATCATTTCATCAATTTTACAAGCTTTAATTAAAAATCATACTTGTATTTCGTATTGAATGCCACACTTTCTTTGTATAACAGAGAAGCGTGGAAAGGTAATAAAAATAGTATTAGGACGAAATTACACGGGCGAGAATTTCAGGTACCAATTTACACTGCTAGAATTACAGATGGACGGAATTACACGTGGACAAAATTGCGATAAGAGAAAGTTACGCCTACACTTGAGTTACATCTACTGGAATTACACACGTCAGAAAAACATAATTTTAATTGGTTTAAATTTTATTGTGTGCTAAATAAATTTCACGTTCAATTAAAACAAAACTATAAAACTAATGTTACGAAATGTGTAATTATCTCCACGTGTAATTTCGCCTATATGTAATTTCGTGCGTGTGTAATCCTGGTATTGAAATTCACATCCGTGTAATTTAACCATTTGGCTAATAAAAATACATTTATTTAAAATAAAACCCTCCTTTGTTTTGCCACTAATCTCCTAACAAATAAATATAAAAGCAATAATAAAGAAGGATAGTACGCAATATGCAGTGTTTTTAATATTTTCTCGTATGAGTGACAATTCGTATCTTTCCAAGTTAAGACTTTCTATTATGACGTCTAGTCTAAAGGTAATAAATAAACTGATGGTAAGGAGTCACTCACGATTATATTTGTGTTAGTACCTAATAAGATATTTCTTACTTATTTGTATTTTTTGAAAAACTTAATGGGTAAAACCTCAAATTGTAATAATTAATCATTAAGGCGATGCCATACGTAGTAATGCAAAATCATGTGTTTTTGGTTTGAAAATTTGGTCGCCTAGAAATGTTTCAGATGCTTTAATTAAATACTGCGAGTAGAATACATCTTGGACTTTGAAATAATCGAGTATTTTTTAGATTTAGAAGTCTTTTTATAAGCCCAGAAAAAAATAATGCAAAGGCCTATAAAAACTGCTTTAAAGTTCAAAATCTCCTACTTACGAACCCATTTTCAGTTATAATTTTATTGTATAATGTGGCCAATTAAGTTATTTATAAAATGATCGAAATTTTTTTAAATATTTATGCCTGAACATCCACAAAATAAAATAAAAGGCACTTTTTGGCCATGTTTTTTTCTTGCATAAATCAAAACAGGCGGATGGTGTTGAGCGGGAATTTAAACCTTATCGCTATCTACGTAAGGGTTCTTATTGAAAACGGCTCAGCAAGGATTGTATACAATATTAACGACTCTCAAACAAAAAATGTGAAACCATAAAATCAGTAAAAAATTCGGTCGCATATAGTAATTGAACCCAGGAACTCAACCTGGCCGGTTTTTTTGTTTTGTTTTTTTTTTTTTTTTTCTTTACCAAATCTAAAGTCCTCATTCAAATGTTAGATGCGACTCAATCATTTTCTGATTTTTCTGTTTCACATTTTTCCTGTGAGAGTCAAAATATTGCCATGAAAGAATATTGCTTTCAATGATTACATTCTTATTTAAATATTTTTACAGTGCCCTTGATGAGATTTTACTCAAAAACGGCGCTATATAAACAGGGCCGGTTCTGAGCCAAACGCCATCTGTCGCTAGTAAAAACCTCAAAGGCATTGTAATAGGTGTTAGGTATTATTGGTGTTTTGACTCGTTGGCTCCTTGACGCCTTGGCAAGTCTCCACAAGGGGAGTGTATTTTACTAAAATTATTTTTAAAAAATCCATCACCTAGGTACTTTGAAATAAAATTGAAATTATTCAAAAGGCCTATAAAGTTATCTTACGTTTTGTTTAAATACAATAATTTTAAAAATACGCGTACAAAAGAACTATTAAAATTAACGAGCTCCACAGCTCCGGACGCATGTTTCCACAGCGTCTGTCTGCATGATTTGCGACTGATATCATCATTATTTTTGCGACAGTCATAAAAAGACACAGAGCACCATGAATGATTCATCCCGATGCAGAGTCACGAGTGTCATTCAGTAAAAAGCGCATCTCGATGCGAAGTGAAGTCGCAAGTTGCGGAGTCATCATCAGTCAGCATAATGACATTGGCCGCCCCGCGCCTTTCTTCCATAATTTGGGCAATATCAACCCCTAGGCCTGCTACCTGCAGGAGGGAAACATCCCTTCATGGTTTTCAAAGTACTACGACTATTGCTAGAGTTTTCTACCCTCGATGGAAGACATTAAAAATAAAACAGAGGTAGTGCATTTTTTCTAGATGAATACATTTTTTTAAAAATATTGATAATTATTAACACGTGAAATAATTGGTAGGTACCTACATAGTGCAATGCAATTAAAACTAAAATTCAAAACCTTTCCAACGATCAAAGCCAGGTTTAAGGGGTAGGTTAATAGGCATACGGAAAAAGCTTTTTTTTGTTAAAATGTGATAAATTTTTGGGTTTTTATAGCGTGTTTCTCTTCATCCATCTTTACTCAAAGTATCGGACAGTATTACAATTATCATCAGGGCATCATGATGAACACTGTAATCCTGTCCAAAAGAAGAAAAAAGCGTGATACGGCATAATTCCAAAAAATAATCACGATAATTCTTTTTGCTACAAAAATCTGAAATCATATCTGTTAAAAAGTTGTCAAAATTCAAGCTGCTAGAACATGAATAATATAGGGAGATCTGAAATAGAAAATATACTGATATCAAACACAGACTAAAACCGAATCTACTAAACTGAACTATACAAAAAAACACTATCTTACTTATTTTAAAATTACTTAAAAAAAAAATTATACTGTTTATGTATTATACTGTTATATGTTTATAATTAAATTCATTTGTTACTTTGTTGTAATATTAATTTCTTATAATTAAATTATAATATGTAAATGACATCCTCAGCACGGGAGATCGCAGTGAGGATATCATCATCTCTATATATTACTTAGAAAGAAGACAATAAATCATTATTATTATTATTATTCTCTTCTCTTATTTTCTAATTTATTAAAGGTATTGAACTACACTACTCCTGCAATCTACACATCCCCTAAGTATATTTGTGTTTGACTTTAAGAGTATAAAGGCATTTTTACATCAGTTTGACAGACCCCATGACCTACCCCCCTATCTGCAACAAAATGGCGTTGCTATCCCATGAGACTGTGCGTTGGTACAGCCTTCTTTCTTCTGTAGAACCCAGGCGGGCTACTGTCATCTCTCGTTACTATGATTGATAGATGGGAATGCACTGAGCCCGCGCTACCCCAAATAGCCTACAGCCTACTCGCTACAGCCTATCCAACCAGAGGAGGTTTGACAAAATAATGCAGTTTCATTATTTCAACCCTTATCATTATACACTGGCTTAGTTCCAGCTGAATAATAAGGAGAATTAGTAACGCAGCGGATACACATGATACGCTTTCCATGAATAGTTTTATTCGTGCTCAAAACATTTCGAAAATACATTTCCATGGGGGGTTTAGTATGAATTTGCCACTGATAGTTACTTCGATGTAACCTATTTTCAGTGACACGCGTCGTTTGTAATAATGAAAAATAGGCAATTGATCTCGTAGCCGAATACCTCTACCGAAGCTGTACGAGTTTTTAAATAATCCTCATTACTCTGCCCACAGAACTGGAGCCAGTGGGGATATGGCATCCTCATTTGGGATGTAACGTTAGCGTGAAGAGAGTGATGATGAGAAGATTGGATAGAGAAAGGCTGAAAAATACCTGGCTAATCAGATCTGGTCACCAAGCAAGGCTAGTGCCATTTCCAGCAACGTATCGATCATATGAATTATAAACAACTCTGAAACCTACCACAAATTATTCTAATACTATTTTGTGCCTGTGAAATAATATTGCGCATCCTCATGACGTGCCGTATATCAAATATCAGGACGTACCCTATCAAAATAATAATATATGTGCCACTAATAGTGTGCAGATTACTTTGGAGCTGATAGTTTCAAAATTATTAACAGGCTATTAATTGTCACAACATAAGGGTGGCAGGTTTGTAAACTTTTAAGACTAAACAAACGAAGGGTTGAATGGGAACGGCATGATTTTACTGAGCAACATAAGCGTTTCGATATGCTAAATCTTACTTTAAGGGACTAAATCTAGACTCAAGCAAGAAGCATTATATTATTATTACGTAATTAGCGTTCGTTAATATAGAGAAAATAATAAGTAATGAGAAAAATATTATTATGGAATTATTGCTTGGGGAGGAGCAACAAACTCGGCTATCAATTACATAGAAACCGCACAGAAAACGATCTTAAAGGTAATACTAAAAAAACATAGACTGACTGATACAGACCAAATATTCAACAGCTGTGACGTACTAGATATACGCCAATTATACGTTAAAACACTACTAAACTACATTTTTGACAAAAAAAATAAATTTCAACATACACAAAATAACACAAACAGACCATTTAGACAAGCGTACAAAGAAAACATAAAAACTCCGACAGTAAATTCAAGCTTTGGACAAAGACACTACCAATACCATGCAATAGAAGCTTTCAACAGTTTAAAACTTGAAATTAAAATTGAGGAAAATAAAAATAAATTCACACACAAAATTACAAAATGGATTAAAGAACAAAAAAGACAATATTACCAAAAATTCATAGCATAAAATAAAAATAAAACCTACTCGTAACACACAAAACCAATATAAACACACATCACTCACAAACACACAAGATTATTTTCAATGTACTATTTTTTTTTAATTTTAAATATATTATTATGTATTTTTAATTTTAAATGTATAATTTTTCTCATTAAATGTATTATGTAGTTTATATTTCATATTATAAAATGAAGGCCTCAGCACGGGCAAGCCACCCAGTGAGGCCTACATTACTGGAAAACTTGAATTGTAAAAAATATTGTACGTAATAAATAATAAATATATCTGAAATGTAACCATTGTTGGTTTTTATTGCCATGAATCATGGACATATTAGATTGTGGGAAACATATTATTAATTGAATTTTTAATGCCGTATTACCCACGAACCTCCATAACATAAAAAATAGTTTTGAGGGTTTTTTCTGACTATTGAACCCTATTGCGGCTGGCTACATTTGCAGTCTAGTTATATTATGACTACCTTGAGGTACACTGCAGTCTGTGAAGCTATGTTTTAGAAATTTTTAGCGTATTTCGTTAGTGGCCATGCAAATTCCCAAGTACAAACGTTTATATTGTAGAAGCGTGTTTATGATTAATATGTTAATTTAAAATTAAATCTGTTTATAATGTTAATATTTTTACCCCCGGTTGTGGTTTAGATTTTGTGTAGCTGAGAAACAACCATTTACTCTACATTAAACGTTTGGTTTCAAACATTACCCGTCCTACAGGGAATGAATATAATTTTTTTTGTTGAGAACCAACCAAACTTGTTGGTTTTAGTTTGATTGCAGTACAACCTAAAAATCATAATTAGTAAGCTTGTTGGTTTTACGATGGTTTAATTACACTACAACCTAAATGCTGTAGATTTAATTTGGATTATGTTAAGTACCTAAGAATCTTATCATCCAAGGACGCTTTTTCGTTCATTTAAGTGAATGGAATAAATAACTACATCTTTCTGCAATTCGAATCCACGATGTGAATTGTTTCATATCTTTATTGCAATCAGAAGCACTTCAAAGAAGAGTATAAAGCTATTTAATGATACAAAATACGTATTGTCATTGATAATGGAGGGGAGAAACATTTCAGGGAGCATTTGCTCAAAATAAAAGTCAAGTCATTGAATTTGGTTAACTGTCATATATTTTGAAATGGGCACATAAAATTTTTTTAAACTCTTATTCGATCATTTTATCCATTGGAATTATTTTGTAGACTTTTGCAAGGGTTTATCCCGTTGAACGCAAAGTTTTTACCTACCCTTCACCATCATGTAATTATCCCCCATAAAATAGACAAACTACCAGTGTGTAATAAATCCCTCTACGTGGTCACTGAATTTGTACAAACCCAAATCACATAATCTATTATAATTACCACCAAGGAAGTACATTCATCTATAATATTACTGTTCTATGGCAGGCAGGGCCGTTTCTATGTGTTTTTAAAACCAAAGTGATTATTTAATATACTAATGTTTACTTTTAGAAATAGTTAAGTTGCAGTTAGTACTTTATATTGTCGTGTTAGTAATTATTGTCTGTGTTCTCTGTATTTTCTCCTTCAATCTATAATTTTTTTAAATAAAAAAATAAATATGTCGTCCCCTCCCATTAACTACCATTACTCTTTCCTTCTGTCATACAGGCAAGAAGAGTGTTAATGCATTCGATCAAAAATTAGATACATGGGTATATCTCAGTAATTCGTATTCAACATTAGATACTTGTATATATTTCAGTAACTTGTATTTAACATTAGATACGCGGATATATCTCATTCTTGTATTCAACATTAAATAATAAAACTGTTTTGCGTCTCTCGTGATAATTTCTATCTTCTGGGTCGTGTGCATCAAATGATATTTTTTTCAGTGAATTCAGGTCTCTCTTAGAATGTACATCCAACTACAACAGTGACATTGTCATTCTGGGAGACATTAATATTCCCTTGGAATGGAAGACACATCCCCATTAAACAAAATTTACACTTATTCTTTGTGATTTCCATTGCGAGCAGTGCCAGTGGATGAACTATGTTATATGCACTTGTATGATGTATGTACTGGCACACTGGATAACTTACGAGTTGAATTTCCCCCACAACGTTGTCATAAACATACTGAATGTTGAACTTTCAGACCATCTTCTCCTCACTTCCGTGCTCGCCTTTGATCCTCAAAATTTGAGTTCAAAGCCATCGTCTTCAGAAATTGGAGGGTATTTGATATTGAAGCATTTTGCGTGGAACCAAGGCCCTCGGGTCTCTGTAATCGGGATGAATTTGGCGAAATGAAGTAAGACGATCTATTAATAGTTAAAATCTACAATACTACTTTCATTACTCGATTAACATACTCCCACAGAAAAGATCCCCTGCATACGGAAATGAAGCAAACGGTTCGATGCTGTTTGTCTCAAGAAGGATGAAAATTAGTGCGGAAATAATTGGAAAATCCGACTGACAGCAATCGTCAATTATAGATTGCCCAATAAAAATCATATTATGAAGAAGTTTCAGAGAAAAAGTCATGTCAAAGTTTGGCGTGAAAAAAATTATTCGCAGGAGGACCTGCGAAAGCTTTTGCAGCAATTAAATACCGTGTATGGCGAGTCCAACGCCTGCGTTGGTTTCACAGAAAGGACAATCGTAGATTATTCACTGATCAGTATTACCACAATGCTTAGATTTTGCAACATATTGACGTCTGTGAAAATATTATTAGTGTGCTATTACACTGGTCACACATAAACACGAAATGAAACAAAAAAAAAAAATTATAGGTCAGGTGTTTTTATTATTTAACAAAGTTTTTTTTACATAATTCTTCCATAGTATGACAGATACTTAACAAAATTTGAAAACTAATTCAATTTAATTTTTTTTTCTCCTGATTTGCGCTTGTGAGTATCTTGAGAGACTTGTTCTGGTCACCAACTTTGCACTTAAAGTAGAGTTCATATGCTCGTTTCTCCAAAACAGTCATGGTTTTCTTTTGAGATATTGGTGTAAACTCGCCGCACGTATAACAGAAATTGTCAGCACTATTTTTGCACTTTCGAGGCATTTTTACTTTGTTTTCTACCACAATTTACATAAACAAACAAGAAAACATGTGCTCAGATAAAGAGAGGTTACGAAAGTGACAGAAATAGCTGTCAAAATGACATTCGAGTCTAGTGTTGCCATATTATAAAAAAATCAATGATAACTCATGAATAAATACGAATTAATACACATTTTAGTAAAACTTAAAACCCATAAAAACCTGACGTGATAGAAAAAAACTAATCACATATCTGAAATCAGTGTTAAATTTCCTGTCAGATTTGGCTACTTTCGTTAAAGGGACAAAAAATGTGTTGACCAGTGTTATTATTCCTCTCTTGAAGCGACTACTCTAACACAGAACAAATTGCAAAACATTGGAGCCCTTGGTGAAGAACTTTCACCTTCCGTAACTGCACAAAGGCCGATGTTTGGTGATTTCACAAAATGTTGCGAAAAAGAATATATTGCGGGCTATTGACAAGACCCCAAACCTACCTGGCTCTTAAAAAAGGTTTTCCGGATATAGCCTGTAATTACCACAGTTATTCAGAAGTCACTAGTAAAACCACTTTTACCAGGTATGATTTGAGATTTTTTTTGGGGTATTATGCCGTGATGCGCTTCCTCCATCTTTAGACAACTTTTAGACAGCATTGCAGTATCCATCATCATGGCAGATGTGTAATCAGATTAAACACTTTTACCAGGCACACTTAAAAAGTAAATTGTTACTACGATCCCAATACGAGGACGATGATAATGACAATACGATTATCAATTTTATCAGATATCAATTTGGACCATTATTAAAACTCCGGGATCGAGTCCAATCAGACCTATGAAATAATACCACGTAGAAATAAAATTTCGAATTGTGAATCTTTGGGAAAAGAAAAGTAGACAATATTATGGTTAATTTCTTAAATTTGTTGTTTAATTATGATATTTTTTATCAGGAACAAATAAACCAGAAGGTTGTATGATATTATTCATTGACTTTGTATTCTGCAATATCACGCCAAGGGCGATTTATATAAAAGCAACTTGCGGCTATTTAGGGTTTAAAGAAAAATAAAGTTAGTCTGTCGGCAAAGGTAAAGAAAAGTTGAAAGGGGAAATAGTTGGAAGGGGTTGTGTAGGGGTTGTAGTAAGGGGGTGGGGGAGGGACGGGGGTAGTAACTACGGAACAGACGCTCATGAATTAATCATGCGTAATACGGGAAATATAACGTTACTCCACCGAGGCGGGCTGATTGATCTTCTTCAAATAAGGAAAAGAAAGAAATAATAATTTGATGCCCCAAGAAAAATGCCGGTAGAATTGTGGTTTCTAGAAATCTTTGCTTTTTGATGCCCAATGCGAAAGCTCAAGGGAAGAATAATTATCATTGCAAAAGACCCTAAATTACCAAAACGGAAAATTCTAATCAAAGAGTTTTAATAAGAGGGAGGGCAATGTTCTTTTAAACGAAAACAGAAAAATGCCAACTGCTCAATATTTCAGCTTTATATCTGAAACACGTACAACATTTAAGGCACTCTGAAATTTAAAGTTCTGATTGCTACTGACCACAAAACATTCATGAAAAAAATCAAAGTGGTAAGTGAATGTAGGTACTATTTTCAAGGATGTTAATAATGCGTTAATATAAAGTAAATGCCCATACAGCCTGATCAAGACACTTGCCAGAGGGGGATCGCGGTCATACAAATCACGAGCTCCCCATTGAATACCAACTCATGAAGAATGGCTGTATTTCGTATTCACGATTTTCCATATTCACGAGAAGCAGCGCCGATTTCGTATAACTCATCGGTTCCACATTCGAATACAATCTTTTGAAGGTTTCCCGTAAATGCGGCGATATTTTTATGACAGCCATTATACCGGCACCGAATACGGCGTTGTTGTAAAATGGCCGAATGCTTTCATAAGCCTTTCATCTTTGAAAATCCATAATTCTAATGCAGCAGCCACATCCTACTGCGCTCGCAGCTCGCAGCTTCCAACATCCCTAACAAAGAGAAGCTTTTCGGGTTTTCCATACCATTTTACGGTACTTCTAACAAAACGGATTCCGGCTGATGGAAAACAAGTTGAAGGGGTTTATGAATACATGTTGTTATTGTGAGTAAAATTCTGAATGAAATATAAATTTGAAAGAGCCATTTTATGAAAGCTACGAAGAAAGTTAATAATATTGGTGCAGGGTCCCTTCTTTTGTGTATGTACAAAATATACGAAGCTCTTTAGACGCTATTTTGCGTTTTCATAAAAAAAAATATGTATTTGTTCTGTCGATTTGTTGATAGGATACAGATACAGCTAAGCCCGGAAAGAAACAATTTCCCTTGTATAGCCACTTTCATTATTATTATTAAATCCAAATGAACTGACATTTGTAGCGTACAAGAAAAATATATTTGACGAAGAAGAAGATGATACTAATAAATAATTCAGAATTAATAATATTATCTTAAAACTAATTTTTCCCATATTTTTGGCTGCTACCTTTTTTTGAATGATTACAAAGTTTTTTTTCAAAGAGCTTTTGATTTTATTTATTTTTTTTTTTTGAAGTTAATAGGTGTACCATATTAATGAAATCGGATATGTTTATCTAAGACACTATCTAGGTTTTATTTTTCTGTGTCTTGTTCTGTTTCATGTTTCGTTTAGGTTTATTAGTATTATTAATTATTATTATTTCACTATTTCATATATTATTTTGTAAAAAATATAGCAGGTAATTCGTGTTTAGGATAACACATACACAGCGGCAGAAGCAATGCAATTTCTATAAGAGTTTTTATCAGCGTAAAGAGAAAAAACGCCAATGAATCACCACCAGGTTTTAACAGAAAACTATGTAATAATAATAGGATCTTTGGTCGAATTGTTATCAGATCATTGTTGTATTAAACTTATCAAATCGTGATGGATTTGTTGGTTGGTGATGTTCGATTTGTTGGTTCTGGTGAACCGTTATCAAGGTAGTGATTGTGTGTTTGTCTGAAGGAAGGGGCGGTGATAGATGTACCTTTACCGAAGGGCAGACAGTATATCGATCAAGAGATAGCACACGCCCATTTCAACCGCATGCATGTGCTACTCACAGCGAGTACACGCCGTACTACGTGTACGTCGTATAGCTACATGTGTTGCGGAGGGGAAAAGAAACTCTAGACAGGAAAATATTGGAAAATGGAGAGATATTCAACGTAGAATAAGGCTAGACGAATTAATTATCGGGATCAGATGCTTTACATATTTTTAGACGATAAATTCACATAGGGTTTTTTAAGGAAAGGAGGGAGAGGAAGTTCGAGTGGGTATGAATCTGGGGGTCAGTGTATCCAGGGGTGACGGATATATTCATCCATCCCTCCCAATGCGGTGCAGGGCGACGGGCAGATAGTCCGGCTGGAGAAGTCTCCCTTAACCGGCCTCTCCAGATCCGGCCCACCACGTTGCTGTAAGCAGACGCATTCGCCGCCATGACCTGGACAAACCTCACCCTGCTAAATCACCAAAATTAGTGAAACTATGGCAGAGGTATTGGTTATCCAATAAACGGGAACCGGGACGGCAGCGATACCCATGCCGCCTCCCAAAAAAATGATTATTTTTTTGGGGGGATGAGTTTACGAGGCTTATACAAATATACACGATAATTCATTCCCACTGTCATGAATTACCGTGTCATCATTTTTACGGTGACCGGATAAATCAACACATCTTTCAAGTTCATCATCAAGTTATAGAAAGTTATGAAACAAAAACTTTATTAACTGGGTTAAGTAGGTTAGGTTAGGTTAAAAAAAATTTTTCATCGTTTCTAATGACTTTATATCACTTTTTAAAAGTGTGTTGAATTGTCACTGTGTTGAGTTATTATGGAACCCATTTTTACATGCTACATAAGCCAATTCTTTTTTATATGAAACTATTTAAAACCCTTAAGTTGGCCGAAGTTACTGAAACTTTCGCAACTCAATTTCGGGACAAGATGCGAAAATGTTGAGAAGTACAAGCGTATTCCGATCTAGTCACTAAATACTGGACAGCAAAATACATTTCGCATTCACATTAATGTATGAAATTAATCAAAAATTAGTTTTATTAGAGGTTGTAAATCAGACATGTCGGTATATCCACGAGTAGCCTAGCGAAATTGGTTCCTCCATCATTTAGAAATTCATATAAAAAACTCTAGTCCTTCATTAGGACTTGTGCGCATTCCGTTTGATGTAAACAATTCTCGGTGCGCTCATATTTCCTTGTTCCTTGTTGAGCGAGCACCCCAGATACTCAACTAGAGACTATAGCCTACTATTATATGGACGAGACAGGCAGCTAGTGGATAGAGGAGTAGCTTTGTGGTACGGCCGCCTCCTGCGATCGGATCTTTTTGAACTTTCAAGTATTGCAGATAAGTCGCTCGGCAATTCCCTTCCCTCTCTTCCCTCTCCGCGGGCGCTTTACGCCGGAGTTATGCGGCGAATAGACGTATTATTTGACCAAACATAACGGATATAACGACTACTTAATCAAAGAAAATATAGGAATAAACTAGATTTTGCGAGCGGCTCCGGAGATGCGTAAACTGCGTTGGATGCTTATTGTTTGAAACTCGGTATTTCCGTAGGGAATTCTTAAATATTATCGCTTCATGTACGCATGTTTTATTTGTTGTATTAAAGATTAGCTTATGGCCTGGTCTCAATTCCATTCAATTCTAAGCTGTCTAGAATTACATTTGATAAAAATATTATTGAAAATATAGATCATGAATACCTTAGAAATACCGTAGAAAACTGTTTCTTTGTGGCTTGACATTACAATTTAATCATATATATATAAATCCTTTATATACATATATTTATAATTATATTTTTCAGTACTTTAAGTTTATAATCTACATTTAAGACAATGCTTCATGAAAAAAGTCATTACATCGAACACACATATTAAATCAGAAGTCGTAGCAGAAATGATTTGACAATCAAGTGCTACCACAATGTACCAAAAACACTAAAAAAACATAATATATTTTGCATACAAAATAAACAAACGTACTGACAAACTCTCCCTGAGGTAAGAACAACAAATAGGGTATTTTCACTATTTTTCTTTTTCGAAAAAAATGACGATAAAAATTATGACAATGGTGGTATTTTAGTGTGTTGACGAATAAAATTTCTATAACGATTTAATTTGCCATTTTCGATTTGCCGCCCAAACGACATTTCTTGTCGAGGGCGACGTTGGTGATAGCCGTCTTACCATAAATTGGCGTTTTCTATGTCATAACGACATTGTCGCCAGTTGGAACCGTTTCGGAATGTGCGGTTTAAAGATTGTTTTTCATATCAATATTTAATATATTAAAATTACACATTTTAGTTAAGTGATCAGTTTCAGAAAAATAAACTTTAAATCTTTCAGACATTTTTAAGGGTGTTCTTAGTTTGTTAAAATACCATTTGTCATCTTTCGGCATAAAATTACAGTGGCAATATTATTTTTGTTAATACATTTAATACATTTATTTGCGTGCGCCGGGATTTGAACCCGTGACTTCCGGATAGCTAGTCGAGAGCCTTACTCCTCGACCACAAAGGTCGTCTAAATTAAAAATGAAACAAATACAATCCTGACAATGTAGGTACTTGACAACCCTTAATTTGATGATGTTTACGTCGGTTTTACACTCAGTTTATTAAACGGGCCTTCTGCTTTACGAGGTCTATATTATAAATACTGCGCTCTGTGAGACCGCGGATTCATGAATTTAAATTTCAGCAGAATGAAAACGTTTATTTTTCATCATCCAACATTAATAATGCGGACAAAAGCCGCTATCAGCAGCGGTTGTTCGATTGTCCAAACACGAAAGGAAAATATATATCGAGCCATCCGAAATCCAGCATCTTCCATTTAAAACCATAAAATACAAACTAGAGGCGGAGGCCAAAAATAAATTGACGATTTATTGGCCTTTTGGTAGCGCAGCGCCAAGAATTTTCCGAGTTCACAATACACCCCTGTGGCTTTACGCGGGCTCAATGAACGTAACGGTAACGATGTTTTATTGTGTGGATTAAATAAATGTGCCACATTTCACCCGGCGCCACCCCTGGCCTGCCCCGGCTCTGCTCGGGCCTGCCCGACCAATGTTGCCGTGAGGTTTTCAAAATATAAATTTATTGCCAGTACTAAAAATTGTTCCCGGCCACCGCACGGATTTGATTAATATGAAATACGTCAGAAATGCTTAATAAAAAAACAAAGTTTATTAAAAAATATGTATAATATCTGCAGATTTATAGAGTTCCTTTTAAATTGAAGTACGGTGATAAATGATATTATAACCCGCCTTCCAGGCATAAATATTGTTCAATGAAAGGATTTAATTTGCTAAATCCTTAATTATTGTTGTATCATATTCCGGGGCTTTCTGAATTTTTGGAATTAATGTCGAATTTCTGTTATTGTCGTTTTTCGAGTTTCTACTCCGAGTATTACCACTTTAAACCATATTCGAGGTCTAAATACGCGTTAACCCAGAACTGAGAACACACACTGAAAAGTTATATTTTCATGTGGCTTTAATCATTTACGAGGGAAATTAAACACACTGTAGTAATAAATTTAAAAACTGCTTCTATAAATGGGTTTGTAACTTGGTTCGAAACAAAATAAACCATATAATTTTCACAGCACTTCCATAATTATCACTGATCAGAACCACAAATTTGCTTAGCTTGTTTTCGAATAATTTTTCTTCATAATCGAATGTAAGGTTAACAATATATACCTTTTGAGCAAACAGTGTGATTACGGATTCCACGTGGGTTTCCACACGTAGGGAAAGAGGTATAGAGGGGTGCGATGGGTGGGGTTGCACGTGGGGTGAGTGTTACAACCCTCCACAGGTAATCTCATAAATTGGGTTTAAATTTTAAACTGCGCGCGGGGTAAGTAAACCCAACCTGGGTAAATAAAGCTCCAACAATATTAGCATTCACGTTCAATAGGTCTAGTGTCTACTCGAGCAATTTGCTCGCTGCACTGTTGTTTTAGCGAGTTCTTAAACGAATTGCATTAGATGTACACATACACGTGCTGACGTTAATATCACTTCACGATCAGCCTACGTATGTATATATATGTATTATAGCTAAATCAAAAATCGTTAGAACCGAGTTTTTAATGCGTTATTATGTACATATTATTACATCTCAGAGCGGCTTATCAAAAACTATTCTCACATCTCGGTCCTAAAATATATAACAATATCCCTTCACAGCTTAAACTGTGTGAATTGTCATCCTTTGGTCCAAAAATAACAAAATAGTTATTAGATCTAGGCAGGACTGATTCCAAAATATTACGAAAAATGTAATCTGATAGTTATTTATTACGAACGCCAAGTTTCATTTTCGCGTTTACATACTCATTTTTTTTCAAATTTTAAATTTTACCCAATTTTTTATTTTTCTTATATTCGCCATTAGTGTAATTACGTACTCAATTTGCTTGTCATATTATTCAACAAGATAGTGTTACTATTATGTATTTTGTAATGTTACTGTTATGTAATTTTTATTGTTAGCATGTATGATAATTTGAAACCTGTTAATTTGACTATCCTAGAACGCGAAACCTTCCTAGTTGGACAGTCAAAAGCTTCCTTCCATATGATGTAATGTATCTTTACAAAACATATAAATAAATAAGTTCAGACCCAAAATTTTATATTAGAATGATGCTGGAAAATATAAGTTACCTTGTACCAAAGTACGAAAACCCTTTTATTCCCATTTTTCTTATTTTTATTTATACATTTTTGAAAATTTCAAAAGTCTTTCACATCTGTTAGGTAGTCTGAAAATATATTTATGAATTACATACCGTCAGAATAACTATAATCAGATTTAATCGATTGGATATAAAAAATCACCCCCAATATCAATAATATATACAAAGTATAGTGGTAATCAATTTATTGAAGGCCTCCGTGGTCGAGGGGAAAGTGTCTCGACTAGCAATCCGGAGATCGCTGGTTCTGTATGTATGTATGTATATGTGTATATATGTATATGTGTATATATATATATATATATGTATTTTTTTTTTTTTATATTTTTTTTTTTTTATATATGGATGTATTTATGTATGCATCTATGTATGTCTATGTATGTATGTATATGTATATATATCTGAGAATCTATATATGTGTATGTATGTATGTTTGCATGTATGAAAAACATATATTTTGTTTTATATTTTCCTTAAATATGTTTATTTTCTTTTTTTTTTCCTTCCATATTATGTTTTATTTTTTCTTACTACAACATATGGTTTTATTGTAATTTATAGCATTATGACTACCACAACACGGGCATAAGCCTAGTGTGGGAGTTATTAAGTACACAAAAATTGTAATTCATAAAACTCACTGAATAAATAAATAAAAATAAAAAAAAGATCCCGGAGGGTGGAGGTTTTTTTTTGATAAATTTTGTTTTTTTTCACAATTTATTTATTGAAAATAAAAGTATATAATAAATTTTGCGGCACGTTCCAGAGTGGAAGATACTTTCGGTATCGCCCTGGTGTGAGACCACCATTCAGTATTGAAACGTTGCTTGAAATGGATTTTTAGCCGTGTTTTATTACCAGATATGAATAGCCAAATACTTTCCAACTTCCTCTTTCACATCTGTTTACTATCCTCAATACTTTCAGACTTACAACATACCTCAATTGGGGATTCCATATTCTCACTAGCTCCATACGGTTGGGAGCAGTTGGGACTCTTGTGCGGTAGTTAAATTAAAAAAAACCACTAGTTGTATAAATACTTTTCTCTGTATTATATCAACTTAATAATCAATAATAATTTCAGATGTTTTTTAAAATATATTTTTAATGTGTATACAACACAACTGTCGCAAATGCTCCCAACCGTGTGGAACCAGTGAGACTATTGCATTCCCAATCGGGGTAGTGGGGAGGGAAGGAGATGAGGAAGAGGAATTTCCTGGCTATTCAGATCTTGTTATCAAACACGGCTAAAACCATTTCAAGCAACGCTTCAATACTAAATGATGTTCTCACACTAGGGCGATGCTGAGAGTATCTTCCACTGAGGAAAGTGGTGTCGCAAAGAATAATTAAGAGATATTTATTAAATTACCTTAAATAAAGTATACATGAACAAGCCTTCAAAGCCATAATAAAATAATTTTAAAAATAAAATATTTGAAAGGTTCTCTCTACTGTCCCGTTAAAGCAGTCTTTCTCAAAGTGGGCGATAACGCCCCCCTTGTGGGCGCTGGAGGAATGAACGAAGAATTAAAAATCAAATCCAACTGTACCCTGTGTTATGTTCGGTTGTTCAACGATTTCTGATAGCATTATCACTGTCGTATTTGTGTGAACGTGGATTTAGTGGATTTGTAGCAACGGCTAACTAAAAAGAAAAATCGGCGGAAAAAAGTTACTGAACGCCGCAACTTATAACTGTTTTTAAGTAAATTCTAGCCTGATATTAAAAAACTCGTCGAAATGCATAAGATTCATCATTCACATTAGATAAGTTTTAAATTCAAAGACTTCTTTTAATGATAATAAAAAGATTAAGCATGAGTTTTATTTCCTCTCATTAAAACATTATTTGATATCAGAAATAGGATATTCTTAAAACATAAAGTAGCAATAACTGTTTTTTACGAAACGCAACAGATGGTAATGTAAAATATTAAGTTAAAAAATATGGGAGTTACTATATTTTTTTTTAAATTTCAAAGTGGTCGAAATAAGTTTGAGAACCTGTACATCAAAGCCTCATTAATAATAATATATTGTTTACTATATTTCACAAGCTTATATTAATAATGCTGTGTTAAAAATCTGATTTATCTTTTATAAAAATTTCGTTGACTTATGCATATCTTGAAAAGACCATTAATACATATTTGAACTATTGATCTCTGCAAATAAAATAAATCCACATATAAATAATCGTTAAGCCTTGCAGCAATTATATTTTCCACATACAATTATAGTAGTAACACTATTTATGATTAAATCCGATCCAACAGTTCTACTGTGATATATGTAGTAAGCATAGATTTATGACGTTATAAATTATAAGTCCGACGCGAACTAGTAATATGTATCAAACCAGTTATGTGGCTATACATTGTGGATAAATGGGGTGTTTATGCAGGTATCTGTTATCAGTGGCGCACACCTGCTCGGATCGTGTTGGCTTGTGTGATCATCCCGTTCAAAAATCGTGTGTGTAGTATTTTTACATACGTGTAACTTACGTATTCCTAATAATAGTATTGGTTCAATGTCCAAAAATAGTGTATAATCTTATTTCCTATCATGGTTATGATAAGAACTTATTAACGAATCTCAAACGAAAGATGAGAAACAGAAAAGGCAGAAAAATATTCAGTCTCATCTAGTAATTGAACCCAGGACCTATTGTTATCAACCATTGAAGTTTTGTTATCTTAAAATCATCCATAAAAATAGCAGCCAAAAATATAAAAATAAAATTGAAGATATTGGTAGCTTACAGTCGAAGTAAGATACAGTTAAAATTTACGTGGGTTGACATGGTCAAATTATGGGTGATCAGATCAATTCGCCGGCAAGGAAGGGGTCCTGAATCATCTGTTTTGTTTGTTTCACGTTTTTCGTTTGAGAGTCATTTATGTTGTCTTAATAATTATTCAAAAAATACTAATAAAAATCATCTTAAAAAAGCCATATTACTACCCAACTATAAATGTTTTTCAAGATTTCCCGGTTCCCCCACTTACAAAAATTTATGACAAAATTGCACTTCTTCAAATACATAAAGATTTCTTTAGTAAAAATAATTTACCACAATTGAATATTAGCAAAAGAATAATATCTGTTGGAGGACTAACCATGCCACTAGCACGAACCACAACAGCACAACATCACTATATATATCACTATATATATCACTATATTGACGGCCGGCATAGTCCAGTGGTAACGCATTGGACTGCCATTCCGAAGGTCGCGGGTTCGAACCCGGCGTGCGCAAATAAATTTTATTTGATTAATTTGTGTTATATCACAATTAATTAATTAAAATAATATATAGTATATTTGCGGCACGTTCCAGAGTGGAAGATACTACCAGTATCGCCCTGGTGTAAGACCACCATTCAGAATTGAAACGTTGCTCCAAATGGCTCTAGCCGTGTTTAGTGACTAGATCTGAATAGCCAGGTACTTCCCCACCTTCCTCTTTCCCTTCCCCACTTAACTTCAGCCTCACAACATCCCCCAATTGGGGATGCCATAGTCTCACTGGCTCCAGACGGGAGCAGTTGGGACTCTTGTGAGGTATTCACTATAAAAAAAAATATATATATATTCAAGGGTGTAAAATTATTTAATAAATTACCCCTTGATATACGATCGGAAGAAAACTAAAAAAAATATAAAAAAAAAATTAAATTAAAATACTCTTGTACCACCTCATAACTTTACTTATTGTTTAGAAATATGTTTTTGCCTTTTAAATTCTTTGAATCATTTATTAACTAACCTATATTTTTATTACTTTTATTGTTATTTTTGTTTTATTACTAATATTTTTTGTTTAATTTAAACAAATGTAAAAATATTTTTGTTGTCCTCTCCTACTCATTGAGTTATTCTACTATAAAAATATAATAATTTGATTAGTATTGATTAGAATTTTATTTTTGTTGGAGACACTGAGGTATAGCTCTCAGATCATATCTGTGACGATGCAGTGCTTTCGGTCTTTCATATTGAATGTTTCTCCGAAACTTATTGCATGTCACATGTGAGGACTTTGTACGGTATGTCTTTACACTGTTGTAGATTTGAGACTTGTGTCTATGAAACCATATAATACGAGGATATAATACGTAATGAACCATGCATGGTGTTCCAACACGTATTATGTCATTTGTGAGGATGGTTTGGGGAATGTCTTTTAACTGAAAACACTATTGTGTTCTCCTAAAACAGATATTATTATCTGCGGAGAAGTTATGCGGATTATCACTTCATCGAAGGCTTTGAGGCAATTCTCTAGAACTGGAGTCTTTTGACATCGGAGACATGGACATATTCCACCTGAAATCAAGACATCTGAATTGTCTTTGAACTGAAGACACTGAGGTATTCTCTCAGGACCTATCATATATATCTAGGAGAGAAGCATGAACCCTCAATGCGATTAGTCGAAAAGACCTTTAGGAATCAACACAATTAGACCATTTCAATAAATAATAGAACATAAGTAACAAATGTACGTACGAGATGTTTATTAAAAAAACAAAACCAACCTTCGGGGTCGTTAAGGGACCCGGAAGTGGGAGGGAAATTAATGCTTCCGTAAAAGTAATAAATAAAAAATGTACATTAATGCGAGAGATTTTATCTAGATGAAAAACGAGCATGTTTTGATCCAGTTTGAAATCCAGTAAAACGAAGAAATTTTAGTTTGCCCTCCGCGAATACCAGCGCGATTAACCCGATTAAGGCATTTGAAATTTGTGTAGGGTTAACCCAGAGGCGGTGACCGTTGATGAGGTTCTGGTCAGGAGAGGGGGAGGGGGTTGTTTATACAAGTATAAATCATTTTATTGCCGCTCATTTAGCACCGCTAGCAATTGCAGAAGTCGTTAGGCTCTGGGGGCAGTGCGGGGCTATCCGCATGTTAACTCGAATTTCATAAACTTCGTAACACAGTGGCAAATGTGTAAATCATGGAGCCATAAAACACTTAATGTGTACATAAAACTTTGGTGTAATAAAACTGATAAGGATACAAGCACTTAGGTAGGTAATAAATAACTATTGTAAATAAGTATACGACCTATTGTAAAACTTGCGACGTATTCCAAAAGATGTTTGGTGTTCATTTTTTAATGCGTATTTTAGCTTGATTACTATTTGAGGCTACTTTGTGGTGGAATAAAACCCCGGTAAGGCTGAGATACTGGGTTCATTTCTTAGATGCCACCGAATATTTTTCTGATTTTTCTGTTTCACATTTTTCATTTGAGACTTGTTAATATTATCTTCAATGATCAAGATTGATTATTATCTAAAATGGAGACACGACCATCGCACAACAAGCTCCGCAACAAAACAGAACTAAAAATAATTTTAAAAGTGTTTAAAATTAAATATTGTATCTTAACATTTCATAAAAGGCTCAATCGGTGGTGCCGTTCATTACTTGAAGAATACCTTTATGAGAAGTCACCCAGCCTCCACAAATCACAATATAAATTAGAAAACGTAAGCAAGGGATGATAGTTCTCTTAATTAACTCACTTGATATCAATTCATCCAATAGCTATACAGGAAATTTACTGAAGAAACAACTCGAAAAACATATTTCTCAAGAATCCTTTTTCTTTCACAGCCGAAGAACTAAATAGAAAAAGTCCCATCAAAGGAAAGAGAAAGTTTGGCGAAAAGATAAAGAAGTGAATAAAGTTTATTCGGCTTTACTGTTGTAGGACTGTTGGTACCCAACCAGAGATAGTGTAAAGATTTGGCCCGTGGAAAATAAATGATGAGGGTAAATGGGTATTGATGGAATTGGAAAAGGCTGGATTGGTCCAGGACCCCTAAGAAAACCTCCGTTTCGTGCAGATAGCATCTCACCACCCATTATTACAAGCCTTTTGTCTGATTAATGAATTAACACGGGTAAAACACCTCAATGGAAATCATTCTGTGTAGCCCCAATATAATTCTATCAGCTTATTGTAAATCACTGTTTCCTTTCACTTTTGAGAACATTTTATCACGAAGCTTCAATATATTTTTACGCTTATTTAAGAATAGTTTGTGACTATTAAAGTGTTATAGATTGTAAAAATTATATGTCTTCGGCGACCTCGTTGACGGAAGAAGTTATTAGCTATGAACCTAGAGGACGTGGGTTTGAAAACCAACGATTTCATTGTCAATTAATTTAAAACCTTTTCAGGCCGGTAGGTACCACAATATTGATAATTCCGAATTTTCAGGTCGTAGTTGGAAACGGTAAGCGGATAAATCATCACAACGATAATTCATCACATCTTTAAAAAGTTATATAAAGTCATGGAAAGTGATGAAACAAAATTTTTTCATCGTTTATAATGACTTTATATCACTTTTCAAAAGTGTGTTGAATTGTCACTGTGTTGAGTTATCATGGAACCGTTGGAAACATATAAACTCTAGCGGGATGAAACGGTAGTATTCAATACGGCCACCATCTTGAACCGGAACCGTAATATAACAAACAAATTCACAGTCAATACACGTATTCCTCTGCTAAAATTGTTATTGCACTAAAAACACATTGATTAAAAAAACATATTGAATGGTTTTAGGGACTCGAAAAAGTCAAACTTGTAGATATTACTGTGTGAAAAAGTGAAACGCTTAACATAAATTTCCCTTTTGCGCTTATACAAATCCAGTCAAAAAAGGAAAATACAAATCTCATTTTTACATTAAAACCTTCGCACCACGTGCCATCATCAGTCAATTAAGTTGACCTATTAAAATAACCGACAGAATTTAATGTAAACATTTCCATCATTTAAATGTTCTGCAACTTTTTAATTACTCGGTTGAATTAAAAATCATATCCGACGGGCGAAAACGGGCTGAAGTGGGAAATTTCCTCATTACGGCTTCAAAGTAATAACAAATGTTGGTGGAATAACGAGTTGTTTGTAATAATGAAGGCTCTCATATTGTACGAGGTTTTCCGCACAGGGTGGGCCAGGCAATACAGCAAAAATGTATTCTTAATTACAATTATTTATTTCATGCGATTTAGCTAATGCCGAATACTTTTGTGTAATACATGCTGTGAATAATTGATTAATTTTTCTTAATGCAACATTTTTTATGAAAAAAATGATAAGGAGCTAATGATAAGCTCGTTAAGCTATTCATACAATACAGAACTCTTATTTGCATAATATAAAAACCGCTGTACTCGGGAGGATGATTGTTGAATTCCCGTAATCCTAAAACCTAAATTGTTTCTATGCTCTTGTGTACCCGCTGATCATCAGGCACTCAAAGTGCGTAAAATTATTTGTATGTGCCTCGCAGCCTATGCATAATAATAAATAATCAGCTTCAATTCGCCCATAATCCGCGATAAAGGCGGTGGAATCAACCATACCGAGAAGAGAATTAATGTCGTGCAGATGCGCGGTGAGTTTTCTCCACTTTCCTATGCGACTTATTTCTCCTTGGTGCGGTGGTTTTTGTATCACACTAATTACACTATTAAATGATTCTTCTGTACCATGCATCTAAAAAGCTCTGGACGGAGCAATTAAAGAAAATTTCAAACCGGGGGAAAATGGGAAGATGTATGAAAAATGCCGAAACCTACTTAATTTTTTAATGACGTATCTCATTCCTTGTCTAATCAAATACCCCCGAAAAATTATAAGCTGTTATAACTGAATGAACAGCACAAAAATAAAATAATAATAGTTCATTATGCACCACTTAGCATACAAATCCGTTCAAAATCAGTTCCAGGCGATTTCCTCTCACCCTAGATTTAGCTTCAATGCCATTCATACAAAATCGCATGAATGCTCTATCTAGGTCTTCTTGTTCTTAAGTTCATGTTCTATGCACATAATTACATCCCAATGGCAAAAACTACGGGACAACACCTTACGAATAATAAATTATTGTAGTTAGATTTTATAGCTTTTCCCCGTCTGGAAAGTTTTGATTTGAAAACGTGAATTTCGTTGAAAATAAAATGCACCTTTTTTTTGTAGCATAACTAGGTTTATTTTTTAATTAGCATTAATCTACTACTAATTACAACTCGGCATCATCAGGGGTTTTTATAAATCAAAATTCCATTTCTTATTGAACAAAACATTAAGTAAACAATATAGCGTCTCATTATTTTACAGCTAAAATTTATTTTAGTAAAATCTTCATGCCTTATGATGAAAATTAGATTTAAAATAGTCGCATTGACGAAGCAAATGCAAATAAAAAGTGACTTACCGATCGAAGAGTTTTTGCTGACACAAAGACTTTAAAGAATTTCAAATGGATTAATTTATAGTTAGTTAACTATCGTCAAAGTATATATATTTAGTCGAGTGTTTTCAGTGAGACACGAAAACAGATTTCTGCTTTCAAAAACAGATCATATTCTGACCTAAATAAACATCCCGAATAATGATAATTCACAGTCCATCCTGTTGTAGTGACTTGTAAAGGAGGAATGAATCCCCGGTGTATTGGTGGGTCCAGCCAGCTAGCGGGCCGCCTGATGATATCATCAATCCTCTTCGTGAGGGTAACCAGTAACGAACACCGTATTTTATTATTTTCCATTAACTATTCACGAATGGAGTGTGATTATATTACTACCACACTCTCTACATGACTCTCATAAATTCTTTATTGGTTCTTAATGGCGTACTTGTATGTGAGTAGGAAAATTAATTTTTGGCCAACCCACAAAATACACCGACGATTCAACTGTGCAAAAATTGAGTGACCCGCAATCTGAATTTCCTTCATGTTATCCGCGGCAAACTTCAGCTTCTCCATTAAACATACAGAAAAAAAACAATAAACGTGTTGTTTATTTTACATTGTGGCATTCTAATGACAAGCCTTTCTAGTGCACTTTTTTCAATGATCATTTACTTCAAAGCATCTGTTTTTAATGTTAATAATGAAGGAAGTCTTATGTTTTATGATGAATTAGCACCCGTGAAAAATCACGATAAAGACCGGATTCGGCTGCAGTTTCCGGTCGTTGTGCTTTTTTGTTGGGTGTACAGACTGCGATTAAACGCAACTGTTTTGGGTTGCGTGCTAAGCCGTAGAGCGTTGAAGATCAAATTGGACTAACTGGATTTAATAACAGTTGAACCAATTCTTTCGCTTCGTGTCTCATCTAAATATAAACATCAATGGTAATTGTCTGAATTCCCGTCAAATCAGTTCCAATTTTGAAAATGGCAATATTTTTTTTTTTTTAAATATTCCTCTCAATGAAAAACTTTTCATTTTGAAAATAAAGCTTAAATTCAAAGCAAAAGTTCTAGAGTTTATTGAACTGAACCTACAGACAGAGTCACAACTGAAATTAGTTTTTTCATGTCATTAGCTTCCACGTGTAAATAGCCTGGTTCCAAACATGGGCAGTGAATTTGAAGGAAAACCATTTTATTCCAAACATTTTCTCAACTATAATGCTTTTAAAATATTGATTGCTTCGCTTAGAACCCTTTTTTCTACGCGTCCAACACAGAGAAAGTTTCTTATAGCACATTGATTTTTAATATTAGTATTTATGTTCTTAACCAGTCAATTATTTTGATTTAATTTAATTATTTCACACTTTCAGTCGAATCACAGGTACAACCACTTGCCACAACCATTCTACCATTCCACAAAGGTAACCCGAGTCTCTCATACAAATAAAACACACGACAGCAATCAATTGACGAGGGAAGAATAGAACTTACATCCATCAGCGAGGGGTGATAACTCAGCAATCGGAATAATAATTATAGCGAGGTTTTGCTGAGCGATACGGCCTGAAACAATGGCAAATAATTAACAATTGGAGTAAGGGTTGAAGCAGGATTCATGGCTTCTCCGCTACTCTGCCGCTTTGTCTATGCGGGACATTTCTAACACAATGAAGTGTGCTGTGAACAGCCGAATAAATACGATTAAATTAAGCCACATGAAATTAAACGACGTTACCTATTATATTCTGTTAAAGTTTTATAGTAGCAACTACGTGTTTGCACCGTGGAAATAAGCAAGTTTTCTAATTAAATAATCTACTCTTTCAGGAAATGACACCCATCATACGAATAAAAAAAACATTTTTTTTCTTAATTTTTAAAAAATGATCCCTGAAATAAATACGCAAACTTAAAACGCCTACCGTTGTCATTACAATTATTTTTCATTTTCTAGATTCTCATTTGCCAGAAAGAAATATAATTTACTCAATTTAATTCAACTTGAACGGTACATAAATAAGGGGTTACAATTTTTTTGAATTATTGACAGCTATTTATGAGATATCTGAAAGCTTTTACGGTCCCCGAAAATTGCAAACATGTAAATAAATATATACTAGATTTACAATGGAAAAAAATAAGATTTTTTAAAGTAAAGTTAATTTAGTTTTATTACTTTACGATATGTTCTAAAACAATTGCCTTGTAGCATTGTAGTTAAGATGACAAATCTCGTATTTTGACTATATTATAACGATACTGATAAATTAATTAACTACACTATGAAAATAATGTTTGTGGTTAGTACGCTTGGCCCTAACATTCTAAAATATCTCAATATAAAACTTATCTTTTCAAATTGATCATTTTAAACCGTTCACCAAAGCATACCAATAAGTCAAGCAGGGCATAAAATGAAACGCTTATAAAATTCCCCGCGGAAATTCCGCAAAACAAATTCAAGGAATTCTCCGGTTTAGTACCACATCTTTTGATCAGAGTAATATGAAACGAAGACAGTTTAACAGTTCGGCTGGTCGGAAGGTTTTCCAATTACTTTGAGGGTCGATTGCAAAGTGCTTGCTGTCCTGATCGGTGCCGGGCCTCTGGGGTTCTAGTAGGGGTCGCGGGCTGCAGGAGATGCTGAGAGATCTAGGGGTTGCGGGGAGTTTTTGATGCTGGGAGGTGTGGGGGCGGGGGTGTAGGGAGGAGACGCAGACCACTTCAAATCATTAAGTAAAAGCTTCCTACAATTAATATCAGTCAGAGAAATTTACCGCCGGAATAGACTGTGGTAAGTAGCATCATTTCAAAGCAATACAAAGTTTTTAAATAATACGGGCCATTTTCAACATTTCTTAGTAAACGCCACAAAACACATTTCGATCATTTTTGTGGCTTCTCAAATCAGATATCTTACGAACAGACTTTCTGCTGTAACTCTTGTTTTGATTTTATTTAAATCAATTACGATTAAAGAAAAGTTGTTAATTATAAACAAATAAATTACGAAAATACAGAGTTTTAGAGTTATTTTCACCATCGCGCCAGTTTATCAGTTTAAATTTCAAATGTATTTTTTAACATTTAAATGTCTTTTGTTTGTTCATAAAAAAATCAACACTGTGCTGCGAAAACCCCAATAAAACCTATATCTATATATTTTGTAATCAATTGACGCGACGAACCGTTTAATTGTAAAATTGTAACAAATCTACGAAATAGTTATCGTCCAAAAATAAAATCACAAACTATTTCTTATTCCCTACCCAATATATTCAGAGGATGATAAATTTAAATATAAGTCGGAACCTACTTCCATTTTTTTGTATCGATCTTTGATTTTTTCTTTGACCTTCACCTTCAATGTTTTTGTTTTATAAATTATGATCAATTCATAAAACACTGGTTTCTTGTTTAATTTGAAACTGGTCTTATTGACTTGGTTAACACACTCTCGATAATAAATTATTATCACTGTACCTGTCTCCCGCTTAGTGCGGTAGGTACCGAGTAGCATCGAATAGCCGAGTATGTTTGCGGACTAGCAACACCTGTTTAAACATTATATTTGGGTTGGTGGTAATTATACTGCAAAAACAATTAGAATATTGTGAGCATATTCAATTAACGTATTTGCGCACCTTTTTTATATGCTCACAAGATAATCATCATCTTTTCCTTTACATTAACACTTAACCTTGAAAAAACGTATGTTTTTTGTCCTAAAAAAGTGAGTGCCTGCTCAAATAAACTTGGATCACGTCTGCAATGTAAGCTACAGTCCTATCTAAATATTCATTTATTTTTTATTTGTAGTAGTAAACCATTATCAATGTCATTTTCAATGTCACCTACAGACAATTCAGTAACTATCTTTTAACACATGTCACAAAATAGTAAATCTGCCTCTGTAAACTTTTTAATTTGTAATCTTCTCCATGATATATTGGTGTACAACCGTTTTATGGAGAACATGAAAAAATAAATAAATAAATTATGTTAGTATGTAAAATTAGTTAAATTTAATTTCAGGACAATGCGCAAGATAACGCACTATTCAACTTTATCATCTTCTTCTGTTTGTCCTCTCCTATCGGTATTTGTCTTTAATCGAACAAATACTGAATTCTTATTATAATAATCGAAAGAATACATAATTCTTATTATAATAATCGAAAGAATACAGAATTCTTTCAATTAAATATCATCGACATTTAGCTTCTGTTTCAGTGATTACCAAAAAGTTTTTTTAAAGACATACTTTGTACTGAGTAACTAGGTGAATTACCACACGGAGAAAAAATACTGATATTGCATACGGTTTCTTTATTAAGTTATCACGATGTGTTATAACGATGTCAGAACACGTAGTCATAAAAATCGTAAAATTTCCGAATTTCGTCATTGTATATTATCAAGGCAAAGGCAGGTGTATTAACACGTATATTGGGGATTTACTTAAAGTTTATCAGGAAACAGCATGCAATTCCGTTTTTACCGGATTACCAATAACTTGAATACATTTTTAATAAATCAGCAATACTCATTTTTCTCTCTCCTATAAAACTTCACCCTTATTTTCCTTAAAAATATAATCCACACGGTATCTCCAAATATGGCACAAATTATAATTAACTTTTGATTAGGGGAAGGCACGAAGGAGTGAGCCGCCCGCTTCGGACATATCAAATAGAAGATTATCAGGAATATAAAAGCCACAAACCAAAGAAGAAAAATGTACCTGCATATTGTATTGCTATGCCCTATATTATTTTTTTATTTTATTGTTGATACATTATTTTACAATATTTCATATTCTAATTCAGTAATGTTGGCCTCACTGGGTTATTTACCCGTGCTGAGCTCCCCATTTTATAATATAAGAATTTATACATTTAAAAAAAAGAAAAACAACATTAAAATAAAGATAAATTTAAACCAAAAATAGGTTAAAAATTAAAATATAATTATCACACTAAAAGAAAAATGTAAATCGGCATTTATATTGATTTATGTGTTTGTGCGTGTTTCGTGTTTTATATATTTTTTTGTGTTGCGTGTATATGTTTTATTCTTTTATGTTATAGAATTTTGGTAATATTGTCTTTTTGTTCTTTAATCCATTTTTTTATTTTGTGTTTGAATTTATTTTTATTTTCCTCAATTTTTGTTTAAAGTGGAAGACTGTTGAATAATATTTAATAGCTTGGTATTTATGGTGTCTTTGTCCAAAGGTAGTGTTTACCGTCGGAGTTTTTATGTTTTCTTTGTACGCTTGTCTGACCGGTCTATTAGTGATATTTTTTGTTTGTTGGGGTTTGTTTTTTTGGTTGAAAATGTAGTTTAGTAGTGTTTTAACATATAATTGGCGTATATCAAGTACGTCACAGCTTTTAAATATTTGGTCTGTGTCGGTTAGTTTATGTTTTTTGAGTATTACATTTAATATCGTTTTCTGTGTTTTATGTCATTGGTTTTGATAATTTATACAGAGAAGTAATTTAAGGTCTTAACATTACATTAAGTGTTAACAAAATAGATCATTCTGAGCAGTTTAAGTTAGGTATCTAACTACACATAAAATACTTTGTGTTATGCGAATGGTTTTCAAAAACAAACAAAAATCGTGTACAAGCATGCTTTTGCACGTTAATTCTGTACCCGGTGAATTTCAATGTTAGATACATAAATCCGTGAATAAACATTTCCACTTTTCGTTAAAAGGCTCTGACAAGAGCATTGCACTCTGACACCTCGAGACACTGCTCGGCAATAATGTCGATGGCTTTGCAACCCACCCTCCCCGCAACCCTCCAGAAGGTTCCAGATCATAATAAAGGGGAAAGGTGAGTGCAGGTGAACACATATTATACGGCACCTTCCCGCGAATACATCCTTCTAATGGAAATGTCTTATTCCAACCCATCAAATATATTCTTGTGAATTGAAGTCTACTCGAGGCAGACCGAAGAGTTTTATCATTGTGCTTTCGAAAAATAATGTAGTTAACTTCGAGTAAATACACGCTAAGTGTAAACAGTGTGTGTTTTAGTGACTCTACCAATACAAAACTAATTTTTAAGAAACTCTCATAATATGCATATTGACATACACGCAGAAAAATGTGTCGTACCTATTTATTAAAAATGTCTTCAAATTATTGATAATCCTGTTAAAAACGGGACTGCAAGCCGGTTCCTGGAAAATAAATTCGTAATAATATCATGTTCATACACCTGTGTTTGTCTTGATAATACATCATGATGAAATGCATAAAATGTGGGGATTTTAATGAACACGTGTTCGGACATCGTGACATAATATTTTTAATTTATCAGGATACCTTACTATTCATTTAATTTATTTATCAGGAATACGTTTAATTTGAAGAGATTTCTATGTACTAAATTAGCATTTTTATCGCTAAATTTTCTCCGTGTACGTATAAACTTAGTCTAACTAGAGAAATAGAGAAATGCATTTTTTATAAGACAATCAAGAAAGAACGTGGATTGGAGTAGAAGAAAATAAGAATTTATACATTTTTTTAGAGTTAAATTTTAATGATTTAAAGACTGCTCGTTCATAGATGAAAAAACACATTTTGCAAGTTATGACAAAACTATTTAATCAAATTCACATTCCATTTACAAAACTTGCAAAAAGTGTTTTTTCCAAAAATATTTAAATGAGCGCCATCTGTGAACAAAATTTAATGAATAATTTTAAGATTACCCGTAACAAGAATCACATAAACCAAATTATTAGGTGAATTTATAATAATAATAATATTTGTCTCATTTATACAGCGCCGTTTTCGTGAAAAATCACCTCTAGGGCGCTGTACAAATATATTTATTAAATACTCAACACTAAAACTGACTTAAAACTACTGACTTACATCTGAAATTTGCTATTTGCCTCCGAGTTATTTGAACATGGCATGAAAGATATGAAATGTGAGCTGTTTTAGGAACAGATATGTAGAATTAACTCATATTTTGGTCAGACATGAAGGTAGCAACAGGTGGTTTACTTTGTTAGCCATATCAAATAGAATCAAAATTGAATTTGCTTCTGACAAATTGCTCAGTTTGACTGAAATGCCTCTGGTTTGACGTTGGTTGAATTAGTTTGTTAGAATTATTACTGAAATCAACATTGGTACCTACGTCACTAGCGTTTTTCATTAAAAATAATTTTAAATGTAATTGTTACATTACAAAAAAATAATACGACTATTTTTATGACACCCATGAGCACAAAACATTACCAAATAAAACATATACTAATTATTATCTGCTGTATTAATAAAATAAAATTTTAATGAATGCATTAAGATATTATTCAAAAATTTAATTTCAGTTGTGACGCTGTCTGTAACTCGGTTTAATCAACTTTTGAACTTTTGCTTTAAATCTATGTTTCATTTTTATAACTGTAAGGACGAGTTGTTTCAGAGAATTTGAGAAATTCATCAAATTTCAACGTTCATTTTCAAGTTCTGTGAAAGATTTTTTCGATTTCTGTCAAGCAACTAGCCTATAATGATACAATAACAGAACTCGAAAAGAAACTTCCACAGAGCCCAAAAATGAACGTTGAAATTTGATGAATTGTTCAAATTCTCCGAAACAACCCGTCCTTGGTGTTTGTTTGTAGAAACAAGTGATGAAGTACCACCTACTATTTTTAACAAAAAATTCTTCCAATTGCCATTTTCAAAATTGGAACAGATTTATAAAGAATTCAAACTATGCCCATCGATGTATTATATTTAGACGAGACACGAAGCGAAAAAAATTGTTCCACTTTTGTACCTCGAAATAGTAGTTCTATTTGAACCCTAAAATTCCCAACGCTCTAACGCCGAACGACCGGAAAATAGCGAATTCGATCAATGCGCACTGATATAGTGAAATACGTTTCGAAGAATATTATAACGTAATAGCGCCTCGATTTTAAACGGGTCTGCTGCAGTGCAAGTCCACGACTAATAACAAATTAATGACAAAAAGGCACAAGCCCTATAAAAATGTCTACATTATAGTCAGGTACCCATTTTCTCAAGCATATTTATAAAAAGGCAATATATTACATTACTGCTACATTCGATTGAATTTAAAATGCTTTTATAATATTGTCTTCCCAGGAATGAGTTCACTCTAATACATCGTGAACGTATGATATTTATTGGTTACTTGAACATAATATTTAACGAAAAATGACAAGTATTTCTTATTTTATGACTTTTAAGGTTAAGTACCTACTACCAATCGTAGGTAAAAATCCACAAAAACATAAAGATAGAGTTTGTTTACTTAGGGATTACTTACAAGATTGATGATTTTTGATTTGGCTGATTAAACACGTGATAAGTCGTTTATCAAATGTGTTATCTACCATGGGAAATGAACTCACTACATTTCTAGCGATAAGATACTGATATTTTTATAATACATAAAATAGTTCGATCTATTTGTGAGTTAAAACATGAGTGTTTTACAATATTGAGTAATATTAATTTAATACCTTAACCTGAATTGATTGGTGCAATAACTTATGAAATTTATGCAGTAGACACTCGATTGCTTATTCAAATATTGATGGTAAAAAAAATCGATCACATTAATTTTTCATCCACGTCGAAGGGTATGGTAGGTATTTAATTAATTTTTATTAGTGCGGATCCGAGAAAAATCACTGGACACTATAATTATGAAAACGGGATTGCAGGTCGTTTCCTGATAAAATTTTAGCTAATTCTTAACATTACGGAACACGTATTAATTCACCTGCATTTGCCTTAATAATATATAATGACGAAATACGAAAATCATACTATTTTTATGAACACGTGTTCCGACTTTCAGAAAATAGATTGGTTTTATAGTGAAAGTTGGTCAGAGAACCTATTAATCTATTCTGCAAGGGCGGGTGCATGAACACGTGTTCCGATATATTAGGAATTTACTCAAAGTTTATCAGGCCTGAATTCCATTTTTAACAGGATTACCAATAATTTGAAGAGATTTTTAATAAATTGGCAATACTCATTTTCTTCCTTGTATTTATAATTTTTTTACCTGGCTGCGCTGCGAGTCGCCGCGACGAAATGACGCGACAACCAGCCGCACGGTAGAAATCGATAGTATAAATTTCCTAAAAGAGATTTAGGTCTGTCAATTTTTTATCTGTCTATCTGCAAATCTGTTGATCTGTCAAAAAATTAAACAAAAGAAACACACATTTAAAAAAGGAATTACTTTAAATAAAAAAAAATTGGCTCAATTTCGCTTGTTTCCCACTTCCCACAATCAGTTCCAATTTTGAAAATTAAAAGTTGATAGAACGCGAATAATTTTACCCATTAAATTACACAGGAGTATGTAGGAATGTTTCACATTCAGCACATCATCACAGACAATCGAAATTTGTATCTTTGATTACTCAACAATCAATGTACAATACTAAAATAGCCAAAATAATCACAAGTATAAGGTTTTTGTAATAATTTGAATACGAAAATTAAAAAATGTTTTGTGTTTCTTGAGAATATTAAAAATTCCTACGGAGACAGTCTGATGTCCGTCCCTAGTCCCTACTTGGCTAGCGGCCCGAAGCCTTCCAATATGACTCTATAAAATTGACTAATGGCGCATCGGGCGTTTTCTCAGTACGTAAACTTTGCGAAATGACTACTTGTTCCCTGGTATTTTATCAACCGGTTTTCCACTCTCCCCAACTTCAAGAATCGAATTTCCCGAGTGTAGTAATAAAAAGACCTCAGAGTTCCCACCATCATTGTGAACAAAAGATGCACATTTTTAACGTTGTGCCTCTCGCTGTTGACCCGCGACTTAAGGCGTGCGGATCAAGTTTTATGAGTCTCCCCTGTGACTTATGGGGCTAAGGGTGTAAAAAATTGCACCCCATAAATGTTCCCCCAACCCGCCTAGGAATATATGCTCCCATAAGGATGTATTTCAGAAGAAAAGTCACAGGAAATAAACTACAAGAAGAGATGTACTTAAAGTCAAGATGTCCATTTATACACGAATCAACCCAGTTGCGGAATGAAAATAAGACCAATGGAAATCCAATATTGTTGTTTTACGTGCATATTTTAAATGTATTTAATCTAGTGTCTACTCGATTGTCGAATTATTATTCTTTAATATTGAAACCGTTTTATGATTATCTCCAGTATTCCATACTCAAATTCTTTCCAATGTTTTTTGTACCGTTCCTAGTAGTCAAAATTTATTGCAAGAAATAAGATTTGAAAACAGAAAACCAAGTGTCATTTTACATCTTTGTCGTTTGGTAAATTGTAAAGAGGTTCGTGTTGTGGAATTCTATAACATTAACGCTGCTTATAAATTATAAGATGTACATCTATGAACTACAAGTGTCCAGGGAATCTTCCAGAAACCACCAGAACTCCAAAAAAAACGGTTAAACGCTTCCTTTCCTCACTCCTAGGATTGGTTGTTTAAAAAAATTTGAACAATTCATCATATTTCAAAGTTGTATTTCAAGTTCTGTGAAGGTTCTATGCATATTCTGTTATTATATCATAACTGACCAGTTGTTTAATAAAACTGAAATAATAACATAACTTGAAAATCAACTTTGAATTAAATTTCATGATTAATTCAAATTCTGTGAAACAACCCTTGATCTTTTCTTTCTCTTTAAAAATACAGTCCATTTCAAGTACCAATCGTCAGTACTAAATAATTGTACAGAAGAGACTGAGAGAACACCTGTACGATGGGAGTGTTGGAACGACATAGGAACATACAGGTTTGTGAATTTCATTCAATTTTTTCGTACTTCAGTAACGAAATAACGCATAATATAAAATGAATGTTTCCAAGCCCACTCGTGCTCTTTCTTGAGAAATACGAATCACTCCGAGATGGTCTCACGACCACAAAAGTAAAGTGTACAGAAAAGTGGAATAAGTCTCAGGCGTAACTCTTTGTCGGATTGTTTCCATTTGTGACTTTCCACAAAGTTACCCCCGGGTCTCAAGGGTAGCGCATTCATCCCTTATAAGTTATGGTATAAATCATTGGGATTGCAGTAGAAATATTATTAAGTGGCATAATTTGGGTCGTTTCGCTGGAAGCATGGGTGTATAATGATAGCTGGGACAAATGAACGGAAACATATTACACTCCATATTCCATACACATGATGCCACTTCAGATGTTTTAGTAGATAGGTAGATACGCACGAATATATTTTGGCTTCGTTCAACGTAAATAATGACAATTTGACTATAAAAGCATGGAAAGAAATACTGTAGCTTAAAACAATTGTAGCACAGGTAAAATATTATTTACCGTGCTTAAATCCTGCCATTATAATACAAAAACTTTTTTTTTTTAAATAAACAACACTTTTATTTTTATTAGTAGTGCCGACCAGGTTTCACTACAACCGTTGCTTCTTCAGGGCAGTATACATAATTCTCTATGATAAAGCATTATACTGCCCTAAAGAAGCTATGATTGTAGCGAGATCTGGTTGGCATTTAGTGTAAAATAAGTGATGTGTAAAAAGTTATTGGAATACTTTTAATGGTAATGTCACATCTATCTAAATGGAAACTTTATAATTTAAAAAACGTCACCTGTGACTACATTGTATCATGACAATGTATATGATTGATAATTTTACCTAATTTCGAAAAAAAATTCTAGCTTTATAACATGATCAATTCGTTATCATTTTCCACTGCATAACTATTTTAGGCATACATGTAATCATTATAACAGTCTTTTATTTATTTACCTACACGAAAAAAAACTGGAAAATAACGTAGATACACTACACGTCGATGTTGTCGTGATGTAATATTAAAGTCAATGAACCATTGTTTTTTCTCCAAATCATGTTACATACAAAGAGGAATATTGATTCAACTAGTCATTTCCTAGTAGGCATTTACTATTCCAGCAATCAATCGTTCAATTCTAAGTAAATCGTGGGCTTTTTCAACCCACGAGACGAGGAAATGCTTTTGAATTTTTCATGTGGCTGGTATTCCTTCCAGTGCCGTCCACCCACCGCAGCGCTGCACGCACCAGGCCATTTCATTTCTCGTCCAAATGACACGTTACATTAACAGGAAAATGGTGAAGCTACACGAGGATAATGTATGTTTGATTACCACCCAGCGGGGTTTTATAACATTATTAGTTCCAACGGTTTTGCTGCGCTGCGATGCAGGGGTGGTTGTAAACATTCTTCAATTTATCAATTTCAATACCCGGCTTCGCACATAAGGAAATGGTTATCTTTTTATTCTTATTTTCGCAACATCTTTTTCAATAAAATATAAACGTTAATTATTTTAAGTACTTACGAAATTTTTTATTTTTTATTTTTTTTTTTTATTTCATCAAAAAAATTACAGAATATATAATATATCGTTAGTAAGTAAAATACCTATATGTAAGTTAGTAACAATGACATTGTTGAAAAACTAATGTTACAATAATATAACAGTTTCTAATAGAAGAAAAAGTAAATATGTATGAGTGTTATAAAAAAATTATAATGGCTTTTGTAAAATTGGAGTTGAATATGGAGTTATTAGTTTTTTAAATTTATAGGAGGTAGTAGATTGGCAGAGGGAAGGATGACTTTTGAAATTCAAATATTTACATATAAAAGGTCAGTTTGTTGCTCAAACTTGTTTTCTTAGACAATTTATTGCTTTCTGTCGTTTTTACTTAAATCGATAAAAAAATATTGCACCAGGCAATATTTCGACAGATGTAAAAAGATAAAATATATGTTCATATTTGTAGAAGTGAAACGTGTATGTTTTGAGTCTCTTTATTTAGTCTTTATTAGTTCTTAGCAAATTTTACGAGAGGCGTATAAAATCAACTGACTAATATTTATGTTTTATCAAGGAAAACTTTTGAATGACCCAAGAAAGAGAGAGAAAAGTATTTTTTTTTACATTTATTCCAGGCGCACGTGAGCACCTTTAGTTGCAGGCAATAATTGCACCGCAACAGTTGCGTGCATCAAAATAGGGAAACTTTTTTTGAATTTGTAAGGATTTTGAAATAGTCGCCAACTGCCGCTGCAACTAAAGCTACTCACGTGCCCCTGGACTTCATAATGCATGTTTTGATATATTATCTTTACGCACAAATTGAGTGGGCACTAATGCCAAATGTTTCTAACCCCTTCAAAAGAATGTGCTTAAACCGACGTGCGTTTGGGTTTTACGACGTAGTCAATGGAGGGAAACCCTCCCCTAGACGGAGCCTTCATATTATTATTTGTGTAAGTGAATAGCGAATTATCGATTTTGTTTATGGAGAGACAAAAGGCATTTGATGGCGTGGAAAAATCAAGCAGAAGTTTTGTGATATTTCATATTTTGTCTCTGAGTGTTTTGATTATTCATCAAGTTACTTTTTGAGGCTTATAAACGAATTTTAAATTTTATAAAACTGATAAGAAACCATTTACAATACACTAATGTTTTTTTTTGTGAATGTTATTAATATGTTTATTAGTAAGGAGGTTAATTTTACCTTGTAATTCTTGTAAGAGGGAATGACCTTAGGATGTTTAAACAACTAAACACTCATTGATTCAGAAAAGGGGGAAGATGTATGTTTTTACAATTTTATCCCAAGTTGATTGGATAGGTACCGATCAGTTTCCGGTATATAAAATATCATAAAAAGTTCACAAAACTAACATGTTCTTTTGTTTTACTACGGGGCAGAAAAATGGGTTGGAATATTTTCTTTTCCGTTGAAAAAAGTTTTTTTATTAAATGTGAAACTTTAACACTCTAAGGGGTAATATTTTTTATTTAGTTCGAAAGATATTCTTCACTTCTTTATTCGTCCTACTTCGACCATTCAACAAACTTCGAAAGTAAGAAAGATACCTTCGTTATGTTAGCTATGTCTCTGCATTATTCGAAAGGCAAAGGAGATGGAATTAGTATAGGAGGCATAGATAAATATTATGTACAAAAAATATGATAATATATTTTTAATTTTTTTTATATTAAAATCTTAGTTGGCTTTTCGTGAAAATAATAGTTGATAGTTAACAATAAAGGTAGGTACCTACCAATTAATTTCACGTTAAATAAATAATAACCGGTTGACATTAAGTAAAATTGACCGGTCAGTAGCTAAGTTGGCATTGCACCTGGTTCCCATCAAGGTGTCGTGTTTAATTACTCGGATATCCTCCATCACGACACAATCAACATTTTCCGCTTACTGTGATGGTGGTAGGGGATTTGTCAGGTTATTCGTAATCCGGGAATGCTTGCCTCTGATATAATTAAATTGTTAATTTATATATTAATTTAATTTATAAATTATTTGAAAAATGGGGACGCCACAACAGGGCCAGTGATACGGAGAGAGCACGAGAAAATAACGAGAGTAAACATTTAACATGGTTTTGATTAAAGCGTTACGCGTTAAATGTATGCTATTATTTTTATTTTCGGTAAAATATTTACAACGATATATTAATATATACTCTAATTTCTTGCGCACAAATATTATTTACTTAAACTTTTTATTAAAACCTATAAACATTAATGTTTATAGGTTTTAATAAAAAGTTTAAGTAAATAATATTTGTGCGCAAGAAATTAGAGTTTTCTTATTAATTCTTTATTTACGGTAACTGATTAGTCGTAAGGAGTTATTACGGTAATATTGCAAGAAAATGCACTATCTAGAATCTAATGATTAAAATATATATTTCAAACACAGCTTGCTTACACTGTAAAGCAAAGAGCAAAAGTCATAAACCATTTGAGGAAAAAAAACTCAGCTCTAAATTATACTCCTGGCTCACCCACATTAAAGGCCCACAAACTCCCAATATTAATTGTGCGCATACGTCTTGTGAAATAGGCTTGTAAGTAAAAATTTATTTGAAAAATGCCACATCATCTTGCGAGAATGGGGTAATCTGTCGGAGTCCTGTGGGATGCGGGACGATGGTATCTAGCCCGTAAACAAATTACTCAGCGAGGATCCTAGAGACAAACAGGACCCTTTGGGATGAATTTGGAGACAGCATCTTTATCTTAACGACCCCGCAGGGTGGGAGTAAGGGCGGAGAGGTACTTTTGTTTTAAAAAGTTGACCCGAATCCTGGAAAAAACAACGCGTGTTCATGACATTATTTTTCATTGCACTTTAGCTTTTTTTGTAAGACGGCCGTTATTGTAAAATAAAAGCCTTTTTCGTGGAAAACAAGTATTCAATTAATTATATGAAGTATCTAAACAATATTGTACAAAAATATTAACATTTATATTATAGGATTAATTTTATTGAAAACAACTTCGGAAAGTGATGTTCATGATGGTAGTAGAAAGGAAAAAAGAAAGAAAGTAAAAAAGTATTCAACTTTTTTCGAAATTCTAATGTTTTTTTTTCCATACAAATATATTTATTTTTCCATAGAAGAATATTTACATTTCCATACAAACAATTAAACGTATTTACCTGAAAACTACCAAAACTTCGGAAATTTGTAAAAAAGTTACTTATCTTCATCTTCTACTTCTCCCATCATGTAGTTACCTCCTGAAGTTAGCGCTCTTTACTCTCTTATTTTTAATTTATTTATTTTGTAAGTACCTACTATTTTTATCGTGTAATAAAATTATTATGTATTATTTTAAAGATTTCCATAGTATCCATAGTACAAAATCAATAAAACTTAATAAATATTGGAATTTAAATGTATTGAAATTATACAACTCTTGTATATTTAATTGTTTTTGTTTTATTATTATTTTCAACCGAACTGAATCAACGTTCTCTTTAAAAAATTCCTCCACAATACAGATGTACTGGCATGGAGGAAAATAAACAATCTCTATAATAATAATTTGGTTGAAATATATATTTTTAATAAATAAATACTGCAAATATGGAAATAATGACACCATTAAATAAGGTAATGAAAACAATGATACTCTAGGCCCTCTAGGGGACGATAGAAGCTAATTAGTTCCCAAAATTTCACCAATATAACATATTTTCATATTGGGAGTTGCATTCTGCATATTTTCAAAATTGCTCTCGCAAATTTGCAAAATTGATTTAATTATTAATTTTATTAAAAAACAAATACAAGTGTGAACCTTATTCCGTTCATCGACATTTGCAAAAAATATAAATTATAATAAAAGCATCGTTCAAATACATTTTCTTGTACCAATTTGTACTAATTTACGATGTATCATAAATATCAAATATATTTTTTGTAAGTTTGTTATGGCCTGGATAACATATCACTATGGGTGTAAGGTTTTTTTTCGCAAACGATCTATATCAACTACAAATGGTGAGATAAAAGTTGTATGTTGAAATATATATTTCTAAGGTAAGTATGGCAAGGAAAGACGGGTGTAAAATCAAGACTGTAGGAGATTTATTATGTTTTCAATTTAAAAAAAAATTAAATTCATACAATCGTTGCTGGGAACTATTCCTACATATTTTAGGAAATTGTGTTATAAATTCTCCAAAATTGCGTAAAGTTGGAATTAATTAATAGTCGAAATTGATGAATGGCATTTAATAATGAGAACTCTTCTACAACCTTTATTTTACGAAATTAATCGGATATAAAGCGGAATACGGTGATGAGAATATTTTTTATTCTAAAATAAGTCTCAAAAAATGACACGATAAATCTTTGTTAAAAATGATATTTAAAAATAGCCCAATTAGTAGGCTCCTGCTAACTACCCTACCGTGAAATGTGCAATGTGCAGTTTTTTGCAATACACCACCTCGTGTAACATTTCGAATCGGGCCGTTACCAATTACACTCTTTATGTAGATGGCGATAAGGTTTAAGTTCCCGCAAAAGTTTTTCATTTTTTGCAAAGTTCTGGCACAAATATTAAAATGTTTTTTGATCATTTCTAACAAACTTAATTTTTTCTAACAAAAAATTGTTTCGCAAGTAGGAGATTTTGAACGTCAAAATATTTTTTATAGGTCTTATTTTTAATTTTTTTTCTGTGTTTTTATAAAAAGAAATATATAATAATATTGGATTATTTCAAAGGCCAAGATGTGGTACACTCCCAGTATTTAATTAAAACATTAAAAATGCTAAATTTTCACACCAAAAACAGATGATATTGCATATCTTCGTAGTGCTTCGCCAAAATAATTTTGATAATTGCACATCAAATACTAATTGTTTATTTTTATTCATTCTTAAAATTATAAATCTGCTCTCTACTTTGAACCACCCATAAAAACGTTCATTGGTTTGAATGTCGAATTTCCGTATGGCCACGGGAAGAGATTATGTAAAAGTCCTTGTATAAATTGATATCGCGTAGGATGATAACGAATTTTTATTAGAATTGAAAAACTCAAAACCACCTTTTCATGAATAATTAATTGAACCTGTCACTGATAGTTCCATCATTGGCATGCTTTATAGAATGTCGTTGAATTTGTGCAAAGAATTGTGTATTAAGTACCTACTTGCAAGAATGTAAATGAGGTTTATTTATGTGCTGAAAATAATTTTTTTTTGTGAGAAATGCTCACAGTAATTTTGTAATAATTTATTTTCTAACGGTTTTTTTTTAAATACTAGTTTGCTGTGTCTGACCGACAGAGAAGTTTCAAATTACAATGGTCTAACACTACCATCATTCTAATATGAGTTAGATAATCTCAATATATAAATAAAAATGTAAACGTTCGTTTGTTCAAAATCTTAAATCTCAGAATATTCTTCACCGATTGTTTTCCAAATTTTGATACAACGTTGCATTCCAATACGCGTGTGTTTTTATGGTGACCGGGTAAATCATTACAATGATAATTCATCACGTCTTTAAAAAGTTATAAAGTTGTTAAGTCATGGAAAGTGATGAAACAAAAACTTTATTAATTGGGTTAAGTTAGGTTAGGTTAGGTTAGGTTATGTTACTTTTTTTTTTCATCGTTTCTAATGACTTTATATCACTTTTTAAAAGTGTGTTGCATTGTACTGTGTTGAGTTATCATGGAACCGTTTTTAAATATATAATGTAGATGCTACCTGTGACAGATAAAACAATAGTTTTATTAAAAAACAGCGCGATCTGTTGGAGAAACATGTTATTTTTTAAACAGCGCCATCTGTTGGACGTAAAAGCAACATGCGCTACTGTTTCTCTATCTGCACAGATAGACTGAGCCACGGTTACGTGTGGCAGGGTACAGCTAGTTTTCTAATAAACAGAGTAACTCTGTAAATCACTTAACTTAACCCTTCTGGTCTACTAATAATAATGTCATGTCATGTTAGTTACAATTTTTGTCAGATTAGAGAATTGTTTATAAAAAATATTCCCGTTCGATATTCAATTTTAAATTTTGAACGTAGATACGGTAAACTTTTAAATTCAAAGAGAAATTTGGTGTTCTTCTAAAACTGTTAATATGATAGGTCTGGCCGTAATAGAAAAGAAGATATGCGAGTTTTATGAGGAAGCGAGGACTTGTCAATTAGTGGCAAATATAGCACAAAGTGATTCACTATTGATGTTTCGTGGCAAATAAGCCACTGCTTGACCCGAGTGGTAGCGATGTATACTAAGTGACAATGTTCCATTTAATAATTTTAGATAAAAAATATACTAATATCGAAAACATTATATTTTGATGACCATTAATATTTATTACAATATTATATTTTTTTAACATTCCCAGATTACATTTTTTGAAAATCTCATCTATACTACCATCACAGTAAGCGGAAAATGTTGCTTGTGTCGTCGTGTAGGACTTGGCCAGCCGAGGAATTGAACACACTACTCCTGGTTGGGACCCAGACGCGATGCAAACTCTGCCAGTATAGTTAGTATATCTTTCGTCCTAAATATAAAAAAGTTCTTCCTAACTGATTGTCTGTGAAAATTCTTAAGGTCGTTTAAAATAATGCACCTATATCATTTAATTTAAAGAAATAATATGTTTTTGAAATAAAAAAAAAACATTAAAAAATATTTTATGGACCGACACTAGTTGACTGATGGATTATTAAAAGTTGTTTAAAACAATATGCCTTTTCACTAAAAGTAATTTTTTTAATTGGTTGAGTAAACCACAAAGAACTCACATCAAATTAAAATGTTGCATACTATGGGCATATACAACAAATCATCGAAACGATAATAATAATTGTAAAACTAGTAACATAGGTACATACTTACTTAGTATCGTTTATGCACTAACTATAATAACTTGGATAATATATTGTCGAACTGCGCGATCTCCAGCCTCAGGTGTTTGTTCAAAAAGCTGGCAAACGTGAAAGACAGCAGAAATATCCTTATTTTCCAAATGCGGAATGGCTCCCCGCAGCTCGAGAGCCTTGGTGCACACCTATGCTTGACACGGCCGTTCGCCAATTTTATTACCTCGATAAAATATTCCCCGTGACACTCTGTAAATATTATCTTGGACTGCCGTCCTCCCACGGGCGTTCGTTAAAGTGGTTTTTCTAAATGCAAGAGTGTTTTATTATGAATCTCGATCATTACTCATGCTTATTATCATTCTCGCCGATTGCACTTGAAAGAAAGACGCAGAAACTAGTTTCAATATTTTGAACGCGAGTAATTTCGAAATGGACGGCTGTTTGTTCAACAAGGTGATTCATGGCGTGCATCGTGATTGTGAGTGATCCGGTCACATGAGAAATGGCAAATGTTATGCAAAATTGAAATGGTTTACATATCAAGTGAATTAATTGATTCAATGAAATGGTTCTGTTTAACGATTACGGAGCGAGAAGTGTAAACATTGATTATGTAGAGTTTAAGTTTCTTAGCGGTAAATTTCCATTTAAACCATATTATGCAAATAATAGCCTGCCTAGTTAGAGCCGCTTGGTAAATACTTAGCGTCATCTTGTCAATAGGGGTGCTGATGATTCAAAGCAACGAAATTCAATTAAATTCACTAAATTCTACCTTCTAAACTATGTAGGTTACACCCTTTGTCTTCTTCCTTTGTGTTCTTCGAATGAAGGCAGAATATTTTACGATAATTAAAATTAGGCCATTAAAACTATAATTATTTACCAGCTTTGATACCCGGCTTCACTATTTATCTTAAATCTTTTGAAGCTCGATTGCTCCAGACACATTTTGGTTTTTGGTTGATTGAGTCGTATTCTATGTTGTTAAATAAAATTAATGTTTTTTTACCAATAACACCTTTTAAATCTTATTGCGAAATGAGGCCACAATTAAAAAAACAAAAAAATCTTCGCATAAAAAATTAATAATGAATTTAACGAAGCGAGTCACCCGCGCCATTAGTGCTAACCGCCACCAGGGTACTAGGGGGACATAAGGTGAGCGGGAATCCGTATGATTGTAATTGCGGCCGAGGCGTTTTCACAGCCAGACACCTTTGTATGGTTGCAAAAATCTATCTCTTCACACCTCCTGGCCTCCTGGTCGTTGGGCGGATTCAATACACCCGCAGGACACGCCGCCTTGTGGCAGAATTTATGCGAAAGCCTTTCACACATTTTGGGCTGTGATGCCAAAGTTAACGATGTCATTTTATGCATCGAAAAAACTTGGTCACGATAATTCAAAAAACTTTGTTTTTTTATTCTTCAATAATAAGAATACACATATTATTATGACCAATTGCGCTTTAATAATATTCTCTGCAGCGTGATTCACGCACATAATAAGAAAATTCAGACGGTTATTGATTATTCATGATACCTTTTCACAAAAAGCATTAAAACCGGCTTTAAATTGAGAGGTTAAAAATATTTGTTTCTTGTCGAGGCATTGCGGATTCAATCTTCTTCATGCTAAATCCTCCATGATTGCACAAGTATTTGATAATAAATAGATAAATTTGTACATATTTTTAAAATCTTCAAGTATCTAATTCACTATAGTCGGTCAATAATATACTATTAAATGAAATACTATTAAAAATGTGTTACATAATGTATTTTTGAAAAAATAAAAAATCTTAGTAATGATAATACGCATACTACCACAAAAATACGTAAATACTTTTGGCCAAGTCTAAAATGAAAACCAATAATCCTTATTTTTTACAGTAACTTCACACAGGAGGCCCTGAGGAAAATAATTTCCCTATGTCATATTTGGGGATGCTGTGGTACAGGGAATGAAAAAGTTATTAGAGGTTGGTAGGAATCTGGGGGTCAGTGTGTCCAGGAGTGTCCTACTGCGGTGCAACGCGAGTCCTGCTGGAGAGGTGAAATGGTCTCCCTCAACCAGTCTCTCCCAATTCGGCCGCCACGCAGTAAGTGGGAAGACGCATCCGCTGTTAAGATCTAGAAAAACCTCACCCCATGAACCCGGGCACCCATGCTAAGTCATCAAATGTAGCGAACCATCCATGGCAGAGGTGTTGGTTATCCAATAAATGGTTCCCGGGGTATCCTTATCTGCTTCCCAAATATAAATTTTATTTTTATGTAGGATTTCTATTAGCGTGAAACACGGCGAATACCATGTCAGTGGGTAGTGCGTAGTAAGGATGCGTATAGGTACCTACTGTTGATGTATAGTGATTATATTGTTAAGGGCTTATTAATTTTTCATAAGCTTCCCGCAGAGAAAATAATATTCCTTACCTCAGGCGAAAACTGTACATGACATGGGAGTAAAGCCCCCTAAGAGTCACACCACATGTTTTCTAGTTTATATAACATAAGCCTTACAGGTCAACTTATTGAACTTAACCATTTCTCTCTGCTCCGTAAAATGATTATTTTAGCATCAAACTTACTGACCTGTACCCGCGTTGCTCGGGGTTGTGAATTATTTGAAGTAAATTCAACTTTTCTCGACATTCTATAAATACAATATGTATGTATTATATATATAAATATTTCGGAAGAAATTCTCTAAAGGATAGTGAAAACCAAAGATTTCTTCTAATATCTTTGGTGAAAACCCTATTCAAATTATTTGCGTTTTTTAGAAGAACTTAGCGCACAAACAAACATACGCGGATAGCGAATTATACCCGGCGTTACTGGGGTTATCCTTAGGAAATAGACAAATACCATCGGAGACTTTTCTGTTGGTTTTTTTTTTAAGGTTTAGCCAGCGTTAGAAATGTAAGCGCCAGAAAATATTTTTTTTACGTCTTGATTTCAAAACATTGACTTTTCTGTACTTTTTATAAATATAATATGCTTTTTTCATATATAAAAACCTTCCGGAAGAAATTTCTAAATGATAATGAGAACTTTACCAAAATCCTTTGCGTAGTTTACAAGAACTAAGTGCACAAACAGATATACGCAAATAGTGAATTTATTTTATACTACAGGGTTTTCCAATAAGAGGTGTTATTTTGATATTCAATCGTAAAAGATCAATGGTTTCGTTGCTTGCCGTCTTGTTGAAAGTAAACGTTATCCAGATCAAAACCATCCAATTCCGGCCATAAAAAATCATTAATCATCTCTCGATAGCGCAATCCATTCACCGTAACTGTTGCTCCAGCCTCATTTTCGAAAAAGTAAGGTCCAATGACTCCGCTGGACCATAAACCGCACCAAACAGTCACACTTGAGGATAGAGAAGCTTTTCAACAATAATTCTTGGGTTTTCCGAGCCCCAAATGCGACAATTTTGCTTGTTGACGAAGCCACCGAGGTGGAAATGGGCCTTCATCACTCAAGGTGATTTGCATTTGATTCACTCAAGTGAATTTTAATAATTTCAATGCGTTGTTGAAGCGTGTATCGTTCCATTTTTATTAATGGCGTAGTTTCTACTTGTCAAATGTCAAAAAATGACAGCTTTAAAAGTAACATCTACCGAAATAGCGGGCTATTCAAAATAACTCCTCTTATTGTAAATCAATGTATTTAAAAATACAAGCAGGGAGGTGAGGTCAACTTGAATATGACCCATAGTCAGTGGTTAAGTGATGCCGATTTTACGGGATTCATTATAAATAAGGAATATAAATAACGTCGGTAACAGCTTTCAACTCTTCGCGGATGCAATGGTAAAATTATTATTGCATTTATATGTGTATGTAATACTTATCCAGTGTAATAATGTAAAGATGGGTTGCACTAACCCCGATGAGGTCACCTGACTGTAAGAGAAGTGCCTTCAATTATTAATCTGTATATCTGCGAATCCACTTTGCACCATGTCAATAAAATACATAAACAGAAATAAATTTTCATATTGGCGCCTTTAAAATAATTACACTAAGATAGTACCGTAGTTGTTTTTTCATATTATTATTATTATGTGATATAGTTAATAATAATATAGATATGATTTGTATGGTATATAGAAATACATGGCCTCCCCAATTGGGGTATGTTGCGAGGCTGAAACTAAACAAATAGTGAAAAGGAAGGTTGTGAAGTACCTGGATATCCAAATCTGGTCAACAAATACGGCCAAAAAATTTCAAGACACGTTTCAATTCTGAATACACCATGGCGATACTGAGAGTATCTTCCACTCTGGAACTTGCTGCAAATATACCATACATTATTTTAAGGGAATAAATTGTTAAATAACATAAATTTGTTAAATAACATAAATTGTTAAATAACATAAATTTGTTAAATAAAATAAATTGTTAAATAACATAAATTGTTAAATAACATAAATTGTTAAATAACATAAATTGTTAAATAACATAAATTGTTAAATAACATAAATTGTTAAATAACATAAATTGTTAAATAACATAAATTGTTAAATAACATAAATTGTCAAATAACATAAATTGTTAAATAACATAAATTGTTAAATAACATAAATTGTTAAATAACATAAATTAAATTAGATAAAATTAATTTAAAAAACCCGCTACCTTCGGCTTGCTGGTCGAGAGCCTTACCCCTCGAATACAGAGGCCGCCGTACTAGCAAATTAAGACTGTAATCCAATATCATTGATCTATAAAAATGCTACACGGAAAAACTATTTCATGGCACAGAAAAAAACATTCAGAAGCTATGCGAAATGATATTTAAATGATGATAAAATGCAAGAAATTTATTTAGATGAGGGTTTAAAAATTATCTAAGTCCGTTCTAGCATTATCTTAAATGGTTGAACGTTTTAAACAAATTTAATATTCTAAACCGATCTTAATCATATTTAGTAGTATATTTTACACTCAAACTTAGAAACAATCCCAATTTTTAATGTGCGAACTACCATCATCCAATAAAAAATTACTTTCCAATAATTCCAATAAAAAAGGCTTTTACAACAAAATTTCATGGGAAATGGGCGCCATTTTATTGCTTACGGTCTGTAAAAAGATACTGACTGCAAAAAATCACCATCCTACATCCTACACAGGTAGTAAAGTCTGTGTGGCTGCAGACAAGCAACGAGCATTGCACATTCATGCAGCCTGTAAAGGAGTCCCACACATTTCACGGTGATATCTGGACCCTACTTGTTTTATATCTTTTTTACTGTCCAGCCATCCGAAAATATCAGGCCATTTGCATATTGTTCATAAACACCAACGGGCCAGTGTTCTGTGGTCAACCGGGTATCTTCTGAATTGAAAAGAATGCACGGAAAGTGTGTCGCAAATTAATTTATGAAGGCTCTCACCACATGTATCTTTGTGCAATACGTATTTGTGTGACAAATTTCAAACAAACAAAGTACCAATGCATAATATTTAATGTTGTTTTCTTAACTAGAGACAGCTAATATTTTTTAAGATTTAGGAAATTCTCTTTTTAATGTCCCTGTCTGCATAGTGTAAAGACAGGGGAACTATGTTGCTATCAGATGGGCAGCGTTTTTATTTTCTCGCGGGTAGACTTGTTCGAAACATTTTGATGGAATAAGTGGTAATAAGTATGTAAAAAGAGAAGATTAACAGTGCAATAGAAAATAAATTCGAATATGGCATCACTTAACATGGTTTAGTGGTAAAGGCGTGCAGTCAATAAAGGCTGAAAAGCTGTTCCTGCCCTAAGAAAACTGAACTATAAAGGAAAATAAAATAATTATTTATCAAAATGTTTCATGTTTTTAGTCAAAGGTTTCTGTATTAAATAATGGTAAACAGATAATGTTATGCATGCAAAATTGCTGTATAACATTTAAAAAATTAAAATATGTAAAGAAAATTGTGTTTTGTTGGGAATGGATCGCAAACATTTAAGAGTATCTTACTCAGCATTTCTAAAACTATGAAGGCTAAATTCAATAGCGTAGCGATTGCCCAGACTTCAATGTGGGTCTGCACCATTTTACCAATTACACCAAAACGGCAAAAGCCGATATTTGAAGACGATAATGGTCTGAACGCGACAATTTCTAAAGAGATCTCTCAGAAATCGATAATTGCGAGGGTGTGAATGTACGTAGGAAGTACATACCTACCTACTTACTTAAGTAATTCAACGACCTTTCGATAAAATATAAATTCGGAATCTTTTGTAAGCAGTCTCATTGAATTTTGAACAATGAACATTCATTTCTTGAATTTATTTTTTTTTATGTCAAAACCATAAATAATAAAATTAAAAACAAACAATCATTCATAACTGAAAATCGTACAAGACTTTAATACAAATTTGTATGCCCTAAACACTTATTTTCCTTAAAACCACTATTCTACCAGCAAAATGTGTATTTAATAAACTGTCAGAAGAAATCAGAAGCATTAATGATAAAATATACAAATATTGAAAACTTTCGAGAAATGCTTTACAGAAATCATTAAGAAAAACATAACTTCCCCTCAAAAACTACTTCTACTAACCTCGAAATAATACAAAAAATCCTGTAATATTCTGTTCATCTATTCAAATATGTATGTAGGTACTTTAATTTCACAATCATGATCACGATGTAACCATATTAACCACGTTGTTTTAAAAACCCTTAATTCAAATGCCTACATGTTGTCGTAGTCGCACGCCACTGCTTAGTAGCATAATATATAAATCAATTTGCACGGTCATAAATGCTAGATGACAACTGAAGTTGCTCTATCCGTAGCTTTCAACAACGTTGTAGAAATGTAAGACTATGTAATCGTAAGGCTAAATATACGTAATACAGCAGAACGTGTTGTTTTTGCTATAAAAAAAATAAATTATTACAATATATTTGTTTCTCATGGTAGAATTTTCAACAAATGATGGCAACGAAAGTTACTTTAATTTTACAATAAATATTCTTCCATTTAAAAAAAAGATTGTTATATTGTGCCTTAAAATTTTTGCATTTTTGACTAATCATTGCTTTCCCGTTGTCCCATTCATTCAAGCCTTAATCATATTGCTTGCTCTATCCAAAGTCAGTGTCTTCTCTTATACACGTCTATTATTCGCACTCTTAACGTATCCCGCCTCAAAATTTGATTAATTTGATCATGCCAAGTCTTCTTGAGACACCTGTGAGAGATATAAAATACATGCACGCAATTACCGATCTAATAATTAATAAACGGACAATGCGAACGGAATTAACTCCACTGTTTTAGCTGTTCCCAGTTATAACGGAGTATTGATTACCCATTTGGAAGACAATAGAGCATAGATTCGCGTGACAAGAGTGATTTATATGACAATCCAGTTTCCACTGAATATAATGGAGTAGATCGGATTTGCCTTCTGCGTGCAAAGCTGTAACTCAAATCCGTTCAACTGTTGTATTATGCTACTCGTGTTAAGCTGTTGAGAAATCTACGTAGGGAATTGATTTATTCTAAAAGTCAAATTTAAGCCGCGTTCAGTCGTGAAGGAAAATTCTGCCTGATATCTCTTTATGGAAAACAGAAACGAATAAAAAGGATATCATTATTCATTGGTTAAAATAGACGTCGGAATCGGGCTGACTTTGTCTCAAGTTGGAATCTAACATTATGGTTTATAGATATATCTATCAGCAAATACAACACTGATTTAAAACAGTTATTTACATTATAATTACAAAAACACGAAAGAAAAAGCTTGCTGCAGGCCACTGGAATTAGAATTCCGTGACATTTCGCTTACCGCAAATCTGCTTTTAGACACTGAGTTATCGTGGCAACTTTTAAACTAGCCGCAAATATTCAAAAGCTGTGTTTTTGAAGAGTATTTATCTATTGACTGTTTCACGTTTTTCGTCAGAGGTCTCTGTATTAAATAATTGTAAACAGATAATGTTATGCATGCAAAATTGCTATATAACATTTAAAAAATTAAAATATGTAAAGAAAATTCTGTCTTGTTGGGAATGGGTCGCAAAAATATAAGAGTATCTTACTCAGCATTTCTAAAACTATAAGGGCTAAATTCAGTAGCGTAGCGATTGCCCAGACTTCAATGTGGGTCTGGACCATTTCACCAATTACACCAAAATGGCAAAAGCCCATATTTGAAGACGATAATGGTCTGAACGCGACAATTTCTAAAGAGATCTCTCAGAAATCGATAATTGCGAGGGTGTGGATGTACGTAGTAAGTACCTACCTACTTACTTAAGTAATTCAACGACCTTTCGATAAAATATAAATTCGGAATCTTTTGTAAGCAGTTTCATTGAATTTTGAACAATGAACATTCCCTAAATAGCAACTTGATCTTATTTCTGTAAAATAAGGATGATCGTGATTCGTTTTACGCCAACATACTCAAACAAGAATACGTTTACAATATAATTTATAAAGATATCGCTTTCTCAATGTGCAAATACTTTTAATTAATACTGGCTGGTACTAGTTTTTGCTTTAAAAAATCATTTGCTACGTTTGTTAACCTTGTACTCATTTTATCTGGTTTTAAACCCAGCTGAGCTTTTACATATAGTGCTATCCACTAGGGTTGTGTTCAATCAAAAACAACCCCGTGTTACAGGGCCCGGAAGCGCCATATCGAAGCGATGTGTCTGAAACCTTACATTTCAGTTAGAGAAAATTGGAACTGCCACAAGTGGAGTTAAAATAAAAATATATGATGATATTATCATAAGTAATGATAATATTATCATTTTTGATTTAAAAAAAGTACACAAAGCGACCTCTCTTTGGTGCGAAGAAACCAACCGCAAGCAATTCTAACATCATCCTTCTCAAGACAATTCTTCTATCGTCTATTCATTCCCTCAATTCTGCAGAGTATTTGAAAAGGTTATCGATTTTTGGAACACCATTGATCATGGGAACAATGTTCTTTATCCCGACCTTCGTCAGCGGCTGGGTCCAAGATCCCCCCAGGAACCCGCATACATTTCAGGAGATTTTCCCGATAGATTGGGCATTTTTCGCAAAGGGAAATTTTTCATTGATTGTCTCAGCTAATGATGACATAACTATAAGGGATGTGGGATTTGTAACATTGGTCGCTGGGAAAAAAGTGTTTTAAATTCAGATTTCATTGGTAGGTGCGTATCAATTGTCTGAACCGTTAAAATAAGTGCTTCAATGGGACGTATTTTTCTTATACCTCATTTGTTTATATTAGCAGTTTCTAAATAGAGTAGTAGGTTGTATTTATTGTTATCTATTCCCCAAAAAAAAGTTCACATCAAAAATTATGAAATATCCCTTAAGCAAGGTTTTCCGGCTTCTATTTTTACCAATCCATTCAAAAGTATTAGAAAGTATATTAATGTGAGTTAAGAGCTATAAATTATTTATTCCGATTCTTGGTGTCACCACCCCTAAGAGATCCTTTAAAAATCCGTGTGTTTTTCAGTTTTTAGCCTTCCTTTGAACAATATAATCACACGGTGAGGTGACATATCGACAAAACCGACAACACAATTCAAAACTATTTTACAAAAGATTGCGTCTTAAAATTAATTCAATTTTATTAACTATGAACTATGAACAGCTGTTCCACTCTTCTCCGAAGATTTTCTAGTCGCTGAGTCTGTTAATGTCATTTCGTCATTCTCGAGTTTGTTTGAAAAATCTACTAATTTTCCTGCATCCTCTACACGTATAACAGATTTAAGGTTTGTTCACGGCCTTCCGGTTGATTCGAGGGTATTCTGCTAGGGTTGTTAGAAGACTCACTATTTGGATATCTTTGCATTAAATCGGATATACTCAATTTATTCCGGGAATAGCGAATCGATCGCAATCTTTAAATTTATGACATAAAATACTCCGCAATGGAAGCATTTGGAAAAAGTTGTAATAAAAGTATTAGACATCAAATAATCTTGGTTCGATTATATTTTCGAGAAAATAACTACAATTTTCATTTTAAAAGCCAATTTTTTGTGCAAATAAATTTGTTTTCAAAACTGATTGCATTCTGTGATTAACAAAATTATATTAGTATATTGGCAGACTATAAAAAGCATTTTTTAAAAATAAAATTGTCTACGTGCATTGGCACACCGTAAAGCGCATTTATTTTTAGTAAAATTGTTTTAGTATATTGGCACACTGCAAAGCGCATTAAATTTCAATTAAATTGCTTTAATATATTGGCACACTGCAAAGCGCATTTATTTTTAGTAAAATTGTTTTAGTATATTGGCACACTGCAAAGCGCATTAAATTTTAATTAAATTGCTTTAATATATTGGCACACTGCAAAGCGCATTTATTTTTAATAAATGCGTTTTAGTACATTGGCACACACTAAAGCGCATTTATTTTTTAATATGTATCCTCCAACACGTGGTGTCCTAAGTAGTTTTGACCAAAAAAGCGCTGTAAGAAATTATTTACGAATGAATATCAGTATTTTGGAAATTACAAAGAATTCTTTACGTAGTATTAGCATGCATGCACCGACGTTAAAAATAGAGTATTAAAAATAATGTAATAAATACCTTTATCAATATGCGGAGGTAGGTATTTAATTGTTGAATTTATTTGATTTTAAAAACTCTTGTTTTAGTCAATATTGTGAAAGTGCACACATGAAAAATAAGGGGAATACAATTGTGAAAAGAGATTACTCACCGCTTTCTCCACCCTCCTTCAAGATTTCAGAATACAATTCAAGGCGTCTTCAAGAAAACTCAACACGTTGTACAGTAGAATCTTGCAAATCCTTTTCTAGGTAAACTTCTAAAGTCCGAATAGTATCAAGGAACTGGAATCCAGAACTTAAAGGAGCAGTCCGTGTGATAAATAGGAAATCCGACGGAATTTCCCGACGCCTTGACAGCAGACGCCGTTGTTTACTTTGACCTAACCTGCACGGCAACGCCGCACCAAACACGGCCCATCGCGCCCACTAAACCGGCATAAAACAAGTCACTCAACTCCACAGATACGCAACTAATGTCCATCATAATAACTGGCTGATAAAATGCCCGTAGTTTAGCCAATAACGGTGATTAAAATGATTTATTTCGGAGCCCGACGTGTTGTCAACCAAATGCCGGCTGACTGCGCGATATTGTGTTGTCTGGGAGGGAGACGGCTATACTGAGAGGATAAGGGTGGTCTCGCTTCTAAAAGGGATGGAAAAACCGAATGGGGGTGGGTACTCTTCCCCTGCGACGCAGGCGTAATGCAAAATGCACGTTCCAAGCGCACTGGCGGAGTATTTGGCGAGGGTTTTGCGATTGGAATAGTGACTGTTTTGGGCCGGGAGTTGTGATCACATTGGAATTGGTGCGGCGCAATGTGCCAGTACAGTCTGCACGAACAAAGTGTTCCTCACAACATTGTTTGTGCATTGAGATCGATATTTTTGACATTTACTTGAAAATACTCGCAAAATCATGTAAACAATTTTTGTTGTACAAATTTCATTACAAGAGGCTCGATAACAAGTTAACCTCTCTTTTTAATAATGAAACCATCGATATATAACTAAATTCCCTAAATAAGAGTAATCTTATATGCTTAAAGAAAATTTGCACAAAACACATTTTAAACAAGAAACTCAAAAAGTAGTAATTAACTTAAATACTATTAATGAAACAATTACATGTTACATAGACGCATACTATAATATCATGGTAAACATAAAAAAATAAATGATGAAGCGTTTTAAAATTATTTATTTATTGAGTTAATTGAATCGCACGTGTCGGTAGTTAATCCCTCAATCAAAAAACAACAAACATGTTATGATATTTGAATGGTTCTAGAGAATATTGAACACCGAGTTACTTTTATTACGTTGAATTGAACGCGTCTGTAAAATTACTTCCCCTATTAACTCACCCTAGCTATTTTGGCAGATCGATATAGCGCTAAGGTAAACCCCGATGTCTCTCAGCGTTGGCACACCATTGCACCCTGAAACAATAAGACAGCGCCTGATATTTTAAATCAAATTATTTGCTGAACTCAATTAAATTAGATTTTTTTATACAACTATATTATTAATTTAGCGATTTTAAAAATTTAGAACCTTTTTTCTCGTTTGCGTAGTGTGCTAATCATATTGATATAAGGTGTAGCGCACGCTATCGTCGTGGTACAAAGAAGCATGGAATAGGGAATGTACCGGCAAAGTGAAAAACTATGGTATTCCGTGTGTCCTTAAGGCTGTAATTATTACCAACTTTACAAGGAAAATCGACCTTAACGGCATGCAACGTCTCGGCATGTCTCGTAGGAGATCGATTTCTTGAACAGTGGTAGGCATTATGTTAAAAAGTTAGATGAAATGTATGAACGTACGTTTAATCAGTTGAAATACTTTTTTTACTAAGCAAAAAATACAGGGTCGTTATTTTATTATAGTTGAGTTATATTATTTCGTTGAATTTTTAGTAAAAGTCACCTTTTATTCAATTTTGAAACTGTTTTATAAAATGGTATATAATATTGGATCATATCGAAATCACGGTTTGAAAAAAATGTTAACAATAATCACTGCACCAGCACGGCGATCATCACTAGCAATGATTATGTTTTCCACAGCGTTTACGGCGGATTATATCAGCAGTTACTGATTTTCGATTTAAAATTTTGTTGAAGCCTTTGGCGGACTCATTGCCGCAGGTGGACTGTATGTACAATAATGCGCGGACTTGTTTCCGACTTGATTATGATTTAAAAAAATTTAAGGCTAGTATAGACGGCCTTAGTTTACTTAGCCTAATTATTTTTAATTGAAACAACAATCCCAGGACTAGACAGGAGTCATTTAGATACTCACTCGAGATAGATGTCAAGCAGTTACCAATATTTTTTCAGAAGTTTTGTTCATCAATGTGCCCAGCTGCACGAATTTTAGTTACAATAAGGTTATAATAACCTATCTCATAAATAAAGAAAACATCTTGTGTAGGCTTTGTGTTCTATTTAGTAATATCTTTGACAAATTTGACTTCTTTAATAATGTTCCACAAAATTATTATATCTATGTTTATGTTATTTGTTTGTGAAAGCCCATGTGAGCATACAATAAAAAATAACTGTTATTTATTTAAATACCTCATTGCATTCTGAAGATATCATTACATTGTAAAAGCCCAGTTTAATATAAATACAAACAAAATTATAATGTCTCCTTTCTCATCTCGTGATGTGTTATATTTTTACCTTTTAATAAATAACACAGGTAAAAACATACACCATCGCATCTTATCGATTTATTGCTTGTACCTTGTACCTACTATATAAAAGTGTTACTTTACGGCCCTGACTAAGCTTTGAGTAAAATCGAGTGCTTCTCAAACTAGGATCCGCGTCCCTAATCAAGGGCCTGAAGGTTATGTCAGAAAATCTAGTTATTGATGGTAAATATTTTCTTTAATACTCTAGAATAAGTGTTTTATTTAAAATTCTTATTTCAATAAAACTGTAAACAAAATACACGGTATAGTGTCCGGAGTCGATTTCATTGTATGACTTTTTTGATTTGAGCTTTCATTTTCGAATAAATCGAGTTCGAAGATGATTTTTTTAGGTGGATTTTGAAATATCAGCTGTTTAATTTATTATAAATAATAAAAAAGAATTCTCAAATCAAAACAGAGTTTTTCTCTATGTGATTTCTGATCATATTTTGAGTTCCCGGACACGTGAAGAGTTTTAATTTATTCTCTAAGAATACTCATGTAATTTATGTAAGTTTTTCTATTTTGGTAAGAAACCACAACAAATTACAAAAGTCAAAATTTACTCAACAAAATGTTGTCTAAAATCTTTAGAACCAAACGAAATTAAATGTAAAATGTCTCAAAGTATGTAATACTTTATTAAGTCAATAGATAGGTAATAGAAAGAGTAGGTACAGGTATGACAATATTGTAAATATATATGCATTTAATTGGAGGACGTAGTTACAAAGGCTATTATTTTATTTAGTATTTGAATTGTTGTTATTGTTTACGTGTAATTTGGTTTACAGATGTTTGCGATAATGGGACGCCCAATACTTGTTATCCATTTCTTTATTTCATGTTTGAATTTGGTTATTGACTCTGTTTGTCTAATCGTGGTTGGTAGTGTATTGTATAGTTTGCAAGCTGTGTATTTAAAAGGTTTTAATTAAAGATATTATGATATGATTAATATTTATTATTTTTAATGTTCTCCCATACTAAGCAATTGCTTGTGTGTATGGGATGAGGTATTATTTGTTTAGTTTCTTAGATTTTTATTTTATTTTTTAAATTTTTGTTTTTGTTTTTCTTTTATTTATTTACGTTTTTTTTAATTAATTTAGGTTTTCAGTATATTTTTTTAATTGTGTTTTTAATTCTTTGAAACTATCATTTAGTGATCTTATATTTTCTGGTAATTTATTGAAGAAAATTGTTCCTAAGTATTTGTAGTTTTGCTGACCCAAAGTTTTTTTACAAATCGGAATTGGTAACATGTATTTTTGCCTGAGATTTGCTGTGTAGAAATTTATTATTATTTATTTATTTAAAAGTATAAAAGTTGTATTATAGAGGCTTTTAAAAATATTCGTTTTGATGAATAATATTTCCATGTTACAGTGTTATGTACGAAAATAGTGGCTACAATAGTAATCACCAGAGTCGAGGATCTTGTGTTTTGTGAAGGAATTCTGGCTCAAAATCATAAAATCATTTAAGCAAGTAAAAGAAAAAAATACAATAACACTAGAACACAAATAAGAAAAGATTTATCGATTACAGAAAATAAGTTTTTAAAGAAAATAAAACAGATTTTAAGTCTCTTAGTAGTTTTATATATAACATTTTATTTATATTTTTTTGCAAAGTATTTTTATTAAATAAATTTCCAAAATAAAAAAGGCCCGATAAAATTTTGGTAGAAAGTAGTGACTTTGTGGTTTGACATATTAATGAACATAATATTGTTTTATTTTGTTCTATTTAGTAGTTTGGTTATGGGTGCTTTTTAAAAAATATTGTTTATTAAATTTAAAGACTTTATTAATATTTTAAATTAAAAATTCCTATTCAATAATATATTTAATAATGTAATACTGAAAAGCTCAAACAAAAATGTACGAAAAATATCGATTTTGAAGGATTGTTGTCGATACTAGGTCGAGGGTATATTTCACTGGAATGTGGTGTAGTTATAATATGAATCCTTAAAATAATATCATTTAAATGTTTGCACGAAAAATCTCTTACACATTTTGTTAATTTATTTTCCGGTAAGTTATCAGAACCCATAATAAAATTGAACTGTCAGTTACAAACAAGTCTTTTTAAATTGCAAGAATCTTAAGCGAACAGTTTGAGAAACACTGCAATAAGCGTACAGGGGTTGCTGTAATTGAACACTGTATTAAAAAGCAATGCACTTGGATTATGCCGACATTACAATAAATATATTTATGGGTGTTTGAAGTGGTTTATTATGAAGTGAGTAATCTACAATCACCAGGGCTATAACTTGTAACTTAACGCGACGGTTCCCTTTATTGCTTTATTGTATTACTTAACCGTTTAGTTAAACGCCAGAACTTTTAAACTGCAGCTTTGAAAGCACGTCTTTATTACTCCAATAACATCGAAGTCAGCTTGCAGTAACCTTTACCCGTTTATCACGGAAATGCACTTGATTCGCGGAAACTGCGCAGTGCAAAATGTAAGTTTATATACGTACAATCCAAAATTGTCCAAAGAACCTAGAAGTACCTACCCTGATGGCAGTGATACATAGAACTGGCAGAAGAAGGATGAAAGTAGACTGAATGCTGTAGAAATGAGATCCCTGCGACGTACGTGTGGTAAAACTGTGTGTGATCGTGTGAGAAATATGGAGATCCGCAAAGAATGCATTGCTGATGTAAGCGAAATGAGTAAGATTAAGAAAGGGACACTTAGATGGTTTGGGCATGTAGAGTAAATGAAGGAGTGTAATGAGAATATATGAAGCAAATGTGAATGGTAGAATAAGTAGAGGACGCCCGAGGAAGACATGGCACGAATAATAGAATAGTCAGAATAATAGAAGAAAAATGGTTAGAACAAGTATTGAATTTAAATATAGTTTACGTTTGAAATTATGTTAATGATCAAAACAGTTAGTAGGCAGTCTAAGTGATATATAATGCTTATTGAAATTACTTAGATGCACACAAATATAATTAACTAACTGACGTGTACTCGACGTTGCTGGGGTTGTCCTTAGGAGACAGACATATATCGACAGTGAATTTAATGTAGGCCTTTTGAAGATATAAAATTTCGTTATACATTATTTTGATATATCTCATAAGGTTTAAGCAGCGTTAGAAGTAAAGTTCCCGAAAATATATTTTTACATATTGATTATAAAACATTGCCTTTTCTCTACTTTATATAATATGCATGTATCATATATGTAAACCTTCCGGAAGAATTTTTCTAAAATACAGTAAAAACCCTATCAAAATCTGTTGCGTAGTTTAGAAGAACTAAGCGCACCAACAGGCATTTAAATCGTTGAAAATGTAAATGTTTACCTATATTCAATTATTTTATAATCGGACAATGCCAAGAGTATCGCTGTGTCAACTGAAAGGACATTGTATTTAGACTTCTCTTCTTACTTTGTCTAGCTTCTATCCTTTATTGTCTGCCAGGTTCTATCGGGAGAGGACTGACTAGAAGTAGAATGAATGGTGTTACGTAAGACCGTAACTACAAGAATAAGTCAGACAAATCAGAGTATAATAAACAAGATATTTTTGTATAAATATGAAATAATAAATACATCAGGTACCTATACAATAAAATAGAATATAATTTGTTTGTATCCAGCTGCGAGTGTAAACAGAATTATTCAGAAATTTGTATGCGTGGGTAACGAGCAGCAACACAAAACCTTCGTGGTGTAGGTACCGACATCATTAACTATTATATATTTAAAACGATGTTGTGGCTTCTTTTAAAATTTATTGATTATTAGTGTAAATAAGAGTCCCACCTACCTAATTATTCACTTACAACTAACTATTCACTACATCCCCATTTGGGGTATGTGGTGATAATGGAGGGAGTCGGTAGATAAAGGCGATGAAGGGGAGAAGGTGGGGATGTACCTGGCTATTCAAATCCATTCACCAAACCCTGCTAAAGCCATTTCGAGCAACAGTCAGAATACCAGTATATATGAGACGACGTAAGCATGTGAAAGAAGCAAGTAGTGTGTGCTAAGACCCAGTGGTTTGACGATCCGTCATTTTTGACAACTTTTTTTTCAACAAACTGAAATTTCCTGAAAATCTAAATAAAAAAAATCAAATTTACGAAAAAAAAAAATTTTCAGTTATAACAACATCAATCATGCCATTTTTTATAATATTAGCACTCTAGTACACCCAAAATTCACAAGTCGCCACTGCTCAGAACCAATCATTTTGCCGCTTTGTCACTGAGCTTGTCGAAACAGTTTTAGAAATAGACTTGATAAGGTGATAACCTGAATGATCTAAAACATTCTAGCATTTGCGTTGCGGGTTTAAAGTATTTCTGTACAAAGTCAGTAGACGGCATGTATAATATTTACTATTTCACAGATATTGATATAATGCTGACCCAGTTTTCCAATGAATTCGTGGTATCCTGGTCATTAGTCAGCTGAGTTACGAGAATTGGAAGTGTTATAGTACTTATTGTTTTCACATGCCTGAGCACGGTGTGCTTCCAATTGATTGGCTAATATTAGGCATGTGGGTTTTGCACGTTTAGGGTCATTAATTGTTGAATTAATGTGGTCATTGTTGTACCCTTTACTTCAATAGTGCAAATTAATGTTTTCAGGAGTTGAAAGCGAACTAGCTTTATGTACATCAAATTATCTAATAAGGTATTATTTCAGTTTAATGAATATGCTCAAGAGAAAAGCAAACGATTTAAATAAATCTATTTGAATGTAGATATTTTTCGATTAAATGATGGAAGTGGAATCTTAGAAGAGGAAATTAACCCCTCTTCCCGACATTCGATCAAAATTTACAGCAGTTAATATACGAAATAAATCTCGGCACCATCCAATCAAGATTTGGCTTAAGTTCACACAATTTATTTAGTCCTTGGGAGGAAGGTTCAATTGTCATTCAAACCATTTTTTATAAATTTTATAAGAAATTTTTAAAGGTCACAGCAGTTAAGAGACAATCCTGGGGAGAAAGGTTCAATCCTTAGTCAATTTAAAATATGTATATGTGCATTTTTGATAACATGTTTTAATATAAATAATAGTACTATAATAAAAAAATGTTTTTAACGGGTTGATTTTTTTTTACATAAATAAACGTAACATAACACCCAAAGACCAGGCCGAAGAAAAAATAAACTAAATGTTTAATTCTGTTTATAAAACCGTTTTTGCTCCGCTGTTATTGCGGCCAATCCGCTAAAAACGATGCGGACGAGTTTTGCTGAGCCCAATGTATAGGTATAATATTATAGTGCCATTGGCTTAGCCGCTTTGGCGACAGCGAAATTACGCTGTAGATTTGAGCAAAACGTTAACTTGAAAGCAGTCAAATAATTCTTTTTTCCAATTTTTTTCATCGGAGTGCTTGCTATATTTTTCCAAATTACTGAATTTGGTAAAGCCAGCAAGAAAAACAAATTCCCAGAAACCAATGTTCATTGTTTTGTTTTTTTATTTGCCCAAACAATGAACTCAGAAAATATCACGTTTGAGATAAATCTTTGTCGGCATCAAGGTCACCACTTTTCTCGATTTTTCTTTCACATTATCCTCGCGAAGAAAGGCAGAGATTTATATAGTGCGGTTTCTAGCTAAATCTGATTTGATCATGGTTAAGGGAAACCTAATCCTCATTCCAGTTGACTTCTCATTGTCTGTCATAGGCAAAGAAATTTACGACGGTCTTTTGTTATTTATTACAGTTTATCTGGTAACGAACCGTTATTATTTTTGTTTGCGTCAAAGTCAAACGTGGTAAACAAGGTTAAAATCTCAATGAAATTGTATTAATACTTTGCTAAAATAATAAGATTTGTTTTGTGTTGCGGACAGAGTAGGCAACATGTGTGTATTATTTCGGTTTACCAACTAAATTTAAAATGTTTGAATGAACTGTTAAGCCCCCGTATTCGGATTTTCCACCAAGTTTGCAAGTTCCTAGAAAAACATATGTTATTTTAGAAGATAATATCTGTACAGATATAGAGCCGCAACCGTAATTATACGAAATTCCATCAGCATAAAAAAATCGCAAAGCATACTCCGAAAATTATTAAAAACACACTTTGTTCTGTTATTTGATATGTCATAGATATGAAAAAATCACAATGTATCTTTAAAAGCAACTTAGGAATTTGTGAGAGATTTTTCTTCTGTTTTAATATACTTTTGTATTCGATATTTTCGAATGATTAGTATCGTTTTTTTAACATTAACACGCTCCCCCTCTAACATTTGCATTTACATATCTCCTTTTCAAACCGTCTTCTTCTTTTTGAACGCTTACTACGAAACCTTAATATGAATAGCATACACATGAAAACAAATGGATATAAGGCAATATTTTTATCAACATAAATGAACGCATACATAAGTATCTACTAACATACATACCAATAACGTAAAATATCAAATATTTATTGATTTACACATCACACGAAAATAAATATACCGAGGGACATGATTTATTACATACCTACAGAGTGTTAAGAGACGTAACTATCTGACATATTTCAACTGGTGATTTCTGACCTTAATTGGAGTAAAAAAATATGAGTGAAATTTTGGTCTACGGTGACATTTTTGGTGTTTTTTTAAATACATTTTTCAAAAATACGATAAAAAAACTCGTTAATTTCGGCCGAGTAAACACCTAATATCCACCCCGAACGTAACTGTTTAATAGCTACTGATTGCTAATGTTTTTTGTTGAAAAAAATCATCAGATACCAAAATCTATCTATTTTTATACATATAATAAGGTGGCGAATACTGGTTAAATCAAATTTAGTCAGGTATGTCTCTGAATACCCTGTATTTTGAAACATAATATTTTTTGTTTGTAAATGTCATTCTTCATTGGAATTTCCCTTGATTAGGAATAAATCTTACATTAATTGAGATTTAAAATATAAGGATACTAAAAAATATCGTTTTGTGTTGAGGCAATTAAAAAAAAAAAATCTTGCTTATTTCACATTACGGTTCAGAGGTTTATTACATAATATAATGTAGCTATTATTGTAGTAAATGTAACCATAAAACAGAATTTTATAATGAACGTCGCGCATCGTGTCTGAGCAGTATACCTACCGATTCCAGGTAATAATGTTCCAACTAACAATGTCTACCAGTATAAATGTCCCCCGTTGAATGTTCCCAATTTGAAACAGATAAAATGTTTTTATATTGGCACAGTCAGCAGACTCTGACTCTGCATGTCGTAAGCTAACCTAACCACTGTACGACTAACATTTTGGCAAGGAACGTTTTGACCAGGATATTTTGTTATGGAACATTTTAACTCGGGACATTTTTACTGGGAATATTTTGACATGAAACATTATTACCGGCTACGATACCTACCTACTCCTTTCCTCTGGAAGGAATACTTGTAAATAAACAAAAAATACTTGCATAGATTTATTCACACAAGTGTAGATTTTGAAAAAAAAGTTTTATCTTAATGCAATAAGGAACTTGAGTGAAAAACATAATGGCTTAAAAAATGTATATATTCACTTAGATCAACATGATTCTGAATAAGTAAGTTTTATTACCTATATATAATAACACTAAAATTGCACAGAGACACCCAAACGTCATGTGATTGGTCGGCTGGTTTTGACGACGCTACCGCTACCTCACGGGTTAACCGGCTGCGTGTATGAGGACAATTTTGTGCCAAGTTGCGCTGTGTACTCACACACGGGTCACAACTGCAGTTTACTTGTCATTTCAAAAGAATTGATGTATTTTGGAAATCTTTGCTAAATATTTAGTTTGTTTTTTTTTTTGTTTTCATACCGACCCGAGTGGGAGCCTGCGAGTGGGAGGTTGACCTTTCAGTTAACCGATAAAACTGAGGTACGTATGACGTCACGCGTACCCCGTCAGATTTCGATCATTTTGGCGGTCATTGAAAATTCAAACTTTGAAAATTATTTTAAATATGAAATCGACATTTGTAAAAATAATTTTAAAAATGCAGGTAGGTATTTAAGTTAGAAGATGAACATTCATAATAAAAAATATTTTACAAAATAACTGGAATTACTTATTATAGAATGTTAGATACTATCTTCAGAATTATTCTTCCCCTATTCCTTACCGCAAACTTTAGCCTCGCAATATTCCCTAAATTGGAAATACATTATTTTCACCGAGCAAACTTTCACCTGAAATACTGTTAACTCTGGTCAAATTATTAATTTTCCTGTTAAAAATTGGACTGCAGGCCTATAACAAATTAATTGAAAGAGTTCCTAAAAAAGTATCGTTTCTTTAGTTCCTAACACGTGTTCATACAAATACTGAAAATGATATTAACATACTGACATTGTCGCATTCCGCCACGATATTTATTAGGAAAAGTAAATGTCTTCTCTATATATTATGAATGACTAATATTTTATCAGTAAGTTGGCATTCTGTCTATTTTTAACAGGATCATTTTTCTCCGTGTGATTCCGAGCAGTTACCTGTTACAAGATTGTACTGGATTTTTCATGTAGATATGGTTTATTTTCGAATGGACTAAAATCATTTTAACATCAAACTTCAAATCACTGAAAACTTTATCCTAGTTATCCCACTAGTGCAAGATTAACAATCAAGCTTTCAAGATGAAAGGTCTGCCCAGTAGGGAGTACGTGTGTGTTTATCTCAGCCTCCTCGCCACGGGGTGATGTCCTCGTAACGGGTTCTCAGCGGGAGGCTTTCTTGTTCGTGTCACGAGAGATAAAGGTTCTCATCCCTTACTTGGTTTACTCTAAACTAACATCTTGGGCAGGGTTGGGCTCAGTGGTAACTAGATATTAATCAAAATTATTAATTTCCGTTGTGTGAAGTTGAATGAACGAACTATTGTTTACCGCTTGTGTGAAAAACAATTCAGACTAGAAAAATCATAATATCTTGCTTTACCTAATTGAAAATATTTAAACAAAGATTTGATATATAAGTATTATCGTGATTATATCTGGGTTATTATGTGATGTTGCGCTTCCTCCTGCTTTAGTTAACGTTTCGCATAGCGTTACAGTCATCAACACTAGTGTAGATTTTGGTGTTTATATATGTAGAAGTGATATTCCTTGTAGGACTTGTATTTAGTATAATATTTAGCTAATTTAATCCATTTTCAGCGTTGTGTTTTGGTGTTGCCTTCAATCCTCCTGATACCAAGAAATATAAAGCTTAACCTTGTTGTCTATATTATGCCTCACTGCCACACATCAGGGTAGGTACCAGAACTCCATTGTGTACTGCTAGCTCCGCTACTATTATTCTATTGTGTTAAAATATTACTGTTATGTGTAGATATTAATTATTATATAGCTTATATTTAGTTAGAAAGTGAAATCCTTTATTATAAGTAATATAAATAAAAATGTTATTGTTCGTTTGTTCAAAAACTTAAATCTCAGAAAGTTCTTCACCGATTGCTTTCAAATTTTGACACAACGTTGCATTCGAATACGCGTGTGTTTGTATGCATTATATAGATGTCACCCGTGACAAGTAAAAACATGTTTTTTTTAAATACCGCCATCTGTTGGCATCTGTTGGACGTAAAAGCAACACGCGTTATTGTTTCTTTATCTGCACAGACGGACTGTGTCACAGCAACGCGTGGCGGGGTTTCATCTAGTATGTAATAATAAAAAAATATACACAAAAGATTTCTATTGCCTCCGCAATTAGGCGTGCTCAATGCGTTTTGGGTCTTCTTAAAGAAAATTCGTGATGAATATTTTTACTTATCATTAAGATTGCTCTTAAAAAAATCTCTTGAAAAAAGAATAACTTTGTCTGCACTGCTTTTATAAAGTGACTTTACACAAATTTATAAAAATTACGTGTAAATATTTTTTCATTTTTTTATAATTTAACTATGTGTAAATAAATATACATTGCTTAAATGAATTTAACCAGTTCCGATCTGTTTGTTGTGGAAGGTGGACTATCATCAGAAGACCCCCGTGAGTTTCCTCGGAGTTATATCCACATGAAACTAACAAGCAGCAACCAACTAATGTGTTTTATCTCACCTATACTAGTGGCGTCGTACGGGAAATCTCTGTTTCTCTAAACATCTTATGGCTGGGTACATATCACGTTACATGAAGTTGTGGCACCTACTATCATTGTAATACCTCCATTAAGTTAGCCTTCAAATATGTAGCCTTGTTTAAACTAAATACAATATAATACAATTTAGTATTTTTAAAAGTGACAAATTACTTATTGGCGGGATAATCAGACATGATTATGTAATCCGAGCAATCAAGAAAGTGGGAGATAGTAAATTAATATTTTCATATGTAGCAGATGTTTTGTGATGTGACATTATAATTGAAAATATATATTGCCTTGAATAAGCTACGGTGCTAGTAAAACCTCGTCGGCAATAGGAATAAAAAATAAAAGTGGTTTTACAAAGGTATTTTTTTATTTTAAAATGTACTAAATTTTTTACTAAAAGCTTATACATCTAAGGCAGGAAATTATATTTTTATTAACTGAAAGAAAATTAATACAATATTTTCAATAAACTATCTTCTAGTACGGTACCTCATTGAAAAAAGCTATTATTGTTACACTTAATGATTGTTTAAAAAAATCTGCATTGCTTAGATTGTAACAATAATAATATAAAACGTATTCGAAATAAAACAATCACATTGTTTATAACCACAGTGGTTAAAAATAAAGAGTTTTGTTCAATTCATATGCCTATTATGTTAAACCACAAAGTTTTCTACAGTAAAATAATACGATAACATATATTTTTGACGGTTACATGCCAGCTTAACCTCTAATGACGAAGTCTTACATATTAATTTAATATAATTGCTTAAAAAATTAAAAAAATTAAGTATTCATACCTCATAAGCAATATTAGAAAGAGGTAATAGGCCAAACCATTAATTCGTAGGTGCATATCAAATTACTGCAAGTTGAGTGCAGCTAATCGAGTTAGGAGGCGGGTGTAGGAACCGCCGCCCCGGAAATTTGCCATAGGTCACCCACAGTGATAAGCACATTTGGTGACATAGCAGGGTCGCCCGGGTTCATAGTCCTTGTCTTTCATTTACAAGGTCTTGGCAGTGGATGCGTCTGTACACAAACTTCATCGCAGTGGAAGGGATGGATCCATTAATCCGTCACTTCTGAACTCCGTTACACTGACCCTCTGATTCCCACCCACTTCTCATACGTTTTTTTATTTCCAGAACTTCCTCTCCTTCCTTTGCTTCAAAAGATCCTCCACAAAGTATCTCCAAAGATGACATTGGCTTTCCTCTGGGCCTTCTGCATGGAGATAATGTAAAAAAAACATAGGTAAGTAACACGATAGACTTATGACATCGTACCAAAACCTCCTAGATTACAAGGCCGGGACACTCATTCAAAGCAGCTTCCTAACGTGTATGAGATTCTGCAAAACACTTTCGTTTTATTTTTTTATTCAATTTATTCTTATTTGTTAAAATATTTTTAAATGTTCTAGTTAAGGCGATGCACTACGTCGTGTAATATTTTAAATCGAGCCGCTATCAATAACACCCCTTACGTAGATGGCGATAAGGTTTAAATTCCCGTTTAACACCATCCACCTGTTTTGATTTATGCAAGAAAAAAACATGGCCAAAAAGTGCCTTTTATTTTATTTTGTGGATGTCCAGGCATATATATTTTATTTTTTCGATCATTTTATAAATAACTTAATTTGAAACATTATAAAATAAAATCATAATCAAAAATGGGTTCGTAAGTAGGAGATTTTGAACTTTAAAGCAGTTTTCATAGGCCTTATGCATTATTTTTTTCTGGGCTTATAAAAATACTTATCTAAAAAATACTCCATTATTTCAAAGGCCAAGATGTATTCTACTCGCAGTATTCAATTAAAGCATCTGAAATATTTCTAGACGACCAAATTTTCAAACCAAAAATACATGATTTTGCATTACTACGAAGTGCATCGCCTTAATTTAAAAAAAATTAATAAAAGTACATTTTTTTGGAGGTTCCGATACAAGTTAGAAGGCTGATTTGATTTAGTATCCCGGCCTTGTAATCTAGGAGGTTTTGATCGTACACGCATTTGGATCTAAAAGGTGTATGTATATCTATATAAATATCTCTGTTTAGTGACATTTCCCTTCTCTGAAGCACAGAGGTCGAGGCATCATTAAACGGGCTGAGAAAGTCCCCCAAGATTCAATAAAACGACGGTGCAATGTTGTTTTGCTGTCCCTTCTTTCAATTTCCTGCGCCGTCTCATCGTAAAGATATAAAGCTTATGATCCCCGCAACACCTTTACTAAAATATTAGAAGCTCCCCACATAAACTGCATTATTATGATCAGTATATATTTGTACGGAATGTTTTTATATTTTGCGCCTGAAATAATCATTTAATTGACTTCTTGTTTGGTTACTTGATATTTACTCAGTATCCAATAAACAAACCGTCTGAAATGAAAGGATTAAATTAATATTAAAAGCATTGAGGGATAGTAAACAAAATAAATTGAAAGCAAACCGAAAACTTTGCAAGTAGTGCAAATATAAAAGAGCCCAATGGGCGTATAAATAAATAATTTTAAAAAATAAATAAAAAATATTATTTGCAAAGATTGGCTTAAAAATGTATTAATTTTATTGGCCCTAAAATGAACAATTCACTACTTACAATCTTTGAAGAGACTATGTTGAATCATAACATCAACTCTTCTAAAAACATGTATTAAATGACTATAATTCACTGAAATTTAATACACAAGTTTAATATACAGAATCACGGACAGAATTTCTCCATAATTATTTTTATTCAAATGTTATCTCACTTAGAACCCCATTTTATTTAATGTTTCAAATAACAATAAGACTCAGTAATTCATAGAAATAAGTTCAAAATTATTATAATACCCATGAAGACGCTTTGCCTTTGTGGCATTTTTAGTGCATACTATTTTTTTTTAATATTTCCTTGTACTTTCGTATTTTATGTATTTTCATTTCATTACCCTGTAATGGTTTAATGTGAAAAAAATTTTCAACAAAAAAAATCATGTATAATAGTTAAACAAGGCATAATAAATCACTTTAATAATTTTGGTTGTGAAAATCTCAAATCATACCTTAAAAAAGGTTAAATGTTTGTGGTAAAAGAAAGTTTGGCAAAAAATATTGTTAAATGAATAAAAATTAACGTTTTACGTAATTAATAATCGTTAGGTAGATACTGAGAATACTCCTCATCAAGACCTATGTATATCTTGATGTACGGCTGCGAAACATGGTGCCTATCCGAAAGAGATAAACGGAGACTAGAGGCTTTTGAGATGTGGTCCTATAGAAGACTGTTAGGAGTTTCCTGGAGAGACCATGTTACAAATGAGGAGGTTCTCCAAAGAATCGAAGGAGGAAGGCACCTGCTCAGGACCTTGTCCGAAAGGCGTGCAAGATGGATCGGCCATGTTATACGACAAGAAGGCCTCTTGCATGTCATAATAGAGGGTATGACTGAGGGGACCAACTCTAGGGGACGTCCACGCCGAGAGTACCTGGAGGACCTGCTGGTGGAGGTGCGCTGCTCATCATATGCAGAAGTCAAAAGAGCCGCACAAGACAGGGAAGAATGGAAGAGGAGATTAGATAAAATTGCTGCAAACCAATCCCAGGATTGAAACCAGAGAGAGAGGTAGATAATAAAGTATTACTCGCTAAACAACAAAATCCCACTTCCAGTCAAAAATCAAAACAATATTAAAATCGCAAATAAAAAGCTGATTATGAAACACAGGGAGATCAGAAATAGAAAATATATCGACCCCAAATACAGATTGAAACCGAAACCACTCAACTGCACTAAAAAAACACCACGTAATATGTTTACAAATATTTTAGAAAAAAATACGTAATGTACCTATTTATAATTACTTCATATTAATCATTCTGCAAAAATTTTAAAATTATGCAAATGAAATTCTCAGCACGGGATATTCTAATGAGAATATCGTTATCTCTATTTGTTACAAAAAAGGAAACAATAAAACATTTATTATTATTACTATTATATTATTAATAGTCTCACGAGCTTTTGCAAGTCGCGCAAGTGGTTCCGACATTTGGCCCATTTCTCAAATGAGCTTCCTGAGAGCTTTCCACACGTGGTCCGTGGAAGAATTGCCGTAGACTTCAGAGACTACCTTAATGACATAGAGCAAACACTATCTCTCGCTGTTGTATCCATCTCTATGTCTCTATCTTGTCAATGCCCACTGTTTGCTGATGGCATTCCCTCGACAAACATGCGGGCTACATCGGCGTAGGCCCATCACATAGCCACGTAGCACAAATAATGTAGTTGACATGGCACATTGACGATATGTCGCATAGTGGTATTTAGTGTTAACAACCGGAAACAACATCCATTTCTACAGAACGGGGTTGTTTTCAAGATTAATTAGAGCATTTACCTGATTATTTATGTCGGTTTATTTTTCACGTGAAATCTAGCAGGATATTATGTTTATTTTGTGTTCAATACACGTAAAGCCATGATACATAATTCCAACATATAAACAACATAATTAAAAGTGTAATTTATTTATCTATGGGTACCTGGGTATCTGGGATTGGAATAAACTCCCTCCGAAACTAAGATCCATAACAAGTCCAACAGAATTCAGGTCTAAACTAAATACTTACCTTTTTAAGCTGTCATACCCTTAAATTAAATATACCATTCCTGAGAGAAAGTCCAGTTTTATCAAATTTTATAATTATGTTCTAAATCTTGTATCTAAATTTGGCTAATGAACAATTAGATAATTTTAATTAAGTATTAATCTCAAGTATTGTACTGTATATGATCTCCATAAATAGTTAGAAATAACATAGATCAATGTAGAAATGTATTATAAATTTGTACTGTGCCCTTGAGGTGATTTTGCACAAAAACGGCGCTACACAAGTCATACAATTATTATTATTACCTTAAAACATACATTAATAATTAATAATTTCACAATATCTTAAAAACAACATCTCACATTTAATATCTTAATTTTATTAATAATAAAACTGCCTACAGAATTATAAAGTATATATTTTTGACTAGTTATCAGATTTTGGTACTTCTTTTTTTAATAAGACATTTTTCGTACATACATATACAGTCATAGCCCAATTGATCAAAACAACAGGGGTACATTTTTTAAATATGGTACATATATGTACAAGGGCCATCAATTTTTTAATATACCATTTATTGTAGAATGTTTAATGTTTCAATGATAACCAGAACATTCACAAATGTACAACATAAACCTAGCAAAACAATAGGCAAACAGAAACATCAACAAACTTATTACAAATATACTAATTTATTAAATATTTAGTAAATATTCCTGCGTAATGCGTAAAATTATTCAAGTTTAATAACTTTAAATTAAAATAAATGGAACGGATAAGTATTGTAAAGGGCGCAATTTCCCTGTGAGAGGTCCATTGCAAAAAGGGTGCCTTAGTACATATCGGCGTTAGCTCAGGTGGTAGAGGTTGAGGTCATGATCATCAGGCGTCAGGTCAGCTACGGCTTTTACACGAGGAACGGATTGCCAAACAAACCACTTCGAATTCGTCAAAGGAAACGCATTAATGGGATATGATAGTATATTTACCAAGCACAATTACAAACAGATACACAAATGAGATGGGTCATTACATCCTAAATATCCTAGCGTTTCGTTAGGGATAATCTCTCTTGATAATTTAGGTTCTGGCTGGCAAGCGTGTGTGTAGGCATAATTCAAGTCACAAAAGGCACATAAAAGGTAAAGATAGTTAATCCGCTTACATGAATTTGTAGTAGGTTTCGCGTGCATGTTGAACCACAAAAGGAGGGTTATCTTCCGTACTGTACGCGCTACTACGCGTACATTTCTCCATGGTGAGTAGGCACAGCAATTAGGTACAGGCTTCGAAAATACTTGTACAGAGCGGCCGTTAATTTAGGCGCGCAATCAAGGCGTCCTGGTTGATAGCAAAACAGACATGATGACAGGGCCAAGGCTAGATTGTGAGTGTGGGTTGGTGATTTGAATGGCCGGCGTGTCGAGCGTAGAGCAGTTTTACCAACTTGGCCGTGCGCAAGGCAGGCGCGCGCACAGCGACAATGGTAACAACTCACCGCTGACTAATTGAATTCGCGGGAGTTTTGAACGTGTCCGATTCGTTACGTGACACATCCCCGCCCGCCCGAGAAAAAGCGACGTGGCAATGAAGCAATAGGCTTAAGAATCCTCTTTTACTTAAAACATGCCACTGACTTCTCAGAGAGATGGCTTGCGAGAGAGAGAGAGAGAGAGAGAGAGAGAGATTGTTGGGTGTGCTAGCTAATTGATGACAAACATAAAACACATAGTGACATGACAAGACAAGACAAAATACAGTGACATGACAAGACAAGACAGAACACAGTAACATATGACATGACAAGACAAGACAGAACATAGTAACGTATGACATGACAAGACAAAACACAGTGACATTTTGAAAGAGAGAAAAAAAATGACTCTAAGTTTATCATTGGTCCGGGAAGCTAAGATTTGCGAAGCGTAGTTTGTTTGCGTAGTGGGTCGGAGTTTGCGTAGCACTTGTTATTTTCACTAACACATGACCCTTTGAGATTACACTCAAATGAACACTAGGGTCTTGGAAAAGAACATGGTGTGGAACTTTGTTGTTGCGGAGGGGTTCTACTATCACAGAGGTCAAAATAGGTGCTTCAGGTTTGTAGAGATGCCAGAGTGGATTCGTGCTGGTAGTAAGCAAGGTTGTACTGGTTATTAAAGCGTGCAGGGCTGCGAGTAACATGGGTTGGTGCCAAATGGAGGTTGGTGGTGAGTATGCACAAACGGCATTTGGTGAGTCTGCATGAACGGCGACTGGTTGGTCTGCGTGTTTTAGTATTTGCAAGACAGTGCTTGTGTCAGTGCTTGATGGAGCAAAAGACAACTGTTGATTTGGCAGGAACGGACAACTAACCTGGGGCTGACATGCTCGGAGGTTGTTGTTTGGAAAGTGTCATTATATTGTGAGACAACTTGTTCGCAACTGCACAAACGGCTCACACTTGATTGAGTTGAGTGTGGTCGGGTGCTTTTTATATAACGAGGCTGAAGAGAGGGGACCTCCGTGACGGTAGTGAAGGCGGCAATGAAGAGGGCTCAGCTGGTGATGAGAGAGGCTGCTGGGCTTCTTTTTAGTCCAGGGGTGAATTATTATTAGAACAAAATTCTTGAAGTTTACCTGCCTGGTAGACCAATGATGCAAAAATGGTTGGAGAGAAACAAATGTGCCTTGGGTAGAAGAAAGAGATTTGCTTGCCAGAAACCAGAGAAAGAGAAAGATAGAGATGTTCCTAACTAGTTGATATTTTACAAATGTGAAAAAAAATATATGTTTTCGTATCAAGAGGTGACTCTGTATAGTCCATTCAGTGCAATAGTACTGAATACAAATCCACTGATACAAGAACATATTTGTGCAGTGAGACAAAAAAATAACTTCTTTGAAAGCAATTGACCTTTCATGGTCAATGTCATCGCTAAAGCGGTAACAACGTAAGGCTTTCAAGGAAGAAAACATAGTGAATATATTTCATTGAAGGGTGAAGGGATGATGGAAGAAGGGGTGAGAAAAAAAGATTCGTGGATGAGGTTTGTCCTATTTGACAGACGATAAGCCAATGCTTATCGTACTATTTCCAAATCCGTGAATAATTTTTAACAGTATGTACATGGTGAAAGTGATGACGAAAGAAGATGTTTGAGTACAGAAATCTGCTGAAAACTGGCTAGAGTCCGGATTCGATCTTCAGGAGAGAGTGAAATATATTTGACAGCAGGTTTCCCGACTCATTACATTTACAAGAAGGTGTGATGAAACATAACATACAACATAATACAATTCTAGTCTTTCATGTGTATTGGATGAAAGGCAAGGGGTCGATTTAATCTTCTACAAATTTGTGAGAAAATGACAGACCCTTGTTCAAATTTCACAAACCTGGGAGTTTTCTTATTCGTTTCCCAGCCGACGAGTTAGGTGTTTTTGTGTCATGTCCCGATTGACCTCCTACGACACGATACCTCATAATCAAAAGTGAAGCCGATGATTAGTCCATGGTCAATGGATAGTAGATAGTTCATGGGTTTAGTTACAAGAAGTCTACAGGCATCAGTTCAACCAAAATTTGCTGAATGCACAGCTTCAATGTTATTTTTTTAAAAAAAAAAATTCTTCCAAGAGGGAAATTTCCTGCTGTTTGGCAAGTTAAACAAAAGTGTCAAATGTTTTTAAAATGACCAGACATATCCGGGTAAAATGATCTACGTCAGGTAGTTCAAGTATAAACAGGTGGCAATCTTAATTAAGAAAGGCCAATTGATATTATATCGTTCACACGAATCACGGTAAGTATTATGACGTCTTCACGTATCATGTTAGAATTTGAACGATTTTGAAAAAAAAGGTCGAGCCTAGTATTGCAAGGGTGTAAGACAGTAGGTATTTATATCAAAACATTGAGACAAATTACCTATTCGCTGCATTGGCGAAAAAATTAAGTGATTATGACGAGCTTCTCGTATAGCGTTGGATTTTATAACGTTCGCACGTATCATGGTGGATTTTATAACGATCTCTCGTATCATGGTGGATTTTATAACGATCTCTCGTATCATGGTGGAAGACAAATTTACGTTTGAGTTGATAAAGAAGTTTCCATTTCAATACAGACGGCATATGAACAAAGTACACAATAAACATACTCGGTGATGTCGATAGTTATTGGTACCAGCATAATACAAAAGTTAACATGACAAGCAGATACAATTGTACAAGACATGTGATGTGATGGTAGTAATTACTTACACAGCGCACAAATATAGCGAAAGAGACCTATTGGTTTTACTTACTCTTTGTTTACAATATACTGTGATGACACAACCAAAAGTTGAGTTTACACGGTAAGTGATGACATAATACAAGACATATGTCAATAAGAATTTTTTATACAAGACAAAAAAATAATATATATATAGCAAAGGAGGCCTATTTGGCTTTACATATTCTTTGCTTATAATATAAAGGTTTGTAGTGGTTTATTTAAGACCTGATTGGGTTTTACCTACTTAAAATGACCAAACAAAATGAGCAAGGAAACACGCTTGGTGTTACCAATTGCCACAAACACGAGTGTTGTGAACTTTACTTGTTATACATTTTTATATACAAAAAGGAGGGCACCTTGAGACACAGGATAACTTAATATGAGTGACCTGGCTTGGTGTATTTTAACAAGGCAAATTAATGTCATTCAAGACAAAATAAAGTGCGACAAAATAACAGATTTGGGTCAGGAAGTTGAGATCCTATGATTTTACATACTCAATGTGACCGAAAGGTGTTATGCATGGTACAATGTTATTGATGAGGAAGACAAATTGCAATTTGTTTTTCTTTACAACAACTATTTTCAGAAATGACGTGTCAATATCAAATTCTGAAAAAAGACAAGAGCAAATGGGATAGTTGAGCGCCATTCAATTTTGGGAAAACTGAAAAAACTTTAACATGGTAATTGTAACTTATGTTTGTTACACCTGTGTAACTTGAATCAAATGACGATACCGAACTGGAATACACACGCATTTTGATTACAAATTACAGGGGTAGAACATTCACCTCAATTGGGTGTATGTTGCAAAAGGGTCATTGTTTTATACGATGGAACCCATTAGAACAAATATGAAGGACAATAGGAAGAACAAGAGCAAAAAAATAAAATGATATGTCAAGAAAACTTGGTGTGTTGGGAACAGGGAATGGAGAACATTTTCGAGTATCGCGCGTACCCAAAAATACAAACCGACATTGAGGAGGTGTCTCTTTTCTGAAATGATCAGTTTCAAAAAAGGTGTGTACATGAGAAAAAGTGAAACGTGAGAAAAAGAATAGTAACAAAAGTTTATATACAAAGAAATAGTGTACCGAGGTCAAGGTTACAATTGACACTTATTGTACCTTGTCGTATAAGATTTACTTACAACAAACCATAATGGATGATTAACTTATGAAAATCAAGAACATTATGGTTAAAAAGGCTAATGATTTCAACAAAAAACGAATAACACTATGGTAGACGGCTTGTGAGATCAATAGTAGAAGTCATAGATAGTTGTTTAAGCAAAGTTTGTAGTGTATGGCAGTGGTTGTTTCTGCCAATGAGGTACAAACGTAGGGACAGGAGTGATGGTTTCTATTGTTTCCATATTTCCAGCCTTGACAATGTCCTTTATGTGGTAGTTGCCTATGTGTTTACCAGAAATGTCGGACAGGGTGTACACCAAATCTGAGATTTTTCTCAGTACTTTAGCCTTGATAAAGCGGGGTGCCAATTTGGCAGAGAAGTACATGACACCTTGTGACAATGTGTTATTTCTTCTCCAGACAATATCCTCTTTATTAAAAGTGACATGTTTCCTACGTAAGTTGTATCTGTCCGCACTTTTTTGGTGGGCCAGTAATAAAGCGTCTGTTACTTCGCTGTAGATAGCAGAGAGTTCTTCTAAACGGTGAGCATATGTTTCTACAGGGTCTTCAGATGAGGGGACCGATGATGGAAAATCAATATTCCGATGTAGAGAGCCGTGAACAATTTGTTCCATGCCGTGTTTGAGGAAGAATGGGGTGTAACCGGTTGTAAGATTTACCGTGTTGTTTATAGCTGCTTGAATTTTTTCCAAGTTTTTACACCAAGTGCGTTGGTCTTTATCAACTAGGATAGCCAGGGCAGTATTGATGTTTTGGTTATAACGCTCTACAGTGTTGTTTTGTGGTGTGTAGAGAGTATTATAAAAAATGTCCTTTATGCCGTATTTGGACAGGAACTCCTTAAATTCAGTTGCGATGAACTGTTTTCCGTTATCCACAATAATTGTACGGGGGGTTCCGTAAGGTATAAATATGTGTTTTTCCAAAAGGCTTACGACTGCAGATGCGGTGGCTCTTTTTAAAGGGAAAATCCAACAATATTTGGTGAAAATGTCCACTACACTGAGTATATGCATGTGTCCAGCATAACTTCTGGGGAAAGGTCCAATAAGATCCATTGACAGTGATTGCAGTGATCTATCGGCGCGTTTGGGTTTACCCATAAGACCAGCAGGGGGTGCAGTGCTGTGTTTATAAGCTTTGCAAGTGTCGCATTTAGAGATATAATTTCGCACTTGTTTGAAAAGACCGGGCCAATAATATTTCAAGGATATTTTCTTATATGTCTTGAAGGTTCCGGGGTGTATGGATTCCGGGGCACTGTGGTTGTTGAATATTATTTGTTCTCTTTCTTCAGGAGGAACAACCAGTTTCCAGGCATGGTCTTCGAGAATAGACAAAGGAGGTTTGCAATTACGGTACAATTGTCCTTCTTTTATGATAAAATTGGGAAATTGTTGAGGAGAGTTAATGCAACCGTTGAATATCTTTAGATACCAGGTGTCCTTAGTGGAAGAAATGGGAGCAGTTGGTTCGGTGTTTAGGAGAGCAAGCTCGATTCTTGAGAGTGCATCAGGTACAATGTTGTCGGCGCCTTTGCGGTGTATGACATCGAAAGTGTATTGAGACAAGCGTGATGACCAACGAGCGAGTCTACCGGATGGATTGTTCAAGGAGATTAGCCATTTTAGGCTACTGTGGTCAGTAATTACAGTGAATTTGCTGCCGTCTATGTATCCTCGAAAGTGGTGAATAGAATCCATTACTGCCAGTAACTCTTTTTCCGTTATTCCGTAGTTCTTTTCGTGTTTATTTAAGCTTCGGGAAAAGTAAGCTACAGGGTGTTCTCCATCGGGAAATTCCTGAGTTAGTACTCCGCCGATTCCAACATTAGAAGCGTCAGTATGGAGCGTGAAAGGAAGTGTGAAATCAGGGCAGTTCAGCACAGGTGCTGTTTGTAGAGCAGATTTCAAAGTGATGAAGGCTTTTTCGGTTTCAGGAGACCATAAGAAATTACTGATGCCTTTGCGTGTACCAGTGATTTTGTTGAGGGGTGCTGCAATGTTGGAGAAGTCTTTGATGAACCTTCTATAATAACCGGCCAGTCCTAGAAAACCTTTGACTTCTTTTGCGTTTTTGGGTCTGGGGAAATTTGCCATGGCTTCGACTTTAGCTGGGTCCGTTCTCAGACCTTTTTCGTCGATAATAAAGCCTAAATAACGCAAGCGGGACTTGCAGAATTCTGATTTCTTCAAGTTGATGGTAAGACCGGCGAGCTTGAGTTGTTGGAAGACTTTTTCCAGCATTTCAATGTGTTTTTCGAAAGTGTCAGTTATGATGATGAGATCGTCTAGGTAACAGAATAAGTTATTATCCGATTCTGGGCCGAATAACTTGTCCATTAACCTTTGTAGTTCGGCAGGGCTGTTTTTGAGGCCGAATGGTAACCTTTTGAAGTGGAACATACCTCTACCTGGTATGACAAACGCAGTTTTTTCACAAGATGAAGCATCTAATGGTATTTGCCAAAAAGCTTTGCTTAGATCAATTGAGGATATAAACTTGGCGTTTCGTAGTTTGTCGAGGATGGCGTGAACAAATGGAAGTGGATAGGCGTCAGCCTCAGTGCAAGCATTAAGCCTTCTACTGTCGATGCAGAATCGTGCAGAGCCGTCCTTTTTTGATACAAGTAGAGTTGGGTTGGTCCAGGCGCTTCTACTAGGAACTACAACGCTCAACATTTCGTCTAACTCTTTTTCCAATTGTTTAAGTTTCTGGGGAGCTAGGTTATAGTACCTTTGTTTGATGGGTGGTCCATTGGTTTTGATGTGGTGTTCGACTAGGTTAGTTAGACCTAAACCGCATTTTTCGAAGGATATTGATTCGAATTTGTTGATCATCCTTTTTAATTGTTGTGACTGAGCAGAACTTAGATTTTCGTAAGGTATTACTGTACGAATTTCACTGACTTGTGTGGAGTGAGAGGTGTTGTTGCAAGTGTTAAATACCTGGGGGGCGACATTAAAGGCCTTCCAGAAGTCTACACCGAGGATAAAGTTCTGGGTTATTGAAGGAATCACTAAGAAGTTGATCGTGATTGTTTTGTTTCCGCAACTGACAGGTAGTGCTAGAGAACCTGTGACAGTTTGTGCTGTGTTGTCTGCGGTTGTGACGTGTGTAGAATGCATCTTGATTCTAAATCCGCAATTGACGAAAGGTATGTGTGCATTATTGCCGAGGCAACTAATAGATGCGCCACTATCCATAAGTCCCGAAAAGGTGACATTATTGACGGAGAATTGAGCATAGGGTCTTCCGTCTTGAGCTTCTTTGCAACTAACAGTTGAAAGATGTAAGGCCTGGTTGAAGTATTTTACGTGTCTCAACCACTCTATCCATTCCTTAGGCCTTGGAGTGAAATGGATTCCCGAGAGGTTGGGTATTAGTTTTTTTGCTTCTTGTTTACCCAATTTGGAGGGGGTTTCGAAAAGTCCGGTGGAGGTTTGACAACTTTATTGGGAGCGTGTAATCTCTCGTAATTGTGTCTTGATTTTTTGAAAATTTCTCGTAGATTGTCACGAGGTGGAGAGCGGTTTTGGGAAGAATGCCTCTTAGGTGCTCTGGTGTCTCGGGGTTCTTGGAGGTTAGCTTGCTTAAAACAAGTAGTTTGAGAATGACCGGTTTTCTTGCAGAATGAGCAGGTTTTTCTTTCATTATATTCTGGTTTGATACCAGAGGATTTGCTTGGTTTGATGATTTCGTTTGCATCGTTAGAGTCTTTTCTTCTGTTTTGGTATGTTTCCAATAGAAGGCAAACGTCGTTAAGTTGGTTTATGCTGAGGATTTTTTGTGAAGTAATGATGTTCTCATATTTATGGAGGAGACCATCAATTATAATCGGCAGCAGTTCGTTGTCCGAAACAGGTGAAGAGAGCCTGGCGTTTATGAATTCAGCTCTTTGTATGTAGTTGGCAGCTGATTCATTTGGAAGTTGCTTGATTGCAAACAGCGATAGTTTTATTTTGTGTTGGGCTTCCTTTTTTCTAAAACTGCTGATGAGGGCTGATTTTAGTTTGGGCCAAGAATCTGCCCTTTTTTTCTGTGATTTATGCCACGAGAGCAATTCGGGTGCAATGAGATCGATAAAGTTGCGATGTAGGATCTCTATGGGGATTCCTCTGACTTGGGCAGTTTCTTCTATTCTGTCAATAAAATTTTCCACATCGGTGCGACCGTTGAATTTAATTTTCCAGGATGATAGGTCGTAACTTTTGTTTTGTGGAAAGACCGGTGCTGGTATGTTTTTTGACTCAGGTGGTACTGGTGTAATTATTTTTGCTTCCTTTGGTTCGGGGCAATTAAAACGTAAATTCCTGATGTATTTCTTGTTGAAGTACAAGGCGTAATTTATAAGCGACTTCCTTGATTTGTCAGTTGGCGACAGTTCCCTTTTACGAAGAGCTTGTAGTAATATTTCTCTTTTTGATTGGAAAATGTTGGTGATTACACCAAATGTATTTTCTGTAGGTACAGTGGGTGAGTCCATTTTGAAGGTTTGCTTGGTATTTGAAAAAAGGAAGATGATTGTGTTCCGGAATTTTTTGAAGTGTTTTGAAATTTTGAAAATTTGGCCAGGACTTTGCTTTGTAAAACTGTGTTTTTTAGTTTCACTAGTCACTTTTACTTGTTGAGAAGAAAAATTGGCCAGGACTTTGCTTTGTAAAACTGTGTTTTTTAGTTTCACTAGTCACTTTCACTTGTTGAGAAGAAAAATTGGCCAGGACTTTGCTTTGTAAAACTGTGTTTTTTAGTTTCACTAGTCACTTTCACTTGTTGAGAAAAAATTGACCACAGATTTACTGATTTGAAATTGAGGATGTTGAAGAAAAGGAATGAATTTAATTTCACTTTTCACGTCACTTGTTGTAAGGTTAAAACTTGTCGAAGGCACTTGGAAGGTTAACACTCGTATTTGCATACTAGAGGAAAAAACAGTTGTACCTATAATTTATTAGGAATGAATGTATAATTAGTGTTGAGACAAACCCGTGTTTTTATTTACACTAGTTGAAGGAAGGTGATTTGTTGGTAATGTTCGCTATGTGAAAGGAGACATTACGGTTTTGAAATGGGCGTTGAAAAAAAAATAAACACACACGAATTCGTGATGTTTATTGTTTGTTGAGAAACAAAAACAACTCTGTTGTGTTCGTTTGTAGTTGTCGTGAGTGTTCACGATACGCGGCAAGGTGTGAGCACGCGTGGCCACCATTTTGTCAACCCAGTTTTTTGCGAGCGCGCCAAAAAAACGGTTTGTGGACATTTGTTAAGAAGGAAATCACATGTTGTTACAAGAATAATGTACATGAATAGAATTTCAATTGACGAACACGAGGTAGTCTATTGTTGGCTTATGAAGGGATGACAAAAAAAATTTTTTTTGCCCCAAGTTAGGCGACAGTGTAAAGGGCGCAATTTCCCTGTGAGAGGTCCATTGCAAAAAGGGTGCCTTAGTACATATCGGCGTTAGCTCAGGTGGTAGAGGTTGAGGTCATGATCATCAGGCGTCAGGTCAGCTACGGCTTTTACACGAGGAACGGATTGCCAAACAAACCACTTCGAATTCGTCAAAGGAAACGCATTAATGGGATATGATAGTATATTTACCAAGCACAATTACAAACAGATACACAAATGAGATGGGTCATTACATCCTAAATATCCTAGCGTTTCGTTAGGAACAATCTCTCTTGATAATTTAGGTTCTGGCTGGCAAGCGTGTGTGTAGGCATAATTCAAGTCACAAAAGGCACATAAAAGGTAAAGATAGTTAATCCGCTTACATGAATTTGTAGTAGGTTTCGCGTGCATGTTGAACCACAAAAGGAGGGTTATCTTCCGTACTGTACGCGCTACTACGCGTACATTTCTCCATGGTGAGTAGGCACAGCAATTAGGTACAGGCTTCGAAAATACTTGTACAGAGCGGCCGTTAATTTAGGCGCGCAATCAAGGCGTCCTGGTTGATAGCAAAACAGACATGATGACAGGGCCAAGGCTAGATTGTGAGTGTGGGTTGGTGATTTGAATGGCCGGCGTGTCGAGCGTAGAGCAGTTTTACCAACTTGGCCGTGCGCAAGGCAGGCGCGCGCACAGCGACAATGGTAACAACTCACCGCTGACTAATTGAATTCGCGGGAGTTTTGAACGTGTCCGATTCGTTACGTGACAGTATTCAGTCATATCAGATAAGCGATAATATAGGTACCAAAAATACTATTAGTTCAAAATGTGCAGTTACAATATCCCGAAATTTTTCAACAGATTTGTTAGTATAATATTAAATACGAAAAGAAAAACAATTACCTTCAGTCATAAACACTATTCTTTGTTAAATTGGTAAGTACCCACCCACCAATTATCGCCAAAAAAGTAAATGGCAAAAAAGAAGACTTAATTGCTACAAAAAAATATCCGAAAAATAAATCGGTTCTCATTAAATTAAGTACGATGTAAACACAATTTTTGATGTCATTTCACGAAAACAGAAAAATGATTGTCCCAAACATGAATCATCTTATTTTATGTGTACATAAATAAAAACATAATCCCATTGGCATAGAGGCGTACAACAGCTTTAAATGTGTTCTCAGTTCATCTAGTGCTAAAACTAATATTTATGAGGAGGCTTATAAAGAAACTTTTTTATAATCTCGCCCATTTTGGTTGGCGCCCGCACAAACGGCGCGAAGCTTAAATAGGTTGCGCTGTTCGTTTTATGGTCATGATGTTAAAGTTGAATTATTATTGTACTGGTCTAGTCTGGTTTGGGGTGATGCACAATGTTGAGATTGTGGTAAATTATATTTATTTAATTCTTGTTATGAGTATAGAGAATTCACTGGATAATAAAATACTTAATGTAATTAAACTGCAATATATATATCATCAGGTTTTGCAGTTTTAAAAAGGTTTAATAATAACAACAGGATAATTTGTAAGGCAACGTTTTTGTGAAAAATCTTACCAAGGGCGCTGTACTATTGTGATTTTCAAGGCTCTATATAATTTTGTTATTCACAAACAGATACCGAAAATATACTCACCTAGCAGCACTTTAGATAAAACACACTTTTATTATAAAGTTTGAGTGTGGAGAAGATTCAACTTCGCAAAGGACACTTGGACATTGCTTGATTTTACATTATTTTACCCTATATTTTTATCAATATTATATTTATTAGAACGTGTGTGATTGATATTTTTTTGGAATATAAAAATTTTTAAGAACTTATTTTTAAGACTTTTTAAGAAATGACATTAAAAAGTTTTGAAATTATACTTATAGAGTTAAATTCGAACTTATGAATAGTTGTTAACATTTTTCACACATTTAGTTATTTGATTATATCCAATGTCGCGGAGTGTGAAGATAAAAGTAGAATGTAATAAATTATTAGTTGGACCAGGGAAAAACATCCGTGGTAAAGCGACGGTATAATTTGCTCTGAACTGAGAGGTCACGGATTCAAAGACCAACGAAGCACCAATAAAGTTTATTACAGTGATTTGTTTCATGACGTAAACAATGTCAAAATACATATTTGCGCATCTTCCAGAGACTATAATCGTGTATATTTAAAGATACATCGGCATATCTGTAATTGGAAAATTGTATTTTATGAAAATCCTCCATACTCAAAAATCAGCGATTTATTGATAAAACACCCGTAGATAAAAAAATGCAATGCGATGGAATCGAACCCTTAGCTTTCAGGCAGTTATTATTCCGCTGCAAAAAAAACTAATTTCCGTTGTCTGTGCGTGGTTGTTTGTCCCCGTTTAATCAACTCAAATTTGCTTCGAATTTAAGTGTCATTTTTAAAATTGGACTTTCTTGCGTGAGGAATAGTTCAGTTAAGCAATAAAGTCGGTACCTACTTATATTAAATATTTTTTTTTTTTTTTTCAAAATGGCAATGATAATATACCGTGATTTTTTATGGGCCTGCGCTAGTCTTACAATATTTATGGAAAATCACTTTGACTATCTGAATGCAAATCAAAATTTACAGCTAACAGTTTTTTGAAAAATAAAAACATTTAATTAAATAAATGAGATTGGTACATAATACACAAATACATTTGTTCAATATTTTTATAAGGAAGTGGATGTCATTCAATAGATATATGATTTTCAGCCTTACCGATAAACGTGTTTTAAATTTTACCGGACTGATAAACAACCGTTTAAGACACAAAAATGATTATTTATCAGTTGAGTAAAATGTAAAACGCGTTTATTAGTAAGGCTGTTAGTGTTTGATTGGTTCAATTAACTTGGTAGAGTTCAAAAGCGAACACATATTAATTGTCTAGCTTGTGTTACGGTGTACGGGATTTGAGGTTCCTGGCTCCTTACTTTTTTTTTTAAAATCATGTTCTTCAAGTATGAACACTAGATTATGAGGAATAAACAACATTTTTAATGAAGGAAATTAATTATTTTATTTTAAAAATTATAATAAATGCGTGAAAACATTATAAGTCGAGGTTTGTTTATGAAATATATGCATATTATGGAATATATGTAGCCTAAAAATAAACAATAATAATTAGATATGGAATAATTTCTGAGAGCTTAAAACAATCTTTTAGGTGGGTGAAAACAGAACACTAGTGATTCCGACACAAAAAATACTAATCTTCTTTGAAACCAGAACTACATAATTCGTTCGCTCTTTTTACCTATTCTAGTATTACAGTCTCAGATATCAAAGTGTTATATTCTACCTCAAGCAGTACTTAACACTTATAGGGAAGTTTAATACTCTTTTTACTGTGTGTCTGTCGGGTTGAGCAGGTCGAAGCAAAGCTCGGGCCACCCCCACCGGATAGCAAAACTGCCGCCGCGGCCTCCGTCAAAGGCTTGTTAGCTTTCACCTGCCAAAGACACCCCTTCACTTCTTTAGACTGGAAGATTGCGCGGCCGTTATTAGCGCTGCACTCCTGGCGCTGATGACGCCACTCCGCGGTAATTGTGACTCGTATTGATGGTGATATGGCTTGTTAATACGCACCCGGCCCGCCCTCTTCCCCCGCCACAAAGGGATGCGACGCGGAGGCTTTTTGCATTTTTACGAGACGCCATGAATGTCGGAGAAACGCTTGATAGTTTTCAAGATCTTCAAAGAACGCCCGTACCCGTTTCCTGTTTGGAAATTTTGGATTGTTGCCTTTCTTTCTGAAAGACGTTGCAAAAGGATGCGAGTGATGAAGTATGGTGGAAAATGACTAAAATATAAGTAGTTTTGTTAGTAGTTATTCTACCCATCTTATCCTTAAGATAGAAAACCTGATTGTCCCACTAAAAACATAATACTTGTATTCGAAAACCATACTGACTGCAAGGATGATACCTATTACATAAGTGGTTTAGATAGTAGTTATTCAATCAATCTTATCCATAAGGTAGAAAACGAGACTGCCACACTAAAAACATAATACTTGCATTCGAAAACCATACTGACTGCAAGGATGATACCTATTACATAAGTGGTTTAGATAGTAGTTATTCAGTCCATCTTATCTATAAGGTAGAAAACGAGACTGTCACACTAAAAACATAATGCTTGTATTTGAAAACCATACTGACTGCAAGGATGATACCTATTACATAAGTGGTTTAGATAGTAGTTATTCAATCCATCTTATCCATAAGGTAGAAAACGAGACTGTCACACTAAAAACATAATGCTTGTATTTGAAAACCATACTGACTGCAAGGATGATACCTATTACATAAGTGGTTTAGATAGTAGTTATTCAATCCATCTTATCCATAAGGTAGAAAACGAGACTGTCACACTAAAAACATAATGCTTGTATTTGAAAACCATACTGACTGCAAGGATGATACCTATTACATAAGTGGTTTAGATAGTAGTTATTCAATCCATCTTATCCATAAGGTAGAAAACGAGACTGTCACACTAAAAACATAATGCTTGTATTTGAAAACCATACTGACTGCAAGGATGATACCTATTACATAAGTGGTTTAGATAGTAGTTATTCAATCCATCTTATCCATAAGGTAGAAAACGAGACTGTCACACTAAAAACATAATGCTTGTATTTGAAAACCATACTGACTGCAAGGATGATACCTATTACATAAGTGGTTTAGATAGTAGTTATTCAGTCCATCTTATCTATAAGGTAGAAAACGAGACTGTCACACTAAAAACATAATGCTTGTATTTGAAAATCATACTGACTGCAAGGATGATACCTATTAGGTACATAAGTGGTTTAGATAGTAGTTATTCAATCCATAAGGTAGAAAACAAGACTGTCATACTAAAAACATAATGCATGTATTTGAAAACCATACTGACTGCAAGGATGGTACGTATACTATAAGTAGTTTAGATAGTAGTTATTCCATTCATCTTATCCATTAGGTAGAAAACCTGACTGTCCCGGTAAAAACACAATACTTGTATTTGAAAACCATACTGACTGCAAGGATGGTGACTATAACAAAATTAGTTTAGTTAGTAGTTATTCTATCCATCTTATCCATAAGGTAGAAAACGAGACTGTCCCACTAGAAACACCTGATCCCAGCGCGATGAAACGCTCATCTTTGTACATGTTTAAAAAAGCGAAAAAAAAACGGAAAATTTTTTAAAACTTTTTTTTCAATCGTTCAAAAACAAAGCTAAGTCAGATTATGATTAGAAACCTTATCACCTATATATACATAGAATACAATAGTATCTTCTGCAAAATTAACAGTATAATATGATCTTTTTTGACTCGCGAAAAACTGTTTCCAAAAAATTATTTCTTTTATCGAAAAATGCAATTTTTTAACTGCAAACTTCATTTTTACCACAATAAACACATTTATAAAATAAACAATAATATTTCAAGGTATTGGTACGCAATAAAATAATAGTTATCAAGAATTTAAAATGACAATAACATCTCTGTCAAAATAAATGCAAAGCATTTCCAGCTATATACGAACTTATGAATCAACCCAGCAGCAGTAGAAGAGTGAACATAGCAGCCTGGTTGCCAGAAGCGGCAAGCGGTACGCAGAGGGACTAATGCAACGGAAATTTATCCCCGCAGACGGATGTATAGGAAATAGCTGTCTGCTGTCTGCTAGGATTCTACGCGAGATTAATCTTATGACTAGCTTCTATGCACTCGGTGAAGAATATACCCAGAAAAAAATATGTATGAATTACACTAATGATGGAAATGGGACAATCTGAGAAGGACTAGGGGTGTGACCAGGTGGTTAACGGTTGAATATTAGTACTTGGATTTCCCTACATAATCTCACTAGACCAACGCCAGTTGTCATTCGGAATGCTACAATGGAATTGTATTCGGAATGCTATTTGTTGAACAACATTTCCGTTATTCTATTCGTTAGTACAAAAAAGTATGTCTTATGTAATAAATCTAACCTAAAATTTCCTCCGAAATCATTAGATTTGTATGTGGGTACCTACTTAATTATTAACCATTAAGTTAGTGTAAAAATTTAAATAATTTCAAATAACTAATTATACGATTTATCCAAAGAAACTCACATGTTTTAAGGCGATGCCATACATAGTAATAAAAATCATGTGTTTTTGGTTTGAAAATTTGGTCGCCTAGAAATGTTTCAGATGCTTTAATTAAATACTGCGAGTAGAATTCATCTTGGCCTTTGAAATAATCGAGTATTTTTTACAAGTCTTTTTATAAGCCCAGAAAAAAAAAATTTATAAGGCCTATGAAAACTGCTTTAAAGTTCAAAATCTCCTACTTACAAACCCCCTTTCGTTTATGATTTTATTGTATAATGTGGCAAATTAAGTTATTTATAAAATGATCGGAAAAAAATTAAATATTTATGCCTGAAAATCCACAAAATAAAATAAAAGGCACTTTTTGGCCATGTTTTTTTCTTGCATAAATCAAAACAGGCGGATGGTGTTAAGCGGGAATTTAAACCTTATCGCCATCTACGTAAGGGTGGTTATTGATAACGGCTCAATTTAAAATATTACACGACGTAGTGCATCGCCTTAATCGAAATTATTCTTTCCAACATTCTTCACGCGGTTCACATGATTTGACACTATCAAATCTTGTGAACGAGCCGTACGAGGTGTCGTAGAAGAAACCAAAATTATGCGAACTCTAACGGGATAAAAAGAAAGAATCCAACACGACGTGAGACACTGAATATAGTGTTTTTCTATTATGCCCACCCCGACAAAATAAATAATAAATTGTTCAATGTTTGTCCTGTCAAACTCTTCTTTATGGTTGTGTTTTTGCCTGCAGTCTATTCTTATTTATTATTTATCTAGGATATTTTCTCGACAATGGGGCATTCTGTGTGACATGTCCTAAAAGGAAATGGAGACATTAAAAAGGCGTAAAAGAATAGACAAAGAGGGAACAGGAGATGCTTCTAGCTGAAAATGTACGGCAGAAGAAATAAGTAGAACAAGAAGGAATCGTGAAGAGCACTATATCTGAATGACCCGATTCTTTAGAAAAAATAGTGATTGCCGAAGTAATTGTCAGAAAAATTGTCGAAAAAAGATCTTTGTAGGAAATTAGAAATTACTTATGATCAAGCGTTAGCAATATTTTTGATATTTTATGTTTTTAATTCAATAGAACTGGGGGGATAGTGTAATCCCAGTCTGCCATGAGATAGTTATATGCAATAATTACGTAAAGAGATAAATAAAAATAAAATGAAAACATAATCAGTGGTATATATTTATAATGATAACACAATATAAAAAAGTAGAATTCAAAATTTAATTAAAGGGATCGTCTGCGTCCATCACGCATCAAGTGGAGAGCAGACCCATTCGGATGCAGCCACGACAATGACGTTGATTGACTACCGTGTCTTGCACCAGAAGCTGATAGTCGGTGGCAGACGGGGAATGAGTCACACTCCATTCAGTGAACTTCGTGGAAGCACTGCAGAAACTTATTGCCTGTACGCATTGTTGTAGCACTCCCTTAGCTGTGGTAAGTTGCCTGTATGCATTGTTGTAGCACTCTCAGCTATGATAAGTTGCATGCATGCATTGTTGTAGCACTCCCTTAGCTATGATAAGTTGCCTGTATGCATTGTTGTAGCACTCCCTCAGCTATGATATGTTTCCTGTATGCATTGTTGTAGCACTCTCTCAGCAATTATAAGTTGGCTGTATGGCGTATGCATTATTGTAGCACTCTCTCAGGTATGATAAGTTGCCTGTATGCGTTGTTGTAGCACTCCCTCTGCTATGATAAGTTGCCTGTATGCATTGTTGTAGCACTCCCTCAGCTATGATAAGTTGGCTGTATGGCGTATGCATTATTGTAGCACTCTCTCAGGTATGATAAGTTGCCTGTATGCGTTGTTGTAGCACTCCCTCTGCTATGATAAGTTGCCTGTATGCATTGTTGTAGCACTCTCTCAGCTATGATAAGTTGCCTGCATGCATTGTTGTAGCACTCCCTTAGCTATGATAAGTTGCCTGTATGCATTGTTGTAGCACTCCCTCAGCTATGATATGTTTCCTGTATGCATTGTTGTAGCACTCTCTCAGCAATTATAAGTTGGCTGTATGGCGTATGCATTATTGTAGCACTCTCTCTGCTATGATAAGTTGCCTGTATGCATTGTTGTAGCACTCCCTCAGCTATGATATGTTTCCTGTATGCATTGTTGTAGCACTCTCTCAGCAATTATAAGTTGGCTGTATGGCGTATGCATTATTGTAGCACTCTCTCAGGTATGATAAGTTGCCTGTATGCGTTGTTGTAGCACTCCCTCTGCTATGATATGTTTCCTGTATGCATTGTTGTAGCACTCTCTCAGCAATTATAAGTTGGCTGTATGGCGTATGCATTATTGTAGCACTCTCTCAGGTATGATAAGTTGCCTGTATGCGTGTTTGTAGCACTCCCTCTGCTATGATAAGTTGCCTGTATGCATTGTTGTAGCACTCCCTCAGCTATGATATGTTTCCTGTATGCATCGTTGTAGCACTCTCTCAGCAATTATAAGTTGGCTGTATGCATGCATTATTGTAGCACTCTCTCAGGTATGATAAGTTGCCTGTATGCGTTGTTGTAGCACTCCCTCTACTATGATATGTTGTCTGTATGCATTGTTTGTAGTTTTCCCTCAGCCACGTATGTTTAACCCGCTGCTACGTCATTTTATAACTTCTCATATTGGTGCAGATGCTTTTTTTTTAGTTCGGTGTGCTGTAGGTAGATGTGGTGATTTAAAAAAAGCAATGGTAAATCCTACAGTGTCTACTCTGTCTAATGTTGTCATAAAGGGTGCTTATGAATACTAAATAGTATAAAAAATTAAGTGGAAATTAAAAACCTTTAAATATTTAGGCAAAAAGAGAAAAAATAATATAAAATTTATGAATATACAGTATTTACACATCTGTCACATTGAGAAACGGTTCAAATTTGTAGTGTAGAGCATAAAATTGTTTATGTAAAATTAATGGAAAAAAACGCAAGCGTCCTTTACTTGCCATAAGGTTGTTTTATGGGATAATAATCATTTTTAAATTTCGTATTTGTTTTCGGAAATAAATTAATGTAATTCTTTGAAGCGGAAATTAACCGACTTCCAGAAATCATAATCTTTCTGTAGGATAATAATCTTTTTTAAATTTCACTTTTGTTTTCGGCAATAAATTAATGTAAATCTTGGAAGCGGAAACTATCCGATCGAGCTGAAACTCGGTAGATAGACTTGTTGTCGATGAAAAAGCATTCGGTCAACTTGGTGGTGATCACGCGTACACATGCAGACGTATACGCATTTCTCTGAAATTTGCAACATTACAGCAGTTAACATACGAAATAAATGCCGCTGCTACCCAATTGAGATTTGTTATCGCGGTTGACCACAGTCCCTGGGGAGGAAGGTTCAATCCCCAATAAAACATTATTTTTGAATACATAGATTCCCAAAAAAATACGTATCATAGAAAATTTCATCATCATCGCTGGCGTAAAAAAAAACAAATAATTTTATCATATTTTTTATTTCGCGTTTTAAAATGATCAACAAGAGTAAAGATTTCGAAAAAATAAACTTTGGTTTTTATATAAAACGAGCGTAATCTAGTATTCAACACTTTCTAGTGAAATTTATAGATAACTTAATTATTATGCAAAACTAATATTTACATGCTTTCAAATCACGGCGGTAAATAAAACTTGTTCAATGTACAAAACCATCCCCAGCAAAAGGGTAAATGATTTCAAATTTAGAAAGGGTAACAAATTCAATTCAGCCAAATTAAGTTTTCATTAGATAGGAACATACTCCTGAATATTAGCGATGTTAATTTCTCTTCCCGATCCTGTTAAAATAATTCCTCCTCTAATTATAAGTTCGATGGGCCATGGCGGGCGGCGGCATTTAGCGTTTAGTGTACCGTACAATTTCTCCCAGTTCTGACCGTAAAGTTGGATTAATTGGGTTAACCAAATTGTAGATTAGTCCTAGGCATGATATGCGCCGGATGCGGACGGCGTAGGAGTCGGGGGCGACCAGATGCAAGTATGCATGTACCGATAGCTCGTTGGCATTTGACTTCCAAGTTTAAACTTCGGCCGAGCCAAATAAGGAGAGCGGGAGAACTTCTTGAATATTCAATAATGAAGTTTCGTACAGTTTTTTAATTTGTGTTTATTTTACTATTTAGTTTTCTTGTATCTTGTAGATACCAGTAGTTCTGTGAAAGTAGACCTCGTATCAAAAAAATATGTTTCTAATTTTCTCCTATTTAATAAATCCAACAAAAATTAAGTTAGGTTCAATATGAGAGACGGGTACGGTTACCGTCGCCCCAGGAACAATCTTCAGGCCGGTAGGTACCATAATATTGACTATTTCGGTTTGAGAGCACGTAGAAGGACCCACGTTCATGCGAACTCTGACGGGAAAAAGGTAGTATTTAACGTGGTCACAATCTTGAAACGAAAGCGGAACGTACAATAATAGTTACGGACATGTTACGAACACATGAAAATCCTTCATCCATTAAAAGAAACGTTAAGCTATGTTCCTTTCACCGAAAAGTTCCTTATAATTACTAATCAGTAATCACCCTTTTGTGTCATGTTCTGTTATGCTAAAGAGGGTTTATTTACAACGGAGCTATCAACACTGTGTTTTACTTTAAAATGCCTACAGAGAAGTAATTTAGTGACATATTGTGAAGTAAGACAATATAAAGCATCCGTATTATTATAGTATGTAAGAATGGTGCAGTAAGCAAAGAAAGCGGTTTCGGAAATAAACAAATTTTTAGTTGAAAATATTTGTTAAATTTAATCCAAATCTGGTAAAGCACATATATTTCCCTATTATTGACACCAAATCTGATAAAACACATCTATTTCCTTATTATTGACACCAAATCTGATAAAACACATCTATTTCCCTATTATTGACACAAAATCTGGTACCGCACATCTATTTCCCTATTACTGACACCAACTTAAACTTTAAGCCATTTTTCGAACATGATTTTTTTAAATTCTGCAGATTTTTTTTTTAAATTTTGTAGATTTTTTCACTTGAGCTGCAATATTTATAAATAAAAAATATAAGCCATCTTGAGAATGAAGATGGAGTGGGAATCACGATCTTCAGCCATGAGGCAGCGACTCAAGATTCTCAAGAGAAGAAATAAAGACATCATGGAAAACATTCCCTTATTTTAAAATTAAATTACCTTCAGAAATGAAATGCTTTACCTTAAAGCTGAAAGGTTGGAAGTCACATTGGCTAAATTGTTAAGGAACGGGTTCCAACTTTTAACATTTTTAACTACGTACATAAGCCATTAAAAGGGGTATTTAAGGCGATTAAATTATCTTTCAATAAAAATGTAGGTTGTGCTAAATAATATTTTGCTAACAATACATATTTTTATTTTTGCACAACAGGTTTATACTTACAAATAATTATTGTATTCATTTACTATTTACTTGCTGTTATAATATGTCAAATGGGTATGGTTTTATGTATTATTACTGTTATTATTGTGAACTTACAATCTTCAGAATATATTTTTTATGAACTATGTAAATGCCCAATGGGCGTATAAATTAATAAATAAATAAAATATTTTTCATTAAAAATATGAGCTGCTTGTACATATAATATTTACATAGAAATTGTGTTTTTTACTCTAATCTATCTGAAATACAATTTCTCATCATTCTAATACTTCAGTATTAAAAGTAATTTTGAATAATGAAATAAAATCCACATATTTATAACATCTCAGACCCATTTTTTTATACATCAGCTCAGGCTTGCTCGGTAACAAACAATTCATACATCTTAAAGACAGGCGTTAAGCTCACTCTAAAAATGTTTCTTCTGAACTTCCGACATTTTAAATTATCAAAACTCGTTTGAGTTAGCTAAAACAACATTATTTATTCAGCACTTTAGTATTACTGGATACACTGTGTTTTAGTATTGGTATACGGGAATAATCGAATGATTTAAGCATTAACATAATGTGAATTAACAATATATAAACAAAATTACATAAAAAATTCTATAACTCAATTTCTAAAAAAAATGTGCTTCCAGCTTTTCAGTTTTAAGTTTAGTAACTATATCTGAATAGGTATATCAACAACCTTCATTGGTTGGTAGAATAGGAATTAAGATACCAAAGAAAAAGACCTAAGCTTACATATATTTTTCCGTTTTTGAGAGAATTTAATTTTATTTAAAGTAGCAAGAAAAAAGCTCCACAATTCTTTGCACGGTTGTCAAGTTCTTAGTTTTTGGAACTGAAAAAAGAATGGATCTTTCATAAAAGAATTTGGAATGTTTTGAACTAATCCTTTCTTAAAGGATTTCCACCTGGAAGAGTTTTCATTTTTAATTATAGAAAATGAACGTCATGTGTTTGTTTTATAAAACTCCAGTGAGACTTTTTGGCTTTTGTTCTAACATTTTTTTATAAAAATATTAAGTTTACGAAACCAGATCTCTACAAAATAATAATGACCTAGTAATAATTTAAACCTTGGAATCATAACACAGTATCCTATCGCTGTCAAAACTTTGGCTATAGTAATAAATTAGTAACAGGGCAGCAAAAACTATAACCCTAATCAAAATAGTTCTACACGTATATCTAATTTAATTTATTCCTCGAGATACATAATATATGTACGTAATGGTACGATATCTGTCTCATCCTGATATGATATGCTACTGTAAAGTTTAAGTTAAAATTACAGTTGTTTTTAATTTGATTTATAATCTTATTGTAAAAGCCCAATAAGGCGTTAATAGTTTTTTTAAATATTCAGTTAAAACGAAAACGAAAATTTAAATATTAAACATTGAATTAATTACAGCAATGTTAAAAGATTGGTTCTCAGCAACTTCTCAATACTTCGAAAAACTCCAGCTGAACCTAAAAAAAAAAACTTTGTTCAATCGAGCAAATTTCCGCACTACGACATTTTTTATCATCGCTCTCGGTGAAACTATTAATTTTAAAATATACAAAAATTATGCTTCCTTCGAAAGTTAAAAAAGTTTTGTAAAAGGTATTAACTTTAGAATGATTTCAAAAATTTATTAAATATCAGAAACACAAAATCAATATTTTTAAAATTCAAAATATAGAAATAAATATTTTCTTAGAATAACCATTACAGCCATGGAGGAACAATACCTAATTACAGCAAATTCTACTTTAATATAACTACGTACTTTAATTGAATATACATTATTACTTTTCACTATAAGGAACTAAATGCAAATGCTAAAATAATGATCGTTGGTCTAATTACGAAGCCTTAATTCAGTCATTTATACCATTTTGTGGAACTATATTAGGAATTAATCATACGACGGCCTCCGCGGTCGAGGGGTAAGGATTTCAGCTAGCAAACGGGAGGTTCAAATCCCAGCGGGCGCAAATAAATATTATTTGTGTTATTTCAGGAATTATTTATTTAAAATAATATATAATATGTTTGCGGCATGCTCCAGAGTGGAATATACTCTCAGTATCGCCCTAGTGTAAGACCACCATTCAGAATTGAAAAGTTGCTTGAGATGGCTTTGGCCATGTTTGGCGACAGGATGTGAAAAGCCAGGTACTTCCCTACCTTCCTCTTCCTCCTTTCCTTCCCCCCACTAGCTTTAGCCTCACAACATACCCCAATTGGGGTTTTCTTAGTCTCACTGGCTCCAGACGGTTTGGAGAAGTTGGTACTCTTGTGCGGTTTCGCATAAAAAATATACATATATATATCGATTCGGGTTTTCTGGCTATCTCTTTGGAAATTTCATTTTGACTTTTGTCAAGCTAGATTGTTTGTATCAATTCACTGTGCGGTCGATCGATACAGTTTTTATCGATAATATAGGTAACTTGTCGTCGTTCCCGAGCATGACTGCAGATGACCAAGAAACAAATAACAGTTCACAAAGACTAAGTTTTCTCAATTTATTCGACGTGAACAGTTGTTTGTACGTAGCAATTTGCAGTCGTGCTGGGAAATGATGACATGTTATCGACATTATGGTGTATATACATATTTCTGTATGCAATCTTACACATTTTAGGAACCATGGTATAAAAAACGGTTTATCAAGATCAGATTTTTAAAAAAAAAGATTTTTCGTTGAAGGCTGTCACGAGAAGTTTCCGTAATGCTGAAAAAATACATTGCACAAGAGGAATTTCCATAACTAAATAATTGCCAACAACGCCACGCATTTTAATGCGCTTTCACTGCATACCTCCTCTGTACGAGTGCCAGCAGCTTCTAGAATTCTAGAGCCTTCTTCTAAAGCTTTACAGATTTAATAGCAATACAAAGCAGCCGCCAATGAAACAGGGCACCCAGTAGAAAGCAGTGCTTGAAGTGGGCTGTGGTCTTTGGAATAGGTTCCTGGAAACTGAAGGCATGCCACTGAAAGATGCATGACAACATCTCCCTCTTTCTCATTAACAATGAATGGTTAGTAACCGAGTGGATAAATACATCGGGCTCCTACCCAGGCGTCGCGGGTTTAAAACCGCTAACAATGCACAACGCCACCAACAATTAGAAAATTCTTTTCTTTCTTTCTAACAACAAAAAAAGATTATAACGCAGCTCTCAGTGGCACACCATATCCAAATTACCACATTAAGAATCTCAATGTTACGGAATTTATGAATATTGAAAAAAAAAAAAAATTAAGAACCTCGAAAATAGTAATTAAAAAAAAATGCTCTATCTCTATTTATCACCTTTGTTGATCTAAATCGTTCATGATTACCTGGACGGTGTTTTACGTTGGTACTGAGAAATTATTACACTGGATATTGCTCATAATTTATTACCTTTAATAAGCCACCCATTGTCCACGAGGGCGAGAGGACGTAATTTGTGGCCGGTGTTATCGACCGCAGTTTTCGGAATTGTCGCACGTGTGAAAAATTAAAGTTACGTGTAAGCTGCTCCAAGGGACTCTTCTGAAATTGCTGTAAAATTATGCAATGCTGGTATTGCTGTAAAATTACCTGGATATTTTTTATACTACCTCATGGACTGGAGAGAGGCAAGGCTAAGTTTGAGGTTTGCTGATTTATTGCAGCATTGTTTCAGGATATCAAGCAGCGCTATTCAACCTTTCTCTCTTATGATACGAACGTTCTTTAGTTACATAATATAGATTTATTGTTTATGGAAAATATCAAATATGGATTATAACGCACGTACATAAACTCCAGACACAGATTATTGTGAACATAGAAAAGGTCGAGCTGATGGTCGGGAGACCACGGATTCTCGGATTCTGCATCATCAGCATACCTGTCGCCTAATACCCGTGCCGCTTACTCAATATACTATTATGATGAAAATACGTTTTACATCCAGTCCCAGCACTGGTCGGGTGGGCAGAAAGGTTTTAGGGGACTGAAGAAGGCGGGAGAGGGTAAATAAATTGGCAATCAAGCGCCCTCTGACGCGTTACTTCCCCCGCGTGTTCAGGTAGGACGAAAGGCGGGGGCGAGTAACGCCGGATATAACAGCGGCGGGACAGCTCGTATAAGGCGGGACAGTGGTGGTCCAAGTAGAAGACCAAGTCGGGTAATACCATCGGGATGCCTCGGTGACATGTCGAACAAAGCAATTATTTTTGCTCCCCAATTATTGGTCCATAGATTTAGGGAGGCTTTAATGGAATGCTTTTAAAAACTGAAAGCCTTTTGAAATTGGAAGTAGATACAAAATAATAAAAATTTTCCTGGCGAGATGAAGTTCATCGTAGTAAGTAATAGGTTTTTATTCATTCAACATAACTAGCGATTTGGTCATAATGTTTGAGAACCTTTCCTCAGTATATATGTTGCTCGTAATGAGCTCTCTATGGGAATAAATATTCACTGTACGTTTCTAAAATATAGAAAAAAATTATTTTTTAGTGGTGAATGTTTTGGATCCAGTGAGGCGAAATAATTGTGAAAAAACAAAAATTGATGAATTAAATTGACTTGCGCACGCCGGGATTTGAACCCACGACCTCCAGATTGCTAATCAAGAACTTTGCCCCCACGACCACGGCTTATCGGGTTATTGCTTTCTACTGGTTCCTTACTTAATATAAAAATCTCCTGCCCTCTTTCAACCCATCCCCTTGTGGAGTCTAATAACATCAATCAAGAAGAAAGATAACGTTACATAGCAATTATTTAAAAGGAGTGACTCGTAATTTGGTCGTTACCCAAAACATATCGTGGTTTTACCATTTATAAATCTCGCAATTGAATGTCGTAGATCCTGGTAAAAAATAATTGTCGTCGATCAATGGTTAATAAGCCGGTTATTGTGCGTGTTATTGCGTAGGGCGAAAGGAAGTGTGGACTAACCTACGACCAGCTGTGGATTTTACATGAAGCGAAAATTCCAAGGTAAGGCTCTACCTCCGTCTTCCATATTCTTACGGACATTATCACAAAAGTGATTAAACAAATTGTAGCAACGGTTCTTCAAACTGTTACTATAGTAATATCGGAATAATATATATTTTTTTTTAAATTCAACACAAAAACAATAAATATATCGGAATAATACTTACGTTAAGTTATTTGCGTCTTCTAATATTACATGCACTTTCAATGCCCAACTTGCAGATTATGTCCGCCCCTGGCACTATCATAACTTGAACATTTAAAGATGAAAATTAACTTTAACGTGTATTTTTTTCCTGTTCGCCGCGCTGCGGGCACTTGTGCTAGGGTGGTTCGTCGGTCGGAGGGAAGCCGGTTAGGGTGGCTTGGATGCAGAGAAGGGGGTTTCCTAACTGGTAGATATATTAAGGGTACCCAAGTCGCACTTGAGAAATTAACTGCTGCTGAAATTAGATTGTAGAAGATATCTCAGCTAATTAATATGATTCATAAATAGTCTGATAACTTCTTAAGGACTGGAAGTTGCTAATTATGATTTTGGGATATGTTTCAGAGTAAAAAATCTCGAGGACAAGACTAACTTGAAAAAATCTCGAAAGCTGATATTAACTTAAAAAAAAAATGTAAAAAAAAATAAACAAAAATTTCACTAATAAACGATAAGACTTTTATAACTTTACACATAAACCTTGTCCATATAAATGTCTCTATCCGATTTGAATTAGAAATTTAATTACTTTTAACATAAATAGATAATGGGTTTCGGATACTAGAAACTTGGTTTATGGAAAATTTGCCAATGGGATGGTTGGTCTTTCTTGGTTATTCGTAATTTCGGCTCTTGGAAGTATTTATAGGCCGATTATTGTCCGATACCAAAATTGAACAATTTTTTTCCAAAGTAGGAACATACGTTCACCTGAGTAGGTACATTTGTGCACATGTTCACATTTTCACCATAAAAACTAGTGAATCCAAATAAAAAAATACTTATCTGTTAATTTTTAACACTGGCTCCAGGCGATTGGGAGCAGGTGGGACTCAAAATTTTTAAAATAAAAAAATTTTGAATTTCAACTGGTCCGAGTTGCCGTGGAACCATAATATCATATCGTGTATGAACCTTATTTCCTATATGAAGAACTATATAGCTGTAGAAAGCTTTGACAAACTAACCCTTACTTAATGGTCGTTCAAAGTTGCTCTATGATTCTGATGTAGCATGTTTTATAATTGCAAAGTAATAATTGACTCTTCTTAATTTTCTAATTGGCCTCTTTGTGTTTCATACACAACAGTAGGTAGAAGAGACAATTGTCAATAACTAACCACTCATCAAAAATACAATACAAGTGCGTAATTTTACACACACGCCAAGTGATGTTTTCTTGATAATTTAATTGCATTTTCTCTTTTCACGATTAGCCTTTCGTTTTCGTGGTACGTTTACGTGCTGAAGGCTTTCGCGGGAAAGCTTCGCGGACAGCTTTCCGCTTTGATGTGGACATAATAAGATTCTTTGCTTTATGCCACGTGAGTGGTTGATGAAAAGAAGGTTCACTCGTAAAGCTGTGTCCCGCTCTGGCACGGGAGTCGAGGGCCCACTCGAAATCCGAGTGTCACATGTCTAAATTGTAGAGAAATTTTTGCGAGAAAGATTACCTTACCTACGTAATATCTTCTTCGAAAAAAAATGTAGGGATGTAGACAGTCTTATGAAATTTTTTTTTGGAATTAGGTATATTCTTTATTATAAGTTAAAAATAATGCTTACATAAAACACGCAGCTAAATAGAATTAGAAATTCTATGTTATTGGATAATATTTTAAATACATATTTTTTTTAAATTGCATCTCTAGGTTTAAGGTTATTTTTATTAATTTTTGTTAGTGGTATAAGTTTTTTTTTACATAAAAAAAAATAAAAAACACTTTATGTAATTTTTTCTCATAAAATTTGGTAAAATTACAAGTGGAGGAAAAAACACAAATGTGATGTGATAAACTGATATTGCTCTAATTCTCAACGCATTCTCATGTAGTGAGAATTAGAGCAATACAAATTACATATGATACAAATTACATGAGAATGTAGTGAGAATTACAGCAATACAAATCACATGAGAATGTAGTGAGAATTAGAGTAATACAAATTACATATGATATAAATTACATGAGAATGTAGTGAGAATTAGAACATATGATTAAAATTCACAGATTCTTTTTCTTTAAGATTAATTTTTTGCTTGTTAAATATAAGTTTCATGTTTTATGTTCCATATTGAAAAAACAATAACAGTACCGTAAAATGCATGTACATAAAATTATTATGGAATAGCGCCCGCAGATACTTTAATAGTACACAACTGCTGATCGAGTACATATCGGAAGTGTTTCCCACTCTTGAATTTGGCAGCCACCTCTGGTCTGGAGCCCTAAAATACATGAAAAGAACTCTTGACTCTTTGCAGAAACGAGCGGTCCATTTGATAGCCTCCGGTGTCGTAACAAACGGATTGCAATCTTAAGAGCACAGGCGTCAGGTAGGAATGCTGTCCTTGTTCTACCGGTATTGCAATGGAAGATGCTCCGAGGAACTAGTGTCATTGATCCTTTTGGCACCGGTGCATAGTCGGGAAACGCGCCAAACATTCGCACACATTTGGACATTTGTCACACGAAGATGAGAACGGCCGTTTCCACGATTGCACGCTCTTGAATTCAACTGCTCGGCTGTGGAACCATTTGATGGACTCTGTCAGGCTACAACACGGGTCTCTTCAAAAACCATGTTCACTCCTTTCTCTACTCAAAAAGACCCTCCACCAAGACGACATAGGCCCTCAGGGATATTATTTTCTCCAGGGCCTCAGTTAATGTAAAAAATTCAGATAATTATGGTTCCCTTGTCTAATTTAATTCACGCATATATCCTAACATTGGATTTTATATTGTACTTGTGTATTTATACTAAGCATTTCTATTACAACTATTATTTAAAAAATCATTCATTCAGTTGTAGATATTTCTTTCACATTAAGATTTTTTTTGTAACCAGAACTGAATAGCCAGGCTAGAATATTTCCAGATTGGGGATGCCATCATGCCTTGGGTAAAATATACATAAAGATACCGTTGACTGAAATAATCAGTCAAATATCATGAAATCAGTCAAATAATCAGTCATAATAATCAGTGAAATGTTCGAAATGACTAATTATTCTAAATAACTCTCACTAAAATCTGAGCCTGAAAAATGTTAGAGGTAAAACGAAGGGTGTTAATCTGCGGTGTCTGGTATCTAGAGGGTGTAGATTCTGTAGAAGTAGGGGTAGTTCACTGAAGACATACATCTATAGAAGTTTGTTGTGGGTGGATCCCTGTTCCCTAACTAAGGTCAACTCTCAACTTACTTTGGTTGAAATCGATCAAACTTTTTCACAAATCGAAATTCTTTCTTAAACAGGTGATGATAAATTGCACTGGCGTATCAAGTACCTAGGAGTCGAAAGATTTTTGGTAAATTGGTGAAATTCAAACTGGTATAGCACACTTCTAAGAATTTTCTGTTCGGTGGGGTAGTTGGTACTGAAATAGCAGTAAGTTGTGTGTAGGTACATATGCTTGGTGTGACCATGCGATATCCTCAGAAGAGGAAATTGTTTTCGGGCTGCTGCTTTCGTGAACTGGCAACAGATGTCTCTGACTGCGGACAAGGAAGGGGAGAGGGTGGTGGGCTCTACAAGTTTAATTAATGGTGTCTGTTTTAATTGAAACAAGGCACTTCACGTGTCATCATCTGAGGACATGTATAAATTGTATAATCAAGTGACGACATAATCATGAAGCGTACCTTAACACGTCATGGTTGCATGAAATAATGATATTTGGCTAATTTACCAGAGCTTAGAATAAATACATAATTTGAGTGAGGTTTTAAAAAGAAAAGTCGGACAAGGCAATGAAAATCGAATCAGATGTGTTGTACGAGTTAGTGAGAATTAGTCAAACGGAAAAAAATGTTTGGTGCATAGTACAATGAACGTAATTAATTGCTTACTATTAAGTCAAAACGACATTAATTCCATTCATATCTATATGGAAGGCATTTATAGAGATTTTATTTATTCCACGCTAAATACTCATAATCAGGGTACATAGTTGCATTATTCAAACAAACAAACTAACCATAATTTATATTTTTAATAATTATTTTTGTAATGATCAAATTTGAAATATCAACACAAGTATTTACAGTTAAATTAATAATCAGTCTCAACATTTTTAATTAAGTAGGTACCTACCTATTAGGAAAATCTTTGTGTAAAATTTTCTATTAACATTTGTGGGACCTAGACGGATAGATTTTAAAGACACGTAGTTTTATTGTGATACGTATTAATATCAGGCATGCTTAAAACATATTCTAACAAACGAACCTGGTAGACGGTTTTCAAAAATAGTAATATCCAGTTATAGATTCAGTTAGATATGTATGCACAAATATAAATATTATTACTTTAAAACAAATGAAGCAAATCGCCATGGTATTTATATGTGCGAGCAAAACGTAATGGCGAAGTGAGAAAATCCGAGTCGTGAATGTTGCCAAGTGACGAAAGAAATATTCCTCTAAAGTCTTGAGATAAATCCCGAGGCACGTCTCGTGTTTTTGTCACTTCCCTTATTGTAAGGAGAAAAAAAAATTGTTTCAGAAGCCACTTTGTAAAAAATATCTCTTGATAAATCTGTACTTCGAACGCTGTTTTGTGGGTTTTATGCTCGAAACTAATATTAACACGAATCAATAATCACAACAAACAAAATGATCAGTAAAATTTGAACGTTTTTTATGCCAGATTTAATTACAATTATGTTTGCATTGCAAACATTATTTTATCAATATTATATTGGAGTCATTTCAACATTGACCACTGAATGCGGTTACTAAATTATTATGTTTGAATTGAAACAAGGCACTTCATTTCACTTCTATTATTTTAAAGATTATTATAATAAAGCGTGTTTGAAGTGAAACAACACAAAACTGCGCTAAACAAATATTATATGTAAAAATTAAAAAAAAAAACACGCACACACAATTTTATGAAATATGCAACAATCTACTACTCCAAAAATAAAATATCTGCTTTTAATAAACAACAAAAAAATAAGTGTTGGATCATTCGATAAAGTTAATATAAATTGTAAAAAAATCAGGGATGATTGATTATGTTTTATGATTGATTTTTGAATGAAAAGATGGTATAGTACCCTTATTTAAAAAAATATATACTAATACCGCACAAAAGTTTCAACTGCTCCCAACAGTCTGGAGCCAGTGAGACTATGGCATCCCCAACTGGGGTACGTTCTGAGGTGGAAGTTAGTGCGGGGAATGGAGAAGAAGAAGGTGGGTGGGTAACCATGTATGTATAATATCATCGATAAGGTACAAAATAAATTGAGCTAATGATTTACCACAGTTATCTTACAAAAATAATGAATATCTACTTACATAGATAAAGAACTGATATTTAAATATTCTACTTACCACTGTAAATAATGAAAAAGAGTTCAAAGTGTCTAAATTTGCATATTGATACAAACGGAAAATATCAAATTACCGATAACAAAATCAGGCAGCTAGATTTTTCGAATAAAAGTTACCTTTATATTCAAACAGATTCTTATAATACTCGTATTAATATAAAGATAATGACATACTTACCAGCATAATTTTATAATAATATTACACACAACAATATATCCATCAGCCAAATATATTATATGAGTACAACAATTTTTTTAATTTCCAGCGAACTATTTAATGAAAAATCTAAAAATGGAAAGGCAAAGAAAACCATTTTTTTTCAGAAATTACTTAGTGAATGTTTTCTGCAAATACGAACATACCCAACACTTGCTTTTAATTAAACAGAAATGATTAATTTGAAATGCTGAATAATTTATAAATATTTTTTACTCAGAGCAAGTCGACGAAAAGTATTCGAATCCATCGGGACAAGGTTTAATGTTGACGTCATACAAATCGGTATTAATATTCCCAGAATTGTCGGTAAGTAATATGGTGATTAATTTTTCGACAAGGCAGTTAGTGAGGCGTGGGGAAGCACGTGTGGACCGCGGACCGTGTGGATGCTGTACCAACTGTACGGTCGTAGGGCGTGTGGGAATAATTATCGCCACTCGTAAGACATTCTGATATGCTCGTAAATCACGCTGCTCATTGCAGAATGTTATTATAAAAATCCACTTTATATTCCATTAAAAGAAATAATGTCGAAACAAAAGATATTGTGAAATATTTTGTTCTAAAGCTACATGTGAATGTATTTGATATGTGAAGAAGTTAAGTGCTTACATTGAATATAACATCAACGAAAATGTACTGAAGAGTGTGAAAATTGTAATGAATTTTAAAGAGGTAGGAAAGCGAAATGAACGAGATTGTTGAAGTTAGTGCTTTGGTACCAGGGAAAGATGTGGCGGGGGAACATATGAGACGCAAGTTATTTAAAGCAGAAGAGAATGATGCTCTGGAAGATATAGTACAATTATTGAGGGGTATAAAAGAAAAATTGCCACTATTCACACTTGTTCATTGTAATTATTGATTAGTTTATTTTGATTGGTAACCTATATTTCACTCTCGAACCAAAGCAAAAACGCCTCTAAGCCATTTTAAAACGGTGGTCATTATGGTCAAATGCAAAACCGTCTCTCTTCCACTTTTGACAAGGTTCAAAAGCGCCAATCTCGAAATGCACCTATCACCAGCCAGAAAACATGTTAAGTACTTGCATGTTTTCTAATGCAATATGCCCGCTGTGCTAGCTGAAGTGGAAAACCTACTTTCACAAACATTTTCGGGTTCAAAAACTCCACTTAACTGAAAAAACAACTATTCAAAAAACACTTTTTTAGAGCAGATTCAAATCTAAAAAAAAAAACATTTTAAAACATCCAATTTACACATTACGCCATACATTGGCCTGTGACAGACAACGCTATAAGTGGGTTTTTTGTGGCTTGGCCTATTTCAGCATATCGTTCGCCATACATTCTCATTGGTAGTGTATGTTGAGCGGTATGATGAAATAGGCCAAGCCACAAAAAAGCACACATATAGCGTTGTCTGTCACAGGCCTAAGGGAAGTATGTAAATGTCGTTTGTTTTTGCTGAACATTTTGCATTGGTATCGATTTTGCTTTTATACCCCTCAATTAAGATACTATATATACATACATAGGTACATATATATAAATACATACACGAGTCGGGCCGTGTGAAGAGTTGACGTAATATAATATAATAGTATGTTTTAGGGTAGTTTTACGGTTGTAAGTCAGAATATAATAGTATGACAAGGAGTGTGTGCCGAGACAGAAATGTTATCATGATTAGTAGTTAGTCAAGAAATCACCATACATATAACGGAGAACGATAAATTCGAAGTTAAAAATGTGAAAAAATGCAAAACGAAGTACCGGTAAACAAAATACGACCTTGTTGAAGAACCTCCGAGAAGTTTAGAAGTTAGGAGATTCTACTTTTTGTGATTGTATAATAAATTATTTCTTTGGAATCCTGTTTTAGTTGTATCTGAAACTCGATATTTACATAATATTCTGAAACGTTAACTTTTAAATACGTCGGTGGGTTTGCATAAAATACCAGCCTCCCTGTGTTCCGAGACTGACTCGTAAATTATGATGTCAACGACGTAAGATAAATCACATGGTTATATGCAAATATCCTGCAACAAGCAACAAAAAAATGCAAAGATGGACGCAGCGTTGGTTGCTAGGCAAATGCCTGCCATCGAATGATGAATGATTTGTGTCGACTTCTTGTTATTAATTTCTGTTTTATTAATCTTGATCAACAAGATAATCTTGATTAATCTTCAATTATAAATTAATTATTACTCTTATTGGAGTATTAAATTGCAACCATTCTTAAAGAAAATATTACTAATTTCGTTTTTGTATTATATCTTCGATGTATGTATACACAAAACTGTATTCGTGTATACCTACCTATACCCGTACATCTACATGCCATATGCAATATACGAACAATAACACGATAAAAAAAACATCCTGAATCATTAGAATTCATCTCCAAGAAACTGATTTTTATATGGCGCTGGTTATGTTAAAATCACTTTAAAGGTGCTTGGCAATAAATTAGTCAAACGAACCGTAGAAACTTGAAACTAACGCTGTATGATAATATGTACTAAATTTAAATATTATTTTATAAAACAATATTGTAATAATATAGAGAAGAAACCGTGTAGACAAATCAGTAAAACACAAATGAAATCAAAGCTTGGAAATAACATATTTTATTTGCACAGACCCCTGAAAATCACGGAATACGACTTTAATTTAAATAATAGAAATACACATATCAAATATATGATTTATTTATTTATTTATTAACGGTAGTAGGTACCTTTAAATACAGAATAAACAAATATACAGTGTTACAATAGTAATATGATTTAAATTAACTAAAATTAAAAATCAGGCCTTAGGGAACAGAATGTAAATTTAATATAAGTTTTTTACAAAATATATGTGAAATGCTTTTCTATATTGAAATAAATAAAAATAATTTTGTGGTTAAAACACCACGTATATCATAGGTAGGAACTTTATCGCTTGTCTGAATTTTTTTTGACACATCAGTTACAAATTTGAAAATAACAATAAAATTCGGAATGTACATTGAACCAAAGTTACACTCACAGACACACAACTGAAATCAATACCCACTACTACAGCGTGATTGAGGTGATTTTTCAGAAAAACGGCGCTATACAAATTATCCAATTACGATTATTATTATCATTTTACGTTAAAATTACCACTAAAATGTTAAAGATATCATGTTATCTATACAGAATCAGAAATAATTGCTTTATGTCACTTTTATATGAAAAACAAGTAAACAAGATTTTGTTTATTGGGAGGAATAAGGTTTATTAATTTAGGTTCAAATAAAAACCAATAACCTGTTTCAATTAATTATACAGATTTTTTGTAATCTTGTTTATAAAGGATCCTGTCTTCTCTTATGCGAAGGAAAAGAGGAATGATAAATTACCTGCTTTGTGTAAAGCATAATATTAAGATCAGGTTCTTTATGAAAAAGCTCATTTTTTACCCAAATATATTGTGAGACGTGATATACAAAATTTATGTAAATTTGGTTGGTTGGAGGTTATTAGATATTGCATCTAATATTAGTTAAGACAGTTTATACAAATAGCCTGGATGATATTTAGATAGGAAATAGAATACACACACATACACTTATTTATATATGTATATATAATTACAGTTTTAGAATTAGCACTGCAGTATTTGTTGATATTATATATTAAAAACAAATATTATAAAACATATTAACATAGACATATGAGCTAGAAAATATTTGTTTATAACGGACTACTCGCGATTGAACTATGCACACCAATACTGGCACTACTAATAAAATAAATAAATAAAATTACCCATCCAAATCTTTGTTAGAATTATCTTAAATATTCGAGTGAAGTTTCTTTTCCATGATCGGTTGATTCAAATATTGTTTTGATTCTCTTTTCAAATAAAAAAAATGCTTGAAAAACATATTTAATTCGACATTAAACTGTTAAGAACGATTGCAGTAGGTACCTACCCTACGTTGATTGTACCCACCTAATCAAATTTTACCCATTTTCTGATATCAAAGCATTAAAAAAGCTCGCCAAATCTTTAGTCGGCTTTCCTGATGTTAAGGTATATTTGACGACCTCCGTGGTCGAGGGTTAAGGCTCTCGACAAGCAATCGGAGGTCACGGGTTCAAATCCCGGCGTGCGCAATTACATTTTATTTATTTGATTTGTATTTTTCCACAATTAATTAATTTAAAATAATAAATTCTACATATATCACGTTCCACATTGGAGAGTACTCTCATCTCTATCGCCTTGGGAAAACACCACCATTTAAAATTGAAACGTTCCTTGAAATGGCTTTAGTCGTGTTTGGTGACTTGATCTGAATATCCAGGTACTTTCGTCAACTTCCTCTTCCACATTCTTCCATCTCTTTCCACTCCCTACTATCTTCAACCTCACAACATAAGATTCCCCAATTAGGGAAATCATAGTCTCACTAAGCCTCGTCAGATGTTTGGGAGCGGTTGAGACTCTTTTGCGGTATTGACGGCCGGCATAGTCCAGTGGTAACGCATTGGACTGCCATTCCGAAGGTCGCGGGTTCGAACCCGGCGTGCGCAAATAAATTTTATTTGATTAATTTGTGTTATTTCACAATTAATTAATTAAAATAATATAGAGTATATTTGCGGCACGTTCCAGAGTGGAAGATACTACCAGTATCGCCCTGGTGTAAGACCACCATTCAGAATTGAAACGTTGCTCCAAATGGCTTTAGCCGTGTTTAGTGACTAGATCTGAATAGCCAGGTACTTCCCCACCTTCCTCTTTCCCTTCCCCACTTACCTTCAGCCTCACAACATCCCCCAATTGGGGATGCCATAGTCTCACTGGCTCCAGACGGGAGCAGTTGGGACTCTTGTGAGGTATTCACTATAAAAAATAAAAAAAAAATCACATTTAAAGAAGAAAAAAATGAACACAGTATAGTTTTATTCGAATTATTTAAATGCAGTGAAAAACGTAAATCTAGATTGAAATAAAATAAGTGTCATGGGTTTCGACTTGTTACTTTCTAAAATACCAAGACAAATAATAATAAGGTTAATGGAGGAAAGAAGTAATTTACTTTATGTAAATAGAACCTTCACAGCGTGAAGATTCCAGTAGTAAATAAGTATGCTGACAGCTGATAATCTCCGAGTCTGCTTTATTTAGAGCTCGCGAGCCTCTCAGTATCCAACCTTTTGAGAAATCCATGTTTCACAGATGACTTTCTGAATTTTTCGGAGTACGTATATCATTGATTTCTAGCGCTTAGACTTTGGTAAACCAGAAACTTTGTACAGAAATTTCTGGCTGACAAGGTATGGTAAATTTCACCGGTGAAAGAATAAGAAGTCAATACATGCCGACAAGGAATTGCTGTAAAAAGTTTATCGTTTACCAGAACCCTAGCGGCCACCAAACTAAATATAATAATGGACATATTATTATGGTAGTCGAAAACGACGAAAACTCGTAACAATGGTTTTGGTGCGATATTTATGTTTATGTTGATACATTTAATACATTAATAATACATTTCGATTCCCCATGTTACAATAATTGGGTCGTTCTTGTTTGGTGCTAGCACAAATAGCTAGCAGATCTAGAAAAATAATAACAGACGATGTACAAAGGACCATCTGTAAAACTAGTATAACTAACTAACTAACTAACCATCACGCCGTTTCCCCGCAGGGGTAGGCAGAGAGGACGGACCGCCAAACAACTCTGTCTTGGCACACACTCCTTGCCTCATTCACATTCATACATCGTCTCATACATACTCTTCTATTGTTCTGACTCTTGACATGGCCCGACTCAAGTATCTGATTCACTTGGTCGTGCCATGTCTTCCTCGGGCGTCCCCGACTTCTGCTACCATTCACATTTGCATCGTATATTCTCCTTACACTCCTTTCTTCGCTCATTCGCTCTACATGCCCAAACCATCTAAGCGTCCCTTTCTTGATCTTACTCATTACGCTTACATCAGCCTTGCACTCTTTGCGGATATCCACATTCCTCGCACGATCATACATGGTTTTACCACACATACGTCTCAGGGATCTGATTTCAACAGCATTCAATCTACTTTCATCCTTTCTTTGCCAGTTCCATGCCTCACTTCCATACATCAGGGTAGGTACCAGCACTCCATTGTGGACTGCTAACTTCGGTTCTTTGGACAATTTTTTGTTAGCGCCAACTGCGTTCAGTCCTCCATTAATGGAGTTACCTGCATTTACTCTTCTTTCAATATCTCTGTCAGCCTTCTCATCTCTCGTAAACATGCTTCCTAAATACACAAACTCATCCACCTGCTCCAAGTATTCCTCACTCTAAAACTAGTATTGAAGATGAAATTAATGGTTTTGGCCATTTTAGGACAGTTTTGAAATTAAATGCAGGAACACAAGTAGTTTTCTAAATAGTTACGAAATATTGCTATGTCAAGTTTTAATTCAACGATTGTAGGTATAAGAAATAGGTTTTCACGCGCATTTATCTACGTTCATAAGTACATATTATATTGCAATTCAAATTATCAAACAAAAACACAAATGTTTTTTTTTTAAATACATTTTTACTTACATTCTAATTTTATGTGTTTGATTTAGTGATAAAAATGGGTAGAATATTTCCATGAAAATATCTCATTTCTCTTTGGTAGATGTCACATTCATTCTCGCCTCGAAATGAGCCTTGCCGCTTGTAGTCATTTGTAGCCAGTCACTATTTGGGGACAACGCGTTGATTCAACATATTATTGTGGGAAATGTTTAGATTAAAGATTAAAATCTGTTGGTTCGTTATTGTGTAGCTATTGTAGTTATTATTATTAATCATTTTGTGAAAAATATTTACCACAATGAGTAGGTAGTATAATTTCCTTGGTTAGATGTGGGCGAGAAGAATTTAATTTTTTATTTTATAAATAATAAAGCACATTTCTGGTCAAGATAAAATGGACAAATATTCTATAAAAAATATTTAATTGCAGGTATGGTAAGATTTGGATGCTGAAATTTTTTAACATGAAAATAAGCATTCATGTTGGTAATGTAAATTAAATATTATTATTTAAAATTAAACAATAACTTTGTAAACATCACTTATAGATATACCTATAAGTGATGTTTACAAAGTTATTGTTTAACTATAAGTGATGTTTACAAAGTTATTGTTTAATTTTAAATTATAATGTCACATCACAAAGTAACCGCTTCATATGAAGAAATAAATATTATTATATTTAGTCTCCAGTGGAATAATGCCATTTTTGTAATATTAACGCTCTAGAACAAGGCTGCCCAACCTTTTTAGCAGTTGGGCGAAATTGACGATTTTGAATCACTGGCGGGCCACTGAATACCTGACGGTTCCTATTTCCATGGGGGGGGGGGTTGTTAGAGAATTTCTATAAAACATAATTCCCCACAAAAAAAACATCTAAATGAGTGCTCCCCACAAAATATTTGAAATCCATGGGGGGGGGGTTGTTACGGAACTTCGCTGAGAAAAAATTCCGAACATCATATGTGATACCCCACAGCAATTTTTCGAATTCCATGGGGGGAGGGGGTGGCTGCAGGATTCCATTTCGACGCAAAAAATATTATGTCGAAAACCGGTGTATTTTTGTTTCAAAAGTAAGTTCAACAGGTTAGATTTTTTCGTCGCTGATTCTCGTTCTGAGTAGCCTAAATAGCGATAAATCTCCGTCGTTGGCAACACTGGTGACCGCGCGCAAGCGGGCCCGCGACACTTTTCCAAATTGGCGGATTGGCGGGTTTTTTGAAAATGTTTCACGCGGGCCACTTATAATTCGTTCGCGGGCCACATTGTGGCCCGCGGGCCTGGGATTGGGCAGCCTTGCTCTAGAACACCCAAAAGTCACGAGCCGCCACTGGTAGCAAGTAGTTCTGAAAAAAAAAATCATATTTAATTTACAGTAAATTTGGTTTTCTTGATAATTCGATAATTTGATCGTTTTTATGGTTCCCGATAAAGTTTACCTGATTTGAATAATATAGGAACAGGTATACATAATAATATACATCTGCAAAAAACTGTACCCAATGTTGGTCACATCTCAAATTCAAATTTATATTCCGTCGTGCTTGTTTATCACATTCACCTGAAACCGGGGAAAAATGACAATATTTTAGAAATTCGGTGGTTGTGTGACAACTTAATGAATTACCTGTGAAATTGGATACCAAAGTCACGTTTATAAATTGGTCGGAACGTGTAACGCATTTGTTATCTGTGCTAAGATCCGATCTCGGATTTATTTTAAAATTTACCAGTGGATGCTGTGGGTAAATAAAAAAAACTACGATGTTTACATGCAGCGCTATCAAGACGGATGGACGGACACAACTGTCCTACACGTGAACAAAGATTCAAAAACTGTATTTATTAACGATCACATCCAATAATTTAAATAAATGTTACACAAACACATTGCCATTTAATATTTTATGTATCAAATGTTTGTCTCCAGGTCAACAAAACACTTGACTTGAACTATTTTTGGTAGCTAACAATTAGGCCTTGATCTTGAGGTTGCAATAGTATTTATTTTAATCTCAATCCCTACATTATCGACATCAATGTGCCATCTATGGGTAAACTCTTAAATTACTCTCTAGTGCCATCAAATATCACAGAGTTTATAAATAACTAATAATTGAAAAGTCTCACTTTTTTGGTATGTACTCTGTTTTTCTTTTTGAACATTTTAAAAATAAACAGGCTTTTGAGTTTTTTTGGAAGTTTAATAAATATTTCAAAGGTTGATAAATTATACAAATAATATTACGAGCCGAAAATAGTCGCGTTCATCTATAAAAATTCAGATGAAGAAATATGTGCAAACTTCATCACGATGAGAATCATACAAATAGATTTTTTATTAATAAAAAAAATTCTATTTGCTCGTTGATAATTCTGTTTTCGGAAGGAATTTTTTTCTTCAAATAATTTAATAAATTAAAATATCTTTTGTGAAAATGTGAGAACATAGTTAAATGTGAGAATTAAATTCGAACGGTTTTCTGAATACCTAGAATAAGGGTAAGTATCTACCTACTTAGAAAAGTTTAAAAATAAAACGAATAGAAATTCTGCAGTGTGCACGAGCATGTAGAAGAGATATTTTTTAAAGCCATATCTAGGTATGCAAATGTTTATTTTTAACCACGTTAACCACGTGGTAGACTTCATTTTTTTAATGATGAATATGTATCGTATTTAAAGAGTTATTGTTAAGGAAAAATTGTTTTTGGATATCTTAAAATAACGCAGTTTCGAGCTTTCATAGTGAACATTGGTCAAATGTATGCAAGAATCTCCCGTGAAGTCACACGCAGTACCTACAATTCATAATTCGAATGGCTGTGCTGCAGTACCGTCGAGCATATTACGGGACGACCCAAGCTTTTCAGCCGGCCGCAAAAGCAACATTTAAATGATTTATATCTTCGATACTATTTGGTACTTTACAAAAATTCTAAAAGTTCTGTCCTCAGCATGCCCCAATTAAGGCGAAGCTTAATGCCAAATCACTATTTTGATTAATTTTTATAACGAATTGGTGTACATTATGAATACCAAAAAATATATTGTAGATAAATTGAAGGTTTTCTTATCGTTTCGCTCGAGTAGAATACAAAAAAATAATAATTACTCAGTAAAAAATATAAATGCAAACTACAAAAAAAATTATTTTTCAATAGAAATGTTAGAACTCGTAAAGGAAAAAACTTAAAAAAATACAGTATTATAGCTAAGATTATTTGTGACAGTTTCACTTGATTAACTTTTTTGGTTTCTTATATAATTATTTACAAAATAAATAAAAAACCAGTATTTTTCTTGAAATCGAACGTTTCTAGACTCCGTTTGTCAAGCTATTTTAATGCCTATTACTTACGATATAAGGTATACCAAGAATATACACATGTTTGGCTTGTAGCTTCCTCTTAATACGATACGCATGTCTGGCCTTGAGCCAAACGGCGCTAGTAAAAACCTCATGGTATTATAGGGGCCTTGGATAAATAGCTTATAAGCGCCTTAGCAAGTCGGCGCTCGGAGCACACTCCAATTGCGGCTGCACAAGTCATTTGACGATACATCTCTAAAAAACATGAAATTTCGTTAAAGGAGACGACCTCATTGATTTAATTTGTCTTAAATTGATAACAACTAATTTATAATTTAAAACATTATTTATAATTTAAGTAAATTAAACTGCAGTAGACACATATCATCATGCATGTTTATTAATTACACAGTCCCAATCGCCGCTTTTTTTTCTTCTAATCGCTGTGACCAAAAAACTGATCACCAACTTGGTCGCAGGTAAAGTTTTGAAATTCTGTAGGTGACGCGATACCTGCGCCGAGACAGCAAACCTTCAACATTTAACGACGTCCATAACTTAAATTTTATTTTTGTCTTAAAAAACATTTTGTCCCCAGCTCCATAAAGCGATATGGGAAGTGTGGTGTGTCGAGTTTCAATTTCCAGCGTCACAGTTCTCATAAAATTTATTTATGGACATAATATTGTGATAGCTTGATTTGTGCACGGTTTTTCAATGTGTTTTTTTCTAATTGTGAGGAAGTGGATTGATATATTGTTGTGTTCGTACAAAAAGATCTCCAACTCGTCTTGGAAGGAGTTAATTAATAATTGCAGGGATTTATTATTACTCCGCGTAATATAATGGTGACTCGATAGTCGACCTAATTAGAAGCTGGCTAATTGGAATCTGAAACAGTAAGTTTCTCTGAGAGCCTACCCACTGGCCCTGGCGACCACTGGCCACTGGCTCCATCTTGCGGACTTCCACGCAAGATCTATGTACTGCCATCTGTGCGTGCATCTATGAAGCTCTTACTTCCCAACATCTATGCATGGAATTTATACTGAAAGCATGGGCATAATGCGGTGAATGTGGGAACCTACCTATTGTTCTGTGCATATTAATATCATGTAGTGGGTAGGTATTAAATAATTTAGGTTTGTATGGTTTCCCATTTAATACTTCTGATAGCTACCTTGAAATTTCATCTTAAATTTCCGTAGTAAACGTTCAAAAAGTAGAGGTTGGTTCGAAAGGTTTGTAAATGCGTATAGTAGAGGGAGCACGCTTATACATAACAAATGATAATAATTAAGCGAAAATTGAGTAAATATTTAATAAAACACGATACACGACTTATTTAAAACAGAGCAGAGTAGCATTTAAATAACTACTGTAAGTCTTTTCATAACTCCAACATGTTAAATAACGGAACCAGATATGTTTTTATAATATTTTTGGAGCGATTTTGTTCTATCTAAAAAAACACTTTTTCAACTCGGCAAATGTACACATTTCATCTTCAAAAGTAACCTATATTTTTTAATAACTTATAAGTGTTCAAGGGGAGTAAGTATGTTATATTCTGCTAGAAATTCTGAATGCGGATATACACGGTGACCAGATACTCGTGGTACAAACAGGAAACTAGTAAATCTATATCACATCTGTGGTATAACTTTTTGGTTTCGAGTTTTCGTTTTCGAGTCATCGAGTTATATGGCGCGTACTGGAGAAATGTTGGGTACCTTCCGGAACTACTACACCATCTTAGGTTGCTGAGATAAATATTTAAAAATTATAAAAAAATAATATTATGAACGTTTTATCTTGTACGTTTCTGCATACTGTGTAAAGATATTTGTTTTTTACAAACTCATTCGGGAAAAATAACTAACTAACTAACCGTCACGCCGTTTCAGAGTAGGCAGGGAGGACGGACCGCCAAGAAACTCGGTCTTTGCACTCACTTCTTCCCTCATTCACATTCATACATCGTCTCATACATACTCTTCTATTATTCTGACTCTTGACATGGCCCGACTCTAGTATCTGATTCACTTGATCGCGCCATGTCTTCCTCGGGCTTCCCCGACTTCTGCTACCATTCGCATCATATATCCTCCTTACACTCCTTTCTTCGCTCATTCGCTCTACATGCCCAAACCATCTAAGCGTCCCTTTCTTAATCTAACTCATTACGCTTACATCAGCCTTGCACTCTTTGCGGATCTCCACATTCTTCACACGATCATACATGGTTTTACTACACATACGCCTCAGAGATGTCATTTCAACAGCATTTAATCTATTTTCATCCTTTCTTTGCCAGTTCCATGCCTCACTTCCATACATCAGGGTAGGTACCAGCACTTCATTGCGGAAAAATAATATTTTATTATATCTACCTACTTAAAATATGGATTCATATTAAATTGTCTCTACGGTAAAAAACAGTTTAATTGAAAGCTGAATAAAATATTGTTGAATAATTTCATTAAAAACACTTTTTTTATTTGTGAGGCCACTTGAAAATCTATACCCAAATCCAATTCCTATAAAACAGTATTATGATTGATATACCCGCCTCCAGCAGATATCAGATAGCAGACACCAGACACCAGATAGTGCTACGAGCTGCCTTCCGTGGTCAATCGTTCGCCTGATTGATTAATCAATATCTTATGTTAACTTATAATTAATTGAAAATATTTATTCAAACATTCGTTAGATTTTTTATATTTGTTTGAAGAAGAGCATGATGATTTTTCAACAAGTGATTTATCGTTATAATATAAAACCGATAAAACCCGTGACTAAAATTTTAAATAATTATACCTATGTGAAAGATAAACAGAATGATGTAATCGCGTAATTGATTATTTCGGCAAATTTGATTTAGAATGTTGATTGGAAAAGTATTATTTATATTACTACAAACCTTTGAAAAAATTCTTAATTACTTGTTGAAATCGTAAACACTTTTTGGCTTGACCTTTGTAATTATTTATCGTAAATACATATTTTCATTACATTTAACCTTCATGACTTTTAAAAAATAATTAATAATTATTATTGGATTCTCTATATACATGTTGAAGTTGTTCAAATTTCTGTTATATTTTTAATTCTTTAATTCATATTTTATTTATTGTAACGTCCACACTAGAAAGAATCAATTATTTACACCTGAAAAAAAAAGAATCTTTATTTTGTTTAAATTGATGTTATGTTTTCAATCCATATAATTATTTTATTGTCTCTACTGAATGAACATGAATTCTTATATTTTATTTTAATTTATAATATATTTTTCAAATTATTATCTTAAAACCCTTTAATTATTAGGAGACCAAATTTGGTCCCAAACACCATACGAATTTGGGTTCCTGATATTTAAAGGGTTAAAGTCTTCTACTGTACTGAAGCAAATAATAGTAAAATAAATGATTGGAAAGCTTGTGTTTGGTTTTGAAATGAGAATATGCATAGTTTCTATCGGAATATCATTTATTCATCCTTAAAATTTGCTGGAAAACTGTTTGAAATTTGGAACAGTGGCAAAAACACAGTGCAAATTTGAGTTCATTTGATTTTCAAAACAAAAAAAGAATTGAACTACTGGATGCAAGTGGTTGGTGTTTTTCGTGTACATAATCTTTGAAAAGAAGTACTATATTAAAAGTGCTTAATATCGTTAGAGTACTCCTTCATTTTGTTGTATTGTACTGCACTATATTGTATTGTGTGATCCTTCTTGATAAGTGATTGGTCATCCTGTTTTCCTTCTTTTCATACTTCGTTTCATTCCTACACATAGAATCACCCAATTCCAGCAAACACCATTTCATTTCGTATCGTTTTAATTTATTTACAGTGTACAATTCATGTTCATCTGAATAACAATCCGGTAGCAGTTTCTGATGTAACCATTTGTATAGCGCCGTTTTTGCGAAAAATCACCTCAACGGGCTGTACAATTATGAGTTCCTAGGATCTAATATTAAAAGATACAGAAAACGGTTCCATGATGTTTCATCAAAATGAAAATTCAACACACCTCCAAAAAGTGATATAGAGTCATAAAAAGTGATGAAACAAAAACTACGTTTAATAGCTTACCTGTGTAACCTATTTAACCTAGTTTTTGTTTCATCACTTTTCATGACTTCATATCGCTTTTTGGAGGTGTGTTGAATTGTCATTTTGATGACATACCCGGTCACCGTTTTATACGTATAAAACAGTGTATCATTTCTCAAGAGGTTTTCGATTTATTTTAACGAGTCGTGTTTTATTAAATATTATCACATTTTTCGCTTAGTTATTATCATTTATTATTATTAGCACGCTCCCTCTAAAATTTTTATTTATATATATATCTCCCTTCAAAACCATCTTCTTCTTTTTAACGCTTACTACGGAAACTTAAAAATCTTAGAAATTCTTAGCTGTTTACATTTTTAACAAGTTTAGTTATTTATAATGTCACGGAGTGTGAAGGTAAACAGTTTCTTACTTTATACAGGGTTTTCCAATAGGATGTGTTATTTTGATATTCAATCGTAAAAGATCAATGGTTTCGTTGCTTGTGTGGCACGTAACGCCGTCTTGTTGAAAGTAAACGTTGTCCAGATCAATACCATCCAATTCCGGCCATAAAAAATCATTAATCATCTCTCGATAGCGCAATCCATTCACCGTAACTGTTGCTCCCGCCTCATTTTCAAAAAAGTAAGGTCCAATGACTCCGCCGGACCATAAACCGCACCAAACAGTCACACGTCGAGGATAGAGAGGCTTTTAAACAATAACTCTTGGATTTTCCGAGTCCCAGATGCGACAATTTTGCTTGTTGACGAAGCCACAGAGGTGGAAATGAGCCTCGTCACTCAAGATGATTTGCATTTGATTAACTCAAGTGAATTTTAATAATTTCAATACGTTGTTGAAGCATGTATCGTTCCATTTTTATTAATTGCGTAGTTTCTACTTGTCAAATGTCAAAAAATGACAGCTTCAAAAGTAACATCTACCGAAATAGCGGGATATTTAAAATAACACCTCTTTTTTGAAAACCCTGTAGATACAACTGTTTGAAATGGTGAGTTTTAAGTTTAGTTCTAAAATCAGTCTGTTGATCATTCTTAAATCATGTGGCAGTCTCCCTAGAAAAGTATCCTCCAAAACGCAGGTGAACTCTTAGCATGGAGAACAATATACAGTCTTTGAAAATAAACAAATATGTTTAGTTGAATAATAAAATATATTTTTTTAAATATATATTCTAGTCATCTTTCTACATTATCTTTCATAATATTTCTCCAAAGACTCCTTTTATTGTTGGGCGAAACCATATAAGCGTCCCTTTCTTGATATGGTTTCTTACGCTTACATCAGCCTCCGATTCTTCCCGGATCTTCACATTTGTACTAATGTTATGTACGGTTTTGACACACATCTACCTCAGAAATCTCGTTTGTACTTTCACACAGAAAATAAAATTAATTTACTTAAATTGTGATCGTTTCGTGCAAACTCATTTTTGTTGACTGAGCGTAGCGAAGTCCTGTTTTAATTCGATTATTTTGCATTTCGACTACATGTCTGTAAATTTGTTTCTATGTTCAGTTTTCGCTTCAATATGGTTTTAGTTTTAGTAGTTCAATAAAGATTCTTTTTTCAAACGCAATTTTTCATTTTTGCAGTATTATGATACCTACCTGCCTAAATAAAGTTTTCGAAAAAGTTTTGTTATTGAGTTATTGACCTTTTATTGAACAAATTGTATAATTCCGTATTAAAAATTAAGAAAAATATCATATAGAACGTATAGTTTATAATTAAGTAGGTAGGTATTATTTAAGTACATACTTACAAAGGAATAGATATAATAAGAGAAAATAAGCAACATACTTATTTAGACTCGAGGACTTCTGTTCACAAAACTACTAGTGTATAACGTCTTATATTTAGCAAATTTGAAAGGCAACTGAAACATTACTTAATTTTTCAAAAATCCCCAAAATTGAATTCTGACTAAGTCATTAATTATTAATTAATTAGTTAAATTACGGTCTGTGTTAACTCAACACCACTTTATAATTGACGCTGGCTATTAAGTGGGCACCGGACGTGCGTCCATATTTAGTAAATAATGTGATTTCATAAGTACACTTACACTTAACATTAGTGACACAGTGTCATGCACTTTACGACTGGACACTGACAGCCAGATCTGCCCATCTGCGTGAAATTTACATTTTATTGATAAACATGTTTATTTAGTTAACTTCGTGTATAAACTGCCAAACAGAAACGAAAATATTATATACAAATAAATACGGTGAGGCACGGAATCAATTTTTAAATAATAATATGTATTAATTTGAATGGGCACTGAAATCACTGAGTTTATGATCAATTAATAACTTTTCACCGAAAAGATTAAAATGTTTGATATCATTTTTATGTTTTCGCGTTTTTGGTCAATCATCATAAATAATATTAAGTACCTGCCTACTTAAATTTAAATCATATTCATACGCAGAAAATTTAATTTAATCTTTTCTTCACTTTCAGAACCTTTAGGCCCCAAGTTATTCGTAACTTTTATCCTTTAGAAAGATACATTTATTATATTGTTATTATTGCTATTGTGTAGTGCTTTCATTGATTGCTGCTGTGTTGAAATTTTACAATGCATTATGTTTTGAATTTTAGCTGGTTATTAGTATATCAGTGAACTTAAAATTTTTGAAATCTGATAGTATTATTACGCCAGCGTCTGGACGATCTAGGCCCTCTGATTGGTCGAATTAAAATTGTCTGTTTCGGGTAAATTCAGCTAACTTGAAAATTAAGACACGATTTCATACTAAAATAGGATCGCCTCATAATAATACGAGATTTCTTCAAAATAATCGTTTCTGCTCATATAATTTTTGGATAATATCGAAGAAAATATGTTTAAGAAAGTTCATAATCCATTGGATTAATTACATTACAATGAAAATTATCCACAGTTACGTGATTATGTTTGACGTTTATCAAAAATCACGCGTTCCTTATTCAATATGGCCGATACGCATGGCTATAGATTGCCGACAGAGCGCACCTCTGGCGTTTTAAAAACGAACCAAATGAATGGCGCGAATATTTAAATATGCAGCTCACAATATTTGAATACTTACGATTAACAAGCATTTAATATGAAGATTTCTTCTGGAAGCTTATCACTTTGTAATGGCATTTTTCATTTTTATTTATATTTTTTTTGCTTATTAATTATATCTGATTTTATATTGACATGTTTTCTAATTTCTAAAATTTCAAAATTATTTATTTGCGATGCTTTATAGGAGTTAGTATACATTGAAGTCAAAAATTAAATATAGATTACAATTGGAAAGAAGAAGTGGAAGGAGGGGGGAGGGGTAAGAGTGGCCGGAGTTTTATCAGAATTAGGAATTACAATATCGTTAGACGGGAAAGACCAGTTGAGTGGGAAAATATTTAAAAGAGGGTTTATAATTTTTTTTGCTTATTAATTGTATCTGATTTTATATTGACATGTTTTCTTATTTCTAAAATATCAAAATTATTTATTTTCGATGCTTTATATCCTGAGTGACGTATTTTAAGACCTGAATTTTTATCGAAAGTGTGATCATTATTCAAAAGATGATTTGCAAACTCAAATTCACTATTTCCATTTAGAGCCCTGCGATATTCTTTAGTTCTGACTTCAAAGTTTCTATTGGTTCTACCTTTGTAAAAGAAATTACAATCATCCCAATTGAGTTTTTAAACTCCTGATTTTTTGTTTGAATTTTGCTATCTTTATTATTAAGAATATATTTCTTCATTGTTATTAGTCTAAAACGCCAGTTGAATAGTACCTACCAGAATTGTTTTTATATATATAATTTTAGAAGTATCGTTATCCACAAACAGAATTCTACGCCATTGTTTATTTCTATCTTTGAAAGACCGTTTGAAGAGAATATGTTTAATTTTTTTTTATTTAGTATCTCAACTATCAGTTTATTAGAATAACCGTTATTAAATGCTATTTGTCTTATGAATATATTGTTTTATGGTTATATTCTATCTGTTTTTTTCAGGTCTTAAAATACTTTACTATAAATAATTTTGAAATTTTAGAAATGAGGAAACATGTTAATATAAAAGCAGATATAATAAACAAGAATTTTTTTATAAACTCTCTTTTAAATATTTTCCCACTTAACTGGTCTTTCCCGTCTAACGATATTGTAATTCCTAATTATTATAAACCCAGCCTACTATTACCCCTCCCCCTCCTTCCACTTCTTCTTTCCCAATTGCAATCTATATTTAATTTTTGACTTCGGCGTATACACAATAAAATATAAACATTATATTTATTTATTTATTGGACAATTTGCAAAGCGCCGCTTTTGTGAGATATCACCTCAGGGACGCTATATTGTAATAATCTACCTTCATATATAGATTTTTGCTCTCCTGATGAAGGTGTATATATAATCTAACTTTAAACTTTATTAGATACAGTAACAGTTGTAGGTAAAGAATTACCACCAGTTGGAGTAAAATTAACACCTTTTAATTAAACCGACTGCTAATCTCATCGCACAATAACCCTCCTTTTATTCATAAACACGGGTACATTAATCAATATGTAATAATCTATTATTTAAGTCAACTTTGTTATAACTATCTTTAATTGTGACAAACTAAACGATATTGATTAAACTTATAGTCATTGACGGTTGGAACACATATTTAAGCACTGCAAGTCTCCTATGAGCTAATTATATTAGGTACGATAACAGTTAATATCAGTTGTACACATGTAGTCAATAATAGTGTTTCATTTTAAATAATCCATCACACATACGTAAAATTTCATTTATTCAAACAACTGTCATTCTTATTATGCGTAAATTTAGCATGTTATTATTAATTAACTCCTTCCTGTTCCGTGTTTTAACAATATATATATATTCACCCTCTCTCTGTGAATGTCCTAAAATCTATCTATTAAATGTAACTGTTGTTAATATCACTTAAAATGGGCAAAGCCCAACTAAGAGCCGCCCGCAGGGCCTAGCAGAAAAAAACCCGCGGAGCGGGTTTTTAACTGCTAGTTATTAGTTATTAGTATATCAGTTAACTTTAAATTTTCGAAATTTAGCTAGTTATTAGTATATCAGTTAACTTTATTTATTTGTGTTCTTACATCTTCTATTATTTTTTATTTATTATTTACAATATTTTATTTTTTGTAAATCTCTCAGGCCACGGGTACAGAACCCGTTTTTTTTAAATATTCTTTATTATTATTATAATTTTAAGTGAAAATCTATTATTGGATTTTATCTTTATTATTTAGTTTACTCTTATATATGTAAATAATCTGTTGATTTTCCCAAATTAATAAAATAAAATAAAAAAAAAAATAAAATAAAAATAAAAAGATTTTAAAAATGGAATATAGCGGTTTCACAAATAATGGTAGTCTAACATTACTATCCGATCTTTTTCGAAAACTAATTAAAAACTTAGAACAATCAATGTATGGTTTGCATTGACGGTGCGGTGGTTTGTTAAACAAATTAAGATAGGTGGGTACTTTTATGGCCGAACGGTTTTTTCATGAAAAATATTTTTGTCGCCCAGATAAATGTGTTTTTAGATTATTTAAGACCCCGCATTCCGAATTTATAACATTTATTGCTTATTATTAAAGATTATTATATTATTATTATTTAAAATTTTAAGTTCTTAACAATGTTGTTTTTGAATAAAATCTCTACACATGCCGATTTGAAGAAGTATTTAAAAGACATTTGGTTCTGTTATTTAATATGTCATAAGTGTGAATAAATTCTACTTTACTTCTTTAAATGCTACTTTAAACACTTGTTGACAGATTTTTGCTCTATTTTATACTATCGTTTTTTTTTTTAAATTTAATATTAATAAAATTTAATAATATTATTATTAAGTTCTGCAAGTATTTTAGTTTTTATTATTGTTACAGTTGTTTTTCAAACAACAGTTTGAAAATGGACTTGAAATTTGAAACAGCTGTAACAATAATAAAATACCAAAATACTTTCTGAACTTAATAATAATATCGTTAAAGTTAATTTTAATATTTTTTTTAAAAGATAACGGAGTTCTCAGAAATAAAAACAAAAACAATTAATAAATAAGTCATGTCTTATTAAATATTTTCGCTAACGCCTATTGATGATATTAGCGCACTCCCTCTAACGTACTTACATATCTTCCTTTCAAGCCATCTTCTTCTTCACATCGAACGCTTACTACGGAGCCTTCGGAGTTAGTTTGAAGTAGTAGGGAATAAATAATTACATTTCAATGAAGCAGAATAAATACACGCTAAATGCAGAACATATGATTTTCGAATCAATAATGTTATATCTTAATTTAAGAATTCGGCTTCAAATGTCACGCATTTGTTAAATGGTGGATTGTTTTAATTGAAAACCCCGTTCAATTAATTATTTCCCTGTAAATATAATTAATGTCGAGAATTCGACTTCTTTCATCGCTAAAGCGTTTAGGAAGTTCGCAGCGCGCTTACAATCAAAAAGCAATTAAGAGGAATTCTTTATGAATAAATTCAGAGAGATGAGAGAAGAATCAACAGTTCCGGAAAGCAACGATTTCCTTCCTTCACCCTTCGCAATCAAACGGGGGTGATTTGTCAGGGGATCGAAAGTTGTAGGTGCTCTTCAACAATGAGGATTAATAATTATTAGGACTAAGTTAGAAACGAGAAATGTGTAGTTAAGCATGTAGGACAAAATTACAGACGAAGAGATCAGAAAATAATACTGGATGTAAATTGAAGAAGGGAGAGCTAAATAGATGACATGATCAGAAATCTCCATCGAATAAGTTAATACAGGTTTTTCGGGAGAGACAGAGAGGCACAGGTTGGTGGAAGAACGACTTGGGAAACTCCCAGGAAGAAAGACGATCAAATAAATCTAATAGTTAGTTACGGAGGATAATTATTTTAATAGTCATACAATGAGAGTGTTTATAAGAAATATTATATATTATTATATTATATAATATATATTTTATTCAAAGTTCCTACATTTAAAAACTTATTTATGAAAAATTCTAATTGTAAAAGAAAAAGATAAATACTCATTCATAGCTGAAAATCGAACCAGACTTAAATATATATTTGGATGCCCAAAACTACACACTTCTTTTGCCCAGCACTATTATACCCACCAAGGAAAACACTTCTATAATAAATTACCAGAAGAAATTAGAAGCATTAATGATAAAAAACAAATATTGAACTTTATAAAAAAATATTTTAGGGAAATCGTTAACAAAAACTGATCCCCCTAGTTTCACTTGAAAATCTCACATATTATCCTACTATACTCTATTTATCCTCCATAATATTTTTTTTCTTCCTTCCAAATACAATAATTTGTATGGATTTTAATTTGGGATTTTTTTTTTTACTTTGTAACCTAGTTATTTTTTCGCAAATGTACACCCCTCTTCCATCCACAAGCAAATGCTTTTAATGGCAGTGTAGTATAAATTAAAACAGTATGACTTGTAAACATTGTAAATTTATTGTAAAAAACACAAATATTAAACAAATAAATAATGTATAAATGTAGATTAAGTTCTAGTACTAGAAGCAAGAGTGTTACATCCTTTCTTATCTTTTCTTATTTTGACCCTTCAACGAGAAATTTTAAATTAATAAATATGATATAACGCTTTTAAAGTGATTAACTCATCAAATGAAGAAGAAAACTTTAAGTGTCTTCCGTACATTGATGTATTATATTTAAATGAGACATGATACGAAAAAATATGGTCTACTTTTTTACCTCCAATTAACCTCCAACTCTCCCAAGACCAACAAAAACTACCGAATCCGGTCTACGCGCACTGCTTATCGCGTTCTAATAGTGGAAAACGTTTTGACGAGATATTAGTAAGCAATAGCGCCTTTGATTACAGAGCTCTATGCTTCCGTAGAAAGTGTCGCCACTGACATAGTATTTTTTAGTTCTAGACCATTCAGCACGCGCTCTGTCTCTTAAAATTGATTGACGTTGTATATCTCCATTCCATTTGAATTTCGTAATGATAGTGAAACACAGTTTTGTATTGAAAATTTAAGTCGCGATTGGCCAAATATTTGTGTAACAAAACACATCCACATGGCATTTTTTCTGTTTTTCTTTATTCCCTAGATTTTCTTAAAACTAAACACTTCTAGCCTTGCTTTTGTATTAGTCGAATATTCACAAATGCTATTAGGAAATCCATTTATTGTTTTAGGTTTAAATGAAATGAAAGAAATAGCTAGGCAGAATGAAAAATATTTTAAATGATGTACAAAATCTTAATGTTAAAATTATTTAAAGCGAGGGATGAATTGCCCGAAGGAACCAATAAATTCTACCGTTTTAACTTTCTCTCGAAACCACGAGATCCATTAAATATAGAATATCTGTTACAATTTTTCCATCCATTAGGCACCCGCCACCCTCGTGAAGACAGCGGTGGGTGGAGTAGGAAGAAGTTACCCCCACAGGAAGTGCGAAAGTAAATAGAGCGGGAAGTTAATTGGTTCGGGACAACCCAATGTATCTCTCCTACTTCCGCCTAGATCCGGTTTGTTTGCGCAGGATCCTTTCGCTGGGTAAATAGAATATAAACAAATCAAATCAGGAACAAAGAACGAAATTGTTTAATTTGGTGAGTCGAAGAGCTTCCAATTTAAATATTGCCCGCTGAAGGAGCACCTACTTATTGAATTTAGGCAGTCGAAGTTGCTACTAAGGAGGAACATACTCGATGAGGTTGACCTGTTTCTTAATTGATTATTGTTATTATTATTGTAATCAATTTTTATACCAATGAAATAGCTATCGATTACAAAATGACACGAAGGTGTTTCTTATGTACGAAGGCAAGTCTACGATTCATTTTCGTTTTACAATATGTTAACACAAATGTAAGGGTTTAACATGCACATATTTTTTCCACATAGTCTCCTTCCTTGTCAATGTACAAGGCCCAGAGATTCACAAAGGAGCGTATCCCTTCCAAGATGGTTTTCAATTGGTCGCGAAGACACTGTTGTACCGCTTCGTACACGTCTGTATAGGAATTTGTGTAGAAGACTATGGATATGACTTAACTAACAAGCTGAAGTGGGGTGGTTTCCTGCACTTCCACGGCGTATATAGAGCCCAAGGCTCCCAGGATGTACCCGAATTTTGCTCAAAACTTCTCTTCGCAATATAGAACCACGTGGACTGCAACCCAGTTGATCTCCCGCTGTCTCACTGGTGATTCATTCTGCCTATTCATCTTCACGTCAAAATCCTTTTCAGCCTTGACTTTCTTCTGGATCACGTTGGGGTCATCACTGTACGTCTAAGTCTGTGGTACATAGACGACCTCGCACAGCATCCGCAAGCGTCAGATGAAAGTCTAAGAGAAAAAGATCTGGGCTGCAAGTAGAAATTGTATCTCAAAATTTATAATCAAAAAAGACTTCGCCGATTTTAATTTGAACCAACTATTAAGGTTTCCGAATAGGCGTCCATTGTTGACCTTAAGGGGCGTCCTGCTCCCTCTTCGTGCGTCACACTCGCGTAGCCACTTTTAAACTTCTCGATCTACAAAAAGACCCTTAAGCCGGATAAAGTTCTGTCCCGATATTGTGCGAACACTGCCCGTTATTCCTACCTGGTGCAAACTGTTAATAAATGACTCGATCGGTATCAAAATTCGCACACGTGATTGCAGTCGTACCAACTGCAAGCAAGCATGGGCAGACGCCAGTATGATAACCTTAAAGGTGTGTTTTAAAATAGTATATAATTTTTGACCCACCATTATAATAACAATGGAGTCTCCTCTATATTTAAAAGGAAAAAACCTGTCGTCTTCTTATTGTACTGAGTTTTGGCAATGGAAAGATGAATGAAAACAGTAATGGACCGCGATGGTTACTTTTAAATTATTTCTAAATGTTAGTAGATTATTATTTTTTTTTAAATTTTGTGTTTTATGAATTATACTTTAAATTTACTTGTAAACCTACAAATAATATGAAAACTTGATATGTAAAGGGTTTATTAACAATTTAACTACCATTGAATTGTAATTTTGTGGAGACATGTAAGTAATTTGCGAACGGTGAAATGTATTTGACATGTTATTAAAAACAAACAGAAACTTTTGCTACATTTCTATTCATTAAAACAAAATTATTAAGAATTGAGTGAGATTTAAAAAAAATCGTTTTTTGTGATTGTTGCCACCCGATCAACTTTAGAGAACGCAAAATATTTTATTAAATACTATTATGTTGTGATTTTATAAGCCTTTTCTCTCCACATTAAATAATTTGAGATAAAGACTTTAATTAAAAGATTTTGATTACAAAACGGTCCAAACGTTACCAGTCAATTTACATTTACCCAGGTGTACGAATATTATTTTACTCCGTTTTAATTAAAGTTTCAACATTCAACAACTTCAATCTTTCATCAAAAATAAATTAAAACTGAGCGAATACTATTTCAGGTATAAATTTATCATTAGCGAATGTCTGGCGATGTATAAGTTATTTACAATTTACCAACTATATCTAATTGAGAGTTCACAGGGTACCAAAATACTTAAAACTCTAACATTTGTATGTAATTATTACAAAAGTCAGTACAGTACGTATATTGCACATTACGTTTTTTGTCCCAACTGGGATAATATGTAAAGGTAATATGTCTGAAGGTAGTGGGAAAGGAAAGAGAAGATGGGAAAGAGGGAGGTAGGGACCGGTCGGTGGCCGAGTTGACATCGCGTTTGGGTCCCACCCAGGCGTAGTGTGTTTAATTCCTCGGCTGGCTAAGTCCTCCATCACAACACAAGCAACATTTTCAGCTTACTGTGGTAGTAGTAGGAGATTTTCAAATATTGTCAGGTTATTCGTAACCCGGGAATATTTGTCTTTCTTTTTAAAAAATAAAAAAAAATGTCTCAAATCGACGTATTACATGTAAAAAGCATATTCCAATCGAATCGAATACCTTGAAAGAAGTGGTGGATTTTAGGTTAGCTATAGCTACTAACTACATTATGTTGTAAGGATGATTGAATAAAAGGTAAACTCAATAATTGAAGAAACGCTTGGGAAGGCGGACAAGAAAATGTAATTTCCCCGATTTCGTGAAACAAACTTCGTCAAACGACTTTACTTGTATATTTTTCATCTCATCTCTGAGCTGATTGGAGAATCAAGAAAGTAATAACTCAATCCTGAATTGAAATACTTCATAAACAAAAAACGGATTTTATTATGAAATATTAGCGAAAATTTATAATGGAATTTTATTATGATCTGTTTTCGTTTATTGAAAATAAGGCATGATTTTTAGAATAGAAAATATGACTCCAATGAATTCCTAAATGTTATTATGAACTTTACAAATTTTAAAACTTTATGTTTTATTTGAGTTTAATCAAAAAATAATTACGAAATTATAAGTAAGAACACTTGTTAAAACCCAATGCAAAAAATAATTAATCTAAAAAATAGTCGAGTAGGTAATGTTTAAATGCTTTAAATTCATCCATATGAATTAACATAGTTTTAAAAATCTAACTACAATCACCATAAAATCAGACGAGAAAAAACAAAATGAAATTTTTGAAAAAAAAAGCGCTCTGCATTACGAAATCTTGATGAATATGGATTAATTATTTAATTTTTTTATGAATGGCTTAACATTTCCGAAGAAAACTACACTTCCACCTGCTATAAAAATATATCTACCTCTAGGGTACAAACATGTAATTGAATATGTTAAAAATAGTATGTTTATTTTAAGAATGGAGAGGAACTGAATTTAGTTTAGCCGTAACAGTTTCCTTAAATTATTAATTTTTATGGTGATTTTCGAATGAAAATAATTCAATATTTATCTACTAAACAAGTTTTTGCAACAAAAAAATCCTTTTTTCTTCTTACCTACGAGTAAACTTATTATATTGTTCCGAATGAATTAATTGGCCATGAACTAGCTCGTCGTGAGTTAGTAATCGTTCGCCGTGAGTTTGATAACCCTGCAATATGAAGCCATCGATATTTTCGTTCTGCATCAGTCCGTTTGAGTAAATGCGTATTTTTTGCATCGGCGATTCACTTACGCTAGCCGTCTGCAGTCTGCAAGTGTTCAGGCGTGCTTTAGTGCCTTCGATTCGTTTCCAAATTGTGTTTATCCAAGTTCATAAAGAAAAGCACATTAAAAAGTACTCAACGATTCCAATTCGTTTGCCAGTGCCACTGCTGATGGCAGTAAACTCGGCTAAATCTGTTTGCAGGCTGGAGGCAGGAGCACTCAGGGACGTTTACCTCACACTCAAATATGTATAAATAAACCATAATTTCATGTTTTTGATCATAGAGATATATAAAAGAGAGGCATCAGCTCTAAATTACTATAAAAAACTGGAATTAAATACTTGGTGTCTGGGGGTAAACTGCGCTAATTACGGGAGGTGATTCTAAATGATGGTTGAAGTAAAAAGAGAAATAACTTTTTTCGAAATCATAATGTTTTTTTCCCATTCAAAAATATTTTTCCAATGTAGTATATTTATTTTCCCATACAAACAATTCAACTTTTTTATCTTAAAAAAAAAAAAAAAAAAAAAAATACATATAAATTCATCCTACACAAATATGTAAGTTTTTTGGAAAACAATATCGATAACAAGAAAAAAACAGGTGAAAATAATACTGTAAATGTAGATGTATCCAAAGGCCATAGAGTGAGGGAGATTCTCGCGTTTGCCAGAACGATCCTCACAGACCACGCCGAAGTTAGCGGAACCTTGTCAAACATCATGTGTGCGGAGAGAGAGTTCTCGCGTTTGCCAGATCGATCGTCACAGACCACGCCGAAGTTAGCGGAACCTTGCCAAACATCATGTGTGCGGAAAGGGGCATCTCGCGTTTGCCAGAACGATCCTCACAGACCGCGCCGAAGTTAGCGGAACCTTGCCAAACATCATGTGTGCGGAAAGGGGCATCTCGCGTTTGCCAGAACGATCCTCACAGACCGCGCCGAAGTTAGCGGAACCTTGCCAAACATCATGTGTGCGGAAAGGGTCATCTCGCGTTTGCCAGAACGATCCTCACAGACCGCGCCGAAGTTAGCGGAACCTTGTCAAACATCATGTGTGCGGAGAGAGAGTTCTCGCGTTTGCCAGATCGATCGTCACAGACCACGCCGAAGTTAGCGGAACCTTGCCAAACATCATGTGTGCGGAAAGGGGCATCTCGCGTTTGCCAGAACGATCCTCACAGACCGCGCCGAAGTTAGCGGAACCTTGCCAAACATCATGTGTGCGGAAAGGGGCATCTCGCGTTTGCCAGAACGATCCTCACAGACCGCGCCGAAGTTAGCGGAACCTTGCCAAACATCATGTGTGCGGAAAGGGTCATCTCGCGTTTGCCAGAACGATCCTCACAGACCGCGCCGAAGTTAGCGGAACCTTGTCAAACATCATGTGTGCGGAGAGAGAGTTCTCGCGTTTGCCAGATCGATCGTCACAGACCACGCTGAAGTTAGCGGAACCTTGCCAAACATCATGTGTGCGGAAAGGGGTATCTCGCGTTTGCCAGAACGATCCTCACAGACCGCGCCGAAGTTAGCGGAATCTTGCCAACTTTATGGGAATGTTTTTGTGTCGATTTTATCAGTAAATCAGCATTTATGTGCAGACTTGTTCAGCTACCAGTAATTTACATCATGCATTACAATATGTAATCGACTGTTTAGCCTGACAGAGCTGAGCCTAGCAGAGTCACTTTGAGCGTTCGGAGTCGTATCTAAATGTTTAAAACTATGATTTTAACTGACTCGCAGGAACAATTTTTTGATTTTAATGCAGTGGTCGCAAATACCAAACACCCTAGAAGTTGCCAAAGGATGCGAGTTTATCAGTTCAAAGTGGAGTTAATATTAACCTGAACATATTACGAATGAGATTTTGACTTAAAATGCAGCAGTTGCAAACACTTATGAAGTTGTCAAAGAACAGGAGTAAAAATTGAGCTGCTAGCAGCCGTGAAATTATATGGCAGTCAGCCATGTAATAGGGACGGAGTAAGGACGAAAGGAGGTTGAAATCAAAAGAATTGAGATCCCGTAAGTGCTCCGTTATAACTACTCTTGTACATGCGTCGTTCATGAGAAAGAGGTATACGAGTAGGTTACAACGGATCCACCAATTCCATGGCTAATAAGACCCGTGCTTATTGTGTGTTGAATAAGATTTAGAATGCAAAGAGCTATAAGTAAATAGTTTGGCATTCCGTTCTTGCCGGTGGGAAAACAGCGTAAGTTATGATTGCAATTATGAAAACTAATTTGAGAAGAAATATTCTAAAGTGGCGTTTAAAAACCTTCAGATTTCTTGAAGTTTGAATGTAAATTGGCCCATTTGAACAGGTTTATTACTAAAATATAAAATAAAAAATAACCCGAAAATAACTGAAGAAATAAATAAAACAAAAACTGTTCAAAACTCAGTCGAGAGTTATTTTAAAACCAATTTCAATTGTAAATGCACATTCGCTCAACACCTCTGGATGCAGCTAGACTCACGCTCATTTCACATCAAAAGTTAATATTCCATACATTTTGTCGGCTCGTTCACGGCGTGTTTACTTTATAGCAGTTTTAAATTCAGTTTATTGAAAAGTGTTCGATACGAATAAATAAAAAATACAAATCACTCTGCGCACAAATTTGTTCACTGGGATATCATCTAACCGTATGAATAATATTTTCCTATTCTGTGTACATCGTTTTAATTGATTGAATAAAACACATTGTTTGGTATTTGTAAGAAATTTATAAATAGTAAATATATTATTTATTATCTCCGGTCTTGCTGCATGTCTTCGCCTAAGATTTAAAAAAATGGATGAAAATGGAGCATTTAATATGGCATCGTATTTTTGGACACAAAGATAAAGGAATGCGACTCACAAAGGCGCTTTTTGTGTGTGGGTAATTCAATAATAATGTATGGTGAAAAGTAAAATCAATTAAGATTAAAATGGACATATCAGTATAATGATTATCTAATAATCTTAAATATGTTTTAGTGAAAAGTTGGCCGTTTAAGATAAGGCGAGGAACGGTTAACTTCGTGAAACAACGAATAACGCTTTGAAAACAATTTCTCGGGATTATCAGAAATACCTAATGAATTAAACCTTATTATCGAAGTTCCAAGAGACCAAAACATCCAACTAATCTAAGCTTCGGACTTTCCGCACCATTGAAATAATTTTGTTTTAAAACTTTGTTTTCTCATAATTCCAGTTCTACAAGCTTGCAATTAGTAAAAAAGCAAAACCTATTAGGCTGAAATGATTTTCGAAGCTAGAGATGTAAAATAACTCTTTCTTAAATTGCCACAAAGTTGAACGATGGAGGATTAAGCCTCGCCAAGAAAAACGTGTAGTTTTCTTAGAGCTCATTTTCTTCCCAGTTCCATAATTTGTTCCTCGCCGCAGTTAGTTTGAGTTAATTGGAAATGTTCCATTGCTTCTCGTTCTCGCTTCTTACTTTATCGCGTTTTACTGCACTTCTGAAATCAGTTTTTTCATTCAGAATCTTTTTTCCGATGTCAGAAATTCTTTAACAATTTTTTTTTGCATTATCATCTTTTAGTTCAACCACACCAATTTGGTTTCGGTTAGTATTTTGCACTAAAATCACATTAGTTGTAATTTACCTGAATAGATGTTTGTGAAAAACAAAAAACTAATCATTGAAGACAGTATTAATCACTCTCAAACTAAAAACGTGAAACAGAAAAAAAGATTCAGTCGCATCTGGGAATTGAACCCAGGACCTATGTCTTTGCTGGGGAATTGCTCTGGCCACTGAGCTAATTCGTCATTTTTAACTGCATAATACTCGTTTATATCTTTCTGTTTTACATTTTTCGTGTTAGAGTGGTTAATATTGTCTCCAATGATTAAAAATAACATTATAAGATTTTACTCAATGTCATTCCTGATTCCTAAAATTTGTCGCTTTGTGACCAAAATATTGAACCTTTCTTCATTTATATAAAGAAAAAGTAACCAAATTCTTCGACCATTCAATCTTGTGTTGTAGTGGGAAAACTTTAGCTTGATACTCTTCCTTAGTTATGATGTTGTAAGTATTTATTGGCACCTCACATTAAATGCTTTTAAAAACAATTTTGTCAAATGTTTTCTTGCGTTTGTATAATAACTAATAAAAGGGAAACAAAGTTAACAATGAAAGTGAACATAAGGATCAAGTACTAATTTTAAAAATTATTTTGTCTACAAAAACTCTACCCAAAACATGCAACCACTATCATTACGATACGCATGTTATCAATGTCACCATATTTGCTGTCATTAGCACTGCCAAACGTCGACTAAGTTTACAAATATGTGCATTACACTGCTTGTCTTCAGATTTAGAACGACATCTGTGCCTCAGTCATCGATATACGAAAGTACGCTTCAAACATAATTCCTGCCGGGTCGTGATTTGATCTTCTAGTACAAGACTCCCGCTTAAACGCTAACGAGTCGTGCATATTTCGTTGTGCACAAAACTTTGTTTTACCATACTACACGGGGACAGCATCGAGCGGTATCAAGGCAGCTTGCTCCATCGAAACGGTGACATGAACGGTGATGGAGCAGTGCAGATATATTATTGTTAATAACTCATCTCGTGCAATCGCGACGTGTGCGCGAAACACCTCGAAAGCAATTTAATTTGGACCACTTTGGTCATACGAAATCGTTTAGGAATACTAATTTAACATAATAACATTCACGCATTGGCACTGGTGGGCGCTCTATTTAAACGTTTGAATTGCAGTAGCCTAATTAATTAATTTTGCTACACCTATATAAGTTACTTGGTGCAGTTTTAAAGTGAAATGCACTACTGGCAATTTCAGTCAAAGGGGTACAAGGGATGATTATAATATCTTGTGATTTCAAAAGTGAAATTAAACTAGATGCAAATGTTTTCTGCTTGAAAGTAATGTTTTCAATACAGTCGAAAGTAGGCCAAGCTGTGAAAAAACGGATAGGTCCCTTCCTACCTAATAAGAAAATGCAAACAAAAGTAGTTTTCTTCTTCACATAAAAGAGGATGGCCCATATTTCATGTACATTTATACATCGGTTGATAATATACAAGAGCAGGGTATTTACTTTACACTCCCTCGAGAAATCATCTGATCCATTTGTAAGAAGAGCGAGAATCACTGAAAATATTTTTTCTGAAAGATTACCTCGGAATATGCAGGTGTTTAAGGATTTTATGTTTGTTTTTATGTTTTTACCTATCAAAACAACATTTCATTGAAAAAAAGTACTATTCGAAGAAATTCATTCAGAATTATTTAGTAAATACTTTTCTAAATTTAGTGTTGTTTCATTTTATTTATCTTTGTGTATGTTTCAAGGATGGACAACCAGAGATTGCGACATTGAATTAATAGTATTAATAAGTGTTTTTTTTAAACGATTCCGTCTACATAAGCCATGCTTTTTCATATATAAACATCTCATAATCAACAAATATATATCTATAATCACTCTCATTTTTTTTTTAATGCTATACTTTGCTGTTTTCAGATATTTATTTTTATTTTTTTTTTATTTATCATTATTACATTACCCACCTACAATAGTTAACGCGACCGTACTATTACATCCCGCGTTTTGAACGAGTTCGTCCCGTTTTTCGGTAAGTAGGTACCAAAGATATTAGAAGAACGAGATATGCTATGTTGGCCGCCGGACCGTAGCCGGAGTACTACCTAATTAGGGTACTTTGAACGGTATCGGGACGTGTACGTACAGAAATCTGTTCTATGTATTAGTGCGGATACCTTAGCGATGCCTTAGCGTAAGCGAAGGTGTGCAGTAGTATTGGTGAACAAAACCGGCGACACTCGGCAAAACAATTCCACTCAGTACGAACTGCGCATAGCACATCTCGTTCTTCTAATATCTTTGGTAGGTACTGTTTAATAAAAGAATTTCACTCATCTTCTGATATTATGTTGAATAAAAGTTTTCTTTACAAAAATGTTTAGCATCAATATTATCATTTTTAGTATGTAAGTTTTTGAATAAAATGTACACGGAGAAAAATTAGTATAATCGAAGAAAGCTAAATTTATTTAGGAATCTCATCAAATTATTCAGGATTACAGGCCCTTAACGAATGATTAATTGGTTTCCTAATAAACTTAGTAAATAAGAGTTTTTTTATTTCATTAAAAATTCTAATATTTTCGAATTTCAAAATTATCAAAGCCAGGTGCATGAACACGTGTTGATGTATTAGGAATTTACTAAAAGTTTAACAGGAAACGGCCTGCAATTCCGTTCTTAGCCGGGTTACCTATAATTTAAAGATATTTTAATAAATTAGCAATTCTAATTTTTTCCCGTGTACACATGATGAAAGATGTGTTCTTAGTTATTATTTTTTTAAAAGTAAGTTTAGTTTGTGTGTAAGTTGATGGGGTCCCCCACTGGGAAGAAACCTATGGCCACCCCCTTTCCACCACACAGTCCAAGGGGCGTTAGGGAAAAAAGTAAATGGCTTGGTGCACTATGTTGTGGCCGTGTAATATAGCAAACATTGGAATGCGACCCGAGAAGAAAAAAGTAAATGGCTTGGTGTACTATGTTGTGGCCGTGTAATATAGCAAACATTGGAATGCGACCCGAGAAGAAAAAAGTAAATGGCTTGGTGTACTATGTTGTGGCCGTGTAATATAGCAAACATTGGAATGCGACCCGAGAAGAAAAAAGTAAATGGCTTGGTGTACTATGTCGTGGCCGTGTAATATAGCAAACATTGGAATGCGACCCGAGAAGAAAAAAGTAAATGGCTTGGTGTACTATGTTGTGGCCGTGTAATATAGCAAACATTGGAATGCGACCCGAGAAGAAAAAAGTAAATGGCTTGGTGTACTATGTTGTGGCCGTGTAATATAGCAAACATTGGAATGCGACCCGAGAAGAAAAAAGTAAATGGCTTGGTGTACTATGTTGTGGCCGTGTAATATAGCAAACATTGGAATGCGACCCGAGAAGAAAAAAGTAAATGGCTTGGTGTACTATGTTGTGGCCGTGTAATATAGCAAACATTGGAATGCGACCCGAGAAGAAAAAAGTAAATGGCTTGGTGTACTATGTTGTGGCCGTGTAATATAGCAAACATTGGAATGCGACCCGAGAAGAAAAAAGTTGAGTATGGCTGGTCTAGATGTACAGTACCCATATAGAGGTGAAAATGCACATAGTTTAAGCCCAGACTTCGAACATTAACTAACTAATCATCACGCTGTTTCCACGTAAGGGTAGGCAGAGAGGAGGGACCATTTACATGCATACATAATCTTCTGTTATTCCAACTCTTGACATGGCCTGTCTAAAGTATCTGGTTCAAGCATTGTTGCATTTTTTGCAAATCTTCACAATTCTTATACATTGTTTTACCATACTCACGCTTCAGGGATCTTATTTCTACAGCATTCACTTTCGTCCCTCCTTTGCCAGTTCTATGCCTCGATGCTTTACATCAGGGTAGGTCCCAGGACTCCATTGTGAACTGCTAGCTTCGCTTCTTTGGACAATTTTTTGTTAGCGCAAACCGCATTCAGTCTTTCATTCAATGGAGTTTCCTGCACTTACCATTCGTTCAATATCTCTATCAGCCTCTCCATTCCTCGTAATCACTCTTCCCAAATACACGAACTCATCCATTTGCTCAAAGTATTCATCATTCACAACATATTGCACACTGTTTTCGTACTCTCTCTATCTCTCTCTTTCAAACACCGTGACTTGGTACGTTTATCCTAGACACGTAAGACTGTAACTTTATCAATCAGCATACAACAGGCAACATACATTCAGGATATGAAATACATTTTAACGCCATAGATTATCCCAAAATGGTTTTATTTTTAAGATCTGCAAAAATGAGTGACTTCCAGAAGCTTTATCAAGAATTAAAAAATTTTGTGTTTAAATTCTAAGCTAACTTCCCGATTTAATATAATGCTTTCAAATGGGAAAACTTTTATAAATGCGACACTTTATTTAGAAGGCAAGCAGTACATTTGTGGCCAGAGTACTGTAATAATAATAATTGTCTCCAAATTGTTTCAAAGAACAAAAAGTTTTTTAACTTTTCCAAGAAATGAGAAGTAGCTTAAAATTGAAACAAAAAGCCTTACTTTGCCATTCTTCATATTTTCTCAAAGGAAATCTCGAAGGCATTTAAAATGGAAATTGATACTTTAAAGGTATTCATTTTTTATTGTGTGCGTGAGAACTTATAAACAGAAAAAACACAGAGAACAAAATGGCCACATAATTAGTTCATCTGTTATAGAGCGTTTTTCAAACGCAAAAGTTTTTTGTCGTTAGGTTCAGCAGAATAGTTGTTTACGTTTAAGAGGAAGCTACAATCCAAAAATGTGTATTTTCTTGGGATATCTTATATTGTAAGTAATAGGCATTAAAATCGCTTGACAAACGGAGTTTAAAAACGTTCGATTTCAAGCACAAAACTGTTTTTTATTTATTTTGTAAATAATTTTATAAGAAAGCAAAAAATTAATCAAGTGAAACTGTTACAGATAATCTTAGCTATAATACTGTATTTTTTCAAGTTGTTTCGTTTCCTTTCATACATTTATATTGAAAAAATATATTTTTTAGTAGTTTACATTTATATTAATTATTAAGTAATTTTTTTTTTATTTGTATTATATTCAAACGAAGCGAAAGGAAAACCTTCAATTTATCTAAAACATATTTTTTGGTGTTCATAATGTACACCAATTCGTTATAAAGATTAATGAAAATAGTGATTTGGCGTTAAGCTTCGCCTTTTGAATCTGTCGTTACTATTCGTAGAATTATACTATTTTACGTAATTTTTACATCATTTTAATATTTATTATGATGATCAAGATATTGATTAGTTACGATTAGTACAATTTTCATTTTTAAGTTTTTTGTATGTAATAAAATTATTATTTATTCTTGAATAATTGCAAATTCTCTTTGTGGAGTCATTTTAATTTAAATAAAATAAATAACTTTTGTATTCGCCACTACCTTATCAAAAAGGATCGACATGTTTCAAAATCAATGGATTAAAACAATAAAAAAATGTAATACATTTATCCTAAAAAACCATCGGTTTTGAAACATGTCTTGTCGTGTTTGATTAAATAGTCCTATATAAAAAGTTATTTATTTTATTTGAATTTATATCATTACTTATTAATGAAAAACATTTTTTTTATAAACGAGTTCTGTGTGTGGTCATTATTATACGCGACAGCTGTTTTGGCTTCCGAGGGTATTATTATCAAGCTGACATTTCGATAATGGTAAATTCGGAACGCGTAATAATAATTACATAGCAGAAGTTTATAAATATTATATTATTTTTTAAAGTTAAAATTAAAATAGAGTTGTACAAATGAAACTTGTTAAAAGAAGTTCTAATACTTACTTTATTTTGGTATGTGCTATACACGTATTAATATACTTATGAACAGTGACCGGATAAATCATCAAAATGATAATTCATCACATCTTTAAAAAGTTATATAAAGTCATGGAAAGTGATGAAACAAAAACTTTATTGACTGGGTTAAGTAGGTTAGGTTAGGTAAGGTTTAAATTTTTATTTTTTTCATCGTTTCTAATGACTTTATATCACTTTTTAAAGGTGTGTTGAATTGTCGATGTGTTGATTTATGATGGAACCATTATTTAATAGCGCTATTCTCGTGTCATACTATTCCGAGCCAATACGTCCGTTTGGCTGTGTGGGATACATAGCAAATCGTGGTGCCGTCCGTGGCGGTAGTTGTTTGGTACGAATAACTTTACGAATAGCATTCCAGAAGGTATGGGCTATCTATTAAATTTTTCATAATTTTATTCGCCGTTACTGCAAGAGCACCACTCCTCCTGGAGACTTTGGTAGCACGTTTTATCGAGCGGTTCTTTGTGATGCCTTATACGTGGGTCCTCTCTATGCATTCTCATATACAACTATCTTAGGAAGTTTTTTTCAATCTGTTATAATTTCTCAATGTATTTTTTGTGGTATGGGGGGGCCGATACAGCTTTTAATTTATTTAATTTAGATCTTTTAATGCAATTATACATAGCCATCATTGCTTTAGGATTAAAAAACTGTTTGCAACATCTTATTACAAACCCAAGAACCTTCTGAAAACATAAGTTTGATGGATTTTACTGGTGTTGAAAATCAAACTTTTGTTGATTATTTTCTAAATCCTTAAAAATAAATCTAAATGACATTATTTACTTGAGCAACATTCTGTACCACACAATAAAATTTAATCAAATTCTTTATTCGAGTATTTTGCCGACGAATATTTGAAATTTGAAACGCGTAATGGCGTGCATCGAACCGTGCACATTCCAAAGGACACGCATCAGTTAACAATTTAAATATTTATTCTCAACAAACTGAACGGCCTGATTTTAATCACGATCAAATATGCCAGTTGGAATGGGATTCGCAGCGGGAGCGAGATGGAAATGCGCAAAAATAACGCTAACGAAAGGGAAGTGAGACGGAAAATTCACGAATCCTTAGGCGCGAAATCAGCCGACGTGAAAAATCAACCGGTAGTAATTATGATTTTTCCGCCGGGTACATCCGGACTGCCTTCAAGGAATACGAAAGTGCCTGATTAGATTTACCTGGTGGCACGGGCACAGAATTATGCTTTGGGTGGCTGTCCGTGAATTGATTATGTGTTCAATAAAAACATATCTTTGAAATACGTGCTGATGTTGATTGTAACTAACTGTTGTGTTAGATGTGAATTTGGATGGGAAAATTTGTAAGATCAAAGAAAGAATTGTGCGAACGAAATGGGTTCTTAATTTAATAATGTATTTTTTTAAACACTTTGAATTTGTGTATAGTTTTTTTTATTTCATGATAACTCTGCTCACAACGTTTGGTGACGTAGCAGGGATGCCTGAGTACACGGGGTGAGGTTTGTCCAGGTCTTGGCGGCGGACGCGTCTGCTTACCGTGGATAGGGAGAGGTGTGTTGAGAAACCAGACTCTCTCGACCCAACGTCTTGCACCGCAGTGGAAGGGATGGATTCATGGATTCAGTCTGTCACTCCTGGACATGCTGACCACCCAACCTACCTACCCACCTCTTGTATATGTTTCCTTCCCAGAACCTCCTCTCCTTAACTTACTAACCATCAACCATTAACTAACTAACCATCATCGTCAATAAGACAACTTTACGCCAAAACTGCTCTCCTACATCTCATCCATAATAATCTTCATATTACAAATCAACCAAAAGCCATAATAAAAATCAGGTCATCAACAAATAAAACACTGAACATTCCGATAACACACACCAGACATGGACAAAGACACTTTAAATACTACGCAACCAAACTTTTTAACAGTATGCCCATTAATCACAAACACGTTAACACCTCAGCACAGGTTCTCCTAGTGAGGTGTTCACGTAACATACAATATCACCCACACACAATTTTACCTATATCAACCTATGTTCTTTATTTTTCATACCTTTTTTCTGCACTTTTTTCTCTGTACTACAATATAAACCACTGTAATCATTTGTAAAATGGGTATTCAAGAATAGACATAAATAAATAAAATTACGCCGTTTCCCCGCAGGCAGAGAGGACGGACTGCCAAACAACTCGGTCTTGGCACACACTCCTTGCCTCCTTCAACTTCAACATTCAACTTCCTCTCCTTCATTTCATTAAAAGACCATCCACACAGCATTGCCAAAAATATCATAGGCACTGAGAGAAATTATTTTTCTTACGGCCTCCTGTGAGGACATAATCTTTAAAAAAACATGCCCACCGGCTTCGGCAGCATTTTGCCAGGAAGTCTAGCACGGACGATCGATGAAGCCCTATGCCTATTCGATGTTGCCGAAATCCGTCAACTGTGGTCATTCAGAAAATAATTCGACACTTGGTAAGCAAAAGCCTCTGCAGAAAGCAGCGTGACCTCTGAAGTGTCAATTCATAGACAGATGCACCAGTGTCTGGCTATCAACAATGCGATCGTGATCGGGAAATCGGTATAAAATCGTCGGTAGTTACACCTATCGATTAGATATTTAAAATTATCGTTATAAACACCACAGATAAAAAAATACACATATAATATGTCTTTGTCCTGACAGCAAAGCAATGAAACCGTTCGACGTGTTGTTAAAAAAGAGATGCCGAAAAAGTTAGAGTTTTCGTTAAAAAACATGTATTTCAGCAACATTAAAATATTCGAAATTCTTTAAAGGCTTGGTGTTCATTTAAGATTATTTTGTTTATGGGCATGGTTAGCAAAAATAGTAAATCTTCTTTCTTTCGAAATGTTTTATGTAATAGTGTTTATGACAGGGTGAAATTTTTAATATAAAAAAAAATTGCCGTAAAACACGATTTTCCTTCATACTTTTAATATAATTCATCATAAAAACATGTCACGTCTGATGAAAGAATAATTCAGTAAAATAAATCCAGAAACCAACATCCCTTTTGTTATTTTCAAAATCATAGCGTTGAGTTTGTTCTGCTTTCACATTTATAAAAGATACATACGAAAATGGCGGATTTTTTATGAATAAATTATGGTAATGAAGACCGCAGAGTCTTAAGGCGAAGCGCGGCATGGATAGAGGAGACTTAAAACGGAAACTCACCCCTTGCTCGAAGCCTCCCCGAGGAAAACTACCCCTTTAGAAGCCTTTCCCAGCCCCACCCACCTCACTCACTGCCCCCTTGCTGCACCAAACCAACCCCTGCCGATAATTACTGATGAAGAAATTCAGCGCTGAAACCAGGTTATGGTGATTGAGTATTACTTTAAAATTCCCACGGCACTCAAGCACCTCAGACGAAGGACACGATTAAATTAATTTAATATCGTTATGAAATTTTCAAGGCTTCGTACATCATGAAAGAGATGATAATAATTTTGTTTACCTTTTTTGTCGCCTTTTTGAAGGACTTTTATTCAGCGTTTTTGCTTACGCGCGAAAATGTTTACGCAGGAAAATTATAATTTTAAATGGTAATACTTTGAAAATGTATAATAATCCTTATTGGAAAGTGAAATACGTTCATTTTTTAAATAAGGCAAAAGACTACACAAACTGAAGAAAAAATGTTTACTCATTAGATAAATGGAAAGGATGGACGGAAACAAAATTTAAAAAAAAATCAATTACGAATTTAAAAACATGACAGGATAAAAGCTTGTAAATTTTCAAAAACTTTGGTTGTATGAATAATGTGTTATATTAACTAAGTACTTACCTACGTGTAAACTATCAGCTAGTACTTTTAAAGAAAATTTTAGATATTTATTCTCTTTGACATACCATTTCTTCGATTTACTTAATAATAAATAAAAATCGCACCAAAACATGGTAACATGTAAAGTTATTTCATTAATTTGTTGTTTAGTCAGAACAAATTGAAGACGTACTTCTGGTTCCCGATTTAAAGCGTCTCCAACAAGAATACTCATGTTTTATTTTCAAGTAAAAAGTTAATAATAGTATTTTTTAATTTATGTTCTTGTTATTTTTAATTTTGTTTCTCGCATATACTTATGTAATTTTATTTTTATTATTTCTTTCTTTTCTTTCTTATGTTTCAAAACTGTCATTAAATTTGTACCACCCACATGTAAAAGCCCTCTGGGCGTTAAATAAATAAATAAATAAATAATACCTTAGTAAGTAATTCGGTTTTGAATGCTGTGTCAGTAAAAAGTTGATACCTTGTAAGTAATTCGGTTCTGAATGCTGTTTCAGTAAAAATTTAATACCTTAGTAAGTTATTCGATTCTGAATGCTGTTTCAGTAAACAGTTAATACCTTAGTAAGTAATTCGGTTCTGAATGCTGTTTTAGTAAAAAAGTTAATCCCTTAGTAAGTAATTCGGTTCTGTATGCTGCTTCAATAATTAATATTTTCGAATTACAATATTAATCAAGATAGAGCTGAAATATTTCCGAACTCTTTGTGCTGCAAATTGGACTGGAATTACTAACGAAATATAATTAACTTTTATTTTTATACAATGAAGTACGACTGTGAAAGCGAATAAAAACTCAAGTACAAGAGAAAGAAGTTTGCATAGTTTGCAGCTTAGTCAGTTTGTGGTTGTTTTATAAAATTAATTCGTACTCCCACGTTGTGAGAACTTTAATACAATGTGTAAGATAAAGTTGATTTGTAATTATTATTCTGCCAAGAAATTGTTTAAACGCTGTTGAATTAATGCTGTACGGTAGGACAACACAGCATCAGAAACAAACAACCTTCAAAATCAATACATTCACAATTATTTATTTATTTAAATACAAACGGCAAGAATTAGTGCACTTAAGATTAAAATAAAGTTTAAAAGTATGCAGTATGAAGTGTACAAAATTTTTAAATATAGAATATCAAAAAAGGCAAAGCACAAGTACAAAAGGTAAGAAAAATGTAAGAAAAAATGTATGAATTATTAATTATATCAAAAAATAATAACATAATATATGAATGATAAACCCAAATAGAATTATTCGCCGATGATGCCAAACTGTACAAAACCTATAAAAATAACCTTAATTGTTATCAAATTACAGGATGACTTAAATAGCGTAGCTATCTATAGTCAGAATAACCAGTTATTTTTAATAGTTCAAAGTGTCACCGCGTCATATTCTCAACAAATGATAAAAAAAATTGTAAATCATTATTTGTTAAACGAAAATAAGTTGTAACCAGCTCAACATGCGCACTCTTGGTGTGATTCTCGATAGTAAGTTACAATACATATATAAATATTGACCAGCTCATCATGTGCAATCTTAGTGTGATTCTCGATAGTAAGTTACAATACGTTTATAAATATGAACCAGCTCAACAAGCGCAATCTTGGTGTAATTCTCGACAGTAAGTTACAATACATATATAAATGTTAACCAGCTCATCATGTGCAATCTTGGTGTGATCCTCGATAGTAAGTTACAACACTTTTATAAATATTAACCAGCTCATCATTTGCAATCTTGGTGTGATTCTAGTAAGTTACAATACATATATAAATATTAACTAGCTCAACATGCGCACTCTTGGTGTGATTCTCGATAGAAAGTTACAGTACATATATAAATTTCACACTAATCAAATCACAAACAAAGCATTCAGGATGCTTGGATTAATAACAAGAACTACAAAAGACTTCACAAACGTTGTCATCATTAAACAACTGTACTTTGAATATGTACGAAGTCATTTAGAGTTTATGTCGACTGTGTGGTTTCCACTTATGCATTACATATTAAATATCAACATAATTGAATCCATTTAAAAAAAAACATATAATTTATTTCTTACAAATCGCACAAGCGATTTTAAAATAATTATCTTGATGGAACTGCATTTTTTTAAATTGATGTATTGAGTGTACGTAAACAATTTTCGGGTGCGATGTTATTATATAAAATCGTAAACAATATTACTGAATGTCCTGAATTATCAAATAGGATTGAATTAAAAGTACCTACGCAGCGCACCTTACACTGAAAAACAAATTCGAATCAAAAACCTTGCTTCTAATATTGTGTCAAACGTAATCATAAACAAACCACTCACTAGATCGATATCTTCGGGCTTTAAATTTTAGATATGCCAATATTTAAGACAAATTTTATGCTTGCCCAAAAAGTACGTCACACGCCATCTAGAATGTTATAATAACATTCTCTCTTAACAAAATATCTTAATTTTATAGCCAACATTTTATAAAATATTTGGTAAAATTTCATGACATTTAGCTACTTTTTGCCGTTCATTACCATTTTCGTTTGAATTCGTGGGTAAAATTCGGTTTATGGGAGTCACTCGAATAACCGAAATTGAACTTGATTTATACTAATTTAGGGCTGGGGAATCCGAATCTGTAAGAATTAGGTGGGGGTCGGCACTATTAACTGAGTTATATGGTTTTGAAATTTCGTACGCGATACATAGAAACCATTTATTATTTATCAATTATGACATAAGAAAATCAAATTAGTGACGATTTATTAGTCTCACATTTCAGAAGTGCCAACCAAAAAATAAAAAGTGTTGCCATATAATAATAATATTTTTTTACAAAATAGGTTAGGTTTTTAGTTTGGGTTAGAGTAGGCAGAAGAACATGGGAAAAAGGTATTAGAATTAAATCACAAACCAGTCTATACAAACCTAGCGTAGCCCACAAACTACTTGAAAACTGGGATATAACTCTAAAGGGGACGCGAGCAGGCGTTATTAAAGGGGCATTTTTTTGTAACAGGAAATACCATGGAAAAAAGGTATTAGAATTAAATCACAAACCAGTCTATACAAACCTAGCGTAGCCCACAAACTATTTGAAAACTGGGATGTAACTCTAAAGGGGACGCGAGCAGGCGTTATTAAAGGGGCAATTTTTTGTAACAGGAAATAACATGGAAAAAAGGTATTAGAATTAAATCACAAACCAGTCTATACAAACCTAGCGTAGCCCACAAACTATTTGAAAACTGGGATGTAACTCTAAAGGGGACGCGAGCAGGCGTTATTAAAGGGGCAATTTTTTGTAACAGGAAATAACATGGAAAAAAGGTATTAGAATCAAATCACAAACCAGTCTATACAAACCTAGCGTAGCCCACAAACTACTTGAAAACTGGGATATAACTTTAAAGGGGACGCGAGTGGGCGTTATTAAAGGGTCATTTTTTTGTTATAGAAAATCACAGTTAGGTTAGGTTATATATATATATATAAATTTAATATTTACACGATTTTAAATAATAAACTACAAATCTGGCAAATGATATTTAATTTTCTGAATTTTCCATGCAATGATATTATTATTATATGGCAACACTTTTTATTTTTTGGTTGGCACTTCTGAAATGTCAAAATATTAAAAAGTCACTAATTTGATTTTCTTATGTCATAATTGATAAATAATAAATGGTTTCTATGTATCGCGTACGAAATTTCAAAACCCTATAACTCAGTTAATAGTGCCGACCCCCACCTAATTCTTACAGATTCGGATTCCCCAGCCCTAAATTAGTCTAAATCAAGTTCAATTTCGGTTATTCGAGTGACTCCCATAAACCGAATTTTTTCCGAATTCGTTTATTGTTTATTATAAAGTAGAATGTTCACTAGTAAACAATTGTATGTAATAGTTTTAAATGTAATTTGATTCGTATAAATATAAACGGAAGACAATAAATATTCACTCCCCTCCCATAACGTTAAGGACTGTGTAGTGAACAATGGTCAAATCAGAACAATCAGTACATAATAGCAATTTGATCATGCAAATAAGTGTGTAAGAAAACAAGATGAATTTTATACCTGTCAAATTGTTCCAAAATCAAATACATATTGAGTTTTTGAAAATCAAATACTTATTGATCTTTTGGCACATTATGTATTATACTGCAATGGGAAAAAGTTAGGCACCTTCCTGTGTCCCAAAAGGTTTTTTTTAAACAATCAATATTTCTTTAATAATCGCAAATTTGCTTTGAGGCATCATTTTAATTTATTTAAAATAAATCACTTTATTTACACGACTGTTTAATCAAAATAATTATTACATATTATTCTGCTTCTGCTAAAAAATATGTTGCGCTGATTATATGTATTACTTGCGTCCTTATTTGTGTATCTATTTGTGTCTTTAACTTTTTTGTACTATTTGGCTTTCATATAATTTTGTATTTTTATTTGTTTTATATTTTAATATTTATTTAGATATATGAAAATTAATGTATTCTATGTCTGAGTAGATTTTTGTAATTGTTGTACTTATTTGTGTTTTTACAGACGAGCTCAAGTAAGTGAGATCGTCTGTAAAAAAACGGTATAAATTAATAATTAAGTAAGCGCAGATATTTTATTAAAAATTTTATGTAAATGTATATGTAGGAAAGCTCGTATACATATTTATTAACGTCATATTGTTCTGTTTATTGAATTTTCAGAGGTCGATTGAAGAGAAGTATGAATGAGGCAATTAATTAAAGTAACGAGGCGCCCGTCCTCAAATTCATTAATTTTCATCACTTCATCGGCAAATCGAATAAGAGGTACGGAACACAGATGTCGTTAGGTTACGACATCTCTGAATGGGAGTGATTGGTAATGACAAGTCACATCTTCACACCTTCACGCTGAGGTGTTCAAGCGGCCAAATTGAGGCACCTTCTAAATTATCTGCTAGGGAACTTGGTGCTGTAATATATAATATGATTATATGAAAGCCTCTTCAGTGCATAACTTGAATATTTTTTGTGAAAGAACCAACAATTTGTGGTTTTGGTTTTTTTTTTTTTATTTTTTTTTTTATGTGACACCTCACAAGAGTGTCCCTGCCCGTGCAGTGCACAGACAGGGGAACTATGTCACCACCCGATTGGGCGGCGTTGTGAGGCGGAACAAGGCAGGGGCTGTAGGAAGGGACTTGTTAATGCGGGCCTTGAAGAGGCTCGGATTATAGGAGGGAGGAAAAACAGACGCCGGTAGCCCGTTCCACATACGAGCCGACTTACACAAAAACGAGTCGTAAAAACGGCCCGTTCTCATGAAGCCAACGTCAACCGTGAACGGGTGTTCAGCTCGTGTCCGTCGAGTTTCGCGTACGTGCACCGGTGCATCAGGAATCAATGCTGCTAGCTCCTTGGAGCAGGCTCCATTGAAATACCTGTAGAACAGACACAGCATGCCTACATTGCGTCTATGCATCAGAGAAGGCAATCGGTCTGTTAACAACGGATTGTCAATCAGACGGATCGCTCTCCTTTGCACAGACTCAAGCAGGTTTATCAAGTATTTTGGGGCACCAGCCCAAAGGTGGCTCCCAAATTCAATAGTTGGGCGGACTTGAGACTTGTACAGGGTCAGCAGCTGGTCACTGTTGAAGAATCTCCTAGCCCTGTACAAGACGCCCAACTTTTTGGAGGCCTGATTTACTCGGGCTTCTATGGATCCCCGATACTTGAGCTGGTCTGATATAGTAACTCCAAGCATTTCAATGGAGTCTTTATTGGGGAGAGTGCTCCCATCAAATTGCACCAGACAGTCATTGATCTCCCTCTTTGCCGAAATCAGACACGCTTGGGTTTTTGAGACGTTGAAACTGACCAAGTTGGCCTTACCCCAGGCACGAACCATCTCTAGGTGGTGGTCAATTTTTCGCTTCAAAACTTCCCGAGCTGTTCGGACATCATAGGTGGAAGGGGGCCTGTCAAAAAGATAACCCTCGTGAACGGTGCTGTCATCAGCGTAGCAGTGAATTGGTGCACATTCAACGAGATCGTTGATGTGCAATAAAAACAGCGTCGGAGACAGCACAGATCCTTGTGGCACCCCCGCATTGATTTGGTGCGGTGAGGAAGAAGAGCCGTCAACCACGGTTTGAATTGTTCTTCCCCTCAGAAAGTCCGCAATCCAACTATGCAGGGTTGGGTGGATCCCATACGATGGTAATTTCTCGATAAGCGCCCGGTGCCAGACTCTGTCAAAGGCTTTGGAGATATCTAACCCAACGGTTTGGGTTTCACCAAAACGTTCCATGTACCGCCCCCAAATATGCGTTACATATCCGAGTAGATCGCCACACGATCGGTTTCGACGAAATCCATATTGCCGATCGCTTAGGATATTGTTATTCTCGAGATATGTGAGCAATTTGTTGTTAACCACCCTTTCTAATACCTTCGAGAGTATGGAAGTGATGGCTATGGGGCGGTAGTTAGAAGGGTCGGAACGGTCCCCCTTTTTTGGGATTGGGTGGACGATTGCCTTTTTCCAAAGATCTGGCACCTTTCCACCTTTGAGAGAGAGCCTAAATAATTTCGCGAGCACTGGAGTCATTTCTGCAGAACACCTCTTGAGGACCAAGGCAGGTATTCCGTCCGGCCCACTGGCTTTGTCGACTTTCAGCTCGTTCAAGACTCGGAGAACCTCTCTGTTCCGGATCTTCGGTTCCTCCATTTGAAAACCGCAGTGCGGAATGGAAGGGGGAGTCTCTCCGTTATCTTGAAGAGTTGAGTTTTCCGCGAAAATTTTGCCTAATAATTCAGCTTTCTCGCGGGCCGAGTTAGCCAGCCGACCATCAGTCTTGGTCAGAGGTGGGAAAGTGGTTCTGCAGAAATTTCTTCCGATCGAGCTAGCGAGTGACCAGAAAGCACGGCTACCAGTGGGGCAGTCAGCCAGCTTTTTCGCAATTCTCTGGTCGTGATCGCTCTTAGCTCTATTTAGAACTCTCTTACAATCCCTTGCACGTTTTCGGTATTCCGAAAGGTTATTCATGGAGCTAATCTTCCGGAGTGCATTAAAAGCCGTATTTTTGAGTCTGACAGCTTCAGCACAGCGATGGTCAAACCACGGTTTTGTGCCCGCTCCAGAGGATTTGACGGAGAAGGGAATGTAGCAATCCATTGCTGATGTGATTACTTCTTCTACCTCGCGTGCACAAATTGATGGGTCCTCGGAGCTAAAGCATACAGTACTCCAAGGAAAGGCGCCGAAGAAAGACCGCATGCCGTCCCATTTTGCTGCCCTGTAGTGCCATACCTTCCTCTTTACATGTTTGTCGGGTTGACGGTTCATGGAGGATGGGACAGAGGTGGTAATCAGGCAGTGGTCAGAGGATCCTAAGGGCGCTGTCACCTCCACTCTGTACCCGAGTGGCTCACTAGTGAGAAACAAATCAAGTAGGTTGGCTCGATGTGATGGGATGTCTGGTATTCTGGTCGGAGATTCTACGAGTTGGCTTAGTCCATGGATAAGGGCAAAGGATTCCGCTGATCTACCGGCAGAGTTTGTTGGGCCCGAGAACTTCAGCCATTGTTCATTTATGAATAGCAATAATTATTATCAACTTTTTAACATCGCAAATTTAAAACCCATTAGATTAAATTAAACAAATGGATCTTTTATTATAATATCAAAAATACTAAATTATAATGTACAACGTATGGAAAGACAAGTTTTCGTACAGATTACCAACAAACTAAATACTAAATTAATAACAAACTAAATTAATTTCAAAATAAAAAAACATATTTTTTGGACATTGAATATAATATAATTTTATTTTTTAACAATAATCTTTTTAATAAAATTCAAGGAAGAAAAAGGCGTGAGTCGATATAATACCTCACAGTTACAGTGTTTTTGTTATTTCACACAAAAAGATTTCTTCTAGAGATAAGATTATACGATCAGTATGCTTTGGTTTATGTGAAAATCACATAACGTGTTAGACTGATTGAATTCAATAAATAAAGTATTTATTATATGTACTACTAATTTTCCTACGCTACCAAATAAGATACTCAATGATTTATTTGCAAACGGATTTGTTGTTTAGATATTTTCTACCTACAATTGTTTTCAGTTATGGACAGGAAGGCATGAAATTTTTCATAAATAAAACCTTTTGAAAGATCTTTCTTTGAGCGATCCCGGTTTCTAGTTTCCAGTCCCCAGTGGCAGCGGAAAGGGAAGAAAGCGGCGCCTTTTGCCAAAATACATTTGATTTTACGTGTTTAGAATGCGCCAGTTCATTTATTCAAAGGCGGAAAGAGAATGAAACCAAATCAGCTTTCACAAATTTAAGGGTAAACTGTTCCCGATACAAAATGTGAGGAAATGCTTTCCATTCTGACGCCTCCGGAATAATTTACGCAGAAACGCATGAAATGTTTCAAAATATCCCACACAAAAGATTCTATTCAATCGGCCCAACAAAGCGGCGTGAAATATTTAATATTTCCTTCTTAAAAATACGTGAGAAGATGTTCTGTAGGAAAATTTTTCAGATTCAATAATATTATACAAAACGTGAAAAATTAAGGATTTTCCATAGCAAACCTTTCAATCGCTTTTTGCTTTAGAAATCCACGAAATTGTGTTCATAAAATATTTGCAAGGGTACTTTAATATACATGAGAAGTTGGTATATCATTTGAATATTTTACCGAGAAACATCGTAGAATACCGTGGTAGTTAATTTGATTTAGTAAATGAGTGTTCCGTTTTGATACAAATTTTAAGTTTCATTTTAAGGAGGATAAGTTCCGCCGCCGGAAATTAAACAATTTCGCTTCAACTCCTAAAAGCGTGGCAGCGAAATAATGTGATTTATGAAAAGGAAAGATTTATTCACTTTATAAAAAAAAATACTTATAAATTATAATATTAATTATATATATATTAATTAGATATATTTTTCGCTTATAAAAACTTACATGATATCCTTTACAAGTCGCTAGGTTTTATGTCGCCTGCAAATGTTCCTTGATGGGTGGCTGAAACCCTGGAAATGTTCCTGTCTGTAGATCTGTCCGCGAAAATATTCATTCAAATGCTGATTTTGTATTCACTCGACATTCAGTCTTCGAACGATCTTTTTATTCACAGATTGAAATGAATTTAGCCGAACATCTCTCGGGGGCTCTAAACGGAGAAGGATAAACTTAACATACGGAATAAAAGAAGAATCTAGCGATTTCGCCACAAAACACAAGATGCATAAATCTTTCTCATTATTTGGTGCTTGTTTCATTAACTTGAATGTAGTTACAATTCACGAATATAATTGTAATATATAATATCATGTCTATTTAACTGTCTGGCTAAAAGAAAAAAAACTAAATATCTCTCTCACTCTTTCTGTTTACTGTTTAAATGCTATCAGCGGTGATTTTTTATAATGTAAAGTAAAGTTATTAATATTTTGTTGATTTAATACACTTTACATTTTAAAAATGATTAGAAAAAAAATGCTTTAATTTTTCGTAAAATCGACATAATTTTGTGTGTCCAATACAGACGCGCATTTTCTTATATCAGAGTTTTTTTTAACACACTTTGACATAAAAAGATCCTCATTTAAATCAACTCAGAAACACAAATGAGACAGAATAATCCAATATAAAACTACTCATCGCTTATGCGTCACCAAAACAAATATTATTTGTAACAGCAATACTTTCCTTCCAATCAAAATACGCTTCGTACAATTGGAGGGTATCGAAGAAGCTTTATTGCTTCAATTAGAGCTTATGGGTGTTTTAAGGAAGGGACTCCCTTCATTCTTCATTCTCCAAAATAGAAATACTTATATGCCGCCAATACTACCAATACCAGCACCAACCATAGTTAACTTTCCTCTATCGTTTCAGCATCTGTAATTTAGCGCTGCAACAAAGAAATACATTTTTTTCGAAACCTTTATGTTTCGTTTTATTATTTGTAGGATCTCTATTTTTTTTTAATTTTTACACAACTAAGTGTTATAATTTTATTTATTTTTACATATAATTGAAATTTAGTTGTACGGATAATATAAAGTACAAAATTTTAAATATATTGAATAGTTTTTTTTCCGAAATAATTATAAATATATTTTGTTCAGTCAACTCAAACACTCAAGTGGTTTTAGTTTTAGTCTGTATTCGGTGTCAGTATATTACATATTTCTGAATTCACTATGTTTTGTGTCCAGTTTTTATTTGAGATTTAATTTTTTTTTATTTTTTTTTTATTATTTTAATATCATATAAGTTACATTAATACATATTTTGCAGAAAATAATATTAAGGTTCATAATAAGGAAGTTGAGTGAAAAATATTTTGACTTATAAAAAATATGTTCATGTAGATCAAAAAATATCGATTCTAAATATATAAATATATTTCTATATTATTATTCTTAGAATTAGTTAAACGTTCTTGAAAAAGCATTCAATAGCAATAGACTGTATACGCTCCACGATTGGTCGAAAGAATTCTGACGTCACATGTGTCGTGACTTGTACGTACAACGGATCACTTATGGTGCATCTCTTTCTATTGCATGAGAGATGGTCGGTTTAGATGAGAGAGGTGTATAGGCCAAACGTTTATTTAAGTTTGTCAAATATATGTACGTATTTGTTGTTATTATTATATGAAATGGGTTTCTAAAGATACATATTCGTATAGTGCTTTATAATAATATGTTGTTTATTGCATAACTTAGAAGTTTTTATTATTATACATGTCACATAACATGTGATACACTTCAGGCCGCCGGCCGCCCAGAAAAGTCTTACAGTGAACTGGGCTGTAAACCGTTATTTCACTTTTGGTCTTTACTTTTCTGCGCGGTGGTCCTGAATTCGCGCGGGGCAAGTCAACAAATAGCGACGACAATGCCGTACCGGGCTTGAAAATCAAATATTCTAACTTAAAATATTAATTTAACTATGAAATCTTAGTCAATTTTCTTTTTTTTTAATAACATCAATTCTAATAGACGGTTACCATTGGTAAAAAAATTACTGGAATTCCTTATTGAAGAATTAATTTTTTTTCCATACAAAATCTTTAAGCGACGTGGTTCTTACAGTTTGAATGACGTCACACCCACACCGCTCGGATTCCGCTCGTTTTGGCGGGCTTAATAAAATTCAAACTTTGAGAATTAATTTAACTATGAAAATAAACTTAAAAAAAAAAAAATACTCGTATTTAAGTTTGAATGCGAACATTGATAAAAAAAAAATAAAATAAATGGACTCAACTTCCTTATTGGTCATGTATACCTTATCAGAAAAGAGGAGCTCTTGTGCCTGATAAGGGAGCCACGATTCTTACTTAGATTCAATGTTATAATATATATATATTTTTTAATATAAGTTTTTTTGGAAAAAAAGTTTGATTTTACAGTTTGATATATATATTTTTTTAATATAAGTTTTTTTGGAAAAAGAGTTTGATATATATTTTTTTTAATATAAGTTTTTTTGGAAAAAGAGTTTGATATATATTTTTTTTAATATAAGTTTTTTTGGAAAAAAAGTTTGATTTTATTTATTTGTTCTTGTTGGTTCGTAATACAGCGCAATTCGGAAGGGAGATTATTGTAGTTTTTTATGGCTTGGTAAATATAATGGTTTTGCATTTGAGTTGTTTTGAAGATTGGCGTAATAAATTGATTTCCATTTCTCATGAGTTTGTAAAATTCTTGATATTTTGTGTTATTTTTTTCTTTACACATTTTTATAATATTTGGTACTGGAAACAATTTAAAAAGCAATTTTGTTGGGAAAGTAGAGTTTTTTTTAAGTATTACCTTTATAATAATTTTTTGCGAGACTTTTACTGAGTTTAGGTTGTTTTTATAAGATTCTCCCCAACCTATGATTCCGTAAATAAGCAGGGAGTGGACAAGAGCATAATATACATTTTTTAGTATTTTCACATTTAAAATATTTCTTAACCTAACAAATATATATATACATTTCCTAATTCTCTTTACTAACTCTATAATATGGCTTTTCCATTTCAGATTTTCATCGATGATCACACCAAGATATTTAATTTCAGAAGAAGAGTTGATTACAGTACAAATAGGATTAAGTAGTTTACAGTTGACATTGTCACAATTTTCATCATGTATTATGATATTTACTTTGTGTTTAGGTATTTTTTGTAGTGAAAATAATACATATGTTGTTTTTTTAGCAGTAAGTGTGAGTAGGTTATTATCAAACCATGATTTTAAGATATTAATACATTCATTTGCAAGTTTGTTAACTAGTTCCCATGTTTGACGTTTTATTAATAAAACAGTATCATCAGCATAAGAGATTAATTCATCTTTGATTTTCAGTTGGTAAATGTCATTTACATACATTAAAAATAGTAATGGTCCGAGGACCGTGCCTTGAGGAATGCCAAATGTACTTGTTAGTGGTGTACTAAAAGTTTGGTTTAATTTTACAATTTGAGGTCTCTCTGTTAAGTAGCTTTCTATCCATTTAAGGGCTAAGTGGTCAATGCCATTTTCTTTTAATTTTAATATAAGTCTTTCATGGGAAATGCTGTCAAAAGCTTTCTTTAAGTCAATAAAAATTCCTATACATTTATTTGATTTGTCCAGGGTACTCTGAATACTAGATGAAATTTTTGCAATGGCATCTTGGGTACTTTTTCCCTCTGTGAAACCGAATTGATTTTCATTTATAATCGAGTGTTTTTTTAAGAATGCAGTTAGTCTTTTTTTAACAATTTTTTCAAAAATTTTCGATATATTAGATAAGAGTGAAATGGGTCTATAATTAGAAATGTCCTCCGGGCTACCGGACTTAAATATTGGAGAGATTATGGTTTTCTTATACGTGCTCGGGAAAACTCCTGTCTTAAAACTATTGTTTATAATATGAGAGATTGGTGTAGAAACATAATTTTTAATGATTTTTAGTGTTTTTACGGCGAGACCGTCAAATCCCGGAGCAGAACCACCTCGCATTTTTGATATAATTTGTACAATTTCAGACGGATTGGTTGGTTCGAAGAGTTCAAGTTTAGTTTCTATATTCGGAATATTTTCAATATACATATTATTTTTTTTTTCAGGGTAATTTTTTCTGCTAGACTCTTTCCGATATTTGCAAAGAAATCATTAAAAGCGTTTGCTCCTTTTTTAGGTTCTTCAATACAGTTAATTGTGTTATTGTTTTGTATTACACTCTTAATAGTATTACTTTTGGTTTTTTGTTTATTTTCCATGATTTCCTTGATTATATTCCAAACTTTCTTACTGTCATTTTCAGAATCATCAAGTTTATTTTTATAACAATTTTCTTTCGTGTTTTTTATGAGCGTGGTTAGTTTATTTTTGTATTCTCTAAAATGAACATTTAATTTAATGTCTAGTGGTTTTTTTTGTTTCTTTATAAAGCCATTCTTTGTGTCTTATGGACACAACAAGCCCATGTGTTATCCACGGTTTGATTTTACGAAATTTTGCTGTATTTCCTTTTGGAATAATTTTTTTTGAAATGTTAAAGTATTGTTGTGAGTTTTGAATGAGAGTGGGATTTTATTGAATAGTTTAGTACCATAGTTTAAGGAAGCTTTTTTGCCCAAATGTTGTATTTATAATTGCTTGTTGGATATGTTTTTGACCCTGAGATCTACTGTTTCTAATATGTGTGTTAGTTATTTCTTGTTTTTTGTATTTAAAATTTTGTAATTTTTCAATGTAAACTATTATTGTTTTAGAATAGAGTTGTTAAAGTGACATTATGTTAAATTTGTCGAAAATAACGTCAGTGCTAGTTCTTACAAGGACTTTCATAATAATTTTCATTATGGCTTTTTAGGTTTTAATGAGTGATTTTATTATAATAATAACGACTTTATTCCGGAATGTGGAGAGGTTTATTCAATCTCACACATCCCATAAAACATATACAATAATAATACAAAAATATATCGATGAAATACAATAATAAGAACATCTACGATAACTATTGATACGATGATTAAATCTTCCTACTTCTTTTTTTTCTAGTTTGCTACTTTTTGTGACTTAGTAGGGGTGCCCGGGTTCATGGTGTGAGGTTTGTCCGGGTTTTGTTGATGCGTCTGCCCACCAGCTGCATGGCGGGCCGGATCAGGAGAGGCCGGTTGAGGAACACCCTTTTACCTCTCCATCCGGACTCATCCCGCCCATCGCGCATCGCCTTGCACCGCAGTGGAAGGGGTGGATTCATTCGTCCGTCACTCCTGGATAAACTGACCCCAGAAACACCGATACTCCGATGTAAAAGATACACCGATACACCGATGTAAAAGAAACACCGATACACCGATCTAAAACATACACCGATACACCCATATAAGAAACACCGATACACCGACGTTAAGATACACCGATGTAAAGATACACCAATGTAAATGAAACACCGATACACCGATGTAAAATATATACCGATATACCGATGAATAAGAAAGTGTAATTTTTTTTCATATTTAAGTACTTCCTATAAGGAAAATTTTCATTTCATTCCTCTTTCTATAATGTACTATTACTGTCAATAACTACCATGTATCTAAATGGATGTTTTTCCGTTAATACTAAATTAATAAATAAACTAGTTAATAAATAAATATTTCATCACCTTTCACGAAAAATAATGAGTCGCCCTTGGCGTGATTGTCTTTACCAAAACTAAAAAAATCATTAGTGATTCATATTTATATACGTCGAACATAAAAAAGAAATACGCATTTCAAATTAAGAATTACCTAATAAAATTTTGATGGTACCTACTTCATCCCTTTTTCGATATGATTTATACTCAACAGTTCGAAATGTCGAAAATACAAGGTTCATTGAACTTCAATAATTTCACGCAATTATATTTTACTACGTTTGATTATTTATTTCCAATTTTGACGAGAAGCCATAATCATTGGAGCCATTAGTAGTTACTTCCACTCCCACGTGTCCGATAAAGTAGTTGTCAAAATAATTTTTTGTATGTACCAAATAGTGTGATTTATTTTTATCTATTTACCGTTATTTGTTCGCTTCTTACTAAATGACTGATCGCTCCGATCCAAAGCTTTTAAATTTCTTTAACAAATAAGATGATAAATCGTTCTATATTGATGTCCAAACGTGATGTATTCTTGAGGCATGAATATTGATAATTTGTATTCGGGATGTAGGTCGTATATTGGAAAAATGTTTTTTATCAAAATTTTCGGATGACAGTTGCTCGAATCGAAACTTGAAAAGACTTTTCGCAAAGCAAAGCGATTTGTTTCTCTTTCAAAGCAAAATGAATCAATAACATCCCATTAATCATACTCATATACTTGTAAGATTTCCAAAGTAAAGAATGAAACGTCTTTATGATATTTCGTCTAAAACGTTTTTTTTTTTAGTAACGAAGACATGGCACGACCAAGTGAATCATATACTTGAGTCGGGCCATGTCAAGAGTCAGAACAATAGAAGAGTATGTATGAGACGATGTATGAATGTGAATGAGGCAAGGAGTGTGTGCCAAGACCGAGTTGTTTGGCGGTCCGTCCTCTCTGCCTACCCCTGCGGGGAAACGGCGTGATGGTTAGTTAGTTAGTTAGTTAGTAAAATGTATCACTTTTCAGATTTTTTAAGTGGCTGTGACAAATTTTTCCACTCTCCGTTTTCAAAATATTATTTAACGGTCATTTGTGAACTCTTTTTACGTTGAATCTCATAACGACACTGTACATTATCTTCAGTATAAAAAATGATGATCATCTTGCGATGTGATATCTTAAAAGGGGGAAAAACCCCGTAATCTAGAGAACTGAGAATTCATTTTACCAAAGGAAAAACATTGAAGACTTTTCTTTTAGACGTGGGCAGGCATTTGTAGTCGTAGAATATAAAATAATACAGCGTTTATTTTTGCATATCTTCAGTAAACAGTTCACGTTCACGAGTGTCTCGACACTGATATGGCTAGACACGAAAATCTAAATAAATGTTAAAATCATGGTACACATTTGGCTGTTCTGTTTTTTTTTTCATTTGAAATCGGACAAATCCAACTCCAAATTCAAATGAAGTACTTAAATTGGGATATCGTATCGAGTTTTTCGAAACTTCGAATGCAAATGAAGGAGGGGAATATGAATGGGTAGTGGAAGGTCGGAATTTAACGACTAATTAGATCTGGTAATTAATACTGGATGTGTTGTTAGCAAGGAGAGCTGAAATTTTAATTTGAAAATTAAATATTGCCATATTGATTGATGGTTGGTTATGGTTCGATAATTTAGTATCTTAAAAATAATCTATTAAGTCATTTTGCTCACCTTCCCGTGGACATATTGTTAAATTTATGAACATAAAATATATAATGCATAAATTTCATGATAATTTGGCATTACCTACTCAAGGCTAAATGATGAGATTGGGTTTGGAAGCGCCTGTAGGAAATCCTGAAAAATTTAAAATCACTTGTGCTAAAATATTCCATTATTTTAACTCTGCTTATAACTCGCCACATTTCGCCGAAATTTGGTTGGAAATTTTCTGTCGAGCGCCCGGGGAGCATCTGTTGGTCTCCCTTCCATCCCCCCGCTTGAGTTATTGCCCTCAGCAGCCCCCCGATCACCCCCTCCCCCCGTACCCCTCGCACACCACGTCCCTGCCCGGCCGCCAAACCCCCCCCGAGCGGTGATCCATCATCCGCCCTTCGTACAAACCCTGAAACACACACCGTCGACACTTTCTGATAGCCTCATACAAAATAGAGAACTCTCACCGATAAAACTAATCCATAAAGGTCTGTAATTTGGAGTGCAATACATTTGAAGAGCTCTTTTTTTCAGTGCCAAGTCTCTTGACAGATTGCAAGCATAATCCACGGGAATTTCATTAAGATCAAGTTACAAGCAAAATATGCACGAGGGTGAAATGTAGAAGACTTTTCCAAGTAATGTTTATATTGCATTCAAAATGAAACCATCTTTTTTGTACACTGCCAGGTCTCCGTGAACTTATTAGGCTGCACGCGAACGAAATAAAGGGAGTAATGTAAATCAAAGTTTTCAAACTTCTGTTATTATTGTTAGTGTATTTAAGAATTTTGCTTAGGCGAAGAAAGTCCGAAGTTGCCCACTTGGTAATAAATCATTATGGATTTTGATACGCTTCGTTGCATTTGAATATTTTTGCTAAAACGTCGCAATGATGAATAGAAAATTGGAAGCTGCGTAATTTCTCTTATCAAAACTGATAAACGCCAAGTAAAGCGTTTTTTCTTTAGCATTCTTGCTGAATATCTGAATTTATATTTGTGAAATGAGGATGATCAAAGTTGAGAGATGAAGTACCGAACTTCTTTCAGACATTATATTTTTTTTAAATCTTCATGTTAGTATCCATGTTTCCATTGCCTTTATTTGGCGTAGATTACTGACGTACCTCTAAAATACAAAGTAAGTTTAGTAAAAGGACTACCATTTTATTTTTACAATGTTGTTTGAAATATTCGACAGCTCTTTGACAACCATTGCAAGTCTTCACATGTCTCTGGGAATCACGATATTTTTTATTTTATAATAGGAGGAACTCAATATTACACAAATGCATACTTTTATTATAGAAATTCTAACGCGTCAATGTCCCAAATTGTAACTGGAACAATATTAGCTCTATTAGCTTTGGAAATAGATAAAAATATTTTATTTTCCATAAATATAATTTACTGAGTGTTGCGAAGTCCTGTTTTAACTCGATCGTTTAGCATTTCATATGACTGTAAATTTGTTTCGTTCCATTTCCGGTTCAAGGTGGTAGCCGTGTTGGCATTCTTTCTTTTTTATACCGCCAGAATTTACATGGGCGTTATGATACTGTCAAATCGGAAAAATTAATATTATGGTACCTACCGGCCTAAAGAAAGTTTAAAAAGGGAATTGTCAGTGATAAAGATTATTTCCTTATTTGAAATAAAAGAATATTATTATGTTTTATATGTAAGTAGGTATTTAAGTACCTACATACAAAACTGATTTTTTCAGACGAAATTTTGGTTTTGATTTTAATGAGTCATACTTTTTTGGACGCGAGGTCTACTGTTCACAGAACTATTAGTGAGTGGTAAATAATCTACTTTAAGCTAGATTACCAACCCAAGTCTATAATGTCCACACGAGGAGGTTAAATATAAATACCGATATGCATTATAGTTACTCCAATGTCCACTTTTCTTTGCTTTACAAATAATTTAAAATCGTGTGCGGTTATCTAACTAATTGGAAAATACTGTGATAAATAACCGTTCTTAAGTTCAATGTTCCTTACAACAGATAAATGTAAAGTAATTGACGTGTAGTCCATACAACTTGACAAACTGATATCACATGACTGCGAGGGCAGATCTTACGCTTAAATATTTTTTATAAAATTTTATTTTTCCTCTATGAAATCTTATCATTTTCATTTTGTAGACTAAAACTATTGATTTGTGTTACTGAAAAGTTTATACGGATAAAAGTGTGCTGTGGACGTGTCCGTTTGCAGAACTAAGCTGTCTTTTTCCTTGCGTACTTTTGGTGAAAATCAAATTGAAAAATAATCAAACTTTTTCTCTGCAAGAAATTAACTAAAAACATGACATGAAATGTGTAAGTAAATTGATGCCACCATTTTTATTTCAAATCAGTATATATTAAATTTCAAACGATCATAATCGTGCTTTAGGTTTATATTTTCCATTTTTTCAGGATATTTTATAAGATTCATTTAAAAAAATACTTACGTAAACATTTAACAGCTAATAGTTAAAAAATATATATTTCCATACCTATTTAGTTCTACTCTTGACTTACTAAAATTCTTCCATCGGAGGTCCCAGGTTACTATTTACTAGGTAGTAAGGTAGGTACTGTATAAAATATTAGTTGTAGCTTACTAGCGAAGGGTTTTATTGGTGTTTTCTTGCAGTTGGCAACACCGCTGCACGCACAGCCCGCAAGCCGCTTGGGGAAATGGGGGTAGGTACCCTGTACCAGCCGAAGGGATGTAAAACCATTGATCCATTTTCAGAAGAAAAAACAAAATTGTGGTCCGTGTTCGATATATATTTGTTTTGATTGCTGCAAGGTTTAAAAAGTTTATTTTAGTTCAGTCAAAGCAGGACCTTCATGTTTGATCAAATTTTACTGAATAGATAAATCTAAAAAAAAATGGTGTGGCTTAGTATAAAATTATAAGCAATACATTTCATTGTCCTCTTATAATTGTAAATTTGGGACACCAGTTTTCTTTCAAATCGGTTTAGATCACACTTCTAGGAATTATCTTTTTAGCATCAAAATTAAAGAGAACTTCATTCATCTGTCTATGATAAAAGTCTTAATTGAGCTGATCATCGCTTAGAACCTGTAGTACTTATCCGCAAATTAAAATTTTTTACAGTTACGAAGCATTAGCATAGTAATAAATGGATTGAAAAAAACCCGGGCCTGTATTTACAGGGAAATAAAATACAAGAAATCATTGAACCACGCGTTTATTACTGTACGAGCATTATATTCTTAGCCAACGATGGATTAATGAAACAAATGATAAAACTACATATTATATCTACGAGAAATAAACTTAATGGATATAAGAATATCAATAAAAGGAATAAGGAGTTAAAAATATTGTAATATAAACAAATTATTTACTTCATTACAATATTTTAATACAAAATAATTATTGGCTATACATCAATTAAATGTATAAGAAAACATTAAAACCTGCAGCACAAACACATTTGTGAGACGAGGAAAGGAATAGAATAAGACCCAATAAGATCAGAAAAAAAAACCTGAGTTAAAATTCCTTCCAGAGTAGCAATTAGTTTATTTGACGAATTACGAAAGGAAATAAAATTATAAGAAAATATAAACAAAATTATACTTAAATTGCGTACATATGTGAATGATTCATAAAAAAGGGTTTAAAAATAAAATATGTGTAAGGATTGTATTAGGTTATTGGTAACAATGTAACTATTTAAAACAATAGATAATAAATAAAGAAATTAGGGAAATGAAAATACAAAGTGAAAAAAAATTGAGAAAATACAGTGATCAGATAGGTTTACAGAAAGATAACGGAAGATTTAATAAAATTGTAGGAATAAATATTTTGTATGGTCCACGAATTTCACCAAGTCAACATTAAACATGTCAATAGGTACCATGTAAGTGTTGATATCTCATATTGTGAAACCGTTTTATCGGGTAGTGAACAATGTACGAGTTGTACTCGTGGTTGTATGTAGGTATGCTGCAATAAAAAATTATTTTGTTCGGATGTTTTGTAGTAATGTCTATGAGTTTTGAGTTTAGTATTTTAAATAATAAAAGTTTAACCTTTTTCCTATTCCCTGCAACCAACTGTTCACGACGACTGACCGGTCCCTACTAAGCTACGAGCCCTCGCGACACCTCGATCAATAGCCGAGCCAAGCAGAGGTGTGCTGCAAACAATATCATGTGGAGCCGTGGTGCCGTGGCATGAAGCCGTGGTGCCGTGGAGCTGTGGCGTGGAGCAGGCCCGAATTATTGCGCCAGCCTACGCGACATGCGACATTGCTATTCTTCAACTGCTTTGCGGATACTGGAAGGTAGTCACATGGAACACATTGCACTCGTAATCGATTTGGTACGTTATAAGGATTAAAAACGTGAAAAATCAACGGAAATTTTATAACGAATTAAATACAATTGATATAATTGATTCTCTTTTGATTTGATTCTCGTTTAATTTGTATAAAATTTAAGCTAAATCATTTCAAGAATTGTATTAATTGGAAACCTTTGACATTTTCTTTATAATTTACGAAAAATTATTTTCTTGTTGTTTTCTTTTAATATTAATTTAGTATTATTTTTTTCTAAGTATATTTTACATGAATTTGCAACATACAATTATTTCATTATTATTTTCGTTATTGTAAGATGACGCTTCTGTTTTAGGAGAGGTTTAAGAGTAGAATTTAATAAGACAAAAACTGTAATTACAGTGATAACAAACTGTAGTCATTACATTTTTTTTAAATTAAGTATATGCACTACGTCGTGTATATTTTGAATCGATCCGCCATCAATAACACTCCTTACGTAGATGGCGATAAGGCTTAAATTCCCGCTTTACACCATCCAGCTGTTTTGAATTAGGCAAGAAAAAAACATGGCCAAAAAGTGCCTTTTATTTTATTTTGTGGATGTTCAGGCATAAATATTTAAATGTTTTCCGATCATTTTATAAATAACTTAATTTGCCACATTATACAATATAAACATAACCGAAAATGGGTTCGTAAGTAGGAAATTTTGAACTTTAAAGCAGTTTTCATAGGCCTTATAATTTTTTTTCTGGGCTGATATAAAGACTTATGTAAAAAATACTCGATTATTTCAAAGGCCAAGATGTATTATACTCGCTGTATTTATTTAAAGCATCTGAAACACTTCTGGGCCACCAAATTTTCAATCCAAAAACACATGTTTTTGCATTACTACGTAGTGCATCGCCTTAATAAAGTACATATATATATAAATATAACTTACATGCGTAGTTATACTTCGTCGGTGAATGAGATATAATTAATCATAGTTAATTTTTTATAAACCAGCTAAAAATAGTATATCTCCATTTCAATAAAGTATAGTAGGTGTACATTTAACATATAATTAAAACATGAATTTGGCGGGGTGTTTTAAAAATATTTAAAAATTTCTGGAATATTTCGTTTTTTTTTCTGGTCGTAGGTCCGTAGGAAGATCATTGAATTTTTTTTTCCTTTATATACTAAACGATGTTGGACTGTAATTTTGCTTAACCGTGGTACCGTTGGTCCTCGTACGGTGTTATTTCGAACACTAGTATTTATTTCTGAACGTTATTATTGTTACTGAGTAAAGCTAACCAGTTGACCGGTCGGTGGCCGAGTTGACATAGCGTTTGGATTCCACCCAGGCGTAGTGTGTTCAATTCCTCGGCTGGCTAAGTCCTCCATCACAACACAAGCAACATTTTCCGCTTACTGTGGTGGTAGTAGGAGATTTTCAAAATTTGTCAGGTTATTCGTAACCCGGGAATGTTTGTCTTTCTTTTTAAAAAAAAATGTATTTTTGTTAGCGGTGCAACTGACTTTTTTTCGTTGTATATAAAGTTGAATTCATTTGAAGTTTCGATTTAATATTACTATAACTGCTTCTATTAAAAATGTCATCATTGTCATAGTATTCAATTTTTTCTCATATCCAACAACTGTCCTTATAAAACATGTAAATGGTTTTAATGGTTATTTCTAATTTTGTACTAAAATTTTCTTAATTTTTGATCTTGCGCACTTTGTGAAAATGATAAACCATTTTTTTTAAGTTTTGTTTTACAATCAATTCCTTGTGGCATCGCAAAAATCATCAACTGAATAATGCGATGCACAAAATAGATATAAAGTATGTATTTAAAAAAAGCACGTTATAAAAAGATACATTAAGATATTTACGTACTATTACAGTAAAATTACTTTGATCTTTAAGATGAAGATTACTGTTTTTATATTAATATCTCATATATATGTTTTAATATAATATGTGAGATATCTTTCGACTGGATTACAAGAATGATTTAGTAATTAAATTAAATGAGCAAAACTACATAACTGTGGAGTGACCACGGGGAGACGCGATATGCCAAAACTGCATTAAACTGTGGAGTGACCACGGGGAGACGCGATATTACAAAACTACATTAAACTGTGGAGCGACCACGGGGAGACGAAATATTACATAACTACATTAAACTGTGGAGCGACCACGGGGAGACGCAATATTACATAACTACATTAAACTGTGGAGCGACCACGGGGAGACGCGATATGACACAACTGCATTAAACTGTGGAGTGACCACGGGGAGACGCAATATTACATAACTACATTAAACTGTGGAGCGACCACGGGGAGATGCGATATGACACAACTGCATTAAACTGTGGAGTGACCACGGGGAGACGCGATATGACAAAACAACAAACGTTCTGTCGCTAGAATTAAATTAATGAGAAAAAATAAACATAAGAACACTTGAACGAAGGACTCAAGGAAACGAGAAAGATTTCTCATTCATGTTTTTAAATTCACTAAAATTAAATAAAGTGTTTTACTTCGAGTTGACTTCACAAAAATTATTAAAATTACAAATTTAGAGAGGAGAGGTTTTTCGAATTGTAAAAATGATTGAATAATTTCGTTCCTCGGCATTGCATTTCCGAGCCGCTGAGCGCAGGAGCGCTTTCAAATTCGAAAAAATCGCTAGCGTTCCTTGTTCTTTCCTGTTGAGATACAACCTGCAAGAAAAGTTTGCCAACTCACAAAAAGGTCGTAAGTGCCGTTGTGTGTAAAATTTATAGCTTTTAGTTTCGATATGACCTTTTTGTGTGTGGGTACCGCTGTTCTGTTTGTTTTATTTGTTCGGGATGAATTTTCAGATAGAAGCGTTCGATTATGTCAATCAGTTTCCAAGATGGTGAAGACGCAGTAGCAACGTCTGGCGGAATTCCCCGATATAACAATTTGATTTTCTCGTTTTTAATTTCCGCCCCCTGGAGATCGGGCCAGAAATGTCATCCCGCCTTGGCAGTGGGCGGAGGTAGAGGAAATGTAATAACGTTTTTGAAGGATGGAAGAAAAAAGACATTAGATTCTTGTCGGCATTAAGGCTTCACCATTGGCTCGAGGAATGCCGCGAGATTCAATATTATTTGATATGACATCTTGAAGAAAGCACGACAGATATGTTTAAGCGGCTTTTGAAGGAGCGCCTAAGCGATATTACATGAAAATAGGATAATGACTTTAAATATTTCATATAGAATAAGCTTATAAACAAACATGCAATTGCATTAGAAAGGAATAACTCACTCAGGAAAACCGTTTGCCAAATTGTAAAACAGAATTTTTCAAACAAGTTGTATTTTCGTGATTTTAATGATTTTTTTACCTTTACGTATAGTTCCTATTCATATTATTATATTCCAAATGGCCCCTTCTAGTCCTAGCACGTCATTTACATGTAACCTCTCATGATATTATATTCCACTGAATTATTATATTGAATATCATACATGTGTAGGGCACATCTGCCCTGATGATGGATACTTTAATGCTATCCGAAACCTTGGCTAATGAAGGAGGTACCTCAACACGGAATAATATCCCAAAAATCAAAGAACAAAGACTCAACAAAGAATTTTCGTGACGTAATTTAATAAAATGGACATTGGAAAAGTGTTAATAGTGCACTACAAGAAAAGTATTAATCACACATAATAATTTTGCTTGTCGGTGCATGGGTGCATGAGTGGTTTGAAATTATATAACTGCGTAGTGCGTAAAATTATTCCTATAGATCGTATCAGAAAGGCAATAAAGTAGGTAGGTAACATAATTATTTAAATTCTTTATTTGAAATATGTACTCCTTCTGTTTAACTGTTTAACAGTTCTGTCAATAATTATCAGATCAAAATCTGAACTACGAATGATTTATGAAGTTTTCTAAAGGTATTTATTCAAATGGTAATTTTGGTAGTCTCTCTAATTTCTTGTCAACAAAAAATTAACCGTATTATAAAGAAAATTAATATTTATAGCTCAAAAGCAAGAGACACCTTACCTTTTTATTTTCTATATCTATCACTGTCTAGGTTCGTTTCAAAGTTGTTGAAATTATCTTCTTCAGTGATTAAAGAACATTCAATTTCCAGTTTTTGGAAGTAACTTAAATTATGGCATTTCAGCTTTAGGTGGAAAACTCACACGTATCTCGGGTCTCTTTCAATAATCCACAATGCAATTATTAGAATGTTAAAGAAATCAATACTTTTAATCTGAAAATACTATATACTGGTAAAAAACCAATTGATAGAGAAACGGTTTTGTGTCAAAATATTAAAACTCTCAAAAAATAAATAAAATCTACAAAAAATCAATGAGATCGATAGAATATCGTCTTATTAGTCATCATCTATATAGTATTTACTGCTAAACAGAATTTTACCTTGTTTTATTATATTTTAACTTTATCTAGCTTATACAACATATCTCGCTTAATACATATATTTAAACCATTTAAACTAAGACTTTTGCATAATTTTAAAATATTTATTTTATATGTATATGTTATAACTATACAAAACAAAATGAACCTTTGTCTGTCCAACTGGGAAGGATTCCCGTTTCAGGACAGCCAAATTGTGTATTTAGTACATAATATTCTTAAAATGGAATGGCGATGCTGTCAAAACAAATTTTGAGAACATTGTTGGTTGCATTCGAAGTGACAGGATGGTTTCTTTATCCTTGAAAGAATCGCAAAGATGTAATTTATTACCAGGGCCAATTTGGATAACATTAGTAATTGCATTCAGAACAGATGAATGGTTTCTTTCGGGACACCACAAGTCTTAGATTTTTTATTTTATTTTATTTGGAAAACCAACAGTTATAATTATTACAAGGTATGGTGTAGTAAGTGTTAAATTATTTAACCAATAATAGGTTTTCACTAAGGTATTTCCAGGGCATTTTGGAGAACATTTACAATTGTATAGTTTAAATTTCCACATTTATAAATCAGTAAAAGACATATGAATCCTATAATACTATATTTTATATTACTGGATGCTCTACTGATACGGCCATATATAGCATGAAACAAACAATCGAATACTATAAAGCCAGAAAAACAACGGTATACGCATGCTTCCTAGACTTAAGCAAAGCCTTTGACAGGGTTTGTCATAATGCGTTGTGGAAAAAACTGACCGAACGACAAGTTCCACCACAAATAGTCAATATATTGAGAACATGGTACAACCAACAGGAAAACTTTGTCAGATGGAATGAAAGCCTATCAGAAGCAGCCAAATTAAAGTGCGGTGTTAGACAAGGAGGCTGAATGTCCCCAGTGCTTTTCAACGTATATATGGATGAACTTAGTAAAACACTGAATACAACAAGAATCGGATGTCATATTGCCGGGGTATGTATGAACAATATTAGTTATGCAGACGACATGGTCATACTAGCTCCATCGATAAGAGCGATGAGAAAACTTCTGGCAATATGCGAAGCTTACGTTGATAGTCACGGGCTGATGTACAATGCTAAAAAGTCATCCCTGCTGATATTTAAAGCAAATACTGGTCCCACTGTCATTCCACCCATACGTCTCGACGGGGCCAACCTGACAATTTGCAGCGAAATCAAATATTTGGGGCATGTCATCACCGATGACCTAAATGATAAAAAAGACATAGAACGTCAAAGAAGAGTACTGAGTGTGCGAGCTAACATGCTTGCCAGGAGATTCAACAAATGCAGTCCTCCGGTGAAGAAGCAACTTTTCCAAACATATTGTATGAGCTTCTACACTAGCGAGCTATGGACGACATACACACAAGGCGTCATGAACACACTCCGAGTACAGTACAACCACGCATACAGAGCCCTATTTGGCCTCCCCTGGCGATGCAGCGCCTCACAGATGTTCACCGAAGGAAGGGTGCATGGGTTCGCTGCTTTGATGCGCCACAGAATAGCCGGGACGAGTCAGCGCTACCAGAGATCGGACAACACTCTTGTCCAGGCCGTTGCCCAGTGGCAGGGAGCGCCTCTACACCGGAGATGGAGAATTTCACTGAAGCCACCATAAAGACCTAATGTGCACATCAATGTATTGATTTTTTATTTATTATTTTTATTTTTATTTATTTCTTTATTCATTTTATTTTTATGTATTAACTTAAATGTAAACTTTTATGGCAGGCAGAGCATTGCACACACCGCTCTGTCCAGCTGAAATAAACATTATTATTATTATTATTATATTATTATTAAAATTTTTATTAAATCATGGAAATATGTTCAAAATATTTTTTACATTTTTTTTATATATTTCATCTTGAATTTTCCTGTTTATGACTGTTGCGATGTAACAAAAAAAAAATTAATTAATAATAAATTGCAATCTTTTAATGACTTCAATCTAAATTTCCTAACATCTACAATCGTAGAACAACACTAATCTCACTTTTCACGGAAATAAAATAACGTAATAAAAAATAAAGTATTTTCAAATCTACATAAGTAAAAATGTTAATGTTCGTTTGTTCAAAATCTTAAATCTCCGAAATATCTTCACCGATTGCTTTGAAATTGGACACAACGTTGCATTCGAATACGCGTGAATTTTATATACCTACATCGCATAGATGTCACTTGTGAACAAAAAAAACAGCGCCTTTTCTATCTATTGGACAAACATGCTTTTTTTAAAAAACAGCGCCATATGATGGACGTAAAAGGAACACGCGCTATAGTTTTTATCTGCACAGACAGACTGAGTACTCACAAGTACGGACTGAGTGATACAGTTAGTAATCTTATAACGTCATTTTCGAAGCGTCCAATAATTTCATAGTACGTACGTACACTAGTATCTAGAACGCAATGGAACGAATGCTCGCCAATGTTCTGCCATTACCTTGTACCCATCCTGTTCCAACCTTTACCTTGTAGACGGTAGACACACTCCAGTAACCCTGTACTCTGTAGTACCTTGTAGAACCTCGTAGAGTGGTCTGCAAGTAGGATATTAAATTTATGACAGTACCTACCAGCCGAGGAGTGGCAGAAGGTTTTGTTTTATGAGAAGGTATGCAATGCGACAATAGCAGGTTCTAATGTCTTGGCCAGGAAAGTAGGAAATATTATGGTGGGTGTACCTACTTTAATATTTTTACAAGCAAGTACTTGCTCACAGAAGAGAATGAATTTAAATAAAGTAACTTTTTGATGGTAAGAATTATCCAACAATAGCAAAATACAACAGTGCATTGATAACTTTTAATGTTTGAATGATTTTTATAATTTAAATAGGGGTTTTACAGTGGATCTACAGACTGGAAGACAGGAGGACAGATAGGTTTATTAATCTAGATATTATCCATTGATGGCCACCGCGGTTAAGTGGTTAAAATTCTCTATTATGAATTCGGAGGTAACGGGTTCAAATACCGGAGTGCACAAGTAAAATATATTCGATTAATATTTGTTATTTCGCAATTTACTCATTAAAAATAACATGTAGAATAAATTCAGAACACGTTTCAGAGTAGTATATACTTTTAGTAACCTGTTAAAACGCGACTATTCAGTATTGAAAACTTTTTTTATCGTTTTTTAATGGCTTTAGCCTTGTTTGGTAACCAGATAGCCGGGCACATCCTTAGTCTTCCCCATCGTTTTCTCCTCCCCACTACCTACTTCCTCCCAACCCACTGCAATCAAGGATGCCATAATCTCATTGGGAGCATTTAGGGCTCTATTGGGAGACTATAAAAATTATTATCATTGAACTGTCGAAAATGGTGAATTGGTACAAGGTAGAATTCTCAAATATGTAAGCAGAGATTACTTTTTGAAGCGATAAAAAGAAAACATGAATTTTATGTCTGTATAATAATAATGCTTGGATGATTTGTTTTTGTGAAAAATCACCTCAAAGGCGCTGTACAAATATACAATATATTTCTCTACAATATATCTTATTACTAACTGTAAATTAGACGAGCGTTTATCAACTTATGGCTAACTGATTGCATCCAAGGTTCCTCGATCACTAATACAAAACTATATGTACAATGCATTTGACCAATTAATTTGCATATGGTTTACATGCAGTAGGCTGTAGATTACCTTAAAGATAGCTGACCTCCGATAGGGCACAGTAAGGAACTATTTCAGACTCCCAAAACATGATGTGTTATAAAATGCTTTCCCATTATTCTACCTTGTTTTCTTCAACCTAACAACATGGCCTTTATAAAAGGGTTCCATAGTCGCATTGACTCCGAACAATAAAGATTCTTGTATGGTAATCACGTAAAACAATATCTGGATATTATAAACATCCAGGGCTCAATTTTTCATAAAACGAAAAAAAAATCATTCGAGCGCCTTGTCCATCGGCTGATATTTTCAAGTTAATATTTTTTCGCGTGAAAGGTTTCTCTTGCAAACACCCTCGTAGGAAATTGCTTTGAGGAAAATAAATATTGGCTAGGGGCCCCCTTATTTTGCTTCAGTCCCCACCCTCCGCCCCCCGACTTCACGCCCCCTTGAGCCCTGGAGGGTGCTCGCGAGACACCTTAAAGATCTCTATAAACCCTCCCTAACGCCACTCTAAGATCCTCCGCATTGAAATATCATTTTTCTTTTCAATATTGAAAATAGAACAAAGTAATTCGAGGGAATCGCACGTAAATAAATCGAAAATACCTCAAAAGCCGATATATATGCCGATTTTGTGGAAACCTGAAAGAGAAGAGCATTTTACCTACCTGTTGTAAAAATATCTGACGTATTTTTAAATAGGCGTTTGAAAAGTATGTCCCAATAACCCACTTATTAATAACAGTTAAGTTTTTGAACACAATTTAATATTCTCACGATTGTCATGCTTCGACAGCCTTGCCAGAGCAACAAATTGGACAACGTTTCCATGTTTGGTTTAATAAAGTGGCGTTTATTTGCTTTTATATCCCTTCAAAAATTATTTTAATTCTTCTAATTCTATATTCCGATGTTATTTGAAGGTTCATTGAGTTCATAAACAATTTAGAACCCTATTTATTTGACTGATAATAAATATTTTAAGCTTTCTACTTTGGTCATACTTCTATACAGATATTATTAGCAGCATATGTGCACAATAAAATATGTACTAAGGTGCTTTCAGATTGTGTCCTTACCTTTCTAAAACCTTTAAAATCGGCAATAACAATAAATGATACAAAAAATACATTTTAGAGCCAAATTTTCTGTAGCTTCTGATGAGGTTTGCCAAAACTGGAAAAGAAAAAAATTGCTTTTTAAAAATCTGCAATTTACCAGGAAATTTAATTTCAATGGAATACTCCAACGTTTTGGAGTGTTTATTCATTTTGTGGAATTCAAACTCTTTGGGTTTCCTAAGAAGGAAATCTTTCTTAATTTATTCACGTTGAGTGAGATTAAAAAATATTTAATTAGTTCAGTACTATCAGAGTTCTAAGCACAGTTGTACATTGTAAGAGAAGGTTTTAAGATTTCGGCTGAGGTTGTGGTTATTATTTATAAGTAAAGCATATATTTATGAATAAAGTTTAGCATGTATTATTATTTGTTTCCTATAGTATAGAGTCGTTATTAAGTAGGTGACCTGCATTTTCCAAACTCCCTCAACGTGAAATAATTTGAGTTTATACAAAACCGTTTATTGGGCATTTTTGCCAAAGTGTGTACATGTTTTTCTTCATTTTTTTATGCTTTCCATTCCGTTACTTTTAATTTTAAGATAACCAGACTATTTACCTCTCATTGCACACAATACTAATGGAGGGTTTTCATATGGATTCTTCAGTTTATTTTATGATTTTATACTTAATAAGTACAAAATATTGTTTCTGAGGAAGCTACGTACAAAAAAAAAAATAATTGTTTATAAATTTATAAACTATTTATATATATATATGAGTCCATTAAAAATGGACTAAGACATACAAAAAAAATATATGGTAATGGAATGGAACGATCGGATTATATACTCGTAAACCAAAAATGTTGAATATGATTTTTTCAATGTTTACGTTGAAATTTTACGTATATATAGATGTTCAAGAAACCGCTAAATTAATTTTTCATTCCTAAAGTTCATTATGCAATCAGAAATTATTTCTTTCATGGTAAACCACATTATCTTTCGTGTTAGGAAGGTAGGAGGAAAATGGGTAGAAATTCCAACTTTAAAAACGCTTACATCTCGCAGATCACCTGTTATTTCATTTAAAAATACTAAATATTCGTATTTCCATTGAAAATTGCGGTTTGCTCAAGGAAGCAAAACTTTAAACAATGATGATGATATTGATGATGACCATGAAAGTGTATAAAGTGTTAAACACATAAATTGTTCATATTACACTTAGTCGGCGCAGATCTGTTTAGTAGAGCAATTTTCTTGCAGGTGTATGTAATAAAACATTAAAAGCAACTTTATTGAATAATTTTAGACAAAATAAAGAAAGAAAGAATCTAGGATCGCTATCGTAAAGTTAAAGTATGATTAATAATTATAAGATAGCTGTAATTTAGATGGTTTATACTATAAACACCACTGTGGGAGTAATGTAATGTTTTAAGAGCACCCAGAATAGACTATTTACATAAATGTGTAGTATTAATGGGTTCAACTACTAGAGAAAAGCGCACTTGAGGTGTAATATTACTAAATTGCGCTACATAAACTTGATTTTATCATTATTAGTCGTAACTTTGTAAAGTCATTATTTTTGGGTTCTTAACCAATAGTTAATTATACTTAAAATTCATTCATTCACGCCTGGAACACCTTTTTACAGTATTTTCATACAAGAGGCCCTCAGGAAAATAATTTCCTTAAGGGCCTATGTCATCTTAGGGGAGGGTCTTTTTTTAAGAAAGGAAGGAGAGGAAGATCCGTGAAAGAAAAGGTATGAGTGGTGGGTAGGAATCTGATGGTCAGTTGGTCCAGGAGTGACGGACGTATGAATCCATCCCTCCAATTGCTAGAGAGGTCAAAATGCCTCCCTCAACCATTCTCTCGCGATCAGGTGGGCAGACGCAGCAAGTCGCCTAGATCTATACAAACATCGTAAACCCCATGAACCCGAGCACCCCTACTTAGTCACCAAATGCAGCGAACCACTTTGGATAACCTGAGGCAGAGTTTGTTTTCCAATAAATAGTTCCCGGGGCGTCAGTGCAAGCCTACCAAATTTAAAATATCTGGTTTGTTATTGTGAATATTTAATGGATGATTGGAAAGTATTCTTTTTTGGTGCCTCAACCTTAGAAGTAAGTGCCGGGGTATATCTTTGCCACGAAGATCGTTAAACTAATTAATTATAGTTTTCAAAACAGTAACTGCCGAAGAACATCAAATAACAATCTCAATAACCAAAACAGTCAAGAATTATTATCATAATAATATGACAGATTGATCTTTGTAAATGCAACGACAAACCAAACCAACAAAATAATGAAACATAATTATTATCAGTTGTACATAGTTTCAGTAGTAAATTTTCAAGAGTCGTCATTATCTATAATCGAAGCATTAAATTGGTGATACCAAGTTCGTAAGTTCAACTACGAACAGTAGCGACAAACAAAATAGTGATTTATTACTTTCTTGATTATGTCTGTCTCTATATTGCTCTACTTGAAATTAATTATTTTATTTTGTTAATTGCAGTGATAAATATGTTTATAAACATATTGCTTTTAACCAAACTATCTTTGCGTGGCTAAAATAAATATGTCATGTGAATGAAATCTTTTGAAAATATTTCCTCACATCTGCATACTATGCAAATGAGTGCAAAATTGTAATATATTCTTAGAACTGATTATAAAGTTGTCATAATAAGAAAATAGGTATTCTCTTGTTGTTGAATTTATGACTTGTAAATGAAAAGTAAATGGAAACAATAATAATCTTTACTACTATTAGTTATAATTACTTAATCGTTTATAATTATGTAGTTGTTTTGAAATTAATTTTATTATACGAAATACTGCGCAGGTTTTTTTTTATAAAAACAGTATTACAAAATAAGTTGGTTGTAAGTAGGTTATCGTGATCGATGATTTTATTAATTAAAACTAATCTAAATACTGCAATTTGAATTGAATTTCTATGCCATGTACTATTTTTTGTTTGTTAAAAATGGAAGTTTTAGGTCGCCCGCAGACGAGACAATTTAGTTGCGGGTACAGTAGCGTCGCAACAGTTGCAAGCATAAAAATCCATTACGGCATACTAGTTACCATGGAGGTGCGCACACGAGAGACTTTTTACTGCCGGCAACCGCAACTTTCTCCGCGGCTGAAAGATTTTTTTATAAAAATTAAAATTTCACACATCCTACCATATTTCCTTCGAGTACTTGCTACCCATACATAAGTAAATACTTTACATATTACAAGTTCTGTGAAAGTTCTACTCACGTTCTGTTTCTATATAATTCAGTGCCAACTGCTTCACAGAACTGGAATGTTCATTTTTCAAATCTTCTTGCGCTACAATCCTCCAATTATTATTGGGCGAATAGTTGCCGCAACTAAAGTCTCTCATTTGCACAGTCAATTTTAAGACGGCGGCTGCGACGAAATAGTTGCCGCAACTAAAATCTGTCGTCTGCGGGCCGCCTAAAAGTCTCTGTAAAGAGAAAGAGTGTTATTACTTTATTCAAGAAAATACGCGTGCGGCGTTCTATGCCCTGCTTAATCCTGTAAAGATAAAGAGTGTTATTACTTTATTCAAGAACATACGCGTGCGGCGTTCTATGCCATATGCTTAATCCTGTAAAGAGAAAGAGTGTTATTACTTTATTCAAGAACATACGCGTGCGGCGTTCTATGCCATATGCTTAATCCTGTAAAGAGAAAGAGTGTTATTACTTTATTCAAGAACATACGCGTGCGGCGTTCTATGCCATATGCTTAATCCTGTAAAGAGAAAGAGTGTTATTACTTTATTCAAGAACATACGCGTGCGGCGTTCTATGCCATATGCTTAATCCTGTAAAGAGAAAGAGTGTTATTACTTTATTCAAGAACATACGCGTGCGGCGTTCTATGCCATATGCTTAATCCTGTAAAGAGAAAGTGTGTTATTACTTTATGCAAGAACATACGCGTGCGGCTTTCTATGCCATATGCTATCCTGTAAAGAGAAAGTGTGTTATTACTTTATTCAAGAACTAGAAAGTACTTACACATCTTGTAAAATAATCAACACATTTTCAGGGATTTCCACTCCTCGCACAATATAATGTATTGTCATGTAATATATTGCATGACACTCTAGTTAAAAGCATTGTATTATCTCACATTTTATTATTGCTTCCAGCTATATAAATTAGTCAACCACTTGTCCTGATATTGAATTACAGACAGTAACTAAATAAACATTTGTTTTTGACAGCTGGACACCTTGACACACAATAAACAACGTCGACTCACCAGTAATACCATTTCTATAGATCATATAAATGTAGAGAATTACCTAAATAACATCATTTAAGTAATAAACTAAAAAAAATAATTTATTCACGTGCCTTGTACATAATATGGCAAGATTGTCAAAGATTACCAATGAAATTATTATTAAGTTTAATTTCTATAAAACAAAAAAAATTATATGTACCAAAAAACCTCTCTTTTCCTGTAACATGAAACTATGTTCAAAATGTGACATTATTAATGCATTAAAACTGACGAAGAATAACGAAAATAATAGTAAATATATTGAATTTAACTAATCTAATAGTGATTTGGTCATTAGAATAGACATAATTAACGAAAACATGTTTTAAATCACACATTCCAAATTACGACCCACAGCCGTCATTTTCCCGTTGCATCATACATCAGACGCATGTGTGAGTCTGCCAAACGGCAATGTTGGCAGATCTTACGCAGCCAGTTACGTTTAAATTTCATACAATAAAATTTCAAGGATTTGAAATCAAAATTTTATACACATGTATTAGGAAATAAAGTTACTATTGCGTTCCCTTCCATCCTGATTTTAAATAACAAAAAATGCACCTTGTGTAACTGCCCCTTCACCTAATGTTAATTTCGATTATTGGTGCATGGGTAACAAACTAATTAATGTGTAATATTCCTGCGTAATTCGTGACATCATTCAAGCTATTAATTTTCATAATTTGAACTACTTTTTGGAATTGCCTATCAAATCAGACGAGCTACAGAACAGGTAACAAAATTATTTAATGAAATAATAATTCTTCATTTGGAATGCGCATTTATTGTGTTCAAACGCTTGACATATGATTTGATGAACTAATAGAGTGAAGATACGTGGTTTCACTGAACTAGGTCCATGACGTAATTTAGCGGCCCGGTTAATATATTTTCATAAGCGGTGCTACATTTAATGCGTTTTATTATTATAATGCTCCTGAAGCAAATATTTTTTAATAAATACTTTCAGCTTCATAAATCCTACAATTATAATATCCCGTGATCTTTAACGGGTCTGCGCTAGTTTATAATAAACTACCCTAGCTTCATGACCAATGTTGTTTCTCATGTCACACCAAAATACGCTTAAAATTTTTGTTAGTATCCGAGATTTTATATTATTTCTCTAATAACTTTTTACTAATTCCAATATTCAATTTCCCACCGTCACAGGTTAAGTTACACTGTCGTCAAATCTTGACAGCACTCGACAACGGCCCCACTGTTATTACTGAATTTTAGTAAGACCATGACAGTAGTATAAACAGGAAAACTTTTACTTAAAAACACTACTCCGATCTTTATTTTTAGATAAATAACAAATGAAAATGTTATTTCGGTGGTCAATGTTACACATCCTGTAGTACATAAGTTAATACTTCCTCCGTTGCGTTTCCCCTCCGAATAGAAGTTCATTTCACTCCTGATAGGTTATACGCTCCTGTTACAATCTCCCCATACTTGTGTCAGTTCTTATTTATACTTGGTGAGTTTGGAATGCATCAGAAAACCATAGGTACTCGAATGTTGTACCGTGTGCAATGTACTGTTCTTCATAGTTATAGTATGCAGGTGCTACATGTTTTGCGAATAACAGTAGTATTTTTTTTACTAATGCTTCTCTAAATAGTATAAAACAAAGTCGCTATCCGCGTCTGTTTGTTTGTAGTTAGTTCTTCTAAACTACGCAACGGATTTTGATCGAATTTTCACTATTGTTTAGAATATTTTTTCTGGGAGGTTTATATATATATAATACAAGCATATTGTATTTATACAAAGTAGAGAAAAGTCGGTGTTTAGTAATCAAATCATATAAAAAATATTGTCAGACGAGTATCTAACGCTGGCTAAACCTTATTTTTTTTTTTACATTTTTTGAAAAGAATGTGACCTTACTTGAGTACTCCGCTCTAAGGTCACATTGTACGTGGTAATTTGTGTGAATTATAAATTGTAAATTTGGTAAAGTTTTTTAGTAAACATTCAAAATACACAAGAGGTAAATTATAAAGCGAAATAATAGAAGAAAAACATAACATTATACAAGAAAAATATTTGGTGGTAAAACATACAAAAGAAAAACATGAAATAAGGTTAATCTTTGTTAGGTTGCAACATTCTATCTCTATTCTTCCTTCCCGTGTCCATAATCCATGTCTTAATACTTCTTTTAAAGTCTGTTATTTTTTCTATATTCTTTCTTCCAGTGTCCAGAATCTATGTTATTAAGATACTTCTTTTAAAGTCGGTTATTTTTTCTATATTCTTCCTTCCAGTGTCCAGAATCTATGTCTCAATACTTCTTTTAATGTCGGTTATTTTTTCTATATTCTTCCTTCCAGTGTCCAGAATCTATGTCTTAATACTTCTTTTAAAGTCGGTTATTTTTTATATATTCTTCCTTCCAGTGTCCAGAATCTATGTTATTAAGATACTTCTTTTAAATTCGGTTATTTTTCTATATTCTTCCAGTGTCCAGAATCTATATCTTAATACTTCTTTTAAAGTCGGTTATTACAGATGGCCGCGGCCGCCCCTTGTCAGCACCGGCACTCAACGCTCACCAAGCTGATGCTCCTTACGCGGGTAATTTAAAAATGTCGCTAGAAGAAAGGTATTTTTCGCTCGAATAATCGCGTAGACCACAAGGTTCTCCTCGGCCGAACGACATATTCGTAAACAGGGAAATTTTATCTAAATTCTGACATCGATTTTATTCGTGTGGCACGTCGGATATTTTCATCCCAAAAATGACACCGGAAGTCGTCGCTTTCCAGGACTCCTCCCTGGCCGAAATCTGGATGAATGCGTTTTTTTAACTAATCTTATTTGGGGTTAAAGCCCAGTACTAATTTTGTTCATGTGGCCTATGGGATGGGATTTTTACGGTCATCGCTTGGACTTTAAGGATAACCCCGAGCAGCGCCGGGTGCTCGCAGCTGGTTCCTCAATAAAACTGAGTGAAGCATTAGGTATAACTAATGACTGTACGTAAATATTTCATTGACAGAAATTATAATGATTAATATATATCACAGTATTAGTTCTATAATCAACGTGAACGGTCGCGCGCAGCGAAGTAAAGTATTGTCGCAAAAATTGCAAGCGCTGCCGAGCGCCGAGCGATTTGCGCCGAGCGCAGCGAGTTAACACATTATGGACACGGCCATTGATAATATAAAAACTGAAATACAAAAAATTACAACAGTGAAAGATTCTAAAGCAAAAACGAACCTTGAACAAAATGTTTATATATTAGAAGAGCTTTGGAAAACTGAAAAAATTAAACACCAAAAAGAAATAATCAAACTACAAAAAAAAATTATCGAAAATTACGAAGAACTTACGAAGAAAATTGAAAAAGTCGTAGAAAAAAACAATAAAATACCATCTTACGCGCAAGTTCTAACAGCAAATAAAAAAGAAATTTCAAAAGAAGAGAGGTTCTCTATAATAATATCATCAACTAAAAAAACAACAAAAGCTGCAGAAATATGTGATAAGATACAGAAAGACATCAAACTAGACCAACTTAAAATTGGAATAAATGGATTAAGAAAAACAAATAAAGAGCAAGTAATCATATCCTGCCCAAAAAAAGAATATACCAACACTCTTACGGAGGAAATTAAAAAACTCAATTATAACTTAGAAATAAATGAAATAAAAAAGAAAAAACCCAAATTAATTTTGAAAGGACTCAAATCGAACTTGACGGAAGAGGAAATAGTAAATGGGATACTCACACAAAACGAAGGAATTCAAGACATTGTAACGAAAAACGAAGAAAATAAAATAAATTTGATTACTGAAATAAAATACAAACATTCTAAGAAATACCAACGTGGTACTCGGGATCAAGAAGATGAAGAACAAAACAAATTCTCGAACTATATCGTGGAAACCAGCGGTACAACACGAAAAAATTTGCTATCCTTGGAAAAGATAAATATCCAGTACCAAAGGGTTAACATAGTGGATTGTGATCCTTTAACCCAGTGCTACCACTGCTGCAAATTCATGCACACAGCCTCCAGATGCCTAAATCGAATGAATCCATCGGTGTGCCCGCATTGCACGGGTGATCATACTTTTGCTAAATGCCCTGAAAGAGAAAAAAACACCGGTTTGTGCAAATTGCACATCGCAAAATAAGAAATATGGCGAGAAAAATAAAACAGACCACACAGCTTTCAGCAACTTATGTCCCTACAAAAATAAAATGCTGAAAGTAGCAAGAGACAGAATAGACTTCGAAGAAAAATGACAGATTTTTTATATAACGCACTAGACGAAAAAAATAATATTGACGAAAAAACATATAACAGCTATCAAGAATATTGTACCCACCAAAACGACCTCAATCTCAGTCCTTTAATTCTACACATGAATATAAGAAGTTTGGAACGAAACATGGATGAATTTTTGACAACAGTAAATAATGATCTCAGGAAGCCCGCTTGCATTGTGTTAACGGAACACATTCAAGTGGCGAAGTGGCGTACTATATACCGGGATATACCTGTGTATCTACTACAAACCGAATTAACAAAAACAGTGGAATCGTTATGTTCGTACAAAATAATTGTGACATATTGTGCGAGGAAGAAATTAATGTGAATGGAACAAACTGCTTACATGTACAAATGAAGTGTTATAACAAAAAAATTGATATTATCTCTCTATACAGAACGCACTCGTCTACTGTATGTTTGTTTATAGAAGAATTAAGACATGTGTTATTAAACTACAGAAACGCGAATACAATAGTTTTAGGTGACATTAATTTAAATATATCGCACGATTATACATCGAACGATAAAGATAATTACTTAAATATGATGGCGGAATTGAATTATGTGTCGTGTATTAACTCTTACACCAGAAACGTCAATGGGCAACGTCCATCATGCATTGATCACATTTTTACAAATATCAAGGATATAAATAATTTAAACTCGGGAATTATAAAAACCTCAATTACCGACCATTACATGACTTTGCTACACTACAATTCAATAATACCTCAGGCGATAAACCAACATTGCGGACAAACTGCTAATAATAAGAAAGAAATATCTATTGTTAATATCGAATCTTTGAAAAATAAATTGTCATCTGAATTATGGTTAGATATTCTCCGAAGTGAAAACGTCAACGAGTGCTGTAAAATATTTGAAAATAGATTAACGAACTTTATAAATGATTCAAAAAAAATTATTCCAAAAGGAAATACAGCAAAATTTCGTAAAATCAAACCGTGGATAACACATGGGCTTGTTGTGTCCATAAGACACAAAGAATGGCTTTATAAAGAAACAAAAAAAAACCACTAGACATTAAATTAAATGTTCATTTTAGAGAATACAAAAATAAATTAACCACGCTCATAAAAAACATGAAAGAAATTTATTATAAAAACAAACTTGATAAAACAAATTAACAAATAATTAATAACAAATAATAATATAACAAATTCTTAGACAAACGTCAATACTTCCTACTCCTAAATGTAAAAAAACAATAGGACAGTTCAACCATGAATATCTCGGAGTTAAATTTTTTAACTCATTACCAGAAAAAATTAGAAACATGAATGCAAATATAAAAGAATTCAAAAGCCACCTTAAAAAGTATTCCGAACAGTTGAACTGAATCGTACCAAATATAAACCAATATAACAACACCCCCATACACACAAGCCCTGCTTATTTATGGGGGTACATCAAATACTTATATTATGTAATTAATAACCGTACTATATTGTGTAATTATATTATGTAATTGTTATATTATGTAATTCGTGTATCTTTTTTTTACTAATAAAAAAAAAAAAAAAAATAAATAAATAAAAAAAAAAATAAAATAAAAAAAAAATTCTGAAAATGACAGTAAGAAAGTTTGGAATATAATCAATGAAATCATGGAAAATAAACAAAAAACCAAAAGTAATACTATTAAGAGTGTAATACAAAACAATAACATAATTAACTGTATTGAAGAACCTAACAAAGGAGCAAACGCTTTTAATGATTTCTTTGCAAATATAGGAAAGAGTCTAGCAGAAAAAATTACCGTGAAAAAAAAAAATAATATGTATATTGAAAATATTCCGAATATAGAAACTAAACTTGAACTCTTCGAACCAACCAATCCGTCTGAAATTGTACAAATTATATCAAAAATGCGAGGTGGTTCTGCTCCGGGATTTGACGGTCTCACCGTAAAAACACTAAAAATCATTAAAAATTATGTTTCTACACCAATCTCTCATATTATAAACAATAGCTTTAAGACAGGAGTTTTCCCGAGCACGTATAAGAAAACCATAATCTCTCCAATATTTAAGTCCGGTAGCCCGGAGGACATTTCTAATTATAGACCCATTTCACTCTTATCTAATATATCGAAAATTTTTGAAAAAATTGCTAAAAAAAGACTAACTGCATTCTTAAATAAAAACAAAATTATAACTGAAAATCAATTCGGTTTCACAGAGGGAAAAAGTACCCAAGATGCCATTGCAAAAATTTCATCTAGTATTCAGAGTACCCTGGACAAATCAAATAAATGTATAAGAATTTTTATTGACTTAAAGAAAGCATTTGACAGTATTTCCCATGAAAAACTTATATTAAAATTAAAAGAAAATGGCATTGACCACTTAGCCCTTAAATGGATAGAAAGCTACTTAACAGAGAGACCTCAAATTGTAAAATTAAACCAAACTTTTAGTACACCACTAACAAGTACATATTTAGCATTCCTCAAGGCACGGTCCTCGGACCATTACTATTTTTAATGTATGTAAATGACATTTTCCAACAGAAAATCAAAGGTGAATTAATCTCTTATGCTGATGATACTGTTTTATTAATAAAAGGTCAAACATGGGAACTAGTGAACAAACTTGCAAATGAATGTATTAATATCTTAAAATCATGGTTTGATAATAACCTACTCACACTTAATGCTAAAAAAACAACATATGTATTATTTTCACTACAAAAAATACCTAAACACAAAGTAAATATCATAATCCATGATGAAAATTGTGACAATGTCAACTGTAAACTACTTAATCCTATGTGTACTGTAATCAACTCTTCTTCTGAAATTGTGTGAAAAAAATAAAAAAAAAAAAAAAAAATCTTGGTGTGATCATCGATGAAAATCTGAAATGGAAAAGCCATATTAGGGAGTTAGTAAAGAGAATAAGGAAATGTATATATATATTTGTTAGGTTAAGAAATATTTTAAATGTGAAAATACTAAAAAATGTATATTATGCTCTTGTCCACTCCCTGCTTATTTACGGAATCATAGGTTGGGGAGGATCTTATAAAAACAACCTACACTCAGTAAAAGTCTCGCAAAAAATTATTATAAAAGTAATACTTAAAAAAAACTCTACTTTCCCAACAAAATTGCTTTTTAAATTGTTTCCAGTACCAAATATTGATGATATATTTAAGCAAACTTCCATTATAAAAATGTGTAAAGAAAAAAATAACAAAGACTATCAAGAATTTTACAAACTCATGAGAAATGGAAATCAATTTATTACGCCAATCTTTAAAACAACTCAAATGCAAAACCATTATATTTACCAAGCCATAAAAAACTACAATAATCTCCCTTCCGAATTGCGCTGTATTACGAACCAACAAGAACAAATAAATAAAATCAAACTTTTTTTCCAAAAAAACTTATATTAAACAAAAATAAATATATATATATATATATATATATATATATATATATATATATATATATATATTATTATTATTATTATTATTATTATATCACATTATGAATTATGAATCTAAGTAAGAATCGTGGCTCCCTTATCAGGCACAAGAGCTCCTCTTTTCTGATAAGGTATACATGACCAATTATGAACCTTAATATTATATTTTGCAAAATATGTATGTATTAATGTAACCCTTTATGATGTATATTAAAATAATAAAAAAAAAAAATATATACCTATATGTTTTATTTTTACCTGTGTTAAATATTATTTTTTTTGAGAACATCTCCAAATAGTTTAAAACATAGTCGCCATCCGCGTCTGTCTGTTTGTTCTTCTAAACTACGCAACGGATTTTGATCCGGGTTTCACTATTATTTGAAGAAAATCTTCCGAAAAGTTTATACAGATAAAACATGCATATTATATTTATAGATATTCGGCTACACGTCAGCTAGTTTAATTTGTAAATAAATTTACGATTTGACCCCGCAGTTAGTGAAGCTTACTCTCAATAAACTATTTTTAAAAATTTTATTTGAATTCCGCACAAAAGTTTCCAACTTTTCCCGACAGTGCGAATCTTGTGGTAATATGGTATTCCCAAATAGAGTGTCTTTCGAGTTTTGGGAAGAAGAAGTAGATGGGCAGGAGAAACACGTCTCAAGCCATTTCAAGCAACGTTTTGATTCTGTATTATACTCTTCCATTTAGGCGATAAATCCACCACAAAAAAATAAATAAAATATCAATTTATCAATCGTTCAATTTGATAAAAACAGCCTTTGGAATATTTATTATCCTGTGTTCCATGGGAATCACGAGAGAAATCACGTCATTCTTTGTGACCACACGGTGCAGTAAATATAGGGAGCGAGATTTGCCAAAGAAAACAGTAATCTAGTTCCCGCCAGCACTCTGCGCCATTACGGCATCGGATTTCAAACCTAATCAAATAATGTTTTTATATCGATTACAGCTACAAACGATACCTCGATATTGCACGGCTTCAACTCGAATTAAGAGGAATACTTGTGTACGTTACGGTAGCGTGTGCCTTATATCATTTACCTGCAATTTTCTCGACATCATCTTTCGTAATAAAAATAATTGAGATATTGGAACAATATTGCATTACTTGCTTCATATTATATTACACATAACATGTTCAATTTGTGAAGATAACTACAGTCTCTACTTAAAGCTACGTATCATGTGTTATACATATTGTAATATGCTTTATTGTGCTAAGCAGCATTAAGTTTTATAATAATCTGTCAATCTGTTTGACAAATGTAATTAATTTTCCATTATAAGTGCATATATGTGGTCATAAAATCAACATTTCAAACGGGTTGTTTACACATAAATTGAAAAATTCGTCAAAATTTCAAAGTTAAAATTCAAGTTGTCTTAAAGGTTTATTCAAGTTCTGCTATTATTTCATCGTGGGTGGTTGTTTCAGAGATATTTGATAATAACGGAATTTGATTAGATCTTTCACAAAACTTGAAAATTAACTTTAATTCGTAAAAGCGTTAAAAATAACCTGCCCTTAAAGTCCCTTATAATACAGGGTGTCCGGTGGTAAAGTGCGCAAACTTCGGTGGGGGGGGAGTGATTCTACATGAATAAAAAGAGATAACTAACTTTTTTGGAAATTCCAACGTTTCAATGTAGTTTTTAGGTAAAAAAAAATAATTGTTTGCGTGGGAGAATAAATTTATTTGTTTTGAAAAATATACATTGCAATTTTTAAAAAAGTTGTTTTTTACTTACCATCATGTAGAGTCACCGTAAGTCAAAGTAAGTAAAAACAAATTTATATGTTTTCGAAATGTTACATATTTATTCAAGTTTTTTCTCCTTGCAAAAACTGTCATTTGCGCATATATAAATTTTAACAAAGTTTTCAGAAAAATTGCAAAAAACCGAAAAATGTAACTGTACGTCACGTAGGTAAAGTGCTCGGTATATTGGATTGTCTTAATTCCCGGATTACTGCTTACATATCACGCTGTATGAACTAAACATCCCCATGCTAAAAGAGTGATTGAGTTCCACCCGGAGATAGAAGCAGTTGATTTGTACGTCTCGAGTTGGTCTCGTTTGTGAATATTTCCTTTGAACCCAAGCGGCGCTTGTTGTTCCTCTTTCAATTGTCTCCCAGTGCCGCCCTTAGAGGGCCCTGTTTTTTTCCCTTTGAAGGCACATGTCGTCTTGCTAATTAAAAAAGAAATTATGATCTTCAAACGCTAATAAGCCGTGCAGTAGGCTTCACTGAACGTGAATATGACGTAATGGTGCTCAATTTCTAAGTACTACCTGAATTGTTTCTACATTTCCCCCGTGTTTTAATCAAATGAAGTAGGTTCCTGATGACATAGAGTTTATTAGACGCACTGAACAGGTAATACATATTAGAAATGCATTTAATGTAGATTTGAATCTAATCCAATCTCACCACCGACTTAGTTCCTTTTGGTTCTAGCCCATTTAGCACGTGCTATGTCTCTATTACACTTTCCCTATATAGATTGATTGAAATGACAATTTAATATTGATGATAAAAGTCATTGAGCTATCGGTGTCATATATTTACCATATTATTTAATATTATACCTTTCCTCAAAACATTTAAACGCTTACTGCGGTTTAAAACCAATGAATCCACCTAGATTTAACCATTTCTCCTATATTTTTAGGTTTTATAAATTTGGCATATTATGGGAAGTGATCACTCAAAAGTTTTTGTAAACTTGACAAAATATATCAAAAATCGCTCGAGTGTTTAATACTTTATTTAAATATAAGATAAGAATGGTTAGACTTTACGATCACGAAACATGCTCACCAAATAACAGTTTACCCAAAAAGGAAGAGAGTATTCAACACTAATATTTTGTAAGTAAAACGAAGATATAATTATTTAAAAATTACATACGATGTAACTGATATTAACGTTAGGCAAAAAAAAAACTATTCTTGAAAATCTTAGAAATTCCCCACAATTTGGGGAATTATACACGAATTGGCAACCCTGGTGTAGATATTATAGACCATAGTTATATTATTCACGCAGACTGGTTGTTTTGAATCAGCACATTCATTCGTACCAACCAAAAGGTGTGTTTGAATGAGATAGTGTTTTATTCGTTATTAAATGACTATTTATAAATTCTACGTATAATAAATTGTACATAATAAAACTTATATATTCAGAATCAGCGTTTATTAATCTAAATGAATACATATTATTTTAGCCGAAATATTTTTCACAAGAGTTTCGTATTCAGCAGAGAGGCTTCAAAAATATGCCTAAATATGTTCGTGAAGTCTTTATAAATCATTTAAATTTTGAGATCGATGTAAAGTTAGCAAAAGTTGAGGTTAAAATATGTTTTGCTTACAACATAAAACTATCCGTAAATACGAATATTATACTCGTATAAATTTAAAAATGTTTTTTAAATTATGTTCATTACTTCAACGCTAATATAAAACATATTACTTTCCAATATTCGCAATTTTTGTGAAAATAATCTACTAAACTAATCAAATCTTATGATTGTTTGCGTTAGCTTCCAAGTACGGCATGCAATTAAGAAAAAAGGAAAAAAATAAATTCGTTCATCTTTTTTAGAGAAAGATGACATTGGTTTTATTTAATAACATATTTACATACCAAAATAAATCTGTTCGTTTTTCGTGCTATTAATTTCATGTTCCAGGCCAAATAAAAAGAGAATAATCCTAATTATGTTTTCCTTTAAAAATAAATAACGATGATAATTGAGATAATCTCGGATTTGGGAAACCAACAACTCATTACATTAATAATGTTTCATGGTTGTAGTGTATTTTTCAAACAGGGGAAATTATGATAGGCTTAAAAGGGGAATAACGCATAGCCTTTGAAAATGTACATATTGAAAAGTAAACCAAATCGACTACTCAAGTGAAAATAAGTTTAAGTGAGCTGAAATACTCTCAAAATCTCTCTCGGGAATACTGCGACGTTTCTTATTAAATTCCTCTAAGTTCTTTTATTCGTAATTTGAAATCTAAGTAGTTTCTAACTTTGTCTGTAAAACTTTGTTTTTTAAGTACTGGCTTAGGATAGAACGGAATAGAATATTGACATGTATGTTTTTCAAGCAAAGAACAACAACTTAACATTGTTTTGTGTGAGGGTTTTTCTTTTCCTGGGTATAAATCTGAAATATATATACTATATTGGCTTAACTAAAAAACTTGTTGTAAACCTGGCGTCCAAAAAGGTACGTTTCTAATAATTCTCTCTTATTTAATAAATCAAATCCAATTTTTTTCAGAAATCATAATATTTGAAAGTAGGTTGGTACTTAAATACCTTCGTGCTTAATAATAGACCATGTATTTTATGTAACTTTTTTTTTTATTTTAAGTAAAGAAAGTTATAAGAAAGAAAGTTATAATAAGAAAGTTATAAATCAATGATTAAAAAAATACCATATTCAATTCAACCCAACGGTTTCACATTTGAAAAAAGAATCTTTTAACAAAAGTATTAAAATGGTCACCACCTTGAAGCGTAAACTGAACGGACGAATTGCAAACGGTTGAGTTAAAACAGGACTTCGCTATGCTCAGTCAATAATGTTTTTTCTCACATACATAAAAATAAAAATCTTTTCTTTCGTGATACTAATTTTCTTTCTCCTAAGAGCATGATAAGTATTATAAGTATAACCAGGAAGTAAAGTGATATTGCGAGAACGTCACTAAGTTTTGAAAAATAAAAATAAAACGTGTTTAGATAAAAGACATAAGGCTTTATAAAATCAAACCGTACGAATTTAGTAATTAACGTAATATCCGCAAACATTATTTAAAGCTTAAGTTAGTTTAGGCCTCGGTGACGGGTAAGGCTCTCGACTATGCATCCCAAGGTCGCGGGCTCAAATCTCGGCGCGCGCATGTAAATTTAGTTTAATTAATTTGTCTTTCACAATTATGAGGAAGTATAACAAATTATTACTATTTAATTCAGTTAGATTCCGTCACCCTTCTAGATTTTCTTAACGCTCCCTAATTTTCTTTTAGCCTTCTATTGCCCTCCTGAAAGCCTTCAGCGCCCACTTTGAGAAATACTAGCTTAGATCAAACACAATACGTAGTTATTCTTTTAATGATAAACTAATGTTTATGAGATAAGGTTTTATGCATGGCATAAAGGATAACAAATAATGATAAGCAATTATTAGTCGCCTGAAATATCAATACAAATTGAAAATATCTCCCGAGTAAAAATATAAACAATATAGTTTATCATTAAAAATAATAATATTTGACAAGTCAAAAATATTTCACCAACAAATTAAGATATAATATAATATATTTGCTTCGTAAAGCAAAGTTTATTATTTTTATTTTTATTAAAAGCGATGCGACAAAGTGAATTTGCAATTATTCAAATATCTAGATTTATTAAAAACGAGTGTATAATTAAAATTATTTTTTGTTTGATTATTGACTAACCTAACCTAACTTCGGGTATCATTATTTCATCACATCATCCAATTAGTGTAAACAGTTTCAGAATTTTCTATGATTTTCCAATTCTCACCAATAACTCACCGTTCCAGAGTGGTAGAATTGAAACGTTGCTTGAAATGCCTTAAACCGTTTTGGTGACCAGATCTGAATAGCCAGGTACTGCCCCACCTCTCACATCACCATTTCCTTCCTCTCCCCACTACCTACAACATATCCTAATTGGGGATGTCACTGGCTCCAGACGGTTGGGAGCATTTGGGCCTCTTGTGTGATATTCACATAAAACAACATCTCCTTCCCCTCCCCATTATCTCCAGCCTCACAACATACCCCAATACATAGAATAAAGAATAATTCAAGAAGTGCCTTAGAGGTGTGCTTCGTGACCCAAATATTTCCTGATACAAAACTATCTTTACGAAATTCAAATGGTATAGAGATCTACAATGTCAGGCTCTGGGCAATTGAGCTAAATATAAATACTTTATTCTATGCCTCGTCTGTGATGCCATTGTTTTCACTGGCTCAAGATAGTTGAGCAGTTGCAGTTGGGACTCTTATGCCGTATTCACATAAAAAAGGTAAAATAGCCGATTTTATGGTACGTGCAGTTTGGTTGTGGCTAGATGATAGTCGGCACGCTTCAACACCATATCTCCCTTTGTTTCTATTATTGTGTACTTCCTTGTTGGTTTCACACAGTATTCATCTGGTACATGATGACAGTGTATGTTGCGATGCTTCCAAGTAAGGTATAGACGAGGCTTGCGTTGATGGGAAATAACCGCCAGGCCGTCAGCTCCATGGAACGGGAGTTGATCTGATTCTCTAGGGCGAACAGCCTCTTTCGTCCCGAGTCATCTGAAAATATAACAACGGTAAAGTTTCCTTACTAAACACGGCGCGTCATTGACGACCAAATAATTGCTGCGATCACACTCCGAAATTCGCCACCGTTTATCTCCACCACGGCGTCGAGTAACCGTGCCTGAACAGATAACATAAAAAAGTAATTAAGAATCTTACCAATGAAATTGTACATTTGAAACTTGTTGATGGTGACGACGACTTGACTATTAACGCTCTTGAGCTGCTCTCCCATGACCACGTAGGAGCAGAGGAGCATGATGCTGTGGAGTGACCAATTGACGAAACCCACGATCGCTAATATATTCTGCAAACAGACATTGATCATCAATATATCAGAGTTGGGGACCATTACATTGAAATCACCACGGATTTGTTGTACTTCCCTACTTTTTGTTATTACTACAGATTAATTACCATTTACAGTACAAGATTTCTCATTTTAAGGCCAAATAACCAGCAGATGGAAAAACTCATATTTCGTTAAAAGACGGTTCTCTCGCAGAAACAATTTTAGAGCGAAATTGAAACACCATATCCGTATATCATGCGCAACTGGCATACAGTATAGTACAGATGTTGAATTCTCGGTTCCACTTTTTTTCCGAATAAGTTGTTATTTATAACTTGGACATCGAAGTGCGTAAACATAAATAGATGTTGTTGTAAAGTTGGTACAAAATAGGTAGGTTTAAAACATTTTTTAAAACAATTTTATTAAGTTGTTCTTTTTTTCATAGATCTTGTATTTTCTATAGATCTTGAGTCATAATCAGTGTGATAGTGAGATATACGGATTTGCTGGCCTTCCAAGGGTTAAGGAGCAATAAAATACATCCACCTTTTTGGAATTTTCATTCAATAGAACCATTCCTCTTGTGTACTAGAAAATATGTTCTGCCGTGCGGTATCTTGTACAAGTGATGGCGACGACTAAAGCTGAAGTTTTCATGTACATCGAAGCCATAGAATTCCAACAGGAATGGTCTTTCAATAGAGTTATGCACTATATAAAAACTGAGGATATTTCAACATTTATTTTCAAGTTCTGTTATTTTAATCTTTAGCAGAACTTTCACGGAACTTAAAAATTAACTTTGAAATTTGATGAATTGTTCAAATCCTGTAAAACAACCCGTCCTAAGTATTATAAGATTTGCATAGCGCCTAGTTTCTAGACTTAAGAGGAAGCTACAAGCCAAAAATGTTTATATTCTTTGTATACCTCATATTGTTGGTAATAGGCATTAAAATCGCTTGACCAACGAAGTCTTGATTTTAAGCACAAAAATGGTTTTTATTTATTTTGTAAATAATTTTATAAGAAAGCAAAAAAGTTAATCAAGTGAAACTCTCACAGATAATCTTAGCTATAATGCTGTAGTTTTTAAAAGTGATTTCCTTTACGCTTTCATACATTTCTATTGAAAAAATATATTTTTTAGTAGTTTTCATTTATATTTTTTATTGAGTAATTTATTATTTTATTTGTATTCTACTCAAGCGAAACGATAGAAAATCCTTCAATTTATCCAAAACATATTTTTTGGTATTCATAATGTACATTCGTTAGAAAGATTAATCAAAATAGTGATTTAGCATTAAGCTTCGCCTTAATCTATTTGTTGCCCCAATAAGTCTACATGATACCTACATGAACCTCGGATAAGTTCCATGCGTCCGTATACATACATAGGATTTGTTAGTGCATATTAATATATTCCGTGCACCACTTATATACTCCAGCTTACTTCTTGAAATTCCATCAAATAAGGCTATCATTGCTGCATAGATTTTCTTGTAGAGTCTTGACATTATGTGGTCCGAGAATGATAGTTTGGGATCAAAGACGATAGAGAGACCATTGCATCTGCACATCGATGCTACGAATTGTTGGGGTTGCCATAAAGGCATCGGTCAAGCAATCACCCTCGTGTGGTTTGTTCTCATAAAAAAATCACTTACGTATTGAACTAACCCCAACGCGCACAATATCGCGTTATTCCAGACAGTCAAAAGTACTACCAAACAGCAAACGGTTATGAGAACCAACTGAAATATAAAGAGTGTCAATAAATAATCAACAATCGATTAATGAATTAATCAAATAAAAATTAATTTAGAAATTGAACTATCGTGATTAGTTTTTGAGGTAATTATTATCCCGTGTTGCACGTCCTTCTTTAGCCAACGTTTCGGAGAGCGTTACTGTGTTCATCATCAGGGCAGATATGTAAATTGTGATGAAGTGTGTGTTTATGTACGTGAAATTCTATCGCAAGCTTCAATCCTGTCAAGGCCGTTATTTCATTATATGTATATATATTTTTTAATAACTTATTCAGTAAAACATCTAAATATTTAATTACCTACTGAATATTAAAGGCTCTTAAACGAAAATTTAACACAGAAAATCAGGAAAAGATTCGGTGCATCTAGGAATTGAACCCAGGACGTCAGCCTTGCCGGGGCTTTGCTCTACCACTGAATAAATCCGACTCTATCCCCTTCAGTCATATTTAACTTCGCCTAAGAACTACCAACATAATCTTCATTTTAATTTTGAATGGCTGCCATCTTTATGCATGATTGCAAGATTCTTCCCGAACTAAATGCAATCTAGATAGTGTCTTTACTAAATATATCCGTTTTTATTTAAATGTGTGACATCTATTGACTTTTTTACAAGTGTAGGATGAACAATTTTATTTTTGGAATGACTTAATAAGTAAAACCTCAACAATACCAGAAAAAGATTCGGTTACATCTAGGAATTGAACTCAAGACCCAGGAGCAAAGCTCCAGCAAGGCTGAAGTCTTGGGTTCAATTCCTAAATGCGACCGAATCTTTATCTGATGTTTCTGTTTCAAATTTTCATTTGAGAATCAGTAATATTGTCTTCACAGATCAAATAATAATAATTGCAATTAATGTAGTTTTCAGCGTTTAGTTTTGCTGTAACCGTAAAATACAGGATACCAATTTGGTTTTTGTGGAATTCAATAGCCTCCAATTACGTCAATTACCCAAAAACTAATCATGATAATACTTTTCCCTGTGAAAACATCAAATCATATCTTCAAATTTAATGTTTAGGAAAAAAGAATGTGTTTTTAATTTAGCTCACCTGTACTCCATACGCAGAATTAATCATACTAACATTATCAGCCAGCTTATCATAAACCGACATCAATCTAATAATATTATCTTCAAAAGTTTCTTGAGAAATACACTTCACATTTGATTTTTCATTCAATTTGTGTCTGAGAACCTGATGTTTTTGAGAATAATCCAAGTCAATTATGATACTACCTATTCCAGGAAGCAGAATTGGCTGAACCAACTCGATCAGTTGAGAAGTTAGCATTTTCAAGCGACTTACAACAATCCACACATCGAACAAATATTGTAAAATAATCATATCTGAACATAACAATAAAATATATAACAGGTAGAGACGAGACGTTTTTTTTCTATGCCAAACAACCATGTCCCAAAGAACAATGTATGCGTAATAAAAAACAAAAAATAAAAACGCAATGTTCAATTTGAACTTGATATTTACATACCAAGCAGAACGAATCTTAAGTTTTTCATCAGTATAATTAATATTTTGCGCTAGTTTAAAATATACGCAATCATTTTTAATAGCTGAAGAATAAATGGATGTGGTTATAATCAAAAAACCATTCACAATGAGGATGTGAGTGGATCTGGACATAGCAGTTTCCCATTCTTCTCCCTCTTCAAACATATTAATTATAATTATGTATATCGAAAGGAGAAAAACTAAAAATACAAATTGGAATATTTTAGCTCGGTTAGACAAAGGTTTCATATTATCTCCTTCCAAAGATATCTTTTGCAGACCGACTGCGATAAAAAATGGATGCAATCTTTTTAAAACGTGCATCATATTGAGAGAAAAATCTGGCTTCGAAACTCTATTGGATCGCATTGTTTTTTCCAGAAACGCACTAACATGAGCAAAACTTTAGAAATAACTCATTCAGCTACGTTGTAGACCAGACATTTAAAAATAACAACTGCTTAGAATAACATGGTTTCCATTAATGTTACTGGATAATTAAAGTATCTTTCATTTTAATCCATTATTACATTGCATTGCTGTGACAGACTAAACCTTGTTCTAAGGTGTAGATAAATTGATTGATGTTATTTCAAAGAAAAACTCAATTAACTGATTGATATAAATTACATAATTACACATATGTTTTCCTAAGGGAACAATATTCATGTATGTACATATTCGATATACATCATTTTAATGTAATTAATTGTTTCATTTGCATGCAAAATTACTTAAGTGAGAAAAGCTTTAAAAAAAAGGCTTACAATAATTAATTATAAGTTTTCTGTCTTCATTCATTTAATATAACTATCGTAACTCTATTTTATACTATATAAGGTTCACCGAGACTAAACCCAACGAAACAAACAGGTCAAACTTACTCAGTTTCAGTTTTGAAATAATTTAAAAGTAACGGAGAGTTTTTCTGGGTAATATGTAAATTTGTACCTGAGAAGCATATGGATGCAACTCAAAAATTTGAAAATTTTCAATTTGAAATTTGTGCAGAAATATGCAAGTCCTATAATGAAGATTTCTAAAATATGTAGGGATGCAACTACCTTTACTTCTTAGAAGCAGAAAGATGTACGTTGACTTGCATCTTCATGATTCAGTTGCTTTAAGACTCGAATTCATTTCCATCTTTCTGCCTCTAACGTTACTTATTTATTTATTTATTAACGCCGATTATAGCGGCTTTTACAAGAGAATAACAATTGTTTTACTTATTATAAATACAGAATATACATAGATAAAAAAAATATAAATATAAAATACATAAAAGAGAACAATAGAAATAGTTATTATAAATACAATACAACAATATGTATATATAAATATATAAACAATTAATTTACAATAAATCCCGGATAAACTAATACTTTAAAACTGTATTTGGTTATAGTCAATCAGAGAAGCGCTGACATACAGTTTTAATTAAGTTGTGTTTGTATGAGGATAAGCTAGCAATGTTTATAGATTCATCCAAAACATATTTATTACCAAGTACATGTAGGCGATTCATTATGGAATTGAGTTCAGCGTTAGATCCTGTATTGTTGCAATGATAGGGTAATTTGAAACGAACTGATCGACTAGGTACACGGAAACATATTAGCGAAAGAAGTTCAGGGGAGTTCAACAGGTTGGTAACGATTTTAAATAAATAAAATAGGTCAAAACAAATTCTTCTTTCTTTTAATGTATCGAGTCCCAATAATTGTAACAGAGAGGGGTAATTAATGTTTTCGATGAATATTCCCAATTTAAAATTAATATAACGTAAAAATTTATGTTGGACTCGCTCAAGGGAATTCTCATGTACACTGTAGTAAGGACTCCAAATGGTGGTGTTAAATTCTAGTTGGCTTCTAACAAGTGAAGTGTAAAGTAATTTGACAGTTTTTAAATTTTTAAAATCCTTTGAAATCCGTAAGACAAATCCTAACATTTGCATTGCTTTACTGGTTATATTATTAATATGTTTAATGAATGTTAATTTAGTGTCAAAGGTTATACCAAGGTCTCTTATTTCATCAACAGATAATAAGGAGTGATTATTGAGAAAGTAGGTGAACAACAATGGGTTTTTTTTTCTGTGGAATCTCATAAGTTGACATTTTTTTACATTAAGTGTTAATTTGTTTTTAAGACACCAATCGTTAAAGCTATTAATATTAGATTGAAGTGTTAGACAGTCCTCGATATTGTCAATAATTCTATATATCTTCATATCATCAGCGAACATTAGAATGAAAACACGGGTGAATATGTTTGTTACGTCGTTAATGAATAAATTAAAAAGTATAGGACCAAGATGCGAACCCTGGGGTACGCCACTGGTAGCTTCGAACATGTAGGATAAGTGATCATTAATACAGACAGTTAACTGACGCCTAAGTAAGTAACTCTTAAACCAAGATAATAGGTTACCATTAATTCCGAGTTTCAAAAGTTTATTAATGAGGATTTTATGACAGACCTTATCAAAAGCCTTACTGAAGTCGGTATATATAGAATCAACTTGTTGTTTGTTGGCAAGTGCATTGGAAATAAAATTTTCATATAATGTTAGGTTAGTTAAAGTTGATCTGCCGGAGATAAAGCCGTGTTGACATGTTGCGATACAAGAGTTTACAAAGAAGCTGATTTTCTTAAGAATCAATTTCTCAAAAAGTTTAGGTATAGACGATTGAATACAGATAGGCCGATAATTTTCAACAAAGGATTTATCACCACTTTTAAATACAGGAGTTAGGTAGTTAAGTTTCCATATTTGTGGGAAGTGTCCTGTGGAGAGTGACTTATTAAACAGTATATTAAGCGGAACAGATAAACTTTGGACACAATTCTTAAGGGCCCACTATTCGAATTTCATCCAATTTCCGACATATTTTCCTTAAAAGTTTGAAGTTTTTAAGCTCTTAAAATAATATATGTTATTCTTTAAGATAGTATCTATTTGTTCCAAAAGCCGAAACGGTAATTATTTGAAATTCCCTCGATAGAAATAAATCGCAAAGTATGCTCCGAAAAATATTATTAACACGTTTATTTCTGTTATTTTACAAGTTATGTGTATGAAAAAAATCACAATGCTTCTTTTAATGCTACTCAATAGACCCCAAAAGTGATTTTTGCTATTTTTGAAATACGCCGTGATTTATTAAACATTTTCACAACAGTCGCTTACGTCTTATGATTCTAAGCATGATTATTGCAGCCCCTCTCACTTCCTCACGCGCGTACGCTATCTGCCTTTCAGTCACTGCTTAGAGAGCTTCGCGGACGGTCGTGTTGTTCTCCGTTTCGTGATTTCTACTAAATAATATTTATCGTAAATAATAATATTGTATTCCGAAAATGGGAAATAAACGAAAAAGTGCTCGTATTTCTAAGAAAAGACTATTTCGTTCGAAACAAAAACGCATGGTGGACATTGTAAGGTAAGAAGAAAAATATAAATTTTGATTTGATGAATATATTATTATTTACTATTACGTAGGTAATTTTTATTATAAAAATAAATTATTTATATATTGTGTAACAAAGGTGACAGGTATTGTTTTATTTTTCAGAATGCGTACTTTGGGAGATAAATCTATTGCCTATTTATAGATAATTTTAAGCGTATATCAGTTCATAAATATTGTTTTTTCAAAGATGGGAAATAAGCGAAAGACATCTCGTATTCCAAAGAAAACAATATATCTCCAAAGATATACAAAAAAGCTTATATTTATTATAAACATTTGTAATTCATATTTTTATTTATGTATTGTGTAGTAAAAAGTTATAAAAATTATTATTTTATTTTTTTCAGAATACGATAAACGATAATTTATTATAAAAATTAATTATTATTTTTATTTATGTATTGTGTAGTAAAAAGTTATAAAAATTATTATTTTATTTTTTTCAGAATACGTACTTTGGGAAATAAAACTAATTCCAAAACATTAGAAATTACAGGGCAAGTTCTTATTAATTCTGCTCCTTAGAGTAATATTACTCTAAGATCTGCTCTAATGATTCACAATGCAACGATGTCCGAAATATAATATAATATGTAATAATAATATACGGGCCATCTGTTTCAAATAACAATACTCGAACGTGGAATTCAGAATAATAATGAACATGCGAGCGAAAGAAGCTATTGAAAGTTCTGAAACTGTGGGGAATATAATTTAATAAAATAAAATACTTTTTTGTTTTAAAACCACGATATTTATTAATTTAAGAACCGACCGGTTTCGCTTTACTTAAGCATCATCAGGGTTCAAATTAATACTAAACAAGAAATACATAATGTGTGCATATATATAACAAAATATAGAGGGAGACAACATGATACAAATATAAGCAACACAAAGACGGTCATAAAATACATTAACATAAGTGCACAAGTAATGGAAAACCGCTAGATAATTATGTAGACTAATGGGTTATACGAATAAATCGGGAGAAACAAAACATCAATAAAACCTCAATAATAACGGTTTTTCCGAATTCGCAAATCATTTGATCGATAGCTTGCCTTCCTGAATAAATCTAATTGTATTTAATCATTTACGGCCAAGATATTTTTGACAATGGTGTGTTTTTATCTTTCTGTATTCCAATCATTTAGCTTTGCTTCTAGGGTTGTGCCCCAGTATTGCTTTTTGGAGACTGTAAACGGATCTCTCGGCATTTAATGAAACTGCAGCAGAACAAAGGCTGTTGCTATATTGACGTTCATGGTATGTTTTGCTCAGATTGACGATAAGGTTTCCAGATCTGCATTTCGCTCGAAGCATGTTTAGGGTAATAAGTTTATAGTTTAGGGTTCTTTCACCGTATTTATGGGAACATTTCAGAACCACCAATCTTTCATTTTGAGTGAATCTTGTGTTTGTGATTAAATTATATTTGACAATTTAAACAAATAATATTTAGAGAAGTTAAAAATAAAATTGAAAGTACACTGAAAGCTTAAACTATTAAAAGTAGTAATTTCATAAAAATGTAAATAAATAGAGCCCCTTTCACATTTTAGAATGTAATTTTATGTTGCTTACATGTTTTATTACTCTTTATAATTATTGAATTGTTTAAATGAATAAATAAATAATTACAAAAAAGTCTTCTGATTTGTAAGTCCTCAGGAAGCACTAAGGATCTTTCTATCTATCTTTATAATATAATAAATTTGATGAGCATAAAAATGTAAACGTGTATATAATTTATATAAATGTACAAAAGTAGATATTACACGTGTATAAATATTATATTGCGCATATTATACAAGATGTCGGGGGTAAAGTGCACAAACTTCGGGAGGTGATTCTAATTGATAGTACAAGTAAAAAAGAAAAAAAACTTTTTTTGGAATTCCAACGTTTTAAGATAGTTTTCGAGTAAAAAAGTTTAATTTTTTGTATAGAAAAAAAAACAATTTCTTCTACGGAAAATAAATTTTTGTGGAAAAAATTTGGAAATTCGAATAATTTCCATTTCTTTTTTACTTCTTCTAGCATTTAGAATAACCTCCTGAAGTTTGAGCACTTTACCCCCGGACACCCTATAAAGATAACCATATAAGAAAAACCTTATTGATGTAAAAATATATTTATTGATTTTATAAAAGTTATAAATTACTTTTATAAAAGTGATAATAGTATTTTAGTAAAGTAAAGTAATTTGTATACCTATACAAATAACTTTCGTAAATGTTTTTTGTAAAATTAAAAAAAAAAATTAATTAATTAAATCCGTAATAAAACCCATATTTTGAGAACCATCTTCATTTCGACTTCGTTCCTTAAAGTAATAATATACTAGAGACCGCACTAATATTTGTACAAATCTTTGACATACTCGCAAAATAAAGCTCTCCCTTTCAGCTCGGTTCCATTAACGTACAAAAAACAGAGACAAACAATTTCTGTTAAAAACATACTGTGTAAACGGGAAGCGACTTTTTGGAGCGGGCGAAGTTCACGCCAGTGTGATTTGCTCGGTGCTAACTAAAAATGGGTCTGTTTTTCTAAAATTGCAATAGATGTCGGTAATTTAATTTCGTAAATCCCCAAATTTATTCCTAATACGAATTCAGACACCTCTGTCGGATTCTTTTAACACTAAATATTGTTTATTTTGTGAGTGTTGCCCAAATCTAAATTCTTTACGCGGAAAGCGGGCCCTTAAGGGCCCACTATTCGAATTTCATCCAATTTCCGAGATATTTTCCTTAAAAGTTTGAAGTTTTTAAGCTCTTAAAAAAATATATGTTATTCTTTAAGATAGTATATATTTGTTCCAAAAGCCGAAACGGTAATTATTTGAAATTCCCTCGATAGAAATAAATCGCAAAGTATGCTCCGAAAAATATTATTAACACTTTTATTTCTGTTATTTTACAAGTTATATGTATGAAAAAAATCACAATGCTTCTTTTAATGCTACTCAATAGACCCCATAAGTAGGTGAGAAGAAAAAAATACAATTTTTGATTTATAAGCTTATATTTATTATAAACGATAATTTACTATAAAAATTAATAATTCATATTTTTATTTATGTATTGTGTAGTAAAAAGTTATTATTTTTTTTTCAGAATAGGTACTTTGGGAAATAAAACTAATTCCAATGCATTAGAAATTACGGGGTAAATTTTTATTAATTTAATTTTCTTGTTGTCTTGTCTCTTTTCTTGTTCCTATACGATCGTGATTTATTTGCGAATTAACTTTCTACGTACACAAATACACACGTCACTTTACATCTGCTCCTTAGAGTAATATTACTCTAAGATCTGCTCTAATGATTCACAATGCAACGATGTCCGAAATATAATATAATATGTAATAATAATATGGGCCACCTGTTTCAAATAACAATACTCGAACGTGGAATCCAGAAAAATAATGAACGGGCCAGCGAAAAAAGCTATCGAAAGTTCTGAAACTGTGGGGAATATAATTAAATTAAATAAAATACTTTTTTGTTTTAAAACCACGATATTTATTAATTTAAGAACCGACCGGTTTCGCTTTACTTAAGCATCATCAGGGTACAAATTAATACTAAACAAAAAGTACATAATGTGTGCATATATATAACAAAATATAGAGGGAGACAACATGATACAAATATAAGCAACACAAAGACGGTCATAAAATACATTAACATAAGTGCACAAGTAATGGAAAAACCGCTAGATAATTATGTAGACTAATGGGTTATACGAATAAATCGGGAGAAACAAAACATCAACTGGCAAGGTGGTAAGGAGGTAAGGAGAACTGGGAATTTTTTATGGGTTTATTGGAAACAGACTTAATATTGGACTACTTGATATGTCTAATTGATTATTAAGTATCTGACTTTTGGTTTTTACAGCTTTTTTAATTTCTAGTGCCTCTAAATTGTTTAGTCTGTTACCATGCCCGTTTTTATGTAAGATGTTAGCACCGGTGCTATGACAGAATGTATGATCTTTATCGATCAAATGATTTGCAAATTCGGAAAAACCGTTATTATTGAGGTTTTATTGATGTTTTGTTTTTCCCGATTTATTCGTATAACCCATTAGTCTACATAATTATCTAGCGGTTTTCCATTACTTGTACACTTATGTTAATGTATTTTATGACCGTCTTTGTGTTGCTTATATTTGTATCATGTTGTCTCCCTCTATAATATATTTGTATCATGTTGTCTCCCTCTATATTTTGTTATATATATGCACACATTATGTACTTCTTGTTTAGTATTAATTTGTACCCTGATGATGCTTAAGTAAAGCGAAACCGGTCGGTTCTTAAATTAATAAATATCGTGGTTTTAAAACAAAAAAGTATTTTATTTTATTAAATATGTCAAACCACAAAGTGATTGCTTTCTACAATAATATAATTTAGTTCAGTGATGTTATTTTTTATGTCGGAAGGAGGCCCTGAAGAAAATAATTTCTCTCAGAGCCTGTGTCATCTTTGAGAATGCTGTATAGAGGGTCTTTTTTGAGGAGGAGGGAGTGAACCTGTCCTGAATGTCTACTGTACAATTTCTTCCCAGAATTAACTTTATTGTACGTTTTTTGACTAACCGTACCTTGGTGTTCTATTTTCAATAAACTCTTTAATTATGTTTCAGATGTGAAATCTATACTCTGCTACAGAATGTTTTGCCCAAGTCTTGTAAAGATGCAAAGGCACGGACGTAACAATAAAATCATTTGAGCCCTTTACTGTTATTTAAAAGGTCACTTGAAGTGCAGTTATAATCAATGATTTTATTTTTTTTCTAGCTTCCACGAATAATTTGAAAAGGCATTATCTAAGGATTATACTCTTAAGGAGAATATAGAAAATGTAGAAAGGTGAAACGGATTTAAGATTTTCGATGAAATTATTGTGTTGTGAAATATTTATTTTGTTATTTATTACTTTATTTTTTTTTACAGTTTTACCGTACGCGGCCTTGTTGTAGAGTGGTATATCTAACTGTCATGGAAAGTTTTTTTCTGAGCTTTAAGAGAAAGGTTTCTTAAAGATACTGGAGTTATTCTAGGGCTATGTTAGATTTTTAACATCGATCACCGTAATGCTTGCCTTCCTGAATAAATCTAATTTTATTTAATCATTTACGGCCAAGATGTTTTTGACAATGGTGTGTTTTTATCTTTCTGTATTCCAATCATTTAGCTTGGCTTCTAGGGTTGTGCCCCAGTATTGCTTTTTGGAGACTGTAAACGGATCTCTCGGCATTTAATGAAACTGCAGCAGAACAAAGGCTGTTACTATATTGACGTTCATGGTATGTTTTGCTCAGATTGACGATAAGGTTTCCAGATCCGCATTTTGCTCGAAGCATGTTTAGGGCAAAAAGTTCATAGTTTAGGGTTCTTTCACCGTATTTATGGGAACATTTCAGAACCACCAATCTTTCATTTTGAGTGAATCTTGTGCTTGTGATTAAATTATATTTGACAATTTAAACAAATAATATTTAGAGAAGTTAAAAATAAAATTGAAAGTTCACTGAAAGCTTAAACTATTAAAAGTAGTAATTTCATAAAAATGTAAATAAATAGAGCCCCTTTCACATTTTAGAATGTAATTTTATGTTGCTTACATGTTTTATTACTCTTTATAATTATTGAATTGTTTAAATGAATAAATAAATAATTACAAAAAAGTCTTCTGATTTGTAAGTCCTCAGGAAGCACTAAGGATCTTTCTATCTATCTTTATAATATAATAAATTTGATGAGCATAAAAATGTAAACGTGTATATAATTTATATAAATGTACAAAAGTAGATATTACACGTGTATAAATATTATATTGCGCATATTATACAAGATGTCGGGGGTAAAGTGCACAAACTTCGGGAGGTGATTCTAATTGATAGTACAAGTAAAAAAGAAAAAAAACTTTTTTTGGAATTCCAACGTTTTAAGATAGTTTTCGAGTAAAAAAGTTTAATTTTTTGTATAGAAAAAAAAACAATTTCTTCTACGGAAAATAAATTTTTGTGGAAAAAATTTGGAAATTCGAATAATTTCCATTTCATTTTTACTTCTTCTAGCATTTAGAATAACCTCCTGAAGTTTGAGCACTTTACCCCCGGACACCCTATAAAGATAACCATATAAGAAAAACCTTATTGATGTAAAAATATATTTATTGATTTTATAAAAGTTATAAATTACTTTTATAAAAGTGATAATAGTATTTTAGTAAAGTAAAGTAATTTGTATACCTATTCAAATAACTTTCGTAAATGTTTTTTGTAAAATTAAAAAAAAAAATTAATTAATTAAATCCGTAATAAAACCCATATTTTGAGAACCATCTTCATTTCGACTTCGTTCGTAGAGTAATAATAACTAGAGACCGCACTAATATTTGTACAAATCGTTGACATACTCGCAAAATAAAGCTCTCCCTTTCAGCTCGGTTCCATTAACGTACAAAAAACAGGGACAAACAATTTCTGTTAAAAACATACTGTGTAAACGGGAAGCGACTTTTTGGAGCGGGCGAAGTTCACGCCAGTGTGATTTGCTCGGTGCTAACTAAAAATGGGTCTGTTTTTCTAAAATTGCAATAGATGTCGGTAATTTAATTTCGTTATTTAAAATATTAAATAACCCCCAAAATTATTCCTAATACGAATTCAGACACCTCTGTCGGATTCTTTTAACACTAAATATTGAGTGTTGCCCAAATCTAAATTCTTTACGCGGAAAGCGGGCCCTTAAGTAAGATGGAAGGAATCTTATCAGGTCCCGAGCTTGTTTTGGGTTCAAGTGATTTAATACAGACTATAATGTCTTCAATATCAATGTGTATTTGCGATAAGTGTAAATTTATATCCGAATTGAAGTAAGGAATTAAGTCATCTGGAATATCAGGTTCATACACGTCCTTAAAGTAATCAGCAAACATGTTAACAATTTCATAAATTTTACTGGAGCTATTTTGTCTGTAACGTATATTACCAGAAATACCATTGTTTTTCATTGATTTTGTGTATTTCCAAAAGTATTTTACATCATAAAGTATCGTGTTCTCAACCGAATGAATGTAATTTTTATAACATCTTTTTGTATTTTTTTTGCAATCACTTCTAATATTGTTGAATGCCATATAGTTGGGAATCGTTCTGTGTTCTTTATATGTTTTATGTGTTTCTTTTTTAATAACAATTAACTGAATTAATTCTTTGCTGAACCATATCGGATACTTTCGTACTTTATGATGAATTAGAGGAATTGTGTCGGAAATGATACTATTCAGTTGAGAGTAAAATAGTTCTACGCTATAGTTGAGATCACCTTCCTTGAGAACAGACCAATTTACTTTTTTAAGTGCATGATTAATGTCTTGGTAATTAGCATTAATGAAATTACGACTACAATTTTTAATTAGGGGGTCACACTCTATTGTAATAGGTACTAGTATTGTAAGTGGAGGGTGGTGATTATCAATTGGGTCAAAGGATTCGGCTGACTCATAGACTTTTATATCCTCATCAGTAGAGAAAATTAAATCAAGTGTCCGGTTACTACAATTCAGCACATTGTTACATTGAAAAAGACCTAAATAGTTCGACATGTCTAAGATTTCTCTCTCGCACGCCGTTAATGGTAAGTAATCCAAATCATTAAATTTACAATTAGGTAGGTTATAATCACCGCAAATTATAAAATTATGATTAGGGTGGTTAGATTTGAGTAGCTCGACATCTTCACAATGATTTGCATACATTATTATATTAGAATTTGGTGGAATATATACACATCCGATGATAGTTTTTTTGGATTTATCGTTTAACATTACAAAAATTTGCTCAACATCATTGTTTTTGTTTTTTAATAATTTCGATGAAATTCTTTTATTTACTGCTATCAGGACGCCTCCTCCTCTTGATTTGGAGCTGGTGTTTCGATTTCGGTCAACTCGGTAGATACTGTGGTTAGGTAGACCGAGCTCCGCTGAGTATATCGATGGTTCCAGCCAGGTCTCAGAGAGTATGATGATGTCCTGTGTGATGGTGGGTGCATTAGTTCTAAAGTCACTGAGTTTAGTCCGAAGTCCCCTGACGTTCTGGTAGAAGATGTAACGTGGCGCGGTTATAAGTTTTTTGGTATATTTGTTATAATTTTGGGTCTATTGTTGATATATTTGATAATTAAATTATTTTCTCCCTTGCTTTTTCGATCCTCCAGCTCCTTCCACAAGTTTTGTACTTCTTGCCGTTGAAGCATTGTTAAGTCGTTCTTGGTCTTGATAATTACATTTCCATACGGTATTCCTTTTTTCTGTAGAACAGTTCTGGCTTGATATTTATCGGACAGTTCGACCTTGATGGGGCGTGTTTTATTAGTGTCCTTCTTACCCAATCGGTACACTTTAACTAGCGAGGTATCTACATTATCAACATTTTTAAGAATATTCTTGACATTATTCAGATCTTCGCTCATTGTTGCAGTTTGAGAATTACCCGAGCTTTCAGGAACATTGAACATTATTACATTTTTAGATCGCGATTTTCTCTCGTCCATTTCATTCAAAGTTTCGCAAATTCCTGTTAGTACTGTGCTTACTGTGTTACTAGTTACTGTGCTTTCTATAGAAGTAAACATACGAATTAAGACTCAAGTCCATGATGCATACTTCTGCTTCTAATTTCTATGTTATCTGATAAATTTTGGAAAACTGAAAGTTGAGATTTCCGCCGTCATCTTATTGTATCACTAATAGATGTAAAATATATTGAACTTATATAACACTGAATTGCAAATAAGAAAAGAAAAAAAACAAGTAATTATTATCTTGTTGTAGGAGAAAATCAAAATAGATTTAGAGTCTGTAAGACAATGTTTCTAAATACGCTTAGTATGAGTGACAAATCAGTCACTCTCGGGTTGGCTGAAAAGTTACAGTGCACAGGCTCAGTTCTGCTTCCGGATGGTAGAGGACGCCATTCTCCCGCAAACAAGCTAGATGATAACGCAAAATCTATCTATCGTTTACAAAAAAAACTGATTCCCCTAGATTCACTTGAAAATCTCACAAATTATCCTAATATACTCTACTTATCCTCCATAATATATATTTTTTCTTCCTTCCAAATACAATAATTTGTACGGATTTTAATTTTGTATTTTTTTTTAATTTGTAACCTAGTTATATTATTTTTTTCGCAAATGTACACTCCTCTTCCATCCACAAGCAAATGCTTTAAATGGAAGTGTAGTATAAATTAAAACATTATGACTTGTAAACATTGTATATTTATTGAAAAAAACACAAATAATAAACAAATACAAATATATGTATAAAAATTCAGACTGCGTAAAAATTCAAAGTTTGTTCTTATTAGTGTCAGGTGTGTTTAGAGAGTGGTTTGAATAGTACAAGAAGTCGGGGACGCCTGCGGAATACTCCACGCAATATCTCTGCACCGGAATGATATACGGAGTTAAATTAATGTCGATGTAATGTAGTTTTTAACAGATGTGGTATACAGTAGTGAAATGTGGAAGAAATTAGAGACTCCTAAGAAAGACGTTAGCTATAGCGAAGCATTGCGAGGTCGACTAGAAGCAAATAAAATAAAACGCCAAAAAGGAGATACTATTGACTTAGCGACGAGTTGTTCATGAACGAGCCGGACAATTGAGTAAGCTCTTTTTGAGGAGCCGCGTTCGTACGACTCCCGATAAACCGTACCACGGCTCCATTGGACAGTTATTATTTTTTATCAGAATATATATTATAAAAATAGCGCCATTGAAATTAGTATAAATTTATATTACAAACTCAGCGACGTGAACGGAGTCTAATAGTCCGAACTCTGGACTAGGATATATGTACCTACACCTACTATAATCTAATATCATAGTTTTCACGTAGTACGAGCGGCAATGCCAATAGTCGTACGATGATATGATATATATCGGGTCCACTTTAGACCATAAGTACAAAACCGAAATTGCAATCGAAATTACCGTTTGGCAACATAGATCCTGAAAAAACGGCTTTCAAATTTCGAAGCCAAGTCTTGCACTTGTGCCCACAAATGCCAAATTACCGATATTTCGTCATTGATTCCATCTCCGAACATAATTCTTACTACGAATCCGAAATTTCAATCCGTTCGGCAACATAGATCGTGAATACACGGCTTTGAAAAATTGAACCCAAGTCTTGCATTTGTGCCCGTAAGAATGATGATTTTTTCCACAAATGCTACATTCACGGGATTTAGTTACTGATTCAACTTCACAACATAATTCTTATTACGAATTAGAAATTTCAATCCATTCGGCACCATAGATTCTGAAAAGACCTCCTTGAAAGTTCGAACCCAAGTCTTGAATTGGTAACTGTTAGACTGATATTTTTTCCACAAATGCTACATTTACGAGATTTCGTTACTGATTAAAATTCAAAACATAATTATTAGTACGAATCAGAAATTTTAATCCATTCGGAACCATAGATCCTGAAAAAACCTCTTTGAAAGTTCGAACCCAAGTCTTGCATTTGTGCCCGTTAGAATTATGATGTTTCCACAAATCTACATTTACGAGATTAAGTTACTGATTCAACTTCACAACATAATTCTTATTACGAATCCAAAATTTCAATCCATTCGGCACCATAGATCCTGAGTAACGCCTTTGAAAGTTTGAATGATAGATTAACGAAATACATATTTTAACCCAGGAAAACTTTGTAAAGGAGGTTTTTAACATATTGTACCTAAGGTTTGAAATCTAGCAATCACGCATATTGCTGAAATCCATCGAGGTTTTAAAAATATTTGATCCCGCGGATTTGCGGGATTGAAAAAAATACTAAATTTACAATAATAGTCATTAAGGGATTAGTATTAGCGTCGACCCGGCTCCAAAAGTATTTGAAACCCATTATTAAGTTACTGAAGAAATCAACAAAGTGTTTTACGGGTTCGTTTTGTGATATAGATTCACCAGTTTCCCGGTGGTTCTATTAGTTTCCGGATACCATATATATCAAAACAAGAATAAATTAATAAAATAGTAGACATTTAATTTTTATAATAATATTATTTGTGAAAAATCACTTCAGGGCGATTTACAAATATAGTTTTTCTAAGGCGACTAACAACTCTACTGATTTGAACAGCCAATTTAATAGCTTTTAGAATTTCATGATACCTTGTTATAGATGTATTCATTTAATAATTGTATGAATCTTCACATTGTCATATTATTACGGTTATCACGTAGCATGAAAATCCTTCAAGTTATTCATCTCAACCAAAGGAAATCTCGCATAATTTCCAGCGGCAGACATTCTTAGTCAGTAATCAACGGTAATTCCCATCCTTTTGTATGCATCACGGCCAATTACTTTTATGTCAATATTCAAATTCCCCGTACCGTGATGCGCGTTTCTTTCAGGGGACTTCCGGCATAATGAAGCCCGCTGGCGCAATTAGCAAGGGCTAGATTAGCCTACTCGCAAACCGATTCAGAAAACATCAAAACAAATCGAGCAAGAGACAACTCATAAAAGAGTACAATTTCAAACAATTGTATTTGGTTAGAACAAAGCGTGTTGAGTTACCCTTTCGATGGATTTGTTAAATTTATACGCAGAATTTTCAGTGGGCTGTGAGAGAATGAATTTGTTTATGCCCGCCTAAATGTGGGCGGCCATGATGGGCCGTGTTGAGCAAGCTGTCGGCAAATGGCCACAGATGGCATTTGAATAGTTTAATACCACTTGATTGTTACGCAATTAATGGAATCAGAGCTGTTATTTGAATTTAGGCGCAACTGTAACAAATATAAGTACTCAGTATTTACCTACTTATACTCTAGTAGTTCTGTAAACAGTAGACCTTAAAAAAAGCTTCTAATGTTCTTTTATTAATTAAATCAAAACCATAATTTCCTCTGCTTGTAAGTGAGTACTTAAATACCTAGCCACCTAATTATAAACCATAAATATTTGACTAACATTTAAAAGAAATTCAAATAAGGAATTATATAATTTGTCCGAAGAAATGTCATCAACTCAACGATAATTATTATTTCAAACGGTGGGTACCGTAATATTTGTTATTCTGATTTGACAGCTCGTAGTAACCACGATCATGCGAACTCTAGCGGAATAAAAAGGTAGTAAGTAGTAGAACCAGAACCGGGACGTAAGAAACATTTTTACAGACAGGTGAAATGCTAAATGGTCGATTTATAACAGCTTCAATGTATATCTAAATTACTGAGAAAGTGTAGTTAGTATTATTATAATAACCGGAAAATTTTATATAACACCGTTCAGTATAAAGACCATCATCTTGGAACGACTTTGAAATAATTTTTTATGGGTTATAGTTTTACATAACACCGTTCAGTATAAAGAACATCATCTTGGAACGACTATGATATAATGTTTTTGTATATAACAACGTTCAGTATAAAGAACATCATCTTGGAAAAACTATGATATAATGTTTTTGTGGGTTATAGTTTTATATACCTAACACCGTTCATAGTATAAAGAACATCATCTTGGAACGACTATGATATAATGTTTATGTGGGTTATAGTTTGTGCTATATTTGATGGAAAAACGTCAGAGGTTAGACTCTTTCTGACATAATGTGATTTTATAAAGAAGTATATTAATTTTTAATGATTTATTTAAAACTTAATGTACTATGAAACGTATATATCTTTAATAAAATGTGAATGTATTTTGGGACAAAAAATGTAATAAAGCAGAAAAGTTTTTTATTCTTCCTTCTGAGAATCGATATTAATTTATTAGCTGTGTAATGAGAAGATTGCCATCTTCTATTCAGGAGAATCGCTAATAACGTTAAAATCAATATAACTATTAAAAATTTTCCAGAAAGACGTGACATAAAATATAATCTTTCGTCTTCTAAAAAAATGGTAATCAGATAAAACAGAATAGTGACAAAAATGAACCTAATCAAGTAACATCTTCGGTTAGGTAAGGTAAGTTTTTTATCACTTTACGACTGTGAAAAGTGTTTTTTGTAATGAAACCAAAAAACATAGTTCTAGTGAGGTGAAAAACACAAGCTTTATATCTTTTACGGGTGCAAATGGTACGAGAAACCTTCTTTGCCGTATAAGGACGCAAAGAATTCCAATCTGAAAAAGATTTAGCTCCGATTTACTGCCTTACTTTTCAATTTGTGACTGTCTTGTCGGCAGGATTGCTGGAAACTTCCACAATTCCACCATTCCACGGAACGGGGCGGGGTGTAATGCAATGCTGTTATTTGCCTTTCCCGACAACAACTACTGGGGAACTGTTCCACGGAATGCAGAAAACAAATCGAACGAGTAATAAATAAATAGTGGGTAACGTCTTACTGCAAGACAATGTGTATTGGAAAACAATAAGAACCACACATAAGTAATTGCATCTCGGTGTGATTGAGTATTAATTTGAATGTTGATTTTTTGTCACGAAACCAGTGAAAATTCGCGTATAATATGACTCACCTAGATTTATACTAAGAAATTTCAACAGATAGCGCATTTTAAGTACATAAAAAAGATTGCAAACTGAACAAATGTAATGAAAGAAGGGTTAAATAAGATTCATATTATAATTAAATATGAATCTGAAATTATAGTTAAATAAGATTCATTGCACATCTAAAAACAACTGCCTATCCTACCCATTAACACGAACCCAGGTAATTAAATACTTAGGTATTTACATTGACAACTATTTTAGATGGACAGAACAAATAAATAAAACAGCGGGTAAAGTTAGAAAACTGATATATTTCTTTAAGAACATACGAAACATAATGCAAACGAAGACTTTAAAAACAATATATTACGCACTAGCCCAATAAATTATAACTCACGGTATGATTGGTTGGGGTGGTGCTGCTAAAACTAATATAGACCCTCTTGTCAAAGCGCAAAAAGCCTTAATTAAAGTTATCACAAAAAAACCTTACAGATTCTCGACAATACAGTTATTTAAGGACTTCACCGTACTGAACATACAGCAACTATACATAAAAATTATAACTCTATATTACCAAAAAGACAAACTTAACCATCATACTATATAACACAATTACGAAACAAGAAACAGACATCAACACATGACCCCGAAGATAAATACCACCTATGGACAAAGACATTTTCATAATCTGGCCCCAAAATTTTCAATTTAATGGAAAAAGATATAAAAGACCTGGCAACGAGTGTAAATATAAGACACAAAATCCACACATGGATAGTCAACAAATGCATTGTATACTGCGGACAGATAACATCTACAATTCCATAAATTATAGCACACTCCACGCCTGAATTTTTCTCTTCTGTTCTCACTCATTTATTTGTATTTTCATTATTTCTTATGCTTTTCTTTTTAAAATTATTCTTTCTAATTATTATATATCTTTTTTTATTTATATTTTATATATATCTTTTTATTTATATCTTTTTATTTATATCTTTTTATTTATATCTTTTTATTTATATCTTTGATTCTATGTAAATTCGCATTATATAAAACTAAATCAAACTCCTGCCACCTCAGAACAGGCTCAACCTATTGAGGTGGATTATACCAAAAAAATGTATGTTAATTTATTGGTTAATAAATAATAAAAAAAAAAAAAATAATATATATATATAATTAGCATGTATCGACATGTCTGACAAACAGTTTTAGGCCAGAAACTGCCTTTGAATAAATAAATACCAAATAAAACACATTTTTTAGAAAAGGCTACGACATACAAAAAATAATGAGTTGTATGACAATAAATCACTAAAGTTGATCAATAATTATTATTTTCGTGGCCATCCAGAAAGTAAGGTAACAACATTTATGTACGATCTTGAGCTTGTATTTAATTTAAATTCATAAAAAAATATATTTTTTAAACTATTTTTCAACGTAATTTTAGTCTTTTATAACTTTTGAATGCCAGTGTCTCATAGACTTCCGCCGCCAGCTCTTTCAGCCACTTCTTCGCAGCTTCCTCGACATCCTGATCCTTGGAAAAATGTATCCTACCCAAAAACTGCTGAACTGCTGAAACACGGGTGAATAGGGGGGGGGGTGACATTATCCCATCCAAACGTCAGCATTAATGCATTAACTCTGCATTAATGGTATTCCCTTTAGGCATAAAATCTACCAAAAGACCCCCATAAGATCTCAAAAAACAGATTCCATGACTTTTCCGGCGGAATTGGTTGTCTTGAACTTTTTGGTGGCTGGGGAAGATAAATGACGCCACTGAAGTTTTTGGCTTTTGGATTCTGGGCTATAGTTCAAAACGATCCAAAAATTTACGCTACGGAAGATGGCGGGAAAGCGTGACTACCTCTCTGTCGGAAGAATTTACTGTGACTGAACAAAATGGCTGATAAACACGCGGGACCAAATAAACCGACCGTTAGGATCTTCCCTATACGCCAAGTGAGCCATTTTTGAAACAAAAACATTTCCCCGGCATCAGGAGCCCTTGTAACCTTACTTTCTAGATAACCCTCGTAAGTAAAAATGTCATTGTCTGTGATACTTATACCTATTCGTTTCTTAGCGGTGCGTAAACGGGAAATAGACACATGCGTTTGCTAATTGATTTGCGAGATATTGCTACACAATTAATATAATATCCACATATTGCCGGACATAGCCTTAGTAAAACATTCGGTCACTTTTTCTGTAAGTATATTAAAAGTGATATAACGTCTGAAATGCTTATGACTTTCAAAATAATAATATAGGCATATATGAAGCATTTCCACACAGAGAAAACTTACTGCAGGTTTTATACGAATGAATTGACAGGTTTCTTAACAAACTGTCGGTAAAACACGAATATTTTATTAGGATGTCTGAACAGGTGTTCATAAAAAATCTAATATTGTAACATTTCGTCTTTATATTTATCAAGAAAAGACACACGCATGAAAACGTGTTCCGACATATCCTGAATGGACTAATATATTATTAGGAAATGGTTGGCCATCAAGTTTTTAACAGGATTTCAATAAATCAGCCATACAAATTTTTCTCCGTGCATTAGATATTTTCCATTTTGCTAAGCGAGAATTCGTTTAAGTTAGCAGTTAACGAAAATAAAATGAATCGAATATGGAAATATTTAAGCGATGATTACTGCCTTGACTGCTTTACCATAGTACCGTTTATCCGAAGAAGAGATCAGATAAAAAAACTTTCATTTAGTGCTCAATCTTTACTTCAATCTTCACAACTTCCTTGGTAGGTGTTAAATTCACTCCGTTGATCGTGTCACGTCTATCGGAATCCTTTTGAAGCAACTTCGTTCTTTGAAGCTAGTTTGGATCCAACAAACTTTTTCCAAGTTTTAGAAAATAAATTATTCACTATAAATCTGTCGTACAACATTATTTATTATACCAGCAACCTAAGCATCTATACATAGAATAACGGTTGAGATATATTTGATGTTATGTAAGAATCTCCGTTCGGTTTCCGATGCATAGCAATAAGTTTCATAATATGGAATTAAACCAACATAGCAAGCGCGGTCCGTCCATACATGCTGTGGATGCTCCGCATCCCTTGCATTTTAGAGTAAAAAGATTTTGACTGCTAGCCGTGTACTGCAATACTGCAATTTAAATATTTTAATATTTCTACAGCGACCTTAATGTGATTTTTTTTACAAAAACGTCGCTGCAAAAAATCATACAAATATTATTATCATAAGACATCGTGCATATTATCGTCCCGTTTCTGTGTACGCACAACGAACGACACGATACAAAGAGCGCTGGCGAGTCTAAATACACATACATTCTCAAATACTGTGAAACGCATAAAACACACTGGTGTGGAAGCGATCTGTAAACCGTATCCAAGAATGTTAGAACGTACGTTCTTTCCGCGCATGCGCACTGAGACCCGCATGCCAATATCTTCGTCAACTTTATAAGTTATTAATGACAGTATCCAACATACAACAACCGTCTTTAATACCCATATGTACAATGCACAGAATCGTATACTCTATCACTAATCCATTAGATTGTATACTGAATTCGAATTCTTATTGAATATTATTAACTTGCGATTTACTTTTTAATCATAATTTAAATAAATAAAAATGAATACCCAAAATAATATGGATACTTCGCCAACGTGTTATTACGTTGTAAATGATAATAGTGAATTGTGTTGTTGTATAATTGAATCATTAATGCGATAAAGTTTTGTGCCTCGGCCATTTGCGGAAAAAAAACTTATTCCTTATGCTGGAAATATTGAGTTATGGAGCTTAATGGATTTATGGAGATAATTTTAGACGGTACCTAATTGTATCTTGTTCGTGGGCTAGCATCAAGATATATAGGAGCGGACTGCTCCAATTGCGCCCGTGTAGGGCTGGCCCTGCTGTCAAATATCCCCCATAAATAACTATTTGAAAACTTTTTTGTACATATCTTTCACTTCTTTTTTTCCATGTATGTATTGTTATTATGTCTAATTTTTGATTTTACTATTTTCGAAATATAAATTGTATTGCATTGCACTACCCCTGCATACATTCTGGGATAAATTATTATTATACGTTGAATAATTAAATTAACGTTTCACGTTTACAAAAAAAAATTTATAAAATGTACATTTGCTTGCTAGGTACTATTGATTTTCTCTAATTTATGAAGTAAGAATTTTAGGACACTTTTAAATTATTTAAACTATCCTACCTCCCCATGACATATAAGCTAAGTGTCTCATTAATATAATGGTCGTATATATATTACACGTAAGCAAAATGCTCTGTAAATTAATTTTATAAATACATTTTATAGTTAGCTTCTTCATAGGGTGGTTGCTTTATATAGGATCTGAAAACAGCCAAATGCGTGGCAAACTGTCCCCTGAAAAAATAGGCTTTCATATTTAAAAGCATTCGACCTTTAATCAAGAAAAAAATCAAACATACAAATAAAGAGGTCGACGACTGGTCAGTAGGTACACACGGATGTAAGCATCCTTCCAACAGAATTGACGGGGATGCCTGAATGCAAGGCAACCCGACTAAAACTGGCTTCCAAGAGACTTGTTGTTCTGTACATGGCCAATAAATACCAGCAGTTAACCCTGTTCGAATTTTGTAGCCACGAAGTTATTCAGAGATTGCTTGATTAAAATGCCTTTACCTTTGCGGAGGATGGCGTCTCGTCTGATATAATATTTTTGGCACCAGAAGGGTTCAGGAATTCTTTGAATGAACTAAAATATCAGTCGAAAACTGACTGACAAATAGCGCAACTTGAAATAGCCAGAATGCGCAGAAAAGTAAAGTTCGCTAAAGTAAGGCAACGGTTCTCAGTGCAATCCATTGTGAAATTTTTCTGCGCAGAATTTGAATGTTCATTTATAACCGAACCGCCTAGCATAGCGAAGCTAGTGTGTGAGGTGGGTAAATTATACACACATTTATGTACACATTTTTAAAGGTGTCTAACTAAATATTGTATCAAAAATTCAATTTTGGAAACAAGCCCGAACTTTTGTTTACCCGATTTGGGATTTGTAGTTAAGTTTTCAAGCAGCCAGCAATTTGTGCGTCAACGCAAAAGGTACTAAATGGTGATGATAATAATACGAGTTGCCTGCTCACTAACAGATTTAGTTATTAACAAATCACGGAAAGGAAGCCTCGTTCCCCGCAAATTAGTTTGTTCCCCTTTCCCTGATAGGCTGGTCTAACCATTTGGTTGTCTATGGATTTAACAAACCATATTTGATAGCCCAATTGGCACATCTTTTGTATAGATGTAAAGTAAACGTTCGTGAACGAGTCTGTTTTACGAATATTTGATTAGAGTCTGCTAGGACGAACTAGCAACATTGATCTTGGACCGACGGAAATGGCCGCATTGAAAAACCTCTTCCTTGGGACAGATACTTCCTTAACCCACCCCACAAAGTTCCCCAATTAGTTGGCTATATAGTTCCTCCCTTTCTAAGTCAGTACAGAAGGAGGTTTCTTGATTTTTCTTTTAACTAATAAACCAAAAAATATATTTTGAGCAGATTGGGAATAACCTTTTCTGTAGCTTAGGTTTATTACTACACGAGCGGCGGGGTAATTAATATGATCAATAATTCTTATGTGCTTAAACACACCATTAGATATCACAGAATCAAAGTTTTTTTTACTTCTGATTCAAATTTGGGTATACATTATAAATTAAATAAATATTACATATTTACGTTTAAAATGCACAATTTTGAAAAACTACGCAGAAGATTGAGACCAGTCAACTTGAAACCTGTGTTTTTAGTATTTTATTTATAATTAATTTTTTCACTAAATAGACAGTTTCGAGACAAGAATTAGGTATACAACTTGGAATATTTGAGAAATTAATATATTTGCCTACTCGCTCGCAGTGTTCGCGGAATAATTTTGTTTTGCTTTGTTTATTGTTTATTCACGGGTCCTTGTTTGCTTTATTTCAATGTATGTATATATAAAGATTTCCCGCTTGTTTCTCACCAAGGTTGAGCCCTCAAAATGAATTCTTATCCAGAACATTCAATAACACCCACCATGCAACCCACCCTTAGCAAACAAGTTGACGTGCGTCATGCATCTATAAAGACTGGCTCTCGACTTCGTAAGAGTACATTTTATCGAAAAGAAATCAAGTTAGGTAAGGTTCGAATGAAGGGAAAATGGGAAGTTACTCTCTACGAAAAATCTGTACCTGAATTTTTTTTGTAGAAAAATATTATCATTTGTTTTTCGACATTTTGTATGAGTGTGATACTTCGCCCCTTTTGATCGAGTGTCTTTATTTTGATGGCAGTTTCGTTAATCTTTTTTATGGGGTGTTTTAAGTGTGTGTATGTGACTTGGGATTCAACCCCCGTGCATCGCGCCCCAACCAAATCCGGGGGACCAACAAGGCCAGACACGGACGACGTTTATAATTCAAATTTGGAATTCCGATCACATGACGAGGGGCTGTCTGACCGTGCTCGCCACCTGGCGGCGCGGAGCGAAAACTAACAGAAATAATACGAAAGGCGTTCTTCATTTGAAAAAAGGACGCGAAGCCTTCGTTAGATTTTTTTGGAGGTATTTTGGTATTCAAAATTTTCGGAATGAAGATGAAGGGCCATAATAAATTTGATTTCCGAATTTTATTTCTTCGTAACCAAAGTATACGTGACTATATTTTGTAATATTTTGTAACAGGAAAATGAGAGGTGTGGATCCTGTCAGCAAAGCGTTGCAGATAAGTAATAGTATATTTTTTTTATTATAGCGACTATTTAAACATTGTACAAAATAAGAAACAATTCTATTTCTTAGTCCTCCTCACTAGGGTGACCTGTGCTGAGGCGAACTAAAGTTATTCATTTCTGTTTTATTAGTTTGCTATGTTGTTTTTAATGTTTTTTAGAGTTTTTTAAATAATCTCTTTCAGCCAGATTTTTATTCTTGATTATTATGATATATCAGGAGGAAGGATTTTGTGAACTTTCATCGCAAAATAAATATAAATTCTTTGTCCGAATGTGGTTTTACGACCTGGAATATTTTTTATGTCATTGTGATTTGACCTTGTTTGATGAATAGGCGGTATTGTAGAGGATTCAGTATTTTTGAATAGTTTCAATTGTATATTTTTAGCATACATATGTTGTACATTTGGTACATCAAAACTATTGAAAATTTCAATCGAAGGCGTTCTTACTTGGGTACTTTCAGTTTGGTCTTTATGATTCTTTTGAATTGTGTTCAGGTTATGTTCAAACTTAGATACAGCAGATCCCCTTCCTATAATTGCATATTCACTACGAGACTGACATAATTAGTTTAAGGTGATAACTCATTTTTAAAATAGACACTTTCGCATCCTCTTTTTTTGCTGTACGCGAGGTGAGTAAAGCAGTGTTTTTTTAATTTGTTCACAAATAAATAAAAAATTTCATTTGTAAGAATCAAAATAATCCTAAGATAGGTTAATGTACCTTTACTATATTAGTCTCAATACCAGACATTCTGGCTAAAATAGGATTCTATGTCCCAGATAATTTTGCGCGAGGCCGCCAACACAGGCATTTGATTCTTCCTGTGTGCAGAACTAACTTACCAATGGTGATGCCATTAGGAAGAATCACTAGGTTAATTAACTGCCTTGCAGGAAATGTGGATATTTTCAACATAAAACGTATTTAAACGTGAAATATTATTATTCAAGACATAAAATTGTAAACTTAAATTTGAAACTTTTTTTTGTCCCACTTGTAAATGTATTTGCTGTTCACTTTTTTTGTAATTTTCAATTACCGATATTGCAATGAACTGTTTATACAGTTTTTGGTTTTTGATAATGGTTTATCTAGCATTAAAAAAAAAACTTTATTTCGCTATTTTACTATTTCTCTAAAACTGTGTATATTAAATTACATTTGTAGTTTATATGAATATTGAATTATGTTAATTTTATGATGAATTACGATTGTAGTTATTGAATTAGTCTTTGAATATTGCCAACAAATCGCCTTTAGCTTTTTTTCTTTTTGTATGTAAATACTCCTTCCATATTCACAAGCTACTTAGCTCAACTGAGGAGAAAAATAATAATTAGGAAAAAACATTACATATCTTTGCATACTGTTATAATTTTAAATGCTGTATTATTTTGTAATAAATACAAATAAATAAACTTTTAACGATATCGAACCACCCGATTTGAAGATTCATGGTAATTTTACCATAGATACTGCACCTAGAGCCCGTTCTGAGAAATTAAAAGATCGTTCACTACCTATCTATGTAAAATTCATTTAGTGCGTTTTCTTGAAAATAAATCATTTTAAAAAATATTTTACGAATGGTTATTAAAGTTTAAATTAATTATACATATATATATAATCGAATATATAGTCTAAAAAATGTCTCAGTTGGCCAAAATTTGTCCTCGTCGCCCCCTCACTGCCCTTTTAATGTCCCTATGTCGTCCCCGAGGCAACCACCACCCCCCCCCCTGAAATTCTCCTCCTCCCCTCTCCGAGGGGTAATATCGCCCATTTGGGGAATCACTGCTTTTGAGACTCCTTGAATGACACACTTAAAAATTTATATATTATATGTATATCGAATAGCTTTTTATTGCTTAAGTCACGATGGATTTTAAAGATCACGTCCTGAATCAAACTACCAAACCTTCAAAGGAGAATTGTAAAATGAATAACAAATATATTAGATAATATCACGCGTAATCAAATTTTTGTGCTCTTCTAAATCTCCTTTTTTATTTTAAGTTGGTGAATTAATTTTCAAAAGAGATTTAAAATAGGCCAACGATTGTATTCGGTTCCAGGTAACGATGAAAATTAGTGTTAGCAACCAGTGGCGTAGGTACCAAAGCCATGGTCAGTTTCAGATCTATTGGAAATTAGCGATTTTTGAGAGTTTTTAAAATCAATAAATAATCACGCTTTTAAAAAACTCTTTCAGCTAATTATGAAAACTTGAAGATTTTATAGTTTTAGCGAGAGAATAAGAATCATAAAAGTCTGAAACTTAAAATACCAGTGACCTTATCAAACGATGTAGTGAAATAATGTTAAGCGATAGACCTTTATCAAAACGCTTAAATCGGAAATTTAATTAAAAATATATTTCCTTATAATTATCAGGCCCATGAATGAGCCTTGTCGAATTAGGGATGCGGATGTTGCTGCAACCAACAGACGTGAAATGCGCCACAGGCCACCGGATCTTTCAGCGACATTTCCGGTGTTTAGCCCCAAACCGGAAATACGTATCTTCAGCAGACACAGCTTTTGCCAAGCGTGTCAACGACCTTTTAAGTCATCTCACTGTGAACAAAAAGAAGAAAATAGTCTGTACTTCTAAATCTAAAAATATAATCTTTAAGTTAACGAAGTAAGCCCAAGTTTTCATTGTGTTGACGCAACTATCGCACCTACATACCTAGATCAGTGACATTGCAAAAATTTATCATACATGACCAGTCTGTTAAAAAACCTGTGCGGTGAATATTTTCCTTCATTGAGTTTAATTCGAGTATATTACGGATGCTTGTGCAGTGATCGCCAGTAGTGTCCCTCTAGGACCAAAATACAAAGGGTAAGTAAAAAACCCTTTCCATTTCTAACTGTTTACCACAGCTACCCCACTGGTTGTGTCAAATATTGATTACAATCCAGAATAAAACCACTAACTGATTCGAACACAATATTTGCCACTCAACATTACGTCTGGTGATAATGATAAAATGTTTTTAACTAGCGGAACATTTTCTCTGACAAGAAGAGTTCCTAGTTCCTACTTAGTCAACTTACGTAATAATAAAAAGAATCATACACGCACGTTTACTGTTAGTTATCAATAAGTATGCTTTAAATAATAACATGTTTTACATTTCAAATAAGATATTGATCGGCGGGTATTGCGTCGTGTAATTAACAAAACGATAATGAATGTTAGCAAAAATAATTATAATATATTGCTAACATGTCCATTTGCATGTGAGTAATTTATTGCAAGTACTATATATTTTTACAACAAATTCTAGAAGGAAATTTTAGTATTATTAAACCACGTCAATGTTTCACTAATAATAATAATAATAATAATAATAAGAATTTATTCCAGAATGTATGCAGGGGTAGTGCAATGCAATACATTCCATATTTGAAATAATATACATAATAAGTAATAAAAATAATAATAAGGTTGGTAATAACATGGCGATTCCCAAAAATAATAATAAGGTTGGTAATAACATTCCGACTAAACCCAATTCGCCACAAACCTCTCGCATGACAAGATCTGAATATTTTTGCGATGATGGTTTACACTGGTTGTATTACGCTATTTGCGGGTCATCTTTTATGCAAAAACCCTACATTATAAGTGACCGAACAAAATATCTACTTGGCACAAAAAGCGACAAACTATTGTTAAAAAGAATTTTATTTCTTATAATGATCATTTTCATACCCTGCAGATGTTTCACCAAGCGAAAATAGAATAAGAAGGAGAATGGAAAAGTTGACTGAAATAGAGAGCCAGTTGCTTCACAGAATTCTGTATGTATTATATTAAATTTATGGTATTATTTTACTATGGGCCAGAGGTTTCACGAACTGAAAAAAAAAACAAACTTGAATAGAACTTGATAATTAACTAACGAAATTAAATGAACTGTTCAAATTCTGTGAAACAACTCGTCATAGGCAAAGATTTGACCGGAGATGAATAGGCAGGTTCTCTCAAGATTCGTACTTTGTTTCATCTAACCTCTCCCCACTCATATCACCTCACAACATTCCCCAATATATACTGTATTATTAATAAAAGGTCAAACATGGGAACTAGTTAACAAACTTGCAAATGAATGTATTAATACCTTAAAATCATGGTTTGATAATAACATACTCACACTTAATGCCAAAAAAACAACATATGTATTATTCTCACCAAAAAATACCTAAACACAAAGTAAATATCATAATCCATGATGAAAATTGTGACAATGTCTACTGTAAACTACTTAATCCTATTTGTACTGTAATCAACTCTTCTTCTGAAATTAAATATCTTGGTGTGATCATCGATGAAGTTAGTAAAGATAATAAGGAAATGTACAAATAAATATTTGTTAGGTTAAGAAATATTTTAAATGTGAAAATACTAAAAAATGTTTATTATTCTCCTGTCCACTCCCTGCTTATCTACGGAATCATAGGTTGGGGAGGATCTTATAAAAACCACCTAAACTCAGTAAAAGTCTCGCGAAAATTTATTATAAAGGTAATACTTAAAAAAAACTCTACTTTTCTAACAAAATTGCTTTTTAAATTGTTTCCAGTACCAAATATTGATGATATATTTAAGCAAACTTCCATTATAAAAATGTGTAAAGAAAAAAATATCACAGAATATGAAGAATTTTACAAACTGATGAGAAATGGAAATCAATTTATTACGCCAATCTTTAAAACGGGCAATTTAGACGGTAGAAAATCATACTTCGGGGCAGCTCATAGGATTTAATTTGAAAGACATAATATCTGTTTTTGGCAAAATCATGTTTGTTTCTCCTTATCATGGATATCTTAGTCTTTTCACAGCCAGCAGATAAATTAAATACAAATAATTATAATATATTCCAAAAAACCTACTAGAATTTTACTAGCTTACTACCGTTGACTTGCAAATTATTATAATGCCAAATAACACATGGTAGATCCTAGATGCCTACCTTGTTTAGTGAATCTACACATAAAGAACCTACATAATCTAAGTAAAGTAGAGTATTATGCGCTCAAAAGCTGCCGAATCATGTTACGTAAGAGGAAAAAGCACTTTCGGCGCCGGGGGATGACAACATATAAAACGACAACACGACCTGCCACTTTCAATCATATCACCGCTGGTTAACGTTACTTTCCTCCGTACATCGCACATTCATTATCATAATGTCTTCCTAAATTCTGCACCTTTTATAATCGTGTTACCGAAACCAGGGGTTCGTTATTAATTGCATGAACATATTTCTAAGGTAAACGCTCCTTTGTTAAACACGACGTTTTTGTTTCATGAGACTCATGAGAATTTCAGTGAACTGGAAAAGTTATTCGATTTTTGATGAAAAACAGCTACATCAGCCGCTTGACAAATAAAACACTTAGAACGGGTTGTAACACATTAGATCCATTTATCAAATTTAAATTTCCAGATCTGTTATTATTTCATCTTATGAATTAAGGCGATGCACTACGTTGTGTAATATTTTAAATTGAGCCGCTATCAATAACAACCCTTACGTACTTGTTGACGAAGCCACCGAGGTGGAAATGGACCTCATCACTCAAGATGATTTGCATTTGATTCACTCAAGTGAATTTTAATAATTTTAATGCTTTGTTGAAGCGTGTATCGTTCCATTTTTATTAATAACGTAGTTTCTACTTGTCAAATGTCAAAAAATGACATCTTCAAATGTAACATCTACCGGGCTAATAGCGGGCTATTCAAAATAACACCTCTTATTGGAAAACCCTGTATATCGTTTTGCATATTGCAGCGAAGTATTGTGTTGTTAAAAGAATTCATAACCTGCCCTTTCATAGATGTCACTGATTCAATCCAATATTATATTTGAATGCCTTTCTTGAAAGAATTGAGTTTGCACGCAGACAAAACTTTTTTTCAGATTCATACCGTTCATGTAGGGCGCGAACAATTAACTCTTAATATCTTAAAGCATAAGTCGCGAAAGTGTTTTTTACCTAAAATAATTCAATTAGAGACATCTATGACATAGCAGATTATAATATATAAAGTGATTTCGCTTAAGGCGATGAACTACGTCGTGTAATATTTTAAATTGAGCCGCTATCAATAACAACCCTTACGTAGATGGCGATAAGGTTTAAATTTCCGCTTAACTTAACTTCATTTAACTTAACTTAACAATTCCCCTGTTTTGATTTATGCAAGAAAAAAACATGGCCAAAAAGTGCCTTTTATTTTATTTTGTGGATGTTCAGGCATAAATATTTAATTTTTTTTTCGATCATTTTATAAATTACTTAATTTGACACATTATACAATAAAATCATAACCGAAAATGGGTTCGTAAGTAGGAGATTTTGAACTTTAAAGCAGTTTTCATAGGCATTATACATTATTTTTTTCTGGGCTTATAAAAAAACTTATCTAAAAAATACTCGACTATTTTAAAGGCCAAGATGTATTCTACTCGCAGTATTTAATTAAAGCATCTGAAACATTTCTAGGCGACCAAAATTTCAAACCAAAAACACATGATTTTGCATTACTACGTATGGCATCGCCTTAAATGGATGTGTATATCGAACTAGCTTTACTAACTCACCTGTAAGAAAAATACATAACATTCATGACTAGGCGCCCAGATTTTTCAACAGTTAAATGGATATTTAAAATCTCGAGAGCTTATAAAATAAATTGTGATACAACGTTGATAATAATTATGTTGACTTAGATATTTCAGGACGAAAATATTAGCCTTTCGACATCTTTCATAGTATTTTTTAAAAATATTCCTTCCTAAATCTTCCTTAAAATGTTTATCTTTACCACCAGCATCAAAATAAGTATTCTTTCAGCATCTACCAACAATTTTCGTTATATCACTCAAAACACTATACAAAAGCGTTTATCAAGATTAATGGAAGCCTTCGTTTTGCTTTTTCATGAGACGTAAAATATGTCAGTTTTTATAAAAGTTTTTTTTATATATATTACTTATACATGCGTTTGCGCTATAACCGGAGTATTTCTGGAGTCACCGCTATTAACTGGTACGACCCTCAGTTACAAGTAGTACAATCAATAATCATTTTGTATAAAAGACAAATTAGGGTTATAAATAATATGGAGGGCAGGGATATTTTTTGCAAAGAAACAAAGTAACATCATTTATTAGGATTGATAATGCGAGATGAGCCCATTTTCTGTATTAACATAATTCATTATTCCATAATAACACCTTCTATGTTATACAGGTATATCAATTATCTTCCTAAGACCGACAGATTTATGTTACATGCGTGCTTTGGTGTTCTGTTGCTTGAGTATATTTATATCACTGACCTGTCAAAACACGATACATATCCCCCCCCCTTTCCCTTGTTCATCAGTTGGTATATTTTCGCGTCTTTTATATAATCACAGATACTATTTTCAATCCACTATTTAAAAATTTGACTGTGGATTGAACCTTTCTACCCAGGAACAGGAGTTGACAACTCTAACAACTGAGCCAAATTCCGGTTGGATATGATCGACATTTATTGCGTATTCACTGCTGTAATGTCATCGAATTTCAGAGTGCGCGATTGCTATCAAAAGTTGATACAACGCATTGTCATCGACAACTAGTCTATTTGCCGAGTTTCAGCTCGATCGGATCTCGAGAAGTGGGTTAATTTCTACTCCAAGATTTGCGTTCATTCGCGAAAACAAAAGTTAAATACAAATACTTTTAATTTAAAATCCTCAATTATTTTAATTTTCTCAATCAATTTGACGGTAGTCAAAAAGGTTGAGCACATTAATTGATAGACCAAGTCCAATAGTTCATCTCTTAAGATCTAGGTAGTTGCTATTATAATCGTTTATTTTTAATAATAATAATAATAATAATAATGATAAGATCATAAACGTTTCCTACAATACATTCCGAAATTACATTCTCCATCTTACGCATATGATAGTACAAACAATGCGTATCAACATGTTCTCGTAAAATACACATAAAGCACATAATATAAGCAGCTAAATAGAGAGCCACATACCAGGAGAACATAAGTCGGTAGCAGGCTTCAGGCTCGGTTGCAGTACGAGACTCTATTACTCGGCATTTCCTTGGCGCACACACAATAATGTCACGATGTGAAATGATTAATGCTTCCAGAGCGTGAGATTGGTCTAAATTATTTCGTTGGGGAATTAAATGTACTGCAAGGGAGCTGAACTTAAACATTGAACCAGTACCTACCCAGTGAGAGTTTTTCATCATTTTTATTTTCTGGACTTTTTCCAAGGGGATATACTTTACACCGCTGCATTACTCGTCGGTACATTGGAAACGAGCATTGCTAATTCCTAACTTTAATGGATTATTAGAAACTAGTGCAGAGCCGTGAAAATCCGTTCTAATTTTGAAGATGGCACAAATTAAATAATTTTCTGTTAAAATATTATATTTTAGGTAGGAAGGTGTTGCCTGAATTATTCACACAATCTTTCCAATTTTTTAAAATGAATTTGAATTACGATGTCTGTGGACAAACTTAGTATTTAGTTTTAAGGCAATGGGAAGTAATGCAAAATCATCTGTTTTTGGTTTGTTACTTTGATCGCTTAGAAATAGTATAGATGGCTTAGTTACATACTGCAAGTAGATCACATCATGGATTTTGATAGATAAGTATTATTTTTATAAGCCTAGAAAAAATAAATCTTGAATTTTTCATGTTTGAAATATAAATATTGCACTTTTTAAATTTTAAACTATATTTCAAATAAAAAAATCGAGCATAGTAATTTTATCTAGTTTCTAAAATAATTTAGGTTTTTACGCCATCTTCAAAAAGGAGAAAAATATAGAACATTTAAAATACATGGGAAAAATTCCGAAATTCGATGGGAAATTTTTAATATTTAAGTTAATACTTTTGAGTGGATAAGAAATGTATTTTATTTTATGTGTCTTTCCAGGAACTGTTTTATGCTAGTTTCTTTTTAACGTTTTAATTAGTGAGGTTTTCACATACACGGTCGTTTATCAATTGAATAAAATTTTCACAACGTTTTTTAGTAAAACGATATGAATTTAATACTTGAATAATATTTGAAAGTTAACTAATATTGAGATTTTTTATTCTAGTAGTCAGATATTATCAAACATTTTTAGAATGACTCGGAAAAATCAAGTCATAAAGACACAATCATTATTTTGACAAATCATGTTGACCTGTTTAAGTGGAAATTCAAACACGTTTTAATAGGACTTACTTAAAGTGAAAGGTCGTCGAGAGTTTATCTTCTATAAAAATATCAAATAACCTTTTTATGGCAATCAGAAAACTTAATTAAAACAAACATAAATTTCACCGCTAGAGAAATATAATTTACAATATAAAACGTTTGATATCTACGTTAAAATGATTTAGGACGTATTAAAAGTGTGACAACCCAACGTTTTTTTAATGTGTTACTTAGTTTAACTGTCATACCCCCCCCCCTTATTTTTTAACAATTATCCGCTAATAGGCTACGCGTACTTTATCTTAGAAAATTAAAAAAATTGGATTTGAAGCCAAAATACTAAACAAAACTGAAAAATATTTTTTTACTTTAGATTTAAATTATGATAGGGCACTAAAAATTCAGTTATTCATGATTTTAGGGGAATATTCAAGTCGAAAATGGTCTGAATAGTCTGAATTCTTGACAAATCAGTTGTAATTTAGAAAATGGCAGAAATAAAATAAGATTTTTTTTACATTTCATAAAAAAAAATCTTGTTGTTACTATCATAAAAAATAAAGGGTTTGATGGAAGAAATTTAAATTTATATACGACAAATTTGTGTTCCAACGTCAAGCGGTCGTTCGCAATTTAAATTTACGCCGATCAAAATACTTTTTTCAATTATTTTTTTTCTGTATATTTTACATCGAACTATTTTTTCTAGATAAATTACAATTAACTCACAAATAATAGCCAGTGTTAAATTCTGGAAAATTAAATTCTTTAGTGGCCTATGTTTTTTATTTATTAATAAAACTTAGTACATAACATAATAATTTGTTTTAAAATGGGTTATTTTACAATTTACATTTTTTTTTTTTTTTTACAGTAATACCGCACAAGAGTCCCAACTGCTCCCGTCTGGAGCCAGTGAGACTGTGTTGTGAGGCTGAGGGTATTGGGGTGGGGAGGGAGATGGGGAAGAGGAAGGTGGGGAAGTACCTGGCTATTCAGATCTGGTCACCAAACACGGCTAAAGCCATTTCAAGCAACGTTTCAATTCTGAATGGTGGTCTTACACCAGGGCGATACTGAGAGTATCTTCCACTGAGAGTATCTTCCACTGGAACGTGCCGCAAATATACTATATATTATTTTAAATGAATTAATTGTGAAATAACACAAATTAATCAAATATAATTTATTTGCGCACGCCGGGTTCGAACCCGCGACCTTCGGATCTGTAGTCAAAAGCGTATACCACTAGACCACGCCGGCCGTCAAACATAAAAGATTACAATTTACACAAAACACTACAATTAACAGAAATCATTACAATTTATATAAAACATTACAATTTACATAAAGCATTACAATTTACACAATAACACAAATTAATAAAGAAGCGCAAAACCTAATTGGATATTTGATATACCTTTGGATTAAAAAATAAATTTTCATTTTTATTTAGGACTCGAATCCAAATGTTAAGGCTTTTCTAAAAACGGCCTTCCAGCCGTTCCCCTTAATGTGATGAGTAATGAGTAATTTTTTAGAGATGGTTTTTAACATGTTCCTTTTGTATGAAATCTCGCAATCACGCATATTCCTGAAATCCTCGGGATTTTAGAAATATTTGATCCCGCAGATTTGCTGGACTGTGGGAATGAAAAAATACTAAATTTACAATAATAGTCATTAAGTGGTTAGTATTAGCATCGACACGGCTACAAAAGTTTTTTGAAACCCTTTATTAAGTTGCTGAAGAAATGGACAAAGTGTTTTTCGGGTTGGTTTTGTGATATAGATTCACCAGTTTTCCGGTCGTCCTATGAGTTTCCGGAGAACGTATATAAAACAAGAATAAATCAATAAAAAGGTAGGTATTTAATGTTTATAATAACATTATTTGGATGATTTGTGAAAAATCACTTCGTTTTTCTAAGGCTACTCACAACTCAACTGATTTAGTTAACAGCCAATTTAATATCTTTTAGAATTTCATGATCCCTTGTTACAGATGTATTCATTTAATAATTGTATGAATCTTCACATAAGCAGCTGGTCCAGTTTATCCACCACCTAGGATTCTTGCTGCAGGGTCTCCATCTTCTATCTTCGTCGAACGTCACAGCTGTGCTGCCAAGGTCTGGTATCTACGTGAGGATATTGTGTCAGCGCTTTATTAGCAGCAGACACATACCTGGACGGATGACGAACCTCGTGCTGACACTGTTTCGACTATATAAATGTACATATATATATATATACAGTCGAAAAAACGTTTCAGTTGACCAAATTTGTCCTCGTCGCCTGCCCTTTTAATGTCCCCATGTCGTCCCCGAGGCAACCACCCTTCTTCCCCCCCTGAAATTCTCCCTGAATCAAACTACAAAACCTTCAAGGATAATTGTAAACCGAATAGCAAATATATTAGATACTATCACGTGTAATCATATGTTTGTGTTCTTCTAAATCTCTTTTTTTTATTTTAAGTTGGCGAATTAATTTTCAAAAGGGATTTAAAATAGGACAACGATTGTATTCAGTCCCGATGAAAATTAGTGTTAGCAACCAGTGGCGTAGGTACCAAAGCCATGGTCAGGTTCAGGTCTTTTAGAAATTAGCGATTTTTGAGAGTTTTTAAAATCAATAAGTAATTAATAAATAATCACGCTTTTAAAAAACTCTTTAAGCTAATTATAAAAACTGGAAGATTTTATAGTTGTAGGGAGACAATAAGAATCATAAAATTCTGATACTTAAAATACCAGTGACATTATCAAACGATGTAGTGAAAGAATGTTAAGCGATAGACCTTTATCAAAACGCGTAAAAAAGAAATTTAATTAAAAATATATGTCCTTATAATTATAAGGTCCCGGAATGAGCCCTGTCGAATTAGGGATGCGGATGTGGCTGCAACCAACAGACGTGAAATGCGCCACAGGCCACCGGATCTTTCAGCGACATTTCCGGTGTTTAGCTCCGAACCGGAAATACGTATCTTCAGCAGACACAGCTTGTGCCAAGCGTGTCAACGACCTTTTAAGGCATCTCAATGCGAACAGTAAAGGCACTGCCAAAGTTTCAAAAGGAAGAAACTAGTCTGTACTTCTAAATCTAAAAATCTAATATTTAAGTTAAATTTTTAACAACTGAATTAAGACTTGTTTATTGTAGGTATTTACGAGTACCTATATACTAATAATTATAATTTTACCAGGTTAATCACAAACAACAAAACTAAACCTTTATTTTAAATCACCCTTAAAGTACAATTGAATTGAGTGTCGCCCTGGTTAATGTTTTTCATTCAAAAATTATGCTTTGGCATTAGCCCTGTTTGGTGACAGATTTGAATAACCAGGAATTTCCAAGCTACTCCTCGACCGCATCTTCTTTCTTTCCCCACGCCATTCACTCTCATAAAACACCTCAACTAGGGATGCCACAAATGATCGTTGGGTTTGGCAGTTGGGACTCTTGTGTGGTGGTCGAAGGATACTTAGCATGTTTATATATTTTTTTAATTCAAGACTTTTTGAAAGTTTGATGAAACTGATTTTTCAATGGTTTAAACATACTGAAAAATTATACTAAATGCAACTATTTGAATTTTGATTTTTTTGTTCGTGAATGATTGAATGCAATTTTGTAAGTGAATATCAACCCACTTCCCAACATCCGATCGAGATGAAACTCGGCAAGTAGACTTGTTGTCGGTGACAATGGATTCTATTAGCATGCACACGCTGACATATACGCATTTCCCTTGAACTTGGACGACATTAAAACAGTTAATATACAAAATAAATGCACAGTTATTATCGCGGTTGACTACAGTCACTAGGGAGGAAAGTTTAATCATCAGTGAAACCATTTTTACATTTGCAATACATTTTAGAGTTAACAGCAGTTATCAATATAAAATTTAAATGATTACAAATCAAGAATAAAAATCTGGCTGAAAGAGATTAATGAAAAAACTCTAAACAAAACATTAAAAACGACATAGCAAACTAAGAAAACAGAAATGAATAACTTTAGTCCGCCTCAGCACCGGTCACCCTAGTGAGGAGGACTAAGAAATACAATTTACTATACATTTATTTAATATATTATTTTGTATGTACAATAAATATAATAAAAAAATAAAATAAAAGTTTACGAGCTAGTCCCTGGGGAGGATAGTTCATTCCTCATCCAAATCATTTTTCCTTTGAAATTGGCTACTAGCCGGCCCAAAAGATGGCGCATCTAAATCAAAATTGAAAATACATATATTATTTATTATTTTTTTGGTAAACTAACGTTTAAGACAAGATTTTTTAATGCATAGCACAAAGGGTAACAATTATTTTACAAGCAATAATTATTCGCCTGAAACACTCATCCACATTGAAAAATCTCCTAATAAAAGATACATGACGCCAACGGGACTCGAACCCGTGTCCCTTCGATTTCCGGTCGACAGCTCTGACCACTGAGCTATGGCGGCTTATCTCTTATCCGCGAAATAATTCAATATATACTAGTGTTTCATTCAACAATTACTGCTTGTTACATTTTTTCACCTGAAAACAACCAACTTTATTTTATATGAGAAAGGCATTGTAAGTGCTAACTCTCTCACTAGATGGCGTCGAGACAAATTATTTTTTACAGGTTGATTTTTAAAATTGATCAATATTAAATCGGTTTCTAAAAACACAATTGAATTGTGTGGGAACATAATATAAAATAACTTTAAAAAGCGCTTTTAACATTTGGGTCAAACAGTGCATGTCAAATAATAGTACAGTTTTTACGACTGAAAAGTACCTGCACCCGTGTACGTCAAAAAAACTCATACATCAGGGTGTTGAAAGAGTTAATAATAGTAAAATAATTAGTAGGTAGGTACATAACAAAATACCCAGCTTATTAGAGTAATTTGCTGTAAGTAGATGTACAGGTGAAATTGGTTCGTAACACACGACATGACGTGTTTTTTAGTATTTTTAATTGCGCAATAGTAAGCTTGTTGCAAGTAGATATATGTCAGAAGTAATTATTAAGGGTGTTATTTAATTATTTCATTTGCCAACTCGACATTCTGGAGTTAAAAGGTTGTTGGGGTTTTCTTTGAAATTAACGAAGTAAAATAAGCATGGAGGTTCCGGTCTGCAGTCGGCAGAACCTCCGACCTTTTCGCTACATTAAAACCGCCGCAGCATTTTAGGAAAAAATTTTCCTCGCCTCGGTTTTGTGGCGCCGGAAAAATACTTTAAAAACATTTCGGATGGAGGAAAAATCACTGAAAACCATGTTCAGAGCTTTTGCGCTCAGCCACTTCCTTAATCAGGGTAACAAGTGTAAAAACATGAAAAACATAGTATATAAATATTTTTATGCAACTTGCTAAGATTAATTTAACCTGGTTGCAATGTTTAATCAATAAAGAAGATAATTTTAACAACACTCAATGAAATATGACATTGGCGAAATTACGCTAACACAGATCCTCTACTCAAGTCTTACCAGGAGATATACCTCTACCAAATGTGCTATTGAGAACAAATTACAATCAGTCAATTTTATTCATACCACATTGCGCTTTAAGAAAATTACCAACATTATGATCAATTTAGTATTTCTTATATGTTTTTGGCTGCCAAATTTATCCAAGTTAGATTTTTTGGAAATCTATCATTTTTTTACATTAGCTCACATAGGAGATCCTGAAGGAAATTAAATTATCTGTCATATTTGAGGATGCTCTGTGGAGTGTTGTTTCTGCTGTGATATATTTTTTTAAGGAAAGGAAGGAGAGGAAATTCTGGGGAGGAAACTGGTATGAAGAGTAAGTAGGAATGTGGTGGTCAGTGTATCCAGGAGTGACGGACGTACGAATCCATCTCTTCCACTGCAGTTCAAGGCAATGAATCGAGAGAGTACTAATAGAGAGGTAAAAAAGTTTCCCCAAGCCAGTCTCTCTAAATCCGCAGTAAGTGAGCAGATGCATCCGCCGCAAGACCTAGACAAACCTTACCCATGAACTTGGGCACCCCTGCTGAGACACCAAACGTTACCACTTTGGGATGACCTATGGCAAATGAGACATATTTTGACTTTTCTACACGTTTGGAATTAATATTTATTAAGATAAAAATACTTAGGCTTGAAAATCACATTGTAATAATAAATCTATGAATGTGTATTAGCCTATTTCTTGTTTTGAATGCTGTGGTTGCCATAACATATGATGTCTCAGGCATAAAATACTCGTATGTCAAATCAAATCTACGATACCAAGCAGACTGCTTTCAAAATTCCTGAACTGCTGATTTTAACTGACAAATTTTGTATAATTTAATGGTGTGTTACTGCAAACTTTGCATCTTGGTTAAAGACATGGCAATAAGCATTTTTCTTATGATTATATGAAACCGATATTGTAAATTTGTTCGATAGTATGATAGTGATCTGTGTACATCGTGTTAGGAAATGTTAACTTTTTAAATGCATATAGTATATTTGCGGCACGTTCCAGTGAAATGGCTTTAGCCGTATTTTGTGACCAAATCTGAATAGCCAGGTACTTCCCCACCATCCCTCCCCCCCCCCTACACTTCCCCTATCCTCCACCTTCAGCCCCACAACATTCAGCAATGGGGTATTTTCACAAACTCTGAATACCGTTAAAAAAATGTGTGGAAGATTTAAAGTTTATTGTTCTTATTCTGATAATTGTACTAAAAATGTGGAATGTTAATATTTTCATTCATAATTATTGATTTTAAAAACGAAACAAAACCGCACATTCCGAAACTGTTCCAACTGGCCACAACGTCATTATGACATAGAAAACGACAATTTTTGGTAAGACGGTTATTTATTTATTACTTTATTAACGCTCCTTTAGGGGCTTTTACAGATAAATAGTAAATATTATGTAATAAACATATTCGTTATACATAACTAAAATATCATCAACGTCGCTATGGACGATGTTTATTCATTTACATGATCTTACTTCCACCACACTAGGCACAACCAAGTATTATGATGGTCAAAGTGTTTTTTGTTTGTTTTGACTTTCAGGCTGCTTTTATGAGGGCACAACTTTACTGAAAATCTAACAAACTCATAACAAAATATTAATTAAATTCTGTACTTTATTCCGACTGCACGATGAAACAAGTAATAATATCGCTAGCGTGGCACCATTTGTGCTCTGAAATGCATGCCCAATACAACCTAAACCAATCCACCCATAGTTCATATTGTGTTGGCGATGCGGTTAACATTTCTATGTCGGCCGGGAAAGTTCAGTGGCCAAATGCCGCAACTAATGCCGCCTCGTTCCATCCCTCGTCCGCACTATCCCCTATCCCCCTCCCCCCTCCCTCGGGTGCAAGGGTGTGTTGCACCCCAGCACGAATGAGAATAATCTAGTTCGTTATGCAGTGTTTATTTGTCATTTTTGCGAGAAACATAATTATTTTTGTTAAATTTAAAGCTTCCGTGAAATTTTTTGTGTCCTTCCATTTTATCCTGAACCTTAGTAAGTAATCTGAAATAGATTCATACCTTCTAAAATTATTTACCCTTTTTGATAGTCTTATCAATATTTTATTTTTTATCATATCTAATATAAGTTTGTGAAAGGAGTGCTCGTTAATATTTGAAAAATATGTATTTAGGAAAAAACCAATACGTAAGTAAAGAAAGGTAAAATAATAATAAAATGTGTCAATTAAGCAAGGATAAGTATGTATAAACATGTATGTTACTAGTAACCTCCTCAGGTTTTGAAGAAGCCTCCCGTGCCTTAGTTGTTACACCATGCATTTCCATTGAAGGCTCTTTGGGAAGATTGCTTCCCTTAAAAGAGGCTAGATTGTCCGACACTATATGCCCACAGTTCAAAGGCTTCAATTTGATAATATTATAAATACAGAATAATTCTAAAACATCACGATAAAATACGCAGGTAGATCTTTCTACTACTTAAAAGATATTTTTTGAAACACTATTTTTTTAATAATTTCATATATTCTATAGGATTATGAAATGGCATTATTAATATAGCTAGATATAAGATTTCCATCTGACACATGAATAGAATGAGCGGAAACATTTTTTGGGTTATTTGAGTAGGCATGCTCAATTTTGAATATTCCTTATTTCTTCTGAAAACGACTGCTTACACATTTTATTGTGTTTAACTTTTTTCTCTTCTATACCGCATTTTTGTGCCCATTTATGTATTGTTATTTTGACTTATTCTTATTATTTGTCCGATTTCTTTTCGTTATTTCAAAATATGGGATGTATTGCATTGCACTACCCCTGCATACATTCTGGAATAAATATAAAACTTTACGTTACAAGAATGATAAGCATACAAATAATAACATTTTGATTGTTTTGTAATTCTTTTGTGAAGGTTACAAATAATTCTTATTAGAAACAATTTCTTTGGAAATTTTCATTTTAAATGGGCTATATCATTAAAATTTCATTTTTCACAGCACGCATTCTTTCCTACGATATAAAATATATTTAAATAAAATTTATTTTTTATATTTTATGTAATTAAATTGTTAATTAAATTATTATATTAAAATGCACGTCCCCGCAGAGTTACTTTGTCGATGGATTCGTGATTTGCTCGATAATGATAGCATCAGTACACGTGTCACTAAATAAAGCACATTTTTGTGCGCAGATTTTGTAAAGGTTTATTATACGTAAATATAAAGCCAATTACATAATGTGGTAAATAGTATTGTTAAATAGCAGTGTTTGGCTTTTCCGTCGGATAATATTTGTATTGTGTTTTGAACGCGTGAAAAATCATGCGAAATCCAAATAAATATTTTTTAATGCATTTTCTACCTAATTTACGCCAATTCTTCTAATAATATGCTATGTATTATAATGTTTTATGTTAGAAAAATTACATTGGACAAAACTCAATACTCAAGCGCCCAAGATAACTTAATTACAAGGGGGCCCAAGATCGAACTTAAATCCACTGGGTTTGACTATAAAATTTTAATGCTTAGCTTGGAATCGTCTTGGAAAGACCATGATATAATAGCGAACAGAAAATCACTGATGATAATGATAAATATCAATGATATATCTTCATAACAAATACGCAATATCATTCTTAAAATAGACAGAAGCCATTAAAAAATATTTTTGAATGACAAAATGAGTAAAATATCAAAAATCATCGAAGAAAATGTTTGCTACTCTCAAATAAAAATTTGAAACAGAAAAATGTGAAAAAGATACGATTGCATCTAAGAATTGAACTCAGGACCCCAGCCTTGACGGGGCTCTGCTCTAACCACTAAGCTAAGTCAACCCTGATCTCGTATTAAACTGTTTCATTCTTCGACAAATATGTAAAAACATTATCTTTATTTTATCTATCTTTATGTATGAACGTATATATCTCAAACAAAAATTTGAAACAGATAAAGATGGTCGCATCTAGAAATTGAACCCAGGACCTTAGCCTTGCCGGGGCTCGGCTCTAACCATTGAGCTAAGTCGACCCTATTCCCTTCGGTCATATTTAACTATAACATACATTTTTTTATAGAAAGCAGTCACTTTGTGGTTTGATATATTAATGATATTGTACATAGTTAACTTTGTAACACTGTAACTTTGTACATAGCAACGAATTTATTTAATTTATTACGACCGACCGGTTTCACTCAACACAAACATCATCGGGGGACAAAATTAAACCAAAAATAACCAGTTTGAATTTTTTTAATGCTTCCCGGTTTACTTGACCAAATAATTTTACGTACCTAAATAAGTAGTCTGTGTAAACAAGTTTATCTTCAACGTGTTACTGTAGACTTAATTTAGCTTATTTTTTTTTACATAAAACGGATTATAAACATTGCTTGCTATTGAATTATAACCTTTGTATTATATTAAATAATTAAGAGCTTGTTTGATTATATATTTCAACCTATCAGATGAGCTTAGACCATCTTTCATACATTTGTTTATTAATATATCAATTATAAAAAAATATAACATCTTAACACAGATGCATTCATTCCTTCTCTGTTGACATTTTTACGACCAATCAACCACTAGTAGTTATAGTTAATTACTAGCTATAAAACAATCCACTTCTGTTACATTCGTCAGAGCCGCCTCGCTTCGAGGTACCTAGATACTTAATTTATTTGGATATAAAATATTTCAGAAGGCAGATAATTTGATAGCGGCAATAAAACACCCCATAAAGTGGACGACTGAAAGAAAGTTGAACGACTGGAATGAGCAAAGTAGACGGTTTGCAGACCTCCCAAGACAGGGAACAGACCTCAGAGCTCAGACCTCCGATAAGAGACGTTAGACTGTATTTAGAGGGTTGTGGTGCATTAGACGGGGTGACCAAACATCAAAATTTTTTTTTGTGTGGCGATTTCAACATTATTTTTTATTTTCGTCATTTTCTTTAACAGTTTTTTCTGATAAACTTTTTTTATTGCATATAGAGTGATTTCATATAACATTTTACGTATATAAACTAATAAGTACAATCTACATGGTTACATTTCGTTGTTGTGAACATAACATTTTTTATTAAATACATTCATTCTTCAAACGTTCGGGAATTTCATCATACATCTTTAATCCATTATACATTAAGCAATTCTGTGATTCTGTTTTTTTTTCATATGCGGGAATCTAATTCAATTAATATTTCTGGTTTCAAAATATGAATATTTTTGCCAAATTCATCTGGAACGTTTCGCCCATACAAATGCATCGTAACCCGAACACTCCAGACATAATGCAAAGCGTTCCTATCTTGCTACCTACCCATCTACGAGCACCTACTTGCGAGCGAACTACCTACGACAATACGTTGCGAGTTGGACTAGCACATTACGCGCATTCGCTAGAAGGTTCTAGCCTATTGCCTAGGCATAATTCCAGTGCCATTTAAACTACTAGAGGAATCTCGCTGAAGCGAGTGACCCGTAGTTTACCAGCGATCTTGCGCAGCTACTGATGCCATCGGCCGGGCTATATAAATAGGCCCGACGCAGCGAGCAGTTAGTCAGTCAGCCATCAGTCGTTGAACAATTAGTAAGTCTCAATGAGTGACAACCTGCGCACCTCCGCTGCGCGCAGGACAATATACCCGGCTCTGCACGGTTAATTCATGGACTCCAACGGGATCACAGCGTCCTGGCCCCAGCATTCCTGGCCAGCGTTACATCGGATCACATAGCGCCCTGGTTCCAGCACATCTGACCAGCGCTATCATCGGTCCTCAAGTCATCTCATATACGGCATCCTGACTCAAATAAAACACTGTAACCTTCACAACATCTTTCATTTCGTGCCTCCTCACTAGATCCCCAAATTCTATTTCATCTTTAAAATAGGCATTAAATTAGGCATTTAGTTATTCATAATTTTATGTGTAAAAATTAACAAATTATAAATTGTACTATTTTCCGAAAATATTATTCATGCCAGGGGGAAAACGGTTGGTTCCATTGCATTCTTACCCAGGGGAGGGCTGTTCTGGTTCTAGTTATGGATATAATTAAGGAACTGTCCTTAACATTAAACTTAACAACTTTTTCTATGTCTTCCGAGATAACAGGAATCGCAGTTAAAGTCGAACTCGTTATTAATTTTTAGGTTAAGGATAATTCCTTATCCTTAAGTAGAATCGTAATCTTCATCTGGTCCAAACAGTATTATCTCAAATGTTGAAAACTATCCGCAGCCGCGTATGTAATGAACATGTTTAACTAATCCATAGGGGTCTGTGCCTATACCATGTGAGATTGAACAAAGATTGAAACGTTCTGAAAATAATATGAGTCCTATTGCAATATTCTCAATACGATGAAGGATGAGGGATGGGGGGTGGTTAGATTGTTTACACACTCTGAGTGAATGTAAGCAGAATAAAGTTTCAGGATGCTACGTAGAAGGTATCATAAGTCAATGCATAATAAATCGGAGATGTCCCAGAAAGACAAGCCACAATCAAGAGAATGAACTAAGATTACGAAAGATGTATGAATGTGGGTTAAGCAAGGAGTATGTGCCAAAAAATAATTGGCATAACTTCTATCGGTGACCGGATAAATCATCAAAATGATAATTCATCACATCTTTAAAAAGTTATATAAAGTCATGGAAAGTGATGAAACAAAAACTTTATTAACTGGGTTAAGTAGGTTAGGTTAGGTTAGGTTAGGTTTAATTTTTTTTTCATTGTTTCTAATGACTTTATATCACTTTTTAAAATTGTGTTAAATTGTCAATGTGTTGATTTATCATGGAACCACTTCTATCGTATCGGTCTATCCCTGTCAAGAAATGTCATCATATATTATAATAGATAGTTTGATACTTTGGATAGTCTATAATATATCTATGATGGTCAGTGGCCGAGTTGACATCGCACTTGGGTCCCACTCAGGCGTAGTGTGTTCAATTCCTCGGCTGGCTAAGTCCTCCATCACAACTCAAGCAACATTTTCAGCTTACTGTGGTGGTAGTAGGAGATTTTCAAATATTGTCAGGTTATTCGTAACCCGAGAATTTTTGTCTTCTTTTTTTTTTAAATTTAAAAAATTATATTAAAATTCTCATCAACGACATAAAGCACAACTTAGTAAATATAGAAACACCAGGAAATGAGCGTGATCTATTGGTGGTAGGTTGAACAGCAAAACGCCTGGTCACAGCGCTGTATTACTTGTGACGATATCAGACAACAGAGCGAGAACGGAGTAACGGCCCGTTAGTCTGTCATGAAGGCCGTTAGCGGCTGGTAACGCCCGTTAAAATGGAACACAACGGAAGTCACTCATTTTTGAACAACGGAAATGTGCTAAGATACTAACATGAAAATTATCTGTAATATTGTTCCAGAATAACGAAGAAAATTAGGTATAGGGTATTATAATTAAAGTTAGGAGCAACATATTTGAAGGTCACTTTTGAAAGGTTAAATGATATGTTTTATTTTTATCAGAACAAACTCTAAAGAATAGTGTCTAGTATTACACTGTATGCAGAGGTACTGCTTACTTTAAGCAATGCAATGGTTGATAAAGTTTCAACAGGATGAAATAAACAGACAATGACTGAATTACTTCTAGTGTATTAACTGTAAGACAATGGAACGTAGAAAACAAGGAAAAGCTTATAAAGCACCTTATCCTGTTGTCCATAGACTACGGATAATAGTCTAATAACTCATTATACATCTTACTGACTTTATATGTAGTGGTAATATACATAATGTAGCCTCCTATTCTCTAAAGTCGGAATCATACATAACAAGTAGGTACCTAATATTGAAATTACAAAGTGGAAGTATAATTTATTTATGGGGGAGCGAAATTTTTAAACCGAGTTCAGTGGACACCTTGGTAGGCACTAAAATACATTTAAAAATGCAAATTGCTTGCGATAAATCTAATACTTATCTCGAATTTAAGAGAGAAAATTCTATTAATTTTGGAATAAATTTGCGATTTTGTCAGCATTAATATCTGACCTATATAAAAAAATGTTCAAGACTCCGTGAATTGTTTCGGTTTCTTCATTGCCGTAACTTTTTATGAAGTCATTACTGCCTACTCTAAAGCAATTTTAATTAAAATACTTTGTATTTTTTCAAAATAATGTGTTCATTCATAAATCACCAAAAGGACCCGTATACTATCAACCTCAATTATCATAGCTTCTTTTACATATAATATGTATTTAGTTTTTAAAATGCACAGCCGTTGTTTTACAAAAACTTCACCGAAAGGGTTTTCTTTAAAGGCAACATTTCTGGGGTATACTATAAAAATGTTTAGTTTCATATAAAATTGTATTTACATTATGTTTGTACATATTGTTAGATTTGAATACTCCTCTTCCATAGAAGTGTTAGCTTGTGGTTGGAAGAGGAGTGTGCACTACATTATTGTAATTATTTATAAGTAATTAATAATATGTTAGGCACAATTATTTTGAGATTAAATATTTTAGATAATATTAAAGTCCTTCTTAAATCACTTGCCGTAATGTAAATACAAGGTTATAGATTTATTTTTTTAAGAAGCCGTTACGAGACGCCTGGCAGATGAGAAACATCGAAAATGATTTTTATTAAAGGAAGGGAAAATTAAAGTGAACTAGTTTTTTTATATTCTTGATAACAAAACAATTATTTCATTGTTATTAAAATATACACAAACAAAAATATAACAATTAAAAATCATCTTCATTATTATTATTATTAAACATTGCAGATATACATTGCCGTGAAATCCAATTGAACTAAATTTACCAATAAAATGGTTATGTGTATTAAATCAAAGAAAAACTGTACGTCATGCAAACATGTGATGGTTTTGCGCGATTACTTTTTTGTTTTTATCAAAACTCAAGCAATATCCATTTTTATAATAGAAATATTTTAAAAATGCTTTGTGATTTTGAGAAAATAGCAAATATACCGCACAGAGTTTTGACAGCCGGGCGGAAAGAGCCTACGAGTCACAAGGCTGGCAGAATGAAGCATCGTCCCTTACAAGAGCATCGTCCCGTCTACGCAAGAGACTTCCTATATCTTTACAACATTGACAAAATGATCACTGCTCACCTGTACATACAACAGACGGAATACAACAGATTTTTAGCAGTTCCTCAAAATCAAATAATAAAATAAATAAACTATTTATTAATATACAATACGAGTTTTATCTTAAAACAATACATTATTAGCTTGGTCTTCTATGCAATTCTGACGCAGTGTTCAACTGGGTCGAACCTATCATAAATACCTTCATCTGCAACAGAATAAACCCATCAATAATACCTACACGGCCTCCCTGACTGACTAATCGCTCCGTAGTTTACTTAAGCCCCATGAATTAACGCACTAATAGTCGCTGATATTTACATTAAGCTAATTGATCGCCCTTACTAACGCTAACAATTTCTAGAATATTTATCCAAACAGAAGGATAAATTATTCAGTACTAGTGCTCTGGATTCCGAACAGGGTACTCGCGGGTCGTTAATATCAAAAGACATCGGGACGAGTCATTTATGGTGTGTTTATGATGATGATCTTGTACAACTTGGGAGTCTGATTTAGCCTCTTAAATTTGTTATATATAGTTTGTACTTTAATGGGACGATAAAACAGTGGTCAAAATTACCAAATTTCGACAAAAAAATAAAATTAGATTAAAAAAAAATCGTTGAAAAGATGAAGAAAATTCAAAAAGAAGAAAAAGATTTTGTGAAAAGGATATTGCAAATACAAATGTTAGATGGCAGTGCGCTAATATTAAAAAAACTATTATAATTAATGGGCGTAAGCGAAAATATTGAATAAAACATGACTTATGTAAAATAGAGCAAAAATCGCGCAAGAAATATCTAAGCATCATTTAAAGAAACACGGTGAATTTTTCATACATTTAAAATGAACACCTCTGCCAAGGTCACCCCAAGTGGTTCGCTACATTTGGTGACTTGACAGGAATGCCCAGGTTCATCGGGTGAGGATTATCTAGGTCTTGGAGGCGGATGGGTCTGTCCAGTGTGAATTCAAACGTCCGTCACTCCTGTACAAGCTGACTACCAGATTACTACCCATCCATCTTACCCCTTTCTTTCCCAGGTCTTCCTCTCCTTCCTCTCCTTCATTTCAAAAACCTCCACACAGCATACCCAAAGATGATATAGGTCTTGAGGGAAGTTATTTTCCTCCTAATGTAAAAAAAAGTTCGGTAGAAATTCGGAAAGCAGGTCTTAAAAAATATGTAACAACCGCTAATGAGTCATTACTTATCTTTTGACAGTTTGTTTCATAGCTCATAATAGAAAAGATGTTGCGAGATAAAAATAGTTGGGTTGGCTTATAAAATGTAGACATTACAAGCTGTGCACACAATGACTAAGCACCAGCGCTCACAGTTCAAGAGTTATTTAAGATTCCGAAAACAGATTTCTGCTTTATAGCTAAATTTTATTTTGAAGAACAGTTTCTAATGAATAACAGAAAATGTCGGATCGATCACGAACATGGTAGTAACAATTTTACTATAAAAATAACGAGGTAAATTAAAAGAGAACATTGAACAACCTTGATTTCAAAGTCAAATGAAAAATTACCATAAGAACTGCACTGACACGAAGCCTCCGTATGAAGTCATTGTGATAAAGAGACCATGATGTAAGCTATTATTTCATTCAACAACTTAAACGGACCACTTGTAATAGCAGTCATTGAAAATATTGTATGAAGTAATCCTCTTATTGTGAATTTACACCTGTGTTTACTTTAACTGAATTGGTACAATAAATGTTTCTCTGTACGAGAAAATAACCGAGCGCTTAATAATAGTCTAAGCACCTACAAAAACTCGCGTTGTGGGTTAAGATAAATTTGGTCAGGTGTCACGAATGCCAAAGTAATTGCAACTGAATTAATATTGCATGTTTACCAACGGAGGAATTTAAATTGATTGATTGAATAACGATACCAATGATATTTTCTCATTTTTTTCTACTCGGTACATTCTTCTAGAAGTCAATAAAAAATGTATGTAAATAAAGTATTATTTGGGGTGTTATGAGCGTTTAGAAAAAATAACTATCAATCTTTACACGTTTTTGATACGTTGACGTGGCATTTCAATGGGCCATGGAATTGTTGACACTTTCTAAATTCTGTTCACCGAAAATAAGAACATACGAGTACAGCAATTCGTTTCATTCGCTTTCCTCTTTTCGCTGCCTGTTAAGTTAAGTGTGTCGAGCCTTAGCTGCATTTCGTGAAAGGAACTAACAGTCAGCATCTGTAACCACTACAATATCTATAGAATGCTTAGATATCTTCAAGGAAGTTTCAATAGAAGCAAATATTGTGTTCAATATGAATTGAGACAACCTGTATTTGATATATCTGCTACAAGAAGTATATATGACGCAAATATGAATGGTAGCAGAAGTCGGGGACGCCCGAGTAAGACATGGCACGACCAAGTGAATCAGATACTTGGGTACGTCGTCTCTGCCTACCCTTTTGGAGAAACGGCGTGACGGTTAGATATCTAGTTAGTTAACATTAATAATTTATCTAAAACAACCCCTACTTTCTACCGGGAGAACCATTAATTTTTAAATTACTGAAATAACATCGTATACTGCCCTTGTTATAATTATCCGTGTCCCTGTTAAATCTACTCAACTCTACCATATTTTCCATTTTGACAACCATGGAACTAGGATTACTCTTTGGTGACAATCATAGCATTAACTATTCATACCACTCCCCACTGGCACGATATCATCGATCTTCCAATACATATTCAGACCTTTTCGATGTATTCAAAACCGCTCTGCCTACATCAAATCAAAAATAATTATTTGTGAATATAACTTAATAACGTTTCTCCACTATGTTTGTAAAATTGTGTGTATTTATTGTGGTGATATGTAGGTATAATATATTTTTACTATGTGTGTACCGACATAATATATTTCTATATTGTGTTCTATAAATTTTCAACATGTATTATTATGTTTTATAAAAGCCTTTTAATAAATAAATAAATGCAGAAATGTGAGCTTTTACAGACCCTTTCCAATATTCTGTAATTCGCTTTGTGTTTACGCCAAAGTTGATAAAACTTAAAGATTTTGTCCAACGGTTTTCCATTCTTCGAGCAATGTGTAGGTACTAGGTTATGCACAACGCAATTTTCTTGTTTATATTATTAATAATTTTGGTGTAGTTATAACTTTGTGGTTATCCATTATAAATAAATTAAACAATTTTGCTTTATTTGAACCACTATTTATTTACGCCGATATGACAAATATAGTGCTTCAAATAATATATTGTTTCATATATATGTATTGCTTCACTCTGAATCTTTTCCAATCTCTTCATTTAATACCCCAGCACGTATTTTAGCAATCTATTCTGCGATACTTTTCGTCAAGGTAAATCTATTTTAATGTTAGTATCTAACTACTGAAAATAAGTATAGCTCCCTTATAATAATAATAATAACATGGCATTTATATAGCGCAGTTTAGTGTCATTTCACTTCAAGTGCGCTTAACTACTCGTATAACAAACTTTAAAAAAATGGTAATTCAGTATTAGTGGTTCTTAAAATTATTCCTACTGTGTGCCTTACCCAATACAGATCTAATATTATTACACTAAATACACTGTTTATACAAAGTGATGACAAAACTTAGAATAACAATAACAGCAGGACAGGACAAAACACGAATATTAAAACTAAAACATTATATAAAACAGGAGGCAGTTTGTGCTCAGAAATGAGAATTTTCTGAGCAGACACTTTAAAAAGGTACAATAAGGAGACAACCGAAACCAAACAATTACCGGAAGTTTTAGAATATGGCTTACTATAAAATATTGAAAAGAAGTTAAAATTTATAAATGGTAATATAAGATTTTTTAAATAATTGAGGGTTTTTTTTACACAACGGCTGTATTCAAATCATTCAAATATTATAGTTATTATTATTGCCGGAAAACTATGTTTTACGTTAACTAAAGCAGAGTTATAATTTTTTATTACAGGTATTATTACAACTATTTCGAGCCGATTATTTTTATATGTCTACACAATAAGTATACACGAAATACGTTATTTACGTTTGAACAGTGGATGTGTATTACGATATCATATAAAATGTATCGATATTAAATTTATTTTACAGATGTCCTATTCTATGGAAAGGTTTGTTGGTAAGTGCAATAGTATGGAAATGCGGGATTTGTTTGCTAACATTGGCAAATATTGACCAACAGTAGGTATGTAGGTACATAATATGTAATGTCGTATTTGCCCTCCTCCCAGACATTCGCTTCACGGGTGATGGAGAAATTGAAAAAATTCACTAAATAAACAATATTTTTTACTGATGAGATTCTCTGGACAAACAGTGCCGGCTGATGATTTTTTAAATGTCGAAAAGTAAAATTTTTAAACGAGATTTTCAATCTACTGTATTCAATATGAATGCTTCAGTGTACTAGTCATAATCACGGACAAAAATATAGCTGAAACGATGTCAGAAACAGTACGAAGTCTGAAAATTGTTTTATCTCGTTCCTGTGCTTTATTTCGAATGCAAATTTTCAAAAAACCACGAAACGAACTCACACGAGAGAAAGATAATTTGAGCACAGATAAAAAAAACTATTCTTCTTTCTAATAAATAATTTCGCATGGCAGATATAAAGATTACAACAGAATTAACGGTTGGAACACCATATAATATATGCAGAGAGCACGAAGCAGAAGAGAGCAGAAGTTTTTTTCCATATAATTTTTATTAATAGATTCATTTAAAGATACACAATTTTTTGTTATAATTATCCCTTCCTTTCCGGAGAATGGCTCTTAACCGCTGTGAAATTTTAATTTTTTTTTTAATCATAAAATTGTTTTTACTAACGGTTGAACCTTCCTCCCCAATGACTGGAGCTAACAACTGAGCCAAATCCCAATTAATTAGGAGCGTCATTTATTTCGTGTATTAACTGCCATACATTTTCGGATAATTTCGTAATTGCCACCAAAAGTTAATAGAATGCATTATCATTGACAACAAGACTATCTGCCGAGTTTTAGCTCCATCGGATGTCGAGAAGTTGGGTTAATTTCCGCTTCCAAGATATCATTTGATTCACGCATACATTCAAGAAAACAAAATCGAAATTCAAGTAGATATTTTTTTAGAAGAATAAAATATTATTTCTTAGCAATAATTATTAGCCTAAAACACCTATTTGAATTAAAAAACCTTCTGAGAAAAAAATACAGGCCGGAATTGAAGCCGCGGCCTTCTTATTGCCGGTCAAGTGCACTACCAACTGCGCTACATCAGATTATTCAAAACCCTCCAATTTATTCAATATCTACTGGCATTTTTTATTCAACAATTATTTCTTATTAGTTTCTTTTTGTTTTTGCTGTCGGTGGCATGTATTTTTTCTCGAAAGATTTTTACAATTTATGTAGGTTTTTCGGGCTAGTAATTATTGCTTAAAAATAATATGTTATCAAATAGATATATTTTAAAAGCATCAATTGTATAAAATAAGTACGTTACCTACTGTAAAAATCTTTTGATTTTACTAATCGGGAAAATATGAATAATTCTTCAATTTTGAATGTTAATTTTCATGTTCTGTGAAAGTTCTTTTCAAGTTCTGTTATTATTTCAGTTCTGTCAAATAACTAACCTTTAGTGATATAATAACATAACTTAAATAGGACTTTCATGGAACCGAAAATGAACGATGAAATTTGATGAATTGTTCAAATTCTAATATACAAAACAAACTTAATCTATATTCACCGTCCTCATAGTAATGTTGGTCCGGGCTCTATTGCAGGAAAGCCACCCCGCAAAATAACAAAAATTCTGAAAGTTAACATATTGATGGCTATTTCTCAAAATTTAAAATCGTTCAGTAGTTCATTCTGAGTGCGTGCAAATATAGTTGGATCACAATAACCTGGCTTGCGTACGTGTAGCGAAAAACAGAACGTCGTACATTTTAAGGTAGGTACGAGTATCTCTCACAATATGAGTACAATCAACTTCCGTTCATGGCAGTATGTGGGCTAAGTTTAAATCATTTGAACATCATGGCAAATATTGACACTGGCATTAGGTGCGATTAGCAAACTTTACAAACACAAGACCACATTGAGCGCCAAAGATTACAAGTTAACGACAAAACATACAACATGTTTTATTTGTTCAGCGATACGGCCATACTGATTTATTGGAATTTATATTAGATATGACATCTAGCGGGCGAAATAAAAGAGAAAAAGAACCGTAGTTATCTAATAAGTATATTTTTACTTTGACAATGACAGATGGACATTTTTTTAAACCTGACAATTTATTTATGTAAGTTGAATGCATGTTTTCTAAATAACCGTACAATTGTACCTCGTTGTTATTCACAATTTATTAAAAAATCAACATATGTGTGCTCCAAAAAATCATAAATAGTCGCTAAATAAACAATATGATCCTCAGAATGTGGAATTTATACGTGTATATATTTATTAATTTCATGTAAGAAATGCATTTCTTATTATGAATAAAAAATATGCTAGAGAAATGCCGGGCAACGTCCATCGTGTATTGATCACATATTATGTAAAACAAAAGATACCGACAAATTACATTCAGTTGTGAGATCGCGAACATAGATATATTTTGTAATGTAAATATATTTTTTATGTACTCATATAACATCCTGTACCCTCTTAAATGTATTAAAAAAAATTAAAAAATAAATAATATTACTGACTATCACACTTGCAACCATATACAACAACTCAATATTTAGAATGACACAATTTCAGATAGCAGTACTTCCAAAAACCTGGCATTCCATATTAGAATCTTCATGAGCTGAAAAATGCGCAAATATTTTTGATAATATTCTCTGAAATTATATCACAACATCAACTAATATTAAAACTATAAAAATTTTAAAAAAATCATAAAATTAAAACCATGGATCTCACACGGCTTAATGTGTCTATTAGAAAAAAATAGGAGTTATATATTACTTAACAAAATTATTTCCACTAGATAAAAAATAATCATATATTTAAAAAAAAAACTTTTTTGTATTTCTTGGGCATTAACTATGAAACAATATCCAAAGATTTTTGTTTTTTTTTAGTTTTATTTTCCAATGTACATTTGTTACTTAAATTTTGTTTACTTTGCTACCGGTTTCAACACAACCCTGTCATTAACTAGCAATCTTACAAAGTTTTAAGATTGCTAGTCAATGACACAGTTGTGTCGAAACCGGTAGCAAAGTAAACAAAATTTAAGTAACAAATGTACATTGGAAAATAAAACCCAAAAAAACATAAACAAATTAATTACTCTTATAAAACGCCAATGAGTGCAAATAATTTATGCTATATCGCTACCTATACCTTCTGCTGCTATATTCTGATTTCTAGTAGTAATCTTTTAAAATTGGACAATCGAGCTAACATCCAGGATACTGAGATATGTTCTGGGGATTCTAAAAGGATGCGAGAATAACCTATTAATTGCTACCCAATTTTTAATGCACAAATTAATATAATATTTCTATGAATTAATATTAGTGCTGGAACCTACCCTGATGTTTGGAAGTGGGGAATAATACTGGCAGAGAAGAAGGTAGACTGAATGCTGTTGAAATGAGATCCCTGAGGCGCATTGTGGTAAAACATGTATGATCGTGTGAGAAATATGGAGATCCGCAAAGAGTGTAAGGCTGATGTAAGCGTAATGAGTAAGATTAATAAAGGGACACATAGATGGTTTGTGCTTCTAGAGCAAATGAGCGAAGAAAGGAGTGTAATGATAATATATGATGCCAATGCGAATGGTAGCAGATGTCGGGGACGCCCGAGGAAGACATGGCACTATCAAATGAATCAGATACTCGAGTCGGGCCATGTCAAGAGTCAGAATAATAGAAGAGTATGTATGAGACTATGTGAATGAGGCAAGATCGAGTTGTTTGGCGGTCCGTCCTCACTGCCTACTCCTGCGGGAAACGGCGTGGTGGTTAGTTAGTTAGTTGGCCTAAGCCAAATACTCGGCAATTAATCACTCAATCAGTGTTCAGTTAAACTGAACAATTTTTACAACAAAATCTACTCTTTTTAAATATTTTAACTACTGCAATTTTCCATCTATAGATTTCTATACGAGTACCTGTTACAACAGCTTACGGTGCAAAGAATAGGCCAATCTATCTATAATATTCAACTGGCAATGCTTTCGCATGAAGTTGCAAAGGGTACACTTTATGACGTTTAATTAAGTTCCTAGCATGTTACAAAGCTGGCTCGATGCGTTTCCTAGAGCTTATTGCCTGCCGGTCACTTCCTAGTACCTATCCACTCGGGAGATTGGTGTCATATATAAATATATATTCAAAAAAATATTTTATTAATACCATTCCTCATAATATTAATATGAAAACATATGAAACTGCTTGCTGCATTTTGTAGACAGTGCAGAAAATTAAATTAGTAATTTGTTTACCTACTATCGATTTTATTACCCATAGTACATACTAACCAATGTTACGAAATTAATATGAAAAAGTGTTGAACATTTTTTGTAAATATTTTCACAAGCGAAGGTGCACTTCATTATCCCTCAACAATACCACAATCTAAAAAGGTACTTTCATTGTTTTTTTAGTACACAAACACTTTTGTTTTGAATTTAGGATGATGAAGGAATTTTTATGTTGCCGAATACATTTTATATAACGATTTAAAATGTGTCATTTTTGATTAGCTGCTAAAACGACATGTCGTTTTTGTTGGTGAATATGGCGTTATTGATATCACACAGGTCAACATTGGTGACAGCTGTCTTACCAGCCAATAGCATATTCTACATCATAATGACGTTATAGTCAGTTGAAACCGTTTCGAAATGTGCGGTTTTCGATCGTTTTTAAAATCAACAATTATGAATGAAAATATCAGAGTTACACATTTACTGTGCGATGATCAGGATCAGAAATATAAACTATAAATTAATTTTTAAAGTCCATAATTTTTGAAAATATCCTATTCAATTACCTAGTCGTTCACTTTTCGTTTCTTGGGAAATATCAAGCCAAAGGGCTTTGCAATTCATAGAGGAAAATACAACATTTCGTGTGGGATTGCAGTAACCTCCCCACATTCTGGAATAAAATTATTATTATTATTTACACTAATCTAACAAGAACATATTATTCAATTTTCACCTAATCATTGATAATAACACTTCTTTACAAGAAAAATATTAATATTTTTTAGTATTTTTACCCCAAGGGCGCTTAATAAGGCTACAAAATAACCAAGAACCATATTTAAATTTACCCAAAAAGCTTGATTAGAATGTAAAACAAATAAGTGTTCTTTGTATTTCCATATTTCTTACTCAAATAAAACATGCATGTCGATCAAATATTATATTCACTAAGGCCCGGTATATCAGTCAGTCCGTATCCTCGCTATGTACGATATTCCTCGCTCAAAGTAAAGGAGGCTAAATCTGCCGCTCAATCACACTGAGGCTTTAGCAGTCATGTGTCAAACTTGACGTTTATGTTAGTAATTTCATACTTCCATCTCACCAAAATTTACATAAATTGCCTAATTTCATCAGTGAATGTCGGTGTTATTAATGTATAATCAATATAAATTGTTTGGAAATGGGATTTTAAATGTTTCAACGTCAGGACAGTTTATTTTCAGGGCAGGACAGGGTTAGTTCGTTATAATATCATGGAGAGTCCAGCAAAACAAATGCTTTTTAAATGATATCCTGGCATACAGCACCAGGCTGATTGAAGTGGAGCAATTTATCAAAAATAATTTGTAAATGTTGTCGTCAAAGTGGTTGATATATTGAATGCATAGATATACCACTCCTAACGATCTCCCGATCACAGTAGAGTAAGTAGATTTACCAGTCACGTTGATCCAAAAATGATTTATATTGAAATCACAGACAACACGTATAATATTTGTTATATCTAGTTACGGACGCTAAGCTCGTTCCAACTCTCATTCCAACCAAGCCTAGTTTTAAATCGGCTGATCTACCGGGGCCAAGTGGATTACAATTTTTTTTTATTTTTTTATTAGTGAAATAAAGAAATTACATATAAACTCGTGTGTACATAGGGTTTTTACATATTAAGATATTTGAATACTACTCTCATAGAAGCGTTAGCTTGTGTTTGGAGGAGGAGTGCAAACTACATTAATGTAGTTATTTATAAGGAATTAATAATATTAAGTAGGTATATTACTTAATTTACCTACTTAAGTGAATTTAGATATTGACGGGCTAGTCTAGCAATGAAAATTAGGTTTGGATTTCTTATATCGTATAAGGTTTATATTCTTAGCATATCGATTGAAAACCAATAACCTATTTAACCCTTAAATGCATACTGTTGCAAAACGGCAACATACCGTTCAAACCACCTTTAACTCTTTGGTGTATACTTAATGCATGCCGTTTTAGAATTATCAAGTTCACGGTAATATATTTTATCGAGTGGCATCACCTTTTTTTTCTTTCGCGAATGTCAAATGTCACTTTTTCTTTAACAAAGTGAAGATTCTCGAAAATTGGTTGGAGGTTAGAATTACAGTTTTGTTTTGCTGTTATTATTTTGATTTTCTTAGGTAAGTAGATACAATAATACAATACTTATATGTAATAACTCGTATTTTTCCGGTACACTTATTAGTTTTGAGAACTTTTTTGAGTTTTTTTTTTTTTCATACGTAAATTGTTCATATTAATTTTTATTAAATACACGGTGTTGTAAATCTGCAACATTTTTTTTTTAATCAAATATCATAAAAAAAAAAAATTCTTTATATTTCCTTGCATATGCATGTAAATATCTACAAAATATATTTTTTTCCAGAAAAATAAATAAATCATGCATTTAAGGGTTAACAACAAGTGCAGCTGCTGGCCGATCAATCATCAATAGAAAATAATATTACATTGTAGCAGATTAATGCGCTTGATATTACACGCAATATGACGCACTGTGCCCCGATGAAAATTCAGTTGTGTCCAAAACTAATTGACATCAAATACAATAAAGCGGTATGGGTACATATTATTTTCGTGATAATATTAAACATAGGTAATCATTTCGGCTGTATGTGATGTGAAATATTCCCGCGTAATTAACTCAAATTAGCATAGATTTATTTAAAATTGGAACTGACGATTTGTGAATTCAGACAAGCAATAAAGTAAATACCTACATATAAACCGAAATTTATTTTATTTTTATTTAATTAATAATCCTATGTACGACTATCATAATACGGACATGTGTCTGGTGTGGTAGTCGAAAAGCATGTAAAAAACGAATGAAAGAAAAAAAAAGTGTATTACTGTGTAAAAATAATTTTATCTTTACTCGGGAGATATTTTCAATTTGTATTGATATTTCAGGCGACTAATTATTGCTTATAATTATTTGTTGTCCTTTGTGCTATGCATAAAACCTTGTCCTATAAACATTGGTTTATCATTAAAAAAATAATTTGCTAACTGTGTTCACTCTAAATGATAATTTCTGACGTTTCTAGTTTGTCACCATATTAATACCAATATTTGTTTTTGAAAGAAAATTTGATCCTGATTCAAACATTTTATTAATACATGGAGAAAATTTATCCTGTTAAAATAGTTAAAGCATGCCAATTTCCTGATAAAATATTAGTCATTCAGAATATATTGAGACCACGTGTTCTTTTCCGAATAAATATCATAACGGACTGCGATAATATCAGTTTTCCAATATCTATATCCATATTTTTATGTCCACCGTCCTCGTAAAATATTCGCTTTCAACTGATAGGTACGTTGTTAGTAACTCAAATTCATTCAATAAAGGCCTGCACTCTAGTTTTTAACAGGAAAATTAGTCATTTTTACCAGATTTTTTAAATAAATTAACCGTATTTTATATCAGTAAGTTTTCTAGGTGTACTTTCAGGTTAACAAATCCAATAATAATAATATCCCGTGACTTTTAACGGGAATCAATTTCTGTGCGAAATTGCACAGAAAACAAGGCGATCATTTCTGTGTTACTAAACTGTGTTGTACCATGATTATGAATACTGCGTGATGCGCAGATCACTAAGCACAAAGAGCACCATAATGCCTGTTACACACCCCGTGTAACCCAGTGGCGTGCGCGTGCATTGCTCTATGGGCAAGGTGTTTCTTAAAGCTATGACAAGAATTGTTCGTAGAATTTTTTTAATACCTCGGTAACGCACATTTTTATTATTAACTCTTTACACTTTAGATGTTTGTTATGTTCAGGTGAAAATATTAGCTTACAATTTGCCTTTCTAGATATACGAGTACCTATTCAATAATCCAATGAAACTTTTTTTCTCATACTGTTATATCTGCCTTACTTTGCAGATTTAAGTCTTGGGAACTCTTTGTTAAAAGTAAAAGTTTCTACTTATAATTGTGTTTATTTACGTTACAAAAAATAGGTCTGAATTTAGCTACACTGTTCATTACCCGAGGGTTGGTAATTCTCTGTCAATCTCATCTCACAAGTAATTGTTACACTCTAGCGACATCTGTCGGACTCTGGAGTAAGCTTTATGACTAGCGCCATCTATCGCTTAAATACTCAACTTATTACCATACATCACACATACAAAAAACAAAGTCATACAAAGTTTCTGATAAATAAATCATTTATTCGGATTTATGTGAAGTTTGGTTCACGATTTTCTTTCCTTTTCATCCTAATAACATTTTTTTCAACCTTGGTTTTTGCCATGATCGTCTCAGTAGGATGTGTTCCTGTGTCAATACAAATGAAATACTTGAATAATTTTGTTTATGGAACTACAGATACAGAACATACAAAACACTGAATCTGGGACAAATGTATGAAGGCAGGGAGGGGTATATCAGAAGAGTGGAGAACTCTCAAATAGAAAGGGCCAGATGTGAGTTATAGTGACATACTGACCAGTTGCTAACCCTGTACAAACCTCAAGTACGTGCAATAGTTGAATTTGGGAGCCACTTCTGGACTGGAGCCCCAAAATACGTGATAAACCTACTTGATACTGTGCAAAGAAGAGGAGTCCGTCTGATTGAGAATTCGTTGTTAACATACCAATTGCCTTGTCTAATGCACATGCGTAATGTAGCCATGTTAGGTCTATTCTACAGGGATTTTAATAAAAACCTGCTCTGGGGAGCTAGCAAAATTGATCCCATGTGCAACGGTGTACGTAAGCGAAACTCGACGTGCAGCAGGGGAACGCTCGTTTACTGTAGTTGATGTTGGCTTCGTGAGAACGATTCGTTTCTGATAATCACTTTTATGTAAGTCGGCCAGTATGTAGAATGAGCAAGTATCTGTTTTTTTTCTACTTCGTATAATTCCTTCCTACAACCTCTACCCTAACCCGTCTCACAACGCTGTCCATCCGGTAGCGATATAGTCCCCCTGTAAGCTGAATCGAGTTGTGCACAGGTTTGAGACATGCAGATTTTCAACCTTTACGTACCGGACGCCACTGATACAACGATAACATTAGCAGCGCGGTCTATTCACGAGGCAGCCACTAAAGAAAGCCGTAACTTCATTAGTTTAGCATTCAGCCCCACAAAGCTTCGAGGGAAACTGATGGGGTGGAGATATCCCACTGTATCCCCCACTAGTACATTGAAAGTGCCAGACATTTAAATTCGATTTACCTTTTTACATGCATATTGCATCCAGGCATATTAAATCGCTGTGCAAATGTTTGCATAAATTAACCATTGTAAAAGATGATAAGCAGGTACTGTCTTCTTTTGGGATAGTTCAAACGTATATTCAACTTGTATTTTAGTTAATACTAGCGCAGACCCGTGAAAAATCACATGATGTTATAATTGCAGGAGAAGCTTAAGGCCCCGTAGTAAGCGTTCAAATATGGTTTGAAAGGGAAATTTGTAAATACGAATGTTAGAGGGAGCGCGCTAATATTAAAAAAACGACAATAATTGAGCGAAAATGGTGATTTAATAAAACACGAGTCGTTTGAAATGGAGCAAAAATCGCTCGTCAAATGCTTTAGTTGCATTTAAAGATACCTACACTGCGAATTTGTTCATGTCTTTAACATATTAAATAACAGAAAAAACGTGTTTTTAATAATTTTCGGAGCTACGATTTTTTTTCTGTAGAAGCAATTTCATATAATTAACGTTTAGGAATAACAAATATTTAGAAATTATCTTCAAAAATAACTTTTTGAAACTTAAAAAATTAAAGATTTGACGAGAAGCAGGTTATAAAAAAAAAAAAAAAAATCTATAAAATAATAAATACAATTTTTTATAAGTAATATTTTATCTTTGACAAATTAAAGAGCAGATCGGAAGTTTTTGAATTAACACCGTAAATTAACTTGAAAATCACGAAATATGTCAAAAAATTTTTGAAAAAATACATACTTCAGATATAACTAACTAACTAACTAACTAACCATCACGCCGTTTCCCCGCAGAGGTAGGCAGAGAGGACGGACCGCCAAACAACTCGGTCTTGCCACACACTCCTTGCCTCATTCACATTCATACATCGTCTCATACATACTCTTCTATTGTTCTGACTATTGACATGGCCCGACTCAAGTATCTGATTCTCTTGGTCGTGCCATGTCTTCCTCGGGCGTCCCCGACTTCTGCTACCATTCACATTTGCATCGTATATTCTCCTTACACTCCTTTCTTCGCTCATTCGCTCTACATGCCCAAACCATCTAAGCGTCCCTTTCTTGATCTTACTCATTACGCTTACATCAGCCTTGCACTCTTTGCGGATATCCACATTCCTTACACGATCATACATGGTTTTACCACACATACGCCTCAGGGATCTCATTTCAACAGCATTCAATCTACTTTCATCCTTTCTTTGCCAGTTCCATGCCTCACTTCCATACATCAGGGTAGGTACCAGCACTCCATTGTGGACTGCTAACTTCGCTTCTTTGGACAATTTTTTGTTAGCGCCAACTGCGTTCAGTCCTCCATTAATGGAGTTACCTGCATTTACTCTTCTTTCAATATCTCTGTTAGCCTTCCCATCTCTCGTAAACATGCTTCCTAAATACACAAATTCATCCACCTGCTCCAAGTATTCCTCATTCACAGCTATATTGCACACTGTTTTCGTACTTTCTCTTTCAACCACCATTACTTTAGACTTACTTAAATTCATCATTAACTCATTCTTCACGCATACTTCGTTCATCCTAGACACGAGAGACTGCAGATCATCCATACTATTAGCAATCAGCACCGCATCATCAGCATACAACAGGCAACATACTTTCAGATTACTCAAATTCGCGCCCAATCCCACCTCTTTCAATTCTTGCATACAATTATCCATGTATAGATTGAATAACCACGGTGACATTACGCAGCCTTGTTTAACACCTTTTGTGATATCAAACCACCCCGTAAAACCACCGTTCACCCTACAAAGGCACAGAAAAGTTTCTGTTTTTTTGCCAGAAACTTCTCGAGCATACGCAATGAGAAGATCTGGTCCATGCACCCCCTTCCACTCATAAAGGCACCTTGCACATCCCATATTTTATCTTTTGTTTCCTTTCCTACCCTTTCAATCAAAATTCTACCATACAGCTTGCCAACTGAACTTAGCAGGCTAATAGCCCTATGATTCCCACATTCCATACGTGACCCTTTACCTTTGTATAATGGCATGATCACTGCCCTTCTCCAATCTAAAGGCGTGTAACATTCCTTTAAACATTGGTTAAAAAGATTGCACAACCATGTGAGAATTATACGGCTACCTCCTTTAAAATATTCAGCAGCAATATTGTCGAAACCGACAGCCTTACCATTCTTCATACACTTAATTGATCTTTCTATCTCATCTATGCTAATTTCGGTAACATTCAGTCCATCATCATTCATATCTGATTCGCCGCTAGAATCACTGTCACTCACTTCGCTTTCAAAGACTTCCTCGAAATACTTCATCCATCTCTCTTTTATTTTTTCCTCATTCGTCAACATTTTTCCATCTTTCGATTTTATCACTTTCATGCTTCCGGTTTCAGGGCCATATAGAATTATTAATTAATAAATAAAATGACTATAGTTAGGTAGGTATCTACTTTATCTCTTGTTTGGACGATCAATTCCAAGTTAGACACTAAATTCAAAAAATTTGAGAAAAAAATAAGTGAAAAAAATAATTAGAATTAAAAGGTGATTACTAACATTTAATAATTTCGAAATTAGTATTTACAATCGCCTCCTATATAATAAATGTATTTACTAATTACTTTCCAATTCTACTGAATATCGACCAAAAAACCGTGAAAATTTGCTCACTGATCGAGAATAATTCTTGCTTATTTGCGAGATATTTTGATGTGTAGTGGAGATTTTGAAAAAAATATAAGTATACACGTACCTACATATATATTTTGTTTTGAAAACTTAACTGAAAGAACAAAAAATTCTCATAATGTTGGAAAAACGTTTTTATATGTGTGAGTGATTTTCTCAAATGCACAATTTGTGTAGCTTATCAGTACAATGAGTAATATTTATTAAAAAATACTTATAATTATGCTACTAAATCAAAAATCGAATGTGAGATGCCTTTGATGAATTTTAGCCAAACTAAGATCAAACAATAATTTTGATTAAGTATTAACACCGCCAAAACGTGGTTACCATTCATCGTTCATGTTTGGGGAGTTAACACCGTTACACATAAGGTATTTATGAATATTGCATATTATCACTAATAATCGTTGAATATCACAATATTTTTTCTTACGAGAAATACCTACCATCTTTTTTAACATTTTCTTGAAGATGTCACGGTTCCGCCGCAAAAAAAAAACATGAAAATGGAAAGTTAATTTATTATTGTTATAGTAGAGCTACAAGACACAGATGGCCATAGTGTAGAAATATCTTAAAGCTTACAGACTTATCCAACAGATGGCGGTAGCATATAATGTCGCCCCACCATTGTGCGTACCAAGGTAGGGGAACCTTGAAGTTTTGAGAATGAGAGAGAGGTTTTAAGAACATACTAGAGGAGTGGCCGGCAAAGTGTGGCTCCGGAGCCGCATGCGGCTCTTTGGCTTCTTGAGTGCTGCTCTGGCACAAATATCCACGGGCAGCAGGTATCAGCAGGTTTCAGGAGATAAGGATTTTAACAGCAGAGTGACCTTAATGCTCTTAATGCTACGATAACTGAGATGAAATTTTGTCTTTTTTAGCTCTAAATTTCAACGTCTTTGTATTGATTTGGAAATATTGGAGAATATTAGATCTTTGTTCACAACACAAGTGGTCTGCTTTGAAAGACCTGGAGAAGGAAGACATGATCATTTTCAACGTCTGGAATAGTATTCCTGACTTTTAAGATCAGCTGAAAAAACTCGCGTTTGCTGTTCTTTCCCTTTTTGGTACTACATATTCATGGGAACAATTTTATTCAAGCATGAACTTTATCAAGAGTAAACTGAGAAGTCGTCATATTGATGAGAACCTGGAATCATGCCTAAAAAACAACAATATACAAACCTAACTTACTGAAATTTTCCAAGGACATTGTTCGCATTAAGTATTTGTCAGTCATTATCATGATTTAAATTTATGGATACTTTACTTTCATATTATTGTTTATCAACGAATAAATCTGTAAATAAATAAAAAAGTGTAAAAACCAAGTTTTATTCAGTGTACCCGTAATTAAACGAAGGTCTAAAATTATAATAAAGCTTTACTAAAATAAAAATTGATTTGGCTCTAAGAACTTTTTTAAATCGTTGTAATGTACATATTTGGCTCTTTGGCCAACAAGTTTGCCGACCACTGTACTAGAGGAATCTTTAGTCTTCAGGCCGTCCCATACACTTGTTCCTGATTAAACGAGTTTTAATGTAATTAAAGACACAGTGTTTTGTTATGAAGAAGGGGTTACTACTTCAAGAATCCATACACAACAATTATTTATTTATTTATTTATATATATATACGCCTAAAAAGGCTTTTACATAGAAGTGATACATGATGCAGTACAATAAGAGAATATGTATTATACAGGAGATATTGACAGTAAATAGATGTAATGTAATGGAAAAAAAAATAACATAAAGTAAAAAAGAAATTACAACAACATTAGATATAAAACAAATCATTAAAACTAATTTACCAAAGCTACTCCAATTTGTAGGATTCAACAAAGTGTTGATGTAGATTATGCTTAATTCTATATATGGAGTCAATAAATAAATCAATAACACCCCCATACTTGTTGCCCAGATCATGCATCCTATTGGTCAGTGAGTGTGTCTGATAGTTGGTCGAGTATGTATTACAGAAGAATGTTATATTTTGCCTTGTATTCCTAGTCGGCACATGTAGTTTAATAGTGGCAAGGATGGCAGGACTATCAATTAAGTTGTTAATGACTCTGTGTAACACAACCAGGTCTGAAATAATTCTCCTGTCAGACAGTGTTATTAGATGCAATTGATTCATCAAACTGACATAATTAATGTAATCAATAGGAATTCCGAGCTTAAAATTTACGTACTTAAGAAATTTGTGCTGAACTCTTTCTATATTATTGGAGTGAACTTTATATAAAGGGGACCAAATAGGTGAATTATACTCCAATTGACTTCTGACTAATGAAGTATAGAGGGTTCTCATACAATCTATGGACTTAAAATCGGTTAAAGTTCTGCAAAGGAAGCCAAGCATCTTTAAAGCCTTATTAGTTATATAGTTGATGTGTTCAATGAATGACAAGTTTTCAACGAATATTACACCCAAGTCACGAATATGTGATACTGGTATTAATTTAATATTATTTAATGTATATTCATGTAATATATTATAACGAGTTTTGGAAAATCGTATTACTTGACATTTCTGAATGTTCAAAAATAAAGCATTTTGTTCACACCATTGATGAAGTTGTTCTAAATTACTCTGTAAAATTTGACAATCGGTTACATTTCGTATTCTTTTATATATTTTTAAGTCGTCAGCAAATATCAGAACTTCTACATCATTAAATTGGTCAACAATGTCATTGATGAATAATAAGAAAAATATTGGGCCGAGGTGGGACCCTTGAGGAACCCCACTTGTGGCCTCGAATATATAAGATTGTACAGAATTAATCTTAACACTAAGCACCCTATGGCTAAGATAACTAACAATCCAACTCAATAATTTACCTTTGATGCCCAACGATCGAAGTTTATAAATAAGTATGTGATGTCGAACCTTATCAAAAGCTTTACTAAAGTCAGTGTATATACTGTCCACTTGTTGTTTGAGACCCAGAGATTCAGATATGTAATTTTCATAAATCATTAAATTACTTAAGGTAGAGCGACCTGTGATGAAGCCATGTTGGTTAGGAACAATAATGTTGTTGATAGGTTTTACAATGATATCTAGGACTAATTTCTCAAAAACTTTCGGTAAAGCAGACATTATACAAATTGGTCTATAGTTTGATATATCGCTTTTGTCTCCTTTTTTATGAATAGGGGTTAAATAACTCTTTTTCCACTGAGCTGGAAAAGAACCAGAACTTAAAGAATTGTTAAAGAGTTTATAAAGAGGATATATCAGACTACTAACACAGGTTTTGAAAAATATTGGAGGAATACCATCCGGTCCAGCAGATTTATTGCTATCTAATTCTTTTATGACTTTTTCTATAGATTCTTTTTTGATGAAACATTGGCTTAGATTTAATACCTCTTCCACTGAAATATCGGGAATCGTATTGACACGAATATCTGTGTCGTAAACACTTTTAAATGAATCAGCAAATAGATTAACTATGCCTTCGATACTGTCGGCACATTTTTCTTTTAAGTACATGTTATTGGGAAATCCACAATCATTTTTTTGTTGACTTTTAGAAAAACTCCATAATTTTTTAACATTTTGGTGTACCTCTTTTTCAATTAGGCTTACATAATCACTATAGCATTTTATTGATAATTCTTTACACTGCTTACGTAATTTAGTAAAAGTTATGTAATCATTAGGATTTCTGGTATGTTTATATATTCTATGGATATGTTTTTTATAATTAATATGTTTTTTTAATTCCCTCGTAAACCATTTGGGATAGTTAGATGGTGTGAAGTTGACCCTAGGAACGAAGCGCTCTATCGAGGTATTTAAAATTGAGTAAAATTGTTCTAATTGATTATTTAAATTATTTTCGTTGTCTAAAAATGACCAATCTACCGAGGTAAGGTACTCATTAATATTATGGTATTCGGCTTTGGAGAAATTATAAGATGTGGTAGTTAGGTTTGGAGATCTTCCAGACATATTTGTTATGATAATATCTAATGGTGGATGGTGTTTATCTAGAGGCAATAATAATTCGTCAGATTTCTCAACCACTATTTTTGAATCACTTGAAAACACTAAATCTAACATTCGATTATTAGAATTAGACACATTGTTTGATTGAGTTAGTCCTAGGAATATGGACATATCACGAATTTCACTGGATTTAGCGCACTGTAATTCAACTTCGTTTGTGGCAGATCCGATGTCATCTTGGCTGGTCCAGTTCGGCAGATTATAATCACCAGCAATTATGAATTTTGCTTTCGGATATTTGAATTTCAGCATTTCTATGTCCTCATTGTGGTTTTTATATATTTGCAAATCCGATGCAGGTGGGATGTAGACACAACCTATAATAATTTTACTATAAGGTATGTTGAGCATTACAAAAGTGTGTTCAACATTTGTGTGCTTGACCGGTAGTCTACAGGATGAGATATTTTTAGACACACATAACATCACGCCTCCTCCGTTAGACTTTTTGCTCGAATTAGGACTTCGATCAAGGCGATAGATAGTATATTGATTTAGGCCTAATTCTGACGAGCCGATATCTGCATTTAACCATGTTTCAGTTAATAATAAAATGTCATATGAGAAGGTGGGTGAAGTTAGAAAGTTAGTTGAGAAATTATGAAAGATATTAAAAATTAACAATACAGTAGTTTTATAAAAATATAGGTATATCGCACAAGTTTTATCGACACTGCTGATAACAAAATATTCCGATCTAATTTCTCCATCCCCAAGTTACTTTTAGGGTGTTATCCACAGAATTGTTTATACACACTAGAAATGCCTTCCACATAGATTCAAATGGAAATCAACATCGCCACTGACTTACCTTTTGGTTAAAGCCCATTTAGCTCGCGCTCCCTCTAACTCTTGCCTGATATCGTGTATCGCCTTACATTAGAATTGTAACGGTTATTTAAGGCCTGATTGGCCAGACTTTTAGATCAGGAAATACGCCCACATCGTATTTCTTGTGTTATTCTTTATTCCATGGTGTTATCGGTCGAGGGAAAGTAACATTAGTCTTCCATAAAGCGTCATATTTGATTCAAATTGACACTGGCAGAAGGGAAGTGACAGCGACGACGTCGGCATCTGACCCACCCCTCGGTGCGGTTCTGTTGGGGCCTGGATGGGGGAGGGGGTGAGTGACACATCGGAAATTACGCCGAATCGAGTGGAGGGTGGGGTGGGTGGGTGGGTTAACTGAGAAGCTCAAAAATACTTAGATGCCTACCTAGTTTTTAAGAATATCATAATTTCTAAAAGATTATAAGTAGGTATATCTGTATTGTCACCATGTCAAAAATCGTAAAACATATATCACATCTATCACAATGCAAAAGCAAACTGAAATTACTTTGGGGAAATTTCAGTTCAGTGCATTATTTAATTTCCAATAATACATCCATTTTAAAAATGGTTTGACTGAGGATTGAACCTTCCTACCCAGGATCTATAGTCGACAACTCCACCATCCTCGCCAAATTCTGATGGGTTAGGACCGACATTTATTTCGTATATTAACTGCTGCAATGTCATCCAATTTCAGATAAACGCGTGTAAATGTTCGTGTGTGTATGCATGATTGCCACCCCAATCACAGTTGATAGAATGAATTCTCATCGAAAACGAGTCTTCTGCCGAGTTTCAGCTCGACCGGATGTCGGAAAGTGGGTTAATTTCCACTTTCAATATTTGGATTCATTCATTCCCAAAAACTAAAGTGAAATTCAAATATATGTTATTAAAAACAACAATATTAGTAGGTAGCATAAATATTTAATTATTTGCTCTAAATTTCCTCGCTAGGTGTAACCTGTTCTGACAGTGTGGCAGGACACAGGAAAGTACTTACAATATAAATATTTCATTGTAATGATATTAAGAGATTTAAAGTGTTAAATATAGATAAATATGTGAATGAGAAGAATTAATTAAGTATGTAGTGAGTACAAGAAGACGAAAAGACTACATTTTTAGGTTTGGTTAAAAAGACGAATTTATTTCTGAATATTTTCAAACAAATGCCTATTACTTTATCGTTATTGTTAAGCAAGGATTTTTGTAAGTAGGCACAGACAGATCTACATAGCTTTATATGTAGTTGGGAGCAAGACTGTTTCAAATACAGGGATTTCCAATAAGAGGTGTTATTTTGATATTCAATCGTAAAAGCTCAATGGTTTCGTTGCTTGTGTGGCACATAGCGCCGTCTTGTTGAAAGTAAACGTTGTCCAGATCAATACCATCCAATTCCGACCATAAAAAATTATCAATCATCTCTCGATAGCGCAATGCATTCACCGTAACTGTTGCTCCAGCCTCATTTTCGAAAAAGTTAGGTCCAATGACTCCGCCGGACCATAAACCGCACCAAACACGTTGAGAATAGAAAGGCTTTTCAACAATAATTCTTGGGTTTTCCGAGCCCCAGATGCGACAATTTTGCTTGTTGACGAAGCCACCGAGGTGGAAATGGGCCTCATCACTCAACATGATTTGAATTTGATTCACTCAAGTGAATTTTAATAATTTCAATGCGGTGTTGAAGCGTGTATCGTTCCATTTTTATTAATGGCGTAGTTTCTACTTGTCAAATGTTAAAAAATGACAGCTTTAATAGTAACATCTACCGAAATAGCGGGCTACTCAAAATAACACCTCTTATTAGAAAACCCTGTACTTCAGTATTAAGAAAATAATTAGTTTGTTCGTCTCTTTTGCCCTCGGAATAAAAATAAGCATGACTTAATCTGTAATGCATTATTGTTTCAAATAATACATTACATCTTACATATTAATAATATTATAAAAAACATAAGAGGAGCTCCAACACGGCATAACGCGAGAGTAAAATGAATGGATGTACTCAATATTTACTACGCTTAGTTAATTACGTGCAAAATTCTAGAAATCATTTACATGTCATTTACGTAATATTTGTGATCGTTATTCAGTACAGCGTACGATACATGTTACACACACAAACATACACCACACACACACAACATACGCCATAGACCACACACCCAAACAACGTGACATTATTGTGTATAAGCGTGAGGCTTATCCCGTGTAACGTAGCGACAAGAAACTAGAATTATTATTTTTATTTTTAAAATCCGGTGGAAGTGACACTCAACTTACTTTTTTATATGTATAGGGTTTTCCAATAAGAGGTGTTATTTATTTATTTATTTAAACGCCCATTGGGCTTTTACATACATTGTTATTAGTGTTATTACATTAACTATGTGACATTTAAAAGTTTACGTACAAATATAAATAAAATAGTTATTATATCTGTAGTACATAAATGTTTTACAAATGATACAGAATACCATTATGGAGAACAGTTTTTTTTTTTCTTTTTTTTTTTACTTGCTTAGAAAAATAAATGGATTGAAATTAATCAGCATTTATAGGGACTTAAAATCATATTCGAATTGTTATTTAAATTACAATATTAATTTGTAAAGTTAAAACATATATATTAAAGTTAAAAGTCATAAAAGAAAAGAGTGAAAAAACAGAAGCTAAAAAATGGGTTTTTCACTATGGAGAGGAGAAGTCATACATTTCAGCAAAGTGTTTATGTAGATTTCGTTTAAGCACTGCTACAGAATCTCTAAATATATCAACAACATTACCAAATTTATTACCAAATTTTTGTATTCGATTTAACGATATGTGCGCTTGATAATTAGATTTGAAATTGTCACAGAAAAAGGTGGAATTTTGTCTCGTATTTTTGGAAGGTACATATAATTTTATTGTGGCAAGAATTTCAGGGCTGTCGATTCTATAATTAATAATTTTATTTAGTAGAACAAGGTCGGAGATAATTCGCCTATCTGACAGCGTAATCAAATTTAGTTGATGCATGAGTTGGATATAATTTATATTTTGGATTGGAATATTCAGTTTAAAGTTAATAAATCTTAAAAATTTGTGTTGTACCTTTTCAATATTGTTGGAATGTACTTTATAAAACGGGGACCAAATAGGCGAATTATACTCTACTTGACTTCTTACTAAAGATGTGTACAGTGTGTTCAAACATTCTAGTGACTTGAAGTCACATGCGGTTCTACATATAAAACCGAGCATTTTTAGGGCTTTATTTGTGATTTCATTTATATGCGGATTGAATGTTAACTGTTCATCAAATATAACACCCAAGTCCCTGATTTGAGTGACAGCTGTCAATTTTACATTGTTAAGCGAATATTCATAAATTGTATGATTTCGTATTTTACAAAAACGAATGACCTGACATTTTTTAATATTGAGAAACAGAGAGTTGATGATGCACCAACGATATAGTTTATTTAAATTAAGTTGCAAAGTATAACAATCGTCTAAACTGCGTATTGTTTTATATATTTTCAAATCATCTGCGAAAAGAAGAACTTCTACATCTTTAAATATGCTAACAATATCATTAATAAATAACAAAAAAAGAATTGGTCCCAGGTGAGACCCCTGAGGGACCCCACTTGTGGCTTCGAAAATGTAAGATTCCACAGATTTTATTTTGACACATAGCTCTCTTTTACTAAGATAGCTATCAATCCAACTTAACAGATTACCCTTGATACCCAACATACTTAATTTTTGTACAAGGATATGTCGCCTAACTTTGTCAAAAGCTTTGGAAAAATCAGTATATATTGAATCCACTTGATGCTTCAAGGCAAGAGAATCAGTTATGTAATTTTCATATATGGTCAAGTTACTTAGGGTGGATTTACCTGTGATAAAGCCATGCTGGTTGGGTACAATAATATTATTAATTTGTTTACATATTACATCTAGGACTAACGATTCAAATAGTTTGGGAATAGCGGATAATATACATATTGGTCTGTAGTTTGATACATCGCTTTTATCTCCCTTTTTATGAATAGGCGTAAGATAGCTTTTTTTCCACTGTTTTGGAAAACACCCTGACGACAAAGACTTATTAAATAGTAAAAATAATGGATAAGTCAAACTGCGAACACAAGATTTTAAATATATTGGAGGGAACCCATCCGTGTTATTTTGAATAGCCCGCTATTTCGGTAGATGTTACTATTAAAGCTGTCATTTTTTAACATTTGACAAGTAGAAACTACGCCATTAAAAACATTGGAACGATACACGCTTCAACACCGCATTGAAATTATTAAAATTCACTTGAGTGAATCAAATGCAAATCATCTTGAGTGATGAGGACCATTTCCACCTCGGTGGCTTCGTAAACAAGCAAAATTGTCGCATCTGGGGCTCGGAAAACCCAAGAGTTATTGTTGAAAAGCCTCTCTATCTTCAACGTGTGACTGTTTGGTGCGGTTTATGGTCCGGCGGAGTCATGAGACCTTACTTTTTCGAAAATGAGGCTGGAGCAACAGTTACGGTGAATGGATTGCGTTATCGAGAGATGATTAATGATTTTATATGGCCGGAATTGGATGGTATTGATCTGGACAGCGTTTACTTTCAATAAAACGGCGCTACGTGCCACACAAGCAACGAAACCATTGATCTTTTACGATTGAATATCAAAATAACACATCTTATTGGAAAACACTGTAAATCGTTTTGCATATTACAGCGAGGTAGTGTGTTGTTAAAAGAATTCATAACCTGCCCTTTCATAGATGTCACTAATTTCATTATTGTATCGGTGATTCAATCTAATATTATATTTGAATGCCTTTCTTGAAAGAATTTAGTTTGCACGCAGACAAATTTTTTTTTCAGATTCATACCGTGCATGTAGGGCGCAAACAATTAACTCTTAATATCTTAAACCATAAGTCGCAAAAGTGTTTTTTTCCTAAAATCATTCAATTAGAGACATCTATGACATAGCAGATTATGAATTCCTTCGAGAGGCCAAAGTATACTTGTATACATATATATAAAGTGATTTCGCTTAATTGGTATACCAGTCAATCGGACAGTCGGTTATTTGGGATAGAACCCAAGGAGCAGAAAACAAATATATAAACTAATACTAATTTACTTCGTTTATTTGGGACACCACTGTGTAATAGATAACATGCATTGATCTTATGTTTTTTTGTTTCCATAATTAACATAGTTTTTGAGGAGCTGTTCTAGAGATAGGGGACTTTAAATATACACAAAACCAGGAAAAATTGAAATATCCCTCATGCCCACTTCCGCGAATTTCGATCTGAAGTCGATGCAAAACGTAAACGTAGATTTATTGAGAAAGATTTCTAGAAATATCTGTAGGATCCGGCCCTGAACCAAATGGCGCCTGGGGTAAAAACCTCAAGGGCACTTTCTTAGGTGCAGTTAAACCTGCGCCTTGGCTCCTTGGCGCCTTAACATGTCCGACCCCGGACCAAACCTCATTCAAAGCAGCCTGCTAAATTTTATGAGATATTACAAAAAATTGCGTTTAATTTCTTTTTTCAATTTATTATTATTTATTAAAACATCTTAAAATGTTTTAGTTAATTTAAAAAATAAATAATATATATTTTTGAGGTTCCAAGTTCGGAGGCGGATTTGATTCAGTGTCCCGGCCTTGTGATCTAGAAGGTTTTGGCCCGGAGCGGCCTGAATTCATACAACATCAAAACTAAATTGAATAATCTTTTTGTAAAATGAAATAAAATAGTTTTTGTTTTAAAACCACGAGTTTTTAATAATTTTTTGAACCGACCGGATTGAATTATTACTAGGAATAGTAATAATTTGTACCCTGAAGATGTTTGAGTAAAGCGAAACCGGTCGGTTCAAAAAATTATTAAAAACTCGTGGTTTTAAAACAAAAATTATTTTATTTCATTTTAAATATGTCAAACCACAAAGTGATTGCTTTCTACAATAATAATCTTTTTGTACCCAAAAGCAAAAGCAATATATCTAGTAAGCGAACGTTAACATGTAGGTACTTACCTACGTTGATTTTTGTTTTTATTTATAACACAAAGACCACACAGATTCCGATTTGTACATTATTTAGAGGCAACTTTGGCTATTATCATTTTTGCCGCAAATTATTGCAAATTAGAAGTAATAAATTATAATACATGAATGTAAAAAAGACGTTCTCTGGGACGAAATTTGACTTTAGTGGCAACAAACTTTTATAACAACGTAAGTTCGCAAATTTGTTGTTTTTGAGCTCAACAAAAAATGCCAGTTTTTAATTTGCCGTTCACAAGAGGTATTGAATCACACGTCACATAAAAATCCTAAATAGATTAATGTATTAAAACAAGAGGGTGCTTACCAAAGATCTGTAACAAAATTCACAAATTTGTTTTGCATAATACATTCAAATTTCAACGTATGACGCCCATTCGTTATAATTCCAATAACTCCTCACACTCCTGTCTTCCTGTCACTTGTTTGTGAAATTAAACCTTTTACGGGGAGCTTATTGCTGATTTTATATTCACCGTATTTACATTTCTAGAGGTCTGGATGAATACATTTCATACCCCATACGTGCGGCCCCTCTCCAAATTGGAGTTGGGAATAGTGTGTGTGTGATTCATCCCTACATATTTCCCCGGCATAAATTTATATGATAATGCGACGGAGCAATCTGAATTATTCACCTATCTATCAGATGTTCTATTTGGATATAATACGCTAAAACGATGACGAATGCCTGTTTATTTGGTAGATACCTACAAATAATAATTATTATTGCTTGATTAAACGTGACGCTCTATCTATTGTACGTGTTCATAGATGGCGTTAATTAATTTATTATATTAATATTACAATATTAAGACACATTATTTGTTTGCGCCCGTACATACGCAACATGAATATGAATAAATAGTTATGTTCGTTAAAAAACTCAATTCTTTGGAGAAAGGCATACAAATAAAATATTGTATCGATGATTCAATCCAAAATAATATTTATATGCTTCTCTTGAAATAATTGAGTTTTTATACATACAAAACTCTTTAATCATATTTATATTGCGTATGTACGGGCGCAAACAAATAATTCATTTTAATATTGTAAAGTATAACTCGAAAAAAGTTTATTCAACTAACGCCATCTATGAACTCGTATATAATAACGAACGTCGCATATTAATACCATTTTATCATTCGGGAATGTGGTAGTCCCAATTGTCTCATAAAAAGGTAGTTCGGTACCTTTAACATTACATTAAATATATATATGTTTGCCGTGATCTTTGCAAAGTAGAATAGAAACATTAAATGCCCTTGTGTTTAAGTTTAGACTTACGGAATTCAATTAGTTCAATCATTTTACATAAATAAATTCATCTTCCTATAAAAAGTGTATTTTAATAAAAATTAACGCCATCTATTAACGCGTAGAATATCACGCAAGTTACGTTATAGGCTCATTTTTTCTTTCAAATCTCAAATCTAATCCACGGAAAATTGGTATAATTATTATACTCTCCTTGATGATTTGCGATGAAAGAAAATAATAACATCATAGATAGCTCTTTGGATAATATATGTATATTTATATTATTCAGCTTCGATCCCACCGATATATTCTATCATAGATGAAATATAGAAACGTAGATCAATCATAATATCATTGAAGATAAGGATAATGCCATTGGTGAGAACATACTTTCTAATTTATAGAAACCCAAAGTTGAACCGACTTTTACTTAATTCTATGAAATATATCATCCAGCATTAGACAAAATAATAATGTTCCTAAATACAATTTTCACAAAAAATTCAAATTTACGAAAAAATATTACGTGCAATAATGTTATATTGCTTATTTTGGCGTTAAAACAGCATGCCTCGATAGCCGTGATCGTCTAGTGGTTAGGACCCCACGTTGTGGCCGTGGTAACCCAGGTTCGACTCCTGGTCACGGCAGCGACTAATTATCGCTGTCTCGGCGGGGCTTTTTTTTTCTTCTCTACATTTAATTTATTTAATACATATCCAAAAAAAAATTAATTTTCTTTCCTAATATTTAAAAATAATATATTTTTTTATAAATAATTCATTACATATTATAAATGTAAATATAAAATAAGTTGGTAGGTACCCCTCATAACAACTTAAATTTGAAAAAACAATAAAACAACCTGTTGCCTTTGTTGATAAAATTCCTTCAATTTTTGCCGACCGAAGCCTCGGGCAAGGAATTTTACCTGTTATTCGTTTCACCTGTGAATTGGCAGCACTGTCGGGGCATTGACCAATCAAAATAGTTTTTCAGTTCTACCATCTTTATTATTGTGATATTTTGATCCGGCAGCAGGTTATGGTTTCTCAAATATAAACAAATCTGTTTTATCGTGTTTTCTTGCTAACCATGAATTGTAAATGTTGCGTTTTACTGTTATTATCAATTCGGTGTTGAATACTTCGTGATTTTTTAATTTATTTTCAAAATAAAAGCAATATTACCGAAGTAAAAGATCGCCGGTTAAAAAGTTGTCGTGATTTTTCGTAGTGTACGTGTTTTATTTAAAAACAGTGAGTATAATCTTTATTTTTTATAAATAACACATCAGTTCTTAATAAATGTGTTGTCCAAAATGATATGCTTGCGATTTATTTATTATAAGCCGTCACAAATGTTTCCAAATAACATAAGAACATAAATTCTAACTTAAAATAAAACAAGTCGCCCATCTAAAACTTAGGATTTCTGACTTTTTAAATTTAATTACATTATTGTATCCTCAAATACAGACCAAAACAATATTGTTTGTTTTTCACGTAACCTCGAAAGTGTATCGTTCACAAACGCATACTACCGCCACCTCTGTTACAATAGAAAAGGTAACTGAGCTTCAGCAGCCATGTTTGAAAAAAACGAACTTGAATTTTTTTTCTGTTAAATTTAAAAGTAAGCACCGAAATTGTTTATAATCTAAGTTTTTTTCAGCGGTAACACAAAGGTATCATCATTTTTTATCCAAATCACATAAAATCGGCGGGAAGGATGGGCACTCGAGTGGGTGGCGCTTGTTGCCCGGCCATGGGGGCCGAACGGGCCGGTCTGCCGGGGCTGTTGAGGGACCTTCAGAGACTCTCAGAAGACCAGGACTCGGCTGATGTCGTCTTTCTTTTGGGGCAGCAGGAGGAAAGGGTTTATGCACACAGGCTCATTTTATCTGCAAGGTTTGTTTATTTTATTTAGATTTTCTAAAAAACAAAAAACAATTCATGTTGATGGATACATTTTATTGCTATTATCACTAAAATTGTATTATTTTTTTATTGCGTAATTTGTGTAACTTAAAAGGCGTTTCATGTAAGTTTTATTATGTAAAAGTATTATTTGTGAAAATGATTTATCCGTGATTTACACTTTACCTCATAACTAAAACTGTCGCTAGGTGTTCCATGTATTTTCTTTGAAATGTTTGGGAGAATTCGGAACCATGTACGAGGATCTATCACGAATATATCTGAAAATTTGTTTGGATCTCTATAGGTACGTATATTTTGTTACAAGAAAGGTATTTTTGAAGGACAAGTATGTTTCGATGTGAATTTTTATAACACGCGTAGTCTGGAGTACCAACTTATCTAATTCTATCTAAAATATACAAACTTTGGTGACTATTTTACTAATGTTTTTGTTTATTTATTGGTAGTTTCCAAAATCTTTTCTTACATCTTGTAAAACTACTGTTCTACAAGGGCTTTGTTTTGACAATACAGAACAAATGATTTTTTTTATGTTCATTGAAAATTTGTGTATAAAAAAAGATGGGAAGAGAATTGAAATTAGTTCGTATTCGGGGAATGCTTTAATTTTTTCCAGGATACCCTTAATTAATTACGTTTCAAAGTGATTCGCATTCATACATTCATAGATCCTTAGATCGCAAATAACGGCCGGAGCGCCAGAAAAGGATTTGGGAACTTGAAAGGTGGGCGGGCCGCCCGCCGTAATGGAAAAGTTATTACAATGCCCCACTGGTCCGGAATCACCGCCCTGAACTGTGAACCGCCCTTCGTTATTTGAAACCAAAGATTTACAACACTTAAATAAATGTAGTTAATTCGGGAGTTCTTCTATATCACTCTGGTAATATGTCGTACCTACCGTTAAAACGAAACATAAGTATGCGTGTCTATCTGTATATACATGAACGTTTCAGAGTGAAAGATCCTCTCAGTATCGCGTAGGTGAAAAACCACCATTCAGAATTGAATCATGGCTTGAAAAGATGTAGCCGTGTTTGGTTACCAGGGTTTCGATTCTCCTATCCAAGCCGCTCGCAATCGCCGTCGGAAGTAGATACATTGGTCGAAATTTATATTCTCGAGTCTCGTCGAGGGTACATAATTACATACGCCAAACGTCGCGGTCGTAAGTCATTCCACTCGAAGGTGGGTCGAACCACTCGTTGTAAGAGTGGAATGACTTCGTCGAGAATCGTGGCCCAGAAATGAATGGCCAGATTCTTCCCTACCTTCCTCTCCTCATCTCCTTCCCTCCCCACTACCTATATATATATATATATATATGAGGATTCCGCTGATATAGTTCCACTGGCTCCAAATGGTTTGGAGCAGTTCACATAAAAATACGAAATCTTATTTTAATTTCTTAATTTATTAAAATAGTTCAAAAGGTCTAATATATATTTATATAATGGAGCGTGTACTGGATTTGTATATACATCTACAGTATTATTCCGATTTTTATTAAATTTTGCATACTTCACCTTCAAAACAAGCAGAAGATCACTGTCTACACCCGGTTCAGAAAAAAACTGTGTGCAACGCTTGGGCAACGCCGGGGACTTCATCTAGAAAGCCCACAAATTTTTACATTTTTAGTTTCGTATTGCTTATTTTTAACATTTATTGCGCAGATGATTTTAATATTTTCCTTTAAATATGCTTTAAGTACACAAGCCAAAAAATGTATTTTCTCATTGTATTGTATGCCACGAATATGGCATAAAAATGGCTTGGCGAACGGAGTCTAGAAATGTTCGATTTAAGCGGAAAATGTTTTTTTTATTTATTTTTTTAATAATTTTAAAAGAAAGCAAAAAAGTTAATCAAGTGAAACTGTCACAAATATTCTTAGCTATAAAACTGTATTTTTTTAGGTTGTTTCCTTTACGCGTTCATACATTTCTATTGAAAAAATATTTTTTTTGGTAGTTTACATTTATATTTTTTATTGAGTAATTTATTTTTTTATTTGTATTATACTTTATTGAAACGATACTCTATCTAAAGCATATTTTTGGTATTCATAATGTACACCAATTCTTTATAAAGATTAATCAAAATCGTGATTTAGCATTAAGCTTCGCCTGAATCAAAAATAATGATTTCACTGATAGCTTCATCTTAAACTAAGTACATTTTTTATTTCACTGGGAACTTTTAGTAACACATTTGAATGCCTTTATACAGTTAACAACTCTGTGTTTTTGATTTTTTCATTATTTCCAGCCTAACATTTTATTTCTATCTTGTAAGTCTTTATTGTTATGTAGTTTGTGTCTGAAGTAAGTTGGTAGTAAATGATTAAAAACTTCGTAGATAAAAATTGAAATTCTTTGTTTTTAATTCACTAAGCATATTCTGTATTGAATTATTTATCTTTATATATTTTAATCAAACAGAATAAATTGATGAATATTTGAAATTTTGGCTACAGTAAGTAATATTCCCCCAATGGAGATACAATTTGGAAACACCGTTCACGGTTTGTACGATGTCACCGCGCTTCGCAATAATCGAATCATGGATGTATTCTCTTAATGCTCTCAGCAGTACAACTAATGAGATTAAAATAGACTTCATTACTGGTAACACTGTAGCTATGTACGGATACAGTGTGTCCCAAATTGAATCATCAAATACGTTGAAATAAGTAAACATTTTTCTAAAAATGTATTCTTACAATTTTTATGGTGACCCGACTCTTGATCCCCGACAGTTGGCCCCGACAGTTGACTCCCGGGACAGTTGATCTCCTAGACAGTTGATCCTTCTGTCGGTTGATTCGCCTTCATTGGCAAAGTAAGTATACAGAGAGGACATACGGCCGTACAAAAAAAGTCGAAATAATTATATCTGCAGGCGTCTTGAGTGAAAATCCGCTGTACAAATATTTTTGATAATAATAATGCCGGGTCCCCGAAGGAGTATGTAGGGAAGATATACCGCCGAATAACAATCCGGCCGTATATAATCTATTCATACTTTACACAAGTGAAAGAATATCTTTGTTTTAAGCCACTTTATTACATTTATATACGTCGACCGGTTTCGGTTGAACTCAACCTTCATCAGGACAGTACAAATATAAACCTTCAACCTTCATCAGGACTGTACTGTCCTGATGAAGGTTGAGTTCAACCGAAACCGGTCGACGTATATAAATGTAATAAAGTGGCTTAAAACAAAGATATTCTTTCACTTGTGTAATAATGTCAAGCCACAAAGTGTTTGCTTCCTTCGATAATTTTTTATTCATACTTTCTTTACCAATGAGGGTGTACACCCGATACAATCCTTTGGGGGATCAGGTGTCCGGGGGATCAACTGGCAGAGGGATCAACTGTCCGGGGTGTCAACTGTGGGAGGGCCAACTGTCGGGGGATCAAGTGTAATGGAATCCATTTTTACGTTACTTGGACCACAAACATGTTCACAGCCGGCTTTAGTTCCTAGCCATTCTTCTTCAATCTTCAGTGCTTTTCATTCTACCCCATTTTTCTTCCACGCAATGATTCCAACTCTCCCTCGATCTGTTACTGGGTTTCATGGGAACCTACAAAATCTTACAATAGTATCGTGCTCAACAAATTATATTCTCTAGTGGAGGGGTGGGGAACCTTTTCCCTTTAGTAGTATCATCCCCGGGCCGCACTTTGATTTTGTTGTCGTGAGGGGGGGGTAAATATTAAGATTATTATTTTACTCCCAAAAGGCAAATGCCCGTATCATGGTGGTAACATAAAACAAATAAGAACATACAATAATATAATGATGTGCATATTTGTTTTAAAATATAAAAACAAAAATAATATAAAAAACAAAAACAAAATGGATTTGGGTGCCTCGGTATTGATAGGCAAATCCTGAGACGTCATGTTGTATAACAGCAGACTCTAAATCTGCTTCTCCTGTCCCAAGTCCAAGATCGGAAGACATTTTAAATTGTTAAATTTAGGGTGTATTAACATACATTTTAAAAATCTATGTTTATGATGTACCAAAAGACATTTTAAGCTGTTCAATTTAGGATATATCGAAATTAATTTTTTACTCGTCTTTTATTTTTCTGGAACACTCTCTACGCACGCCTGTACAATTTGGGAGGGTTAACTTTTGGCTTTAATGCGTTTCACTAATTCGCTGTCAATCATAGCTTATTCTGTTAAACTCTCCCGGGATGTTCTTCGTAATCGTGTTATGTTTTCACAAAGGATAGAAAATTATTCTCTACGTTTTCAATAAAGGAACAAATACAACAAAGTTTAGAAAAGTAATAAGGCCGGATTTGACGGTGGATTTCTTTATTGTGAAATGAGAAAACCTTAAAGAAGAAAATCGAAAGTACCTACCTAATAACTTCGTCAATAAGAGTAATGAATTATTTTACGAAATTAGATAAATATCATTTATTACAAGTTACCACCTACTTGTAAAAAATGTTAAATGTACTAAATTGGCCAACAGTGAAACAAATACTGGCTTTGAACGCGATGATATTTATTCATAAAATAATAAACAACCTATTACCAAAATACTTTAGAACAAATAATTATTTTTATTAATATGGATCGTAGGAGCCACATTAATAAAAAGAAAATTTAATAATGTATGCATGTAGGTACATATCAAATGTATCACGAAAAAAAAACTTACATATTTCTTAAAAAATCTAAGAAATGTGGTAAATAAAAAGGACATTATCGTATTGATTATAGAATTGTACGATGGAGATCTGCTGTTTCTAAGTATATACATAACCTGAACATAATTCAAAAAGAAATACTGAAAGTAACCATAAGAACGCCTTGGATTGAAATTTTCAATATTTTTGATGTAGGTACTAAATGTACAACAAATATATGCTAAAAATATACTATGAAACTATTCAAAATTACTGAATCCTCTACAATACCGCGTATTCATCAAACTTGGTCAAATCACAATGACATAAAAATATTCCACGTCATAAAACCACATTCGGACAAAGAAATTATATTTATTTTGCGACAAAACTCTACAACACCCTTCCTCCTGATATAAAGCGAATAGAAAATTTTAATGATTACAAATCAAGAATAAAAATCTGGCTGAAAGAGATTAATGAAAAATCTCTGAAAGAACCTTAAAAACGACATAGAAAACTAATAAAACAGAAATGAATAACTTTAGTCCGCCTCAGCACAGGTCACCTTAGTGAGGAGGACTAAGAAATAAAATTTACTATACATATATTTAATATCATATTTTGTATGTACCTACAGTTTTTAAATAGTCGCTATAATAAAAAAATAAACAAAAAAATGTAAGCTATTATAAATAAGACGTTTGTAAACTTGGACGTACAAATGGCTAATATAATAAATATGTAAAATAAAACATATCGTTCCATGGTAGACTGACGCTGGCCATTCAAATTATAATTCCGTAATAATCTTAAATCTCAATGAGGTGGTTGCCTGGATGGAGTCCCCCCTGATGGCCCTCTGGAGACGGGAGATGTTCAAATATCCCCCACAAACGGCTGCTTGCACCCATTTTTGTGTTTTATCTTTTTCACTTAAATTCAGCTTTTTTGTGCCTATTGCGGAATTTCTATTTTGTCTTATTCTAATTATTTTATATATTATTTCATGGAATGTATTGCATTACACTATCCCTGCATACATTCTGGAATAAACTTTTATTATTATAAAATCAAAACATGAAGTAAAATTATAATTTAAGGATCGTCGATCAGGGAGGTCGCCGCATCGTATGTACCCATCGCTCATTAAGTGGAGAGCGGAGCCACTCGGATACAACCACGACGATGATTTGTTGATTTTCGTATCTTGCCCCAGATGCTGGCTAGTCGGTTTCGAAGTAAGTCGGGGAATGAGTGCACCATACCTATTGTGAACATCGTGGAAGCACTGCAGAATCTTGGTAGTTGTATAAGTTGCCTATGTGCGTTATTGTAGCACACCTTCAGCTTGTTTCATTACGCTACTAAATATTGTATCCACAGCTTAGATTTATATGAAGCATAACTTAAAGAGCAATTTTCTAACATTATCGCTACAGTGTTAGAACCGCCTTAAGAGCATTCTGACTAGTATATTAATTACTCTCCTTTGTCGTTCCATATCTTCTGTATCCTTCATGTCTTCTGTCAGGATATGTCCCGAGTATTTAGCCTGCGAGGCCACAAGCATAATGCCTGCTTAATAGCTCTCCGTTTCTTTCATTGAACCATTAATAATTATTATTATGAGGCATCATCAATATTAATAAAGAAAGTCTTGAAATCGAAATAAAAGTAAACTCTATTTACTCTTCTCCCATTGAGAGCAGATATTTCAGCTACGCGCTACACTGCATCCTTTTGTAATATTTTGTTCAGTCGACTAACTTCGTAAGATTTTTTTGTATTTGGACGAATCAAACAGTGATTTTGACATCGGTCAACAACGTCCCCGGCAAAGACTCAACCGTCGAACCCCGGGGCTGTGGAAAGCAATCGTTTCTGACGTGGCTAACCCTGCCTTTCCCACCCCTGCCTTTCCAACCACTACCCTCGCGCACATCCGAAATGATCCAGGGATGGACTCGTTACTCATTTATACGAATAATAATGAGTACATCCGCGAAAAATCATGGGATGTAACATGACTTGCCAAGAGTAAAAAAATATTACATGTTTCAAATATACGATAGAATTAATTGTTTGGTAGAATGAATAATAGATTGTACTTTATCGCTTGTCTGAAAATATTCCTTTTATTATTTTCCTGACACATGAATAATAATCTATCTATATAAATAAAAATATAAGGACGGGTTGCTTCAGAGAATTTGAACAATTCTTCAAATTTCAAAGTTAATATTCAAGTTCTGTGAAAGATTTTTTATGATTTCAGTTCTGTCAAGCAACTAGCCTATAATGATACAGGGTTTTCCAATAAGAGGTGTTATTTTGAATAGCCCGATATTTCGGTAGATGTTACTTTTGAAGCTGTCATTTTTTGACATTTGACAAATAGAAACTACGCCATTAATAAAATGGAACGATACACGTTTCAACAACGCGTTTACTTTCAACAAGACGGCGCTACGTGCCGCACAAGCAACGAAACCATTGATCTTCTACGATTGAATATCAAAATAACACCTCTTATTGGAAAACCCTGTATTTGAAACAGTCTTGCTCCCAACTACATATAAAGCTATGTAGATCTGTCTGTGTCTACTTAGAAAAATCCTTGCTTAACAATAACGATAAAGTAATAGGCATTTGTTTGAAAATATTCAGAAACAAATTCGTCAACAAGACGGCGCTATGTGCCACACAAGCAACGAAAACCATTGACCTTTTACGATTGAATATCAAAATAACACCTCTTATTGGAAAACCCTGTATAATTACAGAACTAGAATAGGACTTTCAAAGAACCCGAAAAAGAACGTTGAAATTTGATTAATTGTTTAAATTCTTCAAAGTTTTTGTTTGAAGTCTCCGAAAGTTCTTCACCGACTGCTCTGAAATTTTGACATAACGATGCATTCGAATACGTGTGTGTTTTTATGTACCTGTATTATATAGATGTCACCTGTGACATATAAACATACTTTTTTGTCACCTCTGACAGGTAAAAAGATGTTTTTTTATTATCTGTAATACGTAACAGCAAATGGGGCTATTGTTTCTCTATCTGCACAGACATTCAGAGCCGCAGCAACGCGTGGCGGGGTACAGCTAGTGGTATGATAAAACAAAAGAAAAACTATTACATATGACAAGAGGTTGCAAAATATTCAGCAAGATACATTAATTAAATTGAAATGCAGATAATAGAAAATACCATATTTTTCATACAGTAGGTGAACGTTCTTCAGATAAATTAACGTTAGGTGTGGATTAGCCACCCGAGCGACGGCTATCCAAATTTAGGTAGGTGATTTTTATGAATTATAAATTTGACGCTAAAAAAAAATTATAAACCCAAAAATATCAGATAAACGGTTAAATCTACATGGATTCATTGTCTTTAAACCGCAGTAAACAGGTCGTACATATGTTTTCGTATTAATATTTGAAGTGATATTAATTAAATCGAAAACTGAACACCTAGAAATCTCCATCGCCCGAGTCTACGATAGTATTCAAATCCACCACACACCAACAACCTAGTAACTATTGCTATGATGTTATATAAGTTTATTATTTTTATACTACTTCATTATTTAGGCACCTAAAATCTAAAATAATATAATTTATTTACCTACCTTATTAACTGTAGTGGCGCTACTCCCCAATTCAAACACTAGAATTGATTTCCCAATTGAGTAGGGCCGTTTTGTTACAACATACAATTTTGGTATTTAGCTGTAAAAACTATCTGTATTTTAAACCTATTATATATGTACCCATATGTATTTTAAATAATAAAATAAAGAGACCCACGGAACGGATAAATCGAATATTTTTCCAACCTGATACTGAAACTTTTGTATGTACTGTTCGACCACCGTAATACGGGAATGAACCTAGTGTATTAGGTTAAAAAATATGTTTTTACATATATTTTGTGTTAAACCACGAAATGAAACGAAAAACAATTAGGTAATTATGTGTTAGTGTATTTCGTAAGGGACAGCGTAAATTCAACCATTGAAAGTTCCAGTCAACAACAAAAAAATACTCTTATGTTGCAAGCGAAAGATTTAAGATATGTTTAACTCATATTTTTATAATAGTATAAAAATATGTTTAACAATAGGATGATCCTTAGAAACTGTCTACTTAGATAAAACATTCAATTGTTATCAGATAAAACTGCCTTGATTCTATAGTTTAGAATATCGCGATCTGATATTTCCGAGGATTCTTTCCTTAGTCCCTCCCTGCGCACATCCTTTCGGAGTGACTATTTGTCCAGGGGGTAGGGATCGCCGCTCGGACCCCGCGCAGATCATGCGACGAATATTCCTGCCCCGGAGCGGTCCAATATCACGTCCTCAGCGAGGGTTAAATATTTACGTGACTCTTTAGTCTCCAAGAAGTTTTGTAATGTTTGCACGCGAACAATCATATTTCTGGATTTTGACAATTTTCAACGGCCAATTCTGAAAAATTGTATAGGAATATAATATGTAGGATAACACGTGTAGAATCCATACGCCTAGCGATAATCCCATACAACGCCGTCAGTGGTATGTTTGCACACTCAATGCTAGGTAATGTTTTTAGGATAAAGGGTTATGCAAGGGAAGTAGACTAATATTAAAGGCACAAATATTAAAAAATATTTCAGGATAATTTTATAAAAAACTTAATTTGCTACGTTATACAATAAAACCGTAACCGAAAAGGTGTTCATAAGTACGAGATTTTGAACTTTAACGCAGTTTTATAGGCCTGATACTTAATTATTTTCTGGGCTTATAAAATTACTATCGTAAAAATGCTCGATTATTTCAAAGGCCAAGATGTGTTCTACTCGCTGTATTTTATAATTTTTTTTTTTTTTTTTTTTTTTTTTTTTTTTAGTTTGGGTTATAATAATCTGTGCATGTTAAGATTTATATATATATACACGCCTAAAAAGGCTTTTACATTATTTTTTTTTACTTATTTTCAAACCATAAACACATGATTTTGAATTTCTTCGTAGTGCTTCGCCTAAAGGAAAGATCTCCAGACTGTACTAGTTATTACATTCCCAGTTTACGATTAATCTAATCAACATTATGAGCGGAAAATGTTTTATCAGAGGATTAGACCCACTACGCCTGGGTAGGTTCCCGACGCACAGTGGGCTGAAAATCGCCTTTCATAGACATAGAGACTTGAATTTTGAAGGGTATTTTTTTGGCTAGAAATGGATTCTGCTGATCATTACTATGCTATAAAATTTCGTACGAAGCAATTGCGTGTACAAATGAAGGAGTTATCCTTTTTTTAAGAAAAAATTGTATGGCACGGACATTAAAAATGAGGCTAACTCCTTCATTTGTACACGCAATTGCTTCATAGAAAATTTTATAGCAAGTAATGATCAGCAAAATCCAATTTTAGCCAAAAAAAATACCCTTGAAAATTCAAGTCTCTATGTCGATGAAAGGCGATTTTCAGCCCACTGTGCGACGCCTGGATTGACTTGACTACTAACGTGTTAAAATGTTTTATAAATTTGTATTAAAATGAAGTTATTTCACCATAGGTTAATTTTTCATATAATTATCTAGGTACCTATAATGAATGTTTATTGAAGAAAACGTGACAGTTAGAATTTTATTCGTTTTTATTATTGTTAAAGCTAGTGTTTCATCATGCACGCCAGTCACGATGTTGACATAGTAGATAAGTTTGTGAGTTTGACACAATTTTTCACCGGGTACAGTTGCAGTTTATAAAAAAAAATCAGTCTGTTTTAAAGTTTCGCTCAACACATCAAAAATATTATTATAACTGTTCTCTGAGCTCACGTCATGTCCAGTACAATATCAAGTACGAGAAAGGTTGCTCTCATCACAGGAATAACAGGACAGGATGGATCTTACCTTGCAGAGTTTCTTTTGCTGAAGGGATACGAAGTCCACGGAATCATCAGGAGAAGCAGCACATTCAACACTGGGCGTATTGAACACCTTTATGAAAATCCACAAAATCACAAAGGTGGGAAGATGCACCTGCATTACGGAGACATGACTGATTCTGGAAGTCTCGTCTCTATAGTGGCACGAGTTCGCCCAACTGAAGTGTATAACCTTGCAGCCCAGAGCCACGTCAAAGTTTCATTCGAATTGAGTGAGTATACTTCTCAAGTTGATGCTTTTGGAACTTTGGCCTTGCTGCAAGCCTTGAGATCCACAGGAGTCCATGCCAGGTTCTATCAGGCTTCTTCTTCTGAACTCTTCGGAAGTGCTCCTCCACCGCAAAGCGAGACCACGCCATTCTACCCAAGATCTCCCTACGCTGTAGCCAAGATGTTTGCTTACTGGATCGTCATAAATTACCGAGAGGCTTACGGAATCTTCGCCTCTAATGGCATCCTATTCAACCACGAATCTCCAAGACGTGGAGAGAATTTTGTGACCCGTAAAATAACCCGCAGCGTCGCGAAAATCAGTCTTGGTCTTTTGGAATTTATGGAGCTTGGAAACCTGGACAGCCGCCGTGACTGGGGACATGCCAGAGATTATGTGGAAGCGATGTGGACAATGCTGCAACAGGAGAAACCTGGAGACTATGTCATAGCTACTGGCGAAGCCAGGTCAGTGAGGGAGTTCGTAGAAGCTGCCTTCCGTCACGTTGGAAGAACAATCTGCTGGCTGGGGAGTGGCACTGAAGAGGTGGGTGTTGACGGGAAAACCGGCGATACCTTGGTCAAAGTCAATCCGAAGCTCTTCCGACCTACCGAAGTTGATTATTTGCTGGGCGATCCTTCTAAATCCAAAAGGGAACTCAACTGGCACACAAAGACGAGTTTTGATGAACTTGTCAAGGATATGATGGATTCTGATATAGAACTGATGAAAAGAAATCCACTGGCTTAACTGTTGTTAATTATCCATCTTTTAAATATATATATTATTTTCTTTTGAGATGTCTTACCTACATTACGGAAAATAATACGCAAAGATGTTGAATTAGCAAGAAAGAAGTTAAGAATTTCTAATCTTTGTCAATACAATGTCATTTGGTTGTTGCTCGCACACACAATTTAATTTAATGTTTGCAATAGGAAATTTTCTTTGCACTATTTCTTATCATTATTTATTGTTATTTTTACAAATATTAAATAAACTCGATAGAAACAACCTTGCACGTCTCTTGAACTAGCAGAACCGATATAAAACGCTTCGCTGCCTTATTCGCAATGCCTATATTATTGTACCTACTTTTTTTCTATTTTACTTAAGGCTATTGTTTTTACCGACATTTTCCGGGGAATGTTTACGTTCGGCTGCGTACATAAAACGAGCCATTGGACGAGCCTTTATGGACCATTTTCCTCCGGTAGTGGAAATAAATGATCCGTCAAGAAATTCACAGCTCTTTTGACCGTGAGTCGGTTCATTTCCGAGTTAAGTCGCCTTCTACAACCTTCTGTTTTATGATCTCCCATCACTTTAATCGTTCTGCGGGGGGGAGATTGATGTTGGGGGAGGCATAAAAATCTAAAATATTACGGCTGTTTAGATTTTTGGATTAAGTTAAATTTCTTATTAAATATAACCATATTTTTAATTAACTTTTATTAATTATTATTTTCGTGATTTATTTCTGTGTTATTATGCCGTGTTGATCTTATTCCATCTTTAATGGGACAGCGTTTTAGTATCCATCGTCAAGGCAGATGGAAGTACCCAAATTGATCTGCCCTGATGATGGATACAGTAACGCTCTCCGAAACGTTTCTTAAAGAATGAGGAAGCACAACGCCCAGAAATAAATTACGTCAACATATAATAACCCAAAAATAAATCACATTTTTTATCTCTGTTTAAATCAATTTTTTTTTAAGATCCGTTTAAGTTAGTGTTGTATCCACACCTTTCCTTGGTTTAAGTCCCAGAATATCGGCAGATAATTATTGTCGCGTTAAGCACGACATGCATGGTCGCTCGGCAAAGCTCCTTGCTTAGAAGCGTGATGAAGAAGGAAGAAGAAGTCGGAGGTATTGAAGAAGTAAAGCAATTTCGCTAAGCCGCGGGAAGGGCACGGATTCCTATGGATCTTAAAAACTTTCCCGCCACAAAGGGCCGCCATTTTCACTTTGATAACACAGCCGTGGAGGATTGAACTCATTATGAATGTCTTGTCAAATTAATTTAAACCTTTATAATTTATTTACACTAATTATTTTTGAAAGGACAAGTTTCACCCTGCAACAAGCGTCTTCAGACTGGATATGATTTGAGATTTTCACGGTCAAAAGTAACAGCAAGATGACATCTACAATTTTTACCCCAAATATGCATAAAAATCGCTGGTTAAAATCCTTCCGGTACGTGCTATTACATCCTGTGTAAAAAATCTTTAATTTTAGGATTTTAAATCTTGTTTCGCTTGTAGACAGGACAGATTCCCCGTTGATTGTTGCAACACATCCCCTACAATTATTTCACCACTTTCCGTGGCGTAGAATTCCGCAACAGAATTACGAGAATTTAAGTGGATTTGATAGCACGCCGAGGAAACCTTGTATTCCCTCACTAATGGAATTCATTCAACACTCCAAAGGGTCGTTACGGGGTGCTTTCATATAGAAATCTCCGCGGGCGATACATTTGGCGCCGAACGTGGTACCATTATGTGCCAACTAAAAAATATATTGCAAATGTCATTCGTATGATCGAATTGAACTGAAATTGTAAGTAAAAAGTATGTAGAAAGTACAATAGAATAATTGATCCAAGAATTGAAGTTGAAGTTGGAAAAAGTTCCATCAAAACGTACGGGGATACGTATTCATTGTGATGACGATAAAAAATTAAAGTTCTGTTCTGTTCTAATAACCTCTGTACTGTTTTTTAGACAATCCAAGAACTATATTATAATGTGCTCACGAATTTTAATTGACTGTTAATACATTGAAGTTTTGAAAAATGATGTGAAAGTATTTTTGAAATATGTCACGCTAAGAAATTTAATAAGTTAGTTTTGTATGTTAGAAAAAATCGTGAAAAATGTCTAAGTCTAGTAATTTTTCGTAGTGGGTGTTGAAGTTATTATTAATTACTGAGTTGTTTGCTGCATTGGTATTGTTGGCTTCAATATGAAAAAGTGTAGTGTGCCTGGTACGCCTCGTTGGAACATTTAAACCAATGACGGATAGCAATTCGGGACTATCTATTTTATTATTTAGCAGATTATGTTTCTACAACAGAATACATCTGATAATTAAAATATTTGTATTATAGTTAAAAAAAAGGTTTGTTTTTTATGGGTTTTTATTACTGACTAGGGTTACGTTCATCAATCGTAATGTGAAACAAAATTTCTTCTGAAATTATAATATTTGTAAGTATGTACTTAAATACCTTCCTACAAATCCCTAGGTACTTGATTACAACCTGTCAGTATTTTGTTTTATTTCAAATAAGGAAGTATACGATAATTTATCCAACAAAATCACAATCTCAATGACAATTCTTTTTTCAAACTTTTTTCAGGCAGGTTACCAAAATATTGAAAAAAAAAACGAATAAGAAATTCCAAATAAGCTGTATGATTTCGCATTGAAAAACAGAATATTTACTGAACCGTTAAAACGGTCATCATCTTGAACCGGAAACGGAATGTAAAAACAAATTTACAAAATTAATGAAATAACTGAAAAATGGTGGAATTAAAACAGGACTTCGCTACTCTCAATCATCATCATCTATATAAATCAAAATGTTCGTTTGTTCAAAATCTTAAATCTCCGAAAGTTCTTCACCGATTGCTTTGAAATTTTGACACAACGTTGCATTCAAATGTAATACTGTAGTCTCAAAAATCCCACATTCGAATGTGAGACTTTTGAGCAATAAATTTACCTGTTTAAGGCGAAATAGGTAGACTTGACCTGAAATTTGGCATTTTTGAGGCCACTTTTAGACGTATGGACACTTTTCTTGAAAAAAACACAAATTGATTTCGAAAGATCGTTATTTTATCTTGTAAAGTAAGATGTAAAATTTTGAAAAATAATATTATTTTCATATCATAATAAAGTGTTACCGTTGGACGATGCGCAGATTTGTTGCATTTTCAAATGTGAAGTTGTATTATACAACAAATATTTCAAATCATATAATAATACAGTATAAACAATCAATAAATTATCTATCATATGTATGTATAAGAATTTTGTTTTTATTTCAAATAAAATTACTAATAAATAAATTCGAGCACGCGTTTTGTGACGAAAATCCCTCAATTGGACTATTTATTTATGGTCTTACAAATTGGTATAGTTCAGATTTTTTTAGAAAATTAATTTACCAAGACATTATTGAAACATTAGAAATAATTTATGACCAAAAAATATATTCTTAATATATATAATAGTAATTAATTTCGATTCGCGTTTGTTGTTTGTTATTACCCCGGCGCAAGCCGAAATTTTATCATTCCCCGCTGCGACAGGGCGGCGAGCGGACGTCTATTCCACGCCAGTCTACTTGATAACATTTTAAAGAAATTCCTCGCTTAAAAATGAGGAGGAAAATACCCTCGAAAAAAAGTTTTATTAGATAGCACAAATTACGACATCAAAAACGTACGTGGGAGATATATTTTCAGAAAAAATAAAGGTTAGTGATATTTAATTATCCGTGTACATTGTACGTACTTAAATGGTACAGAGTCGTTCGAAAGAATCAGTCAGAATAAGCACATATTTTTTATAACATTTGGCGATAATTTTGTGTTGTTTAATTTCCAGGGAAAAGAATCAACTATGGACAGGAGTTTATGTCTGCCATCGTTTTTTCATGTATAAATGTTAAAACTTATGCCAAAGTACGTGAAACTGTTTGTGATTGGTAGTCAAAAAGTGACACGAACCAAATGAATTTCGATTCGTGATGTGCGATTCAAATCATTTTTTTGTTCATAATTTCTCTTTTATTGTCCAATTCACTATTACATTGGTATAATTCAACATATTTAATATTTTTTGTGTTACTTTTTGTCAGTTTCATAATGTCATATTGTGAATTGACCTTCTTGTTTTAGGAAAAAAAAGGTTATTTTTGACATACTAACCTATAATGTTTCAATCGAAATTTACTCGTGAATTTAATTACATTTCGAAAATTAGACGAGTCAGGTCGCTCCGTTAATCATGAAAACAAATACATGAAAGCGATACAATTTTATGCAATCACATAACTACACATGCAGGTAGGTACCGTAGATTATAGTTGGAAATAAAACCTAGTTTTAATATATGTATTACTTCAGTTGTAAGGAATAAACCCTCTTTTCAATGTCATACATATCAAATCAAGTAATACTTTAAAGATAAGTATTAGAAATAAAACTTACCGGTAATACCTTTCGGACAAACGAATAAATAAGTAAAACAAAAGATTTTTACTCACCTTTGGAAAACTCGTGTAAAATATTAAAAAAAAAAACAAATTAAACAAATATTTGAAATTTTTTTTAAATGTATATTCATATACCTACATATTTTATATCTACCATGTCAACAAACTGCATTTGTATTTATTTATGTTTACGCACTCCGACGTATAATTTACAAATATGTAACTACTTATTAGGAAGAAAGCTACAACCAAGAATTTAACAACAATAATTGTTATTTCATCGGAACCATGCTGTAGTTTTCACAGCCGCGCGAGTGGACGGCTTGCAGCGGAATGAATTCGGTATTTCTGTCTCGGTCTAAAAAAACGTCCGATCGCGAAACCGTCTTTTAACGAAATTTGACTTCTCGTCCGCTGGTTAAACCACCTTAAAAACGCGGATGTAAAAATTATATTATATTGATCTATCCAAAATTGCATGGTACTTGTATATTGCATGTACGTACTTATTTTATTTTGTTTTGTGTATCATTTTGTTCATTGTATATTCGAATAATTAATCGTGGTTCTGCATTTTAAAACTATTATTTCATCAGTTTTTGAATGCACTGATAGATTTAATTGTTCTTCGTGACTGAAACATAACTTACCTCACGAAATCGTGCGAGCTTGCTGGTCCGAGATTTTCTAACACGTAAGAGAATGGAAATACCTAATATTGCCTTCAACGTACCCACTACTTTTTTTGCTTTTGACGATGAAAGAATTAATTCATTATTAATCAGTTCTTATTGGTGATGCAACTAGGTAATATGTAATTAATACTCGAACGGTTGCATTTCATATTCAAAATCTCTCAATTGTTCAGAAAATTCTGTGACAGGCTTATCCTATTTCTATTCCTATTTTTCCTATTTCTTATAGCTAACTTAAAAAATTTTACAAAAAAAGTAAAATTAAAAAAAAAACACGGAGAGAAAATGAGTGAAAAAAGGTGAGACGATAATTTTTAATACATTTTTTAAATTTATAAAAATAAAATTAATTAAACGAAGTTTTGAGTTATTTATAAATAAATATTTGAATATAAAATAATTACTTGTTTTATAACCATGAAATTTTATTTATTTAATTTGCTATGGGTATAAAATTAAACTGAGTTTAGTTTTTGAGAAGGGCCTGAAGATGCTCATAATAAGCGAAACCGGTCGGCCACAGCAAATTAAATAAATATATAACCCTACCCTCATATAATCAACATTTCGAAACCCATTAAAAATATCAATAACTCCGCTTACGAAGAAAGCACCGCATGCGAAAATTAACTAGGTCCAAGGACAAACATTAAATGCTGTTGATTCTTATCTTTCGTAAAGACACATTACACAGAAATAAATTACATCAAACATACATAGATATCAAAGAAAAAACCGTTAAATTATGTGATTATAACAACGTCCACTTATGGAGGATTTTTCCCAGGTTGGGAATCAATGGTTTATCATTTATTGTTTTTTTTTATAAAATTGTTTGGGCAAAATACTTTTTTTTTCTGAACACATGGCGTAGTAATTAGTTTTATTGTCTTTTCATTATTGCAACTTACTTTAGTACCTACCTACACTGGTATAGACTTATCCTGGCATGAGCTAAGCTGACCAGTATATGTAAAAAAATACTATTGCTAATTCATTAAGAATCTCTTAAAATTATTGGTATTCCGGTTATAAATGGGATTGCAGGCCGTACGAACGATTAACAGATTTGCTGATAATGTTTCAGTAAATTACCAATACATTATCATGATGTCGGAACACGTGTTATCCAGTTAAGGAAAATGCACGCGTATTTGCTAAAATATTCAGATTTTCTTTTTACTTTTTTTCTCCGTGTTGAACATTTAGAAACGTCCCACTTGAACATTTCGTTTTTGCATGTTACGAGATACAAACCATCGCTGTGCTGCATCCATTTCCAAATATAAAACTTGTATAATCTAGTTAGGTATACCATGTGTTGTGATGACTTGCGTGTAGGGCCGAGATTTGAGCGAAAAACCTTTATTCGCCCGCAAGTATTTTGGAGAATTTCCCCGCATTCAGCGGAGATTGATTGTAATTTCAAGGCGAGCTGTTTGCACGCTCTCCGAATTTTCCGACGGAAATGGCATATTTTCATTTCCCGCTTTTCCCTTTGAAGGTGCTTAACCTCACACCTGTTTTTTCACACCTGTGAGCTTTTTCGCGGCGCGCTTTATCTTATTTCGAATTGAGTTTTCCTCTGGTAATTTTATTTTTATTCACTTTTCCTTTATATTATTATCAACTTGCTTTTCGTACGAGTTTATAAAATAAATCATTTCGAAATGTTTCCTATGTTTGTTGCACATTATTTACTAGCAGTTAGCAGATCGGTTCTAATGAAATGAATCGAATCTAAAATGACAATATTGTTTTCTTGTTTACAGTAGTGATAAGCCGATTTAATAATCCTAGAAGCTAGTGCTGATGTAACATTCGATACTTCGATACACTGATGTGACTCCAATAAAGACGTTGATATGAACGAATAATCTCAATTTTATTCACCATCAACCCGAGCTATTTTGTCTTTGAAAATCAAATCGAACGTGTATTATGATGGAAAACGTCTCGTCATTTGGCGAAGAATGGAAATTTGAATCATTTGATTGGTTGGCTCGATTCAAGTCGAGTTTACAAATATTCGATTGAAAAAATCAAATCGTTCAAACTCGAGGAATATTATGTACCCACTGAAAATGTTCTTAAATTCTAAATAAAAAATAAATGGTACCTACTTATTTGCATGGAACAATGACCTAATCGTTTTCTAATAACTTATATTTTGACTAAAACTTGATATAAAACTCTTATTTTTTCAGCTTCAGTTGATCTTTATTTTCACGTGAATTTCATCTCTATTTGGCCAACTAACCCCTATTTATCGTCAGAGGGTATTTTTATTCTAGCATAAGTTTCTCCGTTATCTTCGAGGTGTCCTTGTAAAAAGCAATTAAGAAATCTGATAACGAAATAATTTTACGAGTAACTTTAGCGGCGTTAACTTTGAGGTTAATGGCGTACTTAATCATAACTAATGTTTTAATTGCTCCGGCGTTACGTTTCCACTAAGTTGAATATTTTACAGGGTTGGTGGTATATGACGTGTGCAATGTTGTAAAGTAAGATATGCATATTAATGTGTTACATGTGTGATGCACGATACACTGATTTACTGTAGGCACATTGGAGGAACCTTTATTTTAGATTTCGTCCAAAACTCTTAATAAATGTATTGACTTTTTACGAATTATTTATTTTTTTCAGATGGATTAGTGACGTTTTACAGTATGTACGTGGCCTAGTTGCTACATTTAAATAGGATCAATCCAGAATGAAATATACTACAAATAAACAAGCCATATTTTCTGAAAACAAGCGGAAAAACTCTCTACCCGTAGTCTCAGCATTATCTCTCTGGAATTAGGTCAATTTTTCCTTCCAACGTAATTTTTATAATGAGCTGTGTTGCTTTGAATTGCCTAAAAAGAACACAAAACACGATATCTATTGTTTGTGTAATATTTTTGGTCTTTTCATTTTGAAAAAAAATATGCATGTAAATCGGATGAAGCTTGGTAGTAACTAGTAATTACTAGTACAACGAACCTTGTATCTACGTTGTTTTGCAGATGCAATAGTTAGTATCGTATCCTTTGACATGTCACACCATCTAACCATCAGTCCCGTCATGTCACCCTTCTATACAAATACCTACGTACCGAAACTAGTAATTCCTCTACGTATCTCGTATCAAAGTTGGGAGACGCTTGATAAGATCGTCACTAGCGAGTTACCAGGAGAAGAGAAGCAGTGAGATATAGGATTTAGGATATAGGCGGTAAAGTTTCCAGAACATTTGCCGCAGTAACAGCTGACGTGTCTGGTCATTCATCAGCCGCTGTCAAGGTTTTATTTCCTCCTTGTTAAACATGCTGCGCTGATACCCTGGTACCCTGGTCCCTGGTAGTCTGACGCCCCGATGTATTTTACATTACACGAGGGTTGTGGGATGCGATGGTTTAACATATTTTTGATGATATCAGATACGTTTTTTGGTTATTTATTTTTCTATAATAAAACCTTTTTTTATCAAATCGATGGCTTCATCTGCACTTCACTCAATTTCATTCATAATTGCTTGATTACAAAAATTTCTTGATCTTTTAACTAAAATTTTGAAGACAATTTAATCGGTTCTTATTAATTAACCCTTCGGTACTTTCATCACTCACTACAATTTGCAATGTTTTCTGTGTATTTCAAATGCGCTAAATACATTATATTTGTTTTTAATATTCCGTAAAAAATATACTATTTTAAAAACTAAATAAAATAATCGTTCCGGTGTATGCATTAAAAATAAACATTACTATTTCTAAATAATAAAATTTTATTATCAAACGTGAAAAATATTGTCAAAAACGCTAACCACATTTTAATTAAATCTTTACTCTTATCATAGAAAAATGGAGAAAACTCGATATTTCGAAAACACGTTCGTTTTGTTTGGGAAATGTTAAAGAAAACTGTACCATCACTTTTATCTGTTTCATATAATAAAAAATAAGAAATCATTTTTAAAGTTAAACCAATTGTTACGATAACGGCGCGAAATATGAATCATTAATTTTGGTTATTTTTAGTATTTTATAAATGGATTCTAGTATAAATAAGGCAAACTGGAAAGAATTATTATTTTTCTAACCAACGTAAAGAAAATTATGTGTTTCCTCATGATAGAAAAAAATATTAAATTGTTTTTAGGGTCGGTCATATATGACCCTCTAACGCTGGAGGGGTTAAAAAAATCTATTAATTATTGTATCTTAATAATAAATAATTCGTCGTTAATATTTTAAAGCATAACTTGCAAAAAGTGTATTTTCATAAAGCAATTCAATTAGCGCCGATTATAACGAACATTCCGTTTAACCATTAACAATTTCGTGTTTCAGAAGATAATACCATTTCATCTAAGTGCATTCGGATAAGTCTTTAGGTGGTCCCAATTATCTCATAAAATGGTAGGTAGGTACCTTTAACATTACATTATCTGTTCGCCGTGATCTTTGCAAAGTAGAATAGAAACATTAGTTCAATCCTTTTACATAAATGAATTCCTCTCCCTATGATGGCGATGTGAGATTGCACGCGCAAGAGAGCATCCTTGTTCAGGATGTTTGTTTCCAATTTAACTCTGCGCTATCACAGACATAACATTCGCAACCCTTTTCAGGGCCGCCACGTCACCCCATATGGGGGTTGACGTTGACTAATTGCTCCCCTCACGTCATTGGCTGCCGACGAGAAGCGCCGATAATGAAGATTGATCGGCGAGAACTTGTGACGTCATAAGTACGTATCGCTCATCCTCCGGGCGTAGATGTCACTTTGCGAATTTCGCAAAATTTTATCGTTTTTTTCTGCCATCCCTGGTGCGCGCTACTAATGGGCCGATTGGAAGCGATGGCGAAAGGAAAATTCGGAAAATGTTTTCCGTAATTACGAGATTCTGCTCGTCTGGAAGATTACCCCGCGTCCTTGTTGGGTTATCATCAAAAGAGACAGCTGTATCATCTAATCTGACGTTGAGTTTGCAAAGTTCGGAGATAAAGCTGTTAAAGTACGTACAATACTTAGTGTTGTGTTCCCACAAACAGTTTTCCAACTCGTCGTGGTAGGAGATTTTGAAGAATAAGTTCTTTATGTTAAATCAGGGATTTATTCTATACCTACTTCGCGAATTACAATAGTGAGTCTAACTAACTAGGAGTTGGCTAAATGAAATCTGCAAACACCAAGTTTGTCTGGAAGCAGCCTAACTGGCCCTAGCAACTACTGGCTACTTGCTCCCATCTTGCGGACTTCCAAGCAAGCTCTTTGCACTGCCCTCTATGAGTGCATCTGTGAAGCTCTTCGCTAACGCACTTCCCAACAGTTAGTAAGAGAAAAAATATTTATTTATTTAGTGATAATATATTACAAAATAATTACAATACTATTTATAATATACGTATTATTCTCAATAAAAAAACTCATTTCAGGAAAGACAACATTGATTAACAGTTCTTGATAATGGAATTTTATAAACTGGAAATTTAAACAGTAAGAATTATTTTTTCTTATGAAGCAGATACTTTGTGATGTGAAAGTATAATTTAAAATAAAACAATTACTTAGTATATTCGAGAGAAAGTGAACCTGTGTTTCTGGGCACTTCTAGCTGGGCACATCTGGTTATGTACCGATTGATGATGAAATAGTCCACGAATCTCTCAGAAACTTGTTGGGAACATTGGGTTTCATCGATATTCATGAGTCCAATAGAAGTGCCCCTGCCCGCTTTTTGCGATCTAATATATTGCCAAAAGTTTTTGGGGTCGTCTTTGACCCCATCTTCAATATCAGACTAATAGTTTTTCTTTTTTGAGATCGGATCTCTTCGCGGAGAAAAATAAATGATCAGATTTGTTATTAGTAGCTTTGTACTTCCTACGAAGAGATTCCTTACATTTACTTTTTTCCACTTTTATTTTTTTATACTTATTGCCTTAGGTTTCACTGCAACCGTAGCTTCTAACCGGGCTATTATAGAATAGCCCGGTTATAGAGTTAGCTGTAGGTATAGACTCTAAAGCTACAGTGTTATACTGCCTTGAAGAAGCCACTGTTGTAGCTAAACCTAGTCAGCAACAGATATGAAAAATAGTGGTAATTATTAAGTTTTTGTTTTATTTTAAATTTCAAGAATTATTCCAAGACACGGTTGTACGATCAATACACCATAAAAATAATTAGTACCTGTTGTTGTAACAAATTCTAAACTTTTAATATTATACTGGGTGTTAATAAGAGACGTACCTGATTTACTCTAACCAGTGAATCCTGACATTATTTTCAGTAAATAAAATTTTGTTATTAGGTGACATGTTTTGTATGTGTTTTTTTTTTAAATATAGAACAACAAAAAATCTTTTACAAATCGTCACTGGTCACTCAATCGAGTAACCGCGCTACCCCTAACCCCAACCATAACTACCCAAAACCATTTTTTTTAGGTTTTTAGTTGAAAAAGAAAGTTATCGAAAACCAAAATGTCATGTACACTTTTTACGCGCAATAACCACACGAATCACTGGAAACTGTACGATTCTAACCACCCTGTAAATAGTTTAAAATATCTTTCTTTACACACTTAATCAAATTTAAAAAATGATGTTCTTTTTTCGACAGCTAGCCTAGTTCTATAAATGAAATAGACAAGTAGTTCTGTGTACGTGTATGCGTACCTCGAAATCCAAAAGAGTAATCTAATTTTCTCCAATTCGAAAAAAATATCTTTACTGAACCATTAAATCGGCCACTATCTTGAATCGCATCCGAAAAGTAACACATTTACAGACGGATGAAATGCCAAATGGTTGAGCTGAAATAGGACTTCGCTACTCTGAGTCAATAAAACAATACTTAAAAATTGGTACCTAATATACACGGTGACCGGAAACTCGTAGTACAAGCGGGAAACTGGAGAATCTACACCACATGGGGAACCCAAATAAACATAAAGTTTTTTGATTTGAGCATTTTCACAAAAAAAAAAAAAAAACCAAAAAAAATATTTTTCGGCTATTTTAGGGTTAAAGTTTTTTCTGGTGTTTAGGGTTGAACAACAGATGTTTTAACCCTGCAGAGCAGAAATATTTTGTGATTACACTGGATTAAATGAAGGGTGATTTCAAAATAATGCTTCAAATCCGAGTTTCTTCATTTGTTTTACTTTCAAATAGTTTTAATTAGTTGGTACTTTGATCTTCAGTAATAATTTATAAGAATTTGATTAAAAAATTAAAAAAAAAAAAAAAAATCAACTTCTAACTCGATTTACTCGATAACGAAAGCTCAAATAAAAAAAAAAATACTACAAAATCGACTCCAAATGTGATGTAGATTCACCAGTTTCCCGCTTGTACTACGAGTTTCCGGACACCCTGTATAATGTAACCTTTTTTTATTTCAAATAAGGAATTATACAATCTGTCATGACAAATGACGAATTCAAACTTCTTCAGGCAAGTACCATAATATTTAATAAAAATGCAAATAAGAAAGTTCAAATTAACACAACGCTTTCACATTTGAAAAAATAATCTTTAATGAACCATTAAAACGTTCACCATCTTGAATCGCAACCGGAACGTAACAAACACATTTACAGGCAGATGAAATGCCAAATAGTCGAGTTAAAATAGGACTTTGCTACGCTGAGTCAATAAAACAAGACTTTAAAATTGGTACCTGTTATTATACTTTTGTAAGTTCATAATAACATCAAAGGGAAGTAAGAATTCCTGATGTTTATTTGTATAATATAGTAATGTTTTGTTAATTAGTATATGGTAAAATAAAATTAATTTAGTAGAGTTTTTTTATCAAATGTGTAGTCTTTCCCAAATTTTTAGTTGTTTAAAGTTCTCCATGATCTCAATCTCAAAAAATCTTCCATCAATTATGAATGAATCTGACAGCAAAATTATGAAAAATTTATTTTTAATTTGAACCAACTCATTTTTCACAAAGTCCAGCTGATGTGCAAATTTTTGTACAGCACAATGAAGATGATATATTACTCCGCTAACAATGCACCGGTGACATCTGCTTTGTCCATTAGCCTGGTCCCTTATATGCCATGAAGCATAATTAATATTGAAACCACCTCACAAAAATATCATCATGATTTTCACCGTAAGTGTTTTTTTCAGTAAGCTTTTGAGTGGTTCTTTTCTATAATGTTCCACGTCTTTCTGGGAGAGAAGGGTGATCAGAAGTTTTCTCTTCGTCACAGTGTGTGACCGCTTTGTTTTAAAGTGATGCAATTTCCATAGAGGTTTTTTGCCGCTGCTGGTACAGGGGGAGTATTGTGTTCTGAAATTTCGTCGGCTTTTTGCATTTCTATTGCTTTTTAATTAGATTTTTTATGTCTGTGATACGAACTGCCACCGGGGGAGGTCTGACTAATTTTTTTCTAGTTGGAACCTGCCTATAGAGCCTATACCGTATAAATATCCTACCATTTCGTATCTCAACAGTGGCATTTTTAAAAACAGTTTTAAAGCTGAAATGAAAATGCAAAAAATTGTTTACCAATATACACACGGTGTAACAGCACGTACCCGAACGATTTTAACCAGCGATTCATGAGCATATATGGAGTAAAAATGTAGACATTATTATTATTTTCGACGAAATATTTTTTCTTATCCCTTTTAATTCTGTCTAATATGTTTGCTTCCAAACTTATAAAAATGTAGGTACCTACCTAACAAACTATTGAAAAAGTCCCTATTGTTAAAATTAAATATAGTAAACTAGCCGACACTCTATCTCGAATATCCCTAGTGAGACAAGCACAGTAAAAGAATGTGTTAACATTACTTATTCACGGTGTCCGGAAACTCGGGAAACCGGTGAATCTAAATCACATTTGGAGTCGATTTTGTAGTATAACTTTTTTTTATTCGAGCTTTCATTTTAGAGTGAATCGAATCCAAAGCTGGTGTACCGGACGTTGTACCTAGACCGACCTTAAATTAATTTGCATAAATTTGAATTTACGCAGAGGTAGTTCCTTTACAAACTTACCTCTGCGCATCTTCGAATTTATGCAACAAATTCTCTCTCTAAAACTTGTATAAAAAATCTGTAAATCTTATCTGCAAAATTGATTAATAAATAAAACCACGGGGTCAAGCAGTCATCATTATAGACAAAAACAAAGGCTTGACCCCCCCAAATACCCTCTTATAAATTAAAATACCTAAATTTGTACAAAACATGGATGACTTGCATGAATTTTGAAATTGTGCAAACGCAGTTTCCTTTACACAACTCGCCGTTTGCACAAAATCGAATATTATGCAAAGCTTCCCTTTAAATATCTATATGTAAATATGTGCAAACTCACAAAAGATCGAAAAATAAAATATGACCCGTGCAAGGGGAATGAAGAGACAGTCGGGGGACCCAGGCAAAGACGTCCGCTATCGCGTTGCGCAACAACGGCGCACAGTGGGCTGAAAATCGCCTTTCATAGACATAGAGACTTGAATTTTTAAGGGTATTTTTTTTGGCTAGAAATGGATTCTGCTGATCATTACTATGCTATAAAATGTCGTACGAAGCAATTGCGTGTACAAATGAAGGAGTTATAATTTTTTTAAGAAATATTTGTATGGCGCTGACATTAAAAATGAGGCTATCTCTGGAATCATAAGGTTGGCCGTTCTATCCTTACACACAGATAATACTACTATTTATTTGTATTTTTTTGACATACTTCATATTGTGGCGCAAGGTGCGATTTTTTTTTTTAAATCCTAAAGTGGAAAAAAAATCTTTTTTTTGTTGATGATTCATTTTAATGCTTAAATGCTATACATATGAGTATGCTTTGTCTAGTTTAAAATATTTTATTTACACTGCAAGCCAAAACACTGTGCACAGTGGGCTGAAAATCGCCTTTCATAGACATAGAGACTTGAATTTTCAAGTGTATTTTTTTTGGCTAGAAATGGATTCTGCTGATCATTAATATGCTATAAAATTTTGTATGAAGCAATTGCGTGTACAAATGAAGGAGTCATCATTTTTTTAAGAAAAATTTGTATGGAACTGACATTAAAAATGAGGCTATCTCTGGAATCATAAGGTTGACCATTATATCCTTACACACAAATATACTACTATTTATTTGTATTTTTTTGACATACTTCGTATTGTGGCGAAACTTGTGATTTTTTTTTTTTAAATCTTCAAAGTTGAAAAAAAAACTTTTTTATGTTGAAGATTCATTTTAATGCTTAAATGCTTTACATAATATGTACTCATATTATGAGTATGCTTTGTCTAGTTTAAAATATTTTATTTACACTGCAAGCCTAAAAGCATTTAAGCATTAAAATGAATCATCAACATTAAAAAGGGTTTTTTTCAAATTTGAGGATTTAAAAAAAAAAATCGCACCTTGCGCCACAATATGAAGTATGTCAAAAAAATACAAATAAATAATAGTATTATCTGTGTGTAAGGATAGAACGGCCAACCTTATGATTCCAGAGATAGCCTCATTTTTAATGTCAGCGCCATACAAATTTTTCTTTAAAAAATTATAACTCCTTCATTTGTACACGCAATTGCTTCGTACGACATTTTATAGCATAGTAATGATCAGCAGAATCCATTTCTAGCCAAAAAAAATACCCTTAAAAATTCAAGTCTCTATGTCTATGAAAGGCGATTTTCAGCCCACTGTGCGGCGCTCTGCCGTGTGAAGATTCCGGGAACTCAAAATAATTCTCGGAATTTCTCGCTAACAAAGGGAGAGCAGGGCCCGTTGGCCCTTTAAAAGGCGGAAAACTTGCGTAATTCGGCAGAGATCCAGAAACCATCGCCTCGACAACATCTCTCCTGGACTGCCCCTGACTGCCTCTTCAAGCCTCTTCTCTGCCCTGGGACCTTCACTTCAACCTGGCCTTCTTCTTTCTCCCGGCTCCCTGGTGCTCACCAAGAAGAAACATTTTTGCAATAGTCGAAACGTCCTTTGTCAGGGCGCAGGTTCCACCCTACCTTCCTCCCCCCTGCCTTATACCTTTCTCCCATAATCTCCCACATTTTCCTCATTTCTCCCTTTCCCTATATTTTTCCCTCATTTTTCCCCATTTTTCCCTTTCCTCATATTTTCCCTATTTCTCCCACATTTTCCCCCATTTTTCCCTATTTTCATATTTTTCCCTTTTCCCACATTCTCCCTCCTTTTTCCCGACTTTTCTTCCCAGGCGTCGAAGCGGCCAGCCGGCCATTCCCACTACATCGTCTGTGCGGCCGGCGACTACAGTGCCGTCCCGTACAGCTGGAATTTTTTAGGTCAAATTTGACATAAAATGTCGCGAGGGGGTAAATATCAGCTGCTTACAGCGCCCTTGAGCTGATTTTTTACGAAAACTTCGCTATATAAATTAGCCAAATATTATTTAATGCGCCGAAGCGTAGACCCTTGGAACAGTTTTTTTATCCCTTTAGTTCCCGAAAAAAAATTAAATACTCAGATCGAAAAAAAAAAAATTATGGGTTTTGCATGTGTAAACCAGTTTCCTGCTTGTACTACGAGTTTCTGGACACCATAGATGTACCTAAAACATAAATATAATCTTTACCAGATATTATTACTGCTGATAATTACTTTACTTATTACTACAGAACATGCTTTTTCTTATTTTTTTCGTTTTTTTGATTTTCCCTTAAGTTAACCTCATGATACAAATATCGACTCACAAAGTCTGTACAGGCAATGGGGGATATTAAAAATGACACTGAAACCAAAATTATTGGTTCCAAAAATTGGGTTTCGAAAAAATGTATCACGAAGAAAGTGCATCATTTTGTAGTCAAGAGATCGCAAGTATTGCTTTTTATATGTTGTTGGTCTGGAAGGACCAAATTTATCTCCCAAGTTTATTATGCTTTGGAAGTGAGGCGACGGAATCAGATGGGGAGTTTTGTTACTTATTGCCTTATCTAGAGTTGACGTATCTATGGATGCATAATACTATCAATAGTACTTACCAACCCTGTAATTAAAATACATAAAAAATACTGTCTTTGATATATATTAAATTTATAGATACCACAATCATATACTCACATACTGGCAACTGGTTTTAAGGTATTTTTAAACTAAAACTACGTTCATTTAAGTATAAGTACCTACAATCCCCGTATTTAAGTGTCAAATCCACCGGACAAGCAATTATTTTCTGTAAGGTTTCCCACATTGCGCCGTGGTTTATTTTGAAGCGGACTAACAAACTTGCTGAAAGAATTTTCCAATCATGTAGGGGTCGAAGACTGGCTTAGCGTGGGAGGAAATAGTCGGTCCTTTTGTCCAACTAGTGTCAGGGGCCGATGGCGGGCGGGAAATATTCTTATATGTGGCAGATAAATATTGGTTTTAAAGGGAACATATTATTTGGCAATAAGAGGCGGCTGTAGGGGTCCAGAAGTGGAAAGTCAATCGAAAAAAAAAAGAATATGAAATGTTAGTACTTATTGCTAATATGTAGTGAATATTATAAAAACGCCAATGTATGTAATTAATATACTGGTACCCAACTATTCTAAAGCTGGTAGTTTAATTAATATTGTTTAATTTAATATTATTTATCTAATTATTTACACATATAACTAATTAATGTTTTTTCTGTTAAAATATGTTTTCCTACAAAATGTTTTTTAATCACTAACTCCGATGTCAGTGCATTGTTTATCAGTAAACTTAAAAAGCAAACAATGAAAACAAAATTACCTAACGTTCATTTTATCGCACCCGCAAATCAACTGACAATTTTTTTCGTTTTTACCTCTTTATTTTAGTTTTTTGTATCATATACTAATTATAACTTTATTTGAATACGTTTGTCATGATTCAATGAATTGTTTCCGATTTTTTTCGATAGGATATCCACATAATTTGACATTTTAAATTATTCCATGCAATATTCATTACGTCCAACAATGCTAAACACAATTTCACGAACTAATATTCAAGTTCAAGATGGCTATCGTTTATCACATAAAAAACTTTCGACTGACATTTTTTCACATCTCCAGATATTTCTATTTCACCGCGGTCATGTCTGAAAACCCCTTTAAAATAAATTTTGTATGATAGATACTAAGCATAGTCAGACACGATAGTATTATATACTTTGTACAGCGAAGAGAAAGAAAGGAGATAAGTTTGGGGACAAAATTTAAGGTGACAGATGCTAGTTACATACAACAGCTTCTCGTTTGGATGCTAGCTGTTATTAATTATTTATATATTTTTTGTCATTTCTTAAACAATTAAAAATAACTGATTATTCTGACAAGTGATAGCTACGCTATTTATTTAATAATTTTCGGGAAATCGAGAGTTTATATTTATTTCAGTTTATACATAAGTATTATAAAGCCAAAATAAAACCAATTATGGATTTCCTTCTTGTGACTTTACCTCTACTAAGACAGCATAATAAGGAGTAATAATGTAAATTAAGAAAGGAATGTGAAATCAAAAATTTATACAAAACAAAAGATTATATAAACCGAAAAATTTAGAAAACAAAGCATATATATTTCATCAATACAACACATCACATCACATTTATAGCTATGGAGAGAGTAAATCATAAGTCATCCTGTAATTTAATGATCATTTAGCCTATTTATGGGTGTGTTCAGATTGGTATCATCGGCAAATAATTTTATTTGGAATTATTATGATCAAATTATATTAGGTACAGATTATTATTGTATAATATTATTCATAATTTATAAGTATTTTTTTTCTTCTTCATTTTACATTTTCTACATTCCTGGGTTACGAATAACCTGACAATATTTGAAAATCTCCTACTACCAACACAACTCTCCGTCAACTCATTTTTTTATTGGAAAACTTATAAAATAAATTCAGTTTTTTATAGTCATGATGGACGGGTTGTTTCACAGAATTTGAACAATTCATCAAATTTCAAAGTTGATTTTCACGTTCTGTGAAGGTTCTATGCAAGTTCTGTTATTATTTCAGTTTTGTGAAGCAACTGGCCAATAATTATATAATAATAGAACATGAAAAAAATCTTCACAGAACTTGAAAATCAACTTTGAAATATGACGATTTTTTCTAATTCTGTGAATTTCTGATATTATTGTAAACTTTAAGTAACAGCAATGCAGCATTTTATTACGTGAACAAGAACATATTACTTCATCGAAGAACATCATCTTTGCCAGTTTCTCGTAGGTAATTTTATCAAATTAAGTATCAACGATATGTTGTTAAAAATTTATATATTCAATAATACTATGAATTAATCAATTTGTTAACAAAAAATATTTATAAACAAGATCTGCTTCTTAATTATTGCTGCGCATGACAGATTTTTCACCTTCTGAATGCATTACATGTTGATAATGCGTTAAGGCGAAGCAATAATTATAATTCCACAGCAGTAGATACTTGTTTAAAAATAAACAGTGTTTTATAAATTGAATAATATTATTATTGCATACTTATATGAAATAAATAAAACTATAAATTAAAATGGAGTTGTACAAATTAAACTTGATAATAATAAAAATAGGTATTTTGTATTTGATCTAAATTGATTTGCTTGCGCTGTTTAATTTAGTTTTACCCTAACTTATTTTCGAATTGAAAATATAAATGGTTATTGAATATTATATGCACAATATATGCACGGAATTTATATTAGGTATAAAATTTGGTCTACGTTGCCACAATTAGAAATTGAAAACTCACGACTCATCAGAAATGCAATGTTGCCACATACAGCTTAAGAATATTCTGACGTTAATATCTGTCAAGCAAGCTTACAGTAGGTACCTACTCCCTATAGTGGGTGGGTGCAATGGGTTTTCTTATCCATTGTTGTGAAGCCTTCTCCCTTCGCACCTTGCTTCCATTATTATTTCTTCTCGTAGCACGCCGCGCCGTATGGACAGGACATACCCTTAAGTTTCCTTTGAGGCGTCTGCTCTCCTGGCAATTATTTTGAGGATACGTCAGCCACACTCTTCCTCATTTGTCCAGTAATTGCGAAAAATATCCTTTGTCCGGCTTTTCGAAGGTGTTCTCCGACCGTTATAAGCTGGACCCTGGGGATACCTGATGTGATATTAGGAATATGTTTTTTTTTTTATTCTCATTTTGGTAGTTACACATTTCCTACTGACCATCATTTTCCTCTCCTTTTTGTGATTACTGCACAAGAGTTTCAACTGCTCCCCACTGGAATATTGTGAAGCTGAATGTAGTGCGAACATTTTTTTACCGTTATTTCTAATTCTACTAATTTCTAGAAAACGGACAATTTTTTTCATCTTCGTCTCCAGTTAAGTGGAGCATTACGCCAACCACCTGTTTTTCATGGCCACTGAATAAATAATCCCTAGAATTAAGATCTCTGCTTCTATACCGACATGAAAGATAACGGTTATCGCTTACCCTTCGGCTGCAGACCTCGGACTGGCCAGTGAAATTGACTATCCGCTCGCGAAAGAATTTCGGTATTTAAAATGTTTGAAGAATTTGATCAAAAGTAAGCTAAAATTTAGCTCACTTTAGGTACACGGACATCGCGTGTACCCACAATACACTTTATCTACTTATCTTTTCAGTGTTCGTGGCTATTTGGCCTGCCCATTCCAGCAATGAATATGACACCGGTGAGGAGTGATTGAGTCAATTATCACAAAATCTCTCCAATTCTCAATTGATTTGTGAAACTTTTCTTAAATATAATTTATAATAGGGTATCTTCACAGTATTTTTATCGACGAATAAAATTACGATGTTGATACCATTTTTATTAAATTTTCTATAACGATTTGAATTGTGACAATTTTGATTTGAAGCCAAAACAGCCTGCTCGTTTTTTCGTGAATATGGCGTTGTTGACGTCACGCTGACAACGTCAGTGATAGCCGTCTTACCAGCCAGTAGAGTTACTACGTCACAATGATTATGTTTGTAGCTATTACGAACTGTTTGGAAATGTGCCGTTTTAGATAGTTTTTTAAATCAATAATTTAATGAAAATATTAAAATTACAAATTTTTAGTTTCTTCTCTAGAATCAGAAAATTAAATTTTATATCTTCTACACATTTTTAATGCTTTCTATATTTTATTAAATTACCTTATTCTGGGATGGTGAATTTACCTACTACATATTAATAGTTCCGCCGGAGTCCAACAAATAATGGTCGGACTATACCTTCGCCTGTCGGCTTTGGTGCAGCTTGTTTTGGTATTTGCGACAAATAAATTGACAGCAATTTTTCGCCATTAGAAAAATAACGACGAAACTGCAGCTCAAGTCAGTAAGAAGGGATTTAACAAACGTAATCACTGTCTCTGCATTTTGTGACTAAGCACCCCTCATATCAACAATTTTATTATTTTAATAGTACCATAAAAAAATTATGTTCTTACATATATTTTCCAATAAAATAACGGAGCCTTAATACTCTCAATGAATAAATAATTTTTAATCATTGAAGGTAATATTGGCTTCTCTGAAATGAAAATTTGAGATCAGCTAATAAAAAACTGGGAAAAAGCCTTACGTGACTTTGCTCTCGGCTCGGTAAGAATAAGGTCCTGGGTTCAATTCAATTTAATTATTAAATATTACAATTTGAGGTTTTACTTATTAATTATATAAAAAATAAAATAATTTCTACAATGCAAAAATTGACTCATCGGTCCTCGGAATCCCTAGTGAGAAAATATAATTGTTTCAGGAAACTGACATTATGGAACTAAGGCGGATCTACTGTGTCCAATGTCTTAAATGTATATACACTCGTCCTTATAATTTCTGTAAAAATCCAAATCGTTCTAGCCAGAGACACACCATATGCGTGTACACAGTGCTTCACTGCAAAACTAGGCTAGCCCAAAGACACATTAACGATATTGGCCCAAAATTGTTTAATTCCTTGCTGAGTTCCATCAAGATGTGCCAAAACCTAATCTCGTATAAAATAAATGTTAAAAGCTGGGTAAGAAAAAATCTGGAAGTGAGAGAATTTTTTTTATAATTTGTACCACGAATATGATACCTAAAATATGCCACTACCGTCTACATTTAAAAAAAAATTAACATCTATTTAACTTCAACCTTAACTGTTTTTTTTTTATTAAATACACAAAAACTCCAGTAAAATCATATTAATCTAACTATAGGAACTATATAATTTTATTTTCTTTATTTAACCACCACTGTTTTGAATACATAACTTATAATGCCCACGCACAGGCTTCTCCTTTGTGGGATTTTTTTGTTACTGTCTTATGTTTTGTATAATTATATACGTACCTTTATATTGTATCAAAAAATTTCCAATAAAAAAAAATATATAAAATATGTATTTTCTACATGTTATTTGTTATGCCATGATTATGATATGAATATGTTGTTTACGAAGTTATTTATAAAAATAAATTTCAGCCTTTATGATAAGAGATTATAAACGCAAGCGTACAGGTACATCTGGCTACGGTATCAAGAGGAAAACATAATATTATACATGAGTGCGTTCGTTATTTTCCCGACTGCATTATGTACGGAAATAAAATAAACGAACAGTGGCGTCTCTATTTGAGCAACAAGAAAGCAATGTTCATAAAAATAAATTGTTGGTTGGTTTACGACAATGCTCTACGTTTAATTAGCAACTAAGTCAATATCAAACATAGACATAATTCGTGTGCGAAAATGAAATATAATAAAATATTTCCTGTGAAAAAAATACTCTAGTTTCTACATAATCGTTTTCTGTTGCTATATTTTTTTTAAATGAGTGACTAAATGCAGAAACGGCTCTACTGCATATTATGATTAAACACATTTTTTAACGTTTTCTTGTTATTCGTATGTAGACAAACAGATCTGAAAAAAATCCGTTTCACGGAAGTAGCTCTCTGGATGTTCGCTTTTCTTCAGAAACGGTTTATTGCTTATATTTAATTAATTTCTGGAAAATGGTTCAAAGAAAAAAATATGGACTATCTAATAAGTATGTAATGACGGTCTATAAAATACGCTTAACATCTGGTATACACGTTTTCAACTTCATTTTCGGTATACATGGATCTTATTGGATCCGAATTCAATTATGTAGTGTATACATTGGATTGGGTAATTTTTGTTTGTATTTAAATTTATTGTAATATTATATTTTGCACCAAGTGATAAAATTATCCAATATTAAGGTTATTCATACAATAAAACACAAGTAAAAATAAATAATACTGGCCCAATTAAATTTTTTTGTACCAGAGTCTCACTCTCGAGGACGTCATCACAATCTTCTATATAGTAAAGCAAGCCGCACTAATTTATTAATGAACTCACCTGTGGGGAGAGCTACGTGCTTTTTGAATGCGGTAGATAAAAAATTAGATTTATTTTTTGTGTCCTATAGCGCATTTGCAAGATTTTTGGCATTGCATATACACTCCATAAATGGTACAATTATAACGTCTTAGGCTTTATTACCTGTAATTGTTATAAATAAATGTACAAATTATATATATAAATAAATAAATAAATAAATAAGTGTACGAGAAGATACACTTTTATTGATTCGGACTCATTAATTTAATTTATTGTGTTTCTAATAAAATCTAATAAAAACACAAAATAACTTCTCCTCTAAACTAAAATTAAGACATCTTGAAACTAAACGTATATATATAGAAGTAGAGGAAAAATAATCATAATCTTTTTCGTGTTTTTAGATATAAGAAAGCATTCTTTAAATATGAGCCAAAACTTTATTTATGTTACAAGCATAGTGCATTGAACTTTAAATAATATTTCACTTTTTTTTTAAGGTTTACATGGGTCAAATCTGACCCGAGAGTAGATGTAGCACGACACTGGACGATCGTGCACCTACATTGCAGTATTCTGTGGCATTACGTGCGACTATGTACGGACGGGGTGTGTGAATATCGAACGATTGTTGAGTTACATTCGATCATAGGTTTGTCGGGGTCTATTTTGACCCATGTATATCAGTTATGTGTTAAGTTAGTTTACGCATAAGATTACACATTTTTTCTGCCGGCACGTTTCAATTCAAACAACAACAAAAAAACAACTTTAAATACTTAATTAGTAAAAGTGGATTACACCCCTTTCTGCATTTAGCTACTCATATATTTATCGGTGTTTTCTGTTAAACTTTGCTTTTTTGACGTAGCATCGCATAGATGGCGTATCTAGCAAAATTTATAGCTGCGGAGAATTTCTCGATAGCAGGGAACACAACCCTCACCCCGTATCGTAACCAACTAACCAGCAATTTTCTGAGAATACTCGCCTGATAGGGGCGGAATTCTTTCGTGAGAACACCGCGAGGTCTGCCGCTGTGAGCTCCGGTGTTACCTCTCTTTCTGTAGTATGCGTTGTTTGTGGGAAAAGGGGGAGACGTTGCGATGGGGATATCAACGGTACGGCGATAGCCGGTGGCACGCCACCCGGGGCGCCAACATCGACTTGCAAAAAATAAATACTACTTCGAAAACAGTATCGGGTGGTAATTCAATAGAAAATATTCTTTTTGGAATTCGTTATACTCGTTTCTAACTCTATAATATTAGTTCATTATCTACTACATAATACTAAGGATACCATTCTGATATTAAATAAATATAGATTTACCTTAGGTCCTCATAGGAAGCCCTGAGGAAAATAAGATAAAGTTGCCGAATTCCGCCCCACGCTCAGTACGCAATTTTTTTTATTACCACTTATTTTCAAATTAATTTCTGCAAGAAACAATTGTTTACCTCGGGGATATGGAAAAACACGCATAAAATATGTTATAAGGTTCTTAGTTTGGGTTATTTTAATAATTTATACGTATTTCCTAACCTTCAATTTAACTTACGACAAACGTCATATACAGAATACAGATACAAATAAGAAAAAACACAGTGGTGTCACGTGAATTTTTTAACATTAAAATAAAATGGAAGATTAATGCATCTTTTACCATCTCCCCGTAATTACGTTAAAACTAAGTATATATTTCTTACTAAGCTGAGGTGGAATTCGGCAACCTTAACGAAAATAATTTCTTTCATCTTTGGGGATGCTGTCTGTCAGTATGTTCAGGTGTGGCAGATGTATGAATACCCCTCCCACTGCGGTGCAGTGCGATGGGTCGAGAGAATCCAGCTGGAGAGGTAAAAGAGGTCTCCCCCAGCTGGCCTCTCCCAATACGGCTCGCCATGCAGATGGAGGGCAGACGCATCCGCCACCAAGACCTGGACAATCCCAACCACATGAATCTGAAGTCACCAAACGTAGCGAACCACTTGGGGTGACCTATGGCAGATATAATGGTTATATAATTAAAGGTTCATGGGGTGCCCGTACCCGCCTCCCAAAATATTGCCTCGGTTTCGAATTTTTCGAATCAATGAGACTAATGACACTCATTAGTAATGAGTAATGACATCTTGTTTGGAAGGTACAGGATCTACCAAAAGCTAAAGCATATTTAGTCGACGAGAACAATTGTTTGTTTTTAATTTGTCGATCTGCAGTCATGCTCGGGAACGAAAACGAGTTTCGTGCATGATTTTTAAAAATGTTTATCAATGTGTTTGTGGTTGGAGGTCTGAGTATGGCTTATCGCAAATTGTTCCATATCACCTCCGACATTTTCCATTCTGAAAATATTTCCACGTTTGTGAGCACGGCGGCGGATTCCGGAATTCCTTGCAATCTTTTTAATTGGCGCAAATCACCCCGATGCACTCAAAGGGCAGAAATTCCATTAAGGGCCCGCTTTCCGCGTAAAGAATTTAGATTTGGGCAACACCTACAAAATTTAGTGTTAAAAGAATCCGACAGAGGTGTCTGAATTCGTATTAGGAATAATTTTGGGGATTATGAAATTAAATTACCGACATCTATTGCAATTTTAGAAAAACAGAACCATTTTTAGTTAGCACCGACCTTAGAGTAATAATGCACCGACCAAATGAGAACGAAGTCGATATGAAGATGGTTCTCAAAATATGGGTTTTATTACGGATTTAATTAAATTTTTTTTTTTAATTTTACAAAAAACATTTACGAAAGTTATTTGTATAGGTATAAAAATTACTTTACTTTACTAAAATACTATTCTCACTTTTATAAAAGTAATTTATAACTTTTATAAAATCAATAAATATATTTTTACATCAATAAGGTTTTAAACTTTTTTACTCGAAAACTATCTTAAAACGTTGGAATTCCAAAAAAAGTTTTTTTTTCTTTTTTACTTGTACTATCAATTAGAATCACCTCCCGAAGTTTGTGCACTTTACCCCCGACATCTTGTATAATATGCGCAATATAATATTTATACAAGTGTAATATCTACTTTTGTACATTTATATAAATTATATACACGTTTACATTTTTATGCTCATCAAATTTATTATATTATAAAGATAGATAGAAAGATCCTTAGTGCTTCCTGAGGACTTACAAATCAGAAGACTTTTTTGTAATTATTTATTTATTCATTTAAACAATTCAATAATTATAAAGAGTAATAAAACATGTAAGCAACATAAAATTACATTCTAAAATGTGAAAGGGGCTCTATTTATTTACATTTTTATGAAATTACTACTTTTAATAGTTTAAGCTTTCAGTGAACTTTCAATTTTATTTTTAACTTCTCTAAATATTATTTGTTTAAATTGTCAAATATAATTTAATCACAAACACAAGATTCACTCAAAATGAAAGATTGGTGGTTCTGAAATGTTCCCATAAATACGGTGAAAGAACCCTAAACTATGAACTTATTGCCCTAAACATGCTTCGAGCGAAATGCGGATCTGGAAACCTTATCGTCAATCTGAGCAAAACATACCATGAACGTCAATATAGCAACAGCCTTTGTTCTGCTGCAGTTTCATTAAATGCCGAGAGATCCGTTTACAGTCTCCAAAAAGCAATACTGGGGCACAACCCTAGAAGCCAAGCTAAATGATTGGAATACAGAAAGATAAAAACACACCATTGTCAAAAACATCTTGGCCGTAAATGATTAAATAAAATTAGATTTATTCAGGAAGGCAAGCATTACGGTGATCGATGTTAAAAATCTAACATAGCCCTAGAATAACTCCAGTATCTTTAAGAAACCTTTCTCTTAAAGCTCAGAAAAAAACTTTCCATGACAGTTAGATATACCACTCTACAACAAGGCCGCGTACGGTAAAACTGTAAAAAAAAATAAAGTAATAAATAACAAAATAAATATTTCACAACACAATAATTTCATCGAAAATCTTAAATCCGTTTCACCTTTCTACATTTTCTATATTCTCCTTAAGAGTATAATCCTTAGATAATGCCTTTTCAAATTATTCGTGGAAGCTAGAAAAAAAATAAAATCATTGATTATAACTGCACTTCAAGTGACCTTTTAAATAACAGTAAAGGGCTCAAATGATTTTATTGTTACGTCCGTGCCTTTGCATCTTTACAAGACTTGGGCAAAACATTCTGTAGCAGAGTATAGATTTCACATCTGAAACATAATTAAAGAGTTTATTGAAAATAGAACACCAAGGTACGGTTAGTCAAAAAACGTACAATAAAGTTAATTCTGGGAAGAAATTGTACAGTTGACATTCAGGACAGGTTCACTCCCTCCTCCTCAAAAAAGACCCTCTATACAGCATTCTCAAAGATGACACAGGCTCTGAGAGAAATTATTTTCTTCAGGGCCTCCTTCCGACATAAAAAATAACATCACTGAACTAAATTATATTATTGTAGAAAGCAATCACTTTGTGGTTTGACATATTTAATAAAATAAAATACTTTTTTGTTTTAAAACCACGATATTTATTAATTTAAGAACCGACCGGTTTCGCTTTACTTAAGCATCATCAGGGTACAAATTAATACTAAACAAGAAGTACATAATGTGTGCATATATATAACAAAATATAGAGGGAGACAACATGATACAAATATATTATAGAGGGAGACAACATGATACAAATATAAGCAACACAAAGACGGTCATAAAATACATTAACATAAGTGTACAAGTAATGGAAAACCGCTAGATAATTATGTAGACTAATTGGGTTATACGAATAAATCGGGAAAAACAAAACATCAATAAAACCTCAATAATAACGGTTTTTCCGAATTTGCAAATCATTTGATCGATAAAGATCATACATTCTGTCATAGAACCGGTGCTAACATCTTACATAAAAACGGGCATGGTAACAGACTAAACAATTTAGAGGCACTAGAAATTAAAAAAGCTGTAAAAACCAAAAGTCAGATACTTAATAATCAATTAGACATATCAAGTAGTCCAATATTAAGTCTGTTTCCAATAAACCCATAAAAAATTCCCAGTTCTCCTTACCTCCTTACCACCTTGCCAGTTGATGTTTTGTTTCTCCCGATTTATTCGTATAACCCATTAGTCTACATAATTATCTAGCGGTTTTTCCATTACTTGTGCACTTATGTTAATGTATTTTATGACCGTCTTTGTGTTGCTTATATTTGTATCATGTTGTCTCCCTCTATATTTTGTTATATATATGCACACATTATGTACTTTTTGTTTAGTATTAATTTGTACCCTGATGATGCTTAAGTAAAGCGAAACCGGTCGGTTCTTAAATTAATAAATATCGTGGTTTTAAAACAAAAAAGTATTTTTGTTGTTTGTTTTTGGGGTGTTATGCCGTGTTGCGCTAACTCCTTCTTTAGCCGACGTTTCGGACAGCGTTGCAGTGTCCATCATCAGGGCAGATCCGGTAGATCCGAAGATGTGTGAATTTTGGTTGTCGAGTTTGTGCTTATTTATTTGTGGCCTGGGCCCAAAAAAAACTTACCAAAAAAGTATTTTATTTTATTTAATTATATTCCCCACAGTTTCAGAACTTTCGATAGCTTTTTTCGCTGGCCCGTTCATTATTTTTCTGGATTCCAAGTTCGAGTATTGTTATTTGAAACAGGTGGCCCATATTATTATTACATATTATATTATATTTCGGACATCGTTGCATTGTGAATCATTAGAGCAGATCTTAGAGTAATATTACTCTAAGGAGCAGATGTAAAGTGACGTGTGTATTTGTGTACGTAGAAAGTTAATTCGCAAATAAATCACGATCGTATAGGAACAAGAAAAGAGACAAGACAACAAGAAAATTAAATTAATAAAAATTTACCCCGTAATTTCTAATGCATTGGAATTAGTTTTATTTCCCAAAGTACCTATTCTGAAAAAAAAATAATAACTTTTTACTACACAATACATAAATAAAAATATGAATTATTAATTTTTATAGTAAATTATCGTTTATAATAAATATAAGCTTATAAATCAAAAATTGTATTTTTTTCTTCTCACCTATTAGATAGGATATAATTTTATGAGATAACATTTTTTCTTTGAAATACGGGATATCTTTCGTGTATTTCCCATCTTTGAAAAAACAATATTTATTAACTCATAAACTTTACACGCGTAAAAATTATCTTTATAAATTCAAATATTTGCACGTAATCGCACGTCTGTAGATCATAGAACGATGAACGACACGTCTGCCCCCAAAGCCCTCGAGTTGGCGAATGAACTTCTCAAAGAAAGATAGTTTAATCTGCAAGTCGGAGCGAGCGCGCTATAATAAATATGATTTAAAAGCAATAGGCGTAAGCGACAGTTGTGAAAATGTTTAATAAATCACGGCGTATTTCAAAAATAGCAAAAATTACTTATGGGGTCTATTGAGTAGCATTAAAAGAAGCATTGTGATTTTTTTCATACATATAACTTGTAAAATAACAGAAATAAACGTGTTAATAATATTTTTCGGAGCATACTTTGCGATTTATTTCTATCGAGGGAATTTCAAATAATTACCGTTTCGGCTTTTGGAACAAATAGATACTATCTTAAAGAATAACATATATTTTTTTAAGAGCTTAAAAACTTCAAAATTTTAAGGAAAGTATGTCGGAAATTGGATGAAATTCGAATAGTGGGCCCTTAACTTTCCTCCAATATAATGTCATTATGCGGCTGACGGACAGAGCGGGCCTTCCGAGGCTGGGATTTATTATTGACAAAGGGAAATCTGATCACAGGATCGTGGCGAATTTTTATAATTTTTCTATGGAAATTTTATGTACGAAATAGAGACTGGAATTAAATTAAATAGACAAAGGAATTTTAATAATTTATCTAGAGTTAAAAGTTTCACTCTAAAAAATAATATCGGAGATGTTAGATGAAGTATCAGGATATTAAGGCGAAATAGGTAGACTTGACCTGAAATTTGGCATTTTTGAGGCCACTTTTAGACGTATGGACACTTTTCTTGAAAAAAACACAAATTGATTTCGAAAGATCGTTATTTTATCTTGTAAAGTAAGATGTAAAATTTTGAAAAATAATATTATTTTCATATCATAATAAAGTGTTACCGTTGGACGATGCGCAGATTTGTTGCATTTTCAAATGTGAAGTTGTATTATACAACAAATATTTCAAATCATATAATAATACAGTATAAACAATCAATAAATTATCTATCATATGTATGTATAAGAATTTTGTTTTTATTTCAAATAAAATTACTAATAAATAAATTCGAGCACGCGTTTTGTGACGAAAATCCCTCAATTGGACTATTTATTTATGGTCTTACAAATTGGTATAGTTCAGATTTTTTTAGAAAATTAATTTACCAAGACATTATTGAAACATTAGAAATAATTTATGACCAAAAAATATATTCTTAATATATATAATAGTAATTAATTTCGATTCGCGTTTGTTGTTTGTTATTACCCCGGCGCAAGCCGAAATTTTATCATTCCCCGCTGCGACAGGGCGGCGAGCGGACGTCTATTCCACGCCAGTCTACTTGATAACATTTTAAAGAAATTCCTCGCTTAAAAATGAGGAGGAAAATACCCTCGAAAAAAAGTTTTATTAGATAGCACAAATTACGACATCAAAAACGTACGTGGGAGATATATTTTCAGAAAAAATAAAGGTTAGTGATATTTAATTATCCGTGTACATTGTACGTACTTAAATGGTACAGAGTCGTTCGAAAGAATCAGTCAGAATAAGCACATATTTTTTATAACATTTGGCGATAATTTTGTGTTGTTTAATTTCCAGGGAAAAGAATCAACTATGGACAGGAGTTTATGTCTGCCATCGTTTTTTCATGTATAAATGTTAAAACTTATGCCAAAGTACGTGAAACTGTTTGTGATTGGTAGTCAAAAAGTGACACGAACCAAATGAATTTCGATTCGTGATGTGCGATTCAAATCATTTTTTTGTTCATAATTTCTCTTTTATTGTCCAATTCACTATTACATTGGTATAATTCAACATATTTAATATTTTTTGTGTTACTTTTTGTCAGTTTCATAATGTCATATTGTGAATTGACCTTCTTGTTTTAGGAAAAAAAAGGTTATTTTTGACATACTAACCTATAATGTTTCAATCGAAATTTACTCGTGAATTTAATTACATTTCGAAAATTAGACGAGTCAGGTCGCTCCGTTAATCATGAAAACAAATACATGAAAGCGATACAATTTTATGCAATCACATAACTACACATGCAGGTAGGTACCGTAGATTATAGTTGGAAATAAAACCTAGTTTTAATATATGTATTACTTCAGTTGTAAGGAATAAACCCTCTTTTCAATGTCATACATATCAAATCAAGTAATACTTTAAAGATAAGTATTAGAAATAAAACTTACCGGTAATACCTTTCGGACAAACGAATAAATAAGTAAAACAAAAGATTTTTACTCACCTTTGGAAAACTCGTGTAAAATATTAAAAAAAAAAACAAATTAAACAAATATTTGAAATTTTTTTTAAATGTATATTCATATACCTACATATTTTATATCTACCATGTCAACAAACTGCATTTGTATTTATTTATGTTTACGCACTCCGACGTATAATTTACAAATATGTAACTACTTATTAGGAAGAAAGCTACAACCAAGAATTTAACAACAATAATTGTTATTTCATCGGAACCATGCTGTAGTTTTCACAGCCGCGCGAGTGGACGGCTTGCAGCGGAATGAATTCGGTATTTCTGTCTCGGTCTAAAAAAACGTCCGATCGCGAAACCGTCTTTTAACGAAATTTGACTTCTCGTCCGCTGGTTAAACCACCTTAAGATCAGCTTACCCGAATAAGGAACTGAAGTGAAAAATATTATGGCTTGAAACTTATATATTCATATAGATCAACAAATGCTGATTCTGAATACATATGTTTTATTATATATTAACATCGAATTTTAAATATCGTTTTTTTTAAATGAATAAAGCACTATGTCATCAAAACACGCCGTTTGGTTGGTAATACTGAACCTGCAGTTTCATCACAGCCATTCTACGTTAGTAATATATCTATGATCTAAAACATCCACTTCAGGGCTGCCACTTCGTCGAGAATTCCCCGAATTGCTGGGAATCTCAAAGATTTTCAAGAATTTGGTTTTTTGCGGGGAGATACTTTTTGTGGGGAAAATGCGTGGATTCTGGGCATTTCTTGATTATCAAACCATATGGAAAAACGATTTTTTACAACAATTGCAGCAAATTTTCAAAAAAGTTTGTTTTTAAATCCTGAACGAAAAAGAAGATCATAAAATAGATGATAAAAATACAATGCTAATTTCGAAATAATTTTGTTTCATTTTGAAGGTAAAAGAACTTTGTAAATCTCTTCATCTCTTGTGAGTATTTAAAAACATATGCAATGGCAAATCTGGTCCACATTCACATTTGAACCAATGAATATATTTTAATGCAGGTTTTTAAACACCGGTAAATTGTTTATCAGTTGCGGTCATGAACGCATTTTTGCACATTGATTTAACACCATAAGTTGAGTGACGAGATGCTAACATTTTACCTAGTGTTCTTCGATGTTATAAGCGGGTAAAAATGTCTCGACTCCCATACAAAGTACAGCGCCGATAGAAAAAAAGTAGGCTTTTTGAGACTGGTCACCGCCGTCACCGGTGACGTCACGGGTCACGTCAATAGATTCGATCCGTTTTTTGGAGACCCGACCCTATGAAAACTAAGTATAACAATAAATAAAAATTTACAGATATTTAAGTTAGAAGGTCATTATTGATTTTTTTTAGATGGACTGCAGTTACTCATTGCCCTACCTACCTAACATATCTACGTAGGTACTGGCGTACTGTTTTTTTTTGCAACGGTGACCTACTCGGTCAGTGGCATCCTAGAAAACGTTGGTTGGGGAGACGCGGGTTAAGTAGAGCATCCGGCGATGGTAAATGGCGCGAGCTTCCGCCATGGCATCTAGAATTTGTACTGCCAGCGCGATAAAGACAAATCAAATACCGGAAATGTTTTGACGTGGTGAGTTCATAAAATAGCTGTGTTATTCTCCCTGGACCTATTTGCGCCATATTCGTATCTGCTGCAGTGGAAAATACGATTTATTTGTTTACAGACGATAAATCTAAGCTTAAATATTTTGACTAACCATGCGAATAAAGCTTTGGAATAAATTTTGATCGTAAGCTAACATTGCTCGCGTAGAAACTCGTAAATTTGAACCTTACCTCTGATTTTTATTTATCGAACTAAATTCATTCATTGAACTGGAGCATAATTTTCTGTCGTAAGCCAGTGACTCGGATTATATTAATTATAAAAATGACATGGATATGGATAAGGTAGACACGTAACTAAATTAACCACGAAAAATCATTCATTTGGTATTTATTTTCAAATCATTAATATTTTTACTAATTCAGTAGAAATACCAGAATTCTACTTAAAGATAATTTTCGGCTTCTCGATTCAGAACTTCAATATAACGAATTTCACACGCGAATCATTTGTCTGCAAAATGTCCATTGTCTTCAGGAGCTCACGATCGACGAGACGCGACGGTTAGATGACCGCTAGTTCAGGATATGGATAAGGTGATAAATTAATTATCTTATAAACGTTAACTGGAAATTTTTACTAATTCAGTAAACAGTGTATTGTGTAGGTATTTCTAACGATTACCTCTAGTTCATTATTATGATTTCTTTGAGAAGACACCAAATTTACATGAAGAAATTAAATTGTTTGTGGTTATTTCACGTCGATACCATCTGATAGTTTTTTATTATTATTTATTGAGTTAGTTTATTCAACATTTGAATATAAACTAATATTAACAAGATAATATTTCATTTTGTAACTTTAAATATTTTTACAATAAACATAACATTTCTTTTTAAATACGTGTATTCTTCCTTCATTCTTCAGGCTTTCAGGCATTTCATCATACATCTTTAGTCCTTTCTACATTAGGCAGTTCTGTGATTTTGATTTTTTTTTTGTATTAGGCAATTCACCCTAAATGATTTCTTCGTATGTGGCAATCTAATTCCATTTACATTTCTGGTTTCGTAATTATTTACATCTCTATTAAAAACGATTTCATCCTTAAAATATTTTGGCATTTGGTTGTTCATGACTTTATGCACAAAAATTAACACATTAAATAACAGTCTCTTTTTATTGGAATCCAATTTAGCTGCTTTCTCATTGGATTAATGCTCGCGTATTTGCCTTTTCCCAGTATACATCTCATAGGTCTATTCTATATAACATGTAGTTTATTTTAAGTTTTCTTGAAATACATTTATATGGAAGATAATGTTACCAAATCCTATATTATCATACTCTCTATGATATTACTTTTTACTTCTAGACCAATCCCAAGAGTTAATTCTCTTCATTGGTGAAGAAATACTCATAATATATATTTTTTTTTTAATTTAACCTATTTTCCTTTTTTAAAAAAGTACTAACATAAAAAATAATTGATAATAAATGATATAATATTTTTATGAAATGCTGACGTTATTTCAATTTAATACTACAAAATTAAATTCTATCCCGCAATCCCGGGGGGGGTGAAAAGGGTGCGGGATTTGCAAAACCTATATGTTACCGCCTCACTAGACAATATCTCTGTTGTAGTAATGGTAATGTTTATAAATTTTGAAATTCATCAATTTGGGAAACCTATGAGTAACAATTAATGAAATTTGAAAAGCTTCTTACGCGTTATATTGTTCCTCCATCCAGTAATCCAACAATCTAGTAACGGCGCGGTTATCACGCTCCAGAGTACGTAATAATCCCGCCTCATTGTCACGTGAAATCACTTTATTTGTTCAGACTAATGGAAACGAAATTGTGTGTGCCGGAATGTTTCTTCGGATTCGAGTGTTTTTATAAGGGCGGCAAACAGTATACCGGAAAATAGCGTGGAAATACTGAAAATGTTTCAGAAGTCGTTTCCGATTTTGTAAATATGCTTTCATAGTGTGCTCGAGATGTTTTCACTAAAGTGTGTAGGTATTGGAGTGCTCTCTTCTGGGGAAGCGAATTGACAAGTCACTCGTGTTAGGTGCTCGCCGGTGATTTCTTTGCTACAAAGTACACAAACTACCAACACGTCACTTGCGCAAGCATTTCCCCAGGAAAACAAACACAGCCTTGTTGGCTTTGCAGAGTGGTGAGGGCGTCGAGGAACGGCTGCGGTGTTAAATTATTATTTCCCGTCATCACACATTGTAAATAATATGTTAGCGGTAGCGACCTGCTACATTTGCTTTTCCGCAGTAGCCCATCCTCTTGAAAGGTAACATTATATTATTACAAGAAAGCGCAAATCTAAGAGGTACAGAACCTGAGTAAACAAAAATATTCGTCGTATTAGGTACCTACCTACGTTAATTATCTTCTTTATCATTTCATCTTCTCGATGGAATAGCAATTATATTCGAACGCCTACCAAGTTTATTTACCAATGAAAAAATATTCATTTTATCTTTAAACAAAACTTGTTTGTCTAGTTAGTACTGGATCAACATTTTCATATCTCAGCAATGTTAAAAATTCATAAAAACTAATTAATTTCGTACTTTTTTACGTGGGTAAAGGTGTCTATTGCCGCCTGATAAAGATAACCCAATTACTTTAGTAATTTGATTTGTTTATCTTGCTTAATTAAGATAATTTTACAATATTTTGTTATTTTGCAGATGTAAGAGTTTCCAAAACACGAAACGAGGTGAAATATGCCGGATTCCCGGTTGCACAGTGTCGCCATCTGCCCCGGGTACCCCGACTCCGATACGACTGCAGCACACTCTTCCGGACACTTTCAAACAGTTCATTCTGTACGTCTACACTGGAAAGGTTTGCGTCTTTGATATAAATTTTACGCCGATATCGCCATCTGTATTAGACTAGCTTATATGCTGATTTATGTTTCTCTATTCTCCAACTGAAGGTGGTGAGTTCAATCCCCAACCAAATAAAACCTTTTAAAAAAAGTTAAAACATCAAAGTAAAATAAAAAAATGTTACAATAAAACACATGCATTTGTTTTTGAATACTTTAATTTTATTTAAACTCTACCGGTTTCGGAATAACCCTTCCTTCAACAGTAGAATATTAAAAACTGGTTTAAAAAATGTATGTGTTTTTATGGTAAATTATGACGAGCCACAAAGTTAATGCTTTTTACAAATACGTAAAAAATGTTATTTTGGAAATCATTTCACCTTTTCCTTGTTACCTCTAGCTATTACTCCAAGATTCCGGAGTATTTGAAATGATGACCTTGGCTGCAGACCTCGGAGTAGAAGAACTAAGGTCTGCATGTGAAGATCATGTAACCTCCACTCTTTCTGTTGCAAGCGCCTGCACTTTTTTGGCTGCTGCAATGGATATTCAAGAAAGACCATCAGGTTTGAAAATTGATTATTTTAAACATAGTCCATAATTTTTGTTTTATTCTTTTCATATTGTATTTATGATTTTTCGTGACGTATTTGAAATTAGACCATTTTCGAATTCCGAATCATAAAATTATTTGAATGCATAAATAAACTGTTTGAATGATTATTTCTCTCCTCATCATCGCGAAGTTAACATCACTCTGACATTCGCGAAATAGCGGAAGTCATTGCGAAATGAGCAATGCAGCCAATGTAATAGTATTTTTTTATGATTTATTATTTCAATTGTCTCTGCTTCTTTTAAGAATCAATAAATTTATAATAATTGTAATGTTAATTTGAACATTATTTATACATTGTCTAAAGCGTTTCGTTATCTTTATTTCTAACTAGCGATGAATCATCGATGATTTACTCGATCTTTTTGACATTCGAAATATTTTGATTCATTGTCATGGACAAATCGGTTCTGTAAAAAATATTCACACGGTCCAAGATAGTGATCGGCAGTATCGAAACATTTACATGATCAAAATATTTTGATCGAAATATCAAAAGAATCGAGTTATTATATAAATGTTGCCATTCCGATCTACCATGCTTTGAACATGTGCCCCCTCCCCCTCCCCACCAAGACAAAAATCTGCCTCTGTCAGCAGCTACTGCTCCCTCTGAACTCCGAGCGATTAAATCGATTGGTTGATGTTTCGATCATGTAAATGTTTCGATCCCGCCCATCACTATTTCTAGCTGAAATTCAGTTTTTTTGTTGCACAATCTATGTTTACCAAAATGTATCGAAATTAGTTTTTTTTATGATCAAAGTGTAGAGATGTTTGAAATGGGTTGGCACTGCAGTTCCAGTTACCGGAGATCATGTCGGAAACCGATGTGGAACCGATTCTTTATCCAGTTACATTTTGAACTCGGTCCTAAAAAAAAAGCCATGAGGGGTTGGGGAAAGTTCCGTCTTTACAAATATGACATAGGCTGAAAGGGAAAATATTTTCCTATGGCCCCCCTGTATGTGGTTAATGAAAAAAATGTTTTTCTCTCCTAAAGTTCTCGTGTACTATTTCCTCAAAACAAAATCTCAAATTATCAAACATACATGCGAAATTCACAATGCCTAACAATAATACACAATCACAATCAGAGGCGGTTCTTGGGGTCCAGAAGTGGAAGGTCAATCGACAAAAAAAAATAATACATTTTGCCAATTCGAAGTGAATATTATAAAAACGCCAATGTATGTGATTAGTTTGCTGGTACCCACCTATTCTAAAGCCGGAAGTACAATATTTTTTATTTTAAAAGATCTTTTCCTTTTAAAAGTTTATAAACCCACTAGCGCGAATCTAAGTACATTGGTTATCAGTTGTCTTAAAAAGGTAAAAGCAAAGAAAACAGTTATAATTTTATATGATACTAAGCATTCGTTAGACCTGAATTGATTAACAAACTAAATTATTACTAATCGGGTAGTTTTTTAAATCCTTATTTTTTAAATCAAATAATTTTGCAATATATTTTTGGGAGGTCGTTGACCAAATGACCCCCATAGAAGTGCCGCCACTGGTCACAATCAGTAATAAATACATATTGTGGTATTTTTTATTAATATCTATCTATATTAATAAAAATGTAAATTTTTGTTCGTCCAAAATATTAAATCTCCAAAAATTCTTCACCGATTGCTTTGAAATTTTGACATAACGTTGCATTTGAATACGCGTGTGTTTTTATATACTTATATTATATAGAAGTCACCTGTGACAAGTAAAAATATTTAAAACATCGCCATCTGTTGGACGTAAAAGCAACAAGCGCTATTGTTTCTCTATCTGCCCAGACAGACCTAGCCACAGTAATGCGTAGCAGGATACAGTTAGTTTTAAATGTAAAATTGAATAAACATGCAACATATTCATGTAATCTAGTTAAGTAAATCAACAAACGGCAGGTTTAAGGCAGGGGTTGGCAGACTTCGTATCTCTAATTATATTTTATTTTTTTACAACATTTGAAAGAGAAAATCAGAATCGGTACCAAATCAACAAAAACCGGAAACCCTGCGCAGAAAAATGCGACAATGGCCGCGCTACAAACAGTTGTGAACTTTACTTTTTTGCGCAGGGTCTCAGACATTTGACGATTCGGTGCCAATACTAAGCCAGTGCCACATGCGGTTCACGAGCAGCGGTCTGCTGCAAGAGCCCACGGGCCCGGCACGAGGGGCCCTAAACTCAGTGATACGAAATTGAGGGAGCCACCAACCTCAGCGTGCAATAGATTCCTCAAAAAATTGTTGCTTTTTTATAATTTTTATTATTTATTATAAAAAAAATAATCCCAATGGAACTTGTTAAAAAATAACCGGTATCAGAGTAATTATATCGAAAGCTCCAGTGACAGTAAAGGAACCGGTTCCTTGTAGCCGAGACAGGAATATCGACCATCTCTATCAAAATTCGGTTTACTGAGAGTGGTTTATTTATGGTACCGCCATTTTTCTTAACGCTTGATTTTATCTGTGGTTTATACACGCCGGTCGTTCGGAAACGTTGTGAAGTTTCAAAATTATACGAATTATAAAAATCATTCAAAATGTCTTACAAAGGACCACCAAAAGTTCAAAAGGTGATGGTTCAACCCATCAACCTTATTTTCCGATACCTCCAGAATCGCTCCCGAGTGCAAGTTTGGCTCTATGAAAACATAAACTTACGAATTGAGGGGCATATCGTCGGCTTTGACGAATACATGAATCTTGTTTTGGACGAAGCTGAAGAATACAACGTCAAGACGAAGAACCGTAAAACCTTGGGAAGGATCATGATGAAAGGCGATAATATCACGTTAATACAAAACGTTAATCCATCCGCCACTAAAATAATGTGAACATTATTGTTATCGTGAATTTTAGGTTAATGGACTGTTGAATAAGTTTAATATGATCCGCGAACGATCTGTACCTATTCATTTATGGCGCCCGATTTTATCAAAAGATATGGAACAATACTTGAAATAAGTTGAGTGAATTTTGTGAGATCATCTTTTTCACAATACGAAAGTTCACACATTGTGACTACTGTCAATATTTAGTTTGTGTGACTGCAATAATCAAAACATTATTCGAATGGTTCTTGTTATCTTCTGTATGAAATATCCCGTGCTTATTCAAGAATTGTCAAAGTTTAAAAATATTTTCACACATTTGAAGTCTGATATTATACAATAAATGTGTTAATTTCTAACATTGCTTTTGTGTATAATAACTATTCTGATAAATTCATATAAAGTAATCATTCGAACCTAAACTAGTAGGTACATTCAACTATGATATTTTTCAGTGATGAGGAGTGGGTATTATTTATGGATCGATTCTAAATGATATAGTTATTATAACATTTTAGTGTAATTTTTTTGCAAAATAAATATTTCATAGTAAAAAATTCTTTGATTTTGCATTTCCCTCTTTCAAGAAAATTATTTATGTTTTAGCCCGTCATCTCAATTGCGTAGAAAAGTAAAGTTCACTACGAATTTTTCTGCGCTAGGTCTTCGGTTTTTGTGGTTTTCTTACCTTGCCGAGCCAGACGAGACGATTGGCTTATATAAAGATTACTATCAGTGCTGTGCCCACCTATACTTATGTAACAGTGGTCAATAAATTGATCGTAAGAAGAAGTCGGTTAAGGAATGAGTACACATCACAATAATATAAATTCTACACCTTGCTGATAAAAGTTTTGGGCTGACTACCGACGAGAAAATACAATGGCATCGGATAACACCGACCGGAATCCTTTAGACGTTCGAGAGCCTGGAGACTGTTTGGGAACATTCTTCAATACACTGCACCGCGGGAGCGCCATTATACACGCTGCGTCTGCAATCTGCAAGACAGATTGTAGACAGTACGGCGCGACTTCTCTCCGAACAACACTTCTAGTACAAACTCAGTGATTAACAAAATCTGCTATTTAGATTTTGGTATACTTAAGTAATTTGCCTAACTTGTGTAACTTGCGTAATTTTTGTAACAGTCATTAAATACTCGAGTCAATTTCATTAATAATCTTTATTATTCTCTCTAACACCTTAACTTCAGCAGCGTCTACAGTGGAGCCAATACCCCCAGCATTATGTTTTTATGAAATATGACCTTAATGTGGCTTTTGTCTTTTTTGTGGTAATGCGCTTTTATTCCACTTGTCTTTGTATGAAACAAACACTGCCAGTCTACTTTCTGACTGATTAAATTGAAATCTCCGGATAATTAATCAACAATTTATATGTTGTTTTTCCTTATGACACATTTAGAACCATGTTTTTAAGGCCAATTATACTATGAAGTAAAAAATCTATTTTAACTTTCCTTTTTGATGTGCGGGAATCTAACCTGCACACTTATAGGGCCATATTAGTCATCATTAGTTTACGGTTTATTTATTCTATCTTGAAATGATTACAGAGTTTCTGAAATAAATGAAAGGAAATGTTATTTATATGAACACAGTCCTTTAGCATGCTACCTTGAGTTATCAAATAAAATACTGCACAAGACTTTTACTATCCTATGACACCAGAGGTATGTCGTTCCACTGATATTACCTAGTCTAATCTGATTCCGAGTTTAGCCAAATGGACCAGATCCATTGGACTCGTTTCTTTGATTCCTTTCGTCCTTTTTGGTCTCATCGCCGAATCCGGTGGAATCAAACTCATTGTGCAGTTCTGCCGGGCTCATCGAATCAGCAGGGAGGAAACTCATTGAGTTCATTTCGATGGATTTTCCGGTTCCGGTGGAACGCCCCAGAGTTAGGAAGCGATAGGAGTTACAAGAGTGAATAAACTTATCAGATTTATTTACCTTAGACATGAAATCTGAATCAATACAGGTCATGGTTGAGGGATGTTTGAGAGGGAGAGGGGGGGAGGGGGGAGTTAAATTTTTTGTGAACACTGCACAAGAGTCTCAACTGTCTACAGCCAGTGAGATTATGGCACCCCCAATTGGCATTGGAATGCTGTTGGTGTGATTTTTCTGGAAGGCAAATTTGTTCCATGCAGACCAACAAAAGGTAAAAAGGAATGCTTTTTGCTATCTTTTGACTATGGGGTGATGCACTTTCATTTTGAAAAATGTTTTCATCGACCAACATGTTTGGTTCCAGCATCAACTTCAGATCCACCCATTCAGAGTGAATCCCGATTCGTATGACACCCTTGATTGTGAATGTTGGTGGAAGGAAACGGTGAGGGGAAGGGCCCGATTATTCAAATCTGGTTACTAAACACAGATAAAGCTATCTCAAGTAAAGTTTAGAATTTGAAAGGTGGTCTCTGAACAATACTCTAGGCAATACTGTATTTTCATCTGCTGCTCTCGAACAAAGTGGAAATGAGTACAGTTCGGCAATATAATGTAGACAAAAATTGAGGGCGCTGCGATCGTTTAAAAGGTTTTAAATGGCAGCACCAAGATGGCTCATTGGAAACTGAATGCAAGTTTAAAAAAAGAATGATCCAAGAACGTATTTTTGAGTTTAAACAAAAAATTGCGGTATTCAGAAATTAGCGGTAGGTACTTTCGGAAAGCAGATGATTCTACATCAAATTCTAAAAGTGGATATCAACAGGAAAAAATTTCCGCGAACCTAGTGGCGTTTCGCGCCGTTTGCGGTTGCTTAGTTCCTTTCTCCTAATTCGCGTACGCACCCTTAGAATATGATAATGATGATGTCGAAACTTTTATTATGATGTAACGCTTTGCAAGGAAGATAATTACGTAGAAGGGCGATTTATAATGTTTCACTGAAATATATTATGCAGGTACTAGCTACTTACTAGGTACTTATCAAGCGTAATAGGTGTCAATTGCATAAACATGGAAGTACGCATATTTTATACTAATGCAGTCATGTGTGCTGAATGTTGATAGTAGTAGAGGTCAATCCATTTTATCCCAGACTACACGTGTGTTCATCTTGTAAACAATTTTTATTCACGAGATAATACAGGGTTTTCCAATAAGAGGTGTTATTTTGATATTCAATCGTAAAAAATCAATGGTTTCGTTGCTTGTGTGGCACGTAGCGCCGTCTTGTGGAAAGTAAACGTTGTATTTTCAAAAATTTTGCACAAAAAACTGTAATTTAAATGGAAGTAAAATAAAACAAAACAAGTCTTAAGTGGGCGTTTATTTCGCTATAAAAACGTAGGTACAAAAGGTATTTAAAAATCTGAGTCTATTAATTCAACACCTGACATGTAATTATTATCTTCGTCCTCATGCGATTCTTCTTCTTCCGTATCTTCATCTTCATCTAAACGTATTATCAGTTCATCGATATCATCATACAGAGTACTGCCTCGTGCATAATATTCTGCCTCAATTTTCATCACGTGTTTGCAACAATTTTTCCAATCATCAGCACTTATGCTATTAAAAGCATTTTCTGTCAGCTCTTTTATATTGACCGTGTTTCCAATATTCTGAGATGCAACTTTTCGTTTGGCCTGTGCCCAAATTAGCTCAATCGGGTTAAGGTCGCAGTGGTAAGGGGGAAGCCTTACAACCGTGTGACCATGCTCTCCTAATACTTCATCAATATCATATACAGGCTCTGGCTTATGCATTTTAACCAGAGCCAACAATGATGGTTTCCTTAATGAATTGTCAAAAACAATGTTGTTATGTAATAACCATGCTTTTATGTCATTAACTCTCGTTGAGGTTGTTGGTGCCTTGTTTCTCACAACACTGTGATAAGGCGCATTATCCATGACAATAATGGAGGGCTCTGCTATATTGGGTATGAGCTTCTCAACAACCCACTTTTTAAAATTATGTGCATTCATTTCAGAATGGTAATCCTCTTTTTTGTTTGTTCCACTAAAAATTAATAGGGCATTAGGGACAAAACCCATTTCACTTCCAGCGTGAACAATGATCCAGCGCTTACCTTTTGAAATATCGTGTTGAACTCCTGTCACATCCATAGATTGCCAGCATTTCTTTAGCTTGTAGGATGAATGGATATAACTTTCATCCAAGTAAATAATATTTTTTTGCAGTTCTTCAGGTAAATTTCGGTTATCCATGATAATTTTTAAGTAATGCTCTCTTTTCGCCGCAATATTTGTTTTTTCAATAAGAGCACTTCTGTTTGTTTTGCACTTTTTATAAACAAAGCCGATGGAATGCAAAATTCTTCTTAAATATTCCCGGCTACCATCAAATCCAATGTCTTCTTTGAGTACAGTTAGTAATGTTCTTAAAGTTGGGACTTCTTTTCGCACTATGTAAAAAAAATGAATTTTTTGTCGAATGGCACAAATATCAAAATCATCCAACTCTTTTTTAGGGCGTCCTATTTTCCGTTTTCCCGGTGTTTCAAATTTTCCGTCTGCCTTTTCCCCTTCCTTGACGATTCGTCTTACCGTTGATTCAGATTTTCCTGTGTGTGAAAAACATCATTAAAATTAGTATTATAGAAAAAAATTATAGTTAAAAAAACACATACTAGATAATATTCATTTAGAAAGAAAGAAAGAAAGATAAAATTAAGAAAAAAGTTACTTTTCTATGAGTTTAAAGAAGTTGCAAATTTTTTTTTTTAATTGAGTTATTCCCTTTTTCCTGTGGCCTCATATGAACTGTCAAAAGGAAATGTCAAATTCGGATTGTTAAGCATAACCTCAAATCAGATTGTAACGGTTATAATCGCTCGAAAATTGGCATAAATCTTCTAATACTAATGAAATTTATTAAAAAAACTATACTACGTACCAGTCATTTCTGCAGTTCGTTTGTAAACATCTTCTAAATTAGATAGGAGCATCTTCGCGCGATATTCGGCTAGGCAGCGTTGAAAAACGCTGTATATAACTTCTCTTGCACCACTACGTATCGGTTTGTTCATTTTAATTAAATTCAAACAATATACAGGCAAACAATGAAAAAATAATTATTAAATGAGCGGATCATACACGGATTTAAGACAGTAAATCGGAGCAACATGACCATAACATGACAGACATACGAAACGTCATAGACAAAGCAACTAATTCGGTGTTGCCATAGTAATGAAAAATTTAGTTCCAATTTAATACATTTCTAGACATAGTTGTAGCACTGTATGTTGTTGAACGTTGGTACATTAAATCCGGACTTAAGCTTGGTTTAAGGCTGTTGTAACCACTCAAAAGGCTTGGTAATAAGTCAGATTTTTTTACTGTTGTCGCATTATTACACTGGATTTATAAGTCAGGGGGTATGTATTTATTTAATACAATTTTAATTGAATGTTTTCAGATATCAAAGCTACAATCTTTGGGCTATGAGCCATAGATGTTAACAGCTCTGATTATGTATAGTAACAACTTGATGTGGTTTGCACTGTATAACGTGTATTTTTTTCAGGTAATAAGAGCGCTGCATCCTTTATGGAGAAATGCATTTCATACATTGGTGAAAATGCTTCTGAATGTGTAAAGACAAATGCCTTCTTGAATCTGCCTAAAGATGCTCTCGTCAAACTGATTTCATCAGATTACGTAAGTATTTTTTATGTAACATCAATCTAAGGACGGGTTGTTTTGGAGAATTTGAATAATTCATCAAATTTCAACAATCATTTACGGGTTCTGTGAAAGTCCTATTCAAATTCTGTTATTATATCATTATAGGCTAGTTGCTTGACAGAACTGAAATAAAAACAGAACTTAAAAATATCTTTCACAGAACATGAAAATTAACTTTGAAATTTGAAGAATTGTTCAAGTTCTCCGAAACAACCCGTCCTAAATCTTCCTGAACCCACAACAAATTAGTAATAAGTTAGATCATATTGAGGAGAAATTGTTACAACTAGGTAACTAAGAAATTGGCTTCTTCGCGTTACACGCAAAACCATTCCTTTATTTCAGATACATTTAAATTGTGAATACCGCACAAGAGTCCTAACTATCTGGAGCCAGTGAGACTAAGGCATCACCAATTGGGGTATGTTGTCAGGCTGAAATCGGGCGGGGGGATTAAATGGTGGAGAGGAAGATGGGAAAGTACCTGGCTATTTAGATCTGAACAACTAAAGCCATTCGAAACATTGATTCAATTCTGAAGTGTGGTCTTACACCTGGGCGATACCAAGAGTATCTTTCACTCTGGAATGTGCCGCAAATACATCATGTATTATTTTTATTAAATCAATTGTCAACAACACAAATTAATTTACTTGCACACGCTGGGATATGAACCCGCGACCTCTGGATAACCCATCGACTACGGAGCCTGTTAGAGCCCATTTATGCAACAAACATAAAATATGTGTTTGTGTCGAACATGTATGCCACAAACGCAATATGTGTTGTGGCATATATGGGAGAGGAGATAAAGGAAATGTTTTGTGTTCAACTCGAAGAAGCTGATTTTGAGCTACCTAGTTGTTTTATTAATTACCCCACAGTATATTGTTTGATCTAAAATCCAATACAATTGGCTTCCTGAAAACAATCTTAACTCAGAAAAACTCTGGCATTATGAAAGCATCTGGCTGGATTTCTTGTTAGTTGACCATGAGCTTTTCAGCTGGCAACCTGCTTTGAATTTATATCCAATTAAGCGTAAACGAAACACAACTTATGATAACCAATACAATATTGTACATATTGTATTCCGTTCTTCAAAGAAATGCGTTTTTATACAGACAGAACTATTCATTTTATTTTCATATGCACTAGCAACACCACACAAGAGTCCCAACTGCTCCCATCCGTCTGGATCCAGTGAGACTATGGCATCACCAATTGTGAGGCTGAAGGTTGTGGGGAGGCGGAGGTCACGGGGAAGAGGAAGGTGGGGCAGTACCTGGCTATTCAGATCTGGTCACCAAACACGGCTAAAGCCATTTCAAGCAACGTTTCAATTCTGAATGGTGGTCTTAGACCAGGGCGATACTGAGAGTATCTTCCACTCTGAAACATGCCGCAAGTAGACTATGTATTATTTTAAATGAATAAATTGTGATATAACACAAATTAATCAAATAAAATTGGGATTGAACCCTCGACCTTCGGCTTGCTGGTCGAGAGTTTTACCCCTCGACCACGGAGGCCGTCATGTACACCTACAAAAAAACCATTTATCTTAATATTTTAAAGCATAATGTGTAGAAAGTATATTTTCTAAACTATTTTAATTAGCGCCAACTATGAATGCGAAGATTGTAACTTGTGTTTCGTTTACCCGATAATTGACTTAACATAAGACAGAACGTCTTTTATCATGTAGCTTACTAGTCCATCAAAAAACATTGTATGTGTCAATATAAAATATATTAATAAAATTTATATCCATTTTAATAATTTTCCAGCTATGTTTGGAGGAGGAAGACGTATGGCGCTGTGTCCTGGCCTGGGCCAAGCACCAGGCGGGTGTAACGCAGCCCACTGCCCACTGGGCCGAAGAGGAGAGGGCCAGGGTGTGCCAACATCTGTCTCCTTTGATGGCTCATGTGCGCCTACTGCTTATTGGTAAGATATAACCATTTACTACTAACCTCATACATCTCATTTAATAAGGATTTTCCCTTACTTTGGTTTACAAGCTGCTCCTAAAGCTTATAAGTTAATAAGGTCCCCTTTAAACTGGGGCCCACAAACTTAATTTATCCGTAAATCTGAAACTAAGTAATAAATGTGCATATGCTTGGTTTTGTGGTTGTTGTTTTATATAACTTGTAGTTGTATGATCATGCCACTGAGAAGTCCCCCATAACCTCTCTTTCTGTTGCTTGCGTCATTTACGAGAAATGTCAAGAAGACCTTTAATATTTTATCACAGAAGTATTCCAATTTTCTCAATTCAGAAATTGGTTTATCGATTATTGACATACCTAACTGTTTTGATTTTGCCTAAAGGTTATCAATCACTTATGAGCTCGGAATTGGTTCATCATTGCCTCCTTTCACAAGCTTGTCCGTTGTGAGACGATGCCGTTACCATGCTGATTGGTGTACGTTGCAGTATGGAGTTTCTACAAAAAATTCTGAATGGCTGATATAACAAACACAATCTTTCACAATTTTATGTGTTATTTCATGTAGCCTTTATTATACATTCATCATTTCAAGGTTAAGTTAACAACAATTATTTACATTACTAGACAGCCAAGTATTCGCCGAAGAAGTAGAGCCTACCGGAGCTGTGGCCATGGAAGTATCACTAGAGCGGTATCGTCGCGCAGCCCTAAGGGGGGCCGGTGGTGGAGGGGGAGGGGGTGCAGGGATGGGGCCTGGGGGCGCGCTGGGGGCCCGTGGCAGGAACCATCACGCCGTGGTGGATCAGGATAAGAGGCTTCAGCCGAGGTGAGTGATTTTATTTTAGTACCATTTTTCTAACATCAATAATTATTGACCCTTTACTGACTATTTATTTATTTATAGAGTGGAGACGGTTAGTTCCCATGAGCACGTAGGCCATAGGCCCATTGTGCTATCTCCTATTTTACCTCATTCCTTTAACAGTCGCCCAGTTCCCTTTTGTAAAGTTCATCAGGGTTGGTCATTGGATATGTGGCTATGTCTTCTGGTTCCACAATGTTTCTTCCCAAGTCTCATCTCTCCTCTCCAATCCCCCTTCGTTCCCTGAAGGCCCCACAAGGGAAGAGTTCACGGAGGTGGTCTCATCTCTCCTCTCCACTCCTCCTTGGTTCCCTAAAGGTCCCACGAGGGAAGAGGGTCTCATATCTTCTCTCCACTCCTCCTTGGTGTCCCGAAGGCCCCACGATGAAAGAGTCCACCCCCCTTTGGTTCCATGAGGTTCTCACTAGGGAAGAGGGCCTCATCTCTCCTCTCCACTCCTCCTTAGTTCCTTGAAGGCCCAACGAGTGAAAAGAGCCCCATCTCTCCTCTCCACTCCCTTTTGGTTCCCTGAAGGCCCCGCAAGGGAGGAATTCATGGAGGTGGCCTCAGCTCTGCTCTCCACTCCTCCTTTCCTTGAAGGCTCCATGAGGGAAGAGGACTTTGTCTCTCCTCTCCACTCCTTGGTTCCCTAAAGGCCCCACGATGAAAGAAGACTTTGTCTCTCCTCTCGACTCCTCCTTGGTTCCCTGTAGGCCCCGCGACGGAGGAGTCCACTCCTCCTTGGTTCCCTGAATGCCCCATGATGTAAGAGTCCACTCCCCCTTGGTTCCCTCTTTATTGACTAACTATCTAACTCACCATCTCGCCATTTTCTGCAGGGATAACTGCAGAACATCCCGGTATTGGCACACACTCCCTGCATCATTCAAATTAATACATCGTCTCATGCATACCTTCTGTTAATATGCCTTAATTTATTTCCTTTTACAGATTATGTAGCTTATAACGGTTTTATTTATCCCTTTTCTTTAATTATCATTGTACCCAATCATTATTATTTTTCTGAGTCTATAAAATATGATTGAGCTAGAAAATAAATAATTTTTTCATCTTACTAGACAAATTCTAATTCCTTTTGATCTAATCGATGTATCTGTTATCTTTCCAAAATGAAAAATATAAAATTTCATTATTTTATAATATGCGTAATATTAATCATTGTTATTCCTTCATTTTCTTTTACAGGTTATCATTGAACCTTTATCCTGGATCAGTGATTTTGCAACATGAACGGAGTCCTTTGCAGAGTGTTTTGAATAACTGGTATGTTATCCACTTCATTATACACATTGTTATACTGTTCAGTTTTCGGCCTCTCCTGGCGAAGCAGCACCTCGTCAATGTTTGCAGAGGGAATGATACATGGATTCCACAGAGTAGGCTGGATGAGTTACAGAGTAGGCTGAATGAGTCAGCGCTTCCGGAAATCCGAGAACACTCATCTAGGCTGTACTCTACTGGTACAGCGCACCCCTACAACATAGATGGAGAGTTTCCCCAAGTGCTATATGTACACATACAGGGTGTCCGGGGGTAAGCTGCGCACTCTTCGGGTGGTGATTCTACATGATGTTAGAAGTAAAAATGATAAAAATTCTTTTTTTTTCCATACAAACAATTCAAATTTACGCTCACTTTACCCCCAGACACCCTTTATAATATATGCAGTTGCCATGTTGTGTAATCTTAGATTGTATCATTTTTTCTTTATTTGGCTGACAGAGAATTGCGCACACTGCCCTGTTCTGCTGAATTAAACAATAAATACAAATATTCCAAAATAAGATGTTTTCGAACTTGGGTATATTGTTTTTTTGCAGTCCTTTTGAAAACGGAATGAATAAAATGGTCTACATTGGAACCCACATGAAAGATTAAGTAGTATTATATTTTAACTCTTTAAGGTATGGAGTGCCCAAGCAATCATGGAGACTGGTGTTTCGAGCATCTTCGCACGCGTATTCTGCCGCTGCTTTCCACGCCCACTGCGATGAGGTGGCTCCTGTAATGATTGTCGTTAATGTAAGCACCAATAAAACCTCACCATCTTTGCTACAATCATAGACATTCAAATTGATAGAGCAGCCAATCAGAGAAAGGGGAACAAACCAAGCTCTCTCCCTTTCTGTGGTTTGTTAACAAATTTATCTTACAGTATACAGGCAACTCGCATTGTAATATCGCCATTCCATCCTCAAAAAAAATCTGACAAAATCCTACAAAAATACTACAAATCCCAATTCGAGTAAACAAAAGTTCTGGCTTGTTTCCAAAATTTAACATCTCATTACACAATTACCATAGTGGAAGATACTCTTGGTATCGCCCTGGTGTAAGACCACCATTCAGAATTGAAACGCTGCTTGAAATGGCTTTGGCCGTGTTGGGGACCAGATCTGAATTGCTATGTACTTCCCCACTATCCTCTTCCCTATCTCCTTCTCCTCCCCACTACCTTCACAATATACCCCAATTGGGGATGCCATAGTCTCACTGGTTCCAGACGGTTGAGAGCAGTTGCGACTCTTGCGCTGTTTCACATAGAAAATATTACACACTATTTAGTTACACACTTTTATAAATGTATTATAATTTACCCAATTCGCTCATTTTTAGCATCGCCGGGCGGTTCGTTTAAAAATGAACATTCAGATCCTGTGTAGAAAGGTCACACGATTTACTGCGCTGCACACCTTTGCCTTACTTTTATGCGCGGGGTCTGATTATTTCAATGTGGGCTTTTCGGCGGTCAATATACGACTAATGTAGTAGTTTATTCAAAGTATTCTCGGAACCTCCTGGTGTCAAAAATATGGTCACGTGGTTAGCCTCCAGCTCGTCCAAATGATACCCAGAATATCATGTTAGGGCTAGCCTTTCGGTTTGAATGGCTACAACCGACTTTTACAAATCTAATGTGGTCATATTCAATAGATGTTCAAAAAAGCATTATTTTAATTTAGATCTTGACTATCATGACGTGTTTCTCTTAACCCTTAGATTGCCGACCTAAATTGCCAAGAAGCTCCCAATGACACCATTTTTTTAATAACTTATCTACCTTTTTTTATCGCAAAATGATGTTTTTGTAAATTGTTCTGTCTTACTAGATAATGTTTTTATATAAATTTATAATTTTTTTATATATATCTATCTTACGTAGCTTCCCCAGGACAGCTACTTATATTCAGAGAAATGTTTTTTTTTTCTCGGATGTTTTGAAAAAAAATATTATAATGAAGAAATACGAAAATATTCTTTAGTTTTATTTTATTTTCCAGCTAAATAAGCAGTCTTCGTAATAAAAATAAGTCATATGAGGCTTTCCTGTACATAAATACAGTACCTTGTCTTTTGAAAATCGGAATTGTGACATTTGTCACGTAATTTGCAATGCACTTTTCACAGATAAAATAAATATGTTTGCAAGTGATGAAGCGACAAGCTATAATAATACATATTAAGATTTAATGAAAATTAGTAAGCGAATAAAATATAAAATTTTTATTGGAACAACTTTTCTTTAACTTTTGACCATTGTCTTTTTATTCTCTGTGCTTTGTTCTGTTTCATGTTTCATTGAGATATGTTAGTATTATCTTCTTCAAGAATAAAGATTATTTTAGTATATATTAGGAACATTTTTTAAGATTCAAAATGCCATAAAATCGAGGCAAGTGCCGTGACCTATGCACTAGCATATATCCGCTATGGATACCCTGGCATTCGAAGGGGTTAACCAACTCGCACTATAATGAATTTATTTGATTAATAAAGAATGTCTTATGATTTTTCAGGGTAGTCGTGGAGAAATTTGTGGAGGATTCAGTGATGTTGCATGGCACAAAACCAGTCACAAGGGAGGCTATATTCTGTCCGAGAAAGCCTTCCTGTTTGTCTTGCATGGGAATCCAGAGGCTCCTGCCAAATTTAACATTGTGAAGAAACCTTACGCAATCTGCTACCATCCAGAGTAAGTATAATCACTAATCATAAAAACAACACGCTGAGAAAGAAAGAAAGAACAGGGATGAAGAGAAAATATATTAAGATAATGGTTTTACCTACGTATCTGATATTATTAATACTCCAGCGTCTGGACGGTGTAGGCCCTCTGATTGGTCAAATTTAAATTGTCTGTTTCGGTTAAATTCCGCTAACTTGAAAATTAACACGATTTGAAAATTAAAACACGATGCTCATATAATTTTTGGATAATATCGAAGAAAATATGTTTTAGAAAGTTCACAATTCATTGGATTAATTACATTACAGTAAAAATTATCCACAATTACGTATTGAAATTTGACGTTTATCATTATTCACGCGAAAGACACATTGTTCAGTGCTGCCAGCGTATATCGATTTCCAATCAATGCAAAAAGCCTTTATAGCCAGTTAGTGTCAAGCAATGTACAATGTCAGTGTAATTTTTTAAAGTTATATATATATATATATATACAAATATATAATTATAAATATAATATATTATAATAAATCCACCATTAAAAAATAATGGCTGCTAAAATAACCAGTTCCACTCGATACTTAAATACGTAATTAATTATTTTTTGATATTACAACACCGACCCCATGCGCCACCATGCGCTGTCAATGTTTGATATGTGTCATATGTGATAATTATAGAATTATTGACGTGATAACCAAGAAATTTGTTTACAAACTACCTGTGAATCGCTAAAAAGAAATATTTTGTTTTCAGATTATTATTTCAATTTAATTACTATGGCTAAAAGGAATGTGGACAATATTTTACCAGAATTGGTCGAATTTCGGAATGTTCGAATGAGAGGGAAATTTACCAAGCGAAGCGATAGTAGTGTATTCTTGAAGTGTGCTCAATAATCCTAATTATGTGCTTCTAGAACAGAATTATTTCAGCGTCATATCAAAAGAGTGTCATATAAAAAGGTAAACTGTTACATTCTTGCTGTCATACTGGAAAAATAATACCACAAATTTTAGCTTATTATCCAGCACCGAATTATTGACAGGAGATTGTAGTCAATCTAAAAACTTTAGGAATTTTATTTGTCAATACAAGAGTGCTAATAGATTTGCCTAATTTGGAGCGCAAATAGCTAATATCCCAGGTAATGGTCCATATTGTTTAAAAATTTCTGGTTAGGTTTATCATCTCACTTCCAGAAGTATACAAGTTGCAGGTGAAATACCTTCCTATGCTCAGCTTTATCTATACGATCCTGATGAGGCTGTTAGAGTGCGTATGAGTCATCCATCTAATGCCGATTGCTATAAAAATATAATGCAAATAATTGATAGTGAAATACGCCAAATAAGCCCTCATCAGTATAAGAAACTAAAAGAATCTGTCGAGGAAGAAGAAATATAAATAAGGGTGGGCAGGTGAGAGATATACGTCTATTATTTACACGTTCATCAGAGGTAAAATGCTCCAACCAGTTCTCACGATATCGCCATGGTATACGTAGCAGACAGACGGGAGTTTGCCATCGGGTATAGATATCGCTGTTTAACCTAAAAATGTTAAGGACTTCAAAGGATGGCAACTTTATCAAAGCATTTAGATCCTATGGTTTTCCCACTACTATTTCCATCAGGTGAATGTGGTTGGACCCCCGGCTTTAAGCATCATGCTGATTTCTGTACTGCTCAATGTCATACTGTAACTGCTATGTAGTTTTATGCAAGTAAATTAGCAGTGCGAAGAAACATATTTAATCCAGTCCATTATGCGGGTAAACTTTTTCAACAGTATTTAATTCATGCTTACATTATTTATCTATTATCATTATTTATGAATCTGGTCGCCTAGATTACATTAGGAAAAACCAACGACACCTCAGAGTGGAATGCTATCAAGGTTTGCAAAACCATGTAAGAAATTTAGCCACTGATAGAGGAGTATGTGCAGGTAATACAGTCATTCTTCCATCTTCATTTACTGGTGGACCACGCCATATGAATAAACTTTATCAAGTTTCAATGGCTATGGTACGTAAATTTGGTCGTCCTGTCGTCGTCATAACTTTTACATGCAATCCCAAATGGCCAGAAATACCAACCGAATTGGAACATTATCAATCGGCCGCGGACAGGCCTGATATAGTAGCCAAGGTTTTCCATCTAAAAGTCAAGGAATTTATTCATGATATGACTGAGAAACATGTTTTTGGAAAGGTAATTTGTTGGGTGTATACAATTGAACAGCAAAAAAGAGGACTACCTCATCTACATGGTGTGTTTACACTTTGCAGCGAAGATAAGTTGTATACAGCTTCTGATATTGATAATGCCGTATCTGCAAAACTACCCCATCCGAAGAATTCGGCTTTGTACCGTATTATTTAAAAAAATAACATTCATGGACCATGTGGCGTACTTAATCCAAGGTCAGTCTGCATGGTAGACGGTAAGTGCTCTAAAAAATTCCCCAAATCATTTAAAGACGCTACTGATAATAATTCCGCAGGCTACCCAGATTACAGGAGACGTGATAATTTTTCTGAAAATCACGTTATTCGGGATATACGTATCGACAATCGATTTGTTGTTCCATATAATGCATTCCTTAGCAAAAAATATGATGCTCATATTAATGTTAAAATTTGTTCCTCTTTGGATAGTATTTATTTATCTATACATGATCAATCTCACTCAATTTTACTTCTGGCTTTACGTTTACCCGACAGCCAATCTGTTTGTTTTGTCTCTACAAAATAAACCTGCTCCTCCCTCCCCTCTGGGCGGGAGGAACAGGCTCTCAGGGAAGCATCTACAAGGAACACCTCTTTAACAGCGTGGTTCCAATTGAATCTTCAAGATATTGAGGGACGCTCTATTCTCTATCAAGATGTACCAAATAACTATGTCTTTACAGCTGGTAAAAAGTGGACGAGGCGACAGCGGGGATCATTGGATGAATACCTTCAATTTCTCCTAGAAATATAGAACTGTATCATTTACGGCTGATTCTTATAAAGGTGGCTGGAGCTACATCCTTTGAATCTTTGCGAACTGTTGATGGCAATTTACTATGTAGCTACTTTTCATGATGCGGCGCGTGAACTGAAGCTCATTGATGACATACGAGAATGGTCGCAGTATGACGGAGGCTTCATTGTATTTGACGCCTAAAATTCTTAGACATCTATTTGTTTTAATTTTAATACAATGTATCCCTTCTATCTTCGGCTGAAGATTTTTTTCATCATGGTGTTGCTGAAGAAACAGCTATTAATCTTTGTCTTTTAAACATACAGGATATTCTCATGAAGGAGAATTCATCTTGCAGAATGCAGGGATTACCTGAACCTGATGAAAGTTGCAGTTTTGGACAAGTATCTGATTTTAATGTAATTTCTGAAAACACTTTAGGTGAATTGATGGCTGCCAAACTCAATGACGTAAAACTTCAAGCATATAATTCTATTTTGAATAAGTTTTTTTCACATGAAAATGATGACAATAAATTTTTCTTCATTGATGGCCCAGGCGAAACAGGGAAAACATACCTTTACTAAACTTTAATTCACACTCTAAGACGAAAAGGTAAAAGAGTTTTATCAGTCGCTTGGACAGGCATTGCAGCACTCTTGCTTCCAGGTGGGGTAACGTGTCATACTGCTTTTAATTTACCCCTCAATTTACAGGACAATACAACATGTAAGGTCACATCAAAGAATCGGAAAATTATAACGGAAGCAGATATTATAATATGGGATGAAGCACCGATGGCAGGTGTAGCTTTAGAAGTAATTGAGCGTACTATACGTGATATCATGGGAAGTGATTCTGTCTTTGGTAACAAAGTTATTGTTTTGGGCGGAGACTTTCGTCAGATCCTTCCAGTGTGTCGACGTGCTTCACGAGGACAATTAATTGCCGCTTGCATAAAAGCAGCACACTTTGGTACCATTTCAAAACTTTTCAATTAAAAACAAATGTCAGAGCTTTAGAAAGTGAAAATATATTTTCTAAATGGCTTTTGGACTTGGAAGATGGCAAACTTCCTTTTGTAGAAGGAACATTAGAGTCATCTGTGCTTATTCCCAATGTAAATATTTGTCAAGATTCACTATATATACGGTGAGACACATACAACTGCTGATGCCTTAGGGTTGAGTCAACGTACCATATTGTGCCCTAAAAATAGTCATGTTTATGCAATCAATGAAGATGTACTTCAACGGAAAGCGCCCCTGAGGTGATATCTCACAAAAGCGGTGCTATAAAAATTTCAGCTGTAACTTAATTCAAGCCAAAATCATTACAGGGAACAGAAAAGGTACAGTACATTTCATTCCTAGAATTTAAAACACTTTTTCGGATGTTACAATATAATTCAATATGTGCAGAAAACAGTTTCCAGTCAAATTAAATTAAATAAATCTCAAGGACAAACTTTTGAACGGGGTGGACTGTTACTTCCTGAACCAGTATTTTCTTATGGACAGTTTGAGCGCAGTCATCGTTATTTATACAAATTCTGACTGATTGGTATACGGATAATATTGTTTATAAAGAGATTTTTTCCTAATGAAAGTGTATAATATTATGTTGCAGATTGTAAAAAATAAAAGTATAATAAATTGTACTTGCTTAAAAAGTTTTGTTTTTTGTGTCCCTTGAAATGAAAATGACTCAATTTATCCCACCTGTAAGGTTTTCGTGAATTAAGAGAGTTTTGGTGTATTTACTTTGACAATCGTTAGGTAAGAGCGTAATATTATTTCACCCAAATATGTAGATTTTTAGGACTTATCCCAATAAAATAATTCTTAATATATTTAAAAAAAATGTAATTACTTTGACAGTCTTTTGGTAAGAGTATATTATTTTACCAAAGTTATATGTAATATGTTGAAATTTTTTTATTTTCGAATTACATATAAATATTTTGCAATTTAATTTCGATTTAAAAATTAAATCATTTCGGTGGTATGGAAGAGGAAACATTTTTCTCATTGACGAGATTTATGTTGGGGTGAGGGGTGTTTAGTGGTGCAGAATGTCTTTCTATTATATATCTACCCAATGATCTAATATCTACCTATTAAATGTAACTGTTAGTATCACATAAACTGGGCGAAGCCCAACCAAGTGCCGCCCGCAGGGCCTAGCAGCAAAAACCCGCGGAGCGGGTTTTTAACTGCTAGTCTGATAGTATTATTACGCCAGCGTCTGGACGATCTAGGCCCTCTGATTGGTCGAATTAAAATTGTCTGTTTCGGGTAAATTCAGCTAACTTGAAAATTAAGACACGATTTCATTCTAAAATAGGATCGCCTCATAATTATACGAGATTTCTTCAAAAGCATCGTTTCTTCTCAAATAATTTTTGGATAATATTGAAGAAAATATGTTTTAGAAAGTTCATAATCCATTGGATTAATTACATTACAATGAAAATTATCCACAGTTACGTGATTATGTTTGACGTTTATAAAAAATCACGCGTTCCTTATTCAATATGGCGGATACGCACGGCTATAGATGGCCGACAGAGCCCGCCTCTGGCGGTTTAAAAACGAACCAAATGAATGGCGCGAATATTTAAATATGCAGCTCACAATATTTGACTACTTACGATTAACAAGCATTTAATAAGAAGATTTCTTCTGGAAGCTTATCACTTTGTAATGGCATTTTTCATTATTATTTATATTTTTTTTGCTTATTAATTATATCTGATTTTATATTGACATGTTTTCTAATTTGTAAAATTTCAAAATTATTTATTTGTGATGCTTTATATCCTGAGTGAAGTATTTTAAGACCTGAATTTTTATCGAAAGTGTGATCATTATTCAAAAGATGATTTGCAAACTCAAATTCACTATTTCCATTTAGAGCCCTGCGATATTCTTTAGTTCTGACTTCAAAGTTTCTATTGGTTCTACCTTTGTAAAAGAAATTACAATCATCCCAATTGAGTTTTTAAACTCCTGATTTTTTGTTTGAATTTTGCTATCTTTATTATTAAGAATATATTTCTTCATTGTTATTAGTGTAAAACGCCAGTTGAATAGTACCAGAATTGTTTTTATATATAATTTTAGAAGTATCGTTATCCACAAGCAGAATTCTACGCCATTGTTTATTTCTATCTTTAGAAAGACCGTTTGAAGAGAATATGTTTAATTTTTTTTATTTAGTATTTCAACTATCAATTTATTAGAATAACCGTTATTAAATGCTATTTGTCTTATGAATATATTGTTTTATGGTTATATTCTATTTGTTTTTTTCAGGTCTTAAAATACTTCACTATAAATAATTTTGAAATTTTAGAAATGAGGAAACATGTTAATATAAAAGCAGATATAATTAACAAGAATTTTTTTATAAACTCTCTTTTAAATATTTTCCCACTTAACTGGTCTTTCCCGTCTAACGATATTGTAATTCCTAATTATTATAAACCCAGCCTACTCTTACCCCTCCCCCCTCCTTCCACTTCTTCTTTCCCAATTGCAATCTATATTTAATTTTTGACTTCGGTGTATACACAATAAAATGTTAACATTATATTTATTTATTTATTGGACAATTTGCATAGCGCCGCTTTTGTGAGATATCACCTCAGGGGCGCTATATTGTAATAATCTACCTTTATACCTATATAGATTTTTACTCTCCTGATGAAGGTGTATATATAATCTAACTTTAAACTTTATCAGATACAGTAACAGTTGTAGGTAAAGAATTACCAAATGATTACCGAAAATGATTACCCTCCTTTTATTCATAAACACGGGTACAATTAATCAATATGTAATAATCTATTATTTAAGTCAACTTTGTTATAACTATCTTTAATTGTGACAAACTAAACGATATTGATTAAACTTATAGACATTGACGGTTGTAACACATATTTAAGCACTGTAAGTCTCCTATGAGCTAATTATATTAGGTACGATAACAGTTAATATCAGTTGTAGACATGTAGTCAATAATAGTGTTTCATTTGAAATAATCCATCACAAATACGTAAAATTTCATTTATTCAAACAACTGTCATTCTTATTATGCGTAAATTTAGCATGTTATTATTAATTAACTCCTTCCTGTTCCGTGTTTTAACAATATATATACTCACCCTCTCTCTGTGAATGTCCTAATATCTATCTATTAAATGTAACTGTTGTTAATATCACTTAAAATGGGCGAAGCCCAACTATGAGCCGCCCGCAGGGCCTAGCAGAAAAAAATCCGCGGAGCGGGTTTTTAACTGCTAGTTATGTATCATTTCTACAAATATTTGTGCTGTATGGCTGTTTCCAGAAGTACATACTAATGAAAATATTCACCGACTATTAAATGTTTACCCGCGGCTGATGCACACATAGTGTTTTGGAAAGTAAAGCCCACCGCACAGCTGATGCATACATGTGTGATTGAGCGCCACCCAAGGTTCAACTCAAAATGTCACACAATGTATATATAGGTCAAATGGTAGATTTAAAATGTGGTTTATTCTTAATTCCATTGACATCTCTGTTGAAATATTCAAGAAGAAATGTCTTTAATTATTGAAGACAATATTAGAGATTCCTAAACGAAAATCTGAAACAGAAAAATTAGAAAAAGATACGGTCACATCTAGGACTCAAAACCAGGACCCTTGCCTTGCCGAGGCACAGCTCTACCAACTGAGCTAATGGGACCCTATCTACCAGTCACATTTAACTGTATTGTACTTCGAATAAGAACTACCAACATTGTCTTCATTTTTCGCAAGATTCAACCCGAACTAAATGCAATCTAGACAGCGTCTTTAGAAAAACATATCTTATTTTTATTTTAATGTGTGACATCTATTGACTTTTCTGCAAGTCTAGGATGAATATTTATTTTTTAGAATAACTTAATGAGTAAAACCTCAAATTGTAATATTTAATTATTGAATACAATATTAGCGAATCCTAAACGAAAATCTGGAACAGAAAAATCAGAAAAAGATACGGTCATATCTAGGACTCGAACCCAGGACCCTTGCCTTGCCAGGGCTCATATTGTCTTCAATAATAAAATATTACAATTTGAGGTTTTACTCATTAACTTATTCCAAAAAATTAAAGAAATATCTTTACTTCATCCAAATACCTAATAAACAACATCATCAATCTTCTGCCATTTAGTTGATAAGTACCTACATCTCTCTTGCTTCAGTTTCGTTTATTTGATTTTGTATCAGACGTAATCGTGATACATAAGACTGTAGATAGGGCCGGTGATCCCAATCTGTGGAGGCGGAAGGCGTCGTCCTTCAGTGGCGTGGAGGGGTAGAACGGGGCGTCTCTGAAGCCGTTGTAGCTGGTCCGAATGCTGTTTTCTCGTCCTTGTCGTAGAGTCCGGGTCGGGTCCGTAGAGGCAGGGAGGTCCGTAGTCCGGGGTGAGGCGAGGGGTCAGAAGAAAAGAAGGCGAGTAGAAGCAGAAGTCGGAGCGAGGTAGAAGGCAGAGCAGAGAGAGAGTTGTAGAGCTGGTGAGTGTTGCTGGCTATCTGACGTTTGAGGGGGCCTGTTGCCCGTTTTATAGGCCGCCAGCGGGCGCGCGACGCGCACACGGGCTCACTTTCTCTTTTATTCCTGGAATCCGTGAGCCGTGTTTTGCGACGCTATCGCGGCGCCCCGCCGGGCCGTCTACCGCCGCTCGGCCGGTAGTTTCGGGCCGTGGTCGAACGTGACCACGGCCTTCCTTTGTTTGGGCACGATCCTCAGAACCGTGCCCGTGGGACGTAATGACGGCGTACCACCGGTCATTTGTGACGCTATGACGGCGCATGGCGCACGGCACGGCTTCCCACTACGTTTTGGCACAGTTCTTACAATCGTGCCCGAATTAAAATATTATTTTGATTTTTCCAGCTCTCACAATACTTCTCTGCCCGTAACCTCTAGCCAAGCTCCGACGTTTTGTTTATTGTTTTTACATTACATTTTCATTATACATAACAATTTCGCATACATAGAGGGCAGTTTATTCAATTTAAGGACAGGCAAAGTTAAGGCAAATGGCAGATTTTAATATGGGGCGACGTCGGCTGATATTGGAGCAGTACGTCCGTTACAGATTTTATATTTTATTTGTATCGTAAATTACGACCATAGTTTTAGTATGGGATGAGGTTGTAGCTGTGTATGGTTGTAGATGTTTATGTAATTGTAAAAAAAAAATTCAAGGTTTCAGAAGAAGATGACTGCTTTAAATGCTAAAATGTCAAGATCGAGCTGCGCACGTTGGATGTCTTAGCTGATTTGTTGAGTGGTGTACAAGTTAATTGCTTTCTTAATTATTATTGATACAGAGACGATCGTATGGTTTCCGTAAGCACTAAGACCATAATACTATATATAGCACCATAGGTGAATGACTTTGTTTATCCTCTTCACATTTCTTGCAGCTATTGGTTCTTCCACTCCCAAAAGCTGCATCTTTCCTGATGTGAAAATGTTTTGTAATACTTCTTCTAGATCTTTCAATGATCTATCTATGCTTCCTTCGTCATAAATTATTATTTTTTTGTTTTGTCCCAGGTGTGGTCCAATATTCGGCGCTGGAGCTGATTTGCTTATCTCGCACAATTGCAACACAAACATGGAGAGCTACTCAAACCTGCCGCACTCCTACGACGGAGATGGAGCCAGTTCTGCCAGCCTGATGGGAGATTACAACTTTACGGTGGTCAACTATGAAGTCTTCACCGTGGACAACTCTGTTCTGCCACCTAATAGGCCCAAACATGAGAGATATTAGTATAGAACTTGAGAAAAGTTAATGAACTTTTCTTTTTTTGGAGATTAAATAATATGTTGTGAATGTATATGTAACTAGAAATTTTGTCACAGGAAAGCAATATTGTTGTAATCGCCACTGTCTATAAGCCTTTTACCATTTATTATGCATGGTGTCCGGGGGTAAAGTGCGCTAACTTCGGGAGGTGATTCTACATGATAGTAGAAGTAAAAAAGATGAATAATTTTTTCAAAATTCTAATGTCTATTTTCCCATACAAAAATATTTTTCCATAGAAGAATATTTATTTTCCCATAAAAAAAATTCAATGTTTTTTACCTAAAAACTACCGTAAAATATTAGAATTTCTAAAAAAGTTATTTATCTTTCTTACTTCTAATATTGTGTAGAATCACCCCCCGAAGTTTTAGCGCACTTTACCCCTGAAACCCTGTATTACAAGTTTAAAAACTAGTAGTCTGTGAACAGGACACCACGCATCCAAAAAAGGATGTTTCTAATTTTCTCTTCTCTAAATAGGATAAAATAAATCCGCGTTTGTCTGTTTGTGCGCTTAGTTCTTCTAAACTAGGTGACGGATTTTATTAGAGTTTTTACTATCATTTAGAGAATTTCTTCCAGAAGGTTTACATATATGATACATGCATATTGTATTTATAAAAAGTAGAGAAAAGTCAATGTTTTAAAATCAAGTCTTAAAAATATATATTCGGGTGCTACATTGCTAACGCTGGCTAAACCTCATGAGATACGTCAAAATGTACTACGGAATTGTATATACATAAAAGGCCTACAGCAAAGTCCACGATGGTATATGTCTATCTCCTAAGGACAACCCCCAGCAACGCCGGGTACTCATCATTTAATAAATCAAAACCAAAATTACTTTTGAAATCGTATATTGTAAGTAGGTACTTATACCCACCTACCTATTTATAAAGTATATATTTAATGTAACTTTTTTTGATTTCAAATAAAGAATTATACAATTTGTCAAATGACAAATTCTAACATTCTCCAGGCGAGTACCATAATATTTAAAAAATACTAATAAGAAAATCCAAGTCCAAGTCCAACACCACGCTTTCACATTTGAAAAAAGAATTATTACTTAACCATTAAAAAGGCCACCATCTTGAAACGGAAACACAACATACAAAAAAATTACAATTCGACGAAATCCCTAACGATCGAGTTAAAACAGGACTTCGCTACACTCAGTCATTTACAACACTCTTTTTCATTTCAATTCATTATGTAGGAACTTAAATTTTTTCACTATGTTAATTTATGGCTTACAGCAGTATTGCTTTTTTGGGCCGACATGTTTACAACATTATGAAGCGAAGCATGACATATTGTTATAAGAATATTTCGAAAAATCGTGAGGGATTTTATAATAGAAGCTTTTTACTATTTATATATTTTTTTGCCAAGAACATTCCTTTATACACTTGTTTAATGCAATCAATGCAAGTGTTTCTAAAAATTTAATTATTATTTTTTTGGTAAACTAATGTTTAAGACAAGATTTTTTATGCATAGCACAAAGGGTAACAACACAGACATATGAATATTAATAGACGAGAAGTTAAGGACGAGGGGTTAAAACAAGAGTTGCGGGACGCAGAGAGGAAAGCTGACTGTGATTCGTCAATAAATCAATCTGACAGTAAATAGGCATCTCGCATTATAATATCACCATTTAGTTCTTAAAAGTAAAATCTGCTTTTGAATGAATAGACATTTTTACATGGGAGCGCAAATTACTCGCCACGTTGTGAACAAATTTGCGAAGTCCAAATTTGGCAAAATAAATTTCTTCTATTTTCAGAGTCGAATATTTCGTTTATGTATTTAGTTAAGACACTTTTATAAATGTTCATAATTTACTTCCCAGCAACCACCAGCTTTGTGTTTTGCGTCCAGACGTATCTCGATGTGATAGTATATGTTTCTACAACTGATCCATATTATACAATGTGAATATGCTTAAAATAAAGTAAAATAATGCTTATATATGGAATTTAATACGACAATTGGGTTTATTCTCTTTTTCACATCTATTTTTACAAGTTTTCATAGCACAAGTCACCATTTTGCCGTGTTATTTCGTAAAATGAACCGATGATGCCTCGACCATAGTTCGCACAAGAATGATGACGTCACGTTTTCTAAATTCACTTGAGGCCATACGCGAGCACAGCCGGCTCTAATGGAACCGGTATGGAGAGTGGGGAATAATACGCTTTTAATCACTTAGGGCAGGTCTACTAATATTCATATGTCTATGGGTAACAATTATTTTACAAGTAATACATAATTATTCGCCTGAAACACTCATCCACTTTGAAAAATCTCCTGATAAAAGATACATGACGCCAACGGGACTCGAACCCGTGTCCCTTCGATTTCCGGTCGACAGCTCTGACCACTGAGCTATGGCGGCTTATCTCTTATCCGCGAAATAATTCAATATATACTAGTGTTTCATAAGTTATTTGCTACTTTATTGTTTGCCATTGATAAATATAATTGAGTAAATATATGTCACAAACTGAAAGCTTTTGATGGAGATTTTTAAGCTACATAGATCTGTCTGTATGTCACAAACTGGAAGATTTTGATTGAGATTTTTAAGATACATAGATCTCTCTGTATGTCACAAACTGAAAGCTTTTGATAGAGATTCTTAAGCTACATAGATCTGTCTGTATGTCACAAACTGAAAGCTTTTGATAGAGATTGTTAAGCTACATAGATCTGTCTGTATGTCACAAACTGAAAGCTTTTGATGGAGATTTTTAAGCTACGTAGATCTGTCTGTATGTAACAAACTGAAAGCTTTTGATAGAGATTGTTAAGCTACATAGATCTGTCTGTATGTCACAAACTGAAAGCTTTTGATAGAGATTGTTAAGCTACATAGATCTGTCTGTATGTCACAAACTGAAAGCTTTTGATAGAGATTTTTAAGCCTATTTTAAGCAAAGTAGATACATAATTATGTACCTATCTACTTTGAAAATCTAAATTTTGAGATTTTTGTGACACAGGACCAGTATTTTGCAGAATCCACTATGACATTAGCTTTTTATGTAATAATAAATTATGTTCTCTTGCCTACCGAATTTCTTACCTGAAATTAGTATTTTACACGTAAGTATACATATATGCAATATGTGATGTTATAAATGTACCTGTGAATGGTAAATAGCAACTATATACTCGTAAATAAAAAAATTCAACAAAGGAATTACATTCCAATTGTATACAATATGATCAGTATTATTAAGCCTGCATTTATATCTTGCCATTTTTTTTTAACTTAAGATTTATTTTTCACAAAATAAATATACATAAAATGAATCTCATTTGACATGTTTTTTTCTTCTATTAATTATTGAAAGTAATATAAAATGTTATAATTTATTATGTACTAGGTGAAGATAACGTTGTTGCCCTGGCTTTACGTGGAGTTTTCGAAATCGGATGCGGACAGTAATAATTTTTCTCTTAGCCTTTTGTCCTGTGGGTCGGAAAGGGTAAGGAAACAGTAAGGAATTGACGTAAACCGTAAGACGCTTTGCAAAAATGTCAGTGGTCACAATAACTAGACCGCAATGAACTTTACTTTTATTTGTTGGATCTTATAGTACTCGGTTTATGCTGATTCCTTACCGGACTGTGGGTCAGCTGACTTGTTTTGAATGTCAAGTGTGCAAAATTCTGCTTTAAGTGGTGAGAATATGAACTTTTCAAAATATCATGTATACAGTGAAATTTCTCTTGTTTTGAAGGTGAAGTGTACAAAATTTCATCAATATCCGAAATTAAACTGTAGATTTGTTTGAAAAAACAAAACCACCCAAAGATGCTCTTCTAAATTATGATAATATGTTTCATTCACACAAAAGAAGTACGTTTTGAAATCCTTAATAGGGGATTTGAGTCCATTTAAATAATTATATTTTATCAACATCCACATTCAAACGTAAATACTGTTTTTTTTTTTCATGATTAAATTAATTCTCCAAGATCGTAATCCGAGAGGTAACAAGCGGGAGGGCGCGTGATGTCATCCGTGCACTGAACGTCCTGTGTTATTGCATTTTGTATGGAGATTTTAAAAATTCTTTAGTAAGAAATTCCAGTACATTTTTTTTTATCAATGTTTACTCTAACTAAATAAAGGGTATTTTAATATTTTTTTTAATATCATAATTTCAGACTGAAATTAATTGTTAACGTTAGAATTTTTGATTCTCGCCCAAAACATAGCCAGACAAAGCCCATACACAGAAGTCTATATTTTATCATCGATGTACCTACATAGCTCACGCTGCGGCAGCAAGTCGGGCCCTCGCCAGCGGGGTTATTGTCATTGCTTTTACGTAAATTTGGAATGAGTTCCTACTTACTCATTTTTACAAAAACTTTTAATTAACATGTAGGTGATTTTAGTCGCGGTCGCGCTACTTGTTTGAGTTGCATTATATTATAGGATAGCTTCAATTTTACAGTTTTGAATTTGACAAAACTTTCTAAAATGCTAAGAGATACTACGATGTAAGTTAAAACAATCGATAAAACTAAAAATACAAACACAAATCATCTCAAAAACTCAGATCAACATACCGAACTACACATTAACTGTACAGAGACCTCCCTCTCTTATTATTAAAGTACGCATGTAACAGAAAGAGATGTTTGATTATTACGTCGTATAAAGTTTACATGGTAAACTTTACTCTCCATTTGATATCAGATTTCGTTCGACCAATCATGGAGCGTATATACAAAAGCTTTTAAATCTTTTTTCAAGAACGATTTATTATAGAAATATACATAAGTATATTCAGAATATATTCGGTGTTTTTTAATTAATGAATATATATAGTACATGAATATATATTTTTTAAAAGTCTAAATACTTTTTTACTCAAATTCCTTATTGAACTGTAGTGTATTATAATATACATTAAAATACACTACGGTTATATAATATACATTACAGTTCAATATTATTATATTTAATCCACAGCTGCAGAGGAAAGAAATTCGCAGTAACCATTATACAAAAAATTGCGCCCTCTGTTGTAATTTTTCCAAAAATAGTTGCAACACCTAAGATTCAAACCGGTCTACAAAAGCTTTTAATAGTAGACAATAGGTAGTATTAATTTATTTATTAAAAAAATCGAATGTAAACAATTATCAATAAAAACATACGCATACCAAATTTATCTTTCTGTAAAGCATAATATATATCTATGAACAAATTCTGAGCATTTTTTTAGCATGAAAACAAATAAAATATTAAAACTGCCATTGTTGATGTGATTTTGTTCCGACGTTGAAAATTATTTTCAATATTTTTGTGGGAAAACAACTGCAAAAAAAGGATGCCGGGAAAATCATATAAAATTTAGTAGGCAGGCAATACCCACCAATCTCTGAGAATAAATAAACTGAATTTAGTTAAATAATTATGGATTATTTGAAATCCATTTATACCGGTAGAACTAGAACTAGGAGGTTTATTTATGAGGACGAAATTCCCATCCGACCGCCCGTTTCTGCGGAGTCATGGGTTTTCTTAGGTAATTTGGGGCTCCAGACCAGAGGTGGATGCCAAATTCAACCCCGGGGCGCACTTGCGATTTGTACAGGGTTAGCAGTTGTGTACTTACCTATCTGCGGGCCCTGTAGTCCTACCTCCACACCTCGCCTGAGCTCCTGGGTATCGATTCTCCAATTCAGGCCGCTAGCAATCGCCGTCGAAAGTACTTTCATTGCGCGACATTCTTATTCCTGAGTCTCTTCGAAGGTACATACTTACATACGCCAAACGTCAAAAGTCGTTCCACTCGAACAGCGAGTGGGTCGAACCACTCGTTGTTCGAGTGGAATGACTTTTGGGATCTGGTCACTAGAGCTACACATGGCCGGCCCTATGCGGGGGCAATCGGAGCAGTCCGCTCCGGGCGCCGAATTGTTAAGGCGCTTATAATATACCTAACACTTAACATTCCTAACAAATCATAACATAACATTCGCCATTGAGATTATTTTTCACGAAAACGGCGCTACACAAATAATTAGAAAGTTATTGATTACAGTGATCACCTACCTAGGCAGACGCCGACTGGTTTTAACAAGGGGCGTCAAAATTTTAATCTCGCTTGGCGCCGTTCCGCGCAGGGACGCCCTTGGACAGAGGCGGATTTGCCCTTAGGCCTATGTAGGCCCGGGCCTAGGGCGGCCAGATATTAGGGGCGGCCAATCGTAACAAAAAAGTCACATATGATACCAAGAAATTACTTCCTAAGTACCTAAATATTCTACGTACGAAATAGCGATATGCAACTAAATTTCTGAATCGATTTCGATAAAAGTTGTCAATAAAGTAAATTCATTATGTAGTCTATAGTCTATATCAGGGGTCTCCAAACAACGGCCCGCCAATGTCATCAATCCGGCCTGCGACAATCGACAATTATACAGTAATTGAACTAGCGAATTTAGCAAGCGTATTTTTTTACATTAATTCCACACATGAGGTTTTGAGGAAAATATTTTCCCTCACGACCTATGTCATCTTAGGTGATGCTGTGTGGAGGGTCTTTTTAAGGAAGGGAAGGATAGGAAGTTCTGAAAAGGAAAATGTATGAGGGGTGGGTAGGAATCTGGGGATTAGTGTGTCCAGGAGTGACATTCGTATGAATACATCCCTCCAACTGCGGTGCAAGGCGATGGGTCAAGATAGTCCGGCTGGAAAGGTCAAAAGGCCTCCCTCACCCAGTCTCTCTCGATCCGGCCCGCCACGCAGCAGGTGGGCAGACGTATCCGCCGCCAAGACCTGGACAAATCTCACCCCATGAACCATGAATGATAATGGCAGGAAAATTAAAACGGTTTTGACCCTAGGAACTTACTGAAAAGTTTGGATACTCCTGGTCAATATGATGGGTACTGAGAAAGGGGCGGCTACATGGTCTGGGGCCTAGGGCGGCCAAGACTGCAAATCCGCCCCTGCCTTTGGAGCTACACAAAGCATACCAGTAGAGTTGTTGGGAAGTTAGCTTCCGTCGAAGGACACTAGATTGTCATTTCGATCGCTTTTAGACGTGATCAGACGTGATTGGCCCAGTCATGTCAGATCACTGTAAAAACTGTGCCATTTGCTATTACATGATTTTGCATATATTTTTGGGGATCAATGGTGAGAGGCACGAAATGAAAGAAGGTTGTGAAGGTCACATGTGTTTATTGGTGAGTCAGTAGCCGTGACAAGGAGATGATGAAGGACAGATGTTGTAGACTCCGGTTGCTGGCTGATGATGTGCTGGTCAAGCGCGGGTCAGTGAGTCGACGCCGGGCGCTGATGACCGGGACTCGATGTAGGTCAGGCACTGGCGAAGAACGTAGGTCTTCAGGCACTCCAGTGCTGACGAGAAGGCCGAAGGTGCGGCAGACCTTGTGGGCAGTTGAACGGGAACGGCGTGACCAGTGAGGATGCAGCGTGTCCTCGTGGTGGTCATGATGGCGTGGAAGAAGCGCTGGTCAGAGACACTGGAACCAGGGCGCTTGTAATCCGATGTAGCGCTGGCCATGGACACGGCCGAGGCGCTAAGATGATGTCCCGATGGAGTCCATAATGATAGGGGCGAAGCCGGGTACGTTGTCCCTCGCGCTAGTAAGATTAGCGCGGGTGATCACTCGTTGAGCCTCGTAGACTGGCGGCAAAATTATGACTGACTGACTGGCTCGCTGCGTCGGGCTTATTTATACTAGACGGCCGACGGTAGCAGTGGGTAGTTGGATGGCAACTAAATTCTAGGCACTCGCACAGACTGTACGTTTCAGGAACCTTCGATAGTGCGGCGATTATGCATAGGCCGTAGACTCGAACCTTCCGGCGAGTTCTCGTAATGTGTAAGACGGCCCGTGACGTTTTGTCACCTGGTAGACAGGTAGGTACCGTAGTACGTAAATTACTTTGTTTACGATTTAACGATGCAAGTATCAAGTACGTACCTAAGTAGCAAGTAGCAGTTTATTATTAATTATTTAATCTGGATAATTTGACGCCACATATTTAACCTGCTGACCAGTGCCTACAATTTAATTGCACTGGGATATAAATTTCTACTTAGGTTTATCATTAAGCCAAGTGGCATGTGAACGATCATTTTCTTCGTTAAAATTATGAAAAATTGTCTGAGTAGCAGTTTATGTTCCGATAATCTGAATTCTTTCATATGGCCATAGAGAAAGATCTCTCGATGAATACAGATTCCGACGAAATAATTGACACTAATTATTGCCACTAATTAATAAGCAACATACATCCGCCCTGTGATTTTGTTGATAATAATTAAAATAATATAATACATCTAATTATTGATAATTAATATTATTGGTATATATTTTTGTAGGTACTACCCACAGTAATATAACAAAAATAAAATAACATAAAAAAATTACGTTTTTCTTCATTTGGAGGGCTAACTAGTTTCAAAATGCCCGGGCCGATTTCAAGTCCCAGTTAGGACCCGCGGTTCAGTCTTTGAAACATTAAAATAGACGAGGTTATTCTAGCCTAAAGAGGAAACCCTCACGAGGTGACTGTCCATTCTCTGGCTTCAAACCGTCTGAGCTGTTGGAGTTGTGTATCCTTTGAAGGCTTGTCAAACAAAAAGCTATCGAGGAATGTACTGTCATCCAAACGACAAAAGGTCACCGATGTGCAACAAAAACAATGTCGGAGACAGAACCGATCCCTGTGGGACGCCAGCATTTATTGAATGTGAGGAAGAGGTGAAACCATCAGCAACCGTTTGAATCGACGCAAAACGCTAAACCCAGCAATAAAACACAAACGTAAAAAGTATCCCGAAATAATTTATCATTTTGTTATTATAGTGAATTATGAAGTATGTAATAGTAATTATGTTTTTAAAGTCGAGTAAACCAAAAGGTGAACAACAGCTAGGTAATCAGTGACAATTATTTAAAGCACCCAGGGATTTGTCGATAAACAGTGTTAACATAATTGTCCAACATTTTTAGAACTACGGATACCAAAAATGTCACTCTGAATAAAACGGAAATAAAATGACTCCAATTTTACTTCGCTTTATAACCATCTACGAATTAATTTATGGTGACATTGAAGATAATAATAATTACAAAGCTATTAATTTTAACTGGTTATATCTGACCTTAAATTTAACATTACAGATAATAAAAATAATATCGCATTTCAACCCGTTTTCTCATAACAAATTATTATTGATAAAGCCGTGGTTCACTTTTAACTGTGTGTGATTTATTTATTGTACCAAAGCGAGTTGTTACAGCTATAAGCAATATTATAAGATTCGATATACGGACAACCCTTGAAATGATTTCGATTGGAATAAATCAGAGGATCCCCGCCCACAAATTAGTAGTGTTTGTTCAACGGAGTTTTCAATCTTCTACAACGGAATTTAAATACATAAATTAAAAAAAAAATTGTAAATGCGAAATTTTATTCGATTTGACACGGAATTGAGATTATAAAATGTGATCTAGAACTGTGTGAAGCATAACCAAATTTGAAATCCTCCCACTATACCCAAATGTTGCTAATGGAATGATGGAAAACTTACCTGGTAGATAATTGAACCCGCGACGCCTTAACTAGACGCATTTGTCCACTCGGTTACTAGAAGTCTTCTAGTGTCTATTCTCCTCAAGCTCTGTTCCATCTTCTCTAGACTTTGAGATCCTCTTGTTTTTCGTGAGCCCTCTGTCGTACAGCTTGAACATCCATAGGTCTCCCTCAAATTTGTTCAGCACACCCATCTGAAGCCGGCAGTTCTGGCAGGGCCACCTCTCGTACTCTTTTCCAACCAAGGAAGCCCCCTGATGACATTGTGATATCAACGGTGATCTGTAAGTTGTGTCACTTGTTTAGCATAGTTTCACTTGAGGTTTGAGATTGTGATGATAGTGCCGACCCCTTTAAACTTATTTCTATCTCAAAGGGAGGTCGCAGCATTAGAACTTTGTGTGTGGATTATTAACAACTCTCTTTCCAACAAACATCACCCAAAATCGCCTCCTCTGCATCTTTCCTACTTGTATTTGAGAAATGGTGACTGGCAAACTCATCAAAATGACAATTTAACACACTTTTATAAAGCGATTAAACAAAAAAACTAGGTAAAATTGGTTGCATTGGTTAGGTTTGTGTGTTTGTTTTTTCATCACTTTTAATTACTTAATATCACTTTTTAAAGGTGTGTTGAGCTATCGTGGAACCTTGAGAAATATGACCACGAGAGAGAGGAAATCTGATAATGGCATTGTAAGAAGGAAGAATTCAGGAAATTCTATAAATCAAGGACTGAATGCTGTCTTAACTAAAATAAGAATCTATAGAAGCGATGCTAGCAGTGCACCATTGAGTGCAGATACAAACCCTATTGTGTGGTAGTGATGCATGGAAATTACACAGTAACGACGAAAGTAGAAAGAATGATATAGAAATGAGATCCTAAGGCGTATTTCCAAAAAAACCTCTTTGATTGTAAATGGTTCGATTAAAGTGATTTTTTTCGTTTAATATCGGACGTGTCCAGTTGATTGAATTCATGAATCTGTATTATAAACATGTTTTCCCCAACCAGATTTTCTACATAAAATAAACTATAATTGTGGTTTATATAACATTCGTTTCAATAAATAAAAAACATTTGGGAAGCGTTATGACTTTTGCCCTGTGCCGGGGCGTTACCGATTGGATCCGATAATTTTTCTGGCCATATTTTTAATTGATTCTCTCTCTCAAGTCGAAATTAACGAAAGATTAATTATTAAGCACAATTTAATTTACAAAACACGTCCAATTATTCTTATTTTCAATTACCGTTGCTGAAGAGAAAACCATTGCGTTTTTAAGACCTCCGAGAAATAATCATGAAGAATCATTTTATCGTTGTTTATCGCGTTTTTATTGAATCTGTGTTTATTTTATAGAACGCCATATCATTTTAAATCGAACACAAATTGTTAATTAATTAATAATTTAATAATTTTAATTTAGAACCCACATACGTGTAGTTATGTATGTTTTCATTGAGGTTATAATGTGTTTAAAATGATATGATGCCAATAAATAGACAGAATTTGTTATTCCTTTCACTCTTTTCTGCGTTCATCACTAATATTTAAACACAATGAGTTATTTGAAACGGTAACCGGATAGATCATCACAGTGATAATTCATTACATCTTAAAAAAGTTATATAAAGTCATGGAAAGTGATGAAACAAAAACTTTATTAACTGGGTTATGTAGGTTAGGTTAGGTTAAAAAAAAAATTCTTTCATCATTTCTAATGACTTTATATCTTTATCACTTTTTAAAAGTGTGTTTAATTGTCACTGTGTTGAGTTATCATGGAACCATTTGAAACATGGGCGTCCACGACTTTTTATACCATTCACCTCTTGTGGTGAAATATGAAATCCACATTGTTACTGCTAAAAAAACTTAGTAATATCGACTTTAATTTGACACCGTATCTCATTAAAGTGCATTAAGTAAGTCTTCATCGGACGTCCCCGACTTTTTGTGTCACTAAAACCACTCTCCAAACATTCCTGTCACTAATAAGAACAAACTTTGAAAGTTTCATCGCAATCAAAATTGAATGGTATAGAAACACGTACGGGATAAACAGAGAAACATTAATTTTTAACAATTACTTTTTACAAGCAATAATTATTCGCCTGAAACACTCATCCATATTGAAAAATCTCCTGATAAAAGATACATGACGCCAACGGGACTCGAACCCGTGTCCCTTCGATTTCCGGTCGACAGCTCTGACCACTGAGCTATGGCGGCTTATCTCTTATCCGCGAAATAATTCAATATATACTAGTGTTTCATTCAACAATTAGTGCTTGTTACATTTTTTTTCCCCTAAAAAAACAAACTTTATTTTATATGAGAAAGGCATTGTAAGTGCTAACTCTCTCACTAGATGGCGTCGAGACAAATTGTCTACATTTTTAGGTGAAATACTTGAACTTGTCAAATATTAATTATTATTTTTGTATCTTTTGGCGTCATGTATCTTTTATCAGGAGATTTTTCAATATGGATGAGTGTTTCAGGCGAATAATTATTGCTTGTAAAAAATAATTGTTACTCTTTGTGCTATGCATAAAAAATCTTGTCTTTAACATTAGTTTACCAAAAAAATAATAACATTAATTTTTATTTATGTACAGGGTTTTCCAATAAGAGATGTTATTTTGAATAGCCCGCTATTTCGGTAGATGTTACTTTTAAAGCTGTAATTTTTTAACATTTTACAAGTAGAAACTACGCCATTAATAAAAATGGAACGATACACGCTTCAACAACGCATTGAAATTATTAAAATTCACTTGAGTGAATCAAATGCAAATCATCTTGAGTGATGAGGCCCATTTCCACCTCGGTGGCTTCGTCAACAAGCAAAATTGTCGCATCTGGGGCTCATAAAACCCAAGAGTTATTGTTGAAAAGCCTCTCTATCCTCAACGTGTGACTGTTTGGTGCGGTTTATGGTCCGGCGGAGTCATTGGACCTTACTTTTTCGAAAATGAGGCTGGAGCAACAGTGATTGGATTGCGCTATCGAGAGATGATTAATGTTTTTTTATAGCCGGAATTGGATGGTATTGATTTGGACAACGTTTACTTTCAAGAAGACGGCGCTACGTGCCACGCAAGCAACGAAACCATTGAACTTTTACGATTGAATATCAAAATTACACCTCTTATTGGAAAACCCTGTAGATAAAAAATTACATGAATAAATGTTTGCCTCAGGCTCATTGCTTTTCAAAATAAGAAATTTTAAGTTAGTATACTTGAAAATTGTAAACACATTTAAAAAAAATTAACAAAATTTTATCGCTATTCCGAATCGTTTCCTCAATCAGTTCTAATTTTGAAAACCTCATCACTTCTAGAGGTCATTGAACCGAGGTTACACAGATGCACACCACCGAATATTATTAAAAAAAATCGTTACCGGATGAGTTGTACGCATAGATATTGCGCTTAGGATCAGTGCCCCAGTTGCTCTACCCTAGTCCCGGCTCTGTACTTGAAGTTGAATGGCCACCCGGCCCTGATAATATAAAATATTTTATTATTATATATGTAGAAACATTAACGATGGTCATAAAATTAATAGCTTTATGTGTTTTACAAATTGATTCGTCCCAGGAATATAAATATCTATTTTGATAATATAATTCACACATCCATTGTTCCCCGTTTGTAATTCACCATAGATCTTCGATACGACGGAAATTAGTTTTATTACCGACCGTTTTTAATACCCTAATTCGTCCGTGATTTGAATTCATATACATACACATGTCGCATTCCCTTATTGCTTATATTCTGTATTATATTATATTCTACTGACACAAAAAAGCGCTATAAAACTATCTAACATAATCCAAAATGGAAACGTTTTCACGAAGGGAAATATCTACTGTCGTAAATAATCAATCACTCGGTGTTGATATTCTGTTAGACTTGATGGATAATAAGAAAATTCAATACATTCTAGAAAAGCCATCTTTATTTAAAAATAATTCGAAAATTATGAATTTTTACAAAATAGAAATGTGTACATAATATTTGAAAATAAAAGTTTTTAAAAATAGAAATATTTACTTTTATTATTATTTACCTGTTGCCTTTGTGTTTAATTCGTAGAAATCCATATAATTAAAAAATATAATTAAAATCAAATTTGATAATATAATTATTAAGTTCTGCAAGTATTTTTTGGTTTTTGTTATTGTTACAGCTATTTCGGCTTTCAAGGCCATTTTCAAACTGTCAACTGTCAACTGAAAGTGGCCTTGAAAGCCGAAACAGCTGTAAAAATAACAAAAATAATAAATAAAAATATATACATATATATTTACATAATATTTGAAAATATAAGTTTTTACAAAGAGGAAAATTTACAAAATATTTGAAAATATAAGTTTTTACAAAAAGAAAATACTTACATAATATTTGAAAATAAAAGTTTTAACAAATTGAAAATACATACATAATATTTGAAAATAAAAGTTTTTACAAATAGAAATGGTTACATAATTTTTGAAAATAAATGTTTTTACAGAGAGAATTATTTACAAAACATTTGAAAATAAAAGTTTTTACAGAGAGCAATAGTTACATAATATTTGAAAATAAATGTTTTTTCAAAGAGAATTGTTTACATTATATTTGAAAATAAAGTTTTTACAAAAAGAAATATCCTGCGTTTCTGTTCAGCAGTAAACTTGTAGTGAAATGAAAATTTAAAAAAATATGTTGGTTATTGTTGTTTTATACCTGTTTTATCTAAAAAAATAATTGGTAAAACACGTATTAATACAAAAAAATAATACCTACCGTTAATAAGTAGACACTGAAAATGCATAGTTAATACCAAGGCAAACAAATTGATAGGGAATCCGATAAAAAGTTTCATTGGTGTATAACTTGGGGCATACTCAGATGCATAGAAGTGAGATAATAATGGCCCTAAATAATATAACTATCTAATTATTTCACTTTTAGAAAATTTAAAGCAGGTAAATAAGCTGATTTAGCTATTTAGATAGCTGATTTAGATTTAATCATTATAACGAATTGGTGTACATTATGAATACCAAAAAATATGCTTTAGATAAATTGAAGGTTTTCCTATCGTTTCGCTTGAGTACAATACAAATAAAAAAATTACTTACTCAATAAAACATTTAAATGTAAACTACTAAAAATTATTTTTTTAAACGCGTAAAGGAAACAACTTAAAAAAAATACAGTATTATAACTAAGATTATCTGTGAAAGTTTCACTTGATTAACTTTTTTGCTTTCTTATAAAATGATTTACAAAATAAATAATAACCAGTTTTGTGCTTGAAATCGAACGTTTTTCGATTCCGTTTGTCAAACGATTTTAATGCCTATCACCTACAATATAAGGTATACCAAGAATATTCACATTTTTGGGTTGTAGATTCCTCTTAATTGTTGATGCTGTAGCCCCCCTAGCAATTGGAACAAATAGGGTTCGAACACAGACATATGAATATTAATAGACGAGAAGTTAAGGACGAGGGGTTAAAACAAGAGTTGAGGGACGCAGAGAGGAAAGCTGACTGTGATTCGTCAATAAATCAATCTGACAGTAAATAGGCATCTCGCATTATAATATCACCATTTAGTTCTTAAAAGTAAAATCTGATTTTGAATGAATAGACATTTTTACATGGGAGCGCAAATTACTCGCCACGTTATGAACAAATTTACGAAGTCCAAATTCGGCAAAATAAATTTCTTCTATTTTCAGAGTCGAATATTTCGTTTACGTATTTAGTTAAGACACTTTTATAAATGTTCATAATTTACTTCCCAGCAACCAACCAGCTTTGTGTTTCGCGTCCAGACGTATCTCGATGTGATAGTATATGTTTCTACAACTGATCCATATTATACGATGTGAATATGCTTAAAATAAAGTAAAATATTGCTTATATATGGAATGTAATACGACAATTGGGTTTATTCTCTTTTTCACATCTATTTTTACAAGTTTTCATAGCACAAGTCACCATTTTGCCGTGTTATTTCGTAAAATGAACCGATGATGCCTCGACCACAGTTCGCACAAGAATGATGACGTCACGTTTTCTAAATTCACTTGAGGCCATACGCGAGCACAGCCGGCTCCAATGAAACCGGTATGGGGAGTGGGGAATAATACGCTTTTAATCACTTAGGGCAGGTCTACTAATATTCATATGTCTATGGGTTCAAACAATAATAGTATGGCATCTTGTCGTATTTTTTTACAGATAGTTAAATAGATATTTCAAAGCTTCATAATACGAATTGACGTTGCGAACTGAAATTAGTTTCGTTATCTTTTATTTTTCAGATACAGAAAGCTGTGTAGGAAATTTTTTGCTGTTTTCGAAACAAACCAACTGATTTTCTACTTTGCAATTAAGATTATTGTATCATGGGAGTTATTTTTCACACTTACATTATTTATTACACCAAAATAACGGTGGGCTTACTAAAAAAATTTTAACCAAACAACAAACATTTTTTTAATACAGAATTTATTTTTCAAAAAACATTTTTCGATACTCTCAAAACAACCGCGATTTTCACCAAGTTTGGTGATGGGCGTCCTTTTAATTTTCTTAATCAAAATATTGCGGTTTCGAATAAGAGTTTTTGATAATAAATCTTTCGAGTCACATATTCCAAATCCCGATAATGATCCAAGTAATTAAAAATAAAGACGTGTTACATGATTGGTTGTATTAGATGTTTCATTAGGAATTCTTATATTAAATTATATGTTATTAAGCATGACAAAATATTATAAGTTTTTTTTTTAATTTTCATGCGCCACAAAATGTTTCCACACCGACGTTAGGGTAGGCACTATTGTTATATTTTAAATATGAAAAAAAAAAAAAAAAAACTGCTTGGATATTTTTTTATAAGAATTGTGAATAGTAGTCCCATATCGCGATCGTCTCTATTGTACCGTAATATGATTTGAAATAAATTTTGATAAAGGAGATTGACATTAATGAAATTATCTTGATATTTAACTTTTTTTTTTCGTATCATTTTAAATTTGTTTGTGCATTCCGTGTCCGTTTTCGAAAATTTGTTGCATCCATAGATATGTGAATATTAGAATTTCTCAATTAGGGAGGTATTGTTACCACTAATATTATATATTTTATATATTGGTTAATTATGTATTATATGTATATTGGTTAATAAAAAAAAAAAAAAAAAATTAATGTCTATGGTTGCATCCATGTTATTATTGAAGCAACCCTTACTTTGACTGGTTGGCTATGGACATTCCTTTTCGCATTTTTTCACTATAATGGTACCTACCCGCTTGAAGAAAATTTGAAAAAAGAATTGTTCATTGAGATTACGAGAGTTACGTTTTTTCGGACGAATTGTATGATTCCTTATACGAAATAAAAAAGTTACATAAATCAAAAGGTTTACAAATAAGTAGGTAGATATTTAAGTACTTACTTACAAATCTTACGATTTAAGAGAAATTTTGATTTTGATTTATTAAATAAGAGATAATTAGAATCATAATGTTTTTAGACCCGAGTACTACTGTTCACAAAACTACTTGTCATGTGGAATGTGAAGTGGCACGAACGCTGAAGAAAAAAAAGTTATATTTATTTTTTTTTAAATTAAAAAATCACTTTGTTTCCACTGTCACAGCTGTTAACCTCCACAGTTGTTTAATCTCGGATTAAGCCCAAGCGATTTGTAAACCGTTTCAATTATAAATCACGGATGAGTCGGGATTTATGACTGGAGGCTGAGCAAATTATTCCATGTAACCAAAGCAGGTGGATCTCACATAATTCTTGAAAAATTGGTTTAGATTAATAAGATAAATCAATTTTTATTATACGTACTAAAAGCGTATTTACGTTCAATTGAAAACATGTGTTTATATTGATTATCGAAATTGAATTACTGTATGGGCCACACGCAGACATGCACACAGCCATTAGTGTATTTGATTTCTTGTTTTGGAACCCATCTAATCGAAATCTAAACGATAAATTGTTGAAATAATATGATACTTGTTAAGGCGTGGGGAGGACAGAATGGGATGTTAGGGGAGGTATTGAAACATAGAACATCTGTGACGTTTAGTGCTTATGTATTAGTGTTAGTATAAAGTGATTACATAATCTACCAGAAGATGGCAGCAGCGGACTGGAATGCCGGGTTTTTCCTGTGGCTTACATCCTATAGCACCGAAATATCCAGCGATTTCAGACGATGAAATGTTAGTAAATTCATTTAATCTTTATTCTTAAACATGACCTGAAGTTACTACCCGGGTTTGCCCAAATTTAAACACTCTAAAAACTGATGTTTTTCCTACCTTTCGGAGCTCCATAGCTTACGATAGAAATCAAGTTGGGAGTTTGAATGTAGACTTTCCACACAGATAGGTGCAAAGTTCACGTCAAAGCTCAACATTTTGGTGAATCGATAAGATATTGTTTTACGCCTCTGGAATAGTGGATATAGAATGTGTAACACAGCCGGGATACTAAAGACTAGAATCCAGGTCTGCGGCATCATTTAGGTAGCCTTTTGGCCCTGAGAGATAAACCAATATAATAATATGGCTTGCCATTTGATAATAATATACTACTTAACCCGGTCCTAGCTGCAGTGTGTATTAAAATCACGAATAAAATTAAATAATTAATATCCCACCAACACAAGCATTTCTCACGGATAACTTGATATATTTTTATGCTGCAACGGGAACTCAACACGCAATCTTTGTACTCTAATGCGTAGAATGTGGAAGATACAGAGGCCATGGCCAGAGGCGATCATGGGGATGAAAGGAAAAATTCTGTATTAAAGGTAGGTGTTTTATTTTTTTAATGGATCAATAAAAAAATCACAATCAATCCCAACGTATTTCCTCGGAAAAAAATCGAGCCTCCAAAGTTATCTAGAACATATTAGTAAAAGTGTAGTAACAAATTAAAGGTATTACATCAACTTACTAGCCACGAGGACACAGCCATGTATTTTAAAGTAAATGGTAGTAGGTGCTCACCTAAAACAAAAAGAGAAACTAAAATCATATAAAAATAATCTTCGTGTTTCTTATAATGGACAAAGTTTAAGTGAAGAAAACACCTTGTGATTGATGCACTATAAAGCATTAGCAAACATGATGAAGTACGGCGTGAAATTGTATTTGATATTAATTTATTGTGATGGGATAAGAATACTTGGTTGTCTAGCTATGGATCAAAATTGATTAAGGATTTTGTGATATAAGATTTTCCATTTAAGATGTGATATTTCAGCGTACCGTAGCATCATGAAGAAAAAGAATTTTCTAAATTCAGTTGACATTCGATAAATATTGTACAAAATAAATGTACAAAAAAGTAGAAAATAACGAAAGTTTGTAAAGCTTGGAAGTCGGAAAACGTTTTAGATAATTTTTTTTGGATGCGGATATGGTTACCATTACAGGTTACCTCAAGTGGTTCACTACGTTTTGTGACTTAGCAGGGGTGCCCGGGTTTACGGGTTGAGGATTGTATAGGTCTTGGCGGCGGATGCATCGGCCGGCGGATGCATCGGGCCGGATTTGGAGAGACTGGAAGACCTTTTGACTTCTCCAGCCAGACTCTCTCGAGGCATCGCTATTCATACGTCTGCCACGCTTGGACACATTGACCACCAGATTCTTACCCACCCCTCATACCTTTATCCTTCCCAGAACTTCCCCTCCTTCCTGTTATCCAATTTATGTTGACATTAGTATCCGGCTGGCTACCTTGTCAGCCTATTCGGGGTGTAGAGAAATGAAAACACGTCAATTACGTAGAGTGTGTTTGTTGACAGAATAATATGAACTGTATTACACGAACTGAAATTATGCCTTGTATACTAAAAATACTTTTATTTTAAAGAAATTCCCGGATCACGAATAACCTGAAAATGTTTGAAAATCTCCTAGTACCACCACAGTAAGCGGAAACTGTTGCTTGCGTTGTGATGGAGGACTTAGCCAGCCGAGGAATTTACCTCACTACGCCTGGGTGGGACCCAAACGCGATGTCAACTCAGCCACCGTTCCACTCTTCAGCTATTGAGGTTAGCCTCCATTCAACTCCAAGATTGTGTGAGCGAAAATAGAATTTATCCCAAGTTCCCTCGCCCTCTGTTGAACCCTTCCACTCCGTCAGCGATATTAGGAGATTCCTCCAGCCAGCAGATGGCAGCCATCGGTCGTCAATCTGGTAAATTCTATAAATCAGCATATTATTGGACATTGACTTCTAGAGTTCGGTCACGCAGAAAAATGTGTGTTGCTATTTTACTAAGAATCTCTTCAAATTATTGGAAATCCGGTTGAAAACGGGATTGCAGGCCGTTTCCTGATATATATATATATATATTTATTTTTGTAATTATTTTTTATTTTTAATAATATGTTTACATGGTACATAATTCATTTTACATCTTGGGTCTTTTTACTACTCTTCCATTGAAAGCATTTGCTTGTGTATGGAAGGGGAGTGTACATAAATGTTGTTGTTAGTTAGTACTTAAATAATTCATTGTACATAAATGTATGTTTGCTGTAGTATTTTTTTTGATAGTAGTGAAGGATAATATATTAATATAATAAATTTTAAAAAAGAAAGGAAGTTATGGAAAACTAAGGATATTTGTGAGATTAATTAAGTGACAGTAGTTTTTTTTTCAGAATATTTTTAAAGTGTCTCTTGACAGAGAGCAGTATTCGGGTTTTATCATTAATGCTTCTGATTTCTTCTGGTAGACGATTGAAAAAAGTTCTTCCCTGGTAAGTATAATGATGTTGTGCAAAAGACGTATTTAGTTTTGGGCATAGAAAAACATGTCTAAGTCGCGTTCTGTTTTCATTTGAAAATTGATATTTATCTTTTTCAATATATATTTTTTAAATTTTCTAATGTATCGGAATAATTGTTCATGCATATGCATTAGCAAGTGGTGTTGAAGTAAATATTAGGATTTTCCCGTAACCATTTTGTAACCGGTTTTCTAATAATTTGAAGAGATTGTTAATAAATTAGCAATACTATTTTTTCTCCCTGTGATACTATTGACTTCCTCAAGTTGCTCAATTCTTGAAGGTTTTTACCCATCAGAAGCTGACAGTTATTTTCGGGTTGTCAACCCATCTCTTCTTGGAGCTACCTCTGTTTCTCTTACTCACCCAGTACGATGATATTGTACTTAATTCAAATGGTAATTTATCAGTAATTCTAAATAAAGACAAAAATTTAATTACAAAATGGAATTTTTGCGGCGATAGAAAAAGCACGCGTTCATAGCGGTGGTAAGTGCTAGGTTAACCAAAACATGGCGCAACTAAGATATAAACTATGCATGTAAGATATAAGATAGATTAATTATATTGCCGCCTTGCCAGGAGATAACAAAAGACATGACTGATTGAAAATTTATTAATAAAAAAAAAATAATAAATTTCGACAACAGCGAATTTTCTTTATAAATTAAAACGTGAAATTCAATACACCGTACTTCGGTTGTTGTCTCACCTCGGAACTATGTTAAATGTCGAGACAAATTAATTTATGTCCAAAAGTGTGTCTAATACCTTAAATATTCATGGCAAACGCATGATTGTGTGTTGTTGATTTATAGGCAAGTGCCTCGGAGGCATTTGGAAGAGTCTGTGAGGTGATAAGAGATATTTATAAAAGGAAACTATGCCTTGCGGGTGGGTACAAGCCGCCTTTTTTCTATCGACCAATTTCAACAGTTTTTTTCTCTCCTCGCGTCGGAGAAGTCGATCAAATGGAATTATGCGCGCGTGCAATGTGACGTTTTAATTAGTTCGGGTTTCAGATTAATGGGTGATTCCTGGGGACATGTCAATTGACAAATTGCTACACGTGACCAAACAGGTAATGCCGTCTCTCTACGGGTGGATATTGGATATACTCGCTTCGGCTTTATTATGCGATGCGATCAGTTAACCAGTAAACCAAACGTACGAGTGATTACGAGTTAATTATTTGGTAAAACTATGTGTTTTGAAATTTGAACCATAATTAGGAGCACTCATTAAAAAACATATTTCAGTAAATTTGTCGACAGTGATTACGCTTAGTTTTACTCAAATACATTTCTTTTTCGTTCCTTTATTCATAAAATAGATTTGTATACAGTTTTTTACATGCTTATCGACTACCACACTAGACACATGTCCGTATTATGGCGGACGAATATATACTTGCACCATTTGACAAAATATGACTTACAAATAAATAAAACTTTTTAAAGAATAAAATCGAACGGTGTCACGAAATTTGCACAGCATTTTAACAGGAGTTTCTAGGTGACAGCAACTAGTAATTTCACATTGAACAAGTAGCTTTGCAATATTCATTATTTAACTGTCACAAAAAACGAGATGTCATAATGTTTGTTATATGGTGTTGAAGTTTGGACAAAGCGGGGTAGTAAGTAGCAGTACGTAAATTATAAAATAGTATAAATTATACTCCATCACTCATTATTTCATTTTACTCTGCTTCACTTACAATAATCAGTAACTTTCTTTTTAAAAACTATCGATTGAAAAAACACGAAAAACAACACACTCACAATTTTGATTGACGGCAGACACACACATGACACTTCGCTAATAACTTACTTTGTACGTTAATTATATAAATTAAAAATAAATTAAGATACTTTGTGCGTCGTTTCATCGGACACACTATCATCCGCGGATCCCATCAGTCACAAAGAGGCAATGGTGATTTTTCTTCCTATCGGGACCTGCCACCAAGTCGCCCGGTTGAAACGCACACCTCTCTAACTGAAATGTAAATCTCTTCGTTATTAATTTATCCACGTTAATGCCGACACGTTTGTTTAAAACTGTAAACTCGTTATTCTGTGATAGAAAAACCAAGCGGTGATTGATCGTAAAGGAATGGGGAAGCGCTGGGGTTTACCGAAGATATTGATGGATCTAGTGTGCAAGTGTTACTGCACAGTTTATTACATGGCATATTCAGTGATTAACTATTCTAGGGAATGTAATTTTGTAGAGAATGTGGTGCGTAGAGTGTGACAAAGATTGCTCCATAATGTTTGCTGAAGGCACCGCGCTTTTTGTCGATATTGATGCATCAAGTGTGCAAGTGATACTGGACAGTTTATTACATGGCATATTCAGTGATTAACTATTCTAGGGAATGTAATTTTTTAGAGAATGTGGTGCGTAGCGTGTGACAAAGACTGCTTCATAATGTTTGCTGAAGTCACCGCATTTTTTGACGAAATTGATGGATCAAGTGTGCAAGTGATACTTTACAGTTTATTACATGGCATATTCAGTGAGTCTAGGGATTGTAATTTTGTGATTGTGATTTTGCACAAAAACGGTGCTATACAAGTCATCCAAATATTATTATTATTTTATTATTAATGTTGTATGTAGCGTGTGACAAAGACTGTTCGATGATGTTTGCTAAAGGCACCGCATTTTTTTAGTTCACTGATTAACTATTCTAGGGAATGTAATTTTGTAGAAAATATGGTGCTTAGCCTAGGTGACTAAGACTGATCCGTGATGATCGTTAAAGACACCATACTTTTGATGATATTTATGGATCTAAGTATTACTGTACAGTTTATTACATGGCATATTCAGTGTTTAACTATTCTCGGGAATGTAATTTTGTAGAGAATGTGGTGCTTAGTGTAGGTGACGAAGACTTGTAATTTTGTGGAGAACACGACGCGTAGGTGACAAGGACTGCTCCATTACGTTTGTTTTTGATGGATTGCAGCGATTAACCCTATAAATACCAGTATTCTTCCTCAGGAACACGTATTTTGTAATTTTTTTCCAGTAGGTATATGTAGTAGGTATCTATAAAATTTAAAAAAAGGCTTTAGTTTTATAATAGTTGGGAATCTTATCTCTTGCTATCAATGTCAGAAGCACGCTTCGCGCTGATTTATACACCGTATTCATGGTCAGCGAAATTTCTGGGGGTGATCATTCAAGGAAATCTAAAGGAAACAAATATCAAAGACTTTTTTCCATTAAAAAGAACGTACTCGGTTTCTCGACTTGTTTCGTAATATGCATTTCATTCCGGATTTAGGCTAAAATACTTAACCAAACTGACTATCTTTAAAAAATTCAAAACAATCTTTTCCAATTAGGGGCCGTTCAAGTATTACGTAAGCAGATTTATTACAATTATTTACCCCCTCTTCCCCCTTGTCGCCAAAAGTAAGCAAAGCTCTTACCCCCCCTCCCATGCTTACGTAAAAATTGGTACCTATATGCAGTGTTGCCAACGGGTCTTGGCCTAATGTCGCCGTTTTTCAAACATTTAGTAGCCTAATGTAGCCGAATTTCTATAAAATAAATTCTGCCCACATATTCCCCACAAATTGTACGTGAGCTTGATTCCCCCTTTTATTATTCGAAATCCATGGGGGGGGGGGTTGTTAGAGAATTTGTGTAAAACATAATTCCCCACAAAAATGATTCAAAATAAGTACTCCCCACAAAATATTTCAAATCCATTATGTGATTCCCCACAACACAATTTTATTTTGAAATCCATGCGGGAAATCCTTCGTTGACAACACTGCCTATATGCATTTTTCACGTATTAATTATTTGTGTAAAAAAAAATTGCCAATGTGTAAAAAAAAAAAACTATTGCTGAGCAGTGCTGACGTAATCACTATCTCGAGCCCCCCACCCCCCATGTCATCAAAAATAAGCAAAGCAAAGACCCCCCTGCCCCCCTATAGTGCTTACATAATACTTGAACGGCCCCTTATTCGCTATCCCGTTAAATATTGAAAGGTTTTCTGATAAATTTTTAGTAAAATACCGATGAATTTTCATAAAAGTCATAACATTTTCGCATTTCGTGATTATATATTATTAAGAAAAGTGCAGGTTCATGAACACGTGTTCCGATATAATTTCGAATTTACAAAAAGTTTCTGAAGCCCACAATAATTTGGAGAGATTTTCAATAAATAAAATAAAGGCCATATATGATTTCAACATAAAATTTAATATTAAATTAGCAAATGAATTGATTACATTTTCTTTAACGCAAAACTTTTGATGGTTCTTTAGGATTGAAATAGTGCCTTTAATACCTTCAGTCGACCGGCGACGCACCGCTGACGAGCTGGGCCGACGGTCCACATACGCAGCGCTTAGCTAATCGCGTTGCACTATAGTTCTTCATTCACCTGCGTATTACCGCAAGTGACATTATTTCCAGCCAAAAAGTTCTAATTATAAAAGCAAGGCTTTTTATCCCTAATTATAAAAGCAAAGCTAATACCCTAAAATTAAGTCGGAATTTTAACGTCGTATGTGAAGCATCTATGCACAAAAATATACGACGTGCGGCCTTGGTGTATTGCATAGACCTGTCATTGAATGTGCCCTAGCAAATCTCTAAAACAAAGTGGGAATCTTAACGACATAAGTAATGAAGTCGTGTAAAAACAATACTCGGCCGGTGGCCCGGCGTAATGGACGGATCTACGGTCGAATTTGCCATAGCAGGCCTAGAAAATTGATCTTTCCGTGAGATTTATTTTAATTATTTATGATGAACGTATTACTAAATTCTCAGATGTTTCTAGAGAAATCCCTGGGGAAGTTACCAATTTATCGTCTAGAAAACTAAAATCTGTTGTTTAGTGCTAATTTTATTGCTGAAAAATGTTTTATAAGATTTTAAAACCGTTTTTCATAAAATATTTTAATGGTAAGGAACTTTTTTTAATAAATTAAAATATAAATAACTTACATCCGTAGCGATCGCTTTACATATAATCGAATATTACTTATTCGTCAGAATTAATTCAAATGTGAGCCTTGTGCAAACCCCCGTTATTATAGTCTTGTGTAGCCTTAAGATTCTTTCATACTAACACAATATAAATTGTGCTGTTAGCATTAAGGAGATGCCATACGTAGTAATGCAAAATCATGTGTTTTTGGTTTGAAAATTTGGTCGCCTAGAAATGTTTCAGATGCTTTAATTAAATACTGCGAGTAGAATACATCTTGGCCTTGAAATAATCGAGTATTTTTTAGATAAGTCTTTTTATAAGCCCAGAAAAAAATAATAGAAATGAAAACTGCTTTAAAGTTCAAAATCTCCTACTTACAAACCTATTTTCGGTAATAATTTTATTGTATAATGTGGCAAATTAAGTTATTTATAAAATGATCGAAAAAAAATTAAATATTTATGCCTGAACATCCACAAAATAAAATAAAAGGCACTTTTTGGCCATATTTTTTTCTTGCATAAATCAAAACAGGCGGATGGTGTTAAGCGGGAATTTAAACCTGATCGCCATCTACGTAAGGGTTGTTATTGATAGCGGCTCAATTTAAAATATTACACGACGCAGTGCATCGCCTTAAGAAGACTACCACATTTCTATAATCCTACTCCGACCTGCATGATATTGATAAAGTGCATTAGTGCCCGAATGTGAACGATAGTGTTTTGAGAAATGTTCGCGTAAGAAATGGCAACTTTCTCATTATGAAAACAAAACAACATACATTCTCCTCGGGTGAAGGGTCAGGTGTATGATGGAATCTGAACGAATCACTCATCACCTAATGCAAAGTAAAAAACGGAGCAAATAGCAATTAATTATAAAAAGAAAGCACACCGTATAAGGCCATTTTTTCGCCATAAATTGGGATTTAATGCCACCTTTTAGCATTTTTTATTACGACGAAAACCTTTAACTATATGGTCGAATTGTAAATTAACTACCTACTGCTTTTTTATTTTTAACTACCTACCGCTCCTCGATAACCGGACCCAACGAGACAACGGCTACCCCAATTGGTTGTATTGTGAGGCTGAAGGATGTGTGGAAAGGAAGGAGATGGGGCAGAGGAAGGTGGGAAAGTACCTGGCTATTCAGATCTGATCACCAAATTTGACTAAATTCATTTTAAGCAACGTTTTGATTCTGAATGGTGGTTCTTCACCAGGAAGATACTGAAAGTAGCCTATAATATTATTTTATCTGAATGAAATGTGAAATAACACGATTTAATTAAATAAAATTTACTTGCTCACGTCGGAATTCGAACACGCGACCTCTGGATTCGTAATCGAGGAATTAACCCCTCGATCACGGAGGGAGCCAATAAAACATTCAAGCATATATTTTCTTTACAACATGAAAACATGTTGTAAAGAAAATCCCTCAAAAGCTGCAAACATATTTAACACCTTCTTTGCGAACGTAGGGGAAAATCTTGCCAATCTCATTCATACTGACCCAAATATAACATTTCCAGACTGTAGTATTGATACTGACAATAATATAGCAACATTCCAAGTCACCACAGAGAACGAAATAATATCAATTATAAACGGTATGCAAGGAGGTTCTGCCCCGGGTTTTGATGGAATAACAGTTAATATTTTAAAAAATATTAAAAATCAAATTTCTAAACCGTTAAAACACATAATAAATGTAAGTTTCCAAAGCGGAGTGTTTCCATCAATCTACAAACAAACTACCATTACTCCAATATTTAAATCTGGTAACCCAGAAGAAGTTAGCAATTACCGACCCATATCAGTAATCTCGAACATAGCGAAAATTTTTGAAAAGATAGTTAAAAAAAGGATAAACCAATTTGTAAAATGTAATAAATTAATTAATGAAAATCAGTTCGGTTTTATGGAAGGTAGAAGCACTCAGGATGCAATTGCAAAATTAACAAGTCTTGTTCATAATTCATTAGATAAATCATTAAAATGCATTGGAATCTTCATAGATCTTAAAAAAGCTTTTGATAGCATATCACACGACAAACTTATAAGTAAATTAAGAAACATTGGATTAAGTGGTACAGCTATAGAATGGATAAAAAGCTACCTTTTCAAACGCCCTCAAGTCGTAAAAATCAACGATGTACTTAGTCAACAAAAAACAAGTCACTTCGGCATACCTCAAGGTACAGTCCTGGGACCGTTACTGTTTATCATTTATGTAAATGACATATTCAATCAAAGATTAAATGGAAAAATAATATCTTATGCTGATGACACTGTCATAATAATTGAAGGTACTGATTGGAATAATGTTAATAACTTAGCAAATACTGATATTAATATACTGAAAAATTGGTTCGATAAAAACCTCCTCTCATTAAATACTGAAAAAACAAAATGTATCCCATTCTCTATCAACAAATTTAAATCAATACCAGAATTAAAAATTATAATACATCACCTTAAATGTAACAGAACTAATTGCAATCAAGAATGTTCTATACTTAGTCTAACTTCTGAAATTAAATATCTTGGTATATATATAGATCAACATTTTAAATGGAAAAAACAAATTTGTGAACTTGTAAAAAGAATTAGAAAATGTATTTATATATTTATAAGACTTAGAAATATTCTTAGACTAGAAAACCTAAAAAGAGTGTACTATGCAATTGTACAATCTATATTACAATATGGTATTATTGGCTGGGGAGGAACTTATAACAATATATTAAATCCACTTAAAATAGTTCAAAGATTGATAATTAAAGTAATATTGAAAAAACCATCCAAATTTTCTACTGAGATTCTCTTTTCAATATTCAATGTACCCACAATAGACAATATATATAAAAAATATTCAATTCTACAAATTTATAAAGAAATACAGTTAAATAACTTACAATTCAATTCATCAGCAAGATATCAAAAAACTATCAAAATCCCAAAACTTAATACAAAGCACACAAAATACCTATCTCTATCTAGGTATAACATATTTTAACATCCTTCCATTATATCCAAAAAATATTGAAGATATTCAGGAATTTAAAATAAAATTAAAAAATTACCTAAAACTACTATAAAAGTCCATATCTTACTCTTATTATTATTTCCTTCAAATCTTGAAACTGTATTATTGATAAATCTTGCCTATTTCTTACTTATCCCTTTGGTTTTGCAAATATATTATTTACTTACTTACATGATTCCATATAATTGAGCTAGGATTCACTCACCAAACACAAGAGCCTCGTCTCTTTATGTTGAGGAAAAGCTATTATTATTTACCTTGATAACACTGTATAATATGTATAATTGTATATTTATTGTAAAAAACTTACAAATATTAAAAAAAAAAAAAAAAAAAAAAAAAAAAAAAAAAAAAAAAAAAATGCATAGTTGATCGAGCGGTACAAAGCGTGGAGTTCTCACTCTTACTCAGGTGTCGCGTCGTGCGTCAAATCCTCCAGGTACTAGATAATTTTCCGTCATTTCTCAAGTAACAATCTGATAGTATTATTACGCTAGTTTTAGTTTATTATACAAACATGACACTAATAAGAATTTTAATATTGTCAGGTTATTCGTAACCTGGTAATGTTTGCATCTCTAAATGAGCAATTAGAAGAATTGAAAAAAAACAATTGACAACAGGTTGCCATTCCAAGGAAATCAATGGCTTTGTTTTACATTGGGTTTACAGATTTAGAACGACGGTAATAATTTTCTTCGGTTATAAGTAATTAACTTCAGTACAATCAGTAGGTACAACGTAGCACTCGGGGTGAAAATAATGTACAAATAATTTGTCTATTTTACTGAGCTTTCGTGCGGTAAGCCTATGCACCTTACAAAGCTGTCAAGTTTGATCATAAATAAAAATTATTTGCATTTGTTACATGTTAACTACTCCGTTATATATACGAGTATATTACTTCTGTTTAGATAAAAATTAAATGTCTAATGAAAACTTGTTTAGGTATTATGTGTAGGTAAAAAAAAGAAACAGTTTTGAAAACTATGATTGAAATGGTAATAGCCATGTTTGGTAAACAGATTTGAATAGCAAGGTACTTCCCAACATTTCTCTTACCTATCTCCCTCCCACAACTACTTCTTTCAACTTTATAACATATCCTAATTGGGAATGCCGTAGTCCCACTAGCTCAAGGTGGTTGGGACTCTTCTGACATGAAAATGGATTGGTGCGTTTTGTGCGATTGGTGACACAAGGGATAGGTTGGATCTAGAACATGCCTCATTTCCACAAACCTAATATCGGCAAGAGGATGGTCAAAAACTTCGTTCCCTCATGTGATATATATTAATTAATTACTACGATTTACTAGTTACTTATCACCCGAGCGTACAAATATGAATATTGGTATTTAGGCACTGTTTGTACACATCACTAACCTACCTTGGTACACTGCACTAGCAACTTCAGTTTTGTAAAACATTCATTTATATGGCAGGTAGGTACTCTGTTTCTTACAAAGAGTTGTGGATTAACTCGACCTGCCAGTTGTTGTCAATCAAAACGAACATCGCGGATAAAAAACAGACAAAACAGTAAACGCTCGACTACTTTCACAAGTGTTTTCACTATACGACGCGTTGTATTGATGAGTGCAAATGCAATAACTATATTTAACACCTGTAATATACTTTTCACAACATCTAGTATTACAAAAAGTTGTTGAAATAAACTGTTTAGAAAAACTTACAGCCTGAAGCCCACTTCCTTTAATCATTGTTTAGAGAAACGCAAAGTCTGAAGTCCACTGCCTTTAAAAAAATGTTTAGAGAAACGCACAGCCATTCCCTTTAGTAAATGTCCATTGTACCTTTAGTAAATTTTTAGAGAAACACTCAGCTTGAAATCCACTTCCCTTAATAAATTGTTTAGAGAAACGCTCAGCCTGAAATCCACTTCGTCCACTGGAGCGCTTCGTATTGCGCAATCAATTCAGCCATTCGATACAATTAACATCATTGCTCAAAATATTAGTAAAGAAACAATATGAAATGATTACTGCGGTTTATAGCCAGTGAATCCACCTAGATTTCACAGTTTATTCCATATTTTTAGACTCAATAAGTACTCTAGGATGTACCTAGAGGTACTACTAAGATATTGCACAATACTTGCAAAAAATTGTCGCAAAGCGCTCCAGTGGTTAATAAATTGTTTAGAGAAACGCACAGCCCGAATTCCATTTCGTTTAACAAATTGTTTAGAGAAACGCACAGCCTGAAATCCACTTCCTTTAATAAATTGTTTAGTGAAACGCACAGCCCGAATTCTACTTCCTTTAATCATTGAAGAAGAATATAATATAAATATATTCAGAAAATAAAATAAAAGGCTACACAGAATCTTTGTCTCGCCGGGACATATTTTTATACGTCATTTTTGTCGATATCATATTTCAAATTCAGAATTCACAATATTATCTTTGACTAATTTTCCCATATTTTTTAGCTGCTATATTTTCCATTATTATGAAGTTAGTTCTGAATTTATTTTTAACCTAGATAATGTCTTCGATAATACTTATCCGATTTTTATTTATACCACCTATTAAAATAATAAAATAAAGCCTAGTCTAAAAAGAAACGTAATTACATTATTTATTTTATTTTTCTTCTTCCTTTATTTACTTATTTATTTATTGTGCTTGAGTGTTGTGATTTCTTTTTATTTTTTTTATTTATTTTTATTTTTTATTTATTGCCTTTATTTTAGTAATTTGTACATTTAAGATTACAAATGACTAATTAATTATTACATTTAAATATACTATTTTTTTTTTCTTTCTTGATGTGGCTCCTACACAACATCTTAAACTTTTCAATTGGGGCTGACTTAAGGTTTTCCGGCAGCGCGTTATAGTATTTCACCCCTTTATAAAATATACTATTCTGGGTATTCGCTTTGTCCTTCTTTGGTAGCCTGATTTCATTGCACGTCCTAGTTTTATGTTTGTGTATGTCCTTTTTGTATACAATTTTATTCGAAAAATATTTGGGTAGCAGGTTGTTTACTATTTTGTGTAAAAATATCATCGTGTTCAAGGTCAACATCTGTTTCACCGTTAGCCAATTTAGTTCGTTTAACATTTTATTTACTTTTGAATATCTATTTCGTCTGAGTATTGTTCTCATTGCCCTATTTTGGAGAATTTGAAATTTATTTTGCTCTCGGTCGTTACACAGGAAAAGGATAGTTGAGCAGTAATTAAAATGTGGAGCAATAATGGAGTTATAAATGGTGATTGCAGTTTTTTCGGACAGTTTTTGGCGAATTCTTCCCAAAAAAGGTATCTTTTTTCCAATTTTCTTTTGGGTATATTCCGCATGTTTGTTAAAGTTGAGTTTGGAATCTATTAAAACTCCTAAGTATTTTATATTGGTAACATTTTCAATAATTTCACCATCAATTTTGATTTTGCTTTCACTGGATGTCTTCTTATAACCAATTACCATACATTTTGTTTTTTTTTTGTATTTAATTTAAGCTTATTTATTTTTAGCCATCTTGATACATTATCTAGTTCATTATTTAAAATATGTATTAGTTCTTCATAGTTTTCTCCAATTATATATATAAGTGTATCATCGGCAAATAGTCGTACTTTGCATTTTGAAAATATTTTCACCATGTCATTAATATAGAGTATGAACAATAGAGGTCCAAGGACTGATCCCTGTGGTACTCCTAATTTATTTTCCATTGGTTTTGAAAATTGATTATTAATTTTTGTTACCTGTATTCGGTCTTTCAAATACTCTTTTATTAATTTAATGGCTAGAGTTGAGAAACCAATTTCTTTAAGCTTTCTTATCAATATTTCTCGATCTATGGTTTCGAATGCCCTTTGAAAATCCAAGAATATTGCTAAGATAAATTTATTACTATTCATTCCTTCTTTCCATTCTTCAACGATTACATTTAACGCTGTTTCACAAGAATTATTACATCTGAATCCCGATTGTTCTTGGTATAAAATATTGTGTTCATCCTAAGTATTGCAATATTTGTTCTTTTATTATTACTTCAAGTATCTGTTCATATTTCGGTAAGGTGTTTATTGGTCGAAATTCTTCACATTTTCTGGTATTTTTAACCTTTGGGACCGGTATAATGGTAGATAGTTTCCATGACTGTGGAAATTTTCCCTCTTCAATTGTCTGATTAATAATATTTAATAGAGTAGATCCAATTACTGGAAAAGCATCTTTTATCAGACTAATAGTTAATCCATCTGAACTATTTTTTGATTTAATTTTGTTTAAAATGTTAAATAAATATTCTGCAGTTATTTTTCTGAAGACCAATAATTTTTTGTTTGAGTTGTTATTATCATTTGTGGGGTTGAAAACAATGTTAGGTATTAATTTGTTAATTTGAGTGATGCTTTCTATAAAATATTTATTAAAGCTATTAGCCATGTTTTCTTCGTTTATATCTTTTGGGAAGTTTACTATTTTTATGTCGTTTTTGTTATCGCCATGTACTAATTCTTTAATGCTTTTCCAAATTTTTTTGGGATCCCCTTCTTCCGATTTTATTTTATTTTTTATGTACTCATTATGCGTTCTTTTTATGTCTTTATAGTATTTATTTCTCATTTTTTTGTAGTTATTCCAATCCATAGTATTATTAGTAAGGCGTGCTCTCTTGTAAAATGTATCTCTATCATGCTGCATTGTGCGTAGTTCTTTTGTGAACCATTTATTATTGTTTCCTTTACGTATCTTCTGTTCTGGAACTACTTCATCAATGGATTTTTTAATGTTTAATATCATCTGGTCAGCTTTTTTGTTATATTCCATTTGATTTATTTCATTCCAATCAATAGTCTCTAAGGTCTGAATGAAGAGTTCTTTATTGTATCTTTTGTAATTTTTAAATGTTATTACTTGTGTTTCTTTACTGGAGTTGTAGTTTTCTCTGTCATTTAATAGAATTTGAATCATATTATGGTCGGTAATTTTATGTTTATCTAATACATTAACACATAGATTAAATTTATTTGAGATAACCAGATCAATCAATGTTTTAGAGGTATTAGTAATTCGTGTGAAATCTTTAACTAATTGTTTCATACCTGCAGTTTGAATAATAGATTTCAGTTTTTTGTGTATATGTCTGCATTTGCTTTAACATTTATATTGAAATCTCCAAATTTTCCATGCTCCATCTTTGAAAATATGTTAAGAAGTCGCATTTACTCGTGTTTGATGATCTATAAATAACAGTATATACACCTTTCTTGATTCCTGATTTAATGCTGATGGGTAAAATCCAACAATATTTTTCATGTTGGTGATTTGATATCACTTCATATGGAACTTTATTACTTAAGAGAATCATCACTCCTCCTGTATGTCTGCTATGCGAGTCACAACGGATGGTATTATAATCATCAAATATAATTTCACTATCTTGGATATCTTCAGTCACATGTGTTTCACTCATCATAAGCATAAAAGGTTTCTTCTCTTCTAAAAGTATTTTGACCTCTTCGAAATGTGCTATGATGCTTTGTATGTTCAAGTATATAATTTCATCTTTCTCGTAACTTTTGTTTATAAAAAAGAAATTCTGCTCATTTTTGCTTCAAGTTTTCTTTTATAAATTGGGCATTCCTTACTCATTCCTTACTCATTTCCAGGAAACTATTTCGGAAATAAAAGCTTTCCTCGGTTTAGCCATAGAGTTTTACTGGTAACTCATTTCTTTTAATCTTCATAAAATTTTTTCTAAAACGATAAGGTCCTCAAGATACTTTCACATTTCTCTGAAATCAGATAAAATTGCGGCAGTTAATGTACGCAATAAATGTCGGTCCTACCCGATTGGCATTTTTAGTAGAGTTGTCTTCTCCGGTTCCTGCGTAGGAAAGTTCAACCGTCAGTCTATCCAAAAAAAATTTACATGTTTTAAAAGTAATTTCAAAACAGATGTATTGTATTCAAAAAGCTTTCTTTTTACGAATAATTTTTCGTATTTGCGAAGTTAAATAAAAAAAAATGGTGTTAATAAACAAAAGTCAGAACGGAAGATTTTTTTTTTAAATTTATAAAATACGTAATTATTTATATTTCGAATTAAGTTCATTAAATTTATATGAATGATTACGTGAATCGATGATATCGTGTGAGAAGAGAGTTATGGCTATCGCAAGCGGTTAAATCGAGAACAGTGGGCATTGGTGAAGCTAATCCCAGCATCCAGGATGGAAATGGAGCTGGAGAAGATATTTATGGACCTGCAATCACCCATCCATCAGGTTAATAGTTAATAGAACTCTTATAAGGAGCTCATAGAGAGATCGATGTGTGTGAACCTTACACTACTATTGTGGAATTGACTTCCATGTGATGTTTGAAGTACAGTAATGAATCAAGCTTCGGGTTTAGAAATTAGATTCGTGTTTATTTTTGTGTTTGAAAATAAGTAAAACCAATAATGTTGTCAATTCGTAATGATCTGAGTGTTAGTAGCATTATTATAACACTAATATGATCCAAGTTTTAGTAACAATATATTTTTTTTCTTCTCACAGAAAATAAAATCAACCTCACTAGGACTAATAAATAGCCTGTATCGAATTTAACACTTTACACATTTTGAGTGAAGCAAAATGAACTAATCACTACATACATAAACAAAAAATTATTACAAGAAGAAAGAAGAAATGAAAACAAAAACGTGTTACATAAGTGGTCAGTTGGGTACTTTATAAATGCATTCTGACAATTTTTGAAACGTAAATCAATAAGTAAATCACTATTCCCAAAAACAATCAAAGTAAAGATGAACGCAAATAGGGTGACACTTTGTTTTTAGCAAATAGAACTTATACGAAATCTTATTATTTAAGAAAGGACAATGATTATAACTCTATTATGATCTGAGTATTAGTAGCACTATTAGGATCTGTGTATTAGTAACACTATTATGATCTGAGTATTAGTAGCACTATTATGATATGAGTATTAGTAGCACTATTAGGATCTAAGTATTAGTATCACTATTATGATCTGAGAATTAGTAACACTATCATGATTATTAGTAACACTATTACGATCTGAGTATTAGTAGCACTATTATGATCTGAGTATTGGTAGCACTATTAGGATCTAAGTATTAGTAACAGTAGTAACACTATTATGATCTGAGTATTTGTAGCACTATTAGGATTTGAGTATTAGTAACACTATTATGATCTGAGTATTAGTAGCACTATTATCATCTGAGTATTGGTAGCACTATTAGGATCTAAGTATTAGTAACAGTAGTAACACTATTATGATCTGAGTATTAGTAGCACTATTAGGATTTGAGTATTAGTAACACTATTATGATCCGAGTATTAGTAGCACTATTAGGATCTGAGAATTAGTAACACTATCATGATCTGAGTATTAGTAGCACTATTATAACACTATTTGGATCATATATTATTGTGTCGCTGTATAATTAAAGATTTGCTGTCAACTTTTCCTAAAATATATAAATAAATAAATACATAGTAAGTAACACTATTATGATCGAGTATCAGTAACATTATTTTATTAGTTATTACCTTCATTTAAATATGTTCAAAGCTCGTCATGATAGTGGTGTAGCGAGCTATAAAAGGTGTTTCTATCTATGACAATAATAGCTGACGGTACAAAAGAAAAACACCAAGTAATTAGTGAAATATCGACGACAGTGACACCAGGAATAAAACGGTCGATTAGTGAAGCTGCTATCAGCACTTTATTTTCACCCAAATAGAAAGGCATTCCTCAACGAATTAAGAACAGGCGGCCAGAACACCAATCGAATTTCACAAAGGACGCGTTCTAGTGTGTCAAACATTACCCAATCACATTTTATCATTATTAATTGGCATTTGCCTTCTGCGGCTAATTTGCATCGGCATGCTAAGCAGTCAAAAATGCAGAGTCAAGCGGTTGAATAAGAAACTAAATATTGTTGCAAGTGGTCATTGTGATTTGGTTTCATCACGACGCCATTTCAATATCGAGATTTGTTTGGCAATTTACATTATTTGTTAGCCGCCGTCGATGACTGTTTATTAATTACGAATTGGCCTCAATATCTTGTCTACATAATGGAGTTATCCTCAGATGTTGATCATTATAAAAATTAGAATTGAAATTAAATGAAAAAAGCTCTCAATCATTTCATGACATCCGTCATTATCGTGAACATATTCATTTAAGACGCACTACTTATATTTGTGCCGACTGCTGACAGGAGGATCCGTGTAATTCTAGACCGAATTGAAAGAAAACTGCTGTCGCTAATTAAACAAGTACTTTGGACTCCTTTGCAACTATTGATCTATTACAATTAGATAAGACACGAAGTTAAACAACTGGTTCCGCTTTTGACTTCCAACTGTCCTCCAACAGTCTGAATGCTCCAAAGGCAAACGATCGGAAACCACGGGGATCGGTACCCGCGCAAAGTTTCACGTTTCGACGAGATATTAGTATGCAATGGTGCCTCTAATTATTTTATAGTTCGGTAGATGTTCAGATTTAAAAATTTTAGACCATTTTCATTAGAAGTAAAATTAATTTGACCTTACTTCGGGCAGACCAATACGTCCACAACATAATTACATATATCGGTTTATCACTACAGTCTACAGTGATGTCGACACATTTAATGGACACCTACCCAACATATTTTTTTACTGATATTTTTGTAGTCTAAGCCTTCGTTACGGTAAGGTAATGGTCTGAAGCGTAGTTCAGGATGGAACTTTTCTATGCAGGGTTTTACAGAATTTTTATATACCCACTAAATAAAATTTACGGATGGCGCATTCTGCTTTTGGAACAAAGAAGATTTCTCCAAACATTTAAGGGTTAGAAAAAAAAAAAAATTACACATAATAAATATAGTATTAGTGCACGTTGAAAGTACCTACCAGATTGATCCTCTTTTGTCAATCTAATCCAGAATAATTATGTGCAAGCATTTAAAAATGTGAATAATTAGTCAATATTAGTATCCGTAAAGAATTTGAATCAGATAAATTCAGAAGATTAGTTTTTTCTTGGCGTGTCTTAGTTCCTATATTTCTTAAAGCACGCAAGCTTTTAACTACCTCAGTGAAGATTTAAGTTGGTAGCCCAAATTAATAAAGATTAAAACCCGAAAGATTTCGTTTGGTTAAGTCATAAATATATCAAAGAATTTGTGATATAATCAATCCACATTTAATAAGATACTTGACTAATCATATGTTTAATTGTAGAATTAAAAGAAACATCTCTGTTATAACCGATTAGAAAACGGCCGGTTTTAGAACTCGCTCCGATTTATTTATTAAATCTATTTTTTATTAATTTTTCTTAAACGATTTAAGGCTCAAATAACATAGATACTTAACGCCCTGATTAATGAGAAATTCTTTAAGCCCCAATGCTAGAAAAAGATTCTTTTTAAAAACTGTTTAAACCTATTACTGTAAAAATGAGAGATACTGATCATCTTAGGTATTTCACGCAACATTTTTTTTTAATGTATCAGTTTATTATGAGACAATAGTTGCTCCTCTGCCAGTAGAAATAACTATGGCAATTGGTAAATGCTATGAGGCGGAGATAGATGCAGGAAAGGAATTAAGAAATTTGCGAAGAATCTGGTTTCTCCAATCTTTTAACTAAATATATAAGTTTATATTATTTCTAGTAATATTCAGGGTTATCACTCAACAGACATATGCTGAACGTAGATCTAACACTGGAACAAAGTGAAGTTTGAAGAATTTATTAATACTAACGAAAATTTCTGTAAAGAAGATATCAGAACATGGACACTGGCTGTAGAGGGAACAAGAAAATATATCACGTCACTACAGTTTCAATTTTTAATATAACCTACAATTAAAATATTTTTCTGTTAAAATATTATATTATTGGTAGATAATTTATCGATTGTCTGAATTGTTGACACAATCAGTTCCAAATTTGAAAATTTAAAAAATACATTTAAATTCACAACTAATCCGAGTTTATTGTATCAGAGTAAACAATCAATCACAGACAGACCCACAGCCGAAATTAGTATGATTGATAACAATTTACATTTAATCTTTATTCTCAATTTAAAAAAAAAATAATATTCATTTCAAGTATACAAGATTCATAATTTTTTGCAAGTGTTTTAGTTCTTATTATTGTAACAACGGTTTCAGCGTTCAAAGCCATTAACCACGAACCTAAAAAGCCCTGGACAGAGCATTAGTACGATTTGTATGAACGGCATTGAAGCCAAAATTAGGGTGAGGGGAAATTGCCTGGCAGCCATCTTGTCTTGTCTTGACGAGGAATTGGATATATCAATAAACATATTAAGCAGGTTTTGGTATTTTTTCTCGAATAGTTCCATCCACGGCTTATTAGATCCATACCATTGTCTAACTTGAACTGTCCTACTCACACTCTTTATATTTCCTTGTAATGTTTTAACATTTCTAACAGTTAATAACTTGTTTTAACAGTTCTTTAACATTTAAATTCTATGTGGTTTTATGTATTTGTCGTAAGTTTATCTCTTGTTTTGGAAAAGAAAGGGGAGAGCTTCCTAAACCAATCAACTGATCTAAGAAATTGAGCAAATGTTAGAAATCTAAGAACCATACGTACTTCTTACCCTTCTGCACACAGGTAAACGTACAGCAATAGTTAATATTGCATACTCAATACTTATACCAATTCGTATACAAAAGCACGCATTAAGTTCAAAAAGCTCTTCTCCAAGTTGCTTGTAATGCGAATACCTGCGTTTCTTACCGCTCAATGCTGATTTACGGGATAGGTAAATAAATGGTTGGCCAAGGAAGCTTTTCCTCATTCAAAGGGATCCTTGTCCATCAAACAACCGCACTGCTTAGTGCAGCTCAAGAGCCATAGATGGAAACTGTGATGTATGCGTGGAACAATCCGATGTATGCCTGCCTGAAATTGAACTGAATGGGGAATAATATGGTGGGTTCAAGAGGCCACTTGCATAACATTTTTCAAATTATTTCTTTCGGTTTTGCCAAAAATTCTTAGACATTCTGTAACACTTTTTAAATTCCTTTTTTGAAACCATGGCGATTAAAAAAAATCAATTTCTAAAATTGGACCAATATTTTATGTAAAACATCTGTTGGCGCCCCTATAGAAAGCGTGGCAAGAAGGGCTTGCACGGAACGATGCTACATTCGTGGGCTCTTTCCGCCCGGCTGCCAAAACTCTGTGCGGGGAAGGCCTGGAGTTGATCTTAATTAATTTTCTTCATTCCAAAATTGTCGTGCAATAAGGATTTTTAAAATATTTTTATTATCACAAAAATCATCAAAATTTTCTTGAGTAATCTGTGGTATTTCTTTACTGAAAAATGATTAGTTTACAATGCAACTGATGATACAACTTAACCGCATTGTATAATAGTATATATATTTTTATTTTGTAATATATTTCTTTGTGCACATTTTAATAATAATAAAGCATTGTTTTAGAAACAAAAATGTAAAGACTTCATTTTCACTTTTTCCCTAAAAATCTTATATTTTTAATATAATTTTAAAGAAATATTCACACTTCACTTTCTTAATTTAAGTATATATTAAAAATATCTGGATATTATTTTTTAAAAGTACATTTTGATTTTTTTCACTAATCTTTTTTGTAACTGTTTTTTCGTAAATGTGTTTATTCTATTTTCTGTTTTCAGGTTACCAGGAAGGGGATTGTATACATGAACACCCACAAAACCTTCGATGTTTCACCTCTGCCAGGCGTTCCTTGACAGCAATTTTTTTATAAACTGGAAGGACCGGACATAATTTATTCAATCATTATATTACATAGTTTGTTTTCATTAATTTTGCAACCTCATCGTAATCTGACAAAATTATAAAGTCATATTAATATTTAAAAAAGTGTGAAATTTATAAAAATAAATAAAGAAAATCGTATACCGGACATTTTCACACGGTGTCGTCAAGAGCTGAAAAACAAAATTGTTTATTTTACTACTTAAAATTTTCTAATCTTTTTTCTAACATTTTCGTAATCTTAGCAGAAACATCTTCTATTCACTCATTTTTTGTCATTATAAAATGCATGCAAGTGGCCTATTGTGGTATTAGCATTGCGGTCGATAATTTATTGACGGGGATTCATCGGCCCTTGGTATTATTTAGAATATTTAGATTTGAAATGTGGCTCAGACGCAGTCTCGATACACAAACGTAGATAAGTGAATGTTTTGTTCAGAGCTACATTATGGCATATTTTTTCACCAGCTTGGTTTTGCTATGAAAAAAATTCCTCCACCCAAATTTAGTGTTGAACCGTCAAACTGATGACCCGTAAAGTATGACACAGATTATATTCATATAATGCACAAATTTCTAAGTAAATTACAATAACTTTCACCGTTCAGATATTCCAAAACGCGATAGTTGTTGAGACATTTATCAACCCTAATAATTCAATCTACTGACCTTTTTTTTTGGAAATAAATTTTAGTTAAAAAAAAGGTAAATTAGAATAACGTTCATCGGTGCCAAGATGTCTCATATACCTTAGGATTCTAACGATGTCTTAGGACGGGTAATAAAACCCCATTAGTGCGATTATAATACAGGGTTTTCCAATAAGAGGTGTTATTTTGAATAGCCCGCTATTTCGGTAGATGTTACTTTTGAAGCTGTCATTTTTTGACATTTGACAAGTAAAAACTACGCCATCAATAAAAATGGAACGATACATGCTTCAACAACGCATTGAAATTATTAAAATTCACTTGAGTGAATCAAATGCAAATCATCTAGAGTGATGAGGCCCATTTCCACCTCGGTGGTTTCGTCGACAAGCAAAAATTGTCGCATCTGAGGTTTGAAAAACCCAAGAGTTATTGTTGAAAAGCCTCTCTATCCTCAATGTGTGACTGTTTGGTGCGGTTTATGGTCCGGCGGAGTTATTGGACCTTACTTTTTCGAAAATGAGGCTGGAGCAATAGTAAGGGTGAATGGATCGCTATCGAGAGATGATTAATGATTTTTTATGGCCGGAATTGGATGGTATTGATCTGAACAACGTTTAGTTTCAACAAGACGGCGCTACGTGCCACACAAGCAACGAAACCATTGATCTTTTACGATTGAATATCAAAATAACACCTCTTATTGGAAAATCTTTTATATCGTGTTATATTTATTATTTTATTAAATATCAATAGCCCTGCCCGCGTCGGGTGAGTTGTGAGCTATGAAACTGTTCGAAAGTGTATCGCAGTTTATACAGAAAATAGTATGAATTACCCGAATAGCCCGTGCTTTGATAAATGACAGATAATCCCACATAAATATTACCCGATCCACCGCACGGAGCGTCGGAGGCACGAAGTGTTGAACTTTTAATAGTTCCCATGAAATCATTCCAATTATTGTTTGAACACGTCGCGGCGATAAATTTACTCCGGCATAAGGTAATGCCTTGAAAGTGAAGACAGCGTCTAGGCTCTCTACTCTTACCCCGCATTGTTCCTGGTACCTAAACTTAAATCAACTTGAATTATTAAGGATCTGATTCAAATAAAGGCATTGTGTTTACTTACTGTTCTGAAAAAGTTCTACCAATTATTTGATTTATGTATCTCTCCTCCAGCTTAACCGAACTATTCAAGAAATTAATCATTATATTTAAATAAAGTGTTGAAATAGCAAGGATTATGTGAAAATAATCGCATTATGTGCGTGTTTCTCGTCAAACCCCAAACCTCGGAGGGTAACTAATCAATATGATCTAAGAAAAAACTCTAAAAAGTTTTCAAAAGGCAAGCATTTAAAAAAAATATTCGATAGGTTAACTTTTTAACTAACTTTTGTGCGTTATATACTTCGTTTTTGCAAAATCCCAATTTATAATAACTGGCTGACAACAACTGTACGCACATAAAAGATATCATCAGTTTCCTAACTGTTCATAATAAAAACATAAATTAATTTCACTATTATTGGAAATCTGGCACACGAAATTAAAAAAAAAGGAATACTTTATTGTCAATAACTTCAACAGATTTCATTACATGAGCCTATGACCCCACATTACGGTTAAGAAATTGGTACAGGGTTTGTTTATGCGCTATGATAACTAAATAGTTTTCAAACACCGAAATATGCCGGCGTCAGGTATGCTAAATATTTGTACCGATCCTAATATTAAAAAGAGGTAAAATTTCTTGAATCCAGTCTTGGTGTTTGGTTTTTTAGTTTAAAGCTCACACTGATGGCGCAATATATTTAATTCGAGTAGGCGGTAATGATAAATCAATGATTGGATCAAATTGAATACATTTATTTTATTTCAACAATCGACAGATGAGAAAAAAACGCCATTTGTTTAATTTTGTAACATTCCTTTGGTTAATCAATGAAGTATATTTTGGTGAATTTATCAGATTGAATTTGACCTCCAGCGACGCATATTTATGTAAATTTATTTATTTGTATGAGAAAACATTCTTATACTAGATTTAATAAGAGGTCACAAAGAAGGTGTTTTTATATCAATGTTTTATTCAATATACCACCTTTGACCTGTTTTTTTTAAAATTAATTTTAATTTACAAACAGAAAAAAATTGCTAAATATTAAGGCCATAGTCATAATCTAAATTAATGTGAACTTTTATTAACTTCCTTCTGAATTGGTTTTTGTTCAAATAACATAAAAATAAAGACTTAAACCTTGGCATTTTAATAATTCCAGTAAGTAGGTAGGTGCAGTATACTTTTTTGACTTATATAACGTCAATTATTTTCATTGGATAGTTCTCTGATCTTTAGGTTGTTTTTATTCATAAACAGTTTTTTGGTAATAAACTTAATCTGTGTCTCGTGTTTCAGTTCATATAAGTAATTAATATTTTTATGTAAACCAATGTACAGGATTTTCCAATAAGAGGTGTAATTTTGATATTCAATCGTAAAAAATCAATGATTTCGTTGCTTGTGTGGCACGTAGCGCCGTCTTGTTGAAAGTAAACGTTGTCCAGATTAATACTATTCAATTCCAGGCATAAAAAAATCATTAATCATCAATCGATAGCGCAATCCATTCACCGTAACTGTTGCTACAGCCTCATTTTCGAAAAAGTAAGGTCCAATGACTCCGCCGGATCATAAACCGCACCAAACAGTGACACGTTGAGGATAGAGAGGGTTATCAATAATAACACTTGGGTTTTCCGAGCCCCAGATGCGACAATTTTGCTTGTTGACGAAGCCACCGAGGTGGAAATGGGCCTCATTACTCAAGATGATTTGCATTTGATTCACTCAAGTGAATTTTAATAATTTCAATGCGTTGTTGAAGCGTGTATCGTTCCATTTTTATTAATAATGTAGTTTTTACTTGTCAAATGTCAAAAAATGACAGCTTCAAAAGTAAAATCTACCGAAATAGCGGGCTATTCAAAATAACACCTCTTATTGGAAAACCCTGTATTATTATCATTTTATCACCTCAATGGCGTAGACCTGGATTAGGGTTTTATTGATAATGTGTACAAACCATCATTTTAATTAACATGCAATATTTTTTTATTAAATATACGAACACATTACAATAATTTACAAGTGTAGATTTTACTGAATGCAAAAAAATTATATTTTTGTAAAGAACTGCCCAACTCAATTAAAAAATTATTTCTCGTGTTTGAATTGGGGAGTGACGTCATTATGGTTTATAAGGTGTAAAATTTCATTAATTGAGGTTCATAATATTGACAAATAGTTATATACCTAGATGATAAATTTGAATAACATAATATAATTAAGTAAAAAAAGATAGATAATTACAAATATAAAAAATATTACTTAAATAATACAATAGTTATTAAAATTAGATAACGTAAGATATAGAAATAATACAAATATATGTAATTATTAGGTAAGTAACATAAACCAAATTCATTTTTAGAATACGAATTTTATAAAATATATTATGATAAAGCTATACTAACAGACCGAAAGATTAGTCATAATAGATCCGATATAGTTTTACATGACAAAATTTAAAAAAATAACTTAAATCATTGATGTCGCTATTCCAACTGTCGCTGTAATATTAAAAAATCTGTTAATGAAAAAATAAGAAAATACAGAAATTTAGGAAATGAGATAAAAATAATTTGGTATTCTCAGACTATAAAAATATTACCATTTGTTATTTCGGCAACTGGCATTATACCTAGTACTCTCATTAAAAATTTAGGCGTATTAGATCTATCAAAAAATTTATATATAAAAATCAGTCATTTTAAATACATGTAGGATAACGAAAGATTTTTTAAATATTTATGTTCAGGGATCAGTAGGATTTATAGGCCCTGTTAGGAGTTCTACCGAGCCGAACCCTCTGATATGAAAATATCTGGAGTCGGTGAATTATTTTCCCATTTGACCTATTGTGAGTTGACGTGTTGTTCTTGTATTGTTTTGAATTTATTTTGCTTATAAAATGCACTTGCATAATGTTGATTGACTAGATGATCATTTGTGGAAAAGTGTGTGGAAGGGTTTAGTTTTTCCTATGGGGAAGATTTAACCCGGACATAAAGTCGGAAATATAAAAAAAAATAGAAGGTAGGTACAGAGATTATTGTAAATTGTTCGAAGACAGTATTGTATGTACATTTTTTGTAGGTACGCGGTCACAAATGGATTTTAACAATTATTCTAGTGCGTAGAGTGATTTGTGGTCAAGTTTCTCGAGGAGGTAGGAACTTATTATAATAGTTTTATATGAAGCATATAAAAATGATATATGAGCTTTAAAATATTATTGCTTTAAATTACGAAATGAAAAAAAAATATCTTTAAACATTCAACGAGTTAAGTGCCGGTGATTTAGATTACATCTTGAAGTTTTTGATATCAATGGCCGATATCTATGGAATATAACAGGTCACCAGCTAAGGCTATTGAAAAAATAATGATATATGAGAATTGTGGATGTAAGGATGGTGCGACTTATTCGAAATTACCTCCCGCAGTTTCTAGAGGAATCATTCTTCTCACATTCTTGGTTAAGAATGTAGATGGCATTCGATTAATATATTATTATAAAGTACAATGTATAGAAAGTTCACATTTTCCGTGCTCGGGAGATAAATGTTCGAATGCAAGACTTATCGACGCACAGACTGCGTAAAATTGTCTTTTATTCCGGCCAGTTAACTACTCCAGTATAATATAACACGCTTTACAAATTACTAAATAAGTAGCTGAAGCTTCTCACAGAACTTCTGTAAAAGGTTCCAACTGTGTAGAGTTAGCCTTGTTATCTGATCTTTTATAAAAAAAGTACTGATATAAAAATATGGTAATCAGCTAACAACGCTAACTCTACAGGATTGGAACCATTTTACCTCCAGTTCTATGAACTTTTACCTAATTTTAAACTTATTTTTTTCACTGACTAAATAATGTTAAACTGAATACGTCTTTATTAGATTTTCAAGTTAAAATTATTTTTATAGTAATAAAATTTTCTTATGTAAAATTGTCTTTTATTCCGGCCAGTTAACTACTCCAGTATAATATAACACGCTTTACAAATTACTAAATAAGTAGCTGAAGCTTCTCACAGAACTTCTGTAAAAGGTTCCAACTGTGTAGAGTTAGCCTTGTTATCTGATCTTTTATAAAAAAAGTACTGATATAAAAATATGGTAATCAGCTAACAACGCTAACTCTACAGGATTGGAACCATTTTACCTCCAGTTCTATGAACTTTTACCTAATTATAAAATTATTTTTTTCACTGAGTAAATAATGTTAAACTGAATACGTCTTTATTAGATTTTCAAGTTAAAATTATTTTTATAGTAATAAAATTTTCTTATGTCGATACCTAAGTTTTTTTTTTTAAATACTGCCCATTAGTTTCAATATAATTTTGCTTTGCTACCCGTAAAAATTAACGCTCTATGCTGAAAATTATTGCGTTTACCTAGACATTGCAGACAAAACAGCAAAACAAATTTTTTGTTCCAACCTCCACACTTTGAACAATTTATTTATCTCTAGCTGAATTTGTTATAAGGTATGGAATAACAGCTTGAAGATTTTCCTGTAAAACAAATATCGACCATGTTCAATCCGTGAAAAATTCATTGGTTAAATTATTAGCTGAAAAAAATTTACACAAATAATGTATAATATTCCATGTTTTATCAGTCTCAAAATTCTTTCAGTGAGAGCAATTCTGTGGTACATAATTATATTTCAGCACATAAATAACCCCTTATATATAAGCAGGCTAAAACACAATCATAATACTCGTTTTAACTTTAATAAAGGACTTATTGTACCTAAGCATACAAATAAATATAGACAAAGAACGTTAAACTATATGATTCCTAGTTGTTTTAATATGTTTCCTGCTGAAATTAAAAACTGGGCCCAAAACAAACAATTGGTGAACTTACTGAAGACTTGGCTTACTGAAAGAATTAATTTGTATTAGCTTACAATGATATATTATTCTGTAGACTTTTAAAATTGTTTTTCATAATTTTCTTTTGCCATATTTCTGTAAAATTTTAATTTTTTTATTTTATGCATGTAATTGTAAAAATGTAACTGTAAATTCAATATAATAAGATTTATAATGTAAATAACTCGTTAGACAACTGATAAAAAGAAGTTTAACGGGACTTTTTGGCAATTTAAAAAAAAATATATTAACAAATTTACTAACGACGTAGTTCACTGATTGAGAGATATCAGGCAATATTCTGGCCGTTTTATAATTAACAATATTTGATCAAAAATACCACACTTGTAACTTTATTAATCTTATCTGGTTTAATCGAATAGATAGGAATATTTATAACAGTGACATGTTTAATCGGCACTTCTTCCGGGGATACATCCATTCCATCTTTATGTTCTCGCTTGTTAGTAGTTAGTAGTTAAGAAGTTGTTAACTAACTTCCAGATAGGCGCTAGTCATATCGACTTTCGCACACTTCGCTGCATACTTAATCGTATTATTTCTGCTGCAGTCGAGATAATGTGTTGACTTCCTTTGCCATTTCTCGTACCTAGTTTGCAAAATTTATCTGCAATTAAATAGTACGTGGATTATAGAGATCAATATGCGTAGTCCCACATTCCTTAACTAAGAATACATACTTTAGGAACGTATCTAATGACTTCAATTTCTAGGGGACGATGATTATACGTTAGGTATAGTAATAACGATGTTAAGTCAAACTGAAAAAATCGATGGAGTTATATTGTATGGCAACGAAGGAAATTTGTAACAGTTCAAACAGACGTGTGCAGATATTAAGCTGAAACATTTTTTTTAGTTTTCAGTCTTTAATGAAATATAGTTACTATAATCACAGGAATGGCTTATATCTAGTACTTGGTGTACATTTGTTAGAAGAAATTTAATCTTAGTCGGCATGTTGAGCACAAAAATTTTGCAGCAATTTTATATGGCTTATATGGGGAATTTTTACAGAACATTGAATCGTTGGAAATTGCATTTTGTTATACATATTATTTTTGACAACTTTGGCATTGTGGCCATGGTTGAGATATAATAAAATAAGGAATAAACATAGCTCTATTTAAATAAAAAGTCAGATGAATAAATTATTGAAGAGGTGTAAAAATTAATTTCTAACATGAAAAACAATGTGAATTTATGAGTCTAATAATCCGTACACGTCTAAACAAACATGTTCTAATAAAAAAGTGATCGAATTGAAACAATTAGATAATCGAAATTCATTGTTAATTGCTCAGAAAACAAAATATGTTTATTTTCCTCAAAAAAACTGTTTGTTGATCTTGCACAAAGGTGTTCACATAATTTTTAATTTTTTTATAGAGTGAATTGAAATTACGTCGAACAATTTTTTAACGACTTTTAGGTTTTAAGAATGAATTGAAATTATTACGAATGATTTTTTAATTGTTCTATTTAAAAATTACAAAAATAACAGCTTATTCATTTCTTTCCAAAAAGATTCAAATTAGGAACACAGTTAATTGATTGTGATTAGAGCATGGGAAAGAATTTCGATTGATGGACCGGTTCAATAACGCGCCCCAAAAATAAGAACAGATTCTCAATCCTCACACTCAAGTTGCACGACTAAGAGATGACCATTGGAATTTAAATTTCATTTGGTGATGGCTATCTTGGTTGGGAAAGACAAACAGAGGTAAAAAATAACCGCCGGTATTAGATGGGTGGAAGCAAAACCTCATAGATCACAAGGCTAGGACACTCATTAAAAGCAGCCTGCTGTATGATTTGTGTACTTGCACTATATTCTATTAATTAAAACATTTTAAAGTGTTTTAGTTATTTAATGGAGGTTTCCATACAAGTTACGAGGCTGATTTGATTCAGTGTCCCAGCCTTGTGATCTAGGAGGTTTTGGTGGAAGTGACAGACTCAACCAAAACCGCAGACTTCTGAGGGAAGCCAAAATAATAATGAAAAAGTTGAAGAGGAGTCTGTTGTCAGCATTTACCAACAACAACCGATTTTAGCCTTGACACGAAACTATATATTTTTTCTTACCTGCGTACCTCAATCGTAAAGATAACCACACACTAATAAGTTGTAGCTAACAAACTCACACTATTTTCTTGATTCCTTTACTTTGTATTAAAAAAAAATCTTACTTATAATTCTTGCGCAGGTATTATTTACTGTACTAATAGCCTAATAAAGCTCAAACCACCTCCCATAATGGGAATATTTCACATTTAAACTGTTCATAATTTGACATTTCATGCCTTTTTACGTACCTACGTGATTCCATGTACCATCCAGCGCCTATTTACGATTTCGGAGTTCAAAAGAAAGACCTGTTGAGCATCTATTTACGATGTTTAGAGTTGAAAAGAAAGAATCGTATAATCCGTACGGCCCGCTTGATTAACTCGAGCCGTAATTCAGACAAGCCGCGGGGCGTTATGCCATTAATTAGATGTGTGACATTTCAACTTAAATTGTATTGGACGGTTCTAATAGGGCGAGTTATTGGTCTTACTCCTTCATCATTATCGATATGGCGCGCTGGGCACATAGTAAGCAGAATAATACGGAATACTAAAAAGAAAAAATCAGTAAATTCTTTCATCTCTGAAGGTAATAAAAAAACGGATACAAATAAGTAGGTACCTACTGTTAACAATTTAACATTTAAAGAAAATGGGGTTCCATGGCAATTCAGGCAGTGGAAATTCACTTACTTGCAGGTAACTCCATTAATTGAGGACTGAACGCAGTTGGCGCCAACAAAAAATTGTCCAAAGAATCGAATTTAGCATTCCACAATAAAGTACCTACCCTGATGTATGGAAGTGAGGCATGGAACTGGCAAAGAAAAGATGAAAGTAGATTGAATGCTGTTAAAATGAGATCCCTGAGGCGTATGTGTGGTAAAACCATGTATGATCGTGTGAGGAATGTGGAGATCCGCAAAGAGTGCAAGGCTGATGTAAGCATAATGAGTAAGATCAAGAGAGGGATGCATAGATGGTTTGGGCATGTAGGGCGAATGAGTGAAGAAAGGAGTGTAAAGAGAATAAACGATGCAAATATGAATGGTAGAAGAAGTCGGGGACGCCCGAGGAAGACATGATACGATCAAGTGAATCAGATACTAGAGTCGGGCCATGTCAAGAGTCAGAATAATAGAAGAGTATGTATGAGTGTGTGCCAAGATCGAGTTGTTTAGCGGTCCGTCCTCTCTGCCTACCCCTGCGGGGAAACGGCGTGATGGTTAGTTAGTTAGTTAGTTCGCAATTCACTTTAGAAAAGTGATATAAAGTCAAAAAATGTGATGTGACCTAACCTAACCTAACCTAATCTAACCCAATGTAAACTATTTAACCATGGTATAAGGTTGAATAGTTTACGTTTATAATTTTCCCAACCCCTTAAAGCAGAAATTGGATGAAATTTTGAACGCTTTCCGTTCAAAATAAGAGAGAATTATTGTTTACATCTGATTTTTAAAAAAATGCGTTAATTCCGGTCAACACCGGTTAATACGTTCTTTACTATCAATGTACAGTTAATACTGTGGGTTCCAAATGAGCAAAGTATATTCAGAGTGAATTTTAATGTTTCTCAAACTTTAAATTTGTGGAAATCAAAATTTAATATAAAAAAAACGTCCGCTTACTGAGGTCCCTGGTATTTTCCCACATGGGAACTATGCACTAGACACTAGGCACTGTATACCTCCAGCAGCTGCTAAGAAACGAATTGATGAAGTATCTTAAAATCAGTCCAAAAAAAATCAGAGTAAGAATTGATAAATGATTGCTTTTGATAGATCGGAATTGACTTTTTTCATTAAACATTCCCGAAGATTTATAATTAATTGTAGTTTACTGAAACGTCCTGTTGTGTGAATACGATGGTTGATTTGTAGCAGCACATGTTACAGATTAAAAAAATATTAAGCGGCTCCACGTGATTAGTACCTACCTCGGGCAGTACGTAAGGCGGATAAAAGCTCGTCAGGAATCAAAAATCAAGATGAGATCGTTGCTTTTATATTTTTGAGAAAATCCTCTAAGGGAAACCTACATGGTATCCGGAAACTAGTGGTACAAGCAGAGAACTGGTGAATCTTCATCACATTTGGATTAAATTTTGTAAAACAACTTTTTTATTTGAGTTTTTGTTTTCCAGTAAATCTAGTTCAAAGTTGAAATTTATTACAACAAATTACAAAAAAAATCCGGCAACAAAGTTTTTTTAATACTTGCCGACAAAAGAAAAAAAATAGAATGGCTCAGATGGAGTTTTTTTTTCTCTATGCGACGTAGGTTCACCAATTTCTTGTTTAAATCGCTAGTTTTCGGATACCGTGTATACGGTTATGATTTTTTTTATTCAGTGTTAAAAATGTTATGTTTTGTGTAAGGATAATGTTTCCTTACCAAGATAAGTTAAAATGACATTATTTGTAGTCTCTTTCTGAAATAACAATGACACCGTACTCCTCCTTTTGGTATACATTTTGTAATGTTTGAACGATTCTTATGTTTTCTATATAATTCATGGATTATTTACAATCGAGAATTTAAGAATTTCTCTTACTTGCCAAGTTCATACAATCCTCACTCATAATCCTTTAACATATATACGCCACACATAAATTGCAAAATAAATAAAAATAATTCAAAAAAGTATATAATCAATGATGTTTCGGTATTAATAATGCTGAAGGATTATTTTTATAAGATTAACAAAATTTTGTTTAAGTGGCTGAAAAAAACTAAAAAGTGCCCCCTTCTTAACTAAGAAAAATGACATCTAACAAAAAAAAGGCCGTTATTATTCGTTGAAAAATGTTAAGATTTCACGTTATTTAATCAATCTTAATCCCGACATAATTATTTCAGTTTACACCCAGAAACGTGTATCAACAGTATTTCTACAACAATCAAATAGTGGTGTCGGAGATACCATCTATCTGTTAATCTTTCTACAACAATTAAATAGTGGTGTCGGAAACACCATCAATCTGTCAATCTTTCTACAACTTACAATCAAATAGTGGTGTCGGAAACACCTTTGATCTGTCAATCTTTCTACAACAATCAAATAGTGGTGTCGGAAACACCTTTGATCTGTCAATCTTTCTACAAGAATCAAATAGTGGTGTCGAAAACACCATCGATCTGTCAATATTTCTAAAACAATCAAATAGTGGCGTCGGAAACACTATCGATCTATCAATCTTTCTACAACAATCAAATAGTGGCATAGGAAATACCACCGATCTGTCAGTCACTGTACAACAATCATATAGTGGTGTCGGAAGCACCTTCGATCTGTCAATAACAAGAAGGTGCATTTATTTTCCAAGTGGATCCCACTTAGTCGTTGGGCGCACGCACTGGACGCGACTTGTCACCGCGTGCCTCCGCACTCGATATCCAGCCCGCACTAATAATAAAGCCCATAATTTACCACTGATCCGAGAAATTATAATGAAAGCTTATGGAGAGTATCCCAATTAATCAGGATTATGTACAAGTTACTTTGTGTCCATGTGAGGCTACCTAACAGGGTGGCGAGAAAGAAATTAAAACACTAAAAGTTGTACTCTCGACTTGGGTACTGTTAGTTGGCCTGAATACGGCAACCACTATCATCATACATAAAAAAAGTGAAATACATGCATTTAATATACATTTATATTTTTTAATATTCAACTGTTATATATTTTGTAGCAAAAGTTAGCCCCGTATATTTTAAAACTGACAGTAAAATGACCCATTTATTTTGCGCGCAGAACGGTGGTCAAATCAATGGAATACTTTTTTAAAACGATTTTTAGTAAAATGGCAAAAAATTATAACTTATAATAATAATAATAATAATATTTGGATGATTTGTATAACGCCTTTTTGGTGCAAAATCACATCAAGGTATATTATAATCAAATTGAGGTGCAAAATGAAATTTAGAATGATGAATGAAAGGCAATTTTATATAAAGATAAAAATTGAACAAAGGTGAACTTCACAAAATGTTATGTGAATACCGCACAAGAGTTCAAACTGCTCCCAACTATCTGGAGCTAGTGGAACTATGATATTCCCAATTTGTATGTTGTGAGGCCATTGTGAGAGGGGAGGGGAAGGGGAATAGGAAGGGTGAGAAGAACCTGGCTCTTCAGACTTGGTATCCAAACATAGCTAAGGTCATTTAAAGCAACATATTGATTCTGAATACTGGTATTTCATCATGGCGATACTGCTATACAATACTTCTGCTTTTTGACTGAGGGTTTCATAGTCCTGCTTTATGCCGGACTACTCGAATGTTTTGATTTTAGTTTTTCTGTAAAATTGTTTGCTATGTTTCGGTTCCGGTTAAAGATGGTGGTCGTTCAAACCTGTGGTGCACCGCATTAGCCGATAGACATGATAAAAAAAAATCATTTATTTGAATATAAGTTGCTATTCCGGGGAAAATGCTTATGGTAGATTATTTTTAATCTATTTATTGGACAATTTGTATAGCGCCGCGTTTGTGAGATATCACCTCAGGGCGCTTTACAGTTGATGCAGGCATTACAAAAAATATAAATATTACAAAAATAAAGTGAAGTTAAGTTAATTAAAATGAAGTACAGGAACAGGTGACACGAAGTGACAAGGTGACAATAATCAACAGTGAATTCTCCCCGCAATAAAAGGCGATGGTTGGGATAGTAAATTACTCTGGGCTTAGCTTTTAACACTTGCTAGGCCCTTCAGAGTTTCCGAAAATTCTGCTGAAAACATCTGGGGTGCATTTACCTATCGACGTTTGTTTAGAATGTCGAATATTTTGAGCAATATATCCGAATACTCACTTTTAACACACTGCACTCAAATCACAAATTATAAAGTTCTAATAAATGGTTGATAAGTTTATTTAAAATGTTGATTGATTGATTTTAAAATAATTTCAAATGGATGTTGCTACCTTATCTACCATAAACACTACAGGTAAAAGGGCAAAATTTATACAAACATGTTTTTTTTTAAAAAAAAATTGCGTTGATTAAGTAAATAAGAGATAATTAAAAACATTATTTTTTTATTGTTCACAGAACTATAAGTATTGACTGTTCAACTAAACATACTGTATTTTTATTATTGCAAATGGTCTGCCTATATGCTAAAGAAGATTATAACGTTATTATATTATATGAGTTGCCGAATATGTAAAATATTATTTTTAAAATTTTTGATCACCCAGTTCAAAAAACTGACTTCTAAGGCAATAAGCGGGAGGCGGTCGTCGATCCGATCATATTAATCAAGAGTTTTTGGTAATTTGTTCGAAGATAATTTAAATATAATCGTTTATTCTGTTATAAATGGTTATACAGCAATTCGAAACTAAAGTACGGGCACAAATAATACATTATGTAAATATGGCCGATTATATGCGGCTCGTTCTGGCTTGATTTATACGGCTGCATTACTGGATATGGATTAAATGTAGGTAGAAAATAAATCACACGCCATTCATTGAGTTTATTGACAGTTAGAGATGTATGAAAAATACAATACTATGGGCGAATAAATAGAATATAAGGCTAAGCTTTGGAACTAACTAGTGACATGTTGCTAAATATGGACTAGTTAGTAATCAGCTAGGCTTTATTTCCTTATGCCGTGTAGAATAAATTATAATTCATTATGCACGTTTAGACATACAAAAATGATATGGCACCAAAAAAGAGAACTGAACAATCTCACCAGGAGATTTAACAAGTGCAGTCCCCGGGGAAGAAGAATCTATTCCAAACATACTGCATGAGCTTTTACACTGGCGAACTATGGACAATGTACACACAAGGCGTCATGAACACTCTCCGAGTAGGCGCTGTACGGCCTCCCTTGGCGATGCAGCGCCTCACAGTTGTTCGCAGAGGGTAGGATGCATGGGTTTGCTGCCTTAATGCGCCACAGAGTAGCCAGGTTGAATCAGCGCAACCGAAGATCAGAAAACACTCTTGTCCAGGCCATCGCCCGTTGTTAGGGCACGCCCCTTCACCTTAGATGGAGAAATTCCCTCAAGCCACCGTAGTACTAGTGCAAAATATATTTTATTTTATTTTATTTTCATGAAATTTATTTAGATGTACTCTTTTGTATAACAGACAGAGTATTGCAATCACCGTTCTGTTCAGCTGAAATAAACAAACATTGTTATTATTTCTACCCATGCTGTAAAAAATGTTCTTCACAGAGTGATAAAACCGAACCGTTTTCTCAAACTCACCTTGTTTTGACATATTATAGTTCTTGCATCATTCACATTCATACAAAATGTTCCGTTTTTATGATTCTTGCCATCAAAAGATTTAAATATTTGAAAAAAAAATCATAAGTTATACCTACATACTTAAAAAAAATATGCGTAAAAAATATAATAATATCTAAAGTTAGTAATGGGAAACCAATAAAGCAAACCTGCGTGTGATTATTTTAACCAAAAATATCTTGACATAAGATAATTTTTAAAATTTTTGATTTAAAAAAATACTAGTTCTAAAGTGCCTTATACGTAGAGTTAAAGTAAGCTAGGTTAAAATACAAAATTACCTGAATTCGTAAGCCATAATGTGTAAAATTAATCGTTTACTCTAAAAAAAGGATTCGAGGTTTTAATCAATGACAAGGAATCATACAACGCAGTCTTACGTTATTGATTGCGTTCAAATTTCAAAACAGTTCAAAAAATATAGCAAGTTTTCAAACCGATTGGTTATTATTTACACACATTGATATGATGCTCCGATGATATCTATTGTGTGATTTCCCTTCTGCAATCACTATTGTTAGGCATGAAAACATGCCAGAAGCGTACGTCTCTCGGCTTGTCGCATTCCCGCTCGTCAAAACTCGCTACTGTAGCGTGAATATGCACGGTGTTTTAAGGGGATGCTCTTCGCTATAAAAGTTTTACTATAGATAATAAAAGCAAAGGAGATGGGACATGAACCATCACTGTTAAAGAATCACGCTCAAAAAAGGGTCGCCAAATCGTTTACACACACTACTGCACATCGAATATGCGCACAGCGGCGTTCAGTCGTTTTTTTAGTATATAGGGTAATATATACACACACATGTGGAAATTGCCGCTTATTTATATAGATTACTCGTCTGTGACACTTGTACGATATTGTATGGCGAGCGATATAGTGAGATAGGCCACGCCCATACATATTTTCATATTACATCTTTCGTCTGTAACGATCTTAATTCTAAAAATTGCACGATTGAGACATCGCTTTGTTTGAGTACCTTATACAAAATGCTATCTAATAATATACATTACGCGTCAACAAAGAAACCTGTATAGTGTTTATACAGAGAGTCTGCCCTCTTAAGCTTTCTTAGCACCGTAAGAAAGCTGCAAAGCAAACGAAAGGTCAACCGCGAAACCTCCTCATGCAAACCGTATATTTATCATTCAATTTGACGTGATCCAAAAATGATAAATGAATCACAGAAATAGAGCTGCCAAAACGATGGAGCTCCGACGGGCCAACAAAAAAACTCCTTTAGTGTAATGATAGTCTTCGTAATTTGTCGGGTCAGAGGTCATGGGTTCTTCGTTCGATGGACTTCATTCTGTTTGGACTATTACCCGCTGTATACAGCCGGCACTTAACCCTCTATAAATCAGTATCAACCAACGAAAGGTCCAATTTTCTTGCGTAAGTGATTAGAATGTTTGATATATGGGCACACAATATACACGACTACTAAAATAGTACGTTAAATGGAAAAGTTTAAAAAAAAGTTTTTTACCAATGTCCAGATTTAAATTTAATAATGTTCAGAATCTAGGCGCAATCTGTCCCTTTCCCCCAATTTCTGTCATTTTTCTTTCACTTGAAAATAGTTATTTATAAATTTAAAATAGCTCCATTACAATAGTTAAAGAATTTTTTGCATCGTAACTATTTGTAATTTAATTTGTAAAAACAGAATATCTGTGTGTATGATGACGTAAACATTCCCAGTTCTTGAATTTGACTAGTTTTGTGTCTTAATTTTATATGGCAGAGTATATGGCAGAGTTTTCCCAGTTGAAAGAAAACTTATGAAACCAATTTACCTTATACTTTTTGACCTCTAGGCGCCAGATTTTTCATTTCAAAATATTTGATCAATTTCCCTCAAAGTAAGAAATATAATAGCTTTTTATTAATTTAATTAACAACACGGCATAGTGCCCCAAAATTAAATCACAATAATTATTCATTAAAATGTGATAATGGGGTGAGATGGAAATCTTATCAAGACGATGTATAATTTGTCTTTATATGACAAATGATTTTTATTTCATTATAATTGCACCCTTATGCATATGCTTAGGATTTTCTATGCAGTATTCTTGTTAGATGCCACATGTATTTAATACGACCACTTAATAAAAACACTTAAAATGTTTATTAAATTTAATGTTTTCTGTGTTAGTTTTATTAACGCGAGAGGGTCAATAAAACGAGGCGTTTAAATTATGTTATTAAAAAAAAGTAAATCAAGGAAAATATATATACAGGTACTTAGCTAGTTGTTTTTAATGGCACGTAAACTGTATATTACACCGAACATTATAATATAGTTATTAAGAAATATTATCTTTAATGCCCGTTCATACTGACCTTCTTCTAATGTGCGGTTGAGAAAGTAAAGTGTCTTCATTATAGATAAAAAATAGTATGATCTTTAATCGAAGGTTTTAATCGTGTGATAAAGAACTTCTAAATCCGTTTTTTTTTTAATTTTATTTGAATGATTATCGTTTTAAGGCGAGAAATGGGCATTTTTTTGCAAGCATTCACATCTAATTAAATAATCGATTTTTTTTTTTAATATTTTGTTTTTGGAATACATTAATGACTAAAACCTCAAATTGTTTTATTTAAGACAATATTAGACACTCTTCAACGAAAATTTGAAAAAGAAAAATCAGAAAAAGACTCGGTCGCATCTAGAAAATGATTTTTCTGTTTCAAATTTTCGTTTGACAGTCGAAGATATTTTCTTCGATGATTACATTAATTAAAACATTGAGGGTTTGGAATTAAAAAATATACGCCTAAAAAAGCTTTTAAATAAAAGTGATAAATGATGCAGTGTACATAGGAGAATATCTGCATTATACGGGAGATACTAACAGTTAATAGATGTAATCCATTGAAAAGAAGGTACAAAATACACAATTGTAAAATTGTGATTGCAAGTATAATGAGAAAATATTAAGAAATAATTAAAAAAAAAAACTAAATATGAAGCAATATTAGTAAAACGTAAGAGTAACATAAAGTAAAAAAGAAATAACAACAATACTACATATAAGACAAAACATCAAAACTAATTTACCAACGCTACTCTAATTTGTAGGATTCGAAAAGTGTTAGGTATGGATTATGCTTAATTCTATAGATAGTTTTCAAACTATCGTCAGATTTGACGACCATATTATCGCCTTATTGCAATTAATTCCTACACCTCATAATCACAACCTCTTTAAAACCCTGTTTTCGAATTTGCCAACTGTTTTAGTCTCTAATTTTTTATTTAACAGTCCATCTAACAATGTGACTTTATTTGTTTTAATTTTAAAACAATCAAAAATACTAATTTCGCGTGTCTGTCTGTGATTATAATTCTGGTTGCTTCGAAATTAAATGTAGTATTCTTAATATTCTTAGTATTATGTAGTATTATTAATGTAAGTATTAGAAATGATTGTATGAAGAAGCGATAAAGTACATAACTCTAATATCATATGATTTACCAGAATTTTTAAAATTTGAAATGTGTATTTCTTTTGTTTAAAGTTCTCAGGATTCATCTTAACAAGTAAAGTCAGATTTAATGATTTTTCAAGGTTCTGCGCTTTTAAGCTGACGTATAATTATCAAAACTAACATTATTATAATGCCCAATTTGATCACCCTAGGTTTTTTCTATAACAAATTGTAGATGACTGGTTAACTTCCAAAGAAAATCATTTTAATATAACTTACGTAATATTCAGTAAGCTTATATGTAATTCCAACATTATTTTATATGGCTACCACTTAATATCGATTCAATATATAATTGCAATCAATCAGACTTACTTTTTTAATCTCTGACCTTTTAGCACTAAGCAATTTGCCAAAAAACCTATTTCACCACAGAGGTGTCGAATTTTCGGAAAAGAAAAATTCAAGAAGAGGTCAGGGAGGTTGTAGGTGGTATTGAGATACCGGAAAATCAAATTTTAACCAAAGTAAATATGTATTCAGTCTTTTCATTGTGTGGTATTTTTAATACCAATTTGAGTCGTGAACCGGTGAGACATTGTTATACGTTATGGATCCATTCACCTGGTATTGTGGCGCATCTCTTCTTTAAAGATTCCGCCCAGGGAGTCAAAGGCTAGATAAAGATCTGTCAATCAGTTCTTTTAGTCGGCATTTCAAATCGCCTGCATTCAACAAACCTAATGTAATTGAGCTGGAATAATTTCACTAACCCGTGCGTTATCGATGGATGATATTATAAAGCGTATTATATCAAACATTTGGCATTTACATGATTTACATTATTCGAAATCTGTCTTATACCGAGGGACGAATAATACATTTAGAAAAGTGAATTCTGATCAAAATCTTGCACTGTAATACTGTGCATAACATATGCTTTTTCTTTCCTAAACTCACTTATTAAAGAACATAAATATATACTATCAAAATAAATACCGGAAAGTCCAATTATGTCTAATTTTCCAATTATATCCTAAATCCTGTTTCCAAATTTCACAAATAAACAATTAGTTAATGTTAATTAAGTGTTAATCTCAAGTGACCTACCGAGTAGTTATGGTACTGTATATTATCTCCATTTATAATAGATAGATAGATAGATCAGTGTAGAAATGGCCTTGAGATGATTTTGCACAAAACGGCGCTATATAATTCATCCAAATATTATTATTATTGTTATGATACTTGGATATCTTCGCATTTACCAACCTATTTCATCCGCTTTTTGTTTGACGTCGAAAAGCCGTTTTAGTCAAATTAAATAGTTTTTGATAAGGATACATTATTATATATGCGTAGTTCTGTGAACAGTAAACCTCTTATTTAAAGAATCATAGCCAAAATTTTCTCTGAAATCATATCTTTTGTAAGTGGGTACTTAAATACCTACCTTCTTAATAATAAACCACATATTTTATGTAACACCTTTTTAATAATAATTTCAAATTTTTCCATGATACGTCACTATATCAATGACAATTCTTTTTCAGACTTTATTAAAGCATGAGGGGGACCATGATATTGAAAAAATGCAAATAAGGAAGTCCAAATAAGTACGAAAAATTAACATTTGTAAAAAGAATCTGTTCTGAAATAATAAAATGGCTATCTTAACTAAAACGGAAACGGTAGAAGAATTTGATAGTAATTTAATAGATAGACGAATTGCAAAATGATACAGTTAAAACAGGACTAAAAATATTTTTAGTCGAACCAAATACTTTCAAATACTGGCGTCTGCATCTACAGTTTCTTAAATGAGATTTAAAAGAAATTTTGCGCAGAGGAATCTTAAAAATCTTTGAACATATTCATAAAAATCATTCATTCGAGTTTAAATTGATGTTAACAATCAACATTTTCGTGGAAATAACTTTTTGTGTTTTGTGGTACCAAAAATATTTCATTAATTCCATATTTAAAATCATTATTTCTTTTGTTAAACATTTTGAGAGATGTCACAAATTTTCAAGCGTACTAACGTTCCTTTTTCCGAAAGGGGAATTTCTGGTGGTCTTTTGAAAGGCAATCGACCTAGGCAAATATATTTTTTTAAATTCTTTTAGTTTCTAAAATCCTTAAAATATAATATCCCGTGATTTTCACGGGTCTACGCTAGTTTCAAATAAAAAGCTAGTTTACAATAACTTTGCACGTGATGCACACTGCACTCGTGTTTTGATGTTTTTTGTATTCCAAATGTGCAAAAAGATATTCTGATAAAATTAACTAAACCGATAAAATAATTATCCAAAAAGATTAGCCGACCCTCTGCATATTTCTTTAACATTTTTCATTACATTAACCAATCGTGATTTACATCAATTTCATCAACAGCAAACCAAATTCGTGTGTGATTCCCCGGTGACTGTAATGGAACGGGTTAAAGTAGGTAATACATACTTCAAGTTGTTTTATTGATAGACACGTGATATGTTTTTCACACGCCCCATTGATTGATAACAGATTACGATGGGTTTTGTTTTAATATTGATTAATGTCAAAGACCCCTTTTCTCGATTCACGACCTCGGTAACTGACGCATGACGGTTTCGGACAAAAAACCGTTCAATTTAATTTTAGATCATCACTATCGTCATCACCTATAGATATGGTACAACAAATACCAACAGTCCATCTTTATCGCACAATATTTACCAAAATTTATTTTAGGATTCTATTTTTTGGAATGTTCACTGCTGGGTTTCGTCCGAGTTTTTTTTACTAACTCTAAGGACGGGTTGTTTTTTTAATTTGAACAATTCATCAAATTTCAACGTTCATTTTCGGGTTCTGTGAAAGACTTATTCAAGTTCTGTTTTTATATCATTGTAGGCTAGTTGCTTGCCAAAACTGAAATAAAAACAGAACTTGAAAAAATCTTTCACAGAACTTGAAAATGAACGTTGAAATTTGATGAATTGTTCAGATTCTCCGAAACAACCCGTCCTTAATTTAATTTACGATACTAGTAGTAACTTCCCAGATATTTGGAATAATTTTTTTTTTCAACGTTTTTTAAAATTTATATATTCTTTTCTTTTAAAGATTAACTAATATTATTATTAAATAAAAATAAGTTCATTAAGTTATGTTGTATAGTTACAATAACACGAGACAGCTGTTTCGCTTTCCGAAGGCATTATCAAATTTTCCTTAGGAAGGTGAAATATGAAATTATAATGGAGTTCTAAAAATTAATCTTGACAACAATAAATCACGTATAAAAATATGGATTTCAGAACTTTTTATGCATTTGATTAAACTCAAGATTTGGCTGCGTAGAAAGACCAAGAATTTTCAGACAATGAAAAAACATTGAAACATATTATTTTTTTACTAATTCTATTTTGTTCATTTAGTGAGGAGTTTTTAAAACCTCCAACACGAGGCCAAGATCAAGAACCTTGCTGCTCCACAAAGTCGTCATGTTATTGTTAAGCTTTGAAAAAATCTGTAGGAGACCTACGCTTGTTACAATTATTTCGAAATGTATTATAGAATGGACTAGGTTCGCGCATTTCATACAAACATAGGTGCAACGTCCGACTGAACAATTGCGGATGTGAGCTTTTATTGTAAATCTGAGAAAACTTCACCCGACGTCAGTACAATAGTGCTCGCAAATAAGTGTTCTCCGGCAGTGAATCCATTATTAGTTAAGTGATATATGACCTATAACTCAGCCAGAATCACACACGAACAATGTTGTTGGCCGGCACTACTTTATTGCGATTTCCTATTGCCAAGCTCCGACGGCAAAGGTAAAGATGAACGCACTGAAATAGCGTAAAGTTCGAATGAGCCACTTGCACTCCTTTTCAAAAGTATTATGTTGGTAGATTTTTATACGGAGAAAAATTACACGCTAGAAAAAAAATGTCTGGAAACGCGAAAAAATGTAACATATTTTTTTATTGATATTTTAAAACTAACAGTGACTTTGACTATTTAAGGTAGCGCAAGTTTAATAAACAAAAAAATATTTCTTGGATCATGAACCGTATATAAAACATAGGTACCCATAAAACGATTTCGTTTACGTACTTTGACCGTTCGACAATTAGTTATATTTTTAAAATGTGCCTTTTTGTTCCAGCACTATGCTCACAACAGTAGTCATTTTCATAGTCCCTGTGCATACGAGCAACTTTAGTTGCGGGAAATTGGCGGAACAGTTGCCTCGCTGCATTAAAATTCATTACACCGGGCACCGCGAAACGAAGGAGACTTTTTATAAATTTACATGGATAGTGTGAAAATGGAGTGATGATTAGTTATATAGTTGCCAACAACTCTCGCCGCAACTAATGTTGCTCGTTTGCTTCCGATCTAAGTGTTTAAAACATGCTTCGATTTTGAAGGCATTTAAAATGTAATTGTGATCGCAATAGGCGAATCAATAGTGGACTGTAAAATATTAATTGTGAACTTGAAAGTTGACACAACTATGGTTGGAGATGGTGAACATGGAGTAAGGAAGGAATCCGATTTACCCCTTTGATGTTCTCCAAAGATGTTGATGGTTGGTTTCACTCACAGGAGATATGATTTATTTCACGCACAGGCTTCCATAACATTCAGGTTGGCTACGAAACACACTGAAGGAACCAAATATATTCGCTGCACAGGCTTTCTACCATGAGTTGATATTAATAACAGTACTGATAACAAACAGATGTTTATCAAACAGGCACCATCATAAACTGCTTTGACAGTCACTTTTATTGTTGTAAAATGTCACACAAATACGTGGGTAAAGTCAGATAATGATAGGTACTTGTAGGTAAAAATGGGATGGGAAAATGCAAGGACAATGGTAAAGGAAGATGAATAGTTGCGTCAATAGTAATAATTGCGGAAAAAATCTGCGGCTTTACTTTGAAATCAACGCGAAGAATCAGTATTTTTTATTAAAAAAAACATCGTACAAATGGCTCATTGAGAATGAATGACCCTAGGATAGAAGGGATGCTTTTTATGTCTAAAGGCGTTAGTTTCGCCTTGCATATCGCACGTGCTTATTAAAAGAGAAATGTATTTACTTTGTTTTTAACCTTACATAAATATGAACACATTAAAGTTTTCTTCAAAGGTAATGTCTATTATCACGTATCTACGCGAAATGGTCTTTTAAAATAATTCGCACACATTGTGGGAAGATTTAAAAAAAAAAGTATGATAGAAAAACCGTCCAAATACAATTTTTTTATGTGTAGTAAATTTTACATAACTTGAACACATTATTATATAATCCACTCCCGATGAGAGGCTAAATCCGGGAAGGACAATATCTAAGAATTCCGATAAAAGGAATACAAGGAAAAAAATTATTATTTAAAAAAATATGAGATGAACAAACATCAGATACATACATTATTAAAATCTTTGCTACTAAACTTTGACACTGTGAGTACATTTAATAGCAGATTTACACACGTTTCAAAACCAAATGCAAGAAACCAAATTTTATTCGCATTCGTCACCAGCTTTTTTTTCTTTTTCAGCAGAGCATATTGCTTTAGTTATTATGATGTAAAAAAATAATAATATGCACTCCTCATTTATGGGTATCCGAATATAAAATATGTATTTATTATACTGCAAACACGTTTTTTATTTTATTTTCTAAAATGCCCTCTCATTGTCATTTCACGCGCTAGGGAGTTGTTCTGCCTCATTTCCATCAATATCCAAAATTTATCTGGTTCTTAACAGTTTCTTCTCGGCATTCCTACTTTTTCTCAAAGCACCGAGAATCTTGATCTCTCGTTGAACAATTGCTGTAGCTTTAAGTTGGTACAAAGTTGCAGGCGGCTCGTCAGAACGTTAGTTAGGCTCGTTAAATTATTCTCTGCATAATAATAGCGTTTTATGAGTCTCGTTTGACGAATTACAAAAAAAACGTAGGTTTTTGATTGGGTTCAACGGGTAAATCAGCAACGACCTCCATGGTAGAGCGGTAAGCTTCTTTGTTTTCAGAGGTCACGAGTTTGAAATCTGGTAGGGGCAAAATAAATATAATTTTATCATTATACATTTTACATAAAATCCAACATTTAAAAACAGAGTAGGTAGTTACCTACTTTTTCACAATAATGTTAAGGGACATACTATTTTTACAGCACGTTGGAAACGCGTTTATTTTCATTTGGTATTATTATTTTGTTTGCACAGGACTTATGATCATCGGACAAATTATTATGCCCTTTGACGACTTTTTGTTCGGTGAAAAAAAGTAAAACACTAACGGTCTTACTAATAAAAAATCAGTTCACAACCGTCAAATGACGTTTTTTTTACACATTGTACAAATTTTTACTACTTATAAAAAAGGTCTTGCAACATTCCATTTTACAGACTTACGCGCATGCGCTACTTTAACGCATGCGCGCCAGGCACGTCATTTATATGTCATATGTGATTAGAATCATGTTTTCAATATTAATGTCTATTCTAATGACTAATTCACAATTCAGTTTAGTGTAATTCAATATATTTACTATAATATGTGTTATTTTTTGTCAGTTTTAATCCTTTAATAGTCATATTGTGAATAATATAGTTTCATCTTATCGAAAAAAGCCAGGTTATTTCCAACATATTATTTTTTTAATTGACTTTGACCGCATGAAATTAATAAAACTTACGTGAAAGTGAATGTAATAACATAAATGCCTTATGAATTTGAAGTTTAAAAAAATCAACGTTTATGTTGATGACAAAATGGATCCAAAGTGTCTGTGTCAAAGTGATTTTTTCGTTATTCTCTGGGAATTATTACTGCAGTTTTTAATCATTTTTAATTCTATGAACGAGATAAAAAGTATAGTTTATTTTTTTGCAAAATTTTGTACCTTAAATTTTCAATTATCTGCAATTTTTTATTTTTTGACAAAAGAAATGTGTTTTTTTCAACTTCTTTTATGTTTGAAATTAAAATATTAATTTTTTTAAACAATAAAGTATATTTCAAATACAAAAATCTAAAAGTTAATTTTATCAAGTTTCTAAAGTAGATATTGTTTTACGACAACTTTAAAAGGAAGAAATATATAGAACATTTGAAACATCTTTGTAAAAATTCCTAGATTCGTGAAAAATGATTATTATTTCTAGTTTGTACAACAGATAATCTACCCCCATTGACTGGATATGCAATTAATATATCTTTCCAAGAACCAATAAGGTTTTAAATTGGTAAGATTTTCACATATATGGTCTAAACAACCCCCTTTACATAATATATCTTTCCATGAACTAGCAAGTATTTTCCATTCCTTTACATATTATATATCTTTCCATGAACTAGCAAGGTTTTAAATTGGTAAGGTTTTAACAAATATTGTCTAATCAACCCCCTTTACAAGATATATTTATTGCATATCCATTAAAAAGGGGTTGATTATTTCTAGTTTACACAACAGATAATCAACCCCCTTTGAATGGATATGCAATGAATATATCTTGTATATATTTCCATGAACTAGTAAGGTTTTAAATTAGTAAGGTTTTCACATATTGAATAAAATTTTTACCACGTTTTTTTAAATATGACCGTAAATCATTATAAATTAAATTTTCAGAAGGAAAAATAGCGGTGCCATAATTTGTTATTTTACGCTGTATTTTTATCCGTTCAAATATATTTACAAGAGGAGAGTTATGGTGTGATTTTCATTTCATTTCCGTAGGGCGGTATTAAATGTAATTTATTTATTTTGACAAAGGTAATAGGTACACAGTACATTTTTAGGTAGAAATTATAAATTGGATGTATTGTATTACATAGTTATTGGACATTTTGCGAAGGTCTAGACAATGTGCTATTTTTTTCTGAAAGGAGAAGGTTTTATAAAAAAGAATTATAATATTACAATCACTAACTGCAAATGACTACACATGAAAGTTTATTAACAAAATAAGCGTATTTATATTAAGGGTAAAGAACACAAGGGAGATGATAGTACAAGTAAAAGAGATATGTGACTTTTTACGAAATTTCAAAGTTTTAAGGTATTTTAATGGTTTGTATGGAGAATAATATTCTTCTATTGATTTTTTTTGCATTGAAAAAAAAAGGAATTTCGAAAAGTCATTTTTATTTTATATTTCTACCATCATCTGGAATCACTTCCGGAAGCTGTGACTTTTATCTCCAGACCCTCTATATAAATTTAAAATTATTCAACGATAAACAAATAGTAAATTTGTTTGATACACTAGTCAAGAATCATGATAAATGTCTAAGTGGAGTAATTTTTCGTAGTGGATATATGTTGTGATTGTGCGAGTAATTTGTGAATTGTTTGCTACATTAGTGTTGTTATAATAAAATAAATACTGTAGAAAAAATACTAAACACAATAATTTTTAAATTTCAATTTTTTTGACAATCCAATAAGATTAGCCAAAAGGACTGTTAATCAATGCGTCCCATTGTTAATTATGCGACGCAATGAGGGGAGATTAAATTAAATCCAAAGAGAGATTAAATCCAAATTAAATAATAAAATAAAAACCCGTTGAAGAACACGTTCGAAATGGGAACAAAACACTGGGTACGAAACGCCGGGTACGAAAGCTTGTTATCAAGACAATAAATCTATAAACTAACGGGCTGATGGTCTCATTAAGCGTTACTTGTTTTCAACTGGTCAAAACATCATAATTTTACTTTTACCCGCTTTATTGAAATGTTGAACAAGCTGAAAAACAATCTTGGATTCCCAGTTTGTGGAATTAATTATGCTCATCCATTTCAATGTTATATCTAACCGTATATATTTTATTTCATTCAAATAGATTATAACACATTCAATGGGTTCTTGATAAGGTTCCGCTGCATAATTTAAAAGCCTGTTCGCGGCTTGATTTTGAATAAATATTCAGAAAAATTAATTTACCGAATGACTGTAGATAATTGAGATGTTTAAAAATTACGACAGGTTTTTTATTAGTCTTAAAAATTGGTAGTTATCTAACTTCCCTGATAAACTTTATTGGTTTTATTTATAATAAAACGTAGTCTTAAGGGGTAATATCACCTTGAGATTAAAATACATTTTTTGACTAGGTAAATCCAAATTAACCATTCCAAATTTCAAACTATTTCCGAAGTTATAGTAATTAAAAGCGAGCGCGGCAGAGTCGCCCCGAAAGTCAAGTAGATGATTAATGCTTCCTTATTCTCTGTAAAGCTTTAATTTGTGAATTCTTATGATTCTATGATACAACTTTTATCCAAAATATCATCCTTACAATCGCTCTTTTCGTGTAACTGGCCCATTCATTTGTAATAAACTTCCCTCAGCTTTTACTAATCTCCAGAATTTAAGAACAATATTACTTAACAAATCCTACTGTTCATAAATCATAACTTCCTTTCAATGTTTTATAATAAGCCATATTCTCAAACTTCCGGTAATTTTTTGGTTTCGGTTGCCTCCTTATTGTACCTTTTTTAAATGTCTAATCAGAATATTCTCATTTCTGAGCACAAACTGCCTCCTGTTTTATGTTGTGTTTTAGTTTTGATGTTATTGTTTTATCCTGTCCTATAATAGCACTGCTATTGTTATTCTTTGTTTTGTCATCGCTTTGTATAATCTGTACATTTAGTGTTATATTGATAGATCTGTGTTATATTGGGTAAGGCGCACTGTAGGAATAGTTTTAAGAATATGACCACTAATACTAAATTACCGTGTTTAAGTTTGTTATAGTAAAGCGCAAATGAAATGAAATGACACTAAACTACGCTATATAAATGCTGAGTTATTTCTTTATTATTATTACAAAGGATGAACGGTTTTTATGCTTCTATGTAACATAAAATTAAATCCAACGTGCATTTTATCAAAAATTAAAAAACATATTTTTAATATATGAGTATTATTCAAACCAACAGTTCATAATGAAAGATACAACAATCAAACAGCAAGTTTTAACTTTGAATAAAAGAAAACATAGTTGCTTAACGTCACATTCTATTCACCGAGTTTTACAAAAATCTACATCAATTTTTAATAAATTCCAGGCACTATTACAATTTAATGCCTAGCATTGACATCATTTATCGAGGGGTTATTTCCATATGGGATATATTTGAATGTAATTTAAGAGTACATATGTTGCAAGTTGTGAGATTCACACTTGGAAAACGTTTTTAGACAGTAAATAATTGATATAAAGAACCATCGCACCCCCTACTGCGTGCGGTTTACAGTTCACGTATTTCACAAAGCTCCATTCTCTTATAAAATTATTCCTTGTATATTTAATAATATAATGTTCCAACTGATGAACCAACTTATCCGTGATTAATGACACGAGTTAATTTATCTAATTTAAAACTTTTCACATTCAAACGCTTGCATTTGACATTTATCACGTCAATTAATTAGAATATTCAGCTATTAATTATCTATCGGTTTTTTGGAACGTTGCTTTTGATTTAGAGCACAGTATTATATCAAATGAAACATGCAAATAAGTTGTGTTATACATATCTTTGTAAGGCAATTCAACCTTTAAACTACAATTCTATATTTCATCCTTGACTTTACTCGATTTATGTAGAATCTTCATGTTTAATTATTGTAATGAAGGTTAAGGATTAATTAACACGAACGTGATATATTTTACAAGTTCGTTAAGTTAGAAGTGATAAATAAATCAATAATTGATTGGAAAAATTATCGTTACACACAAATACATGCAAATAAAATTTATTGTCATAATTATAATAATATTAATTGGATAACTTGTATAGCGCCGTTTTTGTGAAAAATCACCTAAAGGGCGCTGTACAATTTATTACGAATTACTAGTCTCTACCTAATTTTATTATTTACAAACAGATTCAGAAAAATATACTTACCTGGCTGGTCTCTTCAGATAAACAAACTTTTAATCCACTTTTCTCATGGTCCGATGCTTTGTAGATAACCCGCTTTCGCAGCGTGGGTGTAAGTTGCGAGTTTAAAGTTTAGACTTACGGAATTCAATGCAAAACGGGTTTGGTTTTTTTCCATTTATTAGTCAATCTTTGCTGGGTGTCTTCTTAGATAGTTTATTTTTCATTTTAATTATTGTGGCGTCAGGAAAGTGTCTTTATTTTTTAACACATCTTATTATTTTATAGAGGCCACGGTTTCCTGTACATCTCCCTTCCCGGTCCCCGGTCTAGGGACCGGTTGTGTATTTAAGTGTAATAACATAGTAATTGAATTGAATATTACTTTTTGAAAAAAATAAATTAGAAGAAGTTAATCAAAAATTATAATATTACATATACAGACAGAGACGAGTATTTGGGGACTTTTGAATTTCTTCTTTTAAGCCCCCGCATACCCAACTTCCACCGATTTATAACAAATTATAAAAATGTATATTCTTGGTATAACTTATATTGTAGGTAATAGACGTTAAAATCGTCTGACAAACGGAGTCTAGAAACGTTCGATTTCAAGCACAAAACTGGTTTTTATTTATTTTGTAAATATTTTTTTAAGAAAGCAAAAAAAATTCATCAACTGAAACTGTCACCGATAATCTTTGCTATAATACTGTATTTTTTAAAAGTTGTTTCCTTTATGCGTTCACATATTTCTATTGGAAAAATATTTTTTTTATAAGTTTACTTTTTTATTTTTTATTGAATAATTTATTTTTTTATTTGTATTCTATTCAAGCAAAACGATAGGAAAATCTTCAATTTATCTAAAGCATATTTTTTGGTATTCATGATGTACACCAAATCGTTATGAAGATTAATCAAAATAGTGATTTGGCATTAAGCTTCGCCTTAAGTTTTAAGTTCCAAAAAAAATTGTTTTTGAAAATAATATCTATACATTTGTTTGCCGAAACGTTAAATATATGAAATTCCCTCGATAGAAAAAAATCGCAAAGGAAGCTCCGAAAATTATTAAAATCTTTAATATTCGTATTAACATATCTCCTTTTCAAACTATCTTTGAACGTTTACTACGGGGCCTTAAGTAGTTGTCCTTTATATCCTCACTTAGGTTTGATAATATAACAACATTTATCTAACAGAGGTAAAATTATTAATGAATTAACCCATAGTTCCCTGGTAGCTTTTAAGGTATATTGAATCTTAAAAATTGCTAAAATATATTTTATTCGTTTGGCAAGGAAGTAATGTATCTCACATAAGTTACATATAAATCAATCTTACCTTTTAATGTTATTCTTGCTTTTTATTTATTTATTTATTTATTTATTAACGGACATCGTCCAAATTACAAAATAATAACACGAAAACAATAAAATGAAAAAATACAGGATTAGACAAAGGTACATGAAAGCAAAGACATAAGGCAGATATAATATAAGAAAATAAGAAAATAAAGTGACAATAAGAAAATAAAGTGACAATAAGAAAATAAAGTGACAATAAGAAAATAAAGTGACATATATAGCATTTATTTTATAGCATATATGTTCAAAAGCGCGTCGCTAAATTACGTGTCAAGTCATATTTCCGATTTTCAAAAGTCATTGTACCGTTTTATTTACAGGAAATCCACATTACTTATTTTTTTTTGAGAAACACGCTTATTTAGCTAAAAAAATATAACAAAACTGAAGAATATTTTTTTTATAAATGTTCCTGGGAAATTTTGCAGTTATGTATCCTATGTGTATAGATCTATATTTTTTGGTAAGGTGGTATTATTTACTAAAACATCTTTTTGAAAGAAACAAGTTAGTTATTACGAAAATAATGTCAGTTGTCTAACGGCGGGCGATTGATATCATACCCCTGGCTTTTCAAAGGTTAAGATGCTTATTAATTTTTTAAAATAATAATAAAATTTTGTTGATAAAGATAAACGAGTAACTTCATATTAAATAATTAATCGTATCGAGTCCCTCCAAGGCACAGCCGTTCTAGAGAGGTTAAGGCTTAGGGGTGCCCGACTGCCCAGCGCAGCGCCCAGCCTCCGAGGTGTTTCGTTGCATTGTTTATTAGTACACCATTAGCGTTGTAATCTTCGCCTTTAGATAAACGACGGTGTTACAGATACATAAATTATTTGAAAATAATTTCTCCACGTGAACCTCTCTTAGTAACATTCAAACACGCCACACAACTGCCAAGACCCTTGGAAGGGAACGAATACAAAAGCATTTTTGACTGCACAGTTTTGTAAAATCATATCAATAGATTGGTTTTCTCTTTCGACTGCGGGGTCATAGCAACTTGACTTATGAAGATGACGCGTTTGCTCCGAGCGTAAGAGCATTATTTTATTTGTCACTGACTAATGTGAAATATGGCCAAGGCAAATTATTTGAAACAAAGAAACGTCCGAATGCCGCCATTCGTATATTATCTTATTAAGTGTATTTTTTTTTCTCAGTTGTGAAATATGTGATACAGCTTCTTGAAAGATTTACGGCGAAAATATGGAATTAAAAATGCGATCTAGGATGTGCACACGAAACGAGCAGTTCAATTTTAATCATTATGTTTAGTAGGATGTCAGTTATTTAATTTTTAACCTCTTATCAACCTCGCAGGAAAAAAAGATCTACCGATTCGACATGATTAATATGAATAGTTAAATACATTCTCAGTTTTAACGATTATAAACAACTGGCTTAACAGTTTTTCTGCTTTCATAATTCTTTTCATATTTCACTTAGGAAAGCGTAATCATGCCGATACATTATGCTTCTTTCTGCGCCTTTAGTGTCGTGCAAATACGAAAAATTCTGGAATATTGATTTACCAAATGAAATATTCCAAAGCCTGCGGCGGGACCGAACTAAGAGGAATAATACCGTCGGAGAATACCTTCTATTCGAGCCTTGTAGTCGAGATTGCGGGGGGGGGGGGGGGTAAAATAAATAACTTCTAAAGTTAGGTAACGCAATTATCTAATTTGGCGATTATTCACTCTCGACTAGTTATGATTTGTGCCTTGAGTTTGCGCGGGCTTCTTTCATATCGAACGATGAAATATCGCTGAATTAATTTGGGCATAAAAAACTGGACCCCTAAATTTCACACGCTTTATAATTCGCTAAGTCGATCGCTCATAATTGACGAGCAAGTTTTATGGACTCCTGAGCAGTTTATTACTTATATTGGGGAATTCTTCAAGCGCTGAGGAATAATTATTGTTGTTTTCAATTGAATTATTACACTGTCGAAACTCTTGAAACTGAGATAATTTAATTTGCTTGTTTCACACGAGCATCGTGAACGATAGAAAGCCTAATTTTATTACCGGTAATTGATTTGAATTAGAAAAATATGGAGTTAACGTATGGTTTCTGTGATATATGCATGTGAAAATTTAAGTCAGTTCAGATGCATACCTCATACTAAAGGAAGGTGAATATTCAATACAGGTACGTGTTTTTTAATCGTGATATGCCACAAGAGTTCCAACTGCCACATTGGAACTTTGGGACCCATTTTTTAAGGTTTAATAAAATTTGGGTTTAAGAGAAGCGGGGATAGGGAAAGCAGGAGAGGATTGTCATCCTTGTTATTTTTCCTGTGGTGGAGGAGAGTTGGTGAAGGTGATAATTGTATGCTGAGGTTATTCAGACGGTCAATGATAGTCATGGAATAAATATGTTCTATGGTAGATTAACTTTAAATTTAAGTTTAACAGAATTAAGAAAGCCTAAGGTTTCATTTATGCAATACTTATATACATAGCTAAATTGACCGTGGCTACACCGAATGCGGTTTAGTTTGGAATACGTCTTCCGAGGACGATAAACTGGTCACTAAATATAGATCGGGTTATTTCAAACAACGAATCGATTTTGAGTGGCACCCGGGCCATATTGAAAGTATCCAACCCTCTTAGATGACGTTGATATGTGCTTTATTTGAATTTTGTGAGAATTATGTTTGTCCAGACAGGAGAATCTTATAAGATTATAATAAACCGTTATTGTTTCATTTTTGCTAGACGAAGGAAGGCGTTGCAAAGGGAAGGAACCACAACTTGTCGTTGCGTAAGCAATGTTTATGTCAAGCCGTTGAATAATACGCTACCGGAAAGTCAGAGTTCAGAATGTGCGTGGATATAAATAATTCATAAGGTTATAAATCTGTGCAGAGTGAGAAGTTACTTGTCCGTGCATTTGTAACATTGTAATTCGTAAACGCAGCGCAATGTTTTGACCAGTCAGATTAGGGTAATTTATTCATTAGGACATTAAGAGGTCAGTAAACGTTATTTTAAAAGTGGTTATATAAAGAAGTGAATAAATCACTGGCTACTGGATTTTCGTTAAAATATTTATAAAATTTACCTTACTGATTGATGTGGCATAGTCTATTTTCCCTCAGCAACCTCCCGTTGTGGGTCGTGTCCCCAATTAGGAGTATTATCGATTTTGGCTTGTTAATATTCATGTTAGCTTGTTATGAATACCTCCGAAGATTCGCGGTACGAGCGTGAACCATAATGTAAAATCATAAACATAAATTAATTGAATTTGCAAAATCGAATAATTCATCGTAATCCACTGAGAGGCAGCACGAAAGCTAGCAAGCAGTCTCACCCCGGCACGGAGTGTTACAAATCCTTCGCTCGTACATAACGTCGTATTGGGGGTTCTGATGTATGCGGCCCCCGGCGGGCCCCCGTCGCTTTCCATTTCCTTAATGGGCCCTAATGGTGCTGCGCCCCCGGCCTCTCCCCGCCCCAGTCAAGTACCTACTTCAGGACTGCCAGGTTGTAATGTTATATCAGCAAATTACAAAAAAATATATTTGGAATGTCTAATCATTATTTTATTGATTTTTTATGTTTACTAAAAGATTATGATGAAATAAAATAAAAAATGGACACTCTTCTTATAAGTTCATTATTTATAATGTAGACTAAAATTCTATGTAGTATCACTGTGCCGGAGTGGCGGTTAAACGAAAAATATATTTACAAATGGACCGTAACTTTTTATCGAGTTTTAAAGATCATTCGAGCGGATTAAAAACGGGGACAAGTGGAGATGTAGAGAATCTTAACTTACTTGCTGATGATTTCAGAATCACTTTTTAAATTCTAAGGTTTTAGGTGCACATCTCGTCACACAATTAATTTTAATTTCCACATTACAACGACGCTGAATTTGGGGATGTAATTTACCCGATTCTAAATGGCCATTATTCGGGAATAATAATCCGGTTGTAAGTAGCAATAATAATATTTGGACAACTTGTATAGCGCCGTTTTTTTTTTGAAAATCACCTCAAGGACGCTGTAAATAATAATATTACGAATTTTAAAAACTTATCATCTCACTGTCGAGTAGATACTAAATTGTTGTAGGTAATACTTTGAAGGAAATAGAGATGAAAATATTAGACATGACCTTGGGATACGGACTAGACCCAAATTTCGTAATAAACAATTTCAATAGAAAATAGTGATGAACTGAAATATACTGAATTTAGATATAAGTTTCATTGTGTGTATAATGTAGATATGTGGTTATTCATGCAATAAATAAAACTTTATTGCATGAATAACCATATATTTAACACGTGCGAACACTTCAGATCAGGTTCTCCCAGTGAGGTGTTAAAACAAAACATCGAACAATTCACCCCAGGTTCTCCCAGGGAGGTGTTAAAACAAAACATGCGAACAATTCAGCTCAGGTTCTCCTAGTGAGGTGTTCACAAAACAATACTACTTAACCATTTTCATTCATTTACTGATCATTTTACACTTTACTGCCGAGCTTTTTATCATATTCTTTGTTCACATAGCAATTTACTACTACTTACTCTATTACTATTTTGATTGCATTAACATGCTTTGATAATGTCCTTGAACGCAGAAACAGCTATCACAATAGTAAAAAAAAAAACTAAAATACTCGCAGAAATTAATAATAACTAAATTTATTAAAATAATAAAAAGATTCTGAAATAAATTGATTTAAAATCGTAAGCAGATTTTAGCACTGGCATTTAAGATAGGCGGTATTAATTGTAAAAAGTAGATAAGTTAACTAGAGGACGTGATTTTTTTTTTTTTCATATTTACTATTAGTGTTTTTTATATATGACACCGTATCGTATCGTCATTAAGGCGATGCACTACGTCGTGTAGTATTTTAAATTGAGCCGCTATCAATAACAACCCTTACGTAGATGGCGATAAGGTTTAAATTCCCGCTTAACACCATCCGCATGTTTTGATTTATGCAAGAAAAAATCATGGCCAAAAAGTGCCTTTTATTTTATTTTGTGGATGTTCAGGCATAAATTTTTTTTTTCGATCATTTTATAAATAACGTAATTTGCCACATTATACAATAAAATCATAACCGAAAATGGGTTCGTAAGTAGGAGATTTTGAACATTGAAGTAGTTTTCATAGGCCTTTACATTATTTTTATCTGGGCTTATAAAAAGACTTATCTAAAAAATACTCTATTATTTCAATGACCAAGATGTATTCTACTCGCAGTATTTAATTAAAGCATCTGAAACATTTCTAGGTGACCAATTTTTCCAACCAAAAACACATGATTTTGGATTACTACGTATGGCATCGCCTTAACTGATGAGTTTGTAAATATGTATTAAAGTACTTTTTAATCGTAGGTTTACAACAAACCATAAGCGTAAACAGCAGCTTCATGGAAAAAAATCAATTGAACCTTCACATTGTGCATCGTAACGATAGCATGTGACCCTGAACAAACGATTTATTTGACGTTTGTCCTTTAAATACCATAAAGTATCCGACTAAATAATTAATGAATGCTAATTGTGCATAAAGAATCCATATTTAGGGCCACAAAAGATGGCAAGTAATGTGTTAAATGAATAGCACTAAAGGTATTTATTATTGAATACTGTTTCCTTTTATGTGTATTTTTATGCAGTCATGAAGTAAACGATAGAGAATTCAGTTAAATGATGTGATTATAATATGAAATTATCTAAGTAGAAAACATAGTCAATGGTAGGTTTAAAATAAAGGTGAAGAATCTTCTATTCAATCAACAGTGGATACAAAGTAGACAGTATAAATGTTTTTTTTTTAATAATTACATGAACACATAAAAGATTGAAAAGAAACTTTATTGTTTGACACTAAAAAAATGTGTAGAGTAACGTGGGGTAACCGCTGTTTATATTAAACCCTGTAGATATTTTATTCAAATTTTCTGTTTATGAATATGAATGTTCTCAAAAAAATACGAAAACCTTATTCTGTGCATAAATCAAAAAGTTAGCATGCATGTCGATTGCATACACTGGACACATATGCGGGGTAAGTATATGCATATCGTAGTGTAAGTGTACGCACGCTGTTTTCAATCTGCAGGGTGCAAAATTATCCCATTCGTATGCTTCTTACATAGATATACAAAAATGTTAAATTTTAACTGAAGATTAAATATGTATGTTTTTCAAAATCATTTTTACGTAGAATGGAAATGTACGCACCCACTTCACCGAGTACGCATACCCTCGCACACTTTCGCCATCACACAAAAAATAGGTAAATCTGCACGAGAATTCCCTCTTTTCACCCGTGAAACTAACATTATTTTAGCAAAAATTGTCATGGACCACACCGTTTTGACATAATTAGTTACACAATAGCACCCATCGGTAACAGAGGTAAACATAAGAAAACCATGAAAAAAGTACTGTACATGTCAACCTCTATTTTTGACGTTGGTACTCGACCTGTTTTAAGGCACCTAAAGCGCTACAGAATTGAGGGATGAGCGCTGGGATTTATCGTAAACTCAGTTAATAGGTCAAATTCATTTACAAAAATCTCAAACATACATTATAAGTACTTTTAAAATTCAATTTTTATAATATTTATTACTATAGCAAAATTATGACATATTCATTTATGTTAATGACAAATCGAAAGCTACCTTGTAGAATCTAAATATCTTAAACTAATAAATATTAATGTGAAAGAATAAATTGAGTAGGCTTTAAAAAATGGCTAGTAATAATATTTAATTGACGATTAACAGTTTTTATAAATTTAAAAATTCAAAGTTATCTATTTATAAACCCATTGTATTCCGTATGTAATTTTTTAACACTTTATCTAAATAAAAAAAATGATTTGTTTCCAAAATATGGTGGCAAATTCAGAATAATAATTATTATTCAAACACCTAAGGTGCTGATAACTCCTGTATTAGAATTTCTGTATAAAAAAAGTTGCAAATTATTTTATAAGCCCCCAATTTGTTTAAAATATCACCCTTACCTTTGTGATTTAAAATACAATTTTAAAATTAGTTACTAAGATAAAAATCTAGTTTGATAGATTTTTTAATAAAATATAAATAATATTGATTTTAAAAACAATGGATCATGTCGGAATAGGAAGAGATTTCTCAAAAATTAAAAGAAAAATTGCTTCTTTTATTTTTTTATTAGAGGTTCAAATAAGCATATAAAAACAATAATTGTAATATGTAGCCTTAAGAATGAGTATAATACCTAATGATGTATTTAAAACATAAATAAATAATTTGTACATCTGTAAAAATAATAAATAAAACCAAATAAATATTTTTTTCAATAATTTACTAGTTCACTTTGTGGCGTTCTTTTTAATTTGAATATCTTTATAATTTATTATATCCAGAAAAAGTTAACAAAAAACTAAGTATTTATTATTTAAATGAAATATAAGTGACAGTATTATATTGTGATGCGATGTTTTCCAATCGAGTATCCTAAGTGTTCTTTAATGTAAATATTATTAAACGAAATCGAAAATTGTACAATTAAAAGATAACAAATTGATAATACGTTTGATGATCACGTGTTCTTTGGCATTTAATCGTTTTATAACCATCAACTTGGTGAATAATATTACTTATCTATATATCATAGACTTAAAGAGGTATCTGATGACAAAATCTATTCTCGAAAACAGTTAGGTTAATTAAATACTTTTGGATAATTTATTTAAAATTTGTAAAAAATATCACGCTGTTTTCAATAAGGTCGCATATCAGATTTTCGTGATTAAATTCCGAAATACCGCATTCATTAGATTTTAATCAGCACCTAGTTCAGTAAATGGTCCACAGCCACTAAGAAGGCGTTGAATATATTTTAGCTACGATACACAAATATTTTATTTAAGGGTGAGATTATTGATGTTAATTGTTTTTTTTTTTTTTAAATATAAGCACATAATTATATTTAAAAACTAATTTAAAAACACTACGAAGACAGAAAGTGACCCGGCAAACGGCAAACGCAATTGAGGTATCCGATTTAGTCTAAAAATTACATAAGTTATCATATAAAAATGCACGTTTTCAATTCATACCGCCAGATGTCACCACTCTGATGTTTTTTTTATTATTTAATAACAGTTTTTGACCATACGTGACCAGTTAATTTGATTAGACAAGCCTCCACTAGGTGTGTCTTAAGCCAACAATCCTTAGTAATTTAAAAAAAAAAAATTTTTTCTTTATTCAGTGTTTTTTATAGTTTTTGGGTATGTTAAAACTACCAAGCTAGGCACATGCCCGTGTTGTGGTTGTTGATTATGAAAATATATTAAAACATACATTATTTGAATAATGTGCCTACCTTATAACAATGTTAGTAACCTATAAGTATTCTTTTCTTATACTAAGGTTTACCTACTGAAGAGATAAACCCGTAGAAGTACAGGGTTTTCCAATAAGAGGTGTTATTTTGAATAGCCCGCTATTTCGGTAGATGTTACTATTGAAGCTGTAGAAAAACTCTTGTCAAGTAGAAACTACGCCATTAATAAAAATGGAACGATACACGCTTTAACAACGCATTGAAATTATTAAAATTCACTTGAGTGAATCAAATGCAAATCATCTTGAGTGATGAGGCTCATTTCCACACCGGTGGCTTCGACAACAAGCAAAGTTGTCGCATCTGGGGCTCGGAAAACCCAAGAATTATTGTTGAAAAGCCTCTCTATCCTCAACGTGTGACTGTTTGGTGCGGTTTATGGTCCGGCGGAGTCATTGGACCTTACTTTTTCGAAAATGAGGCAACAGTTACGGTGAATAGATTGCGCTATCGAGAGATGATTATTGATTTTTTATGGCCGGAATTGGATGGTGTTGATCTGGACAACGTTTACTTTTAACAAGACGGCGCTACGTGCCACACAAGCAACGAAACCATTGATCTTTTACGATTGAATATCAAAATAACACCTTTTATTGGAAAAAGTAGTAATGTCAATAAGGAATTCCAGTCAATTAAAAAAAATATATGTAAGTTCACCTTCTAACATAGATACTAGTATTTTTATTTACAAAGTCGATTTCAGAGTTGAAATAATTTTCAAAGCTTGCATTTTCAAAATCTGCCAAAAAATCGAAATCTAAGGGTGTAAGAGTGACGTCATACGTACATCGGATTTGTCGGTTAACAGTATGGTCGATCCCACTCTGGTCGGTATGAAATCAACAAATCCCAATTTAAATATTTAGCAAGATTTCCAACATGACATGAATTCTTTTGAAATAAATTGTATGCCGGTAACCCGTGTATGAGTCAACGCAGCGCAACTGTGAACAGATTTGTCCGAATTCTAATGCACTCGGCCGACTAACCCGTGAGGTAGCGTTGTAAAGAACCCGCCGACCAATATTTGTTAGGGCGTTCATGTCGCTTCGGGTTTCAATCGTTTTTAAATGACGATTTATTAAATTCCAATTATAATAAAATACCGGGAGGTGGTTCTATATGGTGGTAGAAGTAAAAAAGATAACTAAGTTTTTTTGAAATTACATTTTATTTTTCAAATACAAAAATATTTTACAATTCAACGTTTTTTTACCTAAGCAATAAATTAAAATTTTTTAATTTTTTGAAAAAGTTATTAATCTTTTTTACTTCTAAAATCATGTAGAATCACCCCCCGAAGTTGGCGCACTGTACATCCGGACATCCTGTATAATAAAACTTATACATTCAGAATTTGCGTTTGTTGATCTTCAAGCATCCATATTTTTTAAGTCATAAACTTTTACTCAAGTTCCATATTTTCCCTTACTTGGTGGAATTGGTGACAACCTTTCCAAAATTCGAAAATCTTTTTTGAACAAAAAGTAAATTTCATTGGAATATCTGTGAGCTAGATGTTGAAAAGTCCAATGAGTTTTCTAAAAACGTTATAGATCACAAAAGATTTTCTGAGCCCAGTGTACCTCACTATATTAAGTAATTAATATTTTGATCTTCTCATTGCCTGCGTCCAAATTAATCTGTCATGTCCAGATTTAACGATCGCACTTTCTACGTGACGGTTAATGTGTTTTGCGATGCAATATCCAATGTGTTTTATGATTTAGGGTTCAACTAATTATCGAGACAATGTTTACGATACTAGGAAAGATATCAGCAAGCAATAAACGACTCAATTCAAATGACTTTCAGTATCGGAAAAGCTGCAAGATAATTTCCATGCATCGCAAATTTGAAACAGCACGGTGATAAAATAACCATAGAACCTTTGTATTGCTTAAGGCACATGAAAGATGAACCGAAAGGGTTAAACGATGTAACACGGAATTATTATCTCCTATGTTGTGGGTACTTTACCCGCAATTTTAATCTGATCATGAGCATTAATCGGCGAGCTAATCAAGCATGACCAAATGATTTGTTTAAATTCTGATACATCAAATGATGACTATTCACTGTGACAAATGTAATGAACGCTGTGCGTGTTTTATGGAGAATTAGTCTTAATACTAGAGTAGCTCCTCTGCCAGTTTTACCAAATCTTAGATTTGGTGCGCAAACACGGAAAGAAGTATATTGTTACAAAACTGAACAGTCAGTTTTGTCACTAACAGATGCTTGGAAAGAGCCATCCTGGTGAACGTAATTAGCAATACACGGGTAGTTGATACTGTTATCACTATCGTAGCACTCGATTGGGCGTATGCTGTTTATATTGCACAACGGACGACACATAGCTTTCCATTAATATAATTCATAATATAGGAAAGCAGGTGATAAATAATTTTCTACCCATGGAATAGGGCTTTTCCGAGAATAATGTAAATTTGATTAAAGTTACAGTTATCCATTGTTATTTCATAAAATTTCTCTAAGAACACTTTGAATATCTATTTCGATTAATTAGGTGAGAGTAAAATTGCTTCACCGAACAATGTCAACAAAATTAGACGCAATACAGATTTCCCAATTTCGCAGTGGCACAATCATCTTTGATCTGTTTGCTTGTTATTGGTGCGGAACATGTTGTATAACCTATCAGTTCGTTGATATAATAGATTGAAGACTTCATTAAATCATGCTTAGGTACCCTATATTAAATTGTGATCAATGTGAAAACAAGATTATAAACTGTTCAATGTTTGTTATTTACTTGGTGATATGTGAGGATGATTCGACTACCTGCCGTGGAGTCGCAAATCTTGTCTGCGAATCAATTTGTGGTTTTATTGTGGACTGTTATCAATATTTCACACAACTACTGTAAGTAGCTGTGTAAGAGTTAACAGTTCAAATTGGAAAGGGATTATTGGTATTTGGTATACGTCTTGTTGTAAATCGATATTATGGCATTGAGGGGCACTGCGGGTGATCATTGCGCAAAATATACTCGAAATAAACGCATTTAGGAAAGATGTTCACTGCACACGTTTTCTTTACAGATTGAAAATCTATAATAAATTGTCGCAATGCCACTGATGCAGGTATATAGGTACTCCACTCACTCACTCACTGTCAGACAGGGACAGGCAATTGGGAGGAGGAATGCAGGAAAAGATGTTAAAGAGACATGCTTATAGTTGTCTCAAGATGTCAATTTATTGAACTTGATTAATTTTACCACGCAATGTTATGCAAGTAAATACGAGAAGTATGTTGTGACCTTTTATCAATTTTAGCGTCACAAATTTTTGCTTGCAAAAAAATTGAGAGTTTTGTTTCTTCCCGGAACAGTCATAATATATGTACAATTTTTTTTTGTAGAAAATTATCAACACGTAACTTTTGATTCTGAAAGTCCGCGCAAATTGAAAAAAAACAACGGCACTCCATTGGTAAGCAGGTACCAGTATGTTTGGTAAATTTTGTTGATAAAAAATTATAATAATAATTGTTATTAATCACGGCGCACGTCACAAGTGCCGGGGAATTAGACGTCGAAGCGTGAAATAAAGGCGTGAAATAACACCGCGGCACCGGGAATAGTTCCGATCCTAATATCATAAATAGTGCCGCTGACAATCGATGATAAACGAGCCTCACCGTACTAGACTTGGGATCTCACAACTGTAGAGGCTGTTGGTTTGGAATTAACATTATACCCACCAAATATTATTAAGTTTGTTAAATAAGTCTGATTACGAATTCATTCCTAAAACCTGAAATATTTATTGATTTTTGGAATAACTTAATGAGTTAAACCTTCAAATGTAATATTTAATTTTCCTGTTTCCAATTTTCGCTTAAAAATCGCTAATATTATCTTCAATAATTAAATATAGTAGTTATGCTTGGTAATGCTTTTCTACATCCGACGAACGATTGATTACCTTTTGGTTCCAGCCATTATTCCCTACAGATTCTTTAAGTCAGCTATATTTTCAATAATACGTTGTCTTGGTCTACATCAACAAATGGTAAACACCTTAACTCCTGTTTTTAATAATTTTTCTTTATGAAACATTCACGAATAGCGGAATTGGTGTCGTTTAACTTTCTTTCTTAATTTTTATACAATGTAAATTTTTTTCTTGAAAAAAAAAAAAGAGTAATGCTTAGAACATGATTTTGTGAGGGTGACTAGATTAAAATAGTTTTACAACGTAAAATTAATAATAATCTATACAGTGTACGTATTGATCTGTCTGAATATATCTCCCTACTTCAAAGTAACATATCTTAGACAAATGGCAATGAGTTTTAAAAGTGTGTTTGGAAGTTTAATAAGATCTTCAAAAACTTCTCTTCTGCATGGCAAGCACTTAATTTCTCGGCCAAGCAGGTGCACCTATCAGACCCATTGACACACATTTGGTCTTCTTAAGTTCTTCCATCACCGTCCAGTTAGAGCTGGGAGTATTAGCGCCTCTCCTAGGAACCAGCGCTGACTCGGGGCGGGTAATGACTCAATTTTGAGAGAACAATTAAACAAGCATTATTTCAAAATTGATCAATTAGCCCCGGTATTAGGAGGAACGCGCGGCGCCGCGGGCCCCATTCGGAGGTACCGTGCAATACCGTGCCATACCATGCCCCACCGCGCTATATTCCAGCTAAACAAATATACTAAAATATTTTCTTCTTCACGGTACGTTTTATGAAAGATTACAATAATATTTTACCATTAACAAAAAAATTATAAAAATTAATTTGAAGTAATGTGGAGTACCTAACTATTAAGGTTGAATTATGGAAATTCTTCTTCAACGTCGCAGTATTAGGTGCATATGAGACGAATCCAAAATTTGAGAAACATATTTTCCGATGTTGTAGATATGTTTAGTAAAAAAAAAAGTTGGATTTGATACAATTTTTGTCAAAGTTAGAATGATTTTTTTTTAAATTATTTAACTCCGGATGTGCAATCTGGCAGGTAATAAAATCTGATAAAATTTAAAAAATTCTCGTTTGTGTTTGTGAATATATCTTAAAAACTAAACAAACACGTATTTAATAGTCTATTTCACGGAAATAAACTGATAAATTAATAAAATTAACATCATATTGCACTCCTTTATACAAATTCTATGATAAGTTAACTACAAAGTACAATGAAAAGTATTTATTGTACCTAATGATGACAAATATTTACTTCTTATTGTATGTAGGTACTTATATTTATTTATGTAAAAGCCCTACGGACGTTCAATATAGACATAAATAAATACATTAAAAGGTATTTGGTTATATATATGCAAAAAGTAGAATTAATAAAAAACTAAATATTTTAGCCTTATTATTTCTTAATAGTTAAATAAAAATGCACTCAAGTGAGAGCCTTGTGGCACGCCATTGGAATCCTTGAGTTTAAAAAAAACTATTTTTTATTTGCTTTCTGTCAATCTAAAAACTTATCTACTAACCAATTTCAGTTGATAACTCACCCAGTGGTACGTAAATGGTTTAGGTGGAAGGTAAACTATAGAAGGTTTTGGGCTGAAAAAAAACTGATAAATGAATTCTGCAGAAAGAAAAATTTTAGTAATACGGTCGGTAACAATTAACTTATTTCATCATTTGGTAAACGACGAAAATGATTATGATAACGCTTGACACTTTCGTTTTTCCAATAATCATTTCACTTTTTAATAAAGAGCACCAAAAACAAATTTGTTGTCTAAGTCTTCAATTAATTAAAAGAAATATTACTGTCATTTATATCTTTAAAATGATAAGAAATGTCTGTTTTATATTATAACACATTCGATGAAATAAAATAAAGCTTATTAATGAAGTCATGGTCTTATTTTAAACAAGTTTCATCTAATTTTCTACAAATATTAGTATTTTCCATACAAATTACATTCAATTTCTTAAAAATTAACATACGAACTATGTTTCGGCAGACGTTTATTTTTTTAACATATAAATATGTGAAACCAGCTTAGTTTTTGAATTAGTAGATACAGACCATTGGTGTTAGGTAAAATTTATTATCCTCTTAAACAAACCATTTGCATAAAACAATAATATGTAAATATATAAATTAATCTAACTATACAACGACACGGGTATCTATTAGACTATTGGTTGATATACCTAAAAACCTTATGACGATATTCTATTATTTGTTGTAATATAATTTAAACCAACTGAAACGGCTTTTATTGCCTTGGTGTAAGATATGCCAATGTGATAATTATTTTAATATGGACCACATATTTACCAAAATGTGAAAGATATGCAGATTTCATATTTGTGGGTCTCCGAATCAGAGGCTTAGATCAAACGAGTTAATTGGAAAACAACATTTCTTCTTCGGTTTATCTTCAATCTTTGATTATTTTTTTTTCATTTTCCGCTGTTATTTCATGATTGCACTTCGTCGACTGATCACAGCGAAGTTCTGTTTTAACTCGACCGCCTGGAATTTCATCTGTGTGTAAATTTGTTTTTACTTTCCGTTTCCGGTTACGAAAATCTGCTGAATCCACTATTTATGCATGCATCGTTTGTTTTCGGCTGAAATTTCATTACTGTTCACTAATGTATAAATACTAATCCATCATCAACGCACAACTAATAATCTATATCTATATAATATAAATAAAAATTTTCGTTTGTTCAAATTCTCAAATCAACATTGCATTCGGATACGCGTGTGTTTTTATGTACCTATATTATAATGTCACCTGTAAAACATGTCACAGGTGAAAACAGTATTTTTTTCTAAAGCAGTGCCACCTGTTGGACAAACGTGGTTTTTTTTAAAAATCGCAATCTGTTGGACGTAAAAGCAACACGCGCTATTGTTTCTCTATCTAAACGGACAGACTGAACCACAGTACACGTGTACAGCGAGTATATAATACAGATGTTACTTATTTCTACTGTGCAAGGACATTTGAGGGTCTAGAGTCATTTTTACACAAATGTAACTTGGTTTAATTTAAAAAAAAAGTTCCTACACCCTTAAAGGAGTAACCATTTGTTAATTATACCAGGGCGGGAAAGGTTTCGTCCCCTCAACTGCATCCACTGTATTATTCAAGCAAGCTTTACTTTGAATAGATTGGGTGGTACTTTAAAGGGATTGCTAACTTTTACTAGATAGATGAATGATATGAGTTTTAGAAAATTTGCTGCAACAACTATATTATTCAAGCAAGCCTTACTTTTGTTACATGGTTAACTTTGACTGAGCTTTTCAATCCTACGGTATCTATCTGGATGCAGAAAGTTAAGCAAAAAATATTTGTAATTGCGATATTGACGTTTTTTTGGAAAAATTGTAATATTGCAAAATATTAAAAGGTTTATGATTAAGTAGGCAGGTATATAGGTAGGCACCTATTTTCAAACTACTGTTCACAGAACTACATAAATAATTTGAACGTGAGGTCTAACGTTCATAGAACTAATTACATAATTTGGACATGAGGTCTACTGTTCACAGAACTACTTACATAATTTGGACGGGAGGTCTACTGTTCACAGAACTACTTGTATAATTTGGACGTGAGGTCTACTGTTCACAGAACTACTTACATAATATGGACGTGAGGTCTACTGTTCACAGAACTATTTACATAATTTAAAAAAAAACAGGTATTTCTTCACCCTGCCGATTGTGACATGGAAATCTGAATTGTCGCGAGAACTTAAAATAACACCCTTTTATTTATGGATTAACTATGAAGCCGAAAATCTGTCTGCTGATTCTGCAAAATCTCTCGAAATGTCAAATTTAGCGTCATGAAATTTGAAAAACTTTATATACTTAGAATTTTAAGATTAACTCTTTTTAAACCATTTATTTCTATCAGGGTCTATGGAGCTTTCAGATAACTAACATGCTATATTGTTATTTTTAGTTAATTAATTGTTTTAATTTCTTTGTTTTTCAGGAGTGCATAATGAATACGGTGAATAAAATTGTTTATAATAAATAAACAAAAAAGGTTATTATTATATTAAATATAAGTATTCTGTTGACCAAACGTGTTTTACACTCAATTAATCAATGCAAAAAAACAATTTGGTAGAAGATGAGCAAGAAGTGGACTTGAAAACAAAACGGAATTATGCTCAATTCGAATGTACTTGTATGGTACACAGGCCCATTAAATTCTAACATATTCAGTTTTACTTATTTGAATCTTGTTTTGCAAATAAGAAGAACATTTACGTAGATTATAAATAGGAGATAAAAGAAAACTTTTGTCAGATTCATGAAGTTGTAGAATTTGGTTGGCCTGGAGGATATAATTTGTTACAAGTACTTTTTTGCACGACGATTAATAGAAAGTTATCTTAGTATTTATGGTTCGATGCTTTGTATTCAGCTTTAAGATGATAGACGAAAAGGTCAAACCAATATGAATTTTTTGCTTGAAAAGAGTGTAATATGTATATGTAGAAGAATCATCCAATTTTACTTGGAGTAAGGTGGATTTCTCAGTACGATAGTGGCTCACATTTCACAAACGGGTTCCACCTCGCGGGCACATTAAATCACACTCCTAACGACTAGTTGGTCGCATTCAAAAGCCCGCACTCGATCAGATTGTTAGGTGTCATTCCAGTATTTTATTTAGAGTACTCATTAACATAGGCTTTAATACGCGACAGTTTGTTAGCCGGAGGTATCCAACTGGGTTTAATATGTGTAAAATATGCCTAGGCTAGGTTCACGTCGCTTGAACCTGTCATAATAATAATTCTACTTTCCTTAAGAAAATGTCACACGATTATCTGTTGTTTGTGGAGCGAAGCGTGGGATAGCGAGGGTAAGACTATGTTACACCGAACTCTACCGAATATATTCTAAAGCTTTCAGAATTTAAGCTTTGCCGATTTCACGAGCTCGTCCGCAATGACACTTAAAAGCTTGTTTGCAAACCAGAGGAGTGATAATGGCACTTAATATTTTAAGTCACGTTATTAATTATCATACGGTTTGAAAATATTATATATTATAGGACTAAATTGGTAAACAGACATTTCGACTGTCTGAAAAATATATAAGATATTTTGAATGCGTAAAAAATATTTAGCTCAAGTAATTAGTGATATATTTTGACACTATTTATTAATGCACGTGACGCGTTGATTAATTGAATTTAGGCACGGGACTTCTCGTAGTGGTCAGTGAAAAGGGCATATTTTTTTGATTTAGTGAACAAATGAAAATATTTTTCTAAGGATGTTTTACAGAATTTGAACAACTCATCAAATTTCGAAGCTGATTTTTAAGTTCTGTTACGGTTCTATTCAAGTTCTGTTATTATATTAAAAATAAACTTTGAAATTCGATGAATTATTCGAATTCTGTGAAACAACTTAGGACGGGTTGTTTCGGAGAACTTGAACAATTCTTAAAATTTAAAAGTTAATTTTCAAGTTCTGTGAAAGATATTTTTAAGTTCTGTTTTTATTTCAGTTCTGTCAAGCAACTAGCCCATACTGATATAATAACAGAATTTCAATAGGACTTTCACAGAACCCGTAAATGAACGTTGAAATTTGATGAATTGTTCAAATTCTCCGAAATAACCCGTCCTAAGTGTTGATTTCTTGAACCAATGAAACGTTTTGTAGATGATGTCAAATGATGCGTTAAGTTTAGTTAAACTAAACACCCCAAAAAGTATTTACATTTCGGAAAGTTGTTTGTTCAGAAATTAAAAAAAATTACATTTCTGTAAAAAAAACTCTCGGCACAGATTTAATTTTTTTTTTTTATAATATGAATACAGCACAACTTTCTAAACTTCTTCTAACCGTAAGGAGCCAGTGATACTATGGCATCCCTAAATTGGGAATTTTACGAGGCTGAAAGTAATGGAGAGGGGAACGAAATGGGGAAGGGGGAATACCCGGCTCTTCAGATTTGGTCTCCAAACACGGCCAAAGCCATTTCAAGCAAAGTTTCAATTCTGAATTGTGGTCTTACATCAGAGCAACACTGTGAGTATCACTCTGGGTAGTACTGCAAGTATGCTATACAGGGTGTATCGGCACGTACCCGACAAACTTTAACCAGCATATTTGGAGTAAAAAATCTTATGTGCACTTTGCTGTCCGGTAACATTTTTTTTTAATAAAAAATTTACTATTCATATTTTCACCACATGTCACCACTGTTTTATCCTTTGTAAAAGTTTGAAAACCCATCTGGCAATATTTTATTCGAATTCCGTTGAATAATGCACGTGTGTACCTATATTGGCGCACTTTTACAATCACAACGAAATGGCACGGCACCATTCGTCTCATTTTTAACTATTATTATTTAGTGTGTGCGAAAGAGCGAAGACGCTTTTCGACATACTTGCTTATAACAGCTGTTGAACACGAAAAGCAATGCCAATGACAGTGATGTAGTGTGGAAATTTTTATTTTTTTTGTTTAAAAAAAAATGCTACCGGACAGCAAAGTGCCCATAACATTTTTTACTCCAAATGTGCTAAGGAATAGCGGGTTAAAGTTTGTCGGGTTAGTGCCGATACACCCTGTATATATATTTTCAATGAATAATTGTTGAAATAACACAATTGATCAAATAAAACAGACCGTGCGACCTGCGGCTTGCTAGTCGCGAGACATACATGTAATTTTTTGGCAAAGAGAATTTACAAAATATAATTTATAATATATTTTTTATTTCAGTACTCACTCGATGGATGATCTAAACGTTTTCAGCTCAATTAACCTTATAAAACTACGTAAAACCATGCCAAGTTATTGATTTGCAATTCCCACAGTTCGTTTTTGTTTGCTACTTGACCCCGCTCACCGGTTCGTCAATTCAATCCTCAATGGACATTAACATTCCACAAACGTCAAACAGTGAACAAGTACAAATTTTTTGCTCCTATAAAAACCAAGAAAACTTTGTGTAAAACGTGATATTAGCGAAATCCGACTTCAAATATTAAATTCGAACATCCAATATCAGTATCATCGATAATCTTTGCCTAAAACAGTGCGTAAAAGTGATAAAAAAAAACTAAAATAAACACCGCTTCTGGTAATCGCAGTGACACATGATATTGTGAGAAAACAAATATCTGTGAAATCCCACGTAAAAAATCAAATTTCAATAAAAACGATCGTCTAAATACAGTGCGCAAAAGTTTAAAAAAAAAAAAAAACTTAAATAACTTAACACCAATACTTGTTCACATCTTTGCGTAAATAATTATACAAAAACACTGTACAAATCATCCGCAATGATGGAATGCAAATCATGCAAGACCCAAATACATGACAACGAAAATTTATACTGCAAGACATGTAAGCATAATTTTCATTTCTTTTGTTGTCATATAACTGAAATCAATTTTCGCAAGATGAATAAAAACTACAAACAAAGTTTCAAGTGCCCATCTTGCAAAGAAACTAATAAAACTTCTCAACAAACAAATGAGCTGGCAGAGACATCTGTGAACGAAACCTCACAACAGAATGAAGATGAGCTGACGGAGACATCTGTGAACGAAACCCTACAACATAATGAAACACCGGACGATAACGATAAAATTAATTCAATAATTAACCAATTAAACAAAAACTTCAAAAGCTTCCAAGAGATGTCTCTAAAAATATATTCACTACTCGAAAATTTTCAACAAGAAATTAAAAGTCAAATTATAAACATAGATAAAAACATTAATGAACTTAAGCATGTAACAAAAAAAGTGGAGAATTCCTTAACAAATCTAACACCTTTAAACAGTAATCAATCGCTCTCGACTTATGGAGCCGAAACAAATCAACTTCCCATAGTGGAAAATAACATTTCTTCACATCAACTAGCAGATCTTGTAATGCCGCCGCAGGAAAACAAATCTAAAATACTCATTTTTGGAGATGAGGGTGGAAGAAAAATGAGAAGAAGTATTGAAAAAAATTCAAAAACAATGGAATGCCGGAGTTATATTTATCCCGGTGCCACTATAGACAAATTTAGTGCAACAATATTACAGTCATGTGAAATCCTTACAAAAAAAGATTTTGTCATCTTATTTACTGGGACAAATGAAAAATCGCCGAAAAATATAATTAGTCACTTGTACTACATTGTAAATAATCTTCACCACACCAATGTTATAGTTCACTCGGTACCTACAAATAATCATTTGAATGTTTCCAAACTCAACCACGAAATGAGGTCTCACGCTGCTCTATTCAAAAATCATTGTCAATTCATCGGGCCAATCTTCCACGACCGAATGAATGAATACGATATCTCGAAATTGATGAGCTTGGCAAGAATAAACATAATTGATATAATTAAGAATAACCACCGGAAAATGTGCTATAATATCGAGAAGGAAATAAACAAACATGAACATGAACCGAGCGCGGGGTTTCACCGAGGTCGAAAACTATGAATAGTAAACACCTTTCCATTCAGAGTTTTTCTAACCAAAAAAATATATGTTCAGAAAAACTAAAAAAACACATCAGAATTAAAAAAATTTCGTGCCATACACATCCAAGTACATCTAAAGGAAAAACCCTACTCTCTTTTATGTACCTAAATGTCAGAAGCCTGAGAGGTAAACTAGATGACATCAAATGCTTACTGAAATCCACTTACTCGAACTTCAACATCATCCTCTTATCTGAGACTTGGCTTAAAGAAGCGGACCTGAAGTACTTCAATTTAGAAGGATACAAACACGAAGCATCCTGCCGGCCACAGGGAGCTGGACTTGGTGGCGGACTCTCTATTTTTCTACAAAATTCCTTAGAATACAATGTGATTGATAACACGTGCGACTCTGATAACAACTTTTTATGGATTCATGTAAGCAAGCTCAATCTTAAAATAGGATTAGTATATAAAAAACCAAATACTGTTTTCAAAGACTTCTTAGAGACACTTTCCTCTCAGCTAGAAACATATAAAAGAGGTATTATATTTGGAGACTTTAACATAAATCTGCTTGATCCAACTAATACACACACTCGTAAATACACAAATACAATTAGTTTTAATAACTATATCATTTTGAACAAAATAAACAAAAAACACGCAACACGCATCACAGAAAATACAAACACAATCATTGATCATATACTCACCGACATAAAACTAGAATACTCATTAACGAACTGTGATAATTCAATATCCGACCACAATATCTTACTCCTTGATGTAATTCACACATATACTAAAAACACATCTATAAAGTCGTCCCGAAAATATACACATATTGATTTTGATAATCTAAAGAATGATATCATCCAAAATCCCTTTCATCTTAACATGGATGACGACTCGGTATTAAACTATGACAATCTCGTAAACTACCTCACAAATAAAATTAATTATAATAGCATCACTAAAATTAACACAAAAAACATAAATAACCCAGACTGGATAACCAAAGACCTTATAAAATTAATCAACAAAAGAAACAGATTACACCTGAAACTAAAAAAACAACCAAACAACACGTTATTGAAAACAGAATTCCTAGTAGTAAGAAATAATATTACTAAGAAAAAACGAAACTTAAAACAAAAACACTACGGTGATCTTTTTAAAAAATGCGAAAATAACAGTAAAAAAACCTGGAAGTTAATAAACAACATCATACAGAACCAATCGAATACTTTGAATACTTTTTGTAATAAATTAATCATTAACAACGAAATAATCACAAACAACGTAGAGATATGCGACCACTTTAACAATTTCTTCTGTAACATTGGCTCCTCCTTAGCTAATAATATACACAACAAAATCACACACAATCTAGCCAATGAAATAACATTAGTGCATGATAGCAAGGAATCATTATATCTTCAACCTACCACGGAATTAGAAATAAGTAAAATAATAAAATCCTTAAAACTAAATGCAAGCGCTGGTTACGATACACTCAAATGTAAGACAGTTCTAAGTCTCTCCACAGAATTGGTTCCTAATTTATCAAAGTTAATTAATCAGTGTCTTAAAGAGGGAACTTTTCCAGATAGTTGCAAAATTGCTAAGGTAATACCAATTCACAAAGGTGGGTCCAAAACGGATACCTCAAATTACAGACCCATTTCTATCTTACCAATCTTATCTAAAATCTTTGAACGTGTAATCTACGATAGATTAAACAACTTTCTATCAAAAAAATCGTTCTTATATAAAAAACAATATGGCTTTAGGAAAAAATCAAACACACTTGCGGCAATAAATGACTTAATCAGTAAACTTAGAAGCAACATTGATGGTGGGAATTATATTTTATCTATACTAATTGACCTTCAAAAAGCCTTCGATACAGTAAGCCATGACATACTTCTCAAGAAACTCGAGAAAATTGGTGTAGTTGGTCCTGCTCTTAATCTATTCAAATCATATCTTAGCAACAGAAAGCAATTCGTTAGCATCAATAATCAAAATAGCAACCACCTACCAATAAACTACGGAGTTCCGCAAGGATCCATACTAGGACCACTTCTGTTCCAAATTTATATAAATGATATCTCCCAATTAGATTTAAACGGTGATATTTTTTTGTATGCAGATGATACTGCAATTTTCTACTGGGGTAAAGATTTAAAAATCTTACTAGAAAATGCACAGAGTGACTTAGACAAAATTAACAGTTGGCTCCAATCAAATATATTAACAATGAATGTTAAAAAAACAGGATACGTGATTTTAAGCTCAACTCGTAAAATAATTCCTCCTCATGTACCCTTAAAAATTGAAAATAACAACCTGCAAATCCTGATACAGGAGAAATATCTTGGGCTGTGCATTGATAAACACCTAACTTTTAAGCAGCATATTCAAGATATTAAAAATAAAATCACCCCCTTAATTAGCGTATTCAGCCGGATATCATATCTGTTACCAAATAAAATTAAAAGAGGTCTATATTATAGCCTCGTACACTCACATTTAAACTACTTGGTTGAAATCTGGGGAAATACATGTGAAACATATATAAACGAACTACAGGTAACACAAAACAAAGTAATCAAAAAGCTATTCCACTTCAAACCTAGAACATCAACAAAAAAATTATATATAGAAACAAAACTATTAAAATTAAGAAAATTATATGAATATAATACATGTCTCCTTATTTACAAAATAAATAATAAACTTATACATACAAATACAGAACTCATTAAAACGTCCCAAGTACACACACACTTTACACGGCAACACGATAAAATACATTTAAACACCATACATACTCATTATGGCAAGCAATCCATTGGTTACGAGGGAAGCAACATATATAATTGCCTCCCAGACGAAATTAAAAATGAAAAAAGTATAGGTACATTTAAAAAAAAATTGTTCAGTTTTATGCTCAATCAGCAAAACAATGAAAGTGAATAATATCGGTGTGTAATATATTTATGTGTAGTATATATATGTTATTTCTAGTTAAATAAGTGAAAATGTAATTTTCTTTTATCTAGAATAAAAATATTAAAAATATTAAACGTGACTAGCCGAACTGAACACTTAGAAAAATAAAATGCTTTTCTGAGAAACTAATTGTTTTCATAAGACGATCAAACGTGAACCCAGAGAGCGAACATGAACATTTATTATTAAATTAGGCTGCGTGGCTTCACAATATTGTAATGCTGATACTGTTGGGAATAGCAACTATGACTCCTCTGAGTACTTATCTTTTAAGCCTAACTGAAACAATATTATTAGGTAGCTTTTAGATCTTAACTCTTGATGGGCCAAGATGAAAAACAACACGTCCATAACCAAGTGGGTCTTCCGACGACCCCATTCATTTTTCTGTCTTATGGGCTTTTAAACTACAGAAATCCCAATTAATATTAATGGTAACTTAATGTATTTGCGCAGGAATACGTAAAATACTAAAATGATTTGTCAAGTATTTAAGCTAATATAAGGAGGATAGTAATTTTGGGTACTACCTACTCCTCCACTTGGCTGCGGGATAGTTAAAAAAAACTTGATTTTTCTAAGTATTTTTACTTAAATAAGAAGCTACAGAATTTAACAAAGTGGATGGATAATTCATCACATCTTTAAAAAGTTATATAAAGTCATGGAAAGTGATGAAACAAAGTAGGTTAGGAGAGGTTAAATTTTTTTTTCATCGTTTCTAATGACTTTATATCACTTTTTAAAAGTGTGATGAATTGTCACCGTGTTGAGTTATCATGGAACCCTTTTATTTATTTATTTATTTAACGCCCAGAGGGCTTTTACATGTGGGTGGTACAAATTAAATGACAGTTTTGAAACATAAGAAAGAAAAGAAAGAAATAATAAAAATAAAATTACATAAATATATGCGAGAAACAAAATAAAAAATAACAAGAACATAAATTAAAAAATACAGCGATTTGTCTGGTTTACAAAAATATAACTTCCATTTAGGAATAGTATTGAAATAGGTCTTTTACGTAATCCACAAAATTCGCAAAGTTAATATTAAATATATCGACATCACCTAAGTATTGGTTTCCCATAGTGTGAAACCGTTGTATTGGGGAGTTCGCAATGTAATTGCGCAAGTGTGTTGCAGTGGAATAGTGTATTTTGTCGTGTTGTTATTGTAAATATATAATAAAATATAAAACGAAAGTAAGTATTGGAACCTACTAGGGCACTGCCTGTTTGTGGGTTAATAACCGTCTACACCAGAAGTCCTCAAAATTTCTTGTTCCGTAGACCACGTGCCTATTTTTTCTGTTTTGCGTAGAACCCCTGCTATACTAATATTATTTTTTTTACAAATTCATCAACTCAAATGTGTTTTATAGCTGATACATTATATGGTTTATTTTGAAGGGAAAAAAAATGTATATTGTTTTACATTTATTAAGTAAAAGACCAAATACAAATCTTTATATTACATTAAATAAACAAAAAAAATCTTTTAATGAGATTGATTGATTAATCAAAATTTTAAAGTTTCAATCAGCAAAAATTTCCTTACCATATGTAAACACATAAAAGTGGCATTGAAAAGTTGCATAATGTTGGAATGTTTAAAAGAAATATACCCTTTAGATAACATAAAAACTAAAATTTAATGTAAAATTTAAATTTATTTTTTAAATTTTTAATGAGTTTATACACACGTAATATTGTAGTGAAAAAGTGAAACATACAAATTAAATGATTCAATGATTTAAGAAATAAAATAACAAGCAAGTATATATAGGAAATAAGCAGTATTAAAAAAATCATGTGAAAAAATCTCTAAAAAAGTCACGGCATGTGCCTTACTTAACCTTTGTATATCTAACTTACAAAAAGCAGAATTTGTTCCAGTACACATATTTAGTCAAAAGCTCTTCATTAATGAAAAAGGAAATCAATGAGCTTGTAAACTTATTAACTAATATTTCTCGCGGGTTTGTCATGTTACTCGTATTGCACCCATAACATTTTAGAAGGGTATTTATAAAACCTCCTTGTTTTATAACTTCATTTGGTAGGAAACATATACATTTAAATTTAAAAAAAAAAACAATTTATCAAATAGAAGTAAAATTGGTTTAAAAAATATATAATTTTGAATATATGTATTTAAAATTATGGTTTAGACTTATATATATATATTTCAAAACCATAATTATAAATATATATATTTGAATTGGTTTAAGGTGACTAAAATAATATTTATTTTACAAGCAATAATTATTCGCCTGAAACACTCATCCACATTGAAAAATCTCCTGATAAAAGATACATCACGCCAACGGGACTCGAACCCGTGTCCCTTCGATTTCCGGTCGACAGCTCTGACCACTGAGCTATGGCGGCTTATCTCTTATCCGCGAAATAATTCAATATATACTAGTGTTTCATTCAACAATTACTGCTTGTTACATTTTTTCACCTGAAAACAACCAACTTTATTTTATATGAGAAAGGCATTGTAAGTGCTAACTCTCTCACTAGATGGCGTCGAGACAAATTATCAGTAATAAAGAAATAATTGTTGAATGAAACACTAGTATATATTGAATTATTTCGCGGATAAGAGATAAGCCGCCATAGCTCAGTGGTCAGAGCTGTCGACCGGAAATCGAAGGGACACGGGTTCGAGTCCCGTTGGCGTCATGTATCTTTTATCAGGAGATTTTTCAATGTGGATGAGTGTTTCAGGCGAATAATTATTGCTTGTAAAATAATTGTTACCCTTTGTGCTATGCATAAAAAATCTTGTCTTAAACATTAGTTTACCAAAAAAAATAATAATTAAAATAATATTGATCAGTACCTATACAAATCGATTTTTATTTCTTGCATATAAAAACGTTCAAAAAAGTTTAGTTTTGAGAAACTTAAATTCTCTGCAACTCGTAGGATAATTGTGAGCGTTTTCATGGTACTTTATATTTGTTTGCAGAAAATTAGGGAGCACGTTATTTTTAAGCTTTTGGATAGGTATGTGGTAAAGTGAGACGAATGAAATATGTAGTGTTTTATCACAGCGTTTATTGAGTCAGTGAAGTTGATGTTGCGATGTCTCCGAACCGATGCTCGATGCTGAAGTGGACGTAATGGATGGTGGAATCCCCAGGTCGAAGATCGACACCGAATCGGTGAATGTAGTCGACGGTGAATCCTCCAGGTCAATGGTCAACACCATATGAAGCGGAGGTGACGATGGTGGAGTGGCCGTAGTTATGAAGTCGGTGGCTCGACACCGGGTTGGTGGAAACCGGAATTGTGGGTGATGTTCAGTACTGGTGAAGACCATGGGTCTTCCGGTACTCCAGTGGGAAGTGAGCTGAAGATACAGTGGACCTGGTCGGCAGATGATGACGGTTCGCTGCGCGGGAGATGCAGGCCGGCGAATGGCGAAGATGTCGCAGGGCCTAAACGCATGTGGAGCGCAGGTCAGGGAAGATGTCACAGGAGTCGATGATTAATTGTAGCATTTCAACGCCGGGCGTAGTAAGTCTGTAGCTCATGGCGCTGCGGTGAGGTAAAAGCGGGCTGGGGACGTTTTGCAGTATGCAGGTGTGGTGTGCACAGGCGGTGCACGGCCGTGCTCTCAGTTGCAGCTAGATGCTCGGATAGGACTCCCTCACTCACTTAGTACCGCGATGCGGGTGCACTTATATAGAAAACACTCGTTCGAGAACATTTCGGCAGTCACGAGTAGGTAGATGCTGCGCACATTATTGATGTTCTAGAACTTACTAGAAGTAGCTTGTCGCTACAGACTTGTACGTCATTGTTAACGTATTATATGCTTAGTTGTCATCATATTTAAATTTTGTAACATCATTTTAATTCTAGTCAAAATATTGCGTATTCAAAATATTGCGTATTCAAAATCATCCTTGTCCCCCTATTTGTATAATTAGAAATACGTTTTAATTAGAGCACCTGTATTGTGAACCCTTGAATACTCAATTCTGATTCGGAAACAAAATAAGACGAGGATTTTATACAGGCTAAATTATAAAATTTGATGGCCTCCGTGGTAGAGGGCTAAGGCTCCAACCAACGAACTGGAGGTCGCCGGTTCGATTCCCGGCACGCGCAAGTAAAATTTATTTGATTAATTGTGTTAGTTCACAAATTATCATTTTAAAATAATTAATAAATAAATAAATTAAATAATTAATTGTGTTAGTTCACAAATTATCATTTTAAAATAATGTATAGTATATTATCGTACGTTCCAGAGCGGAAGATACTCTCAGTATCACCCTGGTGCAAGACCATTATTCAGAATTGAAACGTGACCACATCTGGATATCCAGGTACTTATAACCATCTTTTTCCCCTTCTCACTACCGCCCGACTCACAAAATACCCCAATTAATGATGCCATAGTCTCACTGGCTTCAGACGGTCGTGATCAGTTAGTACTATTGTGCGGTTTCACATAAAAAAAATGCATTTCAGGAGTGTGCGATTCCTCTTAAATTTAAAGACAATTATGGAAAGAGCACCATTATAAGATGCAATCTCTACAAAGCTAATACTGTTATTGCGATAATTTTCACAAAATTTATAACTTACCTAGCATAAAAAACCTAATATCTAAGACCATTAAACGCACGTGCAATATTCCTCGGTGCGAGCGTTACCCATATAAGTGTATCCCACACCCACGTAGGTCACTTGTGTTATTCGTTAATCATGTGGCGATAAACGGGTAAAAGAGTCAAGTGTATGAAACTATGGGATACGGTCCATGCGAGACGGTAGATGGTACAACCTCTTCTCGGACCTTCTGACATTTTATATGTCAGCGAGATGATAACATTTATCTCGTTGCAGCTGGCATTATAATGTTATGAAGATGAATAGTTACATGTTTTATTTTTAGTGATCATCTGACACGGTGCCGGGTGAGACCTATTATGTGTGGATTAAATTTAAAACTTATGAACGGTTTCGATTTTATCGAAACATATTTAAACATGCTCAAAACGAAAAATGTGAAAAAAATGTCGTGTCTGGGAATTGAACCCAAGACCTCTGCCTTGCCGGGACATTGTTTTTACCATTCGACCAAACCAACTTCTATCATTTTTAAATGTATTATACTTTGATAAAAACCACCAATAATATCTTCGTTTTCTTAAGGCATTCTTCGTCATTCGTCTTCTTATTTTGGTTGCTACGTATATGTACTCATATGTACGATTGCCAGATTCTATCCAAAAATAAATTGCAATCTAGGTAGTATGTTGGATAAATATATGCATTTTTATTTAAATATGCGGCATCTGTTGACTGTTTACAAGTTTTGGAATAATGAATTTATATATATGAAAAATAATGTGGATGGTGATAGAGAACGGAAAACTGAATATGTAAAACTAGTCACTATTATAAATAAGGGCTATACTGAGAGTATCTTTGACTATAGATCAAAACTCAAAATGTTATTTATTTATTTTGAAAGTATCGATTTAAATTGAAAAATAAACCCATAGGGTTTCGAGCTCGATACTTCCGAATCCCCAGCAAAGAATCTTATCGCTATGGATCGTTGTAAGGACCATGGCTTGACCATGGACCATGTTGTGAGGCTGAATGCAGTGGGGAGCGGAATGAGATACGAACGTGGTAGGTGAAGAGAAATCTTACTCATACGCGTTGGACCACCGACGAGACAAATTTGCCAGCAATGAGACTGGAGATGGGCGGATCGTGACGCCGAATTAGAGGATCATGTTGCAATTATTAAGAGTCCGGCTACATCTGCCGCATGTCAAACGCGGACACCGCCCGTCCGGGTGATTGATGAAATGTCCGCAGTCGATTTTAAAAATAATGTAAGGTTAGAAATGTTTTTTACATGACGTCTATGAAGCTAAGAATATCAAAACCAATTTAAGAAAAACGCGTGTTAACAAGATTTAATATGACATTTTTTTAACTATGTAAATTTTTTATTTTAAATTTTTTTAAAAACATTTTTATAAGTTCTATGAAGCGTATGTATTTAAGCGTATATAATATGTTTTTTTTAATAAAACTCAACTATTTTAAGATTGTAACATCATTGATATCCAGAGATTTCAGGATTTTGAGATATCGTTTCAAATGGCATGAAATAGTCAATTTGATCCATATTTCTAATTAATAAACGCGATGTCACGTATGTTTCCAAAATAAAGATTTGTTCCGAAGTGTTTATGTATTGTTAATTTTTTTTTTTTTTGGATTAACTTAATGAGCAAAACTTAAAATTGTAATATTAAATTGAAGAAGGCTAAAATTGTCTTCAGTGATTAGAAAATAAGTCTGCTTAAAATTGCCTAGAGAATATAAAATGTCGATTTGTGTAGTTATAACATTGTTATAACTATAAAATATTAAATAAAAATATTAAGTGCACATTAAATTAATGCGCCTTTTGGCGTGTTATTAGTCTTTTTATAAGCATATGGGTTATAACTGAGTTTCAGTATAATTTGTATTTATATAGTCAACCTTTTAAATAGTTAGAGTAATTATTGTTATAGGTTAATAAGATTGGCTTATATAACAAAGTTCGATTACTTTTCTAATTTTAAATTTTATTTATCTTATGCAAACCTTCTTAATTTGTAGTTTGTCTACAGAAACATACCCACAAAATTTTATGAAGTAATTTATTCTATTTTATATTATAGAAACAAATAGTACATGATTTACAGAGATGAAACAATAAACAGGAGTGTGCGCGTGTGTGTGTGCTTGTGTATGTGTGTGTGTGTGTGTGTGTGTGTGTGTGTGTGTGTGTGTGTGTGTGTGTTTGTGTGTGTGTGTGTGTGTGTGTGTGTATGTATGCGCATTGAATAGTTTAAATTATTGACATGATGCCACGTTTGAATTTGCGCAGTGAATCCGAAAAAATGTCAAGGGTAGAGTTAAGACAAATATTATTTAGAGTATGAAGAGCTCTGTAATTTGGCGAATAGATGCTGCATTGGTTTTATAATTTAGCGTGTGAAATAGCACTTTAATGTAATAACGTTTTTATTCCGGTACGTAGGGAGGTTTGTGCGATTACACACATCTCATTAAACAATAAGAAGAACAAAAAAAGACGTTAAGCATTGGATGACGGGGCCAACAACTTTTTCCAGTGTACTGCGATGCTTGCATCTGACTCTGGTGGGATTCCACGATAAGGACATTTTTGGAGTTGTTTATTCTCTCCCTTAAACCTGCTACCCGGGTTCTTATGAGGGCTGCAAAACCGGGAACTCACCTTTTCGTGAGCATGTTGTTGGAAGCACTGCAATTTCTGGGAAGGCCAAACATCATTTTCAAACAGCGTATATGTATAATAACGAAAATGACGAATTAACAAGTTAAATTAAAATAATAGTATAAACATAAATAGCAGTATAAGCATTATATAACAAACAAGTAGACTTGTATAAAAGTCAATAGATGTCGCACATTAAAATAAAAATAGGATATATTATCCGAGACTCTGTCTAGATTGCATTTAGTTCAAGTTGAATCTTGTGATCATCTTTAAAGATAGCAGCCAATAAAAAAATGCGATGAGAAAATAAAGGTAATGTTGGTAGTTCTTATTCGAAGTATGGTACAATTAAATATGACCGAAGGATATAGGGTCCCATTAGCTCTGTTGGTAGAGCGGCGTCCCAGCAAGGCGAGGGCCTGGGTTCAAGTTCTAGATGTGACGTATCTTTTTCTGATTTTGTAATCGTTAATATTTTCTTTAATAAATAATTAAACTCAAATCGTTTCTTAGATGTAGCTACTTGGGGTATAACAAAATTATAAGTATAATATTTATTATAATTATGTATTGAATTGCTAATTGCTTTCACTATCGATAAATTCATCCCCGTATTTATTAACCTCCGAACACCGTGTACTTGTTCCACAGTGAACCAATTTATACTGGACATTGACAAGGCTGACAGTTTCCTCTGAGTACCGAGCAGTACCGTTATTTGTCCAGTTTAGGAGACGCTCGTGTCTCAGCTTCCCACTGTTCATCATCAGCCGAGACTTCATGACACCCTGGCCCATATATCCGTGTTTGATATTGAAGGACCTTACGCTTTGTTGGACATTGAACGGGGTATCGACGAACCGAATGGTTCGGTTGTATATAGAGTGTTTTTTGTGATTCTCTCTTGAATCATTCCAAGAATTATTGAAGCGAGGTCCGGTTAGGTGAAGTTTGATTGCCTATTTCAAGTGCGCAACATATTCCATTACGTGATTTTCTAGTTACTAATTAACAGTAAAAACTGCCAAATTAAGACCAATTTTAATTTCAATTATCGGGATTAAACAAAATTAATAATAAAATTTGCAAACATATTCTGAAATGCAGTTTTTATAGATACCAATAATTTTGATATTACCTACATTATGTGGGCACTTAGAAAAAGTTGCATTCATAAAATGACTTTAAAGTCAAGTTATAACCCGCCATACAATTTTGCCCAACCGTGTGGGGAAATAGCTCCCCTGCCTTTAAACTGGGGAGGCTTACAGACAAGGGGTACGGCCTACAGACAAGGCCGCTCTTGTGAAGTGTCACATAACAAATAATAAAGTTCGATTAATTTTTGGGGTGCTATGCCTTTTATTTCTTTAGCCAACGTTTCAGACAGCATTACAGTGTCTTTCAAGAGGGCAGATGTGTTATTAAACAGTTTGCTGTCCGAAACATTGGTTAAAGAAGATTGTAGCGCAACAAGGCAAAATACCCCAAAAATACATCGCTGTAATAATTTTAGCGGTGAAAATCTGAAATCAATTCCCAGTTACTCTGATTTAAATTAGTTATTCAAAAATGTTTCATATCAACTGGGCTTTAATCTTACGTAAAATAAAAATTTCATCAGGTCGTAATTTTAACAAAATTAAATTACAATGTTTATGAAATTCAGTCAGCATCCAACTTAAATAAATACATAGTGTAAAACAAATTGCTGTCTTATATTTCATTTTTTAATGTTACGCCCCGTATTATGGCTTTTGCATTCCACGAAAATACATGCATTTTATTAGGAAGTTGTAACTGATACGTTCAAAATTATGAGATATTTTCCATAAATACTTTTAAAAAGCCAACACCACTTGTAGGCATATGCCTTATACAGAATATGGACAGACAGTTATTTGAAGATCCTATTCTATGTGTGAGCATCGAATTACGTGTATAGACACAAGAAAATCGGCTTTAACGTTATATTCCAAATGCTAAGAGCCGTGATGCAACGGCCAGTAATGGAAACGGATGATTAATGGTTAATTGTGATTGGATGGGTTCAAAAGCTAACAATTTATACCATCATGCCGTTTAATACACTAACAAATAGTAATGTTTCTGGTTAGGGCCTTCTCCATTTTAATAACAGAGAAATAAACACACAAGTCTCTATTAATTCACGATATCATTCCTAGCATCAGAGTTATAACCTGTAGAGAGTACTGAAGGCATGAAAATGCCTTATCTCCTGCTAATTTTATTCTATATTATATTTAATCTGTCTTCAGTTTCTTAAATCTAAAGCCAACTTCCATTGGGAAACGCAATTATCCGATTCTCATCTTGAATACTCACGTTTCAAACATCTTGTCACGCACAGTGCGTACACGTTGCTACTGAAATCACAAGACCCGGGTCACCACAAATCGTCGTTGAATTCTCGAAACATCAAAACTAGAATGCTATCATAACCTCATTCACAACCAAACAGTTGCCGAAGTTGTCATTTTTAAATCCTGTCATTCGTTGTTGTTCCCAGCATTGATCTAAAGTATACGAATTGTTACAAAATGTCTGATACAAATGACGCCATGTTTAAAGTTTCGACGAAGTGAGTTTTGTAGTTCGCGAGAGACTGGCGTCGTTGACGAGTTTATCAAATGTCAGCAACGTTTGCCTCCTCCGCGCAGATGTATGGTGTTAGTCGCCAATATACACGAATCGTTGAATATTGGATAATTGCGTAATCCTGTAGAAGAAGGGCCTAAGAATGCGGCATTGGCTTATATTCTACTACTTAATCTGCTCCATAGACTCGTCGTACAGACTTCACGTACAGCGACGTTTTTCTGAAAAATTAGCTGAAGGGCGCTGTAAAATATCTGTCCTTGAAAAGACCCTCCATTTTAAAAACCTAAATTTTGATCTGATTTCAACAAACGTTATAAATTCTTACAAATAAATCTTCTTTCAAGTTGTTGGACCGTTAAAAAAATCGTTTTTCTTTTATCTCTACTATTCAATGATTCTTTAAGAGTATCATTTGTACAACATTATCTAAAAGTTTTGTGAAGATACGCTGCACGTTTTTTCTTCAGTTATTGGATTATACTCGATATTATAGTTAACTACGAACAAACTTAATTGACATAAAGGTTGAATAAAAAGTCTTTACAAACTGTTCAATTTATTCGTAATGATATTTAATGTGAACATGAACATGTTCCGCTTACATATACACAAACTTATAATAGGCGATGTATTTACTTTGCTTCAAACTAGGAACTTTTTATACTAGTCAGATTTGTGTAAAGCAATGAGCACATTTTACTATGTAAAGCTACTTGATATTGTATTTTAATTTTCCGTCCTGTTCAAGTCTTCTAGGTACGCTAAAAGGCCAATTTATATTTTCAACAACGCAAATAAGTAATAAAACATTAACCTTCTCAATGCCGTGATATGATTGACGACTTGTGTCGTAAAGTGTCTTTAGTACATTTCTGATGTGAGAATATAATGTATGATCATTTTATTTGTTTCTCGAGGACAAGTGCAATAATAAATGATTACTTAATAGTAAGATAAAATTAAGTGAACAAACATTAATAATTGACTGTGAAGGTAGTTGTTACACAAATATATCTATGTCAAGTCTAATCATTAAATTATCCATTTGATTTTTTTTACCTCTATGGTTTTCCACTGAAATATTGTAAGGGATGTTAGTTGCGTCCAACGTTGATACTTTTGAAACTCACTTGTCGCAGATTATTATAAGTGCAACTGCAATTATATTTCGCTTACTGGATCTCTTCTATATTTTGTGATAAATTATTGCTTCATTATCAGACGGATACGTTAATTGGAAACAAACTTGTATGTAGATAGTCGTCGGAACCATTTCCGACCCCATTTTAAATATATCCATTTAGTTTTAAACTTTTGTTTTCGCTAATGATTGCACGCAAATCTTAGAAACGGAAATTAACCCACTTCCCTATATCAGATTGAGCTGAAACCCAGCAGATAGACTCGTTATCGATAACAATGCATTCTTCTATTTAGTGGCAAGCACGTACACACATGCGGACATATACTTATTTAAACATCGGAATTTGGCGAGGTTAGTATTCTTGTGGACCAGTTCCTGGGTAAGAAGGTTCAATCCTAAGTTAAACAATTTTTTTTTTGGTTTTCAAGGCATTTCAAATCAGATGTATTATAATGAAAAATATATGTTCTTTACGGGCTTATATATATTTTTTTTTACTTCATGAAACATAAATACTATAAGTAGTAAATTAAATACAAAATACAGTATTAAATTGTTTACGTACAGGGTTGAGAACTTTGCAGTCTGCATCTTCATTAGTAAACGCAGATAGCAAATGAAAACAATTTTGTGACTGATGCTTAGAATAACTATTTTTAATTTTTAATTTATTAAAAGAAAGACAAACATTCCCGGGTTACGAATAACCCGACAATATTTGAAAATCTCCTACTACCACCACAGTAAGCTGAAAATGTTGCTTGTGTTGTGATGGAGGACTTAGCCAGCTGAGGAATTGAACACACCACGCCTGGGTGGGACCCAAATGCGATGTTTACTCGGCCACCGACCGGTCAAAGAACGTAAACTTTTTTTATGCAAAAAACGTAGACTTTTTTTATCTTCAAAAAAGTTAAAATAAATGTCTTATTTCATGTGGTTTACAGATCGAAATATATAATAATTATTTATTCGCACGAACGGTAAGAATTTTTGAAATGTGAGGGTGACCATTTTGCTGTGCATTACTCGCTAAAGTATAGTAACCATTATACCAGACAATTTTTTTTTTTGCAATTAGAATTGCATTATTAGAATTTCTTCTTTGATTATCATGAAAAACCACCCCAAATTTTCGCGGTATGAGTATGTAACACGCTGTATAGTGAACACATCATCAAAAGAAGTAAAACAAGTTGCTGGAACTTTCGAAATGTAAGCCTTAAAAAGATATTTTCGGATTGCGAGGGTTAAGAATGTGAATGTAGAATGACAAGCGAGTCAAGAGGGTGATTTAGCCGTATCGGACAGATTGTCTTGTCATTATAGACCACTAGTGGCGAGAAACTAGAAACTGGAGGCTGCCGAGTGCCTTGAAACTATGAATAATAATAAATAAATAATAAAGGAATCTGGAGGGGAACCCCTTCACATACCCGTCCAGTCAAGAGCCTCGCTAGACTACTTCAGTCCACCTCTGACTTTTATTCCGCGTCCACATTCGAAACTCAAGTGTTTGATTCAATATTTCGTTAACATATTGTATACGCTACTGCTCCTCTCAAATTATTTGAAGGATCTAGATGAACGCATTGAGAATAAATAAATAAAAGATACCACGGACACTTTTTAAGTTTCAATGATTGAATTCACCCTGATTTCTGTACATTGTACACAATGGGTTCTAATAATATAAAACTTATAAACATACGTACATGGTTAGGTATCGTGCGCATAAAACTATAATATGAATTACTCTATTAATCTATTACTACCGGAAGCCTCCGGCGTTGCCCGAGCTTTACACAGAGTTTTAATTATTAATGCATTTTTTTGACTATCACACTAAGCTAATGCCCGTGTTGTGGTAGTTAAACATAAAATACTTCATTAATAAAATATAATAATAAACAGATAAAAAGTAATAATTTGAAAATAACAAAATTTAAATAAAAACATATAAGAATAAATAAAACTAGATGCAAATATAGAAATTAAAAGTTAGTTGAGAAATAAAGAAATAATATTTAGATGGAGATAGAACTGAAAGTTGAAATATTATAGATATTTTAGAAAAATTGTAGATATTCTATTACAAGAGTACATGTTTGAAATTCGTGCCATGTAAGAAATCGGAAAGAAGGTGTGATAGAGTAAGTATTTTTTTTTCATTTTATATATATATATATATACATTTTTTTTTTTTTTTTTAATAGTTTTATGAGTTTAAGGAGTCTTGGTAGAAAGTTCGTCAAAAGGGAGTTAGAATTATATGACTTTATGTCGGTACTCAACGTATTATATATTTTCGGAGCGATGTACCAGAATTAAAAGCAGATGTAGACAGTAATTTTCCTCTTATTAATAATATGCAACAAAAAAAAAAATCGCAATAAAACTATAGATTTGTATAAGAATCACATCCAGGCGTCTTCTATACACACATATATAGATAATTTAATATACTATGACCATGAGGTTAGAATACAGGAGGAGGTTGTTTCGAAAACGCTTTAAGAGAGGGGGTAAAGCATCGATTAGAAAAAGGCTTGAAAACTCACCCACCTGACAAAATGAGTGTTCAAGCATTTTGTGTCATTTAATTGTTTGTCGAATTATATTATTTAAACAATATTAATTGAGAGACCATCTTCTTATCAGGATTTAATTCTGGAACGCAATGTTTTTTTGTTATTTTGAAACTAAATTATAGATCGCGTTTGTTGTAGAAAATAATGAGAGTAAGGTACCTGTACGTTTCACTTTAAACTGAGTTCTTAAAATTTATTTTAATCAAAAAACATTAATATTTCCCAACCGGACAGCAGAAATATAATTTCGTTGTATATACGTAACAAGTTGAATTGTGAACTAAACAATTCAAAAATTACGTACCTAAATCTTATATTTTCAGTAAGAACATAAAATAATATATTTGCGGTTCTTACGTAATAGTTGGCGGTGTGATGGTGAGCTTAGTTAAGTCTATCAGTTGATTTGGGTTAAATTCACGGCCACGGTAATAAAATATTATATAAATTTAAAAAAATATTTTTTAATTTTTCTTTAGCACTTTTTTTTATGCAAGGATTTTTGATTCAGGGATTGAAGTTTACTTTGACACTTAAGGTCCTGTAGTAAACGTTCAAAGATGGTTTGAAAGGGAGATATGTAAATTCTAATGTTAGAGGGAGCGCGCTAATATAAAAAAAACTATAATAATTAAGCGAAAATGGTGAAAATATTTAAAACAATACGACTCGTTTCAAATAGATCCAAAATCTCTCGGCAAGTACTTTAGTTGCATTTAAATATACACTGTGAATTTATTCATGCCTATAACATATTAAGTAACAGAACAAAACGTGGTTTTAATAATTTTCGGAGTTCACTTTGCGATTTTTTTATCGAAGGAATTTCAAATAATTAGCGTTTCTGCATAACAAATGTATCGATATTATATTCAAAGATAACATATATTTTATTAAGTACTTAAAACTTAGATAGTTAATGAGATACTTAATCGGTAGAAATAGTGTATGCTTAATTTAATTAAACATCACGCCGTTTCTCCGCAGGGGTAGGAAGAGAAAACGGACCGCCAAACAACTCGGTCTTGACACACACTCCTTGCCTCATTCAAATTTATACATCGTCTCGTTCATACTCTTCTACTATTCTGACTCTTGTCATGGGCCGACTCAAGTATCTAATTCACTTGATCGTACCATATCTTAACTTTGTATGCGGCGTGCGGGCGTCATCGAATTCTGCTACCATTCACATTTGTGTCATATATTCTCCTTACACTCCTTTCTTCGCTCATTTGCTCTACATGCCCAAATCATTTAAGCGTATCTTTCTTAATCTTACTCATTTATTACTTAATTTAATATAAATAGATACTGATATAAATGACAATAATATTAATCTACTTCATATTAATTGTAACAAATTAATCTAATACAAATAACAGTAAATTATAAAACATTTATCAAAATTAATATAAATACCTACGCAATAATACATTAATCACATTTATATTAAAATGTTGCATTCATGTGCCGTAGAAGCAAGTGTGAAGGTATTTTTTTAAAATAATTGGCGTAGTATGTCACTGAAGTATTAATCATTATTAAATTAAAATTTAGTGTTTTATAGTGCCCTAACAGATGCAGTTATAAAGTATAAACTGCATACAATTTATAGGTATATTAAATATTAATGTGGCCAATATTTTGACACTAAGAATCACATTAATACTAAGAATAATTTGTATGTGTAAAACGTGATGTAATTCACTCCATAATTGCAACGTTAGGTTCCAAATCAAATTTAATTTAAAGTCCTAGATGTGACCGTATCCCTTTCTAATTTTTCTGTTTCAGATTTTCGTTTAGAAATCGCTAATATTATCTTCAATAATTAAATTTAATGACACTTTTGGGAACATTTCTACCGGGCAACATTTTACTGCTTCGAGAATTATGAAAATCAAAATTATATACGAATTATTATGGTCTCAAATTTTAAATATTATTGTTTAACTGTGCGCCTTATGATTTGTAAATGACATAACATTAGGAATGATCTAGATTTTTTTTCTTCCGTATTTGCTTATTTGATTAAAAATGCATTTCAAATAAACATATTTCAATTTTTAAAATTAATATTATTAGTGCAGCAAACATTATGGCAACTGGCAAGCATATAGACTTTTGTAAAAAATGTCTTTTATTATTTATTTACATAGGTACTTAATTGTAATTTGAGGTTATGTAAAATTATGTAATGTATGTAAAAATTTTGCTGTCAAAGAATCAATAATTAAAAAAATATGCTGTGATATTTCTACAAATTCTTCGAGCTAATTTAAAAAAAAATATATATTTTTTTAAATTCTTTTTTATGTTTTTTTAATTTTTTGTACATTTATTAGGGTAAACGATGATGTGATTAATAAGAATCAATGGTGATAGTACTATTTTTTTATTTTGGGCTACACGCAAGAATTGTGCAAAGCAATGTTGAAAAAAAAAAATATAAATAACTTTCTACTACAACACATAACTACCTGTCACACTTAATCATAAACACGTTAACACCTCAGCACAGGTTCTCCTAGTGAGGTGTTTACGTAACATACAATATCACACACACACAGTTTTACCTAAATCAACCTATGTTAGGTTGTCTCTGAAAGGCCTAGCAAGTGTTACTAAGCTAAGCCCAGGGTAATTTATTATCCTGACCATCGCCTTTTATTGCGGGCAGAATGCACTGCTTCAATAATCACCAAGATTGACTCGCCGAATGTCTGTGTGAGGTGTCAGCGCTTTATTAGCAGCATAAACATACCTCGACAGATGACGAACCTCGTGCTGGCACTGTTGGTGGACGCGGTGGACTCTCTCGCTGCAGCAGCTGGTCCAGTTTCTTCACCACCTAGAATTCATGCTGCAGAGTCTCGATCTTCTATCTTCGTCGAACGTCACCGCGGTGCTGCCAAGATCTGGTATCTGTGAGAGGATATTCTGTCAGCTCTTTATTAGTAGCAGACATATACCTGGACGGATGACGAACCTCGTGCTGGCACTGTTGGTGGACGTGGTGGACTCTTTCGCTGCCGCAGCTGGTCTATTTTCCTCACCACCTAGAATTCTTGCTACAGAGTCTCCATCTTCTATCTTCGTATCACCTGTTCCTGTACTTCATTTTACTTAACTTTATTTTTGTAATATTTATATTTTTTGTAATACCTGCATCAACTGTAAAGCTCCCCTGAGGTGATATCTAACAAAAACGGCGCTATACAGATTTTCCAATAAATAAATAAATGATGTAAACACTTCGTTGGCACTTCAAAACATCGGTAACCGAAACATTTGTCTGTAAGCGTTGTTGTACTCTTGTAATGTTCTATTGGACTTGCGTAAAGTGGATCAATTTAATAAATAAATAATACATACATCTGCTTTATTAACGCATTATGAAGAATGTATTACGTGTAGTATGATTTATTTTCCTTAATTATTACGTACTGTTGTATAGCGGTTTGAATCATAGGAAATAACAAAAATAATCGAAGCTACCACACGCTACTTCTTGCGATCGCCGCCAAAGAGTAGCACCCGCTGGTTATACATTCTCGTCATCAGCGTCCTCGCAGCAAATCTCGGAACCAACGGTCCACGCCGTCAGCTAACGTTGGCCGAAGCCCGTTTCCTCACCCTCTCCAGAATCTGCCCTCAGCACGACAACACGTTGTTCCGAGTCTGAAAACTAACGACTAACGTCTGGATATTCACTCTTAAATTATTAAGACAATATAGCCGCCGTTTATTTCATCACCCATATAAGAAAACTATGTAAGCTTGACCTTTCCACCCCCTATTCATGTGATTATGTAAACTCCGTACCAATTTCGTAACTTAAATTCAGAGAGAGAGAGAGAGATTACAATTAGATAGGATTATACTATGCAACGATAATGTTAACTATGTCCCATATGTATAAGATATATTCTTTTTGAGAACCCTTTGTATGTTGCAACGTAACCCTTTGCTATAATATAACGTTGAAACCTAACTCTTTTGTCTTTAAAGATCCTCTGTCTCGCTCTGAATGATGTGGCAGAAGATGATTGCTGACCCCACGCTTTGAGAAAGAATCGACATCATGCTTTTGTACAGCTAGTCCTAGGTAATGCATCAGGGACATAACCCTGATGTTAACTATGCCGATCGACTATTGTTCATAATCCTACGTACATAATACTGTATTATTGCACTGCCACTCATCGTGTATTGCAAGGACACGGGGGGCTGTATTATTGCATCGGCGCGGGCGCCCCTAGACGAGGGCCTGTTTATTTCTCTGGGACCCAACGCTAGATTACTACTTACATTGCAGTACATAGATATATCGAGGAATTATTAGGATTTTGAGTCGATACATAATTTTTTCTTATTTCCAAACGTTTATGTCTATCGAAAAATAATTCTCAACATTTTATAACGGTTTAATAGTAGAAGCGTAAAAAAGTCTAAATTCATAAATAAATTATCTCTAATCAAATGCTAATTGGCTTTTACATCACCAAAAAAAATAAGCAGGTAGGTGGTACCTGTATTCCAAATTTTTATTAAGTACCTACCTGTTCTCGACATGACGTATTCAACGATTATTTTGATTTATAATTTATGCAGTGATCGTAACAGCTCACTTTTTCTACCAATCAGCGTATCTATACATCATTTGAATTAATACCGGAGGTCATATATCACGTTTTTCATACTTGCGTAGGCAGCAGTTGAGGAGATACAAGATACCATATAAATATTTAATTATATCAGGCAGTCTCAACTGACCACTCAAAAATTAACGTCTTATTATTTAAAAAAATATGTATACGAATGAGTTTCACGTACGTGGGCATATGTGCATTTAATCGACAGAGTGGTGAATGCATATAAAACGTGATTAATGGTGAATTGGTTGTAAGAAAGTCTAATGCTATAATGTCATTTTAAAGAGTGAAGTAAATGATGATAAAAACCGTGACAGAAGGTTTTTTATCATCTGGTTCATCACTCAAATGACATTAAATAGTGAAGTGATAAATGATAAAAATCGTGACAGAAAGGAGAATATAGGAAAATAATTTGTTAAAAAAATACGTAGTATTATAATCGAAGAATTGATAATTATTGCGTGTTAGCTAAAAAGTGCAGATCCTGGAAAAAATACGAGATCTGAGTTTACTTGACCAGATTAACCCTGAGAAATTTAAACAAAAGAAATGCACATTTCAAAGATATACAATAATTTTCTTTTATATAGGTTGGTACTTTTCCGCCTGTCTGAATTATTGACATATCAGTTCCTGTTTTCAAAATGTCAAATAAAATAATTTTCTCTAATAATATTTGCTCTATATTCCACATGGCAGAACGGACATTCTGACCCAGCATACCATGACAAGAGGTATGGTACTGCTAAATGAAATCTCTAGGTCTCTTGACATTAGCGTCGAAGGTTTCAATAGTCATTTCAGCCAAGGACTATTCAATATATTATTGTTAAATATTTAAAGTTATGCCATGTGTAGTGTATTGTAAAAGGATCATATACATCTGTAATACAAATTTAAAAATGTATATATTAAAGGTAATTACTTTATCGCTTCTCAAAAGTCTACATAAATCAAATTAAAAACATATCCGAGTTCATTAATCAGATTTACAACCACAGACACACAACAGAAATATGTATTTTTGATGGTAGTCAGTGAGTATTAGAATAGAGAGGGTTCTGATATCAACCCTGATGTATTCCGTCATCACCAGCAAAACAGCAACTAAGAGTTTGCAAAAGTCACATTATCCGAGACCTTTCACCTACTGTAATAAAAATAACATCAGAAGGTGAATTTTGCAAAATTACTAGTTGTGACTAGTAAATATGTGACTGAAAAACAAATATTTGAAATACAATACGGCAGATTATCATAAAGTGTTTTTAGATATTTTTTTTTCATACTCACTTTCTAGAAATTCAAACCAACAAGCAATATGAACCAGTAGGTAACTACTATCTACCCTGCAGTGTCAACCATGTTTTTTCCTTGCATTACGTTATAGGTATGAGGACAGCGAAGATAAAAAAATTACAGAAACATGACATCTGAAAATAATCTTTTCCAGAAACTATTGCGATCAAAAGTTAAGGTCGTAAAAACAGCGGCTTGGACAAATATAGATTAATAAAAGCCGCAGGGGTGAGTAAAAGTTCTCAAAATTAATGTAAAATGAACTTAATATCTAGACGACGAATATCGTGTTACACCAATCAAATCATCTACTCGTAATTAAAATGGAAGAGAAAATTAATTGGGCGATATTTGAAATGTTTTGGCGATAAAATTTAATTCCAAAACAAATAAACGATTATAAACCATGGGAACCGAACGATTTGAATTCGGAATGATTTGGAAAAGCAGTATTTGGTAACGAGCGTTTTGAAAAGTCGTAAAACAAGCTATGAATTCCAATATTGGAGAGGATTGGATCCACCATTGAACGGAATGCGATATGCGGTATGCACATTACCACTACCTACTCTTACTCTAAACGCTTACAAAGTTCAACGAATTCGTTCTTAATATTTTTGATTTATTTTGCTTAAATCTTCAAATAGTTTAAATTAAGTTGTAAATGGAGTAAGTAAGATGCTGACTCTAGGAATCTTTCCAACTTCTTGCTGATTATATTGCCCGTGGTACATTGAACTTCTTATCATTTCTTACTATTTTAACTTACATGCAAAATATAGGTACTTTAAATGTTGAAATTCTTACAAAAACATAAAAAATGCATGATGTTTTGTAAGGGATAGAAAAACGTTAGGATAATAGTAGTCATTTGTCTGATAAATTCTGAGTTAGAAACATTTTATGTTGATTATGTGCACTTTATTTCAGAAAGATTTCAAGTGATTTTCTTTGACACGCCGAATAATGTAGGTGCTTTCTGACTCAGCATTTTTCAAATATTGTAACAAGGTATAAACATAACTATTTTCCATAATTTGTTATTGCCTGGATGTCGCATATGGAATATATATAGACAAATCAACGAAGGCATTCTAAACGTGCAAAAGTGAAGAATCTTCAATAAAATAGTTTCATTTAAAAGGATGATGATTTTGATGTGAAGTATAAATTGTTACCTTTCTAACTAACCGCAAACATATTATGAACCGTAAAATTTATGTATATTTTTGTGAACATAATATTCCCGAAACTTTGTAGTTGCATCAAACACCGACCATACGGAATCAGGGAGATTTGAATAATTTATGCTCCAATTTAGAATCTCATATTTCGCAATTGACGCGGGAAGCTCTCTGATTGGGTGACCGGTCTGGCGACACGGACCAATGGCAGGCGTTCATTTTTCCACCAAACGATTTATCTTGCTCGTTTATCGGCTTAGTTAGAGCTACGCACATATTATGTCGCATGTCGCATACCAGTTAAAAATAATAATTTGTCATATATTATCGAGGATCAATGTAATTTTATGAGTTAGTGTACCCACGTTTACAAGGAGGCCTGTTTTCAAATGAACTCATTTTTTAAATGCTGTAAGTATAAATGAAATCATGTTGTAAATGATGTAAATATAAAATTTTAATTTCAATAAGTAGGTGGGTCCTCCTACCAATGATAAGTGTGAAGTTATTGAAAACTACCAGAAGAGTTTTTACTATTTATTTTAAGGTTACGATTGTAATCTAAACTGAAACCTTCGTATGGGCCTAAGTAAAGTGAATGGAGGATTCGATAGGAAAATCTATAACCTTTAGTTTAGGTTTTCATATAAAAAACATAGGTATTCTGCTGCCGGACCCGTGAAATATCAAGACCTTTTTTATTTCTTGAAAATGTTATCGTAGGTGAGCCTTAGCTTAGAAGGAAAAACCAAATACCTACAAAAGGTACGAAGTGCCATCACGAAAACAAAGCAATTTGTAAATGAAAAAGTGTCAAAATTTTCAAAATACATATCAGGAACCGAAGTATTATTATAAAACTCAAAAAGAATTCAACAAAATATCCATCGGTCTAATAATAGGTAAACGATTAATTGGCTTGGTAGTATGAAAAATCGTAAAAAAAAACATCAATTCAAATTATATATACATATTATTAGCACACTTATCATTTTACTAATAATAAATTATTTTATTTTTATTAAAATGTGTGCAAGTGCTATTATGTCTTGTCAGGTCGATATAAGTTCCTAGCTAGGCAGATGTTTTAAGGAACAAAAATTTCCAGTTATGCGTTGTATACAAATTATTCAGAATTATAGCTTTGCTTCAAGCTATCTAATAAACATATTTTAAATTTTCATCAACCATTTATGTGTGGTAAGTGGTTATCAGTTATTCAAATATTGATATTCGAAATTAGTTACTTTGTTTAGAAACATTAAAATATAATTACTCTTGTACATATATAGTCTTTATTGAATTACCATCATCAGAAATATATTGAAACCATAAACTTATGGTTTTGCTCCAACCGTGTATTCCATCAAAACAAAAATGAGAGATTTATTTCAATGAAACTGAATACTACTCAGTTTGGTAAGACCTTTGTAAAAAAACAGTCATTTAAAAAAAACACTTCAAATCAACACGTAAAAAGAAAGTTTTTTACTGTACATAATACATCTATTGTCAATTTTCAACCTAGTTGCCAGATCACCAGCTATTTCCAACCAATTTCAAAACTTTTTTTTGTTTGGTTGTGAACTGAACTGAACCTTCTTCCCAGGGACTGGCTCTTAAACTGCCGTAAACTTTTAAAATATCATTTAAAACAAAAAAAAAATGGTTAGACTGGACATACATTTTATTTCGCACATTAACTGGTATAATTTCCGCGTGTATATGTGTAATTACCACCAAATGTTGAGAGCATAAATTGTCATCAACAACGATTATTTGCCGAGTTTCAGCTGTATCGAATATCGACAAATAGGTTATTTTCCGCTTTCAGGATTTGCATCCATTTACTACCGAAACAAAAGTGAAATTCTAATACATGTTTATTAAAAAATAAATTATCTTCCTTAAGTACGTTTTTGTGCAATCTGTCATTTTATTTATTTATTTATTTATAGAATACATGATAATACAATAATACATTTTCTTACATGTGATACATTAAATTACCACACTAGGCGACTGCCTGTCTCGTGGCAACCAATGGTATATAGTTAGTATGTGAGGTCTAGTGTTATCATATGAATTAAATATTTATACATGTTTAAACTATGAAAGATTATATTAGAATGAATTATAATGGAAATAGAAAATATAAAAATGTTAAAGTAGAAAGCAGAAGACAAAAAAAAAGAAAAATAAAAATAATAAAGAAGAAATAAAAATAAAAGAAATACAAAAAAAAAAAAAAAAAAATTTTGAAGTCTAAGACATGCTATTATGCAGGAAAAGATCAAATACATAACTCTCTTTTCTGGTTGTGTAAGTGTACATGCATGTATGAGCGCGTAAATACGCGTGTACACGCATACATCCACACACACACTTATTCATATTTATAGATGCATACATATTCATACAAAGATATACAAATATATATGTATACATACATACATACACATATATATATATATATATATATATATATATATATATATATATATATATATATATATATATATGTATGCATACATACATACACACATATACACATGCCTACTTGTACATAGTTGCATATTCAATATCTGAGAATGAGAAACAAGATTGTGACACTGTCACAATCATTGCAATATTTTTTAATTTGTAGGTACCTACCATTCTCTTCTTTCATTTCTATTGTTTCTTTATATGTTGTTTGTTGTGATGTTATTGGATAAAAGTTTGTAAACAAATGCAATAAGCAAAAAATAAATAAAAAAAGTTGGTCAGTACCTTGTTATTGGTAAGTACAAAGATCAATCCGGGTTCGAAAGGTATCAAGATTATCGTCGTGATGGGTAGGTACTGGGTACCTACTTAAATAATCACTATATTGCAAAGTGGATAGTAAAATAACCACTTTGTCAACAGAAGATTAATGTCACCTGACACTGACAGAAAACATCAGAATCGAACCTACTTACATAAAAAAACATCTGCGAGATAATGTTTAAAGGTTAAGCACTATGAACTTTTCAATAGGAATTTTATTTCTATCAAAAACATTATAATTTGAGTAAGATTAAACACAGCTATAAAAAAAAATTATTCGATTAATCCTATTTTCTCTTAACGTTTTAAATTGGAGGTATGTATTGATCCTGGGTCTTAAAGAAGCTCATCTTATGCGAGAGGCGGCACCCGAAAGCCGGAAGGTTTTTTTTTTTTTGCAAAGCTCCATACAAGAGGCCCCGAGGAAATTAATTACTCTCATAGCCCATGTCATCTTTCGGAATACTCTGTGAAGGGTCTTTTTTAAAAGGAAGAGAACGAAGTTCTGGAAAGGACAAAGGTACTCGTATGAGGGTTAGCTAGGAATCTGGGGGTCCGTGTATCCAGGAGTGACGGATGCATAAATCCATCCCTCCCACTGCGGTGCAAGGTGATGTTCTGAGAATCCTGCTGAAGAGGTCATAAGGTCTTCCTTAACCAGTCTCTTCCAATGCCTGCCACGCAGTTGGTGGGCAGACTCATTTGTTGCCAAAATCCAGAAAAACCTCACCCTATGAACCCGGGCAGCTCTGCTAAGTTACCTAACGTAGCAAACCACTCGGGGGGTATGGCGTAGGTTTTGAGAAAAAGAGAAAAAATGATTTGTGGCTTCAAAGGTGTGGCAGGAATATGACTTAAAATCTTCATTTCAAAAGAAAAAAATATAATAGAACTAGTGAAAAATAATAATAATTATTATTTTTAAAATCACCATACCGGATTTTGTCCTCCAGGATTAATCCTTAATTTTAATTTAAACAAATAATACACATTTCAAATACAGAACTGAAATAATTTTCTGGTAAAAAACATGATTTCGGTAAGTACTTTATCGTTTATCTGAATTCTTGAAACATCAATTCCAATTTTGAAAATTAAAATTAACATAATTTTCTTATATATATTATAAGGTAGGCACTGTCGGAATTCTATACAGAATTAGATTCAATTTTGAAAATGATAATTACCTTAAATAAAAAAATTCAAGTTCATTGAACAGAAGCTATAATCACAGATACACCACCAAAATTAGTATTTTTGATTTGTTTTAAGATTTTTCTAAATGGGTCTCATGTATTATGAATGAATGATTTTTAAAGTAAACTCACATTCAGCTGTTTGAACAACTCGCGTATACACTGGTATTTAAGAAATATCCAAGTACCTACATCTTTTATGAGAGATGTGAAACATTGCCTAAGGGGGTAAAACCGACTCTTGCGTAGCAAGCATGGCAAGACGAGACGACGCTCTTGCACGGGATAACACTTCATTTGGCCAGTCTCAAAAAGTCTCAGTCTTGTGTTTCAATACAAATTTTTCACTCTTAAAAATATAAAGACTTGTTTATATTCATTTTTACTTCCTTCAATAAAAATCAATTTCAATGTTTCACATTTGCCAGGCGTCCCGCGACTGCTATTTTTTATGCGAAGTCCATCAAATTTCGATTCTCAAGCCGACAAAATACAATGAAAGAGCATACATATTTTTAAAACCAGGAATTGAATCTGCAACTCTACAGTTGGAAAACTTTGTAAAGGCATGAGATGTCGGTTACATATTATTTTCCCAAGGATGTCCGTAAACGTTTAATGCTGGTAGGTACTAGCCGGAAACCGATCCCATGACCCGGGAATACAAAGTGAACGCTTTGCCTCTATGGCATCGGTGTTGTCCGTACTCTGCATAGAATATGAATTGGCAATTAGTCAAGAGAAGAAATTCATTGCGGCTGACCCGAGGAGATGTGATACGATGGAGACTGATATCGTTTAACGTGGCCCTAGTATGAATATCAAACAAGAGTTTTGATGAAAAGGAAAATGCAAGTTATAACAAACGAAAATGAGCTTTTATAATAAAAAAATACCTGCCCATTCAAAAATAATTATGGGTACTAGCTAACTGGACGAAATAAATTAGGAAGCAGTAATTACTATTGAACTATGCGTCCCAGAAAACACTAGTCTGAGGCAGTCAACTCTTCAGTTGACTTCACAGCATCATCATCAGTTGTAAGCAAACTGATGGAACCTAATATGATAAGTTTGGTGATCGCGCTTTGGGAGCATCTGGGCCGAAGGCTTTAATCAACTATATATAAGATCCTAAGATCCATAACAAGTCCAACAGAATTCAGGTCTAAACTAAAAACTTACATTTTTAAGCTGTCATACCCTTAAATTAAATATACCATTCCGTAGAGAAAGTCCAATTATATCAAATTTTCCAATTATATCCTAAATCCTGCATCTAAATTTTAATGTTTATTAAGTGTTAATCTTAAGTGACCTACCAGGTAAGTATGGTACTGTTTATTATCTCCATATATAGTTAGTAATAATAGTTAGAATAGATCATTGTAGAAATTAACTAACTAACTAACAGGGATAGGCAGAGAGGACGAACCGCCAAACAACTCGGTCTTGGCACACACTTCTTGCCTCTATATTTTTATAGCACCCTTGTGGTGATTTTGCACAAAAATGGCGCTCTACATATTATCCAAATTTATGATTATTATTATTAAAAGGATTTATAGTGTGGTACCGCAGATAATACGTGAAATTCTTTGAGTGATTCAAACTCTCGTCACATTTGACCGATATTAACAAAATTTATTAATTTCTATTGTCTTACGTACAGTTGACATAATATATCCACTTATACAAATTAAATTTAAATAATTAGTATTTGTATGGGTTAGTAGTAGTGTTTTGTTAACACCTCACTAGAAGCACCTGTGCTGAGGTGTTCGCATGTTTTAGGTGTATTATTATGGCGTTATAAGAAAAACACAGCAGCATTCTTAAGATCCTCGAGGATATTGTGGTTCCAAAAATGGCAGCAATATTGTATACAAAGTAGGTAAGTAGCAGTTGAAGTACCTACATCATAATATACAGAGAAGCAGGGGAGTTACAATTTTGTTAAGAAGTGTAATAGACGATGCAGTTAAGATGAAAGAAGAATAAAACGAAACAAAAGTAGACGATAATAAATGCAAGTATTTAAAAACATCAACAATTATAATATAGTGCTTAAGTTGATCAGTTGATTAAAAGAAATTGAACAAGAATCATCAACCGCGCGGTTTGGGGCCGAGGGACCGCCGAGATTTTCGAGCCGCGCGGTTGCCGCACGACTGAAGAACACTGAACAGCTATAAGAGCATTCTGTCGGTATGGTTGCGTTCAGATAAGGCGATAATCGCGCGGTTCCAATATTGTCTTATTTACTTGAGCATCTTCATAATCATTCAAACGTAACCGCGCGGTTACCGCCGTGGTAACAACGATTCTAGTTTTATGGAGACCCCAGAGAGCGTTACGGGCACTCTGGTTGCGGGCACTGCGGTACGGACGTCACAACGCCGCTCGCAATCGGCACTCAATTATTTATAGATGAATGATAATCATAAACTGACATGATCCGACAGCAATCGTTAATTAACCATTGCTGGCTAAATATCTAGGAAAATTTTGCGGATCAAAAAGCACAGTTTACAGCCATGCGGTTCCTGCGTGCTGAATAGAAGCTAAATAAGCACTAACGGGGACCGTTCAAATGTCAAAACATCGAAATAGCGCTAATCGACGATTTGACGTTCATCAAATGTGACTATGATTTTAAAAAGCATAGCATCTTAAAATAAATGGTTCTGAGCTCCGTTAAAAGGGGTTTTTTTTATATTTCAGAAATTTTAACTGTGAAGATATGTAAAAGTTTTTGGGGTTAAAGTTTAGTCCACAGAGGTAGATGCAGATACGATGATCACTAAAGATATCCATCCTCCTTCGTAAGTCCTTGGAATGACCTGTGCCTGGCGATCTTAATGACGTCACACATATTATTATTGGGTCCGCTCTTAAAGTCTCATTTCTCATGCTTTATTTCAGGTAATATATCACCTGCATTAATTGACCCGGGCCAGGTTTTTCACGGCTTATAGAACTACAGAAGATGCAGCTGAAAGATTTCAGCGAATCCAAAACATCTAATTATTGAGTAATTATTACCTGTGGTAGGAGAGATACTAAGAACTAAGTACAGGTTCTCTAAATTTCTCTTGTAAAATTTATGAGACCCACTAAGAAGAAGAAGAAAAAGTGAAAAATGATATTTGCAAGTTGCTTGCCTATTCCAATCCAGCCATATCCATTAGACGAAACGCGTGTTTCGATTGTGAACTGTCTTCAGTAAATAAAATTTTATTATTCTTTAATGCTATTTCATCAATTTCTTTTTGGTTCAGCTATACGCCATCTATTGGTAAACCAAAATATTATTTACATGAACCGATCGTGCAATGAATTGGTGTCTATCAGGCGGGGTCCCTTTGTACACATTTCGGATGCTGCGCTTCCCTTGTTTTCTAGGCTTAAAATAATTATAATAATATTTTCTTCAATGATCGCAAAATAACTTTGTGGTGTCATTTTAATTGAAATAATAATAATAATATTTTTTATTTTGAATTTGATAAAGCTGTGGACTCTTTTTTTCTACCCGTAAACAACAAAAATACTGCAAATTAATGACACTGTTCTAACCTCAGAGATTTTACACACACAATAACCACACGACGTATATAATATAATATATTCTCAATGCTCAAATGTCGCGTAAACACACAGACACCAGCCACAGTGTGAAGTTCCACAAAGCTGAAAGGAGATTAACATTTGCGCATTCGACAATAGCCTCCAAAGCACAAAAACAACTTCAAAACTTAAAGGCATAATGCACAGCATAGCATACCCGAAGCGAGTGGATTGTTTTAGAATGATTAAGAACTAAAACCGATTGAAAGCTGGAATATATTTAGGCAACCTTGATTAATTTTGGATCTGTAATCGATGTTGTGGAGCATACAGTATTTACAGAGCAATTTTGTAAGTAATTACATTTTGTTCGTGGGCTATTCTATAGATTTGTATATTTAATAGTAAGCAAACACTTCAGTATCTCTTAATGACACGTCACCAACCGCCATCGGTGTTTACACCCTATAATCCAGATTAATGTCGCAACTAAATTAGAAAATTTATTTATTTATTTTTAGGTCGGGATAATAATGTATACTATTTCACTGAATACATATTATTTTGCTTATGTGCATGGTGTTTATATACCAGGTTGATATTTATTTTCTTGATGAATTCCAAGGGCTCTCAACTGTTACCATGAAAAAAGCTTTAAATATTAGATAAAGAGGACTTACAAGGATGTCTTAATATTCGTTTTCCATTAATCGAATCGCTACCATAAACTAATATATTTCTCATGCTCTAAGGAGCTAGCATCATTGATCTTCGGTGTATCAGTGCGTGTGCGTGAAACTCGACGGACACGAGCAGAACACCCGTTCACAGCTTCATAAGAATGGATCGTTTCTTCATTCTTCACACATTTTTGTGTATGTCGGCTCGTATGTGGAACGAGCTACTGGCATCTGTTTTTACTTCTTCATATAATCTGGGCCTTTTCAAGAACCGCATTAATAAATCCCTTCCTACAGCTCTTATCTTAACCCGCCTCACAAAGCTACCTAACCGTTCAAATGGCGCTCGTGTTAGGTGTCATATAAACAATATTAAAAAAAAAACACTGCATTGTTAGCAATTTTCAAAAATTTATCTAGACCCAAATAATTCTTTGTTCTCCCCTGACTGCCCCTGACTGTCTCATAATATACTTTTAAGATGTTCATGTTTTTGATTCAAGAAGTAGGTATTCATAAGTAGCTCAATATGAACCAAAGCCCCTATAAAAAAACAACATAAGATCATTGGTAGAGAAAATCGGGAATCATAATATCTGTCTATGATTTTTTATTTTTTTATATATTCAATAATATTATTATTGGGTTTATAAACCCAATAATAATATTATTGAATATATAAAAAAATAAAAAAAATAAAAAATAAAATGGAGTTCTACAAATTAAACTTAATAACAATAAATCTGTCTATGATATTTCCACAAAAGGTTCAACATTTAACCCGTTAAATATTATAAGGCCATCTCGCTAATGTCCCTTTCCAGCTTCACACACATTTGTCAGGCAGTTTATTGGATGACACCTCGCAGCCGCAGGTTTTATGAAGGCAGCTTATTAGTGGAATGGATTCTTCGACTGCAGTAAGTCGGGGTTATCTGTGCACCACAGGGCCATAATAGCGGACAGTGGTCGGGCAAACAAATAATACAAATTAAAACTTATTCTTGAATTAATAAACAGTGGAAATATCACGATCGATAATAATACTCAGAAGTGGCATTAGTGTGCACCCTGAATCAGGGATGGGAATAAAAATAATAGATATTGTACATTTTACAGGTATTAAGGGACGTACTTGACTTACAGTGATTATTACTTACAGTTACTTATCAGTGATTTCCGACATTATTTGGAATTAGAAATGTATATTAAATTTTTCTCTCTATTTTTATCTTTCTGGACAGCTAGGGTAGATGAGAGGTGTTGGGTGGTTAATCAGCTGAGTGACTAGTCACAACATGCGTAAGAGTTAAATAAAAAATGTTTTTGAAAAAAAAAAAAAAATTTTGATATAAAATAAATGTCACCGGACACCAAAGTTTCTCTTTCATTTTTTACTCGAAATAATGTCAGGAATCACTGGTTTCAGTAAGTCAAGAGGCAACATCTTGTATATTACAACAATCAGCGAAAAACAAATTTTGATTGACTAACTAACTAACTAACAATCACGCCGTTTTACCGCAGGGGTTGGCAGAGAGGACAGACCGCCAAAAAACTCGGTCTTGGCACACACTCCTTGCCTCATTTACATTCATACATCGTCTCATATATATTTTCTATTATTCTGACTCTTCAAATGGCCTGCCTCAAGTATCTAATTCACCTGGTCGTGCCAATTAAATTTTGATTATTCTTTGTGAAGATCGGTTTGAATCGGTCATATTAATGAATTTTGTCATATTCTGTTTGATCAATTGTTCAATCTGTTCACTCCACTGCCTTTCTAGTTTCCGAGTTAGTTGTTACAAAATGTTGGAACTCTAATTCAATAGATTCTTACAAACTATATAATATCACTATTATAACGGCGCTACATATCAGTATAATATACATCGCTATATTCCACACATCCTGTTAAAAGTTGTTGACATATAAGTGAGTACACTTGAAATACGAAATATTTAATATTAAAAACTAATTGGGATACTAATCCAGACTAAGCATCGATTATTTCAACTCTAGACAAGGCGGGTCTTACAAATTCCATCGAATAATTCAGCCTACCAATTGGTAATTTCATAAGCAAACTCCCCATTTGATTCTGTCGCCGCACTTTGAGACAAGTTTGGTCAACTTGGATCTTTTGACTGCAAAATAATAAACTTTCTTTTTGAAAAATATTTTCGTAAGCATATTTGTAAATCAATAATTTTGGTTTCAGTGTCATTTTAACGTCCGAGCGCCATCTCTAGACTTTGTTGGCAAACGGCGCTAAGTGATTCATTACTATTAAAAAAAAACAATTTAAAACCCCATTTTGTAAAATATTTAATTAGAAAAGTAACATTTTGTCTAACCCTAGAAAGTTGCGTGTTGAATTATAAAAACAATAACCTTTAAACAAATACTATGCATACTCATAAGTTCAACCCTAATTTATTTGAGTTTCGTGCGGGTTTCACATGGCGCTAAAGAGCTTCTCTCTCAACAGGGGAGGTCCTCACCATCATACATAACTTGTGCCGTCTGGACAGTGAGAACATGTCCCTTTTGTTTTGTACCACCTTTAATGCAGAGGTTTTATAAGGCATCATATCAAAGATGACGTTTATCCAGTTATTGGTGGCTTATTTACGAGCGTTATGAGTATACCAACATCTTTAAACCACGATCTTCCAGAGATGAGATGAGTTGAGACTTGAGACAACAACTAAACCATATTATTTATGTATTTTATAAATTGGAAATCATAACAGCTTTGAGTTATGTATCTTGATGGTTTTCAGGTGAAATCAATATTAAAACGTGTAGCGTAGTAAGATGTAACGAAATCACGGTCCTAATCACATTCTGAGGTTATTGTTATTAAAACTTGATAACTAACTATCGAGTAACTCAATACTGAACGGCATTTTGAATATATCATACTGTTATAAAATGGCAATCAGAGTTTTTTACCTGTCCCATCTCTCAAATTTATCTGAAAACAGTTTTTTTGTACATATAGGTATCGATTGCACTATTATATATGAAAAAAGTCAATTTTCCTAGAACTAAAAACTATTTTAAACAATATTAATCAGTCGACCGAGTGTTCGGCTAGTGTTTGTTTTTTTAGTAATGCCTTAATGATAGAACTTACATTGCCATATTGTACGTTATAGCCGATAATGTTACGAGGTGAATAATTGCAAATTTAATTTTAAATATTTGTGGTCGATTTCAGAATAATGCGAATAAATTTGACAAAACTATCAATTGGATATATTAAATATTAATTTCCAATTTATGGACAATCAATATCACTACGAAAATTATTTGGGATATAGACAAGCACTTAATAAAATAGAAGACCTGTAATAAAATAAATAATTCAATTTGGGTCTGACGGTATCTAGATATATAGAAATATGTTTATAAAATAAAAATAAATTATTTTTAAAAGTTCGTTGATCATAAGCAATTACTTTTGCACCTAAAGCAATGATTTAATTATTTTTTAACTTGTCAATTCAAAACACAATTAATTACATTGTATTATAAATGTCATTAAAGCAATTCGTTACTATTTACGACATTTTACCAAAATCTAAAAACATTTTAACAAATTTATTATTCTTTTACAAAATCTCCTTATGCAGTGTGCACCCCTTAAAAGTAAGTACGTCGTCATTTGAAATGATTACGAATATTGTAATTTAATATTTTATTAATATCTCCACAGGTGTGATCTCCAGGTTTAATAACCAAGGGATTAAATACCGTTTACATAATATTTCTATCACAATTCAAAGCGAATTGATATTTAAAAAAAAAAAATTCTCATGGAGACGAATATTTCTATGATCATGGGAATCAAAAGGCCTCGAAGGGTTCATCGTTTATTTTAAAGAGCTTTCTTTAAATTATCGCTACTCCTTAATTAATCTTACCAAGTAGTCGATGTCAAAATTGGTATGAAATATTAATCACCAACATAAATAGCATTGCTTAACTGTCTTGCATTTTTAATTTTGGACTGAAAAAGGGTTTGAACTGTGGGAATTATATTATTAACAAGGCATTTCGAAGCGGTAGGTGTAATTTTATTTTTTTATTTCGCAAGAATTAGATTTTATAACCAAAATTTCTCGCAAAAACGTGCAATTTAATAATCATTGCTATTTTCTACACCTTCCAGGAAAAGGAAGATTTGGTGAGAGATTTGTAACTGTTTTTCCGTTCGTTTTACAGGGTTCTACGACTAAATAGAATTTGTCAATATAAAATCATAGGTTGGGGAGGATCTTATAAAAACAACCTAAACTCAGTAAAAGTCTCGCAAAAAATTATTATAAAAGTAATACTTAAAAAAAACTCTACTTTCCCAACAAAATTGCTTTTTAAATTGTTTCCAGTACCAAATATTGATGATATATTTAAGCAAACTTCCATTATAAAAATGTGTAAAGAAAAAAATAACAAAGAATATCAAGAATTTTACAAACTCATGAGAAATGGAAATCAATTTATTACGCCAATCTTTAAAACAACTCAAATGCAAAACCATTATATTTACCAAGCCATAAAAAACTACAATAATCTCCCTTCCGAATTGCGCTGTCTTACGAACCAACAAGAACAAATAAATAAAATCAAACTTTTTTTCCCAAAAAACTTATATTAAACTAAAATACAAATATATATATATTATTATTATAATATATATTATTATTATTATATCACATTATGAATTATGAATCTAAGTAAGAATCGTGGCTCCCTTATCAGGCACAAGAGCTCCTCTTTTCTGATAAGGTATACATGACCAATTATGAACCTTAATATTATATTTTGCAAAATATGTATGTATTAATGTAACCCATATGATGTATATTAAAATAATTAAAAAAAAAAAAAAAAAAAAAAAAAAAAAAAAACAGAACACTATTAAACAGTCATGAAAAGTTCTATCCTTACCTAGTTAACACAGAATTTTTTTTTTTCCATCATTTTTAATGACTTAACGATCTCAGAACTCTTTTATTACTGTTCTCTTTCGGTTATCGTTTTAAACTATACAGGTACTTAATATGATTTTTGGTAGGTTACGGAGGTAGGTTCTATTGTACTCGAATAATTTATTATGCACTCAAATATTTTATTAAGGAAAATATGTCGACAAGGTGGATTGTTGACTGTTTTGTGTTGAATATGCAAAATTAGCAGAAATGCTAAAACAATGTAGGAGTAATTGCGGCCATAACTTTGATAGATTTAAAAAAATCACTTAGCGTGCACTTGTGACCCCGGTTTTATCATAACGGTGCCGGGTGATGGCGATGTTCCCATTGAAAATAATATTCCCTGGCTCTAATCGATAGGAGGGTCAGATTCACCCTTTAAGTCGGCCATAACTCATCTTTAGAACGCTCGTACCTCCGCCCTCCATCATCGTCCGGATAATGCGAAAAGCTCGTAGCGGAGATGTGGTGCAATAAGTCTAGTTGGTGAACCATCTCGCTATTAATCCACGGATGCTGGCAGTTGGCATTTGACCCAAAACGTGCGACACCTATGGGAATAAATACCAGTTACAAGTAAGGTATTGCCTACATAACGTATCTGCATTACTCCGTACACTGTACTGTACGCCCGTAATCCCACCGACTCGACTGGAAGGGTATTAGGTATACTCGGTCGCATAGCCATACATTCAGTCTGTTCTTCTGGAGTGAACCTGGCATGAACTCGTTTGCAAGAGGTAATAGGATGGGTAAAGCATGGCCGCAGTCGCATAGGTAAAATACGCTTAAATAACTTCTGATTTTGCAAGGCGCAAATACTCGGAGATGTCGAGAAGTGATATTGTATAGGATCATGCAATCATCATTATAAAAAATAATATAAAAAATCAGTGGTTGAAGAAATTTTCAGTAAGTTACTGTAGTGGAAGACATTAAAAAATAAAATACATAAATATTATTGTTTTCGTAAACAAGATTGTTTGAGATTAGAATTAAAAAAAAAATACTTAATGTTATAATATGAAGGGTAGGGATACAAATTCAAAAATTCTAATAACGGTTATGTGTTCGTCCGTGTAGCTCTTCTTTAGTGAATGCAGAATTGCTTTGATTTTAAGTGTCATTTTAACATTGGAACTGACTGTGTAAAGAATTCAGATAAGCGATAAAGTACCTACTTACAATATAATATTTTTACCAGAAAATTGTTTTTACTATCATATTTTTAAAATTGGAACTGATTTGTCAAGAATTCTCGTTTGAATAAAAAGAACAAAATTATCACAAAGATTGGTTCTGTCTCATAAACCAAAAAACTTAAGTGATGTAGCGTACGCAAAGATTTATATTACATTTAGCTTTGGGATGAAAGGGTTGGGTTTGTTGGAAGAAATTGCCACCTGGTAATAAATCCGCCTCTATTCTAATGTAATCAAGATGTTTTGTTTAACTGTATATAGCGTTTTATGTCGTTATTCGTAATACGTTTCGTAAATCATTCGCCCATGTATAATTCATATTGATATTCCTATGTGTGAAAAATTAATAACTGTTGTAAATTTAAAACATAAAACTCGATTTTATGAATTTCAATAACTCACTTAAATTGGTCTTTAATATTTTCATGTTCTACTTGGAAAATTGTGACAAAAGGACCCAAGAGAATAAGGAATTCCATTCAATTTATATTTACCAGTATTTTTTTTGAAAATGTCAAATTCATAGTTGAAATAATTTTGAATGTTTTCATTCTTTAAAGCCCAAAGTAAAACTATTCACACTCTGTCGGTATGATAACAAAAATAGTATACGCATCGCTCATGGAGCGTTTAAGTGTCACGGTTTTATTAATTCTACTTGTAATTATATTATAAAACTTATATTTAAGTTAAATTAAGAATTAGAGTAAGAATCAGCGTTTGTTGATCTTATGAATATATGTTTGTAATGGGTTAACATCGTCATGGAGGTGATGGGTTAAGCCATAATATTTTTCACCTATGTTCATTATTCATATCAATTTTTCAATAAAAAAATTGACTAGTATTTTTTTCGATAATGACCTCCTACCAAATGAAGAAATTCAATAAAATTCCCAATGGTTCCCGTCCCAAGACTTCCTGAGATGCTACCAGTGTAGGAATCTCCTTAGCCAGTCATAAGGCATACTTTAGTATTAGTAACAGCAATTTATTATCGAATAATATTTAATTTTGTCCATCATAAAATATGAATTTACGGTGATCATGGATGTAGGCCCGAACTATTCGTATGATAATCTGAGAGACCCAAACAATTTACTGTCATTATTGCTGCGACCGTTATTGGTACAACCTTTTGGGTATGGGCTTAAATTGGTTAATGGTCGACATCGTCGTTTCACAAGATTGTTATATTATTTCATACCCAATTAATTCTAGAGAACGTCGTAAATGGTGATGATTAAAGTTTATATGCCAATATAACGTTGATTATTGATATGCTTCTGGAAAGTAGAGCCGCTAATATAACTAAAGAGTGGGAAACGTCATTTGACCTCAGAACAGGTAACGTAGTGGGTCTACTTAGAAAAACACTGTTTACACAAAATATTAAAAATGATTCAAATGATTTTTTACTCATCTTGTTATATCGTTGATTGAGCATAGGTATGTCATCTTTTAATTAGACTGTTTTATATTTCGCCTGTTTGTATATTTTTTTTAAGTTCCTTTTCCGTTTCAAGATGGTGGCCATTTTAATAGTTTAGTAAAGATTATTATTCAAAAGACAAATCGTCGAGCTTATTTGGACTTTCTTATTCGCATTTTTTTCTCAATATTATGGTACCTACCTACCTGCCTGTGGTATGTTTTAAAAATAATTATTTGTCATTGAGACATTAATTTTTCTTTGGAAACATTGCATAATTCCTTACCCACTTACAAATCTTATGATTTTGTAGGTAATATTTGTTTTGATTAATTATATAAAAGAAAATTAGATACATGGTTTTCGAACGCGCGGTCTACTGTTCACAGTATTTTAGAAATGGAGCATTTGAATCTTACTATTGGCATCTTCGATTAAGTTCATTTGAAGATACTCGAAGCAGGACGACGAGTCTAAAATAAATATTTACGTAAGTAGAACATAAAGATTTAATGGAATTCGTATTATTTGTTTAATTTTATTAATATTTTTATCAAAATAAGTGTCTATTTCCAAAAATGAAAGGAAGTAATTACAACTCAGATATATAAAAGTTGTTTATGGTAATTTAGTTGAAAACAAAAACTGCCTTAGTACTAAGTAGTGACAAAATCATTTTCGTCAGTAAAAACCCAATAAAATTGAATTTAAGGTGTTAACTGTGTTGAATACAATAATAACAACTGTGCTATAAAATATAATAATCGTTAGATTATTGACTTGCTCTAAGAATTCGGGTTGAATTGGTAGCTAATTGAGAAGCTAAACGGAATTTCACATGTTAATTTAGAGAATATGCTGAAAATACAATAAATGAGAGGTTAACATTTCATACCCCGCTAATGATGGGAGAATCTCTTCCTCCATAAATACATCCAGTCATAAGCATCAAACTTAACAGCTTTTTCAGTATAAGAGTTGTCAACGGAAACATTACCATTTTGGATAGAATCAGACACATTAATCATAGCATATGAGGCATTGAAATTCACAACACGAGACGCGCATTCGTATTTTTTGTGCTTTGTGAATTAGTTTGCAAAGACGTCTTCGTTATAAGAAATTGTAACTCTGTATTTTTGTGGTATTCGTTTTATCCAACGCTGGGTTAACCTTTCATGTATGGACATTTTCATAATTTAATATGCAGGTACCTGCATAGTTTAAAGCATATATTTTACACCTTTCATTTTTTATTTTTATTTCATTCGTACTTTCGTTAATGCTTTCATTTGTAGTTTAATCCGTACTTTTTTAAGTAACTTCATTTGTTTTTTCATTCATAGGTTCATTGGTAATTTCATTTGTGCTTTCTTTTTAAATTTTTTCAGTGGTACTTTTGAACACTTAATCATACTTTCATTTGTGCTTTTATTTGTTCTTTCAGTTGAGCTTTGCCTTATACTTTCATTCGTTCTTTCATTTGTACTTTCATTAATACTTTCATTCTTACTTTTATCCGTACATTCATTCGTACTTTCATTCGTACTTTCATTCGTATTTTCATTCGTACTTTCATTCATACATGCTTTGATTTGTGCTTTCCTTTGTAAATTCATTCGGTCTTTCACTTGTACTTTCATTAACTTATCATCTGAATATCTGAAAACTCTTTATTTCCAGATCCAAGTTGGGAAGACCTTCCAGTAAATTGTAATGCATTGGTCACAGGTGTTAAAATTGCCCGAACGATGTGGTGACTGAGAAGTGATTGACATAATTAATGTTTGGCTGTTCAATTTAATGGGATACTTATGAGATACAGTTTCAAGCCATTTAATTGGACTCGAGCCATTTCACGGAATCGAGAAAAGTCGTGGCAATTATCAAAGTTTCTTCGAATTTTAGCCTTTTAAATGAGGATCATTAAACGAATTATTTAATTATATTGGTATACCGAAAGGACATATTATTTCAGTATAATATAAATATAATTCATTGATTCCAACACCTTGAAATTGGACGTTTTCACATAATTCGATATTTAGTTTATATTTTAAATGTTGTTTCCACGTGGTTAAAATAATTTGCATTATTTTGAAACAGATATCAAAAAATATTAATACCTTTCAGACTTTTTTAATTTCACCGATTGTTGACAAAGAACACATTGTATTGATGAAAGCAAAAAAAAATATTTTCAGTCTATAGATATTATTTAGATTTCAGCATACCTATTAATTTGTTTTTCACGAAAAAATAAATATTTTTTTCCCTTAATTAATTTTCTTTCTTCTTCTTTTTTCGAAAACATCATCACCAAATCTAACAGTTTCTAATGCTTCGTAGAACAGTACTCAAATAAAAGGAATAAAAAAATTCACAAGAATACAACCAAATTTTAAAAAGATTACTGGCCTGCATGGGTGTGGTTCTCCAATAAATAATTATAATATTACTACGTCTCAAGCCAATATTTTTATGCTAATAATATTCTCTCTTATGTAAATCTACCATTCACCGAAAAATAGGAAAAACTATAATCCCACCGGGACCATCTTCAACAAGCCATAATCTACAATATCTACATGTCCAAGAAAGCTGTTCCTAACCTCTGACCCCAAACCATAGAGTCGGCCTGATATTAGGAAACCGCATTGTCAACTTGAGATACGAACCCCGGCTCTCTGGTCCGCAGTCGACTAATTTATGCACCGTGCACAGCGATGATGTCATGCGCTTGGATTAGTATAATATTGTTTCCCTGTAAGAATGGCTTCACCTCGCGGTAATTTGTTCAAAGGTGGTATATAATAATAGATCAAAGATAATAATAAATGGGTAAAGGGGAAGATGCTGTCTGATTTTTTATATATAATTGGTATTCTTCAACTTTTTCTCCTCCTTCTAGATTAGTATTCTTCTACTTTTTCTAATGCTTTCTCCTATCGGAGTTTGGCTGTTATTGGGGCAATATATTCCCTGCAAGATATAACCTGAAACTATATACATCCAAATTGATGAACTTGCCGTAGCATGAAATCTTCTTATCGTTTCAGCTTACTGGAGGTAAACCACTTAACCACATTTTTGGCATCAGGATGGTTTGAGAATATTTGAATAAACTACTACGAGAGTGCACATTGAAATAACCAGACACTGTGTAAAGTAAAGTTCGTTAAAGTAAGGCAAGGGTTCGCAGCGCAGTACATTGTGTGACTTTTCTAGGCAGGATCTGAATGTTCGTTATAAAACTAACCATAATTTTTACACACACTAAAGAAATGAGTGAGATGGGTAAATAATAACACATTTGTAAAAGTGTTTAACTAAATAGTGCAAAAAATATTCAATTTTGGAAACTACCCCGAACTTTCGCTAACCCGATTTGGTATTTGTAGTTAATTTTTTTGCGCATCCTGCAATTTGCGCGCTATTGTAAAAGGGACTAGTAATTCGTATGTTTTATTATAGACGACTGAATGGTGAATTTACAAAGCGAGTTGCCTGTATACTGTCAGATTGATTAATTGACAAATCACATAATGAGAGACGGTCACACCGCTTTCCGCGCTCCTCATAACTTGTTTTTTTCTCCTTTCCCTGATTGGCTGGTCTATCAATTTGAGTGTATATGCCCGGAACATAGTTTGAGAATTAGTACATGATCATCATTATAGTAAAATAATTGTTTAAAATGGTTAAACGCATCTTTTCAATCAAATGGATTTTTTAATTCATTGCCAGAAATTCACGAAAGAGGTGTATCGACCACAATATTCAATCGGAGTGGTGGAACCCTCAGTATTGCCATTGCTAGAAAATCCCAATTGAAACCGAAAATTGTCTAACATGGCTTTGGTCTTGTTTAGTGATGAGCCAGTCAAATTCCGACTTTCTTTTTTCTCTATCTTCCCTTCCCATTTCCTCCATGCTAACAATCTTTTTAATGTGAAAACGGTATTTATTTTTGCTTTTCTGCTTCGAGAATTCAACAAGTGCATTCAATGTGGCTTTTATCTCACTATGATCTCTTCATATTTGTGTTATTTCACAATTTACTAAAAATATATAGTATATTTGTGGCACGTTCCACAGTAGAAGATTCTCTCAATATTGCCTTTGTAAAAGATTACTATTCAGAATTGAAACGTTGCTTGAAATGGCTTTGGCCATGTTTGGTTATCAGATCTAAATAGTCAGACAATTTCCCACCTTCTTAATCCCCATTTCCTTCCCCTCCACACTACTTTCAGCCTCACAACATAGCCAGTTGGGGATGCCATAGTCTCACTGGCTCCAAACGGTTGGGAGCAGTTGGGACTCTTGTGTGGTTTCACACTAAAAAAAAGAAAAAAAGAAGAAAATGATTTAATAATATTTAGTCAACACGATATATTTATAAACAATGGTCATGTGATAAGCTAAATTTATAAAGTTAATCTCCTTATTCTAAATTTGTGTTTTCATTAAACGCGACACAAGAAATCCATTGCCCGAGTCATAGGAACCGTAGTACACTAAATTTAAATATTTTGTGACATGCAGGGAAAGGGGATGATAAAGAGGCAAGTTGTCAAAGTCAAGGGGTGGGGTTTTGGTGTTGGAAGCGGGAGAAGCCGGATGAGCGAGACTTTATAGACCTCAATGCTTTGCGTCACAGTGGACGGAGAAAACTTACTCATAATGAAATATTGTTGATTTATTAAAAATATTGTCAAATTATTCATTTCTCTCTTAAAAACAGGACTACAGGCCGATAACGAATCATTTGACAAATTACATAACAAACTATCAGTAAAGCACGAATATGTTTTGAGGAAGTCGGAACACGTGTTCTTCAAAATAATAATATTTTTGCATCTCGTCCATTATATTTATTCGGACAAGGTCAACGTTGCACACATGTTCAGATATATTCTGAATGATTAATATTTGATTACAAAATGGTCATGCAGTCACATTTTTGGATGGATTCTTGTCACTTTTGGACACACTGACTGACCCCCAGATTCCTACCCACCCCTCACACATTTTTTACTTACCAGAACTTTCTCTCCTCTGATTTGGATTTCTGAACATGTTGGCATTATGGGTAATGATATTGCGTATTCCTTTGCAAAACAAGGAGCATCCAACCCTGTTTTTACTCTCGTAAACCACAATCTCCTGTCTGACATTTTTTCCATCATCAAAGATCGATCCCGCAATGTTTGGGCAGAGTATTGGCAAATTGCTAGTCAATCCAAGGGAGCCTGCTATGCCTAAACACAAAGGACTATCCCATCAAAACCGTGGTTTCAAGAATTCCCCCATTTTTTTTTCAAAAAACAAATTTCTTCACTTATTCTAATGAGGATCGGACATTATTCAGTTCCTTCCCATCTTTTTAAAAATTATGTCCTTGACTCCCCGGATTGTAAATTCTGGGGTCTAGAAGTGGGAACTTTAGATCACATATTTTTTGGTTGTCCCTCTTTATCCTCTTTTCTATCAAGCCTCCATTCAAAATCTCATATCTTCTAAGTCTGAACTAGACTCCAATTTACTTATAATTTTTAAATTTGCCTATTTAAATAAAATTAATAATAATTTTCACCTTTCATTTCTCCACAATTTTAAATGATAGTCAAGAACACCCTTGAAGGGTGAAAGCCAGAAATAATGGGAAAAAAACTTTCTTTCCTTCCTTCCCTTAAACACAGTATTTCTAAAGATGACATAGGTCCCTCGGGAAAATATTTTCCCATGGTGGAGTTAATGTAAAAAAAAAACGCAGCTAAAGACATATGTAACTTACCACTGAAGAAGATAATACTAATAACGAAACATGAAATAGAACAAGACATAGAAAAATCAACTGGGGTTCGAATCCAGGATCTCTGTCTTACCGGGACAACGTCTTTAACCACTCGACCATTGGGACATAATAACTATACGTCATTTTTGCCGATCTCATATATCAAATTCAGAATTTATTTATTTATACGACGAAAAAAGCTTTTAGATAAAAGTAAATTAGAACAACATAAAATGAAATACAAACACCAAAACTACATTACCAACGCTACTCTAATTTTGCAGGATTCAACAAAGTGCTGGTAAAGATTATGCTTAGTTCTATAAATGGAGTCAATAAATATATCAATAGTACCTACCCCCATACTTGTTGCCCAGATCATGGATCCTATTGGTCAGTGAGTGTGCCTGATAGTTGGTTGTGTATTGCAGAAGAATGTTATATTATGTCTTGTATTCCTAGTTAACACATGGAATTTATTAGTGGCAACGATGGCAGGACTGTTAATTAAGTTGTTAATTACTCTGTGTAACACAACGAAATGAACAATTACATTTATTACAAAGATTACAAAGTTCTGAATTGGTTTGTATATAGTGTTTCGGAAAAACATATCCGATTCTTATTTATATGGGATACCTATTGACTTTTTCCAAATGAATCAATATATATTTAAAAATTAAAATACGTAATTAATTTTAAATCAGTGACTATTTGTTTAAAAAAACGATTTCCAACTTATTCGCGGTTTAGCTGGTGACTGATATCCTTAATAATTTATTAAGGCTATTTGCATTGATCACCATTACTATTTTAATAAATCACCACACGCAGAAATAAAACACACGCACACATAATCGATTAAACTTTAAATATTATAATTTAAATGTCAACACCTTCTTTTCTGATTTGATACCTGGTATCGTTTTTTTTTTTAAATCATGCGAAAGCACGTACACACTTAAGCATTCCAACACCATCCCACATAAAAACACTAACGAGAAGAGGTGAGATATTTTAAATACAAAATAATAATTATGCACATATATGTCTCCTAAAATATGCAGTTGTGACAAAAGGGGTAACAGAAGGGGTAACAGAAATAAATAATGTTAGGTCTGTATCTCATTTTTATAAAAATCGGCATGTATGCGTTCAAAATATCAAGAAGAAATACCTATTATTTTTGTAATTTTTTTATTAAAATAATTTTTTGTCAATCAATAGATAGGTAGGTTTAACATTATATTTTAATTATGATAATAAATTATAACGAATTTTATTTTATTTGGTTTTACGCCCAGCCGGGCTTTTACATAAATTTTAGAAGCATAATTCTGGTGAGCTATCGAAAATTATAAAAATTAAATTATAATAAATTAATATAAAATTTAAAGCATGATATGGCAGTAAACTTATAAACTGAATCTCAAACAACATTAGCAAAACATGTAACGGTAACTTAAGATAATATAGAAACTAGAACAATACTACATATAAGACAAATCACAATTTTATAAATCATAAATTTTTTAACAGCGATCAAGAAAGGGTTAAGTGATAGTTTTTGAAATCATTCCGAGATTGTGCCATCGAGAGATTCTCTGTAGACTACTAGCCAGTTTGCCTCTGGATGACATTTGCATAAATAAGAGGCCTCTCACTTCATGTCACTGATCACTGCTCACTATGTTGGTAATGCTGGCTTCTGGTCATCTGGTCGAGTGAAGAGTCAAACCGCACACTGCCATACGAGAAATATACAGGATGTCCAAAAATGCATACACACTTGAATGAACACGTGAATATAAAACAGTATATATTTAGATGTATGAAAGATTAAAAGCTCAAATTAAAGAAGACAGATGAAGAATTTTCGCCACCAACAAATTGGTGCTCATTTTTATCCAAACATGCAATGGAATCGAAAATCATTTCATTGTGAATTTCTTGAATTCTTTATCAATTTCCACCTTCAATTGATCAACTGTTGTCGGTTTTGATATATAAACATTATTTTTGATGAGACCCCACAAAAAAATCCTGTGGCGTGAGGTCTGGAGAGTGCGGAAGCCATTCGATGGTACCTCTTAGCCCAATCCATCTGTTCAGCAGATTTTCGTGGAGAAAAGCTCTCACATCACGATGATGTGGGGAGGTGCTGCAGATGCTGTAAATAATACGTTTGTAACGTGAAAAACAAACTGGAAAGAATGAGGTATTGAAGCGTGTGTACATTTTTTGGGATACCCCGTATTATGGACGACTATATACGGCTTTTGAGTTGACCAAGATTCATTTAGGTTTAGACTGCACTTAGTAGACTTGGTAAATGATTTTCAACGTTGAAATTTTTCACTAATAATAATAATAACAACACCGCATTTACATAGCGCAGTTTAGTGTTATTTCACAAGTGCGCTTTACTATACATACTTAAAAATAGTAGGTTAGTATTACCCAATAAAGATCTGATAATATAACACTAATTGTATAGTTTATGGATATTTATGTATATTTATATTTATTTATGGATAGTTTATGGATATTATTTTAATCGTATAGTTAATGCAGGTAATTCCGTTAATGGGGGACTGAACGCCGTTAGCGCTAACAAAAAATTGTCCAAAGAAGCGAAGTTAGCAGTCCACAACGGAGTGCTGGTACCTACCTTGATGTATGGAAGCGAGGCATGGAACTGGCAAAGAAAGGATGAAAGTAGATTAAATGCTGTTGAAATGAGATCCCTGAGGCGTATGTGTGTAAAACCATGTTTGATCGTGTGAGGTATGTGGAGATCTGCAAAGAGTGCAAGGCTGATGTAAGCGTAATGAGTAAGATTAAGAAAGGGACGCTTAGATGGTTTGGGCATGTAGAGCGAATGAGCGAAGATAGGAGTGCAAGGAGGATATATGATGCAAATGCGAATGGTAGCAGAAGTCGGGGACGCCCGAGGAAGACATGGCACGATCAAGTGAATCAGATACTCGAGTCGGGCCATGTCAAGAGTCAGAATAATAGAAGAGTATGTATGAGACGATGTATGAATGTGAATGAGGCAAGAAGTGTGTGCCGAGACCGAGTTGTTTGGCGGTCCGTCCTCTCTGCCTACCCCTGCGGGGAAACGGCGTGATGGTTAGTTAGTTAGTTAGTTACAAAGCGATGAAACATAATATAAAACACGAGCAATTCAGTTGTGCCTAGAAATGAGAATCTTCTGACATTTAAAAAAGATACAATAAGGAGGCAACCGAAAACAAACGATTACCGGAAGTTTTAAAATATGGCTGATTATCAAACATTGAAAAAAAGTAAAGATTTATGAATAAAAAAAAAAATTCAAAGCAAGTTTAAATTCAGCTAAATTCTGGAGATTACTAATAAAAAAGTCCGTTTACTAAAGATTACTGAGCCAATTTCATCAATCAATCTTGGCTGAGCGACCATAAAGTTAAAAAATATTTGTTTTAACTGAATTTTACTCAATGTTCTTATCAACCCCGTATTGTTCATTTTTCGCTTAAAGTAATGCTGGATCTTCGACTTTTTAATTTCCGATAAACGCATTCGTGCGAGCCAAAAACACATCCTAGAAGTAAGTTGAAAAATATTTTTTAAAAGTTGTTAAGCATTTCATATTTAATAAAATAGGAATTAAAAGTATTGCATGTCATTTTGAGTATAACTTTTGAACGTTATACTCATCAACATAATATTCATCACTGAAGAAGAAGATAGTACTAATAAATAAAAAAAGATAACAGTGTCATCTGGGAATCAAACCTAGGTGTACGGGACGTGTTTGCCTGCACAAGAAAAGACTGTAAATAATAAGCACCGGCACATACCAGCCCTCAACCTGGGTAATGATTTAAGTAAAACACCGTGAGGTGTTCTATCCAAACCACCATAAAAGAAAGACGATTCAAATCAAAATTCATATTTTAATTACAAGTATTGTACTTGTATACAGAACGTACAAAGGGGTGAAGCTTATAGGTACTTCCTATTTTTTACAGCCAAACCAATTCACAAGAAATAATTATATGTATTTCAATACAACTGGGTATTAATACACAGATAGAAAACTGAGACAATCGTAATTCTTTCAGCGATAATTTCAGATTGGAGCACATTGTGCATCATCTCGCTATACGATACAGCATATGGCGTGGGCGACTGCTACAGCAGTGGCCAGTTCAATTGGTAGTCAGCAGGAATCGGCCAGCTTCTAGGTTGTCAGCATCAATGGCTAATTCAGTCGGTAGCCAGGAAGAATTTGCCAGCCTCTAGGTTTTCAGTATCAATGGCTAATTCAGTTGGTAGCCAGGAAGAATTTGCTGGCCTCTAAGTTGTCAGCATCAATGGCTAATTCAGTCGGTAGCCAGGAAGAATTGGCCAGCCTCTAGGTTGTCAGCATCAATGGCTAATTCAGTTTGTAGCCAGGAAGAATTGGCTGGCCTATAGGTTGTCAGCATCAATGGTTAATTCAGTCGGTAGCCAAGAAGAATTGGCCAGCCTCTAGGTTGTCAGTATCAATGGAGCAAGGCTTGGCCAGCCTCTAGGTGATCAGCGGAAGTAGGCAGTTCAGTCAGTACCCAGCAGGTATTCGTCAGCCTTTAGGTTGTCAGCATCTGTGGCTGGTTCAGTCGTTAGCCAGGAGGAATTCATCAGCCTCTAGGTTGTCAGCATCAATGCAACAGGGATTGGCCAGCCTCTAGGTGATCAGGAATTCAGCGACGGCATGGTCATTTGATTATAAGAGCCGGCACACGGAGACGCCCCATTATTGTAATGATGACAGATGCGTCTGGGTCAACTGATAGAGTGCCGGCCGTAAATAGCTCGTTGCATATAGTTGTAATCTTTAACTGATTGTGCCGTGATGGAGAAACAGAAGCGACTACAGATTTCAGTTAACACACAGTAATTTTAAATTATAATTAACAGATCGCGTTTTAACTGGAGGTGTTTCGTCCACTCGTGGTAATTTTTGAAACTTGAAAGCCCAATATTTTGTTTAGTGGCCTATTTATAATGTCCTCTACGAGCGTTTGTGTGACGTCAGCTTGCAAAAATATGTTTTCAGAAGGCAGGTATTTTTTGGTGCCAATAATATTTCGCCCAGCGACTGGCTTTGTCAATATTTTAATTTCGTTTTAGAAAATAGGGTTATCGAACTGTTTCATGTTAGATTTAGTCTTTTTGCCGCCTGGTAACAGATTGATATATTTTTCAACTGGTAAATATTATGATTTGGAAAAAGGGGTCATCAAACTTGCAAGTGTTCAACTTTAGCCGCAATTAAAATTAAATGCAATAAAATAATTGTTCACGTTCGATACACTAGGATCTCTGTTTTATTGAGAAAACGCTTCAAAAATTCTCGACCATGAGTTGAAAGTAATATTGTGAATTATAAATTTGAAATATAATACCGTCAATAATGACTTTAAATACTTACTGTCCCGATGGCCGAGTTGGTTTTTATTTGTGTATATTTAGGAATCCTAAATAAAGTAAAACATTGGTTAGACGACGACCTTCTGACTCTTAATATTGACAAAACAAAATACTTACTTTTCTCCATACGCAAAGTCACTACTCCTCAAAACTGTCCTAATCTTATCATTCACTCATGCCCACAAAACCATATTACCCCTACGCCTCTCCTCAATAATTGCTCATGCACCAACCTAAAAAAATCCGACCAAATTAAATATCTAGGGGTTGTTATAGATGATCAACTACGTTGGGAGGATCATGTCAATTTCACAACTAAAAGACTCCGCAAATTGTGCTATATATTTCTCTCTCTCAGATCAATCCTGAACCTTCTAACAATAAGATGCATATATTTTGCACTTTTCCAATCAATAGCTACATACGGTATCGTAGGATGGGGAGGTTGTGCAGCTTCAATTATTTATCCCATCATCTTAATTCAAAAACTGCTACTAAGGATTATATTAAAATGTCACCAATCTCACCCTTCAGACCCACTTTTTAAAAAATTCCCAATCCTAGACATTAGACAATTATACGTTAAGACAATTCTTATACACATAAGGAAAAATGATTTAACACTGAAAACTCAACACAATATTTGCACCCGCTACTCATCACACCAAAAATGTAAAATTCCTCCAACAAAAACAGCCTTCGCCCAGCGACAGTTCTCTTATATAGCGCCTAAAATGTTCAACTTACTGAGTATTGATATTAAGACATCGAAAACTGATGATCTTTATGCCATTAGTGTACAGAACTGGTTATTTGCTCAAGGAAGGAAATATTATAAAGAATGCCTTTCAACTTAATAGTGTTCTTATTTTTCGAGTAAAAATTTTATCTCTAAATTAACTTTCAACAAAAACTTTATATTACGCTGAGGCGATTATTCTTATTTTTATTTCTATTATCCCTAGCATCTATTATCTATTATTTTTATTTGTATCCTACCATATTTTTATTTTTATTTTTATCTTTATGTTTACAAGATTCACCTACTCCAATTTGTTTCCTGTATGTGATCATATACATAATATTATATATTCAGAATTGGTTATTTATGAAGAGAAAGAACTATTATAAAGAATACCTGACATCATTAAATTAAGTTCATTTGCTTTATTATTCTTTTTTTTCATTTCAATTCTGTTTAAAATTTCTTTTTAAAATAATTAATTAATTTATCTTTATTTTCATCTCTTTCTTATTTTCAGTTAAACCTATTTAACCTATACTTATTTTACAACTGAATGAATCATGTATTACATTTATATAATTATAAACAAATTTCGACTACCATAATACGGACATGTGTCTAGTGTGGTAGTCAAAAAGCATGTAAAAAACCTGTATCCAAATATATTTTTATGAATAAAGAAAAAAAAAAAAAAACATTTTTGTTTTTAATATATGAAGTGTAAAATATACCAGTTAATTTCCATGTACAAACTTTTTCCTGGTTATAAAGAAAGTAGATATTTAAAGTTATAAGTTTAAAAAAATATGAAAAGAACAGAAGAACAATAAAAAATTGTTTTGGTTTTAGTACATTGTAAGGTAAATTTTATTTACAAAATTTTAAGGGTGTAACGGAAAATATCAATATTTTTTAGGGAATTATAAGTTTTGCAGATTCGTTCGAGTAGAGTTTTGGGCGTATTGTCCGGGTAAGACAAAGATCATTAGCTCGATTAGCAGATGAGACCGTTATATTTTAATTTTCTGTGTCATGTTCTGTTACATGTTTCGTTCAGTTTTATCAGTATCATATCTTCTTCAGTGATATAATGCAAGTATTTAACTTAATTTACATTTAAATGGTGTACCTTGAAAACACTATCCATCACTCTTGAGAGTCCACTGTCATTTAGTGAGAGCCTTTTCATATCTATCAATTTCTTAAAAATTCATAGATTTTTTTCTATACTTGTACAATTATTACTGATAACCGTTTAGCTTTAAAATAGGTATTTGCGATAATAGTGTCCTAATGTGCGTTTTGTTATTTGCACCGTTTTACCTTGCACAATTTACTACGTTTAATGTCTATATAGCGTTCCACGTTGAAATGCCCATGCGTGCGGCGTGCTGCCACTCGCCTTGTCAAGTGCCTCCATGTCGGCTGCATACTGCACAGTACACAGTGGCGGAATCCGCCTCTAGAAGCAGGAAGGCACAGTTGACCTCTGGGGCGCTTTCTAGAGCCTCCTAGCGACTCCTCCGAAGCCTTCGCAACGCGGTCACAATTAGATATCTGATACACTCACAGTAGTAATTATGCTGTATGTCGCATTGAAACGACAAGTGAATTAGCGTAATTGAATATTTTTAAACTTTAGGAAAAGTTCATCAATCACATAATGTGATATTGACGTGAGCAATATAAAGCTATCTTCTTTAATGCGGTTTGATATGTACGAGTACGTAAAATTAATAAGATGATTTAATATTATTAACGTACCTCCCATCCCGCTAACACAGTTATTCTAATTTTCTCAATATTTTCCAAATTATTTCTAATTTTTTCTGCAGTTAGTCCTCTTAAATCTTGGAAATTAAACACTCCTGCGTTATGAACTTTTTGAATTTCTGATTTTTATTTATATATTTCCTCCATTATTTGGAGTAAAAAAATAAACAGAAATTTTGGTCTTCCGTGACATTTTTTGTAGATTTTCCATTTATGTTTTAAATTCAAACGGCCACAAAACCATCGTGTAATTTTTGTTCTCCCATTGCAGTATTTGTGTTTTGAAGAAATCGCGAAGAAACACAAGTCAACATCTGTACCTACAATAACTAAAATATATACGCAATTTATGCACTTGATCTCGTAACATTAAAAATGCGATCGACAACCATTTTCTTGCGGAAACTTAAATAATATACAATAATAAAGGACCACTCAACAAAATGAAAAACAATAAAATTAATTCAGTGAGGTAGTTAGATAAATTAATTCAGATAACACAGACTTTACGGATGTATTATACTTTTTAAATTAATAAACTTGTTTTTAAGTGTCCGCATAATTTACAAAACGCTCGCACACGCCATACGATTGCGCTGTCCTTAGAGGAAACATAATATATAGGTACCTACTGTAGTGTAAAAGGGGGTATTCCACGTATAGACAGTTTAACAGGATTAAAATAAATCTATCAACCAGATTAAGTTTTTTGCCCGAGTTGGTCGCATTATACGAGGAAAACTTTTGATTGACTTGACATCACACAATATTAAAAATTATTTTTTTCGTGAATATCTTTGTTCGTAGGATGCTCGTCTTTGCCGAATAAATTCGACTACTACGGCACGTTATGCTGGATGAAAAGGTATTTACTATGTTTTTTGGTAACATTACTAAAATTTATGTCTCTAAGTGTGTAGGTACACAGTTCAAAATCGTCTGTTGATCGATGAAAGATATTATGCACGGTTTGGAACACCTTACGAGTAAATTGAAAGCTTATAATTTCAAGGATATTTAGTTTGTGTGCTAGTGATGTGAAATAGCCTGATATAATTAGATTTTGCGCAAATTATGTTAATTTTTTAAAGCTTCTCAGAGTCCTCTTCATTGCCGATCAAAAAAAAACTGAAAAGTAATACTAAATCGACTGCATCATAGGTATTTGATTTCATTTTTTAGGGTCATTTACGTGCAACTAAAACAAAGTCGGTGACAGAACCGACCCCTGTGGGACGCCAGCATTTTTAGAAAGCATGGAATAGGTGAAACTGTAAGCAACCCTTTGAATCGTCCTTCCTTAAAAAATCGGTATTCCTTGTAGAAGTCAAATGTTTCTTAATTATGAACAATTTTTTTATAGAATTATAATGAAAACAGCTACAGCTTATTTCCCCCCGTCTCACAACATCCCAATTCCAATCATCGCAATAGCTTCGGTAAGCGCCATTCTTTTAATATTTTCACCAAAATCTCTCAGAATACCCCCTAACCTTAAAAGAAGCATTCCTGATGCTTGATCGAGATATTCGAGGAATTTTGAATTCAAGATTCCGTCGTCTGAAATATGAACAAACATTCAGTATCTGACGCGTTTGGTCGCGTGCGTCAAGGGGACATTAGTGAACATTTCTCTACCAATGGCCTCACTGTAGCTAACACAAATAATAATGTACGTAAATGCTTAGTTTTTACCCACACACAAAATCGTCACTCAGGGTCGAATTACCAAAATGTTCTCACGTATAAATTCAATGCTCAGACTACATAAATAATTAGTGTGCATTGAATGTAAATATTTTTGTGAGCAATGAACTTTTTTTTGAAGGATGTGAAAGGCATTGTTTAATTTGCGCTGATAACAATAATGGTTTTACAGAAACCAAATTCATTGTGGCATTAAAAAATATACTATTACTCTTTTGAGATCTGATTACTGCCAATTCTTATTTAGTTACCTTCTAACCTAACATAGCTCGATACAAAACTCACTAAACGTTGTTTATTTTCTGTTCCACAAACACGACAAAAAATGATTTATTTACTGGCGATCACACGAATCCTAGTAATCGAATCCAGTGGGCTATGGTTTCCATGTTTGAAAGGTTGGGATGTATCTGGCTGTTTAGATCTAGTCACTAAATCCCGTTAAGTTCAATAAAATAATAAACGTTTGGATTCCCTAAATTGATATATTGCGTAATGAAAGTACCTTCTGCTTTGGAACGAAGCAAAAGTATTTAAGTAGCAAATTATATTTATTTCTACAGACGAAAATACGAACAAACTTTAAAAAAAATATCTATTTGACCCACTCCAGATTTTTAAACAGTGATTTAAAGATATTTCAAGGAGGTCGCCAAAATTGAACTTTTTCAAAAAATAGATGTGGAATATTCATAATTGTTTGACACATTTTTAACTAAATAACTAAACTAATAAAGCATCACGACGTTTCTCCGCAGGTAGGCAGACAGGACGGACCTCCAAATAACTCATTATTGGCACACACTCCTTGCCTTTTTCACATTCATACATACTCTTCTATTATTCTGACTCTTGATATTGACCGACTCGATTATCTGATTCACTTGATGGTGCAATGTCTTCCTCGGGCGTCCCCGATTTCTGCTACCATTCGCATTCGCATTATATAATCTCCTTACCCTCCTTTCTTCGCACATTTTCTCTACATATCCAAACCATCATACATGGTTTCATTACACATACGCCTCAGGGATCTCATTTCAACAGCATTAAGTCTACTTTCATCGTTTCTCCGTCAGTTCCATGCGTCTGTTCCATACACCAGGGTAGGTACCAGCACGCCATTATGGACTGCTAGCACATTTTTAAGGTATTTATATATGTATGTTCTTACGCATGAAGAAAACTTACTTATATTAAATTATTACATTGTTTATTTATTAAAAATATGGTAATATTATTCGTTTTGAGAACGGCGGAACACGTGTTCATGACAAATATTTTAATGTAAAATTGGCATGCCATCACTTTTTTAACAGGATAATTTTTCTCTATGCGACTACCATACCTAAGCAGTTTTTTTATTTATTTATTGGACAATTTGTAGAGCGCCACTTTTGTGAGATATCACCTCAGGGGCGCTTTACAGTTGATGCAGGTATTACAGAAAATATAAGTATTACAAAAATAAAGTGATTATCACTAATCATTAATCATATTTATCACATCTGTTTAAAAAACTAAATTTTGTAATAATATATGAGAGCAGCATTTTGAATGAAAAAACGACCTTATACAGAACCCATTATTTATTCTGTTTCCTAGAATTTCCGAGCAGGACCTGCGCCTTGTGCCCTCGCCGGTATATCGCGCACTTTGTTTTAATATATTGCACCTTAAATCAAAACACCGTGTTTTACTTTCAGTGGCTACTTGCTGAAACAAATACATTGGAAGTTTGTTGACGATCTCGTATGAAATTAACAGGACAACTGCGAGGAGACAAATCACACCAGGCCTTGAATAAAAAGGGCATAGCCATAATGAACTTCAACATAATTTGTGATTATGTTTGTTGAGGTTTTTTGTGTGGTGTTGGGTTGCTTTACCTGGCGTTTATGTAAAAAGGTCGGGTCTTTACTGCCTTCATAAGTTAGTCTTTTTAATAGTCACAGTATGGGATGCTGCAGGGTCGCGTTCCATTGATCTCCCTTGCTGATAGTCATACAATTTATAATTACTCCGCTCGCTCCTTCTTATCTGCTACATATATCTGGCTCTTCACTATAATATATTTCAGGTCTAAATGTTCTTGTAAATATTTGGAAACAAACATTTTGACATTAGTCCCAGCGGGGACATTCTTATGTTCGGACGATTCCAGCGTTGTCACTATCGTGTTTCATTTTTTTGTTTAACGTCCAAATATTATATTAAAAAAGCTTATTTACGAGCCGGTTGTTAATGAGTCGTGGGGCATTAAAATACATGTTCTCGATATGACAATATTGGAGAATATCTGATATCAAGATTTCTTGTACTGACCACGTTAAAATAAATATTAAAACTGTGTTTTTATGCTGGATGCATCACTGGTTTAGTTAAATAATGCATTATAATACTGTTATTTTATTTTTAATCAGAAACAGCATGGATACAGAAATTATATTTCAGTTGAAGCCAAATACTTCTTACTTACCTACAGAAATTACATTACAGTTGAAGCCAAATACTTTTTACTTACCCACAGAAATTACATTTGGGTTCGCAGATTAAAAATCGTGTAATTATGGAGTTAATGTAAAAAATAATCTGAAATAGAAAGTTATCCTTAAACACAATCCTTATAACATTTCTCACGATAAAGCTACTAATTTCTAATTTATTGGTGTATAAATGTCGTGGTTAGTTAAGACACCGATAAGTAAAACCAGTGATGTTTTACGTGTATCCATAATTTTATTTTTTTATTGTATACATAATTTTATCTCAACAGTACTATCAAATCAATATAATATTATTTCCCAATGAATTAATTTCAACATTATTATCTATCAATTACATTAGACTGTATTTATTCAAGAGGTGCATTGTGAATGTGTATGTGGATGTTGTAGATGCGAGCAAATGGGCGAACAAGAGTTTTCTCGGGAAATTTGCTTAAGTGTCAACAGCATCTCTAGCCAAGTGTCACGTGGGTGATCTCTATGGACCACTTACACGTTGTGGGCGATGGTTTGTACAGCTAGAACCACAATAAAATACCTAAAACATCACTCTCATCCCGCGGCATCTAAGTACAATAATAAACATTAGATATTATTGTAAATTATTTACTGACAGAACTGAAAACTATTGAAGTGTTATCGTTAACTCTGAATACCTTAGGAAGGATTGATTTCATAACGGAATTGAAGGGGTATATAATAAACACTAAGGTTAAACGTCCGATGTTGTGCAGATATTAGCGTTAATTGTTTGGAGATATGCGTGTTCCTTCTATCCGGCCAGGTTTTCAGGTGTTATAGATCATAAAAAACGATAGCTCGTTAATCAGTTTGCCATATCGTTATTTCATTTTGGAACAACTCTGCAAATTGGAATCTAAGCTACTATATTATATTATATTTGTGTTTTATAAATAATTGAACTAAAGATTTTGTTTCTATAACACACTTAATTATAAAGCCATTTCGTAGATTATATTACATCCCCAGTAGTTCTGTGACAGTAGACCTCGCGTCCAAAAAAGTATGTATATTATACCTCTATTAAATTAAAACCTTAATTTTCTCAGAAAAGAGATTCGTAAGGAGGTACTTAAATACTTCACTACTTAATTATAAACCAAAAATATTATTTTAAGTAAGGAGCTATAAAATTTGTCCAAGAAAACGTCTCAATTTCAAAGACAATTCTTACAGAAACTTTCTTCAGGCTGGTAGGTACCATAATATTTATCCTTCCGATTTGGCAGATTGTAAAGCTACAGAATACAGCTACCATCTAAAACCGAAAACTGAACGTGACAAATAAATTTACAGACAGATGCCAGACGGGCGAGTTAAAACGGGACTTCGCTACGCTCAGTAAATTATTATCAAAATTTTTTAATCCACGTCAAAAAAATATTATTTAGCTTTATTCAATTCTGAAAACGACAAAATAAATTAAGTTTTTTGTAGGATTAACGGGATATTGGACAAAAAATTATATTTATTGCAGTAAATATGTATTATTGATGTTTCAAATAAGTGTAAACAAAACAATGAAGCAGTTCTACTAAGCTTTTTACTTTATTGAGATGTCACTACAGTCTGCTTATTTATTAAAAACGTTAGGTGAATAATATACATAATGCTTTATTCATGATTTTTGTCTCTCAACGTAGATTTATGTTAGCCGTTCCAGGTAATTCACATAATAAAATATTATTATTATTATGTTGTTTGACTTTATCGTTGTTTGTATTGAGGCATGAATAGGTTTATCGTAGGTGGCTGGGGTCTCACCGGGATGAACTAGTGATGCTACGCCGAAAAATAAATCTCAAATATCGCACAGGTAAAACCGGCACAACAGAGCACGAAGTACAAGAGTCTGAAAATCAAAATGGGCGAAGAGGGCGATTAAACCCGAAAGAAACAAAGAAAGACAAAGCTGTAGGAATAGTCTCAATAGATAGCTATGGACGGACAGTAACATTGGTTGTCAGCACGGCCGCAGTTCGTTAGCAAACAGCATTGCTGCGTTGTGTTGGTTTTTAATTTGGGACATTGTAGGTTTTGACATCGGTGCTCGATAATGGAGACAGTCCCGATTTATCGAGACGGATGACAACCCTAGTCATGTAGCGCTTTTCTCTCCTTGATCCAACGTTTGGAATATCCTTACATTGTTGAGCAGGAGCAAATATGTAGAATGTTGTATACATAAATGAGGAATTATGTTGGATAGTAGTCAGATTAGAAGGGTTTAGAATGATGTACGTTTAATCTATTAGCATTGATACAGTACCATAGTTCTAGAGTGGTAACATTTGAAAAGACCCCCGAAAAGTCGGATACATTGAAGCTTATAGGGTGTACTTAAACGAATTCGTAATCTGCTCTTTCATAGATGGCACTACTTTAATTATTTTATTATTATTATTATTATTATTATTATTATTATGTAATGAGCAGGCAGCATTCTGCTGATGCGCTCATATCCGGTTTCACAACTAGTTTGACAGCAATTGAGTGTTTTATGTTTGAACTAAGTCCTTTCTTCTCTCCAAATGTGAATCCAATAGGGCTTTGAAATGATTTATATTTGTTGCATCGATGACATGTTGTGGGAGTTTGTTCCAAGCATCCACTACTCTATTTGCAAGGAAGTGTTTTCTAGGATTAGATGCAAAAGGCGTTTTGGTGATTTTTTTTGAGTGTCCACGGAGATTTATATTTTTATTATTAGTGAAGATTTCTTGGATGCTAGGGCAACTGTAATGTCCAGATAAAATTTTGAAAGTCTCGATCAAGTCACCCCTTTCTCTTCTTTCTTGTAAGGTTGGTAATCTCAATTCCTTGAGTCTATCTTCGTATCGTAGATCTTTCAGAGCTCTTGGTATTTTAGTGAAACGTCTCTGTACTCTCTCTAACAGATTTATATCCTTTGTGAAGTAAGGACTCCATATTTGGAAAGCATATTCCAGGAGAGGTCGCACATATGTTTTATATATTTTTAACATCATGTCCGGTGTTAGGTCAAGGAAGGTTTTCCTGATTAGATATGTTAGTGAATTTGCTCTTTTCACAATTCCAGCGATATGTGGTTCCCATTTCAAGTCCTGTGATATGGTAACTCCTAAGTCTTGTTGTAATGTCACTGCTTTTAGAGGTGTTCCATTAAGTTTGTAGGCAAGTGTAGGGTTAGTTTTTCCAACATGTAGGACAGTGCATTTTTCGACATTGAGTTTAAGAAGCCAATCATTTGTCCATTGATATATTTCGTTTAAATCGTTTTGCAGTTGGTTGTGATGAGTGTGTGGGTTTGCAAAGAATTTTGTGTCATCTGCAAAGCAGCTGGAGTCTGATTTTATTATAGTATGCAGGTCCGTGATGTACAAAATAAACAGAACTGGACCGAGAACTGATCCTTGAGGGACACCACTGGTCACATTTCGCTCAGATGACAGTTGGTTGCCAATTCGAACTTGTAATTTTCTCTCAGTGAGGAAGGATTTGATCCATTCGAGAAGTCGTCCTCTTATGCCTAGGAATTTAAGTTTAGCCAACAGTCTATTGGTTGGAACAGTATCGAAGGCTTTCTCGAAGTCGAGATAAATTACGTCAGTGGGAATCCGTTTGTCCCACTCGTTTGTCCAGTAATCTATGTTAAGAATGAGATTGGTAATCGTGGATCTTTTTGGCACAAATCCATGCTGTTTGTTTGAGATTATGTCAAGTTTGATCAGGAATGAGCGTATCTCGTCCACTATTATTCTTTCCATGGTTTTGCAGATAATACTAGTCAAGCTTATAGGTCTGTAATTTGCTGGTTTGAGTTTATCACCTTTTTTGTAGATGGGTGTAATTATAGCTCTCTTCCAATCTTTAGGGAGTTTCCCATCTAAAAAGGATTGTTGCATAACCAGAGCTATGGGATGACTGAGAGTTGCTGCACACTTTTTGAGAACAATAGCAGGAATATTATCAGGGCCAGTAGCGCTATCTTCTCGCAACCCCTTCAAAATATTCTCAACTGCTGATGGAGTGAATTCTATTTCGCATAGTGAACTATCTACATACACATCTTGACTAATAGTTGGTATACTGGTGTCTGGTTCATTGACATAGGTTTTTTCAAATTGTGTTGCAAGGATGTTCGCTATGTCTATCTCGCTGGTAACTGTTTCGTTAGAGAAGTTATATAGTATGGTTGGAGTAGACACTTTCGAGGCAATCTGTTTCCTTATATAACTGTAAAATGGTTTCTGTCCGCTGTCAATCAATTTTTGCTCAAACTTTTTTCTGGTATTTCTTAGTTGCGATAAAAGGTAGTTATTTTTCAGTTTATATTCTCTGTAATACTCATTTTCAATCTCATTTACATTCCCCAGGTGTTTTCTGGATAATCTATAACCATCCCAGGCTTTCTTTTTCTCTTTAATCAATGCTAGTATGTGTTTGTCGATCCAAGGTTTGTTCTTATTGTGGTTTTTATTGCCTTTGAATAGTGGTATTTTTGACACAATCTTCTCTTCAAACATGTTCGTAAAAAAGTTCCACTTTTCTTCAGTTGTAGTGGTTTCCATGAGAGACCACATTATATCATGAGTGCTTAAGGTTTCATTTATTTTATCATAATCTGCTATGTGATAGTTGGGTCTCGGCTTTTTGCCTCTCGGGCCGGAGGATCCGTTGTTATGGCTGGTACTTACTTGTAGAGTTGACAACAAACATATATGGTCACTTTTGCCTATAGGTGCTAGATATTTTATATCAGTAATGAGATGTTCATCATTGCACAGGACTAAGTCCAATAGAGATGGGGTATTGTTGTCCCTGTATCTTGTAGGTTTATCTACCAATTGCCAATAGTTAATGTTCAAGTACATATCCTCAAATAAGGCCTCGGGGCTGTTTGAATTACGCACTTCTGTAATGGGCCATACCAATTTGGAATAATTGAAGTCTCCAAGGATTATTACGTTTGACACGTCAGCTATTATTTTTAATTGGTGTAATAGTTTTTGGTGGTTTTCGTACGATGCATTTGGTGGGCAGTAGACACCAGCTAGGATAGTTTTGAGATTGTCTATTTGCATGTCAATGAATAATGCGTCAATTTGTGGGTAATTACTAGAACTGTTTTCCAGGGCTTTGTTCACCTGGGCTGAGATTGTCAGGCCTATGGTCCTTTTCTTTACATATATTGCTACACCACCTCCTCGTTTTTCAATTCGACGGTCTTTGCGGAAGAGTGTGTAATCCGGAAGATCCACTAACGTATCTGGTATTTCTGCCTTTAGCCACGTTTCTGTCACTATTAGTACTGTTGGTTTTATAAGGTTTATTTGTGCAAGAACAAGATCAAATTTCCGTGTGAGAGAGCATAGGTTCGTATACAGTATTGAGATATTGACTATGTAATTATTTACATGTTTTTTGGAATTTTTATAATTTTAGGGCATCCTTTGATGTATTTGATTGTCAATTCCTTCTCCCCCTTTTCTGTTCTTTGATGCAGCTCATTCCTTAAATCAATTAAATGCTGCCGTTGCATAGGAATTTGATCCGATTTGATTGAGTTTGGTTTTTTTAGTTTATTTTTATTTTTGAGAATGGCCAAAGCTTCACCTCGTGTTTGGAAGATTATTTTTATCGGGCGAGGGAATTTTTTTTCTGCAGAAGGTTTTCCAAGACGGAGCACTTTTATGTTGTTTTGACTTGTGCTGGTGATGCTTCCTATAACTTTCCAGCATTCGTCGGTGTCTCGTAATTTGCGTTGTTCGGGATCTGGTAAGTCTCACTCAGGGATATCAAACATAATTATGTTTTTTGCTCGGGATTGCCGATCGCTAAGTTCACCAATCATGTCTTCTGTGCATCGCATTTGTTGCTGTTTTTTGCAGGCGTTGACTTCTTCTTGGAGGTCCCGAATTAGTTTGTGTAGTACAGGTATTTGTTGAAGGCCACTCTCACATTCAGGACACAAGAATTTCATTCTGCGGTTTTTGAGCTCTAGGCATCTGGTTTCCGTTGCGGATAAGCCCGAACATTTAATGCAAACATTTCGATTGCATCCATCACACGTGACTCCCACTCCTGGCTTGGCAACATCCCCATTACAGTTGAAACAATTCATGTTTTATATGTTGTTAACTGACACAGTTTTGGATAGGTAGTTTGTATGGGTGATTTTGTTTTTTGCTTTGTTGACACTGGGACACTAAAAACTGAGATATTAACACTTTATTTTACTAAAGTTAACACTTTTTGTTAATATTATGTGACGTTTTAGTGTTCAGATATACTGTAAGATTGTTTATTTTTATTATTTAGACTGGAGAAGAATTGTTGACGTTTGCACTGTCAAAGAGTATTGTTGTAAATCTTTTTTACGAGTTAAGCTTTAAAACATTGAAAAGCATACGAATACGATATTGGATTGAATGCGCGATACAATATTGTATTTGTATACCTTTCTCGAAAGAATTGAGTTTTATACGGACAAAACTATTTATTCACCTTTGTATTGCGTATATTCGGACGCAAAAACATAATTCATCTCAATATTTTAAAGCATAACTTGAAAACAGTGTGTTTTCATAAAATAATTTGATTAGCGCCATCTATAAACATGCAGATTATAACTTACGGTTCGTTTACTCTTAATGTTGATGTTTGCAAGCTATCCTTCAAGTCTGCTGAAATATTAGCTACCTATATTGATTATCTTACCAGATATGAATTTTCAGGTGGATTACAACCTTCCTGCTCTTCGGCCCATCATAGTTATTATGGGCACTATAAACATCCCTCGGAGGGTCCTGGCCGTCGCCATTTGAAGGAAACACCTTCACTTCTGCTGGTCTCCTGTGGTCTCCCTCTGTTTTCTTTCCAAATCCTTGCTACCTTAGTTTAGGTGTTTCAACATCTACGGTACGTCCTTGCTTTACTTGCTCTGCTTATCCTCTTTTCTATCCATCCAATCATATTATGTGGTTCCAACGCGTCCTTGAATTCGTAGTTACTGCAAGGCTTTGTTTAAGATTACTGAAAAATCATCTACGTCATCTTCGTTTAAGTTTGGCGCTATGACACTTCCCACTTACTGGGAAAAAGCATATTTATGCCTAAAATAACATTTTTTCCATCTAGTTGCCTTAAAGCGGCCTTTAATTCGTTTAATCAAAGCTTTTCTCGTGCAAAATTCCAAATATATCTTTATTCCAATAAAATACTTGCACTTTTATCAGAGATCATCGATTCTTTCGTATCGCAAAATCCATCTCCAGCCCTAGCGGCATTCGGCGTTATTACAATATTATTATGTCTCTCCACGGGTTTGCGTCTCCACTAGTTTCGATAAAATCTATGTAGAAGATCGTCCGACCTTTCAGCGGGCAAATGCGACAAAGGCATTTGGATGAGCCGATAAGCGAGTGGGTTTTGGCTATCTGGTTGCGATACACACAAATAATCCAGATACTTTAATAAAATACCAAATCAGATGCACTTTCAAAGCTCTTTCCCCGATTCGCTGATAAAAGTCTAAGGACAAACGTACGGCTTAATTACAGATGTGTGCTTCCCAAATTTTGCTATTGAATGATTATTAAATTAACCTTATTTCGGATATAATTTTAAAAAATCTTGCTTTTAATTTTACTGACGAGAAGATAAAAATGTTATGACTGTAGTGATACAGTCACCCAGAGAAAATGAGTTTTTCTAATTAATCAAAATCTCTTCAAATTATTGGTAATCCGGTTAAAAACGGGATTGCAGGCCTTTAACGGATGAATTAACAGGCTTCCTGGTAAACTTTCAATAAATGTCAAATAAATTATTACGATGTCGGAACGTGTTCGTTAAAGGCCTGCATTCCCGTTTTAATCGGATTACCAATAGTTTGAAGAGATTTCTTATAAATTAGCAATACTAATTTTTCTCCGTGCAGGTAGGTACACATCTTTCTTAAAATCGCTTCAAATTGTTGGCATTAGGTAAAAAAAAACACTACGAAATTCTTTTACATATATTATTTATAGATATATAAAATATGTTGCTCGCCAATAATGGCATTCCACTTTATCATAGTTGTATAATTTATCTGCATATTCGGCAGAAAAAACGACTGTCTTTCGTGCACATAAAAGAGATTTCAGAAATTTAACTTTTTTGTATATCATTTAAATTTTCAATAAAATTTAGTAGTAAATTGATTTTAACGTAATAAACTAGCTGATGACAGATATCGATAGCGCCCTAAACTAGCTGATGACAGATATCGATTGCGCCCTAAACTAGCTGATGACAGATATCGACAGCGCCCTGCAACGATATGTACTTTCAAATTGATCGCAAAAGATTAGAAACAGCCAACGTTGAACGTAAAACGTCATGTCTTCAACAACTTCTTGTGTGACTGCTTTACGGAGATATGCAATAACAATAAACTATATAATGGTAGTTAAACTATTTATACTTACTAACATTTAATTGACGCAGTTTATAACCTTACATCTTGATGAAAGGAATGAAAAGTTTTTTGAAATGTCTTAAGATACCTAATACAGGGTTTTCCAATAAGAGGTGTTATTTTGATATTCAATCGTAAAAAATCAATGGTTTCGTTGCTTGGGTGGCACGTAGCGCCGTCTTGTTGAAAGTAAACGTTGTCCAGATCAATATCATCCAATTTCGGCTATAAAAAATCATTAAAAATCATTAATAATCTCTCGATAGCGCAATCCATTCACCGTAACTGTTGCTCCAGCCTCATTTTCGAAAAAGTAAGGTCCAATGACTCCGCCGGACCATAAACCGCAACAAACAGTCACACGTTGAGGATAAAGAGGCTTTTCAAAAATAACTCTTGGGTTTTCCGAGCCCCAGATGCGACAATTTCGCTTGTTGACGAAGCCATAGAGGTGGAAATGGGCCTCATCACTCAAGATGATTTTAATAATTTCAATGCGTTGTTGAAGCGTATATCGTTCCATTTTTATTAATGGCGTAGTTTCTACTTGTCAAATGTCAAAAAATGACAGCTTCAAAAGTAACATCTACCGAAATAGCGGGGTATTCAAAATAACACCTCTTATTGGAAAATGTATGTAATGCGACGATATTGCACATTCTTTCAATCTTCCTTCTTCCCACAGCATTGATTTAAATAAAATGTAATGCGACGACATTCGAACATCCTCTTAATCTTCATTCTTCCCACAGCATTAATTTAGATAATATGTAATGCGACTTAGATTTAATTGCTGTAGTTTATAATGTTACACCTTGATGAAAGGGATGAAAAGTTTTTTGAAATATCTTTATATAATATGAAATGCGACTACATTTGAACATCCTTTTAATCTTCATTCTTCACACAGCATTGATTTAGATAATATTTAATGCGACGACATTCGAACATCCTCTAAATTTTCATTTTTAACAAAGCATTAATTTAGATAATATAATAGCCGACTAGGAATACAAGACAAAATATAACATTCTTCTGTAATACATACTCGACCAACTATCAGACACACTCACTGACCAATGGGATGCATGATCTGGGCAACAAGTATGGGGGTGCTATTTATTTATTTATTGACTCCATATATAGAATTAAGCATAATCTACACCAACACTTTGTTGAATCCTACAAATTAGAGTAGCGTTGGTAAATTAGTTTTAATGATTTGTCTTATATGTAGTGTTGTTGTAATTTCTTTTTTACTTTATGTTACTCTTACGTTTTACACACAAATTTATTTTTAATCACAATTTTACAAGTGTGTATTTTGTACCTTCTTTAAAATGGATTACATCTATTTACTGTCAATATCTCCTGTAAGATACATATTCTCCTATGTACACTGCATCATTTATCACTTCTATGTAAAAGCCTTTTTAGGCGGATATATATATAAATAAATAAATAATATCTAATGCCACGACATTCGAACATCGTCCCTATTTTATTTCTTCCCACTGCATTAATTTAGATAATATTTAATGCGACGATATTTGAACATTCTCTTAATTTTCATTCTTCCCACAGCAATTAATTTCACAAAAAATGAAACTTCCATAGACCTGGCTTCGGAAAGTTATTAATATAGCTAACTTGACATCAAAATGAAGGTTACAATCTAAATACAAAATTAACAAAATTGTTTTGTTCGCTCACTAAACTAAGTACGTTAAGGCCCCGTAGTAAGCATTCAAAGATGGTTTGAAAGAGGGATTTGTAGAGGAAGCGTGTTAATATTAAAAAAATGATAATAATTAAGCGAAAATGGTGAAAATATTTAATAAAACGCGACTCGTTTGAAATAGAACAAAAATCTGTCGACAAATTCTTTACTTGCATTTAAATATAGACTGTGATTTTTTCATGCCCATAACATATTTAATATCAGCACAAAACATTTTTTTAATAATTTTTGGAATATATTGCGATTTTTTGCTATCGAGGGAATTTCATATAATTAATGTTTCGGCATAACAAATGTATAGATATTACCTTCAAAAAGATTTTTTTTTGGTACTTAAAAACATAAAGAGTTAACGAGAAACTTGTTATAAATCGGTAGAATTTGGGTATGCAGGGGCTTAACGAATGTCTTTAAGTAGGTAGGTACGTACAAGCGGCAAATCTAATAACTGCATTTCCACATATATTTCGGATGCGTTTATTATATGTCTTAAATTAATTTATCACTTACTAGGGGTTTAAGTGGATACGTCACTCCTTGAAGTGTACAAGAAATACGGTAAAGGTAAGTTCATTGAGTTGCAACTCCACAGCCATAAACGGTTCGTGCGAAACTCGTTAGGATTTTTCAAAATCCATCACTTGTACAATGGTTCAACAGATATTCTCAACCATTTGACAAATCGACTATAATTATGGGTTTTAAATAATATATTTAATTAATATAATTACTTTACTAGATGAATAATAATGTACGAAGATGTAGGTCGCCAAATAATATAAATAATTTGCTGTACCTGGAGGGACGTTATCATATACATTCAAGTTGATTGAGAGGAGAAAAACAAGTCCGAAGGGCGTGGGAGGTGGTTTTACCATCTCATTTTCTGTGATTTGTCAAAAAATAATTTGACAGTATAGAGGCAACTCGCATTGTAATATCACTTTTCAGTCCTCGAAAATAAAATCTGCTTACGAATTACTGGTCCTTTCTACAATGACGCGCAAATTGCTGGCTGCTTAAAAAACTTAACTACAAATACCAAATCGGGTAAACAAAAGTTCGAGCTTGTTTCCAAGATTTGACATTTTGTTACACTATTTAGTTAGACACTTTTACGAACGTGTTGTCATTTACCCACCTCGCTCATTGTTGGCGTTTTTTTCTTCATTTTCTAGATAGTTATTTGCCATGAAGTTGTGAATTATTAAATTTACTGAATTTAAATCTAGTGTTATTTGCGGTTCGTTTAAAAACAAACATTCAGATCCTACGTAGAAAAGTCTTACAGTGTACTCAGCTGCAAGCCTTTGTCTTTTTGGCAAAATTACTTTTCTGCGAAGGGTCTGGTTATGTTCCTACGTAGTTGTTCATTCAAAGCACTCTTTTACCCTCCTGGTTCCAAAAATATGGTCACCTGGTTTGCCTCCAGCTCGTCGACATAATACCTAGTAAGGGCAAGTCTATCAATTTGGATGTCTATGGGCGATATTCATAATATATAATAGGTGCTTATTGGTATGACGATATACTTTTAATTTTTGCACTCTGTGTATTTCGTGGGGCGCCGTGTTGTTAAGAACTATCCATATTATATATTGAAAAGAAAATGTTTACTTGAAAGGAGAAATTATATTTTCCAACCCCGAGTTAAATTAATCATTCAAAAAGTATTACAATGCGAAGCTCCTGTAAAATTATGTTTCACTTGAATAAATCACAAGACAAAGAGTCACCATTAGATTTTGCACGTAATCAAACTTACCAAATTCTGTTGTCTGTGATGTGAAATATTATCACCTTCAATGAACTAAAATTCGCTTTGAATTTAAGTGTCGTTTTCAAAATTAAAGCTGACTGTTCAGACTAGCAATAAACTCGTTACCTTAACCTAAAATCATAAGAATATTTCATCCTTTTCTAACTAACTAACATCCTTATCATCCTTAACTCTATATTTGAAAAATGCATTTGACTTTATGTAAATTTTTCACAGATGATTTTTGAATATGTGAAACGATTTTCATCCTGTTTTTTAATATCTATTATAACACACCCGTCTAAAAAACTTTCCTTAACTTTGATTTTTCAAAATAGTATAATATTTAGCCAATATTTATTTTTGTAATAGGTTGAGATTCCCTGGCCTAAATCCATTGGAGTATTTAAGGCGAAGTTTCAGACTCTCATCAACGGTCTTTTGTCCATCAAAAGGACATGGCTTTCCCATAAAACAAGTCTTCTAAAATTGGTCATAATCGTTTTGTCTTCTCAAATCGATCAACTATAATTTAAATTAGAATAAATAGATGCTGGAAAGGCTATGGATAATTTTCTTACCATCCTTGGTAATATTTATAGAGAGAATGGACCCAATCATGTTTATGAAAAGCACGTTTTGAGGATTTCCCTTTCCTCGGATTGTTGGAGGTTGTTATATACACGGTGTCAGGAAACTCGTGGTACAAGCGGGAAACTGGTGAATAGACCCATTTTTTTTTCGATCAGTAAAGTTGCATTTATTTATTTTTTACTTTTTTTTTCAGCAAATACTTTTGGAGTCTGGTCTACGCTTCGACGCATTTTAAAATACATTAAACAGCTAATAGTTTAGCGACCAATTTATTTCACATTTGACCTTTAAAAAAATCCAACTTTGGACTCAATTTACTCGAAAACCTAAGGTTAAATTAAATTCTCTACACACACTTTCTGCCTACTTATGATATGAGTTTCCGGACAGCGTGTACTTTGATGAAATATTTTTTTTTAGAATTAACGTCTACGTCATCCTTGTTTTAATTTAAAACTTTCTATAATTCAGTGTTTTTTATTGATTGTAAAAAATAATTTACAAACATACATTTGGTTTTAAAATCCATATGTACATTGTTAGTTATGCCATTACATGGTTTTGTATAGGTACCTACTTGTACTTACATATTTTAGAAACTTTTAAGAAACAGCTGTGATTTTTTTCCCTTAATGATATTTTTCTCTCACTGATCCCACGTCTCGGTCCGATATCGGTTGATTCCAACATAACTTTTTTTTGTAGGTAAAGTTAGATAATCAAAAATAAGGTTATTGGATAGGTACCTTCAAATCATTAAGAGGAAGCTACAAGCCAAAAATGTGTATATTCTTGGTAAACCTTATATTTTAGGTAATAGGCATTAAAATCGCTTGACAAACGGATTCTAGAAACGTTCGATTTCAAGCAAAAAACTGGTTTTTATTTATTTTGAAAATAATTTTATAAGAAAGCAAAAAAAGTTAATCAAGTGAAACTGTCAGAGATCTTAGCTATAATGCGGTATTTTTAAAGTTGTTTCCTTTACGCGTTGATATATTTCTAATGATTTTTTTTTAGCTTACATTTATATATTTTATTGAGTAATTTATTTTTTTATTTGTTTTCTACTCAAGCGAAACGATATGAAAACCTTCAATTTATCTAAAGCATATTTTTTGGTATTCACAATGTAAACCAATTCGTTATAGAGATTAATCAACATAGTGATTTAGCATTAAGCTTCGCCTTAATGTAAATGGTGAAGTGGATTGGAAAATGAGTAAGAATTTTTGATGAATATGCATCGAAAAATAAAAGAGTAATTTTTTTTTATAAAAAAGTGTATTTCTTCATATTTTTTCAAACTATCAATTATGCGATGAACGGGTGATCGTCCTAATATCGAGGGATTTTTACAAATTAAGTATAAAATATATATTTATTTTCTTTAAGCATTATACTGGCCTCAAGTCCTTGGTCACGTTCTTCATTGAACTTCTCAATTATCTAATAAATCTTATCATAAAAGCACAATGTACTAATGTACGTTGATTGACTAAGTTTACTATGTAATTATATAAAAAGAACAGGAAACAAGTTCATAACAAATAATCAATCCGCTTACTTCTTCTTACAAGAACACAATTTATTTTGCTACTTAATCATATTTTTGTTTCGTTATTTAGTCCCATTTTATACGTTTGTTCGAAAATATTCAATAAATATTATTGCATACACTTACACAAGTATTTACATTCTTATCAATATTTTTTTCTTGGTCTCTTGATAAATGTTTAATTGAAAAATCCTATGTTTAATAACACTATTTACAATATAAGCTAAAATATCCTAGATCATTACATCTATTTTAACAGTTTATTACACAACTAAGATAACAATTTTTTTGCAATATGTGATATTTTTATAAAAATCTAAATATCAAACTGGCCTCGAATTCACTTTATTCATTAGGGTAGGAAAATCTTCAAATATTTTAATAAAAAAAAAATACTTGAAAATCCGCAATCAATCTTCGCAATAATCAATCTATACAAAATTAATATTGGATTCAATATTCTCAAAATATTACATACAAAGAGCAGTAAAGTGTAAGCATTTATAAAATTATTGAACATTAATCATCATTGTAAATACTAAACATAATAATTATAATAGATACAACAGAGTCAACAATTATCACATTTTAACATCATATTTTGCTGCTTATAGACTACATTTTTTTCTCTTCGTGTACTTATGTTTCTTATACGTCAATGCAGAAATATATTTTTTAAACATCCAAGTCAAATTAAATACTTTGTCACAATATGTAGGTGCTGATGGTCATTTGGATAAAAAAATTAAACGCTAGTTTCCCAATTGCACATAACGAATGGAAAATTATAAGTGGGAGAAGAGGTAGAGGAAGGTTTAAAAGAACCTGGTTAAACAGAGTTGTTCAGTAAACATAGCTGAATCCATTTGAATTAATAGTTTACTTCTGAATGCTGGTATCTAACGAGGGCAAACTGAGTATATCATTTCTAAAAACTTAATTAGTTATTAAAACAATTAAATAGAAAAATAAAAGTATTATTTACGTAATTTTTCTGGATAAATTATGGTGTGCTGATTGAAATAAATTTGAAAATGCGCAAGTTAATTTATGGTGTGTTGATTAAAACGAATTTGAATATGCGCAAGTTAATTTCTACCAAGAATAAAGCATTGGTTAATTATGAACTGTGGAACGATTTTAGTTCAGAGCATGTTTTCCGGACAATATTGTTTTTGCGGGATTAAGGTTTGGTGTGAGATAAAGAGACTAATGAGGCCAAGGACTAAGGACCACCCAGCATCCTTGCATCGCCCACGCCTCCTATCGTCGGATTCAAATACTACAAGGGTGAACATAATTAGCATTTCGTGTGAATTTTGATGTACTTCCCTTGCACCATCCCTAATTTTATAACACACAGAAACCAACCCATACAAAAATCGATATTAGTCTAAACTCTTTTGAGAAATGTTTATAAAATGGGAATTAAATGCAATTAAGACATCTGTGATTGATATCTGACCATGACACCTGTGGGTGACTCTCATGGAAAGCTTTTAAAAGGTTGCGTACCTTTTACGAATACTAATTAATTTTTTTTACGGTAGTTGAAGAGTTAAGTTGATGTGCCACGTTTTGTCTATAACTAATTTAGTACTTTTGAAAGACGAGTGCGATAACAAAACGACTTTCTAATAAATATGTTGGAATTTGAAAACAATGGATATACGCAAGGATGAGTATAAAGTCCACTTTAAATTTGATGGGAGATAATTGGGGTCTAGACCTAAGCGACCTCACAAGACTATGCGATCCGCAAAGACCAACTGCAAGGGTCAGAAGATGACTTTATTATGATTAAATTTTATTAGATAACGTTAGAGGTACGCTTAGCATTTATTTTATAGCTGGAACACTTAAAATAAAGTTTGATGTTGGATATCGGTGGTAAATTTACCCTGGTTACGAGATGTTTAATAATCAACATAAAAATATTGCTGTAGGTTTTTGGATCGTATCACTACATTGCGTATTTTGAATCCGTTTGATAAGGAATATAATTCAATAATAATTAGAGTTAGAGCAGTTCGTGAATCAGTAATCAGTGGAAGTGCTCGGTCCACATGGGGAATGAAGATATGAAGAACGATTACAGCGAGTTTCAGCCGACACTGAGCATGTATCTAAGACTCTTTGCACAATGTGATTTATTAAGCAAAAAACTGAAGAGAATAAAACAACAGTCAAATGGGATGAGTTTGATGAGAAAGTATGGGAGTTTTTTTAAATCTGTTCGGGTTTCCCGACGCGACGGGCGCTTTCAGTTTTAATATCGTCACTTATTTTAGAATCGCGTGATTAAACTAATATTTCTCTGTGACGCGGTTATTCCGTACAGAAATTCAAAAGATTTATTTTCTCGAAATTGAGGAACTCCTTAATTCTAACTATCCTAATGATGTTAAAAAGCCTTCTGAGCTTGAAGATACAGTTTTGATAAGTATACTTGGGATAAGGTAATTAAAGACAAGTACCTACATTTCATTTTTAATCTTTGTAAATGTACTGATGGTCTCCGTACGGTGGTAATAGTTGAGCATTTGACGGGTCGTACAAAATGGATTCATAGCAAAACACAGTGAAATACAATCGCATAGAATAGGCGATAAAGATACAAATTCAATACAATGAAAAGGTGATTGGTTGTAATGATAAACCAATGATAATGAACCAAATTTAAAAAACGAACTAAAAAAATACTTAACCAAAATTCAGAAGTGCCTTTTATTACGTACAATATATAAATTGATTCAGCACAAAATTTAAACTCGTTCTAACGATTTCGCCAACATACACATGAGACTAGCACAGTGGCTTTTGAATATTTCAACGCAACAGTTAAATTATAAAGATTTTTTACTACCGTTTCATCTTCGCATCTAATTAGAGGCACAATAATCAGCTACGGTGTTTGGAAATCATACACAAAAACATCCTCAACTTCAATTGATGTGTGCTCATGCCAACTACTGCTCTTCTCCAATCACTGTTTACTGCACTTCTTTTAGATTATGTTCTGTATCTTTTACCATTCACATAGTCCCATAGAGGGGGATCATTTTTTAATTTAACCAACGAGATGAAGATTGTAAGATAAATGATGAAGAATATTTTATGATATTTTATTCCCGCAAAAACATGATGTCAGTATGTATGTATCCTTTAACAGACGACTTTTTTGTGAAAATATGGTACAATTTAAACCAAAAAATAACATTTGATATGCTTGATCTATATTTCAGACCTGCTTCAAGATGGGTTCGTATTAAACATCAATCGGTTCGTTGAGTTAAGGTTGGCGCAATTATTCAGATTCTTTATGTAACACCCTCACCGTGCTCGAATTTTGACAGTCCCCATACGCCATAAGTTATTTTGTATTTGTGTGAGTGTGTATGAGGTCTGAATATGTTGGATTGGAGCATGTCACTTGTTAAGGGGATCAGAGCGTCCAACCCATCACGGAGAGTGACCAACAAATTTCGGCTGACCAATTACCTCTCGGAATTCAATCTGTACTCAGCGCGAAGAATGGACCAGCGAACGCAGATGATACAAAGCCACAAATATAATGCTCCGAAAATTAACGCGAGATTCAACTACCGCTTTGAATATGGACCACTTCAATTTGAACTGTCCATGCAAAGCTGCCCAAAACAATTACCTCGTTAACTTGTGAATAATGGCGTTATCCGCTTATTATAAGAGTGTAGGTGCTTCTTTTCGAGTTTGATAATGAGTATGCATTCAATTTTGTATTGATTATCTAAAGCGAAATTTCGTAGGCATCAAACACGGTTCAAAACATCCATATCGTTGGCAATTTTAGTGGTGTAAGAAGTTGTCTATTCAAATTAATATTATTATTTTACTGGTGTAAGGAGTTTAATCAATTTAATATTTTTATTTTTGTGGTGTAAGAAAGATTCTAGTCACTTATTTTAGTGGTGTAAGGAGTTTAGTCACTTTAATATTATTATTTTAGTGGTATAAGAAGGAATCTAGTCACTTTAATATTTTTATGCTGGACTGTATTATAGGCTGTATCTTTATATATATTTAAATATATATTTCTTAAATATTTCTGAGAAAAATGCTTATTGCTTGTTATCCTATTAACGTGATGCGATACGTAGTTACATATCAAGGAAACATTTCACGTCAGCTTATCGATAGAGTAATGACATGACCTTTTTGGTACGAGAGGCGGTTAGCAATAATTTATTAGGCTTTTGAGAAAGGCTCCTATAAATGCATGCTCCATTTTCAAGCTCAAAGCGGACGAATTTAAAGCTAAGTTGAACAGTTAATCATTCTGCCAGCGCGTTTTATGCATGGTCAATTAAGGCACCCAAACTTCGCCAAGGAAATTCGCTCTTAACAAGCACGCCGCGTCGAGACGAGTCAAGGGCTAGCGATCAAAAAGAGAAGTATTATTGCAGGAGAGTAGATATCATCGAAGATCTGATTAGCGAAAATTATATGTGGAATGAAAGAATGACATAAAACGCGACGGGCGTCCACCGTGGGATCAGAAATACGCGGATAATCTTTTCGGTAATCTAAATTGTACAAAACCGCGATCATGCGTTTGAGACAAAATGCCATGTCGTTGGCAGAGTCATTTAATCCGAGGGGGACAAGGAAATAAAACGTGAAATGTTTTAGCCATAATGGCTTCGGAGACATGTTATAGCCAAGGACAATATTCCAAATTGATTCAGACTACAAATATACGGCTTATTAAAATGAATATAAAGCTCCGCGTACGAAACATGTTTGTCTAAATAAAAATGTGCAATGCGCATAAATGAACAAGTAATAATTGAATATTTCTCGAGTTTCTTACTGAGCATTCGTAAATATGGCCGAATGCAGATGGGCAAGTTGTTTATTAAATTAATGTATTGCTTCTTAGTAATCTATGTTAATCTATTTTAATCGCAAAAAATAATGGAGTTCCGGTTTCTCACGTTATTATTGATTAGAGACAAATAGCTTACACAGTTTTTAATTGCGAATGTTATTCCTGTTGTAATTTGTGGCGACCAAAAACAGTAGGTGGAGTAAGCTGCGATATTTGATATCTGTTCCTTTTAATAAATAACCGTAACGTGGGATTTGAAAACGCCGAGTTACTATAGCTATCAAATTTTTATGGTTTAAATTAAATATTGCCATAATTAATGACTTAGACATTGCGGTGTGGTTTAGAGAAATGGCCAAAGCTTAAAAGCAAATGTGTATTAACGAGACGAAGATTGACTTGATTGAGCCATTCTCTCGGATTTAGAATACTCATCTCAAATACTTTCTTCTCGAGTGTTTATGAACAATTTGTTTCACAAGAGATGAGAGAAAATAATGAACGAAAACATGCAATAATGGTGTTTGTCTATAATCTTGTCCGTAATAATCGTAACTGTTATACTAATGGTCAGAATTCTTTTCCCTCATTAATCCAAAAAATACATGTGTGTAAAGGTAGCTCTTCGAATTCGAAACTGTTTAACTGTGTGCCGTGGGAGATACTGGGGATAGGTATCTGATATAGTGATGAACGTAATACGAATATCACGTTCGAACAACCAATTTAAATGATTGTAATCGAAGTATTTAAAAGAATGCTTTTTCTTATAAGTGGAAAGTGTAGGTAAAATCATGGACTTAAAAAAGGTTTCCTTCATAATTGCATACATTATTAACCCGATAACCTACTGTAAGTGCTAACTAGATATTTTGAGTCATTAATCAAATGTAATATTGCGAGAAACTGAATATTGCACATTTAATCCACTACTGTTCACTATTGGCAAAGAGTGATGATTACCATAAAGCAAACGTTAATCATTTTTATATTAAAGTGTAATCAATTATAATTACTTTGTTTTCAAAACCAAATTATTTCACCGTTTTAAAATATTATAAATTCATCGAACATCATTTATACGAACATCAACACAACTATGTTATTCTTGATCTAGCATACATAAAAATATATCGTTAATCACTCTTCATTAAAAACGTGCACACTATATAGACGAATATTCCAACATGGGTTGATATACTAATTATTTAACTTAAGGTTATTAATTTCAATACAAAATAATAATATTTCGTTTTGTTTAAACAATTTGCAATGCGATTGTTATACGCCTATTGTGTTGGAATATGAACAATGTAATCGTTACGAGAATTCCGTACATTTTTCAAGTTCTTGCAAACGAGATATCGTGAAATTCCCAGGTAAAAGGAGACTGGCCTCATTGCTTTAGTTATACATTATATTTGGACGTGTAAATAACACTTACAATCAGCCGGGCCAGAAAAGCATTTATCATAAAGCTTGTAGTTAAAGTAGCAGCTTCGTTAGCTTACTCATTAGGCTTTATTGTCAAATTTTTATCCGATGTTTTTATGCGTTTATCTCATCTTCAGAGGAAGGCTCTCGGGCACTAATGTCGGTTAGAAAACGGCTACCGTTATAAGTATGCTTATCCGGTCTAAATTCATTGGACACAATTTGTATGTTGGATTAGGAAAAATAAATGAATAATGCGAATAACGTGTTAAGACGGAAACCAGACCATCCTTATATAAATAGATGGTCATCTCGGGTCTAACGCTTTCATTATAGGCAAATTTGAAGAGTATTTTTGATAATATGGCACTTATAGCGGAAGAATGGAGAAATTAACGTCCGCAGAGTATTCTATGGAGTGCAAATGGATGGTAGACAACGAAAATAAAGCAGATCGAACGCCTAAGTGAAGTAAAATAACTTGAGTCGGGTCTTAACAAGAACTGGAAGGAGATTTGAAGAAGAAAGTAATATTTAAAAAAAATATATTTAATGATTTAATTGTTTCAAACATTTTGATAAGGACGTTTTAGAACTTTGTTGAAATGAAGGTGATGTTAATACCTGAAAATATAATATTACAAGAAAAAAAATATTGCTCGTTTGTTCTGTACAATTACTATTGGTTTTTAATCATCTTATTTCTGAGCATTATCTAACGATATAGAACTAACTATGTAGGTCTATCATCGTCTACCGTCGCGTCATGAATAACAATAATTATTATCATTGAACCGGGCACTTTATAGAATGCACCGTATAATTATTTGATTCGATTCCACAAAATAATTATCTAACGATAAAAAGCAAGATGATTTATATGCAATACAATACGTTCAGTTCTCGATAATTTTCTAATAATTGAAGCAGATTTAATCATCACACCACCGGATATGAAATGCATTCGCACAGTTATCCGTTTATAACTCCTTAATTCATATTTTAGGGCTGCTCGGTAAAAAACATTGTTTTTGAAATCTGTACAATTTTTTTTCATTCCGCGTACATTTTTTAATAATTATGTATTGCATGTATTGTATTCAGATAATTTTGATCCATTTATTACTGCTTGTAATTGTCGTCTAAAAACTTTATAATTAATTGTTGTGTATGATGACGACTAACATATCTATTGTTAGAATTCGTTCAGTTCTCATTATTTTTTTTATAATTTTATTTAATTTATGGATTGAGCATTACGAAGTCTTGTTTAAACACGAGCGCTTTATTTCGTCTGTCTGAAAATATGTTTAGGTGCTCCGTGACTGTTCAATAATGTCTAGATGGTAGCCTTGTTTGATAGTATCTTTTTACTCCGCCAGAGTTCACATAAGCTGTTAAGATGTCAAATCGGAATAATCAACATTAACAAGCAGGTATAATCCTGATACTATTAGAGATGTAATCACATCGCTCCTTAATTCAAATTGCAGGACTACATTAGAAAAAAGCAGTAATAATAGTGAACTAGTTGTATGAGATGCAGTTGGTCCATGGAAGTAAATGTTGTGTCATCAATTATTGAGAGATGCATGAGGCTAATGCTCGGAGCTATTAGGCTTCGGGATGCAATGATTCTGTAGGCTATTTATCGCATTTATCGTACTGTTTCCATCCAGTTTAGGAGTGTAAGAGAACGGGCATTTTAAAACATCTCTAATGATATTAGTACATAATAACACGGCCAACAAAGCGCGGTGCTCTTTGATTATAATGTTTGAATGCGTATTCAGGAAGGCTTAACGGGTCACGCCGCTTCCTCTCAATCTTTCTGATTTCGAAAAACATCTCTGATTTGATTGATTATTTAATCGGGTGATGAGAGAACTGAAAACATTACGCATGCGCTTTGGGAGAAGGCTACTTTAATGCTGCTGATGTTGCTGGAGATGTTTGCTAGGGAGATTCGACGAAGTCCATTTACTTCTGTAAGAGACCTAATCCTCAGTCTCAAAAGACTTTTTCTTATATGTAAATATTCTAGATAAATTTGCAAATAGAATATTGCATTGTGAAGATGTCCTCTTTTATAATTACTAATACTAATTTCAGTTCTGATTCTGTCTGTAACTCCAGTTAAAACTTGGATTTGATTTGAATTTAAGCGCCATTTAAAAAAATGGAACTGATTGTGGGCACAATTCAGAAGTTTTGAAAAAAAAATCCTATTTTATAATTAGGTACGTTCCCTTATTTACTTTTTGTATTGTAATTGTTCCACTTGCTTCAGACAGTTGGATTTATTATGCCGTATCGCATTTAAAAAAATAAACGTAACCACAAACTTACATTTTTATAGCAGATGAATTAATGTCCCAAGTTTAATGAAAATTTATGTTATATTATTATAGTCAAATCCAAGTTTAAAATCCGCTTAAAAATCGATGCAAACGACTCATTAATTTTATTGGACATAAAAATGAACCCTTAAAGATCAAAGAGAGTGACGTTTTTTTACAACCTGAATATGTGATAAATTGTTACTTTTAAATCAAAGAAAGTTTTGAAAAACAACAGTTAAATTATCCCAAAACTCTTATTTAGTAAAAAAAAACTTTTTTTTTCAAGATTTAAGTAACACGTTTAGGCTCAATAAAAATTAATGATTTATAACATTTTACAAATCTGTAAAAGGCATTAAATTTTTTATGATTTCGGTTGAATTATCAAATGACGATCTGCGATTGGCACGCCTTAACAGGTAGGTTATAAGCCTTAATTATGTATACATATTTATATACCAACGTGTTAATTGCTATTGACATATGATATTCGGTCATTTAACATTCAGCCTATGTAAAACAGAATATTTAAGTTTTTTAGGTACTGAAATTGCTTTAAAAAACGTAGGTAAGCAGTTTGAATATATTAAAATTATTATTAATTTAAGTACCTAACCCACGGCGAAGAAAATACCTACATTTAAATTTGGTTTGCTTAAATGTCTTTAAGCGTTAGTAAGCTGGTAATGAGAACTTGTGATTTTCTCATAGATAATTTTTATGGTTTTTTACGATGTCGTTTAACCCATTCAGACTGCGTGTGTATATTTGAAAATATATTGATTTCAGATTTTTTCCCTCGCTATCTAGAGCGAATAAAAATTGCCTTTTTTCTGTTCCCAATTGGTGGTATAGCTGGCTTTTACGAATATTTTTTAAATTTGATTTTCGCTATTAGTTCCATCGGTAGCCGTTTTTATATTATGATATGCGATTTTTGAAACACGCCCTTGTGACGTGATGTTCTTTCAAATGATAAAAAAACACACATTCACTACAAATTTTTTAAAATAACTCCAGTAAGTTGTTTTCAAGAATCAAATATTTTCTTCCACTGCCAGTTTTAATTAAGATATGAAAAGGTTAAACTTTTTTTGTCTAACCTTAGGTATGTTGCCATAAAAGGTTTTGATGTACCTATAAACAGCCTTACTAAAAAACTTGATGTAAATATTCAGCGGCAGGTAATGTAAGAACAGTGAAAAACTTGACTTATTACCATGGCGTTTGTTTGGTTAAAACGGTCTTAAACCAGGCTCAAGGCCAGCTTTATCACACCAACGTTGAACGGGTGTGCAAGAATTTAATTAGTAAGACGGATGGTACATAATACAACGAAAACAATTATTTTGCTGTTACGATTAATTTATAATACTCAGGTACAAACACAATACTCATGTTGACTTTGCAATCAGAAAAAAATAAGTAAGGGCCTAGCAGTAATGGATTAATCCACTAGTTGATAAGTATCATTTTATTATCAATTTCAAATCAATTGACTTAAGAAAGAGCAAGCAAAGCATATTGTATGTGTTCCATTAATGTGCAGTTTTCATATTTATATTTCAAGATACTAATTGTGCATCGTTTACGATTGCTAATGCAGCCATACCAGTTTAGATAATAGCATATGAATAAATCGGATATTTAATGGTACAAAGCATGCGTGCTACGGTATAGTGTACACAGCTTTATCGAAGATGTCGTATGAGTCCCGTCTATTTCGTAAGAGTAAACAAAGATACTAAATAGCCATATAATTTTGTAAGAAAATTACAATTTCCTTGTAGATAATTTTTGTTTAAAATTAGCAATCCAATATGATAAAAATTGTTGATTTGAATTGAAAATATAAATTAGGGATGAACGCAAATAATTACACAATTGTGTCGAGTATTTGTAAAAAGATTTTATTTTTTGTGTGTTGCCATAATTAAATCAAATTAAACGAATATCTGCATTGTTTTGATTCTGAAATGTCTCTACATTGTTAATAGGAAACTAATAAACGTGTTTTAGATGTCATAATAACTTCATTTTTAATAGTTTTTAAAATATTGCAGTCAAAAATAGCTAATGTTACATAGTATTATTCACTAAAAGTTGATTGGCGGGTACTATTAAATAAAATTATTTCTTCAAAATTGATGTTCTTAGACATTGAAACTTGCAACATTGAATATGAAAAGGCTCTCTGGTTCTACAAAAAAACCAAGCTTTGCATACAACCATGTTTGGGTTAGAAAACAAACTGCACCACAATTATTGTATTCCTAATTCGTAACCCGTCTTTGAATTCATAATATTTTATAGTTTTCGATAGTAATGTATTTTATATTCATGACAGTGTTAACATTTAAACAAAATAAAGTCATTTTTCCTTAAAACAACGGATGGGTGATGGGTGTTTTGCTGAAGCTCAGGGCCTCGATTCTCGACGAAGTCATTCCACTCAAACAACGAGTTTTGGCGTTTTGCGTATGGAAGTATTTTCCTTCGACGAGACTCAAAAATAAGGACTTCGTCCAATGTATATACTTTCGACGGCGATTGTGACCAGCCTGGATTGGAGAATCGATACCCAGGTGCACAAAATTACCATTGCTGATTTGTGTCCAAAATTATGGCACCAAAGTTTTTATTAGTGTTTTGGTTTAGTGTGAAATATAATATATTTATGTATTGACTAATGATTTTATGCACATTATTACAATGCAAGATCATGATCTTATTTTACTGTTGGTCTCGAATAATCGAATTCACATTTATAAATTTGCAATAAACGATAATCGTAACTGGCGCTTGACTCGGAATATTGTTCTGCCCTGCTATCCTATTAACCCGTAGATACTTTAACCCTTCAATTGCTGATGTAACTATAATTTAGATAGAAATCGAGACTTAATCGATTGGTAAAACTGATCTAATTTTGGAAACGATGTTATAATGCACCAAGTTAAATGTTTGCAAAAAATCAATCCGCTTGAAGAAGGTGCTAACACCTTTAAGTTACGACAATTGTGGTGTTAATGTTTCATGGGACTAATATATTATTTTGTATCACTTGCGGACCATGACTTTTCAAACAACAAATAATGTTTGATCAATTAATACTGTCGTATTTTTCAATCTAACCACTCTACCTCACTGATAAGTCACGGACCGCCACTGTTATAAATATATACTTTTTAAAAAATCCGTTTCATGGTGGGAAGGTTTTAGTAAGCGCATTTCCCTAGAAAATGACTGCTATTGAATTGAAGTAACATTTTTAATTATGGTTTTTGCTATGTTAGCTACTCAATGAAATACTTATAGTTGTTTTGTTAGTTAAATCTCTGTAACCGCTGTTTTCAAAGGGTTAAGGCAGTTCAATTCAGTTCTCATGACTTTTGACCTCTGTTATTTGAAAATTATAATCATTTTGCGGGCGATTAGAGTCACTCCGCCAGACAGAAGATTAGGTGACGTTTTGACAACGCGGTTGAGAATCGCTGAGGAGAAATTACATTACACAGACTAAACCTTATATTACGGTCGTTTGTTGGGAACATTGCCATCAATCACACTTTGTTAAGGCTTTGTACACCGTCATTTCTGCCAATTATTGCAAACCCTTTATTAGCTGTTCATTTTTACAACAGGAAGTTATTGAATAGACGAATCTAAAAGGAACATATGCATTGAGGAGCTAACCCAAAAAAAACATTGTTAAACCAAGTAGGAAACATTCAATTGTACACGATGAGATGCAATTTGACTAAACCTTTTAATCGGGTCCCATAACGAACGAAATCGACAATAAGATGCCTAAAATGCACACTATCTATGCACTGTAAAAAATATGACAGCATCTCAAATCCGACAAATAAAACATATTTTAATATTTAATAATTCATTGTTAAAAGAGTTGCATCAAAAGGCATCTGATATTAATCGTATGTGATATAAGCTGAGAAGAGCATTTTGTAATTTATAGGACAAAAGTTTTTGCACGGTTTTTTATTTATTTTTCTGCATTGACGTGTAACTGCGAGCTATACTATTTGCAATGATTGTACAAGATAACTATCAATATTGACACTACACAAATAAGAGAATAGATGCTGAATGCTGACAGAGCGTAAGGTCAGACCTTACATGCATCGATCTACAAGGTGGATTAGAATGCAAGCAAAAGATGCTGACTAAATATCAGATACAACTTGTCACTCACTCCCCCCCTGACCTTGCAGCTAGCGGGTTCAAGGAAAATATCAAAACTTTACCTGCATTGGCGTAGGCACAAGGATGTTTTTAAACTTGAAGGCAGGTAGTAACTATGAATTTATTGTATAAAATATATTATTTAAAAGTTCCTCGTTGCGCAAGATAACATGCTTGTACCTTTGAATGCCATATCAAGACATACAATATTTAGTCGATTCAATTTGAATCAAATGAATGTGAATACATTATAGAGAGTACAGAAAAATTTCAACGAATGCATAAGCACATTCGATACCGACCTTACACAAATTATCATTTCCTTTACATTTAGAACACCAGTTGACGATACCTATTATTTAGTATGATTGTCTTTGAACTTTGAACATTGTACTCAGTTCGCGGTGTTAACCGTCAAACCTTGGTGGTAAGGTCCAGGGGAGCGGTCCGGTGGAGTTTTAATCTCTTCACGTCGTGTCTCGCTGAGAACAGTTCTCCCGCCCCCGTGTCATCGTGTGATCCCCCGTGTCCATCACTATCACCGTCTCCTTCTTCATCCTCGGGAGTGGCTCTTCTCTCATCGCTGGAGAAACTTCCAGACTTCATGGAAAGATCCATGGGGTTTTCTTGAATAGGTGACGATGAACTCTTCCGTGATACTGTGAGACCGCTGGCGAAATTTAACGAAGTTAACGTTAAAGGTATCGGTCTCGGTAAGTCATCGGCGGCTCTCGGGGAATCTAATTCTTCAGGGTCTAAGGATTCATTGTCTTCGTTGTCAACTGGCGGGGATTTAACGCTACCACTTGAAGGGGACGATCTTTGGGACTTTAACACAGCGTCCAGATAAAATCTTTTCGTGAAGGACTCTACACTAGTTTCGTTATTATTGTTATTCGTATAGCGGTTGTTATTGTTGGTGGCGGGTTTGAGTAAGCCTCTAGGAGGATAGAGGGCTGGGTGAAATCCTCCGGGAAACAACATGTGGGGAGGTGGCAAGAGAGAATGGGAAGGTGGGAAGCCAGGTAACGGGAGGCCGTGGAAGGGGAGAGGCATGAACAGATCAGCAGCTGCGAGCGCTCTTCTACGGTTTTCATCATCGTTGTGGTGTGGGCTTTCTGGAGACATTCCTTTGTGGTATTCATCTAAGAGCAGATCTCTAGACTGGGCTCCTTGCTGCGGAGGGCCCTGGCCACCTCTCATCTGACTGGCTGCCTGTTGCTGCTCCTGGAGAAGGCAGTGTATCTTGAACCAATTGGAGCGGCGGCCATAGCGGGAGCCGCTCTTGGACATGCCCACCAGCAGGCACTTGCGCAGGCGGCACGCCTTACACGCGGTACGGTTCTTCTTGTTGATGATGCACTCGCCGTTGTTCTTGCACTCCGAGATGGAGCTCAGGTTGTTGTAGGACCGTCCGAAGAAAGACTGAAACAAAATTAAATTCATTAAAATGTTGCTGTAATAATTCGTACCAGGCATCCTTCTAGGCTCTCGAAATAATTACTAAAATCTCAGACGTGCAAAGTGCAGTTAGTCATTTTTTTCCTTGAAAATAAGACCAAAGCGTTCAATCTTTTTGTCAATATTAAAAAAAGGTTGGGTGTTTTTATTCTCATTTCGAAGTGTTTAGTTTTAAAAAGATTACCTGGAGATCATTACTTAAACAACTTATAATAATAATGTTAATAAAATCGATATCGTAGAAAAGCAAAATGGGACGTATAAAATTTGACTTGCATACTGATTTATTTCATTTCGTATCAAACTGCATGTTATTAGCTGCGATGAGAATGTAAGTCACGATTTAAAAACGATCCCCAATGATTAATGTCGGGTTCAGTTTTTCGTTCGCCTAATAATGAAGTAATTTGTAGAGTAATTAAATCTCGAATCGTGTTATTCCATCAATTTTAAAAATACGTATTAAAATATTTTAAATTGATAGTTATTAATCAACGTCCTGACATGCATTAAAGCTTTTTACGTCCGCGCGTTTGATATATTTGGAAGTGTTCTTAAATAAGGTTTCGAGAGTAATCATTAAACCAAATACAGGTGATTAATGGTACGGGCAAATGCGAGCATTACTCTTAAAACAAATATCACGACTTGTAAATACTCAAATATATCTCACAGTGAGATTAAAACGTTTCACACTAATTATAATTACTAAAGTAATCAAGTACAATGTTCAAATAATAAAATTGAATAATTTCGAAGGTGACCCCTGCTTGAGATTTGTAGAGGAGGATTTTTTGCAATCAAACTAGGGTCCGAGAGTCTTTTTAGACTATTATTGTTTTTTAAGCGCCTTTAAGCAAATTTACTATGTGTTGATATGCAAATTCTTCAGGTAAAATGTTATAAGTGTTCATATATACTTTTTATTCCCATTCTTTTTTTGTATAGAGTTCCATCTGCCTGGAGTCAGTGGAAACTAAGGAATCTTTAATTGAGGAATGTTGCTATCCTAAATGAAGTAGGGGAAGGAAAAGAAGAGGAAAGGGGTAAGGTTGGATAATACCTACCTGGCTATAAAGATCTTAGAACAAACATAGCTGGGGCCGCTTTAATTTTATTTCTGAATGGTTTTCTCTCATTTTCACTGAAATTGTCCTTCACTTTGGAATGAAGTGCAAATATATCTACTTACTAGGTACATCATTTTGAAATGAACAGGATTTAAATTATTTACCCTGTCCGGGTTTTTGAACCTTCGACCTCAAGTCCGAAGTGAAAAACTTATAGCTCATTATTAAGTAGGATAATCTCTGGCGCCAGTTAAAATTTTACAGTGTTAAATATGGTAACTGCGGTTTACACACATCACGAATTATTTAAAACTGGTGATATGATGAATACGCAAGCACGTCAGAATGTTGAAGATTTCCTCTTACATACCAGGAACGCAAAGGGGATGAGAGGGGTGAGGGGAATGTTGCTAATGCGAACAAACAAATTACACTCCAGCGTAGATTACACACTCCACAATTAAAACAGGCGTTAACATGCCTCACTCTACTCAAATAGAACGTGTTTAGCAAACACACTATCCGCAAACACGGGCAATCTAAATAACTCAAAGCTCGCTTGGTTATCCCACTCTAGGGCAATTATCGCATCTACTTCAGACAACGCTTTCAATACTCTTCTGGCGGATTTCGCTGAAGAAAATACAGGCAAAATTAATCCTTGAAGGATTTTTGTTGATTGAGTTAACGAGCGTGTTTTACCTGAACGTTTATTCTGATCACCTGTTCTCGCCTTGTGAATATTTCGAAGCGCCTATAACTATACTTGTTAAGTTAAATATCACGCTTGGTAAAATTAAGAAAACATCTGTTTAAAAGGTGGGAAAAAAGGGACGTGACGTGAATTTCATAATTTATTCGCAACGAAAGTACAATTTGCGGGTATATTCCCAATGATTTAAAAGAATTTGAGTTATTTTATGAAAGCGTGAAGGCACAGGCAAAGTAACGTCGATTGTAGACAATATTTGAGAGCGCTGCGATCGATTAAAGTGTTTTAAATGGCTTCACCGAGATAGGAAAACTATGTATGTTCAAAAAAGCTCTATTGTCCAAGTGCGTGTGTTTTATATTAATCAAGCGGTGCGGTGTTAGGAATAAGTGGTTACTACGTTCTGAAAGGAGATGATTCTAGATAATATTCCAAAACAATTTTATGATTTTATAATTTATTGCTTCGCAAAGAATATAATTTTTTACATTTCTCAAATATATTAAAATACCCTCTTATTAGATAATAAATCAAAATAAAACTAAATAATCATCACAGATAAAAATTATAAAAAAAGAAAATCAATTGAGATATATGATGTTGTTTTTTCCTTCGGACGTTGATATATGTTTACATTTTGTTTCCAAAAAACTGACAAACTTGAATGAGAAGAAAATTGAATGAAAAGAACAAATTTCAAAGACAAAGAGAGTAGAAAAAGCTACCTTGGTATCACGAAGGTACAGTATATTTCTTGATTATGTTGCCGCACTACGTATTATTTTGCACTGAAATAAAATCTTGTACCTACCTATTGTCCATCAATCTTAATTTTGAGAAAATCAATACGTCACGGTTTCAACCTTTTACCATTGCAAATTTTGTTACTTCCCTATTTATTGCTCTTTCCTGGAATTTTAATAATTGGATCAACAAAAAAAACCACTTTTAATCTCTGACTATGCGATGTAAAACCAATATAAGAATAACGACTGTTTGGCTTTTACGAAGTTTCCCATGGTAATTAATATTATCTAATGTTGAACATAAATTTCTCAAATCCAGAACGAGAGTAGACTTGTTTTTTTAATAGAATCAGTAAATGTGTATATGTAAAGTATATGACGAGTACATAAAAAAATGCGAAATGGGTATAAGTAGTATTTTTATGTACCTAAGTGACGAAAATTGAAAAAGTTACAGTAAGCCACTGGATTATACCGCATCTGAACTCCTATTTAAGAACTATAATGATGGTTCAAATGATATTATAAATAGATGACGCAGCGAAGCAATTATTTCTTTTGGTCTTGAATCCAGCAAAACAAGGGGTACGTTTGTAACTTTAAATGGTTTGATGTTACAAAATCTGAAATGGACACAGAGCGAACAGATCTTTTGTGTCTCGATTTGAGATCTCTCAATGTTGAAATGACATAATTGAACTTTACATCCGTTCGGTAGGTAAATTAATTTACTTTAATTCTTATCGATACACAAATATTTAAATGAGTTTTTCAAACAATGCCGAGCGCAATTTTCCATTTCCCTCTGTCGCAACCCGGCGGGCAGGTTGCCCAAGCCGTAATAATCTCATTTCGCCAGAAACAATACGACAGTGGGTACATTGGCGCAGGAAATCGCCTTCATACTCTGAATCCGATCTTACATAAATAGTTTTTATGCCGTTTGACAATCCAATACGGGGCTCGATTCAATAATGGCATGTCTGGCGTACTTGATACTTCTTCTACTCGCGGTTGCAATTGCCGATGGGATGTCCAGGCGAAATGACATGAATTAAATATTGCACGGAGAGGCAGACCGCCATTACGGCGAGGGCATTATTTTCCTAACGAAACATTAAGTAGCTTGATGGCTGATAGCTACTGGCTTACACAATGTGTCGTCCTCGATTGAGACGATGCAGGTAGAATTGATGGACCCGCGATTCTCAACTGTTCCTCCTATTGCAATAAATTAAACAATTTTAATTTTTCGTACGTGTTTGACATTTTCAAAATTGAAACTGATATTTTTATTCATAATAAGTTTTATTTTATTTTAGTTATCTGTACATCCAAGTTCATAAATGACTAATTTATTATAACTTACATAGATTCAATTAGAGTTTTTCGTATTTAAGAATGCATTTAAATTATTTGTTATTCAGTTAAAAACGGGATTGCAGCTTGCAGGCCCTTAAGGAATTAATTTATAGGGTTCCTTACAGACTTTTAGTAAAAGAGGAATATATTATCAAATTATTATTTACCTAGTTTGAAAACTCCATCATCCGCAAAAAATAATCGAATTCCGAATATTGAAAAGTATTGAATGTATTACTGAGACACGTACACAGCACATAAATTCTATATTAATGCATTAATATCAAGATGATTGGAATCATTAACACCATTAATGTTTCTTACAGCAAATTATTTGAGCTAATCATTGTTCTTGAGGTCAGAGAATTACTAATATTGTCATCGTGTTCAGAAGGAATGTTATCAAAATCATTATGTATAATTGAACAATTGAGTGAAATGTGTTCATACAATATCACTAAACGACAAATAAAAATGCTTGGTTGTCAGTATCCAATCAGTAAGTTCAAGTAGCCAGTAAGGCTACCAACGTCGTACGTAGCAGAGAGCATTGATCAAAATTGTGTTATCATTTTAAACTACTCGGTAAATACGCGCTGCTGGGGGTAGATAAACTCGCAAGGAAAACTTATACAGTTCACTTTGAATATTAGAGATGGCAGCACTTCCGTGAGTGTGCAAGTTTGTACGACAGACGTTAGTGCAAGAATCAAATAGATATTTTAAATTAAGAATAAAGTTTGAGAAACCAGTAAGTACAATAAGTACTTTAGCGCAACTAAATCGTCTGGTCCGAGTTGGAGCAAGTTGGCAGCAACGTTTCGATACGCGTGCCTTGCGCAACAGTATTTTGATGTCACAAACGATTATGAACTCGCATGTGTGACAAAATACGTCACACTATTATAAACACATTTTTGAATGGGTTAACAGACGAATTTAACCATGACACTATTGAGATTTGATTGCGGATTTCCAAAATGTATCTTGATAGTCTTCATAATTATTTGTTTTTGCTGTTCGTATAACTGATAAAAAGAAATTTATTTGGTATAAAAAATATTATATTCATGTAACCACTCGTATACGCGTTTCTGTTTTTCCGTGTGTTCTATATCTTTTATAATTTTTTATCTACTCACAAGCGAATAATTATTATTGTTTTATTCTGTCACCAGTTTTTGATATGCATCTCATTATTTTATTTCAACCATTATTTTATTTCTACATTTTGAATAAAAATCACTTCAACGGTTTCGTAAAAATATGGTAAAAAATAAAACTCCACATTTTTCTTACGGTTCAGAATTTATTTCCCTTAGTGAAAAAATTAAGGGAAAACGTAGAATTGGAAGACGACAGATGTTCTTGAGGTGATTTTCCACAAAAACGGCGCTTTACAATTATTATTGACAAGCCAAAGGGACTTGACGAGTATTGAAGACACTGTTGTGAGGTGGTAGAAACTCTCAATATATCCATGGCGAAAAACCAATATTCTGAAGATCCATATACTTCCCGACCTTCACCTCCTTCTTCCACTCCATTCAGCCTCACTACTTATTGGCCCTGGGCAGTTGGGCCTCTACGGTATTCACATAAAAAATTCAATTCCACGAGCGGAGAAGGCACGATTGACAACCTAGTCTGCCTCGCAAAAAATGTGTGAAAAAAACACGACAAAATTTTCCAACCATATCAAAGGGTTGTTCCTTATTTCAAATAAATTAGCGAACGAAAATTTTGAAATTCCAATCAATTCAGAACGAACAACGAAATCGTAAGTAAGTTTGTCAGTTTATCACCGGTAATCGGGAAAATCCGTCGATTAATCGACAGTGAAACCATTTCGCTGCCAACTGGTGAAGAACGGTTACAGGTAGGTAACTATAACCGTAACTATTGGAGCCAGTTGGAGTAGATGTCACGTCAAATAAAAATAAAATTACCATCACTGGGTATGTTAATATCCCACTTCTTACGTATAGATATTTATGAGCTTGGCTGGCTGACCTATGCACCATATATGATTTAGTATCACGTCATGTGCATATTATTGTAAATCATAATGCGATCGCTTTTATGATAAATATGTAATTACAATTTCCACATTATTCTACCATATAAATAAAGTGAACGTGGATTGCAGAAGATGTCCTCCATAATTAGTTACAGAAGCGAACTAATAACAATTGAAAAAAATGTACTTGAATAAAATATGGTATTTTATATTAACTCCACACAGGAGGCCCTGAAGAAAATAATTTCCCTCAGGGCCTATGTCATCTTTGGGGATGCTGTGTGGAGGGTCTTTTTGTGGAGAGGAAGGAGTGAACATGGGTCTTGAAGAGTCCCATGTTGTAGGAGGGAGGAAACACAGAGGCCGGCAGTTCGTTCCACAGCCGAGCTGTTGAACTTAAGAACGAATCGTAGAAGCGACCCGTTCTCATGTGACAAATGTCAACCGTGTACAAATGTTGGGCGCGCGTTTGGCGTGTATCCCGACTACGCACCGGTGCCGAAGGGATCAATGACGCTAGTTCCTCAGAGCATCTTCCATTGTAATACCGATAGAACAAGGACAGCATACCTACCTGACGCCTGTGCTCTAAAGATTGCAGTCCGTTTGTTAAGATTGGGGAATCTATCAAACGGACCGCCCGTTTCTGCACAGAGTCAAGGGTTTTTTTCAGGTATTTAGGGGCTCCGGACCAGAGATGGCTGCCAAATTCGACAGTAGGGCGCACTTGCGATTTGTACAGGGTCAGCAGTTGTGTACTATTAAAGTATCTGCGGGCCCTGTACAGTACGCCCAGCTTATTGTACGTTAAATTCCATGTCACAGTTTATTCATGTTTTTGTTTAACCCTAGGATTGTAAATATTGTTTTTATTACAGCCAGAGAAGAAGTCAATACCTCGCCATACGTAGGTACTTAATATTTACTTAGATAAATTACTCAGAGATGATCTTTTTTAAATTGTATGTTAGTATTTAGTTAGTTAACTGACATGATGTTTCTATAAACCATTTATATGAACCTAATAAAGTAAGCAGCCGAACGGACGTTAACCTGCATTAAGACAGTTTTTCTAGGAGCAGTTGAGACATAATTAGGAAATTAAACAATTTAGCTAATTACCTAAAATTCCGAAGGTTGTGCAGCCCTGAAAACCCAACTACTTAACAACATAACGGAATATTCCAAGGTCGTGAAAATTGCTTCAAAATTTTTATTTAAACAAGTTAGCGTGAATCACCATTGTTACGGAGGTTGCATAACGCATAATGGTCTGGTACATATCTTAAAAGCCTTATGAAACTTATTGTAAAGGCACTTTGATAATGGGGATATACGGTGTTCACGTTCCCATAAAGTTGTTTGTTCACAGTGGTTGCATTTAATGGTACCCATTTAATTTGAGATACCCGAGTTGCGATGGCGCCGGAAAGATACGGTGGCACATTTAATTCACTCTTATTTTCTGAAAACAGAACGTATATCATTTTCAGCGTTACATTGTTTTTTTTGGCAGTCATTGTTATTGAAAATCTCACTGGAATACATATCCTAGGAGAATACTGTCGTGTTGAATATGGCTAAGAAAACATTAACATTGAATAAATAATCTACTGAGTGCATCTTTGTAAATGCGACGTAAGGCTCTAATAACGGGGGTTTGATCGACGCTCACATTTTAATTATTTATGATGAACTTATTACTAAAATCTCAAAAGTGTCTAGAGGAATCCCTATGGATTTAAATTATGTATATTTAAAATCAATAAAAACGGGACATTATCTTTTTGAATGTGAAACGGTTTGAAAATTCTATAAACCGTTTTTGAACTATAAAATTAGCGGTAAGCAGCAAATTTTATTTTTATAGACGACGAATTAGTAACTTCCCGAGGGATCCCTCTAGATACATTTGAGATTTTAGTATTGCATTCATTAGAAATAATTCAAATAAATTCCACAAAAAGATCGATTTCTAGGATTGCTGGGGAAAAGTCGGCCGTAGGTCCGTTCATAAGGTCGGGCGGCGCGCCGAGTATTTTTTTCACGACTTCACGACTTGTCGTTAAGATTCCCATTTTATTTTAGCGATTTGACAGGGCGAATTCAACCAGATATCCAACACATCAGAGCCGCGCGTCGCTGGTTTTTGTGCACGTCTGCTTCACTTACGTCGTTAAGATTCTGGCTTCATTTTAAGGCATTTTCTCGTCTGAATCATAGCATTAAACGAAATAAAACATTTTCAGATTACCTATCTACTTTATAAGATAGAGTAAAGTCTATGTCTATATTTATAGCTCAAAGACCGTAATCTAAATAATTCCGACTTGTGAACAATGTGCGAATCGTCTGTCCTTGAAATGGTAGCGGAAAATGCGATCATATCTCTTCGTGCTGCGTACGCAACAGAAATAAACAATCTAGAGCAGAAAATAGATAAGTGCTGAGTATAGACAAGCAGAGACTAAATGCAGGAAATAGGTTGTGAAACCGTCCTGCTTCAAGGAGCCTGAAATCGACAATGGAAATGGTTCAGAGCGCCTGTGAATCACAACGATCCGTTCAGATCTACTTAATATTAACGAGATTTCTAATATTTAAATAAGTGTTTAATGTTTTTTAAATACCCTGTTCGTTGGGACGACGTTAAAAATTTACGAATACAACAAATTTTGACGCCCTCCATAGTTGAGGGGTGAACCTAATTTTGACGCCCTCCACAGTTGAGAGGTGAACCTAATTTTGACGCCCTCCACAGTTGAGAGGTGAACCTAATTTTGACGCCCTCCATAGTTGAGGGGTGAACCTAATTTTGACGCTCTGCACAGTTGAGAGGTGAACCTAATTTTGACGCACTCCATAGTTGAGGGGTGAACCTAATTTTGACGCTCTGCACAGTTGAGAGGTGAACCTAATTTTGACGCACTCCATAGTTGAGGGGTGAACCTAATTTTGACGCCCTCCACAGTTGAGAGGTGAACCTAATTTTGAGGCCCTCCATAGTTGAGGGGTGAACCTAATTTTGACGCTCTCCACAGTTGAGAGGTGAACCTAATTTTGACGCCCTCCATAGTTGAGGGGTGAACCTAATTGAGAAAAATTAAAAAAAAAAACATGTCTCGTATTTCGATTCGAATCTTACGTGACGTCGAATGGTTTAACGTTTCTGTTAACAGGGTAAAACATGCCCCTATGATAGCCATACTCCAATAGGAACAGCCACATAAGAATAATGACGTGTTAGTCATCAAGAATCACTTTAAGAAAGTGGGTTGACGTGGGGGGGAAAAGATTTGTGGAATCAAACCTGAAATCTTAACCGATAAGGTTAATGTAATACGTATTTTTTTAATTCATCAAAAAAATGTTTACTTTAAATGTAAATATCTATATTCACGACTACTTATCCAAATTTGCCTCTCGTGTGTTAAGAAATAATTATTTCAATATTTTTCAGATTTCAATATTGAACTATTGCGATAATTAATCTTTCCGGGTCACTGGCTAGGGTTATTGCTAAATGTGAAACTTTTCACCTTAATTTAATTTATTCAAGGAATTATAATGAAATCATATACCTACCAAAGTGGATAAGATGAAGTGATTACGCTAAATAATATTTAGCAAAATGTTCTCAAATTATTGAGACTTTCAAATTTTAATACCTCAATCATCGGTCTTAAAATCGGACTACCGAGACATTTAATCAACAATTTTTTATTTCTTCCTATTCCCGCAACCCTTCAGTAATTTCATCACTTTTGTACACTTTGCAATGTTTTCTGTGTATTTCAAATGTGCTTTGTACATATTACTTTTAAATTTTCCATAAAAAAAATACTGTTTTAGAAACTAGTTACAATTATATTTCCGGTGTATATGCATTTAAAATAAACATTACCACTTCTAAATAATAAAATTTTAACATCAAACGTGAAAATGTTTTCAAAAACGCCAACCACATTTTTCGAACTCGATATTTCGAAAGAAAACGGACTTGTTTTTGGAGGAATTTGTAAAAAAACTGTACCCTCTTTTTTATCGCGTTCATATAATCACAAATAAGAAATAATTTTAAAGTTAAACCGGTTGTTACGATAGCGGCGGGAATTAATAATGTCTTTCCATGTCAAAAAATTAAGTATTTCCGCACAATAGAAAAAAACATAAAAATATTTTTGTAAAATATGTACGCCCGGACATATATAACCCTCAAATCCAGGAGGGGTTAATTTTATAGTTAAGACGTCCATTTATTTTTTCGTAATAGTAGTTCCGGTAGTAGATAATTTTGTAATAGTAGAAAGTATTTTTATCACTTTTATGCATATCGCAAAGATCTATAGCTCATGATGTAGATGATTTTGCTTTAACGGTTTAAAATTAACTTTTGCGTTCAACCTAAGATTTATTAAAAAAAAATGTTAAAATTTCTTGACGCAAGATTTCACTATTCTAGAGTTATTATTTTTTCGGTCGGTGGCTGAGTTGACATCGCGTTTGGATCCCACCCGGGCGTAGTGTGTTCAATTCCTTGGCTGGCTAAGTCCTCCATCACAACACAAGCAAAATTTTCCGCTTACTGTGGTGGTAGTAGGAGATTTTCAAATATTGTTAGGTTATTTGTAACCCGGGAATGATGTCTTATTTAAAAAAAATAAAAACAAATGTTCGTCTCAGATATTCGAACTGATTTATAAATAGTTAGTTTGGATGCAATTTTCAAAGTTCATTAGAACATTTCAAGAAAAATAATATCCGATAGTAATTTACATCATCAGAATGATTTCATTACATACCAAAATGTAATAACTAGTGATTTGAAAATGATGGGTTATAAATTTAAACAAATTAAAAATCAATTACTCATTTACAATACGCAAATTTTCAGTTCGATAATTTTCAAACGTAAAAAATTGGGATTGCGTTACGGTTATTTGCGTCGGAATTGCAACAGCTCAGATTATGCGGCCGTATAAAAGGAAACTTTTTGCAAGTGGAAAAACAAAACGACAGTGTAAATTCAGGAGATTTCCGACGCCAGTGCCCATTGTCTGCCCATTGAACAATACGATTAAGACCAAACAGCCAGCAGACCTCGACGTCTCCCGTCCAACCGACCAAATACGCGGTCTATTAATTTCTTGAGCGAGTTGTGGCACTATTGCATCCTTCGAGCCCATTTCCATAGCATCAATAAAATTTTATAATTATTTCCTAATTTATCAAGACAAAAATAAGGACAAAAAATGGATTTAGCTTACTCATGCTAGCGATAATAAATATATTAAATTGTTATTAAAAATATTTAGTGACTCACCGATGCAAAAATGCAGTAGGTGTTTTATAAAAAATATATTTTGTTGCTTCCGAAAATCTAATAATAATAATAATAATTAACCTGCACTACGAGAAAATGTTTGCCGTTGTGTTTTAGATTGGTATTTTAAAAGATCGGTAAAATTTTTGTCTTCTAATAGGGAAAATATGGCCAGAGAAAGGAAAGGCATTTATTTATTGTTTTTGTGTTTAATTCGTAGAACTCTATTTAATTTTAATTTTTTTTTATTTTCTTAATTATATTAATCTATTGTCACAATTATTTTATTAGTAAATCGGTAATAAATCATTTAAAATTGGGAAGGGGTAAAATAGAATCGTATAAATAAGTCGTCTAAACGTGGTTAAAACCATAGTTTGAAAATGGCCTTGAAAGCCGAAACAGCTGTAACAATAACAAAAACCAAAAAATACTTGCAGAACTTAATTATATTATTAAATTTTATTTTAAGGAAAGGAATTTCGTATTAATTTTTTGAAGCAGATTATTAACAGTATATAAAGTAGGTAATTTTACCGTAGTTTTATGTGTAAATTTGGTAGTACATTTGCTACTACGAGATCGAAACTACATCAAAGACGTAATGCTTGCAATGTTGCAATAAGAAGGTATGAATCGGTGGGTGGAACCTTAAAGGGTTCTATAATCATTTGTGTGAAGAGAGAGACCATCTTCGAATGGACAATGAACATCTACAAATGCATCTCAATTAAAAAGTGTTCTTTGTAGGAGGAGGATAGAGTATTATTTTTATTTTTTAATATTATATCGCGTGGCGTTTTCTTCGTCTTTAGCTATCGTTTCGAACAGAGTTGCTGTATCCATGATCAGGGCAGGGCAGTAAATTTCAAATCATATCTGAAGGATATAGGATGTTTCATTCATCGTATTTTGATAAAAGAGTAGTATTATTGAGTGGGATATTTGGAGATTTGTTCAAATTTCCGATGGTAATAATTCTATATTAAACCAAATACACATTTTTCAAAAATTTTCTAGCATTCGAATATTAAAATCAAAATTAAAGTAAAAGCGTATAAACAAAGTTTTATTAGAATCATAATATATTTTCTCCACATTTTGTATAAAAAACTTCCAATAGATGAAGCAAAATAATAAACACACGCTAATGGCAATAACCAGAAGCTGACAACATACCGACAAGTTAATTAAATTTTAACTCCAGGTCGCTATTAAATAGAGTCACGAGATTAAATTTGCAATTTAAATGTCTTAAATTATTCAGTAATCATCAGCAAAAATCATTTTAGTTTCAATCACATTTAATTTTTCAGCTAATAAAAAAACAGAAATGAATATTCAAAGATACGTATTACGGATGCAGCTAATGTACCTATCAATATAACGGATCTTGGTTTTGAGATGTAAGCGCTTAGCTCACCTTGATGACATATCTAAAATTTTGAAAATATACGCCAGTTAATACAGTGGAAATATTTCTACACCTTTAGCAGATGCATGCAGATGCCACCAAAGAGATACTCATATAAGAGGGTTGTTCAATTTAGATCACCTTTTTGTAGAAGTTAGCTCATGTTTTCATTACTTCCTGTGAAACTGTTCGAATGTAAAAATTCTCCAATGAAAATATTCTTGATTTAATTCGCCTAAAAGTCTAAATTTCTTATTTCCTGGGCCCAGGAGATCAAAGTCTTGTATCATTTAGCGGTAACCGGGCAACTCAGGACAATGGTAATTCAACACAATTAAATACACATTTGAAAAGCGATGTTAAATCATGAAAAATTATGAGGAAATTAGGTTAAATAGGTAAGGTTAATGTTTTAATGTTTTTTGGACAGTTTTTTTCGTCACTTTTGATGACTTTATATCACTTTAAAAAAAGAGTGTTGATTGCCACTCTACTGAGTTGACATAGAACCAATTTAGCGACATAATTTTTCTATAATATCATAATATATTATGGATAATAATTTTTACCCATTATTTTTACTTAGGTTTATAAATATAAAACAAAAGTCAGTATTGGGAACCCACACATGCCCTGCCTGTTTGTGGGCAAAATTACCAAAAATAGCATATTATAAGAACAATTATTAATCATTAAGATATTTTATACCAGTTAGTACATATACTTAGAGTTAAACTTGGAGTCTACGTATAGGTGAAAGTAAACTACGCCAAAATAGTAAAAAAAAAATACATGATTTCATAAGAATATAATGACACGTAGAATTCATGGTTTAATGTTTTAAAATTACAACAACAATGACCTGTGTAATGGAATTTGAGGTTATTTGTTAAACGCATAAAGTGCATTTGAAAATCAACTGTTCACTGCTGCAGTTACTTGTGTTTTTGTTACCGACCTATTGTAACGAAACGGTCCGCTTCCATTGCTCCATCTTGGAATAATTTCACTTTTGAACCCGCAACCATTACCAAAAGTATTTTATCACTAATGACCGACAGTTTAAAAGCAACGGACGTTACGGTGTTACTCTTCGCGGTCAACGGAGACAGTGTGACGCAACCTTTTTCTCAAAATACCCCTCGAAAATTCGTTACATTTGTTTTCATCGAAGAATCCTTTCTTTCAGCCCAGTAAGACCACTAAATCTAATGGTTTATATTTATGTAAATATCTAGTTTCTGACACATCCGTAGTGGTGGAAGTATTTTCTTTTTTTTTTTTACTTTTTCCTTTTTTATCTGAATTGTCATATTTGGCTACTGTCTTTTAGACATAAAAATATTATTAACTTAATAATGATCTTGCAACGCTTAAAAACAAACCTGGCAAGATCTGCAGCTGTCTTTACTGTTAGTGTATTGGCATTGGTTTTTACTTATCTCGTGGATATCGTTAGAATTGTTGGTAATCTAAAGTAAAATTAATGCGTGTGGAAAGTGCGTTTGTTAAAAACGTGAACCGGTGAAATAAGATTCTCGAACATTTGTAGCGAGTTCATTTAAATAAAATAACGAAATCATCATTTCAAATATAATCAAAACACATTTCAAGGCTTTGGACCGATTCTTAGCACCACTGGATTCTAGCGAGATTGAGTCGTTAATTCGTTATTTGCGTGTAAACGCAAGAGGAAGACAGATTGCTTACTATTTATAGTCAATAAAGATCATCATTCGACTCTTGACATTCTGCTAGACGTTTCTTCATTTACACAAACTAGCAACTAGTACACAACGTTTTATTCCGCCGTCCGTCTCTTCAAATAATTATAACAAATATGTCAAGGATTCACGCGCATTAAAAAATATTCGACAAAATTTAGTGCATACTAAAATGATAATCACATGAGCAAATCAGGCTTAATTTGTAGAATCAATCTGTAATATTGCATTGAGAAATCATTAAAGCAGCTAAGAGCAGAAAATTAAAATTTTAAATACATATTCTCTAATTTGAGAAAACTACAACATCGTCTCAAGCACTATACAGTATACAGTTGCTTGCATAATTAATAGCCAGGACGTCGAAGGATTTTTAGGTAAGAGAATGAACTGATCCGCATTTTGAAAATTCTTAAATTGTTACCTTGCATCCTTCACATGTAAAAGCTCCGAAATGAAAACCCGCCGCTGGTTCTCCGCACACTTTACATTGCTGGTTCATCTGAAAAAATAAAATACACAATTTAGAACATTTCGTAAATTGCTGGTTGATCTGAAAAAAAAACATGATTAATAGCATTTTAAAATAAAATAAAATCAGAAAATATTGAATGTTGCTGAAACAAATGATCTCCGTGTACTACATATTGTATTATATTCTATTTGTAAGTATTTGCTAATCTGTAAGCATAGCGTAACTATTCATAGATGTATGCCGATTCAAGCGGACATGCTTTTCATGAAGAAACAATTAACCTTAATCGAAGAAACAAACGTCTCCCTGCGAAGCATAAACAAGAGCATTATCTCGCAATTGTAGGATTAAGTCATAAATATCTCTGTTTGATAAAGAGGCATCGGATGAATAATCATGGGAACCTGAATGCACCGTGAATATGGACTCTGTTCCATTCGCCCGCTCATTAAAATTTTTAAGCGCTCTAAGCGTACCCTTCAAACGTTAGATGCAATGTTGGTAAGTCTGTAATTGTGGGGATATGATGAATGCGGTCAGCCTCCCCTACTTAGCGAGCGGCCACGATGAATACATCATCATCTCTGATGGCTGACGTTGACTAATCTGGTTCACTTGCTGAATGGAGGCATCAATGGCTGTGTCTTGATTGTTCTGGCTTCCGAGATTCCGTCGCCCGTCGCCCGTCGCCCATCGCCCGTGAATTACATGCAGCCCGAGCTAAATGACACAGCTGCCTCATAAACAGATCAGCACTGGACGTGACTTTAATATCGAAGAATGTATACAACCTCCAGATTCCAGGCTGAATGCAACTTTATTCCCTGCCAGCTGACTGCCTTATGGAAACGCTGATCTGAGAAATTGCTTAATTTATTTATTTCATTTTCCTTAGAAGCCACGTTTTTATAAAATAATATTATCAGAAAATTAGCAACGCAAATACACCACCAAAGCCATGCCTCACATTATGTTTATCCAAGAATAAAATTTAAATTGATTTAATAGAGAATACTGATTATTATTTATCAGCTTTAATATGATTGATTATTCTTGTTTTGTGGCAAAGCAACAGATACATTATTTGAATAAGACTTAGTGATATATATACATGCTGATTATTAACACATTAACTATGGTATGTACCTACGATTTGAAAAATACATTATCCACAGTAGTTATTAATACTTCTTTTCAATTTATTAATTGAATTTAAACTACTGTGTCAGTAAATTGATGTATTCAATAATTCCCACAGCGCAAAGATATTCTAAATTGATTTGGAAAAACAGCAACATCCGCTTGTAAGTTGACTTAGAAATCTGAATCCTTTTACAGATCTTGAAAAAGCAGATGTTGATAAATGTCATTGTAAAATACGTCTTTGTAATATATTTCTCAAGGCATCCACGAACTCTTGACTTGAAGATGTCGATGGTACAAGATAAATTATGCACGACAATTCTCCTCGCAATTATTTTGACAACCGTCCCACGCGGAGTGGGTTGGAGTGATTGCTGAAAGAGTCACCGACTTCTCTGTCATCTTCAGCACACTCTGAGACCAATAACATTAGCGGAGGCTACCGGAGAAGCCGAGAAGACGGAAGTCTCACACTTCTCAACTGTCACATAAATAAGATCAAGCTGATATATTGCTTTGATTAGAAACACTCACGCGAAGAAATAACACCTTTCTATTTTCGATAAAACACAGATTGTTTTCTTAATTTTTTTTCGAATATGGAGCGATCAAACCTACTTGACAATCAATCTGTTTTTTTTTTGAAGTAACGTATTTCTCTCTTTTGGAAAAGATCTCTTCTTTTTAATAAACCCACACAATTATACAATTCCCAGATCAGAAACGAATGGTTTATATATAATATCTAACACACGCACACTTCTACATATGTACGCACCCACTATATATTTACTTTCAGCAATGGAAAATTTAGATTTGGCAAAATTGATCATTTACCTCATAAAAAAGTTCTAATATAAATTATTTTATGTTAATTGAAATAATTTTAACTGTTATATACATATTGTAAATTTCATAGAATTTCTGGATTCGTTTTCATGAAAATGCCTTGATTTTGCATTTGGATTAAAAAAAGTACTGAAACAAATAATATCATAGGTAATAAAAATAAAATCAATTTGTTTGTCAAGCTAGGTAAAGGTATTATTATCTTCCAGTCAATAATAATAACTATGTTAGTGATAATATTTATGAATATTAACAACTTAATAACTATTGATTTTTAGAGCCGTTTTGTAGTCAGGAATGGTAAACAGCTGGGCAGTTGTCAACAAAAGTTTCTGAAGAAACTAAGGAATCAATGGTACAAAAAAAAAGGGAAAGCAAAACTAATGATTTGTTTCTGAAATAGAAAAACATATTAAATTCTTGATAAAGTTAGGTTGAATTTCATTTCTGAAATTCTTAACTAGCAGTTATTACCAAATTTCGTCAAAGTTTCAATCCTATTTTTAAGATTTTTTTCTTATTAAACTCTTGTCTCGAGAATAAACGAAATTTCACGTTTCGAGAATAAACGAAATTTCAAAGTTCTGTAGCTGATGATGGAATTGACATTCTAATTTATAAATGGTAGTGTTGACTATCGACTGAGAAAACTGCATACATTTCATGACGCCAGAGCTCACAATTAGAGAGTTTTTGTGGGACGCGTTATCAAATAAGTACCTATCTGCTTTTATAGATAAAATCTCGCCTGTCTAATAAAAAATACGTAAAATTTACAGTAAGTACACAATAACTAACTGTCTATGAAGTTAACACAATGAAATTTGAACAATTCGTGGCACCTGCTTTGATAATGTACCGTAGTCTTAAGAACGCCTGTAGTTTCAATCTGTTAAGAGGTAAATTATACGCTTCATAATAAAATCAGGTAGTCAATATTCGACATTAAATTGGTCACGTAATTATAGGATATTACTCAGGTTGATGAGTAAATTTGATGAAGTTGAATGAAAAATAAAGGCTCTATTGACCGGCTCCGATTGATAGAGCCTTCAGGTCAATTCTAATTAAATAATCGAAGGTGTTGTGAAAAGAAAACTACTTGTCAAATCAACAAAGGTGATGATTTTCTCAAACCGTTGATCAGATTTCGACCGTATATTTTTTTATAGTTACGTTAGTAATTATTATTTCTAAACATTTATTTTTAGATTGCAGGTTACAGCTTTATATGCCGGATCGATTTTGGATGTTGCGTAATTAATTTTGAATGTGCTGCTGCTGATTTTAATAAATAAGATTTTATTTATGATAATAATACAAATGTAAGCTGATAAACATGATAAATATTAGAGAAATTAGCTTATTTTGATTAAATTACTTTTTTGTATATTCGTGTGAATACCGTAAAAGAGTTCCATTTGTCAAGAGGTGGACTATGGTTTCCCCAATCCCCAAAATCCTTAAATTAAATTAATTGTGTTTTTTTTTTAGAATTAGGCAATTCACCCAATAAAGGGTGTTGTGTGCCGTTAAATTTAACACAGATGGTTAGAATTTTATGTAAATGTTTGTTGTATAAAGGTGTAAGAAATACTTCATTGTTTGAAATGATATTTACCTACCTAATTAAATCAAATCAATTGATTAGAGTTTTTACAGATGCAGTGAAATACTTCATTGTTTGGAATGATATTTACCTACCTAATTAAATCAAATCAATTGAATAGAGTTTTTACAGATGCAATTAAATACTTCATTGTTTGAAATGATATTTACCTACTTAATTAAATCAAATCAATTGAATAGAGTTTTTACAGATGCAATGAAATACTTCATTGTTTGAAATGATATTTACCTATCTAATTAAATCAAATCAATTGAATAGAATTTTTACAGATGCAATGAAATACTTCATTGTTTGAAATGATATTTACCTACCTAATTAAATCAAATCAATTGAATAGAGTTTTTACAGATGCAATGAAATACTTCATTGTTTGAAATGATATTTACCTACCTAATTAAATCAAATCAATTGAATAAAATTTTTTCAGATGCACCGAAATACTTTATTGTTTGAAGTGATATTTACATACCTAATTAAATCAAATCAATTGAATACACTTTTTACTGGTCAATCGGATAAACAAGTTTTGGAAACAACATTTATAAATTATTGTGCTTATATGGTTTGTTATGTCGTCATGATAACGTCCAATTTCAAATGCATAAAAAACAGCCGCCATTCTTCCTCCTTATTTTAAAAGTCTCAAATTACACGTCTCCATTTTCTTTGTTCGCACGTGTCAACACTGAACGCGTTGAAATCAGATGATGAGATTCTGCTTAGAGTGGGAACACAGAACGCAGCAGTGCAATAATGGAGATAAAATAATGCATTATACATTATACTTTATAGTACCTATAGGTACCCGACGAATAAATGATGCAGGAAAAGAAAACGCCAATACTTGATTTGTTTTAATCTTGTATAATTTTTTTTTGTAAATAGATTTTTAATTTTGCAATTGCTTCTTTTTTTAAAGAATGATAAACATAACCAGGTTACGATATTAGGAATAACCTGACAATATTAGAAAATATCCACAAATATACTATCATCATAATAAACGAAAAATGTTTGCTTGGGTCGATGTTTGCGATGGAGGACTTAGCGAACCGAGGAATACAACTCACGACGCCGGGTGGAAACCAGTTGCGAAGCAAATTGTTAGAATGTTTATTTTCTTCATCTCATCTCTCCACATACCTTGTTTTTCTATTTAGTATTCTTTGTTATCATTCCCAACACCTACATCATTACTCATAATCTTCACAGACGAAATAAACAAGAGATTTTAAGGACATACCTACGTAATAGGTATATTAAACTTGTAGTAAAATGTGAATATCCAAATAAAAAAATACAAACTTGTCCTTATAGACAAACTTGTCGTAATAGACAAACTTCTCCTAATAGACAAATTTGATGTTGTGAGCTTATAATTATTAAAACAATGTATTTTTGTAAGTTTTTCGTACTGCCGCCATTGAATCTGGTGATTTACGGAAACGCACCAATAAACCAGGTACTATTCCTCTTGTTGGGAACATAATATAAGTTATGCACTTCGAGTACCCAGGGCCCAGTACCACCTCGCCCGCCTGTGTTATTAGCGATTGGTCGCGCGTGGTTATGAAATGTTATATTATTATTATTCCGTCCCCCGCTCTCTGGACCGAAGGCAGAATGTCAAATTACATCGAGAGTGATCTTTATTGATGATTATAATTTGCCGCCAACTGCCTGAGAACGGAATTCGGGGGGCTAAACGAAACTCTGCTCGTTTCTTGAGATGAATCAGAAGAAAAAAAGTGCCAAAAAAAAAATCACCCGTAAATAATTTTACTGCTCGAAATAACACAACTTTATTATGCTTTACAAAACAATTTCACTTTTACAACAAAACCTTAGAAAAATGTGTCATTTTTCGTTATATACCTGCATGGAAATAACATTAATTAAAATCCTTGTTTTGTTTGGCAATTGAAGCAATAGTATGATATTTTACAAAAGTGAATTTTTTTATAGTTTGCGTGAACACCTCTGAACAGTCCCAATTGTCCAAAACCAGTGCGACTACGAAACTCCCTTTTAGGGTATAGGGTATTTAGGGTGAAGGTGAAACGAGTAAGGAAGGGAAGACGGGGTATAGAAAGGTTGGGAAGTACCTAGCTATTAAGTTATAGTTACCAAACATGGATAAAGCTATTCAACAATGTTTCGATTCTGAATGGTAAAAACTAAGTATCCAAGTTAAACTAACACTATATAACCTCTTTCAAGGCGATCATGCGCGTGATGTCCGCTAATGATTACATTAATGGGATAAGGTAAATGTTTTTTTAAAAATATTATTACAAAATATCTTTCCAGGGAAGTGGTTAGTGACCTTTAACCTTAAGATACAGTATTCCTTGAACACGAGAAACTTAAGTGATCAAAAACTAAAGTTGAAGACATGCGTATTGGTAAATTTGGCATGTATTCAATGACCTTACCAAATTCATATAACAAAGCTCTTGGAACGACCAGATTAAAATCGTTGAAGAATCACATAAAACAGGGTGCGGTCACAAATTGATTATAATGTGTGGGAACAAAATTTTCATTATTTTATTGAGTAAGAATTGACCAGGTCTATAGGTCAACCAAGTCAACAGCCAATAAGACATATCGGTTTGCATTGAATTCAGCAAATGCTGATGTAATAAATTCATAAATTAACCCAAATGTCCAAAAAAGGAACCAACTAGATTGGTCACTTCCAAAAATTGTCCAAGAGGAACAAATGAATGGAGTTGAAAATACTATTATATCTAATTTTGAATTGGAAAAATTAGTTAGAGTGATGAGAATAAGTTAACCGACGCCCACGGATCATTGTCGCTGTGTACCGAACAGATGTAATGACATGGTATACTTAATCTCGGGTTTGCAGTAACCTGCGTTTACTCGCTTACTGTTGGACTATCTGTGCTTTCGTAAAATCTTTTTCAGAGATAAATAACTAGGCATTTTCTTGTAAATGGCATTCTGAGGCTTGTTTCCTTGAATTACTTGCGGTAATATCACATAGACCACGTACCCACCTGTAATCTTATGTAAGGTAGGTACTAGCGCAGATCCATGAAAAATGACCTAATCTCGTCGACGAAAAATAAAAAACAAAAATTATTGATAATTGAACCCCGATCAACTTACTGTATGGAAGGCAACTATGATGATCATTACACCACTAATTATTGTAAGAACGGCATAATCTTTTTATACTTACTGAAAATAATAAGAATTCTCCATTTATTCATTTTAATATGTTACGTAATCACAACTGAAATTATGTTGTTCAATTGCAATGAATTTATTTTATTTTTATTCCTATGAAGTGTTTTATACTTTGACAAAAAAATATGTATTTATAATCTGTTACAACCGACAGTAAAGTTGTTAACTGTAATCGTAAACTGTTACTTCGTAGCTTTCAGCACATTAATGGGCTAGTTTAAAGTCCATAATTTATTTGAATCACAAGGTGCAATTCAGAATTTTATTATTTTTTATCAGGTTTAATAAGCAGGTAGAACAATGAATCATGATTTAATTATTCCGCAATAATTGAATGATGAGAGCTTCGTGTCCTTTAATAAAATCAAAATCGTATCCGGCACACCCTGATAAGCTTAAAAAACCTCACTGAAGTTCGCGTATAAAAACATATTGTAGATATGATTTATTGATGAGTTTAATCTGAATGCATCATATATTATTATGATTAACCTGTTTTTCGCTTTAAACGTATAAGACAATTACGAGATGGCCAATAAACTCGGTATAAGGAGGCGTCTCGAAACACGTTCATTAAATGAAAATAATATTCAAGGTATATGTGAAAAAAAATCCCGTGTCTCGTGCGAACGGAGCTAGTGAGGAATATGCCAACGTGGGTGTACCGTGCAAATCAATAATTAAGCCAAGAGATGAGCGTTAACCGATAACGTTCAACAGAAGATTTTGCCGCGAAGATGTGATTATTCAATCAATGGGAACAAGAGATGTACGAGCATGAGAAATACTGCAGTTGTGGTTCATATATAGTATGGTAGCCTCACATTCGAACTGTGTGGGTCGATTTTAGATTTTTTTCTTGGCAATTAAAATTAATGGTTAACTTAGTGCAAGCTTAACGTTATATATAATTATAAATGAACTAATGTTGCCCGAAGACGTGTTAAATATCAGATATCGACATTATCAAGTTCTTGGGAAAGTTTGCCGTGCGCCGAACTTTTTATTAATATTTATTATATACATATGTTATATTATGTATTAACGCCGTGTTGAGAATGGTAATTGGTTATATTGTTTCGTAGTTTGTATTCGGTAGATCACGAACGAAACAGGTTCACAACTACAAAAAAATGTGTATTATCGTTATTCTAGGATGATTTCTGACAATTTGACAGATTGAAAACCGAATGAAGACAATATTTTATTGCAGTTTTGGTCATAAATTGCAGCTGTATAGAATAAAAGGTTGTTTATATCAACATCGAATCGTAGATTCTATCATTTTTTCAGTTAACACTGCATAACTTGTTCATGCCAGCATTCTATGTGGGGCTTAATGACAAAAGTGCCTACGTGAAATTTGTAAATAGCGTAGGAATGAAGATTGTTTCTCGATTTCTTGGCGTATAAAAAGCTGAAACAACATTTTGACTTCTATATTAGTTTGATCACTATTTCATCAATCTTGAGCCCGCGACAAAGGTATTCAAAGCATTCGAATAAGTGACGTGTTCCTTCTAGTAACTAAATTTTAGTAACTAAAGGAATTTGATAACTTTTCGTAAATATTATACAGTAGTCAAATTGACCAAATACTTAAATTCATCATCATCTTAATTAACCCATGTGGATCCAGGAGTCAAAAGGTCTAATATAATTTTGTAACCTCAGTTTTCTCTCAAATCTGTATAAATTAATTTGTTAATTGAATTTAATAGATCTCTCAAATGGAGTTGACAAAATAAAATTATTATTATTTGATGAAGCATTAAAAACTGCATACACATTAAAATTTTTGGACAGATCAGCTCTCATGAACATTTTTGAGACTAGAAGGATTCCGAATCGTCGATTTGTCGTTGCACACAAATCAAATTAGCTGAAATACCCCTAGCGCAATGACGAATCAAAAATTCTGAATCATGAATAGATTTCGGATATCAATAATTTGTAAAGTCGGTTGGGGCTTGCAATGATATAGGTTTATTACGAAGCATGATTCTGTAGGTTTACTTGCAACTATTGAATCACTAAGGATTCTTTGAAAATATTGATAATAATAGTACAATCATAAAGCAGATGCCGCTTCGCCATTCACTGAATATTTTAGTATTGATTTCCAGCGTAAAAATCGGACCCGTTTTATATTCTTTGTGGATGCATTATCACGCCTTTTTATTCCCAATTTCATTGATAGTTTTATTGACTGATGGATCTAAGTCGGAATGACACATATATATTTTTTTATCAATGAGATCATAAACCCAAAAAGGTTATCCTAAGCATGGATCGCAATGTATACATTTCATTTGAATCTAAAACATAATTAATTATATCGGTACGTAGATTTTGCATTCAAACGTTTTTTTTTAAACTTGAATATATTAACACAAATTTCTGCTGTGTTGGTCGATAACGGGCTGTTTGAAAGATAAATAATAAAAATGTTACAAAAAACGTGATGTGCACTTCTTTTTTTATGAAATATATATTATATACTACGGCAGACCGGCAACAAATCACCGAATATCATAGATGTAATTTGTGAAGATGAAAATATTTATAAAATATGTGCCTCAGGATCAAATATAATCAATTTTCTCTATTATATATTTTTATTAAAAAAAAGTCTGTTAAAAATTAACATTTCATCTTTCCAATTAGCCCACATTACATAATAATGTTTATAAAAATACTGCTAGTGCTATTTTTTTTTTATTAATAATCAATTATTTAAAATAAAATAATTTTTCTACTCACATTATCGCTTGTCTGAATTACAATCAGTACGAATTTTTTAAAAATAAAATATTATGGAACGTTAATTTTTTTATGCAGGAAAACGAATGCGCAGGAATATTTCACAATCCCTTCACGCATGCACCGACGCACCGACAACTGAAATTATTATGTATGTTTTACAACATGCATGTTTGTAGGCACATACATAATAAATATATGTAGGCAATTATTGTGTAAAGCATTGAAAATAATACTAATTGTAACGATTTATGTAACACAAGTATGTTTGCGTCCGAGCAATTGTTGTGGAAATTACGATAAGGTAAGTAAGTACAAGAGTCTGTAACAAATGGACCTCATTGTACCTTGTTGCGTCTAGTTACACGCGTATTGTAGTGTACCATAACATTTGATCCCCAAACGAAGGCATCTCTGATAATTTATAATGGTAACACAACAGAATGTGATTGACTTACCTGTGTGGTTTGGTTCTTGGGTTGTTGGGTTATTCGATGGCGATGATTCGACAGTTTTCTAACACCAGGGTAAGCAATGTGGTCATAACCAAATGAACCGTGAAATCTCGATGTTATACTTAATGGAGTTAAAGCGAGAAATGTAAAGGACGCAGACAAACATACGGAAGATAAATAATAAGCTTCTTCTCGGATGTATTCAGATTTTGTTTAGATAGCTATAGGGTTTTCCATAAAACTGAATATTTTACAACAAGCTTATTAAGAGGAGCAATTTAACAAGTTTATTTAGTATTTTACACATTTTTCCTTATATATATATTAAATTTTATAAAATATGACTCATTAATTATAAAAAAAAAACAAAGGTAAAGAAAAATTGTTTCCATTTTTTATTTATTCATAAATATATTTCTATTACAATGGTATGGTATATTGTCCTCCACGCTAGGAGTTCACCTGTGTTGTGGAGGATTTTTCAATTGTAAAGTTATATAATTCTAAAACAATACAGTGGAGTTGGTTACACAGAGAAACAATAAAAATTAAAATATAAAATCGATTTTTCCATAATTATAAGAGAAAAAAAAATGAAATATAAAAAATGAAATATTAAAAGGATTGTAGCCAGTTCCATAAGTGTTTTTTGTATTCTGTAAGATTAGATGTTTTATATTGTGTTGGAAGTGAATTGTATAGTTTTATAGTCTGGAATCTGTAGTGTTTTTGTCCAAAGGATGTGTTGGTTTTTGGTATTAGTAGTTGGTGTGCATGTCTTGTTCTGGTATTGCGAGAAGTTTGTGAAGTTTTAAATGTGTTTAGGTACTTGTAAATTATCATTAAAGAAGGCATTTCTAGTGTTCTTCTCAATGCAATTTGAAATGTTAGTAAAATACATTTTCAGGTTCCTCGGTAATTTAATTAAGCATCTGGGACTTTCATTAAATGGTTTTTGGATAGTTTTTTGATGACTCTAATAAATGATGTATCCGGGAGTCTTCAAAGAATAAAAATTAAAAGTAAATATCTGTTATGCATAGGCCAGGTATATTAATTGCATTATCAATTGGCGTCCGCTATATATTTGAACCATTAAAGAATGATACCGTATCCCTAACATAATCTTCTTTTGTTCCAAAATTCTTTCATCACCGTGGAGGACCAAGAAGACTGCGTGTTGTAATCAGCATTAATGCTTCATCGTTTAACTTTTTGTCTGCAATTAGCCGACAATGTTAATAGTACGAATTATATTATAAATCAAACGTAAATGATACAAGATTGAATAATTGTTGAGTACAAGTGGATTAATTAACGTTGACGTGATAATCTACTAAGAAAATAATGTTTGGAACTTCATGAATTTGAAGTTCATATCTTAATCGTTAAACTTTGTTGGAATGGTCAATCAACAAAATATTTTGTTAAACTTTGTTGGAATGCTCAATCAACAAAATATTTTGTTAAATTTTGTTGGAATGCTCAATCAACAAAATATTTTGTTAAACTTTGTTGGAATGCTCAATCAACAAAATATTTTGTTAAACTTTGTTGGAATGCTCAATCAACAAAATATTTTGTTGGAATGTTCCATCAACAAGATATTTCGTTAAACTTTGTTGGAATATTCAATCAATAGGATATTTAGTTAAACTTTGCTGGAATGGTCAATCAACAAGATATTTCGTTAAACTTTGTTGGAATATTCAATCAATAGGATATTTAGTTAAACTTTGCTGGAATGGTCAATCAACAAGATATTTCGTTCGATTCGTCCAAAACGTTTCGGTTTTAGAGAACCAGTTAATGTTTTTTCACGCACATATAAATTGAAATTTACAGGTATTTAATTTTAATGCAACCTTTTTTATAATGGCAGGTTTTGTCACATTTATGGCAGTTATGCATTTTTGCATCTAAATCCTTTTATAAATATGCATCATGTGGATATGATTTGAAATTTTCACGGCCAAAAGTATTAAAGTGATATCTTTTTAGGGTCCGGTCCGTCGTAATGCTGTCCGAAACAATAGCTAAATAAGGAAGTAGTACAACACGGAATAATACCCCAAAAATAAGTCACCATAATGTATCATCTGGTTTACATTATTTTATGATGAAGGTAGGTATGTATTATTTTCTTCTTCTTTATGTGCCGTATCAGGTCCCCTCGACGTTGGCGATCACTCTAGAAAATGTCTCTTTGTCTTGCGCTGCCCGGAATAGCTCCTCAACACTTCTAATGCCGGTCCATTCTCGTATATTTCGCAGCCAAGACATTTGTCTCCTACCAGGCCCTCTGTGACCCTCTATCTTGCCTTTCAATATTTCTTTCATATTATTTTATATAGGTTTTTTTATGATTTACCCGCCTAAGTAAGTTTACGAATTAAGTAATCATTTAATTTCGTATAAAACATGTGACTTAATAACAAAGCATTTCACTATTTCTACAATAGTTCGGTATTAAATACTTTTATGAGCGAAAATATGATCTGCATAAAAAAAAATCATGAAGTGGATTTCGCATCTTTTTATGAAAACTTTGCAAAAAATCGAATAAAAACATTAATTTATTACGATCTCGTAGTTTGGATTCTGTGTGTTTACAGACAGCATAAAAATATTAATTCATGAAAAAAAAGCGGAATGGGTTTTGAGAAGTTGGGGCGAAATATCAGTAAAAATATTATGTCTAATGAGTAGTTTCACACGATTCAACGGCCCGTAAAATATGCGAGACGCGAAAACATATTTTGTGAGGAAAGTAGGCAATAAATAATAAATTTCATCGATTAATTTTATTGATTATTTAGTATTTCATCGAGCAAAAAGCATTCGACTGAAGTGGGGATCGGATGCAGGTAAGTTTTAGAGATAATAAGTGGTGCTAGTTAGTTAGTTTTCTAGCTGTAAACGTAAGTGAGTACCATATAAAAAATTAAGAAATTTGCGTGAATCAGGATAGATATTATGTATTTGTTTAATTAAAAAAAAATATATTTTTTTGATTCTTATATCTTTGACATACCTTGTTTGAAGATCTAGACACCGAAGTATCCGACACTCTCTTACTGTGAATTCTGGTCTTTTGATAGTGACATTTTTTGTCTGAAATTTATAGGTCAACGGAAATATTTTCAGCTCACTTTGCCTATTTTAAAGAGATTTCGTTACAAGTTTTGAAACTTGGACAAGATCGAATTAAATTTAATAAAAATGTAAATTGATTCTCTTGCTGCGTAGGTAAATAATAACAAGCAAAAAATCATATTGCCTCTCCTAATTTCAAATACATAAAAAAGTGATGTCAATTGACGCCATATAATATGTCGTAAAATCATTAATCAATTCGAATTTCGAATGTTGTGAAAGTCAAATAAACGGACCCAAAGTGACAATCAGCGCCCTCGGGTCAGTGGAGGCACACTGCGGCAGACGTTTAACCTATTTATGTCATATTTGTGCCCCGCCGTCACGGACGCCCTGTCACATTTATTTTTTGTCACACCGGATCATGGGAACATGGCGCGAGATGACTTGGCACATTCATGACTTGGCGCATTTTTGAACAGGGTCCGTTTCATTGTATTCTACCCATGAAGATAATTTTTTTTTTATTTGAAATTTGTGATAAAATTTCAGTAGTAGCTAGGCTTTAAGCAAAAAAATATGGGCTACATCTATCTGATTTGCCTATATTTAGTTATTACATTCGTTGTTATTTTGCGCAGAAAGAGTGTAGGATAAAGATGGCTCAGATCATATCCCACTAATTCTACTTTTGTCTATGGGTGAGTCCCAGAATTTAAGTACAAATCGAGTACCAAAGGCCATACACAGGCCGTTAAAACTAGAATTTTAAGTACCTATTTCAAAGTTTATTTGTTTGGACAAAAGAATAGCTATCAGCGGTAGATAGCTTTTACGCGAAATTAAGTACCGTACCCACATTAATATGCATAATTTCAATTATATTAACTACCTACCGAACATGATTTTTTTTATGGTAAACAACTGATATGAAATACTGTTAATTTATTGCGAAATCTGGTCAAATTATTTGTATTCATGTTAAAAACAGGACTGCAGGCCTTCAACGAATGAATTGACTTAATGTTTCATTAGGACGGCGGACCACGTGTTCATACAAATATTGATATTGATATCGACACACTGAAATTGTCGCACAGCCGAACCGAAATGAAACCGAATTTTCGCTATATTCTGAAAGACCAATATTTTATCAGGAAAGTAGCATGCTATCACTTTTTAACAGGATCCTTTATCTCCGTGTGTGCATGAGTAACCCAGTAAAGAAATATCGTTTTCCAGGAGTCCATAATTATTTCAAAAATTATATTCTTTTTCATGTAGTGTTAATTTAACGATAGGCAAGTAAAATCTTACATGTCAGGGCTGAGACTTCTTCTCCGATAGTCGCTTTTTTCCTGTACTGACTTCGTATGATATTTTTATACATACCAGAAAAAAGTACTTGGAATTTGAAGTAATAACTCCCGATGCCTGAGGATCTTGCAATGATTTTCTTAATATGCTAATTAATATTTACTTACGTTTTTAAATGAAATTTGAATTTCGGCAAAATATGGAAACTTTAAGACGGTATTTATTGTACTTATGAATATAACTGTATTATGATCATATATTTGTGCAGCTCTCCATAGGTAGGTATCGAGATATTGATACAGCAGAGATCACGACACAAACGTCACTTAAATAGCATTACTATTGTCAAGTCCAAAAGCCTTACCAATATGGAAGTGACAACGATATCGCGGCGGAACCGAATTATGATTCTGGACCACGAACCCCGATCGCTACGATAAGACGCCAACAAACAATCCATTGCGCGACTCTCCGCAATCTCATTATGGATAATTTGATGCAGATGCCATGGGAAGTGGTGGTTTGTTACCAAATTGGTCTTGGTACCGTTTGGTAGAACATTGTCAAATATCAAAGGCTTGGTGATACACAAACTCTTTGATGGTGGTCGATCGACTACTCCCTGATTTGCCGAACCTTAGTTTATTGTGTCATTCAGCTTGGTTATACTTAAAAAAAAACCAGGTCGATACCGAAAGTGTCCACCACTGTGGTTCACAAATAAACACTTCCTTGAGTTCGAATTAATTTTAATAATGTGGTCTAATTAATCACCCGCAAGGACCAGCATATGTAATGCACCGAAAATAACTCTATTTTGCAACATATTCCAAGATTATTTTACATTTATATACCTACCGTCTTACGCATGGAACAAAGAAGAAAACTTAAAGTGCTTTCTATACAAATTTGAATGGAATGAATTGTGCCACTTACTTTCTACCTTTCGGCTCCAGACCATTTAGCACGCCTTCTATCTCTTGCCTTAAATTGTATATCGCCATCACACTGTCATGATCAAGGTGAAACAAAGTTTTTTATGGAAATATAGGCCCAAAATGGGCTTAAATTTGGGTCACGAAACAAGCACAAAAGGAATTTCTTGTGTTATTCTTTATTCTATGGTCTTATAAGAAATCTTTCAGTAGGTAAACTTCTGGAGTATTTGATGTAATTAATCGTACTTATCGTGTTTTCTTGGGATGTCCCCGACTGATATTCCATTCACCATATAATCACCTGACATTCATTTCTCCGTCCATCCACATATACACGTCAACACCACCTCAGCGTCACTGTCAACATAACCATCATTTTTTTATTCTAGAATAAATAGATCACGTGACGACATAACGATGAGATCTATGATTAAAGTAAATAATTGATCATTGTCTCGCATTGATCAGGCACTGATACTACGTCACACTGCACTTGTATGAATACTCTAATCCTAACAACGAACTATCATGTAAATTCGCAGTTTATGTAACACCTTGTAATAGTGACAGTGTTGGAATCGAAAACGAAAACAATACATATTCGATCATATTCTTAAAAGTCGCTACACCTGGTTTAGTAATGTACTCCGCACCTGATCGTGTGAAAAGCTAAAGATTATCGGATTAAGCCGACGTTCGTGAATAAGGTCGATAACGCTTTTGGCCCAGTTACGTGTTTGGCGCGAAAATCGTGCGATGCAATTTGAATTAAGAACATGATTCGAATCGTTTTGTTCTGAATTGAAATGAGACGCTGCAATTGGGTGACATTCAAATCGGCTGCCGATAAGTTTAATATTCAGGGTTGGTTCGTGCTAACGATTTGTAATTATTATTGTTGCCTCTCATCGGCCGGTTAAAGTTTACGTAATACCTAGCGACCGTGAATTGAGGCTCGTGGGAAGTGATCTGAATGTTCTTTCAACTCACGAATTGTTACAATAAACAAACCTACGGGGTAAAGCCAATACGGCGAAGATTTATACATCGTAATTGCTAATGTTGCTCGATCAAATGTAACACTGACCTTCAGTTAATGAATGCAAACAACATCATCCTGTTCTAAAAGTGTTAGCATGTTAAATGTTGTATCTGCCTATTTTTAAAAATGTTGTTAACGTTTTTTCTTGTACTCGAATTTTTATTCACTATGACCCTTATCTATATAATAACATTTTATCTCAATCACATCCGAGCTATGTATATCAACACAATTACTTAACTTGTTTCGCACAACATTAAAAGAAATGACTGTTCGAACAATGATTTTATTTAGGCAAAACATAAACATAAAGCCAAGCCTTTTGTTGCCGTTGGACAAAATGCAAATAAGATGTCCTTTCCGTAACTTAATAAATAAGTCAATAATTATAAAGTTTTAAGACAAAAACGCAGAAAACCGTGCTATAAAAAAGAACACGAACATATTGTAGCACATTAATTGAATTTATATTAGCATAGCTTAAGTATTTTGAGTCTTCATTTCTTGTTAGCATTCGCAGATGAAAATAAAAGAAAACGAGCATAACACATGACATCATACCCGTTTTATCCAACAGCATTGTGATATTAATAAACATTGAGAAAATTATGTTTATGAAGCTACAAAGATGAACACATTTTATTTGTACGAATGAGATGAACTGATAATGGAGCCAGCCTTTGCATCTATTTGTAAATAAATAATAGATACCATTAGAGTTGTGATGTTGGTTTATGATTTAATTGAACAACATGTTTTCAACAATGCACTTAAATTAAATTATTATACTCGTTCCGAGAGTTGCAAAGAGCATTCGCGAGAACGTTGAGGGGAATTTAATAAGCCCAACCTTAGGTTGACAAACAGTGGTCGCTTCTGACGTTTTGTGGTAGCGAGATGAGATAAAATATATACATATTTTCAATTCTTAGAAGTAACAAAGTAGCCATAGACGTGTAGATATTAAAACACTAAGAACATGGCCTTTTTCATCTTAAATACTCTTCTATAAAAAATAATTCTGTTTTTGTCTACAACATTATAAATAAAATATTTTTGTTACTTTTTGCAGAATTACATGATAAAAAGACAACAGCCGCCACTGTTTATAAAATAAATCATGTTTTAAAATGTCGATTTGAAGAAAGGAGACGGAAGACAGCAACTGAGTTTTTTAAGCTTTGCAACGCTGTGTGCAACGATGCAATTTTTTGCAAAGGTTACAATGAATTTATTTCATTGATTTTCGACTTTCCCATTGACAATTCATTATAAAAGAGCACTGATTGATTGATCGTCGTAACTTATTGAATACGTAAATGTCTACCGGTTTACTGTATCCGCATTACGAAGTGACTAAAATAATTTTCAGAAATTAATAAAACATAAATACCTACCTGAAAGTTCATATAATCTAAGGGTTGTTTCACCCCCAGATTCTGAACAGTAAAGCTTAATTATCAACAAATTTAATCATTAAATAGGATCGATGATATTCTAATATGTGTAATTAAAATTAACACGTACAGGGAAAATACTAAAAACCTGTTGGTGTCGTATTATTTATCAAGATGAGTGTCAAACGTATTACTGCTGATAATCTGTGACCAGTAAAGAGCAGCACATTACAAAGTGCAGTATCTATGACTCTGAGAAGAGTAGAGTGCAATATCAGTTTGTGTTTTGTAACTACAGAGGATGAAGAAGCAAATGTAACTGGTTTCCAAAACAGACCTACCTAATGATTTTGTAAACACCGTAAGCCAAGATGTCCAAACATTCATTCTTGGATTATTGTTTGTTTATTTTGTTTACTTCATATACATAATAAAATAACAATATTAATTACGCACGAAATACACATGTACAAATTTGAATCAGATACATCTCTACCCGAGGGCAATCATTTTTCATTTTTTTAATATATGTAGCAGAAGGTTTTGGTGAAACTTTGAGTAGACTCAAAGCGGTTAAAAAACAGGTCGACAAGAATAGAGGACCGATGTGAACTAAAATCGCCTTTCAAACCCAGAATCATCAAAAAAAAATCTATTATATTAGCAAAAAAAAGTTACTTTTTTCCATGGGCTGTTACACTGGTTGACTCGGTATTTATGCGTTACCCACGTGATGAAATTATAAGGACTGCTAGAATTACATACATATGGATGAAATAATATTTAGATAGGATTGCACCTACTAGAATTACACACGCTGAAAAATTAAACGTAAAATAACTTTTGTTTTTTTTTTAATTTTCTAAACACCCACATAAATCCACTAAAATTTGAACCAATTAAGAAAAAAAATGGTGTAATTAATTAAAATAATGTGCAATTCCGTGCGTGTGTAATTCTTGCAGTGTGATATTGATACGCGAAATTCACGGCTGTGTAATTTTGTGTTGACATTATATTTATGTAGGTTCATCAATAAAGACACGTGCTACATAGTCTCTAAAGAATCTTATATCCATGACTATGAATTACTATGAGCGACGCATTGCAAAGTGCAATATCTATGAGTCTGAATACTGGAATCAATTTACAATCCTGCCCAGTGCGCTTCATTACCGTTTTCATATTTATCCAAAAGATCATCTTTCAGTTTATCTCCCCTGACATCTCGCTACTCTCACGCTCGACTATCTCTGCATCATGTTGCATCCATAACGACCAGTTCTGGACCAAAAAGATGCATTTCATTAATCGATTTAATAAATCAAAGCAAATTTTCTACTCATTCTAATAAAATTAAATGTTTACGTAAAGACAGTCTCTCTCATTATATAAGAGAAGGTCTTATGTATGACTGAGACGTTGTTAACAAGGAGATTTATAAAGAGGGTTGTTCGGGATAAAAATGCGTTTTTATTATTTTTTAACCATACATCCATGTTAAATAGGAAAAATTGAAATGTAGTGAAATTAGTCGTTAAAAAAAGGTAAATTTTTTGCGCAGTATAATAAACCATGGATGACTAATTGTTTTTTTTTTCAGATATACCTAATTATCAGGTGCCAAACAAATTCAACTCCGTAAATTTATTTACCTAAAATTTTATTTAAGATTCAGAGATAAGCTTTAATAATAGATACCTATTATATGTATAATTTTTTTTAATATTTCTATGGAAATTATGAACAGCTTTACAAAAAAACATAAATAAAAAGGTCGTCTTTAAAAATGATACGTGGAGGGGATTTTGATTAATTTATGTCGATTTTTTATTTTTCTTACAGCCATAAAATACAATAACTTTTATAAACCTACTAGTGTGTCTACTCGATATGTTATGAAAGTCTGGAGTTAGTATAAATCTAAGGACGGGTTTAAATTCCGTGAAATAATCCATTCTTAAAGTAGAAACGTTAGGTGACTGGGATTTATTATTATGATTTCATTATTATGAAGATGGGTTGCACGGCATTCTGCATAAAAAACTATTTTATATTTCTATACATTTAAATAATAGTTAAGCGAAAAAAAAATTATAAATAATTATTATTAACACGCAAATAATTTTATTGCTAAAGTTAATTATGAATAAAAAGTTTTCTCATTTTCCTAAAACGCATTGTTCTTTATAGTTTATTAAAAATCACCGGTACGCCTTTCAAATTGTAGTGTCTGATTTGCATTACAAAAAGGGAAAATATACATATTTGTTGAATCCGAACCACCCGTGAACCGCGCTAAGGGTTTGTTCTGCCTCTGCCAACAGAACAGCGGGACACAACATATTCTCAGCCATTTTAATTAAAATACATCCACTTCCCGCTGAAATTATTAAAGGCGCGTAGACACTTTTCGTCTGCTTATGACAATCTGGCTAGAACTTAATTGGAAGCAGAAACGTCTGAAATACCCACTTGTTATACAGTATTATTATACTAGTGAGTGCTAAAAGCTCAAGCTCATACGCGAAGTCTCTCGTATTGCAGGCATTACATTTACACTGCGTTATTTTACTTAAAAACATATGCAATAAAGGGAATACAAAAGGTATTTTACTATAATATCTACATGCCCGAACTTGAACAATATTTTTATTACATTTAAGCCTGTGACAGACCACGCTATGTTTTGATACATTCCCATTATTAGCATATGGCGAGCGATGCCGTGATGCACATAGCGTAATATGTCGCCTACTTTACACATACATTTTTCAAAGCTGCACATCTCATGGTTTCTAATAAATATGATTGTTTTTTAAGAATCTTTGTTTCTGTTATTTCTATTTACCTTCAATACAATAACTTAACTTAAGTTGATTTAAACCATTTTTTATTTGAAATGTTCAAAAAATTCCATGTAGGTGGTACCTACCCACTCACTTACCATAATAATTTATCCCACAATGCGTATTTTTTTAATTAAATTTTTAATTTTTTTTATGTACCATATTTGAAGGTAAGTTTATACAATAACACAATAATAGAATATTTCAGATTAAATATTAATATTAAATGAAATAACAGTGAAATGTAATTAAATAAACCGTTATACTTTCTTTTATATCGTTATTATGAATGTGGTGGTTGGGGAGAGTTCATATTAAGATATGTAGAATAATATTACCAGAATTGAAAAAAAACTAAATTATTTCAATTTCACTAACAGCCCAAAAAAATTATAATAAATAAATAAAAAAAGTCGTTAAAAATGCATTGAGGTTCATAATTGTCCCATAATCTCGCGTATTTCCGCATATAAAAGATCCCTGTTTTCGGCGTTCGGTCAACATAAAGAAATATATACCTTATAAATGTTTAAATAATTAATAACCAAATGAGACCGAATCTCAAATTTTAGTACATTTAAATAGCTCTCGTGCAAATAATCTGATGTTTTCCGATAACATATTTAATTTATTAATCGATGAGATCTGTATTCATTTTTTACGAATGACAAGATAAAATTCGTCTATGAAACCAATGAATAATTTGACGTTTTGTGGAAACTGGGTATAAACGGCTGAGCTTTGAAGAACTCTTAGAAACAATTAGCATTTTTATTGGATATTTGGTTCATCATTAGCTTTATGTCTCCAAATAATGATCGTGTTTCGAACTATAAATTATTTATTTTATTCAGTTCCTGGTAGGTACCTTGCCTATTTTCCTATGTATCAACGAACACGTTTCAACATAGTTTCTACATAAGTAATTATTTCATTCTGCATTTATTTTGTTCATGAAATTTTATAGGAAGGTCAAATGGGAATCAATTTATTTTGCACATCTTAATTTTAATAATTTATAGTAAATCATTTAAATATACGATAATACTACCAAATCTAAACTATTGTCAACGAAAACTTAGGACTTCAAATACAATATATATATATATATATATTGTCTAAGAGAAATTTAACATAGTTAAAGTTCTTTCTGCTTACTTTAAATTTCACAAGTGTCGTTGTAGTCTTAGGACAAGTTGTTTCAGAGAGTTTGAACTAGCCTATAATGATATAATAACAGAACTTGCATTGGACTTTCACAGAACCCGAAAATGAACGTTGAAATATGATGAATTTTTCAAATTCTGTGAATCTACCCATCCTTAGTATTTATGTAGTGAATGCAGTATGTTAAAAGAAGTTAAGGAACGTAGGTACCTATAACTCAAAAATATTAGCATTTAAAATATGTCGGGAATACAGATATCTATAATGAAATATAAATGTTTTTATGTGTATAGAATTATGTTTCCTAATTATTTTAAAAAATACACCTTATTTAAAGTTGCTTTGAGAAAGATCCTGATCGTTCTTTCGCTGCGCTTTTAGTTTGTGGGTTTGCAAACCTACCGTTCGACGTCCGTAAACTTATGAGCTGTATTTTGAGGATCATAAAATCAAAGCTGTTTCCCAGATTGTCATCGGATACAAATGGGCAAATTAATAAGCACGCGCGTCTCTCCGTGTTTCCAAACAAATTGGCATGATAAAATAAAAATACGACTGGCTCACAATTAAAACTCCATAAATAACCGGCTTCATAATAATAATTTGTGGACTTTTTGCAGTCCGATCGCATCTCCGTGACGCGTAGCACTTTAATATGCAAGTTATTGCACCAAGTCGGCGATATTTCGTCCGATTATTAGCCCATTTGCACGGAGGACATTTTAACACTTGCAGTATTGATTATCATCCTTCGCCGAATAAAGCCTTTATGGCAAAGGTACAGGTGTTGGAAATAGGATATTTATTTGAGCAAATGTGAGCACTGGCCGTTACAGCTGCAATGTTGATTCAATCCAAACCATTAAGGTTCATTCTAAAAATATCAATATTGATATGCAATGTTTAACACCAGTGGGGTGCAATAAGTACATCAAGGCCGAAAAAAAACCCAAAAATGAATTTTAAAAACGCGACAAATTTTTGATCAAAATTTATTTTTTTGCTAATCAACTTGTACGTTCATTTTTTCAGTTGGCCGCAATAAAGATGCATTCAACGAACAATTGATATGCGAACTTGAAAACCTACCCATTCATAGAGCAATGTATGCCACTGGTCAACCAATATAAAACTGTGGTACAATTATTAATCATGATTCGATTTCTCTTTTTGGCTCAAGAAGACAGAATTACTAGATATAGACTCAAGTATTTTTTGACTCTGAAATTTTTTGAAAAAAATGTGTCGCCATGTTGTGAAAATGACAAATATGTGATTGGAAACTGAAAAGAGTATGCTTGCATCAGATATTTCATATTGAAAAACTGTTTAAATTTTATGATACCAAAGCTCAGTTTTTAATGATTCTTGGAAAGTAGATCTGCTGCTTTACTCATAGTTAAAATTATTTAAAAATGCAAATACATTTATAAAAAAATATTTTACAATTATTTTCCATTATTTCAAAAATATTAGATAATGTGAAATCTTGAACGATTGTGCTAATCATCTCTGATTCAGTCCGATTTTACACTCGAAGCGTATCGGACGCGCAATCTCGATGAAGACTAAAGAAACCAAAAGGTTATTTGTATTATTGGCCTAGTGGCCCCTGACCTGCGGCGCGCCTGCTCGCTGCAAATTAGAGTTCAACTCCCGACACTCGCAGCAGTACGTGAAGATATGAAATGTGTGCAGATATTCAAATTGTGCGCAGTTATTTGTATAAAGAGTAAAGAATTATACAGAGATTGTAATAATTGAACACTGCCATTACGGTATCTCATGGTTGAAGCAATAAATAATTGGTACTACCTACTAGCTTTATTCCAAATTGGTTTTAAATATCATAAATTTAACGGGAAAATGAGGAGATACTATTTTATAATGATCATGTTTAAAGATTTTTTGATCTTTCCAATAAAAAAAATAATTAAAATAACTCCTGTCACCTTTTAAATAAACAAAATATGCGAATAGTATGTGAAAAATACTGTAACGCTGTGAGAGGGCATAAGTTTTTTAGGACTGAAAATTTTGAAAACATCAGTATTTTAAACATACTTATTCCGGTTGTCGGTGCATGGGTGTAATACTGTATTAATCATATCAGACAAGCAATAAAGTAATTAGAAAAAATATTCTTTACTTAAAATATGTATTTTTTGTTTACGTGATAGACAAATATTTTTTAATGAAGTTCGTATTTTTTCAAGTTTACTAATATAAGAACGGTAATTTCTTCATTTGAATGGCATTTACCCCAAAGCATTTTTTAAAAATATAAATACTTTCAACTTAACACATCCTACAATCACTGGATATCGCTATTTTTAAATAACACCACAACAATTATATACGATTATCATTCTAAATCGGATTTTACAAAGCAGAAGTAAAACATTTTCATCAACCAAAATGGAGGGTTGTAATTTTTCTACATTTTTATTTGAATTACCCTTCATATTATTACCTTCATATTTTCGTTCAAAAATATATTGATTGGAGCACATTTTCCCATTTGTCATGTTCACATTGTTGTGAAAGTGAATTATCTATATTTTTGTAACAAGTGTCATTAAATGTAGTATGAAATTTAGGTACCTGCACACATACTAAACAAACTGAAGAATATTCCATTCTGAGTAGGTCCTTAACATTAATCAGAGTAATTTTAACGAAGCGCCACTCAATAGTGTGCATAGTGCCATGTAATATCTTCCATTTCGCAAAATCATATTATAATATCATGCATTTTCTCTGGTGTCAAATGCTTACATTCCATTTCTGAAATAGCCCGTGTCGTCCCGTCCCTATTTCGATTTATACCTGTTCGAATTATTAACTTCTTCCGATCAAACTGAGAAATTGTACGTAGTTTATACCTACGCCATCTTTGAGCTGTATATTATTTAGTAGACATTGGAACGTTACGTTATTTACAACGTTAATGGTATAATTAATCATAAATTACCATATGCTCGTGTAACGTGGTGAAGAAGTACATAATTAGTATAAAAGTGTACATATATTTTATATTAGTTAATATGATTTACGTAATGTTTTATGATTTGACTTCACACGTTATTTGTTTAAAAATTAAGCTCACTCTCAATTAAGACCACGACTACCTGATTAGATTATCCAAATACTAAAAGCGTATTAAATTACGCCACATCTGAGTAAACTTCAGATAAGCGCTACTCGCCAAGTAGCGTATTTTAACTGTATCACCAACACTCAGTAACACTACGCGTCAAATGTCTCTACTGCATCGACCAACTAACATTTGTTTCTTTACTGCCTTTAAGTTAATACTGCGATTTAAGTTACTTGACGAGTAGTCAACTAGTTTACGCAGAGAAAGTGGATTATCCCCTTAGTAACATTGTCTATATTGGTAAAATTAAATGCCTATAGTTCTTTTTTTTATTTCTAAAGTAAGAATCCACCGTGCGTTTCTGAATATATGTGAGGAGTTTTTATTGCAATTTACGATAATTTTCTGAATCATAAACTTTATGAAGATACAATTTGTTAAGTTAAACAGAACATAAACAAGTAAACGTATTATTTTGAGTCTACTTTCTTTATATTTAAGGTCAGGTCAGGTGAGGGTCATCTGACCTCATGCACCCATTTCAGTACCTAACCAGCTACCCATTAATATTTTATACATACCAACACCTTTTAGCGATGAAATTTCTTCACATCATTAAATTTTTATTTAAGTAGGTACCTGACTTAACCTTTTTTGCAATTCAGAATTCCACGTTTCCAATTTTATGGGAATTCCGGCAGTTATGATTTCTGTGAGAGAAATTCGAGTGATAATGACAAGCGTTATCCACCTGCACAGGTTAAATGGCTTACTGCACGGTGTCAAAAGGTCGAACTGTTTGAATGACATAAAGGTCTAAATATAGGCTAAAATTTTATACCTTGTGAAGATAATACATAGACAAGCATCTTTTAGTTAGCTGTTTGACTATTGCAAACACATAATAAAGAATAACGGAAGAAGTACTTGTGGGCGAGTGTCGTGATCCAAATATTTGCCTAATCGAGGCTTAAATTTTCAATACAAAACTGTGTTTACAAAAATCAAATGGGATGGAGATCTACGATGTCAGGCGAGTGTAAGCGAAACGGGCTATTAGACAAAATGTAACATTTATTTTCATGTAAATTTACATGGAAAGCATTTTAATTGATTTTCTTTATTCCATGATTTTAATATTGTATATTTCATGATGGTAACGCCTCCTAACCTCAAATTGTTTTTAAAATTTGTAACACTGCTTTTAATAGGTATCAAAGTGCGTCAATACGTTGAAACAATATATATTCATGAATAATAATAGAGTTTTTGTTTCTTAAAAATTGTGGCAGTGAACCGAAACCAACAAACAAAAAAGCCAAACGTAAGAGAAGTCGACCGCTTTAAGGTGGTTTGGTAAATTGTCTGAAGAGGAGGCTTTTTAAATTCATTATCAGTAGGAACTCATAAGTTTTAATAATAATTACAGATATTAAATCAATACATGATAGACAAGGATAGTTTTCCTCGCCAGGATGTGAAAAATAGAGAAGCATAAAAACTAAGAAAACCACCGTAAAATCTGTTCAGAGTAATGGCTTTCTAAGAACGTTCTTTGGCAGATGTACCACAGCTGTAATTCATTCTCCTTATGTGAAATGAGACATGTACGCTAGTTATCTCCCGGGTGCGAGGTGCATTCACAACATTGTAGGCTAACCTATAGCCGTCCCAACGAAGGAAAGACGTTACTCATCTTCAATGACACATATATAAGTGATGTTTTCACAGACAAGCTGGAAAATAGCGATTTTAAGGTTCTCTATTGTTAACCATCTCGACGGGTAATAAACGCGGAATAATTCTAAACAATGTGTTAGAAATAATACAATGTTGAAGTATTCCTACGAGTATCCGCGGTTTATGTTTTCGTTTCTGTGAATGCAAGAACTTTATACCTTTTTGAGTAATTGGCATAAACGTAAATGCATTTTGCGCATAGGTTCAAGATCGTTGTTTTTATGGTCATGACTTCAGGGACATCTACGTGTCATAGATAATCATACACTTTACTTTATATATCTGCTGAATTCTTCCTAGTAAAAACAACACAGCTAAGAGAATCCTTGAAAAAATGAATGCATGAATCTATATTAATTAAGAGGCATTTTTTTGTGAATTTATTAATGATAAATGCATTCATATCCCTTAAAAAATGATGTGCGACTTGTGAGTCACAGTTCTTTTGCCACTATTGCATCAATTATTATTATAATTCTGAACAAAAGCATCGTGATTTTGGATAAATGTGTTACTGAATTTCCGTAATGCACTGCAGTTGCACTGCAATAACCGATGATAAAAAACAAAATTAAATATGGTTAATTCGGTTCTCGTTGTGCGAATGAATAGCGATTTCCTTGTATGTGACCGTTCATTAACTCATGCTGCCTACACTTCCCATAATTATGACGTCAAGGATCGTGATAATTGTGGCATTGCGCCTCCTAAACTTATCATGATCGTCTCTCAGCTATATTATACCTTGTCGACAGTATTGAAGAATCTGTGGATTACTAGGTGGATAGGTCAATAATTATTATTTTACTAAGAACAACAGATTGAATAGGATTGATTTCAAGCGAAGTGAAGTTTACATTTCGGAACTGCGTAATATCTTGCTTACTTAAGTGCGATCAAACGTAGGTATATTATATTAATATATGGATGATTTGTATAGCGCCGTTTTGGTGATAAATCACTGCTGTAAAAATATATAATACATTTCTACAATGCCCTATCTTATTACAAACTACAGACTAGACAAACTCTTATCAATTTATGACTAACAACACCGGTTCGTCAATCACTTATACAAAACTATATGTATAATGCATTTAACCAATGGACGGAACGCTGCGTTAGAATGTAAATACATTATTATTTATTTATATTCTGTACATGCAGATAATATATGAGACCATAGTTACCTGGGAAGTCACTTGACATAAACACTTTATTTATTTACAATAAAAGATATAAATTTGTTTTAGACCACTTTAATTTTAATTGTACTCTACCGGTTTCGGAAGTACCCTTCCTTCGTTAGGAGAATATTAAAACTCTCCTGATGAAGGAAGGGTGCTTCCGAAACCGGTAGAGTACAATTAAAATTAAAGTGGTCTAAAACAAATTTATATCTTTTATTGTAAATTATGACGCGCCACAAAGTAAATGCTTATTACAAATATACTTTATTTATTCTTCATTATAGAATTTTAGAGACAGTTTGCATGCAAAGGACATAATTGAGAACATATGTACCTAATTGGAAATAACATCATTAATTCTGGTATTTATTTTAATTACACATTTACGTTCTTTAATGAGCGTGTTTAGGAAAAGAAAACCAAATATTATGTTGGGCCGTAGAACAGTACATTGATATGGTTAGAATTAATCTTCCTAAATGTGATTCGTCTAAGGCTTCACTAAATCTAAATCAATCTAAATCCACTAAGGCAAGTGCGATTAAAATATATTTTAAGCAATACAAGAATGCTACTGTCAGGTAGTATTATCTCAACATACCGTGGTATAATTTTTTCCAGTTTTGTTTGGAATTAATTCATGAAAAAATACTCAATTTTTTACACCATTCACTCATTTATGTGGGTTCTTTGGCATACGGAAAATATCAAAAGACAATAAAGTATCCGTTATACAACAGAACACAAATAATGGCTATAGTTTTCAGCGGGAGTCCAAAAACCAAACAGAACATCAAGTGTATTTTTTCAACACTGGGCAGATAAAAAAAGTGATTTTAGCATTTGAATTGAATTAAAGAATATTAAAAGTAGGTATATTTTTGCAGACAATTACTCTACATTGTATATTTTGTTTTCAATGGAGGATAATCGTGAATACTTTTATTTCCTATGTAGTTTTGATGTAAAGCACGCAGCCCAGTCAGATCATGTAACCGAAGCGCGGTTGAAGGTTAATAAAATCCACCTTATTCTGTGAACAGCCTGCTCCATAAATTAACAAAGGTTATCAGTGATCACAGCCTCTTCACTATGTTAGATTGATTAACTGTGCTTCCGCGGTCAATTCGATGAGGAGCAGGTTTACCTTCATATTTCGTCCTTCTGATTTAACAAACCACTTATAACTAAATTGGTAACGATGACCGCACGTTCCGTTTGATCGTGATGCATGAAGTCCTATGACGCATTTGTGAGGGTCAGATCCTATGTATATCAAAGTAAATCGTATTATGTACAGATTACGTGTTTATTTATTCGTGTACGACTCGTTGAAGTTTCTTTTTAAAGCATGTGTTACATTTTTTGGTGGATTGAAATACAACACAAAAAATAGAATTATGATTCAATGATTGTACACCGCCAAGGTTCAGATATTATAACATTTTTTTTGATTCTGATTACAAACACGTGTATTTTGTTTCCGAAGTTGAATATATTATTGTGATCTCTCTTCGTAGCATAAAGTATCAGCAATTACAGAACAGTATTGTACAAAGTGCAAGTAAGTAGGAACAAATAAACTGATATCGATTCGTGTAGACAATTATTATTTAGCGAAACATCATTTTATATTGTATCAATCCTTCGTAGATTAGTTGTACCTTTGAAACATCAACATCTGACTACGAGTAGACCATTTGTAATTGAAATGTCAATTTCTCAAGACTTATGCACATAGTTTGGATGCAAACAAATGGCTTCTTGTGAAACGTTGATAAATCATTTTCCATACATCTGCAATTGCCTCATATTTCATGCAATTCACTCTCGCAACGGGAATATTTTTATCCCCGGAGATCGGTGGATCAGGGAGACAGCTCTACTATTTCAATAAATGAACGAACAGGAGTACATTTTCTAATAAATTAATAATTTAAATACGACATATGCTGTGATACATACTAAAATTAATTCTTAAAGTAAAATAGCTTCATACTAATCTAACATCATAATAAATTTTACTATTGGTTACTACTTCCCAAGCAGTCTTAGAAGAGCAAACCATATGGCGTCCGATTTTCAGACATTTTAATCAATATTTCTAAGGTCCATAATACAAGATGAAAATAGTTTTCATTCTGAAAATTTGTGCGAAATATTTATGTAACAAATTTTCCAATGCCAGAGCTCACTGTTCGAGAATTTTTGCAGCGTTTAAATTGTCAAAATATTCGAAAATTCAATATCACATTTTTTTACGTACGATGTAGGTAATTATGGATGAATCTGTGAATCTTTTTTTTACAGATAATCTTTATATCATATTTAGTAACGTTACGCATTCTAAGACCCCTTATGGAGATTTAATCATAAAGGTCGTATTAAACCTGTGACCTTTAAAAAATTTAGCCAGTTAAGGAATTAAGGCTTCAAATGATAATTAATTCATAGCACGCGCTTAGACATTTAAAACAGGTGAGAAAGTAAAACGCTTCATTGGATTCAAATAATCTCTTTTCATATTATTTATTAACTGAGAGGTGTGTGGATTTATTGACCGCGTCATCTCTGTAGATTCGATCGATTAAACAGATTTAGTTACGGCGTAAATCACAAAGTTATAATGTAACGTATTATTTTACGAGAAATTATTTAATCTTGGCGTATCATTAAACTAAAATATAACTTGATTTACCAATTCTTTGTTAATGGAGTGAGTGAGAGAAGTTGCAGAGAGATTTTCGTACAAGCTTACATGCAAAATACATTAGCATTTTTTAAAAATTTTATGAATCCCTAGGTATTAAAATCATTTGTAAAATCTTCCGACATAAAACATCAAAAAGTTTTATTTTATGTCCGATTAGTAGCCAAGTGTGCAACTACTTTGGATTCACACCCATCCACACTAATAATAATAAAATTAGGTTGTTATTCAATTTATTAGGATTAACTTACTGAAGCTTATAAACCTCATTGTGATATTTTTTATTTAAAAAATATGCCAAGGAAATAAGGAAGACAATATAATTAAAAGTAATGTCACAAAATTTAAAAAAAAAATGAGGTGGGAGACGCCAGCTCCGGTAAGACTACTAGGGGATCTGGTTGAGTTGCCACCGTTAGATATCTTTTTATTTTCTACGTTTTTTTTAAAAGAAACGCAAACATTCCCGGATTACGAATAATCTGACAATATTTGAAAATCTCCTACTACCACCACAGTAAGCGAAAAATGTTCCTTGTGTTGTGATAGAGGACTTAGCCAGCCGAGGAATTGAATACACTACGCCTGGGTGGGACCCAAACGCGATGCCAACTCAACCACTGAACGGTCTTTCTTTTATATTTTTATTGAGTTGGTGAAGTTATCTTTTTATAAGAATAATATTGCCCGGTTTTTTGTAATCCGGGAATGCATGCCTATCTTTACAATACTATTTTTTAATTTTAATTTTAATTTACTGTTTAAAATCTTACATTTCGTTGCACTCTACTATTTATAAACGAAAATTAGTATGCATCTTATGCATCAGAACAACTCCTGGAAAATGCACTGTAGATTTCGGTATTTTAATTTTTTTCACGACTACTACCATTTTAATAGCAACTATCTTTTTGAACATAATATGTATTCTAGATATTCCACGGGCTTTCCATAAGGTGATGTTTTTTCAGTACTGCCGTAATAAATAACGAGCAAAATATTCCCATGGAAGTGTTTCAACTAACACAATGTATTTTCAATAAAAAGGTTAAATTTATGTTTGAGTACACCGGAAATCGAACCTGTGACCTCACGACCAAATGGCAGGCGCTCTACCTATAAACCATTCAGTTCACTAGCGTTCCAAATACACCTACAATCTTTTAGTTACCAATTTAATGAGACAGGTGATTTCTATTTTTGGATTATATAAACTGTCTTCCGTTGATTCACGTATCTAATTCAAACTCTTCACTTAACTAGGTAGGTACCGATTATCAGTATACTTATTTATTGCCATTCTTACGAAGGTTACTCGAATTACCTCTCTCTTTTAATGTAAAATCTAATTATCCTTACATATAAGCAAATCATGTGCGATAAGGCAAATATTATGTAAACCATAGGCATTCAGATAAAAAGTGGAGCCAATCGGAGAAAAGGGAACAAATCAACTTGCAAGGAGCACGGGAGGCGTCGGGACCGTCCCGCGTTCGGTGATTCGTCGATAAATGAATCTGACATTATACAGACAACTCGCATTTTAATATCACCATTCGGTTTTCGAAAATAAATCTACTTACGAATTACTAGCCCTTTTTACAATGGTACTATTTAGTTTCACCACAGTTTTACTTTAAGAAATGTTTTCTCACTGTCTGTACCGTGTAAAGGCGCTGGAGCTATGTCACCACCGCGTTGGCCAGCATTGTGAGGCGGGAAAATGTGTTATAATTTACCCATCTCACTCAATTTTAGTGTCGCTATACCAGGCGATTCCTTTAAGAACGAACATTCAGATCCTGTGCAGAAAAGTCCCACAATGGATAGCGCTGAGATCCTTTGCCTTACTTTCGCGAACATTACTTTTCTGCCAATGGTCTGGATATTTCTTCATCTCTTCGGTGGTCAATGTACGACCGATGTCATAGCTTATTCAAAAATTCTTGAATTCTCCTGGTGCCAAACATATGATCACGTGGTTTGCCTCCAACTTGTCGAAATAATACCCAGATTTCATGTTTTGGCATGTCTATTAATTTGGATGTCTGTGATTGAACATCAAAAAATCGCCAATTATATGATACTCTACTTATTGATGATTAGCGAAAAATTGATTGATAAATGAAGAAATTATTACGCGTTATATGTCCCTGTGAACAATTTACTTGTCTACAAAATTGTACTTTCGTGTTTTGTAACATCGTAACCCAAGTCATGGATTCATAATTCGTGAATCATGCATACTTATACCAAAATGTAAAGCAAATGTTAATTTATAACGATTAATTATAGAGTTTTTATGCAGAAGGTTGGTCGATTATCGTTAAATAAGGAGAACGATTTATTTATATATTACAGACACAAACATAATATATTATTTATCCTTTGTGTGAATGAGAAAAAATCTAACAAATTTGTTGTAATCACAAAAAGAAATAGAAAATTTTGAAAAACTGCAAAAAAACTTTTGCTAGCATTAAAAGAGGTTTTGTGTGAACTTTTTTTACTTCTTAATCTTCACACTAATAGGATGGTAAATGTTCGTGTGTGTTAGACGAAGTTTATTTTCAGTTATCAAAAAAATAGAGCTTATATTTGTAGTTGAAGCAACGCATAGTCATTAAGTTTAATATGCATTGATGAAGCTCGCCCTGACTCACACGAGGGTATCTCACATTAAGTTAATACATATCTCACGAATTTGAAGAGCACTACACTTTTAATTGGCCAATCGACGCCCCTCAAACGCAGTACCGGACAATTTATTATAATCCTCGTGCCTTTTAGCCATACAAAATATCCATTCCTCTCATTGTTGGCATTAACACTTTCAGTACATCACTTTTGTTTCCACATATGGAGCTTATTATGCTTACCGTAGAGAATTATTTGTAATTTTTTGGTTCATAATTAAAAAACTAATTCGAATTTTTTGACATTTAGCAGTTCTTTTTAAAAAATAAGTTAAAAAAACTAGCAGTAATACATTGTTTTATTTAAAAAAAAAATTTAACGTTGATGGATACCGAACCAAGTGAGACTGCGTAAACAGGATCTGTCACTATATTCGCAGTAATTGTTGCGGGAACAAGGATTTACTTATTTAGTCAATAGAAGAACATAATGTGTAAAAAACAAATCAAAATGAGGTCCTGTTTAAGCAATACAATATTGGAATACCAAAAAATATGTTTATATTTACGTATGAAAAAATGTAACTAACATCAGATAAAGATAAGGTACACAGTAAATGATTATGGGTAGGCATATAATAAGTGAAGTATATTTCAAGTCTAAATGAGAATTGTGTAAAAAATTGCAATTTAGCAGAAAAAAGACACCAAATTTTATGATAAATATCCTCAAAAGAGATAAGCATAATACAGGTCTATTTGTTTTACAAAATCAATACATATTAATTTCTTACTTCATGTTCCGGAGGAAGAACACTGGTACTGAAAGGGTTTTAAATCAACAGTTTTCATACAGTTTGAGCGAAAACAAATACATTTTTAACTGGTCCTATAAATCAACATTTATCTTTTATTTGGTTTCATTATTATTATTTTATTTTTTTCACTGTACATGACAGGTCTACATACAAACACAACACACACACGTCTCAGTAGGTACAAACCATGTGTTTCGTACTCTGATTTATTTCATTTCAATTTCTCTCAATTCTATATAACATTTAATTAATTCGTAAAACATTAAATCCTACACAGAAATATATTTACAACGTCAATAAATTACACGGTATATTTAGAAAATTAAGATGTAAGTCAGATTGAACTACAGTAAATCAGGTGACATGAAGTGTTGCTGAAATCCAATACTAGGACAAACCATTAATTTATAGAATGCATCAGATAAGGCTAAGTTAGTGTTAAAAAAAATTACAAGTTTATTGAACATGACTGAGATTTATGTTTTTTCGGTATTATCGTTGGAATCGACTCACTCACCGGACGAATAGACTATCACTTTGAATTCTATAAATTAGATACGTATGTATACATCGCAGAGAACATTGAAAAAAAAATCACAATTAGAAAGTTTAAATGCAGTGAAAGAATTTTTTGAATAAACTTAATATAAAAGGCAAGTTTGCTATTTGAATTTTTGTTAAAACACTTGTAATGTAGCACTAAACAGATTTATGAGATCAGGAATCAATACAAATATTACAATTATAATACTAATAATTTAATTATATTACAGATTGCATACTTACTATCTAATCCGCATCAATGACTAACCATTAATTGAAAGTCTACTAAATTTAAATACGTAGGTATACAAGTTTGATAAAAATATTAAACAAGTAATTACCTACCAACTTCTATTTATTTATAATCAGACTAGTAAACCCCTCAATGCTGTGCTATTGCTTATGTCTTTGGAGGATTGTATGGGTTGTTGGCTGAATAATTCTGTGGTTCTCCAATCCGCAGAATCCAAGGTTGCGTGATTACTCTCGGTGTGTAAAAATGAGAATTCGATTATTTTATTTTAACAAAACTCACGTGACATTAATTTTATGAACAAAACAGATCGCGAACGTTAGAGAAGATTTAGGGCTAAACCGGCGACTAGACCACTGGAGAGAGAATGAAATATTTGCCGCGCGAGGTGTCGCGCGCAGGTTTACAGTGATACCAGTCTCACATAATTGTGGGTAAAAGTAATGTTGTTATTATTTTCGGGAGATGTAAACTCCCTATAATTTATCCTACATGTCTTTTTTGGGCGTATCCGACTTCTTCCACTATTCACTACTATATACCACAATGTTACTGTTAAAATTATTACATCGAATTTAATTTGACTCTATATCTCATTACTAACTAACTAACTAACTAACCATCACGCCGTTTCCCCGCAGGGGTAGGTCAGACGGACAGAGAGGACGGACCGCCAAACAATTCGGTCTTGGCACACACTCCTTGTCTCATTCACATTCATACATACTCTTCTACTGTTCTGGCTCTTGATATGTCCCGAAGTATCTGATTCCTCGGGTTTCCCCGACTTCTGCTACCATTCACATTTGCATCGTATATTCTCCTTACACTCCTTTCTTCGCTCATTTGCTCTACATGCCCAAACCATCTAAGCGTCCCTTTCTTGATCTTACTCATTACGCTTACATCAGCCTTGCACTCTTTGCGGATCTCCACATTACGATTACGATGCAGAGATATTGGGTTAAATATTCTTCGGGCTTCCTTGACTTCTTCTACCATTCAAATCACTGTATACACACTCCTGGCTCTAATTAGAACAAATATATTTTCAGCGATATAGGTCGACTACTTTTCGAGTTTTTCGAGCGCAAACATAAGCGCGTGGAATTTTCATACATTAAAATAAGTAGTATTTTTTGTCTGTATCATTTTGTCAGGTTGCATAATTCAACTGTTGTGATTATGGTTTTAGATCAACGCCAATCATTAGCGACTTGGTGGGTACTTGCTGTTATAATTTAGTATTGCATCTCGGTTTAAAAACCGTTTTCTTTCACTCGCTTGTTAATGGCGCGTTTAACGGACTAAGCACCAAAGTTAAAAGAACCAGATAAATAATATTGTTAATCCTTAAAAGCTGTTATTTATGTGTGAATATTTCCTGCGTTATTAATGTGAACTGAGAAATGCGTTTTGAGTTACCCGAAAGAGAACGTTTAAAAATCGATATCATTACATTGAATAATGAGACACGTCTGTAATTTTTCTTATGGGAACATTGGCCAGATCATCAAAATATTAATCTTCGTTCTTCGTCTTTTTAGGGCAAAGTGCTCGCCCACCGCTCACTAGAAGGACGCCTAAATGTTACAATTAATAAAACAACCAATTTATCATCTTCCTAAGGTGGCGCCACCGTCGCTGGTACTTCAATCTCTCAATTAACTTAACCTAATATTACATCATTTTAAATTTACCTAATCCATGTGATTAAGTTTTACATAGTCATTAGCATCATGTTTTGGATGCTGAACGTTTATTTTGTCTACCGAATTCGTTATATTAGGCGAATGATTTTGAAACAAAATAATAATATCGTAGGTTATTTTTTTAATGATGCTTTGATTTCAGAATTTTTTCAAACAAATTCAATTCAAAAATATGATTGCATGTAGGCGCTTCGGAAGCGCTCACCGTTATTTTTAGATCATCGAAGTTTTTTTTTACGTTTTGTGTTTGTACAATCTTGATAACGAAATAATTTTCAGACTTCTTCCTATGTATGCAGATACAATAAATAAATAAATGACACTTCATAAACATAATGTTCATCCACCTAACATGGAGTGATTGATATATTGGTATATTAACAATACAAATAGCAAAAAAAACTAAGTGAACTTGTAAAGAGAACTCAAATAAATCTGTTATTTTGTTAGGGCAAACAGTATCCCACTCATCTCAGGTAAGAACCGACCTTGCTTAGATGTCAAATGACGTCATTCAAGTAAAAGAGTTTTTTTATGATTTATGCTAGAAAAATAAACAAATATAATATCACAGCGAACTTGGTTTATTGCGGAGGACAATTAATGTCACATGTGATACGAGGTATACGAACAATACATAATCAAATGCGAAGTTTATTAGATCAAGTCGCCTGACTTTGTAAGAGAGTGACTTTAATAGCGAGCTATTTATTGACATGCTGAGTAATTAAAAATCTGGCATGTCAAAGACGAGAATATATGATTCTAAGATAACATCACCAGTAAGTTTATTTATTATGATTGTCAACTTTTTCAGATCTGCTAGATATACTTATTCTTACACGTGTGTTTTTCCATAAGAAGAAAATATGAAATAAAAAAAAAAATTACTTAGGCAAACTTTTTTACTTCAATGAAAATTTTTTTGAGGTAGAGTTAAAAACGAACCATTTAAATTTAGAAATATATAAGATAGTAGGAAATGTTTGTTTGTAAAGTCATTTGATAATGTGGTGAAAATAATGGATAAAATAATGATGTCGGAAGTTTTCGACTTCAAGTAAATTGTGAAAAATTGCATTGTATACTATATTATTTACCCTATCTAAGGTACAGTTGTATTCAAGACTGTTAAAGTGTTCGTATGTTACTAATTTCGAAGTTTTTGTTTTGATAAGTTTAAAAAGTTCACTCAATCGAGATAGGTAGCAAAGACAATTACCATGCTGCGAAGTGTTTCAATTTTGAAATAGTTCCAAATACCCGTTTAGAGTAATGCCAATCGGTTCTCTTTGTAACTCTAACCTTGGTACAGGTAAAATGCACCGACCTCCATGAAGAACACAATAGAATCTTTAGAGTATATCGCAAACAAATTGTTGCACAAGCTGCTTATTTCTGGTGCATTCATTTCTTAAATTGATGGCTGAGCTTGAACAATCCTACAATGCGGCGAGTGGCCCCAACAGTTCCATACAAATATTATGAACTACTATCTGTTTATGAGTTTATGTGATTAGTGCCGAGGGTCACCATTATTTGAGAAGATGAATTAAAGCGATTGTGATTATGGTTTTTTTTAATATTTCAAGGTGTAAATTTAGGTTTTAAAAATTTATTTTGATAATGATGACGTGACAAACAAATATTTTGAAAAAGTCATCGGAATGATCGACGCAATCAATTGAAAAAAATATGAGAATATAAAAGGTGTCAGGAAACTACTGGTAGGTACAAATGGGAAACTGATGAATCTACATAACATTGGTAGTCGATTTTGTAGAATAATTATATTTTGTAATAAATCGAGTTCGAAGTTAGAATTTTTTGAAAATTTCAGAAAACGGTCGCTTGGGGTTACTATCAGCTGTTTATTATATTTTAAAATGCTTTGCAGCTTAGACTGGAATTCAAAAGTTTTAAAACCCTTTAGCGGTTTTTCACTTTAAAAAAAAATTAAATTGCTCAGGTGATTTTTTTAAAGATTTTGCGTTCTCTACGTTCTATATGTGATGTAGATTCATCAGTTTACCGCTTTGTATACGTTGGCACGCATGGTGTCTGGAAAATAGTAGTATTCTATATATTTAATTATTATATATATTATACGTATATAAATAATAATTTTCTTTCACTCACGTTATTTGATTGATATTGAAGAATTGATTGATATTAGAATGAAAAGCGGTCTAAATTAATTTATTTTTTAATTTACTCAATATCCATTCAAAATGATACCTACCTACTTCAATTATTTTGAGAAGGCTTAATGAGGTTCCAAACACATGTGTGTTCACGAAATTTCCTAAATGAAGAAACCTCCGTACTTGTGTTTAAAAGTGTTCTTTATTTTATCAACCGAAAACATTTTAAGGTATTTCAGTGAACGCTCTTGTGATTCGTGACCTTAAGTCAAAGTAATGTAGTGTAATTTATTTGATTAGCCACTTAATCACGACATGTTTATATACTAAATATTTGTCGATATGTAGACTGAGCTGTCGGTGAAATAAACCATGACAATTTTCGTGCAGGCCAAATTGAAAATTTAACGAGTTTTTTTTTTGATGATGTATCGACCACGCCTGATCGAAGACGTTTATTTTCAACTTGCAACAAATCTTCTCATTTATTACAAACAAAATTAAGAAACATAAAAAATTATTTTGCGTAAATAATATGACGCGCATAATATATTATCACATGGATTTACTTAATCTCCAAATATATGAGTATTTTTTAAGTAGTGACCGAAAGTATCTACAGATTCATTTTTATACAACATTACTATAAATATTTGTGTTTATTTGATTTGTTTTTGATTGTTCATCTCGGTTAAAAACGTCGTTAATACATCTAACTTCAGTTTAACAAGAAGTTATGTTAACAAGAGTCGCGTGGGGTAACCGTACCCGGTAAGAAAGTATAAGCGACGATGTTTGCGATAAGTTCATGCATGATTATATTATTATTTTTTCACCTCTGTAACCGATTGTGTAACTAATTCTGTCAGAACGGTATGGTCCACGACAATTTTTAGTAAAACAGTATTAGTTTCTAGGGTGTTCATTTTTTTTTTTTTAATAAATATTATTTTTTTGTGATGAGGTAAGTGTGCGCAGGTAAACATACATATGTGGGTGCGTACACTTATAATTTCACAAAATATATTTTTTTTTTAAATATACATATCTCATCTCATGTTAAATATTCCGCGAGTAAGAAAGCAGAGTCCGAACACTTACTATATTTACTTGTATATGTTTCAGGTGTTTTCAATCGACATTAATGTAAACTATGTTATGAACCGTGTGAGCTTTCTTGTGAGATACCATAATCAACCACATTAGTACACAAAAAATGAATAAAATATCTAAAGCTTGTTAAAATTAAAATATTCTAATATAAAAATTGCGTACTGCGGTTACCTCACGTGACTCTGAGGAGATTTTTCTGGAAGAGAATTTCTGTGTTCACTGTTATTAATATGCTAAGCCTAAACATGTCGTATCTATGCATGATTTTAATTTAAGTGAGTACATTTACTTACCTCTGCCTTTATCTGTTTTTCAACCGAAATTGATCAATCATTTCTTAGTTACTATAATTTCGATGTTTTTTTTTCCATCCGAAGATTTCTTTTGATGTACAAACAGTTTTGAGAATCATCTCAAGATAGGAGAAAAAATGAGTGACGCCTGAACATTTTTGACACATTGAAATGATAAAATCATATTTAAGTATAAGTTAGCAGTCGTAATTTATAGCAAATTAAAAGCATACAGACCCAAATATGTCGACAATTGCATGTTTTTTATAGAAAGAGATAGTAAGTGATTGAAGAAACATTAAGACACGGCGAAACACAGTTCTCAGAGAGGTGTTGAACAAACCCGGCAAAAATCATTTCGTGTTCAATTTACTCCATTTTATATAAATCACGTCCAAATTATCCAAAATTAGACAAATTATTTTGGAAGCTACAAGAAATATGCTTTTCTCTCTTTTTTGCACGTGAACCATGGTATTAAAGTGGGATGTCTGGTGATTTGTGAAGGTTACTTTTAAAGAGATCGCCTCCGTGGGAAAATGATCATTACGCTAAGTATAGCCAAGGGCGACGATTGAAATGTTTCATTACTTTACTAGTGTCTTAGAAGTTTTCATATAAACATAATAATCATTATAAATTTGGGTTACTTAACAAGAAATGAACAAAAAATAACAAATTAATATATTGTGAAAACAGATGATTGGGTTAATCTCAGCATTATGAAAAAACTCCAATTTAACAATTATTCCAGTTCCAATTAACTCCAGATTAACAATTTAAAACACGTTTGAAATCGTCAATCCTTATTTTTTTTTAAATATTATATAATATAATGGCCGTAAGATTTATCAGTTAAGAAAATGATCTACTTACCAATAATTTACTCTACATAACATTTATTTTTCTAGAAAAAATACTACCTCGTAAAATGCCTTTGAACGCCGAAACAGTTGGAAAGTGTGGTTTAACACACCAACCGCAAAACTATAAATAAAGTGAATTGACCGATATACATATGCTCTATCGTAAATATTATTTTATAATTGCGAAAACAGCTTACTTTAATTAAATTACCCGAATGCCAAGTTAGTAATCATAATTTCTTATATTTTATCTTATGATCGGGTGTGACGAATCGCAGAAAAATGGTATTAACAAATTATTCTTAAAATACACGAATCATGTAGGGTATTGAAAATAGTATTTAATTCATCCATTAATATCTGCTGAAACTTGAAACATCCCAACAACACATTTTGATGGTACATAATATATGAAATTATATCCATCATGCCGTGATGTATGTTTCTTCACGGAACACGGTCAATTTGGTACAAATGAGATCAAAGTTTACTTAATAATAAGCCTTAAACGTATCGCGTGATGACAAAATTAACTCGGACACGGCGGAGGCTGCATTAGAGGAGAACCACTAAATCTCGTAATTGTTAACTAAACATTCGACAACATCGGGTGGTCCCCAAGACGGATGCATTTTTTGCATGTACATAATGTACAGTGGTTTTAAAATGTTTCCAAGATAAGCGAGATTTCATTAAAGTTTTTCACATTGAGGAAAAATATCTCAAAAGAAACAATATTTCATACATGTTTTATGTAATTCATCAAGAAGTTGAGGACCACGTAGAGAAAACTTCTTACGCTGTTCTGAGAATGGGTGCTTTATATCACTGAGATGAGTGTGACTGATTGATAAATCACATTTCCGATGTGTCTAATTGAAGATGACCAAGTTGAAAGTAGATGAGAATTACTCTTTCTGGTATTTTTTTCACCGCTAAACAAAACTATGTGTTTGCCGTATTTCCTTTGCTTCATAAAAATTAAATTGCCATCACACAGCTGTACGCTTTTCGTGAAAAAAACTGACAAAAAATATGTTTTTGTATGAATGTACACTTACTGGCAGTTTCTCACATCCAATCATTAAAATAGTAAATACTAAAAGTGACTTCTTTTAATACTAATATTGAATTATTTATGCGCACTTTTGAAGACATTTCGCTTCAAGTTCGTTTACCTATTAACGTCGTAATCTTGTGTAGGGTGAAGGTAGTTGTTTAGAGCTAAAAGTTTGTAATGCGAGTTTAAAATCTGTGCTTAGTAAGCTTGGCACGCTCTGATAATGGAGTATTTGCCGCAGTGAGATTTGATCTCAATTTTTCCGAATATTAACCAAGCTTCCTACCCAATCCAGCCTTAACAAGTACTCATAGTTCGCAGGTTGAATTGATTGCTCTTAAATATAAATTTCTTGGGATCTGTCGGATACGGAAAGCTTATTTCATATCACACAGTTCATTGCATTATCCGCAGTGATTAGCAAATATAAGAAACGCCTAGAATATTTCAAATTGTTACCAATTAAAATGATCGTCGCGCGTTGTGATAAAGGATTTTTTTAAAAAAAGAATTCCAACATTCCCGGGTTACGAATAACCTGACAATATATGAAAATCTCCTATTACCACCACAGTAAGCGGAAAATGTTCCTTGTGTTGTGATAGAGGACTTAGCCAGCCGAGGAATTGAATACACTACGCCTGGGTGGGACCCAAACGCGATGTGAACTCGGCCACCGACCGGTCAGGTGACACAACATTTCTTTTCAAAATTGTAAAAAACCACATATAATCTTTCTTCTTTGCCACAATCAAAATCAATATCAACGACCGAATCTTTCCATATTGCTTTCCAAATAACTAATTTTAACGTGCGAATATGTCGACTATATTATAATATCCACTGTGTTGGCAAGATTCTAAACATAGTTAGCGATAGTCACCAGAACTCTCGAATCTCTTGTTTTCACTTGACCCTGAACTTTATATTTTTTCGTTGTTGTTATTTTGCACCCCAAATAATAATTTTTTATTTTTACTTATTGTTGTACACCGTTATAAGGCCGTCGGCCCTGGGCCAAATGGGGAAGACGCTTGGTTATATTAAAAACTTCAAGGGGGCTGTAGTATTAGGTGTTTTATCAACGCCTGTCTCTTTTCGCCTGCACGGAACTGGCCCTATCTGATGTTTGTGTTAATATTTAAAAATAGAGCCCTTGTGAGAGTCCTGAAGGAGTAACCATCTGTTACTCATATTAAAGGACGGGCGGTGGATAACCTCCAGTGATGTTTGTATTATAAATTTAATTAAATAATTTTTTTACAACTCGAAAATAATAAGAACCTTTGTTTATGTTCATGACACAATTATTACCTACCGCGCATTAAAGGCAAATGAATCAAAACAGCGCAACGTCAAAAAAATGTAAAACGAACTGAACTGCCTAACAATAATCAGTATAATAATACCTCAACAAAGGTATACATTATTCGGTGGACGCTCACTTCTGTTCTAAGTCAAGGACGCTGATGATGACGCTAATTCTCCATGGCAAATCTTCCAGCATGCCTTCTGTCACACGATCAGTCTTGTATAATTTGCGTGATTATTACGTTTTATTGCAGCACATTAACGTATTTTCATGACGAACGAGTTATTGGATTGAAACAAAACAATTTACCAGTACTAGCGTACCTGTGAGGAAAGGCAGTTTTTTTCGTGAATCAATACATAAAATATCGTCTATGTTTATAGACGTGAATCTTCAATCCTCAAAGTACGTAGTATTGCGATCACTTTTTTTGCAGGACATTTATATATTTTTAAGATCCTAAAAATATTGTTTCTGGGAAATTAAATTTTCACGAACACAAATATTAATGGACTATATTGAACTTGTTTAAATAGCGTTAGTAGGTAACTACTTCCAAGAAACTCTTTTGTTTGCTTAAATATTTTTCGATATGGCAACCATTTACGTATCGAGTTCTATTTGAACATCATAAATGATTTGATTAACCTTAAGGTTAATTAAGATAAAAATCAGCACATTTTCAACATTGCATTGTGTGCGAGTATTTAGACGTTAAAAATAATGTTATCATAACTTTATAAAATAACCTTTTGTGTCGCTTGTATCTCACGTTTATTTGACAATGGAAATATTTGAGCACACGCTTCATACATTATTGTATGCTCAGTTCGTCCATCGCAAAGTCAACAATCATGATTTGAAAACATGAAAAAGTTGACCAAGAGTTAGAAATATTATCTGCAATTTTGTACGAGGTCGAACCACGTCGCCAAACGTTTGCTTTACAACTTGGTTCACAGGAAAAACTGGTGATGAGTATTTTTTTAAGAAAGGAAATATGAAAACCGACATAACACACCACAACATCGCGGAAGAATTTAATTAATTAATTTTATCACTTTGGAAATGAATGACCACCTATGAAAATAAATGAACACCCACAAAAAAAATCATATCTTCAAAATTCTAAATTCATCACTATTCTGAATGTAGGTTCAGTAAATTAAAAGTTCCTTAAGAAGGCCTTCGTTTGATCAATACTATTATTGATAGGTAGTAGGTATCTATTTTTTACTATCTTATCTTATTTAACTGAATATCTTACTATCTGCAAATCTTTGTAATCTTGGTATCAGCAAATCTTAGAATCAGAAAATCTTAGTATCAGCCAATCTTAGTACCAGCAAATCAAACAATCATTTTCTGGATAACAAAGTTAAATAAAAACCTAAAAAGATTCAACAATCTAATTCAAGGTGTTTGTTTCAATTGCCTTTAAAGCGAGAAATTCTCTGCACAGTAAACTACAAATCTCTTTTCCGAATTTTGATCCTTTTTGGTCACTTTGAAACTTCGTTTGCCAGCACAATTCCATTTGTGAAAATGTCTTTTCGTTTTATACAACATTCAGAACATAACTGTTCCCCTTTATAGTTTAGTATTGCGAGAGTGCATAAATTCACACCGTTGTGTGTTTACGTATGACGCAAACGCCAGACTGGACTAAGCACTTGGTCACTTTTGTAGTACGACCGTCAAGTTTACACAGCATCTGTCATCTTTGAGATGACCCGAATAGTATTAGGTGTTAGCTCTTAGAGCATTTTGCTTTGTGAAGAGGGATAAAAAATGATTGTGTAAACTATGTTAATGCAAGTGTACGCTTTGACGATATACATATATGTGTGTAATTTAACCTATGTTTTGGTTGTGGTTTCGTGGAAACTAGAAAGTATGAAGGTCTATAGTTCAAATCGTGTTTGAAGCAGAGTTAAAAATGCACCAACTGTTTTTGCCAAAAAAGAACAATTAAAAATCGTCACTGAAAAACGAAGATAAATTGAAAATATTCATTACACGAAGGAATGTCACAGAAGACTGCAACTGTGTAAATGCTTTATATTAAGTAAGAGTTGTGTCAGATTGTGTCATGATTGTTTAGTGGCGCTTCAAATATAATACATTTTTACATACACTACCTATATTTAAACACAAACTACCTATATTTTAACATGTACTTCCTATATTTTAACATGTACTACCTATATTTTATAGATATTTTAACATATACCACCTATATTTTCACATATATTACATACTTAATTTTTTGGGCACGAATCCGTAACCTTATGAACCAGGTATAAGGTATTTTCACCCCCTGTGAGTCTACGAATGAAAAATACATATATTTTTACATTTCTGAAAAAAAACTCGAGAATTACGGAGGAAGGATAAGAATAAAGTCGGTGTTAAGTTTTATGTTCGATCGTCGATTTCTGCTTAAGTACTATTTATTTTAATTAATTAAATCGAGTTTATCATAAAATCCACTTTTAATCCGTGCACGCGCCGTTATATCTGTGGCACACCATCATTTTTTTCCGAGCATCAAAGTCTACATTTTTTCCTTTAATCTTTTTATAACTAAAACGAAGATAAAAAAAACTCATAATCATATTTCCAGGCTTCTTTTTCAAGCAGATTATTCATCGATTGCCGGTGAGATTTTTTTGCCTATTAAAATTTTAATTTTTTACTCTACACGAGGCTTTTTTTATAAAATTGACATTATCTGGTATAACTTAAATACATTAAATTTGAAGTTATTCTGAGTTTGTTCGATGGGTATGTTTTGTCAATGGTTTGAACAGATGCCTGTGTATTTCTCTCTCGACTTTCTATCTAACGTATGATTTGTTTACATTAGTGCCTGTACCTTTAACATCACATGTCATTAAAGCTCACACATATTCATTGTTCACGAAATGAGAGGTTAATTAACGTATTGTTTGAGTGATGTGCTCGTAGGTATTTGATTTTGTTCAGAGGCATTCAAAGTTGGTACCGTCTACTGTGAAGTACCTACAGATTATTTCGAATAGTAAAACGAATTAGGTACAGGTAACAGGTAAATAATTTTAAAGAAACCACTGTTTGTGGAGTGGATGGATCAAAAATAATTTGTTTTTTATAGTAATTTTATTTTTTTAAGGAAGCTGAGGAATGAAACAATTAAAACATAAAATGAACTTTGTTGAATTGAATCGCCAGTCTAAATTGAATTGTTAAGCGTCGCTATGCGCTCTATATCTTGGGGAATTTTCGGCGTAAGAAGGAACTGCGGGTAGGTCTTTCAAACAAGTTCAAACATTTTAAGTGTCTTCTTTAAAATGATTAACTGCGTGTAACATACGGATTTTTAAAATGCTTTGTTTTAAAACCAAAAAGGCACAATCAACATACTACTTAAAGCATTCAAGTTGTGGAAAATGAGAATATTCAAGGGTCGTCTTTGAATTCATTCACATTTAAGGTTCTATTTTTGTTCACCAAACCTGTACTGTATTTGTTTAACTAGACATGTTAATTATGTTGATCGTGAGGATGTCGGATTTTTACTTTAGACGTATGAAAAAGGACTGGAAGATGACTTTTGGCAGAAGATCACCAGAAAAAAAGTATAAAATTGATGATTGACAAGTATAGGGATAAACCTGATAACTCCCATACATAAACAAATTAACGACAGCACATTTTTGCACTTCGTGAAAATTGAACCATAATCCTCGTATTACGAAGACTTTTACCAAGAAAAACTACCCGAAAACTAAATTGGTGAATGTAATTTGGTTATAAAGCGAAATACTAAAATGTATGATTAATGTAACAATTGAAATTTTGTTTGTTTAATTTTAAGCTTTACAACCTCTGAAATGCGTTATTGTGATATTCAGAAACAATTTACTGACCACATAACAATGGAGATAATCAAGTTACATTTTACATTGTGTCGACGGATCCTTTCGAAGACTGTGGGAATCGTAATACGTCAGTCCATTTAAAATCATTATTTACTCTTATTCATGATCTGACATCAATAAAATTTTTATGATACTTCAATTAAATCATTAGTCCGCATAATATATGTCATTAAAATACAGTTTACAGTATCTGTAATATAAACAAATAATTTTATCAATTACTTACTAGCACAGACTCGTGGAAAATCATGGGTTATTATAATTGTACGAAAGTATTTATACAAATATTTTCCTCAGGATCAGGATCTGTTACACGTAAAAAAAACAAATTTTCAATAAAGAATAATTAAATAATAAAATAATTTTTGTATCTACCTATAGTTCGAATTTTGAAAATGAAAAGTTTATTGAACTAGAATAATTTTACGCATTACGCAGGAATAGACTTACAAATCACACACCCATGTACGGACAACTGAATTTAGTATGTTTATTAAAATACTTTTGATGAAAATTTGGAATTGTGAAGGAATAGTAGATGAAAATCAACGGCAGTTGCCTTCGAATGATTTGCGTAGGCGAGAATCTTAGAATTCCGTGATAGCAAATAAACTTCACAATAACATTATCTCATCAGCACTGCCACCTTAACGGGAACAGGTATTTGAAAGCAAGAAAAACCGATGTCAGATTTTCTACGATATAAAACTTTTATTTTCCATTCCATAGTAAACAAAAAATATCCGTACGAACCTATACGGGGAAAATTTACTGAAATAAAATGGATTGAAAGATTTTCCAACAAACTTTCCTTAAAACACGAATGTGTTATCCTGACGTCAGAAGGCGCGTTCATAAAAAATCTAATATTGTCGCATTTCGTGATGGTACATAATCAGGACAAAAAAAGTGCACAAACCCGTGTTAATAACCCCGATATATTATGAATGTACTCAAATTTTATTGGGAAATGGCCTGCAATCCTTTTTTTAACAAGATTTTAAAACATCAGGAATGCTTATTAATTGATCATTTTTTTTAATTACAGAATGATCTAAAACACATTTGTTAGGTACTTTTTTATAATCCTACTGCTATCACCATTCTGTCACAAACATGTACATTTAAAGAGTGCTTAAACGCCCGTGCCTAATGTGATAAATATCATAACAATATTTAGAGTTGATTTGTCGGAACCATCGGCTATTATCGCGTTAGCCACCCGGCCTGATACACATTCCTCACCTGATAGTTCACACGGGCTATTTGATGTCTATGGGCATCGGGACCCACGCCTCGACTAACCTAACCAATCTTTGTCAAATAAAGTAAGACCACCGAAAGACAAAGAATTTTTGAAATATTATTTCTGATTTTATCATGTTATATTGGAATTTGAAAATCTAAAATAACCTAACATAAGACCACGATAAGTAATTTGAGACCACTGAAGAACGGAGAAAATACTTTTGAACACTACTAATTTAATTTATTGAAAGCAATCTGTATGTAGTAAGTACCATACGTATGTAGACCACGAGGGCATAACTATACACAATACGAGATATAGAATAGATGATTTCTAACCAATAGGCAATAATTTAAAATTATTGATGAAATTTGCACGCATGATGATGTGTCCTTGAAGATATAACTTTATAAAGGATATAACTTTAGATGGGAGGTTGCGAGACTGATTCCTGTTCAGCTTCGAAAAATGAAACGTTTCGTTTAATTGAATTGGCGCCATTTGAACTGCGTCAGTTCTGAATCTTACAAAAATGTATACAAACAGGTAGAATAGAAACAGGACATAGAAAAATTCAATGCTTCTATTTTAGATTTCATAGGTAGGATAAAAAACATTTATAAAAATCTCCAATCCTCTTTTATGGACGTAGCCTTTTTGGTGCAGTGCAAACACCTGCCCTCAGAACTAAACACCATCTAGCTCAGTCGTAATTCGTGCATCGGAGGCGTTTTCTCAACAGAAGTTTGTGCGCGTAATTGCTCTACGAAACTGGACCAATTCTCAGTAGACACTCGAGGAAGGCAGTTGATTATCTGAATTGACCACAATTTAGTACAATAATATTTAGTGCAGTCATTGATGACGTAATAAGGATATTGATCTGAATGTAACTGTGGAAATTACTAACTAAATTTTTTTATTGAATGTTATGCTTAATCGATTGATTTTTTTCTATAGATTTCTTTTTCACGCTTTTTATCATGGCTTAGGTAATTACTCAAGGACGTTAGTGATATAATATTGAGAAGTTTGTAGTCAGTGCAAAACGGTTGTTAAATACAAAAACCATACCTATGGTTCTATAAAGCTTAATGCGTATGCCAGGGATAGATGTTATACGATAGTTATGAATCTATTTTTATGATAAACCTAATTACTCACTGTGAACCACTGACGTACATAAGTATGGTTTAAGTCAAATGTTACTCTTTGCGGAAATAGATGAGTTTTTTTTTATTATTCAAAGAAAAAGTTGTAAATTACGAAGTATACGAGCAATATTTTTTATCTTGATACTTTCAGATCACAGAATTACATTGCTCCGCAAGTATATTTTACTTGTTCAAAATCGAAGCCCTAACTTAGAGATTCAAATGCGTGGACCACCAATACGTTTCCAAAAGCCGCAAAATATTTTGTAACTAATAAAGGAAATATCATTGATGTTATATGTTTTATACCTACTTAGACGTGACGTACAATAAAAGAGTCTTTATCAATAAACAAACAAACCACAAAAAGAACAATCAAAAGACATTAAGTATCCCGATATTGCAGGTACCCTTTCTTCAAAACGTTTGTATCCCACGTGTTTTATTCTCAGATTTGGCACGGTGACCAACTCATCATTTCCTAACTGCGTAAATATTTCATCCAAATTAACATCTGTTAACACCGTCCCATGGCTTTGACCACTCTATATAGGTAATAATATATCGGCACCATGTGAAAAGATTGGTGTGAAGACAGTCTTCTAACCTGCCTAATAGTATAGTACGCGACACGTAATTTGGTTCGGGTTATTCTTTAATGAAGCCGACGGAATCCAGAGCCGTCTCTCGAATATCAATTTGATTTCCTTGAATTTTAAGAGATTAGATTTTCAAAAATTTAAGACCTAAGTTCCTTATCGTTTTGTGGCACATAGTTTTAAATACGGTCATTAATATTATCCACCCCCTGAATGACTCTTGTTTGACTAAAAAATAATTTACTAATTTCACAACTGCATCTGTCGTGGAACGTGGTAATTTTAGTAAAAAAAACAACGTGTTCCCTTTTCAATTTGTTAATTTTCAGCTAGATTTCTAGCTAGCCTGCCACGATTATCTCGCTTCATCAATGTACCATTCTGAAGATGCCCGTGTTAGGGAAATACTAGTCGAGTCAAAATTGAACAAAACGTATATATTAGCCTTGCTATTCAATTATTGGTTATGATAAGTTTTGATTTGACTACAATTTGGTTTATATAACTGCCTATCATGAACGATTTTTTAAACATATTTGGGGGACACGTTATGAATAATCCTACCAAGCCATTATATTATCAATTTAATTAATAATAATGTATTTCTCCAACCCATTCGTTCCTGGATGGATTTATTGAAGGCGCTCATGTATTTCGATTCTTGGCATTGTCGTTTTTTATAGTGGCTGAACTGACTTCTATCTGGGATCGGTGTTGAACGGGTCAAGGGTCATCACGAGGAAACCTTGGGGCGTGGCATTTTAGAAGGATGGGGGTCAAAATTGTGAGCAGTGGCAGAGAAAAGGCTAAGGGAGTGGAACATCTGATATTACTTCCAATTGGAACGAAAAGAGAGAGAAACTCATGTCAGAAAGTACGTTCTTCTCTAGGAAATGAATGCCTTTTGGAAGCAAACATTAATTAATTTAGCTGAAACAGATAAATACATTCATTATAAAACTTGGAAATTACTTAAATTGAAAGAAAAGTGTTATAAGGAATTGGAATATGTTTGAAACCTTCATGGTAAAAACGAAGATTTTATAATATTGTATCAATACATTACGGATTTTTTATTCAAATTTGTAATTATTTTCATCCCGCTTTACAAGATCAATAGCTTTCAGGAAGTACCTAAATCCAAACCTCCCTCTCTAGCGTTGCTTTGGTTTCCTCTATGCAGAGTTTATTTGTGCCCCTGGTATTGCCAGGGTTGCGTTTCATACCATACCATTGTGAATTACTAAAATTAAAGATGGAAACATTTGTATAGTGACTGAAAAGTTCTAGTCCTTAGTTTTAAACCTATCTTCTATCTACCTTACAGGGGACGTTTTTTAGATCAATGGTCAATCTCAGAAAACTTCTAAAAACATCCTAATGCAGAAGTTTAAGACATCATATATGAATGCTGATTTTAGTAGTACTTACCTTTAAACCTAAACAAGAACGTGAGTAACACTTGACAACGTTGCGAGATTAGTAACCACAAAAATCTAGCAATGACACCTTTCTTTAGGTTAAATTTGTATTTATGTAACGAAGTTCTCGTGTGAGTTAACATCACACAAATAATCAAATTGTCACATTCGTTTTCACTTGAAAGTGTGATATTTCAGACGGAGATTGTGATTAAAAATGAATACCCACCTGCGTGTAATAATCATATTACGTAATCAAGGGATTATAATACCCGTATGTTGGTTTTTAAAATAAAATAAAAAGTTTTTTTTAAAAGTACCCATGGCTGACTATAATGACTATTCATGTAATTCGGAATCATAATACATAATATCTAAACATTAAAATTTTCCAGTACCTTCTAAAATCGGTTAATATAAATGAAATCTTGGTGGTTTGTTTTCCTAAAAATTATATTTTAATTATCAACTTTTAGAATGAATTTTTGATTTCGAGAAAACATATTTTTTGTGCTCCTGATTCATAAGTTTTCTGATAATCATTTTAATGTGCTAATGAAACCTTTTAATTAAAAACCATATTTTCATTTTTAGGTTTCATTACGGCGTACAATAAATAACTTCACGGGATATATTAAACAACAGTGCCTCTTGCCGCCCATTAAAAAGCATGTAATTTTGCATACCTACAATTATAATGCGTGGTATTATTATTACCAATCTGAGATCGATTCCCTAACGAAATTTAATAATACTATAAAATAAATATTCCACATGAACATGACTCCAATTTAACGCGTTATATTGCAATTCGTTCGAACAATAATAACCATTTAATATTGTTTCGCTTTGATTATTTCTCAGTTGCAACGGAAATGCAAGAACAAATCTTCTGATTTATTTATTATTCGATAAATAAAATAATTAAAAAATCCTAAATGTCAATATTCTTAAATTATTTTTGTTTGTTTACAAATTAAATCAAACAAAAAATGTGAAGTTATGTAGAAACCGTAAACTAAAAGATTATTTTCTAGAATATTCTCGCCACGCAGTAAAAAATAACCACTTCGGCAATTTGCAATTCAAAAATAAATTTGAAATGTACGTACACTTAAACTTAATACTTCCCCACCTTCCTATTTCCCACATTATTCTCTTCTTCACTACCCCAAGGCAAAGTATATGTCGTAATATTTCAGATAGACAAAGGGATGATTAAAAAATTAACACAAATTTAAGTGTTAATTTTTTCAAAGCTTTAATCAGTCATCTAATCTTTTCTGTAGATTTTTTTAATGTTTGCCTCCGTCCCTGCATGAGCTATACAATAAAACTCTGCGTGTGGTATCAAGTGTGATTTTATAATTATTGGGTACTCGCTTGAACACTTTGAACGTATAATTTGTGTGTTCCAGTAGAAATTCTATTGTTTGATATTTCGATCAATTGTAATTAAACAAAAAAAATAATTTCACTAACGGTTGTAATAAAAGTAAAAATATTAACAAAAACTAAGACGGATACACTAGTACTTGGAATGCGTAGCTAATTTCAAACCAAACATAGTAGGGATACATATTATTTATAAATTCAAAATGGACATAAAATAAATTTTTCATCTGTGGCAATGTCAATACCAAATACTATTGGTATTTTTTCTTAACGCTTCATTAAATGTTGTTTGGCAAAGTATTTTGAAGGAAATTTCAAATCTAGTTTTAAGGAAATATTTACTTTTGTAAACCGTCCTTGAGATGATACTAGTAAAAAAAGCACTTTTAAAGTTGGTCAAGTATAATTATTATCAAGTACCTACTTACCCATATCTAGATCCAGTTAGAATAAAACCAACATAGGTGATGCAAGAACCCATTAGAGCTTTTTGAAATCTGAAACTCAAGTGGACTTTCGAGTGAAAAACCATCAGGTTCGTCGTACTCGCGCGTTCATTTTTGACCTCAAATCTGTAAATAAGTCAACAAAACAGTTCCCACATACAGAAAACACGCTCACTAAATAACACGAAACAGCATTTTGAAATTCCGAATAAGTCTTTTCCGCGACCACAACTAGATGGGTGGGTCGAATGTCAACAGAATAAACAAAACACTTCAGAATTCGACCAAGTATCGGCGTTTTCTATATAGGCATACCGCTGATAGATGCATTCTAAAGTCTCCCTCATTCCCAAAAACTTTACATTTATCAGAAAGAGATGGTACAACGGAGTTCTCAACGGCAGGACTATACATGATGAGAGTTGAGCTTGAAATTTTGGAAATGCTGTTTGAACTGTGTTACCACGATTTCAGTAGTCATTAATCACGAGTGATAGTCGATTAAGTCAATATGACTTATTTAAAAGTCGTTTGATGTTATGCCGGTATTTAAGTATTTGGATTTCAAATTATTAACCGTGTACAAACAAAAATAATATGCGTAGGTAGTGCCCATAAGTACAAGACTGATAAACCTACTGATTACTACTAAATATTTATAGTTCTTAAAATTTTCATAAATTTGAAGTATTTTGTTGATCGGTGGGTTTCTAGACAACCTTATGGATAACCAATATCAATGGAATCTTAAATATTCTTACTGGTAGAAAAATTGCTAAAAACTCACCATTTTCCAGAACATCATTCACCATGGAAATTGTTCTACTTGAATTATGGAATTATGACTACTATTGAATATTGCTAATTTATTAGGAATCTCTTGAAATTATTCGTAATCTGATTAAAACGAGATTGCATGCCCTTAGTAAATTCATTGATAGGTTTCCTAATAAACTTTTAATGAAAGCGGATGTATTATCGTGATGGCGGAAAACGTATTCTTAAAAATCCTAATATTTCCGCATTTGGTCATTTGTATATTATTAATGCAAATGCAGGTGAATGAACGCATGCATACATGAATTTACTAAAAGTTTATCAGGAAAGTGATAGAACTCTCTTTTTTAACCGGATTACACGTAATTTGAAGAGATTTAAAAAAACTAGCATTATTTATTTTTCTCCGTGTAGCACCATAAATATTCACAAAATAAATTAATAATTGCCCAAAATTATTTATCTTTTACGATTTTATGTCCGGGTTAAGTTAAGTTAATTTAATAATAATTTTAATTAATTTTAGTAAATTTTAATTTTAATTACTTAAGTTAGTTTGAACTTAAACGTAAGCACCATGGTTGGCTCATAAGTGACATAAAATAAATTTATCGACCTTAAAGTTAGAACCACGATAAATTCTTCGCGAGATTAACATTTTCACTTCTAACATGGCTCGTTTTATTACTTACTTGTTGAAATATAATTTCAAAATAATGCACACTAAACATAATCATATAAACTGAACTTAATAATAATTATTTTAAAATAATACAGCAATGTGACCTCTGATGCCTACCAATAAATTACAAATTAACGCTTGGATAGTATCCTCATAATTTTAGGCACAGATTGAAGAATTTATTAACAAAGTTGAAAATTTCTAAGAATGTTACATCATAATCATAAAATAATTGTAGCATTTTTCAGTATTTCAACTGCGCAGGCTGGTTTTAAATTAATTTAAATGGCCTGTAATTTTTAGCGGAATCGTTGATTGAATAAATAAGCTCAAACTAGCTTCCTATTTCAGATACAAGTACCTGCTTGAAGGCATTACCTATATTATTATCTTTATCCGTAAAAGAGCGCCACCGAATCATCTCGATGTCAAATATTTATAAAACACTCGGACCGGAGGCAAAAGTGCTCTCGGAAAAACCCGGTTTTTGCTTTGTCGTACTTAGATGTACGTCCTTAATAATACGTTAAAAGTAGGTATAACCAACCTATCTTCTATATATCAGTAAGAGACATATCCGCACGTGTTTTTTCGTTTGACATTATTTACTTAAATTTTAAGCACAAACTATCCGTTAATCTATTTGTCTATATTAGTAAAAATAATAATGTTCGTTTGATCAAAATCTCCGAAAGTTTGATAAAACGTTGCATTCAAATACGCGTTTGTTTTTAAATAACTATTTTAAATAGATGTCACCTGTGATAGGTAAAAACATGCTTTCTTTGAAAAGAAGCGCCATCTGTTGGACAAACATGTTTTTTTTTTAAATAGCGCTGTTAAATAATCTGTTGGACGTATTTTTTCTCTATCTGCATAGATAGACGGAACCATAGTAACGCATGGCGGGGTACAGCTAGTAAATAATAATAATTAAACCTGAAGTTTACAACTATATTCCAACCTCAAAAAATATTGAATTTTGCCTAAAACCTTGACAAATAAATTTTTACTAATACCTAAATATAATAATTACATACGAAATAAATAAAAAAAAATTGCATTTGACTATCTGAAATTCCCAGCGTTGTCCGGAATTGAGGCAGAGTTTTTCAAAATTGAATATAGACATTTTTTTTTACTTTTTTTTGTGGTTTTGAATGTCAAGTGCGCAAAATTTCACCATCGGTTTCGGAATTAAAACTATAGATTTGTATGAAAACCAAATCTTTCCGTCCTTCCGTCATTATTTTTTAAAAATAGACAGATATTTTTCCTCATACGAAATGGTGAACAGCATTTAATTGTGGTACTATCAAAATTTTCTCTATTAAAAAACCGAGAAAAAATAGTCAGGGTCTGTGCAATAGTTTTTTTTTGTATCGATAAATCACAAAAAAATAATATAATGCGCATGAAATGTTATATTTAGCGGTGAGGTGTGTCGATATTTTTTTTTGCGATTTTGCAGATTAAAATTAAGCAGTAGCAGATTTTTTTCCAATGCTTTTCTTTATGTGATGAGATACGTTTGTTCTTGATGCATAATATAAAATATTAATCAAAAATGAATTTTAAAAAATCTTAATATTTATTTGTTTGTGCTATAACAACAGAAAAGCCAGCACCCATACTTATCTAAGTATAATGCTAGAGCCATGGGAAAAATTCTCATTAGAATCCCACGCAAATGGTGAACTGGAGCTATTGTTAATTTTCAATTTAAAATGCATAACCTTAACTTAGATGCCAAAATAATGGTTGGATACTTGCCTATTTCAATGGTTATTGTTGTTACGCAAACACGGCATGATATAATAAGAACTAGGTAACATACTGCGCGAGGACAAATCATGTATAAAATGGAACATTAATTACGAGAGTGCAATTATTATCCATTATATTATCTACGAATAAGGTGACCCGGTGATAAGTGGTTTTGGTAAAGCTTAAGAAATATGCATTTAATGCTTTTAATTGTAGATTGACGGTAAATATGAGAAACGCGTAGCACAAAGCTATTTATTATTCTCTAAAGTATATCAACAACAAAAAATAAGCAATTTATCTCACAAGGGTAGTCCTAATGTCAAATGTTAAGATAAACAGCTTTAGAATTTAAAATATTATAAACAGTGAAACTGTATAAACCGAATTGTAAAATTAAAAACAAATTTATTTTACAAAAATAAATGTAACACCGCAATAACTCAAGCTACACATTATATATTTGGTACAGCTACTCTGGATATGAAAGATTATGTTTAAATACATAGGGACGTTCCATCCACTGTTAAATCAGCAGGAAAATGGCGTGATAATTAAATAGAAACGGACCTATTAGATACCTATTTAATACGAGTTCTTATTAGAAAATTATGCCAATTTCCAACTATTATACTTTTATCTATCGCTCTAGTTCGATTTTCTAAACCTTGCAATATCTTGAATTCATGTCGCTTCTGTGCTATTATTGTTGTTTAGAAGCAATTTTGAATGAATAAAAACTTTTTGATTTATAAGACTAAATACATATGATGCTGTCATAAACATTAATTACCTTCGATTAAACCTTCCAACAAGAAAATACATCCACCATAAATATAATTAAATACTGCGTATGGTTGAAGCAAGGCTCAAATCCCTTTCTTCCTAGTCCTGGGGTATAACAGTGCGTTCAGATAAAGCCTGCATTTATCTTAATGTAATGCATGTGAAATCATAGCGAATTATCCGAATGGGCAGAATGCCCGTTTTATTGAACCTACTTGTACCCATAATATTACTGTGTTTAGATAATGTAATTCCTTAGTTCGGTGCATAAATGCGCGGTCAAGAGCGAAACCCACGCCCGAGGTACCCGCAGGAACTATAGGTCAATGATGTGGGATGATACTGGTTCTTCGTTCTTCCCTTGGGATTTGTGACACCTTCATCACGCCTATTATTCGAATAAGTCATTAGGTTTATATTTACCTGTTATGAATGAAGGGAAATATTAAAAAAGGAACATCCATGACATGGTAAATTATTGTTATACGACAGACACTTTTACGAAATATAAGCTTTAACACGGGCATCAGCAATATTGAAGATGATGAATTTTGACGATTAGAATATTGATTATATATTCCTATACGATCCAAATAAATGTAGGATGGTCATATTTCTTGAAAAATTTTGATTCAATTCCAACACATAATAAGTAGGTACTACAGTTTAATATTTCTATTTTTGATGCTGAAAATTCGTGGTGTAATATCAATATAATGATTTGAAAACAATTAAAAATATTTATCCACTTTTTTATATATGACCGTTACTGGTTTGAGACTATCGCAGCCATCTTCAGACTTGTATAATTTGTTTTAATGTTTGGGGTATTAGGGGCGATAAACAACAAATTCATTTAGATTATATTAACAAAAAAAAATAAATCAGTAATATGTAACTTACCTCTCTCCAGAGTAAAATATTGCGTCTCCTTTCTTATAACTTAAGACAATGATTTAGACTGGGATGTTCTTACCCTTTTCGTGAGTACCTACTGCAGAAATAAGTATACTATATTTGTTAATTAATGAAGATCTTGCATTTATTATTTTGAAAGAAGTACTTTTACAAGTCATGTACATAATAAGCTGAAGAGTTTCATAATATTATCGATTTTTAATGAATTAATTACATCTACCAAAATGGTGAGAAATTTGATAATAATGTATAATCCTGCCTAAAACTAAAAAAGATTCTCGCAACGCCGAGGTTATATTATCCGGTAAATGTTAATTTATTAATCTAGAAAAACAGATAAATTTGTATTTCAATCTCTTAGAAATACTTTGATTAATATTTAAACACCGATTACGGACTTACTATGAAACTAGACACATCATTAGATGATATTCAAAGAGCTTTATACATTTACAATGGCCCCGATTTCAATATAAACAAAAGTCATATTCATGTGCTTCATTTCACCGAATTAGTATCAGTTTTATTCCAAGGCGTATACTCAGTCTAATTTGAAACTAATTGGAGTTAATGTGATGTTGAAAGCTCGGGGTAAGGCAGATCTCTCGTGTTGTACGGGAGATGTGCATATCGAAAGGCAATTTGCATAACTTTTTATACGTGTATTACGATGGGAATCGTCTGCGCTAAAAGGTCAAACGCAGGCCCTAGGAATTCAAAAGCCTGAGTACTTCGTTTGTCGGAAAAACGATGCAATAAAATAGGGATAATAGGTAAAAATGTTGGTGTTTATTTCATAAAAAAATTCTTTTGATCCGGTATCGATCAAAGAATGTAAGTATTTATTTTAGCAACTAACTAACTTTTAGATAACTCATATTATTTAAACCTATTTTGAGACAATGTCAAGATTTTACTTAATTGTGAAGGTCAAATTATTAGTCGTTATTAATTTTAATATGACTTAATTATTATTATTTGATACTTTTTATAAGTTTTATAACGACATGTGCAATTTAATGCTCCAAAGAGCTGACTTATTTTTAATAAAAACTAAAAATGTTTACGTAATTAGAAAACATGTTCCTGATTGTTTCATTCTTTGAATATTAATCTTAAACAATAACAGTATGTACGTACTTATGATTTATGATACCACTACTAGATAATACCTACCCTGTGGATATAAATTTATATTTATATAACTACATATTATGTGCAATGTGACTGAGTCGTGTAAAAGTCAAATAAGGCACCTATAAATAATAATAATATAAAATAAAATCGGAAGTAAAATAAAAAATAAAAAAATAAAAAATAAAATAGAGTTAAGAATCAAGTACCGAAATTCGCTGTAATCGTGGAAAATCATGAAATATTAGTGTAGTGTTGTTAGTGTAGTAATTTTTTTTTTGTAGGTTTGACAATTAATTATGTGAGTATTTTTCATACCTTAATATTTTATGAACCTGTAAGGGGATTTTATTTGTATATCGCGATAAGAATACTCACCCATACGTGTAAGTTATAACATGTTAATTATAGCAAATGTAACTTCCCTTACGATTCACTGCAACATTAACTCGTGTTGGAGCTAAGATTTAGAAATATTTCACTGTTTTTTATTAACAAAATACGTTTTCGAAAACCTTATTTTATTACTTGTGGTCCAGGGGATGCAAATTTAAGATAGCAGAAACCTACCTCAATCTAACAACCATTCTAAAAATTATAAGTTTTTCACTATAAGTAATATTATATAGTTTTAATCCGTTTAAAGCACAGTTGTTAATTGTTATAATTATTGTATCTAGGCTAGTTAGTGTCTCGGTTTTATGTGATTATAATACTATCAGTTACTTAAAGCCTGGTAAATGCAAATTGGATATTATCAGGTGAGGCTATTTAATTTACAATTATCAGATAACCACGGAATTAACCGTTTATATGGCCGTCGATTAATGTAAATGGCTTCGATGTGAACTTTATAATAAAGTCACATTTTTTTATAAAAGAAAGGAATAATTTCATGGTTGACAAACATTTGCACAGAAACAAAAATTCACACGTTCTCTGAACGTGCGAGAATTACTACGTATATTTTCGTTACAAAGTGTCAAAAACGTGAAGAATTTATAGATTAGTATCAATATCTATGTAGAAATAGCTATCGAAAAACTTATAGACTTGTTGATATTATTGTGATTTCGGTAGTACCTACATGATTTTTTGTTAGTTCAATATTTTGCAAAAACACGGTTTTTGAAAAACAAGCATTAGTGATAATTGTGACGAACCATGTCAAATTATATGTAGATAGATAGGTGCAAAAACACGATAAAATAATTTCCGAAATGTGTCTATGATTTTCTCAATCCTCTCGCCGTTCTTTTCAAATCAAAACAAATTAAAAGTTATCATCGGTGTTTTATAATTTTGGTTCGTGTTATTAAATAATTTTCTAACATCAAATTCTATAAATCAATTCAATGCAGTTCTCTACGATACATACTATTATTAATAATTATACTATTTTAGTGATGGTATTTTTTAAAATTATTTTTATCTTAAAAACAGGTTGCATTTTTTAAAAATTTTAAAATACATTTATATGTCAAAACTTTTTTAAATGTCAAAGGAATTAATAATAATTATATAAAGCGCCTTTTTGTGAAAAATCACCCGAAGAGTGCCTTATAAATTTGTAAGTAGTATGGGTAATAATTTTTTCAGTTGCTTAGTAACTAAGAAACGTTTATTTTAAATATTTTTATTTCATTTTATAACATCATTAAATCGGACGATCATTTGTAAGATTATGTTTCATAAAATGTATTTTTTCATGATTATAAGTAGGTATGATTCCTACATCATTTTTTTTTTTACTAAGCACTTTCCTCAAAAACTGTATATTATTATTCATTATTTTAAATGATTTCGTTTGTTAACCTAGGTAAAAAACCCCTTCTTAGAAAATAACTGCCTTTTTTCCTAACTATGCATATGGAATATTCCTGGAACGGAAGGATTCTATATCTGTTTTAACAAATTTCTATTTCCTTTCTACCTGCAAGTAATTAGTAAGCACCTTTGTCAAATACTTAACTAACCCTTATTTAAGCGGGTTAATAAAGCAGTAATGTCTTCGCACCCTGAATAATGAAAAGGATTGAATGGACGGGGTAATCGCTCTGAGGTAAATCCGTTGCTACTTTTGCGGTCATGGTTTTGTTGTCTCCAAGCTTCACTCGATAAGTTGAACCTACGTATATTATTAATTTTGTAGAATGAACGAAAGAGTCATGTAGTAAACTTGCTTTTAATTTTACCTTTACATTCATAGAGTCCATGTTACTAGTTTACTTCTTGTAAAACATTAGGTATCATCGTTGTTTAGAATAATAAGTTTTTTAGCAGTAGTAGTGGGTCTTGAATAGGTTTGCCTATTCTTGTAAGCGGTTGGACGATGGATTTAAGCAATTTTCATTTAAAGCTGAAATGATTAGAGACATGTCTGCCTTGCATGAACTTAACTTCTACCAATGCTTGTCCTGGCAATGTTAGAGAAGTTTCATATTTTTATGAATGGTGGTTGATTTGTATTCGGACCAGTTATTATAGACTTCATATTACATGTATATTCGTGTAAAAGTGCATTAGTCAATAATACTAAACATTGGAAGGAGCTTAAATGTTGTACCTACTTAAATGTAGGTTTGTCGTACGTAAAATGCGCAATTTTTAGGCAATGAAATACCTATTAATAAAATGAATCATGTAGTTACATAACTAACGTTTTTAGAACAGATATCTCAAAATATATGTATGAAAGGTGGTTAGTGATATTAAGTTAATTTCTTGTTAAGTGGTAAAGACAAAAATAACTTTGTAGGAGGTATTCTTAGTAGGAAGTATCGACGTTTTGCTTTACAACCGTATGTTCTAAATGCATGCCAATTTTTTGCAGGTAGAAAATAGCTTTAACCCCTTAATTAAAAGCAATAATTTTTCATTATATAAAATGAAACAATATCCATAATTTATCTTAAAATTCATTATAATTACAAAATACGTCGAAGAAATGAATTCATCAAAACGATATACATTAGGGTTGTTCTTACCTTGTCTGTGCGTTGATGTTTCTTCGACTGGAGTAATATTTTCCCGCGTAAGTTTCAGCTTACCCGACAGGACTTATGGGATTGCACTTTTCATGTCCACACTTTTCAGGAAACTTTTAAAGTTGATAATTGTCACTTGTTAGTCACCTTTTAATTCACTATTTCATGAAATAAATGTCAATTATTCGTCTCACTTTGGAACTTTATTACTGTCATAATTTATTTGCGTCAACACTTTTTATTGTTTGTAAATGTAAAAAAATATTCCGAGAGTTTATTTATTATCCTGTTGTACAACACTTTTTGTTATAAAATAATAAACTTTTGTCAATCGAGCACTTTTATTGGTTTTAAACAAAAAAAATCACAAATTTGCAAATATTCTACGAAAATTCTAATGCCTTTTGAAGCACGTTTTATAAACAATTTATTTGTCACGTCTAATTATCCTTTTAGAAAACACGCGCGAAAATAATATTTGAATAAGCACAACAACCCGTTAGCGCGAATAAAGGCGATATAAATCAACGTCCGATAACGGTTATCGTTTTATAAACAAGTCGAAAGTAAAGCTGAGCGCCGGTTGTCGTTGTACCGCCGCGACGGATGACCTCTGAACTGCCCGCGAAGCCTCTACCACTGTCCCACTGTAGTACGCCACGACAGTCCGATGCTCCTAGTCATAAGGCCCGGACCGGAATGGGGCAACTATGCCTAGCAAGCACTCCGGAGGTGGCACTTGACAGTGTGCCTTATGGTAGGAGCGCCAAACCAAATAACTGCTAGCACAAATAACGTTAAATCTAATAACAAGCGAAAATGGACTTAGCAACTGCCTGAGTTATGATTTCTAATCGTTGGAACGGTTGAAACCTTTCTGCAAGGTGTTCATAAACTAATCCGAATACAACCAGCCCCCAGCTCGGGCATTACCGAAACCTTAGGAGGCGGGGCCACTAGCACAGCCTACACGCATCTATCTCGCTCCATCGCCGGGGACATTTCTGATCTCTCATTCTAATAATCCAGGTAACAATGATCGGTAAATCACATACAGTACGGAGTGAAGAGGTGATTCTCCTCCTCGCTCGCACTCGCGGTCTGACGGTAAGCACGTGCGACCGGTTCGCGCTGATTGATTTGAAATATCTATGTTTTCCGTAACATTTGGGACGAGCGCGCGCCCGCTTGGGGTCATACATTTTTTGCCCATTTATTAGTGTTTTATTGCTAATGGAACGTCTAATTTGAATATTGTTCGCTACATATATTTTTCCGCCTTTAAAAAGTGGCAAAAGCAGGTGGTTCGCGACGTTCAAGGAAATGAATTCTAAAAGCGCGGTGATGTATGTAATGGCTGTGAATTTAAATTTTGACTTTTGTTCAGAATTATGGAGATTATGCTAATTTGGGAGTGAGCTTCGAGATAAGAAGATGGATATTTGCTATAATTGTAAGAAACACCTGACTTATTGAACAACGAAAAGTAATTCTTTTAATTTATTTAAAACAGCTCGTAATAAAGTTGTCATTTGGACCGGACACTGAATCTTGCTTCATCGGATAACACAGCAGTCTTTACGCCTTCTAATGAATGAAATTTTATAATTCACCTAATACATTATTATCATTTTTTTCCGTGTGACAGTTTGTCCCACCTAGGCACACATAATTCTTTCCATCAATGACATTATCGATTAATTGAAGCAGAAAGTTGAGAGGCAAACCGCTTATATTTCAATGAAGAGGTCAGAGAAAAGACTCCCGTTTGAAGAAAAAATATGCACGTTTGATCGTTACTTCAAGTTTTAATTTGTCTATCTGTTTCCATAGTGTTACAGTCTACGTGTTTGACTTTGACTCAAGAGGTTGTGAGTTCACCACAGAAGTATATTGACACGTCTTTTTTTACATTAATTTATATTGGTGCTGCCAATCTTCGCATTGTATTGATAATTGCGAAGCGCAATGGACGACGTTAGAAGAATAACTTTACAACTTTCGTAAGGAACATTGATTTGTAATTAAATATTAACTACACCTCTTTCACGTTTCTGGTTAGGTACTTATTTATGATTTCGACACAATATATTCTACGGCCGATTTCTAATTAATAAAATCTTTTTACTGTGACACACATTTGGCACTATAATAACTTAGAGGTGGTGATATTTAAAAGGCTTGTCGAGCCTTGGAATTTCTTATATTATGTGTACAGTATTTAAATTCTTAATTTAACACACCATCACGGGCAATAATCGTAAATAATCGAAGGAAGAGACATTATTCACAATCTAGATCCATTCTTTGTAGGTTTTCAGTATGTTGGCTTAAATTTTTGATGTTCCATCCAACTTTTAGTAAATAAACAATATTTCAATGATAATTTCTATTATTCCGAATAATTCTATTGAGACTGGAACATATTCGTAGCATCGCTCTGGAATCGGTTTAAAATAGTATTTGGGCTCCCATGCTATTGCAGTGCTTCCACAATACTTTCTGAAGGCCAGTTCTGCAGCTTCACCTTTCTATCTCTCTCTCTCGCTCCCTGATGATACCGGGTCACTGGTCTCAAGAAAAACTTGTGTGGACAAGTTTAGTGTAATCACACTATTTTAAGCTTTGTTTTATATAAAAGGATCCATTTATCGGAAATGGTAGCAATTCAACTTATGTGTTTTATTTGTTCTTATCAATCTATTGTATGTACCTACAACACAAAACTACACTGGAGTGCATTTTTATTTAACCACTAGCGCAGACCCTCGAAAAATCACGTGATATTCTTATTACTGTAGGATTTGTGAAATTATAAAAAACAAATTTTGCCTCAGGATCATTACATTTCAAAACCAAACATTGTCAATTTAATATACGACCAGAAACATACCTTTCGGATGAACACCGTTTAAAATGATGGTTTATTTCTAATCAAATTCAAGTTCTTGAGTTAATTGAACTGTAAGTACAGAAAAGATGACAACCGAAGTTAGTATTTTTAATTATTACGTTAATAAAATAGCCAGCGTACCTGCTTCCCAAACTATATCCCGTTATTTCCTTCAGCCGCAAAGTATTCACAAATTAGGATCAATAAGGGCAGTAATACTCTTGCATGGCGTCACATGAAATGTATATGTCATTTTCCTCCATTTAGACCTACTTCATATTATAGCATCTCGTAAGTCGCAGATACACATCCTGGTATCTCGCTCAAAAGTATCCCAGTAGCGGCCTTTGGTGTGCGAGTATCGTGTACCATGTAGCTCCAGATACTCGCATGCTAGTAGTTCGTATGCAATTCAATCGCACGGCTTTTTATTTTTCGTGTGCCAATGGCATGGGGTATGAGGAAGGGTGAGTGGTGGGGGAGGCACAGTAAGTCGGAACGAGCGCTCCCAGTAGCTAAAAGAGTGAACAAGTGCGACCTGCGTGGGCTGTTTTGTTGCATTTTTGCAAGTTGATATCTTCGCGACCGGAATGGCTTTGTTGGGCGAAGAAAAGTCTCGGAATTTTGTAAAATAAATTTAGCACTTAGTTTTTGTAAAATAAATTTAGCACAGTTACCAGTGCTTGTGGAATACAGGTTCGCCGCTTTACAAAAATAAAATTGCAGTTCGTTTCTTATTTCTTCTGGGACATTCATCTCAGCCAGCTAGCGCACAAAACAAGAGATGTGAGTACATAGCATGCCTGTTTCCAGCGTGCCTATACTAATATACAAGCATGCGAGTAGTTGCATTGATATACAAGCATAAAAGACTCGCCTAAAGCATGCCTTTTCACTGGCATGTAGTGACACGCGGTCTTAAGTTAAGTGTTAGAAAGCACGAATATGCAACAATCGGGCATATTACAAAGTTCAAATATCATAATGGGAACCTACATTTGCCAGTATCTAAAGTATGTACAAACCAATAAAACCTCGTTTTTTAATGGAGCTCTTTTAAATTTAGATTTTTTTAATGTTTAGGCAAATATATGTTCGTATTGTAAAAGAGACAGAAATGGGTTAGAACGAAGATGTATTGTGTCACTTTTTTTGTTATGTGAATACCGCACAAGAGTCCCAACTACTCCCAACCATTTGGAGCCAGTGATAGTATGGCGTCCCCAATTTGGTTATGTTGAGACTGAAAGGAAAGGAACGAGATAGGGAAGAGGAAGGAGATCTGGTCATCAAACACGGTCAAAGCCATTTCAAGCAACGTTTCAATTCTGAATGGCGGTCTTACACCAGGGCGATACTGATAGTATCTTTCACTCTCGAATGTAACGCAAGAATACTACGTTTTATTTTAGAGTTGTTAAATAACACAAATTAATCAATAAAATTTACTTGCGCTCTCCGGGATTTGAACCTGCGACCTTCAGCTTGCCAGTCGAAAGCCTTACCCCTCGACCACGAAGGCAGTCAGTGGCTACATTGGTTTCCATTTCTATCTACATGGAAGACATTTCTAGCGTGTAATTTATTTAAAAAATATCTAGGTGATACTGGTTAGTAGGTAAATACCTACTTACGTAGTAATTTACTATTATTTTTTTAAAATGTATGTTTTGGCATTAACAAATCTTTTTTCTCTTTATTTATTGCTTTTGGAATACACGCATTAAAAACGATTCTGTGTAAAATTAATCGTTTCAAAATGTTTGATGGGAATGATAGCAAATATATATATTTTTAATAAACTACTTCCAAGGAGATGTGTCTGCCTACATTCATTGAATTTTCTTATGTGGGTAACTAAAATAGAAAATAAAAAAAGATATTTAAAAAATATTATTTTTCGTTGAAAGCATTCATTTTTTAAAACACTATTGAAACATTTGCCCTGTTTTATGCGTTGGAATTTTTTGCTAATGAATTACACTTATTAACTCTAAAACTGGAGTCCTACAATATATATTTAAAAACTACCATCCGTGCAACAAAACCTGACCTACACAGATATTAAAGAACACTGACCATTATTAGGTAGGGCGTATTTTAGGTTCACTTTATGGAACATAGTATTTATGTTTATGCAATAGGGAATATATCCCGGCCCTTTGAGGATACCGCCTGGTAGTAAAATTCGTACCGTTACTTACTTCAGATTACGCAAAATAACTGTGCCAAAATTAGGGGCCTTAAATGGAGCAACAGTAATACCGACGACCTTCAACTAGTTTTGTCGAACGGGAAAAAAAGGTTTTATAACTTTTTATGACTACTGGCGGTAGCAGGCCTAACGGGCGCTTCGTAGAATTAAAATTAAGGCGATGCCATACGTAGTAATTCAAAATCATGTGTTTTTTGTTTGAAAATTTGGTCGCCTAGAAATGTTTCAGATGCTTTAATTAAATACTGCTAGTAGAATACATCTTGGCCTTTGAAATAATCGATTATTTTTTAGATATATCTTTTTATAAGCCCAGAAAAAAATAATGTAAAGGCCTATGAAAACTGTTTTAAAGTTCAAAATCTCTTATCTACGAACCCATTTTCGGTTATGATTTTATTGTATAAATGTGGCAAATTAAGTTATTTATAAAATGATCGAAAAAATTAAATATTTATGCCTGAACATCCACAAAATAAAATAAAAGGCACTTTTTGGCCATGTTTTTTTCTTGCATAAATCAAAACAGGCGGATGGTGTTAAGCGGGAATTTAAACCTTATCGCCATCTACGTAAGTGTTGTTATTGATAGCGGCTCAATTTAAAATATTACCCAAGGTAGTGCATCGCGTTAATGGTGATCATAAATGCACGAATGCTGCAAAATAAAACAAATGCGACTAAGCGATTATAGCGATAAATAATAATAACAAAAATTAGGTACACATTTTTTATATTTTGAATATAGGTACACATCAGATGTTAAGGAAACAAAAAAAATTATACTCATTTCACAAACATAGTATTTTTTGGTACCTCATTAACTTATTCGACATTTACCTACCTTCGATCTCTTGGAAGTTACACCCAGAGCAGTTGTTTTCTAGCACTGCTTTAGAATTATTACCATTTTTAATTCTTTACAGAATTATATAAATTTTTTAAATCTTGTTAGTCCACAGCTAGCAGTCTACAGTGGAGTGCTGCAACCTACCCTGATGTATGGCAGTGAGGAATGGAATCGACAGAAGAAGGATGAAAGTAGAATTAATGCTATCTGAACGTGACCGCTGAGGTGAATGTGAGGTAAAACCATGTATGATCATGTGAAATATGTGGAGATTTCAAATGTAAGGCTGTTGTAGGCGTAATGAGTTATTCTACGTTTACGTACGCGAGCCGAACTGCCGAACTGAACCTCAACTTATGGGAAAGGAACAAAGTAACTGCAAATCGCACTAAAAGCCAATTGCAGTGTCTTCGTTCCTTTCCCGTAATTCGCGGCTCGGTTCGCGTTTCTGTTCAGTACCATAAGAGTGCGAAAGCGATAAGTACAAAGAGTACAAATAATGTCAGGAAAGTAAGTCAAATAGGTTCCTCAACACCCTGCATATTTAATGATTGAGCTGTGTTCTTATGATTTCAACAAGCGATAGTTAATTTGCAATCCCTGCTACAATATCTAGTTATTGAAGACAATATTAGCGATTCCTAAACAAAAATCTGAAACAGAAAAATCAGAAAAGTATACTGTCTCATCTAGGACTCGAACCCAGGACCCTTGCCTTGCCGAGGCACCGCTCAACCACTAATAATTAAATATTACAATTTGAGGTTTTACTCACTAAGTTATTCCAAAAATAAAGCTACAATATCTGTTCATCTTAATTTGGAAATCATCTTTAGTACTCACCGATTCCAATCACAGTTTGCAATATTACATTTCAAACAATGTACTCGTATAATGGGTAGAACTAGAAATATCGACGAAAATTACGGTAAACTTAATTAAATTCATTTGTATTTATGTGAAAGGTAGGCATCTCCTCACGCTTAATGAAAGTAACAGTTACAATTTGTTTAGTTTAAAGGTAGACAGGTATACAAATTATGGTAAGGTGCATAAATTTTGTGAAAGAAGCAAATTAAGGAGGACGACTTTAACACCAACTGTGAAATGTTCTTTGATTCGAAAAGTGGGAGGAATTGTACGGAGGAATCATATATATCGAGTTTCGTTTGCATCCTCCTTTGTATATTGTATTAATATTAAGACTGTTAATGTTCCTTAAAACAAATAAATAAATATCTACTTGGCTATGTAGATCTACATATTTCGTTTGGGTTGTTTTATTAAGTGAATACCGCAATCTGTGTTCAGTCCTCAGTCCCAACTGCTTCCAACCGCCAGGAGCCGGTGAGACCAGGCATCCCCAATTGGTGCATGTTGAGAGGCTGAAGGTAGTAGTTAAGGTAAAGAGATGGAGAAGCTGACGGTGGGGAAGTACCTGGCCCGTCTAATCTGGTTAGCAAATACCATTTCAACCAGCATTTCAAGCAACATTTCGATTCTGATTGGTGGTCTTACACCGGGCGATTCTTAGATTATCTTCCACTCTAGATAAATCTCACATTATTTTAATTTATTAAATTGTGAAATAACACCAATCAAATTGAATTCACGACCTCCGTATTGCTCCTTAACAACGAAAGATGTCATGGCCGTCGTTTGTCATCAGAACAATACTAAAAGTATTCGCTCTATTTCAAATGGGGTGGAAAAAAGGGTGTTTTAGAAATATTAGTTTTGAATGTCAAGTGTGGAAAATTCAATGAATCTCGGAATAAAACTGTTGATTTATATAAAAAACAGACACTCTTTTTTATACACGGTGTCCGGAAATACGTAGTACAAGCAGGAAACTGGAGAATCTACATCACACCTAGAGTACTAATTTCTCGTCGAAACTTGTTCCACTATTACAACGCCATAACCGTTTCGCGTAGACCAGATTCAGTAGTTTTAGTAGAACGTTGAGAGAATTGGAGGTCAATTGTAGCCTGTTTCTCGCTTGTATTGAGTTTTCGGTAAAGATTTTTTTTTATAGATAGTGTTCCACTTTAACAAATATATTAATTTATGAAAATTTATTTTATTCTCGGTTTTATCATTACAACCCCTTTCAGTTGCCTGCTGCTATAATAAAATGAGTTGAATTTTAAGTTGTAAATTATCTTTATTATAATGGTACTCATATGAATAATGTATGATTAGTAATAATAGATGATTAGTAACATACCTACATCCATGTAAAGAAGCATCGATTTCCTGTTTAATTTATCATTGAACCCGCCACATTTAGTTTCAAAGTCAAATGCTTTTCCCACCAACCTTCCCGGCTTTCAGTCCGTCAAATTGCCAAAAAAGCCGAAAAAAAAATTTTGCACGTTTTGACACACAATCAATAATTATTTATTTATTGGCTAAATGTCAAAGTTCAATAATCTATCATAGTCTCCTGGAATGCTGTAATTTGGCAGCTTGTCAGCGGGTTCCAATTATGAGAATCCTAATGACTTGTGTGAATTTAATAATATTTTGTGTGATTATTATTAGATTTTTAATGACTCGTGCGAATTTAGCATTAAAATGCTTGACGGTGATCAATTTAAAAAAAAATATATGTATATACAAATAACCTCTGATGACCTATCCACCTTCGGGCAGTAAATTATTTTGTAGAAAATAAAAGAATGAACCTAATTATAAATAACTAATAAGTTATTTTAACATGGTAATATCCTCACACTTCACCCGGTCAGAATTAAAATATAATGGGTTTTCATTATAATTAAAACAAATTAATTATTTGATTTTTTTAATCTCTACCAGGATTGTAAAAGAAAGAAGTAGAGTTTTAAAATAAGTAAATATTATTTAATAAGGAATCTGAGTCATCGTCACTATGATTCTGCTTACTTTTTTAAAAACTACCTTCATTTGTGAATTAGCCCTTCATTTCGTGATTCAATATTCTCAACAAGTGACTTTGTAGAGGGTAAAAAATGAATATGAAATCATCGCTTATGTTTTATTTATTCTTGATAAGATTCCCCTTTTTCATTTCACTTCTGGAGGCTACTGTTTGAAATTTATGTCAGATCCTCCGTACTCCATCGATTTCATGAGTTTTCATGAAGTAAGAAAGTGTGAAAGAACAGAAAAAATCATGTTTTTCCTGGTGTTCAGCTTGAACTTTCTCATGCGGTATAAATGGGAATATTCTAAAAATTAGAAAGATTTTCATAATTTACACAGTTATAAGCTATCCAATGACAACACTTGTAAAATTAGGGCGCATTTGCTGGGCAACGCGGAGATAATATAATATGCTGATATTAACTGGGAGGTATTCATTATGTTAAAGGAGTATTGCTGGATTTGCTGACTGTATAATGTATAATGCAAATATTAGCAGATTGGTAGACAATAAATTTACAAAGCTCTACGAGGGTTGTAGCCCCGAAAATGGTAACATAAGCAGTGCTAGGCAGAAGTTAACTATTTGCACAAGTTTGAATTTTTTCACAGGAAAAGATGTTGTTTTTACGACCTTTCTTGCATTTATCAGCACAGTTGTGGAATGCCTTGCCAGCCTTTGCGTTTTCTCCATCATTTAATTTAGATTTTTTCAGGAATATCTTAACCCATTCCTTAAAATATCCACCCATGGCTTCCGCAAAGATAACATAGACCCTGAGGGAAAACTCCTGCTATATGTAATAGCATTCGTCCTTCAAAAGCATTAATACTATAGATCTTATCGAATTACTTTATATTCCTTTCTACCCGCAACGTGATACGTGGCTCCGCATCTGCAGAGCGAAATGCCTGTTTTTGAGTAGTGGCTTGGACATCGATGTTCGCCGGACGGTAGCTGGTAGCTGGTAGCTGTGGGTCGTGAAGGCACGATTGGGCGAGTGAATAAATTGAGGATGGTGTCGCGTGTCGTCGCTTGGCCCTCGAGGTTAAACGTATTTCTAGCATTTAGCCCCGTGTTGCGAATGCGCCCGAGCTAATGCTGTGATAACTTGTCATACCGCAAGAAAGTCGGGTGTTGTTTATCGCAAGACGCTTTGGAGATATCTATCTATCTAGGTACTCACCACATGAGAGTACCTCGATTTATTGAAGCAATGGTAAGGGAACTACTCCCCACGATCTCAATCACATTACATTTAACTAAGATCTTATTCTAATGATTGCATTGCCATATATTAGGTAAGTACCCATGTATAACTGAAAATAAACTATTCTTAAGGATTTAACTAAAATGTTACAAACCGTTCTCAGGTCGACCGCTCCAAGACTCCAGAAAAAATCTTAGAGAGATATAAAGAAGTAAATTATCATAGCACAGTTTTGTGACAATTCACCTCAAGTACGAAGATACTAGTTAAATAAAGATAGAAACCTAAATTTAGCTACTTATATAAATAACATTTTAATACTTATAATTTCAGTTTAACAGTCTCAATGTGGCGTAACCACAGTTTTATAATAGCCTTGAATGCCGAAACTCGAGAGGCGGGTATGGTTACCACCGCCCCGGGAACCATTTGTCCCCAAGTTGTTCGCTACGTTTGTTAATTTAGCAGGGTACCCGGGTTCATGGGGTTACCAGGGTTTGTCCAGGTCTTGGTCGCGGATACGGATACGACTGCCCATCAACTGTGTATTGGGACGAATCGGGAGAGGTCGGATGAGGGAAACCTTTGAACTCTCCAATCGACTCATCCTACCTATCGCCTTGCACCGCAAAAAACTCACTGATTTGAAATATTATTATTTTATTAAAAATCTCGTCAAATTAATCGTTTTCCTGTTAAAAACTGGACTAGAGGCCTATAACGAATGATTTGACCAAATTTAAAAAAAAAGTAAGATCAATAAAGCACGAATTTGTTATGAGTTATGAGGACACATGTTTTTCGAAATAATAATATTTTTGCATTTGGTCCATTACATTTATTCGGACAAGGTCACTTTTCGTTGAACACGTATTTAGTAATATTATTATCATATAGTCACATTTTGAAGATTATGTTCCATATTCACATTTTTAACAGTATCAGTCATATTTCCGTCACCCTTGGACACACTGACCCCCCAGGTTCCCCGCTCCCTCATACCCTTTCATTTCCCTATCTTCTTTCCTTAAAAAGATCCTCAAAACAGCATCCTCAAAGATAACATAGTACCTGACGGAAATTATTTTGCCTCAGGACCTCTTGCTGTCTATATTGAATGTAACCAATCTCTCTTAAAAATAATTCTTAAATTTAAAAAAAGATGTGAGGGGAGAAATTGCATTATAATAGAATAAGGAAAGTAGGGACGCCTGGTGATGTGCCTTGTATGCATCGGGTCAAATAAATGTCCTTCAAAATAGCAGCCCATGGTTGAACAATATCAGAAGTTAGGTATTATATGATGTATTGGTAATTAACTATTGCTACTAACGGTGGTTGGGTAGACTAGCTTTGTTATATCACGTCCGTATTATTCCAAGATTAGTAAATCAAATTATCGCATTAGCGCTTAATTAGACAGAGGCATTATTTATAGATTATGAACTATTCTGCCCCTCAGCGAAAGTCATTGATATTCGGCAATAACAAATAGAAGACGAATATTCAAGTACATTCGTCAGCTTTCGAATTCAAAATAATTATAAAATTTTCCTTACGATGACAACACGGAAGTCAGAGTGCACACAGTCTTACGGTTCGCCCTCCAATATATTGGTTAATGTTGTGTTATATAAAGAGCATGGGAGTAGAATAGACAGAAAAAACATGGTAAATCATGTTATTGAATACTGATATCTATGATATTTGTATAGCTAAGGTATTTTAAAACTGACATTCACATTCGTCGTCAGTCGTCAGTATGTCAGTTATGGAAACCATATTTATAACGAATATAAAACCAACTCCGAAATTCCACAGGGATCAAACCTAGGACCCCTTCTCTTTATTTTATTCATTAACGACATTGGCGAGACCACTCAAAATATCTAAGTCACGTCGATTCCATTCTTCTGCAGAATAAATTCTCTGAACTGAATAAATTAGCCTTTAGAATAGTGTTGAGTATCTCATGAAAGAAGTACTTCAAATGTCCCATACAAACTTGCAAAATGTATTTGTCCCACCTCTTTGTATTACTAAAAATGAAGTGGTTGGGTGGTTGGTTTATTGGCACTACATTTCGTGTATGCGAAATTTTTGTACCAGAGCCGTGAGGTGAGACAATAATAATACACCTTGAATGGGAGCCTCCAACACTTCATATCAAATATATATTATACTCGTCGTACTGTGATCCTAAAACAATATAAAACCACAGCGGCGTAGCTATACCTCACATATGGGAGGGGGTTGCCTAGATATAACGGGGAGTGGTGGAAAAAGTGTAGGTGGATTTTTTCTTTACTATGTGAATACCGCGCAAGAGTCCCAACTGCTCTTAGTATAGAAGGGGGTGGTTGAGTTCGAAGAGGTAGAGAGTCCCAACTGATTCAACCGCATGGAGCCAGTTGTGAGACGCTGCACTATTAACACAACAATGTATGACGTTTAGCATATTTAGTTTATGCAAGAATATACATACCATCCATTCCCGTATCCAACCTTATTCCTAACAAGAATGCTCGATTTCAACACCTTGCCGAAAAATATTTTTGGGCAAACATCTTTTAAGTTTTTCTCTGGAACTATACTTAATCCACCTATGTTGAAATATATTAACTTATATGCACTTACAAGTTTACTCGTGGGAGATACCATGCACTTTTTTTATGCTCCGAAAGAGAGGGCTTCTGCCCAACGGAACGCGACAATCAACAGAGCGACTCGAATTCTGCACTGACCGTCGACATTATCAACGTCACTTACAAAGAGCCACAAAACTTTTAATTTTTTTTTTAATGTGAAACCACACAAGAGTCCCAACTGTTTGGAGCTAGTGAGACTATGGCATCCCCAATCGGGGTATGTACTACACGCAGGTGACGCATGTCAAGGAATAGTAAAGCTGCCCCCATGACCTTTTTACACATGTATCTGAAATTAGTAATATTTTCGGTATTAGGTATATTAGTGCATAATAGCTTTAGGGAGAACATGAATAAATAAATAAATAACTCTAATAAATTAAAAAGTATACTCTCAGCTCTTTCTGGAATTGTAGATACTGCCAGTAGGTATCATCCTTGTAAAAGGTCATCATTCTCAATCAACATTTTGCAAGAAATGATTTTATATATATTTTGGTTTCTTTTTTAATTTGAATGCCGCACAAGAGTCCCACCTGTCTGGAGCCAGTGATACCATGATATACCCAATTGATTGAGTATATTATGAGGCTGAAAGTAGTCTGGAAGGGAGGGAGATGGAGACCTGGATATTCAGATCTGGTCAAAAAAAACTGAAAAAGCCATTCCAAGCAACATTTCAATTTCAAATGGTGGTCTTACACAAGGGAGATATAGTATATTCCACCTTGGAACGTGCCACAAATATACTACTTATATATTATTTTAATTGAATACGTTGGGAAATAAAATAAATTTTTCAAATGAAATTTACTTGCGCACGCCGGGTTTTGGAACTCCGACCTCCAGATTGCTAGTCGAGAGTCTTATCCCTCGACCGCGGAGGCCGTCTACCCGATTAGTATCACTGAATAACCCACGCTTCCGCTTTACGCGAATGGCGTAAAAATGTTGTACGGTGACACACGGAAAAAAAATCGCACTATCGACTATGCGTAAAGCTACCCAATGTGTTTTTTCCCTAATATAAGCCCACAAAGATCAGCTGTCACCCGACTTTATTGTGCTTTGAGTTAATAATAACAGTTAGAAAAATTGTAAGAGTGGTTTTTATCATTGATTATGACCGATACGGTTGCAGGTGTCCAAGGAATGCCATTCGTGAAATGAAAGCGGCGAGCGTTAGAGATTAATATCTAATTAGCCGATGATCGAGACAGATTATTGCTTCAAATGGCGGAATGTTACCCCACATTCTATACATTAATTAGTCTTGGCGCCAGGGTAATAGCCTGTGCTAACTTAATTAAACAAATTATTGTTGACAGAATTACAAATATTGTGGAAAAGTTCGACGTGCTTCAGAAAGGCACCGACAAACCAAGGCAACATAGAAGTAGGTGTAATACGGTTACATCATTTTTTGATCGGACCATGTTTATTGACAAGTTTCTTAAATACTAAAAGTTTTTAATGTAAATTATACTTCAATAGTGAGCAGTCTCTGAAGATCGATGAATGGATTAGGAGTTGGACAAAGGTTGCCGACTCTACCGTCTTAATCTTCGCACTCCAAATAGATTATTCTAGGCACGACCACGTTGGAATTCGCTTTGGATCAGATGATGTCCTTGGCTGGGAAAAAGAAACAGAGTTCACTGGCGGATGAGATTGGCTACAAAGATTCAGAAAAACTCTAGAAATTTGCGGGAGACCTTTGTCCATATTTTCTACGTGCTGGACAGTGCACAATTGATTTCGAAAAGCTTGTATAATAGAGATAAGAATTTATTTATTAAAAATTTGGGGGAAGGTTTATTTATATCTATATAATGTAATATATGCGTTTACGGCATATTTACCATATTTGGGAACCAAAATTTTTTGACGATTGTTGATCGATAAAAGTGCATATCTCTAATCGTAAATTTATTTTTTTAACCCTTGATATTTATAGCCATAAGAACTAAATAACAAATCTACGTTTTGGATCTATCCCACATAATAAAACAACGTTGTTATTTCATCCAGTCTGATATATTTTTTTTAAAAATGCTGTAATTTTTCTAGTAGAACATACTTCTACACAAATATCCGACTTTTGATACCCGAACAGTTGATCCCCAGAACAGTCGATTCCTTGAGTACTTGATCCCTCAGACTCTTAATCTCTCTAAGGATTTTTTCCGGTATACTTCCTCCCTGTTAAAGTATGCGGAGAGAATACACTGTAGTATAACAAAAGTCGATATACATACACATATCTGCAGGCGTCTTAGGTGAAAATCCTTCATAGAAATATTTTTGCTAACAATAATGTCGTGTCCCATGTAAGATTATGCAGAGAAGATATATAGCTGAATTAAAAATATATGAAATACTGATATATGCGTTGGCTTAGTTGGGTCTGTATTGATATTATAACAGAACTAGAATAAAACCTTCACAGAACTTGAAAATCAACATTGAAATTTTGAGAATTGTTTAAATTTTTTGAAACAACCCGTCCTCTGTGTCTCTGAAAGGACCTCAGTGTCTCAGATAGGATGGAAGGCCGAAAAATAAAAAAAAATTACAAGTGTTAAAAATTTAGAAACTTAAAACTAAAAAGTTTGTAATAGAACAAAAATTGGAAACTCTAATGTATGTAACTATCCCAAACCAACTGCGTATTTAAATATAACATATTTTTCTACTCGCCGGTATAACTGCTCTGCATACCCTTTCGAAGACACTTAGATAGTATGTTATACGTAGGTAAGCCGACTGAACATATTATAAGTATTTCGTCTTTTGTTACACTTCTTCGGGGATACGGCATTATTGTTGGCAAACATATTTTGTACAGCGGATTCCCACTTAAAATGGTTCAAGGATAACTCAACACTGTGACAATTCAACACACTTTTAAAAAGTGATATAAAGTCATTAGAAACGATGAAATTTTTTTTTAAACTAACCTAACCTACATAACCCAGATAATAAAGTTTTTGTTTCATCACTTTCCATGACTTTATATAACTTTTTAAAGATGTGATGAATTATCATTGTGATGATTTATCCGGTTACCACATAAAATATATAAGAATATCGACTTTTGTTGCACGGCTGTAATATCCTCTCAACATACATTTCCAGGGAGGATGAACAACAGAAATAATGCATTGAAGGATCAAGTTTCCGAAGGAGCAACTGGCAAAGAGATCAACTGTTCGGGGATCAACTGTCCGAAGGGATCAATGTCGGGGGATCAAAACGTCATGGAAACCAAATGTCTGCATTTTGTAAAACTGTGAGCGTGTACAGTTTTACAGTTGTAGGTGTAATGTAGATCAGTATGTATGACGTTCGTATTTGGTTCTATCGACAAACTATACAAAACATAGATACCCACACACACGTTACCAACAAAGCAACAAACGTACATGCATCGACATGAAATTAATAATTTTAATCATGTTGTTTCCGATTGTTGTAATAATAATAATTATGATTCTTGAGTTAAGAAACAAACTGTGTGCGGTATCTACCTATAAATGTGTGGCACGCGCATACTCACGACACATCGCGTGCTAATAGCATGACATATTCAATTCACTTTGAACTCTCCGGCCCAACTATATCCATGAAATATTCAACAAGCCCCAATCAATTTAAACAGTTTCCAACAATTGAATGAAACTGCCAGCACAGACAGTTTGCTACTGTTCCCCGACACGATACTTAATAAAGACGCCCATAAATTTATAATTTATGCATTTAATAGTGTTATCATGCAAATGTATGCACGTTTCGAGGTGTTAATAACCTTATCGGAAAATAACACTTTTATGAATGAATAGGGGAGTTATTTTGATGTTATTGTATTATGTTGTAAGATTATTGAAAAATTGTGTTAAAAAAGGACAAAATATTGGATGTCCAAGGTGCTTTCATATTTGGAAGAAAAAGCATGGATCAGATTTTTTCTCTGCATCGTGCGTACGCTCACTGAAAAGTTTCCGGACAAAAATAGAAATTCGTCGAACTATATTTCTATTTTTGTTTCTTTGATTCCATAGTTGGGGATGTTTAATTTTATGAATAAATTTTTATTAGATTTTTATTTAATTTTTATTAGAATACCTTGACCTTTAAAAACTTTTGAAATTTATATCCATAAATGAAATGTATCATTGAAAAATATGATAATACTAATAAATCTAAACGAAAGATGAAACAGAACAAGACACAGAAAAATAAAAACCTTAACATGACGACTGGAGATGTTGTGTTCGATTCCCAGTTGAGACCGTTACCTTTTTATTTTTATGTGTCTTGTTCTGTTTCATGTTTTGTTTAGATTTATAAGTATTGTCTTCTTCTACAATGATAAAGTCTATTGATTTATTATAGTTCAATTGTCAAAACTTATTATTTATCAGTCAAATCTCAAGAATATACAAAATAAGGAACAAGAGAAACTTTGGTCTAATATCGATTAAGATAAAAAGTATTGCACCTTTCTACAGCAACAAAACTCGATTTTGCGTTATTTTTAAAATCGTTAATCTCCATTTAAAAGTATAGAAATTTTCGAAGTTCTATCTTAGCTGGAAGATATGGCATTTCATCTGTCTGTAAATTTGTTTGTGACGTTCTGGTTCCGGTTCAGGATGATTGCCATTTTAATGGCTCAATAAAGTTGTTTTATAAAATGGAATAAATAAAATATTATGACATATATTATTCTAATATGATATAATGTATGTAGAAGCTTTAAGTTCAGTGGTCTAAAGAATTTTCTATTAATTGAAGTGTATAAGCCAGTTTTAAATATTTTTGGGGCTTTGATGCATTTCTGAAGGTAAAAAAATGGTTATCCGAAAAATTTAACAATACTATAATTTATACGTTTACAATATAAGCTTCAAAACCTAAAAAAATAAGTATTTTTCTTGGTTGCGTTCAAAAAACAATTTTGAAGGTTTTTCTCAATTACCGAAGCAAAATCTCCCGGCAGACCGGAATAGACTTGATCGTATTTTAGATAAAATGTCCCACTTTTGAGTTGATTCAATTGTTTTCTGAACGGTATCTGATCATCTTTGTTCTTGTATAGATTTAACATTGTTAAAACGATTCCACACCTTTGAAGTATGTGTGTATTGAAATGATAATTGAGCAAGGTTTTACGGAGGCCTAGATCAAAAGAAAATATTACATAATTTGAAAAAATGTATATATCTTGGTTTATCGTAGTTCTTAATAAAATAATTAATCAGCAACCATTGTTTCGAGTTCCAAATCTTAATATATAAAAATCACCTGTCACTGTGTTCGTACACGCTAATCTCCAAAACCGCCCAACCAATTACAATGACATTTTCTGAATGTGTATGGTTGGTTCATAGGTTGTTTGGTTGGTTGGTGTAGGATATTTTAGACTCCAAAGGTGGATAGGAAAACATTTGTTTTAATAATTTTTCAAAGAATTGATCAGCTTTATCATACAAAAATACACGTATCCACAAATTGTAACTTCTCTAAACTCCCCCCCTCCCCTCAATATTTGCGATTTTAATTTGTCGAAATTCATTTTTATCTATTCATGTTGCCAAAAGAAGGATTTACAAAATATATATTTCGTCAAATCGCACTACATAAAATTAAAAATCATTAATATAATTTAAAAACGAAAATATTGTTTATAATTGAGATTATTTACCTCATTTATAACATTTAATCTTTATCCATTATCAAATAAGAATTTTCATTTTATTTGATAAACTTGAATATGAGTTGAATAAAAAATGAAATAAAAAATGTGTTTCGAAAATGTTTTCTATGGCAAGCTGTCACATTGTGAAAGGCATATAATTCAAAGTAGTTTTAACTTATTTTCGCATTTCTACTTATTTTCTATCGCACTGAACAATAATCACAATATGCTGAAATGATCGATATCAAATGATACGTCAAAATAATATCTACGATGGATGTGACTTGTGCATGTATTCTATGTATGTCAAATGCATAAGATATCTAACAATATCAACAAAAGATAAAAGGCGGTCTACATAAAATGCGGTCTACATAGAAGACAGTCTGTGGTAGGACAACGTCTTCTCGAGTCCACTAGTTTATTAATAAATATACCTACAAATTTCGGTTGTGGAGATATCATAATGAATTTTAGAACACGGGTTTCTTTCGAATGTAAGTGTCATTTCCAAAACTGCAGCAATTTGTTTGAATATATTCAGATAAGCGATAAAGCACCTACCTATCTATTTAATATGTGAAAAGAAAATTATTTTATTTGTCATTTTCAAAAATAGAATCGATTTGTTGACAATCAGTATTTAATAAAAGTAAAATATAAAACACTTTTGATTTTTGTGTGAAAAATAAAATGGCTTAGTGACCCTGTGATTGGTAGGCGGATACTGGCAGCACTTAAACCGGTACCACACTTGCTACAAATAATTTCAAAAGAATTCAAGAATTTTAGAAATTAAAAAAAAATATATATTTATTTTCTTTCCGACCGAGTACATGTATGACGTCACGTGTATCCCGTCAGATTTCGATAGTTTTGGAGGGCTTTGAAAAATGCAAATTTTGAAAATTATTTTGTGCATGTAATCGACCTTTATAAAACAAATACTTTTATTTAAGTGAGAAGTTGAGTAAAATAACATTCCTATAGACTTCCAATTGGATGCATTATTACCGCCATACATCAGTGTATCATAATTAACATGTTGTAGTATATATATTTTAGTCCATTGCTTCGCTCGTTGTTAATAAATAATTAATAAAAAAATGTTCATGAAACTTTATAATAACGTACCACAGTATTTAAAAATGCATGATGCACGTACATTCTGGTAAAATTAATGAACTACCGAGAAATATTTTCATTGTCTTGAGTTCGAAAAATCTTGCAAGCTGCAGTAAAAACATCCACAAAAGTTAACGAACAATGTGTTTAAATTATTGATAATAATTGCTCATTGTGAAAATCACCCTATTCACAAGATGTCGTATTGTAATGCTACATGAATGGGCAATATACCTACTACATGCCCACTGGTTTAAATCAACCGGCGATCAGAGGTTATGAATAAAATTATAAGCATAGAAAACGCATGAGTTTAAAAAACGGAAAACTGGCATACATGCAAACATGAAAACAAGAGTTTAATAATAATAATTGTTCAGTTGTCGGCGTCGGTACTAACGAGAAAAGTGCGGCAGCGGTACCGGGTAGTCCGTGAGAATCGGTCCGCGGCCTTGCCAAGCTTCCACCCATTGTATATAGTACGGTCGGATTGACATTACAATGTGCAGCGTAACATTAGCGACTTTTCTTGCACAACCGTTGCACGGCGCGCTGTAGGTTATGCTCTCGTTTTCTGTGCCACTTGAACTATATTTCTTCTGAAGAGCGTGAGGCACGCGGCGGTGGCTCCCTTATGTAACTCTTGTGAGAGCGTATTTTGTGCATGCATGACGTCACTGTGCAGATTCTGCTCCCGTTTCAATGTCATTAAACAAGTGCGATGTACGCGCTTACGAAATAAGAGTAGTTTGAGTGCATTCAGTCAAAGAACTAGGAGGTTTCAGTTCGTGCGTGTGACGTCACAGTGCAGAGCCTGATTTAGTTTCTGGGCCCTTTAATAATGGTTAAATTTGGATAAATTGTATAGTGAAAAAACTTTTCAAGGGCGCTAATCACCTTTAAGGTACGTTATTAATTTGAACTGTATTTCATGTGAAGAACGTGAGCACGCGCCAATGACTTCCTTACGTAACTCTTGTGAGAGTGAATGTGGCGCGTGCATGGCGTCACTCTGATGCTTTAATAGTACATAACTGCTGATTCGGTACAATTTGCAAGTGCGCCCCACTATTGAATTTGACAGCCGACCCTGGTCTGGATCCCCAAAATACTTAGTACCCCTTGACTCCGTGCAGAAACGGGCACCCTGTTTGATATATTCCTTTTTTATCTTTATTTTAAAATAATCTTAATAATCCGATTGTAATCTTCAGAGCACATGTGGAAATGCTGTCTTTCTACACGGAGAAAACATACTGATTTGAAATATTGTCAATTTTTTAAAAATCAGAAAATTATTAGTTTTCCTGTTAAAAACGGGACTAGGGACCTATAACGAATAATATGACAAATTTCATAAAAAAAACTATCAGTAAAGCACGAATATATATGAGGATCTCTGAAGACGTGTACTTCAAAATAATAATATTTTCGCATTTCGTCCACTATACCGGTCTATTGCTTAAAACACGTGTTTAGATAAACCCTTAAATGACAAATATTTTACTAAGAATCTTTATAAAAAATTCGTACTCATTTTTCTCCGAGTACTTGTATTAAAATATAGGAGCTCCGAGGAACTAGCGTCATTGATCCCCTCGGCGCCGGTGCATCATCGGGAAACACACCAAACACGCGCCCAACATTCGTACATGGTTGATATTTTTGTCTCGTGGGAACGGGTTGTTTTTAACACTCGGAAATCAAACGATTTGCTGCCTTATGTCTTTCCTCAAAAAAGTCTTCCACGCAACATTCCCAAAGATGACAGGCATTAAAATAAATTATTTTCCCAAGGGCATGTGTGGATTTAGAAACAAAAATAGTTTCTAGTCCTGTTTCAATGACCTTCTTAGATTACATAGTGTGTTGATGTGCCGATAAGTAGCCGGTAATGTTTGTCACGTAAATGTTGTGCTTACGATAAATTCGACGAGAGTAGAAGGAGTGCATTTTGTGCGTACGAGTGATTCCATATTCCGAAATCCTTTTCTGTTATCATTTGAATGTCAAATGAAAGGTGCTTAGTACGCACCGATGGATCCATTATGTAACTTTTGTGGGAGTATATTTAGTACGTGCAGAACGCCAGGGGTAATCTTAAAAGATTGAAAGCGTCGTTTATGTCTGACATGTATTTTTTCTAGCGTTTCAGTCTCGACGAGATCTTACATTACTCAAACTATCCAAATAGGTTCGAGAGTACGATGCGGGAGATGCGTACTTCTGTTCCTCATTTCGCAAAGCCTCGACGCTTTTAGCAAGGGACTATAGCAAGAGTACATAGTGCGTGCAAATGGCCGCTTTGAGAAGAGTACTATCTCGTTATAAATACCTAATCGTTATCAGTGTTACTTGAACTACATTATTTGATCTGAATTGTTACAAGAGCGTGAAGCACGCTGTGTTTTTATGCAACTCCAGTAATTACGATAACAGTAGCAACAAGAATAGAATTTAAGTGTTCACTTGACATTACTGACCGCACGAAGTTTTGAAATGGTATTATTTTCCTGATAAAATCTGTCAGCTGATAATTGAACGATAAGGATAACTTGGATGATATTATTTGAAAATATTTTGAATTTAAATGCATGTTGTTAACAATTTGGGAGGCCGGTAGGTAAAGGTACCGTCGCCCCGGAACCATTAATTGGACAGTCAAAATTTCTGCCATAGGTCTCCTCAAGAGGATCGCCAAGTTTGCTGACTTAGCAGGAGTTCCCGGGTTGAGATCTATCCAGGTCGTGGCGGTGGATGCATCTGCCTACCAGCCATGAATATGCCCAGTTGCCCTGAGAAAAATTATTTTCCTCAGGTCCTCCTTTGTGGAGTTATTGTAAAAAATACTACTGTTGTTAGATGTGAGTTTAAATTTTTGTTATTATAGGAAAAAACTACCTCACTTATACTAATTTAATATTTTTCATTTTCCAAACCCCAAAAATTTCATTTTATGATTTATAGAATTTATTCAAAAATAACCAAAGATTTCATCTAAAGTCTCACATTTTAATCCAAATAAACTGACAAACCTCACATGTCTGCGTAAGTGGGGATAGGCAATATACCATAGAAAAAAAAGAACACAAGAACTGAGGGCATGTTTCGTAAGGCACTTTTAGTGTTATTCTTTATTCAATGCTATGGAATTGGACAAACATATTCGATGTGCCTATGTATTATGTTTACGTATTAAGTCGGTTCTTATTACGATAACCTTAGCTAGTTAACCATATCATAACCTTTACATACGGTGATTGTTCCTCTTCATCTCATCCAGAGAACTGGTCTGCAAATCACCCCTAAAGATTGCCCCCATCAGATTCTTGCAAATGTGCAGTATCTCAAACGTGCAACTAAAAGTTCATCACGGGGCAATTTGCTGATCCGCGCTATGAACGCCCGGCCCGACAGCCTGCATTGTAATGACGTTACAAAAAGCCAAAGTACACAAAGATAAAATAATTTTATTATGCAAAATAAACAATGCATAGTTAGAACGGAACGGGAACATAATTATGCGAGATTAGGCGCAAGCTCAAATTGCCTGTAATATTGAATATACTTGGGTCACGAACTCTTGTATTGTGTGTTGTAGCATATTGTGCCGTACGTTCTAGCGCAGTTTCCCTTTTTACCGATTCGGCCCATTGTTATCACGCAATACGTGAAAACGAGGTCCTTAAGCACGTGTGAAGAAATGCTTTTTGTTCGCCGCGATTCAATGGAAAATCCGCCGGGCACAATATTTTTAATGGCGACCTGATTAGTTTTTCGAATGAAGTATTTTTCTTGTCGCATTGTATTTACAATAATAAAATGATTGTGCGTTCGCGAAGATAATTCATGTCTGTGCGTGTACATTTTACCTACATGTACACACGTTAAATCACATTAATTAGCTGACAAGTTGCTCACAAAAAAAGTTTTCGCAATTCGGATGATTCCAAATACTCGCTGTTGAGAATGCGTCGTTTGTTATCTTGAAATTGAAGATATTTATCTTTTGACATGCGTGGTCAAATTGTTTTGAAAAAAAAATGATTGTGTTTTGTGGACAGTTAACTATTACATAAAAAAATGTTTTAAATTCATGGGCATAATGTTGGGATAATAATACAAAGCAGAGTAGAAGGGGAACTAGATATGTGATATAATTTGTATACCCTGGTGTAATGTGTTGGCGATTATTTTGATTTTAAAAATAGCTTCAGAAAAAACAAAATAAATTCTTAACAACTTGTGGTGATATGTAAGTAATATACATTTAAAAAAAACACTAAAAACGTTAACGGATTTTTCAGACTCTACGTTACGATTTTATTCACGTGAAAGGTAACACCATTGGTCTTTCGTATGTAAAATTATACGCGGTGCATATTATTGTAACAAAGTATGTATTATTATATGAAGTAATTTGGCACCGTTAGTTGATAGAGATATAAAATTAGTAATAACTTTATTACAATTGCGCCTCAAGTCTATCAATCCGCCTCATCTCGGTTTGCTTTCATCATTGAAGATAGGCGTATCTACATAACGACTACAACAATCAGGCTTACTCAAATCATCAAAACAGGGGGCTTTATAAATACAAGCAGAAGAAAAAAGGTAATTATTTAAAATTTTATCTACTACTTTTATTTCATGGAGAAAAACAAATAGAGCGGTAGTGCCCCGATACAAGCCATTAAGTCGAGAGACATCTCTTTATCCGGCACCTGAATTGAAACGTTGTCTCTTAAAAGCCTACAATACTCGTACGAGCTCGTCTTACAAAACTGTGGAAAATTACTAAGGTCAACCCAGTTTTAATAGATTTATGTATTTATTTTAATGATGTCTTCCCCCAAGTGCTTTGTCTTAAAAATTTAAGTTACAAAAACTACTCCCAATGAAGTTACTTGTAGTGAATATTAAACCTCGCGTAATGCTGATTAATCCGATTTGACAGCACGTAACGCTCGTGTGCACTATGGTGACGTAAAAGGGTACTATCCAACACGGCTATCATCATGACGGGATTGACCGAATATGGAACACACAAACACATTTACAGACAGATAAAATGCAAAGCGCTCTATATAAACACATAATTATTAAGACCTTGTGTGTCGCTGTGTGAGTATACTTTCCACACATATATGAAATTCAATAATATTTTCCTGTAAAGGGTTGGTAACGATTTTTAAACAACTTTATGTTAGTACGAATGTAACTTCGCCAAGTCTCGACAGTTTTTCATCAGTCAGTTTTAAGGAATGCGTTGAATTAACTTAAAAACAAACAAAATTCTGCTATCATAATACGGGCGTGTGCTTAAATTGGTGGTCGCTAGATCTGATTAATATGCATATTTAATTCGATTTACTGGGATAAATTTTGAAGGTCATACCCATCAATCATATATTAAATTATTGGAGAAGATAATACTGATAAATGTTTAAAAGAGTCTCAGAAAATATTATTATGTTGGTGGGTATATATAACCTTTAAACGTTATTCCAATAAATTGAATATTCATTGTAGACTTGTAGAAAAGTTAATAGATGTCAAAAAAATAAAAATCGGGTAGGTAAATAATATTTGAGACACTAACTAGTTTACAAACAAATTTGAAAAAATTTATTAAATCGTTATTTATTTTTTATTTAACGGAATTTTTTTTTTAATGTGATGTAGTTTGTTCTCAGTCCTCCTCACTAGGTATTCCTGTTCCGAGGCGGACTGTAGGTTGTTGTATGTGTGTTGATCATGATTTCCCCATCTTCGAAATTGTTAGTTCCCACAAAATATAAAATAAATTAATCAAAAAGTATTTATGTTTGTTGTCTGTAGGTTGCGTTGGGGTTACTTCATAAATTTAATGATTTCCTCATCTTCGTGTTTAGTTAGCCATAATTTGACTTTTTAAACTTTTCTATATCCATGGTGTTTTTAATTTCAATAGGAAGGGCATTATATAATTTTATAGCATTGAAATAGTGGTTTTCTGGCCAAAAGATGTATTTAATTTTGGAATGTTTAGTAGATTTGAGGGTTTCGTCCTTGTAGTGTAGGTGTGTTGTTCAGCATGGTACTCATATTTTTCTTTAAAATTAGGTAGTGCATTTTTTGAGTACAGTTGTATAATGCTGAACACGTTAATTTAAAAAAAAAATTCTTTTGATGGGTACTTTCAGGATTATTTTTACTATTACTTTTTGTGTTTTAACGAGCTGCTTCATGTGAAGGTTTGAGGTAGATCCCCATCCAATAATTCCATATTCTATGCGTGATTGGCAAAGAGCATAGTAGACTTTCTATAGATCATTTTTATTTAGTACCTATATTGCGTACGTTTCTAAAGTAGTACACGAGCTTTGCAAGTTTATTTGTAATGCTATTTATGTGAGTGTCCCATCGAAGATTTTCATCGATTTCAACGCCGAGATATGTTTCAGGAGTGTGTTATGGTTGGGCAGTGGGGGTTAAGTTTTTTCCTTGACAATCATGTATTTTGAGAGCATAATCCTCAGCTGGTTGTCCTCTGGCCGTTATAAAAAATATTAAGTAATTCGTTTTGTTGACATTTAGTGTAAGTGAGTTTTGTTTAAGCGTGTAGAACTTTGCAATCAAACAAAAATAACAGCCAAAAAATGGAACTAATTCCAGAATAGTATTGTTAATTCTAAGATTGAGATGATATGAGATAAAAATAACGGAAAATAATCAGGTCTCAATGGCTGAGTGGTTAAAAGCGTTGTTTCAGTATTACAGAGATCCTGGCTTTGATTCCCAGTTGCGTCCCTTACCCTTTTGTGTTTTGTGTCATTCATTAGTATTTTTTTTAATCAAAAAACAAAAATGGTTATATAATTTGATTGGTATGCTTTATCTCAAAATCATCGCCATCGAGAGATTATTAGGGTTGCTGATTCACACCATATCCGGCTGACCCCAGCACTGGCTGAAGGAAGAAGGCACCACGGGTTCGATGAGAGCTTCTCCTCCCCTCGCCTTTGGCCGCGCCGAAACATAACCTCCGACCCCGGCACAGGCTGCGCGGTCCGGGCTACGGTTGTGCGGTCGGCCAGCTCTACACTCTCCACTCTCTATGGCGCGCAATATGGAACGAATCTGTAATTAACGGTTGCATGGCCGAGGCAGTACGTGCGCCGTTCTCAAATCGCCCCGCACGTCAAAGCTGGGAACCACCTCGCAACAAATTTACAACAATACTGTTTACTCATTGATTTTTTTTTTGAATAATAGTTATGTTAACTGCAGACCTCGCGTCCAAAAAAGTAAATTTAGATTTTTCTCTTCAATCATAAGACTTGTAAGTAGGCACATACCTGAATACTTAATTACAAACCATACATTTTATGTAACATTTAAACAAAAAATCGCTAAAATTGTCGAATTCATAACCTTTTGCGTAGTAAGCGTGCAGCAGAATTCGACAAGTTTATCAAAAATACAAACAAGGAATGGTAAAATTTGTCCAAATAAACGTCACTATCTCAGTGACAATTATTATTTGAAACCTTCATCAGGCAGTCCAAATAAAGACGACGTTTTCACATTTGTCAAAATAATCTTTACTAAACTCTTGAATCGAAAATGGTAGGTCCATACAAATTTATAGACAAATGAAATGCAAAACGGTCGAGTAAAAACATTTTTTTTGGTAATTAGAAATATTGCTGTTTACTGTAGGTGAGATGTTCGATGGGCTTTTTACCGTGGCGAGTGTGCCCGAACGAAATCTCTTCATTGTCCTATCGCGCAGTTATCGCTTGGATTAATTTTTTTTTTATGATTTCTTTATTCAGTTATTTTTTTACATTTGTATTTTACAGTGTATTACAAAACTGATTAGTGCTCAATTTGATTGTAAGAATCTCAAATTTTTACAATTTTTCAATAATTGATTGTGTAGTCGCTGCATTAACCCATTGACAGGACCCCATTCAACCATTACCCTCTTTGCGATGATTGCCTACTGCTTATTTTTCGGGGGGGGGGGGGGGGTGAAAAAGATTCGTTCTTTTCAGAAATTTGAAAATCAGTTGACAGGCAAAATTATCAACAAAAAAACGTTATAACATTATTGAATAAAGTATTGTTTCCGGTTGTTTTCCTTTTTATACGGCGTGAATCCTACTGAAGAGCCGTCAAATCGGATAATCAATATGATGATACCTTACTGCACGAAGAATCTTTGTAAAAGAATTGTCATTGAGATATTGATATTTCTCTAGACATATTTTATAAGGTCTTATTTGAATTTCATAAAATATGAGTGGTTTACAAATTAAGTATTAATGTAACTACTTACAAATCTTATGATTTCAGAGGAAATTATGAAATACAAAAAAAAACAGAAACATTTTTGGACGCGAGATCTACTGTTCTCAGAGCTACTAGTATAATCTCTTTCAGATAATTATACGATAGACGACCCATCACTTCGATAAAGCATATAGTGTAAGCTTTCGCACCTTGTAACAATATACCATCTCAATGTGCCTCTTCTAGGTAGTCTAAATAACCCAAAACTATATTGTTCCCACCTTGGGAATAAGTTTTCAGATTATTTGACCCATTTTTCCCCCACCATACATTGAATTGATTCCTTTTTGCTAATTCAACCTTTAGAAGTTATGTTGGATAAGTAGAGATGGGGCCTCCATGTCCGCTATTCATTTCCAAAGCATTCAAATTTGACTTTGGAATATGCACCAGTCGTGAGAATGCACTTTGCGCTTTGAAAAATAGCGTCAGCGCCACATTACGTTTGATGTATGAGATCATGCGACTTTTCGTACTCACCGGTGTGGTATGCAGATGGTATATGATCATCATTTCGATATCGAGATTTATTGGATTGTGGGAATTGTACGTATTATTATCTGTAAAACTTGCCAAATATGAAATGATTTGTTTTTTTCGTATCGATTATGAAGAAAATGTTACTTACGGTCTTGGATTTAGTTTATAAAATTCTAAATTAATAATAATTCATTATGCCTGCTAAACTGTTACATATCTATCTGAGCTTTTGTTTCATGAAATGTGCACAGCTTGTCTTTCGTATGGAAAGTATTTTAGCTCTAAATTAGTCAACATCACGAGCAATTTAATATCAACGTAAGGAAATATTAAAAATTAGGCAATATTCAAAATTAATTGTCTTATTTTTAAATTGTTTACCTTTAACCTAATCTGACTGAGAGCTGAACTTTTTTATATTATAAGAAAAAAAGATATAATTTGTGTTGTACGATGACAAGTTTTTAGTAATTTTCTGAACAAGTTAAACTAGATAGTAGTTCTGTGAACACTAAACAGAAGGCCTCGCGTCCAATGTTTTTAATTTTCTCTATTTAATAAATCAAACCAAAATTTCATCTGAAATCACATGATTTGTAACTGGGTACTTTAATACGCATTAGCTTGATTATAAACTTCATATTTTAGGTATTAAAAAAAAAATTAAAAGTAAGAAATTACACAATTTGGCCAAAGAAACTTCTCTACCTCAATGACAATTATTTTTTTAATCTTTCTTTAGGCAGGTACGAACCAACCATAATATTGTAAAAACATGAATAAAAAATAATAGATAAATAAAACAATTTCAGATTTGAAAAAATGATCTTTACCGATTTATTTAAACGGCCACCATCTTGAAACGGAAATGGAACGTACAAAGAAATTTACATGAAGACGAAATGCAACGGTCAACATATTACGAATATTTTATTTTGCTTAATAAAATAATTAAAATAATAATTATTTTTGCATAATTAAAAGGCCAATTGCCAAGTAGAAAAGTTCTCTAAGATGTAAAATTGACGGTTTTTGTTAGAGGATGCATTGTTTTAGGTAAATTGATGATTTAGGAACTTCAAAAATATTTTTTAACCGCTCTAATTATGTAAGTACCGTACAATTCTAATTTATTTCAATCTTAAATGTTGATACAAATAATTATTGGGCATTGAAAAAGCAATTAATCGCTGTAATTCTCCTTATAATTAATAAAAAGCCGCACACCTACCACACAGTTCAAAAGCTCCAGAAAAAAGGCGGATACTAACAAATTTATTTTATATACCCCGTGTCGCCTTAATTAAGACAGAGTGTATTGGCAACAGTAACACCCATAATAATACAAAAATCACAGTAATTATCCATCGTAATTATAACTCTTAGTACAGCCGAAAAGAGCGTGGATCGTGAATGTTAAAATTCAATAGATTACCTAAGCTTGATTTAACTAATTAAAGTATCGTACACTATTAAAAAAAATCAGAACACTATGTTCAAATATAAGGGGCACTTTCAACAAAACTGCAAAAAATATCATGAGTTATGGTATAGCACATTTTTAAAAAGTGGTTTTGTTTTGCTTACCTTTTTATCGAGTTAAGTTCAATGTAGTTGCATTAAAAGCACGTATTAGGAAGAACATGCACGATGAATCACAAAACCGTATCATATTTGGGATCGATATATAAATTAAATTAGTATAAATATTTTTTATCGTTGAAATCCCAACACAAATTTCTCACTTCGGACCAAGAACGTGCTCTATTAGTTGTTATTGCCTGAGATTCTAATCAAAACCACGATACCATTTGGAGGCGTTACCGATATTCAGCTTTTATGGTCGGTTAGGTTAATTAAGCCATCTCTTCTTTCCTTGTACTGCATGGGAGATCATCGGGAAGTTAAGTCTCTTTATAAACTCTTTATAAATCTTATTTATAAACCGAATTACTTGCTGATAAAGCTAATATGTATCAATACGATGAAAGTTCAAGTACTTGCACTGTGTCGGCCTTTGAAACACATATGTGCGCATTACGTAGCTCCCGTACGTAAACCTAGGTGGTCTTAGCCACCAACGAATCTTAACATGCAACTCCCTTTGTATCCAGGTAACTTTAGAAAATAACCAAATTTTTTCAGTAACATGGCTTAGTTGTATATTAATAATATTATTGACTCAGGGAAGTCATGTTTGTTACGTTTCGGTTCCGGTTCAAGATGGTAGTCGTATTGAATACTACCTTTTTATTCCACAAGAGTTTTGCCGTTGAGATGGTGAGATTTATTTGGATAAATTTTATAATTCTTTATTTGTATGAACGTATTAAAAAAATCCGATTTTAGAGGGATTCCTCGGGAAGTTAATAATTCATCGTCTAGAAAAATAAAATCTGGTGCTTACCGCTAATTTTATAGTTGAAAAAAGGTTTTATAAAATTTTCAATTTTACGTAAAATATTTTAATGGTGGGGTCCAGATTTTGTTAATCTTAAATAGAAATAAGATTGTAGGTTTTAGTAATACGTTGATCAGAAATAATTAAAATCTGAGCGTCGAGCAAACCCCCTTTGCTAGAGTCATATGTCGCCTTGTTCAGTGATTTTAGAGGTGTCGTAAGGAATATTAAATTATGTGCTCCGTACTTAATTTCTTTATATTATTTTATTTCCTAATAGTCAATTATAATTATCATAATCAGTTGCAGGTATGTATTATTATTCGCAAGGTATCGTTGCAAGGTGTGCTGGCAGTGTTTTGTGTGTGTTGATTCGGATCGATGTAATATGGTGTATGTTTGATAATTTACGGCGAGAAGGGATTGTGCAATATTAATTGCTAGACTCGAGCAGAGCTCACGGAGACACCTGGGTCAAGGGGCGCGGGCCTAAACATTGCCACGTTTTTCAATGAAGGCTTCGTCACAGTCAAACCCAGACGGGAAACCATTCACTTGTGAAAATTTTTGGCATAAGAAAATATGGCACAATAAACAATATAATAATGAAAATGATTTTTAAAATTTTATTACCTACTCAGGCTTTTTGTGATTATTTTACAAATTCCAGGTAGACTTTTTCTAGTTTAATTTTGTTCTTGATTTTTTTCTTTTGTTTTTATTTTTGTTTTTTTTTTGTTTTCTAGATTTCTGGTAGAGAACTGAATTACAGACTTTTGTTTTAATAGGTAGATACTTTATATTGTAGTGGTTTAAACAAAGTTTATCATTTAAAACAATTAGTAATTTTATATTCACCACGTTCAAAAAGGATCGTCATATAATGGTTTCTTCATCAAGATAAACGTATAATAAATATAATGTACAAAGTTATTTATATTATTTAAATTAAAACCACGCCACAAAGTCATTTTGCAATTATTGAGGTAAACTATACTAAAATAAACTAGGTAAGTTATGTTAATTTAATTCTAAATGTAAAACACGTGATAATAATTATACCTAATAATAAATAAATAAAAAAGTGAACTTTTTGTTTCATTTTATGCAGTAATACATTTTTTTTTATGCAGGAATTATATTTATTTTTTACGCCACATCTTGAATCTATAAAAATAAGTTTTTTTTCTGAATAACACTGTGAAAACAGTTATAATTTATGTATATATTTTTTAAAAACATTACTTATATAGATAAAACTTTTAAAAATGGAAAATCACCTGTATCAAATACCCTATCTGATAGTATTATTGTCCCAGCGTCTGAACGATGTAGGCCCTCTGATTGGTCAAATTCATATTATGTGATTCGGATAAATTCTGCATTGGGGGTCTGCAGGCAAAAAATATCACTCTGCCCCTCAATTTTAAGCAACCGTAAGGTTCATTTCGGTTTGCAGGCGACCGGATACAAAAAAATAAGACATTAAAAATTAAGACACGATTTCATACTGAAATAGAATCGCCACATGTAATACGATATTTCTTCAAAAATATCGTTTCTGCTCATACAATTTTTGGATAATGTCGAAGAAAATATGTTTTAGAAAGTTCATAATCCATTGGATTAATTACATTACAGTGAAAATTATCCACAATTACGTGATTACGTTTGACGAAAAAAGCACGCGTTGATTCAATATGGCCGATACGCACCGCGGCAATAGGTGGCCGAAAGAGCTCACCTCTGGCGGTGTAAGAACGAACCAAATGACTGGCGCGTATATTTAAATATGCAAAATTACTTGAACATCAAGCGTTTAATAATAAGATATCTTCTGGAAGTTTATTTCAACTTTGCAATGGCATTTTTCATTATTATTTATAATTTTTTTGCTTATTAATTATATCTGATTTTATATTGACATGTTTTCTAATTTCTAAAATTTAATAATTATTTATTTGCGATGCTTTAATCCTCAGTGAAGTATTTTAAGACTTGAATTTTTATCGAAAGTGTGATTCAAAAGATGATTTGCAAACTCAGATTCACTATTTCCATTTAGAACCCTGAGATGTTTTTTAGTTCTGACTTTAAAGTTTCTATTGGTTCTACCTTTGTAAAAGAAATTACAATCATCCCAATTAAGTTTATAAACTCCTGATTTTTTTGTTTGATTTTCGCTATCTTTATTATTAAGAATATATTTCTTCATTCTGTTATTAGTGTAAAACGCTGGTAAAATAGTACCAGGAATGTTTTTATATATAATTTTAGAAGTATCGTTATCCACAAACAGAATTCTACGCCATTGTTTATTTATATCTTAAGAAATAGTGTAAAAATACCGTTTGAAGAGAATTTGTTTCATTTTTTTATTTAGTATTTCAACTATCAATTTATTAGAATAACCGTTATTAAATGTTATTTGTCTTATGAATATATTGTTTTATGGTTATATGCAATTTTTTTTTCAGGTCTTAAAATACTTCACACGGGATATAAAGCATCACAAATAAATAATTTCGAAATTTTAGAAATAAGAGAACATGTTTATAAAAGTAGATATAATTAACAAGATTTTTTTTTATAAACTCTCTTTTAAATATTTTCCCACTTAACTGGTCTTTCATATTGTAATTCCTAATTCTTATAAACCCAGCCTACTCTTACCCCTCCCTCCTCCTTCCACTTCTTTTTTCCAATTGTAATCTATATTTAATTTTTGACTTCGGTGTATACTTCGTTCATGAAACATGTATTGGTTGTATATAATAAAGTGATGTTAAAAAAGTTATTTGTTTTTAATAAAATAAAGTTTAATCGGATAACATTATTTTATCTATTTCCATTGTATATCAATGCATACGTACATAATAAAATGTAAACATTATATTTAATTATTAATTGGACAATTTGCATAGCGCCGCTTTTGTGAGATATCACCTCAGGGGCGCTATATTGTAATAATCTACCTTTATATATAGATTTTTACTCTCCTGATGAAGGTGTATATATTTTTTTTTTTTATATTTACTCCACACAGGAGGCCCTGAAGAAAATAATTTCCCTCAGGGCCTATGTCATCTTTGGGGATGCTGTGTGGAGGGTCTTTTTGTGGAGAGGAAGGAGTGAACATGGGTCTTGAAGAGTCCCATGTTGTAGGAGGGAGGAAACACAGAGGCCGGCAGTTCGTTCCACAGCCGAGCTGTTGAACTTAAGAACGAATCGTAGAAGCGACCCGTTCTCATGTGACAAGTGTCAACTGTGTACAAATGTTGGGCGCGCGTTTGGCGTGTATCCCGACTACGCACCGGCGCCGAAGGGATCAATGACGCTAGTTCCTCAGAGCATCTTCCATTGTAATACCGATAGAACAAGGACAGCATACCTACCCGACGTCTGTGCTCTAAAGATTGCAGTCCGTTTGTTAAGATTGGGGAATCTATCAAACGGACCGCCCGTTTCTGCACAGAGTCAAGGGTTTTTTTCAGGTATTTTGGGGCTCCAGACCAGAGATGGCTGCCAAATTCGACAGTAGGGCGCACTTGCGATTTGTACAGGGTGAGCAGTTGTGTACTATTAAAGTATCTGCGGGCCCTGTACAGTACGCCCAGCTTCTGAGAGGCCAACTTTACTCTGGCTTCGATGGAGCCCCCGTACCTGAGCTGGTCACTTATAGTTACACCAAGCATATCAATGGAAGGCCTGTTCGGAAGATTGCTTCCGTTGAAGGAGACTAGATTATCATTTGGATCCCTTTTAGACGTAATCAGACAGGATTGGGTCTTTGAAACATTAAATTCGACGAGATTATTTTCACCCCAGGAGGAAATACTCTCGAGATAACCGTCCATTCTCTGCTTCAAAGCCCTCCGAGCCGTTGGAGTTTGTGTGCCCTTTGGGGGCTTGTCAAACAAAAAGCTATCATGAACTGTACTATCATCCGCGTAACAATGAATCGGTGCACATGTCAAAAGGTCATTGATGTGCAACAAAAACAAAGTCGGAGACAGAACCGATCCCTGTGGGACGCCAGCATTTATGGAGTGCGAGGAAGAGGTGAAACCGTCAGCAACCGCCTGAATCGACCTATCCCTTAAAAAGTCAGCAATCCACGTACACAGGGATGCGGGAAGTCCGTAAGAATGCAATTTGTTGACAAGTCCTCGGTGCCAGACCCGGTCAAAGGCCTTGGATATGTCTAGTGCGACCGTTTGGGTCTCACCGTGACGTTCCAGGCACCGCCCCCAAACATGCGTCACATACGCGAGAAGATCACCGCACGAGCGGTTCCGCCGGAATCCGTATTGACGGTCGTTGATAATTTTGTTCTTCTCGAGGTATGTGAGCAGTTTGTCGTTGATCACACGTTCCATCACTTTGGACAGAACTGATGTGATCGCTATGGGGCGGTAGTTGGCCGGGTTGGAGCGGTCACCTTTCTTGGGAATAGGGTGAATTACCGCTTTTTTCCAACCAGAGGGCACAGTGCCACACTTCAGGGACATTTTGAAGAGCTTTGTCAAAACTGGAACTATTTCCGCAGCACACCTCTGCAATACCAAGGCAGGTATTCCATCAGGTCCACTAGCTTTGTTAACATCGAGCCCCCGTATGACGTGGAGTACATCCCGATGCCGGATCCTCAGCTTTTTCATATAGAAGCCGCAGTGAGGAACCGACGGCGGAACAGCACCCCCGTCGTCGAGGGTCGAGTTTTCCGCAAACATTTTCCCTAAAAGGTTTGCCTTTTCGGTGGCGGTGTTTGCTAGTGAGCCGTCAGGTGTGGTAAGAGGTGGCAAACTGGGTTTGCAAAAATTTCGACCTATTGAGCCCGCAAGCGACCAGAATGCTCTGCTGCCATGCGGGCAGGCAGCCAGCTTTTTGCTGATCTGCAGGTCGTGTTCGAATTTTGATCTATTGATGATTCTCTTGCATTCCTTTGCCGATTTGTTGTATGCTGATCTGCTTTCGGGCGTTCGAGATGTGTTGTAGGCTCGGTAAGCCGCGTTTTTTCGTCGAACTGCTTCGGAGCATTGTCGACTGAACCACGGCTTTGAGCCCACACCAGTTTCTTTAGTAGTCGATTGTATGAAGCCATCCATCGCCGATTTGATGACTTCACCAATCTCCTGGGCACATCTTGAAGGGTCCGAAGTCCGAAAACAAACAGCTGACCACGGAAAAGCATTGAAATGGGCCCGCATACCGAACCAATCTGCTGACCTATAGTGCCACACTTTTCTCCTCAGCCTCTCATTGGTTGGTCTGAGGCTAACGGGGATTGATGTCGTCACTAGGCAGTGGTCAGATGATCCCAGAGGCGCTGTGACGTCAATCTTATAACCGTGTGGCACAGTAGTTAAGAATAGGTCTAACAGATTGGAGCGGTGAGTCTGGACATCAGGAACCCTTGTAGGCTCCTGAACCAATTGCTCTAATCCGTAGCAAATGGCAAAGGATTCCGCCTGTCGGCCAGCCGAGTCCGTTGGGCCTGAGAACTTCAACCATGGTTCGTTATGAACGTTGAAGTCCCCCAGAACAACAAACTCGGCCGAAGGGTAGCGGGGCAAGAGATCATCAATAGTATCGCTCAAATGTTTGAAGAGCTCGGAAGTGTCTGATTCGCTATGGTTCGGTGAGCGGTATAGGCAAGCGTAGAATCTTGCCGTACTGGCAAGATTGACGCGCACCCACATTACGTTGAATCTGGAGTTTTCCAGACTCAATAGTCGCACACAGTTGACGTCAGCTCGACTATAGAGGCAGACTCCTCCTTTCAGCCGGAATTTGCTTGCGAGGGTAAAGCCCGGGCAGTCCAGATAGGAGGAGTCTGGCGGCTCGGCTATCTGAGTTTCGGATAGGAAAAGAAGGTTGGGACGTTGGGACAAAAGATGGTGATGGACGGAATTTAAATTTGTGTGCAGGCCGCGAATGTTGGCAAAATTTACCAACAGTTTTGGCCCGCACCGGGGACGCCTGCTACTCGCCGCTGTAATGATGTTAAGATTGTTGTTTTGTATGTTCATGAATTTAATTAATTTTTTTTTTTGTAGGTGTAGGAGGTGAAAGGAAAGGTCTGGAAAGGAAAGGTATGAGGGGTGGGTAGAAATCTGGGGTTCAGGCTGTCTAGGAGTGATGAGCGTTTGGTTCCAGCCCACCCACTGCGGTGCTAGGCGATAGGCCGGGAGAGTCCGGCTGGAGAGGGCATCCAATGCGCCCCAAACGCTGCTGCTGGGTCCCCTCCGGTCACGAACCGGCACAACAGCAGTGGCGGGGTTTTTTCACTCGCTGATGGGGCAGCCCACCCTTAGTCGTGAGCCTGAGGGTCGGGCCCCTGTACTATCGAGCGGCCCGGACAGCGGTAACCGGTTGTAAAGGGTCTCCCTCAACCAGCATCTCCCAACCGGCCCGCCACGCAGAAGGTGGGCCGACGCACCCGCCACCAAGACCCGGGCAAACCTTAACCCATGAACCCGGGCACCCCTGCTAAGTCACCAAACGTAGCGAACCACTTGGGGTGACCTGTGGCAGAGGTGTTGGTCATCCAATAAATGGTTCCCAGGGCGGCGGTACCCATTCCCGCCTACCAAATTGAAAATTATATTAAATAATCTAACTTAAATTATATAATCTAACTTTAAACTTTATTAGATACAGTAACAGTTTTAGGTAAAGAATTACCACCAGTTGGAGTAAAATTCACACCTTTTAATTAAACCGACTGCTAATCTCATCGCACAATTACCCTCCTTTTATTCATAAACACGGGTACAATTAATCAATATGTAATAATCTATTATTTCAGTCAACTTTGTTATAACTCTCTTTAATATTGATAAACTAAACGATATTGATTCGACTTATAGACATTGATGGTTGTAACACATATTTAAGCACTGCAAGTCTCCTATGAGCAAATTATATTAGGTACCATAACAGTTAATATCAGTGCCGTGCAATAAGTGCCGCCCGCAGGGCCTAGCAGCAAAAACCCGCGGGGCGGGTTTTTAACTGCTAGTAATATTAATAATACCTGCGACTTTTTACATTTCCCATACATTATGATGGCAGCATGCATTTGTGCGCCTTGATTTACTCTTTAATGGATTTTTATGAATAAATTTTATAAATTATATATTATCCACACGACATTACGGTTTTTTTTTGCTCATACACAAAAAAAAAATATAACAACTATTCCGTCATTGATGGTTGGGAAAGGTAATAAAATACTTTTCAAGTGCAGTAATGTTTTATATTTGAATATTATAAATATCAAAATATTTAATAATAAATTCAGAACAAAAAAAAAATACCTAGGCATTGAAAAACCTGGCCCAGGCATGCTTACCGTATGCGAATGTGTACTTGCTTTTAATTCTGAGTTCAATTCCTTGACCCGTGGACGCCCGTCTTCGCTCTATTCCCGGTTTGTTAAAACCGTACAACTTTGTTCTCCGAGATGATCATGATAAAATGTTTATCTAGATTAACGTCACAGTAACTTCATGCTGTTTTTAAATGCGGATGGCGGATTCTCGGCCGTGTGAAGCGCATGAACGCAAATGGGTGGGTGACTTGCAGACGTGACGCGAAATGGCACGAGATGTGGCACAAGATGTGGGGGTAAACGATCAAATTTCTCGAATTCAACGGAAGACTAATTATTGAGAAGAACCTATATATTTTATACTTGCTCTTGTATTCGTAAAACTCCCGGTACAGCATACCACTGCTCAATTGAACGGTTTCTTTTTCTTATCATGAAATATTTTAGAAAAATAACGCCTTTAAAACTAACCAAGTATTAATTGTTAATTCATACTCAGACGTCCGATATCTCGACTTGGACGTATGTAATAATAATAATAATTGGATGACTTGTACAGCGCCGTTTTTGTGCAAAATCACCTCAAGGGCGCTGTACAAACTTATAATACATTTCTACAGTGATCTATGTTATAACTTAACTATTTATGGAGAAAATATACATTACAATACTTACCTGGTAGGTCACTTGAGATTAACACTTAATTAACATTATCTAATTGTTTATTGGCGAAATTTAGATACAGGATTTAGGACTTTATTGAAAAATTGAATATAACTGGACTTTATCTTAGGAATAGTATATTTAATTTAAGGGTACGACAGCTTAAAAAGGTAAGTTTTCAGTTTAGACCTGAATTCTGTTGGACTTGTTATGGATCTTAGTTCCGGAGGGAGTTTATTCCAAGCCTTCGGCCCAGATACTCCGAAAGCGCGATCACCAAACTTAGTATTTGGCTTAGTATTTGGCTTAGTATGTACCTACACCAAACATCTTATTTTTCTTGTGGTACGAGGCGGCATACTGGTAATAACAGTCGTAAGATCATTCTGATCTGGGAGCCGTATCGGGGAAGCCGTAGCGGGGGAGCCGTAGCGGGGAAGCCGTAGCGGGGGAGCCGTAGCGGGGAAGCCGTAGCGGGGGAGCCGTAGCGGGGGAGCCGTACCGGTGAGAACAGTATTCTTATTGCTCATACGCTCTAGTTCACGGCTCTCGTTCAATTGCGCCGTCATTCAATTTTCCCGCCCATAAAAATGAGTTATGACCCATCGCTACTATTGTCGATGTAAATTGATTATTTAAAAAGTTGATAAGTACAAGTATCCCAACAGGGGTTCAATCGAACATGATACTTAGTGCACTTTTATTTGCGTTATAACATCGTTTCTACATTCATATTTTACAGTGTTAGAGTTTTTTATATCATTGACCAATAAAACAACGACATGTAAACCAAATAAAAAAATACATTGAAATATAATATAAGAAGTAGGTTAAACATAGAATGGGTATCAATACTAACAATAAGAGAAAGTGATGTTATTCAAATGTATTGCTTGTTATACTGCATATTTTAAACATAACTTGAACATAACAGAAACTTAGTGAAAAAAATTAAAGAACATTTAGAATATTTAAATTCTATGATCACTTATAATTTTTATCCCCTTTTCACGAGTAAAAATAAGTACTTTTTCTGAGTGTGCGTTTAGCAAGAAGATCACTGTTGGATAATTGGAATTCCAATTGTGCGAGTGATATAAACTCTCTATGTCGCTCTAGTGAAAGCTTACCATTCATTTGAAACTTTGTTTAAAATGGCTCTGGTGACCAAATCTGAATAGCAACGTACTTCTCCACTTTTCCCACCTTATCTCCTTCCCCTCTCCACTACCTTCAGCCTCACAACTCAAACCAATTGTGGATGCCATAGTCTCATTGGCTCCAGACAGATAAGACTCTTGTGCGGAATTCACATAAAAAAATGATGTCATGTTGATGATGACCACCGTGGTTGAGTGTATCAGGCGGAATAAAGAAAAAAATCAAAACGTTTTTTAGTTTATCTTCGTATCCCCCTGGAATCATCGAGCTCATTATTAAGGCGATGCACTACGTAGTCATGCAAAATCATGTGTTTTTGGTTTGAAAATTTGGTCGCCTAGAAATGTTTCAGATGCTTTAAATAAATACCGCGAGTATAATACATCTTTGAAATAATCGAGTATTTTTTACATAAGTCTTTTTATGAGCCCAGAAAAAAAAAATTAGGCCTATGAAAACTGCTTTAATGTTCAAAATTTCCTACTTACGAACCCATTTTTGGTTCTTGTTTTATTGTATAATGTTTCAAATTAAGTTTTTTATAAAATAATCGGAAAACATTTAAATATTTATGCCTGATCATCAACAAAATAAAATAAAAGGCAATTTTTGGCCATGTTTTTTTCTTGCCTAAATCAAAACATCTGGATGGTGTTACGCGGGAATTTAAGCCTTATCGCCATCTACGTAAGGAGTGTTATTGATGGCGGCTCGATTCAAAATATTACATGACATAGTGTATCGCCTTAACTAGATCTTTAAAACACGTACCAAAGTAGATACTTCATGTCCACCCTCTTTTACATCTTACATCCTTTCCTGGTTCCACATCACAACATTTTTCAATTAATGCTGCCATAGTCCAACTGTTGTTAGGTACTAGAAAAAAATCTGTGATAAAGAAGTGTCAATACAAAAATTAGCATTTCTTGGATCGCCGTTAAAAATTCTCAAAGGATTCATTTAAAAATTTTGCGTCGTTAATTCTTAAAGGATCGACATTACCCCTCCGATATAAAATAGCTATGCTTGCATATTTCTTCATCAATAAAACTTAATGCACGGGATATACGTGTTTTCACACATAAAATCACGCAACAAGATGCGTCCCGGAGATAGTGATGCGATTACCTGGCGCCACTACCGATGGAATATGTTAAGTAAATATCGACATCAGCTTAGTGTTATCTGTTGATTACACTTAAAGTGGACTTAATGAGCTAGCAAACATAGACAATAAGTATCCTTTAAGGCAGAATTAAGAATTACCTACGCCCATTTATATCGATTTACCAGTTCAAGACACGCACAAATCAGAAAAAAGACTTTCAAAGTTACAAGTACAAGGTACAGAAAAACAGATGTTTCCATATTAACACCACGATCGGAGTGATAACTATCACACTATTGAGAGTTCATTGCTTGAAAAGGCTTTATATTTGTTTTTTACGATTATAAAAGCAGGTACTTTTCTCTACCCCACTTATCAGTCTCAAATGAAGTACCTGCCTACATTAAAGTGTGTGAGCTTTATAATATTATTGCTTGGAAATCATAGAATAGGTGATCAACTGCCAAGATGGTAGATGGAGTAACCACGACCAAACCAAACCAGCCTCTCCCGATCTGGCACGCCACGCAGTTGTTGGGCAGGCGCATCCTGAACACACCTTACCCGATGATAACGATAAGAGATATCATCAACAGTGAGCTCAATTTTCAGTACAAGCTTATTTTTATTATTATTTGAGCAAGGAATCGGAAGGAATTTATCTTTTTGTTAGTCTTTAGAAACTAAACGAACTTTGTGAAAAGTCAACAAATGCGTTTCATATATATTTTTTAATTATACAGGAAAGACTTACGAGAATGTACCTAACGAACACAATTTCGTTGTCATATTTTCGTACAAAAACGTGCATCTATATTGTAACCTCCAATGCAAACACATAAATAAAGATTATAATATTTACTTATTAAATATAATATTAGCGATTCTTAAGCGAATATTTGAAAAAGAAAAAACCAGAAAAAAATAAGGTCGCATCTAGGACTTGCACCCATGTGACAGTATCTTTTCAGAATTTTCTTTAAGAATATTACAATTTTAGTTTTTACTCATTAAGTTATTCCAAAAAATAAATTCAAATATTTCTTACAATGTTAATAGAATATTTTCTTCTATTTCTATCTTTAAAATTTTTTTAATACTTAATTAATAATTTAAAAAAAGCCAAAGGTGTTTTAAATTGTAATAGTATTAAGGTGTCTATGGAATTACCCATTTCACAATTTATTATAATATACCTACCCACCCGTAGAGGAATCATAGGTCAGATATAATAAAGGTCAGGTAATTACAACCAGTCTTGTGGTCAATTATGATTACGTGATTCTAGTTTACACGTCAGTAAGACACATAACTAACTGTCTGTGGAATGGTTCATTGATTCACGTCTACAGACTCATTGAGTTTTCTCAGTATCTACAAAGTACGTGCTTGAGTTTTGACCAGTAGATAAATTAGAATGTAAAAGCTCTATTTTTACGGTGAACTTACAACCCCACCAAAATACGGAAAAATTAGAAAAATATTTCTCAGAAGTGGTGGCATAAAATGTATAAATATATAATGGGTATGCTTTGTCACTGAACTTTGCGTCCATTATGTTTGATCAACATTTTATTCGTAGATGCAGGGAAAACCTTTATGTAATAATTATTTGCATCGTGTGAGTCTATTTAAATGGGATTTGTTTTCAGAATTATATGACTTGCTGGAAATAATATATGATTTGTTTGTAATGATTATTTTACTATCATATTATATTGCTTTATAAAAAACAAACGTCACATCATAATCTGCTAATCAGAGTTGGATATATGAAAGGGGACGTACTTTTTCTAACCCTCTCAGACCGTGTGAAATCCATGTATTAGATAATACATGGATTTCAGATTTTTTTCCTCACAAACAAATTTTTTCTGTTTTCGTTTTCCAATTTCGAGTATTCGAGTACTCTATTATTTATTATATTTAAGCTACTAATTTATACGATAGCTATTCTTACATTTTGAAAGATAATTTTTGTGTTTAATCTCAATCGAATTTTTTCTGCCGATTTTTCGGACGTGTTATTTAACGGAATTTGAAAAATTCACCAAATTTCAAAGATGATTTTCAAATTCTGTAAAGGTTCTCTTATTATATCATTACTAACTAGTTGCTCCATAAAACTGAAATCACATCTGAACTTGAATAGAACCTTCACTGAACTTGAAAATCAACTTTGAAATTTGACGAATTGTTTAAATTCAGTGAAACAACCCGCCATTGATATCAACGGCATAAATATACCATTTTCAATAAAGTACATGCAAAACTAAAAATAAGTATACTTGTATTGATTAAAAATATATTATATTATAGCCTTTTTGTACCTACATTACGTACAGTTAAATAGATCCGCCACATCTATTGCTAACTTCATGTAAGCGAGTGCTTGAAATGCAGACCCATGGCATTGTTACATTTAAAAATGATTTTGAACGAGTAGCTTTCGTAGGTATATGAAATTCAATGAGGTTAAGTAAATAAGGGCTGTCTATACTGTCATTTACAATTTGGAACAAAAATATTTTTAAGTCGTATATAATCCTTTGATCTTGAGAGTTTTAATACATTTAATTATCTCGCCATGTAATTATAGTTTATGCTTTCAATAATTAATTGATTTGTCAAATGACAAAAAAAAACAAAAGAAAATTTTTTTAGTGAGAAAGGGACATCAGTCTATATCAAATTATTATTAGCATTAATTACTCGTTTGTAAGTTTTAAAGGTAATTTTAAAATGTTATTTGTATGTAGCAATATTTTCTAAGCTACTGAAAAAAAACATTGAAAATTTTCAAATCACTCTACCAATTATCAAATATGTTCTACCATTGCTAGTTTTATTTGTAGTCTGATAGGGCCAAAGATTATATGGTTCCGAAAAACAAAACTCTCATCTCTATCTTTCTTTTTTTCATTTTTAAAATTTTAAAATTTTTTTTTTTTATGTGATGATTTTTTTTATCTTCAGATAAGAGTTGATTTATATTAATCTTTACTTATGTACCTATGTAATAATCCTCAGACACCATAATAAAGGCTGTTCCTAATTTAGGGACCAAGAAAATATAGAATGATTGTAAAAGCCAAATTTTTAATTAATACAGGTTAAAAAAAAAGATGCAATAAAAAATCCAACAATGTTGTTATTCAGAAGTAATATACTATGAAATAATTGAAATATACTCATTACAGATAGGTATCATGAAAGATAATAAATTAAATTTAAAAAGTTATTTTAAAAAAAAAATAGCAAACTGAAAATAACAAAAGATTTAACCATGAATAAAATTTCTACATTAAAAGATATTCAAATAAGTTTCATTCAGTGTTTAGATATTATGATCCGTATGAAATCTGAACATATACATTTTTTTTCTGTTAATCTCTATAAAATTCACGGTTCGTTACTTGTCTATGAATTCTTTATGGTATTTAAAAATTATTTTCACTCTATCATGTTTATTTCATATTCAGTGACTCTATTATTACAAAGTACAACTGCGATTTTACAAGCTCTATAAATATGAAGACCTTGCCTCAAAACCTAAGGAAATAAAATTAACAACCCGCGTAAAATTCACTGATAAATTTGTTCCGAAAGAGTTTCTGCAAAATTTGTCTACGGTTGATAAGTCTGCTTCAATTGTGTTAGCAGCAGTAGCAACTTCACGGGCAATTAGCCTTGTACCCGTTAACAAGCGCAGGAAAGACAATCATATGGTACTGCTAAAGTGTATTGTTGCAATTAACAGTCGGTTCAAATAAAAAGAAAAATACACCTTGTGAAATATGTCTATTAATAATTGAATATCCGTGAATTGTGCTGTTTTACGCGCTCTTGATCAAACTGGTTCATCGTTTGTTTGTGCATGTATGTACAACGTACGTTATTATTATTTATTACGTACGTAGACACTTGAATTCTGCACAACTAATTGTGGCGTGGATGGTCAGATGGTCATTAAACATATCGCTGTATGAAAAACCACATTGCACTAATTACATTTTTATAGAACACGAGGATTTTTTTTTCAATTCTAGGAAGAGAGTGTACTCCATAAATTCTAGTTCAAAGAGTCACAAGTCCACAGAACCAGTGAAACTATGGTAATCTCAACTCTTGGGAATATTGTAAGGCTCTTTTTAGTGTGGGAGTAGAATTGAGAAATTGGGAAATACTTCTATTATAAGCTATTCTCTTCTGAGCACTGAATATAGCGTAATCCATTTTAGGCAAAGTTTTGTTTCTGAAAGGTGGTCGCTAATCAGGGCGATAAAGATTTTGGTACAAGTTGCAGATGTAGGTACCTATATAAATTATAAGTATTTTTTTTTGTTCTCTCCAGGTTTTGAACCTGCCACCTCTAAGGAGTATCAGAACGTGCCCGAAACACTTTAACCAGTGCAGCGATTCGCTATTAAATTTAAAATAAAAATATAGAATAGAAGATAAAATATATTTCATTTTGCTGCACGATGACATTTTTTTGAATTTAAATAAAACTTTTTTTAGCGCATCACGGATACGAACTCCCTTTCGTTCCAGCAGCACCGTACAGACTATACGGAGCGCGTATCACGTTATACGTTGCAACGTGTTATAATAAAAATATTTTGTTCTGAATCTAAAAAAATGAAATTTTTTAACTACAGATGTGATCAGAAAATGCTGGTTACAATCTTTTAGGTACATTCTGATACAACCTTTTTATATTTACTGCCCATGAGAAGATAATTGAACATAATATTATAATAATATTATAATATTATATTTTGCAAAATATGTATGTAGTAATGTAACCCATATGATCTATATTAAAATAATAAAAAAAAAATAAAAAAAAATTTGTGAAACTCAAAAATTTACATATTTGTAGTATATTTTTTTGTTGCTATTGTATGTATCTGAACAAATAATGTCTAGTCTACCACTTTTATTAATAAAAAAACTGTTCTAGCTCCTAAAATGTTTCAAAGGCTTAATAAAATTGTTGAAAACCCAAGCTTCCAATTACAGATCAAATAAAAAATCATAACGGTGGAACATAAGTCAAATGTATTATATTCACTAATGTATTTCTTTGTTTAGCATCCCTTAAAAATGTGTGTTAGATTTAATCCACGTGTCCAATTGGATTACCACGTACGACCGAAGTGAATTGAATCACATTGCCTCCGAGCCGTTACAGTTCCTTTGTGAATTTTTGATTCCGGCGAATTCGTTACCCGCCGCCTGAAATTGAAACATCAAATAATTATAAAGAAGTTAAAGACAACCGTATCATGTGATTTGATAAACAAATAGATGGAATTATATGAATGGTTAAAACGTAACGACTTTATTGCAAACATTTTTTGAATTGGGTTTAGCATCTACAGAATCGTTTGGAACCTAACCTTTTTTACCAATGAGCGATTATTTAGGCGTTCCAGCTTTAGTGCAATTTTAGGTAGCACAAAAAATATCCTCTCTGAAGCAGTGCGGTCCTGAACGTAAGATATTCTAATTTATTAAATGATAAACTAGCAGTTAAAAACATTAACAACAGTTACATTTAATAGATAGATATTAGGACATTCACAGAGAGAGGGTGAGTAGGTATATATATATATTGTTAAAACACGGAACAGGAAGGAGTTAATTAATAATAACATGCTAAATTTACGCATAATAAGAATGACAGTTGTTTGAATAAATGAAATTTTACGTATTTGTGATGGATTATTTCAAATGAAACACTATTATTGACTACATGTCTACAACTGATATTAACTGTTATCTTATGTACCTAATATAATTAGCTCATAGGAGACTTGCAGTGCTTAAATATGTGTTACAACCATCGATGTCTATAAGTTGAATCAATATCGTTTAGTTTGTCACTATTAAAGATAGTTATAACAAAGTTGACTGAAATAATAAATTATTACATATTGATTAATTGTACCCGTGTTTATGAATAAAAGGAGGGTAATTGTGCGATGAGATTAGCAGTCGGTTTAATTAAAAGGTGTTAATTTTACTCCAACTGGTGGCAATTCTTTACCTACAACTGTTACTGTATCTAATAAAGTTTAAAGTTAGATTATATATACACCTTCATCAGGAGAGTAAAAATCTATATATAAAGGACCTTCAAACTTACCCTCAAAGGAAAATATCCTGCCTGATCTGTAATTTTATCTTCTTTTAATAAATATTCTTTTAAATATAAATATTTAAACTGCTTACTTTGTACTGTTCATGATTTATTCCTTCTGTGTACGTACTCCCTGTGTGTAATAAAAGTTTATTATTATTATCATTATTTCAATTGATTTCAATACATAACGGAAAGGGTTAAAAACAGCAATTTTCAAAATCTTCAGAGCTCTGTCGGCACGGGTTAATGTTGACATAGGAAGATAAAATTTTGTATTTAAGTAAGTCTGGGTAGTTCAAAAATAAATAGTGGGTATGCATTTTAATATCAAAAAAAATTTTTTTTTCAACCATATAAGGGACGCCCTAATAAAGGTAGATTATTACAATATAGCGCCCCTGAGGTGATATCTCACAAAAGCGGCGCTATGCAAATTGTCCAATAAATAAATAAATATAATGTTTACATTTTATTGTGTATACACCGAAGTCAAAAATTAAATATGGATTGCAATTGGTAAAGAAGAAGTGGAAGGAGGGGGGAGGGGTAAGAGTAGGCTGGGTTTATAACAATTAGGAATTACAATATCGTTAGACGGGAAAGACCAATTAAGTGGGAAAATATTTAAAAGAGAGTTTATAAAAAAATTCAGTTAATTATATCTGCTTTTATATTAACATGTTTCCTCATTTCTAAAATTTCTAAATTATTTATAGTGAAGTATTTTAAGACCTGAAAAAACAAATAGCATATAACCATAAAACAATATATTCATAAGACAAATAGCATTTAATAAGGGTTATTCTAATAAATTGATAGTTGAAATACTAAATAAAAAAATTTAAACACAAATGAAAAACTAAAGTTTGTATTTGTACTGTCCTGATGAAGGTTGAGTTCAACCGAAACCGGTCGACGTATATAAATTTAATAAAGTGGTTTAAAACAAAGATATTCTTTCATTTGTGTAATAATGTCAAGCCACAAAGTGTTTGCTTCCTTCGATAAAAAAATTAAATATATTCTCTTCAAACGGTCTTTCTAAAGATAGAAATAAAAAATGGCGTAGAATTCTGTTTGTGGATAACGATACTTCTAAAATTATATTTAAAAACAATCCTGGTACTATTCAACTGGCGTTTTACACTAATAACAATGAAGAAATATATTCTTAATAATATAGATAGCAAAATTCAAACAAAAAAATCAGGAGTTTAAAAACTCAATTGGGATGATTGTAATTTCTTTTACAAAGGTACTAAACTAAGGAAGTAAAGAATATCGCAGGGCTATAAATGGAAATAGTGAATCTGAGTTTGCAAATCATTTTTTGAATAATGATCACACTTTCGATAAAAATTCAGGTCTTAAAATACTTCACTCAGGATATAAAGCATCGCAAATAAATAATTTTGAAATTTTAGAAATTAGAAAACATGTCAATATAAAATCAGATATAATTAATAAGCAAAAACAATATAAATAACAATGAAAAATGCCATTACAAAGTGATATGCTTCCAGAAGAAATCTTCTTATTAAACGCTTGTTAATCGTAAGAAGTCAAATATTGTGAGCTGCATATTTAAATATTCGCGCCATTCGTTTGGTTCGTTTTTATACCGCCAGAAGTGCGCTCTGTCGGCCATCTATAGCCGCGCGTATCGGCCATATTGAAGGAACGCGTGATTTTTTTATAAACGTCAAACATAATCACGTAACTGTGGATAATTTTCATTGTAATGTAATTAATCCAATGGATTATGAACTTTCTAAAACATATTTTCATCGATATTATCCAAAAATTATATGAGCAGAAACGATGCTTTTGAAGAAATCTCGTATTATTATGAGGCGATCCTATTTTAGTATGAAATCGTGTCATAATTTTCAAGTAAGCTGAATTTACCCGAAACAGACAATTTTAATTTGACCAATCAGAGGGCCTACATCGTCCAGAAGCTAGGACAATAATACTATCAGATATTAATAGCCCAATTAAGTGATTATTTTGGGAAACTATAACCATTGAAGGAACCAAATAATGTACAAATTGCTCATTTGATTACTTTTGAGAGACTAAAATCGTGGAGGAGCGAAAGGATATGGAGGTTGAAAGTGTTTGGCCATTCGAAGCTGGTTATTTAAGAAAACTTTCTTTTAGATTAGCTCTACGCAGGAGGTTCTGAGGAAAATAATTTCCCTCGGGGCCAATGCCATCTTTGGGGATGCTATGTGGAGAGTCCTTTTAAGGAAAGCAAGGAGAAAAGGAAAAGCAAGTTCTGAGAAGGAAAGAAGTACACGGAGAAAAATGATCCTGTTAAAAAAGTGACAACTTCCTGTTAAAATATATTTAGAATATATCGAGAATACGTGTTCTTTTCCTAATAAATATCCTGACGGAAGTGTCAGAATTTGAATATACTAATATTAGTATGATCACGTGTTACGCCGTCCTCATAAAACATTTGCTTTATAAATTCATTCGTTTTGTGCCCGCAGTCCCATTTTTTACAGGAAAACTAATAATATAACGAGATTTAAAAAAAAATAACAGTAAGTTTTCTCCGTGTATGAGGGGTGGTAGGAATCTGGGGTTCAGGCGATGGGTCGAGAGAGTCCTGTTGGAGAGGTCAAAAGGTCTACCTCGACAGTCTCTTCCAATCCGGCCACACGCAGTAGATGGGCAGACGTATCTGTCGCGACCTAGACAAACCTCACGCTATGAACACGGGCATCCCTGCTAAATCACCAAACCACTCGAGGTGACCTATGGCGGAGGTTTGGTTATCCAGTAAATGGTTCCCGGGGCGGCGGTAGTCATACCCGCCTCCCAACTAAAATAACTAAAACCGTTAATTGCAAAGTTCCGAATTTGAAAGGCCCCAGCTCTCTTATTAGAGCACTATTGAGAGAAGATTACACTCTGGAAAAGGCTGTACTACATTGCATAAGTTATATTTTATAATAATTCATTTTATATTTCGAAAAATAGGCAAAATATTCAATTGGCCGGGTTTCGGCTGCGCAATAGTTGAACATCGAAATTTTGGACGTTGAATACCACGGAGGTCGTAATTATTTTAACTTTTTTCAGGGAAATTCTCTCCGCCTATATATAGTTTTGTACTTTTGACTGGGCTTAATGTTTACCAACTAGTGGCATGGAGTACAAAAAGCTAAAAAGCTGTAAACATTAGAAAAAAAATGTTAAGTGTGAAAAATTTCTGATCAAAACGTATTTTTTCCATGAGTTTGCTAAGGAACTTGTACCTTCATTTATTCAGTCGGTCACAACAATCAGCGGAAGATGAATTATTGTCTATTTTCAAATTTGTATACACAATAATTATTCATACAGGAACTAACATACACAGCCTTACTGATAATATAGCGATATAGTAGGTAGGTATGCAACACATTATCAAAACTTTTATAACAATTCAAAAGTCAACAAATAATGTTCTTTCAAATAACATTGTAGAACTCAGTTTGAACATGTTTGTTTTTCCAAAACTATAATTTTAACCTTTTGCCATCCTTAGTTGTACGAGTAGGTCCACATTCACACAATGTAAAGTCATCGTGACCAAATGCTAGGCGGTAATAACTTACATGCACTATAAATACTAAATGCCTTCCTTACAATAATAATTGTGAGATATTATTTTACTCAATTCACTTGAGTGAGTCACTTCCAAGGCCACGGGAACTGTTGCGTGACGCCCACGCTAAACGAACAATGTTATGAAACGTTGTTCTTGCTGTGAGCGAAAACTGTCTCAGCGAAATCACTTATGTTTTGTGCCTGTTAGTTGTTGTGATATGTATGAGAAAATTGACGTAATGGTTCATGGTTTTGGTAATAGATACATATTATTATGATTTTACAACGTTTTGCGACCCTATAATAAATGTACCATGATTGCAGACATTAATTTAGATACGGAGAAAAATGAACACTTCAAATTTATTAAAAATCTGTCCAAATTATTGGTAATCTGGTTTAAAACAGAATTGCATTTCCTCATAAAATTTTAGTAAATTCATAATAAACCGGAATTGTGTTCATGCTCCTGCATTTGCCTTGATAATATATTATGACGAAACGCGAAAATATTAGGATTTTTATGAACACGGGTTCTGACATCATAATGATTCATTCGAATGTTACCAAAAGTTTAACAGAGAACCTATTAATTGATTCGTTAAGGTCTTGCAATCTTGTTTTTAACCGGATTACAAATGATTTTAAGAGATTCTTAATAAATTTGCAATACTCATTTTCTCCTTGTATATTTTATGGAACGCAAAAACTCGTTATTGATTTAATAGGAGTAATAATGGTCAACAACAAACAATTTACAACATTCGAGACTCAACTATACATAAACAGAAATCTGCATGCCCCATTTTACATTCTCAATTTGTGAGATTTTCTGTCAGAATTTTCTATGCACAGTAAGCTGTAAGGCTTAGGTTCAAAGATGTCATCTTCGTAAGGGTTTAATTAATTCTTCTTGTATTTTCAAGTAAAAAAATTTTGTTTGCAAATCTTTTTTTTTTTTTGTATTTCATTGAAACTAAAGGTCAATTTTCTTGGTAAATTTATATAATTGGTTTGGTATAGTGTGTTCGGATAGTCTCGGAGCATAGTATAATGGTGATCATACTGATCATAGATGTGAATCTGATAACTTCAATTAAGTTATGATTTTTAATCTACTAGCTTTGATATCTATGAATGGACAGCTTAATCCGATAGATAAAAAGTGATGAATAGATAAAAAAATGATTGTGATTATTTTTTGTGTTATTTTTCCGTGTTGCGCTTCCTCCTTTTTAGTCAAAATTTTAGACAGCAATATAGTGTCCATTATCAAAGCAGATTGTGGTGAAGTGAATGTAATTGTGGGTAAAATTTTGTATTTGATATTTCTCTTTTTTTTTGATTTGGTAGTACCTTCAATAATTTTTAAACTTGTACTACACATTGTATCTTTAGTTTGGATAACAGTTTTTGAACATAAAAAAACACACTGCTTATGATTTTGTAGGAACTTGTTGTGCACACATGAACAAAAAAAAAACTAAATGGAAAATTACGTGATTATTTATGGAAGGGAGGTACCTAAACACCTATCGTTAATGAAAAATAAAATAAAAAATATGGTACATCTAAGATTTTGATTTTATGAAATTTGAATAGCAAATAAATAACCAAGTGACTTCAAATACTCGTATAAATATTTATACTCGTATATATATATTTGCCAGCACCTAACAAAGAAGGAACGCACGTGGTTGTCAAAATTATTTTGCCCTTGAGGTGATTTTGCACAAAAATCAATTGAAAATATATAAATCATCCAAATATTATTATTAATATTATTAAACGTGTTTCATTGGAGTATTAAATTAAAAAAAATAGTAAATTATCTAATTCAGTCACTGTTAATCCTCGAAGGCACCACTATCTCTCATACAACGAAAGTACCCAACATTTAGTAGATTTTAGCGATATTTCAAGTTTGTACTCGTAAATGATAATTTTGATAATTTTCTTTACAACCATGCGGATAACTAAGGATGGGCTGTTTCGTGTAAAGTCATATGAAAGTTCTGTTTTTATTTCAGTTCTGTGAAGTAATTGGCCCATAGCGACATAAAAAAACAGAACTTAAATGGATCTTTCGCAGAACTTGAAAATTAACTTTGAAATTCGATGAATTGCATAAATTTTGTGAAACAACTGGCCCTAAGCGGTGACAATTTTCCTTAACCATAATCGAAACATTGATAGAAAAAATTACCAAGGAAATGTGTGAATAAATCAAAAAATAAAGGTTCACCAGAACAGACACATCTATAAAGATTTTATCGACAATATCGGCAATTTGTCATAATTCCTGAATGACGTAGGACTGCAGAAGGCCAACGAACAAAAAAACAACAGCTCCTGTCGACTGAATTTAGTATTTTCAGTAGTTTTTTTTTGTTCGTTGGCGATCCACAGTCTTGCTCGGGAATGATGACAAGTTCGACAATATCCGTAAAGCCTTTATCTAGGTGTCTGTGCTAGAGGGCCTGGTAATTAAAATACCTATCTATCTACATACCAACATGCTTCTGTTTGCCCGCTGCCGCAAGACAAATGAATGAATCAAGTAGATAAAAAAACCTGCATTTCTATAAATCACCGCGGTCATTATGCAGTCATAGTCCGGCGGTCATGCCGCAGGATGCAGGTCTAAGATCACACGATGATACGGTACAATGGAATCGGCCAAGGATGAGTATGGCGTTAAAACGAGAACCACAAGAGTGGCAAAGTGGTATGTGGCAAATTTGATGATCATTTTGATGATGACTTTTATTAAGTGTTTGGAAACGGTTACATCAAACAAATGTAATCAAGTTGTGTAGAACTGTGAGACTTGGTGCAGTTAACTATGGTTTTGGTATATAACTTCACACGGTAAAAGAGGTTTATAATAACCTTACGTAAGAAGAATAACTTAACCTAACCAACATAACAGTTGTCACTAGATTCTCCATTTGGGGAATAGTGAGGCTGGAGGGAATGGAGAAGGTAAAGAGATTGGAAGAGAAAAAGGTTGGGAAGTAACTAGATATTTAGATCGGCCATCGAATCCTTCTACTGCCATTTCTATGAATTCTAAGATAGTGTAACCACAGGGTAACATGAAAAGTATTTATTGTACCGAATAGTTTTTATTATATGTACTTATATATTATATTTCTACGTTATAATGTTTGTATTCTGTATTATTGGACTTGTATTATGTCTGCAAAAGCGATAATGAAAGCATATTTTGTAAAACTTCTTGGAATTTAAAGTATAAGAAAATATTTTTGAAAAATCTTTTTTTGGTGTGTTGTTTAACTTTGTAAATCTCTGCCTCGCTGAAGTTTTGATGTTAAAATGAATACAATCGGACAAAGTACAAGTGTGCTTTTGTATAATTGTTTATAAAAAGTTGCTAAAACGCTCACTGTTGAATTTTTACAGCTGTCGAATCATTTCGCAATCGGAATATTTATTTTAAGAAAATTAACAAATTGCTTACAGGAACATATAAGATTTGTATGTGGAGTGCACAAGATCACATAAAAAATTTAAAAAAATGGTTATAATTACATGACAAACACTTCAATTGGAATCTTTACATAAGTAGATCTGTACCTATCACCTTGACCCACCGGAGTTTCGAACATTACTGAAATATTATCGTAAAAAAATATTATTTATTTTGAAAAACTCAATTAAATCATTAGTCATGAAAACACCTTTAACAAAGTAGGTACCCCTAGTTATACGAAGACAAGGTGTTCTCAAACAAAGATAACACTAATATCCTGTTTTCAATCAAACAATTGAATTGGAATCATATCAATTCTCATTTGGCTGGAGGCTGCTAATGGCTCGAGCACAGCGTTGTGTGAAGGACGTTCCCAATGCGGAATGGTTAGATGTTTGTTCTTGATATCTCGTCATGTGTAAAATTGCACACAGAATGCACAAAATTGCAGCGCTGCATCCCGTCATAGTCGTCTCGTAGGACGTTGACAGCAAAAGTGCTTCCTCTCGGATTAAAATTATAGTCACCATTGTAATATTTTTCTACGTTTTTTTATTGTTTGAAGGTACTGCGATATATCTGCTACTTCATTAATTTACAATGCACAATAAATATTTAGGTTTAGATATAAAATAAATAAGTCTATATTAAAGTAGTCAACTAAGTTTCACTTGCTAAGCATAATTTTCTCACTTATTATAATATAGAGTTACGTTCGGTTTACACGTTCGCATACGGACACGGCCACAACACTCTTCTACTGGTAGGTATATCTCTTCAGTGATTAAAATAGATATTATTAACTGCAATAATTCAATTACTTGTATGCCTCTTATTCCCTGAGTAAATATGCTCAGGGTTATAGGGTATTTTGCGACGTCTTCTAGTTCCACAACGTCCATTTCCAGATATCTGATACTCTTCCTCCACGGTCTTTTTTCATCTTCTTTTAACTTGTTAAAATAAAAAATAATGAAAAAGAAAAACACAAAAAGAAATTATTAAAAGAAAAAAAAGAAGGAAAAAAGAAAAAGAAACAGAAACAGAAACAGAAAAAGAAAATAAAAAGGAAAAGAAAAAGAAAAAGAAAAAAAAAAGAAAAAAAAAAAAAAAAAGATAAAGAAAAAGAAAAATAAAAAGAAAAAGAAAAAGAAAAAGAAAAAGAAAAAGAAAAAGAAAAAGAAAAAGAAAAAGAAAAAGAAAAAGAAAAAGAAAAAGAAAAATAGAAATAAAAAGAAAAAGAAAAATATAAATATAAATAATGAGCATAAGAGTAAGTAAAAAAAACGAATCAAAAAGAAATGATACAGGATAAAAGAAAAAGAAAACGTAAAAGAAATTGTAGTAAATACAAATTAGGTATATGTTTTTCACTCTCCAAATAACTGCATGTGTCCCATTGACAGGCCTACGATTTCATTACGTAAGCTTCAATCCATTTATTTACTATCGTTTTTCTCTTGTTCTGGACCGTCTCATATCCGTTGAAAATTGAACCAGTAAAAATAACATATGACAATAAAAAATATTTAACTATTGTAAGAAGCACCATGAAGAAATAAGAGAAAATCACATTTATCACTGAAATTAATGACAATCATATTATTAATCATAAGAGTTATGACGGATATAAATTCCAAACAAAATATTTGAGCCGAGCATTACAATAAGTCACCTATTTCATTGCCGTTTATGTCAATTTATAAACAGAAGTATACCGCCGGGTAAATCGTTCGATTAACTTCAATATCACGCCTAAAGCTGCGGTATCGACTTAGAAGATATTCCGACAAAGCTACTGTATTGTACTTGTTCCGATATTCTAACTTGGGGCAATCGCCGAAATGCTCAATTTCCACTTTGATGCACCGTGATCGAGCGTTTCACCTTTAAAACGTGTTTGAACGGTTGATAACTTATGATGATCCGGTATTAGAATATGTAAGCTTGTGAAATACGTAGTATTTATTTCTTATTTTCATTTGGATTTTTTTAATGAAACACGGTTAATACAAGACTAATTAAATATTTTTGAGTGCCTAATAAATATTTTTAAATAAATTTTTGAGTTTTTGAATTAAGCCGATCTGAATTTCCAACCTTCCTTCTCATCCTAGTCCTTTCCGCTCCTACTTTCTGTAGTCTCAGAGCGAAATATATACTTTCATTATCACCCTAGTGAAATAATGTTTCATGATACAGGTCATGTTTCAGCTACTTCCCAACCTTCATATTTCCCCTCCCGTTCCCACTCCTTCACTTCCACGCTCCAACCATTCCCCAAAGGGAATGCCATAGTGCCACTGACCACAAAACATTTTAAACTTTTGTACGGTAAACACATAAAAATGTATTCCATCAAAAATGAAATAAAATATATTCAACCTGGAAAGAAAAACAACATTCTTAAGGCGATGCCATACGTAGTAATGCAAAATAATGTGTTTTTGGTTTGAAAATTTGGTCGCCTAGAAATGCTTCAGATGCTTTAAATAAATACCGCGAGTATAATACATCTTTGAAATAATCGAGTATTTTTTACATAAGTCTTTTTATAAGCCCAGAAAAAAATAATTTATAAGACCTATGAAAACTGCTTTAAAGTTCAAAATATCCTACTTACGAACCCATTTTCGGTTATGGTTTTATTGTATAGTGTAGCAAATTAAATTATTTATAAAATGATCGGAAAAAATTAAAATATTTATGCCTGAACATCCACAAAATAAAATAAAAGGCACTTTTTGGCCATGTTTTTTTCTTGCCTAAATCAAAACATCTGGATGGTGTCAAGCGGGAATTTAAGCCTTATCGCCATTTATGTAAGGAGTGTTATTGATGGCGGCTCGATTCAAAATATTACACGATGTATGGCATCGCCTTAAGATAATATTTCAGTATATGGGTAGGTACCATAGAGATTCAAATTTATATACCAGCCAATCAGCTTTCTGTGATTTGTTATTAATCTTACAGTATACAGGCAACGCGCATTTTAATACTACTTTTCGGTCCTCGAAATTTTTTTTTTAAATGTGAAACTGCACAATAGTTCCAACTGCTCCCAGCAGTCTGGAGCATACCCCAATTGGGGCATGTTGTGAGGCAGAAGGTAGTGAGGAGGGGAAGGAGATTGGACAGGAAATGTGTAAGAGGAAGGTTGGGAAGTGCCTGGCTATTCGATCTGATTAACAAATATGTCAAAACCATTTCAAGCAACGTTTCAATTCTGAATGGTGGTCTTAAACCAGGGAAATACTAAATACACTACAAATATTTTTTTATAAATAAATTGTTGAAATTACACAAAATAATCAAAATTTACTGCGCACGCCGGAATTTGAACCCGAGACCTATAGCTGGCTTTAGTGGAGAGCCTTACCCCTCGACCACGGAGTTCGTCATCTGCTCACAAATTAATAGTCTTTTTTACAATGGGGCGCAAATTGCTGGCTGCGTAAAAAACTACGAATCCCAAATCAGGTATACAAAAGGCTTGTTTAAAAAATGTAATATTTTTTTATACTTTTTAGTTAGACACTTTTACAAATGTGCTATAATTTGCCCACTAACTATTTTTTTACCTTCGCTATACCAGGCGGTTTGTTTAAAAACGATCTTGCTTAGAAAAGTCCCACAATGTAATAAGTGTACGACTGATGTTGTAGTTTACTCAAAGAATTCTCGAACCCTACTGGTGACAAAAAATATGGTCACGTGATTTGCCTCCAACTTGATGAAACGATCCTAGATTTCATGTTAGGGTAAGTCTACGGTAGGTACTAGGTACTAGGCTGTTATCCTTCATATTTCTCAAATCCTTTGCGATTTTATTTATTCAACGTGACGCAACCATTACAGCATAATTTTTGTTCTTCTGTTTTGCTTCTCGTGGCATTAAATCGCATTGTTACTCATACCACAAGGTTTTCAATACCGCTGCCATTACCCACTTGTTTATTAATTTGTTTTGTGTAACAATTTGTTTGCATACGACCCTTCCAATTCCAAATGCAAATTAGTTATATTTTTTATCAGTCTAGACATGAAACTAATGGGGAACCTGTTTGAATGATTTACAAATAAGTATTATTGTATAGCGCCATTACTCAATCTAATGATTATTAAAGCACGAAACAAAGATGAAATGTTTCATTTGAACACAATGAAGCCTTAAAGGACATTTCCGCATTTGCTGATAAATCATTGGGCCGGTATATTGTGTTTCGAAATTGGTGCGTAGATGTGTAATTTCGTAGATGTGTAAACATTAAAAATGTTTTTTTAAATTACATTACAACTCATTAAGATCTGAAATAATAATACATTTAATATCGTGTCTAATCACTTTTCTATGTGGATTTTAAGTTTCACAAACCAAAAATTGTGCCCTCTTGATGCAAAAAGACCTAAAGGACAACGCGAAATCCATAAAAGTATTTAGAGGAATAATAGCATAAGAAAATGAGATCTGCAAAACAGTTGAAACTTAAATGCTAAAAAAATGAAAATAAATATTTGCTCTCTGCCAAAACCAGGGCAAGATATTAATTATAGGATTTAATTAGGCGGTGAGATTCGAAAGATTTTCCAGCTTTCTGTAAGTTTCTAAAATTCCTGAAATACCTGGTCTGGAATATGCCGCCCAGCTATTTGTACAGTAAATGCTAAAAAAAGTGAAAATAAATATTCGCTCTCTGCCAAAATCAGTGCAAGATATTAATTGTTGGATTTAATTACACGGTGATATTCGAAAGATTTTCCAGCTTTCCGTAAGTTTAAATAAAATTCCTGAAATAACTGGTCTTGACTACGCCGCCCAGCTGTTTGTACAGGAGAGTTATAATGTTTTTTAATTTTAGAACTTCACCCATAAAAAATAAAAAATATATTTGAATATGTTTTTGCTGGCCACCCTGTACATAATCTCTCTCCCTAAAGACCAAATGTCCGTCGCGTCAAACGGAAAAATTACATAACGTCAGATGTAAGAATGAAAAAGTCATTCGGATATCATATCAGTCAAGTACAAGCCCCGCTGGGTCTTCTGTCACATTAATGCAGGTATTGCAAATGTTTCGCAATATTTACCTTTCAACTCACAATACAGAATTGCTGGAAACCCAACCCACTCAAAACGCTAGAAGAACACACAACTTTCACACCAAAACTAACCGTTAAACAGTATTCATTAAGGTACGTTTTCGCTTGTTTTTATTAAAGTATTTACGCGCTTATTGTTTGGAGGTTTTGAAATATATTTCAACCCTTTGATCATCACAGAAGCAAACTGTATTTTCCAGTTTAATCTTTTCTTTATTGCTTCGTGTCAAGGTAAATAACCATTTAGCAGCGGGGATTAGAGTTAAACGCTTAGAAATAAATGGTAGGTGATCACTGAAACAATTTTATATGAACCTTATCATTGATTTTAATTCGTTCTTGCCTGATTAGAGAAGACACTAATCTTTCCTGTTTTGAAGTTATATGATTGAAATACAGGGATAGAGTTCGATTATATAAGCAGTTACTAACAATGCCGTTTAGAACAAGGTACCCACGCTGTATTATGGAATTTATCGGTCAACGCAAAAGTGATCACGGAGCTATGGAGCTTTGAACAATCCACAAAACTGTGAAGAAATTAGACTTTAGTTCACACGTTCCACGCCAATTGGTATTTTAAAAGAACCAGTCACATTCAGCATTATTTATCAGTATGCTATGAGCCCCTAATTAAGGATTTTTTTAAATACCTACAAACTGAATTACGAATATTTCTGATTGAGATAGATATCAAATTGAACCAAATAACCCTAATTTGGCATAACTTATTATATTTTCATAACAGGATTAAGGTTTTTGTCGACATTGCTACGGAGGGACGGCTGTCAAGGGATTGTAAAACCTTTTGTAGAGCCTTTATTCGGCTGGTCCCTTATCCAAGGTGTGATATTACGCGTTAGGTACTTACTTAACGGTTGTGAGGGATTACCCGCGACCCTCTGACAGCTCAATGCCAGCGTTTTGTTTGCTTTTTTATCGGTATTATAAAAGGGTAGAATTATTTCGACCCAATCGGAAATACTTTTAAATGCTAATTTTTAGACGGTATTCATAAATGAATAATGCATCATAATATTAATTGATATGAATTAAGAAACATTGATAATATCATTACGTTACTGCTGTCTTATTTTGAGGCATTGTCTTGGCAATTTTTCGGAAGACGATTTTTTTTTCCAACTTCTCAATATTACTAACTACTCTGGTAGTTTTGAATCTGGTGTATTGACTGAGATCTGTAATGATAGAATCGATTTCCTCATTTTTTAACTACATTAAAATTCTTCCAATATTGAACTTTTGATGGGTATGTACCAGTGATGTGCAAAATGGGTACCCAAAACCATTTGAAATGCAAAATGGAAATGGGTCAAAACTTTTCCATTTGAAAATTCAAAATGCAAAATGGTTTTTAGAAAAGCATTTCAAATGCAAAATGCAAAATACCTATTTTCAAAATGCATTGAAAATGAAAAATGGTTTCTCAGGTCAAATAATTAAAATAATTATAGAATTTTTAAACAATTTTGTCATTTAATAATGGACATCAATGTAGAACAAACATATTACATGATGGTAAATCCAAAAACACCACGACTACAGATTATGAAACCACAACAAATTTGCGCGGGACTAATGTTGCCATCGTAAAAACATAGAAACTGCTATCTAACATTTAATATTACAGCGTCATGGCCATGTTCAGTATTTGAATCAGTATTTTTTGTAATGGTATCACTCAATTGCCAGGGCTCCTACCAGGGAGCAACTTGACAAATGTAAATTATCTCTCATAGCGAGGTTGAGTACCGACTGATATTTGGGGCTTATGAAAAAAAGATGAGTGGAGAAAGTAGGAAGAATCTTGCAAAAAAGCATTTAAAATGGAAAATGCATTGAAAAAAGCATTTAAAATGCGAAATGCAAAATTGTTTTTAGAAAAGCATTTAAAATGCAAAATGGAAAATACACATTTTGCATTTTGCATTTCCATTTGAAATTGATTTATTTGAAATAAAGCACATCTCTGGTAGGTACTTATATAATTAGTAGAAAGTAATGATGTACTCAAAGATAATAGAACTTATATTATTCTATTATCTTTGGCTGTACTCATTGTAAAAATTACTGATTAAAAAAATGCATTATGAATTGAACTAAAAATATTATTTTATTTTCGGAGCCAAACATGCTGCAAGTGAATTCACGATTTAAGAAATCTTTAAATAAATTTCGAAGGTCAGACTAAAGAAAAGACAATGGCTCTTTTTATTTGACATACATTATATTGATTTTTCATTTTATTTATATATTTAAAAAAAATCGATGCTCGTGTAACATTATAAAAATTATTGTTATAAAATTTACCATGCATTTTATGACCGCAGCTGAAATAAATTATTACAGAATCGTAGAGAACAAAACCCATGTCATCTAAAATTCCAAATACCTTGAGCGTATTTAATCTGTATAAAAAATAAATCGGGTCCATATTTCTGGGTCTTTGTAAATAACTTATTCGAATGTGTTCATATTTTACTCGATCCGGCTGCTCTTTCGGGGACCAAAGGACATTCGTAAAGTTCATGTCGTGTCGCTTTAAATAATGGTCCTTGAATAGTCGACATTTGTCATCGACTGCTCGCAAAGGACCCGAATATAAGAAATATGTATGAAAAATGTATATTCTCGATTTAGGAAATGGGGCATTCATCATGACTAGCGTAGTTTATTGTTTGTTTTCACGAATGTCAGCGAGCCCCTTAATACAAAAATTATATCTGATCCCGGTGATTTATACGTCGTAATTTTTAATGTCTGAAACGTCGACGCTTGGGTTTTTTATTCCATTTAAAATTGTCGTTAGGGCAACAACAGATGTCATCTCATTAATTTTCTTGTTCAATTTATTATGTTATAAAAATCAGCGTTAGTTAAAAGTTTGATTTACTGAATTTACTGTCCTTTTGTTTTTCATGTTTGTTTCCATTTCCTGAAAGATTTTTTTTAACTGTTACTGATAAAATGAGTTTTATGCAATTGAAATGCTACATCTCTAACTAAGTGGCAAGGAATTCCACACATTTCAAATACCTTTCCTGAAAACACTAATAATTAATACCTGCTTTAAATTGACACGCGCTAGTAAACCAAACCGGTATACTACGGAAATACCTACAGCCATATTGTTTTTATTCACGATACTACCAGTCAGGAATTATCAGGCCATCATCTCTAGTAAGGTTACGGCTTACAAGGCGTGGAAAAAGGCAGATAGTCAGCAGTTCTTCAATTACATCCCAGGCACTCGGCAATACGTTAGATGACATCAATATGCCTCCTCCTGAAAATATTTCCAATATATTAGCTGCTGTTACTGTTAGTATCAAATGTAAACAGAATTATTATTAACTCTTTGAGAACTAGAACTCTGCAAACGGAATCCATTGAATTTATAATGTTTATTGACAAGCCCAACATTTAATGAATGTAGATGTAGTTGTTCTTATGTGCCTGATTATTTTTTTTCTTACAAACTTAACTATGTATATTTAAATAATGTTAGTGTAAATTTCTTTCAATTCTTTTTCGATGCAAATGTAGGTATTACAGCTCGGGGTTAGGATTAGAGGTCAAGTGTACAACTTGAGAACAAAATAAGGGTATTTCTTTCAATACTATAATATGTATATAAACGTTTATACGTATATCAATGAATAACTATATACTTACCAACCGTTTTCTTCTTCTACATTCTCTAACTAGGGGTTCCGGGTACCACAGTTCAACTGGCTCGGAGCAGTGGGTGTGTTTTCACATGTCTTAAAAAAAGGTTAGAAAATGGGTTAGATATGACGATGTAATTCAGTAGGCACAAGGATAGGGCTACATTTAACGCGAAATGGTTCGATTTCCGCAATCGTAGATATGACGTAGCAAACATTTTATCATTAATTTTCAATTCAAAGAAGTTATAGAATATTTTTTGTAGGCTCAAGAAAAATATGTATTTTTCCTCAAGCAGCAGAGACCATAACAATAATTTGTATCCACAAATAATTGACGTGTTAATCAAAGTCAATTTTCTCGTCCTCAAAAGGCTTTTCGGCCAGGTCACCAATGTGTAAGCGGGCAACAAATAACTTGTTGAACCGATCCGAGGAGGCAGCGAACTTCGCCATTATAAATTGTAGGTTCTAAACATTTCCTGTCGACTCGTGTAAATATTCCCCGGTATCAAAGCGGCCGCCGCCTTAACAATATGTTACCTTAATAAAGACGTGATGCATTGAAAAGTCTGGCCTAATACAGCCGTACGGAGGTTTACATTTCGTATTATTGCATAATTCAAATAGTATTAGATTCAAGACGGATACTGAGTACCCAATAAGTAAGCCCGTTCCCAGGTCGAGGGGATAACGGAGGCTGCGAACTGCGGAACTTGGAGCCTCTTCGCCGGGTTATAATTATTATTGTTGTCAAGCAAATTAAAATATTTCCTGCTATTCAGTTTCTTGTTAGACTGGCTAAACTCGCTTTGGGAGTGTCACTAGTACGAGCGCATTACTTGAAATGTGCATATCTCATGGTTAATAATAAATTAATAGCGCCTATCATGCCCTTCAGGTGTAATACGTGCACGAATAAAACATACTGATATGCAATACTGTTAATTTATTAAATCATTTGGTAAAATTATTTATTTTTCCCGTTAAAAATTACATGAAACGAATAACGAATGAATTAAAAGAATTCGTAACAAAGTATCAATCAAAAGCAATTGTTTTTATGCGGACGCAGAACACGTGTTCATACAAATTCTGACAATGTATTGTTCCTTGCCGTCATGTTCTTGATATATTCTGAATTTTAACAGGATTGTTTTTCTCCGTGTGAAATTGTTCAAATACATACAAGTTTTTATCTTTGCTTACATTTAGCACGTAATTACCTAAATAATTTTTCTATATTGTAACTAAATTTATAGAATATCAGTAGGTTCTTTTTATGTTACTCCTTCTAGATTGCTTGGAAAACCAGAATGCTAGATCGTTTATAAGACCGATGAAGCTTTTGAATTATGAATATACTAGCGCAGAGCCGTGAAAAATCACGGGATATTAAATTTCTGATCTTGAAAAAGACAAATTAAAATAATTTTCTGAAAAATTACATTGTACGTAGGTACCTACTTTATCGCTTGACTGAATAATTATTCTTAACACAAGAAGTTCCATATTAAAAAATGAAACTTAAATTCAAAGCAAATTTGAGTTCGGTAAGTTTTTAGATTCTCACGGCCAAAAGCATTTTTGTTGTTTGTTTTTGGGGTGTTATGCCGTGTTGCGCTAACTCCTTCTTTAGCCGACGTTTCGGACAGCGTTGCAGTGTCCATCATCAGGGCAGATCCGGTAGATCCGAATTTTACACATCTTCGGATCTACCGGATCTGCCCTGATGATGGACACTGCAACGCTGTCCGAAACGTCGGCTAAAGAAGGAGTTAGCGCAACACGGCATAACACCCCAAAAACAAACAACAAAAATTTGAGTTCGTTGTACGTGAATAATTTCAGGCAGAAATATTTCATATTTCTTGCACCGACAACCGAAATTAGTGTGTTTGATGATTTATAGGTGCATCTACAAAATACTTTCGGTATTTTGTAGATGTAGTATTATACAGTAGTAACTACTATAGAGTATCTTCATATATAAGCAAATCGTGGGAAATCGAACACTGTTAATATTGTATAAATACGAAGGTTGGAGAGTTCCTTGCTATTAAGATTTAGTTTCTTATTATGGCTAGAGCTATTTGAAGCAATTTCATATAATGTTTAGATTCCGAAAAAAGTTCAAATACACGATGTACTCGAAGCAACAACAAAAACATACTACAAATACCGATAACACATGCTACGTTTGGTCAACGAAACTTTAAATACTTTGCCACAAGACTCTATAACATTCTTCCAGACAGCAGAAAACAATGTGATTCACGAAAAAATTTCAAAGAAAATGTAAAAACTTGGATCAAAAATAAGAATAGGGCCTTCACCGGTGCATTCACCCAAAATTCGCAGTTATTGAAGTCACCACATTATTGAGCGAATACATCTTAATACAAGTATAGGTTTGTTCAAAGGTATTAGGAACTAACACGAAAAATTCTGCCTCAACACAGGCTAGCCTAGTGAGGCGGTATTTGAGAAACCTTAACTAACTGCACTTTTATTTTCTTTTTACCTTCATCATATTATGTTTGTATTTTTCTGTTAATTTTATAACCTTAAAAATAAAAGTTACAAATAAATGTACACTATAATATGTATTTATGGTTGTAATGTGTAAACTTTCCTAAATAAAGATATTATACTAATAGGCACCTCCCAACCAGTTCCTTACGTACTGAGAGAATCTCTCCCTTTCGGAGCGAATTGAAATTTATCCAACTTAAAAATAATTCCTTTCTTTTAAAAACCCATATCTGCGGAATTAACCTTTTTTTATTCTACTTCAGATGTTTTTAAGATGCGACCTCTGGGGAAGTCATTCGTCAAGAAACTTTAAAAAAACTTACCCCTTTTTTTGATCAAATCTGATTGACCTGTCATAATAACAAAGCAGTTTTATATAGCACAGTGTCATTTCATTTCGAGTGCGCTTTACTATAGCAAACTAAAACGTTAATTTAGTATAAGTGGTTATGTTCTTAAAATTATTCCTGCAGTGTGCCTTACCCAATACAGATCTAATAATATTACACTAAATTTACAGTTTATACAAAGCGATGACAAAACAAAGAGTAACGATAACAGAGGACGGGACAAAACAAAAACATTACACGGGTTCGAGTCCCGTTGGCGTCATGTATCTTTTATCAGGAGATTTTTCAATGTGGATGAGTGTTTCAGGCGAATAATTATTGCTTTTAAAATAATTGTTACCCTTTGTGCTATGCATAAAAAAATCTTGTCTTAAACATTAGTTTACCAAAAAAATAATAATTAAAAACATTAAAACTTAAAAAAAATTTATAAAACAGGAGGCAGTTTGTGCTCAGAAATAATAATGTTTTGAGCAGACATTTAAAAAAGGTACAGTAGCAGGTACAGCAGGACAGGACAAAATAAGAACATTAAAACTTAAACATAATATAAAACAGGAGGCAGTTTGTGCTCAGAAATGAGAATTTTCTGAGCAGACATTTAAAAAGGTACAATGAGGAGTCAATCGAAATCAAACAATTATTAGTTTGAGAATATGGCTTATTATAAAAAAATGACAAGAAGTTAAGATTTATGAATGGTTAGATTTTTTAAAATAATTTTGTTTTTAAAGCCCGTTTCTATTCAGCCAAATTCTGGAGATTAGTAAGAGCTGAGAGCTGTACTTTGTCAGATATAATTAAATGGGTGATATCACCAAATCGATTTCTTTTTAAGGTGCAACACTTAAAACCGTCCACCAATAGGTAAATTAAAAATTTAAATAGTTATTTTAAGATTGCGTAAATAGGAAAAGGAGATTCACCACAGACAAATCGATTGATTAAGACTTTCTCTCCAGAAGTTTGCTCGTAGAAAAAGTGGTTTTAGCCGCGAAAATAATCAACATGAAATAATTTCTGAGCAAAGTACCAACAAAGGCATCTAATAGCATACAACTATTAATTACGACAAAACTAGTCGCTAATATAATATGCTTTGTAAGTAGGTACAATGTTACTGTAACCACTTCACAAAGACTATGGCATTTATTCTTTGATTGAGACCAGTAAGTTGTTAGCAAAACGGAATGTTGCTCAGTATGCATTGTCCAATTGTCCATACTATAATATTAAGTTGTCTTTCCCACTTTTTAACAAATATTCTTGACAAAAAAAACGGTTTTCTAATGATCCTATGAAGTTTTAATTATTAATAAAAAATATATATTTTGATTTCGAATTTAAATCTGAAAAATCATGCAGACTTTAAATAGATATCTGGTTGATTTAATGTCTGAGGAAATTTGTGAAATAAGCAAGAAGTTAACATTTATAAATTTCTCACTATTTAACAAGTTCGGCTTTCCAACATGATATGATTTTTTTTCCATTTAGTTGAACTGTGCATTGTAATATAACAATTGGTACACTCCTACATGTTATATTCTTTACTTATCTGTGTAAAAATGTCTTCGATAAAGCATTGAAAATAAAATAGGTAAACGTGCGAATCCGGGTATTAACGCTAGTTATTTATATATCAAAAGTCCTCCAATCTGGCACGGCAGTTCAGGCCCGCTTCCTCGTAGTCGACTGTTGAATGCGACAAATGTCCCAGCGACAAATAATTCACTGATAAATACGGCTGCACCATGTTTGTCGAGATGCGGGACAGGTTGAGGGGTGAAGGCAAGAGGGGATCTTATTTATTCACCCCCGCCATGTTTATGTTCTCCTGCTCTCTGGTACGCAGTACTTACGACTCAACCGCGAGAACTGGAGACTAAATTGAATCCGCAACATTAAAATTATTTCATAATCCTAAATAATAGTCGGCTATAAGTTATCAATGAATGCGATGGCTTCCATTATCTCTGTGTTATGTAAGGAAAGCTGGGAACAATTGAAGAGGTGAAGCGGTTAATTTCATTACCTTTGCTTCTCGGAGCGGTTTATTTGCTTTGCGAAATGATTGACCTTTAGGTAATTACAATAATTAATGCTGTTTCAGTTCAGTTGCTTGCACTGAAAGGGCGGATATATAGTTTTAAATGCATTCTGTGTGCAATTGAGATGTGGAGAAGAATATGCAATCAAAATTGGAGACAATTTTTCATAAAATTGTTTTAAATTCCAACAAACCAGCTTGAAGATTGAAGCAATTAAAATTTCACAATTCGGTCACCATGTGAACGGTGAATGCAAATATAGGTTTTGTGAATTCATTAAAATCACAAATTTAAAGAAAATGGTTTCTTGCTTTTGTACTTTTTATCGTAGAACACTACAAGAAATATATGTAACAGTTTTCTTCGAATTCTGTCCATATGGTGTGCTGTTGTGAAAGGTTAACCATTGTAAATTAACAACTGTTCGCCTTAGTTAAATGATTTATGATGATTTCCTCAACTGATTAAACCACGTAACGCAAAAAGGTGCAGAAAGGAATTCGGGGATAAAAGAAATGATTTTCAAACAAAACACGTCGGAGGATACAACCCAAATAAATCTGCCGTTGACAAAAATCGTAAAGGTAGTCGCAGCCGATAAAACATCTGTAACTTGGTTTTTAAATGTATGGCGTTCAAAATCGACTTTGAGAAAGAAAAAAAGGTCAGCTTCGACGTGCGGTGATATAAACACGACAAAGCTATACAAATTTTCGGTTATCTGATATAAATTTGTCGTGACGTTTAAAGTCTTTTACGGGGGCATTTGGGGTATTTAAGAAAGGAAGGCATTAAAAGGCGTTTAAACGATTTAAAGCGTCGCAGGCGTTTTATTTGTTTTTGAGAGTTTTATTTGTTTTGTGTCCGTTCCGGCCTTTAGATCTATCGGAGGTAGGAGAAGCCACTGTGAAGATATGGGAGCGTGTAGAGATAGAGGTATTGGAAGTCTGGTGGCAGAGCCTTGTCGCAAGAAGGCTCTGTTGTTTTATGTAAATCGGAATCACTGTGAAATTTATCTTCCCTCGGTTTATAGATAAGCCTTTTAAATACTGCATCCGCGACATCGTGGAGTTGTCAAATATATCCAGCATTTGTTTAAATGGATTTATTTTTTATAGACATATAATGATTATTCGAAGTTGTTTTGCTGAATACAAGCCTGTATTTTTTTAAGCGCCATCAATAATTTGAAAAAATATACCTAAAATTTTGGAAACTTCAGATTTTATCAACCTACAAAGAAAGGAAGTGCGGTGTGCACTGGAACCCATGACCCATAAAAGTAAAATAAATAATATTGTTTGTTGGTTTTCCATAAATTGACGCATAAATTTCAACAATTTTTTTCATAAAATTATTTTGTGTAATGTATTTTTTACAGCCTTTATCAACTAGTATCTGTGTCTCTTTTTTACCTTTTTTACAAGATTTTTATAATTAACTTAAATTTATATTTAACCATACACCTTATACCGTTAATCATCTCTTATAATTAACTTTGTATTTAACCATTTAATATATTTTAAACCGTATATAATACTTTAAATTTTATGTATACTTTATACCTGTTACTTTTAACTTTATATTTATGTTATTTGCACATATTGTGCCGTTTGTATTTAAATAAATAAATCTGTAGCAAAACAACTAATATAAAATCTTAAGATGTTCCAAGAATGCCTTAATTTAAAGTCAAAACCCCGTCAGATATCCACCCCTAAAATTAAATAAAACCGTCAAATAAAAATTATCATTAAACAAAAACCTAAATGGGCTTACTAACCTACTTACATATAAAAGAATCTTTTAATTTATTAAGATCCCTTCTTCACTCTTTTGTTCGCCTTTCACACGGACGAATTCGGTAGTTAACTTTTTGGTTTGTGGCTGTGTATTGTCACCACAAAAAGTTATAGTCCACATAAACACTAGCAAACCCCTGGTGCCCGAGCTGAGCCCGCATGAGGTAGGCGAGAACCCCGCAGAGCCAAATGCTCAGGGATTTAGGGAAGAGGTGCGTAACCTTTCCGGTTCTTTTGATACTTTTTAGATTTTTTTACGAACAGAGCACTATAGATCCGACCATCATAGGCAGTAGTACAGAATCCTCATTTTAGGAATGCGATAAAACTGTTTAGGGCAGAGCAGGGGAAACAGATCTGGTTACTAAAGATATCTGAAACCGTTTTTTTTTATAGAGCGGAGACGGTTTACATATAGTTCCCGTGAGCACTTAGGCCATAGGCCCATTGTGCTATCTCCCATTTTATTTCATTTCTTTAGCAGTCACCCGGTCCCTTTTATAAAGTTCACCAGGGTTGTTATTAGATATGTGGTTCCACAATGTGTATTCCCAGGTCTCCTTTCTCCTCTCCTTTCTCCTCTCATTTCTCCTCTCCACTCCTCCTTGGTTCCCTAAAGGCCCCACGATGGAAGAGGACTTCGTCCCTCCTCTCCACTCCTCCTTGGTTCCCTAAAAGCCCCGGGATGGAAGAGGGTTTCGTCTCTCCTCTCCACCTTTCCTTGGTTCCCTATAGGCCCCGCGATGGGGGAGTCTACTCTTCCTTGATTCCCCGAAGGCCCCATGGCAGAAGAGTCCAATCCCCCTCGGTTCCATGAAGGCCCCACGGTGAAAAGGGAGTTTTTAAATGGTCCAATAATATACAATTTTATTTATATAGGTACAGTTTTATTATGTGACACCTCACAAAAGCGCCTCCGTCTGTAGATTATGAAGAAAGGGGAATTATGTCACCACCCAGTTGGGAAGATTTGCGAGGCAGGTTAAGGAAAGAGCTGTAGGAAGGGCTTTATTTATGCGGGTCTTGAAGAGGCCCTTAATACACAAAGAAGTAAAAACAGGTGCTGGTAGCTTGTTCCACATACGAGTCGATTTTCACAAAAACGAGTCGAAGAAACGACCCGTTCTCATAAAGTCAACATGAATATTATTTGATTGTGAATGGTAGTCTCTTGCCAGGACGTGTAATATGACTATCTAACGAGGCATCCAAAGTTACATCACTTCCCAGGAAGTTCTCTAATCTAATTTCATTAAATCATCAAGTCTTTTAAATTCGTTTCATTGTTTAATTGAGAATACTAATTTTGGTTGCTTATCCGAAACTTCAGTTCAATGAACTCTGGAACATTTGATTTGGAATTAAGTTTTCACTTGGAGAATTCAATAAAGTACCAACCTAGCATATAATATTGTTAGCAGAAAATGACTTTGATTGCCATTTTCAAAAATTGAACTGATTTGTCGGAAATTCAGACTATCCAATTTACAGAGACACGATTAGTCCAATTGACCTCCAGGATGACCGTTAACTACCGAATCAGGTCCACGCGCACTGCTACTCGTTTGATAATAGTTGAACATGTTTCGACGAGATATTAGCACGCTATGTTTTTTTTCACGGGTCTGCGCTACTATATCAGTACTACTGTACAAAACACAAATCGGAAATAAGATTCAAGATCCTATTTTGAGTTTGTACTTTACAGAGTATTTTTCAAAATTATGGTTTTGTATCCCTTGAGCAAAAGGTTGTCATGTTCCGGAGCACTCCAACTTCTTATTTATTTGTAACACGGCTAAGGGTTTAGTTCGAATGCAACAGGTTGACAAATGCTGCAAGGCTCCAGGCTGACCCATTAAAGCCCACAGGTCGATTATTCTAATGGTGACCCATTGGGAATAGGGTGAGGAAAATAAACAAAGGCATGTATTGCTTATCAAGTCACCGGGGGATGATACCAAGTCCCATAAACTGCAAGATGCTTGCTTACAATTATTCACAACTGCAGCGCTTAAAATAGAAATGGGTACAGGATAGGGCTGTGCATTGCTCGATTAAAACAGACAGATATTTTAAGCAATAAGCATTATTATTATCGAAAGCTAGGTCGTTTTTCTAAATGTTATGATTTTTAGTTTTTTGTAATTATTATTAATTATAGATAATTAAATGCATTCGAAAATTTTAACTTTTATCTGTAAACAATAAAATATTGTTTAAAAAATCAATCGTAAAAAAATCTATTTTAAAATTTAATTTTTTTTTTTTGACTGATAATTGAACCTTCCCACTCAGGAACTGGAGTAAACGACTCTACGGACTTATTTTCAATTCAATTAGTTTATTCCTTTAAAAAAATTACAAAATTTCATTTTATTTCGTTTGTAAAATGGTATTACATAATAAGTAAGCGGTGTATCAACTATACCAGCATCAATAGAGCTTGCCTTTTAAAGGCAGCTTCACCGATGCTAAATATGTCGATATCCGAATTGATTTTTTTCAACAGCAAGACTGCTCTCCCCACCGGCATAACCATTGGCAAGTTAGTCCTGTAGGCCGGGAGATAAAAGAGTCTATGCTGTCGGTGACGGAGATCATCAGGACCATAGAGACTAATACTTTCCATGATAGTCGGATTTTCAAACCATCCACGAATCAGTTTGAAGAAGTGCGATACATTCTTTTCAAATGCCTATCGAGTAGGACCTACATTTATTTTGTATATTAACTGCTGTTATATCATCCGATTTGAGAGAAATGCGTATATGTCAGCGTGTGTGTTCGTGGTTGATAGAATGCATTGTCATCGACAACGAGTCTATCTGCCGAGTTTCAGTTCGATCGGATGTCAGGAAGTGGGTTAATTTCCCCTTCCAAAATTTGCACTATTTATTAATTCAAAACAAAAGTGAAATTCGAATAGATGCATTTAAAAATAGCAACTCGTTATTTTATTCAATAATAGTAATACATGGTGGTTAATGGTACAGGTTATGTTAAAAAAAGAGGTAGTCCAGCAAAACTGCCACACGGCTGCTTCTCTGCTGGTTCTACCTTAACATTTAACGCATTCGAAAAAATCATAATTACAAGAATAACACATGAAAATAATATAAAGGAAGTAAAAAAGCAAATAATTTTAATTTAATGCAATCATAAAATAGACTTTTCTGAGTTTTTATACTTAGAACTTATACAAAAATTAATTATGCAGATTTATTATCAACTCATATTTTTAAAATACTTTAAGAAAAATGCGCATTTTTTTTTGTATCCTTCCACTACTAAATTTCTGATTTTAATAACGCATTCATTAGGTATGTCAACGTAGCCAAAAACGAATTTGATAAGCTAAAATCCGTCGTAAGCAGTACGATCTACTCTGAATTCAGTTTCAATAAAAGCTCACATAAATTTGTTTTATTTTTAATTTATGTTAATTTCGCTACCCCTAAAACTTCGATTTGATGTTTTTGCCTATAATCTACCAGGACCACAGAACTTTGCAAGGGTAAGATGGTGATAAGCGTCGCTCTCTTAAACAGACCGCCGCGAGGAGCTTCGCAGCGGTTAGCCCGTCCGTTTTTGTTCCGTACATTATCTGACAAAAAATAAAATAATGAATAAATAAAGGCTAAGGTCCCACGGGCTCCCCGCGGCGCGTGTTGTCCCGCAAGCCTCTAAGTATCTTGTTAACGATCTCCGTACGGTCCTGCCGGGGAGACTGGGCACACTGGGACAAGTAGATCGATAGAAGAAATATTTACAATTAACAAAATTTCTATACCCACCTAAATAGAAGTACAATTTTAATGGAATTGGAATGATTTTTTTTCGAAAATGACTGCGCCTTTTGTTACGTTATGCAAGAGGCCATGAGGAAAATAATTTTGGTCACCACCCATGTCATCTTTGGGGATCGAGAAGAAGTTCTGGGAAGGAAAAAGAGGGGTGGGTAGGAATATAAGGGTCAGTGTGTGGTCAATCTCCCACTGCGATGGAACGAAGAGTCCGGCTGGAGGGCTCAAAAGGATTTCCTCAATCAGTCTACCTCGATTCGGCCCACCACGAAGAATGTGCTCAAATGCATCCAACTCCATAACCTAGACAAATCCCTATGAACTCACAGAGCTAAATCACCAAACATAGCGAAGGACTTGGGGTGACCCATGGCAGAGGTGTTGGTTATCCAATAAATGATTCCCGGGGTGGTGGTACCCATGCTCGCCCCTAAAATTGAATAACCTAACAGAACAACAATGATTACAAATTTTAACTGAAAAGCAGTGTACCTACCTTTTACGCACCAATTTTTTTTTTGAAGAAACTCAACTAAACAGCTTTTTATGCCTATAGTTTCTAAATCAAAACGATTATTTTCTGCAGGTTACTCAGTAAATAAATTTATTAAAAAATACATAACTTACATACTAGTAATATGTTGAAGATAGAATACGTAGTAAATAACAGACAGAATACTTAGTGGATAAGATAATTCATTAACAATCAGCAGTCACTTGTTACCCGCCTTGATTTTCACAAAATTGATACCATAAAAAATCAACCAAATATTAAATTATCGAATTTAATAATTTTTTTATTATTCAATTTTTTTAACATTAATTGGTGCAAACAGATAGTTTTACTAGTATCTATTTACGTTCATACCACTATTGCGAAATATGTTTGTTAATCTGTTAACAAAATGGTAACAATGTAAATAAGCTTATGTACGGTGAATATGAAAAACATTGAATTTTATCCACTCTGCATGAAGTTTTGTCATTCGACTACCACAATATTATAAAATTCATATTACTTTAATTTCCAAGATTGACAGCGCGATAATTATAATTGTTTCTGTGAATTCTTCTCAAAACGTCTACAGTGTTCACAATCGTGTGACCGCCCATTGAAAATTCCCATTAGATTTGACGTAAATGACTTCAAGTAAGCATTATAAACAATGCGACTACAGGTGGGTCAAATCATAACGAGAATGGGGGAACCGCAGGGATCAATCCTGGGCCCTGTGGTAACAACACAGAAGCGATAAATAATATACCAATAAGATGTACCAATCCTTTTGTTTGTCCCTGTGTTGTTTTATGAAGGTCAGAAGTTTTTTTTGTCAGCATTACATTATAGTATATTTTTATTTGTGATGGTAAATTCGTTTTGAAACCATGTGTGTAGTATACACCGAAATACTTATTCTTAATTTGATGACCATATTAAATAGGAATATTTTCTAAAATAATAATAATTGGTGATAGAAAAATTTCACATAGGAATGTTTACATACTCATGTGTGGAATAGAATGAACGTATTATACATATCTTTAGCGTTCATTACTAAATAATTAGGAACTTTTATATTATTTATTGAAAATAATATGAAGAGTTCACAGTGAAAATATCCCCTTATGTATTTTAAGAATGAATAATTTTTTTAAATAATCTACAGTTTCTACACACGGAAAACATATATGATCTCGTAAGCCGTTGCCTACAAAGTATAAAAATAATATGGCAAGATAAAAAAACACCGAGGTATTCTTAAATTATTTTTAACCACAACAAAAGATGTTTTCGATTTCCATATCGCATCTTTCTACATGTGAATGAATATGTAATAAAATATGAGACGAAAAAGACAAAAACGCCAATGTTAATTTGACTAACTAAAGCTTTTCACACCTCGTGGTTATTAAATTAATATTTTATTACACCGGATATGGAGTGTGGAAACATAACTATTTTGAGGCTTCTGTTTTACCGGCACTGGAAAAACGTAACGAAATGCTTCCGCTGGAAGCAGTGCTTATGTCGTCTTCTTTAATATTTTTCCAATTAAAACAGAGAAGAATAAAGGTGCAAGAGGTTAGTTATACAGGCATACATACGTATGTTCCACTTAATATTTTATTTAAATACAACCCGATCTGCAAAAAATCAAGAGTTCTCAAACTATTTTTTTAAATTAGTGTCATGGTGGAGAAAATAATTTGCTAGTGATCTAGTAATCAGATTGATTGAGACTAACACCTAATTACACACATAGTCAATTGTAAATATTGTTCTCCTTTTTTGCCATAAAGGAATACATTATAAAAATGCAGTTTTTCCACATTCCTTATTGGTTAAACTGTTGTAAAAATAGTCGCGTTTTTAAAGTCAAGTCACTTTCATAGGTCAGCTGAAAATAACGGTTTTTTTGTTTCAAAGAATAAAAAGTTGAGAATTTTCAAAAATATTTCTTTAAGAATAATAGTACAACAAAAGTTCTTCTATCCAGTAGGGTTAATTGCAATGTTTCGCAAAGAAAAAAAGTTCAATATTTTATTTAAAAAAGTGTATTATTTTTAGATGTTGAACCTTTTGGATTTGTGCTTTCTTTTATTTAATGACTGTGGTTGATTTTTTTACCAAACAACTTGCTAGCCATTGTTGACTGTATATGTATAATGATTTGTGCATTTTTTTCAGACATCTGGCACGAACGATATGAAATGTGAACACCAGAAATATCAATGTAAGACTGCCTTCACGATAACCAACCTCTTATAGGAGAAGGCACCAAAAGTTTAAAAAAAATGTCTTTCTCACTTGTAAAATTGTGTTAACCCCAAACTCTTATCATGTTCTTCCAGGAATCCTGAATGACAGTGGGTAACAATGTAAATGTCTATGTGTTTGTTTATAAAACGTGTGTGTCTTAAGTGGATACAAACAGATGATCCAGAAAGTCCGGCGATCAATAAAACGCGGCTGTGACCCGGATCGGCGCCGAATCTTATGTCATGCCTAGAAAAACCTCGAGACGATTCACACATCGGATGAAATATAGTGAAAAACGATTAACTAATAAAATAAATCGTGTACACGGTAAATTATTGTCGCTGGGTGTCACATAAAAATCGAATAGATAAAAATTGTGGGCACAAACAAATAGAAACAATAAATGGCGGGTTAAAGGTGATACCCGCGGACCGGTATTCGATATTCCGATGCTGTCCCTACTTCGAGTGAGATCCGGTTGAAGCATGGAACCAAAACATTGATTTTTTATTTTATTCTTTAAAACAAGTGTTAGTAATAAGCAATGGTTGCATACAATAATTATTACTAACATTAAAATTGGATAAAACAATATCGACTAACGAAAAGGATAATATAGAATAATGAACATCCTAACCGTACTTAAAGCGCAAAGAATTGTTGTTCATTAATAATAAAATTGGTTTTTAAATTTGTTAGAACTATTATGATTTATTATGTAAATAAATCAACTGCATATCAATGAAATTTTGTAAAATACTAGTGTCTCTATTATTTCTTTGAATTCCAGTTATTAAGAAAAAAATTATTAGAAAGAGGTGTATTGTCCGGAAACGATCAATTTCAATTGTTTAATGTTATTTATCATGTTTTTCAATTTTTTCAATGCTTTTAATGTGGTTTATCATGTCTTTGCATGTTTTTCAATAATTTTTAATGTTTTTAAATTTTTTTAATGTGATTTATCATGTTTTTCAATGATTTTCAATATTTTACGACGATTTGAAAAATACTGAAAAAATCGAATTGTTCTTCCAGATTCAAATCTTTGACTGAAACGCACGGAGAAAAATGTGTGCCTTGGCTAAGAGACTTATATATTTAATGCCAGGCAATAAATGAGAGTCAAAAAGGATATCAAACACGACTATGTAGGTGTCCGGATTACAGATTATCATGTGCCAGCGATAGATGTCATATTATGTATATTATCTACCAAACGCCGTACGGTTCAAGACTAGTCAAAGCTTTTTGTGACCTGTGTCGTTATATCGAAGATGATTTAAATTAATGTGCAACACATAAATAAAAGATTTTATCTTGACTTTGTGGCACCAATAACTTATATGTCTGGGTATTTTCGCTGTTTGTTACTTGTCGAATCTACGTATCACCTGTTTGCTGTATAGGTAGGTATTGTAGATTATTAAGAAAAAATACTTGTTGTTTGTAAATATAGTTTGGCAGCAAAACGGCTGCCATAACATGGACATAAAAGTGCAAACGGATATTATTGGAGATTTTTGATGTGTTTTTTTTTATTCTCAGAAGATCGTAAATTCTCACAAATCGTGACCTAACAATATTAAATTATGTAACAATGATCATTTTCATCTTGCAAATTATCCTAAATAAAGTTGGTGAAAATACAATAACGTAATTTTAAGTGCAACTATTTAAATTGATGTTAAATCCAAGCTTACTCTGTCAAATCTGAATTTAATATTTGAATATATGTTCCCTTAATGATCAATTTTAATTCTCAATTTATTTAGTAAATAAATTAATTGTTATGCCATTTTACACTGCATAAACACATTGTTATAGACATCAAAATATTTATGTTCGTATTTTGAGTGATGTTATGACGAGGACGTATATTTGAGACTTATTGATGGTAGGCGGCTTTGGATACCGCCGCCCCAGGAACCATTTATTGGATAACCAACACCTTTGCCGTAGGTCACCTAAAAGTGGTGATTTAGAAGCGGTGCCCGGGTTCATAGGGTGAGATTTGTTCAAGATGCGCCTGCCCACCAGCTGTGTGGTATGCCAGATCGGGAGAGGCTGGTTTGGGGCAACCCATTGACATTTGATTGATATTTTCATACGCCCGTCAATCCTGGACACACTGAACCCTAGATTCCCACCCTCCCCTACCATTCCTACCCCTCATACCTTTTTCCTTCCCGGAACTTTTCTCCTTCCTTTCCTTAAAAAAGACCCCTACACAGCATCCCCAAATAGGAAATTATTATAAAAAATAATGTAAAAAAATGTATTTATGTAACACAAATCAAGCAATATATTTATGTGTTATATTGCTTAAAAAATAATGACATATTAATATCACATTAATTTTAAAAAAATATCTACACCGGGTAAATAAAACAAACAAATACGATAGAAAATAGGAAATAGAAAAAAATATTTACTATTTTTTTTTTTATTATTCGCCCACATGGGCCTTAACAAACATGTGATATGTACATAATAATTAAGTGGAACGGTAATCATGGAGTAAAATAATTAAGTGGAACGGTAATCATGGAGTAAAATTATATACAAATCAAGTAGAAAAATAATATTATGCTAATCTTTACTATTATAATTATTGAGGTATGTTATTACAACCTCTTATAAATATATTCCGTGCAATTGAACATACCTAAATTTATATATGTTAAAAGTACAACATTATCATTGTGACAGGTGTATATATTTCCTACATTATGAAAAAAGAACATCTAGATTTTCATCTCCGGTACAAAACACACAATATACAATATATTTCAATAAGTTCAACCTCATGCATCACGTTTGTCTTGCACCCATATGGGTATAAATATTCACCAAAAACAATTTGTACTGCAGCTTAAGGCGAAGCTTAGTGCTAAATCACTATTTTAATTCAATTTTATAACGAATTGGTGTACATTATGAATTTCAAAAAATATGTTTTAGATATATTGTAGGTTTTCCTATCGTTTCGGTTGAGTAAAATACAAATAAAATAATAAATTACTCAATAAAAATATAAATGTAAACCAGTAAAAAACTTAACATTTTTTCAATAGAAATGTATGAACGCATAAAGGAAATAACTTACAAAAATACAGTATTATAACTAAGATTATCTGTGACAGTTGCCTTTGATTAACTTTTTTGCTTTCTCATAAAATTACTTACAAAATAAATTAAAACCACTTTTGTGCTCGAAGTCAAGCCATTTTAATGCCTGTTACCTACAATATAAGGTATACCAAGAATATACACATTTTTGGCTTGTAGCTTTCTCTTAAAACAGCTGTTATGTGGGCTTAACGTTCACAGATAAACTGTAATAGTTATCCATTCAAATTACATGAATTTCAATACAATTCACCACGACTTCTAATTGTTAGTATATTCCAGACAAAGATAGCGAAAACATTGAACAGTAAATAATGTTTTTCAAATCAAATCCTGTGATTTTTAACTGGTAAAATCTAAAATCTAGTAATCATAAATCAAAGATATCTGCTTGAACTTTAACAAGCAATTGAAATCAACATGGGGATTAAACAATTATTTATTCAGACAAATTTAGCGTCAACGCTTGTACATTATGGGCGATAAATATTCAGGCCAATAAAAGCAATCGTAGCCTGGTGAACAAGGCATGAAACCCTATATTGGTGGTAGCAGGGACTTGTCACACGATTGTGGTAGCGACTTGGAATAAATGGGTTCTAAATTATTTATCTAATTTAATACATAATTTAATACGAATAGTAAAAGTAACCTTTAGTAACCGCTGAAAATGTATGTATGTTTTAAGAACCACACAAAATAGGAATACAAAAAATAGCTGTATTAAGTAGGTAGTTACCTACAATTAGCTTATATTTCATAAATAAATGTTAATATCGTATGTTATTAGGTAGGTACTCAACCTTGCTGAGATTACTAAAGTATACTGGAAATATTTTTTGTAACCACTTTGTGACTAATATTCCTATTCCTTGACTATTCAGATATCTTTACATCGCACACGAGGCCGAATGATCGATTTATGATTAAGTTAGGGTCAGGTGCTTGTAGTATTCCAAAATATATTTTTACTCGGGAGATATTTTCAATTTGTATGCATATTTCAGGCGAGCATTTAATGCACATAATAATTTGTTATCCTTTGTGCTAAGCATAAAAACCTTGTATTAGAAACATTAGTTTATCATTAAAAAATAGTAAAATATTTCCTATTAATTTTTTTCTGTTTTTTAATTGGTAAATATGACATATAATTGTGATATAATTTCCTTCGAGATAGATAACCTTAAAACGAAGAGTATACATGTATTTAAAAAAAACTTTTTTATCTTGAGTTATCAGAACAAACTTAGAAAACTACTTGTATGTACTTATTTAAGTTAAGAAAGTGAAATGTAAATTTCTTTTAACTTAATAAATAAAACATAAATGACGAAAACTTGTAAAAATTTTCATTTGTGACATTGTAAATATGTTTTTTTTTTTAATTATTTTTTGGTAAACTAATGTTTAAGACAAGATTTTTTATGCATAGCACAAAACAATTTTTATTTTTTTATTAGCAATAATTATTAGCCTGAAAAAATGTAACAAGCAGTAATTGTTAAATGAAACACTAGTATAAATTGAATTATTTCGCGGATAAGAGATAAGCCGCCATAGCTCAGTGGTCAGAGCTGTCGACCGGAAATCGAAAGGACACGGGTTCAAGTCCCGTTGGCGTCATGTATCTTTTATCAGGAGATTTTTCAATGTGGATGAGTGTTTCAGGCAAATAATTATTGCTTATAAAAAAAAAATAATAATAATAAAAAAAATAAAAAAATGTGGCAGCTAAGCAATATTGGCCTCACGAAAAATAACTCGAATTTGAGCGCATATGCAGACTATTAAGTTACGTTCACAAATTCTTGCAATTCATTTTAAAATGGTTTATAGAGAACGTTTTAAAGTTAGGTACTTATAATTAGTTTGAAGACAATCCTTTTAGATATTTTGTTTCATAATTTTCTTTGGCATAATTTGTGTGCACCGTAAGAAAAAAAAAACTTTTTTTTGATAGGGAGTTACCTACGTAACATCATTTATTTTAGTATTTGGGCTTATTAGTTACCTACCTCTAATTTTTTAAAGAAATCATAATTTATTTATGTTTTTTCTAACATATGAACTGAGCGACCGAAACTAGATTTTTAGCCGAAACCGAGGCCGAATTGCAGCTTCTGTTCTAATTTCGGCCTGAAACCGAAACTTGTTTAAAAACGCTCTATTACCCGAACATAGTCGTTTTTATTGTTAAACTTGCAAGAATTCGTTAAAGTTAATGAAACAAAATGCAAATTGAAATAAGAGACAAGTATAGCAGGTACTTCAACTTTAAAGGAATTACAGTCGTACAAAAGATGTTATAACTAATAAGTATAGTAAACAAATCAGTCTTGTCTTAATTAGTTTCTACGTAAGACAAAAGCGATATTTAAATAAATCATTATTTAACGATATGTGTACTTACAAAAAGAGGTAATATTTTTAAATTACAAAATCTTTGTTGAACGTTGACTTTTAAGTCAGCTTTTACATAACAATAGTATTTAAGATATTCTAGAGACAATTACACACGAGTCCGATTAAAACTCAACGTCATCCGACACATCACAAACGCAGATTTCGATAGAACATAAGTTTCGGCTAATGTTTGGCCAAAACCGAAACGGCGGCCGAACCGAAATTGAAATCGGAACCGAAAATTCAGTCGGTCACTAAAAAATATTTACAAGCAAAAACCATGTTGGAACTTGCAACAACATCATTCCAAGTCAAGATAAAACAAAGCCTTAAACAAGCTTCAAGCTCTTCCTCAGTGAGGATGTCATATAGGTAGGTTTTCCTTATTCCCAGAGGCGGTGGTTACCCAACAGTAATTACATTAAATCGTGTGTGAATACGTCTGGTCGTAGCGCCCACGCTCGCGTCCTGCCCGCTCGTCAGTCTCGCTCTCGTAGAAGGGTGCACCTACTACCACTGAACAGTTTGACCGATAGAAGTGTGATGGGGGCGAGTCCGTGTGCCCAAAGTATGCCCAAAAAGGACGCTTTGGGTGAAATCGGTAAAAATAAATCACGAAAACTTCTGTCACTAAACAGGGTGTTAAGGGACATACCCGACTTACTTTAACCAGTGATTCCTGAAATATGATTTGAGAATAAAAGTATAAAATTGATTTATTTTTGTGCAAGCGTCACGTGGATGGAAGCATCCATTTGCAGTACAAGATTTCTATTTTTAACATTTGAAAAGTTAGGTATAAAAAAAAGTGTCTATGTTATTAAAGATGATTTTTAAAGTTATTTATAGATTAAATATGTAAATGTTTTAGTAATTTTATTCAGTGGCATCTTTCCTGTTAACATTCTGTGCCGCGCCAGAAGATCTATTCTGCCGTGTGTTATCTTGAATACGTTTTGTACTAGTATTTGAGTTGGCGACTTCAATGTTCTATTAAATCACCCTTCTAGGGATGTTTCGTTCATATAGGTTTGTTAGGCGAAGGAGTTGAGGTAGCGTAGCGCTTCTCGTGGGAGTAAGTGTTATCCGACCTAATAAGAGTACGCGACAACTGGAGATGAATGCGTCACTTGTCGAGTTATGTCCTGTGAACTGACAACCTGAAAGGCTTAGAATTTATTTTAACTTTTATGAACTTAAGGTAGCGGTGAAGTGAACTTGGCGGATTTAGTTTTATGAGCGTTGGCGATCTTGGATTTTTTTAAAGGGTCATACGGAATAAATATCACTTCAAAGTGGATTATTGATCTCTGTAAGAATTTTTTTTTTTAGTATCCCGTTAAATTTTTCAATTTTTTTTATTTATTTCAAAGACTATTTACATTGGATGACACATTTTGAATGTAATTTATATTTTAAAAGTGCTATTTTTTATATGAATTAAATCAATTGTTGAATGTGAGATATGTGTGGAGGGAGATTAGGGGGTTAAAGTGTAGAATGTATGGGTTCTGTTGTTGAAATGTATTTTAGATGTTAATATCCATAGAGTTATTTGTGTTTTGAAAGTATGGAGTGGAGTTTCTTTTTTTCGAATATCAGGGAGAAGGTTGAAGATTTTGGGAGCTAGGTAGGTGAATTGTCTTTGCGCTGATGTAGTATGAGGTACATTCTGGTGTCGTTTGGTTATATTTCTTGTGGTATGTATTGTATTGTTGTAATTTATTGTGTTGTAAGAGTGTTTTTTTATTGTATTTGTACAAGAAATGTGTTAAAGCATAAATTTTAAATGGAGTTGACGTATATTTAAGAGAGTACTCAATGAAAAATCAAGGAATATATTGTCGGTCGCTTATTGATAACACGAATTACCATTTTTCGAGCTTTTTGCAAAGGATCAATAATAATTTGAGCACAGCCACCCCAAATGATGATACCGTATGCTAATATGGATATGCGGAGAGCACAGTATACTGATTAAAGTGTTGTAAGGATATTTCTGAGAGTTCGAAACACATAAGATGGAAATAGCTTTAGCCGTGTTTGGTGACCAGATCTGAATTGCCAGGTACTTTTCCACCTTCCTCTTCCACATCTCCTCTCACAACCTATCCCAATTGGGGATGCCATAGGATCACTGACTCCAGACGGTTGGGAGCAGTTGGGACTGTTGTACGGTGTTCACACAAAAAAACGTGTGGTTTGTTTTTATTTCACGTAAATACCGCACACGATTCCCAGCTGCTCCCAACCGTCCAGAGCCAGTTATATTATCGAATCCTCCATTGGGGTAAGTTGAGACTGAAAGTAGTAGGGAGAAGAAAGAGATGGAGGAGACGAAGGTGGGAAGTGTCTGACAATTCAGATCTACGTTTACTAACAGTATACGTTTTGAACATTCAAATTTTGTATGGTGGTCTTTCACCTGGGATATACTGAGAATATCTTGCAATTTGCAAAGTGCCGCAAATCTACTGTATATTCTTTAACATGATTTGATTGCAAAACAACAAAAAAAAATTAAATACATTTTCTTTACGTACGCTTGGATTTGAACCCGCGATCTCCGAATTCATAGCCGTTAGCCTTGCCCCTCGATTAGAGAAGACTTCATTAGATATCATACACACAATTCCGCTTTAAAGTTCATATAATACATGGGATAAAAATAATTTCCAAAAATTGCGTTTTGATTTTCAGAGAGGTTACTTAACAAATTTGAGTCCTTTTCCTTAAAATCTTAACGGAAATTTGAGGTTTTAAATCTACGTGTGAGGCAGCCTCCACTGCGTAATAAGAGATTGCAATAATTGATGTTGAATTATTCTTGAACATTTGTCTTGCATGATTAATAATACAGTGTTTAATGTGACAGTGATTACTGAGATGGTCGAAGAGCTTGCGAAATAGAGAGTTTTTAGATAAAACGTATTCATTAGACATTAAACGAAAACTTTGCCAATACAGATGTTATGACATAACTAACATTTACCAAATAGTATTTTCTGATCAGAAATTCAAGGAAATGATTTCCAAAAAATGATAAAAACTCGAAACTTATTTTCAAATTAAATGAAAAATGTTGTAGATCTTTTATTCAGATTGTTTTCCAAAATAACAATAGTGAATAAAATAGCTTTATCTAGAAAAAAATACTGATGCAAAATACAAAACTAAATAAATTACAAACATATCAAATTTCAGTCTTTTAAGGCCGCAGTAAAATTTATTTACATAAATCTCAACAACGTTGTAAGTATGAAAACATGTTTTCTGACAAATTATATTTCTGAGTTGTTTTATCGTTTTGGCATGTGCCATCATTAATACAATTCTTTTATTTTATCGTCGTAATATTTCATAAAAAAACATTTTCGTAATATACCTAACTACCTAAATACCATAACCACTTTTAGAAAATTTCGCTTTTTATACACATTTGTTTAATGACGTAACACGATAAAAAAATAAAGCTATGTTTAACCCCTCAGGCCTCTGGCCACGTGGACATCAATATTGTTCTCTCCAGCCAGTATCTCGACCCATCGCCTTGCACCGGATTGACGATTGAATCCATATGTCTATCACTCCTGGACACCTCTGGTATGGGGAATGGGTTCCTACCTACACAGGATCCCCAAATAAAACATAGGCCCTGAGGGAAATTATTTTCCTAAGGGCATATATCTTATTATTTTACACGTTACTTGTTGTTACTACCATAAATGTTTAGGAAGAACGATAAATGTTTAGGTAGAGCGAGAAATGTTTAGGTAGAACGTGAAATGTTTAGGTAGAACGAGAAATTTTTAGGTAGAACGCAAAACTAATTTAATATTTTCATTTACCCATTAGATCTTATTATTTTTTCAATTATTAGTGGAATTGTTTTAAAAATTTGATAATTAAAAGTTTATTCTTGAGTATTTTTATTTTTTTCAAATAAACTGACAAACGTCACGTATTTGAGTCAGATGTGGAATGACAGTAAGTATTTCTTCCTAGCATTTGATTCTTATATTCCTCTTTTCCTACAAAAACCCCTCCACACAGCACCCCAAAAGATGACATTTACCCCAAGAGAAAAGATTTTTCTCTGTATGGAGTTAATACAAGAAAAGCGTCCATTATTTTTCTTCGTCCGTTCTAAGATCTAATTGATATTAGATCCTGTATTTGTATAATCCATGTTTGCTTTATAGTTATCGTACCACTTCAAGAAGCACAGGCCAACACAGATGTATTCAGGAGTTCGAGAAAGCAAAATTCAAATATATTTCGAGTCGCACTTGATCTATCAAAATATTTATTCTGCGTAACAACGCGAGCGTAAACAGGTTGCTTAACGTGACGTCAATTTTTTGAACAGTTTTCAAGTCACCGGTCAAAATGTTTGTTTAATAAACACAAGAGATCGAGATAGAAGAGCAAGCAGGTATTGAGTTTGAAAAAATATGGCATCGACGACTTCCGACGGTTAAAGACAACAAGTCTAAATACAGCTTGTCTTTATCTTTATCTTTTAACTCAAGGTTTATATAACCACTCGAATGACCGCGTCAATAACTGGAATATGAGTTTAGTTTTTGGTATTCAAGTTGGAAATTTCTATCCTCATTTGAAAAAATCTTACCTCTGAATTTTAATACCGAGACATATCAACTGATAATAGTGCTATAAAGCCAATAAATTTACCTATATTTTACCGGTAAATCTATATTTTTTACAATTTACAAAATATATATTAAAAAGTCATAAATGCGCGACTTCAAAACTGGCATATTATGGCGTGTGATCACGTGAGACGTTTTGCCAACTCGGCATAATATGCAAAAAATCACTCTAGTGAATAAAAACGGATATACATTTAAAATTATTATCCCCTTTTGAAGAGTCTTTAACGGCTACTATCTCGAATAATTGATATTTTATAAGCCATACAAAAAACTTTGCGAAACCAATAAGGCTTTCGATTTATTTCATTAAAACGGCATTAAAAACATCATCCGATAGCAAATATTATTTATAATATCTCATTTAATTTCTAATGGCAATCTGTAGAGTCATTGGGGAGCAAGTCTTTAATGTTTTGTTCAGAGTTTTTTTCATTTACACTTACTAGACAATAGTCACTTTTAGTTACTAAGTTCCACGCAGATTTTTTTGCGTAGTTAAATCAATAAAGATGAAGGTTGATGTTTGCTCCATTAGCTCATTTCTACTGCACTCAAAAAATTCCCAATTACTGGGGAGTCTTACCATAATATAATTTATTTTTGTTTCGGTTAGTTTATAATTAGTTTGAATTTTCTCATATTTTAAATAAGTGCCTCAAAGATTGTGTTTAATTTATCTATGTATTTATAATGTGCACTAATCTGGTAGGTACTTACTCGAATGCACAAAAAATGGCTTAGTCGATTTTGATACAATAATTCAAAAATAGAACTACATATTTGTCAGCGTGCATTCGGTGTTCTATTGTTTCTTACTGTTGTTGTTTGGAAAAGTTTGCATCTGAAACCACCATAATATAAAAAAAAGATTAATGTGCCACCTGATAAGAAAATAATCTTCGGCTTATATTGCAATTTGTAAGGGCCAGATGAAGTCTTGGGTAAAATTCGGTCTATGGGAGTCACTCGAATAACCGAAATTGAACTTGATTTAGACTAATTTAGGGCTGGGGAATCCGAATCTGTAAGAATTGAGTCTTACGGAGTCTTATGGGAGTCACTCGAATAACCGAAATTGAACTTGATTTAGACTAATTTAGGGCTGGGGAATCCGAATCTGTAAGAATTGAGTCTTACTATTGCAGGAATGGATCTCTTAGGTTAGTGCACGTTTTTTTATTATACGTTTAGGTAATTCTTTAAATAACCCTCGAGTTAAGAACGCCGCGTAATAATTTATCATTTGTTATATTTTCGAGGGTATTAAGCAGTGGCGGCTCGTGACTTTTGGCTGTACTAGAGTGTTAATATTACAAAATATGGCATTTTTGATGGTGTTGTAACTGAAAATGATTTTTTTATTTTTTTTCGTTAATTTGATTTTATGCTTCAGATTTTCAGGAAATTTCAGCTTAGCCGTGCGCCGCACGGATTCCCTGAAAATTTTCATACGAAAAATCGAATATTCGAAAAAAAGGTAAAAATTTTTTTCAGCTACAACAACATCAATAATGCAATTTTTTGTAATATTAGCACTCTAGAACACCCAAAAGTCACGAGCCGACACTAGTATTGAGCCCGCCTTTATTGGGGCTAATTACACGCTCCAACACCATGCAAAACTTATGTGGTCATCAATAAAAAAGAATTTCGATTGAATGTTTTCCTTTGTTAGTTTCTTTTGATAAAACTCTTGCCATTTTCTTCGTGGTATTCAAGAACAAAGCTGCAGTGTTCTTATGCCTACTTCTTTATATAGAGGTGTTTATTACCTCCTGCTCCTGCACGTATTATTAGTAAGTGAATATATTTACGATAACAATGTTGTGTTTGCAATAAACAATGGAGAATTTCAGCAGCCATCATTCATATGTGTGCGTGAATCGTTTATTGTCGTCCTCATTTCTCCACGTGGGGTATTTCAAAATGGCCTTTCACTGAGTATATTGAACTATCCAATTGATAATTAATGTAAAATGTTTAAGACATGTATGTACAAATGAAGTCTACGCACGTTGACAAGATTCTTATCAACACTGTTTTAAATCCTGTACGTAAATGTGGGAGATTATGGAAAAATAAATTTGAATTGTTGGTTGAAGTGTTTATTGATCAATATAAACTTAATCATCCCATCCCCGGATCTAATAAAATTGACTGTAAAAAAATTATTCAGAAAACGTTCCAACAAAAATGGAATATAATTCACCTATTTGGTCCCCTTTATATAAAGTTCACTCTAATAATATAGAAAAAGTTCAGCACAAATTTTAAGTACGTAAATTTTAAGCTCGGAATTCCTATTGATTACATAAATTATGTCAGTTTGATGAATCAATCGCATCTAATAACTCTGTTTGACAGGAGAATTATGTCAGACCTGGTTGTGTTACACAGAGTCATTAACAACTTAATCGATAGTCCTACCATCGTTGCCAGTATTAAATTTTATGTGTCGACTAGAAACACAAGACCAAATAAAACATTCTTCTGCAATATGTACACAACCAACTATCAAACACACTCACTAACCAATACAATTGATACATTTATTGATTCCATTTATAGAATTTAGCGCAATTTATAACAGTACTTTGTTGAATGTTACAAATTATAATAGCTTTGGTAATGTAGTTTTAGTCTCATTTATTTGTCTTATATGTAGTATTGTTATTGTTCTAGTTTCAGAATTATTTTATGTTACTGTTACGTGTTTTACTAATATTGTTTCATATTTATCAGTTTACTGTTATATCATGCTTTAGTTTTTTTTGTATAATTTTCGAAAACTCACCAGGTATATTGTGTTCTAAAAATCCATGTAAAATCCCGGCTAGGCATAAAACCAAATACATTAAAATTATAAAACAATTTTCTACCAATTTATTTTTCTCCATCTTAAATAAGTAGGTAAACGGACATAGGTATAAAATCAGTTATTTATAATAGTATAAACGAATTTCTCCAACATGTTTTTTCATATTGATATAAATGTAGGTTACTAGTATGTTTTTCGATTTTTTAAGACAATGTGAAGAATTCGTATTATTACCTATATCTACCCAAAACGGAGAAGCACTAAGAAAAAATCGCTTAACGACAGTTTAAAATGAGATGCATTTAAAAATTGTAAATCGCAATTGATAACCAACTGTTGTCGCAATCGACTGTTGATAACCAACATTTAGCTTTCTAGTTATGTCAGAACATACATTTATTTAAATATGACATTTGCTGAATCCTATAAATGTTTGGACTCTAATAAACATGTTAGAATGGTATTGGTTTACTTTACAGAGAAATACAAATCCGTATTTCTTGACTATATTTGCTTAAGCTCGGATTTTAAATGTTTACAACCTGTACACGATGCGATTATTTTATAGTGAATCATGTTTGGATGGTGACTGTTCGGTTTTCGTTTACTTCGCCTCGTGGTGTATTTACATTTTTTTAGAGTCGAGATTTAAAAAAAAAATTTTCATGTTATATTTTATATATAAAGCAATTTCAAGGTTGATCGTACTTTAAAATCAATATCACACATCCATGGCACAACTAGCAGCGCCAACAGAAAAAAATAGGATAATTTAAAAAACCCGCTGCTAGTAAAAATTTGGTTTTTCTGATGGATACGAATGTTTAAAACAATTATGTAAGAGAAACAAGTGTAAAAAAGCTCAAAAATGCACTGACTGAATCTGTTGTAAGCCGTTGTGCTACCTGCAATAAAACGGATATTAATTTTGGCATATTTTATGAACACATTATGCATATTTATATGCCCTATAGAAAAGATCCAAGAAATGCGATGATGACGTGTTTTGAAATTAAAATTCTGGCTAATAAGGCCTTATATTAGTAACACAAAAAAGTATTTCATCATTCAATTAATTCAAATGTGATGGCGATACATGACGTCCGGCAAGTGTAATAGAGATAGAGTGCTTGCTGAATTGCCTGGAACCAAAATGCACTAAATGGCGTCATTGGTTTCCAAACAAATCTACATGGAGAGCTTTTCAAGTCTATATTATGTAAAAAAGTTTTTCGTGAACCTTATGGCTTTCAGATTTCGAATTAATCTGACCTATTACAACAATCTTGTTTGTTTATCAGTTATTCGATGCCAACAGCTTACTTCAAGGACATCTCATCTTTGTATAACATCTGATTTCCTTTAAGCTTAATAAAACTTTTCCTGTAAGCTTTAAGGGCTTATATATCAGCTTTTAAAATGAGTAATATATTTTCGGCGTTAACTTTAAGCCCCCTCCCGCCAACAGACGAGACAATCGTCTACCTCCGCGATGTACCCCAGATCGGACAAGGGACAAATTTAACCAGTAGTCCCTGATTAAGTATGCACGCATTCAGAGAGCGTCCCCGCATGATCGGCGAGTATTGCACCCAAAATGCATTGTATGCAAATGTGCACTCGCTCTGCCGACTGCGGCTACGTAGGTGCATACGGCCGCGGGACGAGGGGTGGTGCAGCGTTGCACTTTTACTCTCACCCCGATAGCGATCTGATGAATATTTTACTTTCGATGCCCTTTTCGTATGTCTCAATATGTTCGGCCCATAATAGGTTCTGGTGTCAACACTTAATTACTTTAACAAATTGGTAGGTGTAAGTAATGGAATGGTTGTGAATAATATCAAAATAAATAAAATTAATTGAATTTAATTACTGATTGATTAAGAAATTAAAATTATCATTTTCGTTGAATTACCATAATTATCATTTAAATAGTGGCGTATAGTGGATGAATGCTCTTATTATTTTTTCTACATAAAAATTATGCATAAGTAAATGGGATAAAAGTATAAAACGTTCCAAGAATCCTACATGTTCAAGTGAGTTACGGAAAATGAATTAAATCGAATGAATTAAGGATTATTTGCGAAGAAATGGATTTTTTTTGTGTTGCACTTCGTCCTCTATATCTACCCCATTGGTGGAACAGACTTGAAGTTATCAAATTATTAAAACGATCGCTCGACTAACTTATGATAGGATGACCTTTTTATTTTTAATTTACAGAATCTCCACACACGATATCCTTGGGGATGTGAGCCTATATCATCTTTGTGGATGCTATATGGAGGGTCTTTTTGAGCATGGGAAGGAGTGAACATGGGTGTTGAAAAAACCCATGTTGTAACGAAATGAGAATACGGAATAGAAATGAAAAATGTATCCAAGCAGCCGTTTATGGAGGAGATTTGAACATCTCCCGTCTCCAGAGGGCCATCAGTTATGTGCGTCGTGTTTTTTGACTATGCTTTCGTGCCGAAGGGATCAATGGAGCTAGTCCCTCGGAGCATCTTCCATTGAAATACCCGTAGAACAAGGACAGAAGTAATTCGTTTGTTAAGTTAGGGGAAAGGGTCAGCAGTTGTGTACTATTAAAGTATATGTAGGCCCTTTACAGTGCGTCCAGCTTTTGGAGGCTATTTTGACTCTGGTTTTCTTTTTTTTTCTTTAGCTGTACTTTCGGTTGTAAGCTTGAAAAGGCTTCACAGAAATAGATTAACGACAAATAAAATAATGAAAATCAATATTTTCCCCTTCCACAATTCCACATTCATTTCTCTTCCACAAGTCCTTTCTTTGAGATAGTCGTGGAATATCTAAACAACGAAAACAAATTGCTTAAGACAAATAAATAAGCAGTTAGGATGTAAATATCAGTGCAAAACTGAAAATCACTAAGAGATTTAAACACTTTTAGGTAAATCAAGTAGTCACAAGGAATCGATAAATGCCTTAACCTATTATATACCATTAACCATGAGATGGTGCATTTATTTTATGGCCTGTTTTATTTCAAATCTTGTGAAATGTTTTACGAAGAAATCATAAATGTAGTTTGTACAATCAGGTACGAACATTTTATGTGACATTAAGAGTGTGCTGCCGTTCTTAGAATAGGCACAACACATTAATCTTAAACATTTTATCTAAGATTTACGTTGATATTCGCAAATATGTAGTTTCAATTTATGAACATAATAAAGTATGAAGAAACACATGTCAAGGCGGGTTTAGATGAGTCTTCCTTGAGAAGAGATATGGGACGGAAATATAATGTTTAAAGTATGGGAAGTCGTAAAAAGGTTATAGCAGTCTGCGTGATCTCTTTGAACCAGTGGATTCTGCAGGAGATAGGCAAACTATTTTGAGGCAGAGGACAAAGTTGTGCATGATGAAAAAATACAACTGAAGAAATTAAAATCATAAAATAGTTCTTCAAATAAAAGTGCTATAGATTTGTAAAGCTACATGGCGATTTCCCGTTTGTCTCATTAACTTTAAACAATTACTCTTCAGCTGATGTTTTTCTTTGCAATACGTTGGGTTTTCATTACGGAGTTATCTGTAGCATGTTTTATAGTCACAAATAATTATAAGCAGTAATTACTCGCCTGAAATTTCCATCCAAATTGAAAATATCTCCCGAGTAAAAATAAATGCCGCTGACGGGAATTGAACCCGCACCTTCTGATGTCCGGTCAGGTGCTCTGCACAACTAGACTACGTCAGCTTATTCCCAACCCACCAAATAATTCAATATGTACAAGTATTTCTATCGACAATAACTGCTTATTATATAAGGATCGTTTCATCATTCACTCGAATTTTTTCTTTCACTGGTTTACAAGTGCTTAAGGCACCACCTGTTGTCAAGGAGAGTCTTGGATAGTTTGAATTATTTTTGCCACAAAGTTCTTAATATTCGCAATAATTCTCTTCTTAATATCGATCTCCCACCCTCCAACATCACTTAGACTGGAGCTTATATAGAAAAACGTATGTGCTGTCTCGAAGTCGTTTAAATCTGGCGTAGGTGTGAATATATATAGATTTAAATACTTAATCACATTATTATTATGTGGGTACCTACGAATTATTAATTTATTCTGACATTCGATTTAAGCCCGGAATATCCCCAGTTCAAATCACTCCACTAGTAGCATAAACCACCAAAATAAATGATAAATTCTCTTTGTCCAATTTGTCTACATACGGATTTTCACCTTTTCATTATTTGTTCGAAATTCTTTCACGAGATTCCGGGCAAAAAATAAAGCATATGTCATTTCGAAAAACATTCCTCTTTAAGAATGTTTTCAGCGTGTGCCACCCATCGCAAGGCATTTCTATTTTCGCGTTTCAACCTCACGGCATGCTGTAAATTTAAAGTGCCCATAAAACAAAATTTAACTTAACATACCGCCCACCACCAAGTCATAACAATAATTTCACCCAGAAGCCTGAATAACCACAAACATTTAATTAAACTAGAAATCATTTGGATGTGATATTTACTAACCTTTGTTCTCCAGATCCTACGAATTACATAAATTTCACAATAATTTGTTAAATTAGTTCTTTTTCGGGTTGCCTTATTAATTATCGTTTTATAAAATCAACACTTCTTTATATGTTTACCAATTTTCCAAAGAAACAGATTCTTATCCACTTTGCAAATTGAAATCGAAGATATTGTGATGCATCAATCTTTAAAATAAGCGAACGTGTGTTTAAAACGTATGTATTACATATTATTTCATTATTTGTTATGGTTTAGCGAAAAGCAAATATTGAGTCAGTTAATAGTATATTCAGTGCAAAAAGTGTCTATTACTCTCCAGATTGGTTAAACTTCAAACGGAAGGGAAAAAATACATTTTTTAAGAATATTTTTGAGACGCGAATCGTAGAAGCTTTTTTATTTCAACTAATTCGTATGCATATTGTGTTTGTATTGCACAAAATATTGTATTACGTCCTCCACACTAGGAGTTCACGTGTGTCGTGGAGGATATTTTACGAGGGTGAAATGATTAATTTTATAGCAAGATTTAAATTAATAATGTAATAGGTATAAACAATTTTTGATTAAATGTATTACAGCAATTCAAACAAATTCCAATACGAATGAAACGAATGCTACAAAATAATATGAAAATAAATAATTGGTGGAATTGCAACCAGTTTCGTAATACTTTGTATTGTGCAATTATTGAGATAGATGTTTTAAATGCTGTAGGAAGTAAATTTTGAAGATTAACGACATGAAATTTGTGGTGTTTTTGTCCAAATTATGCGTTTGTTTTAGCTATTTCTATTTAATGTGCATGTCTTGTTCTAGAATTGCGAGTATTTTGTAAGAAGTTAAATGTATTTGTATTATTGTAGAGGAAAATTAGTAAACGTTCTACAAGCAATTCACCGCAATTGTATTACGTTTGTAGGTATTAATAATTGTAGTGGTTGATGTGTGAATAGTGCTCGTTTGAGACAAAACTGCAGCTCATAAAAAAACACTTTTATCATTCACTTAAATTTATTTTTGTCATTAACATTTACGAGGAAAAACTTAGGATGTCACAATTTAATTTTGCACTGAGATCCCCAGATGCCCTCACAGTTCACCGTAATACTAAAAAATGCATTTGAAAACACGTGCTGCATTAAACTTAACACGTTTCAGAACCCTGCAGTTAACTAAGTTAGTTGTCATTGCAAAAAGATATAAAACCTTCGTTTTAATAATATGCACCTGAAAAACCACCATTGCAATACACATCATAATATAATATAACATAAGCTATTTAAAATATCTCAACGTATCTTTTCCACTATAAAATAATTCATTATCACGTTAAATATTGGTTGAACAGAATTTTTCCTAAGGCTACGTTGTCATTAACACGTAGCTCATCGACCATTACACTTATTGTGGAATAAAACCACTTAAATAATAATGCTTAGTTGCAAGAAGAGAATCTTTATGATAATCTAACATATCAGGTATTTAAAAATTGTTGTAATGATTAGGTTAGTAGATTTTTTGGTGAAGATACTAGAACTTGTCAAATATTAATTATTATTTTTTTTGGTAAACTAATGTTTAAGACAAGATTTTTTATGCATAGCACAAAGGGTAGACAAATATAGACAATTTGTCTCGACGCAATCTAGTGAGAGAGTTAGCACTTACAATGCCTTTCTCATATAAAATAAAGTTGGTTGTTTTCAAGTGAAAAAATGTAACAAGCAGTAATTGTTGAATGAAACACAAGTATATATTGAATTATTTCGCGGATAAGAGATAAGCCGCCATAGCTCAGTGGTCAGAGCTGTCGACCGGAAATCTAAAGGATACGGGTTCAAGTCCCGTTGGCGTCATGTATCTTTTATCAGGAGATTTTTCAATGTGGATGAGTGTTTCAGGCTAATAATTATTGCTTGTAAAAATAATTGTTACCCTTTGTGCTATGCATAAAAAATCTTGTCTTAAACATTAGAATACCAAAAAAAATAATAATGAATATTTCTTACTTATAAAAAGTGACTTATTTGCTCACAACTCTATATTTAAAAAATCTTCCGAGAAAAAATACACGTCGTCGACGGAAATTGAACCCGCCGACTTCTGATTGCCGGTCAGGTGCTCTACCAATTAAAAATAATGCGTTATCCTTTATGCTATGCATAAAAAAAATTATTTTATCATTAAAAATAATAAAACACATTTCACTAAGTAACATGTTATTTTAATAAATTAAATGGTTGAGTCTCGAAATCAAACAAAAGATCAAAACCAACAAAGAACGCCCGTAACACTTCTAGTGATACCGAATACATAAATTAAGTACAATTATTGTTTCTGCATTACATCAGCCGAATTCGTAATTTACACAATGTCGCATTTCCATCAAAAACGCCGCCGAAAAGCGATTAAGCCTAGTGATTTTGCAACGGTATTGGCGGAATTCAATTTACATATCCATATTAATGTCGGAGTGCTTTGTCGAGACCCAAGTGCGCATTTAGCATTGATCCTCGTTGTTTGATCATTCATTAATTTGGTACACTTGCTCTCGATATCAGTTCGGCTGGCGGGAGCTTTTGTGTGCGTGAAATGTAAAGGCGGTCGGTGGAGAATAAAAATTGAGTGTGGGATTTAATTAGCAAGTATGAGTGGATAATGTGAAGCGGAGGCTTTTGAGAAGTTGTCTTTTATTTGAGGTCCATTCACGAGGATGTTGAGTGCTACCTCCCACAGCGGGATCGCAGCCAGCCAGACTGGGATTTTATTACACTTAGGAGGAAGTGGATGAGATGAATACTAAATGTGTGTCAGGTGTCAAGGGAGCCATGCGGGGCTTTGTTTAACCACTACGTACCGTGGCAAACGTTCGGAAATATTATCACTGGTGTTATTTCAATTCACGAAAAGTTGAATAAAATGGAAGGATCTTTATATTAAGAGCTTTGTTATATGAGTAATAAGTCTTGGGATTTACGATTAGCCAGTGTAAATAATTTTTAGTAATAATAATAATTATAATTATGTCACTTTGTGGTTTGACATATTAATGAAATAAAACAATATCTTTGTTTATAACAACGAAATTTGTTTAATTTTGTGTTATATGATGCTTGTGTTAAGCGAAACTGATCGGTTTTAATAAATTAACAGATTTCGTGGTTACAAACAAAGTTATTGTTTTATTTCATTAATAATTTATTGTTCATCGATTTCAAAATTCCGAAGCAGCTTGTTTGTTCTTGAAGTGGGTGCATAAGTTTTAGGCTTGTTTTACGGAGATAAATAAATATAGCTTATTTACTGAGAATCTCTTTAAATTTATTTATTTACACCCTCTTTAGGGATTTTTTATATTTACTTGTGTTCATGAAAATCCAAATATTTTCACATTTCGTCATGATATATCATCAAGGATGATACTATCAATATCAGAATGGGTCCGATGCCAAAACACGTACATTTTCCTTGTGTTCCGACATCGTGGTAATTTTTTCGTTACTTACCATTTTTTTTCCAGAAAACCTGTTAATTCATTCGTAAGGCCAGCAATCCCGTATTTAATCGGATTATAAATAACTTAAATAGATTATTAATAAATAATCAATACTCATTTTTCTCTGTGTATAAAATAAGAAAATATAAAATTATCTGGTTTAACCTGAATTTTGACAAGACTTTTTCAGTTTTGCTGCTGCTTTCAACCAATATAAATAAAAGCTAAGATTCTAGCATTACCATTAAACTAAAAACTAACCATAGCAATAAACTTATTGAGGAACCTACATAATTTTAAGGAATGTCTTTCAGTAGAGAAACCATTAATTATAAAGCAATTTTCTGTATCGGGAAGTGCAGTAATATTTTGAAATCATCCACAACACAAATAATGCAATGTCCTTAATTGGGGTCTGTACGTGGGCTTGAGATCTAACACAATATAAAAGGTCTGGGTGGATTGGAGCATCCACAATAAACCAGAGATCCTATTTTGTAACAGTTGGCGTTTTTGATTTTCTGTTGGGCGTATATGATCCATTGTTCGATGGCTGCCAATTCTGACTCAACATGTCAAATTTTATTATTGATATCTCTTTTAAATTAATTGATGATCAATAATATTTTCTTAATGGTAGGAAATTTTTGAACGTTGCTCTGTAGTAAAATGTTTTTTTTTAATGGGTACAAAGCTTTTGTTTGTCTGTTCCGTGATTTTGGCAGGTTACACAACCGCACAATATATAACGGATGGATTTTTATTAATTCTTATAATGTAACACACAAACACGCGCCCACAGTTGACATTTATCACATGAGAACGGGTTGCTTCTACGACTTGTTCTTAAGTTCAACAAATCACTAATTTAATTAAATCACAATTTTCCGGCCTTTGTGTTTCCTCCCTCCTACAGTAAAAGTCTCTTTAAGACACATTTTTCAATCCCCAGATTTTACATAGGACCTAATGATACTTATTTTCCTCAGAGCCTCTCGTGTTAATGTAAAAAAAGAACACAAACTTTTAAAAAGTATAATTAATTAGAAGAGCAGTATGAACAAGCAGACAATAGTTCCGATAGGAAATTTCTTTTTTCTTGTCAGTAAGAATTGGAGCTCCAGGTGGGATTCCGGAATGAAGGCATTTTTATTTATGCAAGAAGAAAAATGAGAATTGAGAATCTCTTTGAATTATTGGTGATTCGGTTAAAAACGGGATTGCTGACCAATTTCTGATAAACTTTAAGTATATTCCTAATAATATATCGAAACACGTGTTAATGCACGTACACTTGCCTTGATAGTATGTAATGATAACATGCAAAAATATTAGGCTTTTAGGAGTAATATTTTTTTTAATTTTGAATTGCATCACAAATGAGCGACTTGTGATGAAACTATGAAGGGAAGTCTAAATAATTAGATTAGATTGATAAAGCACGCCTTTCACATCACCCAAACATAAACGTAATAAATATTGAGGTGTTGCGATTCACGGATATGATTTTATTGCAGTTTAAATCCGTTTATTAATAGTTCTACCCATATTAAGAATTATTACAATATGTTATGAGATGATTGAATCAGCTGCACCAAAAGTGCATCGGTTTCTAGTCCTTCCCACACTTCCAAGGCAAAAGGGTGCTTGCCGATTTCCAGCATCCTACACACATTGCTGATTTCATGAGAACGGAACCGATTAAACAGTCTAACATATTTCTAATGAGTGAAGACACATCTAAAATCAACTCCAGCATTTAAATAGATTTAACAGAGTCATTGACTTAATAGACTATGGGACATTCATTAACTGGTTGCACAAAGCTATTTGAGCACGATGTAACATTTTAGCGGTTCACGGTAACAAAGGAGATTATTTTTTTTATTTTCTGATAATACTAAACCACCATCTGCATGTGTTGATAAAATAACATGTTTTTCGCATCACTTTAGAAGCATGAAAGAGATGTAAAACGATATATCAACAAAAAAAAACAAATGCGGACTAGAATAATGAAAGTTTTGTGATATTAGGTAGGTACCTACCATGTGGAAAGAAAAAGAAAGAAAATTAATTTTAATCTCCGATGAAATTTATTTTCGTTTTTCTTTTTTTACAAAAATTTCCCCTTCCCAATCCCCCGCCCCGATAATAACTGTCCAATACTTACTGATTTTTTTAATGTTTTTAGTAAAAAAAAAACGGTAGAACAAAATTTTATCAACTTTTTACTTCAAATAATCATTGGAATCACCGGTTAAAGTAAGTCAGGTACGTCCTTTAATACCCTGTATAGTTAAAAATAAAATCTTAAAAAGTTATACGACGGAAACAAGATATATGAGGGCGGCATATTCAATACTTGACTTATAAAAGCGTATAGTAAAAATGCAATCATGAGGATCGGATTATGTTAGTATGATAACGTGATATTACTTTTTTAACTTTACTATACAACAAAATTTAAAGTTTCCAATGCCTGAATCCATTGAGACTACATATAGTCCCTTAATTTATAACATAGTATGGGGTCAACAACGCAAAGAGACTGGAAGATAATTATTCTAAGCTAAAAACACAACAAAAAAAACTTATCTAAAAGGTTTCAATAGCACATTATTTTTTAAGTTTTTTTATTTGAAAAAATTCAGGCTTCATGCTGTACTAATTTACATTTTATTCATCTCATCAATTTAGCTTATTTCATTATATTCCTGAACCCATCTATTGTTGATTATATACGTGATTATCGAAATATTTATAACATCGGATTGAGTGAGCCGATCGAAAGGTTGTCGGGTTGACGGTGAAGCCTGCTGCCAGTCTAACTAGCACAGATCTGCTGTTGTTATCCTGCGGATACTTAGACGGTACTTGGGTAACGCGAGGAAGTACTGATTTAAAATCGGCAAGTTTAATTAAAGTACAGCCTCGCAGGCGGCATGAGTCATTTGGGATTGACGGTAATAAAGCTTAGCCCACACTAGCGGCCCGTGGACCAAAGTGAAGCGGAAGTGGATACACAATAGATTAGAAATCATTTTATTTTCCTTCCTTAAGGAGTTATCTGCAAGACAAGCAGTGCAACCTTATTGCAGCAATCGTGCGCCTAAACTGGATGAAATAAGGAGGTGGCTTACATTATGAGGTTGTTAATGGGTTATCATGAAGATGTTAGTTAGTTAGGAACTATAGATCGTATTTATTAGGAGACCTTTCATTAGGGTTAAAAGCCATACATAAAAAAGGAATAATATTAATATTATAGTGGGAAATAGGTTGTCCGGTCATTTTCGTTTTACCGAGAAGGTACCAAAGCAATGTACTTGTAGGTGACAGGGAAAGCTCGTGAATATTACAAAAGGTCCTCGTCCTGAAGGACAACTATTGTCGTGAGATGGTTGATAACTCAATAAACCTGAAATTTGACTAACAGTCTGGTGGATTCACTTTTTCAGAACAAGTTATAATTAATAATATGCCAAAAGGTATCCGCTGATATAACTATTTACTTACGTACTTTAATCTTATCGGTATCAAAATTTCTCCATTTTAAATACATTTATTTGAATTCCAATTTTTTTTTCGTGATTTAACGATTGCAAATCTTGAAAGTGGAAATCAACTTTTGGTGGCAATCACGGGGACACACGCAGACATACACACATTTCTTTAAAATTAGATGACTTGACAGCACTCAATGTACGAAATGAATATCGGTCCTACCCAATCGGGATTCGGCTTAGTAGTTAGCGTTGGTTTATGACATTTTTCACTTCAGTCAATGGGAAAGAAGGTTCAATCCTCTGTCAAACAAAAAAAAACCTTTTTTATTGGACCAAGTTTTCTTTAACATCATTGTAATATATTACCGAAGAAGAAGATTTGTTGGCATTATCTTCTTCTTCAATAATATTTTTGGTTTTTTTTGTGGGGAGGAAGGTTCAATCCTCATTTAAAATATAAAAAAATATGTTTATTTTTAAATACACTTATACTTTGTTCAGTTTTTTTTTAAATTAAATGTAGTTATATATTACAAGTAAACTTGATAATAACTACATTAAATCGATTACGGACCACCCTCACCCCTTGCAATATAGTGACGAAATACTATATTGATAGACTATTTTAGTTTGGACCCAGAAACCTTTTTTCTATAGTTTTTAAAATAGTTTTGAACTAAATTAACACTGATTATCAGCAACTTTAGCCTCAAATGCCTAAATTGAGATGCTTCAATTCTTCCAGCTTTGGGTAGTTTTTTATTACAGATAATTACATTTTCACTTATTTAACTAGAAATAACTAAAATCAATACATTTTTAATTACATTATTCATGAAAAACATAACATAACAATATTATTCACTTTCAGTATTTTGCTGACTGAGAATAAAAATGCTTATTGTAGTTTTTTGGGTAGTTGGAATCGTTTGCGGTTAGAACATAATAAAATTATGACTTTTTATTTTATAAAAATTACAATTTTGGTGACTTTTTCATATACGACCATAATACTAGGCTCATGCTTGTATTACAATGGTCGTACATGATGTATGTAAGAATAACAATAATAAAATATAACGGAAAAATAAATTTTTATGGTAATTTTTTTTTTTTAAAATTCATATTATTATAGAAACCATATTAGAAATATAAATAATGATCAAACTTAATAAACTATAGGGTCGAAACTTTTTTTTTTGATCAGAGAGTTTAAAATTAAACAAATCAATGAATCTATTATTACAAGGGCATATCCTCTATTAGCTATAAATGGAAGATCTTCATTAGGTAACGTTGTTTAAACTAGCAGCCAATAAAAGGATGGTACTCAAAGCACATTCAAAGAACTTCGTTTTTGTAATATTTTTCTTCGTATACTCATGGGTAGGTAAATAAATTATTTTAATATTATTCATTTATATATAATCTAGTAGTAGAGACTGATGACTTCTTCATGCTAAATGTATAACTTTTGTGCCGAAACCATATTTTGAATCATAAAGGTGATCAAATAAATTAACAATTTTTGGTATATTTAATAATATAACATATTTGGTAACACATTTCCCTTAAACACATTTTTTTCTCGATACAAAAAACCTCGCGAAGAAAGCTTAAAAAATTATAAAAAACACATCTGCTTCTATTATTTAACATGCTATTTATTGTTATGGAAAATAATAGAAAAAAAATTATGTGTTTCTTTTAATGGTATCTAAGACATTTTTCAAGAGATTTTTGCTCTATTTTAAATAAGTCATGCTATTTTTATTCTACCGGTTGGTGGCTGAGTTGAAATTGCGTTTGGGTCCCACCCAGGCGTAGTGTGTTCAATTCCTCGGCTGGCTAAGTCCTCCATCACAACAGAAGCAACATTTTTCGCTTACTGTGGTGGTAGTAGAAGATCTCCAAATATTGTCTGGTTATTCGTAACCAGGAAATGTTTATATTTCTTTTAAAGTAATTAATATTAATAATATTTTATATTTTCCCTTACGCCTAATTAATAACAATAGATATATTTTTTTATATTAGCGTTCACCCTAAAGCATTCTTATATACTTATCTCCCTTTAAAACAATCTTCTTCTCAAACGCTTACTACGGAACCTTATATTAAATCACAGACTTGTGGCTCAACGTAAGTAATCAGATACCACACTTGATCATAACCAGTACGAATTATTAAATTAATTAACGCAAAGTACCGCGACATTATTTTTCATAGAAACGTAGTCGATCTACATACCAAGAGTGATATCAAATTATAAATCACATGATACACAATCTCCCACGGGCCGCAATTTCCGACCTTTGTGCGGAGGTAAATTCATCAGATAAATTTCAGTTTCCGTAATGAATGCAATAAGATGCACATGAATCATGGGCAGGTACCGAGATGCATAATAGTGCAGCAAGGCGTCAGGGACTTGTGCAATATAATCCGACTTATTTACAATATCAAGGAAAACATCTTTGTAAGATATAACTCATCCGAAGAAGTCAGAGTTGAGACCTTGAAAACAAATCATAAGAGTAAACGATGCGAATTTTTGGAATTGATTAAAAATGTTATGTAATTCTCCGCGGGAGGCTCATAATACGTTAGTAGTTAAAGTAGAACAAATGTACTTTATAAAAGATTATAATAAAATTGGGATTAATTCTGACTTCACTATTTTTTAAATTTTTGTTTAAAATCGGAAAATACTGCTACCAATCGTTTGGAGTCAGTGAGGCCATGGTACGCTCTATAGGGGTATGTTATGAGGCTGAAGATAATAGAGAGGGGAATGAGATGCGGAGAGTATGGTGTGGAAGAATCTAGCTATTCAGATCGGGTGACCAAACAACCAATGGCATTTGAAGCAATGTTTCAGTTCTGAATGGTGGTCTTACACCAGGACGATACTGACAGTATCTTCCACTCTGGAAGGTACCGCAAATACACTATATTATTTTAATTGAGTAAATTGTAAAAAATAACAAAAATAGATATTATAAAATTTACATGCGCCGCCGGGATTTGAACCCGCCATCTCAGGCTTGTTAGTCGAGAGCGTTACCCCTCGGCATGGGAAGCCGTTGAATTGTTCCATTTTAAAATAATAATATGCTGCCTTAGTTCTTGTATGATCAATAGACCATTTAGCAAATTTTACAGGAGACGTTTTTTTTTGTTTTTACAGGCAAATTCTAAAAAATTCTCGATTTTGGTCATTTCGTTTAATACATATGTGTAGCAGGAAATTATTAAAGATCATTTTTCCAAGATTGAAGCTATATTAAGCCCATATTATGACTTTAAAGGTGGACGTTGAACATGGCTTGAAAATGATGAATGATTATTTTGGATATTGAACATATTGTCTGGAGATTGAACAATTCGGCTCCCATAAGTTTGAGGTATTTTTTGTTCAATTAGCCAATTAGTGGTAAATCGTATATACAGGGTGATTTTCAGATTTCAAATACTTAACTTTTATCTTAGTTAGTAGTTGACTTAAAGTATTACTTTAAAATATACAAACAGAGTCCTTGAGTTGATTTTTCACAAAAACTGCTCTATATAAATCATCCAATATTTTGGAAGTTTGAAAACAATGCACAAGTACAAAGGTACCTACCGCTAATATACTACTATCGGTTGTCGGTGCATGCGTGATGTGAAATATTCTAACATCGTACGTATTACGGCTTCCGTGGTCTAGGGGTACTCTTGACTAGAAATCCGGAGGTCGCGGATTCAAATCCCGGCGTGCGCAAGTAAATTTTATTTGATTCATTTATGTTATTTCACAAATTATTAATTTAAAATAACATATTGTCTATTTGCGGCATGTTCCAGAGAGGAAGATATGGTGTAAAGACCACCATAAGAATTGAAATGACTTTAGCCGTGTTTGGTGATCAGATCTGAAAAGATACTCACATACCATCTCTCTTCTCCTTCATCCTCCTTCCTCTCTTTCTCCATCTCCATCTCCTTCCCCTCCACACTACCTTCAGCCTCACAATATACTAATATACCCCAATTGGGGATTCCATAGTCTCACTGGCTCCAGATGGTTGGGAGCAGTTGAGACTGTGTGCGGTATTTCATAAAAAAAAATACCGAGTGATGCGTAAAATTATTGAAGTTCAATTTTCAGTTGAAAATTTGTTTTTTTTTTATTGTTTCGTTACCTACATTTGATAAATGTAATATTTAAAGTTTACTTACTTTAGAAAGATTTTTTTTTCTTTCGGAAGGTCTTATTTGCCGTGATCCTATTATTTATTTTGATTATCGTGAGTAAAATATTATTTTTTTAAATACTTTCAGCTCTTAATCCTAAAATTATAATATCCCGCGATTTGGGTTAACCACTAAAAAAAACAAAAAATCAGAAACTTTTAATTGAATGAATTCAAAATTGAAATATTTGGACTTCGTTTTCATCAGCGATGTCAGCAGTGATAACGGACAAAATATGTGTCGTACATGTCTTTCAATCAGACTATGAGGACAGTCGACTTTTTGCACATTTCCATGTCCTGGCTCTTTTGTTGTATTTCTTGAATAAAAATAAGTTTTAATGCACTAATATAATTAATTAATGCTCATTTCATGTAAAAGTCCTAAGTTTGTAAATAAATAATAAATGAAGCAACCTGTATATTTGCCTAGCAAATTCAAGAAGTACATGTAAAATATGGTGAAAAAGCCTATAAATGACATAATTTTAAGACTTACATTTCTATTTGAGCTACTGTTCTTAGGTGAATTGATTCTGGAGTCGGTGAAGTCATTTTTTAGTTCAATAACAGTATATATTCGCAATTAATCGTATTTTTAGTGGAACAATTTCGTTGTTAGAAAACAACTAAAAATCAACATGGCCGCACATTTTAACTAGCCGGCTCCTGATTGGTTGACAGTGGAGATTGAACATTCAAGACCTCAACGTTCGGCGGGATGTTGAACAAATATCTATGAACTTTTAAAAAATATTATATTTATAACTTTGCGTGTTTGAATGTTCAATGTCCAGGAGATTGAACAAATAAGAACAGAAACATTATTCCGTGAGTGGATATCGGCACTCGAAAAATGCTTAAAATGTCACTTAAAAACCAAAAAATTTGGTTTTTTTGAGCTTCATTAATGCGCAATAGGCTAATGAACATATTGGCATTCATAACTCAGTTTTGCAAAAAAAGGTCTATTGAACATACAAGAACTAGGACAGCGAATAGTATTTAGATAATTTGTTCAGGGCTGTAATTGTTAAAAATTACCCCAAGGGAACCAGGTATACTAAATACATTTGAAAAATTTAATAAGATTTATTATTTTAATAAGATTTATTATTTTAATAAGATTTATTATATTAATAAGATTTATTATTTTAATAAGATTTATTATTTTAATTAGATTTATTATTTTAATAAGATTTCATCAATCAAAAGATTTGCATAAATCACGTATTTTTTAATCTTTCGTAATAATATGGCGTTCTGTCTTATTTTTGACAGACAAATCGAAATTTATAAGCTACCTAGCTCGTGATGGAAATAGCATTGCAACATCCATTTAATTTCTTTGACCTAGAAATTTCGCTATATAAAATTTTGTACAGATTTCGGCCTAAAAATCATCATTTGAGGGCTGCATTTTGACTGTTACAGAAATCACATAAATAGATTGTATGTTTAATTCGTGCAGAAATTAATAATATTAATCGTACTTAATTGCAATTTGACTTTGATTTAAACCTTTGACTAACCTACATATTGATTGACTGGTATAGTAATTTAGACACAAAGCGTAAATCACAAATAATTCCAGCAATCAACTTAAAATCCAGATACAAGCCAAGGAATAGAACATTAAATCCAAAATAACGCTGAATACGCTAAGGACAAATTTACATAGGACATAAATAATACGAGTAAGGGCGTCCCACCGCACCGCTTGGTACTCGTACACTTAAGTATATGAAATCAGTTTGATTTTGCAATCTTCCTGCATATTATTACTGCGATTAAATATGACAACCTACTCTGACAAAGACTAATGACCATGTACACTATTTGAACTTTCGATGAATAATTGAATAACGTGAAACAATGTACACAAATTTATGCATTTAATGAGGTATGACCACTGAATATGAAGTTTCTCGAAGTGAGAAAATGCAAATTCTTCGCTAGGTTTGACCCGCTATGTACTTGTTTGATTAAATGCACTTCTCAAAGAGATAATTCATCATACTTATATAAGGAAGACGATAGTACAAATAGTTACAGTAAGATCATATTACCAAAAGGTGTAATATTAATATTGTGAAATAATATTAAAGCGCCGGATTAAAGGGTATTTATTTTAGTTATTTTTTTTTATTTTTTTTTTTAATACTTTATTTATTTTCATTTCTTTACACATATTATACATATTAATAGATAGTATATAATAACACAATATATAATACCAAATAGTATACACAAGAAATGAAAACCCACTAAGGCACTGCCTGAGTGTGGGTAATATAAAACAATTACTATATTTCAAGTACCTAAAGTATAATATACATTAGTAGAAAAGTTTTTTTTGTTTATAGTTATTATAAAAAGTAAAGAGAAAACATCATGTACAATAGTTTATAAAGTTTCAGCAAGTGAGTTGAAGAAAGGATCAATAAATTTATAGTAAAAGCGTTTCAATATCTGCCTCATTTAGCCATAATTTTACCTCTTTAATATATTCTATCTTTTTATTTATCATTTGAGTTTGTAGTGGTAGAAGGTTAAATGTACGAGGACCAATGAAACTGCTATGTGTCTGCATTAATTTAGTATTGGTTTGGGGGGTGTAAAATATATTATTTGTTCTTTTGCTCATTCAATTTTCATTTATTTTGAAATTATTTTTGTTTTTAAATAAATATTTCATAGTTTGTAATATAAATAATTTACGAATGTTAAATAATTTAGATTCCTTGTATAATAGGTCGGTCGAGAATGTTTTATTTTTGTTATATATGACTTTAATTATGTGTTTTTGAATTATTTGTAGAGGCTTAATGAACGTATCAGGTGCACCACCCCATCCTATTATGCCATAAGTGATTGCAGATTGCACCAGAGAGAAGTAGATCATTTTCAATTTTTCAGCGTTTAAAATTTCCTTGAGTCTATAAAATATGTAGGTAAGATATCTTAGTTTAGAAGTGGTTTGATTAATATGTGATTTCCAATTAAGATTAATATCTATTAATACTCCTAAATATTTTATATTTTTGACATTAGCGAGTTCGTTGCACAGGAAGCACAATTCTTGATTGCAAGTTGTATTATGGATTCTAATTTTAAGGTTGTCTTTTGGTTTGTTTTTCATGTTTTTATAAAAAGGTAAGTAAAATGTTTTGCTGTAGTTTAAGACAAGTTTGTTGTATTTTAACCATTTTGAAACGAGTGAAATACATACAGTTGCTTTCGAAAAAGTTTCTGTCCAATTATTACCATCCACTATTATTGCCATGTCATCGGCGTAAGAAACAATTTTACCAGGGATTTCAAAATTACATAAATCATTAATATAAATTAAGAATAAAATCGGGCCAAGAACAGTTCCCTGCGGAACTCCGTTTTTTATCTGTGTCTCTGAACTATAATTATTCCCAATTTTTGTTTTTTGTGTTCTGTCTTTAAGATAGTTTGATAGTAATTTTAGTGTGTCTTTTTTGAAGCCCAGTCGAGTTATTTTTTTAATGAGTAAATTATGATTAACGGTGTCGAAAGCTTTTCTTAAATCTAGGAATATGGCAAGACATTTCTTTTTTTTATCGATAGATGTATAAATATTTTTTGTCAATTCATATATGGCATCCTCAGTGCTTAGATCTTTACGAAAGCCGTATTGGTTTTTCGATAGAATTTTATATTTTTCTAAGTGTTCAATGACTCTAAATTTTATGCATTTTTCGAATATTTTTGATAGGTTTGAAACAAGGGATATTGGTCTGTAATTGTCTAATTTATGCGTATCCCCAGATTTATGAATAGGTATTATAGTGGAGATTTTAAATTGTTCTGGAAAATGACCATCTTTGAGGCATATATTAAAAATATGTTGTAATGGCGTTAATACATGTTGTTTTATTTTTTTTAATGTATCACATGATAGTCCATCATTTCCTTTAGAGTTGGATGGTTTTAGGTTATCAATATATTTTTCAATTTCTTTAAATGTAATAGGAGAAAAATATTCTATAGAGTTAATTGAATCGTTATTAGAATCTAATTGAGGAGATGTCTCCATATAATCATGATTAACATTAATGCCGGAGGATTCAAGTACCTCGTCTACTATATTTGTAAAAAAGTTATTAAAACATTCTGCAATGGTCGATTTGTTAGTTATTATTTCATTATTTATTTTAACCTCATTTACAATATTTGAAGAAATAATTTTTTTGTTGGCAATTTCATTTATAATATTCCAAGTTTTTTTAGTATTATTTTTAGCATTTTCAATTTGTTCACAATAGTATTTCTTTTTGCAGTTTCGTATCAGTCTATTTAGTAAGTTTCGGTACATTAGATATTTTGTTTTCAGATAAGGCATTGTTCTGAGATTATTATTTTGGCAATCCATTTGATATTTTATCATTTCTCTATATAATTTATCCCTTTGTTTAATTGATATAATTAATCCAACTGTAATCCAAGGTTTAATTTTTTTATATTTTCTGTTAGTGACAACTATTTTACTTTCACTTTTTAGAATATAATCTCTAAGAGTATTATAGAAATTCTCTAATGCTAAATGTGGATTTTCTATTGATATTACATTTTCCCAGTTTTCTGACTGAAGTAAAGAGTTTAAAGTTTTATAAACAATGTCTACTTTTTCTAGAGTTACAGAATTTTGGTTTAAAGGTGTATTTTTGAAATGGTGTCCATAAAAGGTCAGGTAATGATCTGTGATATTAGTTTCAAGAATTGAAGAGATAATATTGGTCGCCTTGTGCGACTTGACAAATATATGGTCTAAACATGCAGAGTTATTTAAGGTTACTCTAGTTGGTGAGCTAATATATGACATATATCCAGAGCTTGATAAACAATCTAGATACTCATTTTGACAATTTACATTTATATTGTTATCATTAATATTTATATTAATGTCACCTGTCAAAATGGAAAGAGTAAAATTGTTTCTGTCAAGATTTCTAACAAAAGATTTTAGTTCTTTTACAAATAAAAAATCATTTAATGATGGGGATCTGTATATGGCTAGTACGTGATATTTATAGTTGTTTTGAAAAAAGGTTAATTTTATTGCATTGGCTGACTTAAATTCAATAAATTCAGTGGCAACATTTTTCAGAGTATTATGATAGAAGACAGTGACTCCATCATGACCAGTATGTTTACAGGCAGAGGAAATTGTGGTATAATCTGATAAGTTATATGGAATAACATTTTTCATTTGAGTTTCAGTCAAAACAATTATGCTTGGAGAAAAATCTAGGTTATAAATGAGGATACAGAGCTCATCGAAGTGTTTCCGTAAACTTCTAATATTCATGTTTAAGATAGAGAAATTAACATTTTTAAAAAGTAGATTTAGTTCATATGGGTTGGTACATTTATAATTTTCATGTATGTGGTTTTCTTCAGCCATGTTAAATGTTGATTGGTGTTTGCTATGTGGTGTTATTATTATTTATTCGGAGGGGATGTCTTCTGAGCTTCTTATTTGTATGATTGGAGATTTTTCATTTTTTCTCATCCAAATTTTTCCGTTCTTTGCCCAAATAAATTTGAATGCTTTCATACAATTATAGTATTAATAGTAGGTATCTAATGATCTACGTATGTGACTCTTTTTCCCAACTTTTCGAACGATAAATCTCAGTCTCCGATCAGCCAAGTGATTCGTTCAGTAACGTTCGATCGCCTGTTTCCAAACATCTTTACCCTTGATTATCTTTAGTGGCCCCGCCCACTTTTTTAGACACTGAGGACGGGTTGTTTCAGACAATTTGAACAATTCATCAAATTTCAAAGTTCATTTACGGGTTCTTTGAAAATCCTATTCAAATTCTGTTTTTATATCATTATAGGCTAATTGCTTGACAGAACTGAAATAAAAACAAAACTTAAAAATATCTTTCACAGAACTTGAAAATTAACTTTGAAATTTGAAGAATTGTTCAAGTTCTCCGAAACAACCCGTCCTAAAATTACATCAAAGTAAAAATTATCATTTTTAAATTAATTATTGTATGTGTTATAAATGCATAATTTTTAGGACGTACTGTAATACAAAAACCGATATTTTTTAAACAAACATGTAACGTGTTTAAAAGTGTTAGCTTGATTTTAATGCCAACGTGTGTTCTCTTACTCTGTCGACCATTTTTATAACTATTAATTTACTGAGGTAAGCTTAATCAAGTAGTTTGGCTTCCTTCAATTAGGGGTTTGCTCACTCGTCACCTTTCCGTTGTAAAAAGCCTAGTTGTTTATTTGAGCATTGTTGAGCCAGAATTTCGGCTTAAGAGTTGATCAGCAGGATCAGGGAACAATGGCCGTAAGTAACGAGGTTCCTCATTCGAACCTCGTTGCAATATTATTTTGAAATTATTAAGTAAATGCTGCCGTTTTGTTCTTGAAAACAAATAATAATTTTTTCAGGAACAACTTTTTCTTTCAACTTATTTTGAAGGTTATACCAATCCAAACTCCACACAGCATCCCCAAAGATGACATAGGCCCTGAGGGAAATTATTTTCTTCAGGGCCTCCTGTGTGGAGTTAATATTAAAAAAAATCAATGTAATACATAATTGAAGAAGAAGATAATACTAACAAATCCGGCTCAGAACAGATATTGTCTAGCGAGTCGGGTAGCGCACATGATTTGTAAATAACCATTGATGTTAATAAACGACCTGGTTACCGGCAATATGAAAAAATCAAAACGAAACATGAAATACAAAAAGACACAGAAAACTAAAAAGATAGCGGTCAAAACCAAGAATCAAACCCAGGATCTCTGGCCTTACTCTCTCTCTCTCTCTCTCTCTCTTATCTTACCTGTCCCGATAAGATAAGAGATTCTTTCTGTGTCTTTTTCTATTTCATGTTTTGCTTAGATTTTATTTATTTTTTAAAGGAAGACAAACATTGCCGGGTTACAAATAACCTGACAATATTATATATATTTGAAAATCTCCTACTACCACCATAGTAAGCGGGAAACGTTGCTTGTGTTGTGATCGGGGACTTAGCCAGCAGAGGGATCGAACACACGCCTGGGTGGGACCCAAACCCGATGTCAACTCATTCACCGACCGCCGATTTATTAGTATTATGTTCTTCAATAATAATTTAATTTAATACATTTACCGCAAATATTATTAGCAGCTCATTGAAGAAAATGGCATATTTTAATTGTCCGAATCAAAAATTCCATATTGCATTAAAAACATTTTCATAAAAAGTGTAGAGCAAATTAAGGACCTTGGTATTATTTTTGACAGTACATTATCTTTTATTCCTCATAGCGCCCTTGAGGTGTTTTTGCACAAAAACGGCGCTATAAAAGTCATCCAGGTATTATTATTATTATTATTATAAATGAAATAACTAACAAGGCCATGAAATGCTTAGGACGGGTTGTTTCGGAGAATTTGAACAATTCACCAAATTTCAACGTTCATTTATGGGTTCTGTGAAAGTCCGATACAAATTCTGTTATTATATCATTATAGGCTAGTTGCTTGACAGAACTGAAATAAAAACAGAACTTAAAAATATCTTTCACAGAACTTGAAAATTTAACTTTGAAATTTGAAGAATTGTTCAAGTTCTCCGAAACAACCCGTCCTTTGTGTTTGAGAACGGTGAAAGATTTTAAATTAATTAATTCCTTTAAATTGCTGTTCACTGGTTTGGTGAGAAGTAATCTAGAGTATAATTCAACAATCCGGGCTCCATTTTATAAGATTCACCAACTAAACATTGAGAGAGCGCAGCGTAAGTTCCTGAGATTCATTAATTTTAAAATTCTTTAATTTTTTAATTTTAGGAATTCTAACCGAAGATCTAAATTATACTTTTTTAATGAACTTGCTAAATTTAACCGACTTTTCATCAAGGCGCACAGTGACTGATATGGTATATCTATTCAAAATATCGAATGGCAGACTGAACGCCGTTGATTTAACAAGCGTTATTTCGGTGTGAGTACCTACACGGGACACTCAACTGAACGCCTTGTATAAGGTTCCAAAATCTGCTAACAATTATTTCGTAAACTCGCCTATTCAAAGACTACACAGACTAGGTAATAAGTATGGTTCAATCAATGTTTACCGCTGCCAATCACTGTCAAAATTTAAACTCAGTTTAATGGAATGTTTACATTGATATAAATGTTTTTCTATTAGACCTTTTGTCGATTTTTATCATAATTTAGGGTAATAGAGATTGTTAATTAAAGTTACATACGAGTAGTGTATAGGTTAATGTGAACAACAATTTCATACTTTTTTTTCAATTGATTTGGAGGATAATGGCAGATCATCTATTTTTATTTCACTAACTTAAATTCCATGTTACTTACGTTTCGAAACTCTTATGCTTCATGTTACCTATATTTTGTTAACCTATGCATTGTTAAATTTTAGATTTTATGTAATCTGTATAGTCTTATATATATTTTTTAAACTCTATATTTTTATTGTATTTATAAAAAAAATGCATCGTATGTAAAAGCCCTATGGGCGTTTAAATGAAATAAATAAAGTATTTTGTATGTGCAATGTACACAGTCGCTATAATAAAAATAAAAATTAATTGTAGAATCTTGAGACTGATGGATGTTGTGAGGTTTGATTATTATTAACCTTGCTGTGTATTTGGTTGTTTATTTTATTAATTTGTTTTTTCTCGCTAGATTCATTTTTAGTATCCGACTGAAGTGCGCACAATTTAAGTAAATTATAAATAAATTTTATTGTTTAAAAGATGTATTCTCATATTTATCTTGAGTAGAACACTGATTCTGTATCGAGCCATACGGAAAATTACATTTTGCTAAGTAGAGTAGTTACTCAGAAAATTGATTTTGTCCGTTCCCACTAATTAATTAAGTTTGATTGACCTAATATTTAAAACGACTTTAAAAATATCGCAGTGAATATTGATAAATTGTTGAAATACAACAATTCAGTTTTATTTTTTGTACGAACTCCAAACAAATCCCCCTTTAATAAGGAAGTAATTTTCCTCAGAGCCTATGCCAAAGATATTAGAAGAACGAGATGTGCTATGAGCAGTTCATACTGTGTTGAATTGTTTTGCCGAGTGTCGCCGGTTTTGTTTACCAATACTACTGCACACCTTCGCTTACGCTAAGGTATCCGCACTAATACATAGAACAGATTTCTGTGCGTACACGTCCCGATACCGTTCAAAGTACCCTAATTAGGTAGTACTCCGCCTACGGTCCGGCGGCCAGCATTGCGTATTATCTCGTTCTTCTAATATCTTTGGCCTATGCATATATAATCACCCTGATAAATGTTATCATCAAAAATTATGGTTTGTTTTTCAGTCAATTGCCGGTTAAACATCACATAATTTCAAATTAAAACTTAATGAGAAGCTCCAATAGAACAATCTCAATAATATGACGGAAGAAGAGGATTCGTTAAGAAGAGGAAAATTTAAAATTGCGGAAAAAATAACGGATAGACACATCGAGGTCAAGTGAAATGATTTATATATCAAAGTACAGTCATTGCTTTCAACCTTCAATCATCATATGAGAGAAACCTAAAAGAGGAGTGGGGTGACTTGTGATGGATGTTGCTTTAGTCAAATTTCAAAACTCAAAGGATTTAAATGAGATAATTAAACAATATTAGTACAATCCTTAGTACACAGAAAACCGTGTGGCTATAAATATATCTGAAGGTAATTATATTATAATTTATAATGAATGTGTATACGTATGGGTAATTATTTGACTGTAGTGTGTTCTGTACAAATGTTACACCACAGCAACAGAATACGTAATTGAATGCAGAGGCGATACATGTCGCTCTCGTTCATCTGCAGATCGACTCCGGATGCTGTAGTTCCAACATCTCTTGAGTAGGTTAAGAAAGTCCTGCCGACGAAAGATTGAATGACTCACAACTAAGATAGCACATTAATTGAAGATTTGTTTTTAACTCTGGATAGTAAAATTGTTATCGAATTCAAAGTTCCCGCGACTGATATCTGTACTGTAAATTATGTCGTTTCTCACTCGGGCATTTTGGGACTGGGGAACTTATTATGCTAGGAGTTATAATTTACTAGGTGATGTGAAACTAACGTTGCTCGGGGATACAAACGGTTTGGAATAACGTTTTGAGGATATGAATTTTCGTAAACTGGGTCCAGTTTTATTGTGGAAATAATATTAAAAGGTTTATTTTTTGGATATTGTGTCTTTCTTGGGCGTCCCTGACTTCTTGTACCATTCAACTCCACGTTATTTAATTTCATAATACTCTCGCTCGCCCAAAAGATCTAAGCATCCCTTTCTTAATGATATCCATTTCGCTTAAATCAGCCTTATACGTACGCCTCACTTCAAATACTGCTTTAAGGGGTGGAAAAGAAGGATGGGGTGGTTTTTCGAAATGTCATGTAGACAGTGATATTAACCTTGTTTTGAAGGTTTTGTCGATGTGCAAAATATGATTTTATTTTTTTATTTTATATTATTGAAACAAACAGTACATAATTTACAGAGATGAAACAATATACAGGAATAAGATATTTCATGTTGTGTACCTATGATATGTTTCCTTGTAATGTCTGCTAAGTGGTATGTTTATTCCTTAATTACCAGGTGACTTGTGTAGTTTATAGGTGTGTGTGTGACGTGTGTAATGTGTGTGTGAGTGTTTGTGTGTGTGTGTGTCTGTATGTATGCGCATTGAATTCTTTAAATTATTGACATGATGCCACGTTTGAATTTGGGCAGTGAATCCGAAAAAATGTCAATGTTAGAGTTAATACAAATATTATTTAGAGTATGAAGAGCTCGGTTAATTGTCGAATTAGATGCTGCATTTGTTTTATAATTTAGCGTGTGGAATAGCACTGTATGTCGTGTACGTCTCAAAGGTATGTTAAAGTTAATAAGGGACAAAAGTTCAGAACAGTCAATCTCATTGTTTAAAATTCTGTGTATAAATATTGAGTCGGCTACTGCTCGTCTTCGCTGCAATGTTTCAAATGTACACTCAAAATTATTGTTGAATCTGTGGGTAATATATTTTATAAATTTGTTTTGGATTCGTTCTATACTATCTATGTAATGTTTATATTGCGGATTCCAAATAGGCGATGCATATTCCAGTGTACTTCTGACTAATGCGAAATATAAGATTACAATTGTACGCGGATTACTGAATATTTTACTTACACGTAGCACGAAACCAAGCATTTTATATGACCTATTAACGATTGAGTCAATGTGCTTATTAAATATAAGTTTGCTATCAAGGTAAACGCCGAGGTCTTTACATTCCGTTTTAGAGATGACAGGTTCATTGTTGAGTGAATATGAGTACTTAATTACGAGTTTATTTCTGGTGAATGTCATAGTGTGACATTTAGAAACGTTTATATCTAGACAGTTAACTTTACAATACTTGCAAAGCCTATCTAGGTCACTCTGTAACGCTTCGCAGTCAGAAAGAGAACGAATAACTTTGAATATTTTCATGTCATCAGCATAAAGTACATATTTGGAATTTTGAAAACATGATCCAATGTCATTTATATAAATGTTGAACATTAGCGGACCTAGGTGGGACCCTTGGGGGACACCAGATTTTACCTCGATAGATTTTGAGAAGACGCCGTTGATTAAGATTACTTGATTGCGGTTACTAATGTAAGATTTGATCCATCTAAATAGGTCACCGTGTATACCAAATAAGACAAGCTTTTTCAAAAGAATTGAGTGTATTACGCGATCGAAAGCCTTAGAAAAGTCTGTATACATAGTATCGACCTGCTCTTTGTCATCCATCTTGCTATGCAAGAAGTTAATGAAAAGGGTCAGGTTGGATGTCGTAGACCGACCTCTCATGAATCCGTGCTGATTCGGTGTAATTATTGTGGAAATAGCCGAGTATAATTGATCAAAGACAATTTTTTCTAGAACTTTGCTTAAAATAGGAAGTTGGGAAATTGGACGGTAGTTTTTAACGTCATGCTTATCACCGGTTTTATAGATGGGTGTGATAACTGCTGATTTCCACTTGAGGGGAAACGTTCCTTCTGTCAATGATTTTTTATAGATGGCGCAAACCGGAAGACAGATATATTTACTACAGTTGCGTATAAAAACTCCGGGTAGCCTATCAATTCCTGGTCCTTTTTTAATATCTATGTTTGAAAGGTATTTCAAGGTGATTTCTTCATTTATTTTAATTGAGGATATTAATGTGTTGTTCAGAGGATCTTCCTTATTATTAACATTGAGTGTTGGAAATTCATTTCTAAATACCGTTGAGAAGTAATCAGCGAATAAGTCTGTAACTTCTTTGCTATCGTGTGCCGTTGTCGAATGATAGGTCATATGTTCTGGTATAGTGGGAGATTTTCTTTGCGTCTTAACATAATTCCATATTTTTTTAACATTATTTTGTATATCTGATTCCAATCGAGCAATGTAGGCGTTATGAGTATGACTAGAAATTTTCTTTTGTCTTTTGCGAAGTATTGAGAAAGATAGGTAATCTAGAGGATTCTTGTACCGTTTCCAGGCACGAAAAAACTTTAATTTTTCTTTAGTTATGTTAATTAAAGCCGCCGAATACCATGTTGGGAATTTGGTTGATTTGATTACTTTTTTTGGAACCAGATCATCTATCAGGGCATCAATAATACCATAAAAATGATGCACTGCAGCATCTACGTCCTGTGCATTAACGACAGAGGACCAATCACTGTTTCTGAGAGCATCATTAACTACCTCGTAGTTAACTTTATTGAACATTTTGACTATCTGGGGTTTTAGGGTGGTAGCAGGGAGAGGAATATTTAGTTCAACTATAATAGATTTATGATGTGCATCTTCGATTACAAGTGGCGAGTCAGCCGCGGAGACAATGACTGCAGTGTTACAAAGCACGAGATCTAAAATTCGTCCGTGAGTATTATAAATTTCGTTATACTGTGTTAAATTGGAAAACGAAAGGCAGCTAAGGAGGGTAGAGGTACAGAGGTCAATACTACGTGGCTGATACGTAGAGTTCCAGCTCACATTTGGCATATTATAATCGCCTATTACTAGAAAAATGTCATTTGGAAATTCAGTAGTTAAGTCAGATATGGTAGTTGTATGACTATTGATAATAGAGAAACGCTGTGCATTAGACAACTTAGGACTAACTCCTGGTAAGTATGAGCAACAAATATGAATATTTGAAATGCAATGTTTTGAATGTCTTAGTAATAGTGAGATCCAAATATCCTCGGCTTCTGATGTCCATGACTTTTGAGATCGAACTTTAAAGTCTTTTTTTATACCTATAACAACGCCACCCCCTTTAGTTTTACCCGTTCGATTAGTATCTCTGTCATTTCTATATACGTTATACCAGCAATCAAACAGCTCATCATCGGATATGCTGTCAACTAACCACGTCTCGCTAATTAATATTATGTCGAATTCGTTGATCAGGACGTTTTGATAGAATTCTTTAGTCTTGGATCGGAGGCCACGTGCATTTTGATAAAAAATTATAATGTTGTTATGCATCATGTAATAGAGAAACCACTATCCAATTTTGATTCAAATGATTATCACATATAGAAGAGAAGTTGTTATTTTGAATTAAATACACATATTTGAATTTGTATTATTTATACCTATATATTTTTTTTATTTTGGAAGGCAAGTTTCATTAAGCTACATAAAATGAAACTGTGGCTGTATTAACTTAATCTGTTAATGTCATTTTTCTTTTAATGATTGGTGACTTCTGATTTTTCTGTTAGGTGTTCCCCCTATTTCTTATTGCTGAATATTTCCAATAAAACAATTATTGTGGGTTTTATTTTCAATAATTGTAATAATAAAGTATTAATTCCCGCGTAGTTAAGTGGGGTTTGATAACAATACACAATCCACCATAGTAAGGAAATGCAATATACTTGCTCAGTGGAATTTATTTTTATTTTATTGAATACCTAAGTTAACTAAAAAAAAATATTCTAAAAAGTTAGAAAAATTTACTGAAAACAATAAAGAAGTCGGCATTTGTTGCTTTTATATCATGTAGTCGCCACTATTGTGAAACTACTGCCAATCCCTGTAAAAATAATTTTTAATGTTTTTGTATTATTATCATCACCATCAGAAACGATTGTCATTTCACTTCAGGATCAAGATCTCCCGTTGCTGCTTTCATAATGCGTCTCTACCGATATTGTTTATTTTGCCAACCACAAGTTTATTGAGCTTTAATGAAGTATTTTTTATTATTTTAATGAATCTCAATGAAAACTCGAAATATATTGCCCACCACTTTCCCACAGCGTTCTATGCACAGGGTTAATAAAAAATACAAAATAAAAAATGAAGAAAAAGGAAAAATTTGATGTTAAGTGGCTACAGAAGATGGTACGAGAAAATTCGGTATTCGTTAATACGTAATTAACCAGTTATAATATTAAAAAATAACAAAAAGAGTGCATGAAATCTAGTAAATAGGAGTAAGTTTACCATGAATATCATCGTGGACGCCAGCAGCAATACACCTGAAACAAGAATGAAGTTATTTTTGAAAATTGTGAAATAGTAAATTGATGTATATATCTAAGACAATATCTAGATTGTGTTTAGTTTTGGTAGAATCTTACAATCATATATACAGATAGCAATTACCAAAAATATGTGTTAAAAATGAAGATAATTTTCAAAGTCTGAAACAGTTAAATATGACTGCAGGGGATAGGTTCCAATTAGCCCAGTGGTAGAGCAAAGCAACGGCAAGGCAAGGGCCTGGGCTCAATTCTAAGATGCGACAGAATCTTTTACTGATTTTTTTGTTTCATATTTTTCATTAATTTGTCTTCATTGATTAAATAAAGTATTTGTTAATCGGTTATTAATCCTTCGAAAGTATTTTCATCGTGCTCAATTCACACAGCTAATTACTGACCATCGCTAAGCATATGCCTAGTCTGGTGGTCACAAAAACTATATATTTTGCAACGTAAAGCAATAAAAATAAATTGTAAGAGGTACCACTCTAATATTTTGTTATCAGCAGTAAAGTTACCTACTTATTATATCATCTCTCTCTGGCAGAATAAACCTATTATATTCGTCTGCTATGACTCATTTGACTCATTAGGTCTACTCGTGAAGGTTTGTTGCAATACAGCCTGCACCTAAGTGCACCTAACCGCGTTCAACAGCATACTGCAGTTGGTGTTTCCTTCCTAAATCAAAGGCATACTCACCTTTTAAGGATGGGTGCTGGGAAATACATTTACATAAATTATTCGACTGTAAAGCAAGTCAAATGTGATTTCAATTTAGAGTCACTTCATTTGCTGATGTTGCCAGCGTTATTTATTTGTTCGAGCCAGATGAGTCTGTGTACAATAGATATTTATCTCGGCACTAATGGCCAAGTGTAGGAGCACGCCTGAAAAACAATAAATTTGTTAGTAATAAGCAATTTTCATGGATATTGTACGTAAAATAAACAAGGAGTGAGTAGAAGCACCAGGAAAACTGGAAAACTTCTTGGATATTTATAAAGAGGTTACAGGTTAACAAAAGTTAAAAAAATATTTTTAAAGCACGACAGAAAACACTGCACTTGGTGTAAATTTCTATCGTTGTAAAAGCCTCGATCACACGGAATGATTTCAACGCTGCCCTTTAAATAGTAGCGTTGAAATCGCTTCGTGTGACAAAGAGCTCTTAAACATTTGCGCGATTTGATTAGTATATGTTCAATAGTGGTCAAGTGACCTAGTTGCGGGTCATCTTTCTTCAGGCAGGTACGTACCATAATATTTGTTATTCCGATTTGACAGCCTGTTGAAGGATCAATGCTCATGCGAAATCTGGCGGGATAAGAATGCAGTATCCAACACGGCCACCATCTTGAACTGGAAACGGAATGTACAAATAAATTTACAGACAGAAGAAATACCAAGCGGAAGAGTAAAAACAGGACTGATCAAAAATTCAACACGTAAAGTTTATTTTACTATAATTCACCTATTTTAATTATTAAATAAGTATTTAAAAATATTTTTATTTTTTTGGTTTAACTGAGGACTGAACCTTTCTCCCTAGGGACTGGCTCTTAACTGCTGTAAACTTTTAAAATTTCTTTTAGAACTTAAAAAACAAAAAACATATTTTTCGATTTGACTGAGGATTAAGCCATCCTTCCCGGGGATCGAAGTTACCCAAGCTAACAACTGAGCCAAATTCCGATTGGGTAGGACCTATATTTATTTCGTATATTAACTGCTGTAATGTGATCGAATTTCAGAGAAATGCGTTTAAGCGTCATTGCCACCAAAAATTGATAGACTCATCTAATATTTGGATGATTTTTATAGCGCCGTTTTTGTCCAAAATCACCTCAAGGGCGCTGTACAAGTATATAATACATTTCGACTATGATCTATGTTATTACTAACTATATATGGAGATAATATACAGTACTACAGTTAATAAGAGTCTCATCAAATTATTGGTAATCCGGCTAAAAACGGGATTGTAGGCCGTTTAATAAACTTTTTCAACAAGTGTTCATGCACCTGCGTTTGTATTGATAATATATGATGACGAAATGTTACGATTTTTATGAACACGTGTTCCGAAATCGAGAAAATATATTTGTGCTTTACTAAAAGTTTATGGAAACCTATAATTTCATCCGTTAAAAGCCTACAATCCTGTGTATAACCGGATTACAAATTATTTAAAGAGATTCTTAATGAATTAGCAAAATTACTTATCAGTTATTTTTCTCCATGCGGGAAGTGTGTTAATTTCCACTTCCAAGATTTTCATTCATTCAAGCTACAGCTGCAATTTGCAAGGGAGTGGACGATGGAAAATTAAAGGCTTTACCGGGAAAATTTTGTTTGTAAGGGTAGTGTTTGCACCTCGAGTACTCACTGCCACTTTTTGAGACAGTAATATTGCTGGGTGTTGACAGTAATATATCGCAGTAATTAGACAGTCATGGTTTCGTATTATTTTATCATCTATCAGTAACAACATACACTGATTTGAAAATCGTAATAAGCAGGTCACAGCATGACCTCTCACCATTGTTGTCCTGTCATTAATGATTACATATTATAACTGGAACAAATTATAGCTAAACCTTGGAACACGTGTTTTCACACAACAAATAACGCATGCTTTTAGCGGACGTATCTAGTGCTTAGTGCTTACTGATGTTGGTAGCGGGGGCGTATCTTAACCGTAATTCCATGTTTATTCTAACGTCTAGAGACGACGGATGTTTTATTTCGACGAAATAGAATAATAAACGCTTTTATTAAATTTTGAACATAAGCCAATACATTAATGTCACACACCTACATAATGTACTTGAAAAATTTTGAGAAGAGATTTTGAATTATAATTTCTTTGATGAGCTTTAGCTAAACCAAAAGGTTGGGAGCTAATTTAAAATTTAAAAAACACATTTTATTTATTTAACGCCCATAGAGCTTTTACATGGTTGGTAGTATAATTTTAATTTGACAGATACTTTGAAACATAAAAAATAAGAATAAAATTACATTTGATAAAAGCTATGCAACAAGTCATACAAACACAAGAAACAAAAACAGAAAATTTCAGCTATTTGTAGGTTTACATGATGTGTTTAGGAGTATTGTTGAAATAAATGTTTTAAATGATCCACAAAACTTGCCAAGTTGGTATTGAATATGTCAACATCACCCAAGTAATGATTTCCCATGGTGTGAAGTCGTTGTATCGGAGAGTGGGCAATGTAGTTGCGCTTATGTGTGCTGCTGTAGAATATTGTATTTTGTCGTGTTGTTACTGTGGGTGTATGTATGTTTATAAGTGGCAGGAGTTCACAACAGTCGAATTTAGAGTTAAGTATTTTGAATAAGAACGTTAAATCGTTTATTTTACGTCTATCTTCTAATGTATGTATTTTTAGAGTATTTAATAAGAAATTGTATTTTAAGTCTTCGACAGGGATATTTAATTTAAAATTTATAAAACGTAGAATTTTTTTTGTATTCGCTCAATGTTGTTAATGTGAATTTTGAAAGATGGAGACCAAAAAATTTTGGTAAAATGGTGTTGTTTTAGTAAACACAATATTAATAATCCGTTATTTTAAATCTCCAACATGCCCATCTTCAATTTCCTTTTAATGCAAAAAAAACACATAACTTAAAAATATAAATACTTTTCGATATTTTTTTCGAAAACTTTCCAACGCTTATGTATTTTTTTATAAATTCTTTAATACATTCCTTGCTCCAGTGCATAGTGGTACTGGAAACATATAAACAATCATTATTATATCTATTTAAATAATTAATTGATTAAAGCAAGGATAATAAAATTTTAACTGTCACCTTTGAGTTCAAGAATTTTGTGGAAAGTTTCAGTAATTTTTTTTTCGACGAATACATTAATTTAATATATCTTCCACATTTAGTGCCCCCTTGGACACCTTATATTATTGAAAACTATCTCTCACATTTAGCGCATAGTTATGTGAAATAATATAAAAAAGTCAATGGTCCATATCATTTATTTGTATTATATTAATTAAATAAAATATCACATTGTCATAGGAACTGATTATGGAATATTCATTAGTATTTCACTATCATTTTTAAATAAATTACATTAATTCCTAAAATTAATTATTGTGCAAAATTCATTTAAATTAAATTAAATTAAATTTTATTAAATATCGATTTAAATACGTAAGATGGTAATAAATTTCGTCAATATGCACCTAAATCAATTTAATTAATATTTCAATTAAATCAATATGTCTTTATTTCATTAATATATTGCTATTAGGGAAAACACACACATTATTGACATTTTGCGTCTTTACTGGTTACAGTGAAGTTTCCACATAAAATGTATGACATATAAATATTTTGTGATATTTTTGTCAATTTTTTTTAACACGATTATTGGTCTCCTTCAGAGGAAAATATAATTTTTATAGGACCACGTCGCACAGCATAGTGCCATACCTTCACCGAGAATAATATGTTAAGTGCACACGGAGTTAGTCATACTATTTTTTGCTCTTGTTCTCGGCTTTTTATTCTCACCAGCGATAATAACCACGTGGGCGTTGGGTTTTTGTTAAATAATAATTATAATAAGATGTTGCATTGTTTCCTTTGACAGTCACTTTAGTAAAACATTTCGCCTGGCTTAATAATTCTCGGATGCCGGAAGGAGTTTTTTTTTACATGTGTTTTTACACATTACATTGGTGATTTAATTCAATGGGAACGCGATGATTCACCGTGTCGAATATTGTGAGAATAGGAACTAAAGTTATTGTTGAAAAGTCGATCCTGAATGATTGGTTCTGTCTTAGTATTGAGGTAGGTAGTTATTTATTGATAGATTTTTGTAAGTAAGATATTTTACACATTCATTATAATCAATATGATAAAAGTGACTAGAGTTATTTAGTACCTACATATCTATCAACTTTTCTAAAGGAAAATAAATTAATCGCTTAATTGAGATATTTCAACGTCTTTTCCGTATTTATGAAAAAGGAAAATAAATCGTGAGGAATATCTATCTATATAAATAAAAAGGTAAATGTTCGTTTGTTCAAAATTTTAAATCTCCAAAATATCTTCACCGATATTGCGTGTTTTTTTTATTGTCAGGAGTGTTTATAGAGTAGTTTGAATGGTAGGAGAAGTCGGGAATGCACGAGGAATACTTAACGTAATATCTTTGCACCGGAAAGAGATTCGGAGTCGAATAAAGGTCGATGTAATGTAATTTTTAACTGTTACATTGTGGTATACAGTAGTGAATGGTTGAAGAAAGCGGATACTCCCGAGAAAGACATTAGCAATAGCGAAGCATTGCGAGGTACGCTGTAATTAAATGAAAATCTTAACGCTAACAATAAAAATGGCTTATAATGGTTGTATTTCTGCTTTCCCTAACCATGGAAAAAACGGATGTCTTAACTTCAGGAGTTAAAAAAGGTTATTAATTCGACACATAAATATTTTTTTATTATTTCTCCGCACAATTTTGTTATTCATTCAAATAATTCAACGTTTTTCAGCTGGAAACTGTCAAAGTTGGGATTTCTTAAAAAGTTTTTTTTTTACTTGTGCCTACTGTCACGTAGAATTATCTCCCACATTTCGTGCACTTTACCCTCAGATACCTTGTATACTTGTGCCTTTTTTACTTGTGGTTACTATCACGTAGAATTATTTCCCACATTTAGTGCACTTTACACTCGGACACCATGTATAACTGTGCCTATTATCACGTAGAAGTATCTCCCACATTTAGTGCACTTTACCTTCGGATACCTTGTATACGTGTACCTTTTTTACTTCTGCTTACTATCACGTAGAATTATCTCCCATATTTAGTGCACTTTACACTCGGACACCATGTATAATTATGCCTACTATCACGTAGAAGTATTTCCCATATTTAGTGCACTTTACCCTCGAACACCTTGTATACTTGTGCTTACTATAACATAGAATTATCTCCCACATTTAGTGCACTTTACCCTCGGACACCTTGTATACTTGTGCCTTTTTTACTTGTGCTTACTATCACGTTGATCTATCTCCCACATTTAGCGTACTTTACACTCGGAAACTTTGTAAAAATCGAAGAGTTAACAAATTGTGTTTATTGTATTGCAGTGTTGAATTTAATAAAGTTGGATGGAAAGTCCAGCGGTATTTAATTATATTATAGAAGATTATTCGGGCTACAACGAGGCCGCACTGTTGGACCCAAAGATATTAGAAGAACGAGATGTGCTATGAGCAGTTCATACTGTGTGGAATGGCTTTGCCGAGTGTCGCCGGTTTTGTTCACCAATACTACTGCACACCTTCGCTTACGCTAAGGCATCGCTAAGGTATCCGCACTAATACATAGAACAGATTTCTGTGCGTACACGTCCCGATACCGTTCAAAGTACCCTAATTAGTTAGTACTCCGCCTACGGTCCGGCGGACAACATAGCATATCTCGTTATTCTAATATCTTTGGTTGGACCGCATCGGGGATTCTTTATGTAAGACTATGCACTACGTCGTGTAGTGTTTTAAATTGAGCCGCTATCAATAACAACCCTTACGTAGATGGCGATAAGGTTTAAATTCCCGCTTAACACCATCCGCCTGTTTTGATTTATGTAAGAAAAAAACATGGCCAAAAAGTGCCTTTTATTTTATTTTGTGGATGTTCAGGCATAAATATTTAAATGTTTTTCGATTATTTTATAAAGAACTTAATTTGCCACATTATACAATAAAATCATAATCGAAAATGGGTTCGTAAGTAGGAGATTTTGAACTTTGAAGCAGTTTTAATGGGCCTTTACATTATTCTGGGCTTATAAAAAGACTGATCTAAAAAATACTCGATTATTTCAAAGGCCAAGATGTATTATACTCGCAGTATTTAATTAAAGCATCTGAAACATTTCTAGGCGACCAAATTTTCAAACCAAAAACACATAATTTTGAATTACTACGTATTTCATCGCCTTAATTATATCTCTTTTGTATTTAAATAGGTTTTTCAAATATTTTTTATTTATATACATTTTGATACGGAGAGTTGTGTATTGCACCTACCACATAATCCTACTCAAATAATAATAAACTTAATGTTTTTGATAACACTACATCAGGTCTACTTCTTCTTCTTTATGTGCCGTATCAGGTCCCCCCGACGTTGGCGATCACTTTAGAAAATGTCTCTTTGTCTTGCGCTGCCCGGAATAGCTCCTCCACACTTCTAATGCCGGTCCACTCTCGTATATTTCGCAGCCAAGACATGCGACCCTCTATCTCAGGTCTACAACACTATTAAAACATATTGCTTCTGTTTAGCAATTGCGTGACGCAACGGTTAGAGAGTTCATTACTATTTCTCTCCTCCGTCAGACTCTAAACCTTAATCCACGCCCCAGTGCGATTTTATAGTTAATCCATTTATGCAAAAGCATTAACGCAGTTTTATTGGTTTTGATTATAAAGTCTGGTTAAATTTAAAGTAGATCAGCTGACGTGGGTAGACGCTGCGGTCCAGTTGAGATTTATGGTTTGTTCTCGTTCCTTTTATGGGATCGTTATGATTCCTATTGTGCGCCGAGATATAGCTATTTTTTTCGACGAAATCATACTTATAAATCACATTCACGTCTCAACAGCTCTTCGTATCAAGATCTTACATTAGTCATTGGAAACTAATAATTAAACTATATCCATTCATTTCTATGAGTGGGTTTATCTGGTCTTAGATATTTTAAGTAATGTTTATTGCAAATTGCGTTATTTATTATCCAACGCCATATTGTTCCGTCGATTTATTTTCGTATCGTTATGCTGAAATCAGCTTCACGCACTTTTTTAAATATTATGTTTGAGCGGATAGAAACGATGATAACAATGATACTCGTTCGTTAACGTTAAGAAATACTACATACATACATACTAGTTTAATAAAATTAAATGCAATCAAACAAATATGGACGGATTTTAAATATACATTTTGTAAAAATCGCTTTTTAAGATGAATTTATGCCGAAAAGGCATTGCTGTAACCATAAAATCATTTTAGTTACAAATAAACTTTTTGAATCAGTCGGGGGTTTTGCTATTGTAAAAAGGTATCGTGAGTAGGTTAAGTTCTAAAAACATGTCATTATTTGGTTAGTTTATCTTTTTAAACCTGTACGTAGACCCATTAGGCACGGAAGCAAAAAGTATTGTTTTACGTTTGTTTGTCATAAATCAAACTTTAATCAATAGTAGTCTAGAGGTTAAGAAATTCAGAGAATATATAGGTACGCAGGTATACATGTGACAGGTAAGTAGGTATCCTAGTAGTCAAAAGCTAATTCCTTCCCAGGCGTCATGGGTTCAATCCTCTGCCATATAATTCTCGACAATTTCCGCTTATAATGGTTAATGTAGGAGTAATTAATATATTGTCAGGTTATTTCAAACATATACAATTGACAATGACGGCCAGCTTACGAAAGTATTTGCCTATTGTATTTTTATCTAATATCTCTCTTTTCCTACAGGGTGTTGATAGATGTACCTGACTTAGTTTAACTAGTGATTCCTGAGTTTATTTGGAGTAAAAATTTAAATAGCAGTTTGGTCTAATGTGATTTTTAGTACATTTTTTTATTTAAACAGAAGTGTTGGATGTAGTTTTGAGTAGACAGTGACAAAAATTATTATTTTTTTTACATTTGAAAATAAAAATTATATTCTATGTTTCTTTGTCATTCTGATTTTCAATTTACTTTGAATCCCGATGAAGGGACCATTCTTTTCGATAGTCATTGATATTTATTACTAAAATAATAGTTCACAAAGTTTTTTATTATCATTTCTAATACGTGCCCAAATTCACTTCATTTGATGTCAAACATAATAATGAACATGAAAAGTACAAATTTGGGTGTATTTATTAATAACAATAATAATTTGATTACTTGTATAGCGCCGTTTTGGTGAAAAATTACCTCAAGAGTACTGTATAATTGATTACAAATTCCTAGTCTCTACCTATTTATTTTTTATTTTTAAAAAGATTCATAAAACCTGCATAATATTTACAAACAGATAGAGAAAAACATACATATCTGGCTGGTCACTTCAAATAAACACACTTTTTAAAAAAAAGTTTACGACTTTGTACGCAGAGGACACTGGTAAAAACACTGGACATTGATTTTACTTTTGCTACTTCACCCTAACTACTAATGATATTACATTCATTAGAAAATTAGTGGCATGAGTAGAGTAGATATATTTTTTAAAAGACAGGATAATTTAGGACTATTTAGGACTTGAGAATTTTAATGAAATGACCTTAAAAAGCTTACAAAAAAATGATCGAATCTGTAATCATATCTATATTTAGACAAATGTAGTTAACCCTAAAAATAATTGCCTTTTAGTATTGCATTTCTGTCACATCGAATCCATTACAATATGGTGATCAGCCATTTCATTATTATTGTCTTAAAGGCAGTGTAAAGCAATCGATTCGGTACGCAAATCCCATGGAAACAATGCCTATTGACAATCGCATTGTTTTGATTGCGGTCGAGGGAGAGAATTCGACATTCCAATTGGGGAACGAAAGTTGGCTTGATTATTATTTATTTAAAAGTCACCTCGGAATCAAAACCAAGCCAACGAGACATATTGATTGTTTTTGTCAGGGTTATCATCAGGGTATCGTTTACAAAAAATATCCCATTTTTAACTACAAGAATCATATTTTGGTAGAGAATATTTTTTGTAAACGGACTTTTCTTTTCTGGAATAATCAAAATATTTATTTAATTGTTTTTAGTGTGATATGATTAATTAGTATGATAAGGTTGGTGTCCTTAATTACCTTTTTTTAAATTTTTTAATTTTGTTTCAGTTTTTCGATTAGCCATAAAATATCACTTAAATTTTATTTTTTATTTTTAAAAAGAAAGTCGAACATTCCCAGGTTACGAATAATCTGACAATATTTGAAAATCTCCTACTACCACCACAGTAAGCTGAAAATGTTGCTTGTGTTGTGATGGAGGACTTAGCCAGCCGAGGAATTGAACACACTACGCCTGGGTGGGACCCAAACGCGATGTCAACTCGGCCACCGACCAGTCGAATTATTTCATTATTTCTGATGAAAGTATTACTAAAATCTCAAATGTTGCCAGAGGAATCCCTCGGAAAGTTACAAATTCACCGTCTAGAAAACTAAAATCTGGTGTTTACCGCTAATTTTAAAGTTGAAAAACGTTTTAAAACCGTTTTACATAAAATGTTTCAATGGCAAGTTATTGTTTTTAATAATCTTAAATATAAATAACTTGCATCCGTAAGGATCCCTCTAGAAACATTTGAGATTTTAGTTTTGCGTTCATCAGAAATAATTAGCCGAGCACACTCGCGGTATTATAGTCTTATGTCGCCTTAAGGGCCCGCTTTCCGCGTAAAGAATTTAGATTTGGGCAACACCTACAAAATTTAGTGTTAAAAGAATCCGACAGAGGTGTCTGAATTCGTATTAGGAATAATTTTGGGGATTATGAAATTAAATTACCGACATCTATTGCAATTTTAGAAAAACAGAACCATTTTTAGTTAGCACCGACCTTAGAGTAATAATGCACCGACCAAATGAGAACGAAGTCGATATGAAGATGGTTCTCAAAATATGGGTTTTATTACGGATTTAATTAAATTTTTTTTTTTAATTTTACAAAAAACATTTACGAAAGTTATTTGTATAGGTATAAAAATTACTTTACTTTACTAAAATACTATTCTCACTTTTATAAAAGTAATTTATAACTTTTATAAAATCAATAAATATATTTTTACATCAATAAGGTTTTAAACTTTTTTACTCGAAAACTATCTTAAAACGTTGGAATTCCAAAAAAAGTTTTTTTTTCTTTTTTACTTGTACTATCAATTAGAATCACCTCCCGAAGTTTGTGCACTTTACCCCCGACATCTTGTATAATATGCGCAATATAATATTTATACAAGTGTAATATCTACTTTTGTACATTTATATAAATTATATACACGTTTACATTTTTATGCTCATCAAATTTATTATATTATAAAGATAGATAGAAAGATCCTTAGTGCTTCCTGAGGACTTACAAATCAGAAGACTTTTTTGTAATTATTTATTTATTCATTTAAACAATTCAATAATTATAAAGAGTAATAAAACATGTAAGCAACATAAAATTACATTCTAAAATGTGAAAGGGGCTCTATTTATTTACATTTTTATGAAATTACTACTTTTAATAGTTTAAGCTTTCAGTGAACTTTCAATTTTATTTTTAACTTCTCTAAATATTATTTGTTTAAATTGTCAAATATAATTTAATCACAAACACAAGATTCACTCAAAATGAAAGATTGGTGGTTCTGAAATGTTCCCATAAATACGGTGAAAGAACCCTAAACTATGAACTTATTGCCCTAAACATGCTTCGAGCGAAATGCGGATCTGGAAACCTTATCGTCAATCTGAGCAAAACATACCATGAACGTCAATATAGCAACAGCCTTTGTTCTGCTGCAGTTTCATTAAATGCCGAGAGATCCGTTTACAGTCTCCAAAAAGCAATACTGGGGCACAACCCTAGAAGCCAAGCTAAATGATTGGAATACAGAAAGATAAAAACACACCATTGTCAAAAACATCTTGGCCGTAAATGATTAAATAAAATTAGATTTATTCAGGAAGGCAAGCATTACGGTGATCGATGTTAAAAATCTAACATAGCCCTAGAATAACTCCAGTATCTTTAAGAAACCTTTCTCTTAAAGCTCAGAAAAAAACTTTCCATGACAGTTAGATATACCACTCTACAACAAGGCCGCGTACGGTAAAACTGTAAAAAAAAATAAAGTAATAAATAACAAAATAAATATTTCACAACACAATAATTTCATCGAAAATCTTAAATCCGTTTCACCTTTCTACATTTTCTATATTCTCCTTAAGAGTATAATCCTTAGATAATGCCTTTTCAAATTATTCGTGGAAGCTAGAAAAAAAATAAAATCATTGATTATAACTGCACTTCAAGTGACCTTTTAAATAACAGTAAAGGGCTCAAATGATTTTATTGTTACGTCCGTGCCTTTGCATCTTTACAAGACTTGGGCAAAACATTCTGTAGCAGAGTATAGATTTCACATCTGAAACATAATTAAAGAGTTTATTGAAAATAGAACACCAAGGTACGGTTAGTCAAAAAACGTACAATAAAGTTAATTCTGGGAAGAAATTGTACAGTTGACATTCAGGACAGGTTCACTCCCTCCTCCTCAAAAAAGACCCTCTATACAGCATTCTCAAAGATGACACAGGCTCTGAGAGAAATTATTTTCTTCAGGGCCTCCTTCCGACATAAAAAATAACATCACTGAACTAAATTATATTATTGTAGAAAGCAATCACTTTGTGGTTTGACATATTTAATAAAATAAAATACTTTTTTGTTTTAAAACCACGATATTTATTAATTTAAGAACCGACCGGTTTCGCTTTACTTAAGCATCATCAGGGTACAAATTAATACTAAACAAGAAGTACATAATGTGTGCATATATATAACAAAATATAGAGGGAGACAACATGATACAAATATATTATAGAGGGAGACAACATGATACAAATATAAGCAACACAAAGACGGTCATAAAATACATTAACATAAGTGTACAAGTAATGGAAAACCGCTAGATAATTATGTAGACTAATGGGTTATACGAATAAATCGGGAAAAACAAAACATCAATAAAACCTCAATAATAACGGTTTTTCCGAATTTGCAAATCATTTGATCGATAAAGATCATACATTCTGTCATAGAACCGGTGCTAACATCTTACATAAAAACGGGCATGGTAACAGACTAAACAATTTAGAGGCACTAGAAATTAAAAAAGCTGTAAAAACCAAAAGTCAGATACTTAATAATCAATTAGACATATCAAGTAGTCCAATATTAAGTCTGTTTCCAATAAACCCATAAAAAATTCCCAGTTCTCCTTACCTCCTTACCACCTTGCCAGTTGATGTTTTGTTTCTCCCGATTTATTCGTATTACCCATTAGTCTACATAATTATCTAGCGGTTTTTCCATTACTTGTGCACTTATGTTAATGTATTTTATGACCGTCTTTGTGTTGCTTATATTTGTATCATGTTGTCTCCCTCTATATTTTGTTATATATATGCACACATTATGTACTTTTTGTTTAGTATTAATTTGTACCCTGATGATGCTTAAGTAAAGCGAAACCGGTCGGTTCTTAAATTAATAAATATCGTGGTTTTAAAACAAAAAAGTATTTTATTTTATTTAATTATATTCCCCACAGTTTCAGAACTTTCGATAGCTTTTTTCGCTGGCCCGTTCATTATTTTTCTGGATTCCAAGTTCGAGTATTGTTATTTGAAACAGGTGGCCCATATTATTATTACATATTATATTATATTTCGGACATCGTTGCATTGTGAATCATTAGAGCAGATCTTAGAGTAATATTACTCTAAGGAGCAGATGTAAAGTGACGTGTGTATTTGTGTACGTAGAAAGTTAATTCGCAAATAAATCACGATCGTATAGGAACAAGAAAAGAGACAAGACAACAAGAAAATTAAATTAATAAAAATTTACCCCGTAATTTCTAATGCATTGGAATTAGTTTTATTTCCCAAAGTACCTATTCTGAAAAAAAAATAATAACTTTTTACTACACAATACATAAATAAAAATATGAATTATTAATTTTTATAGTAAATTATCGTTTATAATAAATATAAGCTTATAAATCAAAAATTGTATTTTTTTCTTCTCACCTATTAGATAGGATATAATTTTATGAGATAACATTTTTTCTTTGAAATACGGGATATCTTTCGTGTATTTCCCATCTTTGAAAAAACAATATTTATTAACTCATAAACTTTACACGCGTAAAAATTATCTTTATAAATTCAAATATTTGCACGTAATCGCACGTCTGTAGATCATAGAACGATGAACGACACGTCTGCCCCCAAAGCCCTCGAGTTGGCGAATGAACTTCTCAAAGAAAGATAGTTTAATCTGCAAGTCGGAGCGAGCGCGCTATAATAAATATGATTTAAAAGCAATAGGCGTAAGCGACAGTTGTGAAAATGTTTAATAAATCACGGCGTATTTCAAAAATAGCAAAAATTACTTATGGGGTCTATTGAGTAGCATTAAAAGAAGCATTGTGATTTTTTTCATACATATAACTTGTAAAATAACAGAAATAAACGTGTTAATAATATTTTTCGGAGCATACTTTGCGATTTATTTCTATCGAGGGAATTTCAAATAATTACCGTTTCGGCTTTTGGAACAAATAGATACTATCTTAAAGAATAACATATATTTTTTTAAGAGCTTAAAAACTTCAAAATTTTAAGGAAAGTATGTCGGAAATTGGATGAAATTCGAATAGTGGGCCCTTAATCAATTAAAGTTTACTTTTGTACGCCGGGGTTTGAACCCACGTCTTTTTCCTTACTAGTAGAGAACATTACTCCTCAACCATGGAGACCGTCACTAACTACAACATTATAAAAATTCTCTATTCCTAAAGGTACTCATTTTTTTGTTTGTGAAACAATTTCAACCTATATAACTTAAAATTCAACCCTAGATAGTTATAAAAGACACAAGACTAAAGTGTCATCCTCAAAGAACGCATATCAAAGCCAATACCTACCCACCATGCAAACAATATAAACATACCGCACTGACTCAATTTTACAGGTCAATCGTTTATTCACTTTGTACCAGGTGAATAAATTGCTTTCATATGCAGCGACACAATGAATTAATGACTTTTGCAGTAATGAAACTCACTAACCGATCTTGCCCCGGTTACGCCCTTGTATTGTCTGATATTTTTCAAATTGCATTCCGTGATGATGTGATGGAATCTATAATTGACAAACTGATAGGTTTGAATTCATTAAAATCGACATCAAATGTGTTAATTAAATATTCATAGCAAAGACGTAGCCAAAAATAACGTTTGTTGGATGTACGAAACGGAATAAAGAAACTGTTATTTTTGAAAATAAACTCTGTTGTGCTAACAAAGTAAAAGTTCTTTCAACCGATCACGTTTCTATTGGATTTCTAACGCTACCAGATGTTATAACAAGATTTTAAGGTAAAGGGCACGTTGCGTTTTCAGCATGGTATGAAAATAATTCAAATTAGAATTCTATAATTACTAACATGTATCTCAAATTAATTTGAAATAAAAATGTGGGAAAGGATTAAATAAGGGTTGGGGAAGACACATAAAATAAATGAACAATATTTTAAAATATTTTCAGCTTACTGTGGTGGTAGTAGGAGATTTTAAAATATTGTCAGGTTATTCGTAACCCGGGAATGTTTAAAAAAATAAAAAAAAGAAGGTGGATGAAACTTTCACATTAGAACAGCGGGAATAGAATAAATATTTGAACTTTGAGAGATTACTTCGAATATCATAAGGTACGAGTAGCTAGTTTTTCAGAGGAATGCTCTTAGAAGGTATGTTGGTTCATGTTGGTTGTTGGGTGTGAATTTTTAGGGTTTTCTTATCAGTTAGGTATAGAGAAAACAATAATAATGGACTTTATTCTGTTATTCAAAACACAGTTTGGGTTTATTTTTACTAAAACTTTTAATTCATTTCGCAGTGTTGGAAACACCGTTTTTTATGGTAATCCATGATAATTATAACTAAGGTGAAATTAAACCACAAGTAAAAGTTTCTCCTACTACAATAAATGCATCCTTCTTAGGTATTATAAAGAAACGTCCTTCGTCTTGTATTTTGAATTGTGACCGAACCGATTGTCATCGGTAAACAAGGCCGCCTGAAATTATTAGGCCACATCCTGCTCACGGTATCGGTGACCGTATCGATACTCAGATATCGCCTCCCGTCGCCAAATGTGAGGACAAAACAAACAATAATATTCACAATAATCGCCCAGACAATGCACTGATGCATCGGCCATTGTCATCGATTCGGATTAATTCGGCTTAACCTTTTCCTTGCGGTGTTACTTTTCAAAATTCTGCGAGCTCCGGTGCTGTACACTTACGATACATTGTGTACACTTTTGTTGTTTACAGAAATCATTATTTTAATAGTAGATCTACTATTAACAGTATTATTATTTCAGTATGTTCACTTAAGTGAACATACGTATAATATGTATAATTTAAAAAAACAAGGAAAAAACATCAGCCACGGATAAAACACATTGCTGCCGGCACAGTGCAATCTACGGACGCGGCACAACAAATTTAGAAAAAAACTAGTTGCGTTAAATAAATATTCATAAGTATTACATATCGTAATTTTTAAATCCAATACATAAATGCATTACGGAGGAATTACAAAAAGATGAACTTTGTGTTTAAGACCCCGCATTCCGAATTTCTACAGACATATAACATACTTATCTTGTACACTTTAAGTTTTACAGCTCATAAAAAATATACCAATCGTGTAAATAAAATAGTTGAAAACTAGTCTTAACACAGTATTTCCCTAAATACTGTGCACAATAAAGATAAATGTGAACCTTACTTATATAGATGTAGTAATAGAAAAAAAATAATATGTTTTTCAAAAAAATCTCTATTCAGATGCCGAGTTGAAAACATAATTCGATGATTTTCCCCCGACAGAAAAAAATCGCAAAGTATGCTCCGAAATTCAATAAAAATATCTGGTTCTGATATTTTACATGCTATAGGTATTATACGCTTAAGCATAATAATTACAATAGTTTTTTCCTCCATCATTAGTATTTATAAACATCCCTGTCAAATCTGTTCTGTAACCACCTTCTTATTTTATTTTCTCTATTTTTTTGAACCCTTATAACGGAGCCTCATTATATTTAGCATTATGAATTAAAATAATTAACAGCTTTTCAACATTGTTGACAGCGCCAGAAAGGAAAGGTTAATTCGAGAAACTCCGGACGCGATATGGGAAAACAAGGTCTCGCTGTGGATTACCAAAACGGGCGACAAATTCTTCGATTGCAATATTAATATTATTTAAATTGGTCGATTGCAATGAAGATGTCAAAGATGAGATGTGAAAATTTACTGCAGGAACAAGGAAGTGAATAGTGGGTACATAATATTAATTTATCTAATTCGGTATTCAGATTGCATCCTAAATAATGAGTCTAATCACCGAACAATAATTAATTATCGCTTATTATGACTGCATTCACGTCAGATTTGGCAACACTCAAAATTGATTCAAGGTGAGATGATGGAACACATATTTATATTATTATGCCTTATTTAATGTATGAATATAATACGTAATAATATAATACTAGCAGTTAAAAACCCGCTCCGCAGATTTTTTGCTGCTAGTTCCTGCGGGCGGCACTTGGTTGGGCTTCGCCCAGTTTAAGTGATACTAACATTTAAGTGGTAGTTACGTTTAATAGGTAGATATTAGGTAATTCTCAGAGAGAGGGTGAGTATATATTATAAATAGATTATTACAATATAGCGCCCCTGAGGTGATATCTCACAAAAGCGGCGCTATACAAATTGTCCAATAAATAAATAAATATAATGTTTACATTTTATTGCGTACATATGCATCGATATACAACGGAAATAGATAAAATAATGTAATCTTATTAAACTTTATTTCAAACACAAATTATTTGTTTACATCACTATATTATGTACAACCACTACATGTTTCATGAACGAAGTTCACCTCATCAGAAGTAAGTATATTCCGATGTCAAAAATTAAATATAGATTACAATTGGAAAGAAGACGTGGAAGGAGGGGGGAGGGGTTAGAGTGGGCGGAGTTTATCAGAATTAGGAATTACAATATCGTTAGACGGGAAAGATCAGTTGAGTGGGAAAATATTTAAAAGAGAGTTTATTAAAAAAAATTCTTGTTAATTGTATCTGCTTTTATATTAACATGTTTTCTAATTTCTTAAAATATATATGATTTATTTGCCATGCTTTATATCCTGTATGAAGTATTTTAAGACCTGAAAATTAAATAGAAAAAAAAACAATACATTCATAAAACAAGTAGCATTTAATAACGGTTATTCTAATAAATTGATAGTTGAAATACTAAATAAAAAAATAAAACATGATCTCTTCAAATGCTATAAAGATATATCTAAAGATAGAAATAAACAATGGCGTAGAATTCTATTTGTGGATAACGATACTTAAAAAATTATAAATAAAAACATTCCTGGTACTATTCAACCGGCTTTTTACACTAATATCAAAATGAATAAATATATTCTTAATAATAAAAATAGCGATAATCAAACAAAAAAAATCATTTTTAAAAAGAGTTTATAAACTCGATTGGGATGGTTGTAATTTCTTTTACAAAGTTAGAACTAATAGAGACTTTGAAGTCAGAACTAAAGAACATCTCGGAGCTCTAGATGGAAATAGTGAATCTGAGTTTGATCATCTTTTGAATAATGATCACACTTTTGATAAAAAAAAACAGGTCTTAAAATACTTCACACAGGATATAAAGCAAAAAAAAATTATAAACCCTCTTTTAAATATTAAACACTCAACTGGTCTTTCCCGTCTAACGATATTGTAATTCCTAATTCTGATAAACTCCGCCCACTCTAACCCCTCCCCCTCCTTTTACTTCTTCTTTCCAATTGTAATCTATATTTAATTTTTTACTTTAATGTATACTTACTCCTGATTAGGTGAACTTTGTTCATGAAACATGTAGAGGTTGTATGTAATTAAGTGATGTAAACAAAGTTATTTATGTTTTAATAAAATAAATAATGCCTCACAAAGTGATAAGCTTCCAGAAGAAATCTTCTTATCAAACGCTTGTTAATGGTCAAGTAATTTTACGTAATTATGCGTATTGTTAGGTGTATATTTAACCCTAGAACCGTACCCATCATAGATCATACACTAACAGTACCCAGGGGTACTGGAGTACCCCGTTAAATAAAACATATTTTTTACGTGAGAAAAAACATTTATTCAAAATTAACTTACATAGACTGTTATGGCACTTATTTCAGTCTTACATAATACAATAAGGCTTAATTAAAAGTAACTTTTCTTAACAATTTTGGCAAATCTTTGTTTGGTGCTCTTAACATATGAAACGTTTACATTTCTGACATTGAGAGCGTGACTTACGATCTTTTGACCTGGGACAAAATGAACATCTTCCAGATTTTGATTTTGAAGGGGTTGTAGCATCATAAGACCGCTTTTTTCCTAATATTCCGCCAATACTTTCTTGGAGATGCATCGGCAAAGTTTTGTATAAAAATCGATCCTCCAAGTGAGGTTTTATAAGGTCAAAAGCTAAAGTCTTCAGATAAGTTCGTCTATTCTTGAAAACTTGTTTTCCGGTAGCGTTAGAAGAATGCAGTCATATCATAGAATTGATTCCGACGATATTCAAAATTCCATAGAAGACACAAAGGCTCCAGCGACGAGTTTTACGAGACACACTGTATGTATGACAAAGTTGATCAAACGTATCCACACCCCCCTTGGTTTGGTTGTAAAAACTTATTATTTCTGGTAAATCAACAGATTTGTCTTGGTCTGGTTGGAAGTGTGTAGTGGAAAGCATAAGCACGTTTTTATTTTTCTTTTGCTTAGCTTTGGAGGCACATATGATATTAAAGTAAGTTCGTTATGAAAAGCAAACATTGATGTATTATAAAGTCAGCAATAATTTCATCGGGTTCATCTTCCAATTCATCCCCAAGAACCACATCTTCTTCATCATCAGCATACAGAAGAAGGCGATGAATTTCATCTTGCGATAGATTTTGACGTAAAGCCATCTAAAAAAAAGAATTATTCAAGTTACACGCAACTAAATGCAAAATACATAAATATAATAAATAATTACACATTTTTTCCAAAACAAAGTTATGTGTAAGGTTATTATGCAAATAAAAATAACATTCAAATAAAGAAACACGTATCAAATAGCACAATTACATGCTTTATTTCAAAAAACATTAAAATCATAGTAATGAAAATAATTACCTTAACCGTACCCTGGGGTACTGGAGCGCCCCACGCACGTTTTGCCACGACCACACACTAGCAGGACTCCCGCTCGACTGATGCTTCGAAGCGACTCCCCCCCACTTGCAAATACGCAGCGGCAGGAAAAGATCTGTTGTGAAACGAAAAAGTTATCGCAAATTTTCAATTTTTTTAAAAATTTGTACCCCAGGGTACGGTTCTAGGGTTAAACATTCGCCAGTCATTTGGTTCGTTCTTATACCGCCAGAGGGGCAGAGTGGTCGAATTTTGCCTGCAGACCCCTTATTCGGGATTTACCCGAAACATACGATTTGAATTAGATCGTCCACACGCTAGCGTAATAATACTATCAGATTTTTAATGTATGAACGAAACCTGGTTTCAATATTCTTTTTAGAATCGTTTTCATCGTGATAAATATTTTAAAAAAGGGAATTAGCAATAATATGTCGTATTGGAATTAATCAATATACAAAAATTAAATCTGTAACATAATATTAACACTACGATACTTATGTTCCATGATAACTCAACACAGTGACAATTCATCACACTTTTAAAAAGTCACTAGAAGCGAAGAAAAAAAAAATTAACCCAACTTAACCTAACATAATGTACTTAACCCAGTTAATAAAGTTTTTGTTTCATCACTTTCCATGACTTTATATAACTTTTTAAAGATGTGATGAATTATCATTATGATGATTTATCCGGTCACCATTTCAATAATATATTTTTATCCATATTTCACTCCTGCTTTTTTTTTTAATTTCGGTTAATTTTTTCATTGCCTTTCTTAACAATAACTCCGCACATGAGGGCTTGAGGAAAATAATTTTCCTCTGGGATTCTGTGACGATGGTCTTTTTGAGAGAATGAGAGAGGAAACACAGAAGTCGGAAAATTGTTCCACGGCCAAGCTGAGTGTCTGAGCTCAAGAACGTTTCCCTTTCTCATGTGATAAATAATGTCAATTGTGTTAGGCGCGTGTTTGGCGTGTTTTTCGACTACGCACCGGAGCCGAAGGGATCAATGACGCATTTTGTTCTTCGGGGCATCTTCCGTTAAAATACCAGTAGAACAGGCTTGATTTAATTTTTTCAATGGTTGATATGATTCAGTCCAATCAGTAATCGTTACAATTGTTATTTTTACGTATAAGCGCCCAACTTGAAAAAAAAAATTTAACCCGTTAGTAGCCGAATGGTCCACAAAGACAAAGTTTTCCGTTTAAAATAATTAAAATTCAATAAAATATTTTGGGTTTATTTGTAACTCCGGAATGTTTTTCATAATAATAATAAAAGTTTATTCCCTAAGAGTTTATTGAGGCAGGTAACTCACCTGTAAACTTATTATATTTTAAAATAATGAAAATTTTTTGTTAGGTTGAAATATGTTTTGAATGCACCACTGGCTGATGATTTGTATTAAATCCAGTTACACTTTTTATGTATCACGTCGGTTGCGAGTTCAATATATCCGTTTTTATTACGGCCAACTTAAGATAATTTTAATACATTTATTGAGCAATGAGCAAACCTACACACATTCCGTATGGGAGGAGTAGTTACCATTTATTTCCGACTCACGAATCGGAGGTATATCAAATAGTTCATCGTTTTTATATCATTTGTAATAAATTTGTAAACAGGGTAATTGCATTATTCATTGCTTCTAAAAAAGTGCCAATAAATTTTGGCATTCTTTATGGGAACGTTAAATTGTTATTTACATCAGGTTAATGGGTGTAATTTTTTTATAATCTGTGAGCATAATATATGGGGAACGGCTGGATGGAGCTACGTAAATGTTTGATAAACATTTTAAAAGCTAAAAAATTTCAGATTTTGCGGCTAGACAGGTGTTCGTTGATTTAGGGTTAAACGTTCTGATTCATGTCAAAAGTTCGAGTTATAATGAGTTTTTGTTGATTCTTATAAAATACCCCCGAAGAGGCGTCTCTAGCATAAGCAATTTGGGAGGCGGGTAGGGTGGCGCTGCCCCGGGAACCATTTATTGGATAACCGACACCTCTGTCATAGGTCACTCTATGTGTTTCGAAAAGTTTGGTGATTTAGCAGGGGTGCCCGGATTCATGGGGAGAGGTTTCTTTAGGTCTCGGCATTGGATTCATTAGCCTACTTACTACGTGGTGACCATTTGACCTCTCCAACAGGACTCTCCCGCAGTGAGGGATGGATTCACAAGTCCGTCCCTCCTAGACAGCCCCTCGTAATTTTTTTCTCAGAACTTGTTTCCTTTCGTTTCCTTAAAAATACCTTGCACACAGCATCCACAAAGATGACATGATGTAATCTATTTTCCTCAGGAGCTCCCGTTTGGAGCTAATATTTAAAAAAGCAAAGAGGTTTCAGGTGTGTTGGGAGAAATAATCTAAGGTGTCTGGAGGGGATGAAGGAGAAAACCTTAGATATTATGAACAGGAGGGAGATAACACAATACCAGTTATAGTAGAAACTGAAGAATCTCAAAGGCTTTCAGAGGGGACTACTCTCAGTATCGTCCTGTTGAAAGACTTCCACGAGTCTAGTCAACATAAGTTAGCACATAACTTTGTGTACACCACTATGTAATTAAAATAATGGACAAGTTTCTAAACCAATGATTTTTTCGTCATGATAAACGTTTGTAAGTATATAAAGGTGTCAATAGTCTCCTTCCCCCAAATCTGAAAAGTTAAGTTAAATATATTATTACTAATTACCATTCAAATCGTTTTGAGTACAATCACCGTGGAAATACCTTCACGATTCCGCAATAAATATTTGGGCATCTGATTATGCAGCCGGCAAATATGTCCATGACTCACTACTCTCTGGGCGTTGCAGACAGATAGCAGCATAGGAACTAGGAACATGCGGTACAATTTTACTATCGCACGGTACTTCACCGGGACGCCCACGAAAAACGGTCGGATGAATTGGAATTTCTATGTTTTTTCTCGTGGTATATGATGAATGCTAGACTTTAATTTATAACGCAGCTCGGCACTAAAGCGGTTTTAAATTATGAATGAAAATGGTATATACTTAGAGTTAGGTAGGTAGATACTCGCAGTATCGCTCTAGGGGGAGATTCATTCGGAATGAAAAGGTTGCTGAGTCATTGGTCAGGAATGACCCAGTTTTTGCAAAAATAATTATTACGCCATAGATATTTGTTTGGGGATAATTCCTTTGGTCCAATCTTTCATTAATTATTTACTCATAATTGGAGCTGAAAATGAATACAGGGTGTCCGTGGGTAAAGTAAAAACTAACATCGGGGGGTGTATTTCAGAAGTAGAAAATATAGTTAACTGTTTTCGAAATGACAGCGTTTTAAGGTAGTTTTTAGGTTAAAAAGTGTAATTGTTTGTATGGGAAAATAAATATTCTTCAGAGGAGGTCTGTCAGACCCTACCGGACATGCGGAGGGTGAAATAAAATAATTGTTACAGTAAATGCGTACCTAATCTATCCATATACCACATAATTTTAGATTATTTTGATTTTCGGGTTTTAAAAATAAAAACTTAAATATACATTGATGGTCAACATATTATTTGAAAGCGGTTATTATGTCAAGAAGCGTTTGACACTAAAAGCTCATATTTTTTTAGCTTTAACGTTTGTTTTTGGCAAAGTTTATTTGGTTATAATTAGCAAAGCGCACGGGGCATTGAGATATGGACCAGTCCAATAGAAAATAGCTGTTTGGAATCTACTCTACTCTCTCTAATATGAACGTACATAAACACGCCGTTACAAATAATAATGAATGATCGATTGGTTCGGCGTTGACGTGTTCCGACAATTTGTCATCAATTAAACGAATGTGTTTTTAAATACTCAACGTTTTCCCGGCAGGGGGCAATGCTTTGACAGGGGTCGACCTCATTCATCATCTCGGATATCGGCGATTCCACGCAAATGTCGCACGTTCTTACTCAAGGTGGTTTGAATAATATACCTATGTATTTTTCCTTTATACTGTTTTTTATGTCGAAAAATAAACCATAGAGATGGTGTTTTTTATTTTATTTTTATGCTGATGAATAATTTTTATAAAACGATTTCTAAATGCCATTTTAGAATTGCCGCCAAAACGACATGTTCGTTTTTAGTCGTGAGTTCGACGGCGCTGACGTCACGCCGGGCAACTTTGGTGACGGCTGCGTTTCCTGACGTTGGCGTTTTCTACGTTATAGTGACGTTGTAGCCAATTGGAATCATCGTATCAAAACATTAAAATGACATTAAAATAGCTCAGTGGTCAGAGCTGTCGACCGGAAATCGAAGGGACACGGGTTCGAGTCCCGTTGGCATCATGTATCTTTTATCAGGAGATTTTTCAATGTGGATGAGTGTTTCAGGCGAATAATTATTGCTTGTAAAATAATTGTTACCCTTTGTGCTATGCATAAAAAATCTTGTCTTAAACATTAGTTTATCAAAAAAATAATAATTAATATTTGACAAGTTCAAGTATTTCACCTAAAAATGTAGACAATTTGTCTCGACGCCATCTAGTGAGAGAGTTAGCACTTACAATGCCTTTTCATATAAAATAAAGTTGGTTGTTTTCAGGTGAAAAAAATTAACAAGCAGTAATTGTTGAATGAAACACTAGTATATATTGAATTAATCCTGAATACATCAGGTATTAGGGAAAGACCAGTATAGTTTATAGGTTTCTGTTTGAATAAAATAGCTCAAAACGTCTACACGTTTTTTGGTCTAATATGTAACAATACAATTTGCTTAATGTATTTTTATTAATAATTATTCAAGTCTGTCTCGATAGCATTCGCATAGAGTATCTCAAATTATTGCTCCAATAACAAAATGATCATTTTATACTATCACGTTCTCAATGAGGATTCCATCAATGTGATGAAATCATAACAAGGACAGACCCGCATTGTATAAAATAAGGTCTTCTTTTGTTGCAAGTATAACTCCCTTTTGACTATAATCTTATTTTTTTATATCAATCAATCATTTGATTCACACGGGCCTGTTTGAAATTCTCCGCGCTTTCAACGTGTTCCTTGACACAGGATAAAACTGGATAAAAAAATAATGTTTTATAATATCGTAGATGAAATTATTTTATATTGGATCAATCGACTATAGAGCTAGGGTTTTTGACGTTGATGAGATCTACCACAAATCACGAAGCATGATTTGTAGAAATGTATTTAAAGAATCCACGTGATAAAAGGACCAATGGAGAAGTTTTTAACCTTGACGAGGAGTATCATTTTTTGATCACCTAACAATAATAAAAAGTACGTGCGTTTTTGGTATTACTATTAAAATATGTTAATAACTTCCAAATAATGTGTTCTAAAACATTTTATGGGAATATTATGTACCTAACTACCAATGGCGTACTTTATGTCAAACTTTAAAACAAAATGATAAAAAAAAACGATAACCGGATTAATTTTTAATTTTAATTTTTCTATTTTCCACCAACTTTGTGTGCAAAAATAGATTTCTCTCTGTATGTAATAAATTGCATCATATTTTTCTCTGCTGCATTTCATAAACTAAACATTATTCCATCAAATAACTTTTTTTTTAATTTGAGTGAAGTTCAAAGTTACGAAAAAAAAATCTAAGCTTTAGGAATAAGTTGTTTTTTTTTAATTGATAATCATTCTAATAAGCTAGATCAATTAGTGTTGTAATGTTGCATGATTTTCTGATATCGTAAAAAAAGTCAATGTACGCCACTGGCAGGAAGATTGTGTTTATCGGCGGCAGATGTCTTTATGATTCAAATACCTTAAGAATAACAATATAAATTACGTCGGATACTAAAAACGAATAAATAATAATACCGTGTGTGCGCATCATTTGAAACGAAACTGAACAATGTCTAGACGACAATCATTGTATTATTTCGATGACAGAATATTATATGAAGTAAACTTGTATGATAACTTTGTCACGTATTTCGCTTCAAAAATCCCATTGTTTTAATTTCAATGCTCATCTATAACAAGGGACCAGACATCCTTTCTGTCATCCTTTGCGTCCGACGTGTAAAGGACCCATAAAGTTAAGAAGGACAATGAAATTATCAATATTATTATTTTTATTTGTTTATCAAAGTCAAACGTGTATGTGTTAGGTCCAACCAATTTAACAACAATAAAACATATCAAGTAGGTTCCTACCCTCTCCCCCTCGCATTAATTTATCCATTTAGGCACATTGGTTGCTTTTTTCATTGTTGAACTAGTTAGCCTGGAACTTAAAAAATGAACGATCATGTCATTTTAATTTCGGATAAAAATAGTTCGTGTACCTTGTCAGAGATAAACAAATAAATTAAATATTATTTTTTTGGTAAACTAACGTTTAAGACAAGATTTTTTATGCAGAGCACAAAGGGTAACAATTATTTTACAAGCAATAATTATTCGCCTGAAACACTCATCCACATTGAAAAATCTCCTGATAAAAGATACATGACGCCAACGGGACTCGAACCCGTGTCCCTTCGATTTCCGGTCGACAGCTCTGACCACTGAGCTATGGCGGCTTATCCCTTACCCGCGAAATTATTCAATATATACTAGTGTTTCATTCAACAATTACTGCTTGTTACATTTTTTTCACCTGAAAACAACCAACTTTATTTTATATGAGAAAGGCATTGTAAGTGCTAACTCTCTCACTAGATGGCGTCGAGACAAATTGTCTACATTTTTAGATGAAATACTTGAACTTGTCAAATATTAATTATTATTTTTTTGGTAAACTAACGTTTAAGACAAGATTTTTTATGCAGAGCACAAAGGGTAACAATTATTTTACAAGCAATAATTATTCGCCTGAAACACTCATCCACATTGAAAAATCTCCTGATAAAAGATACATGACGCCAACGGGACTCGAACCCGTGTCCCTTCGATTTCCGGTCGACAGCTCTGACCACTGAGCTATGGCGGCTTATCCCTTACCCGCGAAATTATTCAATATATACTAGTGTTTCATTCAACAATTACTGCTTGTTACATTTTTTTCACCTGAAAACAACCAACTTTATTTTATATGAGAAAGGCATTGTAAGTGCTAACTCTCTCACTAGATGGCGTCGAGACAAATTGTCTACATTTTTAGATGAAATACTTGAACTTGTCAAATATTAATTATTATTTTTTTGGTAAACTAACGTTTAAGACAAGATTTTTTATGCAGAGCACAAAGGGTAACAATTATTTTACAAGCAATAATTATTCGCCTGAAACACTCATCCACATTGAAAAATCTCCTGATAAAAGATACATGACGCCAACGGGACTCGAACCCGTGTCCCTTCGATTTCCGGACCAGAAACTTCGTGGTCAGAGCTGTCGACCGGAAATCGAAGGGACACGGGTTCGAGTCCCGTTGGCGTCATGTATCTTTTATCAGGAGATTTTTCAATGTGGATGAGTGTTTCAGGCGAATAATTATTGCTTGTAAAATAATTGTTACCCTTTGTGCTCTGCATAAAAAATCTTGTCTTAAACGTTAGTTTACCAAAAAAATAATAATTAATATTTGACAAGTTCAAGTATTTCATCTAAAAATGTAGACAATTTGTCTCGACGCCATCTAGTGAGAGAGTTAGCACTTACAATGCCTTTCTCATATAAAATAAAGTTGGTTGTTTTCAGGTGAAAAAAATGTAACAAGCAGTAATTGTTGAATGAAACACTAGTATATATTGAATAATTTCGCGGGTAAGGGATAAGCCGCCATAGCTCAGTGGTCAGAGCTGTCGACCGGAAATCGAAGGGACACGGGTTCGAGTCCCGTTGGCGTCATGTATCTTTTATCAGGAGATTTTTCAATGTGGATGAGTGTTTCAGGCGAATAATTATTGCTTGTAAAATAATTGTTACCCTTTGTGCTCTGCATAAAAAATCTTGTCTTAAACGTTAGTTTACCAAAAAAATAATAATTAATATTTGACAAGTTCAAGTATTTCATCTAAAAATGTAGACAATTTGTCTCGACGCCATCTAGTGAGAGAGTTAGCACTTACAATGCCTTTCTCATATAAAATAAAGTTGGTTGTTTTCAGGTGAAAAAAATGTAACAAGCAGTAATTGTTGAATGAAACACTAGTATATATTGAATAATTTCGCGGGTAAGGGATAAGCCGCCATAGCTCAGTGGTCAGAGCTGTCGACCGGAAATCGAAGGGACACGGGTTCGAGTCCCGTTGGCGTCATGTATCTTTTATCAGGAGATTTTTCAATGTGGATGAGCGTTTCAGGCGAATAATTATTGCTTGTAAAATAAATAAATTAAAACCTAAATAAAAATAATACAAATTCTTTTGAAAACGGACTTATCTGCTGATTATTAAACTTATTTGATATAAATAATAAATTTTTCACACTATAGGGTGAAAAATCACGGGAAAGTTTTAGCGGCGATATTTCCGGGCTAATGTCTCATCGCAACGTGTTCCGCTATTATCATGCAAATATCAGAGCGCAGGGACCTGTATCGGTATCAGTATTTAACTGATTGGAGATAAAAAAAGTTGAACCAATTTTTTCTCTTTGTGTCTGATCTAATGGGGACGCCTGGTACCTAGTTTGAATTCTCGACATATCATTAAATTAATTTTCTGTGAAAAGTATACTATTATAAGTACTTACTTATATACAATATCGTAAAAACAAGGGAAAGTTTGTTTCACAATTGATCAAATATCGAAGTTGATTTTCAAGTTCTGTGAAAGATCTATACACCCTCTGTTAATATTTCAGTTCCATGCAGCAACTGGCCCATGATGTTAGAATAACAGAAATTGAATAGTACTTTCACAGAACTTGAAAATTAACTTTGAAATTTGATGAAATGTTCAAATTCTGTGAAATAACTGGCCTTCAAAATTTTTAAACTGATGACACAATTCAAAGCAAAAGTTCTAAACTTCGATGAACTAAAGTTACAGACTTAGGCACAACTGAAATTAGTATTTTTGATGTTAAATAATAAGTTACAATGCCACATGTCTTCATTATCACGTTAAACATCGATCTACATATAATGTAATAACACGCTGAACCCACAAACTTACATTACACCCATGAAACTACGTCAGCCAAAACAAACACGCTCCGATGAAAGAATGCATTTAAATTTTATTGCCCAAACGCAGTCACATACTCCATCCCACATCAATGGCTGTCGATAAATAAACACATAATATTCACGTGTACAATGGATCCTTACCGAGTCCAGTGCACCATACATACACATTCATAAACAAATAACACACGAAGACTGAGAGTTAGGAAGTCTATAAGTATTAGGCCGGATGGAATGCGCGTGAACGGAATATTGAGTAATGTCCAACGGACTCTCCACTTCTACCATACTCGGGGTGGTCTAACAATTATTAAACTGCAGCGCCTTGGTAATAAAGGAAATCACTCTAAACAATAGTTTAATGACTCTAAAATTGTGGAAACATATTCAGCGTCCATGTTGCTCATAATGCACACATTTATTTACAGTTATGGTTTCCAATCTTTCCCTACCAACGCATCGGCTAAGGTAAAGTACAAAGAGAAAACTTACTGATATGAAGTATTTTAAATTTATTAAAAATCTGGTCAAACCATTCGTTTTCCTGTTAAAATGGGATTAGATGCCTATAAGGAAAGAATTTTTAAAAATCAGAACAAAATAACAGTACATCACGAATATGTTATGAGGAAGTCGGAAAAAGTGTGTTAAAATAATAATAATTTGGCATCTCGTCCATTATGTTCATTCGGACAAGACTACTTGCGTTGAACACGTGCTCGGATATACTATAATGACTAATATTTTACTAGAGAATGATCACGCAGTCACATTAATAACAGTATAGTGATAAAAAATCCGTACTCAATTTTCTCCGTGTAAAATTTTAAATTTAGTTATGTATTTTGCATGTAAATCGTAAAACGGTTATACATACACCAATGTAACACAGAGATGAATGCAAAATAACGTAAAAGTGTAAGTAAGAAAAGATAAAAAAATGTATAAAAACAAGTCGTAGCAAAGACAATTAGTAGAAGTAAGAAAATTTAATACAATCCACCTAACTATTGTGAAATTAGTGGCCTGCCATTTCAATCAGTTCTCGTCATTTTCATTTGCATCATTTTTGCCTCCCACTATGGACAAATATTTCTTTTAGGTTCCATACAATTTTATAATATGTAAGTACGGTTTTATAATATGTAAGTTGATCTTTATGTTTATTATAACCCACAAATTTTATTGTGAAATGGCCTGCAATTCTAAGGTTGTCTCGCCATTTCGCATCGTTTTTGCCTTCCACTATACGTATAAATATATTTCTTTTAGGTTTTATACAATTTAATATAAGTAATCATTGATTTATCACGTTGTTTTTCTCGCCATTTTGCGTCTTTTTTTCCTCCTACTATATGAACAAATATATTTCTTTTAGGATTTATACAATTTAATTAAGGTAATCATTGATTTATATTTGATTTGTATTTATTATATCCCACCAACTTACTGTGAAATGGCCTACGGTTCTCAGTTTTATTAGCCATTTTGAGAAATGTTTGCCTCTTGGTGAATAGATGTATTTATTTTAGGTTATATGCAATTTTATAATAAGTTCGATTCTGCCGCCCACCATCAATGCACAATATTTATACCCATCATAATAGGTAAATTAAATCATTACACGAGAGATGTATTTAATGTGCTTTGAGTAATTAGTACAAGTTTGGCTTATGCTTCGTTAAGAACCTATTAAAGATTTTAATGTGATTGTTAAAATAATGCGGATATTTAGTGTCATTATTTAGGCTAACGCAATTAGCAGAAGAGAATTTATTGCTTGAGATAAATAAAGTGAAATTACCTATTTAGCAGAACATTGACTTAAAGCTGTTTCCGTTCGTGTAGATATATCATCCAGCACCAATATAAGTCATATTGTACGAACACATAAAACCCTCTGATGTATCGTTGCGATGCACTGAACAGAGAATACCTAGAAGTGTTATTTACTCCGAATTTGACAAAAAATTCAATTAAAATTGAACTTCGCTTAAGAAAAAAAATGCTAATTTAAAAAATTTGACTACTTCACCCGAAATATGGGAATATTGATCTAACTTCGGCCATAAAGATAAGCCAACAACGAATTTCTATCGGTTTCAGAGTTGACAAGCAATACATTTTTAATTGAATTATATTTAATTGAACCCAGGGCCTTGTTAGAGCTTTGCGCATTGCTTGGGAGCAAAACACCGAATAAATCCATCAAAAAAATTATATATTTTCATCCTAGCCTTGTAGAAAAGTCGATAGATGTCGAACGTTAAAATAAAAATTGATATATTTATCCAATACACTATCTAGATTGCTAATAATTCGGGAAGAATATTTCAATAATATATAAAGAGAGCAGCCAATAAAAAAGTGAAGTTAAGAAAATTAAGGTATTGTTGGTAGTTCTTGGTCGAAGTATGATGCAGTTAAATAAAATATGACCGAAGAGGATAGAGTCATATTAGCTCAGGGGTGGAGTATAGCCCCGGTAAGGCTGAAGTCCTAGGTTCAATTCCTAGATGTAACCGAACATTCATCTGATTTTCCTGTTTCAAATTTTCGTTTGAGATTCGCTTATATTGTCTTCAGTGATTCATTTTTTAATTTTTAAGTTAGTGTCATGAACGAAAAACGTTTTTTAGTTTTTATTATAATTTTGGTTTTATATTTATCAAAAGCCGTTTAATTAAAAATTTATAATATTATTAAAAAACGCATAAAGAAAACAATAGCTTTAAAACGTTATTTTGCTATTTTGTATTTAAAAAAATTAAACAAATTATTTTTAGTAAGAAATAGTCGTCTCAATTTTTGCGTAACGCCAGTTTGACAATGACATTGTTTGCTGAAATAACTCTCATAATAATGAAAACTATAATACTTGCAGAACTAAATAATACAAATATTAAATTTAAAATTAAATTAAATGGAGTTAGACGAATTAAGTACAAAACCAATGAATATATTATTCACTCTATTTTGACAATATTTTAGAACGCAGCAAAATATTGGATTATTTTCAAAAATTATTTTGCTCCTCAAAAGTTAAAATTGCTGACCGATTGATTTCATGAAACGATGCGCATGTTAACTAATTACTTTTGATTTACTTTTGTAAGAATAAGTAGAGTTTTACTCTTATATGGTTCATTGCAAATCGTAACCTCAATAACTAACACGAATAACAGTGTTGATTACAGATAATCATGGGGCTGTTCTGGCATCATTAAATGAAAACATATGCAGCTTTTCAACAGTTAAGTATCGGAAACTTCCTCGTATGCAGTTACAAACACATCATAATATCCTATAATCCATAATCCCACCTTGTGTCTCTATAATAGTCTTATGACCCGTTGCAGACCGATTATAAAACCATACTTATACCGAGTCCTCGAAAAATGGTTCCTCTGCGTAAATACATACTTGAAGTGTATTTATATTAAGGTCATTGAATTTATTAATTTATATAAATATATACTTGTAGTGTATTTTTAAAGGTCATTAAATATACTACTACCAACCAGCGATTGCGAAATCATAATTTGGGAGGCGAGTATTGGATAACCAACAACCCTCCCATAGGTCACCAAGTGGTTGGCTACGTTTGATGACTTAGCAGGGGTGTCCAGCCGAGGTCGATGGGGGTGATGTTTGTTTTGATGCAGGTCTTGCGGCGGATGTATCTGCTCACTTACTGCGTGGTACGCCGGATCGGGAGACTAGTTGAGAAAGACCCTTTGACCTCTCCAGCCGGACTCTCTCGACCCATCGCCTTGCAGTGCTGAGGGGATGGATTTATATTTCCGTCAATGCTAGAAACTTTGACCTCCAGATTCCTACTCACCCCTCATACCTTTTTCCTTCTGAGAACATCCTATCCTTCCTTTCCATAAAAGGCACTCCTCACAGCAACCCCAAATATGATATAGGCCCTGATGATTTTTTTCTCAGAGCGTCTTGCGTGAATCTAATGAAAAAAAAAAATTATTGCACCTTATCCTTATTTTCCAAATTTCAAAGTTTATTGAACTCGGACCCATATTATCCTCTTATCTTACCTGGACTGACGTCTACCAATTTGGCTATTGAGGCCTGTAAATTCATACGTAAAAAATGACCATCAATTGAGGATAATGTTAACAACAATTTTTCAATTGAAATATTATGAGTTCGACCAAATGAACGAATTTAAGAACGAAGGTCCCAATAGCTCAATTGGTATTCGCAGTTGTGACCGTTAGGTACCTTTTTATTGTAGAGTTGTCGATAGTTTGGTCTTAAATTGAACCGAAAATATCAAACGTGATAATTTAACGCGTTTAATTATTCACGTTCAATGAACTTTTATTTTTCAAAATTGAAACCATGCGATAAAGTACGACGGTACCTAAAAGAAACCGAACTGATGTTGTGGGGAATTATTCAATTGCAGTTTTTTTACGTTAGCTCCACGCAAGAGCCCATGAGAAAAAATATTCCTCAGGACCTATGTCATCTTTTTTATGGAAAAGAAAAAGATGAAATAATTATTTTCGAGAATAAATAAACGGCGAAGTAGCCCTCTATTAATACAACAAGGTTGTTGGCATCAGGAGGGTTGATACGATGCCCCGCAGCTTTGAGCATTATCCCAGGATGAGGCGCGTTTCTCGGCTTTTTGTCTCGGAAACAGATTTTCTCGAGTGTGCGGGTACAGCGGAGTGCGGACTGCGGATTGTGGATTGCGGACTGCGGACAACAATGCGCTATTAGAATGGTTTGCACTATAAAAATTAAGTGAGATCGTTGTTTCGCCTTTTCGCTTCGTTACCGCCTACGAATAACCGGTGCAAATGAAAGCAAATTCTGTATTATTATTTATTTATTTACTAACGCCCTATTTCGGGGCTTTTACATGATAATATTAAGAAATATACATTATATATTGTACATAACTGAATTGCTTCATTGACAACATTTTATATTTGTTTAAACATAAATTGAAGATGTCCACTGACTTGGTATAATTGTTTCCCTCCATTAGTATTCTGGGCAAAGAAGAATACATATGGTAGTTAGTCCCAGAATTTCTGCACTGAAATAAATCCTGACTTCTAGTATTATGTTGTGGAATCCGAATGCTTATCAATTCTAGCAATACCGGACTATCAACTAAATCATTTAGAATTTTATATAGAAATACCAAGTCAGTGAAAATTCTTCTATCTGACAATTTGAGCATATTCATTATTCATATAATTTAACAGAGTGTTGTAGTTTAACATATTTGCTGGAATATGCTCGTAATGTTGATTTTTTTGTCGAATATCATTATAATGGATATTATTTGATGTGAAGAAACGATTTGGCATATGAATTCATTTTGAATCCGGTGACTCGGTGACAAAAAAAATTGCTTCACTTATGTTTATTTTAATATTACATATGAGTTCTACCGTGAGGGGTTGGTGTCACATAGCAATCCGGATTATACTAGTCTCAGTGAAAGATCGTACGTGATGTCATCGTGCTAGTATTTTCTGTCTTTTTGTTTTAAAGTAAGATGTGCGAGAATGAAGATGAAAAAGTCGATGACGTCCGTACGAGCTCTTGCTAGGACGAGATGCTGTGTGGAGGGTCTTTTTGTGGAGAGGAAGGAGTGAACATGGGTCTTGAAGAGTCCCATGTTGTAGGAGGGAGGAAACACAGAGGCCGGCAGTTCGTTCCACAGCCGAGCTGTTGAACTTAAGAACGAATCGTAGAAGCGACCCGTTCTCATGTGACAAGTGTCAACTGTGTACAAATGTTGGGCACGCGTTTGGCGTGTATCCCGACTACGCACCGGTGCCGAAGGGATCAATGACGCTAGTTCCTCAGAGCATCTTCCATTGTAATACCGATAGAACAAGGACAGCATTCCTACCTGACGCCTGTGCTCTAAAGATTGCAGTTCGTTTGTTAAGATTGGGGAATCTATCAAACGGACCGCCCGTTTCTGCACAGAGTCAAAGGTTTTTTTCAGGTATTTTGGGGCTCCAGACCAGAGATGGCTGCCAAATTCGACAGTAGGGCGCACTTGCGATTTGTACAGGGTGAGCAGTTGTGTACTATTAAAGTATCTGCGGGCCCTGTACAGTACGCCCAGCTTCTGAGAGGCCAACTTTACTCTGGCTTCGATGGAGCCCCCGTACCTGAGCTGGTCACTTATAGTTACACCAAGCATATCAATGGAAGGCCTGTTCGGAAGATTGCTTCCGTTGAAGGAGACTAGATTATCATTTGGATCCCTTTTAGACGTAATCAGACAGGATTGGGTCTTTGAAACATTAAATTCGACGAGATTATTTTTACCCCAGGAGGAAATACTCTCGAGATAACCGTCCATTCTCTGCTTCAAAGCCCTCCGAGCCGTTGGAGTTTGTGTGCCCTTTGGGGGCTTGTCAAACAAAAAGCTATCATGAACTGTACTGTCATCCGCGTAACAATGAATCGGTGCACATGTCAAAAGGTCATTGATGTGCAACAAAAACAAAGTCGGAGACAGAACCGATCCCTGTGGGACGCCAGCATTTATGGAGTGCGAGGAAGAGGTGAAACCGTCAGCAACCGCCTGAATCGACCTATCCCTTAAAAAGTCAGCAATCCACGTACACAGGGATGCGGGAAGTCCGTAAGAATGCAATTTGTTGACAAGTCCTCGGTGCCAGACCCGGTCAAAGGCCTTGGATATGTCTAGTGCGACCGTTTGGGTCTCACCGTGACGTTCCAGGCACCGCCCCCAAACATGCGTCACATACGCGAGAAGATCACCGCACGAGCGGTTCCGCCGGAATCCGTATTGACGGTCGTTGATAATTTTGTTCTTCTCGAGGTATGTGAGCAGTTTGTCGTTGATCACACGTTCCATCACTTTGGACAGAACTGATGTGATCGCTATGGGGCGGTAGTTGGCCGGGTTGGAGCGGTCACCTTTCTTGGGAATAGGGTGAATTACCGCTTTTTTCCAACCAGAGGGCACAGTGCCACACTTCAGGGACATTTTGAAGAGCTTTGTCAAAACTGGAACTATTTCCGCAGCACACCTCTGCAATACCAGGGCAGGTATTCCATCAGGTCCACTAGCTTTGTTTACATCGAGCCCCCGTATGACGTGGAGTACATCCCGATGCCGGATCCTCAGCTTTTTCATATAGAAGCCGCAGTGAGGAACCGACGGCGGAACAGCACCCCCGTCGTCGAGGGTCGAGTTTTCCGCAAACATTTTCCCTAAAAGGTTTGCCTTTTCGGTGGCGGTGTTTGCTAGTGAGCCGTCAGGTCTGGTAAGAGGTGGCAAACTGGGTTTGCAAAAATTTCGACCTATTGAGCCCGCAAGCGACCAGAATGCTCTGCTGCCATGCGGGCAGGCAGCCAGCTTTTTGCTGATCTGCAGGTCGTGTTCGAATTTTGATCTATTGATGATTCTCTTGCATTCCTTTGCCGATTTGTTGTATGCTGATCTGCTTTCGGGCGTTCAATATTATACATTAACATTGTGATTTATTTATGGGTTATTATTCCGTGTTTTGGCTTCCTCAATTAGCCAACGTTTCGGACAGCATTACTGTGTCCGTCAGTTTGTGTACAACTGCCCTGATGATGAAAACTGTAACGCAGTCCGAAACGTTGGTTAAAGATGGAGGAAGCACAACACGGCGTGATAATAAAAAAATAAGCACGATAAATTATTGTAATGAATTCAAATGCAAGTATTAGTAGGCATTAGAAGGTCTAAGTAACCACATAAGTTTTCCGTTGTATAGAAAGGTCCATGTAACCATTAACATTTAACTTTCCTATATAAAGGTCTAAGTAACCACAGAAGGTTTCCGTTGTATAGAAAGGTCCATGTAACCATTAACATTTAACTTTCCTGTAGAAAGGTCTAAGTAACCACATAAGGTTTCCGTTGTATAGAAGTAAAAAAGAATCCGTGGCAGAAGTAAAAAAGAAACTTTTTTCATATTCATTTTTTTCCTGGATATACCTACATATTTTTCCATATAAGAGTATTATTTTCTTCATTCAAACAATTCAACTTGAAAACAACCTTAAAACGTTTAAATTTTCGCAAAAAGTTATTTTTCTTTTTTAGTTGTACTATCATATAGAATCACCTACCGAAGTTTTTGAACTTCACCCGGACACCCTGTATATTAGTAAAGGGAAAATGTGTTCATCGCAATATCATATTATTAAAGGGAGGGTCACACGTAATACAAAGGCAAGTTCACACATATAATAAAGACGGGTTCACACACACAATGGAATACGGTCGGCGCATAGCGCTTGATTCGTTGGTCCATATCTGAACTTGGATCTCTGTTATCTTCGCAATCATCGATCGAGATACTATTATACCCGCTCTAATCTTGTATATCCGTTCTCCACATTGGTCGTCACAAATTATTAAGATAACAAAACATTTTAAAAACAGTTTCAGCATAGATTGTATGTAATTAATTTTATTTGGACTGTAAACTTTTCACGATGTTGGTATACAATAAACGAACACTGTGAATCTTTTCATGTTCTATGTTCCGAATAGGAACACAACACAAAATGTAACATTCTTCTTCAATACATACACAACCAACCATCAGACACACTCACTGACCAATACGATGCGTGATCTTGGCAAAAAGTTTGGGGGTAAAATATAAACTAATGCTCATTAACGTGAAGCATAAAGCAAAATCAACATTTTAGATTAATCTTTACTGCAAATTGGCTTACATTATAAAATCCAAAAAATGTGCTTTGCATTTCTCATTCCCCACAATTCGAGGCTCGGCTCGCGTTTCGTTTCACAAATGTATACGCAGCATAAGTCATACTAAGAATATACACATTTTTGACTTGTGGCTTCCTCTTAATACTGAGGCGATCTTCATTTGATTGCGTATAAGAGGTGGTTAACATGGTTTCGGTCTTGATATACCTTTTATCAGATTAGGTTCGCAATTTTATTACATGTCGTATCGTACGTGTTCTGACGAAGTCATTATTATATTTAATTTATGTATATTCCGCTATTTAAATAAGATAAAACCCATGCAGAAGAAAGGCATTATGCTATCCTTAATTATTATCGTTATTGAGGTATGTTATTATTGCCTTTTTGCAATTATATTCCTTGCACCTGAACACGTGTACAATTTTTCTGAAAGAAAATCTCGGTACAAGCGATTATTTATTTATTTATTCAAACGCCATATTATGGCTTTTACAATACAGTGATAATCAAATTACAAGCGTACAGTGGTAAACAGGATAATAATAGCAATAAATTAATGTGTAAACAAAGACACTATTGCAAGTGATGCAGTTATTAATATAAGTGCTGTAAGACAATGCATCATTCAAAAGAAATATATACCAGTGTAACAATAGTTGAACTACTTTATACTAGGTTTGTATAAGACCTGTCATAAGTCGAAGTATGAGGTGTCTATGATAATGGTCAGTAGTGAGTTTAATGTTACCCACAAAATTAATTGTACTTGGAATAGCTGAGTAGGCATCGCAACTTGGCATTAACAATTCAGGACTTGGTATCTAAGGACGGGTTGTTTCGGAGAATTTGAACAATTCATCAAATTTCAACGTTCATTTTCGGGTTCTGTGAAAGACTTATTCAAGTTCTGTTTTTATATCATTGTAGGCTAGTTGCTTGCCAAAACTGAAATAAAAACAGAACTTGAAAAAATCTTTCACAGAACTTGAAAATGAACGTTGAAATTTGATGAATTATTCAGATTCTCCGAAACAACCCGTCCTTAATGACTCAATCCTGATATTGCTGTAACAATTACATAAAATTTCTGATTGAGTAGTTCCAGTTGGTATTTTGAAAGTGATTAGGATTATCATTGCTATATTGTCTGCGATTGAATTTTCCCCAGTGTTATGTGGGAACAGTGGGTAAGTCAAATAGAATAATTTTCTTCGATGATAATTTTCAGTGCAAAGAAATTACACAATTTGTTATTAATTATAGTAGAACATTAATGTGTATAAGTTTTCGTACAATTATAGTTGGCAGTAAAATTTAACACAAACATAAAAACAGCCTTAAATTTGACGGTCTCCGTGGTCGATGCGATAAGACTCTTGACTAGCTATTTAATTATTTAATTATTGAATTACATAATTGGTGTTGAATTAATTAATTAAAATAATATTCAGTATAAGTTTATGCGGGATACTCCAGAGAGAAGGATGCTCTTAGTATCGTTTTGGAGAAAGACCACCATTCAGAAATGGCTTTAGACATATTTGGTGTCCAGATCAGAATAGACAGGTACTTTCCCACCTTCCTCTTTCCCATCATCTTACCCCCTTCACTACCTACAGTTTCACAACATACCCCAATTGGGGATATCAGAGTCTCATTGGTTTCAGACGGTTTGGAGTAGTTGCAACTCTTGAACGGTATTCTCTTTAATATTGATGTTTTTTTAAAGAAAAATCAAAAATATATTTTTTGTTTTGTTAAATTTCGTTAAAATTTTTATGTCCAATATAATGGATATTCAGGTTGATGGTTAAATTGTTGTAGGTGCTTTATGTAAGTACTCGCAATGTTGGTGAAACGTGCCGCCCAGTAGAGTTTTGCGTTAAAATATTTTGTAACGTAAGTTCAATACAATAAAATCCTTTGTGTCTCACCAGATCTGAACTAAGAAAATATTACCACTCTTATTACGCCCACAAAATCCAAAATGCCTACGTAGGAACACTCACCTATTATATAGTGAATTTTATTACCGAACATTTAAGGTAACAGATTTTAGATACGAAGTTCAGCATTGATTAAAAATTATCTATTAAACCGCGTTGATATCGAAATCACGCGATCAAGCCAAATCAAGCCAATAGAACTTGTTGATTTAAAATGTTGGTAATATTCTTCGTATCCCTGTTAAAATCGAGACTGCAGGCCTTTAACCAATGAATTGAAAGATTTACAAATTATCAGTAAAACACGAATATGTTTTATCAGAATGTCGGAACACGTGTTAACACGTGGAATATTTTCGCATTTCGTCATTAAATGATGACAGGATAAGGGCAGCTGCATGAACACATGTTCCGATGTATTATGAAACAACGAATAGTTTTTAAATATTGAAGACAATATTAGTGATTTCTAAACGAAAATCTGAAACAGAAAAATCAGAAAAGGAAACGGTCACATCTGGGACTCGAACCCAGGACCCCTGTCTTTCCGGGACAGTGCTCTACCAACTGCGCTAATGGGACCCTATTCCCCTCGGTCACTTTTAACTGTATCATACTTCGAATAAGAACTACTAACATTGTCTTCATTTAAGACATTGAAGACAATGTTAGTAGTTCTTATTCGAAGTATGATACAGTTAAAAGTGACCGAGGGGAATAGGGTCCCATTAGCGCAGTTGGTAGAGCACTGTCCCGGAAAGACAGGGGTCCTGGGTTCGAAGCCCAGATGTGACCGTTTCCTTTTCTGATTTTTCTGTTTCAGATTTTCGTTTAGAAATCACTAATATTGTCTTCAATATTTAAATATTACAATTTGAGGTTTTACTCAATAAAGTTATTCCGAAAAATAAATAACGAATAGTTTGTTAGGAATGGAATGAGAACACGTTATTAACATGACTGTAATAAATAGTTTGTTAGTAAAGGAAAAGATTATCACGTTGTTAAAAGGACTGCAATAAATAGTTTATTAGGAAATAGAATGATATCACGTTGTCAACAGGACTGTAATAATTAGTTTCGTAGGAAATGGATTGATATCACATTGTTGGACTGTAATAAATAAGCAATACTCATTTTTCTTCGTCCACGCTAAAAAAGCTCTGATGCCATACTTATCTCTGGTATCTTTTGTAGAAAGAAGCATGATTTTTTTAACCAAGGTAAATTAAAGTGAATTATCTCATCACTAAGATTAGATTTGTAACTTTACTAATTGATTGGCTTTGAAATCAGAATATGGTTGTTTTTTAACGGAATGTCATTTATCCAGTTCCCACCTTTTGCCAAACCATCAATAGCTGGAAACTATTTAAATTATGGAACATACTTATACTTCAAAAAAAATTTACCAGTTCGAGAGTTTTTGTTTTGGACTAAGAAGAAGCTGTAAGGCTGTCACGGAAGCAGGTTGTTGGTGTAAATAATCTCATTTTATAGTACTCGTTCGTTCGTTCTGTAATAATTATCTCGAGGTATCGCAACAACACTTAACATATCAACAAATGAAAAAAGTTATTTGTTCAAACCCACTTTATTTGATTTATACATGTCAACTGGTTTCGGTTGATTTCAACCTTCATCAGGACAATAAACGTATAAACTTTTTTTTTCATTATTTTGTATAATGTCAAGTCACGAAGTGTTTTCTTTATTCGTTAGTCATATATTAAATTGATTATGTTATGTGTTTTTTCGCAGAAATGTTAAGTAATTGACCATCCCTTTTTCTTTCCATAATTGTTACCGATACTATATATATATTACTATCACCCAATTCTATCAAACACCATTTTATTTATAAGTTATTTAACCCTTAAATGCATATTGTTGCAAAACTGCAATATACCGTTCAAACCACATTTAACTCTTTGGTGTATACTTAGTGCATGCCGTTTTAGAATTATCAAGTTCACGGTAATATATTTTATCGAGTGGCATCACCTTTTTTTCTTTCGCGAATGTCAAATGTCACTTTTTCTTTAACAAAGTGAAGATTCTCGAAAATTGGTTGGAGGTTAGAATTACAGTTTTGTTTTGCTGTTATTATTTAGATTTTCTTAGGTAAGTACATACAATAATATAATACTTATATGTAATAACTCGTATTTTTCCGGTACACTTATTAGTTTTGAGAAATTGTTTTAGGTTTGTTTTTTTTTTAAGTAAATTGCTCATATTAATTTCTATTAAATACATGGTGTTGTAAATCTTGTTCAATTGTTTTTTTTATTCAAATATCATTAAAAAATTACTTTTTTTTTCTTTATTTTTGCTTGCATATGCATGTACATATCTACCAAATATATTTTTTTCCAGAAAAATAAATAAATCATGCATTTAAGGGAGTCAATTTTCAAGTACAATCTGAAATCTCTATACATCTGTATATTTGCATGCAGTTTCGGATGCAATACTAATCAAAAAGAAAAAATCCCTAACCCGGCTCTGAAGTCTTTGATCGGCGAGAGAAAGAGTTCGGTCAGGGCGTAGAGGTCGAAATGTGCCAATTCATTGAAATATTCTGGGTGAGCCGCGGCGGCGCGTTGGGCCCAACGCTTAATTCTATGTGTATCGGTTATCGGGTTCAGGTTTAGTGTTCCGATCGGACATAATGTGTGCTATTCATGGTACTAAACGGCACCGAATCTCATTTCTGATTCCCACGTACTTTTTTTATTTCGTTTGAATGGTTCAGTGTTATAGTGGTTACGTTAATTGTTCGTAGTCTGATTCTTTTAAACCTTTACCTACTAAATATACTTTTCCTTTTTATGTTTTCCATCAAATATTTAATAAAGATAAATACTTGTAGTATGCGTTGTTGTTTAAACTTTTGTCCTGACAGGTCGGCAGATTATAAATGTAAAGTTTAAAGATTAAAGAAAGTTAGGTTTCAAAATAAATATCTGTTATACTTTACGTCTCCAATATAAAAAGGTAGTGAAGCAGCATGACTATCGCCAGCAAAGGTAATTTTAATTTTATTTATTTATTTACAGTTAAATTAATCAACTTATATTAATAATATGTCATTATATATTAATGTAGTATATAAGTGCATAATATTGTTTAGGTAGCGTCAAGTAAAAATGACATGTAGGTAGGTCCTGTAAATATTTTACATTTATAGTGTTTTAGAATATGTGTTAATTATTATAAGCAGGAATTACTCGCCTGAAATATGCATACAAATTGAAAATATCTCCTGAGTAAAAATAAATGCCGCCGACGGGAATTGAACTCGCACCTTCTGATGCCCGGTCAGGTGCTCTAGAACACTGAGCTACGTCGGCTTATTCCCAACCCGCTAAATAATTCAATATGTACAAGTACTTCATTCGACAATTACTGCTTATTATATTTTTTCACATGTAAACAACCAAATTTATTTTTGTATGTTTGTATTTGTTATCCCTTGTGCTATGCATAAAACCCTTGTCTTATAAACAAATAATGTGTTCACGTGTTTTTGATTAAATGTTGTTTCGAATTCATTGTATTATTAGGTAAAAAAATTATAAAAAAATTATGAACGAAAAAATACAGTAAATAAAATTAAACTTATTTTTGTTATGTTTGATTTGGTTTGAATTTGAAAAATACTATACCTTTTGTTTATATCCGAACCGAAACATATTCGCGATAATAAATATATATAGGCAAGTGATTAAAGAGTTTAATTGCGTAGTAGGTACCTACTTAAATTGTCTGCCCGTGGGTGGTAAATTTTAATGGAATATTAAACTCTCCGATTTATAACAAGTTTTTCGTTAACTCTTTAAATATTTAAGTTCCAAAAAAAATAGTTATTTTTAAGATAATATCTACAAATTTTTATGCCAAAACGTCAATTATATGAAATTCACTCGATAGAAAAAAATCGCAAAGTAAGCTTAAAAAATTATTAAAAATTCTTTTTGTTCTGTTATTACGTTACAGGCATGAAAAATTTCACAGTTTATATTTAAATGCAACTAAAGCATTTGTCAAGAGATTTTTGCTCTATTTATAACTAGTATTTAAAAAAATATATTTTCACAATTTTGCTAAATTATTATCGTTTTTTAATATTAGCGCACTCCCTCTAACATTCGTATTTACATATCTCTCTTTCAAACCATCCTTGAACGCTTACTACGGGGCCTTAAGTTAGGTATAAGTTTTATATTGATATCAATAAATATTTTTCTCAGAATGGTGATATTGAGATTATCTTCATATAATAGGCTACCTACCTCTATAACAGCGGTCGTCTATAAGGTTAACATTAAGGGTTGATTATTCATCCCTTCAGGGAAACTATTTTACCTAGCTTTAAAAATATATACTTTTGACTTGTTTGAATTTATTTTCGATATGCCTATACCCTATACTTACCACATAAATATTTCAGGAACCTATAGTATTAAGTTTAAATTTTGCTCTATCCACTATCATTCTGATCCTTTCATATATAAATCAAGGCAAGACATGTGCACGATATTACACTCAGCGGATTGATAAACTTACATAGATTGATTCTGTTTTGGGTTTTATCACATGCGTGTTTTATAAAACGTACCTACTAAATATTTATTTTTGATCGATAAGAAACTTTATTGAACAAAAAAAACTTAATATTTGCCATGTGTTGTCTGTTTTTAATGCTGCAAAAAGATTTAGAAATATGTGCTCAGAAAAAATAAGGTAGAAGAATATAGCAAATACGAATATGTGCAATTCCTCCAACAAAAACAGCATTTTCCCAACAACAATTTTCTTATACTGCTCTCAAGATATTCAATTGACTTAATATAAATACCCGAAAATCGGAAACTGAACATCTTTATATAAAAAAATATTCAGAATTGGCTATTGGTAAAGGGAAGGAACTATTGCAAAATCTTTGATTGCAAATAATGTCTCGTGTCATTAAATTAAATGAACTGCTCTATTATACCGTTCTATTTATATGTTTTCTTCTCATTTTTATATCTTTTTTTCTCTCTCTTATTTCTGTATATCCTAACATCTGTACATTGTAATCTAAAGAAATATGGCTACCATAATACGGGAAGGTGTCTAGTGTGGTGGCTGTAGAAACAAAAAACTGTAATTATTTAAATTTTTATGAATAAAGAAACACGAAAAAAAGAAGAAGAAAAATAATACAATCAAGTGAAATAATAAAATAAATACCAAGCTCACTTGAGTGAGCAGCAAGTAAGTACCTACCTACATTGGGCCGGCCCTATACGAGCGCAATTGGAGCAGCTGGAGCCAAGGCGCCAAGGCGCCAAGGCGCTGATAATACCTAACACCTAACACACCCCCCTTGAGATTATTTTTCATAAAATCGGCGCTACAAAAAATACGAATAATCCGAATATTATCGATTACAGCGAACACCTACCTAGGAGACTACTGGTTTTGTCAATGGGCGCCAAAATTTTTATCGCGCCAGGTGCCGCTTGGATCAGGGCCGGCCCTGTAACCTTCCTACCTACCTACAAATAATAAGCATACCATATAATTCTTTAATAATATTCAGCTACTGTCGTGTCGTCATATTGTTAAAACACAATGGATCTAAAAAATTATGCGTTCAGCTGTAGTAAGGAACGTCTAATAATAGAAAATTTGACCCGAACCCTGTTAACCATAACCTCAAACGTATTAAGTTCACTAATACGTATTTATCTGTGATGATGTGAAAAACATAATATTCCTGCGTTTCCTGCAAAATATAATGCGTAAAATTATTCACGTTCAATGAATTTAAATTTTTAAATTAAATATTCAAAATTTGAAATTTAAAAAATAAATTTTACAAGTGGGAACCAAGTAATAAAGTAGGTACCAAAATTATTAAATGTTAAATTTTTTTTTAATGACATTTTTATTTTTGACACGATGTCAAAAATTTGTAAAACGGATGAGAGAGAAATGGAGGACTGTAAAAGATAATGTGGAATAATTTGAATAACTGGATACATATGGTTAAATAAAAAAACTGGCCATTTCAAGAGACAAATCACTAGAAACGGTAGATACTGTCAATATCTTTAAAAATGTTCTACTAATCTCAGACAAAACGCTTTTATATTCAGAGCGTGTACCTTATAAATTTTTTTTTTTAATGATATTGACACATTTTAGTGTAGTTTAGGAACATTTAAAAAATATACCTTAGCTATTATTAAATCATTATTATACTGTAAGTTATCATGTTGTTGATATGAAACCTGTCCAGTTGCATGTGATTCATTTTATAAACATTTGTTTAGTCTAGTTGTAGGTATATACATATATTACCTAGTGATAATATAATGATGATAAATATGATGTTAATATTTTTAGCCCACGGGTACTGGACCCTTAGTGAGTTGTTATAATTTTATGTTTAAGTGAAAACCTGTCATTAGATTTTATTTGTATTGTTTATATTATTTGTAAGTGTATTATTTAAAGATGTAAAAAATCTGTTGGTTTTCCTAGATAAATTAAATATCTTCCAATCTGGGCCACTCCACCCATCAAACATACCTAACCCAAAAATAAAGCCAATATTTGACAGAAATATTCTAGCTTTCTTTATCAATACGTCACACATCATTCAATAACGTCTTCCCTTACGAAACAATCCGCCCATCATTATCCTATGTCTTTCAAGAATCCAGCACAGTATTATTCTCAAAAAGAAGAGCAACCCATCTGTCCAGGTGGGGTTTGGTCCACGACTAGTGACGAGGGCCACTTCACAACAGTCCATTGTCCAGGGTTGGAATCCACGGCGGGAGGTGTCATCGCGGCCATCACCATTATTGTACAATTATAACAAAAGGTGACGGGGAACAAAGGGCCGCCTTTTAGTGTGAAGGAATGGCCGAATGTGTTTAAAGAGACGCCAATAAGTTATGTTTAATAAACCACAGCGAATTACTTTCTCTTGGTGTAACTATTCTGTTACAGGGACATGTTGTGATTTTATGCCGCTGAAAAAGGAAATAATAAGAAAACGCGATAGTTGATTGCAATTATTTTCAATTCCTTGCCGTGAAATTGCGTTAATATTATGTGGTGTTTGATATGGTGGTAGTGTAAGGTTGAGCCAAGCGAAACCGTTTGTTATATAAATTAGTGGTGAACATTTATTAATTCATGTTTGGTTCATCAGAAATTGCATGTTCATTTTTTCGTCATTCGTACCCTCATTTCTGCAAACCTCATTCATGGATGACATAGAACATAGAATAAATATAAATATATAGTGTACATTATATGTTCACGTCGGTAAATATGAATCAGACGATTTTGTTTATTTAATTTTCTTTTTAAATCACAATTTATCTTAAGAGGTAGTCAAATTAGTCATTAATTATTGATGTACCTTTAAGGTTTTTTTACTGGCCAATGTGGAAAAAACACAATATTTTTAAGCAAATTCATTTTTTATAGACACTCTTGAAAGCATTTTCGATCAGTACCCAAACTAGTAAACTAGTCCCAGCCAGAGCTCGTACGTTCGTCATCGACGATTGCCCTCTTCCTTTTCACATACCTTGAATAAAAACAAAGAAGACAGAATATACTAGAACGATGACGTTACATACGACCTCTCGCTGGGACTAGTATAAGTAGTTATATGAACAATGGACTAATTTTTTTCTTTTAATAAATCTTAAGATTTATAACTAGGTTCTTAAATACCTATCTACTAAATTAAAAACAATACATTTTATGAAATTTTTCTAAAGAAACCTCACAATCTCAAATTTTCAAATTTTCTTCGTGCAAGTAGGTACCATGATATTAATAAAATGAAAGTTAATAGAATCTTTATTGAACCACTAATACGGCCACCCATTAGAACCGAAAACGGAACATACTAACAAATATTGAGATATACGAATTGCAAGACGGTCGAGTTATAAGATGAATCACAATTTCAACAATTCTTTTTTCAAATTTTCTTCGGCAGGTAGGTACCATAATTTTGATAAATTAAATGAAAGTCAGAAAATTATAAAGATCTTTACTGAACCATTAAAACGACCACCATCTTGAACCGGAAACGGAACACACAAACAAATTTAGAGACGTACGAAATACAAAACGGTCGAGTTATAAGATGAATCAGAATCTCAACGACAATTCTTTTTTCAAATTTTCTTCGGGCAGGTAGGTACCATAATATTGATAAAATGAAAGTTAGAGTCTTTACCAAACATTAAAACGGCCACCATATTGAACCGGAAACGGAACATACAAACAAATTCAGAAACTTACGAAATACAAAATGGTAAGTAAAAAAAGACTAAAGCAAATAATAAGTAGGCACTATGCAGATGACGATGGTGGGTATGTAGCATGTCCCCCTGTCCGGCGATAAGTCATTGCAGCGGCCATTGGGTGTAGTATTAGACGGCGCTGGTCCCGCGCTACAGCTACAGCGTGATGCTGCAGATATAGATCAGATGTGGGGATGGCGGGCTCGTCTCCCGACCCCCACGATTCACCTCGCATGCATCGCATTTTATTTTCATCTCCGCTCATTCTCTCCGGAACAAAACAATGGCTGTATTCACGCCCCCGCGAAGTCCGAACCTAAGTTCATGAGACGTGTGTTAGTGAGGTTAGCTGAGTGCGAGATTTCAAATGGAATATACAGGAACACCGTTCCGGTTCCAAATTCAAATCAAATAAAAAAAACCTGTATTTTGCAAAGGAAACCTAAAGTATATGTTAAGGGAGCCAAAGAATAAAAAAGGAAACTAGAAATGCTTTTCATACAAATTCGAATGGAAACAAATATCCAATTCCATTTAGCCCAATAGTCGAGCTTTTTATCTCACTTATACTCATCTGACATCGCAGATCTCGTAAATTTCATAAACATAGTGTTGTATATTAAAAATATAAGTCTCAATCAGGCAGCCAAATTTTAGTGACGATATCCGTCGAAGTAAATTTCTGTCTCAATTTAATTGTCTCAATAGGTGCTTTATGAATGTACGCACCTAAAGAACGTTGCGTCATATTTCTTAGGTTCATACAAAACATAATAATGGCGCCAGAGCGGTAAACCTGCAAACTTTGGGAATCCACTAGATGCCCGAGTGCTTAACACCTACGAGATTTGTTATCATCAAATTTAAGTATTTTAATATAATTTATATTATTGTGAAAGAATCCGCAAAAATAAAATGGGATTTTTTCATACATTGGTGGAAATTTATTGTTCTCTTTTATATCCGATTGAATTTCCAATGAGACAGACCAAGAACCGCCACAGTTCTCAACCCATCGCATTGCACTGCAGTGGGAGGAATCTATTCATACATCCACCACTCCTGAACATACTGACCCCAAGATTATTTCCCACTTCTGAACTTCCTCTTCTTCCCTTTCATTAAAACGTCCTCCACACAGCATTCAATATGACATAGGCCCTGAGGGAAACTATTTCCTCAGGACCTCCTTTGTGGGGTTAAGATAAAAAAAGGAACGACATTTCACCTGGTGGTTATGCGAAGTATATAGTTAGCCGAGTGCTTGGACTAATGGACTAAACAGGAGCGACGTGCTGATGATCAAATAGTGTATCGGTGATGTTATCCTAGCGCTCGGATTTAAATGTAATACACAGGAACGGCGTTCCGATATCTGTAGACGTAAAAAAATCTAACCTGCAATCAAAACAAAATTACAGTGTCTATAAGTGAGGATATCCGAGTGCTCGAATTCAAATAGAATAAATACACAGGAACTCCGTTCCGGTTTCTGTAAACGTAAAGTTTAAAAAAAAATCTCACCCACTAACAAAATAGACGTATTTCCATTATACATAAAATAGCGAGTTTTTAGTTGTTAATGCAGTGCTAAGAGGCAGTAGGTATATTGAAAGGAGCTACATATCATTTTCCATATAAACCGTGCATTCCGGTTACTGAAATTTTTGTCCGAGTCTGAGAGCTGACCTATCTGCAACCATATTTTGTATACCTATATGTATTATAATCCTAAATGTGTTAGGTACCTACATACCAACATAACTAATATTATGTTTATAAATCCTAATAGCATGAAATATCCATTATCTAACTTAAGAAATAAACCCGTATGGTTTATTCATTTGGAATCATTTGAATTCACAAAATAGTGTTGATTAAAAAATAAACCCTCAAAAAACATTTTTTTCTTTTACTAAAGTACATCTATTTTTATTAATAGACGTACATAAAAAAGGTAAATATATTTTTTTTGGTTTGACTTAGTGACTTCAGTGATTTTGCTTTAGAAATGTTTTTTAATATTAAAAAAAAAATTGTGTGACTGAGGATTGTACCATTCTCCCCATGGACTGACTAAAATGAGTAAAAATCGCTTTCACTTAAGCCAAATCATGATTGGTTGGTACCGAGATTTATTTCGTACTTGGTAAATTTTAATAATGTTTTTCAAATTCAGAAAAACGCGTAAGTATTGTCATCGACAACGAGTCTATCTGCCGAGTTTCAGCTCGAATGGATGCCGGAAAGTGGGTTAATTTCCACTACCAAGATTTCATTTCATTCATTTCTTGATTTATTCAATGGAACAAGAAAAAAATTGTAATTCAAATAGACGTATTTAAAAAAACGGCTCTTTTTTCTAACCAATGATACCAAAAACAGGGCAGCCAATATTGTTGAATTGTTGACATTGGTCGCATGATAGTTCTCATTTACTAGAAAAGGACATTATAGGTGTGATGGTACTACCTTATATAAATATTCAAAATGGGCATGCATGTATGGTACCTACCCAGTGCCGATATAGATATGAAAATGAATAATACCCATTGGAAATAATAAGGGCTTCACGGTGAAGCCTACGCTAGTCTCAGCTGCGGATTGTTCAGTTGAGCCAATTATTAGTACTCTGTGCCCACACTGCTTTTACGTTTCAATTTATTGCAAGTAAACGGGTATGCTTGGTTTGAGGAGGATTATTTTTTGATTTTATGGTGCGCATAATGACTCGCGAATAAATACTTGGTGACATATATAATCCGCTGTGGTAGCCTTTCCACTAGTAAGCTCTCTAACACAAGCACATCGATAAAGGTTTTATCGATAATGTTGTTAGGTAATTTCTCATAGTTCCCGAGGACGACTGATTATAGTTCAACAAATTGCTAAAACTTAGTGGACGTGAACTATTTTTTATCCATTGGTGATCTGTAGTCAAACTCGTGAACGCTGAAAAGTTACCAACATTGTGGATAAAACCTTTATCGTTTTGTTTGTGCTATGGGGTCACATAATGTAGTATATTATCATGGTACAAGAAGATAATACTAACAAAACTAAACGAAACATGAAATATAACAAGAAATAGAAAACAAAAACATAATGATCTTAACTGGGAATGCCTTACCGGGACAGCGTCTTTATCCACTTTTTATTAGTTTAAAGGTCAGTTGTTTATATTAGTCTTTTAGGGTAGCCATAGATTCTTCCCAATATTGTATAATCAAAAGTATGCAGGTGATAAAATTCTCAACGCAAACTCCGGCAATAAAGTGTGCTCTCACTTCAGCGACTAGCACACGACTTAAATTTTATATGAATGTGGTAGACTAGACGCAATATCACGTCTTTATTTGCATAGCTACTTTACCATGTACGAAGGAACACTGTTTGACCTGCCTCTAAATAAAAAGGGCTTCCATACACTGTTCATCACTCCAGCGACCAACACACATTTTCCTTTAATATTCGATTCTTCAAAATGATCGTAAAGTAATCAGGCATTTTTCAAAAAATTCAGTCTAATGCTTGATTGAGGTTTTGGTGAGGAGTTATTTAAGGGTGCGCTTTTTGCAAGGTGTCAGCGGCTCAGGAGTAGCAGGGTGTCGATGAGCAAACCTGTAAGTTCGTTTTGTACACAGCTTCTGTTTACCAGGACAAAATGGCCGTAGCGATGAGGCAAATTCCACACTGAAGATCGGTGTTTTGTGCGGCAGGGCTGGATCGCAGTTATTGGCAATATTGCTGAATATAGTAGATCAATGCGTAATGTACAAGAAAAATCACCAAAAAAATCAATAATTGTGATGTAGGTGTGTCTACTTCGCCTGAAGTACCTAAGCTAACTTTATCCCAACTTCTGGTAAAATTGATAATTGTTCTGTAGGGATATCTATTGCGCCTGAAGTAACTAAGCTAACTTTTTACCAACTTCTGGTAAAATTTATAATTCTTCTTTAGGGATATCTATAGCGCCTGAAGTAACTAAGATAACTTTTTCCCAACTTCTGGTAAAATTTATAATTCTTCTTTAGGGATATCTATAGCACCTGAAGTAACTAAGATAACTTTTTCCCAACTTCTGGTAAAATTTATAATTCTTCTTTAGGGATATCTATAGCGCCTGAAGTAACTAAGATAACTTTTTCCCAACTTCTGGTAAAATTTATAATTCTTCTTTAGGGATATCTATTGCGCCTGAAGTAACTAAGCTAACTTTTTACCAACTTCTGGTAAAATTTATAATTCTTCTTTAGGGATATCTATAGCGCCTGAAGTAACTAAGATAACTTTTTCCCAACTTCTGGTAAAATTGAATTGTGTTGTAAGGGTGTCTACTGCGCCCGAAGTACCCAAACTAACTTTTTCCAACTTCTGGTAAAATTGATAAAACATTTTTTAATTTCGAAAACTTTTAGAACAAATAAAAGTGGTGTATGTTTTCCAAACTTAAACTTTCAAATAATGGATAAAGCCTAAGAAGTAATATTTATATATTATGATATTTTTCACAAAGTTGCTATGTAAATTATCAATTTATTACTATTATTATTTTCCCAATAATACAAATAAGTTGGATTTTTTCAGTATATCAACTAGCAAATTTGTACTTTTTTTTTTAAATACATACATCTGATTAAAAATTATTATGAAGAATAAATATTAGCCTGATACACCTAAATAAATTTTAAAAATCTAATACGCAATAACGTTGGATAAAATACTAGTATTTATTGAATTATTTGGCAGCTTAAAATAAACCGACATAGCATAGTGGTTTAATGCACCCGACCGGCAATTCGAAGGCTCAATTCCCGCTGGCGACATTTATTTTGTTCTCTGAAGATTTTTTAAATTTACATAGTTCTTTCAGGCTAATACTTATTGTTTATAACAATTAGTTATCCTTTGTGCTTTGCATAAAAACCTAGTTTTGTAAGCATATTTATCTTTTAAAAAATCATATCCATTTGAATTTCTTTTATGTTTTCTTGGTTAAATGAGTGCATCAACAAAGTGGAATAGTGGAAATAGAAATTAACCCACTTCCCGATATCCGATCGAGCTGAAACACGACTGATGCACTCGTTGTCCATGACGATGCATTCTAGCAACAAGGTCACTCATGCACACTCATGTACACTCAAGCACACACACACGCATTTTTTAGAAATTCGATCACATTACATTTGATAAATGACTATTTACAGCAGTTAATATGCGAAATAAATAAATTTCCGTAATATCCAATTAGAATTTAGCTTGGGTGTTAGCGTTATTTGCTCCAGTCCCAGGAAGGATGGTTCAATATTCAGTCAAACCATATATTTTTTTTAAGTTTTAAAAAAAATTTGAAAATTTGAGTCCCTGAGAGGAAGATTCGATTCTCAGTCAAACCAAAAAATAATTATATGTACTTAAATATATTTTTGTATAAAAATATGTAGGTGTATTATTATAATCTGTGATTTAATGGATATTATATCTATATTTAAGTGGATCAGCATTTTCAATACATTCGTAATCAATGCCTAATATGCGTTGGAATGTGGATTCATTCAGACAATCGGCGTAAGTGCAGCTCGGCTTATTTACGATCGTATTTAGCACCGCTACTGAAGTACGCCTTTATTGACTGTACCAAGCATTCGCTCATACTTAAAACAATAACGCTTTACTTAGCGAGGTAGTTAAAAGTGATAACCTTAGGTTAGTTTGAGAAATTAACTCCTGTTGCACTGAGTGCATTCAAAAAGCATTAAAGATAAATATATGACGAAGTCATCTGGAGTTTGCATCAGTTGTTTGGTCTCCATTTTACAAAATCCACATAAACAAAATCGAAGCAATTTAAAACAAATTCCTAAAATATCTTTGTTACAAGTCATCTGTAAGATTTAATAATTATGCAGAGGCAGCTTCATACTTTAAAATAGATTCACTGAGTGTATGGAAGTCATCATAGGGAAGCACTAATTCTGTATAAAGTAGTTAACAATAATATTCAATGCCCAGAGTTGCTAAATAAGATTCGATTCAATATACCTGCGCGTTCAACACGTTCTTCTGTCCTGTTCAGGGTGGATCAATGCAAAACGAATTCTAAGCAGAATTCTTGCCTGAACAGACTATGCAATAATTACAATATCGTATTATCCAAGGTGGATATTTTCAGTTGCGAACTTTCCAAAATACAAGAGGTTCATAAAATAATATTTCTCTGATGGTTTGCGAATAATGTTATGTCTCAATTGTCTATATTTCTATTATGGTTTGATTTATATCTACAACGTCTCTCCATGGCTATAAAAGTTTTGTTTTGTAATTTTTTTGTTTTATATAATCTTTTGTTTTGTATAAATTTCTGAATTCATATTCCTTCCTTACAAATCCCTTATTATGCTGTCTCAGTAGAGGTAAAGCCACAATGAGGAAATCCATAATTGGTTTTATTTTGGCCATATAATACCTACTTATGTACAAACTGAAATAAATGTAAACTGTCGATTTCCCGAAAATTAATAAATAAATAACCTCGAAAAAAACTTAGAACAATTAAATATATTAATTTCGGTGCATTGATGCATGTGTGAAGTGATGTAAAATTATTCAAATACAATGATCTTTTAATTTTAAATTTTCGATGTCGTAATTTTAAACTACCCAGGAAAGTCTTTATTATTTTTCAATACACTTGCACTGGTTGGTCATTCATTATTTCTGGATTTCCCAGTTCAAACTATTATAATAGTCCATTGGAACAAGTGGGTATAATCTGACCAGGATTAAGTCCGGCTTTTCAGCCCTAGCGGTTAAAGTCAGACCATAGTATAATAATATTAATCACCTTGCAATATTGAACCGTAGTTATTTGACTCGGTAAAACCTGTGAATCTCTCATTTATGAGCGCGCACTATAAAACAGATTCTAACATTTTGAAACTTATTCATTTATTGGTTTATCTGTTTTCCAACGAACACGTATTCGTAATGCTCATTTACAATCAGAAATGCATTTCTTAGGTCACTAGCCGATTTGAAAATAAACATACCATAGTAATATTAATTATCATAATTATCAAATTTACTCATGAAGTGTGTAATTGAAAACCCGCTGGGCACAAAACGTTTTTCATTCGACCGCGCAGTATTATTCTAACACCTTTTTCGACACGCGCTACAAAGGCTTATGTTTTATTTTGTAGGTTTGTTTTTGGTAGGAACCATCGACATCCGCGTGTGTTATTTTTCATGTAATTTGTAGTTGGTCAGTATTTGAATCTTGTGGTATTTTCGGAGCCATGATGTGTGTCGTTTTTGATCTATTTTGATTGAATTTAGTTAGTCTTTACTAGGGAGTTGTTAACAGTCGATCATCAAACAACCAAAGTCTCTCTTACTCTATCTCGTAGAATTTATATACATAACAGAAAGAGGTGTTAACGGTGCTCTCAGAGGCAAGACAATAGCTGCCTGAAGCGTGTTGCCAAGAAGATTGCCAGCATTACACCTTCCATTAATGTAATGAAAATTACACATTAATAGAATTACACATTCTTAAACTACGTCTACTGGAATCACGCGTCAAAGTAATCTAACTTAACTTTTTTTAAATTTTCCACCTAACAACAAGGAAGTTATAAAATTCACGAAATCTTTTGGAATTTTATATGATTATTTGTAGTTGTTTTTTCAGAACACTTTTAAATATTAAACCTATTAACAGGTTCACTGTCAGCCTTGGATAGTTATGGCTTGGCAAATTCCGAGATTAAGCATAGAAAACTCTGTCACACATATACAACAAACTATAACATTAAAACTAGAGAAGGTAATCAAAAACCTCGTTGGTACAATTAGTACTGAGCACCCGGAGATAACTTACAGGTGTAAAATACTGTCAATTTTATAAAAATCTTGTATAATTGTCAGTTTTCCTGTCAAAAACTGGATAGCTAATATTGTGGCATTATATCATGATATTTATTAGGAAAAGAACACGTGTTCTCGATAAATTATAAATGACTAATATTTTATCAGGAAATTGGCATGTTATCACTTTTTCAACAGGATAATTTTTCTCCGTTCATTGAAAGTTATTATTGGCGGGTGGAGAGTTTCTCGAGACGGCGCGGCGGAGATGGCGTGAACGTGTTAAGAAACATTTTTTGTGACCTGTATAATTTCTGTAGGAGTAATTCTATCCATGTGTAATTTCTTCAAACTGAATGGAAATGCTGTTGCAGCACCGCAGTAGGTATCTGCAAATTAGATGACCACACCACATGGGGATCACCACGTCCAGGATTCCATTCCCAGACATGAGTACAATGATTAATACATGAGTAATATTATTCAACCAAAATTTAATGTTACGTATTTCATCTTCTTTCGGTGGCGCGAATCGGTGATGGGATGCAACAATAATTTAACTAAGAAAAATATAACGATATTAATGCTTGTCTTTTCATATCGGTGTAAGTTTCGTCTTGTGATTGGAGCCTTAATGAAAAATAAATTCGAAACGCCGACCACAATATGGCGTCGTTAAATATTCGCGCGGGAAGACGTCAAAATTTTCGCCCGATATTAATGTCCGGCGATTTGTCAGCGAAGGAGAAGTGAGCAATTTGTTGTTTGGAGATCGCCTTAATGTGGTTTCAGATGAACTGGTACCAGGGGGGAACGAAGACTATCATGGAGGTAAATTAACCTTCCACACGGTGAACTTTGACAAACTTTTCTTTGCGTTGGTAAAATCTTGATTGCTTAATTGAGAGCACGTCAAGCAAACAAAACATCCGTTAGCTCGATACAACATTATGGTCGGGTTATATTGTTCTTATAATTACCGCATAGGTGAAAGATGTAGGTACATTTTAAAATCATTATATGAAATTTTTCACCGCGTTGGGACACCTCGGCGTCGTTTGAATCTTGAAACGTCTAATGTAACAATTTTGAAACATGTACAAAATACGTATATATTTTTTTTACTTTACGCTGGTCGATTTGATTGTTCGAACCAGATGTGAATTTTATGTGTATATTTGATGCAATTTTTGTAATGATATTTTGCGAGATGTAAAGTTTTGCATCTTCGGAATCGTAGTAAAAATTGAATTATTTACATGAATTGCAAAATAATTAACTAATTCATGTGCAAAAAATAACCATAAATCTTAGCCCTTTTTTGAAAATTATACCATAATAAGACAATATTAAGCATATGCAATTATTTTTAAATGTCTTGACTCTTTTTAATGTTTGACATAATATTATTCATTTTCCAAGATGGGTTTTTTTTCTGTTTCGAATGAAGTTGTGATTAATATATCAAATTTAATTTTTGTTTTCAGATAAACCTTAGATGGTACCTACCAGAGCTTTTTTGAGCATTTTTTAATAATCAATTAAAAAACCGCCGTCGATGTACCAATATTTTCATTTCAAAGATCGTTGAACTCAAGCTCAATTGACAGAACATTGTGAAAACGTTGGTAAGGTACCGTATACTCTTTATTAACAACCTTTCAATTTTGTGGGCATTAAAGGAATGGAAATTTATAGTCAAAATCTTTCGTGAATAGTATTGAGGACGTCGTTATTATTGAAATAGAAAATTGTCGTTATTACACTCGTGACGAAATTCGCAATGACGTGAAGCAAGCAAAATATCGGTCCTTATCGCGTCGGATGTCCCGTGGAGGAAATGCAGAATTACGAAACGGATATTTACCTCCACGTTTCCATGTCAGCCTGGTACTGGACGAAACTGTGCCTCGACACAGATGAAATAAAACCTGTGATTTGTGATGGATGCAGAAATGATGGCTTAATGCATGCATATTGTGCCGATCGGATGACGACAAATGATGAACTTAAGCAATAATACGATTAAATTAGACGGACATCAGATTTGAAACTGCATTGAGTTTTTGCGTAATTCGGAATAACTTTAATCATAATGACATATGTTTGTAAGTGATGAGGTAGTACCTACCATGAAAAAGGTTTTGTAGTTTTAAGTTAGTGGTAATTCGATGTTCCTAATATTGTCGGTACTTTGAAAACGACTGACCAAAGGTGTAGGTAATGTGCACACCTTATTTTTTAACTGACTGCACCTGGATGTGGCACATCGAACCATGTTAGTTAGACTTAAAGTGTCTTATCGAAGTGATGGATTTGAGGTCTTTAAGTTTGGAAAAATTGCAAAGAATGCCGGAGAAATAAAAAATGATAATCTATTGTTTGATAGGCTCCAAGAATATACAGTAAAACTTGTAAGTTAAACAAATCCTATTGTACGATTTTGGTGGTATGGCCGCGAACCGTCGATTTAAAGTATTATAGAGTACCCCAAAGCTAAAACATTTTTTGCCTTAGAGGTACCTACATATAAAGCTTTTAATAGAAGGGGCCTAATAAAAGCAAGGCATTGGCTAGACACAAACCTCCTCACACTTAATATCGACAAAAAACAATACATGACATTTTCTATACGCAAACATAATGCTACCAATAACTGTCCAAAACCAATCATCCACTTGTGTTCACTCAATTTAAACACTCATAAAATCTCACTTAATATCCATTGCACAGGTTCTACCCTAAAATCATCGAAATAAGTTTAATATTTAGAAATAATCATAGATGACCAACTACGCTGGTAGGCTCATATAAATGACACACTAAAAAAACTCCGTAAGCTTTGCCATATATTCTGCTCTTTTAGGTCCAACTTAGACTTATAAACTATAAGAAGCGTCTATTTTGTCTTTTTACAATCCGTAGCAACATATGGTATTGTGATATGGGGTGACTGTGCTGAATCTATTATCAATTCAGTTATTACAGTACAAAAACTAATTTTGAGAATTATATTTAAATGCCAACCTACCCACCCCTCAAACGAACTATTTACAAATAAAATAAATAGGGTCTTAGATATTCGCCAGATATTTACTAAGGCAAGCTTGTGCTACAACCTGCTGGTGTCTCCACAAAATAAAGCATACACCCGCTTTTCATCAAACCTGGGATGCGTGCTTCCTAAAACTAAAACCACATTTGATGAGTGACAATTCTGGTTCATCGCTCCTAAAATATACAATGCCATAAACACCGAAATAAAGTCAATTAATTCTATATCCCTTTTTACTATCCGAGTTCAACATTGGCTATTTGAAAGGGGATGAGCCTTCTTTAAAGAATTCATGTGTTCCTAATACCTACTATTTAAAAATATATTTTAACTCTATCATAATTTTTTTATATCGCTAAATTCAAATGTGACAATGTGACCGTCAATAGGTACATTTCTAGATAAGTACCAAGATTTACTGGTTTAAAAAAACAATGATGTAAAATAATTTAGGATAATTTTGCATGTATTTTAATCTTAATTTTAATACATTTTTTTTTTTTTTTTAATAGCGTTTTTATGGATCTGTTTTATCTTTGTTTTTATTTATAATATGGTTTCTATAAAAATAAGCGTTTTTAAAATTTTTGTTTTACCACAACAATTTTCTTTTCCCTTGTGTTTTATTATTGTTATTATTGACATAAATCATGTACGAATACCATAATACGGGCATGAGCCTAGTATGGTAGTTGAGAAAATCACAAAAATTGAAATCTTTTTAAATTAATAAATAAAAACTTAAGAAAAATTAAAATGTCCGTAGCAAATATGAGGAGAATAGGTTGAAAAATCTAGCAATAAATTATCTACTAGGTAGGTACGTAATAATGTGAAACTTGTAGTCATTAAACAAATTTTATTGTGGTATATTTTTAATAAACCATATCAATGTATTAGTACCTTCTATCTCTGATTTACCAATTATAATTGTATTATTGATCACATTTGACACATTTATTTGAGGTAGGTATCGTAAAGTGCCTACTTACAATGTGGTTTCATTACCCCAACAAAATAGTCACACGGTTATATCATTCTAGTACAAACTAACTTAGACGAGATAATAGAACAGATTCATGGTTCAAGCTATGGTTCATTCCTTGTGCCTTCGAATGTTAAACAGTTCAACATAAATCATGGCTGATGCATAATTTATTGACTTGGAATTGTAACAAATTGTGATCAATTTGTATGTAACAAGATGAAATCATTTCACTTGAACCAACATCTCGTCTCTCACAGCATCCCGATATGGACCGGCGATCGGGATGATGGATTGATGTTTCAATCGAATTAGCATTGGGCTTGTTCGATGGCAGACTTGGATGTCAAAGTCGTATAGAGAGCCTCCAGATTAGCATATCTTAAAGATCAATTAATTATTAAATTAGACTTGAGAATGAATAAAATATACCTCGTACCTCTCTAAATGCGGGTTGGAAGGTTATGGTTTTTCCCGAATATGTTGTTTTAAATTTATTTTATATTTTCGGATATAGAAATCTAATAATACGATTACAAATCTATTTCTTTGCAGGTGATACATTTAATATGCGTAGTAGATATAACCATTTGTACTTATAAATACGGACACACATGGCCGAGCCAGCGAACCACATAGCTCCGCGCGACCAAACCATATCGTGTGTGGGGAAATTTAGGTGACTTAGCTCGGCTAGGCAGCCTCCGTTTGGTATTTTGCGAATCCAAAATCCACCGAGCCGAACCGAACCAAAAGGCTGTGGGTCGGCTCGGCCGTATGTGGTAAATCCACCATCCAATGGCCTGAGGGAAGACTCCTCGCACGGCGTCTTCAAGCGGACGTGATTTTGTTTTGGATGTTAAACAACATATATACATAATAGTTAACTAACATAAACTTTTGTTTTTAATTATACTTCCTTTGTTTAATATTTGTAATGATAATACTCTATTTACCTCTATTATTTTCAAAACATATTTAAAATAAACCTATGTTAAATATTTCTGAAAAAATAACATATTTTATGTACCCGTATACGATTTTAGTTCACAGATTCGAGTCGTTCATTCGATGGTGATACAGATAGTGATGCCATTTCTAAAATATTCAGCGGAAAGTCTTCTCACTGAAGTTCTCTAACCTCCAGAAATACAACAACTAGCCCATATACCTATACATATTTGACCACCAATCGACTTTCATTTTTTTTCTTTGCTTCTTGGTTCAATTGTGTGTGGCCCCCGTGCACCGTGTCCAAATTGTTCGGGGCTAAATGGCTCTCCCGCGTGTGTCCAGTTTAACGTTGATTCGAACTAAAGATATTTGAGGACCATTAAAAAAATAGTTTTAACTACAAATCACGTTTTGCTTACTGTTGATGCCCATGTTAATGAAAGTGGATGAATGTTGCAATTATAATTTGATTCTATCTTAATGTCAAATATATTAATGTTAATTGGAACAAGAAATATAAATAAGTTTAGTTAATTCCAGCAAAGTAGCATATCGTAGATAATATTAGAAAATAAAAATAATGTTATTCTATTTGGATTTAAGTATCATTTTTTCAACCTATTGGTCAGCTTTTTTTATCAACCATTAATAACTAACCGCGCGTGACTTATTTGAATGAAATAAAAAAATATAGACCAATGACAAGATAAGAAATATACACCGGTCGACAAAATTACTTTAGAACTACATAAGTACTATTAACACCTTATAATTATTTTGTAACTTTATCTGGGTGAAACGGTAACTACACGATGTCAAGTGTCACAAGAAGCCAGCTCAATAAATAACCCTAAAACGACCCACAAATCTGATATACGCATTCGTGATGTATGGTGCGAGGCTGACCCCATGGACATATTCGATCGGGGAAAGATAAATGACCGGAGCAAGTGAACAAATGATTCATTCACGCCACGGACTTGAGTTAGGTCTGCGAGATGGTCTGTGGGACCACTTGAACCCCAAGCCCAGGGGCGGACTGCCAAGGTGAGCTGCGGCTGCACTGGTAAACAGGAATACTACGATGATTTTAGATCCCGCATTCCGAAATTTTACCGAAATACTTCCACTGAACACCTTAAGTTAAAAGATGTTATTTTTTATGATAATCTCTCTTCAGATGCCGAGTTAAAAAGGTTATTACATGAAATTCCGCGTAAAGAAAAAAGTATGCTCCAAAATTTTTAAAAACACATCTTTGTCTGTTATTTAACTTGTTATAGGCATGAAAAAGTGTTTGTAAGTGTGTTCGTAAATGCTACTTAACTTAGGTGCTTGAGAGATTATTGCAAAATTTTCTATAAGAGGTGTAAATATTTTCACAACAGTCGCTTACGCATATTAATTAAAAGTAATCGTTTTTAAATACTAGCGCGCTCTCCCTATCATTTATATTTGCACATCTATCTCTCTTTGAAACCATCTTCAGTATTTTTCTTCTTCTTTTTGAACGGTTAAAACGGAGCCTTAATTGAATTCCTTCCAAAATGATGTGGAATATTATATTCATATAAGAAATAAGGCGAGCATAATATATAACATTTTAAATGGCTACAAAAATGGTAGTCGTGTAAGTAAGTACCTATCTATGATACTCAAATCCAAAATGTATTTTTGATTTAGAGAATAGCACTTACGCATTTCTAATGGCTGACATTGAAAATTATATTCATGGACACTATAATTATTGTAAGTTTACGTAAATAACACTCAAAACAAGGACAATTTCTGCAGAATTATTAAGAACTAATATTAAACGCATCAGTTACAATTTTTAAAATAACGTCTAAAATACTTTTCGGCAAAAATTTTATACCATAGGTAGATACTTAATCGCCTGTCTGAATACGTCACAATATCAGTTCCAATTTTGAAAATTATAGTAAAATTCAAAATAAATACTAGATCATTGAACCAGATTTAAAATCACCCACAGACACAGACCCACAACCAAAACTGGTTTGTTAAAAGTGAATTACAAATTTTAAAATACACGTGGAATTGATGAAATAAAATAAAATATTATTATAACCTCAAGGGAAGTAAGATTAAATAAAAACCAAAAAAATACGATACGTGAAATAGTTAATGTTTGTTTTAATTACTCGTTGTTTTAATGACCTTTGTTCGGCGAGAAAGTTTTAATTTGATGGGATTATTTATCATGTTTGCTATTTGATAGCAGTCTGTAAGGTGAAGGTATTGTGTACTTTTATAGCCATGAAATAAATATCGTTTTGGAAGATAATTTTTGTGTTTTTTATATGTATGGATCGCTACCAAGGTGAAACTGGACAAAATATTTTTCCTTAAATATTTTTTCAGTACATCTCTTACATCCATTTATTCTGTCTGTATCAACCATCATGTTACTTCTTGATGATCTTCTTTTTGCTTGAAAATATCGTAGCTGGAAAAAAAGTTTTAATTTTACCAATGATTTACTTCTCTTGTCTAGAGAGCAAATCTGCGTAAATAACACTGATTCTTTCTCGGTTTATACATATTTTATTTATCCTTAGTCCGCTCCTCTGCAAAACCATTATAAACCATGGTCTGATTGTAATTTATGATCCACATTTTATTCAATCAAAATCGAGTCAATGAGCAAGTGAAAAAAACCGTAACCTTTTTCAGTCTAGAAAATACGTCGAAATTCGAAGATGATGAATTATACCATTTTCAGAACTAAGTATACCACATTGTAAGCAAAACTTGATTTGTTATTGATGGTTTTTTCTATTGTTATTTTTTTGGTTTTGTAGATAGTAGAAAGGTGGGTAGGTACCAACAACCGCAAAATGTTCGAACTGGATTTTTGTCAAAATATTTTAGCTACTATATTAATTTCCTTACAAGTAATATCTATAATATTCATGTAATTATTGTTTTCTTATCACGGTTTTTATTTAAAATTTTATACATTAGTATATTTATTCAGTCGCAATACCTTCTCCTTCACAGTTCTCAACATTGTACATAACTAAATGTGTAAAAAATGTAAGCGACGAAGAATTTGTAAGCTTTTAAGGTAATTTCATAAAAATTCTCCAGTACTAAAGAGTCCCAAATTTTCCAGTCTTTTAAAAGAAATATCAACTCTACTTCTGCACTCTACTTCCTTCGCAAATAACGACATTGTAAATAACTAAATTTGTAAAAAATGTAAGCATCTAAGAATTTGTAATGCGGTTTAACCATGCTAGGAAAATACAGTTAATGCATAGAAATCCAAATTGATAGACTTGCTCTAACGTAAAATCTTGATATGATTTTGACGAGATGGAGGCAACCCACGTGACCATATTATGGTACCAGGAGGATTCGAGAATACTTGGAATAAACTACGACACTCGTAAATTAACCGCCGAATACATTATAATAACCACACCCTGCGTAGAAAAGTAAAGTTCGCTAAAGTAAGGCAACGGTTTGCAGCGCAACACGCAGTGGAACTTTTCTACGAAGGATCTTCGTTATAATGTTTATTTTTTTTACAAACCTCACAACGAGTGAGGTGGGTAAATTATAACACGTTTGTAAAAGTTTCTAACTGAATAGCGCAATAAAATATTTAATTTTGGAAACAAGCCTGAAATTTTTTTACTCGATTTGGTATTTGTAGTTTACGCAGCCAGCAATTTGCGCTAGTAATTCGTAAGCAGATTTAATTTTCTAATATATTATTTTAGTATTTAATACTATAATAGTGATATTGCAATGCTAGTAGCATGTGAACTATCGGACTCAATTATTGACAAATCACATAAAATAAATCTCGTCGCCTTCCACACTCCTCGCACTTGGTTTGTTCCGCTTTCCTTGATTGGCTGGTCTATCAATTTAAATGCTTATGAGTGAATGCTACACTATGTTCAGATATAATGAAGATCATACGTCGTAATTTTTTAAAACATTCTAAACACATATCATTACAGGATTTCTTCGGGTCTAAGACTCTTTGAAATTTTTAGAAGAGTTTTGTAGGTTCATCAAGAGGCTAGGAAGGTTTTAATTTTAAACTTAACTGAATAAGTTAGAAATCTTTAAAATACCAAAATTCATACAAACATTGGATTAACTAAATGTTGTACTTATTATGTCGCGAGCTGTAATATTAAAATATTATTGTTTAACAATAACATATTATTTAACATTCGTTCCGAACAACATACCATATTTTTTGTATCAGATGTTTGGACACTGTTTCTCTTATACACAGAACAGGAGCGTGACAATGACAAATAATGACATCCTTAGGAAATGGGTAAAAAAGGGTTTAAGAAGTGTGGGATAAGTGAGAACTGTAACTGAACCAACCCTTTGGTGTACTGTACACAGGCGTAAGAATTGGATGCAAACTGTAATTTGAATTTAAATTTAATCTTTAGTCATTAAATATAAATCAATTTAAATATGTCCATTATGATACAAAGCTTATAATGGGCAAGTTTCTAATTAATATTATCTTTGTAGGTAAAGTAAATTAAGAAATGATTGAGAGTATTATCAGCTATTATTATTATTGGTTATACCTTTGATCTGTAAAAAATGCATTAAATTTTTCTATCAATGGAATGACAAGAAATGAAAACAATTATAGGTCGGTAGGCATTAACTTAAAAAAAAGAACATTTGTCCCAACTATTTGAACGGAAAATAAAATAAAATAATTTAAAAAAAAATCGTTGTTGTGATAGGTATCTACCGACTTGTTAATATATATAAATGTCTTATAAATATTTGCAAATATTTCACGAGTAAGAATTTTTCATTATTTCAATTGAAATATAAATCTTGATTTTTGTGAAGGAAATAAAAAAAATATATTTTTTTTAAATACCATTCATTGATTTTCTTTCTCTTCGGTTGGGTATTCGCATTCCAAACTAACAGTAAAATGCCCCTCCGCAGAACAAAGGCACTAGTTTCAATATCTATTATGACTTCTGACTTAAATCCTTTATTTTCTTAACGAGTTGCGGTCGGCGCATAATGCCAGCCGTTCCCCGTACCCTTCACAATGCCAACGCTGTTGTTCTAAGAAAGTAAATAATACTCCAGTTACGTTTTTAGACGTCGTAAATTAAGGAATCAGTCTGACAGGTCGGCCCTGACGTCTTAATCCGTAGGGACAAAGGGACCCCATCAGTGCTAACGGGAATTTGCGTATCGGTCGCAAAAGGGTTATAATAGGATATTAGGCCCAAGTATGGAATGGTAGCTTCGTACTTACTACCATTGCCGTTATGATTTCGGTATTATTTATGTCTCTCATTTTTTTTCATTATTTATTTAATATCCACGATATAAATATACCACACACAATTAAAAAATACTATACTAACAGACCGAACGATTGGTCATAATATACCCGATATAGTTATACATGACAAAATTTAAAAAAAAACTTATATCATTGATGTCGCTATTCCAAATTCCTATAATATTCAAAAATCTGTTTCAGAAAAATAAGAAAATACACATAAGAAATGAGGTTTAAAAAATTTGCCATCCTCACACTATAAAAATATTACCATTATTCCGGCTTTCATTATTATTATTGTTATTTCGGCTACTGGCATTATACCTAGCTCTCTCATTCAAAATTTAGGCGTATTAGATCAGTCAAAGAATTTATGTATAAAAATGCACAAAATTAATCATTTTAAAAACAGGTAGGATTACGAAAGATTTTTTAAATATTTATATTGAGGGATCAGTAGGATTTATAGGTACAGTTAGGAGTTCTACCGAGCCGAACCCTCTGATATGAAAATATCTGGTGTCGGTGAATTATTTTCCCAGTTGATCTCTGGTGGGTTGACGTGTTGTTCTTGTATTGTTTTGTATTTATTGTGCTTAAATAATGCACTTGCATAATTTGGATTGACTAGATGATCATTTGTGGAAAAGTGTGTGGATTAAGTACGTAGTTAGAAAATTAGACTCTGTGTGTCTAATATCACTGCGGGTACATATAATCTCAATTTAAGTATCTACCTAATAGCCTATTTTCGCAAAAAATATTACCATATGTAGTCACTGGCATATTTCTTAAGTCAAATCGTTTTGTCTGTCAAGCAATTTGCGACCAAATTGTAAAATACTACCCCTAAGATACGATCTTGCTCCACCACTAGTTATGATAAAAGTTCCTGTTCTAGCGACCACACACGTGTTGAATTTCGAACGTTTATTTTCTTCACCCGTTTGACTTCTTGATTTACCGTTTCCTCGCCTCTCAACAGAGGATCAATCATAACTCATCACCGGATCGTGTGCAAGCAACATCCTGTTGTTTTAGTTTTTTTTAAATCAATATTGATGAAACAAGCTAACAATAGCGAATAAGGGATGGGAAAAATATGATTATTAAGTAAAAAATGCTATTCGTGTAGAATTGATGAGTGTTTTTTTTCATAATATAACACAAGACTATATCTGCACGAAGAAATTTAGACTATGGTATCCTTAATCCATAATTAAGCGAGATTATTTTTCTACATATTTATTTAGGGATATGTACGTAGGTACATAAACATTACATCATGTAGGTAGACCTGCGAGTGAGCAATGTAAAATACAACAATAATCCATTGTGTAATTTAATATTCTACTAAAAATACCTAAATCTACCTTCCCCAATAAACCTACCCACAATGAAACTATATATCTTCTTATTGCAGTAAATTAATTAATTATTTATGGAATTATTCTTAAAAAAGTTTTAGTAAACGCAGAAAACATACTTTTAATTTATTAAGAAATTCTGGTCAAATTATTTGTTTTTCTGTTAAAAATGGGACTGTAGGCATATAACGAATGTATTGGAAGAGTTTCTAACAAAGTACCAGTCTAAAGAAAATGTTTTATGAGGACGTCGGAACACGTGTTCATAAAAATACTAATACAGAATTACGTCATATATTCTGAAAGAGTAATATTTTATCAGGGAGATTGCATGCTGTCACTTTTTTAACAGGATCGTTTTTCTCCCTGTAGTAACCCTGATTTTTGCTAATCTGTATTTTGAGTGATTCAAAAAAAGTTCTAGCCAACATTTGGATTGGAAGGTAAATTAGTCAACTGAAATATAAGTAATGCAATAGTCTTGTAAAATTATTTTATTTGCTTTTAAAATATAATTCAATATACGCTTACCTGCCTCTTCCAAGATAATATCCGGTCAAAATAATCCCTTATTATTTTTATGACGGATTGCTTTACATTTTTTGCTAATAAACCTACCCCAATTTGCAACGGATCTTTGGGGCCAATTATTATTGCGTGATTGCAGGGCTGGCAGATGTAAGGTTTATTTTTATTGAGATAATTCTGCACCATTCGTCATCTTCAAACAAGACCGACATTTTGACATCGTGGGAGGGCGAAATCTGGTCCATTTGTCGATGCTGTTAAAACACTTAATTTTATGATATTATTGCTGCAATGTTTATATTATGCAAATAACTGTTCGGTGCACAAATATTTTGTCTTTTTTGAGACAACGGTTTTTGCTGACATATTGTTGGCATTTATTTTTTCACAATGATTTTATGTACATTTATGTTTTCATATGTTGTGGGATGAATGCGTTGAACGCATGGACATATTATTATTTTTATTCTTTACGATTATGCACGTTTAAGCAGATTTTTCTGTTCATCTTTTCATTTACCTACATACATATGTTTTTTTCTTCCTTGGTAATTAATTCGTAAATCGATATATAATTTTTATTTCAAAGCTCAAAATCGCAGTATGTTTTGCTACACTTACCAAAAGGCCTACACATTCTAGAATCTCATTATCTCCATAGCGAGAGATCACTCTTCAACACCGAAAGCTGCTTGAAGTGGGAAAAGTTTTGCCAGATTTTTATAAAGAGCTGCATCCTTCCAAACCTTCATCTGCTCCATTTCCTTCCTAAAGACCTAAATAAGATTCTACCAAATGGGATTACCGCAATCCAATTTGCTCATTCTGTTTGTGGGACATAAACAAAATTTGCGAAAGATAATTTATCATTTTCTTGTTGGTAAGTGAGTACTTTCTGATAAACCTTATACATTATTTCAGGCATTACTGTTCAAAGCTATGAAATAGTTGCTATGCCACATATTTTTTATCTTGTAAATATCTGTTCAAGATATGTCTTAGCTACGGAGGCTCTTTTATCTATTCCAACAATACATTCCCGTTATTGCGGTAATCTGAATCGATTGAATTTTCGCAGGACGCACTGATGATAAAGAGAAACTTTGGGATAAATAACTAATCCGGAGACGGAGGGCATGGAGCAGAAACAATTATTTATTGTTGGAATCATGCCACTGAAAACGAAGCAAATAATATTGGGAACAGAAAACAAATACCCTCTTTCTGTCTGCAGAAATCATCCAATCGTGTTTCTCTATACTCCGTTCACTTGAAAATGTAGGCCAGAAATTTTTTTCAAACAAAAAATTCCTTGTCCAAAAAATATAGCTATCTCAAGAATCTCATACGATTTAAATTTTTCTAGTACCTACATATGCAAATAGAGGAATTGCTGTTGATGTGGGTTAGGCACAAACTATTTTAATTACACAGCTAAATCATGAGTAATTTTGTATTTTTTTTTAAATATTGCATTATTTGTCGGGTGATTACAAGCGGCGTGCAGTCCATCAGGCTGAAAAGCTCCGCCCTCCCTGAGAAACACGAACAATTAAATATTATTTTTTTTATATCAAAATGTATATTTCCATAAATTAGCGAATCTTTTATGTATCTAATATTAACTGTTATTCATTTAAAATTTACACTATTTAGTAAGAATATAAAATGGCCATTTTGAAATACTTATTCAAAGTACAAAAATTCATCTCCGACCTTAAAAAATATACACCCAGACCCTACCTTTGGACATAGATTAATTGCACGCCACTGGCAGATACCTACATACTTTTATCTTAAGAATTACATATCCATCAATGCTTAATGATATATGTGTACTCGTGTCGTACCTAATATTCATATTTTCAACTAGCAAAGTCAATAAGCCCGTTTCCCAATTTTTTTGTGGAGATTCACAAAGAGTGCATGGCTGATGAAAGCGTAATGAGTAAGATTAAAAAAGCGACGTTTAGATGGTTAGGGTATGTAGAGCGAATGAGCGAAGAAAGGAGTGTAAGGAAGATATATGATGCAAATGCGAATAGTAGCTGAAGTTGGGGAAGCCCGAAGAAGAAATGGCACGATCAAGTGAATCAGATACTCGAGTGAGTGAGCCATGTTAAGAGTCAGAATAATAGAAGAGTATGTATGAGACGATGTATGAATGTGAATGAGGCAAGAAGTGTGTGCCAAGACCGAGTTGTTTGGCGGTCCGTCCTCTCTGCCTACCCCTGTGAAGAAACGGCGTGATGGTTAGTTAGTTAGTTAGTGCTGCAAAAATTTTCGAACGGCCGCAAATATCATCATTTTGCCGGGTTATATCTTCGGTATTTCTTCTTTCCGAAAATTCAAAAGGTTGTGTCATCAGCATAATATATTAATTAGTAAAAAACATACAATTGTGAGAGATCACCTTACTAATTGTCAACAAATAATGGAAGACGCCTTATTGTAAGTCCCACGAAAATCGGAGAATAAATTTAAAGAGAGAACAAATTAAATAAAAAAGATTATCAGAACCGACTGAAAATAATTTGAATGTTTTATTATAACAGAAATCAAAGGCTTAAACGCACCTAACAGAAACGAGCGGAGTAGCAGCGACAATCAACAAGGCAGCCACTGACACTGCCAGGTAGGTACTAGGTACCTGCTTGTTCAATTCACTCGCCGTTTAGACCTACCTGATATTTTTGCGGTTGCCTCCCGCACCACCGCGCACCGCCGCCGCCGCGCCGTGGCAATACTACAATTTAGATTGCGTTCCTGCGAAACAGTAGCAGCAGTATGTTATTTAGTCGTCATTAACTTCGTGACTATAGTAATATGTTTCCTGATTAGCGGCCCGTCCCTATTATACTTAGATTTTTTAATGGATTCAATCAGATTTTGATGGGTTCGGTTTGATGGCGGTGCGAGCTGGATCCATCTGCGGCGGCCTTGATTCAAATAAATAGTGAGAGGAGTATTCGGGAAATTTGGCGATTATTATCTATCTACAGCAACTCAACAGCAACCATACTTAATCCCTTTAGTTTCACACAGTAATTTAGATTTAATGCAAGAAAATTAGCGTAATTTTATTTTGGGTACTTAGGCATTGTATCATATGTTTATTGTGAAGTATTCAAATTGATAATTCATAAATACCATTCCATAAAAGCTCACTCCATCTGGGAAAAAATAACTTGGTTTAATTTTATTTTTCTTAATAATTTAACAACATTACGTTTTGAGATTTTTTTTACGTACGTATAATGCGAAGCTAGCAGTCCACAATGGAGTGCTGGTACCTACCCTGATATACGGAAGTGAGGCATGGAACTGGCAGAAAAAGGATGAAAGTAGACAGAATGCTGTAGATATGAGATCCCTCAGGTGTATGGTTGGTAAAACCATGTATGATCGTGTGAGAAATGTGGAGATCCCCAAAGAGTGCAAGGCTGATGTAAGCGTAATAAGTAAGATCAAGAAAGGGACGCTTAGATGGTTTGGGGATGTAGAGCGAATGAGCAAATAACGGAGCGTAAGGAGAATATACGATTCAAATGTGAATGCTAGCAGAAGTCGGGGACGCCTGAGGAAGACACGGCAAGACCAAGTGAATCAGATACTCGAGTCGTGCCACGTCAAGAGTCAGAATGATAGAAGAGTATCTATGCTACGATGTATGAATTTGAATGCGAAATTTCTTAAACGGTAGACATATTTGATTATTACTCTTAAAATTACCTACTAAAATTTTATACCTATCTACCAAAATTTTAAGACTGTTACAATACTAAAATCTTTTACGTACTATAAATGAATAATCAATCTGTGGTTCAATAAATAAAAAAAGTGCAATGCATAACATGTAATATGTACTGAAACTTTTTCAAGGGTGAACAAAAAGATAGTCGTCAAGATCATCGTCCATTTTTATCCGAAAATGTGTTAGTGCTGACATCTTGTCGTAAATTTTTGTACTATCGACTGGCTTGCTTCTAAAATTATTTGTATATAACCTAAGAGAAAATACTTGATTCTAATTAAAAATGTTCAGAAGAGATTTTCAAAGAATTATTACGATTAAAATATATGTCTATGCCGTCCATCATACGGACAATTTTTCAATTTCAGTGATGGCTACACGGGCGTATTTTTTATTTTAATTGTTTTTGTTACATAGTTTTCTTTACCCGCCACACTAGGTACATTATGTTCTAAGGCGGATAATTTTATTTCCATTTCGAAATATGGTACATAAGCAATTCTCAAATAACTTTGAGGTAAATTAAAATAACAAAATCATCTTTTACAGCCAGTTTTTCCTTGAACCATTTTCATAAGTATTTGGTTGAGACTTGTATCTTTATTTGGTAATGTGTTAGGTACAAAACAGTGTAGTATTTTCCTTCTTATTACAAAATAACACATTTTTGAGATGTGTAAGCGTTCATTTTGTTTTTCTAATAAAGTTATTTAACTTTAAAAAAATAAAATTATTTGAATGACCCACACGAAAGATGCATTCTTAAGCTGACTAACTTGTGCGGAATAATATGTAAAGAAGGATCGTGCAATGAATTCTATCTGTTGTAAATCAAGGTAATCATTGAACATATTAACAATGCGCAGTGTTCACAATTCAGGTGTAAAAATGTACATCGTCTGAAGTTCTAAAGAGCAAATTACTGCTTATATTACCTCCGCTACATTGTTCTTTATTGCTGATGACGAAATCATTGTAAAATGGACGGAAACTGAGATTATTTAACGGTAGTAATCGATAGACGAAACATCTCTAAGGCTTCTTGGATTTACATACCTACTGCAAAGCATAATTGATGCAAAACATTCTGTATTCTTTACATGGGTTTTCATCGTCACTCTGGCGAAAACTATTAAGAAATTTAAAAAAAATGGTTAAATTGACATAATGTTTTAGTGTTGCAAAAAAATGCCCTCTCTTATCAGATGATGGCCATTATCAGGGCAATCACCACCCGGTGGACTGCAGCCCTGAATAAATCTGAGAAATTGTTTCTACAAGCTACGCAGGTCATGAAATTGTTCGTGACATGTTTAGTTACATATCTTCCAAGAGTTATCCTCTTCTCCTACACCTCCCGCATTGCATGTTTAGTTACATATCTTCCAACAGTTACATATCTGGTTACTTATTGGTTTGAGATAATCCTAGTGAAACAGTTAAACTGTTGGAAGATATGTAACTAAATTGTTCGTGTCATGTTTAGTTACATATCTTCCAACAGTTATCCTCTTCTCCTACACCTCCCACATTACCTTCTACTTAAAAAATATATCTCAGTTAAGGGTGGTTTATTTCTACTTTACTCGCTTTGGTAACTGGAAAATAGCACTTTTGTGAAATATAAAAACAATTACCAGTAAAAGTGCTAAATCCTAAAAATTTCATACACTTTTCCAACTCCAACGGTAGTAAGATTCTCCAGATTTGAGTGGTTTCATATATATAGTAACCCCTGGTGAATTGAAATGGTGAACTCATTCTACTAGGATTATCTCAAACCAATAAGGAACCAGATACGTACATATATTATTTTCCTAAATCTACTACATTATTTTTGCTCAATCCTTTACCTTAATTTCCTATTTGTAAATATATTCATCTAAACATTGTTTTACTGTTCTGCAGATTGTAAAAAAATCATTCTTAAATACTGATCTCGTGTAAGATGATGTGACCCCCACTTTAATAGAAAATGGCTTAAAATAATTATTGGAGGAATCCTTCAACACTTCTTGAAAGCCTTTCTTCTCTTTAATTTTCCTTGGTTATGTTACATTTCGACTTAGAATCTTTCATCATTAGAATGAACGAATCAATGCAGGAATCTTGGATCGATATTCATTGTAATGTACCATTAATGTGTAGCATCTTCCCTGGCATGCATTTAAAACCATGATCATTATTGCAATTAAATAAATTTAATTGTGTATTTGATTTTCTCTTGCGAATACCTTGATTAGTCATGCTGTCGTGGTTTTGGATGAAATCAACAAGATTACTTTGCATCGTGTTTTTTTTAATTGTCAAAAGGGTTTTTTGATTATTTGGAGATATTTGAATCTATCTATGACAGGGTACATTAACCCGGCCAGCCCTAAGCCAAAAGGATACTTGATGTAAGGAAAAAAGTGGCGCTCCTTGTTAAAAGCAGTTCCAACACCTAAAATTTCGAAAAACCATTTTGATCCCTATCCAGATGTCTGTTCACATGCCCAGAGTGATAACTGTAATTAACAATATTTGGATGATTTGTATTTTTGCACAGCGCGGTTTTTATGAAAATAATCTCGAGGCCGATGTCTTACGCATTAGGTATTATCGGCACATTGGTACCTTGGCAATTCGGCGCTCGGAGATGACTGCTCCAACTACGCCCGCGTAGGCCCGGCCCTGCACTAACCATAATTGGAACACGATCGTTGTACTCTGGAAAAAGGGAGCCTTGTCAAAATAGTAACAGTGAACAGGAACTTTTAAAAAAAATTAATTAAAATCAAATTCAATAGTATAATTATTAAGTTCTGCAAGTATTTTTTGGTTTTGTTGTTGTTACAGCTGTTTCGGCTTTCAAGACTATTTTCATACTGTTTTCAAACGGCCTTAAAAGCCGAAAAAGCTGTAATAATAACAAAAATAAACAAATACGCTCAGAACTTAAATGTTTTATTTAAATTAAATTTAAAAAAAAATGTATTTCAAGAGACTAAGATCGCAAATTCTGGATGAATAAAGTTGCTAATAGATAATATAATTGCGAAATCGATATATTGTCTGCTAAAAAAAATTCTCAGGCAAAAATATTTGCCTTATTTTTCCGAAAGAATCAGGTTAGAATATGTTTAGTATTTTTTGAGGCCATTTATCAGCATCGTTTTCCTACCGATGCATTTGGAAATTTGATTGGAAGATTTATCATTGAATTACAGAACACATCTTTATGGCTAATTGCACGACCTTATGCAGTATCAAAAGAAATCCATTGCATGATTTCAAATGAAAGGTCCAATCAATGCTTAGTTAATTACATTCACTGCATTGATTCTATGTATAAAGATGGGGCATTACGAAAGCGAAAATGACCCTCACCAAGTACGTACCTACGTAACAATTTTCTGTAGCGTATATCAACTTCAAATAGTGAATAATATTTAGTAGAAATTTGTATGAATAATTCCACCCAGAATTATTTACAGCTTTCTGCTTCTTCGACTTTTTTCAATTTTTCTTCCAAGAACTTTGATTTCAATAAATGATTTCAATTATTTAGATACATGGAATCTTTTCTTAGGTTGGTAATTTCTTTGAAGAATATAAGGACGGGTTGTTTCGGAGAATTTGAACAATTCATCAAATTTCAACGTTCATTTTCGGGTTCTGTGAAAGACTTATTCAAGTTCTGTTTTTATATCATTGTAGGCTAGTTGCTTGACAAAATTGAAATAAAAATAGAACTTGAAAAAATCTTTCACAGAACTTGAAAATGAACGTTGAAATTTGATGAATTGTTCAGATTCTCCGAAACAACCCGTCCTAAGTGACCATCCTGCCAAATTTTCCCTTTCATTCTTTAATAATGATTCGCCTTTAAATAATTTGATCAATTTATGTACGTACCTCCAACTTGTTACTGCATTGTGTCCGAGGTTAGTTGGATTCCTTTATTTTTATTTGAGAGTAGGTAGCATCTTCTTCGTTTTGAATTCCATTCTATTAGAAGGCATTTTCAGAAAAATGCTGTGGAGTCGCACTTCAAAATCTGCGATCTTTTTCAATAAGCATAATACTGTCCACATTTCGATCGAGTATAAGAAGATAGTTTAAGTGTGCAGTCACACAAGAATGTATAAGTAGATAGTTTCAGTGTGCAGTCACACAATAATGTAAAACAAGATAGTTCAAGTGTGCAGTCACACAATAATGTATAAGAAGATAGTTTAAGTGTGCAGTCACACAGTAATTTGTGAAAACTTATCCGATCTTTCTGCTCGTACTGAAATAGTTTGTTTTCTTATTTACAGTGGAATTGAGCTGCTTAGAAATATTATATTCGACACGTATAATCCAATCTAGTATAATTTATTTCTATAATTCACTCTCCCAGCTAGATAGTTACTTTTATAATCTCATTTACTTCGAAATCACTTCATTCCCATTAAACGTAATGATACACAAAAGAGATCGGTATTAATGTAAGATTCAATCGATCAATCACTATTATAATATCGTCTTCGGCGTTATTAGAATGTGTATGAGATTCTGTCTTCTGTTTTCTTCCTTTTGAATGTGCACACAAACCAGCGGTGAATCTAATATGATTCACTTTTGATTGCACTGTAATGAAATAGTTTCTGCTAATTATCCTACGTACTTTTCCAGTGGACTGCGAGTGCTAAGTAACGTAGAATATTTCCAAATAATCTATTTCTATACTATAATTTGAAAATGCGTTTTTGTCTGTTCCACCAAAATTTGTCAATGGATACTAAACATTTATTTAAAAAAGATTTATATTGTTAATTCTTAAAAGAGTTTTGCAGTTTTTATGACGGCTTTTTAATTTTAAGAAGAACATTACTTGGTCTAGTCATCGACTTAAATATTACTTTAGATTATTTTTTTTTAAGTATCCTTATCCTAAAAAGTTTGCTTTTCCTGACAATTGAATTGTAGCATCTTAAAACTGTGGCAGTAATTGATTTTCTCGAAGTTAATAAATAACATTTTTACACATAATAATGTGGTGAAAATGTGTAATGTAAATATTTAAATGAATTTATTAAGTATTTAAGTCTTAGTGATGCAGATGCAAAATAATAATTATATTTCATCGTCAAGTTCACCGTAAAATATGCGATGTAAGAGAACAGGCGACGCCGGGTACGAAAGCTAGTTTAAAATACAATATTGTTAATTGTTTTATAATGAAATCAATTACACTTAATTGTATTTTTACGAATCGATTTCTTAATTTTAATTTTCTGCTTGGTAATTCCATCACTGATAATACTAATATTATATTATAATTTGTGCTTATTTATTTTAATTAGATTTATTTGCTTTATGGATGTGATTATTTTAGTTTTAACACTTTTTCTGCCTGGGCTTTTGTTACCAAGACTCTTTTAAACTTTACGGACACATATCCAATAAAAATAAATAAAAAAAGTTAATTATAGGATTAAAAGGATTATCATCATTTTAAATTATGGAGAGAGGGAATGTAAATTTATATATCAGTTTTGTTTAAAATTTTAAAACTAAATGTAAGATTAGAGTCGAATTCAGACGCAGAAGAGATGAGATGTTGAATGGAGAGAAAGCAATTTTAGATAAAACTTGATAGAAGTGAGGAAGTTTGCTTAGAGAGTAACAATCAAAATTGTGCTTATTTGATCTTGCATTATGGATGTCATAATTTTAGTTTTAAAACTTTCACTGCCTGGAACTTTTGTTATCGTCATATTTACATGTGATTTTTTTATATTAACTCCACACAGGAGGCCCTGAAGAAAATAATTTCCCTCAGGGCCTATGATTGGTCCGCCCATGGGAGTGATTTGAACTGTACCGGTTAAGGGAAATAAATGGAGTGGTACATAAATACGGTTAATTTTTAGGGGCGTTGTGTTGAGGTGAATCAATTTTAGAATTTTATTCTGGGTTTCGAATAACCTGACGATGATTTAAAAACTCATACTATTATTACTGTAAGTGGATAAATGATGTTTTTGCAATAATGGAGGACTTATATAGCGCATTAATTGAACCCACGACGTCTGGGAGAGAATATGATAAATGTGTCCACTCAGCTGTTAAGTAGTCGATTTTTCATTTCAGTAATTGAGAAGGTGGTAAACGAACCATAATATTAATTCATTCGGTACCACTTTTCTATTTCAGCTTATTACTGTACACAACGGAGAGAGGGTTTACAAAACTATTATAAAGACATAACAAATAATGAATTCCAACCTTTCAATAACGGTGTACAACAATATGTGAACATTTAACAAAAAACAGAGATAAGTGAAGTCAAGTTACAACAAGAAGTTCGAGAATTTTCTTAAAGTTCTGAGGGCTTTCGCCATATATGTATGAAATCTTGCCACTACAGTGGATCTCATAATTATAGTCAACACGTTCATGAAAGGGGTTGCCAGAAGGTTGAGTTGTTTCTTTGGAAAGGAATATGAAAAGTTTTGGAGTTTTGTAGACGGTGATTAACATTGTTTTTGATTGTGACTAAAAGTGAAGATTCAGTATGGTTATTTATAATTTGATTCGAAATATTCTAGACTTTTTAGATAGTCGGTAAGCAGTGTTAAAATAATATAATATATTGCATGTTTGATTTAAATGATCAAATATACATTTTTTTTCAAAATTATCAGCTTTTTGAAATGAAATCATTATAACTTCAAATTCAATGCGTAAAATAACACTTTATTTAAAAGCAGTTATGTACAAGATGAAGCCTCAGCTTTTGATGAGATCCAATCATCGTGTCACGCCACAGATTCCAGCAGCGTCATCTCTCTGCGACCAGAGGCTCTGAGAACGAAGGCTGCCAACAATGAGGAAGTAGCCAGATAACCGAGGAGCCACTCACAAATAAATCAGTTTGAGAGGTAATTTGCTAAAACCACAGTGGCTCATCCGTCGCGAAATAATTGCCCGTCGGGGTTTCTATACGCAGATTATAACTGTCGACTGCTTTGCCTATTACGAGTAAGATCTGCTGCGTAGGTACTGATTTAAAGAAATTGGCATGTAGACACAAACAATGAGCATCAATATTGATTCATTAGTGAAGGTGGAAAGACAGATGATGTGGTTGCTAGTCGAAGGAATACCACACGTTTTTAGCTGACCATAAACATTATTTATCTATCTAACCATCACACAGTGTCGTGCAAGGATAGCCAGAGAAGATAGACCACCACACAAATCTGGCACATTATTAACAAGAAACATTATTTGGTCAATAATACAATGATACTACCTCAAGACCATCCCCGTAAGAGAAAGGTAAACTTCGCATATAAAATAAGAGTTCGTTTGCTGGAAATCCCGCATGGGCAAATACAAAATATTTCACTTTTATTATAATTATTTACTAGGTACATTTGCATCTAGTTCCAAGAAGGAAGTTGATCTCAATATTACTCTGGTGGGTGATGACAATTGAAGAAATTGAAAGTTGCTTGATATGGTTAAACCTATGGACAGACCAAATCATTTTTTATTTATTTTGCCTAAATCTTTAATTATGTAGGTACCTATATTTTTTTCTTTACATTGACTCCTCACAGTCATCTTAAGGGATGATGTGTGAAGATTATGAGAAGGATAGAGGTATGATGGGTGGGTAGGAATCTGGAGGTCAGTGTATTCAAGAGCGATCGTATGAATCCATCTCTCCCACTGCGGTGCAAGGCGATGGGTCGAGATAGTACGGCTGGAGAGTTGAAAGGGTCTCCCAATCCAGTAACACTTGGACAAACCTCACCCCATGAACCAGGGCACTCCTTATAAGTCACCAAATGCAGCGATCCACTCGGGATGACCTATGGCAGAGTAATGGTTCCTGGGGTAGCGGTAGATAGCCTGACTCGCCTGTCAAATGATAATATAAATAAAGGTATCATTTTGAGGTAGTGGAGATATAAATGATATCTACTCGAAAGGTTTCGCATAAAAGTACGTTATGCATGGTGTACCGTGAACTAACAAGGAGGAGGTAAAACCAATCAATACATTACATAAGTGTTGTCAAGAAAATTCAAGCTTGCTGAAAAAAACATTTGTGACAAAGCTATTTATACCCACTATCCAAGAATTTGAAGGGAAACATTATTACATAGTTCCAGCTGGTGCTGTTGATTATCAGTATTAAAATTACAACTTATTATCTTGATAAGCTGGTGCATTTCTTAGGTTAACCCCTGGGGTATTCTGAAATTATGTGGTCAAGTTATTTTAAATAATCTGACAGATCATGATTTTTTTTAGAAATATTTTATTTTCTAATAGATTCACTGTTTTTGAACATGTTTGTTTTTGAAAATAGATGCACGACTCTTTTAGACTTTATTACGAAAGGACTGATTCATAATCCTATTTAAAAATAATATACCCTGTTGACATTCATTGTCCGATAGATTCGCTGTTTTTGAAAACAGATGCAAGACTTTTTTAGACTTTATTACGAACGGACGGATACATTATCCTATGTAAAAATAATATTTTGATTTAAGAAATAGATAATTTAATTTTTTATATATTCAATAATATTGTTATTGGGTTTATAAAAACAGTTTATTTTTAAACAAGTTCTGCTGTGTAATTAATATTACGCGTGACAGCTGTTTCGACCTCTGAAGGCATTATCAAACTGTCATAACTTTTTTAAAAATAAACTGTTTTTATAAACCCAATAACAGTATTATTGAATATATAACAAATTAAAATTAAAATGGAGTTCTACAAATTAAACTTCATAACAATAAATATAGATAATTTAGTTTGTTTTGTCGCTTACCGATTACTTTCTCATTTTTTTTTAATTGTTTTTGGCTTTCACCCTTTAAGGGTATTTTAGGTCATCATTTCACATTATGAAATACAAAGCGTGGTGTTGCCAGTTTTCAACACTGCTTAAATTATATATCTCACAGTAATACAACGGAGATAGAACGACTTTCATCAGTCCGCCTCAGTTTGTGCAGTAAAGTACACCAAAATAATCTCTTGCTCTCAATTTACCGTGTACAAAATGGCACAAAAATACTGAATGGGTTTTAAGGTAGAATCGTATTAAAGTCTTAGATACATAAATAGGTTTCATTACGCACGGATCATGGACAATATTCATTTAATCGATAAATTGGTCTCTGATCTAGAAACCAGCGAAATGCATCGTTGATAGTCTTTGCATTGTAAAACCTTAATTAGTTATCTATTTAATAGTCTATACATCTCGAAATGTTACAGCTTACTCGTACACGAAAACTATAACCGTACTAGGCGCCATTACCTTTTATGGATACAACACGTCAGAACCGATGTTTTGGCACAGCAATGATGGCACGAATGGTACTGATGAACGATTTTTTGGAATTAATTAATGTTTTAAATTGTTATCTCTGTAAAGGAACAGACTATTAATTCTCTGCAGATGTTATAAATAAGGTGTTCTATGCAGGTGTAGAAAGACGAAATATTTTTTTATTATTCAATAATATGATATTTTAAAACTATTTGATTTGAACACAGGAGGCCCTGAGGAGAAAAAATATCCCTAAGGGCTTATGTAATTTTTGGTGATGTTGTATGGAGAGTCTTTTTAAGAAAATGAAGAAGAGGAAGTTCTGGAAAGGAAAAATGTAAAAGAGGTTGGTAGAAATCTGGAGGTAAAAGATCGATTGCGATCGACCGGTCGATCATGGAGCAAATTTTGATCGATCCCAAAATTACAGTAGCAAATTTAAAAAATAATAATTGTTTAATATTTTAAATTACCTATGCAAGAAAAAAAATATGTCCTGGTGGGAGGATTCGTGCTTATCTGCGAATAAAGCGGTTTAGTGGTCAATGTTTTAAATAAAAAAAAGTTACAGCGTACATTTTTACAAATTCCGATTTTTGTTACAAGCCGATCCCTATAAAAACTGAGGTATAAAGTATCTTCCAACGTCTAGAAGTTTGAAAATCCTTGTCCTACTGCATTGAAGAATTAGTAGGACTTTGACTGAATTATGTATTTATTTTTTAAAGAAAGACGATCTTCCCGGGTTACGAACAAACTGAAAACGATCACAAATACTTAATTCATTTGTGTGTCTGTGTGTATTTTTGGTTCAATGAACTTTAAATGTCGGATCTGCTTTGAATTTAAGTGTTATTTTCGAAATTAGAACTGATTGTTATACAGTTATAAATCTGCTTGTTATAAAGTACCTGCCTGCATATAATATATTATTTTTTTACGTTTGTATATATCTATATTTTTAGTACTAAAAATACCTACTTATAATGTTATATTTAATTTACCTAAACAAAGTTTAATAATAATTTATTTTGTTTAAACTTCATAGAGTTAATATATACTTGAAAAGTCAGATCTAGTGATTTTGTAATAGAATACTAATCTAGCACATGATTTATCTCGCGATGCCTTGGTGAAAGCCTTACGCTTTGGACGATTCAATCACTAACAGATAAAATACTTAATAATAATAAGAAATAATATATTCTTTTAATCGAAATCTTTTAATATAAGAGTAAGTGGCACTCTCTTTAGGGTGAATTGCCTAATACAAAAAAAAAACAAAAAAAAGAGTAAGTGCTCTTCCGAAGTTTGTACGTAGGTCAAAATTTATTCTTTTAGTAACGCAATATTTGTTTAATCAAAAACAGATTTCGATACTTACCATAAAAATCCAATTTTATTAAGTGCCGCCCTACTGTACAAAAATTTCGCCTCCTCGGGACCGGAGTTACGATTCAGCATTCCGCTTGTAGCGGTCTGGTTCGGACAAATCGCGCTGGCAATACTAATCGGCCGCACTGAAACCGAAAGGGCGAGCGGGCGGCATACAACAATACAGGTGGAGAATATTAATTCAAAGACAATGTTACTCGCACTATTCTGTGTTTTGTGCTTTGTCCTTTGTGCACAATTTATTTTAATGATTTATTCGTAATGTTAAGATTTATCGTGTTATTAATGCTCATTTAGAAGATGTTTGTAAAAATCACTGGAAATCAATGTTTTGTTTTTTGATTGTTTTTGTTTTTGTTTAAGGTGATGTGTATTAAATATGACTATCCCAAATAATCAATCACATTGGGCAAAAACGTAATAACATATATTTTTTATTTATTTGGTTTTACGGCCAGCTGGGCTTTTACTTGGAATATATGGTGTCAGTAAATATATCAATAGTACCCCCAAACATGTTGCTTATCATGCATCCTATGGTTAGTGAATGTCTGATTGTTGGTTGTGTATGTATTGCAAAAGAATGTTACATTTTGTCTTGTATTCCTAGTTGGTACATGGAATTTAATAGTAGCGGCGATGGCATGGCTGTCAATTAAGTTGCTAATGACTCTGTGTAATACAACCAGGTCTGACATTATTCTCCTGTCGGACAGTGTTATTACATACAATTGATTCATCAAACAGATAAAATTAATGTATTCAAAAAGAATTTTGTGCTTGTTTTTTGATGCGTTTGGTGACTCAGCAGGGTGCCCAGTCAAGGTCCATGGGGTGATGTTGGTCCAGGTCTTGGCGGCCGACGCATCTGCAAGCAATTTTGTTTTTAACCGCAATACTAAAAAAATATCTGAAAATCACAAAACTTAATTTATATTATAATAACAAACTTTAAAATGACAATGGCGATACTCGCATATATTTATAAAACAGGAAATAAAGGCCATCCCCGATTACAAACGAAGATTAAATATTTGAACGCATTCATTTTGCAAACGCACCATTGAAAGATTTCATCGATAGCATTCTATGAAAATATAACATGCTAAAAATAGTGAACGAAAATATTAGTATGGATGGATCGCAAATAGAATAATAATTCTATGATGCCCAATTTACATGGGCCAGTCAATGTCTATGCCACATATTCTACATATCAAATATTGGAAGTTTGTCACAAGATTCTAAAACTTATCAAGTAACTATATTTAAAAAATAAGTACTGATAAAGATTGGTTTTGTTCATTTTCCATTCCATTTTGCAAATTTTTTTTGTTTGTTTTGTTTGCCCATATAAATTTGTTTTGTTTGCCCATATAAATTTTCCCCAAGGTGTGCTTTATTTTCAAGTCTAAATAAGTGTACACTGTACAGGGTGACCAAATCAGATTCATATCTAAGTCATCAGCTTATCATTCTTTTTAATAAAAACTCATGTTAACGAGACAAGCTTTTATGCATAGCACAAAGGATAAAACATTATTTTTAAGCGATAATTATTAGTCTGAAACACCTTTATAAATTGAAAAAGTCTTCCGAAAAAAATACATGCCGCCGACGAGATTTGAAACTGCAGCTTCCGGATTGCCGGTCAGGTGCTCTACCAATTGCGCTACGTTGGGATATTCTAAACCCGCTAAATCATTCAATATGTTCTGGGATATTTCATTCAATAAATATTATAGATTTTATTAATTTATAAAGGTGTTTCAGGCTAATAAATATAGTTTAAAAATGATATCCTTTTTATGTTATATTACATATGATTTTTTTATGAGCTCAACCGCTCCCAACCGTCTGGAGCCAGTGAGATTATGGTATCCCCAATTGGGGTATGTTGTGAGGCTGAAGGTAGTGGAGAGGGGAAAGACATGGTTAATAGAAACGAGGAGGCTTACCTCGCTATTCAAATATGGTCACAAAATATGGCTGGAGCCATTTCAGGCAACGTTTCAATTCTTAATGGTGGTCTTACACCAGGGCGATACTGAGAGTATCTTCCACTCTGCTATGCTATTGATTCTGCTTAAAATCTACTTTTACCAAATATACTGTCCACTTAAGCAACTACGTTTATTTTCTATTGAAAAATAGTGATGTTGTAAAATGTACAATTTTTTTTCCATTCAAAATTATTAGCTTAGTTGTGGAGTGAAAAGTATATCTAACGGATATGAGATATTTTTTGGGGTTAAGAATTTCTCATAACTTTGAAGAAAAGATTTACAGAATTCTAGGACTTTAACCGCCCCACTGCGCCCCGGCAAGGCGAGGGTTCTGGGTTCAAGTTCTTTAAGTCTGCTATTTCGGCGGAAGGACGTCTAGAATCTGACCTTGCAAAGCTTTGGAAATAAATGCAAAATCTATGGTGGTCCGGGCTTGCACGAAGAAAAATGCATTTTGCTGATTTACTAAGAATAATTTCAAATTATTGGTTATGCGGTTCAAAACGGGATTACAGGCCGTTTCCCGAAAAACTTTCAGTAAATTCCTAATATATCGAAACACGCGTTTCATGCATGCACCTGTATTTGATTGATAATACATAATGACTAAATGCGAAAATATTAGGATTTTTATGAAAACCGACATCGTGATAATGTAATCGTATTTTCCAAAAAGTTTTTTCAAAAAACGGTTTAATATTCGTTAAGGGCCTGCAATCCCGTTTTTAACTGGATTGTGAAAATTTTGAAGAGATTTTTAATAAATTAACAAAACTCTCTCCATGTGTCGCCTTTTCCAAGCAGTGATTCCTGACCCTACGTAAAAGAGGTTTAAAATCGACAACTAATAGATTAAACTTTTAAAAATTTATAGTATATAGCGACCATTGCGCCCAAGCTTTGGATGTCACCCGAATAAAGGAGTGACATCGCGCAATCGCATATCAATCGACCAATGAGGTAGTTCATTTCAGATTAGGCGCGCGCTCGTCATCTAACGCCGAGACTATGGTTATTCTCAACAGAGCTTTAGCGGGTACAGAGAACTTTAAAGTTTAACACCTTAATTTAATAAGCTTAAACCACCTAATCGCAAATGCTACTTGGAACCATACTGAGAAGCAATATATGAGATTGGGATGGATTATATAAAAAAAATATATCTGTTTTTGTAATTTGTTATTTTTAAGGTTAAGGACAATTTTGCTGTAATCCTAAAGAACTGGTATTTCAGTTAACGTAAAAATCGTTAATGATATTAAAGTTAAGAAAATTCCTTATTCTTAAGTTGTTCCGTCACGCCGTTTGCTTTTGACAGACCGTATGCTAACCGATAGTATGGTCAGAATTTGAACTGTGTAGTTTAAATTCACACACGTCAGCTATAACCACGGAGTGCCGTGAGCCGCACAATCGCACAAAAAACGTTCGTCCTGTCAAAACCAATGTGTATACTATCGCCGGTTATTTATCGGAATAATCCCTTAATACGTATTTTATCGCAATCCAATTCAAAATAACGAGTGCTACCGTACAACGATCACCGTTCCAGTGCTGACAGATGATTCTCGAGATGCAGATTTCATTTCGCCACCCGGTAAGATGATTGTGAATCAACCTTACGAATTGTGTTTTCATATTCGCCTGTTATAAACCATAGGCTTCATCCATGCTTTATCTGTGTGGAATAGGCCTTTAAAGTACGGCTATTCCAACCCTTGTTCGTTCCTCGAACATAAGTTGAAGCGGAATATCCCCCAGACTACTTAAAGGAAACGTCTCTACTCCTCAATGCTGTCTGCCATTAGTTTTTTCTACTCCACGATGCTGTTTTTGCCTTCCTAACGTCTAGTCACCGATGTTTAGATTTGATCCGAGATTTGAACACGTGATCTCCGGCTTGCTAGTCGTGAGCCTTATCCCTCGACTACGGAGTCCGTCAAAGTGTTTCAAAGAAAACAACAAGAAAGATGTTTCTTATTCATAATATTTCAATGCTGTTAATAAAGTTAGATAAACAATATTAAACCAACACGTGGTAAACTTGCAAAAGCTCGCTCTTATCAGTTAGGAATAAGTTCCGTCACCCGACGGCGTAGCTTCTATATCATGTAGGTACTCGCCTAGTATGAAGCCACTCGTCACGGGCGAGTAACGCAGATCGCCGTGAATAGAATTACTTATCGCCTTATTACTGGATCATGTGGTGAATAAACAAATCGGGGTCGTTGTGACAGACGACTTATCCGTAATACGAAATGAACTATTTTGTGTTGATTGGCCGCAACACAAAGGTTATGGAGCTATAAATATCTGCACTGAGTAACGCAGGTGTACTAAGGATTTAGGTAGGTACGTACTTTGGTGGGTATTGAATATTATACATATCATTAGAATTTATTCCAATAATGAAACAGGGGCCTAACATTATCAATGATGTGCGTATATATTGGTAGTATTAATATACTTATTTAATTAAAATATTACCTGAAGGTGGTTGACATTGGTAGAAAGATCTTTTTTTATCTATTTAAAAAGAAGCAAGATTTCACTTGAATACATTTAAAGCGGTTGTGAAAAATTGGAAGCAGTCAAAGACATTCAAATTGATAGACCAGCCATTCAGGGGAAGAGGAATAAACCGTGTTGCGAGGAGCGTGGAAGGCGCACTTTATGTGAATTGTCAATACATGACTCTGACAGTATACAGGCAACTTGCATTGTTATATTACTATTCAATCCTGGTAAATAAAATCAAATTGCTTGCTGCGTATAAAACTTCACTACAAATCCCAAATCGGATATACAAAAGTTCGGTGTTTGTAAAATCTCGAATATATTATTCCACCATTATTAGTTAGACACCTTTTCAAATGTGTTTATTAATTTACCAACGTCTCTCATTTTTAGCGTCACTACGCCAAGCGGTTCGTTTAAAAATGAACATTCAAATCCTATTATTTGAAGTAGCACAACTGCGATATAAACCTTTGCTTACTTTATCGAACTTTACTTTTCTTCGCAGGGTCTTCTTATTTCTTCGGTGATCAATGTACGACTAATGTCATACTAAAAGCATTGTGAATACTCCTATTGCCAAAAATATGGTAACGTGGTTTGCTTCCAGCTTGTCCCAGATTTGATGTTAGGGCAAGTGCAATTTGGATGGCTATGGAAGCAGTAAAGATTTGTTTCACTGTCTTTTGAGGTTTAAAATTTACACAAATATCCCTTTAATTTAAATTGACATCTTTTGGTTAGTCATAAGTAGGTATTATAATGGTAAGCGTTTCTTGAATAATCCTCAATTTTTCTAAATTGGGGTGTCATGCACGGAGAGAAATCAATTTATGCTCCCACAATAAATTAACAGGCCTTATTAATAAAAAGTCGATTTAAGAATGTTTTATCGATTTTCCTTGATAGTATATCATGATGATACCAATCATTTTTGTTGTAGGTAATACAAAAATATTCAGATTTTCATGAACACGTTTTCCGAAATCATGAAAATATACGTATTTACAATTTACTTAAAGTTCATCAGGAAACCTATTAATTCATTAATAAGACCTGCAATCCCGTTTTTTACCGAACTTTCCAATAATTTTAAGAGATTCTTAGTAATTATCAACAATCACTTTTCCCCGTGTAGGTGGCTCCACTCGCCCTGAAAATGCGGAACTTGCAATCTGGTTAAAAATGGGATTGTAGGGACTTAACGAATACGTTAAAAGGTTTCCTGCTAAACTTTTTGTGAAACACGTGTTCATAAAAATCCTAACAGTTTCGCATTTTGTCATTATATACACGGTGTCCGGAAACTCGTAGTACAAGCGGGAAACTGGAGAATCTACACCACATGGGGAACCCAAATAAACATAAAGTTTTTTGATTTGAGCATTTTCAAAAAAAAAAAAAACCAAAAAAAAATATTTTTCGGCTATTTTAGGGTTAAAGTTTTTTCTGGTGTTTAGGGTTGAACAACAGATGTTTTAACCCTGCAGAGCAGAAATATTTTATGATTACACCGGATTAAATGAAGGGTGATTTCAAAATAATGCTCCAAATCCGAGTTTCTTCATTTGTTTTACTTTCAAATAGTTTTAATTAGTTGGGTACTTTGATCTTCAGTAATAATTTATAAGAATTTGATTTAAAAAAAAAAAAAAAAAATTTATCTTATTTATTATTGTTTTGAACAGGATATCCAATAATTCGAAAAGATTCTTAATAAATTAGTAATACTCATTTTTCTCCGTGTAGTAGAACTATTCGTTTTTAATTTAAGTGGCACGTTCGAATCGAAGGCTACACAAATCCAGATTTAAATAACAATGTGAGATGTCAATCATTCGGTCATTTACAGGCTGGAAATCAGTTCGATATTGAATTACACGCATTGTGTTATTTGGCCTTGCGGTTTTTAAATAACGTAATGTCTTTTTAGAACTCGAAGTGCTAACGCGAATTTAAATTCATAATTAAAGGAAATTATTTAATAATGATGTTAACCGAACGTGTTAACTATGTTATTATTCCGAATAGTTCTTCCTACTCATATGAAAAAAAACTGTTAATGTCTAAATTGCGTGTTATATTATTTTTGAATGCCTCCTAAGCTTAACGATACCTGTACGTTTTCGAGAGGAAAGTTTGTAATTAAATTCCAATAGACAATATAGACAGGATAGTCATGGATGATTCGGTAGTTTCCGGTCGTTCGGCGTTAGAGCGTTGGAGGTTAAATTTGACTTATTGGAGACTAAAAAGTGCAGGCAATTTTTTCGCTTCGTGTCACATCTAAATATAATTAATTATTGGGGATAGTTTAAATCTTGACAAATTAGTTTCATTTTTGAAAATGCCAAATAAAATAATTTTCTGCTAAAAATTTTGTATTGGAGGGAGGTACTATATCACTTGTCTGAATTCTCTCAACAAACACCTTTGAAAATGGAACTTAAATGTAATGCAAAAGTACTAGTGTTCATTAAACAAGGTTTTATTAACTATTATTATAAACTGATATTGTTACAGAGTGGTTTCAAACCTTGCTTGATTAATTATTGTTCATAATTTTAATTTTTCCATCAAATACCAAAATAGGTCTTTAGGTATTGAAATAGCTTTGATGCTTTAAACCGAATTCTTAAGGCGATGCCATACTTAGTAATTCAAAATCATGTGTTTTTGGTTTGAAAATTTGGTCGCCTAGAAATGTTTCAGATGCTTTAATTAAATACTGCGAGTAGAATACATCTTGGCCTTTAAAATAATCGAGAATTTTTTAGATAAATCTTTTTATAAGCCCAGAAAAAAATTATGTATAAGGCCTATGAAAACGGCTTTAAAGTTCAAAATCTCCTACTTACGAACCCATTTTCGGTTATGATTTTATTGTATAATGTGGAAAATTAAGTTATTTATAAAATGATAGAAAAAAAAAATCATATTTATGCCTGAACATTTACAAAATAAAATAAAATGCACTTTTTGGCCATGTTTTTTTCTTGCATAAATCAAAACAGGCGGATGGTGTTAAGCGGGAATTCAAACCTTTTCGCCATCTACGTAAGGGTTGTTATTATAAATATTGCACGACGTAGTGCATCGCCTTAAGCTAGTTTTTCAATGAAAAGTAGATGTAGTAGACTTTTATTTGAATAAATCAGCATGCCTGTATCGCTCAATTGTATTGCCTTTTTATTAGCTTTATTTCCTGCTCTAGGTAAATCTATCATGTACCTTCCCTCTGTGAGATCGTTTATCTATTGCCTACAAAAAAACACTGCTTCGAATACAATTATTTGTTGAATTTGTAAAAGTCAAGCTCAGATAATATTTTAAAATCATTACAACACCTCTAGGTTATTTCAAGGTTATAAGAAATTGTACTCTGTTTTATGGATTCACACTTGCAAAATTATTGCGTTGGTGAAATTTAATTTATCTTTTATCTGATCAGTGCTTTTTGAGTGGCGTATCCTGAAATTAATAGATATCGTTGGGCAATTTGCCCCTTTGACTACTAATATCTAAAGCTAACCTAAAATCATATTCTTTATATCTAGTGAGGAGCGTTGAAAAAGTTGTAAAATAACTGAAGAAAATTATAGAGGTAAAAAAATAAAATATTTGCGTTAAAAGCAATAACAATAATATTAATAACTGTTTTATTATATTCCCTTTTTGTATCAAATAGATATTCTCACTAGGATCTGAGGATATTCACTTATGCAAAACATACCTCAATTCAAGTAAGCAGGATTACGCCGTAGAAATGTTTAGTGGATTATCTAATGCGAGTTCGATAATTGTCTCATACAATAACACACATTACATTACACATACAATTTGGGGTTTTTGGTGATATTTGATGATTTTTGATGATCTCGACAGCGTACCTATATATTTAAATTATATTGCAATATTATTTAAATATGCAATGTTTTACTTGGATTTCTGAAGAGAACGACCGAATAATAACATGGACCGCTCTTTAAAAACGATATTGATATCACAAAATTTACAGAACTCACAATCAGAGTGGCCTTTGAAATGTAGGAAACAAGCGCACGTTATTTCTTTTATTTGAACGTAATTTTTATCGACGTTCTTATCACGAAAGTATCGCTTTCGATGAACGACACTCCTGTGATAAGTGTTTACAAATAGTAATCAAAAAAATATGTAGAGAATTTCACGTCTTACTTAATGCATCAAATCTTCATAGGAATGTAAAGAAAATTAAACACTTTGTCGGGTTAACAAACGTAGCATTGTATTGCATATCTGAGCAACAATGTAATTCTCGATGTTAGATGCATCTTAGAAGTTGGAGGTATGCCAAATGCAATAATTCTTGTGTCTGAAATGGCCAAGTCTGTTCCTTCATGCAATAAGGCTGTGCCGGCTGAATGTAAAATACTGGGTTTTCTATATTATCGATCACTTAATACATCGATAGGGAGTGCGGGTGAGGTCATTGCAGAAGATTCAGTCGTAACAAAAATCACATTTTTTTTGATTTCTAAAGATATTGTAAAAAAAAGAATCACATTATTTTTTCCCCCAAAACAAATTTACTTTACGAAACGTATTTGTATTACGAAAATCACCAAAATAATGTTTTGGGCCAACTTTGACTTACCTTTAAGTATTTGAGACTCACGCTAAAGAAATACACCGATATAAGTGTCTTATTAGAGTTTACTCTAGATGAAAATTGATAATTTTAAAAATCGAAGTTTTCATAAAAATGTAATAATTTTTTTACATCGACTCCACACAGGAGCCCGCGAGAAAAATAATTTCCCTAATGACCTATGTTATCTTTAGGGATTCTGTTTGGAATTACTTTTTTAGGAAATAAAGGAGATGAAGTTCTGAGAAGGAAACAGGTATGAGGGGTGCACAGGAATCTCTGGAGTCATTGTGTCCAGGAATAACAGACGAAAGACTCCATTTCTGGCCACTGCGGTGCAGGGCTATGGGTCGATAGAATCCTGTTGGAGAGGTTGAAGGTTCTCAATCAACTTGTGCATGCAGTCTATGCGTCTACCATGCAGAAGGTGGTAGAAGACTTATACAAACCTCACCCCATGTTAGTTTACGTTTGGTTTTGAAATAAGAATATGCATAAAACCCGGGCAACCCTGCTCACCAAACCAAAAAGTCACCAAACGTACTGAACCACTTTTGGTGACACATAGCAGAGGTGTTGGTTATCCAAAAAAATGATTCTCGGGAGCGGTACCCATACCCGCTTCCCAAATAGTAATTGTCTTGTGTACAGTGAATACAGTTTTATAATTGGTAAATAGGTTACATTTGTAGGGATCAACTGCTTCGTCGTTGCATCTTATTAGTTCTTTGGCGCAGAATTAGACTGTATTCAAGTGTTCCCATAAAACAGAAGTTCGTTATAAATCTTTCTTGTGTTTTTTAATTTTTTTTCCTATGGTAACCACTTCCATGTAAAAACCCTATATGTGATCTTATAGGTATTAATCCGCATTACAAAAAAAACAACTAAGTTAACTGATGTTCGGAAAAATCGGAAAAAAAATCACAGCTATATGAAAACTTCTGTGCGTTACTTCTACAAAAATTATTGATATACTGTTGGAGTGTTTCTGCTACCACCCCTTAACCAGTTAAAATGCACAAAATTATCGAATTCATTGAAAGAAATAAACATGAATATTGGTCAATTAGTACCTTCTGTTTTAAGATCTATTCGCTTCCGCACCCAGTCTGACACATCAGTCACATAGCCATGAATAGTCAAACAGCGACTTACCAGTCGCGCCTCGTTCTAGGCTCACGGCTGTCACTTTGACAGCTGGAATGAAATCAGTCCGGAGTCCGGACCGACTCGGGCGATGGCTCATTGGCAGTCCGCGCGCGTGCGCAGGATGCCGCGCGTCCCGGGCGCAGGAAGCCCGCGCGACGGTACCGCGCCGACGCAGTTGGGATTCACGACGCACCTCAGCCGAGTGATACGTCTCTATGATACTGTACACTCGCAGCGAGCTTTGTGCCGGTCAGGGGCGGATGATAAGCTTCTGAGCTGGGTAAGAAACTTTTAAAAAGGGGGAATGTGGAAGAAAAAGGTCCCGCCCCCTATATGTAGGTACAACATATTCAGATCAATTTAGCACTTTGACAACTAATGTACCCACCTACAATATAACTTTAGATAGGTTAATAGCCCAGCTACACTACTCGCGAAGTTGATCGAAGTTGACCGAATACGATAGTGTGGGCACGAACTTCAATTCGCTTCGCTTCGCCCGACTTCCGATTGTTGTCGGTAAATGCGCCCGAGTCAAAGGACTCGTCCCGAAGTTCGAACACATAAATAAACCAATCACGACTGAGTTGGACTGAGTTACTCGCGAAGTTGCACGAGTGTGTGGGCACGCACTTCGAACTTCGGCTAACTTCGTCGAGGACTTCGTCGAAGCGTCGAAGCGAGTAGTGTAGCGGCCGCTTTACATATTTGATGAAGTCAATAATATTATAAATTATTTAAGATATACTAACTTCGGTGCATCGATGCGTATTCTTTCGTTACCCGTAAAATTATTCGCATTTAATGAACTTTAATTTTTTTTTCACAATTTACTAATGATGTTCATTCAAGAGGTAAATGTATGACCTCTCTCTAAAAAAATATAAATATTTGTTTTTTAAAGGCTGTAAGACAAATCTGTTATAAATACTTTCAGTCTTATAAATCCTACTACCATAATATCTTGTGATTTTTTACCGGTCTGCGCTTGTATTATTCCAAAATTGAACATTTTATTATGATTTAAGATCCTTAGGGCGCAATAGATTTTTGGTGTATAAAGCCGCGTTATATTCCCTAATCCTTAAAATCTTAACTCAACATTTCATCTTGCACTTTGCACATCAATTGCCCTGATGATGATCAATGCAAGGATGCCTGCAACGTTGGCTAAAGAAGGAAGTAGCATAACTTCCCAAAAATTAAGCCGTAAAATCAATTTCTTTATCAAAATCGATCATCGATGGAGACCTCGAAAAATTACTGTCTTAAATACGTAAATGAATAATACATTTATATATATATTTAGGTGGTAAATGTACCTATAATACACATGCTTACATATTTACGTTGTAAATGAATGATAAATATATATTTGCGGTAAATCTATAATACATTGACATATTTAAGTGGTAAATGTTTAATACGTATTCATATATAGATGATAAAGAAAAATATTTACGTGGTAAATGTATAATACGACTATATATATATATTTAGGTGGTAAATGTATTATACATATATTTTGGTGGTATACATTGACATATTTAGGTGGTAAATGTACAATACGTAGGTATTATGTATCGTATTGTATTATGTATCTAAAAATAGCACTTTACTTACAATAACTAAAAAATATTATGCTATTATATTTTTTATATTCTACTGTATTCTTCCATACTTCCTTATATTACTATAGTCATTTACATTATTTTATGTTCTTAAATATTCTTTAATAATTTGTTATTTTATTTTATATTCCCTCACATTCTTTATGTTGTATAGAAAATCGACCACCATAACACGGGCATGTGCCTAGCATGGTGGTCGAAAAATTCCTCAATGCATGTAACTAATAATTTCATAGAATAAAGAAACTTATACATATATTTTGGTGGTATACATTGACATATTTAGGTGGTAAATGTACAATACGTAGGTAAATATATTTAGGTGTAAATGTACAAAACATAATAGATAAATTGTAAAATGTAAAAAATAATATTAAATAAATTGGCGGTAGGCAAGCAGTGTTTTCGTTACTTAATTGAAAAGACCGCCCCTGTCACCTACCACATCTGTATATACAACACAGTTTTAGTTTTATATGTACTTACTACATTTTTCAATACAATTCACAACCATTGCGTATGAGAACTCATTGCTGGACGATAAATCTAGCGACGTTTCCTCCCAGATGACGACGTGCAATGGGCCAAAAGGCGGCGGGAATAATGAATGATGTTCTAAATTTAAATGTGTATTAAGTAGGTGTACAATATCAGAATGTGAGCAATATCCTGTTATTGAGTTTTGTCCAAGAGAGGTGTGGTGATATTTTTTTTCAACCTGAAATAATTTGTTTTTTTATTTCACGGAGATCAATGAGTATGGCTTTTTTATCACTTTACTATTAAAAATATAATTACGTGACCTTTTCCTGATAAAATATTAGTCATTCAGCATATATCTGAACACGTGCTTAACGCAGATGAAAATTATTATTATGTTTAAGAAGTGTTCTTAAAAATAAAAATAATGTCGCGTCCATTCTCGTTTTCGTTTCGACTTTATCATAAAATATTCGTTCTGTACTGTTATTTTGTTATGAAATATGACCATTCATTCGTTATAGGCATCCAGTCCCATTTTTAACAGGAAATAATAATTTGAATAATTTGACCAGATTGTTAATAAATTAACAATACTTCACATCAGTAAGTTTTCTCCGTATAGTATTCGAGAAGACCTATAGACTTTTTCAGGGACAAGATTATTCCAAAGAATATATTTTTTCTCCAGGATGATTCTCCAGGCAAGGGAGAAAGTATTGTGGAATGCGGTAGGAACTTTCATATTGTAACTTACATAATCATAGCATAACCTAACCCCTAACCATACCTAACATAACCTTAACCTAAACTAACCTAACCCAACCATAATCGTAAGAGCCGTTCAAAGTAAGGATATAGGACAGAAATTGGATGGTGTACAAATGTTTCTCATTTCTGATTTTGTCAGATTAACTTCAGTGAACCATGGTGTTTTAAAGGGTTCCCTTCGGAAATGATATTAGGTCTAAATCCTCCTTATTCGACCATGGTCTTGACGATCCTTTGTGACGTGATAAGCCATTTTATTCTGCCGTGTTCAAAACTATCAGAATTTAACATATATTTAACGTATCATATAAATACTTTGAAAGTTTCATCGTTTCTTGAGCATGATGTATTGCCATCACGTATGTGACGATTTCCTTGACAAGACGAACCATGTTTGTATTGCATGCGTTTTCGTGCATCAGTTATTCAATGCGTGCATTATTTCATCTCTCAACTGGGATTCGTCAAGAGTAAAAAAAATAGATATTTGGTTACGCCGGAAACGAATTCAGATATAGGCAATCTTCATCCTTAGTCACGTCCTTTATCTTTACTAACCGGCCAACTGCACAAGTGTTGAGCATGGCCGGAATAGTTAATGAATACGTTAATTTTTAATTTTGTGGCAAAAAATAGGACCTATTTAAAATCTGGATGCGTTCGGATTGATATCTTTTTATAACATGTATCCATTTAATATTTTGACACTTCCTTTTAAAAAAATCGCCACATGAAAGAGGTTATCAAACTCTGATATGTGATGAACATTAATCGACTTGTGAATAACTATAATACATATCCTTGAAATATAAATTATTGTTAAGCATGCTTTAACTGGCTAACTAAAGTATAAAATAGGATTTATTTTTTTTGTCAGGGTTGCCTACTTCAAATATAGCTGTATGTACGTTATAATTATACAATTTTAGTTGTAGTTATATAATTTATTGAACAAACAATTGTTGTTTTTGGGTTTTAAATTAGAATCTTTAAGTTGAATCTGCATAGTTAACATTACATTATATAAATCATCAATGTATTGACGCCCTTGACTATTAAAATATATCAGATAATCAAGAATTTAAAAAAATGCTAAGTTTGCTGCTTGCCAGTTCGTTGATCTGATCTTATTTCCTGGTACTAGAGGCGTGGTCACAGAAGTCACTCCTGAATGCAAACACCAATTGGCTACGTACTACGTATATAAACTGATCATCGTTTGTATATGCTAAAAAGGGGGAAATATTAAGCTAGCGTTAAGTACATGTTTGATGGTTGAAACAAATGAGACAGGCCATAAAACACCATTAGTATGAAACAAAAGTGTCGCCAACTTCGTTCCCCCATACTAATCGCAAATCTAATACAAATGGCATGATTTCGATTGATCTCCCTATGTTTCCCTTGTGGTGAGGATTGGACATTGTTTGTCATGAGCTATAGATTTTTGAAGGATTCGTTCATCTTTTGGAAAATAAGAAAATAAGTCATGGCTTATTCCCCACATATTAGCTTAGAAGTAAGTAGGAAGAAAGGTGTTTAAAACATTCTTGAATAATATACTCATGTTTTCACAGAGACTTGAATAAAATTGCGTTTATGATGAATTTTCACGCGTATTTTAAAATATGGAAGTATTATTATACATTTTTAATATTTCTTTGCCTATAGTTAAAGTTTAAATTTAAAGGATGGTTTAAAGCCAAACAACCTAACGCAGCTAACTTCACTTTGAAAAAGCCGTGTTATGTCATTCATTATCGATTTTATAAAAAAAGGCGTTCCACACCTTTTATGCCGTAAAAAGTTATTAAAAAAAACCTTTTTTTGCAAAATGCCACAGCTTCTTATGAAAAATAAACACCGCTTTTCCCAAAAATTTCACAAAAAATACCGCTATTTTCACCAAAAAATAATGCGAAATTTTAAGGTCCCCCAAACATCGTGTTTTATGGATACCCTGCCACAAAGTCCAAACAACTCCCTATAAAAGTTTGATGATAAGTCTAGATGACTCACAACCTTCACGAAATGGGGCGAGACCGATTATTATCAAAAGCAAACACAAACCAACATTCATTTGTAATTACCGTTTTAATAAGAGGCCTTTCCCACGCAACTAGAGAACGAAAGGTGATTCGGTGGGGTAACAACTAACAACCGAGAATTAAAAAACACTCGAAAACGTGAACAAATAGTTCATCGAGCAACGTGTAATTTGCTTGACACTAAATCGTTCACCAAACATGATGAATGGTCGAATGATGATGTATTAAGATATCAGGCGGAAGGATTGCCCAATTTGTGGTGAGGACTTAACTGTGTCTTGAATGCCTGTTGGAAATGATTAATAGAGACTTTTATAACATATTATTGATGAAAAAAACATCCACGATAAAAAATGCAACGTTCTATCCGTATTGTATACTGGATATGATGAAGGCTTGATTGTACTTGCACATATTTTATTATAATAGAATATTCGTGTATCTAACACTGGTTTTTTTACCGATGATTGCAAGATGTGTAGTAATCTATCTTTCATCTAAAGTTATAAATACTTATATATATTTATATTTTCTACATACGAATTCATTAGAGTTTTAGCATTATCTTCTTTCACATGATTGTATTTTTGAACAATGTTAAAATATAAAAAACTCTATGAGGTCTGGCTTAATTTTTTTTAAATAGTTATACATATTTTTCAAAGCTCAATGATTCACGATTTGAATAACATACATACTGTTCGTCAATGCAGCTTTTTCAACCGATGGGGGTATTACTAGAAGATTTTGGTATTATCGGCATTCTATCCGTAACAGCTCCTTTGTTACCTCTCTCGTACCTACCTTTAACTCGAAGTTTCTTTAAGATTCAGGTTGATCCTTTCCTCTCCCTAAAAACACCCTGCACTCAGTATCCCTATACTTGATATACTCACAGCGTAGAGTAAATTAAAAAAAAAAACTGAAGGAAGGAGCAAAGGCTAACACAGTGTGCTTTTTAAAATTTGCGAGATACAGATAAAAAATTAACGATTTTGCATTAGGTTGGGGCGAAAACGTTGATTTTATCTGGGTTTGGTTAATAATATTTGTTAGAATTAGAGAAATACTGCGTAGAACGTAGAAAATTTGGCTTAATGTGCGAACTCAAAAAGAGAGTGTAAGTTAAAAAATATATTTTCTGTAGGTATAATTTTTTTTTGTATTAGGCAATTCACCCTAAAAAGGGTGCTATGTGAGGTATAATTTTGTAATTTTAGTAATTTTTTGCAAGCTTTGGGCTCTATGCGAGAACTGAAAATCCAACGAAGGAATATTTTTTTCCGAATTTAAATACACAGTTTTTGAACTATATTGGAATTAGACACTAAAAACATCGAACAGCCTATTTCGCATAACTGACTGTTTTTCAAATCTATTCCATTTCAATTTAATTTCAATCTATTTTATATTTGGTGAAAGTTACATACTTTGATCTCTTGTGTGGTAATAATATAAAACTGGCAAATAAACGTAGGAGTTTGCGTGAAATATAACAAACAAAAAGTAAAAGTAATTACTCGGGATGGTATTTGAATAATTGAGTCTTGCAACACGCTTTTGTTTGTGCAAAGGTTACTGCATTTGTGTAATTTAAACAATGCATCGTTGCAGATGATTCTTATCAATTTCGTCACCATGAATTATTATGTTCTAGTATGAAGAGATTGGGTATTTCGTAAATAAACTACTTTACAGCAGCACGTATAAAATCAGTTTCTCATCAGAAAATGTTCGAAAGTATACGGAATAAGTTTTGTTCTAAACAATAAGAGATCTTGGAGTAATACTAGATTCTAAAATGTTATTTAGGGATCATATTGAAAATATTATAAAAAAGCTTATAAGCAATTGGGTTTCATTATTCGCATTACAAAGCCTTTTACGGTAGCACAAACCTTAATTCTGTTATATATGTCATATGTACGGTCACAACTAGAATTTGCCTCAGTAATTTGGAATCCTCAATATCAAACATATATTGATCGCATTGAAAATATTCAGAACAAATTTATGAAACACCTATCATATCGTTAAGTGACCATCGATTTGTCCCTGTCACTTTATATCAACGAAGAAAAATCTCTGATGCATTATTCTTACACAAAATCGTGAACTGCCTTGTTGATTCATCAAATCTGTTAGAAAGGATTGCATTTCGTTGCCCCAAGCAAAACACCAGATCGAACGATTTATTTAGAATACCACACTGTAAATCCAAATACGCGCAAAACTCTGTAATAGTACGTATCTGTGAAACTCACAATGCCTTACGAGATGTACACATTTTCAACCATAACTTGATATCATATAAAATTCAGCTTAATAAATTAATAAATTAAAATACTTTTATTTTATTCGATTTTTTTTTGTTGTGAAAATTACATTATTATAGCTATGCAAAAAGTTGAATTTTTCTATTTGTTTTTAATTTTATGTATTTCTTTATCATGTTTATTTTTTTTCCATTTAATATGTTGTGTAGGTAAAAAATACTAAATCAACATTTAACTCAATGGAACTTAATTGGTCTAGAACATATGAATGTTTATTGTTATAATTTTTTACTGTACGACTGTTTGCTTCCTAAATAAAAAGAAATAAAAAAATAAAATAAAATATTAATGTAAAATATATTTACTACAACAATGTGTATTTATTTAAACCTGTATAGAAGAGTTAATAAATTAAATAATTGTTTTATATTCAATTTTCCACATAGAACCCGTACAACACAAAATGTTTTCAAAATGAACTTTATATTTTATTATTGAACTAATTGAATATTTGTTGAAACAAATATATTTTCGTTGAACTGAATATATTTTTATTGAAATAAATATGTCTTTATTGAAAAATATATTTGTGTTGAACTAAATATATTTTAATTGATAAATATATTTTGTTGAACTAAATATATATATTGTTATTGGTAAACATATTTTATTGAACTAAATATATTTACTGAACTAACATATTTAAACTAAATATATTTATTAATTTTATTTCAGTAATTTGTACATTTAAGGTTACAAATTATTAATTAATTGGTACATGCATATATGTTATATTTTCTCCTGCTTGATGTGGCTCTTACACAACACCTTGAACCTTCCAATTGGTGCAGACTTTAAGTTTTTTGGCAGCGCATTATAGTACTTCAACCCTTTAGATGTATACTATTCGGAGTATTCGCTTTGTCCTTTTTTGGTAGCCTGATTTCATTGCACGTCCTTGTTTTATGTTTGTATATATCCTTGTTGTATACAATTATAATTGAGAAATATTTGAGTGATAGGTTGTTTACTATTTTATGTACAAATATCATTTGATATAAATATCAATTGTGTTCAAGGTCATTATCTGTTTCACCGTTATTCAATTTAGTTCCTTTAACGTATACATATTTCAGTGAATTTAAGCCATAATTTGATATATTTTGTAAGAAGTTCTGATGCAACATTATATATGTAGATCTTTAAAATAAATATTAAAGAATTATATTTAATTATTTTTTTTATAAAAAAATAAAGACAAACATTCCCGGGTTACGAATAACCTGACAATATTTGAAAATCTCCTACTACCACCACATAAAGCGGAAAATGTTGCTTGTGTTGTGATGGAGGACTTAGCCAGCCGAGGAATTAAACACACTACGCCTGGGTGGGACCCAAGCGCGATGTCAACTCGGCCACCGACCGGTCTTTTGTTATATTCTTTAACAAAATATGATGGACCTCGGCATGTTCACATTAGTATGTATGTACATATTTACAATTTAAAAAAAAACTTTAAAAATTGCGTAGCTAGCTTTTATACACCTACCGTTTCTGTGATTGTTGGAATTTCATTTGAGTGATCTAGCAATTACGTTTTCTCCGCAAATCCATATATCACTGAAGGTATGGGATCTCAATTTCACTTTCTCGACCTGCGACCTCTGCCTGAACCGTTGTCCACTTGATCGATCTACCAGAAGAAGGCGAAGGGGAAATAGAAGAATAAGTGCGGCATCAATAACACCTCTCGGCCGGAGTTTTCGCACGAAGAGATGCGATTGGAAAAAAAAACGAGTAAAGCTAACAATCGATTAACCGTTCTAACAGACCCGACACCTTCAATTAGCTAGCGGGAGACTGGGTGAGGAGGGGGGAGGGATGGTCAACCTTTACTTTTGGGGAAATAATAATTCTTTTCTGTATTCATCCTGTGCCTAACCTAATGCAAGTGAGGAACTATCATGGCTGTGAGACAAGCAATCTGAACAACAATGTCGTTAGAATGTTTTTTGTTGTTTCTCAGCCAGGGTATCGATTCTACAATTCAGGACGCTCGCAATCGCCGTCGAAAGTAAATACATTGGTCGAAGTTCTTATTTTTGAGTCTCATCAAAAGTACCAACTTACATACGCCACACGTCAACAGTCATTACATTCGAACAAGGGGTGGGTCGAACCACTAGTTGTTTGAGTTGATTGACTTCGTCGAGAATCGAAGCCCATGGCCGTTGCGGGACCTGCTATATACGAGTGATACGAGTGTACTCCAATGCGCGGTACTCTAGCTGAGATTTTTTTAGATCTTTTGGGATGCTGTGTGGAGGGTTAGGTTCAAAGAAAGGAAAGAAGGGAAGGAAAGGAAGGAAAGGTATGAGGGTTGCGTAGGAATCTAGGGATCAGTGTTTTCCCTATATATCCCTCCCGGTGCGGTGCAAGGCGATGGGTCAAGAGATCATTGGAGAGGTCAAAGGGTCTCCCCAAACCTAGCCAACCACTTAAGGTGACTTATGGCAAAGGTGTTGGTTATCCAGTAAATGGTTCCCGGGGCGGCGATACATTAAATTGAAGGTAACGGTAAATTGAAGATGCTGCTATTTTTATTTTTAAACAATTTTCGTAAAACCTAGGGATACTTACATTCATCGGTCCAGAGAGAAAGCCAGCTTTGACTGAATATTTGATAACTTTTTTTTCCTTCAGGTTTGGCTTTAGATGTATATAATTTTAAATATTATGTGTAATCAAACTATTTAAAGCTTTTTATAGATTAAATAAAAAAAAATAAAAAAAATGTTCCCACACGTTATGCAGGATGTCATGATAACAGCTAATGTAAATTTCATTTTACTGGGATCAGATCCAATCGTTTCATTGTTGACTATCTTTTGAAATAAGGCGCCAAGGTCAACAATAGTGTTAATCTCTAAATGACAGGAATTAAACCTTATGTCATTTGAGAATCAATCCCAAAACGATCTTGAATTGTCGACTTCGCAAACTGGTATCATTTAAGGCAGCTTTTGAGGGCCCGCCAGCAACGGTGTGTGACTACTGCTGTCGAGTAAAATCAGTCAGACGGTAAGGTGGTATGTTGGTAAGGTGGTAGGGTGGGGAGGTAAGTTGATAGAAAGGCGAAGAGAAGATCGCCCAAGCTGCTGACCGCCAGCGCCATCAATCACCGCGGGGTAGCGAAATGAAACTCAACAAACTAAATTGCCGTTACTAGTTAAGATACTTACTTGTCAACTTTTGAAAAGCTAAAACCTGAAAAAAAAGGATTGTTATGCGTTTAGGTTACCTATTCGTGAAACTACATAGTTATTGTCCGAGAAAATAACCCATTGGACAAAATCAGTGGAAATGCAAGTTGCTATTTTCTTTCTACGATATATACACAATTATATTCCGAGAAAATTACCCACTGGACAACATCAGTGGAAATACAAGTTTATGTTGTCTTTCAACGATATAGACACAATTATTGTCCGAGAAAATAACCGTTTTGACAAAATCAATGGAAATTCGAATTCCTGTTTTTTTTTCAACGATATAGACACAATTATTGTCCGAGAAAATAACCCATTGGACAACATCAGTGGAAATTCTAGTTCTTGTTTTCTTTCAACGATATAGACACGATAATTGACAGAGAAAATAACCCATACGTAATTTGTCTACTGAACCCACAAATACTCGTATGCACCTTCACATTCTGAATATTTCATACAATTTGATATATTGTTATTTATACTCAATTTGTCATTCGGCACCTCGTTAACACAGAAAACTTACTGAAATAAAATATTGCTATTTTATTAAAAATCTGGGCAAAGTATTCGTACTCCTATTAAAAACGGGACAGCTGGTCTTTAAAGAATGAATTGACAGATTTCCTAACTAACTGTTAGAAATTTACGAATGTGTTAAAAGGATATCGGAAGACGTTTCATAAAAGAATCAAATATTTATATTACTATTTAAATCGTATCAGCTGCATGAAATGGCTTGCCATTACGTTTTCATAACAGGATTTTAATAAATCAGCCATACTCATTTTTCTCCGTGATGAAGGTTCGAACTTACTCCTTTTTAGTTTCTAAATTAATGATTATTAATCTAGAAACTAAAAAGGAGTAAGTATTTTAATTTCTTTGTTACTTACTGAAATTTTTCCTAGTTACCTAAGTAACCCATAAAGTAGATCGTATTTTTATAAGGATAAAAAACAAAAGTCCATTATATCATAAAAGCTTTTAGCTCACTCTTGTGTACACAAAATTATTTTCACAGCATATCTATTTTATTTCTCAATAAGTCGAAAAAAAAACTTTTGCGCGGTGTTGAAAATAAATAGAAATAAAAAATCCATGGAAATATTTTTTTCGTACTGCGTGGATATAAAATGCTACATCCCTAGAGACCTCTTTGCAAAAGTATTGCAAAAAAATTCGTATTATAGCATCAAAAATGTTTCTTACTAAAGATATTATTGCCATTAAATACAACATTAATTCGGCTGATATTTTTACAGCGTTTTACACGATAGATGATTTATAACCTAGGCATTATAATTAATTAAAATATTCGTATAAATAAAAGTACATAAAAATAATAATAATAAAAGTAATGTTTGTCTCACACTATGGTTAATCGCATATTAATCTTGTATCATATCGTTATGGCGCTGACTGGAATGATAAACCTCTATAATATAAACACTAATTAAAACTTTTCACCTCTGCATTACTAATTTAGCTGCAGGCTCTATATTAATCCGGACGCCGATAGCAAGATTTTATACAATCGTGACATAGGCTTGTTTTAGTAAGGAACTTATTGGATGTTAGACGCCTGACAGATGTGAAACAACATAATTGATTTATATTATTATTGAAATGAACATGCAAGTCAGCAAGTCTTTTTATTTTACATAGTAAAAAAATACAATATGCATATTTAATAAATGTTATTTATTAAATATGCATAAAACATATTTTAAGACTAACATTCCCGGGTTACGAATAACCTGACAATATCTGAAAATCTCCTACTACCACCACAGTAAGTGGAAAATTTTGTTTGTGTTATGATGGAGGAAGAGCGTCGTTCCATTTACGTGCAAGAGCGTCGTTCCGTCTTGACACGCTTGCTATGCAAGAGGCGGTTTCACCCCCCTTAGGCACACCGAAGTATGTTTTATATACAAAATTGAAAATATGCATAAAAATACACTCTAATAAGGCAATTTTAGCAAACCAAATAATTTCACATACATTTTTAAAGACTTCCAGATTACAGGCTAGATTTTTTAAATATAGAATCTATATTATCTCCATTTATATTTTCTTTAAGTTGCAAAAAATGGATCTGTTGGAAATTTGGTTATAGGTTATATGTGAATTAAACACAATATGATAAAATTTTATTTATCGAGAGTAAGTATTGTCGATTCCGTTTATAAAAAATTATAATTTGTGTACATTTTAGGGAGTATACTCAGATTTTTTACTCTGAGTGTGAACCCAATCAATCCACAAGCTAAAGGGGAACTCATTAAACCGAATATGAAAATTAAATATTTTGTTGGTTCTGTTGAATTGCACAGTTATTCTAAAGCTTAAAATTTCGAGAATCCCTCAATTTTCACACACAGGGTCCTGTGTGCTCCTAAACATCAAGAGGAAATTATTCTAGCATATACCATGTACTTTCGAACATAAATATTTTCATGACATACGTTAATAATAAAGTGTAAGAAAATGCTCTATTCTTTTTTTTTTTTTTTTTTTATATTAACTCCACACAGGAGGCCCTGAAGAAAATAATTTCCCTCAGGGCCTATGTCATCTTTGGGGATGCTGTGTGGAGGGTCTTTTTGTGGAGAGGAAGGAGTGAACATGGGTCTTGAAGAGTCCCATGTTGTAGGAGGGAGGAAACACAGAGGCCGGCAGTTCGTTCCACAGCCGAGCTGTTGAACTTAAGAACGAATCGTAGAAGCGACCCGTTCTCATGTGACAAGTGTCAACCGTGTACAAATGTTGGGCACGCGTTTGGCGTGTATCCCGACTACGCACCGGTGCCGAAGGGATCAATGACGCTAGTTCCTCAGAGCATCTTCCATTGTAATACCGATAGAACAAGGACAGCATACCTACCTGACGCCTGTGCTCTAAAGATTGCAGTCCGTTTGTTAAGATTGGGGAATCTAACAAACGGACCGCCCGTTTTTGCACAGAGTCAAGGGTTTTTTTCAGGTATTTAGGGGCTCCGGACCAGAGATGGCTGCCAAATTCGACAGTAGGGCGCACTTGCGATTTGTATAGGGTCAGCAGTTGTGTACTATTAAAGTATCTGCGGGCCCTGTACAGTACGCCCAGCTTCTGAGAGGCCAGCTTTACTCTGGCTTCGATGGAGCCCCCATACCTGAGCTGGTCACTTATAGTTACACCAAGCATATCAATGGAAGGCCTGTTCGGAAGATTGCTTCCGTTGAAGGAGACTAGATTATCATTTAGATCCCTTTTAGACGTAATCAGACAGGATTGGGTCTTTGAAACATTAAATTCGACGAGATTACTTTTACCCCAGGAGGAAATATTCGTTGCCATAGAATAAATAAAAACGATGTGGGCGCGTTTTGCTATCCAAAAGTCTGATCATTATTTGCTTAAATTTAAAATATAGAGCTGTGTTTCAACATCGTTAAGAAATTCAAATCGAATGGCGATATACGATGTCAGGCGTTAAGGGAAAGAGAGAGCGTGCTTAATGGGCTTGAACTAAAAGGTTCTAATTTAATGACGACATTGGTTTCCTACATAATGGAAAATATTTGTAAATGAGAGGTCTTTGCCAAATTCGTTGAAACGGGTGATTTATAGACTTTGAAATTTCCTTAATTAGTTTTCTCTCCCGATGAATTTCCGGCGAATTGTTTCTACTACTGGCCGATAAAATAACAAAGAAAAAATCCTCTTTTGTTTGCTACATTTAAAATATGTTCGATTTATCTATTTATTAGGATAGATAGTCTCAGTATCGCCCTGTGGAAGACCACTATTCAGGGTTGAAGATAAATTTAGCATCGCCTTTGTGAAAAACCAACATTTAGTATTGAAACGTTGCTTGAAATGGCATTATCCGTGTTTGGTAACCATATCTGTATAATTAGGTCTTTCCTATATCCATCCCCTCACCGCTACCATCAGCCCCATATCATACCCTAATTTGGGAGGCAATAGTCTCTCTGGGGGCAAGGCTCCAGATAGTTGGGTTAGGTTAGGTAAATCGGAAAGCTAAAAATATTAATGATATCCCTAATACATTGTTAACTTTGTCACAAAAATAATTTTCACCGTTGAATAATCTATATTTTTTAATATATTTCTCTTTTGAAACGCCCCCTTATTAATTTGGTTGCACTAAAGACAAAAGGTTATGATATTTAAAACATGCTCTAATTTTTTACTTACCATTCGTGATTCGTGAATGGTGTTTTCAATTAAATTATTCGGTATCAGATGACCGAATTAATATCAATCCCAGAGAGCTCGGCCGAAGTCCTTCGCGCTGAGGCGTGTACCCCGACACGGAAAAATAAACATCGTGATGTGGAACAAACAATACGCAAAGAGATATTATCTGATGCGATATTACAGGGCGAATGCTGTGTTTGTATAGCGCAAGGTGACCACACTATAAGAAGAATACAAACAGGCAAAAAATAATTGTTGGTTTTCATTAACTTTAAATCAATTATTCAATTTTTAGAACTTATAAATGCAGAGCATCCCGTTAGAGCCAACATTGAGTTAATTTATCAAAACTAGTAGCTTAGCAAACCAAATATTTGGGGTATGTTGTCAGGCTAAAGGATAAAGACATTTGTTGTAAGGCTAAAATTCTGTGGTAGAGAAAGAGATCGAATAAAGCTAGGTTGGAGTGTTTACTAGCTTTTTGGACCTAGTCATCAAACATGCATTAAGTCATTTTAATCAAATTTCTGTTCCGTTTCTATTCCAAATAGTCGTTTTTCACGAGGGCGATACTGATAGTGTCTGCTTCCCAGGAACGTGCGGGAAAAATTCTGCTTTTTCGTAATCCAATTGGTATGGTATTCAAAAAAATTATAGGTACTTGCATTTTAATTAAATGCTATTGAAGATTGAAAGAAATTGCCGCTAGAAGTGGTATTTATGGCACATCTTGTCGCAAACTCCATTTTAGAATCACGTATTATGTCCGTCGTACCTCATAGTTTATTAAATATGAAGATATAATATTTATGTTTTAAATCCGCCCTCATAATTCCCAGGAATACGATTGGATACTCTCTACTTATTAATATGCTTAGTTTTGTTTGAATCGATCGTAATGAAAATAGCATCCTTTACTTATTCGAATCAGGAACCTATTCCTTCGATAAAAGCCTTCAGGCGACTCTATCGTGCACCGCTACAGTGTCCTCGGTCTATTGCTGCTCGAATGTCTCTTCTCATGGATTTTTTATTTCTACCAGGTTTTTCTGGGGCGAGCAACAAGTTATTATCGAAAATAAAACAATAATTCAAGTAATCTAACAATACGGCAGAAATTCATTTTGTGCGTTTTGTGTGGTTGCAGAAACCCCGGTTAGCCTTTGCACCATGAGAATATCACAGATAAATAAGATGTAAATTTTTGGTCATGATCTATGGTGCTACGAAATAAATGAAAAACGCTAGACGCTATACTATTTTTCCATACTTTTCAAGATTTCACCAAAAAAGGTTTTGAAAAATGGTGTAATTACTCGGCGGCAGAAGGTTGTAATTTCCAGATAAATTTAAAATAATTATTTGTAATATTGTTGTATGTCCATGGTCACAAAAAAACGGCAACCTATATCTCCCGGCTTTCTATATTGGGTTTGTACGTCGCTACGTGGCGTCCCGTCCGTATCGGTGGTCCATCTCGCGAGGTTTATTGAATTAAACACGAGTTCTCATAGCGGGTCTACGGAAAAAAAGCCTTCAAATATAATAAATTAATTTTGAGGTTATCGGCCGATCTGGGGCCGTCTAAGTATGACTGGCTACACAGGTTGGGAAGGGCTGGTCAGGGCAGGTCGATTGCAGGGCAGAATTGGGGATTTTGTCTTAATAAACATTACTATTCTGTATTTACCTAGCCGAAATACATATGATTTTAATATAACAATTTAGATTGACATTGCTATGCAGCTTTAACCCTTAAATGCTTGAAAAATAGAAGTATATTTTATTATTAACGATTGTGTTCAGATGAAAAAAAACTAATAACAAATTTATCTTTTCATAAAAGGTCAATTTTTTCAGGAAAATAAAATTTTGAAATAAATTATATACAAAATCTAAAATAGATTTTTTAATTAATTTGCGTTTTTTTAATAATGGAAAAATTGAACACTCACTCGCAGAAATTTAAAAAATATATATTTAAAAGTGTTTAAATGGTGTTTTATGTGAAATTGGGATAATATAACTTACGAAATATATTTAAATGCGCTATTTACGATTCAAAAACATTTTTATAATCTAAGGTTTTTTTTCTCCAACAATCTGCAACCTAGTGATATTTTGAATCCAAATAATTTTGACATCTACGCTTTTTGCAGCGCTTATCTAATGACTGTTTTCATGTTAATAGTCTGTAAATGTTCCTAAACCATAAATAAATAAAAAAAAAAACAAATTAAGTGAAAAAAATTTAAATAAATTAATTAGTACACGATATTTTCACGGTAACTACAATCACTGTGCATGCTTATTAACAATAAAATACTTAGTAATAATTTTCGATGACTAAACTAATCGTTGAATAAATAAAATTATATGAAAAAGCTGTACGGTGTTCATCTGTGCATTTCAAAAAAATAATGTATTTGTCTTTTTTCAAATACTGGATGAACAATAATATGATTCCATAAATATACGAATCGATGCATAGAAAAAATATACCAAAATCAAAATATAGATACGAGTATACGTATGCAACTCTCCCATTAAATATCTCTTATGAAATTTTTTTTGTTTTAATAGTTTTTTTTTTAAATTTTCTTTACAAAATAAATCAATTGCTATTCTGTTAGGTACCTTGGAAAATTTTACAAGCTTCATAAAATGTATAGTGTAATAGGTCGTTCGTATAACGAAGTACCTACATGTGAAATGTCCAAGCGGTGCATTCATTAGTGCATGATTCTAAGTAAAGTATTGAATGAGAAATAAAGAAACATAACTCGATCTTTACTTGCTCCAACTGAATTAAACCAATCACAATACGCATCGCAAACATTTAATGAATGGAAAAATTAAACTAAAAAATATATTTTTATTTCCCTAATCCCCCTCTGAATCAAGTATTGGCGTTATGTAAATCCAATTACAGTTTATCAGATGCACAACATTAAGTCATGTGTAAACACTAACCTAACCATATTGATTCTCTATCGGTTACATTTACAGCGTCAATACAATTAGTTTTTTTATGTTGATATTTGCTCTCAGTATCTTTTTGTGGAGCAAGCTTGCAAGAACAAGCCTTTATTTCTTAGTTAAACATACACCGGCATGAGATAATAAAGCTTCGTAGAGATATTTAAACAATATCCCTTTTTGCATATCAAATCAACAATGACACATATTTTTCATTAATCCTTCAATAAAACCATATCATAAAAAAGACAAGTTTTTCTTCTTTAAGTTCAACTCTTTTTTACTTAAATTTTAAACATAGAATTTTGTATTGTAATAATAATGATTTTTTTTTATAGCGCCGTTTTCGTGAGAAAATCACGTCAAGGGCGCTTAACAACTCAATTTATGCATTTAATCTATTCCTATCACTTTGACTTATAACTGCTAAAGTGGGTATATTATAAGCGACTATGGTAATATTTTTCCAAATGCAGCCAGTAAATTATTAAAACATTTTTATTGTTTTTTCTATATATTTATTGAGGAAAAATCACAGATCCGGATAGTATTGAATTCAAAATATGTATAACATTAAAAGGATTTTTTCTAAAAGTTAAATATTTTTATTTATTTATATTGTCTTTCGCGAAGTCCGTGAAGATAAACCTCAAAAGCTCCTATTCTCAGTGTATGTAAAGCAAAAACACGGTTGGTAAATCGATGGTATTTTCATTGTTGTATTTTAAATGTATGTGCGTAATTTTTTCAGCACCTTCCGAATGTCAAATCAGTCAGTAAATTGTAACTGATATTGTAAAGGCATATAATATTTATCATGTAAATACAGTTTATTACTTAAAAGTTACAGTTTTAACACGCCTATAACAAACATAGTTAAATAATGTAACTAACTCTATATAAATTTAAAATTAAAAACACGTAGTGAAAGTGAACGTGACAAAAGAATGCTTACAAAGATGAATTTCTATAAAAAACATTGATTGTTAAATTATGAGATCTTCTATGAAGCAAGGCGTAAATAATGTAAAATTTAACGTAACTTTAATTAAAACATTAATTTTACTAAAAGTACTAATGATGAAGTGTTCATAATTCATTATTTCCGCGAACGGCATTTATGATAAAATTTCAAACGTCATGTTTAATGTAGTAATAAAATTTGTGTGAATTATGATAATTCCATTTTATGTATTTAGCTAGAAAACATACATAGTTGAAGTAACACATTTACTCGATTTTAGCATGGTGGCTATTATCGTACAGTTTTCTTCACATTTCAAGAGATATTACATTCATTGTTTTGTTTTGCTTATTTCATGATTAAATCTAAAACATACCGTGGTAATACCTACATACTTTTATAATACTTATACCTACTCGTCTTAGTAAGATAAAATAATAATAATATGAAGTTATTAACATTTTTGTTTATTTTATATTTAAATTCAATTATAACTTATTTGGGATAGGTACTTATATTAGCTAATCACTTAAAGTTTGTTAAATCATATATACGAGGGTGGTCTGAAAAGTTTCAGACCTCAACGCAAAGATGGCGGTACTCGACAATAAAAGCTAGTGAATGTAGTTGTGAATCTTTTGACAGTTACTCACCTAAGTTAAATGATAGGATAATGTTGCGTGAATAAGTTAGGAATAAGATAGAATAAGGTAAAGTAAAATTAACTATGTCCGCAGACATAAAGAAATTATTGCAGGAACGCAGTGGAAGGGCGTATCCCTAAGTAATAGGGTAAAAATGACTGAATTAACAATAAATGTTTACTTTTCTTATTTTTCCATCAAATATCCATACAAACCGACTGAAACACTGAAGAGAAATACATATGAAAATATGAGCGTACGTTTGCTGATTTTTTACTCGGGCAGAAAATCGATTTCATTGGGTTCGTCCACACGATGCCCGCACAACGCACAGAGCCACTCCCAAATACCAAAAGGGCAAAATAAAGTGCACGGGCCTTCCCATCAAAAATCAAGAAATTTTTATTAATATACTAGCAAACAAAAATTACATCGTGTGAACGGAAACCATGTTTTATCCTGAACCAATAACTAGCAGTTTTATATGGTCTCAATATTTAAAATTGTAGATACTTACAAATATTACTGAAATAACAATAAATCATAATTTCTTTAATGAATATTTTCACATTTATGCACTATGTCGAAGTAATACCTATTTACTCCCATAAGTAAAGGATTTTTAATCTTTTTTGATGACACGTTACTAAAAACGTTCTCAATCTTCCTAAAACATCCAGCTGCAATCAAATAGCATCCCGTCCGAGAGAGGCGATCCACAAATAAGCGATAACTGTGGCATATAATTACGAGTGAGCCAATGTTTATTTAGTACCCACTAATACAGGCCCGTCCCGCCCTCTCCCCGCCCATAGAATAAACTCAGTCATAATAAATGCATTTGGTCTGGGGGCAGACCACGCCGAACCATATTGATTATCCGAACATATTACACGGCTTATAATTAATTAGAAAATCGCTATACTATCGATCAAAAGCAAACAAAGAGTAAAAAAAATACTTTCATTGAGTTTACGCGTTTTATGGAAGCATGTTTTGAATTTATTGTTTTTGTTACGAAGCATCAAATAATGCTTAATCTATTTATTAACAACTAGCTGAAGTGCCAATTTTGCCTGGGTATTACAGTGATTTTTTTTAAAATTAATTATTTTCCTCTCATTTTGAAAGTCGTGTGTGCAAAATATCATCAAGAAGTATCAAAATTCTGCTTAAAGGCGACATAAGACTCTAATAAGGGGGGCTTGCTCGACGCTCACATTTAAATTATTTCTTATGAACGTATTACTAAATTCTTAAATGTTTCTAGAGGGATTCTTACGGATGAAAGTTAGTTGTGTTTAAAATTAATAAAAACAGGACCTTGCCATTAACATATTTTATTTAAAACGGTTTGAACATTTTATAAAACGTTTTTCAACTACAAAATTAGCGGAAGCACCAGATTTTATTCTTTTATACGATGATTTAGTAACTTCCCGAGGGATCCCTCTGGAAACATTTGAGATTTTTGGGATACGTTCATCAGAAATAATTAAAATAAGCCTCACGGAAATATCGATTTTATACGACTGCTAGGGTAAAGTCGACTTTAGGTCCGTCCATTGCGCCGGGCCCTGCGCCGAATATTATTTTTATGCAACTTTATCACTTATGTCGTTAAGATTTCCATTTTATTTTATAGATTTGATTGGGGAAATTCAACTGCCGGTCTGTTCAATACACCAGGGCCATGCGTCTCATATTTTCGTACACGGATGCTTCACGAACGTCGTTATGATTCTGACTTTATCTTAGGGTATTGTCTCGTCTTATAGGGTGGTAAAAAGTGAGGGGGGGGGTTTTTTTGAGACATCTCAAGTAGATAGTAACCTTCCTTCTGTTATGATGGTCAAGTGCGAAAAAGTGGTGGACACTAATCTTTAAGTACCTACATATTATTATATAGATAGGGTAAGTACTGAGATAAACATTGTTTAGAATACCTCATATGAGTCGCAAATGTTCACAATATTTCAAGGCTGGTAGGATGTATGGCAACCCTAATAATTGGGGAGGGTTGTGAGAAGGGAGTGAGAAGGGAATAAGATGAAGAAGAAGAAGGTTGGGATGAATTTGAATATTCAAATATTTTCATCAAACACGGCTAAAGCCATTTCAGGCAACGTTTCATATCTGAATTATGGTTTTTAACCAGGATGATTCTGTGAGTATCTACGACGGCATTCGAAAACTTTCCTTGAACAGCTACGGCCGCGTTTAGTGATCAGATCTGAATATTCAGGTACTTCTCCACACTATTCTACTACCTCCCTCACTACTTTCAGCCTCACAACATGCACCAATTGGGGATGTCATAGTCACACTGGCTCCAAACGGTTAGGAGAAGTTGGAACTCTTAGGCGTTATAACACATAAAATAAATTAAGAACCACCCTAACATGAGATCAGCACTGAGGTTGAAATGGCTTAAGCCATATAAGACATCTAGGTGCGAATACGCAGGAATTTCCCATAAATCCTCTTCACGTTCAATGTTCAAGGGGTGAGTATTTTTTGTTTGTATTGGTGGCGGATGCGTTTGGCAACCTACTGCTTGGCGGGCTGGATCGGCAGAGACTGTTTGAGGTAGACCTTTTGACCTCTCTAACCAGACTTCTTAACCCATCGCAGTGAGAGGGATCGATTCTTAAGTCCGTCCCTCCTAGACACATTTCCGCCAGATTTCTACCCATCCTTCAAAACCTTTTCCTTCCCATAAATTCCTCTCCTTGATTTCCATAAAAAGAACCTCCACACAGCATCCCCGAAGACGATGGAATTTTTTTTCCAGGTCCTCCTGTGTAAAGCTATTTCCCACCTTCTCCAGCGTCATAAAATAACATATCTAAAATTAGGGTTGCCGTAGTCATACTGGCTCCATGAAGTTGGGACTCTTGAATGGTATCGTATTAAAAAGTATGCCTTTTTGTACATTTACTCGATTTGATGTTCTATGAAAAATTATTGTCACCTTGCTTCCACTTGTGAATTCAGACATAGATTTCCCCTTACTGGCTTTTGATTTGTATTTCAAAACAATAAATAAATACCCATGCTAAACATAAGTTGAAGGAACATATAAATTATTTCGATCAACGAAATAATATGTTTTACTTCATCGGTAATTGAACCCTTGATGATAATTCTAATAGATCTTGCCAGTTACCAGACCACCCAAGTCAAGATATATAATGAAGAGGAATATAATTAATATTCGTAACATTTTCTTGGTGCATACATTGAATTCTGATTTGAAGCCAAATTGAACGATCATCGGAATGCTGAAAACCAATGCGTAAATATTCGATACCAAACAATGTATCACTAGTAGTAAATAAATATGACGTTATTCGAAATAAGGTGTTTAAATTATGACTATGAGTATATCACGAAAGCAATATTTTGTAAATCATAAAAAATTGGCATTTATGTGGTTATTTTTTGCGACAACCGTTATTACAATTGTAACGGACCTGCGCACCTATTATGAATTATGATTTTTACAATAATAATATATTGACTTATCCAAGATTTGTATTTATATTTAAAGGACAGTCACACAATAAATTATGTTTATTATTGAATGTGAACTCATTCACACTAGCTCCATGAAGTTTTTTTTTATAAAATAGTGTTCAGAACAACGTGGAGTTCGCAACAAAGCTTATGATTTAATTTTAGAATATCGAAATAAATCACTAATATTTATCTAACTATTAATTTATTAAGTCATAATATATGTGGAAATAAGTTGTTATAAGGACGACCAACGTGGCGGAGTGGAAAGTTTCTCAACTTCTTTTTATTATTTTTTTTAATGTAAATACCGCCCAAGAGTCTCAAAAGTTCTGGATTGTCTGAAGATGAAGAAGACAATGATAAAAAATATATAAAAATATTACTGCCGATGGGGTCAATACCCCATCTCCACGGTCATTTGAGATCGATCATCGTTTATTTGATTTGCTGCTAATCGTGCTATTACACATACGTTAATGTTTGTACACTGCAGTACAGCAGCGAAAAACGCTCTCTCTGCTTCCACACTAGTTGGTGGTACTGTCATCAAGAAGGTATATGCTGACTGAAGGTATCTTCCTCCGATACCTCCGTTCTCAAAAAAGGACATCTCTTCCTCCAAAATCGATTCCCATGTCTTGAAGTTTCCGAGCTTTAGATAAGGCCCTATCATCTCTTTCTAATAAGTGCTATTCTCCTTCATTGACAATGATTAAACTTCGGCATGCCGGATTGGGTATGTTGTAAGGGTGAAGGTATGGAGAGGGGAAGGAGATGGAGTAGAAGAAAGTTGGGAAGTACTTGGATATTCTGATCTGGTCACTTAACACGGCTAAAACTATTTCAAGCAACGCTTCATTTCTTTCACCAGGGTGATACTGAGAGTATCTTCCATTCAGCATGATTTAAAAATGCTTTGGGAGACGATTTAAAATGATTTTGGGCATAGGCATACTTTGTGAATTAACTTAATCATAATTACAGTGTCCATCATCAGGGCAGATGTGTCACACGTCTGACACTGTAACGTTGTCCGAAACGTTGGCTAAAGGAGTTGGCGCAACACGGCATAACACCCCAAAAACAAAAAAAAACAAAAATACTTTTGGCCGTGAAAATCTTAAATCATATTTCAACTGAAGATAATAATCCAGCGCTTTTTTGTTGAAATCTGTGTTTGATGAAATTTACTTCATTTGAATGTTACTTTCCTAACCATGGGAGTCAACAGTATTTTTGGATTGTTTTGAGCGTAAAATGGTATGCGACAAAATGTTCTTTACACGCCGGGGAGGCATTGAAGAAAAACATACTTATGAAGCAATCAATGGGCCAAAACAAGGTTGAGTTGTATTAATTTGTTATTTTAATAAATATGACTCAATTTCAAAGTAACTACAGCCGTCCATTATTATTTTCTTCATCCTTATTTAATAGCCTTTTCGTGACCGTGATTTTTTTCCTCACAATTCACAGAACACAATGTATCATCTCTGGAAATTCGATCACATTTCTCATAGACGCGGATTCGTTGATTTATGAAATTGCCAAGTAGTTTTAATTGATACGCCTACCCTTTTTATTATTCCCGGAAAGCTCGGGGCCTGCTTGTGGTTTGATATAATAATAGTAGTGATTCGATCAACAATGAGTGATTTCATTCACCTTTTCAACTACGGATCTGCCTGCTGACCGGTCTAGATTCTCATACCAGTCATTATTTAAAAGTTACAAATAAGACATAACCACAAATTAAAAATAATCAATCATGTTTTGTTTAAAATTTGTATTTTTCAATGAATTGATTTCCTTATCAAAAATCTAATAAATATAAAACGTGAAGGAAATGAAATAACACAGTATTTTTTCCTAATAATAAAGTACGCATTATAAAACGATTTTTTTAAAACCTTACTCTACTTTCATTTCTTTCCGACAGGAGCGGTTTCAGACAATCCCGTAATTCTGATGTAGTTTTTTTTTAGTTTGAAGTAATTTTTACATTACCCCTATATGCAATGGAAAAGGTAAGAGTTTATTAAAAATGTAGGCGCAAGTAGATATAAATATTTGTTTTGACTTCTGTGAGCTATGCCACAAATTCCGTCAAATAAAACTTATCATTTCGTCACTCCATGAAATCATTTAAAGCAAGTGTTTGAGCGTTCAAAACTGGAGTTTATTTGTAAATCAAATTTACCTAACATTATCTATATTATTATTGTTTATGTGCCTAATTTATCAAAGAACATAATTATAGTGTCACATTAAAAATTATGATTTTACATTCCATGACATCATCAAGGTATAACAAACAAATAACCACAAAGCAGGTGTGTCCGTCAGTAAGCACCAACACATACATTTTAGATTCTCAACCAACTTTAAAAGGCGTTTCCCTTTTTTTATGAATGTTTACAGAATGAGAAATACGACGCATTGAATCGAATTGTAAACAGAATTATTTTTCGTTCAATTAATTTTCAAGTTTGATTAATAATTTCTTATTGTCCATCGCAGACAAACGACATATTGTCTAGCCTCTCGAGAATGGGTTTGTTTGAACTGGACAAAAGAAAAGTTTTGTTATTTGTTCGCAAGAGTGCCAGTGCAGAAGATTGTTATGTTACATTCTTTTACGTATGTGAACAAGTCAAATTAACTTGTTCTCAACACTTTATTAGATACATTATCTATATGTTTCGAGAAAAAAAATCCCTTAATCATGATTAGTCTTATAAATTCCTGTCATGCTGTGGCTTATTCGTTCCTGATAAATACTGTCGAAATCGTAGCCACGACCTATTCTGTATACCGCAGGGTCGGACAGATGTCATTGCCCAACATAGCATGACAAGAGGTATGACCTTGCTAAATGCCCTACCAGCGGATATAGATGTGTTTAATATCACTATACCATGTTTTTAAAAAAATATGTACATGTATTGTTAGTTTTAATAAAATTGTACAATAATTGGACTTACCTGTCAACCTAATAAAAAAAATAAAAAATATATATATATATACATATATAGAAGTTGTAAATATGTTATCTAACACTACGTCGCCTTAGTGCCTAATTGTCCAAGCAACCAATTAGTAATTTTTACAGGACAGGAAGTTTTCTCTGATTATTTCAAGAAAACATTATGATAGGTGTTTAAAATGAAGCTATTTTCTTAAAAATAAAGGTCTCCAATTGGCAGAAGGAATGGTAGGAGTAGGAATGGGAGGGTTAATTAGGGAATCACTTGTTCGTTACAAGGGAGAAAATGCTTGAGTAATTTATATGGATTGTTCTTTTTTTAGTAGGGTTTGTAAATATCTGACGGGGTTTGTCCTCATTGACCCCATATGACGGATCGTAGTGATGGAGGAGAATCTAAAACACGCAGGTCGATGATGGAAATATAAAGTGATTGGTGAATGACAACGAAGCAAGGAGTTTGTGTCTAGATAGAGTTGTTTGCCGTTTCAATACCTGATGGAAAAATGGTGCGATGGTTACTTGTAGAGGAATAATTGCAGTTGAGATTTATCGTTTTACATGATTTATTTATTGATTGTGATAATTGTTGAACCGGGATGGGGTGGAGAAGATCAAACTCATGTGGTTGGTGAATGACTTTTGTGATTAAGCTCGTTGATTCTGAAGTGGAATGTACATGATATATGCGGGCACATAGAAGAATTGCATTTCCCCACACGAGAACTGGAGGTTTCTACAACTCATTCTTGTTTTCAAGAGCTCGGCTGTGGAATGATTTGCCGATATCTGTGTTTCTCCAAGATGCAGATTTACGCCTTACGTTCTCAACAATTTTTTCACCCTTTACACAGCATTACCAAATATCACGTAGGATTTGAAGTAAATCATTGTTAGAATCAAATCATCGCCAGAGACGATACGTACGTACATAATATGTTTCAGAATTAACAATAACAAGTATACCTGAAGATTTTTGTAACATTATTTTGTTGACACTTATAACAATATAAAGCGGCAGTGCAGGCGGTATAACCCCATCAGAAATGCCTGGGAACTCTGCCAACGACGCGCGACGTGTGGGCAGTGCGAGATTTACCATGCGGACCACCCCATCATCTATTAATTCTGTTTATTGGTTGTCCATTGGGCATTCCAACCCTATATCCGGTCCAACACAAGATATAATGGTATGTTTCATTGTGGTCCTTCGATTATGATTTGGTAACACGTCGTAACACGCACTCGTATCTAATACCTGACTAGGATATACTCAAGATTTATTTCATAGATTTTCGTTTAGTTAATCTTTTTCAATGTATGACCGGAGAACCATTTATAAATTGGTAGAGACACCCATTTATAACTTTAATTTTTAAGAAATTTACCATTCATTATTGAAAAAAATTGCTTTTATAGTTTTAATTTTGCGTTTTCATAGCGTTTATAGCTAAATAGGATAACGTCAAGGAATGGAAAAAAAATAGCAAAATCACTTGAAACATGTTAATTGTATTATTGATTGAAACTCAACATGACACATGTTTCTAGAGTAGAGTGTGTAATGTTTGTTCTACGATCTGTCAATACAAGATTATAGCGACTAAAAAATCTTTTTTACTATCGCTAAAAACACCATTTATCGCTTTAATTTGCGAAAATATCGTTAATGCTATGAATGGGTGTCTCTAAACATTGGGTAGGTAATTCGATGGAATCGGCCTACAGTAGACGGGTCTCTGAGTAGCTCATTTCTTCCGCATGATTTATATTAATAAAGAACTACTTAGTTTGTCACTACGATTTCTTCAATATTAAAATACAAAAAAATATATATTATAAGTTTAGTGCATCGATGAAAACTAAATTCATAAACTGATTTAACACCAATAGATACTGAAACGGACATATTGGGGCAATGAACGCTATCTAAAAAGCAAAAAAATGTAAAAGCGTTACATTGTTGACAAGTACAAATTAGCTTTTACACGGAACATAGAAGTTCTATCGCAACATCACGGCGGGTATGGCAGATTAACATCTATGTGTGATGTATCAATCAAGACAATTAGTTGTAATGCCTATAAAACAGGTCATGGATACGAGATTCTCGATGTGGATTTAGTATTTATGTAGATTCTTTGTGGAGTTTAAAAAATTTGTATATTAGAACAAGTTTCAGAAGAGAAAATTTTATGTTAAATATTTTAAGTCAAAGTGCTTTTAAGTGCTTAGTATAAGTCGTTAGAACTAATGCTATATACCTACGGTTTTTGTCGATTGCTTATTTTGTTTTGTTTTCAAGAAAGCAATATTATATTTTGTTAAATTTTACAAAAGATAGGCAATCATTACCGGGTTACGAACTGACGACACAAAATGTATTTCTCTTACTTCTAACATTTAAAGCGCTAAATGTTACCTGTGCAATGATTATGGTGGATTAGCTATTTAGCAAAAGATTGAACCCGAGACGCCTGCATGAGAACTTGTCTATTTAGACCACTCGACTGGGAACTGGACTAAATGAATACAAAGATTTACGTAACAAATCATAAATGTAGATATTCTTAATCAATATTGAATATAGGTAAGACACGTGAAAATAATTCAGGCAGATGCCTACTATATAACTTGTCTGAACTATCAGTTCCATTTATGAAAATGAAGCTCAAATTAAAAGCAAAAGTTCTGTAGTTTGTTTTTGGTATTTTAAATTAGATTTTTTGTTAAATACTTCATTTGAATACAAATGTAGGTAGTATACTAATAAACTGTAAAAAAAATTCCCAAAGAACATAAATACTATTTTTTTGTCACTAGTTTCAATACATGAACAATAACGTTTATATGCTAGCTGGATAACCTGGAGTTTCCGGGGCTTCACTTTGTGGTTTTTCGAAATTGCAAGTATACTCTAACCTTCCTCTTGTTATGAAGATTAATTGCAAAAAAACAACCCTAGACACATTTTTTAATAAATATTATGTAGAGTTTAACTCGGGCCGAAATTTCATCGTAATAAAAGAATGATTGAAAAGCTTCATTACTTTGCATTATACCAAAAGAAAATGGCGAAAAGAGGAAAAAAATAGTTTTCATACTGTTTCTTGTTATTTTTTTTGTTGTCTATGTTATTGCTCTGAAATATTGAGTGATTGCATCGCACTGCCAATGGGCCTACCTTCTGGAATAAATTCTTATTATTGACTGAGCGTAGCGAAGTCCTGTTTTAACTCGACCGATTTTCATTTCATCTCTCTGTAAATTTGTTTGTACTTTCCGTTGCCGTTTCGAGGTGGTGGCCGTTTTGATGATTTAGTAAATATTATTTTTATAAATGTAAAACCGTGATGTTTTTTGGATTTCCTTATTTGATTTTTTTTTCAATATTATGGTAGGTACCTACCTGCCTGAAGAAAGTTTGAAAAGAAGAATTTTCATTAAAATTGTGAAGTTTCTTTGGACAGAATTTACAATTCTTTTTTAAAATAAAAAATATATCACATAAAATATATGGTGTATAACAAAGTAAACAGGTATTCAAGTGCCAGCTTACAAATCTTATGGTTTCAGACGAAATTTTGTATAATGTATTAAATAACAGAAAATTAGAAACATACTTTTGGACGCAAGTACTGTTCACAGAACATGTAGTTATTAATAATTCATAGTATTATTACCTGTTTACAAATAACTAGTCAACGCAAGGCAAGTTAAGGCGCAAGCCTCCGACCAGGTTTGCTCAGAGGTTTAGGTTTAAGCTACATACTAGCTGCATATTATTATCTGCGGTTTCTCAGATGCGGACACAATACCGAGATTTCGTACTGCAAAAATCTCAGCGCATCCCTAACGCGGAAATGGCCAGCTTCGGCAATACCTCGGCCTTAATATGCACGGCCTTTCAATGGGCCTCTAACTATAATAAGGCATTCTTCGGTAACTAATATTCCCACCTAACTAGATTTGGTACCTGCGAGAGCACTGGCTCTTGGAGGCATTGAGATGCAGTCGAGAAGCTTTTTCGCTCGAAGGTCTACTTACTATAGAATGTCTTTATTTACTTTCTTAAGCTGATTATTTTATTTGCGCAATTAAAATTTACATTTCTGCAATCATTGCCTAAAGACAGACGCTCTTACTAAAAAAAGTGGTGAAATTTTTTTTCAATTGATAAACGACCGCGCATGTGAAAACCTGACATAAAATAGTTCGTGGAAAGATTCACAAGATATATATATATATATATATATATATATATATATATATATATATATATATATATATATATATATATATGTATATATATTACTTATCCAGTCACAGGGGGTTGTTGATCTGTTGTGTAAACTTGAAATAATGACAATTTCTCATCGAATTTCGGAATTTTTCCAAGATATTTAAATGTTCTATATGTTTCTTCATTTTGAAAAATTGATGCACAAATATGACCAAAAGAGATAGGGCCCATTAGCTCAGTTAGTAGAGAAGTGCCCCGGTAAGGCAAGGATCCTGGGTTTGAGTCCTAGATGTGTCCGTATCTTTTCTGATTTTCCGTTTCAAATTTTCGTTTAGGAATCGCTAATATTATCTTCAATAAATAAAAACTATTTTTTATGGTTTTTAAGCATTTTAGTTGGTGTGAAAGAAGAGAATTTATTTCTCCGAATTACTCCTTCATCTAATAAATAATATAATAGATAATCAGTTCGTTTGGAAAACATATTTGCGTTTTTGGGAATATATGAAATTATCATTGGAATGGAAAAAATTCCCCAGGAGTAAAATAAATAGAACTTAGTCTATTGTTTTCCCAAAACTATGTATTTCCGAGTGCAATCTCGCGCATGCTCGCACTTTTTCCACACTCGATCCGCAAGGCATTGCTTGGCTACAGTACGGTTCTTCGTAGTAAGAGATTGCAATTAAATTATCACAATATTTATAACCACGGCTCAACCAGTACCGTACACCGACACCAACAGGGCATCTTACAGAGCGTGTACTGTCTGACCCCATTCTAGGGAATTTCATAGAATCTACGGCAGCGGTCACATTCTAGGGAATTTCATATATCCTTCGGCAGCGGTCGCATTCTAGGGAATTTCATAGATTCTACAGCAGCAGTCATATTCGAGGTAAATTTTAATGGGGTTAAGTGGTGTGGAAAATTATATATTTATTAATTTGATTGTCTACAGTTTACCACATGAAAGTAAGTACAAAAATTGTAAGTTAATATCATACAGGATGCTTAGAATAAGTGAGTTTGATAGCCCCATTGGGGAATGTTGTGAGACAGAAGGAGTTGGGGTTAGTGCAGAGATGTGGAAACAAACCTTTTTGGGAATAAAGGATGAGGAATGTAACCATAAATACATATAACCATAGAAATTAATATCAAATTATGTGTCCATTCTCGTGGTCTCTTACTGTTGACAAAGTAGCATTTTCAAGACTTTGTCGTTTTAGACTTTTACATTTTGCAATATACGATAATTTAAGAACTGTCAGAATGCAGGTTGCCCGGATAATATTTTCAGATATATTCGCAATTTTTTGACGTATTTCAAAATAAAATTGTGTTTGTGAAAGCAGATGAAAGACTTTTTCTGACTTTAGTATAACGTGCAAAGCGCATGCAATTTAAATTATTAAAATTTTTAACGAACATAACAACAAATTTCTCAAACTTGCTTACTGATGGTTTCTATCGTGTGAACAATACTAATTTACAAACGTTGACAGATAATTGCCAAATTAAGTTTCATGGAATTATCTTTATTTTTTCTGGAGCGTTTGTGATAATTTTTTTATTCAAACTGATATTCGATAAGCGCAATATTCTCTCTTTCTAACACTGTTTAAATCATATTTCTCACTGTAATACGAAATAAGATAGCATAACTTTTATAAGACCAGCTGGGATAAATATGTCCAAAAAATACGGTTGTTTCTTGTCTGAAAAGAATATCTCGAAGTATTATAGATGGTACCTATTTTATATTTATAATATCCCTTCAAATTGTTTTACATTGTGCTGAATAGGGATAAAGTAAAATTTAAAAAAAAAAAAATTATCCGAATGGAAATAGGTACATACACTTACATTTCTAATAGACGCCCACTTTAGACCACCTTGCGTAAAATCATGCAGTGGCCGTCTGACCCTGCGCGCGCATTCGAATTCTGGTAGCTGATTTCCAACTACACGTACACCTGTCGGAAGTGACAAATAAATATATTAATCTGCAGTTTCTAGCCTTTAAATATAAATAAATTGGTCGAATTCCTTGTCTATTAGACGCTTGCGTGTCTAATGGACCCTGCGCCGTCTCACGCATTGGCCGTATGACCCCTGCGCGCGCATTGGCACTGCCGTGCATGCGCGCGCACCTTATCTCCCGCCATCTCTGTGGCGGCTGACGCAAATGACCTGACGTGTTGAGGGGACGCGCAGCACTAATGAATTAACTGCCGAACACTCGAACAGGTGACTGGTGATACTCAGATACATTGGCGAACCTGTTGAGGCTCACTATTATTGGGCAGACACATCTGAATAAAGTACTGCCACGGAAGGAAGATATACGTTATTTTATTCTAACATTATTCAAAAAATAAAAAAATATATAATAAACTTACAAATTAGCGTAATATATCGCCCGTTTGCTGTAGTATAGACCCAATTCAAAATTATGATTTTTTTAGGAAACGAGTCTGAACAATTTAAATTATATTTAACATTGACACCAAGCCCGACGTCCCACGGGTCGGTAAGCAATCGACATAAACCAAATTATGTAAGACCCTGCACAAAAAAGTTTGTTCAGCTAGGATGCAAAAACCTAACTAAAACGAACTTAATATTCTGCGCATGGACACGGTCTAGGCAGCATTCGGTTTAGGCCTACTAAGTAATCGACATAACCGAATGCTGTAAGCAATGCTTACCGACCCGTGGGACGACAGGTTTACTGCTATCTCGAAGCAACTATTAGTAGTTCATTTAGGTATGTTATTTTACCAGTAAAAATTCAAGTAGAAATAGTAAGTTTTGACCAAATAAGTCAATTGAGCAAATTTTTATATTCTTTTCCCCTCTCAGAACCCCCTCCTTCATATCCTTAAAAAACTCCCACACAGCATCCCCAAAGAGGGCATGGGCCCTTAGGGAAATTATTTTCCTTAGGGCCTCCTGTGGAGCTAATGTAACAAAAACATGTTGCGAGTGTTCAGTATTTTAATAAGGATATTAATACAGTTTTTGTTAAATCAAATCTTAAAAAACGATTATATATGAGCATTAATAATATTTTCTTCAATAACTGCAAAATCACTTTTTGTGGCGTCGTTTAAAATAAATAACTTTTTAAACACATCTATCAAATCTATTAAAATATCATAATAAATGTACATTATAATATAATATGTTACTATATTATACGTTTATTCTGACAAAGAAACAATTGGTTTTGAAACATATCGATCATTTTTGACTAAATAATCACAACAAATCAATCAAGAAGATAGAAAATAGGCCCAACTCCGACAGCTAAATTCTTAGTTTCAAAAATATTATAATAATCTCCGAAATGAATGTAGTTATTCGTAAAGTTTTCGTATAAAAGATCTAGATGACTTCACGGGTGAGCGAGTACCTACGATCATAACTAACTTGTATTTCAACAGCTTTATTCACACTCGAAACATACTCGGTGGAATTATGTATCAAAAACTAATTTCACGATATTATTATGCAATTAATGTCGGGGAGATAAAACTATTTTACTGCGAGGATTCGCCGGAGTTCATTGATGCTATTATAATTTTAATGTAGGCTGTATGTAGGTACCTATCCCTTTAACGTCAATTCATCCAGACCGAATCAGCTACAGAGCCTTAGAGTAGGCAAACTACTTTAATGGTGATTCGCTACCTCAGAAGAAACCATAAAGCCTGTCTATTGAAGTATTAGACCGATGGATTTCATTAATTCATACGAATAATACAGACTCACAGCCCGGAGTCAGTAATTTAATAATAATCTTTTCTATGTAACGTTTTGCGGATGGCAAGGTTCAGATTTGTGAGATTGATTTGCAAGAAAGTATGATTCCATATAAATTACACGAATGATCCGTAGTACCAAAGAATGCCTCTTTAACATGAAACATAGAACACTTACATATTATGTTTATATTTATTTTTTTTCCTATGGGTTTTTAATTTTAATACGTCAGTATAAAAGTAAATATGAATAGGGTAAGTATGTCTGGTAGTAGCATAATTTTTTTTCCGTCTCTATATCCGGGTTAAATCTTCCTCACAGGAAAAACTAAACCCTTCCACACGCTTTTCCACAAATGATCATCTAGTGAATCCACATTATGTAAGTGCATTATATAAGCATAGTAAATACAAAACAATACAAGAACAATAAGTCAACTTACCAGAGATCAAATGGGAAAATAATTCACCGACTCCAGATATTTTCATATCAGAGGGTTCGGCTCGGTAGAAAATCTAATTGGACCTATAAATCCTGCTGAACCATCAATATAATTATTTAAAAAAACCATTAATTATTATTGTTTTACTATTTAATATTACATATAACAAAACGTATAAAATATCACGTGTAATCAATATTACATTGATCAATGAATTTAAATACTAAGACGTAAAACAGTAAATAAAAAAATTTAAACATATTAAAAGAACTATTTTCTTACTATGCGTACATTTACATTACCAACCAGTAAGAAATACAGCATATCAGTAAAAAATACAACAAACCAGTGAGACTCAAAATACACAAAACTCGGAAGGAAACTTGAACATGAAAATTCATAACTCCCTCACTTAAATGGGCTTTGTAATAATTGTCCCTCATTGGAAAACATTGACCATAACTTATCTAGGTGTAAAAATTGATCAATATTTAAAATGGACCGAGTATATCAACTATTTAAATAGTAAATTTTTTTTAAATTAAATTATTTTTTCAAAACCACCATCCGTATCCTCGTTAAAAATACTCAAAATCCACATGGCTGACATGGGTCTTTGCCAATCACTGTTAGAGTTAGAATGCGGTATTATCGGATGGGGCTGTACAAATGACAATATTCTAAAACCACTCATTCAAACCCAAAACCCCATAATTTATTCTGAAAGTTCCTGTGGGAACTAGCACCGACGATATCTTCAATAATATTAACTTCATGTCAATTAATACAACAACTGTATTCTAAAAAATTGCTCCTTTACATTAAAAAATATAAAACACAATAAAAAAAAAGCTAGATCTCAGGGTCAAAAACATTTCCAACCAACAACTACAAAAATACAATATTTCGGCCAAAAAGCTTTCCATGCTATAGTATTAAACTCAAAAACAAAATCCCACTCTCATTCAAATCTATCAATATTTAAACGTTCGAATCTCAAATAAAAAAAAAAACTGGATACAAAATATAGGGAGAACAGAAATAGAAAATATGTTGAAACCAAATACATACTGTAACCGAAACCACTCAACTGCACTAAAAAAACTCAATGAAATATATTTAAAATTATTTAAGAAACACTATATAACATAATTACTTCATACTATCCATACTATGTACAAAGTTTTAATAACATGTAAATAAAATTTTAACACGGGAGATTCCAGAGAGGATATCGTTATCTCTTTTTTTTTACAAAAAATGAAGATAATAAAAGATTTACTATTTTGATTATTATTTTACAAATATTTTTTCTGCTTTCCATTTTTTTAAATTCAGTATGCGTACATATTACGAACAGTTTTATTTTACCGAAACCTTTTCCATCTCAGAACGCCCACAGATAACTTTTACCCAAACCCTTTACTTCTCAGAACGCCTACAGATAACTTTTACCCAAACCTTTTTCTTCTCAAAATGCCTACAGATAACTTTTATCCAAAAATTTTCCGTAACAAAACGCCTACAGATAACTATTACACAAACTTTTTCCTAAAAAAACGCCAACAGATAACTTTTAACCAAAATTTTGCCTTTACGAAACACCTACAGATAACTTTTAACCAAACTTTTTCCTTTACAAAACACCTACAGATAACTTTTAACCAAACTTTTTCCTTTACGAAACACCTACAGATAACTTTTAGCCAAACTTTTTCCTTTACGAGACACCTACAGATAACTTTTAACCAAACTTTTTCCTTTATGAAACGCCTATAGATAACTTTTTTAAGAAGAAGATATTTTTAATTTTTTTTCTAGTCTATGCAGATTGCTGTCGGACACAAAAATATATATTTTTACAAAAACTCATGATGCCTTGACATTACTCCACAAAACCCGATTTATCGGAATCGTGGTACCCATGTAACCACTTAGGTGCCTATCTAAGTAAAATGAGAGCCTTGGAGTGCGTATGTGCAGATCGTCCATCCGAGGCTTTTTTATCTGTACATTTTTTCAATAAATTTTATACAATGTTACGAAGGCCACATCAAATCATAAAACTTAGAACTCAACAAAGAAGTCGTGGCACTTCATAAATAAGTGAATACTTTAAAAAAATCATGACTGCAATAGGCCAAAGAAAGGCAGAATATTAAGTTTTTTGTGTCTCTAAAAAACCGGTAGGATCGCTTTAACAGTGGTACGTATATAATTTATTAATTAAAGTATTTTCACTTTTTAAAGATGACGCCATCTTTTATTTATAATATATTCTAAACATCTGTTACTACTCGACTATACGTTGAGGTAGGTTAATCATATCTTTTCTTAGAAACCGACTTTTATCAAAGTCAATAATCGTTATTGAAGCATACAATAAGAAACGTGCGTCAACAGATGCTTCAACTTATTCAAAGATTAGTTCATTGAATTGGAATGTGGATGTTATAGTATTACTTATATTATTTAAAAAAAACTAATATCTACTTTATATATATTAGTTATGTAGTCTCAATGGTTCAAGGAATATTTATAATAGCTGTGCACGTGATGTTAATTTGTTAATCACGTTTCTGATAAATATAATAACATTATATATGAAATATTACTTTAACGGATAAATAAATAAAATTCTCCCTTTTTTCTTGGAGTAAGGTAAGAAAATTGAATTATTATTATTAATTGACAATCCCTTTAGCTGTAGTTTGGCGGGATAATACTTTAAAAAACAATAAATGAACAATATAACACATTTAAATAAAGTAATAACAGCCACATCATTATTAAACAATAAAGAAACATTAATATGGGGAAAATAGACTTAAAAATACGTCCACAAAATATGAAAAATATTGTCCCAATTATTTTATCAGTAAATCAGTTTAACCGGTAATAAATCATTTTAAATTGGGAGGGAGTAAAATAGAATAGTATAAATAAGTCGTCTAAACGTGGTTAAAACCACAGTTTGAAAATGGCCATGAAAGCCGAAACAGCTGTAACAATAACAAAAACCAAAAAATTGTTGCAGAACTAAATAATTAAATGAATTTCCACGAATTAAACACAAAACCAATAAATAAAAATTTAAAAAAAAGGTTTAAAAAAATAAATTATTTTTCTCAAACTCTTACTAAATTGGTGACGCTAAACTATTGCCAATCCAGTTTTTCCATTAATTTACTCTCTATAATTCAATTAACCTGACTTTCACGGTACACAAGGCAAGGTAGGTACCTAATATATATTTATATAAATATTATTATTTTTTTAATCTTTAGGTTTAATATAAGCTTATGAGGTGTGGGGATTAAGACACATACTCTGAATTCCAATACTTGACAGAAGGATGTCTGCTTTTTTTTCTTGTTATATGTATTTCAGATCTCGGGGAGGTTGGTGCAATCACACAAGTTCCATGAAAACATAATATATAAAAGTGAAAGTGAAAATATTTAAAAATAATATATGATAAAGAAAAATTATAAAATAAATACAGAAAAAAATAAAACAAAAAAAGAAAATGATAACTTTTAGACATCTGTTACGGGACCCTGCCAGAAGTCCAGCGCTGGCATCAAAAGAGCGTTTTCGCTCGTAGCTAGTAAATTGTCCAACGCCCGCTTCATAGAACATTTATATGGATTTTTTATCGAATCACCATCGAAATAAAGAAACTTCGATAATGGCAATAATTTGAAGGTTTTTGAGGTTGATTTGCACAATTGTTATGGAGGTTGAAGATTCATCTGATGTTAGCCAATCTTCGATATTAGATTAAAAAAAAACTGAAAATGAAGTAAAAAACTTTAAGAAGAGACTGTGCTCTGAGACTGAGACTGATTTTGAGACTTTTAGAAATGGAACCTTTTAGATGTATTTAATTGTGAAAAGAAATATCGAGCATTTGAAAGCACCTCATCCCAATTGTAATAGAAGACCAGTGTGGTAGACGAGTGGTACAATGCAAAGCGAAGCTATCCGGTGTAGTGTTTGCAGTATGGCACAGAAGCGCGGAGACAGAGTCGGCTAAGTGCGCTCCACACCCAAAGCGACTGGCACTCATATTCACTACTTCAGTCCATTTATTTGTGTTGGATAAACACAGCAAATAGAATAATAGCAATGGCGGTACGCAGCCTATAAATAATTTCAATTTTCTAAAGCGATTTCTTAATTTTAAGTGTTTAATAGACGTGTGTGTAAAAGCAAACATAAATAATAAATACTGCCGCGTCAAAAGCTTTTAAGGTCAGTTTGCTTTGGGTTCAGTTTGCGCGATGCACCGGGAGCACAGAAGCCAGAAGAGGTACAAGTAAGTAGGATTCTACGTACTGATGTTTGTTAGGTGTATTAGCTTTGCCAATAACAGGCAACAGGCAACCGGGAAGTAGCGTTCACCCGTCAACGGTAGACGCAAATAAAAGGCTGTTTTTGCTACCCGTGCTACTTGATCATTAGTATATTGTCTTTTAACAACTTTGTATTCTACACAACTGATTGCGCCTACGTAATAACACACCGAAGAAGATAATATAACACCTTGGAAATATTATTATTATTGTTATTCGAGATTGGCAGGTTCATTTATTATTAAGATTTATTACTATTTCAACAGTTTTATTGCTTCGAACATGAAGAGATTATTTGAGGTATGAACTACGCACAGTTATAAAGTAATATTACGAATATAACGATGATATTATACATTTCCTAACAAGGAGAATGATAATTTGAACAAACCAATATATAATATAAATATTAAGGCAGTACCAGTGTGAAGATGGCTATAATAAGCTGAAACCGGTAACCGCCAAAAAATTAAATTGTTTCAACATATCTATTATCATCATGGAATTCCACAACGAATTTGGTAGCGGGTGGGACTCTTGGACGGTATTCACATAAAAGAGGTATAAACAACCATATTGAAATGGTCAAAAACGTTTTGTAACGCCAATAATTATATACAATTAATACAAAATATGCCGATCTCTCCAATAGGTAGATAGATACGTATGTGACATGTAACACCCATCACAAACCATTCAAATAAAATAAAAAGTTTAAATAGCGAAATTTATAATAATATGTGTTATTTACAAGTAGGTACCTAGATACTTTTTATAAAAAAACAAAAAATGGTTGTTTAAAAGTTGGTACCTGTTCAAAGATCTCATTGGGCAACGAATAACAATAATTTCTTAAGCATTCTCTTTATAGATGCCGATCATCATTTGAGTCCGGTATTGAGATCTGAGGTCTGAGTGGGGCCCGCTTTATTACCTGTAATTCTATTATTTCACAGTCGTTACACATTGTGTAGAATATTCACACCAGAGGTCGGGTCAGAGGACGCACCTCGATATATCGGCACGGAACAAAAACACGGAACCGAATCGTACACGTTACTCAATCAATATTATTATTCGTGCATCATATTCGTACTAGGGCTTATTGGGGAGAATTGGTCGCGGGGTAACTCGCAAAAGCAAAAAATAATAATCTACAAGTGCCTACTGTAATTTATTTCAAATTTTTTTTTTCAATAATATTTATGTTTTCACATTTTTTAGGAAAAAAAAACTTCTAAGGCCTATAGCGTATTGACCGTCATAATTCTTAAAGACGTTGAATTCCGAGAATTTTTGTGTTATTTCCGCTTTGCAATATAAATCAAATATATTTTATATTTCTGAACATGTTCAAAAATAAAAACTGTTTTTAAAAGATGATAAAATACGATTTAAAATTTTTTTATTAGAAATAAAAATATAATTTTAAAATTTTGAATAAAAAAATAAAAGGTTTAAAAATGGATTACCTTAGGTTTTTTCGTCTAACTACTGAACTAAAATTACTGATAGTAAAAAAAAATGAAAGACATGGCATGACCAAGTGAATCAGATACTTGAGTCAGGCCATATCAAGAGTCAGAATAATAGAAGAACATGAGACGATGTATGAATGTGAATGAGGCAAGGAGTGTGTGCCAAAACAGAGTTTGTTTGGCGGTCCGTCCTCTTTGCCTACCCCTGCGGGAATGATTAGTTAGTTAGTTTTAAAAAACACATGTTTTAGTAGATATTATGAATATTACTGCCACCTCGCTTTTTCGTCATTTCATTATTAAAAAAAAATTCACAATTTTTTTTTTTCTCAAATTGTAGTCAAAACCTTTGGTTTCATAAAGGAATATATTTTAAGGCGATGCACTACGTCGTGCAATATTTTAAATCGAGCCGTTATCAATAAAACCCCTTACGTAGATGGCGATAAAGTTTAAATTCCCGCTTAACACCATCCGCCTGTTTTGATTTATGCCAGAACAAAACATGGCCAAAAAGTGCCTTTTATTTTATTTTATTTTGTGGATGTTCAGGCATAAATTTTTTTTCCGATCATTTTATAAATAACTTAAATTGCCACATTATACAATAAAATCATAACTGAACATGGGTTCGTAAGTAGGAGATTTTGAACTTTAAAGCAGTTTTCATAGGACTTATACATTATTTTTTTCCGAGCTTATAAAAAGATTTATCTAAAAATACTCGATTATTTCAAAGGCCAAGATGTATTCTACTCGCAGTATTTAATTAAGGCATCTGAAACATTTCTAGGCGACCAAATTTTCAAACCAAAAACACATGATTTTGCATTACTACGTCATCGCCTTAAATATTCTGTGGTTAACTTCTGGATTTGAATGTAAACCGTTTAGATGATATTTCTTACCATGTTAGTAAGGGAGACAGCGATTTCTATGAGACCATAAGTATGAAATGTTGGCAAAAGCGTACAAATTGATGAAAGGGTATAAACAGTTTGTTCCCAAAACCGAACAAATTAGCTCGAGGGATTAACAGCCTTTAAGCATAGCCATGCCTTTTTCACAGCAGTATAAAAATCAATGTAGTGTCTGAAACTATTTTACTCTCAAACATAGCGAAAAAATATGTTTCACGTAACAAAATCACTAAATTATATATGTATTTCCATTTAATTAATTTTAAAATATTTAATTGAGATGCTCCCAATCTACCCCATTCCACATTCAGACTTGTATAGCCCCCACCACTAATCACTGGTACCTAGGGATTACGAAGTAGTTTAGTTCACCAAACCAAAGAAAATTAATCTATTTTATTCATTAATTCAATCAGACAGACAGTTGTAGATCCAAAATTATTGACATCTCGATTTGCGCATCAATTATTTCTGCAGTTGTCTAGAACTTTTTCTCTTCTTTGTGCTTCTAAATTATCTTCTATTTTTACTAATCCAAATTTTTGAGCCCCCCGCTGCCTCCTGTAATTGCGATCGTTAATGTTCATTCATCGATACATATATTAATTAATTCACACATCGCATCACAAAAAGGGTTAAATAATTTTAATTGAGATCAGTAATTTCACTATTATAACCATTTGATCGGATCTTCAATAATTCATCATCGGGTTTCAATAGAAACGGGACCATGGTTTCTTTTTTTCTGTACTAACCCATCATTTTACTTGCATGCATTGCCGGTGTGTGTAGGTTACATACACAAATTACAGATTTTTATTGCAGGAACCATAACAGACGCTTATTGAACAAATTAAAATTAACAACAATTTTTTTATTTATTTGATAAATATTGATTAACTTCCGCCGATTGGAAGCCCCTTAGGATGTAAGTTTAAAAAAAATCATATTAAAGACAACACAACTGGGAAACGAAAAATTTCCACTTTGAGTATTTAACATCCTCACAACGTCCATCTCATTGGAATGCCTTAATCCCACCGTCACCAAGCAGAAACATCTTGTATCATTAAAATATATGTAGTTCTGTTTTTACAAACAAAACCAATCAGAACCATTTCATTGTTTTATCATTGGAGGTGTCAATCAAGATAAAATGATATGATGAGATGTTAAAATAACATCCTAATAAGTATGTCTATCATTATAAAGAGTGTTGTAGGTGATTAACTAATCCCACACAAATCGCAAATAACTAAAATAATCCAGTAAAATAGCAAACCCTCATTTGATATTATTTTAATTTAATGGTTCATCTCGAGGTTATGTGAATCAAGATCATGCATACTTAATACTGACTCCGAGAGGTGCCTTTGTGGTGTATACTGTGTATGAATGCATAACGCAACCCGCTATTACCGTAGAAAGGTTGACCGCCGCACAGAGCAACCCATAATTCCACAAAATGATATGATACTTAGACGTAAAATGAAATGTACGTGTTCACGACGTTCCGTTGTCATTTCCCATGACCACGGGGCGGCAGCGGACGTTCCCACGGGTCCCGACCATCACGGGGTGTTTTGGGAGCACAGGTGACTATTGACAAAATCGGGGTCTTCCCCACCCTGCAGATTAGCCGCACTGCTATTTCTGCACGCCAGCCACTATTACAGATCATCTTCTTCAGTGGCGTGCTGGGGACTTTTTAAAGTACCTCTGGCGCTCTGACGCTAGCACGTAAGAGCGATTTGAGAGGAATAATTAAGAAAGTTTTTTAATACTTTGTAAATTTACAATTACATTACATTTACAATGTACCTAAGTAGCTACAGTAAATTAGACAACAGATTTATTTTATTGTCTCTGAAAGGTAGGGGAAGCACAGTATGGTTTAATAGTGTTTATTATAGGTGACTTTAACCCACGATCCCTACGGTCAAAGCTGATTATTGAATACCAACATCATATACATACCCTTATAAACCATTTTAGTTGATATCAACTTCTTAGAATACACCGCTTTTTTAACACGGCAAAACATGTCCTCAAATTTCTTAATAGAATATTCAAACACACAAGATAAGATTTCCATACACACATGTATATATATAAATGTGACTTTGAAGTCTTTAGTTTTTTAGATTAAAAACCTCCTTTACAGTGAAATAACTATCGCTTTAAGGTGTTTTGACATTAACCTATCCGATGAAATAAACGTCTTGGCCGTGGGTTTTATATAATATTTTATTTCATTCATATGTAAATCTTTAGGGAGCTAACTTTACGTTAAATGCAGGTATAATAATGCAAAATAAAATGTGCAGATAATAATAGTACTACCGACTCCTGGTGGGGATTAATTTCGTGGTTTAGCTCTACACGATAGTACAAGTAAAATAGAAATACCATTTTTCCTACGATTGAAGGACGTTTCCGGTAAAAAAATATAAATACCCAACTTTTTCGAAATTCCAAAGTTTAATGTTAGTTTTCAGGTAAAAAGGGTGAATATCTTGACTGAAAAATCAATGGAACATCATGTACATACAACGCACCTCTCGAAGTTAGTGGACTTTACCCCCGGACACCCGGTGTTGTTGTTTTGTCATTTGGTGTTGGACATCTTCAACACAAAATTTAATGTAATGAATTATCTCTGTAATAGTATATTACGCAAATAATAAAAAAAAATATTCCTTTGTCAATGTGAAAAATTTTCGTGATTTATAGTTGTTAATTATTTTTCATAAAAATTTTCTAAAATTTTAAAGGCAGCAAGCTCCTTTCTTAGACTGCCAGTGCGGGCATCCAGCAGCCAGCACACCACTGACCCTGTCTTCTGCCATGGAATAACGGCGCTGCGGTTAATGATGACATTCAGCGTGGTACAGAACTCGTCCTCTCGTCTCACGCATGACACCTCGCGCTGCAATGGGAGACGGGCGATGGTAGCTCGCCTACGGATAAGAGGCAGTCGCGCTCGCAGACGGCTCTCATTCAACTTATTTCATTATATTATTATTTAGCGAAGGCTGTATTGTATTTCGTTTGAAGTATTCATTGTTTTATTACGGTTGTTTGACACTGTTCTGCGGATTGATTTGGACTTGTAAAAATTATGTTGGTACCTACCTGTACAAATCTAGTTTGTTGGTGTATTCCTAGCAAAAAAAAACTGCACGCTTTTCTTTAAGTATGTATACAAATAATAAACATAATATATATATATATATATATATATATGTATATATATAATTATAAATTATATATATATGTCATTGATGATCGTATGAAGTTAGTTATTGCTAGTTGCAAATTTATGTTAACCAACCCAGATTTAAATGGGAAACAACATTTTCGGCCCACAAAATATTCTGAAAAAAACAAATTTTATTCATTGAAAACTAAATTAAGAGTTTTTAAACGAAAAATGTGAAACAGAGAAGACAGGAAATCTAATGAATCTTTTTGTTTGATAGTCGTTTGTATTCTCGTTTATTGAGAGTCTATTATCTTCAACGATTAAATATTACAATTTGAAATTTTACTCATTTAGTTATTAAACCGTAAAAATATTAATTGACTTTTAGTTGACATCAAGTGAGATGAGTCAGGCTTTGGGCATTGGGTTACTTTTGTGAACCTGTGTAATTTACCAGTATCTACCTAAAATAAATAAAACAAGCTTTTAACATTCAAATAAATCAAATTCGTAGCAGGTTTTGGTCTAAGATAAACATATTTGATAATGCCTACCATTTTTGATTATACTCTACTTCATTTGAGTTTCGAATCATCCAAAAAATACTTAAATCAAAAAATATTTCGTTTCAAGGCTCAATATTATTTCATTCTAGATTTCTACAAATAGTGATTTTCAGCTGCAATAAAACCCATGTATCTATTATAAGTTTTAATTTTTTGCAGCTTAGTGTGACTCATGTTGTTTTTTCAAACTTATTCATATTTAAGCATTTCTAATTCTCTTAAAATAAAGATTACTAAATGATTGATGTATCTATATTGTTTGAAAAAACGGGTTTTTTTTAAGCAATATTGTCATGAATGAACGATAAAAATAAGTATTACATGTTAAACAATCCGATTTTTTTGTTATATGATATTGTTTATAACTCAAAAAAAACCATTTAGGTATCGCAGCTCATTGAAGAGTTGCGGATTCTGGAGGTTAGACAATTGTACCTAAATGAGGAAATTAATTTTAAACACTAATAAACAACGTCATCTTTACCCATCTATTGAATACTCTCACGACACCCGACACTTACGGAGAAATCCAATTTTGATTTTATTTTTATTTTGGCACAATATCTTACATTTCTTAGTACAATTTAGTAATGTTGGCCTCACTGGGTGGCTTTCCCGTCCTGAGGCTACCATTTTATAATATAAAATAAATCATAATATATATATAAGAAAAATATACCTATAAAATTTTGGTGAAGAAAAAAAAATACATATATATTTTATCACTCACAACCAAAACATCCCTCGCTCAAAGACACTTGTCATTCTTTGGGCCAAAACTATACAACTTCATACCTGAAAAGGAAAACATCCATTAGGAAGAAAGGAGAGTAAACTCTTACTTTTCAAAAAATAAACTCAAATACAAACATAAAACAAAAACAGTTACCCTTATGTTTTAACTCTGTATTAAATATACTTACTTATTATTTTCATAATTATGCTGAATCAACGGCAGTTAACCATTAATTAATTATTTATTATATTCTCTTCCCCTCCCATTTTTTGTTATTTTACTATCAAAACATGTATAGCACCATTTAACCAAAATTAAAAAAAACAGGATTTCAAGTTTTGATGTCAAATATTCTTTCTCTTACAATAACTGTATGTAGGACAATTTTTTTTCTTTTTGTTCTCTTGTTCTACCAAATTTGTATACTCGTAATATGCAATGCAACCAACTGTTGCCAATCTATATGTTTTAACCACGTATTATTAAAAATCTCTTATTTTATAATTTTTTTAAAGTTTGCGAATCAAACATCAATCATCTTTAGGTGTTAATCGATTTTTTTATTCTTTCTCTCCCTTTCTTTTCTTCTCCTTTTTTACATTCAGTTGTACAAAATATGTATTTTAGTTTATTTAAATTATGTTTATCCTAAAACGGGATTTTTTCCTGGTTGGACCCACAAAAAAATATTAAAATTCATATATTAACCTGTACTAAATAAAATAATAAATAAAACAGACATCACAAAAAACGCATTGCGTTAGTAAATACTTATTTTTCAAAGCTGTAAGTCAAAGAGTATTAAAGATTAATAATATCATATGCCCATAGCATCATTTTTATTAGCAGGCGAGTAGATACCTACATAAATTCACCTAGTTTATTTGAAACCGCCTCTGACATTGAGGAAGAAGTGATTGTATTTATTCATGCACTGATATTGCATAAACCAGTGAACGTTTAAAAATGATGAGATAGAATTTTCATTTCCTCGCATAAAATTATTTCCAGTATAATTGTTATTATTGTTTAAGTACTTGTTTATATTATTATTATGGTATTACTGTAATAACTCTGTACTGTCTATATATATGCCTACTTATCTATGTTATAAATTATCTTTATATTGGAACCCCTTCATGTCACTCTTACTTGTAATGGTGCGGTCTCACCTGATCTATTCTTGTATCTATTTCATAGAATCTATGGAATAGATCAGAAAGAATAGACTTTTCTATGGAATTGAAACCCAACGTTGAATCGACTTCAACATTCGTTCTATATTGATTATAGAGAATCATAGAATAGATCAGATGAGATCCCCGCGTAAAACGATTGTCGACCGGAGTGGAAAATGATTAATATTGCATTATTATAATCGTGTTCTACTTCCTCACCACAATACAACAAAAATAAGCTACAGTATGAAAAAACACAGATTTGAAAAATACCGGTCGAGGGGTAAGGCTCACGACTACCAAGCTGGAGTTCAAATCCGGTGTGCGCAAGTAAATTTCATTAGATTAATTTGTGTCATTTCGCTATTTACTAATTAGAAATAATATATAGTATATTTGCGACATGTTCCAAAGTGGAATATACTCTAAGTATCACCCTGATATAAGACCACCAATCAGAATTGAAACATTGCTTGAAATGACTTTGGCCGTATTTGGTGACCAGACCTGAATAGCCTGGCACTTCCCCACCTTCCTCTGCCCATCTCCTTCCTCTCCCCACTACTTTCAGCCTCACAACATACCCCAATTGAGTATGTCATAGTCTCCATATGTTTGGGACCCTTGTGTGGTTTCACAAACAAAATACTAACCTGGAATGATTTGAGATTTTCTCGTCCAAAAGTATTAGATATGGTGATTTATTTTTAGAGTCAACGTTTCGGACAAGATTACAGTGACTAAAGAAGGATGTAGCGCAATACGGCATAATATCCCAAAAATAAATCACTGTAAATACCAACCTGTCTCAAAAACGCTAATACAAAGAGATGCACATTTTTTAAAACGAAAATTTACTGACGTCAATTCATTCACACTTTGTACCTACCTATTGTCATAGAAAGATAACGATTAGATATAATATAAATGTTTATTAAGATTTATGATACGTAAACATTTAATTTTATTATCTGTGGAAATGAATATTTCGATTTGAAACATTATTACACCAGCAATTAAAAGTACAAAAAAAGCAGCCTTGGGTTACGAAGAATTAATATGTGTAATAAAATGCCTTCAATTACTCGTATAAAAAGTGAATTTCTTAAACTGGAGATTAATGTTTGTGTTGGATGTCTATTATATCTAAAAAGTATTCGTAGGAGTTTCATTTTTTCTCACCTTTGACTTACGTCTGACTTCTGACATGCGAATATTTATACGTTTATTTATTGTTAGTCTGAAACGTGAAATCAATACCGCCTTTATCGCTTCAGCTCATCAACTTTACACACATATTTTCCCGCTGACCCAGTTTGGAATGGTTTGTTTGATGATAAAAAATATCTTTTGATACTTACGCGAAGGTTGTTTTTATTGTGAAAATTCAATTCTTCCGATGGCAGGATCGAAGGAGGACCTTGCATCATTAGTAATTTTTATAGTGCTATAATTAGAGGCGCTACTCAGTGTTAATATCTCGTATAAATTTGTTCCACTATTAGAAGGCGATAACCGTTGCGCTTAGACCGGATTCGGTAGTTTTAGTTAGATCGTTGGGAGAATTGGAGGTCAGGTGGAGGTAAAAAATGTGGATCCTATTTATTTCGCATCATGTCTCTAAATAAAATAAATCAATGTTATTAATATGATTTTCGGAGTCATGTGTAAAAAAACTCTTCTTTATCCGATTACTTTAAACAGATTATTTATGCAATTTCAGTTATATGTGTGTACCTACGTCAATATATAAATGGTATGGCTGGTGTGTAGCCGAATGGTCCAAAGCGTTGGGTTCAATCCTCTGCTAGCTATGTCATCTATCATTGCACAAGCAATATTTTATATTGACGATAGTGAAAGTAGGGAGAATTCAAATGTTCAATCATGGGAATAATTATCCTTCGTTTAGGTGGTACCTTATTAGAATTGGTTGTATCACCATACTTAATAATTATGATGTGACTTAATAATTATGGTAATAATTTGGCAAAAATTGTAGATGTATTTTTTTCTGTGTTTTTTTTTGGAAACTTTTTTGTCATTATCTTTACATTTTTCTTTATTGTATTAATTTTTAAGTGTTTACTTTGATACAAAAAGCTTGCAATTTTTTTAAAGAAAAGCCCACTAGGGCGTGTAATAAATACAAATTATATTGGATTGAAACTGTAACAGTCAACATAATTAATTAATAGATTGATTATTTCTTCCAAAAAAAAAAACTTTTACGGTTTGGAAATAATCCATACGATGTCCATACGTATAGGTGATTCAATCTAATATTGTATTTGTATGTCTTTCTTGAAAGAATTTTTCAAATGGACAAAACTATTTATTTATATTCATATTGCATATGCACGAACGGAAAGATTAATTCATCTTAATATTTTAAAGCATAACTTGCAAAAAGTGTATTGTCATAAAACTTATAAATTAATGCCATCTATGAACGCGTAGATTATAACGAATGTTATGTTTACCATTAATGGCAATTTAACATTTGTCATGCGGTACGTTATTAATTTTTAAAAGGGTTAGTAATAGAAGTTCTGTATAATTAACAGTTCCCCTCACTAGGGTAGGTATTCCTGTTCGTAAGAGGACTGTAGGTTGTTGTGTTTTCGTTATTATAAGATAGGTACGTTTACTTCATAATTTTCAATTTTATCATCTTTATGTTAACTTAGCCCTATTTTACGAAGTTTTTTAAAATTGTTTATCTCTATAGTATTTTTGTAATAATCTTGGATTCATGACTTCATGATTTGGATTCATGCACGAGTAAATCAGGCCTCCAAAAAGTTGGGCGTCTTGTACAGGGCTAGGAGATTCTTCAACAGTGACCAGCTGCTGACCCTGTACAAGTCTCAAGTCCGCCCAACTATTGAATTTGGGAGCCACCTTTGGGCTGGTGCCCCAAAATACTTGATAAACCTGCTTGAGTCTGTGCAAAGGAGAGCGATCCGTCTGATTGACAATCCGTTGTTAACAGACCGATTGCCTTCTCTGATGCATAGACGCAATGTAGGCATGCTGTGTCTGTTCTACAGGTATTTCAATGGAGCCTGCTCCAAGGAGCTAGCAGCATTGATTCCTGATGCACCGGTGCACGTGCGCGAAACTCGACGGACACGAGCTGAACACCCGTTCACGGTTGACGTTGGCTTCATGAGAACGGGCCGTTTTTACGACTCGTTTTTGTGTAAGTCGGCTCGTATGTGGAACGGGCTACCGGCGTCTGTTTTTCCTCCCTCCTATAATCCGAGCCTCTTCAAGGCCCGCATTAACAAGTCCCTTCCTACAGCCCCTGCCTTGTTCCGCCTCACAACGCCGCCCAATCGGGTGGTGACATAGTTCCCCTGTCTGTGCACTGCACGGGCAGGGACACTCTTGTGAGGTGTCACATAAAAAAAAAAAAAAAAAAAAAAAAAAAAATTTCCTCATCTTCATATTTTTAGTACTTCAATATCTTAATAGCTATTACCTCGAAGCTTAATGTGAAATCACTATTATTCATTAATCTTTACTAATATGAATATAAATAATAATTTAGGTACCACAAATCGGTTAACATTATAAAAACTTTTATATATTAAATTGAAGCCTTTCTATCGTTTCCTTTGGGTACAATTCAAATTTAATTGTTAATGACTTTAGAAAAAAATTATTCGTTAACTGCTAAAAAAATCATTTTTTCATTAGAAATTGATGAACCCGTGTATGAAAAACAACATTTTAAAAGTGAAATTTTATGGCAAATAATATCTGCGATAGTTTCCCTTGATTTTCTTTTTTCTTTCTTGTAAAAATATTCACAAAAAAAAATAAAAACCACTTTTACGCTAAAAGCGACCGTTTCTAGACTCGCTATTTTTACGCCCATTACCTACATTCTTGGTGACATAAGCTACACTTACAATATACACATTTTTGGCTTGTGTAAGTATAAACCTCTTAAGAGTATTAAATACAAAACATTATTATTGAAGAGAATATTAGTGACTCCTAAACGAAAATTAAAAATGAGAAAAAGATACGGTCACATCTAGGACTTGAACCCAGGACCCTTGCCTTCCCGGGGAACCGCTCTACCAACTGAGCAATACTTAAAATTATTGAATAAAATATTAGTGATTCTTACACAGGACCCTTGCCTTGCCGGGGCACCGCTCTACCAACTGAGCTAATGGGACTCTTGTATCTTTTTCAGATTTTTCTGTTTCAAATTTTCGTTTAGGAATCGCTAATATTTTCTTCAATGATTAAATATTACAATTTGAGGTTTTATTCCTTACGTTATTCCAAAAAAATAAAATATCATTTAACCTATTCAGTAATGCAATTATTTATTCTTAAGAAGTTGACAAGAAGTGCAAGTTTTCACCAATATCAATGATTGGTGTTCCATTCTTCTTCTATATCCCATTCTTCTTAACCCAATTCTCACACATTTGCTTCTCTGGGGACATTCTTAATTTCGTGCTTTACCTTCAAAGTTAGTAAGGAAGCTTCCCATTATAATGTTCATTTCCGAGAATATGTATAGCAAGTCTCATCTGACCCATCGCACAGTGGTGAAAGAGCGTGTAGCAGGACTGCGCCCTGGGCATACGGTGCCCGGTTCAATTCCCACGCGGTATGCGCTACCGACACGCTAAACCATAGACATCTATCGACAAGTGTGATAAGCGTGATGTTCCCCCAAGAGAAATAATCCAGTGTGCATTTTCAAACTGTATCTAATTGTGAGAACGCATGAACTGAAGATGGTGCGAATTCTTCTCCCCATCTTGAAAGATCTGGGCACAGGTTGAAATGTTTAGTTTAAGGCGAAGCTTAATGTCAAATCACTATTTTGATTAATCTTTATTACGAATTGGTGTACATTATGAATACTAAAAATATGCTTTAGATAAATTGAAGATTTTCTTATCGTTTCGCTTCATTAGAATACAAATAAAAAAATAATTTACTCAATAAAAAATATAAATGTAAACTACAATTTTTTTTTTCAATAGAAATGTATGAACGCGTAAAGGAAACAACTTTTAAAAAATAAAGTATTATAGCTAAGATTATCTGTAACAGTTTCACTTGATTAACTTTTTTGCTTTCTTATAAAACTATTTACAAAATAAATAAAAATCAGTTTTGCGCTTGAAATCGAACGTTTTTAGACTCCGTTTGTCAAGCGATTTTAATGCCTATTACCTACAATATAAGGTATACTAAGAATATACACATTTTTGGCTTGTAGCTTTCTCGTAATCGGCATGCAGTGTGTTCTTTCATATGCAAAGGCTTAATGCTTGAAATATTTCAGTATAAACTGTGACTCAATGTGACTGTGAATTTACAAATACATTATATGTACAAGCCAAAAATAAGTCTATTCTTAGGGGTCTTGTATATTATCACCACCTATTGGTTTAACCAAAATTCCGCTTGCCAAACGATTTTTGTGGATATTATCTATAATATTTTATAGATAATAGGCACAAAAATCGCTTGGCAAGCGGAATTTCGGAATGATCGATTTAAGCGCTTGATTTTGATTCATTCAATTTTATAATGAAAAAAGATAATAAAGGGTTAAGTTTTTTCTTAAAAGCACTCATAATTTTCCAAACTATTTAATAGCATATTTTTGTACTTTTGCATATTTTTATGTAATACGCTTATATTATTACGTAAATAACAATTGTATTTTTAGCAATAATTTGATGGTTAGGCATAATATTTTTAAATCAAATAAACACTTTACTATTTATGTAATACAATTTAATATATCCCAAAGAAAAAGCTCGGATTAAGCGAAACCGGTCGATTTAAAAAGTAATAAAATCTCGTGGTTATAAAATGTTTTGTTTATTAAAAAAAATGTATTTTAATTTAACTTGTGCTCAACTGTGGGAAAACCTTCAATTTATCCGGAGAATTTCTTGGTATTCATAATGTAAACCAATTCGTAAAGATTATTTATTATAATTAATTTCGCTAATAGCTTCGCCTTAACGTAACTGTATTATTATGTTTGTGGAGATCTTTAATTGAAAAATTAGCATAGGGGACATATATAGTATATCCTATGTTTGAACGTACTAGTGAAACTAGACTAATCAAGCTAATTGCACTAATGAAACAAGACTAAACAGGCTAATGGTACTAATGAAAGTAAACTTATTAGGCTAATCGTACTAATCAAAAAAGACTAATCAGGCTTATCGTACTAATGAAACTAGTTTAATCAAGCTAATCGTATTAATGAAACTAGACTAATCAGGATAGTCGTACTAATGAAACAAGACTAATCAGGTTAACCGTACTAATGAAACTAGACTTATCAGGCTAATCGTACTAATGAAACAAGACTAATAATAAGGCTAATCGTACTAATGAAACTAGAAAAATCAGGCTATTCGTAGTAATGAAACTAGACTAATCAGGCTAATCGTGCTCATGAAATCATGGATTTTCTACTAAATTTATAAGATATTATTTAATTTAATTAAATGGATTTAATTCTGACCAGCATAATGGTTTGGTAAATTTATAAAATCGTATCCCCAGCGGCACGATTTAATTATAACGATGTTTTGCATGAACGAGTGGAACTGATTTAGGAAATATTAATGTAGACTAAATGCTGTAAAAATACGTACCCGAGTTGTAAGTACGGTGAAACCACGTACGCTCGAATTTCGATGTAAACATCATGAACAATATTACGAAATGGACGTACTTGGTTTGGGGGCGTAGTAACGGGGATGAGCGGAGAAAAGATACAACGGAAAACATTTGATGGATCAATTCTATTAAATGTTTTAAATTAATTAACTAATTTTTAAAAATTTTATTACATACTTTACAATGACTGATCAATTTTCAAAATTGAAACTAAATAACTTTTTTATGACATCAAAATTTTAAGTCACATTTATTGCACATGCTAATATCAAAATATATATGTTTAAGAAAATTTTATGGATTACATGTGTCTTTTTAAGTAAGGTTATTACAACGATACGCCAATTCCCAAAAAAATGTAAAAAAATGCGAGTTTGAATATTCTAGTAGTTATATTATTATATATCGATACACACTGATGTACTTTACGATATAAATGACACGAAACTATTGTTATCGTTGAGGAATAATTTTTAAAACGTATAAACATTGTTCTCTGTCCTAAAATATCTAAAAAGAAAGCTTCATAATTAAACCGTTTAATATGTTTGAATATTTGTAACTAGAAACTAACTAATTTGAAACTTATTTTCAAAGCATCATTGTATTCACGATACCCGAATAAAATCATTAAACAGAAGCTAGTAACTCATGTGTGGTTGCCATATTATGCAGATGTTTGCGACGATCAAAGTCACCTCCGATTCAAAAGTCATAATATAATTACGATACTACAGGTCCTTCGGACCCCAAACAGTAGACCCAATAAACGACGAAAATGTTATAAATTGATGGTAAAGATTTTGTTATATCTGAACGTGGGCACTAATTAGGACAGGCACACAAATAGTTGCTTGTGTAACAAACACATTAATAATTTGTCTTGTTTTGAAACAAGCTTCAGAAAGATAGCAACAAGGACATGGCATATTGACCCAGTAATCGGGGTATTCCTGTCAGCGTACTTTCTTATTTCAATGCAATACATTTGACGAGACAAATGAGTTTGCTACAATGAGTCCAGTTGCAAAAAAACTCACCCACAGATAAAAGTCATACCCCGATGATTGACGAGAGATAAACATCTCTAATTCAGCACAAAACACTTTAATCTCCCTAATCTGAAAGAGATAAGTGAGTTTGTTGCTCAAAGCGAAGCGGATTTTTTCCGATTTATCAAAACCTATATAAGTCATAACAAAAACGTCAAAATTTGGAATCGCTGGACACACTCAACACGAATATTTTTTAAAGTAATTCTTCGATTTAACCTAATTACTATAAAAGATAAATATTTACGTCATGGGAGACGGAATATACTGCATTAGTTCCCTTTTTTTTCAAAGTTCAAAATTTCATCTTTTCATCATGTTTCGACCACTTGTTATTGGAAAGTTAAGCTTACATTATTTAAATAACCCAAACAAAGAACTCATAACGTATTTTATACATATTTTTAGTTTAATCCGACATAAATTATCGCTTTAGGTGTGAAACCAAAAACCCTTTTTTTTAATTGCGTTATCTCTTGCCATAATGTGTCAAATTTATAAAACCCAAAAATATGGGAGAGGCGGTGAAATTTAGGTGGATTCTTTGGCTTTACACAGAAGTAAGCAGTTTCATATGTTTCCATATTAATATTTGGTCAAATTGCATTAATTATACATTCCATTGTTATATGGTAAATATGATACCAATCGCTGGAGTAGGTGGAGTGGATGAACGAAAATATGAGTTATAAGAATTGAATTGGTAGAAGAAGTCCGGGACCTCCGAGGGAGACATGACACGAAATTAAGACGAGTCAGAATAATAGAAGAGTATGAATGAGAAGATAATATAAATGAGACAGAGTTCTGTGGCGGTCTATCCTCTCTCCCCTCCGGAGAAACGGAGTGATTGTTACTTAGTTAGTTGGTTTCTCAACTTCAACATTATATATAATTCTTAACGTCTTTATTGTTGAATTATTTCACGTTCTCTTTGATTTTACAAGGCTAATCCGTGAGTAGGTACTGTTGTAATTATTAATCTAAGCTTTTATCTTCTGCGTTGGTACCCACCTTCAGCATGTTGTGTGTGTTAGTGGTTTGCATAGCATTTGCCCACCTACGTTCGTATATTGCCTGACCTGCTGATTGATCCCGGAAACATAAGATTTATGGAAAAATGTCGGAATCTAATTGTGTTTATATATATCCAAACCAGGGTTGCGAAATTCACAAAAACTATTTTATTTATCAGAGTTTTAATTTATATTGTCAAAGGCACTGTTGTGTTTCGGGGTGAGGATTTAGGCCGTTACTCGGCTGAGTGACCAGATTTTTTTTGTTTTGTTGTTAAGAAAAAAAAAATAACACAAAAATTGTAACGAGTGACCAAAATTTCATTTACGATTTTTAATCCAAATGAAGTCAAGAATCGCAGATTAAAGTAAGTCGAATTAGTCACTTAACACCCTCTAGAAATAAATTTTTTAATTGAATATCACCGTGTTTTCGGGGTAGGCATGCTCTTTTGTTTTGTTGTTTATGGTTAAGAATGTTCATTTTCAATGTTCGAAATTACAGAAAAAAAATTTCGTAAAATTATAAATAAAAAAATAATTACGAAACACAATTTTAATTTCATTAATCATTTACATATGGGTTAATGATTGCTTTTTTTACTGTATTAACAAATATAAAACATGTTGAAAATTGACGAACATTATACGAGTCAGCACTACCAGAGATTGGTAAACACTCTTGTCCAGGCCGTCGCCCAGTGGCAGGGCGCGCCCCTACACAATCGATGGAAAATTTCCCTAGAGCCATCGTAGTACAAGTGCTAAATATGTTTTATTCTATTTTCAACTGAATATCATGTAATTTGCACTAACCGCTCTGTTCAGCTGAAATCAACAAACATTATTATTTTTACTATACAGGAGCAGATATCAGTGCTCAGTACATACATAATAAACATATCAGTAACAAACATATGCATAAACACATCAGTTATATTCATAACATTAATTGACTAGTAACTACTACTACAGTCACGTAAACTATCAACTCAAAAAATATATCTTATCATGAAATGAAACAAAATTGAAAAAATATAAATTTAGGTACCCCAGTAATGCTTGAACCAACTAAATGAATACTAATATTCAATTTTTGATAAATATATATTTTTTTTAATTTGCACTCATTCGCAGCCCTGACAAAGAATCCTCAAAACCAGTACAATAATAAAATATTCTGAGATTTTTTATCATCAGCTGTTGTGAGAGTGAGAGGTCAATACATTTCACGCTGCGTCTGCTTTGGGAAGATCTCCTGACACGCCTACCCAATCCACAATATCGCACAGCAGGTGAGCACAGCCTCCGTCTCGCTCTCGGGAAGATGAGCGCGGTAGATGTAAATTAATAGGTGTAATGGTCCGCGGCCTTTTTCCTTGGGATTCTTCGAATGTTTTGTTGAGAAGCTTCGCGCAGCTGTTCATAGATGGCAGTGGAAACAAGTGATGAAATGTCACAGATCGAAGAAGTGATAAGATTTAATGTACTTGAAGTATGTCTTGTTTTATAAATGTCGAGTAACATAAAATTGAAGGTGTGTATTTATTTATTTTTCAATTTGTAATATCAATACAATGAAAAAAAGAGTATCTACTGCTTTTTTATCAAGATGGTGTTAAAATATGACTGCATGATCATTTCCCAATCAAATATTAGTCATTCATAATATATCTAAACACGTTTTCATGCAGGTGCGAATAAATATAATAGACGAGATGCATAAATATTATTTTTAAGAACACGTGTTCCGACTTCCTCATAACATAGATAATCGTGCTTTACTGATAGTTTGTTTTCAAATGTGTCAAATCATTCATTATAGGCTTGCAGTCCCATTTTATTTTATATCAGTAAGTTTTCTCCGTTTGTATTAAATTTAATGAGGTTAAGTAAATCAGGGCTGTCCATACTACCATTTAAAATTTTGACCATAAATATTTAGTCGGATATAATTCTTAGATCTGAGAGTTTTAATCAATTTAATTCTTTCATCAAATTAGTAGATATAGTTAACGCTTTCAATGGGAAAACCGAATTTAACATTTGTCTTTTGACAGGAATTCATCTTGAAAATTTTTTTCCCAAAATAAATTTAAACTATCCTTTAAAGGTATTTTTTCAATCGGTCTTACTTTTTAGAAATTTTAATTAATTTATGATGCAAGCATACAATATAACCTATTTTTAAGTGTAGAAAAACGTACGCTTTATAAATAATTTCCCAATTGTCTTTATATAATATATATATATATATACATTCCTCCTGTTTGTTTCTATATATGCAATAAAGTAATTATTAATTATGAAAACTGGATCATTTTTCTCATTACAAGATAAACTTATAGCAATGTTAACTATGGTGAATTTTTAAGTATGCAAATACTTCACTATACATGGAGCCCAGAAACTCGTAGTAAATACCTGACAGCGGGAAACTGGTGAATCTAGATAAGTAAATAAAATTTGGAGTAAATTTTGTGGTATACATTTATTATTTTTATTTGAGCTTTCATTTTCGAGTAAATCGATTCTAAAGTTGGACATTTTTAGGTCAAATTTTTAGTAAATGTTGGTTGTTCAATGTCTTGCCGGAAAAGCTTGTTTAACCCTTTAGTTGCCGACAGAAAAATCGTAATAAAAAGGTTTTCCGGTTGTCTATGTGATGTAGTTTCAATAGTTTCCCATAAATACTAAGTGTTTCCAGAAACCGTGTATGCCTAATACAAAATACCCACATTTACAGTACGTTCCTTAAGAAAAAAAGTTTTATTAAAATTTTCATTTAATCAAGCTATACTATTCCCAACGAGATGTCGTACGTGTCGTCATCGTTCTAGTATCTTCTGTCTTATTCGTTTTCAAACAAGACGCGTCAGAAGGAATAGGACGAACGTCGATGACGTTCGCACGAACTCTCGCTGGGACTAGTTTATGAATTCAAATTCTACAAATCGACCGACAACCTCAAATGGCGCTATACAAATAATCTAAATATTATTATCATCTATTATCTATATAAATAAATGCGTAAATGTTTGTTTGTTCAAAATTTTAAATCTCAGAAAGTTCTTCACCGATTGCTTTGAAATTTTGTCACAATGTTGCCACAATTCGAATACACGTGTGTTTTTATAAACCTAAGTTATATTACCTGTGACTGCGTTTTTTTTTATGCGTCATCTGTTGGACGTAAAAGCAAAACGCGCTATTATTTCTCTATCTGCACAAACAGACCAAGGCACAGCAATGCGTGCAGGGTAAAGCTAGTTCTAAATAATATTAATAATACGATAATGCGTTATGGTGAAAATTAATTTTTTTTACCCCTTTTGCCTGACTCACTCTCACATAAAAATCGACCGCAAGTTCTAGATCACAGTGTAGTGGTTTTACAATCAGTATACATACCTAATACAACTTTATTATATAGGTTACAAGGTCGTATAAAGGTTAGCATGTTTCCTAACCACAAAACACATACAAAAAGACTAATAATATCATCAGTACCTTCATCAATTTTTTACATGTTATTATTATTTCAGTATGGCCAGTTCTACCTCGGGGCGTGGTCGAGTTCGCGTTCGGTAGCGATTCCCTATTAGGCGGGCGCCAACATTAATTTGGTTCGAGATAAAGGCAATCTCGGGGGATCGGTGATCGCATTGTTTGTGAGGCGGCAACCCTTTATGTGAGGAATAAAGGATAGAGCAAGACAAAAGTCAAGGCCAAATTAAAAAAAAATGTTTGCCTAGATAAATAATAGTACCCACATTGATATAATTTTTTTTATTTGACCACCTGTCAACACGGAGAAAAATCAATTTTTAACATCACGATAAACTAATCGTTAGGAATATTTCATCAATTTGACTTGACGACACAAAGAATTTACTTATAAATAAGAAATTATAACGGGAATTAACAATAATTTGAAAAGATTCTTAACAAATCAGCAATAATCATTTATGTGGCAATATGCAAAAAATCGTGTAAAATGTATGTTTTCGATGTGTTTCAAATAAAACAAATTTTCGTGTTGGAAATCCTTAAATTGTGCAAAATATTAATCAAATCAAATCAAATCAAAAATTATTTATTGTAAAATAAAAATTACAAAAGGTGTAGCTTATGGGTAGACCCAATTTCTTCCAGCTAACCACATTTATTTAATTACAATGTTTATATAATATTATTTGTTTTATTATAATAATTACAATGTTTATACACATAAAATAACAATATACCAATGAAAAAAAAAAAAATACAAATATATATACCATTAAAAATAGGCGTTTCATTTACGTGAGGTATTCACTCAACGTTATTAGATTGTCGTACGTGAGTACCTACTGCACAAGAGTTCCAATTGCTCCCAAACGTCTGGAGCCGGTGATTGTCTGGCATAATAGGGGTATGTTGTGAGGCTTAAAATAGTGAGGAGGGGTAGAAGACATGGAATAGAAAGTTGTGGAAGTACCTGGCTATTTAGAACTTATCTAAACACGTCTATGTACATTTTAAGCAACTTTTTGATTCTGATTGCTGGTGCGATACTGAAAGCATCATATAGTTTAGTGCGATACTGAAAGTATCTGCCCCTCTATATTGTGCCATACATTAAGCTTAAATGAATAAATTCTTCGACCTCCAGATTCGTAACTGAGAATCGTAACAACTCGGATAGGTAGGTACTTCGAAGAATCTTCATAAGTTGTTTGTGTTTTTTTTAAACATACCGTCAAGACAGAAAAAAATCGTGAGGTATTCTTAAAAAAAAAAATAAAAAAACTTTACTCAAAAATGAAAAGTTCATGAAATCGGCATTTTTCTAGATCAATTGACAACTTTCAGTTGGATAAGTCATGAACACACACACAAAACCTTGAAGAAAATTATTTTCCTAAGGGCCTGTGTCATCTTTTGGGATGTTGTGTAGAGGGTATTTTTTTAAAGAAAGGAAGTAGAGGAAGTTCTGGGAAAGTAAAGGGTATGAGGGATAGGTAGGAACCTAGGGATCCGTGTGTCCAGGAGTTACGGACATATGAATATATCCCTCCCACTGTGGTCTCCCCAAACCAAGCACTCCCGATATGGCACGCCACGCAGCTGGTGGGCAGGCGCATCTTAAACACACCTCACCCGATGAATCCGGGCACTCCTGTTAAATCACCAAACGTACCGGAGGTACTCGAGTCCGCCTCCCGAAATAATTGATTATAAAGATTTGAACAATAAGCAAAGTTAAAACCAATTTTGGCAACATTAAAAATGTTTCTAGACGCAAGCACCAGCTTCTATAGAAGAGGAACATTATTTCAGAATTGTTGAAATTCAACAACTTGACGTAAATATTTAATCTACTTTGTTGACATTATTTAATTGTAAGATAACCTATGTTCAATATTTCCTGTACTGAATCTAAAAAACTAGAAAAATCAATCCCAAGTGCACTGCAACGTTAAGGAAATACAACGTTTTTTTTAATGGGTATTCTAACAAAAAATGTCCAAGGAAGCAAAGCTAGCAGTTCACAATAGAGTGCTGGTACCTACCTTATTGTATTGCAGTGAGTCAAGGAACTGGCAGAGGAAGGATGAAAGCATATTGAATGCTGTAAAAATGAAATCCCTGAGGCCTATGTATGTTAAAACTATGTGAGTAATGTGGAAATTCTTGCAGAGAATGTAAAACTGATCTAAGTGTAGTGAGTAAGTTTGCGCATATACTCGTAGAGCAAATGAACGAAGAAAAGAGTGTAACGAAAATATATGAAGCAAATGTAGATGAAGTCGTGGACGCCCGAGGAAGACATGGCACGATCAAGTGAATTAGATTCTTGAGTCAGGCAATCTCAATAGTCAGAATAATAGAGGAGTATATATTAGACGATGTATGAATGTGAATGAGCGGTTCGTCCTCTCTGCCTATCCCTACGTTGAAATGGAGTGATGGATAGTTAGTTATAAGGATAAGTCGCTGTCCGCGTTTTGTGCGCTTAGATCTTTGCGCTTTTATTAATGCAGGTATATTATATTTAAAGAAAGCAAAGAAAAGTTCAGCAACGCCGGTTACAAGTCAACTAGTAATACATAAATTACTCTACTTTATGCTGAATAAATTGCAAACGCTAATGAGGGATGTTTGTTAAATTAATCGTATGAAGCGTATCTGCTCGATACTGCTCGTTTTATTCCTACTGGGAGAAGAGTCTATGAGTTAGTTTAACAATCAATAAAATTTGATTGTAGTAAAGCGTTTACCGTTATTCGCCTCAGGATTATGATTCACCCTTTACCATAATAGGGTTTAAGGTTTAGATACACGGAGCAATTAACATTGATGCCTTATTTCCTGATTAAAGTCAATTTTAGCTATTTAACCATTGAACATTACTTTCGTATCGCTTTTATACAAAATAAATACAGTGGCGGAACGGAGATAATAAAAGTACTCACTTTACTTTTGTTGTTTGAAACAATATCTTTCGAATTATGTTGCGCAGTGCACGTCTTTTGCTCTGGCGTATAAAGTTCTAAATTCAAATCAATTTCGATTTAATTTTTGAATTACCATTTGAATTCTATTTTGCTGCTTGAACGTGGTCTTATTAATGATATAAAATTTACTATCGCCTTGTGGTGTGGGGAAAACTGTAGGCTGACTATGTTAATAATACGAGGAACATGAATATAAATATGGGGAACCTTAGCGGCAAGATAATCGAAATAGATCAAATCTTATATAGCTTGCGAATTCCATTCCCGTTCTGTGTTTTCAAGTAGCACCAGTGCAAACTTTAGCCTTATAATGATTGCTTATAATTTTAACAGTATGTATGTGTGTTTTTAATGTAATCATTTCCGCTGGCATCCAGAAAATTTACTGCCCCCAGTTCACGGCAGAAAGTTCAAGGCAGAAAGTTCACGGCAAAAAGTTCACCGCTGGAAAAGTTCACCACCCGTAGTTGAACGAGGAAGGTTCCCCACGAGAGAAATTGTGGTAATATTTTCGTAAGCCTTGCGTTAAAAATTAGGTTCCATTTTTTTCAATCGAAGATCATTCGCAATTTTTAGAAAGTACCGCGTCATCTAAATTTGCACAATTTATCCAAATAACCCAATCTAAGAACTTATTAACATATTTTTTTATGTTTTTCATTTACTAATAATTTAGGCATAAATAAAAATATGGAATAAGTACGGAAATTTAACCATAAACATTAGTACTACTCTTTTCGTGAAACAAAATTAAAGACCTATATTTTACAGGTCTCAAGCTATTTTTGTCATAATTATCAAACGTCACCGCACGTCAATGGTGTTTAATAAAATTAGCAAGACGTATTTGAAATGCACGCACATAATTTGACTATTAACATTGAACGTATTGAAGGCCTGGTGATTTTAAACTTAAATTATTCCAGTTAATAGTTACGTTAATGTTCAAACCTTCATTCGATACGACTTCTAAATGAATAGTCATTATAGATCTCATTATATTTTTAGACAGTTACATTTTTAGTCTAAGATATGGATATTATTTCAAATGTTTTTATTCAGGCAGTAAAAATTTATTTATTTTATTTAATTTTTTAAATCTTAATAATTGAATGAATTATTTTGGAAAGCTCTTTGTATTTTATTAATTGTTAAAAGTTTCGTTATATTTTATAAAAACTATGTTTAAAAATATATATATTAACATGCATATTTCGTAGTATTCTAAAATAACAATTAAATAATGGCGTAAATATGAAACGTGTTTCAATAGGAAAAATTTTTATTGACAAATATTTCTTTCATCTCTACATTAACCCATAAACATCTTACAAAACACATATGTAATGCCTAATGAAGCGGCTGAATGCATGGAATCTTTGATTCTAGATTCAATTGATTTGTAATATATGTGTGTCCTATGTCTCCAGTACAACATGCGTGGGCTGGTAAACGCATTAAGAATATATTTTATAACATGTTAAGTAGGTAATATTTTCAATCATATTTCTTCTATTCGTATTATAATGGCCACAATGGCAATATCCAAAGCGGTAGAGGAGATTTTGTAATCTAATATGGCTCTTCAATGGGAAATTTATTGACCCGATGAATCTTGTTTACGAGTACGAGGATTAATAACTTGGAATTTATAGTTTAATTTTTCGTTTCTTTAATGGTTTCTCAGTTTCTCCGATGGTTTTTTAAGTGACATATTTTTCAAAGGATTACCATGTGGAAGAAATAAATTTATTTCACGTCATTAAGTCTGATATATGTATCGGATAAGAGTTAAAAAAAACACCATTCGACATGTATTTTTATGCCTTTTCTCTATCAAAATGAACAATTTGTATATTTAAGAACTTATCGTTTAGAGTTCACAATATTATTTGATGGGTATCTTTTGAATACGTGGACTAAGTAATATTTTGTTATCTGAACTAATCTTTATTTATGATTTGAGTTCACGTAATGTGTAATGTCTTTTAAAAGATCTCATGATACGGTTTGAAAGAGGAAAATAATATTTTGTTATCTACCCCGTAAACCTGGTGCAAAAATTTATTGTTCCATAAACTTATTTTACTACGCAAGAAATAGTAGATAGGTTTAGGTTTTCTCGTAGAAATGAGTAGGTATATAATCTAAAAATATGATGGGCACTTATATATATACATACAAGTATGTACCATTTCTGTCATATGTTGTGTACAACTCTGGGGAAACACATAAAAACCACAATTTAAGACCCTTATTATTTTAAAAATAAATATATATATACAGTGATTTTCCTGTTATACGCTATATTTGGGGAAAAAATTTTCGCAACAAAAATACACAGTTATTCTGTGTCATATTTTTCACATAACATGGATACCAAGGCTAACTTACATTCATCATAAAATCACTACGCATAATATTTTATGGGATACGAAGTATTGAGAATTGGAAGATTCCGGCGTGTAGTTAGATTCTCGGCGACTGCATTTCCTCGATGATATGTCAAGGGTGAAGGAGAACATTGCGAGGAAATTAAATACACCAGATAGTATATTACATACTTAAATTATTGGGGCCAGTTCAGAAGATTATCCATAGTATCGTTAGAATCTCAGAGGTTCTTGTTTACGTATATATTCAACCTGCCGCATACGGTGAAGTAAAACATAGTCGTAGCATTCTCCACTGAAGTATGAGTTCAGCCAGCGTGTCGATATCCTTGTTTTATTGTCTCCAGCAAATAGCCAGAGGCAGAACCATTCAGCAATGGACAGTGTAAACAAATATTTTAATTAGGCAGCCGCCGGAGACACATCGCGCGATAGCGGCTTTAAATTGGTTTTATCATTAGATCTCCGCGCAGGAATTCTCACGGAATTACGGGTAACTAGTAAGTATTTCTGTTGAATTAAACTACCTACATTGGTTCAGGGTCGATACTGCCAATAAACTCACTGATGCAGTAGTTAAAATCTTGGGTATGCTGGAAGCTGTGCGTTTATATTGGCATTGTTACAGTCGATGATGTGGTGATTTGGGGGGTGTTTTGGCGTCCACCTATTTCCATGTAGAATATCTGTTGCGTTACATTAAACGATACAAACAATCACATACATTTTTGTTCGTAACACGGGCAAAAGGTTGCAAAAAATATACAATTGTTGTAATTAAATGTAAGATTCCCAAATTTATGAAAAATACATTAATTTTCTTATTTAATCGTTAATTTTAAGTAAATTCTTTATTGTTTTATTACAATAATTCAATAAAACGATTGAAAAAACTCACTATAACTAAACAAATCATTGCGAACAAACCTGCCTACTACGTGTTACGTTAGACATGATGTCGGAGAAGGCTTTTTGGTGTTTGTTTTGGGATAATAAAATAATTTACCTCTTGCATAAAGAAACCTATTTTTTTATGAAAATACAAATTCCTTCGGATTCTACACGGATTTTTTATACATAAAGATTAAAACGATGTCTCGTATACGATAGTATATTCGTATTATAGAGTCGTATTATAGTGAGCCCTACGTATACAAATAAACAGGTAAATTACTCTTTCGCCATGGTTTTCTTATTTGAGAGTGTGGTCCATGACAATTTTTAGCAAAATAGCATTAGTTTCATAACCAATCATCTATTTTATTAAAATTAAAATTATTTTTATGGTATAGGTTAAGAGTTCGGGTATAAACGCACATAATTTTATGGGTGCGTACAGTTAACTTCGCACTTAAAAATATTTTAAAATTGTTGAAATATTATCCGGTAAGGAAGCATCCAGAATCCAGATAGGTCATTTAGCAAATAATAAAACTTTTTTTTTTATGAACTGTATGAGGTTTTTGTGTTTGTGTGTCATTATCATTAAGAAACAAAATAAGGAATACAATAACTTAAGATTTTTAATACAAAAATCCTAATGTAAAATTGTGTACGGTTACCCCAAGTGACTCTAAAAGAAATAATGAAATTTCCACGAAACCATTTCATGTGGCTAAAATGAAATACATATTGCCAATGTAAGGCAGACGGTCCGCGATTACTAAATTTAGTTGTAGCTTTTTCCTCAACCAACTATTCAGGTCAAGTAATAATGCCTGCATTGCCTGTTTGTTGAAACTTTAAAAACCAAAGCAAATTTATGGGTTTTAGTGTAGGTATTATTAAAAAAACAATTTCTTTTATTTTCAAAATATACCACGTTTTTTAAAACGGTCTACATGATTGCAATTTTTTGTTCTTTGTAAAAGACCACCATTCAGATTCACTTACGTGAAATCGAATTTTGGTACATTTTTCTATCTGATTTGAATAGCTTTACACTTTTTAATCTCTCTTATTTTCAATTTCTTTCCCGACTCACTCCTTTCAGACTCACAACAAATGTACCCCACACAGTCAGAGATGTCATATTCCCCAGTGGTTTCATATCTCGTTTCATTCTCGCGCGATGATCGCGTAAAAAAACGACTTCTTCGACTCGATTTTTCGTGATGTTACGTAAAACATGTGACCATAGTTTAAATTTGTAACAAATTGCATTCCGCTTGCAGTTAATAAAACCGAATCGTGACCGCAATACAATTCCGCACTAGCAATAAATATGGCGTACGGACAATGTCGTTGTTAATTTTTAATGCATCCACGACACCCATAATAATCAGAAGTGTAACTGGATGGAACTATTAACCTCTGGTTTGCCCTGCCAGGCCCGGGCAATTTCCATACAATGGATATTATGAACTGTATATCACTCAGGAGTGACTTGATAGTTTTGCCTACCGGTTGCTCCGTGAGCTTTTTACTGAGGAGGCCGAACCCGCACGCTGCTCTTGTTCAGATCATACTAAGTACTATTATGAGCTTGGATTGATTGAATCGAAGGCACTGTGGACTATGGGTACAGCGCAAGTGTCGATGTCGCCAAGAGACCTATATAAGAGTAATGGCTTCCTCAATAGACTTACTGCAGGAGAATTCTTGAGCGTATAACAACTGAAACTATTAAAGGATTTTTTGTTGTTGTTTTTTGCAAATGAATTTTTTGTAACAGACTTTAAAAGAATAATTTATTTATACCACACGTTAATTGTAGAATTTAAGTTTTAGTAGAGTATTAAACTGCCCCGAAGAAGCTACGATTGTAGTGAATCCTGATTGGAATTAGATGTAAAAAAATAAACGTGGTGTTTACTACGTTATTTTTGTATTATTTTAAATGATTATTATCCCCAATTCTGGGAATATTATGAGGGCTTTGAAAACGTTTAAAAATTAGTATTAGTTACTAAACTATTGGTAGCGCCGGTTTTGATACCTATGTACACAGAAATCGATTGGTTTTGGATAACTGTAATTATTATTTTTTTTTTTTTTTTTTTTTTGAATTTTTGTAATTAATTTGTTGAAAAATATGCATTCTTATTTTCATCTAATTGTCTTATCCCGCAGCCCCTAATACCACAAACAAATCACTGTGTTCCAAATCCTGTGTTCGTTGAACCCTGCAAAATTTAAATACTAGCAAATTGATCAATCTCGCGGATAATGAACGCGCCGCCAGGGCCAGCCCTGAGCCAATCGGCGCCTGGCGCTAGTAAAAACCTCAAGGGTACTGAGAGTGTAAGGTAGGTATATCAGCGTTTTGGCTACTTGAGTCGACGCTCGAAACGAACTGCTAATTGCGCCTACACAGGGCCAGCCCTACCCGCTGCAGATCTTCTGTGATTTATTATTATGTAAGCCATAATATCTGTTTTATAAATAGCTTTTCCAAAGTGTTATGAAAGATGTTCTTTCACCAAGGTGACACTTTGAGTAGGTATCTACCACTCTAGGATATTGAAAACAAGGATATATGACTTTATATTTTATAAGAGTTGAGCCGCGCCTGGATGAAACCTATTTTTTACAAATTGTGTACAAATTGCGCCAGTTGATAAAATGCTTCGTCTAAAGAAACCAAAAAAAAATCTCACTGCATCCCACTATCATCCCACTTCAGAAGTACCTACGGAAGCTCCGTTTATGCTCCAGGTATGTAAATAATTACATATTAATCTCCACGGTACATAAAATACGCCTTCTCAAAGATACAATCACCAGGTTATAAGGTACTGATTATTTCTTTCACGAAAAGGCAAAAATGACGGACACCCTTTTTGGCAATTAATCACAGAATAAATTATAATATCCCCTTACCAGTGGGAGTGACCATAATAACTTGTGCATATTTAAGGCGCAATAACATATGCACTTCATTGTTTGTGTCCCGATGTTGGGCAATGGCAGTAGTTTAACTAAATTAACGTAATAATGGGTTGAACTCGCTTTGTTTTCATACATTACCCAAGTGCGCATTGGCTTCACCAACAGAGGAGGATTGAAAGGATTTTGACATTAAAAAATTCCTTTTTGGCTTTTTGAAGAATATTTCTTCATATTTTTCAACCTATCGAAAGGACGGAATACCTGGAATGCTTATGAAATAATTATGTTGATTCTTCAATTTATTCACTATACCAATTGAAAACATTTTTTCACAGTTTTAATTTTTAGACCGTAAAAAGATTTTAAAAAAGTTTTAACGTGGCGATACCATTGTTATCAAAATGCGTACTTCGTATATTGTTTGTTGTTACTTTGTAAATTGCACAAGCAATAATTTTCTATATTAATATTGGTATAACCAGAGAATTTTTTTTTTTTAATTAAATCAATAAAAAATGACCGAAATATTAAAGTTGGAGTATTTCTAAGACGACGCCAGGATGTATGAATATGAATGAAGCAGGATAATGTTCCGTTAGATAATTGTATGGTGCTCCATCCATTTCGTTTCTATAGGAAAAGTCCTGATTATGTACTTAGCAAGGAAGTGGTAAAAGTCTTCAGAAAGTCGAACCAAAAGCCTTATAGACAACGTGCTGTCCCACCCGTAGATACAGGGATATAATGTTTTTTGGGAGATAAAACGAAATTAAATTGGAGTGGTTTTGTCAAAGAGACTAAAGTTCTACAAGATAGTGATAAATTTTTTGAACCATCGAACAATTCTATAAATGAAAGTAAAACGTCTTTATTAATCATGTTAATCCACACATATAATTTCCTTCAATATATGAGACAAATGTCCTACCGCCAACAATGTAATTTGTTACATATGCCATCTTCTTGCCTAGCCGAAATCTTAATTAGTTCCGATTTTTATGATTTCCACATAATATTTAGGTATAATATATGTAAGAACAACTTCAGGGAAGCATTTTCTTGGGTGATTTGACATTATGAATGAAATTAATAAAAACATCTTTTAAAACCACCCTATTGCTAAATTTTGCTTTCATCAAGTAGTTTTAGATCCTAATAGTTTTTTTTTAAATTTGTTGGAATAACTTTTTTTTATAACTGTTCAAGTTTGTTCATTTCAGTATTATGTTAATTAATCATTGAAGTAGAAGATATTTCGAATACATCCAAGCCAAACATTACATGGGAAAAATGGCATTGATTAATTATGAGATTGAAATATTTCGATTAAATTGACTTCAAAACATCAAGTCACAATGGCCGAGTGGTAAGAAGCATTGTCATTTTTAGACAGAAATCCTGAGTTCGAATCCCAGCTACGATCATTACCTTTTTTTTCTGTGTCCTGTTTTGTTTCATCCTTAAGGGACGCGGGTGCTTGGGCTTGTTGTGGCCAGGCCGCTCACCAACAAGCAGGTAAACTGCCTTCGATACGCGGTTTAAATATTTTCATGTTTTAATCATACTCACATTTGTAAATATTGTTTTTTTCTTTATTATTTCATTTTATGCTAAATCATCAGGCAAATACATCTATGATGTGTCCTTATTTTGAATTACTATTAATGTACCTAAGTATGCATACATTATTTCGTACTAACAATAATCATGCAGAGACAGACATTGGAGGGTCTAGAATCGTTTTGAAATGAATGCAGCTTATTTTTATTTAAAAATTAGAGTCCTGACGTGAGCGGTTAAGGAGGTTAAATAATCAATTTCCTCATACATCCAATGTTTTGTTTTATGATTCATTTGTATTTTCTTATTTCACAATAATTAAATAGTGTTGTTACATGTTGTTCCGTTTCAACTAGAGTTTCCTTTCAATGCATTCATTTAACGTTTTGTATTCACGGTGACTTAAGTAAGGAAGGTTTGTCACCTAAATTAAAATATTGAATGCGTTCGAAACTGATGTAATTATTCGTCTGTCCTCATATTGCGCTCCGTATTTCGCCGAAGGTTCGCGTTTGAGTATGAGCTGTGTGGGCACACCCACAGCCCGAATCCTACGAAGCACAGTATCACCACTGAGCGAGATAAATGTAATGACATGTGTCGGCTTAGCGAGGAGACAGGACTATAATTCATTTTTTAGCATAAGCAGGTACGCATTAGGACGTTGCAAAAAAACGGTCATATTAATCTTATGTTATCTGGTAAGTACCTAAGGATAAGTTTTAACCGTTTGACGGTTTTGTATTTCATCTGTTTGTAAATTTTTTTGTATGTTCCGTTTCCGGTACATGATGGATGAGGTTTTAATGGTTCAGTAAAGATTATTTTTACCATCGTGCTTATTTTTGCATTTCTTAATATGATGGTGCCTACCTGCCGGAAGAAAATTGAATAAAGAATTGTCCTTGAGAGTGGCATATCCTTACAATTTGACTTACAAAAAGTCTCAAATGAAATAAAGTGTAGTTTATGATTAAGAAGGTAACTACTTAAGTATGATTTCCGAGGAAATATTGGTTTTAATTTATTAAATAGAGTATATTAGAAACATACTATTAGGGACGTGAGGTCTACTGTTCACGGAACTACTTACAAAGTTTAATATTGATTTTAATACATCTTGGTGACTTGGCGACAGAGGTTTATATATAATCTAAATTTTGAGGATTTTCGCATTGCTTTAGTTAAATTAGTTTTAAATTGGCCGATTATTTTCATAAATCCTTTTCTAATTCTCTTCGTAAGAACAAACTGTAACTGTAAAATATGAACACTTTAGCAAACTTTTTTATTTGCTTACTTCATGTGTACTCACTTTGATTTTATATATTATTTTTAAAAATTATAAACTTCTTATATCATTTTAAAACTAATACTCTATAAATTATATTTAATATTCTATACTTTTTACTCTTTTTAAATTTTGCTATATTTCATAATTTTGGTAAACCTACTCTTTAAAATTATTTTTATGTAATTTATTAAAAACTAAATCTCGAGCATTTAATAATAATTTAAAATCGTCAGTTTATTTTTTACTTTTCTCCTTTATTTGTGGTACTTTCACTGATTTTATATATTGATTTTATATCCTTTTTCAAAATAATATATATATATGCTTCTTATATTCTTTTAATTTCTGTACTTCTTTAAAAATATAATATATTATTTATGTTTAACTGACGACAACAACACGGGCATGTGCCTAGCATAGTGGTCGAAAATTTTTTTATAACTGTAATAAACAATGCACTGAATGAAGAAATATTAAAAACACCCTTGATATAATTTTTACACAAATGTATTTAAAAAAATTATTAATTATAATTATTTTTATAAGAATCAGTCGTAATTTTTTATGAACGCAATAAGCACAATTCTGAAGCGTGTTGAAAACTTCGAGAATGTTGTGTTGAAAACTACTTTCATGTAAAAACTACTTAAGACCCTCAAGTATCCATGCACAGCAAGAATTGGTAACATGTGTTTGTGGATGATGAATTAGTATTTATGCACTAGTGATCAGTAATGAAATTTCAGCAGAAAAAAAACAATAAATTTAAAGAAAAGAACCGTAATAGTTCGAAAAAACAAAATCATCAATATTCTATAAATTTATAAAGAAACAAAACGATCATCAAAAGTCGCCTGTGTTGGAGCAGGGACGAGGATCTTACCACCCCCTTAAGGGGGAGGTAAAACTGTTTTGCTGAAGATATAGGATAGGTAAAGAGAACTATCTACCTTCTTAGTCATCATATTATATATCTTATTCTGATTACTAAAAACAGTCTAAGCGTTACCGAAAGAATCTTCAACTCATCGATCTGTAGCGTTAAATACAATATTTAAATTATTTTTCTCAGGAAGAGTTTCCTTTGTTTAATTAATTGAATTATATATTGATAAATGACATGACATATATTAGTAGGTACCTACGTCCTTCTGACACATTTCCCCTTTTATATTGACCTCATTCTTCCAATTAAAAATTGCCTTAGTTCCATAAGTTTTAGTCTGTAAGACTTTTGTGGGTTTACGCAAATAGCAATAAAATTGTAAAATAATTCATTTTTCCGATGTATTTAATGGCTTAATCTATAAGCTTTCTGTGTACCCATATCTACATATACATTATATATATTTCACGAGAGAGCGATAAAATTCATCGCCATATTTCCGAATTTGTCAGGACCTCTCGTTGCGTAGAGCACCAATTCACAGAACGAAAAAACAATGAACTTGCCGATATGAATTGCCAGCGGTACCACAACAATATGTATCAGTATAATATATACGCGCATAAGTACAAGCAGCCGTGGGCAGATCAGTAATATGACTTGCAAAGCAGCCTTCGTATTATTCATGATCGGTAGCGCCATTGTTCGGCGACGACACACGAAATGTCGCTCAGTTTCTGGCTGACGAACAATAACATGGCGACAGTTTCAGAGGCGTCCCCTGGATCGATTATTTTATTATTTTTTTTACTTATAAAATACATTTTTTTGACTTTTAACATACATTTTTCTCACTTATAATACATTTTTTGACTTATAACATATTTTTTTTAAATTTGTGCTTATTTTTAAATATATTGGAAAGAAGATACTAGAAAAGACATTCTAAGGGAAATTATAATTAGAAAATTAGACAATTCTAAAAATATATTTTTTTTATTTGAAATTTAACATGAAACAAATTTTTTTTAATCAATTAATTTAATTACTCAGTTAGAAAAATATTATCTGGTCTAACCGAGGATCCAGTCTATTTACTAATGCTTAAAAATAATAGAGGTATCCAAAATTGCTTACAGATAGTATAGTTACACAAATTCCCAGTACAATACAAAAAGTTTTAAAATAGTACATAAATAAATTAATTTAATTACATAGAAAAAAGAACACTAAAGAATGGTGCAGGTAATATACAAAAATAATGTAATTAATGTGGACGACTTGTACCTACTTGTTGATTATCGAATTTTACGGTGAAAACTTACTGATAGCTATAAAATACAAGAAATATTATGCAGGCAATTAAGGCTTTAATAATAATTCAGCATTCAATGATGACGTTCTTAAGATTAATGCGCCTTACATAATAAAGATCAAATAATATAACACAGAATTGTACAATATATACAAAGCGATGACAAGAGAACAAAAAATAACACAGGACAGGACAATAATAACTACCATGAAATACAAATGTACCGTACATACAAAGCGATGAGAAAAGAATAAACAATAGTGTTATAGCATACGACAAAACAAAAATATTAAAACTAAAACATAATACAAAAAAATTAGGCAGTTTATGCTCAGAAGAGAACATCTTGAGCAGACATTAAACTTAAAAAACGTACAATAAGGAGGAAACCGAAACCAAACAATTACCGGAAGAATTATGTAATTAACACGATTAATGTTGGAATGACTTCTAAAAAATAACAAATGAAATAAGGCGATTCTTTTCCAGCAATTGAAAACCATTCCTTTTAAAAAAATGGTTTTCGTAAACATTCAACAAAATTATTAATGTTGACGTTCCGCCACTGAAGGTATCATTACTCCACTGAGACTACGTAGGTACAGACGACAGAATTTGTTCATAGAATTCTGGCTTGATTGTCTTCCACGAGAGTGCTAAGTATGTAGGTATAAGGAAAACAGCGTAATTATTGTCACTCAGCTTTCTCCGAAAGACCACATTATAAATATGATTTAGGTATATTTTACGATCACTTTTATGAGCATATTATGAATACGTTTTTAAAAGAATTTTATAAAATTGTACACTTTTCGCAACTATCCAAGATAATGACTTTTATCGCCTACTGAAAATTAGTAAATTATTTATTTTGCTCAATCAAACTGTAACATTACTACCCACGACCTTTATGTAGTGGTTTGAAAAAAAGCGATGGGAACTGCCGTAAAAATTTCGCTCGTATACGACCTCGTCTTAGAAACAATTAACGTAAAACAGGTACTCTTTAAATTTCCCACCAATTGGAAAAATTCCCTCAATTCACTGTTTCCCCACTTTCATATGTAAAATAGGCAGGTATTTTGCCCTAAAATAATTTAATCACAAGCATTCCCTTCGCTTTTATTTATAAGATTTATATAAAAGTGTAACAAATTCAATTATCCACAAAAAACTTACCAATAATGCACTGACAATGGCAATGGCAATGGCATTAGGGTTGCTAATTTCCAAATCAATTACACGCGGTAGGAAATTAGTCGTTGTCACAGCATTATTTTATTATAAAACAATCGCAGTGACAAGGATGGAGAAAACAATATTTGGGCTTGGCTTGCCAACGCATTCCGTACCGTATTAATTTAACTTCTTACACATTAATAATATGATAATGAATCTAGCATAATCCTATAGTAGTAAATGTGTTTGAGTTTAGATATCTGTTGTAAAATTTGTATGTAGACTGCTTAACGTAACGAATTTATTCAATCTGTACGAAGACATTCATATAAAACCTAGCTATAGCTCAGTGATAATAATATAACAAAGCGTTTTTCAGATGAGACTTTTTTCCTGTGCAAAAAATTAGTCATGGCTCAAAATATTCGTCACCTCTGATCCATATACATATTTTCAAATTCGGTTAGTCATCCATGGAGCATCTTTTTGTATTTTGTTAAGATTTATAAGATAGAAAAGTGAATATAAACCATGTCCTGGAGCTTTACTTTTTTTAATTGCATGACGTTGGTAGAAGTCTAGTCTAAAATACATTTGTTATACTAATGCTGTGGTAGATTGCTCTGCACTTCATAGCTGCTCGTTAAATTTCCATAGATATCGTGGTTTCCAGTGTTGTATTGTGTTTTTTTTATAGTTTTTTTTAACCGTGTATGGATTTGGTGAATGGAGGACGTGTACTAGAACTGAGATTTGTTGAGTTTTGTTTTCTATCTACTTTTGTTAAGAAATACCACATTTCTTAATTAGTTGAACCGTTTTAAACAAACTGGCAGAGGAAGGATGAAAGTTGACTAAATGCTGTATAAATGAGATACCTGAGGCGTGTGTGCGTTCCTGTGAGAAATATGGAGATCCGCAACGAATGCAAGGCTGATGCAAGCGTAAGGAGTAAGATTAGGAAAGGGAGGCTTAGATGATTTAGGCATGTAGAGCAAATGAGCAAAGAAAGGAGTATAGGGAAAATATATGACGCAAATGTGAATGGTAGCAGAAGTCGGGGACGCCCGAGGAAGACATGGCACGATCAAGTGAATCAGATACTCGAGTCGGGCCATGTCAAGAATCATAATAATAGAAGAGTATGTATGAGACGATGTATGAATGTGAATGAGGCAAGAAGTGTGTGCCAAGACCGAGTTGTTTGGCGGTCCGTCCACTCTGTCCACCTCTGCGGTGAAACGGCGTGATGGTTAGTTAGTTAGTTATTTTTTATTGCCGTTTTATATAAGTTTTTGATTGTGCATGAGATAACAATAAATGTTTAAAATATATCAATTTTTTAGAAAAATATGTCTGATGATGAGGACGTTATGTAACATAATATTGCAAAATCATGTGTTTTTGGTTTGAAAATTTGGTTGACTAGAAATGTTTCAGATGCTTTAAATAAATACCGCGAGTATAATACATCTTGGCCTTTGAAAAAATCGAGTACTTTTTATATAAGTCTTTTTATAAGCCCAGAAAAAAATAATTTATAAGGCCTATGAAAACTGCTTTATAGTTCAAAATTTCCTACTAACGAACCCATTTTCGGTTATGTTTTTATTGTATAATGTGGCAAATTAAGTTATTTATAAAATGATCGGAAAACATTTAAATAGTTATGCCTGAACATCCACAAAAAAAAAATAAAAGGCACTTTTTGACCATGTTTTTTTGCCGCCTAAATCAAAACAGCTGAATTGTGTTAAGCCTAATCGCCATCTACGTAAGGATGTTATTGATGGCGGCTCGATTCAAAATATTACACGATGTAGTGCATCGCCTTAATATTTCAACCTTATGAAAAAACATATATATTTTCAATAATATATATTCAGTAATGTATTGCTTCCAGTATTGAGTTATTTGTTGTTTTTTTTTTATTTTAGACAGAAACCTTTTTTTTTATTGTAGTAGGTACCTACTGGAATACAAAAAAATTGAAAGGGAAAACAAATAGTTTTTTCAACCTTTGCTAGTTCAGGTGAGTTATTGAGTTGAGTGAGTTTGTAGTAGGTACTCTGAATCTGGAAATAAATGCACCCACAGAGTGCAAAAATACTAAATAAGACCAACAAGAATGTATCGATGTTAAAGAAAGCAAACTAAAACCAATTGTAGAAAAACACAAAATCCTCTTCCATACATCAGCCGACTTAGACTCCTTTGACCACAGTAAGATGGTTACCTAGAACATTCACGCCAAATAAAAAGCCTGAACATCACACACGCAGGTAATAGCGCATTGTTAGTTACCCCGAGAGACTAAAGCCTTTTTGCGGCACTGCTCGGTGCACCGAACAGATGAATGAGCCACTTTTTACAGATTTATTTTCCTGCGGCGCTGATTCCTGCAAAGAGACGTACTAAATTAGAATGCACAGCAACGCACGCGCAAGCCATCGATATTCAAATCGGCGGGCGTTATTCAACGCGTAGGAAATAAATAGACCGCGGAACGTTTGCAGTAATTTTCAATGGCAAATCGGGAAAAAATGCTGATTTAATTCCAGAAGTAAAATATTACTTTGATATTCGTTTACCGGTATATAACTTTTTTAAATGGTTGCACGCACAATGCAAAATTATTTTTTTAAAGTGAACCTATAGTTTGAAAGAAATTTTAATTAATTACAAATCTTTCTCGATTCTCAATTCTTAGGTGAAATAATTGGAATTTTGGTTTTTTAAATTTGTTTCAAAGAAGTAAAAATAATTTAAATTTCACCTAAAAACACAATGGTATTGTACCATGAATACAACAAAGAAATAACAAATAATTATAAGCAATAATTAGTGGCCTGAATTATCAATACAAATTGAAAATATCTCCCGAGTAAAAATAAATACCGCCAACGGGAATTGAACCCGTACCTTCTGATGTCCGGTCAGGTGCTCTGAAACCACTGAGCTATGTCGGCTTATTTCCAACCCGCCAAACGATTTAATATGTACTAGTACCTTAGTCAACAATTACTGCTTATTATATTTTTCTCACCTGTAAACAACCAACTTTATTTTTGTAGGAAAGGCTTTGTAAGTGCTAAAATACTCACTAGATGGCGTCGAGACATATTATATCTTCATTTATTGGTGAAATATTTTTGACTTGTCAAATATTATTATTTTTTTAATGATAAACTTATGTTTATAAGACAAGTTCAGAAGGCACGGGTTCCATTCCCACGTATGGCATCTATTTTTACTCGGGAGATATTTTCAATTTGTATTGATATTTCAGGCGACTAATTATTGCTTATAATTATTTGTTCTCCTTTATGCCATGCATAAAACCTTGTCTTATAAACATTAGTTTATCATTAAAAAAAATATAATAATAACGAGAGAAGATAAGACTTGACGACATTGAAGGCTTCAGATTGTTGGGACTCTCGTGTAGTTTCACAAACAAAATACTAACCTGGCATGATTTGAGATTTTTACGTCCAAAAGTATTAGATACAGTATTTTATTTTTGGGGTTTTATACCGTGTTTCGCTACCTCCAGATGTGTCCTGATATTGGACACTATAATGCTGTCCAAAACGTTCGTTAAAGAAAGAGAGGTAAAGTACACGGCGTAATACCTCAAAAATACATAACTATGAAATAACGAGGTACATCTAATATTTTTTCTATATAAAATTATTATTACGTTTAACAAATTTTACTGTAAAAGATGTCACAATCCTTTTATGAATAAACAAGAGAAAAAGTAGTAATTGTCTTTTCCGTTTACATTTAGAAAATATGATTCTCAGTATATTTATATCAAGCAAAAAGTTAACAAAATTCTTTATGTTGTGTTGGTAAGGAAAAATGAAAATAAGAATATTATGTCCTTCGTCTCGAATTTTGTGAAATGTTTATATTCTAATATCAAGTATCAAAGTGTTGAACTGTCACTCGATGGTTTATGGTGTAGGTACAACGTGTATACGTGGGACCTATAACGAAAAGCTCAAAGCTTGCAGCTCCATATCTTAAGCCAGGGCTCACAAATAAGGTATTGTTTAAAAGTAATATTAAGATAATTTAGCTAATTCTCAGCTTATTATGATTTTTTTAAATAAATTCATCTAATTTTTACTTAATCATATAAGTTTACAAAACAAGTAATCTTGAAAAAGTTTGAAAAACACTAAATAAAACTAAAAAGTTATAACAAACGTACGAAATATAAAGAATTCCTCTAGGCACTCTTTAACCTTACTGAAAGGGATACATCCCGCTATCAGTGTCAGGTTTCAGCCTAGGATTTTGCTGGAAGGGACGACTGTATCGCTACCGTTCAAGGCCGTGTGTTCGCTTATATAGGCCGTCCGTGGTACATCATTTGGTAGGTAGCTTGGAGCTGACCTCTGATTATTTGGTTAATAATTTGCGTAAACAGTAGGAGTTCTGCGTTTGTAGATAGAGATGCCGTATTTGGTGTGAGCGAGAAGGTATTAAGTCACCGGTTTCGGCTCAGAACAAGTTTAATTATATTTTTTATTGAAAACTTCAAAATTTATAGATGGTACCACGTACGTAGATTGTCATTAAGATATATTTTTTTTTATTTTTAAGTAGGTTCCTTCAGAATTCTTAATTTATTAATTTGAAAAATAATTCATCAACATATTTATTTCGGTAAGGACTTTGTCTGTAACTACGGCTAAGTGAATTCTACAACTTTTGCATTCAACTTTAGTGACATCATTTTAAAAATAAGAAGTTTTTGAGGATTCAAACAAGCGATCAAGTACCTACACATAATTTCAATTACCATTTTAAAAATAGCAACTGATTTGTCGAGAAATCTCCAAAGATGACAATAAGCGAAAAAATTGGTTCCAATATTTTACCTCCAGCCAGTCCAATTTAACCTCCGACGCTTTGGACGCCCTATCGTCAAACTACCAGAATCTTACGAATCTGGTCCGCGCGCACTGCTACTCATATGAAAATACCAATCACACCTAACATTATTTTTAAATTTGCCTAATCTCTGATCAAATTTTCAAAATAAGACATCATAATAATATATTTGTAATTTACTAACAGTTTAACATGAAACCTGTTAGTTAATCAGTAAGGCATAGAATCCTATGTTTTACTGGAATTACCAATAATTTGAAATTCTTAATAAATTACCAATAGTCATTTTTCCGCTGTCGTAGTTTTTTCTTCTTTTGATTTATCATATATTTGTGAAAAACTATCGGTTCATAGAGCTATCGTACGCGTGGTTTGCCAACTCTGGCCTAGACTCCGCAAGTATAGACTATTAAGGATGGTATTTAACTGTGCATCCCATTGTTCCAAACGATAACACGTACACGTCTCTCGGAACCTATCTACCTCCATCGATTTAGGGAGCATCGGCATTAAACCTCTGTGTGAATTCATGGCCGCATTGAATTTGCCCCGAGACGATAAAAATCTGCAGGAAACGGTGTACAGAATGTTCTATTTTATTGAGACGGACTTTCGCATTAAAAACAGCTACATGGCTGTATACTTATGAATTTTATATTAAAAGATTGTCTGTGGCGGGCGGTGTGGATTTGTTTTCCAAAACAAGAGGAAGACCACTGTCTACACCATATTACAAAAAAAAAACCCATTACCTTTTCCCACCCTTTTGACCATTTTTGATGGAACACGTGTTCCGACATCGTGATAATATATTCACAGCTTATCAGGAAACCTATTAATTTATTCATAAAAGGCCTGCAATATCATTTTCAACCGGACTACAAATAGTCTGAAGAGATTATTAATAAATTAGCAATACTAATTTTTCGCCTTGTGACGTCAAAATAAGAGAAAAATTACCGTCTGAATCCGATTTAAAAAAAAACTTCGTAAAGCCCGGGCAATGACTGGGACTCCAACTAGTGTAATATAAATGAAATGAATATATTTTTTTAAATCCACTTATTGCACTCTCGTGTGAGGAAATTTCAACAATCTTTTATTGTCCCTAAACGCAAAGCAGCACCATCGATACCAAAGCCATAATATTAATAATGTCTTAGTGATTGAATAAAATTTGATATCATGAAATGCATTCTCAGTAAACAAGAATAATAATTGATGAAATAAATGATAAACCTATCAAAGTACGTCAATCGCAATAACACATTTCAGCTGTACGTTGTATGAATTTCACAGGTTTTACGTCGATGCATAATACAAGAGACCACCCGGTTACAGCACGTTTTACCTATCCAGGTAGTGGTCAAGCAATCGTTCACGGGCAGTCTTCCATACTGTTTGCAAGACGTTGTATCCGATATTTTATTGATCGTCTATTACATCATAATGCACACGAGGTAAACGCCACAGAGCTTAACCTGTTTCCAATAATTCTCGTTGCATTAACAACACACCCCGTAAACACGATTAATTATGACTCTTTGTTAAAATGTTGGGTTGCGATGATTATTCAAAGAAGAAAAACATAGATGAACAATGTATTGGATAGTTTCCATGTCGGTAAAGCTAGTACTATCACACAAGCGAAACGTGTGGATTCAGAAGAGGCTAGAAATTTTTATTTAAATTTTCTTATTTTTAAATACAATGTCATTAAAAATTATTAGATGGGTAATCTTTCGCAGGACATGCATTTGTTCAATTTCTTCCATAAAATTCAAATTTGCGGCTTCATGTTTTGAAATTTGAATTTCTTCAGTTCATTATGTATTCGTATACGTGCCGTGTTAGAACTTTGCTCCCGAAGATTTTTTTGAGCAGCTTAATCGCATTTTTTATTTCTTGCAGAATAATCTGTGTAAAAAATATTATATAAAAAAGTTTTCGGGAAACAGAAAAAAATACTTTTAGAGATTTGTAGAGTGTTACGAGTGTCGCTAAAATACAATCGTATCAAGATTTTTGTTTATGTCATTAATTTATTTCGTGTAACCTCGTTAAAAAAATGAAAGTAAATTTCAAATCTCCATTTACAGGATCACGAAAACTTAAGGCAAACAAAAAGGTTTCCAAGAGAATCGATCTACCAAATTCGGCCAGACCACAAAAACAAATCTGGGTCGGTGGTGCCTCTAAAAGGATTGCGGAAATATGCCGACATTATTTCGTGTTGGAGATGTTCCGCTAGTGAGCACTGAGCAGTATTTAGTACTACATAATATGGTGCTACTGTTTACAAAGCCGCTGTTTACTCGTAAGTGCTAACATTGGGGCAGAGGAGGAATAATCATCAAGCATCCGAACCACTAACGAAATCCATAATTTGTTTGGGAATATTTTAATGCAACGATGCACGTTAAATTTACTTATGTAAGAATAAGAATCTTACAAAAAAAATAAAGTCTATACCCATATCAGCACGTTGCACACTTTTTAATTTGTAGACTGGATTCAATTTATCGTGGTATTATCTAATGATAATGAATAAATAAATTCGTTTTTGAAGATCTAACCAAAAAATATTGTACCTATTCTAGTCTCATGATATTCCGTTACAACCTTTATTAACACTAACAAAATTATATGAACACAATACATGTCTCCTTATATACAAAATAAATAATAAACTCGTACATACAAATACAGAACTCATTAAAACCTCCCAAGTACACACACACTTTACACGGCAACACGATAAAATACATTTAAACACCATACATACTCACTATGGCAAGCAATCCATTGGTTACGAGGGGAGCAACATATATAATTGACTCCCAGACAAAATTAAAAATGAAAAAAGTATAGGTACATTTAAAAGAATGGTTCACTTTTATGCTAATCAACAAAACAAAAGGTACATTTAAAAAAAAATTGTTCACTTTTATGCTCAATCAATGAAACAATGAAAGTGAATAATATCGTAATGTGATGAATTTATGTATAATGTATTAGTTATGACTAATTAAATATATCTAGTTTAATAAGAGAAAATGTAATTTTTCTTTTATCTAGAATAAAAGATAAAAAAAAAACAAACAAAAAAAACCTTAATTACGGATAGCAAAAAATACGATTGTATTATCTAGAAACAAAGCTGCTGAAATACTAAGTCACAAGGAAACGAACAAAAGCTCTATATTTTAGAAAGTGCTCGGCATCGAACTTCTACTCCTTTGTACACGTCCAAGCTACCACACATGTGGTAGCTTGGACGTAGTCTCCTATCAAAGTACGCGTATGAACTGAGTTTTTTGGTAAATTTAGAGGGTAGACATCCTTTTTGACGATGTTCAAAAAGCCTGCGAAATAAAATGCAGAAACTGATCGAGCAGAAACTGGACAGTGGCTGTCGAAACAATATTGGATTATTAGCCTGACTTCGGAGACTCCTTGTTTGAAGTAATGGGAGTCCAGATGCAATAAATTTTGTTCCATTTTCTGTGGCCACAATTACACAACTTCTATTAAATAGGCGGTGTTCTGATTTTACGGAAGTCAAAGAGGATATTGTTAGATAAATAGGTTCAACATTGTTATTTGATAAAATTGGTTTATAATGCTAGCCTCCGGGGAACCGAATGCTCGTCAATTTGTAATTTATGGGAAAGAAATAGTGTTATTATATTCACAACTTGTATGTAATTTATTGTTGGTCTCAATTTGTCTTTTTAGATTTTTTTTTGATTCATTATCATCAATAAATTAATAAACCTACGACTATTAAATACACAAATCACCGTATTAGGTGGGTTATTTTAAACCACAAGCTTCAAAATGAATGTATGCTTTAATTCAATTATGCATATAAAGTGGTTAACACGTAAGTTATCTTTTTTGTGTTGACTACAGGGGAGTTCTTATTTGAATCAAGGAATTTACGGCACTACTTACTGGTTTGGATTATTTTTGAAAGAAAAGGAGTTAAGACCGGAGTGTAGGTAAGTTGCGAAAATTCAATTTATATGGTATTTGGACACTTTGCCTCAACAATCACAATATTTACAAAAAAATAGGAAATTTGTACAAAGTTGATAATGAGCTTTATTTACTTGAATTTCAATGTTTATATCATACCTATAATTTTAAATAAATAATAGTGCGTGCGGCAGGCGTCCACTTGACGGACACCGGGCGGACACCGGGCGGACACCGGGCGGACACAGGGCGGACACCGGGCGAACACCGGGAGGACACTGGGCGGGCGGGCGGTGTGAATATTAATTTTATACAAATCTGTAGTTTTTTCCGAGTTTGATGAAATTTCGCACACATAACCTTCAGAATAAGGAGAAAGGACTCTGTCTACATCTGGTTTTGAAAAACTCTCCGTATAGCTCTGGCAACGCCGAGGCTTCGGTTAGTATCAAATTATAAATACAATGAAAAAACATAGATCAAATAATTCAACCCATTTCAGAATCCAATTAAATGTTTTCTGTACAGATTCCAATAAAGCACTATTGGAAGATGCCTCTGAAAGGCTCAGTATTGAGTAGTACTATCCAGAAATCCACTATATCCAGTATGAGTAAAGATGTATAGAGCCTTCCCGGTATCGGTACCTGCGAAGCCTCCACATATTCTGTTGGCTGATTTTAGTTCCATCCGCTGATTTTAGTCAGAGCGTGACTCTCAAATTTGTTTTATGTTAATCAGCGATTTGTACTTTGTAAATAAAACCGTAAGCCCTTTCTAGATGAACAAGGCAGAGCTGATAGGGCGCCGGGTGAACTTGAGGGACAACTACACAATCACTTTGGATTAAATATTAACACTTGTTGATTAGTATCTTAGAACCAGGCCGTAATTCTTCTTAATTTTATAACAACGCAAGCGAGCAAAGAGTTTTATGAATTCATCAAATTTTGTCATAGTGGATAATTACATTTGCAAGGCTTAAGTCAGAATTTTTGTGTTCGAATAAACTACTCTAAACTTGCAATATCATTTCAATTATGAGCTATGGAGCTTTCAAATATAAACACATTCAACTGCCCAAATTCTTGTGTATATTAATTATTTATATATTTCGAAAAAGTGTTGATGTTAATATAATACATTATCGTAAGTATTATAGTACTCTGTCTGTAGTACACCGATAACTAAATATTACTTATCGATGCAACATGAGCGTCTGATCTATGACTGAATATGGTTCCTTAGTTGACCCCTCGGAGTACAATGAAACTACACTGGGTCGTTTATTCTGGAAACAAATACAAACACTCCCCAATGGGTATACTTTTATATACATACCGACCATTAAGCTGTTCAGCGCATCTGCTTTTTTATTGATTTTCTGAAATATTTAAAAAGCAAAAATTGTTTTACCTGATGAATACGAAAAATAATCAAGAACTCTTCCAAACATCGTTCTTTTAAATATATAATGTAAAATTTGGTGGAGACCACCGAACACGTGGTCAACGAATGCCCGCTCCATTCATTCCCCGGCGGAATTGATGAGGTCCACATGGCGACGCCTGAGGCCTTAGACTAGCTCACAGACCTAGATGTCCCCCTTTGTCCCCCCACCATACGAAAGAAGAAGAATGTAAAATAAAAAAAAATCAATACAATACAAAAAAGTACCAATTACATATTTGCAAAATTTGTCGTACTTCACATAAAACAACTTTATGCACATGCACTATTAAATCACACACTAAAAAATAAACCACATTACAACTCCACACAGCGAAATTGAACAATCTGAACCATGATGTGTGCATTCCAAAATAAGCGCGAAGTCGAACCGAAGCGCATTGTGCGCCCTACCGATCGACCTGTCAGAATGACGCACATGTCATATTAAAATGTTGACTGCGTTCTACACAAAAAGTTCATGCGTGTATGCGTGTATACGCATCTAAGAGAAGACTCGTTCGTGTTAGTGTCGAAAAAAGCCGTGCCTTCCGGAACAAATCACAAATGTAGCAATCACTGCCATCTGTTGGTACCTCTATTAATTAGTAGTTACATGAAAAAACGAAAATAAAATCGCTTTATTTCTTTCAAGCAATTGTGCGGTCGAATGAACTATGAAGTTTTTTTTTTAAATATTATCCAGTAATTTGGCTTGTAATATCCAAATACACGAAACGTCTATTTGGATATTTGATGTTATAGGTTATCAAAAACAACGTCGGCTAAAACCACCAGCTTATTCATTCTTAGCGAAAGCTTCCAACGCTTGTGGTGAGGTTTTTTTTTTAATATAATTCGCTGTTTATCTACTGCCTAATGAATACTACTTTCGGATAAACAACACGGCATGCCTTAGGCACTACTCAGGACTAAAATTGTGTAATATTGTTCCTGTCATATTTAAAACACAAAATAAACAGTCTAGCTTTCAAAAACAATATGCTATACACATGAATACTTGGCCTATTTCAGTAAATCCTAATTGGAATGCATGGCGAGCGATATGCTGAAATGCCATGAGAATATTGCGCGCTTATAGCGTGGTCTGTCACTGGCTTTATCGAGAGTCGTACGAATACGGCCCATCAAAAAGAGCTAGTGCAATTGTGCGGCTCACTTATGAACGACTCATCGCTGTAACATAAGCAACATACTAATTCTACTCTTTGTATATTATAAAATAGTATGCATTATTGTGACAATTATACCAGTCTCAGGATATAACTCAGTTATAAATAGATTGCACACACAAGGGAACTTTTAACTTGTGAAGTATAAAGCTGCACTAATAACACATTTTAACGCCATTTATTTTAATGAGGTCACTATACAACAGGTTTATGTTATTGCTTCTTACGTTACTATTATTTTATTTGTTATGTTTGAATTTAATTCCTTATTTTTTCACTCTACAAAATTTAATACTGTACTATGCATAATATGTAAAAAAACTGTTATATGTAAATGGAACTAGTGCCGTAAATTCTAGATAAATAATAATTTAGGTTAAAATCTAATACCCAGTAGGGAAACACGACAAAGATAAATAATTTTGAACACTTTTTCAAACTAAAAATTAAAACCAATAATTTAATTTCCTTAAACTACGCACAATAAATTCATATCGGACAATCTCCTTAAAGATACACTGTATCAGCAGCCTGAAAATATGATTATTGCTTACCTTTACCTAATTGAGAAACAGATATTATTTGAAACAAAAATTTGCTTAAGACAAAAACCAATTCCTTCCATCGAAAACGTTGGAAACAATTTAATAATGACGCGTCCTCTCCTAAATATGCGAGCAAGTAGGTGGTACCTGCATAAAAATAAACCTATTACATTTTAACAACGGTGGTGAGCTCTTGCTAAGGTCATATGTGCTGCATGATCTCTAATTTATTTTTATTATCAATAAACCAATATTATCCGTAATAGTATGGTATTATTAGCTATCTGAAATTACAGTGTATAGTAATCTGGCTTACTTAGGGCGGGACTTGAGTCTATTTATTGGCTTCACGTCGCTTGGGATAATAATTCCTCGTGATATTTGACGGCGGATCTAGTTTACGAATATAAAAGTACATCATGGGAAATTATATTACCGTGTGGTTAGCGAAAAAGGTTAGTCGTACGCAATCAAGCTAAATTTGTGTCGTAATGTGGTGTAATCGTCTTTAATTCATGTCTGTGCGGGGTTTTTTGTAACTTATTTTAAAAATAAAGTAGTTCGGTATATTTTTTAACTTATAGTGAATATTAGCAAGTCAAATCTACGATACATACATTTTTTTAAATTTTTGATTTTTAATTTTTTATTAGTGTCTATTTAATTACAGGTTTGATGAGAGTTACAATATATGAAAATCTATAATATTTAATCTGTTTGTTCTTAGTTCTCCTCACTAGGTAGTCCTGTGCTGAGGTGGACTGGTAGATTTCTTTGATTTTCTGTTATTTAGTTTCTATGATGTTTTTAATACATTTTCTAGTATGTCTGCATTAATTTCTTTCACCCATGTTTTGATTTTTTCCTTAAGCTTATTGATCTTTTCTATCTTTTTCAAACTTGGAGGAAGGATGTTGTAAAGTTTGTTTGCCAGATATATGTGGTTTTTTTGGCCAAAACTTGTCTTAAATTTTGGAACATCTCGTATATCCCTTTTTGAGGCTCTTGTATCATGTATCCGAGTTTCATTAGGAGATTTTCTGTTTTTAAAATGATGTATTAAAATATTCTTGGCATATATTTATTTTAAATTTAGAATGTCAAAACACTTAAAAATATCTTTTGAAAGGGTTCTGATGGGTAATTTTATTATGGTTTTTATAATGCTCTTCTGGGCGATATCTAAGTGGTTAATATTATTTGCTGTAGCAGATCCCCATACTAGAATTCCGTACTCAAGACGGGAATGACATAAAGCATAAAATACTTTTTTGATATCTTTCCTAGGTAGTATGTTTCTTAGGTTTTTGAAGAAATATACAATTCTCGTAAGCTTTTTAGTGATTCCATTTATGTGTATATCCCATCTAAGGTTTTCGTCTATTTCCGCTCCTAGTTACTTAATACTTTTTGCCTTTGTTATAATAGGGCAAGAGCAATGTGACTTATTGTTTTGACACTCGTGCAATTTTAGAGTGTATTCTTTACCCGGTTGATCTCTTGAGTTTATTGAAAAGGCTAGATAATTAGTTTTAATTATATTAAGCGTAAGAGAGTTCATCCGAAGCCAATTTTGAAGTGCAGTTAGTTAATGTTCAGCCTCTTTATAAGTGTCCATCCAGTACTTTTCGTGGAATAACATAACAGTATCATCGGCAAAACTAATTATGTTTCCATTGATGGGATGTTTGGTAATTTCATTTATGTAGATGAGAAATAAGATTGGTCCCAAGACACTTCCTTGCGGTACGCCTTAGATTATTGGAAGAGGATTGCTTTTTTGTTGTCCTATTTGTACTTGTGTTCATCCTGTCAAGTACGCCATCGGTAAATTTAGTGGAGTACCAGATATGCCAATTTTTTAAAGTTTTGTGAGAAGAATTTTATGATCTATTGTGTCAAAGGCATTTTTTAGGTCTATAAAAACAGCCAGACATTTTTTTTCCATCGTCTAAATTTTTTATGGCTATTCTTGTAAAATGTTCAATGGCGTCCACGGTACTCAAGCTTTCCCGAAATCCATATTGTGTCGGGGAAATTTTTTTATTACTTTCCAGAAAGTGGACGATTCGGCTTTTCAAAATTTTTTCCAGGATTTTTGAGAAAGTGCTTAGGATACTTATAGGGCGATGATTATTTATGTTATTTTTGCTTCCATTTTTATAAATTGGTAAAACTGTAGCACTTTTTAGACAAGAAGGAAATATCCCCTTTGATATAGAGAGATTTATAAGGTATGTCAGGGGGAGGATCAACTCCTCTTAGAGATGTTTTATAGTTTTGATTGAGATAGGATCATTTCCTGAAGAAGTGTTGTTATCTAGTGAAGCAATCACTTTTCTTAGTTCGTTGCTAGTTATTTGGTTAAGATTTAGTGTGCTATCTTGTATTGAGACTTCATTATTTTCTATTTCCTTTTCATGAGTAATTGGTTTTGTGATTTTATTTGCCAATTTCGAGCCTATGTTAGTGAAAAAAGTATTAATATTATCCAGAATTTTGTCAGGATGCTCTGCAAAAGAAGTTGGAATCATGTCAATGATTAATTCTCCAATCATTTTCTTGTTGTAGGAGGGTTCAGAGTTAGTGATTTCTTTTATAATCTTCCATATTTTTCTGGAGTCATTGTTATATTCTTCTATTTTCCTTTTATAGTAGTTTTCTTTGGCGTTGCGAATAACATTTTTACTTATATTTCTGTATCTTTTATAGAATCTTAATTTAAGTATATCGTAAGGGTCTTTTTAAACTTTTAAATGTATTTCATCTCTTTTCCTTATACAGTTGATGATGTTTTGTGTAATCCAAGGTTTGATGTGCTTATTTTTATGGGATATCTTTTTTTTATATTAATGTGGTATTCGATAGTAATGTATGTTGTATAATTTTGTTAAAATAACTCCAAGCAGAATTTGTATCATCTGTTTCATAAAGGTTTGTCCACTCAGTATTTTGTAAAATTTTTTACTTCCTTCCAATTGGTTTCTGATATTTGCAGTACAATTTTATGATTTTGGATTTTTCCTGTTTTATTTTTGTTAATGGAGAGAATTGTTGAGTAATGGTCTGTAATGGTGGATGTATATATGATGGCTTGAGTTTGTTTATTGGTCTCACTGAAGATATGATCGATGCAAGTTTTTGATATTTAAGTTGGTTCATTTATGAAGCTTTTGAATCCATGGTAAGCAAGCGTCTGCATATAGTCAAATTTTTTTGGATGTCCATTTTGAAGAATATCAATATTGATATCACCAATAACAAAAACGTTTTTAATGTTTTTGAGCTGATTTAGTTCTTGAGATAGAGAATGAAGGAAAGGTTCTATGTTTTTTGGTAGAGGGCGATCGATAAATTGCTAGTATGGCTGTATCGTTCCCAATCCCGACGGCCGGCATAGTCCAGTGGTAACGCATTGGACTGCCATTCCGAAGGTCGCGGGTTCGAACCCGGCGTGCGCAAATAAATTTTATTTGATTAATTTATGTTATTTCACAATTAATTAATTAAAATAATATATAGTATATTTGCGGCACGTTCCAGAGTAGAAGATACTACCAGTATCGCCCTGGTGTAAGACCACCATTCAGAATTGAAACGTTGCTCCAAATGGCTTTAGCCGTGTTTAGTGACTAGATCTGAATAGCCAGGTACTTCCCCACCTTCATCTTTCCCTTCCCCACTTACCTTCAGCCTCACAACATCCCCCAATTGGGGACGCCATAGTCTCACTGGCTCCAGACGGGAGCAGTTGGGACTCTTGTGAGGTATTCACTATAAAAAAAAAAAAAATTGATAATTTTAGGCAGTTTGCATTATTTATACAGATCTCTTTAACATTAACTTATATATCTTCATTAATGCATACAACTACACCATCACTTTTTCCCTTATTCATTAACGTTGAGTGAGGAATGTAATTGTCAATTTGTAAAGCAGAGTATTTATCGGTTATCCAGCATTCGGTGAATATAATTATGTCCCATTTTAATTTTAAACTTTTTATTAGTACTTGTAGTTCATTGAAGTTTTTATTAATGCTCCTTATGTTTTTATGTTAAAATTATGTTTAAGTCATGTTATGTTCTTTGGTTTAGATATAGTTATTTGTTCATCCATTTTGGTAAATTATTATTTTTGGTATGTAGTATATGGAGAAACATTTAATTAGATAATTTTGTTCAGGTCGCCTACGTGTTTTATGTATACAATTTTTTCATTCTGGGCCTTGCGTAGCATTATCTGTCCTTTTTTTATCCATAGGTACTGATATTTTTTCTTTTGCTATTTGTTTCGCCTTCCATAAAATTTCTTTATGGTACGGGCTTATGTCCCCTCCAATAAATATCGAGTCTGTAGCCAGATCTTGAATTGAATTGTAATTAATGTCTTTTCTTTTTTCTAAAAGTACATCTCTTATTCTTGTGTCTAAAAACTTCATAAGCAATTTGGGGGGTGCCTGGTTGCGCCGGTCTGTAATTCTGGTTACTTCACCGACGTCAGAGTGCTGAACTTTTACACCGGCTGCAGCAGCAACTCTCCTTACTATTTCGATGGGTTGCTCTCCATTTTTCTGGGGGATACCCGCTATCTCTAAGACATTGGATCTAGATTTGTACTCCAGTTCCGAGACTCGGATTTTCATTTTTTTTTTATTGTTATGTTCTGTTCTGTGTGCTGTTTTTTTAATAATCTCAAATTCATTTGTTATTTTTCGGTTATATTCATTTGCCAGGTCGATTTTTTTATGATATCGTCGTACTGGTCACTAATAAATTCAATGCTTTTTTGGTTTCTTCTGACTGTTTTTCAATATTAGCAATTATATCTCTTTTCATAATATCAATTTTTTTGTCGATATATTGAATTATTTTTTCCATAGTTTTATCTTCATTTTCCGGTGTATTATTTACTTTACCTGCTCGTGTATTAGCCATATTGTTGGAATAAAGTAAAAGGATGCAAGTTGCCCCGGTTTTGCGTTATGGTATGTAATTGATAAAGTATTTCTTTTTTCGGACTTCATCTATGGACTGACAATTATTCTAACTGTCAGATATTATTTGTTTGCACTGTTTACGAATTTCAAAACAAGTTTCACTGCAGAATACATACTTTGACACCGTCTGGAGTAATCAAGTATCTTAAATCAACAAGTTTTATAACAAAAAATTTAATTTAATTATTTTTTTACTGTTTTTATACTGGGAGCAGAAATTAATACTGTAGGTAGTAGGTATAATCATTGACAATTGATACTTACCTCTAATTAAATTAAGTTTGAAAATTGATTTTTTTTTTTAACGTAGATTTTATAGTCAAATAATGTTTTTGTTTTGATGTGTCAAAAGTGCTCCAAAAAACAAAGAGCTTTATAATAAATACTAGCTGACGTGTACCCGGCGTTGCTCGATTTTTCTCTACGTTCTATAAATGTAATATGCATTTATTTATATATATATATAAAACTTCTAGAAGGTATTCTCTAAATGATGAAACCCTATCAAAATCCATTGCATAGTTTAGAAGAACTTAGCGCTCAAACACACAGACGTTATTTTGTATTATTCAGAGATAGTAGGAATGATATTGAAATTTTAATAATATATGGCATTGCGTGAAATGAAATTAAAAGGATTTAAGAATATTGTTAAAATCACGAAAACACCCGTGTTAAGAATACGAAAATGGTAACAGGTAATACAGACCTATCGAGGAGTAGGAATACTTAAAAATATTCAATTCACTTTTGAAGCCAAATTTACTAATAAAACAAATTGTCGAAATTCTTATTTGTAAACAATAATTATTAGCCTGAAATACTAAATGGAAACTAAATTGTAAAATTCTTCCAGGAAAAAACACGCCGCCGACGGTAATTGAACCTGAAGCCTTGTGATTGCCGGTCATGTGCTCTACTAATTGCACTATGTTTATCCATGTTTATTCAAAATCCAAAAAATATTAATGAAAATTAAAAATTAAAAAATAATATTTATCCTTTGTGCTATTCATAAAAATCTTGTCTCCCAAACATTTGTTTATCATTAAAAATAATAATAATTTATATATTCATGATAAACGGCCAGTGTCTTACTGAAAAAAATATTTTTAATTTATTAATATTAGCAATAGATCGTCGTATCATGCAGTAGATCTCAGACCCGCATTTTTCTGTGCTATCTTTTTTTTCAGCTTCCTAAAAATTTTCTTACATGTACATGATATTTATTGTGAAAATAAACTGTTCCAGCTGGCGACTGAAGACTTCCTCAGTTAACAAAATAATTGATGATTCTCTCAGTGCACCGGAGATAATAATAATGATTGGATTATGGTTCGATAGCCGGCGCACCCGCGGAGTGGATTATCCAAAAGCTTTGTCCCATAATTACCGTCGCGAGAACTTAACAGGTATTAAGGATCCTGCTTCACGGTTTAACTATAATAAAGTGCGTTCAACGCGCAGTTGTGTTTAAAACCGCATATTTTTACATAACAAATGAGGCGAAATTTTAATTTATCGGATGCAGAACGCTTTTTGTGGCGTGTGTTTAAATGCATGTAAGTTATTGGACATTAAATTTTATAATTTTTGAACCAAAGTGGAACATCATTTGTGCATTTTATTTTACAACTAGCCCAGACCCGTGAAAATCACAGGATATTATAATTGAATGATTTGTGATTGTAAGTACATATACTACATATGAGTAATATGAGATTCTAATGCTACTCTTCCCTGTACGGAGAAAAATATGGTCGGATGATTTATTGAAATCCTATTATAAGTGTGACTGCATGCCCATTTCCTAATAAAATATTAGTCATTCAGAATATATCTGAACACGTGTTCATGCAGATAGCTTTATCCTAGTAAATATAATGGATGAAATTCGAAAACATTTATACAATTTTTAAGAACACGTGTTCGACTTCCCCATAACATATTCATGCTTTACTGATAGTTTATTATGAAACCTGTTAATTATCAATTCCAATTTTTTTATATTAAAAGTTCGTTGAATTACGCGGGAATGCACATCACTTCACTCATTCACCCATGTACCGACATCCAAAATAAGTATATTTGATATTAATGCACGTGTTAGGTTTCTATGCCAATTTTCAGGATTCGATTAAACTATGGAGGTATTTATTATAGCGGTGCTTTCATCGTTTCCACAAAGTAAATATTATACCTATTAATATTTATATTATTTAAGAGAAAACAGTTAACAATATGATGGTTTATACACGTGCAATTTATTTAACTGAGAAACCAATTACAGATTACCTCCTTAAACCCACCTACACATTGTGTATTTATCAATAAAACAGTAATTATATTTAATTTCAATAAGTCTGGTTTTTTTACAGTTTTTTTTCATTAAAAAGATTGTACAAACGCGTATGGTGAACTTATTATTATGGATTTTTTTAAACGATATCTCATTTCTGCGTTTACAAATGTCCAATAAAGGAGTTTTGGAAGCGACCTAAATTAGCATTTTATAAACCAAAGCTATTTTTGATATAATACGTTGTAAACTGTTTTAATCCCAATCACTGTAATGTTCTTTTTCACAGTATGCTTTTCCGATAAGAATATCTCGATAACGGCGTTCTAAAAAATGCGGCATCGTATTATGATTATTGGTCATAACATGCATCATAATTCAATCTAGAGTTCTTGAGATTCATAACGTCAACGCTCTTTTATCTATAGTTTTCTAGAGTCAAACAAATTATCTTTTTCATGCATAGGTATACCATAAATCTGACGAACTCCGTTAAATTTTCAAGCATACATACTTTCACTGAAGATAAATTGTCTGGTTTAAAATTGGCCTGCGTTTCCCACTAACTATTATTTTGCCTAACTGCCCATTATCAATTTACCACTCATGTTGCGATAATTCGGTTTTAATCGCTGATATATTTCATTGCCTAGCACCATTACATTTATGGGACAAGTCGATTACAGGTGTGAAATACAATATGATTTTAAAGCCGCCAAGGAGAAGGTAGATTATAATATCAAATAATGTTTTAATTAAAGACTGATGCTAATGGGTCTATATAATTTATTGTTATAATTAGTCCAGCGTTGCGTTTGACTTGGAAAATCCACTCAAGTTCGCTTAATTAAACACACGACTGAGATGTTTATTTTGTAACATTTTCGTATCTAAGATGCAATGGTCGTATTTTATTAAAAAATATATAGCTTTATTCCATTTTTTTACTATGGACTGGAATTTCTTGTGGTAGATACGGTTATCTTAACATACATTTTAAACCCACGCTAAGCTAGGGCTTAAAGTATCGGGGTCGGAATAAAATACTTTGATCACGTCTATTTTTCTAATATTGGAAATTAATATTTAGCCATATTTATGTGTTTTGCCTAAATATTAGCAATTGATACTTGCCATTAAAATATACTAATCTTGATAACAAAACTTTATATATATATATATTTTGATTTTGTTGCTAGCAACGACGAAATTCATTTTACAAATAAAAAGTTTAATCCATATTTCATTAAAATAGATCTTATTAGAAATATGGATTTAACGTTTTATTTTAAAACTTATTTCGTCCTTGCATCAAGGCATCAAAATGAAAGTATTTTCCGAAGTGTTTATCAAGAATCGAGTATTTTACTGCCGAGTAACAATCGCTAATATTTGGGCAAAAATCAAACAAATTCCTGTCCATATATTCCTGTATTAACGCGTTTCCGTAAGGGTCGCATTATATTATTAAAAAAATTGTTAACTTTTTTAACAACGTGTATTTAAGGATTAGTTTTTCCAAAACAAATTAACTGCTTTTTAAAGAGGATTCAATTTTCCAATTGTTAGGTTTACCCTTTATTATAAAACATTACAAAAATATATGATTTTTTGAAGTCTTCCAAGTGTGTTTCAATTCCAGATTAGGTATACTTCCAATTTTCGAAATCTACTACCCACACAATCAATAAAACGTTGCAATATCATTGGACAAATTGTATTATACCACTGTAATTAAATGAATTCAATGCGATATATGAATTTCTTACGGAGCGACAAAAGAAAAAAAGTAACTTTTGGCGGTACACAATATCGCTGACAAAGTCATTGTATCCAAAAAGAGTGTTAATAATTTGTCATTGTCACCCATATTCAGGGTCGGATCTGCAATAATTTTCACCCTTTACAAAAATTACTTAAAATTTTCGATTTCAAGATATAAATAATAACACCAAAAATATATTCATAACTTATAAGTTATGCATATATTTTTAAGTCCGCAAAATTCATTCAATTACCTACTCAATATGGTATCCGGGCAACTCAGGACAATGGCAAATAAAGTTATGAAAAGTTAAGAAAAAAAACTGTTCAATAGGTTAGGTTTATAAGCCAATTTCTTTTGCTACTGAATGTCTTGAGTTACAATCGAACCCCTACATATTTATATCAACAATATGTAATAATTGACACTTATATTATTTTTCAACTAGCTGTTGCTGTGGCTCAATTGGTCTGTGCATATTGAGAAACAATAGCGCGTGTTGCTTTTATGTCCAATAGATGGCGCAGTTTTTCAAAACAGCATGTTTCCCGCAGATGGCGCTGATTTTCAAAAAATCATGTTTTTACCTTTGACATTTATGATATACAGGATTTTCCAATAAGAGGTGTAATTTTGATTTTACTTTTGAAGCTATCATTTTTTAACAATTGACAAGTAGAAACTACACCATTAATAAAAATGGAACGATACATGCTTCAACAACGCATTGAAATTATTAAAATTCACTTGAGTGAATCAAATGCAAATCATATTGAGTAATGAGGCCCATTTCCACCTCGGTGGCTTCGTCAACAAGCAAAATTGTCGCATCTGGGGCTCAGAAAACCCAAGAGTTATTGTCGAAAAGCCTCTTTATCCTCAACGTGTGACTGTTTGGTGCGGTTTATGGTCCAGCGGAGTCATTGGACCTTACTTTTTCGAAAATGAGGCTGGAGCAACAGTTACGGTGAATGTATTGCGCTATCGAGAGATGATTAATGATTTTTTATGGCCCAAATTAGATCGTATTGATCTGGACAACGTTTAATTTCAACAAGACGGCGCTACGTGCCACACAAGCAACGAAACCAATGATCTTTTACGATTGAATATCAAAATAACACCTCTTATTGGAAAACCTTTAGTTATAATATAAGTCATAAAAACACACGCGTATGCTAATTCGCAACGTTGCGTCAAAATTTCAAAGTAATCGGTGAGGAATTTTGAATAAACGAACATTAAGAACGGGTTGTTTCGGAAAATTTTAACAATGCTTTAAATTTCAAAGTTAATTTTTAAGTTCTGTGAAAGATTATTTCAAGTTCTGTTATTATTTCAGTTTTTTCAAGTAGCTAGTCTATAATGATATAATAACAGAACTTGAATAGGACTTTCACAAAACTCACAAATGAACGTTGAAATTTGATGAATTGTTAAAATTCTCCGAAATAACATGTCATTACACTTTTATTTAAATAGATAATTTTTGCCTACGCTACTAACTAAAAATCACTTTTGGATTCGCGTAAGCAGAATCAAAAGATTTTACCTATCATTTCATTGGAAGAAAAAGTACTGAAATCAAATAAATTAAAATTAAATTGTGAATTAGACCAGTCTTTTTATTTTTGTTTGATAAGCGGGTTTATTTAAGTCGTCGAATTTTTTCTTCACCTTTGACGGTCACAAATTGTGATTTTCCAATATTTTCCTTAAATGCATTTAGTTCAAACCATTATGTTTTAGCTTCCAACCAAATTACTCTTTGATCATCAGACTGAAGCTCGTGTTTTGTATTCATCCAAAGTTATGCTTCTTGTGTAAAAATTATAAGGCGTTTTACAAAAAATGCGCCTTGATTAAAAGTTCCATCCGCACCCTCTCCGCATCCGGTCCTGCCCAGATTGATGCATTAATTAAGTCAAAACAAGTTGATATCAATAAAGGCAAAACAATTGTTGCCCAATTAGTCAAGGCCACAATAAGATATTTGTCATGTAGCCATAACAATGAATTCATCTCACACTTCTCATATTAATATTGATGACTGTACTAGCTGTACGAATCTACCAAAAAACATACTCATTATAAAATTGATGCAAACATTCCTATTTTTTTAGTGTTGCGAATTTATTCTAGTACAACATGAATCACAAGGTGCTCGCGAACGATACATTTGCATAAAATATTTGCTATAGGAAAGTAGGTAGTTTTTTTTCAGGAATCTAATAAAAGTTATTGTCTGAAAAATGTGTAGGAAGATTGACTGACGCGTTGAACCTTGAAATAGATTTCAATAACGATTTTTGGAAACACATTAATGAAAGGATGATGCGCTTGCTCGTAAATCATATTTTTTTCCTAGAAAACAATCGCTCTGTGGTTCAAAATTATAAATTAATTAAAACATAATTGTATGCTTGAACCATGATATAGGTATTTGTCGTCTATTACGCTGCTATTTTAGTATGTTAGGTAACACCTAATTTCCTTTTTACCAAAATGATGTCTTATGTACCTAATTTACAATCTATGTACAAATGCACTATACTTTCTGTTGACTTTTTTTCTGAAAGGTACAATGAATTTCACATAATTTTTTTTCATTCGATTTCTTAAGATATTTCAGAATGTTTTTTAAGATTAGATTACTAAATCTAAAAAAAACAGTTATTTACGTAATTTATTTCTCCTTTATATTTCTACTATGTGTTAGTATTTCAAGTTTTTTGTAAGATAATATTGATATATAACACCTTTTATTATGGTTTTATTTATTGTTATCAAGTTATTAGAGAGTTAGTAGAACCATCTTACAAAAAAGTTTATTTAAATTGTGCTGTGTAAAATATACTTTGTTTTTAAATTGAAAAATAATATTTATAAATATTTAAAACAAAACTTATATAATGATGGTCTTCATTGGAATCGAAACCAAAATCTCTATTTCAGAGTTAAAACGTTTTGATTTTTTTTATTATTTTGGGAACGATTAGAAACAAACAATGATGAAGATAGCAAACACGATAATAAACCAATGTTAAATCTTTTCATTCCTAAGGTAAACGAATTAAGTCAAAAGGCATGAGAAAGGGAAAAGTTGAATTATATATATATATATAACATGGGCCTAGCTTGGTGGTTTTAACATCCCAATAATTGTAATAACCAAAAAAGACTGAATACAGAAAAATTTAAAAAAATTGTCAAAATTTTGAAATAATAATAATTATTACCACTAAAGCAATTTTAAAATGATCCACAATATTTGATTCTGCTCAGCTCTGTAAATAATTTTGCGATAAAATCGTGTATGACATAGTAAAAAGCATCAAGCTATTCCTCATTGGAGCTATCATTATTTGACAATTGTATTGTCACTATCACCTCCATAATTTGCATTTCCCGATAAGACGCAAGCCCGGCCACCAGCTCAGCAGGCTCGAGGCTATACGTTGGCTGGTTGCATTGAAAACGTTAGGCACGTGATGCTATTTTTACGTGGCAACGAAATACCTCGGCGCAGCATATCCGAAGAGGATTATTGCAAAGGTCAGGTGAATGCTATGAATTACTTCGGATGCTGTGGCGGGCACCTTCATAGGGCAGATGAGCTGGTCAGGCCTGCGCAACCCGCACATTGTGCTGAAATACTATTTACATGCATTTTTCTTTAGTAACATTATATATAAAAAAAAAGTACTTACCGTCTTAAATTCGTTAGTAAATCAAAAGTATTTCTCACTTCAATACAATTTGCCTAAACTCGACATAGACATTTTTTCAGAATCACGTCATATCAATGATATAAACTAGCTTCACTTCTGAATATTACAACTTGTCACAACTAATCACAAGTTTTCACAACTTGTCACATTTACAAACACGTTCACATATATACACACACTTATAATCTACACATGTACGATAAATAACTCATTACAAAAAAACATCATGGTTCCCCTCTGTGAAACATTAATATCTTTAAATCATTGAAATCAATGTAGGTACTATTTTGTTTCTAAAGGTATTATCTATAATTTTTTTTTAGAAAAGCGTTTAATAGAATAATTTACAGAATTTTGCAAATCATCTTATATATTTTATCCACTATAAATAATACCCGCTTTTCAGTATTTTTCAATAGACATGACATGAGCAGGCCCTGTATAATAAATGAACATCGAATACCGAGTATCTGATTCAGTTCAAACAAAATAACTCAAACGGCATCAAAACCAACTTTTTTTAAATATATATTTTTTTATTTGACAGAAATATTAATATTTTTTATGAATTTTTCCATTCTAATAAGTTACATAAAATATTAATTTTCGCTTACTTAATTAGATGTAGATTAATCACCGAAGAGAATAAACTGTTCAACTAGATATAACGTGCACCAATCTCGACATATCAACATACCAATCCTTAGTCAGTACAAATCTGATAAATCAGGAACATTAACAATGATGTCATATTAAATATTATTTAGTATGCACGCCTACAAATGAACGACATAATATTGAGATACAATAGATTATCAGGAACGCCGTTCTTGTTATGCGAAGGTAACAAAGAGGCGTGTAATTTCAAAGTAGATGAGGCTACACTGCACAGCCTTTAGGTATACCGCTTACCTTAATCTGGAAGGTAGGAACTGCTAAAACTATCACTCACAAGTCAGTACGATGAGAAGAGGAGGATGTTGGGGGCGGCCTTGGAGATTAATTATTATTCACAATACACATCACAACTATTGTAGTAACCCAAGGAAGGCACCAGTTTAATACTCTTAACTAAATAACTACAAAGTTTGTGTATAATATCTTAACATATAGTTTTTAGTTACTACAGATAAATCAATATATCTGTCTATTTATATAAAGTACCTAGCGTGTCTTTGGGGGGCGGGCGATGTGGATTTGATTAATAATATTTGGCTAATTTATATAGCGCCGTTTTCGTGAGAAATCACCTCAAGATTGTTATCAAAATTTTAGTTTTATTTCGAGTACGATGAAATTTTGCCCACTTGATCGTCAAAACAATAGACAGATCACTGTTAACCTGAAATTTTGAAAAAACAATCCCCATCCTCTTTTCTTACCCCTTAAAGTAGAATTTTGGTACTTCGTGATGAAATTTTACACACTTAACGTTAAAAATAAAGAGATAATTACTGTCTACATCTGATTTCGCAAAAACTCTGCGTAAAGCCCGGACAATGCCCGGGACTTCACCTAATAATACTATAATTTTTTATGGTTGCAAATACTTTCCACTGTAAAATTCTTTGGTGTTTTGTATGTAGGCCTAAAGTCAGTACTTGTTTGTACTAAAAACCCAAGAATTCATAATTCGTGATTTGCTACAGAGCAGGAAGCCTCTATGCCTTTTATCTTGGAGCAAAAAAACACACAGCTTTCCATGTTGATAGCTTGTAAGTAAACTTTAGTGTTTTTAGCTCAAGTAACTTCCATCATGTGTTATGAAACTTTAAAGAATGCTTTAGCTGTCAAAAATTGAGACAGTAGTCATATAATGTGTTTATTTTTTACAATAGGAATACCGACTAATTCAAAATGTTCAAACTCAGGTGAAGAAGTAAGAAGAGTTTGTGCTTTTTAACAATAACACTATGACTCTGTTTTATTGAAATGTTGTAAAATAGCTACTTTATTGGTTGAATTTTAAATTACTGTTTTATCTGATGCGTTCGCGATTTTATGCACTTAGAAAATTTACTGTTATGTTTACCGAATATTGCCAATTATTAAGAATATCTTCAAATTATTCCTTAAAAATGGGATTGCAGACCTTTATAGAATGTATTGACAAGTTTCCTAATAAGCTATCAGTAAAACAAGAATGCGTAGAGCATGTGTTTTTAAAAATTCAAATATTTTCGCATATCGTCACTGTGTACTATCACCGTGTCCGGTATATTATGAAAGTACTAAAAGTTTATCAGAAAACGGCGTGCTATACCGTTTTTAACAGGATTTTAATAAATCAGTAATACTCATTTATCTCTGTGTAGTAATTGAAAATATCGTTAAAAGAATCAAAATCACATCGTTCACTGCCGTACGGAGTTTTGTAATAGAATAAAAGTAATTAATTAATATTCGATTGTTAACATCTGATCCAGATAGATAAAATGGGTGTGTCTCTTCTCGCCGTTCCAATATCAAACATCTCGACATTGAAAATCAGGCCTTCAATTAACAAGTGAAGCATGGCAAACTACTTAAAAGGTGTCTTTATTCTCCAACAACATAAAAACAAAGCAATAAGCTACATAGGTCTTTCGATTAGCGGGTGAAAAATATATGGTCGAATTTCAATACAATGTGAAAATTATGAATTTTGATCTTGATTTCGTAAAAAGTGAGAAAAGTGAACTTACAATGAGTAAAAAGGGTTTTCAACATGTTTTATGAGGATGGGAGAAAGACGATTTTGAAGCAACCCTTTTGCTGGGAGGTAAATTTTCCCATGCACCCTCAGTATGGGAGGCGTGGGCGGGCGTTTCATATCACGAAGCGAAATATCGCACAATAGACGACCTTGTATCGGCAAACAACATAAGCCGATAGTAAAATGGACCCTATTGTGTTTCGATTACGGCCGATATGGCGGTCGATCGTTATCGATGCGATTGTCAAAGTGCGATACACTTTAATACCATCTCTATGTATGTGGACTGTGGAGTCGGGTGAAACTCCGGTGACCTTTCATAGAATAGGTTGACCCTTGCCCGAGTAATCTACGTATTGTGCAAGGCAACTTTAAAATTAAACCATTCCAAACGTTGGTTAACCGCATTAATGGTACCACAGAGAATCGGGTTATTTGTAATTAATGTGAGTACCTCTCATACAAAACTAAATATAATTTAATATGTTTTATGCTATTGCCTTGTGATTTAAATACCTGCGATCAAATAATGTTTTGTGCAAATATATTTGCACATGGCTGGTTTCAACTTTTTTCTTCGTGAAGTTGACCTTGATAATTTGTGGAAATAAAAAAAAACAACTGAAAACTGATAATATTCATATTTTTTTATTAAATAGTGCTGTGGACCCAGTTTGCTATATTTTTTTTTCAATTCATGATACATTTTTTTTAATTGTTTTTAATGTTTGAGAGTCCAAAAATTTTTAAAAAATCGATTATGCATCATTAAACTAACATTATTGCCTGACAACTTAAAGCTATAGTAAACTTTTATAAGTATTAAAGTTATAAAATTTTTTAAATAGATGTTTATTAATCAAATAAAATAATTTACCCACTAATAGTTTATTAGGAAACGGCATGCCATCCCGTTTTGAAGAGGATTTTAATAAATCAGCAATACTCATTTTTCTTCACACACGTGTTCCGAGATCGTGATAATATAATCGTATTTTACTAAAAGTTTATCACGAAACCAGTTGATTCATTTATTAAGGCCTGCAATTCCGTTTTTATATCATCAATAATTTTAAGAGATGCTTAATAAATTAGCAATAATATTTTTTTTCCGTGTACACTGTGATAATCTTAAAGTGGTTGCACATAATTACAATGATTACACATTATAATAATAATATCTGTACCAAGCAAACAAAAGACTCAACAAATAAAATGAAAAGCTTTCAAAGTGTCAGCTACGAGTGTTTAAAAGATTTATTTGCTGGTAATTATTCATATTTTTTAACAAATAAATATAGGCTTGGTTTTGTGGGTGAAAACATCGCAATACTCCCGAACCTATTAACGACTCCGAAATGTTGAGACATATAATTTTAAATAACCCACGCTCTGTCCTTGCACCGAACTAATATCATCATCTTTTTAAAACGCAATTGTTATCCATTCAATGTCATCATAAAGTGGGCTAAATCACCGCTTGCACACGTAATGTGTTTATCCCAAACCATTATGATTATCTGCGCTTTTAAAATGCAAATTAATGGATCATACTAAGAACAAGAGAGGACCAAATGAACGACAAGCGTTGCGAAATATTTTCCTAATACAGAGACGAGACTTGAAGACATTCATCATTGTTCATTCAATTCTTCTTGCCAGTTTGATCTGATAATCGTGAATTTATTAAAATCAGTCTCACAAGGCCTTGCTCGTCAAAATCGGTTAGCTCTTTGGAAATCTGACAGGCATTTAGATACGTGGATAAGCTTTGTTTTCCTTCCTACGATATTTTATGGTGTGTGATGAGAAATGTTAGAACATTAATGCAATTTGTCAATTTCATACACAGGGACCCACAGCAGAGCCAATATGCCACAGTCGGCAGTATTTTCCTACCTGCCCTGTTACCCACACAACAGAATTGTTAAATATTGATGAAGAGCCTCTCATGATCAACTAGGTTTATTTCAATACTTAGGTACTTTCGTGTTATTATTCGTTTCATGTTAAAATATTTATTTGAAACATTACATTAATTTATGTACCTTCATTACGAGCAAATCAAACTAGATGAAGTCTAGTGGAAGTTAGTTTATGGAAGGAGGTACTTCAAACAAATTAACTTAAGTTGATAAAAAGGTAATAAGTTTCAATGATTTGGTCGTTTTTGTAGACAATATGTGTACGATAGAGCTATCAAAGTCATATAAAAAGTTAATACAAATCTAAATGAAATACTTATCGTAAAATAACCATTTTCGTAATGCATGTTGGGAAGTATAATTTGATACATATGTGCGAAAAGAAACAGTTATTTAGATTTTAGATTATGGTCGTAGAGGCCATCAATTTCTTCTTTTAATATGAAGTGGAACTAAATTTGACGAATGTTCTTAGGCTGAAAGAAATGTGAAGAGTTGGGAGATGGCTATGAGTAAAAATTCTTTGACGAAATGTGGTTCAAATGACAGTCTCCGTGGTAAGGATTATGCTATCAACTACGAATCCGGAGATTTGCGGAATAATTCCAGACGTGTACAAGTAAATGTAATTTAATTCATTTGTGTTATTTCACAATTAATTCAATTTCAAATAATATATTGTATATTTACGGCGCGTCCTAAGGTGTTAGATACTTTCAATACCGCCCTGGGGAAAGATCAACATTCAGTTTCGAAAAGGTAGTTGAAATAGCTTTAGCTTTGTTTGGTTACCATATCTGTATATCTAAGTACTTCCTCACCTTCTTCTCCATGCTCTCTTTCCCCTCCAAATTTGTTTCAGCCTCACAATGTAGCCAATTGGGAATGCCATAGTCGCACTGGCTTCAGATGGTTGGGAACAGTTGCCATATTCTTATAAAAAAATTAAAAAACATAATATATATTAATACTATTTGATAAATACTGTATGATTTTATTACCTTTTGATCAAGAGTCAAATAGATTACCCACCAACCGAATATTTTCATTCGCATTAGGAAGTCAACAAATAAAAAAAAGTATTGCGAATAGTTATGTGTCGTATTTAAAAAAGGAATGTAGGCGGAAGTTGAAGATGTACCCACATGCACACAACTTTGTACATTAAATTCCTGCATTTAAGACATTTCCTTATCAATTTCCAGCAAGTAATCGTTCCAGTCTCCAGCAACGGGTAACCGTCTTGATCTAGACGGTTCAGCAGGTACTTAGAAGGGTATCATCATTACAATTACACGAGATGACCACAGCCTCGGTAATGGTCGGTGACCTCTCGGGAAACACTCCGCTTCTTCATGCTGCCAATTCTGTAATTGATGATGATTTTAACATGATTGCCCCCATACTCTCATTGAAGTTGATGATTTTAAAATGATTGCACTCAGGGCCTAATTAAACTCGCATAACCGCAGGAAGATGTTCGCTTACCTTAGAGTGGTCTTTGCCGCATCAAGGAATGTACTCTAATGCGCGAATTATCAAACTATAATAGTAATCATTGTGGTAAAGTAGACAGACTAGATAAGTAATTAAAACTGAATGCTTCGTACGAGATATAATATAAGTTCCGTGCTTTTTGCTAAGCAAAATCTGCACTTATGTAAACTTTAACTAAGAGCTTTCTAAAAATAATTAAATTGTGACACTATTTTACGACGTTTTTTTATCTTAATGACATTTCAAAGATACATGTTCACTGAGTTGTCCAAATTATCGGATTCCCACAAAGGCGTTGTAGATTCAAATCTCTGCTAGCTAACTCCTCTATCATTGCAAAAGCAATATTTTTCACTTGACCATATGCAATGAGCGATGTTTAATTAATACATTAATCATTATTGAGACCGTATCCTTTTTTCATATCTTTATCTGTTTCATTTAGGTTTATTAGTATTACTTTCTTCTTCAACGATAAAACAATTACTTGCATATACTTGTTTAATTTTCATCCTAACGAAAAAACCATTTGGTTTTGAAAGATGTCGATTATTTTGACTACATTTGTGTATTCAAAGATATTTGTTTTATTTTATTATAATGACGCCTCAAAGTGAATTTGCCAATGTTAATAAATTATGTTTATTTTTTTATTTGTAAAACAGTTCAGTGATCAAGTTTTATTTTACAAAAAACTTTATTGGTTTCCATATACCAGTGAAGTTTCCGCACATAAGATAGATATACTTTATATAACAAAACATAAATGATAATGCAAAGACAAAAATGGAATTGATAGAAAAAGAAAAAAAAAAACACAGATTAAAAGTATAACGATAGAAAAGGTAAATTTTTACTACGGAAAAATAATACTTGGCGTATTGCCATATTTTTAACTAGTTAAATGAATTTTTTGAAGATCTAAAAGAAAAAACTCACATGGCAAGCCTTAAAAATGTTTCGTTGGCGTAAAACTCGCTCATCTGGAATATTTATTTTAATTTTAAAAGTTAAAATACATTATTATAATGCTTGTGTTTTAATGAATGAATAAATAACAAATGGCAAGCTAGATTGATCATCCGATATCGTATTTTTCAAACTAAATATGAAACTCCTCGGGCTCTTTTCTAACACAATGGTCATATGAAACCCACTAGTAAATGCGTTTATTTGATAGCATCTATCTCGACTCATGACAGTTCTATTTTTTAGCCTCGCCTTATACTCGCTGGATCTCTTACAGAAACGTCTTCGAGATAGCCTTCTTCTAATCGGTGACAAGGAGAAGAAAAAACAAATGATTCTTTCTCAGAAATTGAAATCGATACATTGTCGTGACAAATTTAAGATAAAGTACAGATGACAGACTGTTACATCAACAGAATTACGTAGCTTTTAAACTTGTTTCTTCTAATTTGCACGTACTTAGGTACGAGTAGTACATTGTGTCATGACTTTTTACAGAAATATTTTTATTCAATCTTACATTCACTGAGAAAATGAGAAATGAGTACTGCTAATTTTTTTGAGATCTCCTCAAATTATTGACAATTCGGTTAAAAAACGGATTGCAGTCCGTTTCCTGATAAACTTTAATAAATTCTCATTAGATCGGAACAGGTTTTCAAGCATCGGCATTTGTCTAGATAATATACAATGACGAAAAGCTCAAATATGAGGAAATTTATCGAGATAGTAAATTCATATTTTACTGAAAGTTTATTAGGAAAGTTAGTTATTAGAAAACCCATCAATTCATTCGTTAAAGGCCTGGAATCCCATTTTTAACCAGATTACGAATAATTTGAAGAGTTTCTTAATAAATTAGCAACATTCAATATTAGTAATTTTTCTCCTTGTTAGTACATATTGGTAATTCTGCAGTAATGTCATGTCTTCTTGCATATTTTAAAACACCATGAGAGTAATATGCTTTAAATATAACTGTGGAAAGAACCTACTAAGTACAATCACGTCGCTGATAATTTAGGCTTAGAAACAAAATCTGCATATATAGTCTAGACACATCTTTAGATCGTTTTATGTAATCTTCCATTCATTTTGCAAATCTCATCAATTTGGTAACATTATCCCGCAGACGTCGGGCAGTGGTATTTGATTTGAGTAAGGGAATTAGATTCAAAGTAATAATTATGAAAAATCAAACCAAATAATTTATTTTACTTAAGGAGAATAGGTATCTACCCACAGAATATATTCTTTAGTTTTAGTTCCTTTTGGGAATCAAACTCTTGGCTCAAAATTGTTATTAATAGTGGCAGAAGAATCAATAAGAGTTTCAATGTTCGAAAGATCACTTTGAAGCATTTTACCCTTTGATATCGAGAACAAGAGCGTGTTCAACGCGTGTAGTCATTAATCTATAACCCAAACCTATCTTGCGACTATTGGGAGACAAATGAGGTGACACCTGGGGGCTTTATTCACTATTATTTCTTATTCACACTTTGAACCCTCCGTGGTCCATTGTTATCTCGTATATCCGGATGTTGCTTCTCAATCATGTTCTGAGATGAATGCTAAAGCCACTAAAGTCTCCAAAAATTTGGTTGAAGAAGTAAGGAGGATTTGGTAAATTAATTTTTATCCGGAAAAGCGCGGAATAGTTTCAAAATATCTATAATTTGGGAGGCGGGTAAGGGAACCGCCGCGCCGCCCCTGTAAATTAGAACATTTATTGGATAACCAACACCTCTTTCATAGGTCACCCCGAGTGATTCGCTACGTTTGGTGACTTAGCAGAAGTTCCCGGGTTCATGGAGTGAGTTATGTCCAGATCTTGGAGGCGGGTGCGTCTGTCCACCAGCTGCGTGGCCGGATAGAGAGAGGCTGGTTCAGGTAAACCCCTTTGACCTCGCCAGCCGGGCTCTCTGGAGCCAACAACTTGTACCGCAGTGACTCCTGGGCTCACTGACTCCCAGATTCCAACCCAACTCCAATCACCACAGAAATTTGTTTTCATATCAGCGATATTTTTACAATTAACATAAATGATCTAATACAGGTCCTCCTGGAAGTCATAGTAAAACAAGATGTTGCACTTCATGAATTTCATGATTTTTTCTTTTCTGTTTGAGTTCGTAGTTTGTAAGACGAAGAATGTCTCGATGACAGCTAACTTCTGATTAAATATGGCGTCACAAGTAGAAAACTATTGTTAAATTTGAGCAACAGAACATAAGAAATTGCTAAATAAATTTCATTGAACAATACTTATATTTTTTTTATTTTTTTTTTAATTGTTCTTCAAAGTACAATCCCATTAAACCGCAATTAAGCAGTTTGTCAACAGGATGTTCATGTTCAATTACAATATAACATATTTTCATAATATCTGATATTATTAATACTCCAGCGTCTGGACGGTGTAGGCCCTGTGATTGGTCAAATTCAAATTGTGTATAAATAAGACTTTAAAGATTAAGACACGATTTCATACTGAAATAGAATCGCCACATGTAATACGATATATATTCAAAAATATCGTTTCTGCTCATACAATTTTTGGATAATATCGAAGAAAATATGTTTTAGAAAGTTCATGATCCATTGGATTAATTACATTACAGTGAAAATTATCCACAATTACGTGATTACGTTTGACGTTTGACGAAAAAAGCACGCGTTCATTCAACATGGCCGATACGCACCGCGTCAATAGATGATAGCCGAGAGAGCGCTCCTCTGGCGGTGAAAGAACGAACCGAGGGGCTGGCGCGAATATTTAAATATGCAAAATAAAAAGATTTCTTCTGGAAGTTTATTTAAACTTTGCAATGGCATCGTTTCTAAAACAAACATTTGATTCAACTTAATGACAATAAACAACAACTCTTTGCATGTACGATTTTGAAAAATATTAATATTTAATATTATTTACGTAAATAATAATTTCGCATTATTTTGACAGAACACCGATATGATATACGCGAAAGTATAGGCACTGCCAACCCAATAAAATAACATGAAAGACAATCGGAAGATAGAAACGCTTCGTTGATTGTAAAAATTAGCCAACAAATCTCTAATCTGACATGTACTTAAATGTATAATAAAACAATCATTTTGCCAGGTATAAATATTTATATAATATATATTAAGGTATTATTCGGAAACGCTGGACAAGGATAATACGAAATATTTTTAAGTAAAACCTTCGGATTTACCTTAATTAATATAGAAGGAATCTGAATGCATTCGGGAATTTTTTAATTTTAGCATTTTAATTACGTGAATTAATTAATTATTAATTATTAATTGATTAATTAATTATTTTTTATTTTTTTTACGTGATTAATCACGTAAAATTAAAATTTGCTTTCGTTGTATTGAATGACAGCCGGAATAATTTCTATTGATGACATTTTCTTTTTTTGGTATTCCTGATATGAGTGTCTAGAATTTTTACCATAATTTACTCTATGCAAATATTATTTTGGTATTTTGGTTTCTTTTACAAGTAAGGAAATATTTAAAAAAAAGTTATTATAGGTTAGGATAGGTTAGGTTGGGTTATGCTAGATTAGGTTAGATTAGGTTGGATTAGTATAGTTCAAGTTAGTTTATAGGTAAGGTTAGATTAAGTTGGATTATTATGGCTTAGGATAAGTCAGGTTATGTTAGGTTAGGTAACGTTAGCTTGGGTTATTATGGGTTAGGTTAGGTTGGGTTATTATAGGTTAGGTTGGATTTGTATAGGTTAGGTTAGGTTAGGATAGGTTAGGTTAGGATTGGTTCGGTTAGGTTAGGTTAGGCTAGATTGGATTATTATAGGTTAGGTTAGGATATAGGTTAGGTTAGGTTGGATTATTATAGGTGAGGTAAGCTTAGGTAAGGTTAGATTATTATAGGTTAGGTTGGATTATTTTAGGTTAGGTTAGGACATAGGTTAGGTTGGATTATTATAGGTTAGGCTGGATTATTATAGGTTAGGTTAGGTTATTATAGGTGAGGTTAAATAAAATAATAGTTAAATAAATCATTTGTGCTAAGTAGGCACTATTTTGCCGGAATATTGTATTACATTATATTTTTTTAATTTACGTTTTTCAATTGTCTCTAGCCGCTCATTTCAGGAATACCGACAAAAGAAAATGTTATCAACAGAAATTATTCAGGCTGTCATCCCATACAGCGAAAGCGAATTTTCATTTTACGTAATTAAAAATTAAAAAGTTAAAATTAAAATTTTCCCAAATGCTGTTCGATTCCTTTTATAGTAATTAAGGTAAATCAGAAGGTATTATTTAAAAATATTTCCTATTTTCCGTGTCCAGCGATTCCGAATATTTACCTATATTAATTTACCTTTAGCCATTTAGGCAATTATTCGGGAAAGGTAAAGTTTTACCTGAACAACTGTCATTATTATTATGCCTAAACGCCTTCCTGTTCCGTTTTTTAACAATATATACTCACCCTCTCTCTGTGTATGACCTAATATCTACCTATTAAATGTAACTGTTGTTAGTATCACTTAAACTGGGCGAAGCCCAACTAAGTGCCGCCCGCAGGGCCTAGCAGAAAAAAACCCGCGGAGCGGGTTTTCAACTGCTAGTTATTACTTATTACAATAAAACTTATACATTATATTTATCACCAACCACTGCCATAATCAAAAGTATTACTAATACAGAGTATTTCTGTTTAGTAGCCATGTTTTCAGCATATATCTGAATCTCTGAGGTAATTCGATTTTTATTATATTGCTTGGTAACATGTTGAATATTTTGGGCACGTTGTATTCCAGGGTTCGCTGTCCGAATTTATTGTTATGTTTTGGTACAAGCATTCCTTTTTTTGTTCATTATTATCAGTCAGTCAGTCAGATATATGCTGAATCAATATTTTGTGCCATAATAAGGCCTGTACCGAAGAATTAACTTAACTTTACGAAGAATTCACAGGGAGTAGGTAGTATGTCGCTAAAATGTGTCGAGGTTGCATTAAAATATGTTTTTCACAGTGTATAAAGCCGAAATAGATCTTCTGAGATCTGGAATCTATTTTTGGAAAGTTATATTTTTTCCTATTATTATTGCTGCATCCGTACAGTTTTAGTATCTTAGTTCAAAAGCTTCTAAAGCCTATATTTGTCGGAAGGTTTATTGATAGGCTCCAAAGGATGTAGGCGTTGTTTTATTTTGTCGCATGTTTTTGTTCAACGATATCAATCTGCCGAGATTTCGAAGCGTAAAATTTTGTTTTTGATAACTATTGGGAGGTGTCGATTTGTCTTGTTTCCTGGCGATAGCGCGGCACGTGTTGTTTTTTATTATAACCTTCAAAGGAAGTATTTAGAAAAATTTCCTTATAATTTGATACAAGAGGTATACTTATAAAAACGACGGTTTTGTAAATACATCATTTTATGCTAATTTTATGCGGGCAGCGGAATACTTAAGATTTTTAAGCGCCATAGATTCCTTGTTTATCAGCTTTTTAGTTCTTTTTAATATGAAATAGAGACGTAATAAATATTTTTAAAAGATTTTAGCAAAAGATTACCTTCATACCTTTGTACGTGAGAATGTGAGTGAGCTCTTTCAAACGCAAGATATTTAATGAATTTTAGATTGTTTTTGTAGTTAACTTCTATAGAATATAGAAGATTATAAAAATCTCAACAAAATAGTTGTACGGTAGACATCACAGTAGAAAATAGTGAAAAAAGTTAATGCGGTAACGATCGATAGCTTAAAGAAAAAAATAATTGTATTAAATTTGATTAAGACCAGTAAACAATTTGAAAAGGATTATAAACACATACGATGAACGAATGTAAAAAATATTCATTTTACCTTCGGTAGATGTTAAACAGCTTCACCAGTTGATTCATTTAATTTATATATGTTTTAATAAAGATTAAACTGCTCTTTAATACAAAGAGTATCATACATCACCAACAAATATATTAATTTATTTAGTAGCAAAAATTTAAGGCAATCAGTGTGAGATAAAAGTATTATATTACCTACTACAAATAATTTCAAGTTAAAATATAACATTCCAACCTACAAAAAAAGAGTAAAACAAAAATGGCCGATTTCCTTCCTATTTAAGTTTTTGAATTTTAAAAAATGGTACTTTCCTACTTGATATTAAAGTTAGGTATAATATATTTGTTTAGAACGTTTTTTAATATTAAATAAATGGTACCTGCCTACTTGCTAATAAATTTAGGTATAATACATTTATTTCGAACGTTTTTGTATATTAAAAAATGTAACCTGATTACTTGCTTATAAAGTTAGGTATAATAGATTTATTTAGAACGTTTTTGAATATTAAGAAATGGTACCTGCCTACTTCATTATAAAGTTAGGTATGATAAATTTATTTAGAACTGGTTAGGTTAGGTTAGGTTAGGTTACATTTATGTAGAACTGGTTAGAAACCAATGTTTACTGAGCCATAATATATTCACACTTAGATATATTGCCGCTTGTCCTCAATGAACGTTTTATTTAGACGTGTTTACATTAATTTGTCTTAATTCTATATTATTGTTTTAACCCGCCAATACTCGCGCAGGGTTTTGTCATCACCCCACGCATTTTTGAAAGAAAAAAATGAATAATAATTTGTATAGTTATGAATCCGCGCGTTTCAGTACCTTTAAGTAACCTTTAAACCCGTCGACACGGGGAGGGAGGGGCAGTGCGTGGGGTGGTCACGACACCCCGCGAGTATTCGTGTTATACTTTTGCGGAGATAAATAAGAAAATCTTATTTGATTTTGTTAATTAACCCTTGTATTTATGATTTTCAATGATAAAGTTTATGTTAAAAACTAAGAAGTTGTTTTTTTTGTTTCTTTGAGGAAAGATCTCAATATTATGACTAAAAAGGCTGATTATTATAATATTTTGTAGAACAGTAATAAAGTTGATTTATAAAATTTACGTTTTTTTATTTACATACGTCATAAAAAACTAAATAATAAAATGCTGGTATCATTCTATTAACTGATACTATATGTATAAAAATGTACTTTGAGTATGTGGGGTGGCCACAACACCCCGCGAGTGCTCACGAGGCTAAAATCCACGCGAGTGATCGAGGGTTAAAAAGTATGGTATCAACTCTTGAACTGCTTCTATCTACAATGTATTAAAAAAATATGCAAAAAAATAAAAAAGACATCTTGTTTAGATATCACGATTTGCAGAAGGACAAGAAGACGATCATAACTATTTTTAACGTATGATTTAATTCTTAATCCGAATTTCCACATGTAGGTAATTAATTATCTATCGGTATTGAAGCCTCGCAATAAACAATGAATGCATCGATGCTTTAAACGGCGTTCACACGAAAACGAGTTCCATCGATAAAATTACCAAAGAGAAACGCAATTATTATCTCCCTACGCGATGCATTATGACTGCATACACACGTTATCAAATGGATGCACACAATGCTTACTAAGCAGGAACTGCAATCTAAGTTATAGTGCAACGGGATGAGATCACACCCCTAAACATGTTAAGTTTCTCGTTTTCCAGCTTTCCCCTTTCTCAGTTTTGGAATTATTGAATTCTTAGTGTTAGAAAACAAAACGTTTTCGTCGTGTAGAAGAGACAATGTTTGTATTGTGTAATGCTGCGAAACATGTTGATGAACCATTATGTTTCTCTGTTAAGGCTTTTATATATATAAGGTGTTGATGATGTTTTTTCCATTTTTTCGTCTGCTAAAGGTTTAAAACAACTTTTAGAGCGGGGTTCTTCACACGGATTCGTCGCAAAAAAACTTCTAATGTGATGTAGATTCACCAGTTTCGCGCTTGTACTAAGATTTTCCGGACACGATGTATACAAGATTAACCAGTTAATGATAATCATATACCAGTACATGTACAAATTAAGTAAATTTGTAATTGTAGTAGTTTGGAAGTAGGTATTGAAATCATTTTCCTTAACTGCACAAGTGAAAAATATTGAACCTGTCTATTTAAATGAGTATTTAATAGTTAAATCAAATTGTCAAAGCAACAAATCCGTTCATGGTAAGACATTTGAAGCTTAATGTTAGATCATTCTTCATGCCAGAGCTAACTTTTTGAGAGTTTTTTAAATGAGACTTAATTACATAATATTTGCAACTTTATTATTTCGATGGTAGGTACATAGTCAATTGGTCAGTATACTGTGTTCTCAATTCGATAAAAGTAAAAAAATGAAAAATATGATTTGTCTATTCGACGTCTAGTCTAAAAAGTCAAGTAGGCACCACCTCACAACTCGTCTTTTCCATGTCCATTTAAAGTCGGAGACGATACGTAGAAACTAGAAACACATCCACAGCCCATTATCTGGTGTCTGCTTCCCGGAGTACAGCGGGCAACGGAGGTGAGGTAATATTTTACGCCATATTCCGACCTTTGGCCCGGCATAGAGGCGACCTTGCGCACTCGCGATATTGAGTTTATAAATGCCCGCGATTCGCCAGCCGAGGTGTTGGCGTCGGATTGCGTTAAATAAAATAAAGACGCAGGTGGGAAAGGAATATTATTTCTTAAGTTCTTCCTTCACTAAGTTTTAAGATAGCTAACTTATAAGTAACTTAAGCTTGCTAATGAAAATTTACATTTAGAGTAATCTATTTTTAAAACTCTCAACGTCTTTCAAGAGGCCAAATGCATAAGAACATCAGTGATTTTAATCCTTTTTAATGTTAAATATTTATATGTCTATATAAATAATATTTAAATGCAATTATGACTTTCGTTTCTTAGGGGTTGAGTCATGTGGGGTAACCGTGCGCAATTTTTACATTAGGATTTTTGTATTATTAAGCTTAAGACACTTTATTGCAATTTTACGTTTATAAATGATTGATTATTAAGGTAACTCAAACAAAAACAAACACCTCCCATGGTCCATAAGTCAAAAAGTTGTGTTAAAAAGTGCACATGCATGTCGATTGCGTAGGTATATTTAATACACAGAAATTAAATAGAACTCTCACATAACTTAACTAATTAATTTGAAATCTGATGAATTGTTAAAATACAGTAAAACAACCCGTCCTTAATGTTCGCATTCTGCTTTCAACCTACTCTTAAAATGATCTATCGGCATGTTTTCTTACTCGCGGAATATTTCACGATGAGTATCAAACATGAGATGTAATTTGTGTATGATCAAAATCAGTTAATTTATAGGGATATAACCCTATACTACCCCCGCACACTTACTTCATTAACCAAAAATATATTTAACTTAAAAGGGATGAACGGTTATTATGTACACATACGCATTGTACATACGACCGGAATGAAAGCGGCCTGAAGCACTACAAAATTGAAGAATAGACGCTGATGAATCATGTACGACTTTGTTGCAAACATCGCCACATACACTTTCCCACCACGTGATTCTGAGAGATTTGATACACCTTCGATTCCCAATGATTTTGGGGAAAATGTTATATAGCAAAAAATTGTATCGTTTTCATATCAATGTCACGATTTTAACTTGTAAACTGTTGGTCTCCCAAATAGATACAAAAATTAATTAGACTTTGGTTATTGGTGTTGTGAATACTGATTGTCATGTACACACAAACTTAAGTAATAAGCTTTATGTGTGTTTCGTCCAAATTCGACAAATACGACAGGGAAACGTAATATTTAATGAAGACGCACTAGGAGGCCTTCATCCAGCAAAGGATAGTTTGGCTGATATAATAGTGCATTTTATATCGAATGAACCATATTTTAATACCTTAAAAAACTCTTCTCCTTTGTATGAATTTCTCTATTCATAGATTTATATCTATTTATAATTTGCACTTTCTTTAATTTTTATTTTTTTAAGTGAATAACGCACAGGAGTCCTAACTGCTTTCAACATTCCCATTGGTATGGTATGTTGTCAAGCGTAAGTGTAAGGTAGTGGGGATGGGAAGAAGATGGGGTAAAGGAAGTTGGGGGAGTACTGAGCGATTAAGATTTTGTCACCAAACACGGCTAAAGCTATTTAAAGCAACGTTTCAGTTCAGAAAGGTGGTTTTAAATCAGGGCGATACCGAGTATATTCCACTCTGGAACGTACCGAAGTATAATTATGTTATTTTAAATTAGTAAATTGTTAAATAACACAAATTCATCAAATACAATTTACTTGCGCACTCATGAATATGAGCCCCCGACTTTTGAAATGCTATTTGAGAGCCTTTCCACTCGACCATGAACGCCGTTAGTTTCTAGTTTTCATAGAAATTCAAATCTTACCAATATCTCGCCATAGCTTTTCGTCAATATCTCTGTTTTTTAGCATACAACAACAACTGATTAATGACAGACAATGTTATCATCTAATATCACGAACAGGTACAATGAATAAACAAATACATAATTTGAAAAATATATAAGAAGGAAAATATACTGTCTCAAAAGGTTAAAAAAAAAATACAGTGTGTGGCAAGCCTACGCACGACGGAAGTGAAACTTTTAGTATTCTTCTCTCTCTATTTTCATTTCATTCTCTCTTTTTCCTCACTTCTATCTCGTCACTACTCATTTTTGACACTAAAACTCTGTTCCAAATCGAATAAACCACAATCAATTACGTATTTCACTCGTATTACACTCACCGCGCAGTACACGAAGCAAGCAGCTGATGCCTGGCGTGGCGTCGTTGGCTAGAGAGAGAGGAAAAGAGAGAAGAGAGAGAGAGAACGTTCGTCAGTGGCTCCCTCACCTCAGTAAGCGACTACGGTGAGAGAGCGACAGTGAACGGTGAGCGGTGGTTGGGGTCCCGTACCCCCACCACCAAATGATCACGGTTTTTCGTGACGGTCATCAGTCGGTTTTACTCCGGTCCTCGAAAATGCATGACGCGCGTAAAGAAGTTTCACTTCAAAAACATATATATATATATGTTTTTGAAGTGAAACTTCTTTACGCGCGTTGCATTTTCGAGGACCGGAGTAAAATATACTAAATATACCGGAGTAGAAACTTATATATATATATATATATATATATTTAAGTTTCACATATGATTTCACATATATTTCATATATGTTTCTGTTCATATTCCTCATTGGTGGTATTTAAATATATTGGATCAAAATTCTTCCTTTTCTCATAGAGCCACCTCAGCCGTTGGTGTATCTTATTCGTTTTTGATAATCGCGTGGCAGACCATGCAACTGTAGCTTTATCTAAGTCTGACTGCATAATAATTACTGATCAGGATATCTTACATTATTACACCGGGGGCGGCGATATCGTCCTCAACCAATAAGGATGCAAAGGCAGAGTTGGACTTTGCCAGTCTGCTAACATTATTATGTTCTTGTTATTGTCCCATTAGGTCTAAATTATTACTGTCAACGGTAAAAAAAAGTAATGCTCATTAGATTTATGATGGTTTATAAATTCAAAAGACACACAAGAATTTTCTGTGTAGCCAATGTGTTATTTAAACGATGTTTATAAGATTTTATGAATAGTCTTCTATATACGACAATGATTTATTCAATTACGCGTTACAAGATTGCGACTAAATTCTATGCCAGCGGAGTTCTTGGTTTGAAAGAAGGTTAGTGAGTACGCACTACTGTATATAATCCTTTGTATGTTGCTGTCTCACTCTAACGTTGCAGAAGTCAAATTGACCACTTTATACTACGCAGTGGAAATTTGAAAAACCCATTTTCAGAATATTACGTGTTGTATTGGGAAAAATCATATGATGGTTAGAAAAAAATATCCGAGTGCTGCTGAGAGTAACACAATATCAATCATAGCAAAAAACATTTTCATTAATATTTTCTTATATTTTTAATGATTGTGTCTTCGCGAGACGATATTACAGTAAAAGTATACAGTTTAGTGTTTGTTGCATTTTTCAATTTACAAATTAACCGAGAAAACACGACACGCCGAAAAATCGTAGATAATTTATTCCAAATCCGTCAGAAAAGCTGCATGCATCAAGTAAAATGTATTTTCTAAAGCCATATACAGCGCAAGCGATTCTGAACTTATTCTTCACACAGTTCCTTTGAACATAAGTGTTAAAATTGCTTAATAAATTCAAGCGATTTTGAATGGAGGACGCTGGTGTCCCATCTACAGTTTTAAAAAAACCACCGGGCTTTGAACCGGCGAACTTTGGACACAGGGCCGAAGTGCCTATCGCTTTACAAGACTTCGACACTTCGTGTATGTATTTTATCTTAATATCTGAAATTAAAGGAACAGAATGATTTTTTTTTTTTGGAAAATATGCAAAAGGAATTTTTAAACCGGGCCTAAAAACAAATTGCTGGTCGGTCCGCTACTGTGCACCGGGTGTGAAATATCAAATGTCCTGGCCACAAGTGTGAAGACATTTATCTAAATCAGAAGGTTTTATCAACACGATTTGTCTTCGAGATGATTTATCGCACTGAAGACGTTGAAAATGAATGCTACGCCACTCACCCGATTGTGTTTGCCGACTGACATTTAGGAAAACACTTCTATGGAGAGGAGTCAAGAGGAAACAGAACACAGGTGAGATACGCTAATTCCCATGTGACTCTTTGACATTTAAAAACACTCAATCCACGATGACGTATTTTTGTGATTATAATACTTTATATTTTAAATCTAGTGGATGTGTTAATTGATTATGTTCGATATGAGTTTGTCAAATTATCGAAGTATTAATATTTACGTCATTTTTATGATTTTAAAAATTCACATTATTGTATATTGTAGAAACAAAAAAGTCCATTGGTTTCAGTTACGAAATGTGGTGATATACTTTTCTTTGTAATGTCCTATTTGTGGGATTTTATTTAGTAGTTACAGGGTTATGTGGGTAGTGTATAGGTATATGGGTATGTTGTGTGAAATGATGATCTGTGAAGAAATTTTTTTTTTTTTTTTTTGTAATATAAGGAATATAGATACAAAAATTTTTAACAATTTTGCATTTTATATCATCATTGGTTATGCATACCTTTTCAGAAAAGAAGAGTTCTTGTGTCTTATAAGGGAGCCACGATTCTTACATAGGTTTTATGTTGTAATAATATTTTAGTATAGAATATAGATTTTTCAATGTAATGTTTAATTAAAGTTTTTTTTGAAAAAAAAATTATTTCATTTATTTGTTCTGATTGGTTGACAATACAGCGCAGTTCAGAAGGAAGATTATTGTAGTTTTTATGGTTGGTAAATATAATGATTTTGCATTTGTGTTTTTTTTAAATTTGGTGTAGTAAATTGAAAAATTCTTGGTATTCTTTGTTATTTTTTTCTTTGCACATTTTTACAATGGAAGCTTGCTTAAATATGTTATTGACATTTGGTACTGGAAATAATTTAAAAAGAGACTCTGTTGAGAAGGTAGATTTTTTTTTAGTATTACTTGTATGATGATTCTTTGTGAAACTTTTACAGAGTTTAGATTGTTTTTATAGACAAATATATGCGAATTGAACAACCGTTTATAAACATCATTGATGTGAAGCTCCTTTTAAATGTCGGCATTGAATCGTAAAACATGTTGATGTTTTAGAATAATTAATTGGCAAATAAGCTCGTGCATTTTTTTGTAACCAAGCATGGAACAGTACCGTATGGCATGTAACTCTTAAAAATTATTCTAAATTAATTAGGGATAGAATTTCAGTAGACACTAGTACACAGTATCGCTCTATACCATACAAGTGCAAAAAAGCATCAAAGACAAATGAATGACCGAGATTGTAGGTAACCTGAATAGTTGAATATTTTAAATGTAAGAATTTCATAAATTTGTTTTGAATATGTTTCATGCTTTCTATGTTCTATGCTTTATATGTTCTATTAACTGCAAGATCCGAAGGATGTAATGAATTTATTATAATATTATTGAAATGATTTATACATTACTGAAAATCATCAGTTCAATGAATTTTTAGGCGATTTCGTGAGATATTCTAACATCCCTTCAAGCTGCAGGCGTTTTTTCTATTCGAATTTCGCACAAGGGTCCCAAATCATTTAATAAAGAAATACACAGAATTACCTTGTGGGCGTGTTTCGACATCCAGATATATTTGTTTGACAAAATAAAGCTGGTTTCTAGCGGTGCCTCTATTTGCCTAATCGAGGTGGTTTGCCACGTTTGGTGATTTAGCAGGGGTGTCCGGGTTCTTCGGGTTCAGTGTGTTCTAGATGCACTTGCGTACTAGCTGCGTGGCGTGCCTGATCGGGAAAGGTTTTTTTAGGGAGACCCCTTGACCTCTCCAACTGGTCTCTCGATCCATCGCCTTGCGCCGCAGAAGAGGGATATTTTCATAAGACCCTCACTCCTGGACACGCTGATCCCTAGATTCCTACCCAACCATAATACCTCTTACCTTACCAGAACTTCCTATACCTTAAAAAGACTCTCCACACAGCATCCCAAAAGATTGTCGTAGGCCCTTAGGAGGAAAATTATTTTCCTTAGGGCCTCCTATATAGGGTTAATTTAAAAAATAAAAGCGCTGGGCTTTTGGTCTAAATGGGACACATTTAGTTTTCTTCTTTATTCTACGGCCCAATTTTCGAAGCCAATGGGATTAATCGTCTTATGTGGCATCCCCAATGGGGTATATTGTGAGGCTGGAGGGAGTGGGGAAAAGAGGGATATGGGAAAAAGGAAGGTTGGAGAAAGTAACTGGCTAATTAGAAGAGGACAAATCTCCCACTCTGGAATATGCGAATTCAAAATAAACATTTTCCAATATTAATTTTACGTGACATGACAAATTATTTACGCACGCGATTAGATCCTGCGACCACTGTATTCGTAGACGAGGATATTAAACGCCCGACAAAGGAGGTTGGTTTATACTAGTGGATGATGATTACAACGAAGTTCAAACGTACAAAGGGTCAATTCTAAATAGATTACTGCTGAGAGTAAAAAACGTTTTGCTTCCTGAAACAAAACACGACGCAAAATGAATAGACTCGTACAGGTTAAGTGATTTCCGACTTAATGCGGGTTAACCCATTATTACGAGCGAGCAAAAAGTGGATGTCCATCAGACAATGCACCATTTCCAGTGAAAAACAAAAACAACTTATGTGAAATATCGTAAGTAACGCTTGATGGCACAAAAAGCTAGTGAATTACACGAAATACGAAAAGGAATAACAAAAAATGTTCCAATTGTCCACGAAATTATTGCGTGTCGCTGTCAATTTATACAACTGGAAGGTATGGGCAGTTTCCGTTCTCATGTGCTCTAATATAATTTTAATTTGTTGAACCTGTGAGATACAAAAACGAATGAGAGTAATGTGGCTCTCCAACGGGTCGATCTTATTTATTTTGTTTCTTTTATGAGACTGTTTTTTGTTTCTTTTAAAATCCGGTAATTCCTGCAGTTCTTTCGTATTTTTATGCACGCAAGAAGCTCAAGAATTATTTAATAAGTACGAAGACCCGTGAAAAATGGCATCAAATAATAAAAAAAACTGCTTGGAAGGCAACTGTACTGACAATTAAAACACCAACTAATTTAAGACGCATAAATTCGTTATATTTACTGAAAATAAGAATTGTGATTATTATTCAATAATAATATTTTTTTACGAATAGCAAGAAGATTCCTACGGTTCCAGAACAATATTTTATTAAAATATATTCCGTAGTGTGTTGGATAGTAAGTAATAAAAATTCAGTGCTATTTGTTTTTCATTTTTGATGGTGTTTTTATTTTATAGTGTTTTTATTTCTACAGAAGGTTTAACGGCTTTAGGTAGTAACCTAACGCTAAAAGGGCATTCCTAATTTGTCGATTTGGATTGGACACATTTCAAGGAATTAGAGTGTTATAAATGATATAATGTATAATACGATTTTAATGTAGGGGTAAGGTAATTTAATTTTTATGACTATTTGAAATATTTTTCACACACGTTTTCGCATATAAAATCATCAAATGGTTCAATTTGATTGTGGAATTCCCACATACAACTCGAGGGCACTTATGTGAATAAATGCGGGCATAACAAATATGTTCTTCTCGGAAAGCGGATGACACTATATTAAACTAATGGTCAACCCACAGAGCCTCTCAGACTCTTTATCTGACCTTCTTTTGATTAACGATCTTAACTCTGAAGACAAAATATTTCCGAAGAATCCATTCGGATCTTTTTGGTGACGACAATTCATTTTTATTATTGTGGACCAAGCCATTAGAATGCTATGACAATCTGTTCCACTAGACCTTATATTGTTGATCACCGGTACAAGGGCATTCTTTGTGGCAAGTTTTTAAACATCTTTTTTTGATCTGGATTTCGAAACCATTATTGACTATTGCGAAGTGAATAATTTCAATACAATGCTGACTAACTGACCATCACGCTGTTTTCCCACTGGTAGGCATAGGAGATGGATCATTTGGATGGACATTTTCTTGGCAAACACTCATTGCTTTATTCACATTTATATATCGTCTCATACATATTATTCTGACTCTTGACATGACTCATTTACATGTAATATGTTTCTCGGGTGTCCCAGAGTTCTTCTATCCTTTAACTATGCGTCTTATATATTCTTCTTGCACTCCTTTCCAGGCCATAATATATTCATTGATTTCTCTTATAATACACATTATAATTAAGGCAATACACAACGTCGTGTAATATTTGGAAAAAGAGCCGCTAACAATAACACTCTTTATGTAGATAGCGATAAGGTTTAAATTCCCGCAAAACACCTGTTATAATGACTTATACAAGAAAAAAACATCGCCAAATAGTGTGTTCGTAAAAGGATTCGTAAGTAGGATATTTTGAATTTTACAGCAGTTTTTATAAAATACATTTGATTATTTCAAAAGCCGAAATGTGTTTTATTCGCAGTACTTAATCTAAAATATTTCTAATCCTTAAAATTTTCCAACCAAAAACACATGATTACTTTTAGTCTTCGTCTTAGTAAAAAAAATATTAGCAAAAGACAAACTAATAACACCACATTGAAAAATACCTTTCGAAATGATGACATCAAATATGGCAACTAATTTAATTTGTTTTAAATATTACTGGTGGTGCTACAAGATTTCAACCAGTTTCCCAGTTTCAGGATCCACAATGAAGTCTGTTAATATCCTCATTTTACTCTAATTTAAAGTGAATAATACGTAACAGCTAAAAAATATGATTTCTTATTGCAGACAACCTTTTTCAGATCAACGAATGATGACATTTCTGCATTTTAATAAAGCTCAGCAGAAAAAAATCCTCTATTTTAATAGTCGAGGTAATTGCAAAGTTCTAGGAGGATTATAATATAAATCAAATATGAGCCTAAATAAAGTAGTAGGTAGGTAACTACCATGAAAATACATTCATGCTTGATATCTTTTATAGTGATTAATTAAACTCTCTACGAGTAGATACAAATAAGTAAGCACTACTCAAAGATACTCTAATATTTTTAAACAACATTTTTTCTGTTGAATCATCAAAAGTGGAATATAATACGTACATTAATATTCACAATGACTTTGTTTGAAAACATGAATGAACTAACGTGAATAATATTCATATCTTCTAAATAAAGACTTCGATCTTGGCCACTTGAGTGAAATAAAGCTCCGAGTAATTCAGGTGGAAGTTACCTACCCAGGTAAATAATGTAAAGATTTTATTCTAGATCGAGATTAAAAATCTAATGTCACAGATAAATTATTTGGTAAGCTAACACCATAGAGATCTATCTTTCTTGGTGACATCACCGGGCATTCCGAATAGATACCTACGAAGTTATTTAAATATTTATTAATATTTAACAAAAGGACTAAAGGAGAACCAATTATCGTAGCTGGTTTGTTAGCCTGTATTCATAATATTCATATATTTATTGTGAACGTCCTGATGAACTTTTACATGATTTACTGCATGGTGCAGTGACAACGAAAGTTTTTTAATGTTAAGGTATGAACAGTTAAAAAAAAGCGAACATAAACATGGTAGATAAATATTTGCATTTTAACGTATATGATATATAAGAAAAGAGAGAAAAGAGAAAGAAAAATTGGAAACCAGTTTTAAAATTGCAGACGGTATGAAAATGATTATATGGATTCATAATACATCATACATCATACATCATACATCATACATCATACATCATACATCATACATCATACATCATACATCATACATCATACATCATACATCATACATCATACATCATACATCATACATCATACATCATACATCATACATCATACATCATACATCATACATCATACATCATACATCATACATCATACATCATACATCATACATCATACATCATACATCATACATCATACATCATACATCATACATCATACATCATACATCATACATCATACATCATACATCATACATCATACATCATACATCATACATCATACATCATACATCATACATCATACATCATACATCATACATCATACATCATGCATCATGCATCATGCATCATGCATCATACATCATACATCATACATCATACATCATACATCATACATCATACATCATACATCATACATCATTGACAGGTGAACAATATTAAATATACAAAAAAAATGTATGCAACCGCTCCTATAATGATAATATCATAGTATATAAAAAAAATCATTGAGGCATATCATTCTGGTAGTCATTAGGTAAGTATCGAAAGTAAGTATGTCTTGGAATATGTTGACAAAATATTAAATATATTTGTTTACATTAATAAATAAAAGTGTGTTAGTTCATAATATCATATCATTATAATAAATTTAATATAAACTTGACATTCAAAAATGAAGAATACGAGGGCAAACAAAGGCTCTGAAGAGCCTTCACAATTAAATGAAATCGTAAACCAACTTATAAAAACCATCGACGAAAAATTTAAGGATTTAGAAAAAAACATTATGTGTAGACTTGACACAAAATTATAGGAATTTACCGAACAATTAGAACCCATTATAAAATCAGTAGAATTCTTATCTACGCAAGTTGAAACATTAAACGGCAAAGTATTAACTTTAACCAGTAAAACCGCTAAAATTGACCCTTTCGAATGTGAAATTATTCATTTAAAGGAGATTATTAAGGGAGTAAATACCAAAAATAATCAACGAGAACAATTTGATAGACTAAGTAATATTGAGATTCACGGAGTGCCAACTTCTAAAAGTGAAAACCTTCTTAATATCGTGGAAAATATATCCCAGAAGGTTGGATTCTAAATACAAAAAGATGACATTGATTTTATCCAAAGAGTGCGACCATGGCCAACTACAACTTCAAAAGTTGTATCAACATCCACAACTACTTCCAATATTATCGTACGTCTTCTTCGGCGGGATTGCAAGGATGCTTTGTTGACAGCTGCCCGTCGCCACCGGACCCTGACCACAGCAGACATCGGCCTTCCAGGAGTAGCAAGCCGCATATTCCTCAATGACCACCTCACACCTTCTAATAAACTTCTACTGAAGAAAGCAAGGGATCTGAAGACTAAAATCCACTTCCAATATTTATGGACAAAAAACTGCAACACATTTTTAAGAAATGATGATGGTTCCCCCGTGATGCGGATTTCTTCCGAGGCAGATCTCAAAAAAATTTCTTGACATATTCTTTTTAAAATTGTTTCTCCATACTTCTTACTATTTTATTATCATTACTACTTTCCTTATCACCTTTTACTATTTTTTTACAATTTTTTCTCTAAACTTATATATTATTATATTTATCAAAATTTATAGGTACTATACATATTATATAAAATTACGATTTTCACAATAAATCCATCTCAGATTTTACTATATTAAATTTATCAAAATTTAAAGGTACTATACTACATACTTTATAAAATTAGTATTTACATAATACATCCCACCCCCTACGAAGAAATGTTATTTCTTAGTTCTGAAATGTATTGTTTTTGCTATTTGAAATGGTTATTAAGGGTCGATCTGGTATTGCGTTCACCTTATATTGATATTATTATATATTATTTAATTATCACTTATTAATGGCGTCCCTAAATATATACTACCAGAATGTGAGAGGTTTGCGAAAAAAAACACATGATTTTTGTAAGATCCGTTATAAATAATGACTTTGATATTATACGCATTACAGAAACATGGCTCCTTGATAATATCAGTAACCAATAAATTTTTGATGACAGATATAATGTTTTTAGACGGGATAGAAATTATAGTCTCACAGGCCAAACACTTGGAGCTGGAGTTCTTATTGCCGTTCAATCCAAATATAATGTCATTCACCAGACAACTTGGTCAACCCAAGAAACTGAAGAGATATGGGTAAGCATTATTTTAACTACCCCTAACAAAAGACTAAATATTTGTTCTTCTTACCACTCCCATGGCACCACACATACTAGCAGTCTCATAAACCATTTTGAAACCACTAGTCATCTCTACCTAAATAATCCCGATGATGACTTCATACTTATAGAAGACTATAATATTTCAAAACTTGTCTGGATTCCAAATGTTAAATTAAATCAAATGACTCCACAACCAGCCACCGACGAAGCGAGTACTTATGCGATAGATTTTCTCTCACTGTGTGACTTCGATCAATATAACAACGTATTAAACATAAACAAACGTATTCTTGATCTAGTAATAAGTAATTTGAACTGTGCATTACTGCCCTGCTTTAACACAATATTGAAAATTATAGACCTATATTAAAGTTATGCATTTTAAGTAAAATCATGGAAAATATCGTTATCGAAAAATCGACCAACTATTTAATTTATGTAAAAACACTATTATCAACCCCCAACAACACGGTTTTTTTCAAGGCAGATCTGTTGAGTCAAACTTGGGAGAGTTCACCGATTTTGTTCTTAATTCAATGGACAAAAACAAGCATGTTGATTCTATCTATACTGATTTTTACAAGGCTTTCGACAAGGTGAATCATGACACACTCTTAAATAAACTAGAAAAAATTGGTATAAGCGGAAATCTTCTCAGATGGTTCTCATCTTACATTAAAAATAGAAGTCAAGCTGTTGCCCTAAAAGGTTACATGTCACAAATAATATTTATTTCCTCAGAAGTGCCTCAAGGTTCTCATTTAGGGCCCCTACTCTTTACTTTGTATATTAATGACATCAAACATGTCATCAGATATTCTGATTTCATTCTTTACGCTGACGATATAAAAATATACAAATGCATAAGCTCAACAGATGATTGCAATAAATTGCAAGAAGATATTAATGGAATTAATGAATATTGCAAAGAAAACCAATTATTCCTAAACATAGATAAATGTAATTCAATTATATTTTCACGTAAATGTCACCCAATCATCCATACTTACCATCTAAACCATGTCCCTCTCCAACGAGTAGAAAAATCAGAGACCTTGGAGTATTACTTGACTCTACATTACTTTTTAAAGATCATGTTGAAAACATTTTATAAAAAGCCTACAAAGAAATGGGCTTCATTCTACGAATCACAAAACCATTCAATAAACTTTTTACACTTGAACTACTTTATATGGCATTCGTAAGATCTCATCTCGAATTTGCATCTGTCATTTGGAATCCATAATACCAAACTTATATTAAGCGAATTGAAAATATTCAAACAAAATTCCTGAAACACCTGTCGTATCGTTTTGAAAAACATCAATGTAATCCTATTACTCTTTACAAACGAAGAAAAAATTTTGACGTACTGTTTCCGTACAAAATTGTGAACTGCTTTATTGACTCCCCAGCCCTGTTAGAAAGTATTGCATTTCATTGTCCTCAACGCAATACCAGATCAAATACCTTATTTTACATACAACATTTCAAATCAAAATACGCACAAAACTCCTTGCTCCGGCGTATCTGCAAATCTTATAATGCCTTAAGCGATGTTGAAATTTTCCACTGTACCCTTAAATCTTTTAAAATTAAATTAACCTTACTATGTACCTAAGTTAAAAATATTACTTCTGTATTGTTAAGTATTCTCTTTTTAATTATTTTTCATCCACACTATGTACTTTATTACTTAAAATTAATTTCTAGCTTTTATAAATATTATAAATGGAACTTAACTGGTTTAAATCATGTTCTATATTTTATGTTCAATTATTTTTTTTGTAAATCTGTATGTTTCCTAAATAAACTAAAATAAAAAAAATAAAAAATAAGTGCCTACCCTGCAAAAAAAACAAACCTGCTAAACATGTTTTATGAATACCTATCAACTACGCAAAATCCTTTAATAGTTTTAGTCACATTACATTTGAACTACATTTAGATAAAATTATCGATAATAAAAACACTACTATCAATATTTATAATAAATAATCAAACTAACAATAAAATAATAGTACTCCCTAGGTAGGTACCTATGATTACAGTTATTGTGATTTGTTCGTTGAAAACAGTAATTTTGTGTTATAAAAAAATAAAACATTTAGGATTTTCGTTAATAAATTTGGTACTCATCGGTTTCGCTTATTCTTTTGCGTGGTGTTAGTCTAAGGATAGATTGTTTCATAGACTTTGAAGAATTCATCAAATTTCAACGTTCATTTTCGGGTTCTGTGAAAGTCCTGTTCAAGTTCTGTTATTATATCATTTTAGGCCAGTTACTTGACAGAACTGAAATAATAACAGAACTTGAAAATAAAGTTTTAAATTTGAAGAATTGTTCTAATTCTTTGAAACAACCCGTCAGCTCAGGCACGGAGCTCCATCGGAGCCAAAGTCAAGTTAGCTTCAGATAGTGGGCGTTGTGTATAGAGCAGTTAATTTAATTTAATAGTTCCCGCAGTTAATTTAATAGTTCACGACCCTGTGCAAATTGCAAGTGCACCCCACTGTTGAATATGGCAGCCACTTCTGATCTGGAGCCCCAACCTAAAAAAAACCTTGACTCTTTGCAGAAACGGGTGGTCCGTTTGATATATTATCATATCAAACGGATCGCAATCTTGAGAGCACAGGCGTCAGGTAGGTATGCTGTCCTTATTCTACCGGTATTACAATGGAAGATGCTCCAAGGAACTACTATCATTGATTCCTTTGGCACCGGTGAATAGTAGTGAAACACGCCAACATATGTAGACGGTTGAAATTTGTCACATGAGAACGGGTCGCTTCTACGAATAATTCTTGAATTCAACACCTAGGTTGTGTAACGATTTGCCAACCTCTGAGTTTCCTCCCTACTACAAGACGGATCTCTTCAAGACCCATGTTCACTCATTCCTCACCTCGAAAAGACCCACCATACAGCATCCTAAAAGAGTACATAGACCCTGAGGGAAATCATTTTTGTCTGTATGGAGTCAAAGTTTAAAAATAAACGAATGTATTGAAGTGAGAAATAAAAAAAGTTTCATTTAGCTTGCATCAGGACACCCTGTTTCGTAAAACGCTATAAATAAGATGTTATCTTAATTTAACAAATCAATGTTCATAAGCATCCATAAATAACTATGCAAATCAGACCAAATCTTTATTCAGATTAATACGATTAAGCGCGTTAAAACGAGACATTAGCTTTATTTTGGATGCTTTGAGTCCTTGGATCGGTGACAATGGACTACATTATGGCAATAACCACTAACCAGAAGTTTTTTTTCATGTTTACCGACTAACAATACAATTTTATTATTTTTCAAACGTCAACGACTCACGTAGGTTTGCAGTTCATTCACATTCTCCCTAAAGTTAAAATTTATAAATTAATTACTTCCGCTTTTATGTTTGATTATGGAAATAACAGACTTACACGGATTAAATTGCTGGAAAGAGTCCCATCGCTTCGATACAGCATATTTTTTGACGCCAATACCTATCGAAATAAATATGCTGACCTGATTTTTAAATTATATGCAAGGGGATGCAAGGTAATTCTTAAAGTTTTACGAAGCTAAACAAATAAAATTAGCAGCTCAAGAAGGCACATTAAAAAGATATTATTAATTAACAAAATTCACGTTCCTAATTTTCTTGTCTATTTTAAATGGTGTCTTTCTTGTAACAATATATAGCGTCATCCAGACAATCCACACAATGCATGTGAGTCATTCAGGAATAGAAATAAGTGTGTAAAATTAATTGTAACTATAATTATGTATTGGGGCCTTTCATGTTCAAGTTTGTACTTACTTTATAGTTGAGAACGGCCCTCGTGCGTTGGGTGGAGTCCAAAGATTATGCCCTGCTAAATTTATGTAAATATTTTATGGTTATCAAATTTTAGAAGTAAGAAAGATGAATAAACTTTTTTGAAATTCCATTTTTTTTAATGTAGTTTTTAGAAAAAAAAGTTAAATTTTTATACATATTTTTATTTTGAGCATCGAAAAACATTGGAGAAAAATATTGGCCCCCATAATTATCGCTCCGATATACCAATAAGCTTACAAGAAATTTAAATGTTTTATGATATCACTCTCCATTCTATATAGTTCCTTTTACTTTTTCTTATGTTTTATTTGCTTTATCAAACTTACATTTTATATTTTATATTATTTGTACTTAATTGTATCTCTGTATATAACATTGTAGTTATATTTTATGGATTGTGTGGGATTGCACTAACCTCCCCACATTCTGGAATAAACAATTATTATTATTATTATGCAGGGGAAAATAAATACTCTTCTGTGGAAAAAATAACAATGAAATTTCGAAAAAAGTTAATTATCTTTTTTACTTTTATCATCGTGTTGAATCACCTCCCGAAGTTAGCTCACTTTATCCCCGGACACCCTGAATATTGCATTGTAGCAGATACCATCTCATCTATAAGTAGGTATTTGTGGGTCACTACTTTTTTTTTAAATCTTTTTACTACCGTAATATAATTACATGCCACCAATTTTCTTCTTCGTGAGCCTTCTGGCATCCAGTCCTGGACATAAAACCTCCTTTAATGACTGAATACAAATTATAAAACAATTAAAAAATTCACTCACCTATAAAACTCAATAAAATAAATCAGTTATTACGATTCGCTTTCGTTTCGGCCTCCATCTGGAACCATGAGGCAAAGTCCAAGTCCCCATAAAATAATCGACACCTCTAAAACCATGAGTTGCGTGATCATCGTAATGATAAACCGTTCTATGCTCCGAGTTGCAAATGGGTGGTCCGTGTATGTTTTATCTTCATTGATTTTTAAGTGACCTCTTATGATAAGAGGTACAGCCTAAAAGTGCTCCATTATTTTCAAATCCAACCATAATGGATACGATGCGCGATGCTGAATGGCCCTCGAAGCTTTTTATACCATCCGAAGTAGCTTTGGTGGCTTTTATACCATCCGATGTAGGCTTTGGTCGCTTTAATGCCAAGCGAAGGAGCTTTTGGTTCCCTTTATGGGCCTCGATACTTGTAAGCTCGTGTAACTTCGCTGACCATACGGATGATAAAAATGTTTGCGATATCAAGTGGTTATATTGAGTATTGAAGCACGCTGGTTTGAGAGTATTTTAATGTATTTCTTTATTATATTTTAACGAGTGAATATATTTTGCGAGGAATAATGTTATATGCTTACAAACATCACAAATATTAAAAGAACGCAAGTGTTTAAATGGAATTACGTATAGATATGTAGGTGTGCATTGAACATAACTGCATAAGTACAATTTATTAAAATTTACTGACCGATATAAAATAAGAGATAATTTTCTTTTCAAATTTAAGAAATAAGTGAGGACGTATATGTAGAGTAATATGGAATTTGTGTAAATTGTACTTTTTTTCAAAATTTAATTACCTTTCTAAAAAAAAATTGCTTTAATATTTTTTAGTTAATTAACCTAACAGCTCGTTTTGAATAAAGCTGTACAATGTATTTACACATTAATTTTTTCTATACTTGCATTGTACAAGATGTTAAGGGTCGTACCTAATTTAAAAAAATGAAATATAGTTATCCGGTGACTTTATGGAGTCTTTTTAAAAAAATAATTTTAAAAAACAAACAAATAAATATCATCTACATATTGTTGTGTTTAAAGAATTACTGCTGAAAAAATATATTTACGAGTATAAATTATATAATCAGGTAGCCTTCAATAAGTACTCCGAGATTATCACATAATACTCGTATATATTTATATATACGGACTTCACTTACTTTATCGAGTGATTCCTGACATTATTTCGGATGAAAAAAAAATATTTTGGTTCCGGTGACATTTTGAATGATTAAAAAAAAAAACACAAAATAACAGTTGGTATTGGACAGTTAGGGTCGGGGTGTATATATCACATAATTGATAATCAGAGATTATCACATCTATTAGACCAAGTACAAGATTGACTAGTTAGCAGTGTGATGCAAGAGAGGTCAAACTACCTACTGTAATACTATTTATTTTGTGTTCTATTGACTCACTCTGTTCTTGCTAGAGTCAACTGTTCATCACTGGTTACTAAGCTGATTAACCGCTCAACCTCTCACCCCGACCCTAACTGTCCAATACCAACTGTTATTTTGTGTTTTTTTTTTTAATCATTCAAAATGTCACCGGAAACCAAAATATTTTTTTTTCATCCGAAATAATGTCAGGAATCACTCGATAAAGTAAGTCAAGTCCGTCCCTTGACACTCTGTATAGTCAGCATCATTCTCATAGAGTTGATCAGATATTACACCTCTCCAAAGCTCAAATCGTTAAACTTAAGTTTCGAGAGTTTTTGCTGCTCCTTGAAAGATTGTTTTCTAATTCATAAAATAAAACTAGAAACTGAATGTAGAATGAAATATTTATCAAATATTTCAATTCTTAATTTGACAGTCCAAGATTCATCGTCTCCACAAATTTAGTTGTTGAATAATTTAATTATAGCGCAACCGTATTAATCAAATTTTTGCTTTGAAGATTGCGATGAAAAAATCTGGACCCCGAAGGAAATTAACAATTTATAGACTCTATGCAAATCACCAGTATTAAAGAGGTCTGAATGTGAAATGGATTTTTTGTTAACATAATTCATTGTCGCCTTTGGTAAGAGTTCGGAAATTTATTTTCTCTGCACAGTTATAATTTGTGTTGCAAATCATTTTATAAAATTATGATGACATCGAGCACATTGTACACCAAACTTTTTTCCAAGAATCTGAAATACCTGTGAATGTAAGTTGTTGAAAATACATAAAAAAAAAATTATCAAGAGAGTTTTTAAAACATGTTTTTCTTCATATTTTTTATTTTATATTTTTTTCATTTTTTTTGTCTCATGAATCCTATGAATTTTGACAGAATTTATCTAAATATTTAATTTGAATGAATATTTTCGCTTCCATACATGCATGACAGGTATGTGTGATGGTGAATCATTGGAGAATATAACATATATTTAGGATAGAACAACGATGAATAGGTACCGAAACTGGGGATACCATAGTTCCACCGGCTCGTGGCAACTGGGAAGCTTGCACAGTATTCACTTAATATTTTAGGAAGTTACGTTAAGAAGAAGCTACAAGGCAAAAATGTGTAAATTGTTGGTATACCTTATATTGTAGGTAACAGGCATTAAAATCGCTTAACAAACGGAGTCTAGAAACGTTCGATTTAAAGCCGAAAACTGGTTTTTATTTATTTTGTTAATAATTTTATAAGAAAGCAAAAAAGTTAATCAAGTGAAACTCTCACAAATAATTTTAGCTATAATGCAAAATTTAAAAAAAATTGTTTCCTTTACGCGTCCATACATTTCAATTGAAATTATTTTTTTTAATAGCTTACATTTATATTTTTTATGGAGTAATTTATTATTTTATTTGTATTCTACTCAAGCAAAACGATAGGAAAACCTTCTATTTATCTAAAGCATATTTTTTGGTATTCATAATGTACACCAATTCGTTATAAAGATCAAAATAGTGATATAGCATTAAGCTTCGCCTTAAAGTAAATTATGCTTTACACATTTAGAATGACATTCAGTTTCCGCGAAACAATTTGTGTTTTTGTTGGCTGCTTGATCATTTAAAAATGATTTGATAGATTATTGCGCTCGCATCTCACGCACAGGTCCGATGGTGGCGCCACCTCGGACAATCGCGATGCGGCAATTGGCACAAGTTAGCGGCAGAACTTGATTAGATTCCCAGGAGATAGCACGTGCGAAGTCCGTGCGTGAGCGCGTCCACGATATCGGGAAATGGTCATCGGCTTTATAAAATGTACCGGGCATAAAATCAATACATCTCTACCTATTATACAATCTTACAATATATCTTATTTTTAAGCCAAAACTGCAAAAATGACATTATAATATAATACTGTGATAAAAAAAAAAAAATTTCACCACTTTTTGGGGATTAGTGCAATATACAAATGTGTTTAATAATGAACCCGAAGTACTAAATAATATCCTACTTTTCCCAAAATTATGGTTTTTACACTTAAGATTTATGCTTTACCTAATCTAAAAACACAGATATGATCACTTTTGTTACCCTAAACAAACGTTTATTGTTTTTTGATCGACATTGATGTTGTCAAGTATTTCTGCTTTGTCGGACCGAGAATATCATCGGAACCCCATAAAACATTCACCGTTAATAATTTGGTGACCATTATAACTAATAATTTATGTTCTGAAAGATGCTAGGAATTTTCAATTTCTATATATTTTTTCACTCATTTCGAAATTCCACAGTTTGATAATACCTACCCATAAAAGTAGTATCATAATCAGGTAGGTATTTGTAATTTAATTTCCTTTTATTTGGTTCTGAAATGCATAGTCTTATTGATTTCGTACAGAAGAACATACCTACACCACTAAAAACTAGAATATCTTGTTTGGTTCCTTAAAAATAACTAGTGTAACTTATAATATTTTGCATTTTCAGGAATACCACAGGGGTCAATGTTGGGTCCCCTACTATTATTGATATTGATTGATGACGTTCAAGAATGCTTCCATAGTACTACTTGTTGGCTTTTTGATAAAACTGCTCAGTATGGTATTATGTAACATTAAAGATTGTATTATATTACAGTCTGATTTGGAAACAATATCTTAAGGAATCGATGAGAATAAACTTTTATTTCACGTTAAAAAATTGTCATTATTACATATACGCTTTCGAAAAAACCCAATCAATTTCCATTAAAGATAAATAATCAAATGATTTCTTCAGTGCGATCCATAAGTTATCTCGGGGTCTCGTATTGTAATAAGATTAATAAAAAGTAAATGCAATACACATTTAAAACCGAAATTATGAAGAATTAATCGTTTAATAGTTTTAGCTATCCACATTTGCCAAAATCGAGCTGTTATAAATTATAACTATTGATGAATAAATTATTGATTTGTGAAATTCATAATCTACTGAAATATTTCTAAAATAATTTATGATACCTCGCCTTCTGTATCAGAAATGTCTTTTAACGAAAATAATAAGGAATGGTAAGTAAACTTGTCATTTCGAATAACAAATATTGGAAAGTGCATTGCAGGGCAACAAAAATGATACATTAGCCGGTGAAGCTATAAAACTGTGTATATTATTGTCTTCTCCTAGTATCAACGTATTTAAAAGATCGAATTTAGCTCTATCTTCAAATCATACAATAATATTAACTGGAATGTGTGTAATTATCCCACCTACATACTTTCTATAATAAATAATCATATGAGAATCTTCTAAAAATTAAGTAATGTGATTGAAAAAAAAATCCAAATCCAATCACTTGAAAGTTCTTCAATAATTAAATTAACGAGATAATTATGGACCAGAAGATAAAATGAATCGCCTTTAATCAAATACCATAATCAAGCGACTGCGTCTGATTAAAACAACTGTAATTGATAATCCGAGAAAGGAATCTGAGATAAATAAATAATCTTAATAATATGAGAGTGGACCGGAATGTAATTAATATTAACAAGGGACTTAAAGGGGGTAATGAACGGAGTGCTATTGGTGAGGTTATGAATGAAAATACTCGAAATAACGGAACATTGCTTCGGAAAAGTACTGGAGTATCACTACTCTCGTGTCTTTTTGACAGAGTTAAGTGAAATTTGAATGATAATGATGTCATATGTCTTTAATTTTCATTATAAAATTGAACCTTTTTTATTTTTGAGAGGTCTTCCAAGAAAATTCGTAAAAAACTTTTTAATGTGTAGCATTTTCCTATATGAGCGTTTTCCCTTTATTTACGATTTTTCATAATGATTTTAGACGGTCAGTAAATATCGCAGCTCAATACTAAAAACACTAATTTTGGTTGGGTCTGAATGTTCTCTATAACTCGGATTTGTTTTGAATAAGTGTAATTTTCAAAACAGGAACTATTGGTTTTAATAAATTTAGACAAACTATAAAAATCATTTTAATTGTCTTTTGTAAAAATGGAATTATAAAAGGAATCCCGTGATGTTTCATTGGCCTGCGCTGTTATTAATTTTTAAAAACATATTTATATAGTTTGTTGTTGTTTGTTCTAGCCTAGGTATAAACATATAAGATTTTTGGAATAAAAGTACGATTGGGGTTGTTTTCAACAATCCAATGTTTTGTCCTTGTCATGTTTCACATACATACTCGTATACACGATGGCAGCGATACGTCCACCATTACTCACGGTATAAAATAATGATTTATTCAGTTGTTCAGATGAAAAAATGAACTAAAGAACTGTGTCACATGATGCCTACCAAAAACAATATATTTGTTCGTTGATTATTTTTATAAATACGTCATAAGAATAAAACGACCTTAACCATTGTGCCACCTTCACGAAAAATATTTTTAATTATTGAAAAGCGATTTCTCAGTGGGAAGGACACCGGACAAACCAAACAAGCGGGGTCATAAATCTCGCACGCGTGACCCCAGCCAGGGTCCGAGGTCTGAGGTCCGGGGTCCGGCTGGGGCGCGCCGGGGTCCGTGGTAATAATTACTGCGGCCGGGGGCGGGCCGGCCCTCCCGGCGGGTACACCCCTGCGAGGGGCGGCGTGAGAAGCACGGCTGTGGTTGACTGTACCGGAACAAGGGTTGGTAATATCAAGTCAATGTTACAGTGTTAGTAGGTACTAGACTCAATGTTAAAACCCCCAACTGACTGGTGGGATTAAAGCACTACAATATTAGGAAAAGTTGTTTTTCTACTTGATATGGAGAATGTGGTTAGGATACCAAATCAGCACGATGATTCAATGTAGGCAGGTTACTTATTTATTTAAATTTGGTTCATAGTTTTTTTGATGAATTGAATCGTTAAGACTCCGCATTCTGAATTTCTACCGACATAATATAACATACTTCCCCTGAACACAAAATTAAGCCCTTAGAAATTATAAAAAACACATCGGGTTCTGTCTTTTCAACATATTTTATGAACGAAAAAAAAACTTATTTTTTAAATCCTAATTAATTCAGACGTCAAGAGATTTTTCTAAATAAGTCGTATTTTATTAAATACGTATCTCTAGTAAGAAGTTTAATTGAATATAACTCAGTAGTTTGGTCTACATCTTACAAAATTCACATTAACAACATTGAGCGAATACAAAAAAAATTTCTACGTTTTATAAGTTTTAAACTAAATATCCCTGTCGAAGACTTAAAATACAATTTCTTATTAAATACTCTAAAAATACATACATTAGAAAATAGACGTAAAATAAACGATTTAACGTTTTTATTCAAAATACTTAACTCTAAATTCGACTGTTGTGAACTCCTGCAACTTATAAACATACATACACCCACAGTAACAACACGACAAAATACAATATTCTACAGCAGCACACATAAGCGTAACTACATTGCCCACTCTCCGATACAACGACTTCACACCATGGGAAATCATTACTTGGGTGATGTTGACATATTCAAACCAACTTGGCAAGTTTTGTGGATCATTTAAAACATTTATTTCAACAATACTCCTAAACACATCATGTAAACCTACAAATAGCTGTAATTTTCTGTTTTTGTTTCTTGTGTTTGTATGACTCGTTGCATAGCTTTTATCAAATTTAATTTTATTCTTATTTTTTATGTTTCAAAGTATCTGTCAAATTAAAATTATACTACCAACCATGTAAAAGCCCTCTGGGCGTTAAATAAATAAATAACATTTTCAGTAGAGTCGTTAACGCCTGTTAAACATATATTTTATTTTATTTTAAAATTAGCACTCTCCCCCTACCATAGGTATTTGCATATTTCCCTATCAAACCATCGTCTACTTTGTGAACGCTTACAACCATGAAACTAAAAGGCATTCTTACAATATCACTCTAATGCTTGATCTAGGGATATTTAGGTTCATGCTCATAACGGAGCCTTAAAGCGACCCCAGTGCTGGAGAATATTACTTGGTGACAGAAAATATGGAAAGGGAAGGAGATAAGATGTAGGAAATGATGCCAAAGGTACGCTGCTATTCAGCTCTAGTTAATTACTAAATAGCAACGCCTTTCACTTTCCACTCCTCGATTTACACCTTGTGTGGGGTAGACTGCAAACACACTTAAACTAGACTCATAAATATTTTTCTTCTCAAACTCTTTATCATTTAAATTCCTGTCGACAGACGATGCAAAATCTTTTTGTCATCATTGAATAATACAAAAATACATTTTCTTGTCTCATGTTTATAGAAATGTTCATCTAAAGTTACTTAAAACCTGTTCTAACGTAAACAAAACTATTATTTGACCTAAAGTTAATTGATATTTACCTTGGCGTATATTACCCAGAAGAAAGATTGAGAATAAGAACTGAAATTTGATTTTAATTTTGCAACTACAGTTGTTTGTTATTTTTAATGTTTATTCTTACAATTATTATAGATAACATATGCAACATTAACGACACGTAAAGGGTTTTTTTATTATATATTTACATTGTATGATGGCGTAGCGAATAGCGTTTAGTATTCATCTAGGACATAGGTCAGAGATTACTGCCAATGATATTGCTCCACCTGTCGTCCTTCACTGCTCTCTGTTCACTATTCTTTGCGGCCAATCTCGTGCGATTCTGCTCGCTGATTAATTATTTTATAAGGCACTTTAAAAGCTTATTACAATTATTTTAGAGTTGATGATTAAAGGTTAAGTTTATTTAATTTCAACGGTTCTTATATGATCCACAAACACTAATTGCGCGTCATAGTAATTACAAGCAAAGCTTAAATAAAAACAAAATACACATTGAAACAAAACACCCGAATTGAAGTGGTTTAAGATTATTAAGATTTTCTCGATCAATTATTTTTTAGTATTGAAGAGTTTAGAAATAACAAGCATATGCTTAGTTAGAACCTAATGTTGACTGGGCAGGTATACTTTAGGTACCCAATTCTGGCTTATTTAAAAAAATTAAAAAATAATATGTCAAAAGTTTAATATAAATAATTACAATAAAAATACACTCATTTTCAGGTTTACTAGGTAGGTACTAGATACTCCGTCTATGATGTCTCGCCTTGTGAAAACTTACTGATATAAAATATTGATAATTTATTAAAAATCTTCTTCAAATTATTCGGAAAAAACGGGACTGGAGGCCCTTAAAAAATGATTCGATAGGTTTCCTGTTAAACTTTTAGTAAAATAGGAATAATCGCAATTTCGGAACAAATGTTCATGAAAGCATAATATATTCTCATTTTGTCATTGTATATCAACAAGTGCAAGTGCATGAAGACGTGTTCCGAAATATTAGAAATGTTTAACAGGAAATGGCCTGGAATCCCATTTTTAATCGGATTACGAGTAATCATACCAGCAGAAGAAAATAACATTTTTGGTATCACGGTATTCTGAAAAAATGAGTGGGCATCTAACACTGTCTGCTTCTTCGCACATGACCAATAATCATTGCCGCTTTTAGCTGTTTTTTGTTGCCTCAAACATTATATCTAAACAAGTTCATGGTATCCCATGGTAGATCAAATATAAGCACTTTTTCTTTTCACGATTCTAACAGGGAAGATTCTTTCTTCTTGTACTAAATAAAATACTACGAATAGTTGGCTGTCTGGTTAGTTTTTAACAGAATAAACCACCATCACTCGCTTTTCTTTTTCATTTTTGTGATCTTTTGTAATTTTTCATAACCATGTATGCTATACACCTTACTAGGTCGATTGGGTGACCTATTATATGGTAAGATACTTAGGCAATCATATTCTAAAGCTAATATTATTCTTACAAAAGTATATATAAACAAGTACCTGACGACTTTGTGATACAATCTTCACATTCAACATCATAATACGCAAGTAAGAAAAGCCGCTAAAAGCGTCTATTTTCAACCTGTGATAAAACTTTGCGAGATAAATGATGCAACGTAATTACTGTGCAGTTGTGGATATTTCCTCATCCCAACTGACTTGCCTATGTTTACTCTTGGTTGCTATAATAAGTGAGCATTAGCAGCTGTGGTGCGAAGATGCAAATATCGCTTATCCAGCCAAAGGTTAGGTTAGGTTCGAACCGAGGTGCAGACGTCTATCAAGCTGCTATGGAATTATACAATATTATACATGTCACTAAGGCTTATTTGCGAAATGGAAAATGAATCACATCATTATAGTGCATTATGTGAAATTTTAAGTAGGCAAGAACATTGCAGGCAATATTTGAGGAAAATTTACGATCTTGTAATATTGTTATGTAATACTAGCGCGATCTTGTAATATTGTCATGTAATACTAGCACAGATCCGTGAAAAATCATGGGATATTATAATACGAGGATTTTTGAAACTGAAAGTGTTTTATAAATTATCTTTCAAAAGACGATCATAAATTTACTCAATGAATGAACACCGTTAGTTAAAAATTGAAACAAAAGATATACACGTATGTACCGATATGCAGAATAACAGAAGAGTGCGTATGAGACGATGTATGGTTGTGAAGTAGGCGAGGAGTGTGTACCAAGATTAAGACGGTCTGTCCTCTGCCTACCCCTTTTTATTTTTTTTCAAAATTATTGATGACGAAGTAACACTAACTAGTGCCTTTAGTGCCTGTTATTTAGAATGTAAAAAAAAATAAAATACCTAATTGGGTGCTTTTTGACTAAAATGCAGCGCCCTTGAGTTGATTTTCACAAAAACGGCTTTATGCAAATAAATTGACTAATTATATTATTGTAATACCTTACGTTCACAACATTTCCCTGAAGAGGGAAGATTGGACAGCCCACAATTCTGTCTTGTTACACCCTTCTTGCTCTATTTACATTTATGCATCGTCTCATAATATATCATTTATTCCGGCGCCCGACCAATACGAGTATACAATGCACTCGGTTGTGGCATCTTTTTCTGGCAAAAAATGTGTAAGTCAGTGGTCAAGGCTCACAACGCTGTGGATGAACAACAAGGCGTTGATAGATTGAGCGGATACGGAACACACAAACAAATCTACAAACAGACGAAATGTAAAGTGATCAATACTGTCATAAAGGTTTTTTTTGCGAATAGTAGGAGTCTTTATGCATATACAATATTTGACCTCACAATGGAGGATGCGATTGATACGGTTTTAGCATCACAGTTTATAGAATTCAGATAAAAATTCAATCATTCATTATTGATGTCAACCTAAAACATTCCAAACGGTAACTTTATAAACAGCTTTGTTTATTATTAAGAATGATCTCAGCTCTTGATCCACTGCAAACAGTATCGTCTTACACGACGCTTGATCGCAAGACAGTTGACCCCCCGGACAGTTCATCCCCCGGACAGTTGATCCCTCTTGATTATTTCTGCTGTACGTCCTTATTTTGGGTGGAAATACGCTACACAAATATTTTTGTTAACAATAATGGCATATTCTGAAGGAGTATGAAGTGAGGACATTCCGCTGAATAACAAAATACGTCATAGGTACTTATGTATGTGCAAGTCAGCTTTTAGAAAATACGCTGAAATATCCACTTATAATTAAGTGTCCCCGAAGTGGTTTTCAGAGAGGATATATGGCAGTATAACAAAAGGCAACATCGGCTTTGGGTCACTTACCTACCTACACAGCAAAAATAATACTGTAAATAATACTGGGAATCAAGTGTCCGAGGGATCAACTAGCAGAGAGATCAACTGTCCGGGGTATCAACTGTCCGGGGGGTTAAACTATTCTGGAAAATAATTGTCGAGGGGCAAAGATTTGTATAACATAATATATTATTTTTTTTCTTAAAAACAATCAAATCTGATCCCCAATGAATTAGTTATATGGCCACCCAGCGCCATATCTCCGGTATTAGCGGTAGAATCAATATTGGTTAGCAGTGTAATTATATACAGCGGTTTGTAATGAACCGAAGTGGATATTTTTTTTTTATTTCTTTCACGAAGTCCATTCATTTTGCGATCACCTTTGCCATACACGAGTACACACTCAGTTCGTATTATAATCGGCGCCAATCTGCTTTCCAATCATCACGGGAATGAACTCGATTAGTTAGAGTTTTATTTGTCATAATATTCCTTGAGATTTAGATGTAATGTGAATAAGCAGTTTTTGCAAGAATTTATGGTGGTAACTGTTTTATTACGATTAATTAAGAGTTCTGTGAACAGTTGTCTTTGCGTCCAAAAAAGTATGTCTCTAATTTTATCTTAAAACAAATAATAAAAATTATGGATAGCAGTTTCTTTTATGATCAAGTTCTGCTGTGTAGTTATGAATATACGTGACAGCTGTTTTGCCTTCGGAAGCCGAAACTGCTGTAGCGTGAAATAATATTTGTGTAATATACACGATACGTTGCAGAACTTTTTTATAGATAAAATGTATTTTTTTTAATATGTGAAGCTAAGTAAAAGAAATGTATTTAAGAATATTTAAAAGTATGACGAATTTAGAGCAGATTACTTAATTTAACTATTTTTCACTGACCAGAGAAAAGTTTACAAGAAATAAATATTAAGTTTATCACACAAAAAATGCATCATAGGTACACTAACATTATGGGTCGATGCACCGGTTTTTTCTCAACATTACAAAAGTCATTATACGATTCGTTCGCTATAATAAATAATGACATCCACGAATGTAGGTTTCTGTATTTGTAGTTTTGAGATTTGATAACTGACAGTCGTAAAGTATCTTTGTCGAAATACTTGTTAAAATCCATAAGGCCACACACGTTGTTAATTGTTCTAAGAACTAAGAAACCAGCATAACCACAGACATAGAGCGGAGAGTATAAATTAAAACCAAATACAATCCAAGCGAGAGGAAAGGATTAGATGTCTGCTAGTTCCAATTAAATTTGAAATATCTGTATCAGAATATTGGGATTAAAACAACCATAGGCGTTCGATGTTATATTCTGGACAGTCTTCTGGTAGGAAGTAATATTGTTGAATCAATTTAGAGATATAAACTTTGTAATGGTTTTGATGTTACAGCATTTTATATTCACTTTTATGAATTCGTCTATTGGTATTTTAGTTTTGTTTTCTTGAAAGAAGCGGTATCTAGGAACTGGAAATTAACCCACTTCCAGAGATCCGATTGAGCTGAAACTCGGCAGATAGACTCTTTGTCGATGGCAATGCATTATTTCAAATTGGTGGCAATCACGTACATGCACGGACGTATACGCATTTCTCTGAAATCGGATGACATAACAGCAGTTATTACACGATGTTAGTAGAGTTTTTGACTCCAGTTCTTGCGTAGGAAATTTCAATTATCAGTCAAACTATTTTTTTACAAAGATATTTTAAATCAGAAGTATCATAAACTTCGATTGATTATTAGATTTTTTAATACGTTTTATCATACTGTGGGCCTCGCTTTACCCACGATGAGGTCATTGTCATACAGTTTTATAAAACATGGTAAATAAAATAAAAATACAGTGTGTGGCAAGCCTACGCACGACGGAAGTGAAACTTTTAGTATTCTTCTCTCTCTCTTTTCATTTCATATTATTATTATACAGAATGCTGTACATTATAGTTTTAAAAAGCATAAATTTATTTATAGGCGTGTTGTTAACAAATGAACGTTCAACTAGATTCCTAATATTGACATATTTATAAGTAGCATGAAATAAAAAAAAAAAATAAAGAAATTATTTTCGGCACGAGAGCATTTTATCACTTTTCCTCGTATTAAAAAAATCACAAAAAAAAAATTTTTGTTAAAGCGGGGATCGAAGAACCTCGGTTCTTTAAGACGACAATCGGGCGCTCTGCCTCTAGACCGCGAAGTTGAGTTTGGAGAGTGACCTAAACTAGGTATATAATATTAGCTAGGCTCCTATAGCGAAATGATCCCCGTTTTTCGTGACGGTTATGAGTCGGTTTTACTCCGGTCCTCGAAAATGCATAACGCGCGTAAAGACGTTTCACTTCAATAAAGGCAGTGATAAAAATTACCTAATGTATCATGAGACATGGTTGTGCATCTTGTGTATTATTTAGGAATGTGTTTTGAAGGTTAATTTTAAACTATTAGTTGTAGATATTACGGTATTAATATTTTTTGGAGTGAAATTTCTTTACGCGCGTCATGCAATTTCGAGGACCGGAGTAAAACCGACTCATGACCGTCACGAAAAACCGTGATCATTTCGCTATAGGAGCCTAGCTAATATTATATACCTAGTTTAGGTCACTCTCCAAACTCAGCTTCGCGGTCTAGAGGCAGAGTGCCCGACTGTCGTCGTGAAGAACCGAGGTTCGATCCCCGCTTTAACTATTTTTTTTTTCTTTTTGTGATTTTTTTAATACGAGGAAAAGTGATAAAATGCTCTCGTGCTGCGACTTTTAGATATTTTGACTATATGATATTTTGGTCGAAATATAGCTTAAAAATCGAGCCGGTAGAGTCGCTCGGTATTTTGATTAATTATTTTTATTTTGAATCATTAAAATTACTAATCAAGGCCGATAACGCGACTAATTACCCTCGCAGACATGCGTGACAAGTTTTTTTAGTAAAAAACAAAGCCGTAAGTGAGTTTTTCAAAATTTAGAAATGTTTTTCAAATTCAGACTCCATACGGGTATGAGACTGTTAAAACACGATAGATCTTTTCCAAAACGGACAAATATACGGAAATATTTTGAAAAACGACAGATATGACTTCACACTGCCGATATATCTTCGATTCGACCCTATATAAAGCGTTAACGAGACGTTATGTTATATTATTCATTTGCCGTGTTTGAAAACGAAAATTTTCGCGGGACAAGTCAATTGAGGAGTACACGTTGTATACGCGGTTCTCGTCGCGGGAGATACCTCTCCTCGCGGTCTAGAGGCAGAGCGTTCGACACTCGTTATGCAGGACCCGGGTTCGAATCCCATATTTTTATAACTTTAAATTTTTTTTATCACATGCTACTTATAAATATGTCAATAGACAGAAAAAAAGAGAGAATGAAATGAAAAGACAGAGAGAAGAATACTAAAAGTTTCACTTCCGTCGTGCGTAGGCTTGCCACACACTGTATTTTTTATTAAGTAACGGCATTCGTAATTTTCATTTGCATTAAAAATAATTAGCACTATAAAATAAAGTTAAAAATATCGTTTTTTTACATATACAGGGTGTTAAGGGATGTTGTGAGGATTTGGATGATTTGGAGTAAAAAAAATAATGAAATTTGGGTCTCCGGTGACAAATTTGAAGATATGTTTTTTTTTTTTAACATGTAAAATCTGTGGGAATTGGATAGGTGGGTTCGATTGATTGATCAAGGATTGAGCGCTCACTCGGATGAGTGTCCATGTGGAATTAAAAAAAAATATATATTTTAATTTGAAGAAAAACGACAAAAAAGTCACCAGAGACCAAAATTTCATTTACATTTTTTATTCCAAATAATACATATGCGAGCCGAACTGCCGAGCTTAACCTCAACTTAGGGAAAGGAACGAAGCAAATGACGATCTCCGTGGTCGAGGGGTAAGGCAAGGGGTACTAGTAATATCAAGATCACGGGTTCAAATCCCGGCGTGCGCAAGCAAATTTGTGTTATTTCACAATTTAATCATTTTAAGAATAAAATGTATATTTGTGGCACATTCCAGAGTCTAAGATACTCTCCATTAGACCACCATTCAGAATTAAAACATTGCTTGAAATAGCTTGGCGTGTTTGGTGACCAGATCTGAATAATACTTCCCCAATACACTCTTCCCTATCTCCTTCTCCTTCTCACTACCTTCAATCTCACAACATACCCCAATTTTAGATGCCATAGTCTCACTGGCCCCAGATGGTCTGGATCAGTTGGGACTCTTATGCGGTAATTACATAAATTTAAAAAAAGACTTAAATGGTGCGTAACGCTGCTTGCAGTTGTCTCGTTCCTTTCCCGCAATTCGTAGCTCCCAACAATATATCCCAACCTTAATACACTTTATATGAAACTCTTTTTAACAAATAGGTACTTTATTACAAGAATGACTATAACCTGCATGAAACATAGATTACTTATAAATAATGCACGCTAAAAATGAAAGAGAACACGAGAAAGGTAGAGAGTTTGTAGAGCTTAAAGGATTAAATTTTGCACGATGGTGTCCAGCCTCCGTTAGGAGAAGAATGTTTACTTCACCTACATTGATTTTGCTGTCAACTTAAAGAAAACCTTTTTTTTCTCAACGACAAAAATTATTTGAAACAAGGTGTTAAAACATTGTAACCAAAAAATATGTCATTTTAATGTTAAGCCGGGGGAATCTCCTAAGCAAAATCCGGTGTGTGATTTGCAATAAACATTTCACAATATGTTCGTGTTACGTTAGAGATTAGCTCGTTCATCATTCTCATAATATGAACTATCAAATATTCTCCTATGTACACTGAATCATGTATCGCTTTTATGTAACGCTTTTTTAGGCGTATAAATAAATAACAATATTATTCTATTATTTTTTTCTATACTGTGTATCCTGATGGAAAAATCATTGGTTCTGAAACATGTCGATAATTTTCATAAAAAAAAATTGTATTCAAAATTTGTCGTTTTTAGTTAATCAAATTGATAAACAAAGTAAACTTGGTATTATTATTTTCTTTAAAAGAGACTTATTTTAAATGTATTATTTTAATTAACTTAGATTATTACATACAAATTTAATTATATGAAGTTCAAGTAAGGTTGAAATAGTTTTTCGCGTAGAAGTTCGAACAATTATTACTATTTTTTTTATAATATCAGGGTAGGTTCATTATTTGCAAGGTCTAATGGTTCATAAGCATGATCCTTCTCCAGTTTCGTGTTTGAGCTTGAAAGCATGAAAAAATAGTCAGACAATTTGGACTAATTTCGGAAGTATGGCACGCCAAATACTAATTTTATTTCCACCGCGTTGCTCTTATGAAACAAACTTGTTTTAGAACGTAATAATTATATCCGTCTCTAAAAGTATGTGCTTAAAACGATCTAAAACACGAAAGCCTGTCTAATATCGATATATTAAGCAGACGCATAATAACATTAAACATGATGTGTTTGACCTTATAACAGTAGATGTTAAAAATAGCGTTTCACGTTTATTTATATTTTTTACATTGATTTGGTTTCCTACTACAAGTTTATATGGGTTCATAATCAATACTGCTGCGTAACAACAAGCTTTTTCCAATTTAGTAACATTGAAAAAAACTATACTTAATTAAGGATAGGTTGTTTCAGAGAATTTAAACAATTCTTCAAATTTAAAAGTAAATTTCCAAGTTCTTTGAATGGTCTTTACAAGTTCTGTCAAGTAACTGGCCTATAATGGTATAGTACCAAAACTTGAATAGGACTTTCACAAAACCCAAAAATGATCGTTGAAATTTGATAAATTGTTCAAATTCCATGAAACAACCCATCCTTAATCATTGCAAATGGTAACCGAGATCGCACTAAAACCATGTTTCAGTGTAATAAATAAACAGAAAACTTTTAATTTATGATAAAATTAAATAAAAGGATTTTTTGAATAAACTAGAAATCAAATTATTTGGTTAGTGTTATGGTTTAAAAGCAGTTCTAAACAATTTGCAAAGTATGTTTTACTTTCTCTGCTATTCTTTTAACAGAAAATATGTTTTCGTACCCTGGAGGTGAACTCCACTGGTTAAATTTCCCGTTATTTGATTTCAGATAGATAACATATTTCTTCGAGAGTTGTAGATTTACTTTTTTGCATCATTTTAATATATTTGTTGAGTGTCACTTGAATTCTGTCTTTAGATTTAAAAAAAAAACACCGTAAAATCATCGGTCAAAATTGTTTTAAGTGCTTCAGAATGACAGTAAATACTTCATTAAAATGAAAATGCCGTCCATTTTTTTAACAACATAATATTATTATATCCTATATCACAAAGCTCTAAATGCATAGACAAAAAAAATCTGTGCATTCCCACATCTTTTCGATTTTTTGTTTAAATGCTAGGTACCTACCTACTCAATAAATTACTAATTTACCTTAGGGCATTTCAATATCACATCATAGCATTTAAATGTACCTACATCCACATTGATACTTCCTAGTAATACCCCAGAGAGATAAGTCATACGAGACGAGTATATCCACACATGCTAGAGTTAGAATAATCAAAGCACTAAGTTCTAGCACCGTTCGTATTCCGCTTTCAGATTGGTCTGTTATCGAGTCCGAGCGCCCGGCTAGCGTTCATTAGCCCGTGTCACCGTAAATTCAGATTGTACGAACCAGTGATGTACTTTTGACCCGCGATTCTTTTGTAAAGTGAAACACCTAGAGTGGTATATGAATTAATGAACTTTCACCGCGTCACAGGTGTATGCTCGGTGGGAAGAGCCAACCTTTGAATCCGAAGGCTTTCTAAGCTTTGCTATGATGGAAAGTATTAAATTTGATAATAATTATAATAATAATAATAATGTTTATTTCAGCTGGACAGAGCGGTGTGTGCAATGCTCTGCCTGCCATAAAAGTTTACATTTAAGTTAATACATAAAAATAAAATGAATAAAGAAATAAATAAAAATAAAAATAAAAATAATAAATAAAAAATCAATACATTGATGTGCACATTAGGTCTTTATGGTGGCTTCTTTGAAATTCTCCATCTCCGGTGTAGAGGCGCTCCCTGCCACTGGGCAACGGCCTGGACAAGAGTGTTGTCCGATCTCTGGTAGCGCTGACTCGTCCCGGCTATTCTGTGGCGCATCAAAGCAGCGAACCCATGCACCCTTCCTTCGGTGAACATCTGTGAGGCGCTGCATCGCCAGGGGAGGCCAAATAGGGCTCTGTATGCGTGGTTGTACTGTACTCGGAGTGTGTTCATGACGCCTTGTGTGTATGTCGTCCATAGCTCGCTAGTGTAGAAGCTCATACAATATGTTTGGAAAAGTTGCTTCTTCACCGGAGGACTGCATAAATAGGCTTTGAATCGCAGTTGAAAACTCTTTCCAACATTTTGCTATGATGCGAACAAACAATTGGTAGGAACGGAGACGCAAGTAAAAGAGATCTGTTATTATTTATTACAAGAAGCACCTTCGGTAGATTTGCCAGCGCTCTAACTTTGTATGGCACGTCTTTAAGGCGAAACTTAATGCCAGATCACTATTCTGATTAATCTTTATAACAAATTGGTGTACATTATGAATAACAAAAAATATTCTTTAGATAAATTGAAGATTTTCGTTTCGCTTGAGTAGAATACAAATAAATAAATAAATAACCCAATAAAAAATATAAATGTAAACTACTAAAAATTTTTTTTTTCAATAGAAATGTCTGAACCCACAAAGGATACAACTTTTAAAAAATACACAATTATAGCTAAGATTAACTGTGACAGTTTCACTTGATTAACTTTTTTGCTTTCTTATAAAATTATTTACAATAAATAAAACCAGTTTTCTGCTTGAAATCGAACGTCAAGCGATTTTAATGCCTATTACCTACAATTTAAGGTATACCAAGAATATACACATTTTTTGCTTGTATCTTCCTCTTAAAGCATTATTCAATTTAATTAAGTTGAAATGAATTGCTTTGGAAATAGAGTGTGATTACGACGCTAGGGCAAGAGGAAAACCATTTCTGTTCATCATTTCTAAAATTGTCGGTACCTATATGAAAATGGCACTAGAAACTAATTACCTTGCTTTGTTATGTTAAACGTTGGTTCTTTAGTGACTCTCAGCAACAATACGCATTAATCCCTTTCAATATTTTAACCATAAAATTCTTCTCAATAAACTTAGTCAAATCGGAATTGAGGGTAAACTATTGGAATGGATAAAAAGCTACTTAACAAATAGAAATCTACAAGTAAAAAATAATTCTAACCTTTCACACAAATTCATTGCTACTAACGGTGTACCCCAAGGGTCACATTTAGGCCCAATACTGTTTCTCCTTTTCATAAACGATATTGTTACTGTATTTGATAAAAATGTTGAAGTGCTACTTTTTGCCGATGACCTTAAACTATTTAAAATTATAAAAACAATAAATGACTGTATTCAAATTCAATTAAATTTAAATAAACTTCAAGATTGGTGCAAAACTAACAAACTTTATCTCAATATTAGTAAATGCCACATTATAAGATTTTTCAGAACAACACAACCCCTTAACTATCAATACAAAATTAATAATGTTTCTCTCGCCTCTGTAAGTGAAATTAACGATCTCGGCATTATTTTCGATTCAAAATTTAACTTTCTTTCACATGTAGAAACAGTCACCAACAAAGGATTAAAAATGCTCGGCTTCATTCTCCGAAATGGCAGAGACTTTAAAAATATTTCAACACTAAAAATCTTATATTCCTCACTTGTTCGAAGTCAAATCGAATATAATTCTCCTATTTGGTGTCCTTACTTTAAAATCCACTCCGACTCTATTGAAAAAATTCAGCATAAATTCCTAAGATACATTAACTATAAACTCGGTCTACCTATAGAATCAATAAATTACTATCACTTGATGAAAGAATTAAACTTACTTAAACTCTCAGATAGAAGACTTATTTCCGATTTGACTTTTATTTTTAAAATTGTCAATGGTATTATAGACAGCCCTGATATATTAAGCCTAACCTTCCATATACCCACTAGAACCACTCGATCCAAAATTCTTTTTAATTTCAATAACAATATCAGGACTGAGTCATTTAGAAACTCGCTTATACCTAGATTGCATGCAGTTGGCAATGCTTTCTCAGAAGTAGTAGATGTGTTCAACTGCACGGAATATAGTTATAAGAAGGCTATAATAACATACCTCTGTCGTAATTATCAATGTTATTAGGCATAATACCATTCTATTCATAAGTTATCACAAAACCTAAACTATGCACTTACATCAGATATCAGACAGAAGAGTGTTATATACTTAATCAAAACTATAATTTTTCCCAAAATTGTTATGAGATGTCTTACTGACAGCCCTGATTCAATAGAGCTAACTCTTAGTTCTCAGCAAATTCAACCAAATTCAATATTGAAGGTAACAATAACCTCAATACTAAATTACTGTACGGATTGAAAATAAAAATGCTATTGTACCTATGTATACCAGATGTTATTCTTGTTTAATTTTCAACATAATTTCTCAGTAATTATTCTGTTTAACATAATACTGTTTCGTTCCTGTGAACCACTGTAAACATAAATCATGTATATTGTAAAAGCCTTTTACGGCGTCTAAATAAATAAATAAATAAATATAGTCAAAAGTTATAAAAATAATGTTCTTTTTTTCACGATTTATTGGAAGATAGACATATATTTTTGCGCGCCTGCTATCATTCCATATGCACCAAATTCAAGTTGTAAAACAAATTCAGTACGTGCCAGTACCAGCAAGATGAAAAAAAACTAGCTTAATAGATTGTATTTACCATACTTTTCAAAATAGCCTTTCTTCACACACTAGATAGATTGGACAGTCCATGTAATGTTATCCACACTCATAATGTGGAAGCACATTTATAATATATAACTTCAGTTTCCATGATAACACAAAACAGTGACAATTCAACACACTTTTAAAAAGTCATTGGAAACGATGAAAAAGAAAAATTTAAACTTAACCTAACCTAACCTAACCTAACCTACTTAACCCAGTTAATAAAGTTTTTGTTTCATCACTTTCCATGACTTTATATAACTTTTTAAAGATGCGATGAATTATTATTTTGATGATTTATCCGGTCACCATAACTTCATTATAAAGCTTTTTTCTAGTGTTTGTCACGTTTCATTCAGGGAGGAATCTTAAAGTTCACAAACTACAGCTGATATAAATATACGAGAAAGAAGAGTGAATCGGTCTACTCACCTTGAATATCCGTTGTTCTCTCGCGTGGATCGTGAGCGTTAGAAAGGGACGCAGCGCGATTGTTGATGTTGTCTTACATGAATGAGATGATCCTGGTACCGTATGAGTTACAATTCGTGTATGGATGCGCGCTGTATTAAGTATGTGTTTCATATCAACACCGGGTGATGCAAAATTAACGTACGTTTTTATGCAAATTCAAGCGCAAATTTTCTTTATTTATTTATTTATTACTGCGTCTTTTGATTGCAAATGTTTTTAGTAGCTTCACGGTGTAAAATGAGTAATGCTGACTTATTTAAATCCTATTATAAACAAAATAGCATGCCGTTTTCTAATAAACGTTTAATACATTCATAACACACCTGGGTTTGTTCTAATAATGCACAAGGTCGAAATGTGAAAATATTAGAATTTTTATGAATACGTGTTCTGAAATCGCCACAACACATTCGTATTTTATAGATAGTTTGTTAGGAAACCTGTCAATTCGTTCGTTCAATAAGTCCCGATTTTAACTGAAAACGAACAATTTTAAGAGATTTTTAATAAATTTTCAATATTTTATATCAAGTAAGTTTTCTCCGTGATATATCCAACAAGTTAGTCTCGACATCGAGTAATTGTGATTTTAAGAGTTTTAGTTTTCTATTTGCACCTCCTAAAAAAAAAAAAGCGTTCAGTTTCAGTGCCGGCAACCCGGGCGTTTATTAAAGGTTGGTTCTGTCCAGAGGTTTTTTTTTTTCATTACCCTCCTCACTAGACAAAGTCTGTTCTGAGGCTGGTAATTAACAATTTATAATATATAAACCAAATGTTTAGTAAAACATAGTAAAAAAAATAATAAGAAAAAATAGTAGTAAAAAATGAGTGATATAAAAATAGAAAAATAAGTGTATTACTATATCTGTTGAAAAATTATATATAAAAATATGGAATGAGTATTTCGAATTATAATTAATTGTAAAATTTTGAAATTTTGATAGAATTTGTGTGCAGTATGTTTTGTAAAATGCATTAGATGTTTAGAATATTTCTAATATCTGTTCTTTCTTTTACCATCAACCAGTTTACAAATCTTTTGAACACCCAATTCAAATTATTTGGTAAGACGTAAGTTTTAGTTTGGGTTAGGAACATGTTGAATATGTGAGGAGCTAGGTAAGGTGTTACAGAAGATGTATAAAATTATCAACGTAATGTCATTTTACCATTTGTGGCATGTTAAACGTACCCTCGTTGAGGTATGGATATAGACAGACCCATCAAAAAATCGATTTAAGTGTTTTTCATGCTATTTTTAGTTTTAAATATGATTTTTTGGTCATGACATGAGAATATACTTGATTTTTTACCCAAATATCATATATCCAGTTTCTACCTTGTTGGGAAATGATTTTAAATTTGGAAAAAATGCAAGAAAATGGTGCAACTTTGAATGCGGTTGTTTTTTACTACAGAAGAAAGATTCGGACTCCCTTTTGAGCAAGTTATTGAAGTTGTTCGTGCATATAATCTCGTTTTTCAGTAAAAAAAAGATTCCTGCATAATATATTTTTTGTATTCGTTCTCTTGGATTACTTCGAGCTATCGCGCTGAAACTATATAATATATTGTGGTGTATGCTCCTTCGCAAGGATACAGTAGGTGATCCCGCTTTCCTTCCAAACCTTGTTTTTTCTTATATTTACTATCACAAAATTCCTGCAAACACCATTTCGTTTCGCCTAATGTATTTACTGTCTACTTTTAAGTTCAAATGATGGTGCATAATTTGTATGCAGTTTAATTAATGCGTATGATCTAGTGCAATTGCTCATAATGTACCCCAAATGGTTCCGGTAACGAATTGTTATGTTTAAAAAAAAAATATTCCGTTCGCGTTAGAGCGAGTGAGTGCTCGTTTTAGCCCGTTTTTATACACAATTATACCAAAAATTCACATGAACCTTTTCTAATTATATTATTTTAGACTTCAAATTGTGGAGAAATCTTAGATAAAAGCTTAGACAAAATAAATTTTAATCAACGAAAGATCTACCGGTCGGTGCTAAGTTGACATCGCGTTTGAGTCCCACCCAGGCGTAGTGTGTTCAATTCCTCGGCTGGCTAAGTCCTCCATCACAATACAATAAAAAATTTCCACTTACTGTGGTGGTAGTAGGAGAGTTTAAAATATTCATCCACTTTTCCAAACTGCTTTTTTTTGGCTTTCGTTGATTGATGATCCATGTTCTCCCTACACGGACTGCACCATCAGTCTCAGTTTTCTTATTTTCTCAGAGTTCACCCTCTGAACTTGTTAGAAAAGTACATTTAGTATATTGTGTATAATTTCGACGAACTCACATATTGACTACCGTGTAGGAAGAGACAAGATGCTGGTGGTAGTATATTGATAAGCGGGACAAGAATAAAATGGCCGCGGCTGGTATGTGACCCCTGACCCCAGACCCACGACTATCGGGTGCTACTTGCGTTCTCTACATTAAGCCACGCAGATTAAAATTATTTTTAAATTTGCTCCGAATCAAATAAGGAACTTCATTGACAATTATGTTTTAAGCTATTGTATATAGATATGTACGTATAAATATAGGTCTATACCTTAATAGTAATTAGTAAAATAATAGATCGATTAAAAAAAATAAACTTATCAAAACGCACCTGGCGTAATTTTTTCCTGTTCACAATCCAGTTGCTGAGCATTATTGAAAGATTGAAAAATATTGACTTAAATTGTTTGAAAATAGTATGAAGTTCTTAAATTTAGTTAATTTTGGAATGAGCTCTTTAGAAAAATCAGTATTTAACTGCAATGTTTTTGAGCGTGTATGCGGCCTATTCAGATTGTTAACTATCTGATTTGAGACAAATTTCTTTCGTAGTAGCGAGGACCAACAATTCAAAGCAAAACAATAAATTATGTACACATATCATGTATGTATAACTGTACATATATCGGACTGGGAAAGGATCAGGGGGATCAACTGTTATCAGCGTTCGGACACTGATTATTTTGCTCTGCGTTTCGGTGAAAGAATTGTGTTCACTTCAATTTATACGAATTGGATTACAAGACGTTTCAAAAAGAACATTATAATTTGGATAAAAAGTAATAATAGAGACTTTACCAGTGCCCTCACCCAAATTCGAAACTATTGATGCAACAAAAATATTGAGTGTTTATATTATAATATAAGTGTAGGTATATTCATATGACTGTCTCAACACAGGCTAGCCATGTGAGGCAGGTTATGAAAATCCTCAACTTTATCTAATTGTTCCCTCGGGCATCCCCTACTTCTTCTACCATTCAAAATAGAGTAATATTTTCTCAATACACTCATTTTTTAGGTCAAATTTCATTCATTTACATTTCATCATATGCTTCCATCATTTACTCCATATGCCCAAGCCATTTAAACATAATTTTCTGAATCTTGCTCATTATTTCGCTTACATGGTTTGCATTATTTGCGAATTTCCGCATTTATCGCATGTACATGTCGTACATACATGGTTTTACTACACATACGCCTCAGAGTTCTCATTTCTGCAGCAATCAGTCTACTTTCATCGTTCATCTACTAGTACCATGCCTCACATCCATACGTCAGGGTAGGTACCAGTAGTCCATTGTGGACAGCTAGCTCCGCTTCTTTCGACATTTTTTTGTTAGCGCCTACTGCGCTCAGTCCAAATGGAGTTTCTTGCATTTACCCTTGGTTCAATATCTCTATCAACTTTTCTATTACTCGAAAATCTACTTCCAGATACACAAATTCACCCACAGGCGAAATAGCTTAGTAATGTCTGAAACCGTCAGGTTAAGAAAATAAATAAATAATTATCAGTTTTGTCCATTTCAAAATTCATTCAGTAAACGTAATAACAAAACAACAAACGAAAAAAAAACATGACGTAATCGCAACAACAAGTCCCTGTGGAGAACGGAGTTTTGCACCTGTGAGCTAGGAGATATACGGCCCTGTAGTCGCTAGCGCATCTCTTTCGTCCCCCCTTGGATGAAATATATCAAGCGGCCCACGCAGCGTCCATCCGCAGTCATTTGCATAATCTCTGCTTAAATATCGTGTCATCAGGACCGGCCCGTACACGAATCTATGAAACAGCGAAACCAAGGAACTGCGGATCCGAAAAACAGCAAAACTACGAAACTGCGAATTTGCAAAATTGCCAATCTGCGAATCTGTAAAACTGCGAAACTGCAAACTCATTTGCGAACTGTAACCGTAACCGTAAAACGTTACCGTTATCAAAAATCGTAGTTCGCGAGCGACTCGCGGCAAACCGAATGCCGTATACTGTATACACTAGAGCCTTTTTACTGAGCCTTCATCGATAAAGCAAAATGTTTTCAAAACATCTGACAAAAATTAAAACATTGGCGTAAGGCCACAATTGTTTTAAAAATGCCGGATAAATACTATAAAAAACAACTCAAGCACACCTAGCTGAAGAATGTCCCGTTCAACAGTTTCCCGGAGCCACATCTGTTTTGAATCAAGTGAATCTCGGAACTGTCATCAGGCTGAATAACCGCGCCAACCAACATTGACCTCCACCATATCAAGAAGAAGAAGAAGAAAACTAAATCACAAGTATTACCAGTTGGTGGAAAACACATTAAATAAGTGGTTTCATATGAAGCAACCAAAACTGTGTTCTTTTATTGAAATGGCGGGGTTGGATGGCGTTACATCCTCTCTGCCCAGCCCTGCGGAGAAACGGCGTAATAGGTGATTTATAATTAGAAGTGGGTCTCTTTGATAGATTACCATATCCTTACAAATGGATTGCAATCTTTAAAGCACATGCGTCAAGTGGGAATGCTGTCCATGTTGTACAGGCATTTTAATGGAAGATACTCCGAGGAATCAGCGTCATTGATTTCTGTGTTTCCTTCCTCCTGCAACACGGGTTTCTTGAAAACCCGTGTTTTCTTCTTTTGTTTCTCAAAATGACCGTCGAGACAGCATCCCCAAAGATGACAAAAGCCCCAAGAGAATTTATTTTCCTCGGGACACGGGACTGTAGAGTTAATGTAAAAAACGAGATATTTTTCTGCATGAAGAAAAGCAGAATTTCGAATTTATTAACTTATTTTAGTATTTTTATTATAAATACCCAGTCCGAGCCTGCGACCTATCCAAAGTGAACCTACACTTGCCGGTTTTATGACAAAATTTGTTAAGCAAATTTGACTGGGCGCGCGGGGCCTTTGATTGGTCCCCTCGCGGCTCGTAGCACGTCAATTTTTGGTTTATTTCTCATTCGTAAAGCATCATGTTGGCTTTTTATGCGTAATTAAAAGCATCGGACAGTTTTCGGGGAGACCGGTGGCAGGAGTTTCAAAAATTCAATGTTTACTGAATTTTTTATCGGAATTTATCGATTTTATTGACCATCCCGTTGAAATCATATTATTATGCAATTTATTAATAGCTATTTCATTCATTAATGTAATAAGCTCTATAAGGTGAATTTTAATTACTCGGTAAAATGTGGTATGCCTTTAACAATCACGTTTAATTCAACTTTTGAACAGGAAAGTTGTTAGAATGGGAGCATCTTCATTTAACAAATTATGGAGGAAACACTGGAACTGAATGCATCACATAAATTCACCGTGAGAGAGAATATTTTTGAATTCGTTTTTTTATATGTTAAGATCATTACATGAAATTAGAAAATATGTTCCGAATACTAACTTTTGCATTTTAGTACCTACCTTTACAAAATAAATAATTAAAAATAATGTTTTCGGCGGTATGTCTCTGTGACTGTGTAACTCGGGTTCAATAAACTAGAATTGGGATTTATTTCGGTTTTCGAAATTAGATTTGATTGACTGTGGGAACGATTAAGAAAAAGATACAAAATGGGTAAATATAATTATTTCATTGGAATTGTGTTTTTCTTTTTTTGCAATTATTGTCAGATGTCGTAATTTTTCAAGTTTAGGAAATAACGGCGTTCATTCTAATGGTAAATTGCTGATTATATTTTGAAAGGCAATGATCTTGTGGCATTTTTTTCTTTATAAATGCTTTCAACTTCCAATATCGCGCGATTTTTCGCGGATCTGCGCTAGTAGGTAATAATGTGTAAGTAATAGTAATAATTGTATTTTCATGGAACGTTGCATGTTTCCTTGTTTTTTGTTGTTTTTTTTACACTTTAGAAAATATAATACAATTTTATAAAAACAGTTTATTTTAAAACAAGTTCTGCTGTGTATCTGTATAAATAAAAATGTTAATGTTCACTTGTTCAAAATCTTAAATCTCCGAAAGTTCTTCACCGATTGCTTTGAAACTTTGACACAACATTGCATTCAAATACGCGTGTGTTTTTATGTACCTATAGTATATAGATGTCACCTGTGACAGGTAAAAACATGTTTTTTTAAAACAACGCCTGGACGTAAAAGCAAAACGCGTTAATGTTTCTATATCTGCAACGCTAGTTATTGAATGTAATCATAAATTATGTGATTATATCAAGTTTTCCTATGAATTGTTGGTTGAGGTAAGTATTGAATTAGATTTCACTTAAATTAATAAAAAATATTTCAGAAATCCGTCGCCTGTCTTTGCACTTCATTTGTGTAGTTACGTATAGAGTAAGGGATGTTTTTAATTATTTATTTACTAAGCGTCGATACCAAATTCACACATAACATACATTTTAAAGTTTAACTACATATCTATCGTGATGTAATATAACAATAAATCATGAACCAAGATTATCATCGTTTACCAATTGAACAATTTCTAATGAGAAAATATGCATGGTAATGGTTATTGGTCACGTTTCATCGTGTTTTTTAGGTTACTTTAGCATCAACCTAATACTAGTTTAGTGAACACATCATAAAAATATGCATGTATCTCGCGTAATTTTTCAAGTTCGCGGAGTCTACGACATGTATTATTGATGACATCACTTGTGTGATATTTCGAATTCTGATCAAATAGATTACCGACTACACAAGGAACCCCATTGCTTAATTTTTTTAAAACAGAAGGAACCGCAAATATTTAAGAAATAACGTGGAAAACATTTATTATATTTTATTAGATAATGTTCGGCGCCTGTGTACATTATTGATACAATCACGACGGTTGCTTATTAAAAAGTCGTGTTAGAATTAACATATCCATACCAACGTTTGTTTAAAGCATTAAAATGGCTATAAAATAAATACATGATTCCATATTAATATTCCGAGAATGCCAACGCAGTCATGATAACAAGTTAAAATAATCCAGTGTTTGATGCATTTTTTAAAAATAATGCAATGTGTGAAATGAAGCTATGAAAATAAACCAATGACCCATGCGTTAATGTTGATATGTGGTTGGTTTATTACTTACACGTGTTTTTATTAGAATCATTTAAGTATTCAGTCATTTTGTGATGCAAAAATACAGGTGAAAGTGACATGATTGGTATATACTTTGCTAGATAATTGATTACAAATAATAGGACTTTTATTTATTGGAATAACTTTATTGAGTAAAAACCTCAAATTGTAATATTTAATTATTGAAGACAATATTTGCGATTTTTAAACGAAAATCTGAAATAGAAAAATCAGAAAAGGATAGGGTCACATCTAGAACTCAAACCCAGGACCCTTGCCTTGCCGGGCCAATAAAAAATGTGCGGTGAAAAAATGAAAACAATGTTAATAGTTCTTTTTCGAAGTATGATACAGTTAAATGTGACCGAAGGAGATAAGGTCCCATTAGCTCAGTGGTAGAGCAGTGCAAAGCAAGGGACCTAGATGTGACCGCATCCTTTTCTGATTGTTCTGTTTCAGATTTTAGTTTAGAAATCGCTAATATTGTCTTCAATAATTAAATAATACAATTTGAGGTTTTACTCAATAAAGTTATTCCAAAAAATAAAAGTTCTATTATTTGTAATCAATTATCTAGCAAAGTATATACCAATCATGCCACTTTCACCTCTATTTTTGCATTAGTTAGTTTTGCATAGTTTTCAAATTTAACCCTCATTTTATGCGATTTATATGAGTTAAAAATTGGTTCAAATAATCCACATATATATAAATACCTATTCTAATTGAAACTAAAATATCAAAAAGGTCTACTGGCCTTATTTATATCGGTTTTCTATGATTTTAGTAGCAGTTACGTCAACTTTCGTCGATTTATACAAGGAAAAAAACTTTTCGTTTACGTTCTAGTATTTACGGTTCATCATGTCCGGGCGAGTATGACTTCTCGAGCATTTTTAAGTGCATGTCTGCTGGACAGACATATCTATCCACACATACAGAAATGCTCCTGTGCAAGCATTTCTGTACGTGAGTATTAGTCTTAATAAAGTCGTTTCCTTGGGCTATTTCCAAATATCAACACGTTTATTATTTTTTTCTGTATGACAATGAAGGTAAATTCTAACTGCTCGAAGTCAGTGAAAATCCATTTTAGAGTTTTGTAAAACAACGAGATAAGGAATGGAGAGGGAATTATAGATATTTTAAAAGCTATTTCCACAAGCATAAATTTCTCAATGGTGTTGGCACACAAGGGCAATTGTACCGGACGAGATCCTAGGTGAATCCTTTATTCCATGATAATTTGTTCCCCTAACATATTATAAACACATTATTTCATCAACAGGAGAATTGAGCTAAACACACATTTTACTGCTTTAGCTTATCTGAATAAGATGGTTCTTAACGATTTATTGGGTGGCCTCGCTCAAGGACCTGCCGTTTAATTTATTGAAGCCGTTCATTTATTTTATTGGTCCCGGGTTCGCCCCCCATAGGACTCTACCGCTTTTGTTCCACATTTTGTGCCACACGAGCGCAAAAAGGACACAAAAGACCGTATGATAAAATATATATCTGGACCATAAAGAGAAAAGGCGGATTTTTTTGCCATTTTTTTCCCAGAAAAGCACCTTGGTGGCGATTCAGGGATTCTATGCTTTATTTCAAATGGTTAAAATGTTGCACAATAAATGGTAAGGATTCCAAATTTTGAATTTGTCTTATTTGTAAACGGTATAAATATTACGGACGCTTAAGGTCGGAGTAGTGAAACGCTTGATTTACTTGTAACCACTGTGCCCCGTAAACCGGCATTTCTTCTAGTTTTAACCGAAGTAATGCCGGTTATAAAATATACATATTTTTTTTTTTTTTTTTTTTTACTACGTACAATACTTTTTACAATTCAAGGTTTTCAGTAATGTAGGCCTCACTGGGTGGCTTGCCCGTGCTGAGGCCTTCATTTTATAATATAAAAAAACAACATAATACATTTAATGAGAAAAATTATACATTTCAAAAAAAAATATATAATAATATATTTAAAATTAAAAAAAAATAGTACATTGAAAATAATCTTGTGTGTTTGTGAGTGATGTGTGTTTATATTGGTTTTGAGTGGTACGTGTAGGTTTTATTTTTATTTTATGCTATGAAATTTTGGTAATAATGTCTTTTTTGTTCTTTGATCCATTTTGTAATTTTGTGTGTGAATTTATTTTTATTTTCCTCAATTTTAATTTCAAGTTTTAAACTGTTAAACTGTTGAAAGCTTTTATTGCGTGGTATTGGTAGTGTCTTTGTCCAAAGCTTGAATTTACTGTCGGAGTTTTTATGTTTTCTTTGTACGCTTGTCTAACTGGTAAGAACTGAACTTATTGAACTCTTTTGAACTGTAAGATTTCAAAAAGTGAAGAAGAAAACGTTTGATTCCAAAGATAATTTGCTTACCCGAAAAATAGCAATATTCTGATTAACTTTTGGTGAAATTAACTATTACACTCCATATAAATCCAACGTTTTGGATAAAGGGTGGTGTCCATGGTGTCCATGGTGGTCTACTCCATAAATAAAGAAAATCACTTTATATTCACATGCACTGATGATGTAGACTGTAAGGATGTCTGAAACGTTGGATCAAAAAGGAGGGGGAAGAGACAATACGGTGTATTACCTTAATTACTCTAATAATTCAACAACATTATAGGTGCTGTTTATTGGCCGTGGTTCCAAGATGTTTTCAGGATTTTGGCTCCTACCGTTTTAATGCGCAGTAATTTTACACAGTTGACTACCCCAAAAGTCTAACGTAAATGAGATGTTTTTCTCGTTCAATGATACTTCCCAACCTTTCATAATTTTCATCTCTTTTCCTGTCCCACTCTTTCAGCCTCAAACCATACCCCAGTTTGGGGACTCTTGGGCGATACTCCCAAGAATGTCACTTCTGTGATGTGCTCGTAATTAGATATTGGTTAGCTGTACTAAACACAGATGGCAGTAGGAATAATTCACAGCTATCGATAAGTGAACTACAGGGTCCATGGGTAAAGTGTGCTATGTGGAATAATCTCCTGAAGTAAGTGCACTTTACACCACCGTGACCACGGACACCGTGTATATATATAGATTCTCAAGGTCCAGGAGAGAAATATTCCTGCCGTCGTAGAAAACAAACATTAGCCTCCTGGATGTCTATCCAGCTTTCATTATAAATTACATCTAATAACACGACAACAGCATTTTGTATATCTTCAATATTTCGGGAGATACAACTCCAATTTTATGTTCATGAATAGAATCTCATATTCTTATTTTCTGTGCTATATTTTTGTACCGGTTTTCACCAATTGCACTGCTAACATTTTGTTTTATTTTATAGTTGCTTACTTGCTTTCTGTTGTCTTTGAACAAACAGGTCTCCAACTCGTCTTGGAAGGAGTTTATAATAATTGGTTCTTTTAGATTAATCAGGGATTTATTAATACTCCGCGTGTTATAATGGTGACTCGATAGTCGACCTAACTAGAAGCTGGCTAATTGGAATCTGAAACAGTAAGTTTATCTGAGAGCCTTCCCACTGGCCCTGGCGACTACTGGCCACTGGCTCCATCTTGCGGACTTCCACACAAGCTCTATTCACTGCCATCTGTGCGTGCATCTATGAAGCTCTTACTTCCCAACACTTTCTTTTACTTCATCTACTGGATTTTAATTACTTGTGTGCTCTCTTATAACTTATATATTTATTTATTAATACAGCCCTAATGGGCTTCTACATGATACATAATTTTTTTTTTGGTTTTAGGCATTTCACCCTGAAAAGAGTGCAATAATTAACATGATTTACTATTTGATACATAATTAACATATTTTATACATAATTAACATGATTTACTGCATTATACAGTGCCAACAGAAGGTTTTTATTTTTAAAACAAACACAAAAAAAAAACAATATTTAAAAAACGTATGTTCGTAAATGCTTACAGTACGCAATTGCATATGAAATTTTACTCATACTCTATGCCTTCATAGAGACAAGATTTAAAAAATAAAAAAAAAACAAAAAATGATAAAAGTTTATAACGAGAAAATAGTTCTGAAATTATTTGCCTTTTGAAACCCACAAAATTATTAACACCAAATGTTATGAATAAATAGAGTAGTTAGTATTGAGGTTATTGTTACATTTAAAAGTGTCTTTGTTACAAGTTTGTCTGGCAGGTACATTCATACAACTTGTTACTAATGGAATTGCGTAGGTAAGTTTATTATGCCTATCAAAATGTTGCAATTAAAAAAAAAATCAAAATAAATGGACACATCCAAACCGAAAGTAGCAAATGCATATAATTGAATAAGAATTGCCTCCTTGATATTTCTGGTAAAGAACGCGGGCGGTTGTAAATTTACAAAGTTGCGTTTTATTTTATATTGTCAAAGGTTTATGAACAGCCGAAACAAGGTCACGTTGTTACAAAGGAATGTTTTATTTATGTGAGTTGAGTCTGTGTGGTATGTTATTTTGATACATTTTCCCTTAACAATAGAATATAACCATATTTCATCGGGGCAACAGGCGAGAATGCGAAGGGCAAAATGTATTGGAATTTCGGATCTAGACTAGAAGATATTCTTACTTAAATCTGGACTATAAATTTGAATGCATTTTTTGATTATAATCATTGCAACGACAATTCATTGTTAAATTTTCATAGTTTTATTTATAAAATTATGAGAACAGATCAGAATTTGTAATCCTATTTAATTTAATTGACGGCCTCCGTGGTCGAGGGGTTAGGCTTTCGACTAGCTAGCCGAAGGTCGCGGATTCAAATCCCGGCTTGCGCAAGAAAATTTTATTTTATTGATTTGTATTAATTCACAATTTTTATTATAAAATTAATTTATATTATACTTTCGGAATTTTCCAGAGTGGAAGATACTCACAGCATTGCCCTGGTGTAAGACCACCATTCAGAATTGAAACGTTTCTTGAAATGGCTTTAGCCGTGTTTGGTGACCAAATCTGAATAGCCAGTTATTCCTCTATCTTCATCTTCTCCATCTCCTTCCTCTCCCCACTACATTCAGTCTCACAACTTGAGACTCTTGTGTGGTATTCACATAATTTGGTTTTTTTTTAAATTAATTTTTTTGTATTATTTAAAATGTGCTTAATTCAAACGCTTCGTAACTTTATTGATTTTATAAATCAATACCACGTACTTTCTTTACCATTGTTGTAATGGACAGCAAATACGTAGTTAAGGCAGCTGTATTACTTACATTTATAGTTTCCTTTGATTAAAATTCAAATAAAAAAAATTTACTCCATATAAAACATAAATGTAAACTACTAAAAAAATGTATTTATTCAATTAATTATTTATGTATGAAGGCATAAAAGTAACAACTTCAAAAATATACTATTTTATTGCTAAAATTATCTGTGACAGTTTCTTTGATTAACTTTTTTGCTTTCTTGTAAACTTATTTACAAAATAAATAAAAACTACCTTTACGCTTGAAAATTCTTGGCTCCGTTTGCCAAGCCATTTTAAAGCCTATTACTTATATTTGTCACGAACTAAGGCATACCAAGAATATACATATTTTTGGCTTGTAGCTCGTAATGCCTCATGAAGTTTAGCTAAATAAACCTTATTCGGCTGTCTATGTATTACTTTTAATAAAGTGGTATATTACAAAGTTTGTTTATCATTTAATATATAATATCACAGTCTTTTGACCTTCCTTCAAAAATAGTTTAATTATCAAATAAATTGTATTCTTCTGCTTTTTTCATGGTGGATGACAGTTGGTGGAGTTCAAAGTGGAATGCTGAGGTTGTTGGGCTAGGCGACGCGACGGTCGATAAACCTTCAGGAAACTGATGAGTTGGACATTTTCCACGATTTGTTCTGCTTTATAAATATGTCCACATTCACAAAGTTCAGAATCCTTTAGGCTCAACTAAATAAAAATCATTAATTAATATTACAAACAAAGGTACGTACCTATATAAATCATTGTTATAGAATTTGTAAATTTATTATAATACTATGGCTTACATGAATATAACAAAATAAGCTGCACAGCAAAAGACTATCTAAAATCCAAACGATGGATTTGTAATTCCCAGATAGAAATCAACTAACTGTTTTTCAGAGAGATATGCTGTAAAAGTGGTTATGTAAAAAAGGTTTTTTTTTACTAATATTTTATTAATCTCTAATTTCTTCTGTATATTTTGTAAACATTTTTTTTAAATCTATAAATATATTATATTCATTGCCTAAAATAACAGTGTAACATGCATCTTTTCTGAATGTAAAAAAATTATGTTGTCAAAGAACCCCTTGATAAATTGCTAGACAATCTACTAGATGAACGGGACTTTATTTGTAATAATGTAACATTTATGTTATATTATAATAGTGTAATAATGTTACATTTATGTAGCATAAATCACACCGGAAAATCCTCTTATGGAGTTTTTTGATGAATCAATTTTTTGCATTGGGGTATTTAACTGACCGATTGCGACTTCTATTAGAGAATTTACGTAGTTGAACATCTTTTTTATGTGAAACCGCACAAGAGTTCTAACTGCCCCTAGCCGCCTGGAGCCAGTGAGACTATGGTGTCTCCAATTGGGGTATGTTGTATGGCTGAATATAATGGGGAGGAGAAGGAGATGGAAAGAGGAATGTGGGTAAGAATCTGGTTAATCAGATCTGGATATTTCATTCAACGTTTCAATTCTGAATGGTGGTCTTACAAAAAGGCGATACTGAGAGTGTCTTCCACTCTGGAACGAGCTGCAAAAATACTATATATTTTTTTTAAATGAATAGATTGTGAAAAAACACAAATTAATCGAATAAAATTTATTTGTGCACTCCAGGATTTGAATCCGTGACCTCCAGCTTGCCAGTCAAGAGCCTTATCCCTCGGCTATGGAGGCCGTCAAATACATTGGAATTTATACATACGTCCGAAGTTTAGGACTAAGGCCTGAGTGAAGCTATATCGAAACTTTCTACCTATCTCCCCTATTTATCTACTTTATTCAGCTTGACAATACTCCCCAAGATCCATAGTCCTATTTCATTCCGGCAGTACAGTGACTTTTTTGCGGTATCATAAATTGTTATACTAACCTTAATATAATCGTATTCTTACTAATTTTATCTTATTTACCATTCTTGGCTAGTGTGTGTTATATAGTATGCAAGTGCTTATTATGGTTCCTTGCACGACTTCAATATCCTTAAACATTTAGAACAAAAGTTGAACCTGCTTTCCACCTGAAAAAAGTCTCAACAGACCACAAAACTTATTTATACTAATTTCATTTTATCTGCTTACCATTCTTGATTAGTGCGTTAGTATGCAACTGTTTAATAAGGTTTCTTTCAAGGTTTCAACATTGCCGAACATTTATAACAAAAGCTGAACCTGCTTTCCATCCGAAAAAAGTCTCAACATCACAGAACACAGAACTTATTCCTACTAACTTTATCTTATCTGTTTACCATTCTTGGTTAGTGCGTGCTATATAGTATGCAAGTGCTTAATAAGCTTTCTTCCAAAACTTAAATATCGCCAAAGATTCAGAACAAAACTGACCTGCTTTCCACCCAATGAAAGTCTCAACAGACCACAGAGCTTATTCCTACTAATATTATCTTATCTGCTTACCATTCTTGGTTAATGTGTTGGTATGCAAGTACTTAATGAAGTTCTTTCCAAGCCTTCAATGTCACTAAACATTCAGAACAAAAGCTGAACCTGCTTTCCACCCAAAGAAAGTCTCGACAGACCGCAGAACTTAATCTGCATATAATAACAATTATGACGCTGTGCAAAGTATCTCTTGGCCTAACAGCCTACAGTAATAATTGCACAGTTAAATAGTTCACGTTCAGGTTGCGGTCGCGAGAACAATCGGATCCCAAAGGCATTTCCTTCTGCTGTGGTTTGCTCATTTTCGCGCCTAGAAACTAAGATGAGTAACGAGAGAGTTAATCACTGAACAAGTGCAGTTCATCTTGCCGGCTCATGCTTTCTTGACACTGTTTTTCGTTTGAAGCGCTTTCAACGAGATCTTCAAATACGTAATTCATTATTTCGTTACACTCTTCCTTCTAGAATACAAAGCGTGAGAGTGTACTTTTGTACTGCCTGGGTAGATTATTATTTCGTATTCCCTGGTATTACGAGGTTACTATTATGATGAACTGCTAATTTTAACAGTAAAATGAAAACTAAAAAAAAACAAAGAGTTATTTTCAAAAGCTACCGATATAGCCTAATTTAACCAGAAATAACAACAACTATTTAAATAATTAAAATAAAATCCTATTTTTGCTGAACAAGTAGCTTTTTTCTACATATTTAACTCCACCCTATTGATGAAAACTCAAAAACTGCCCAAAACTTTGCCCCTTGAAGTATGTGAAAGCGCAACTCAGCTTAGTTTTTAACACTTAAAACTTTCTTTTTATTTCAAGAACAACCTTTTCCTTAACTTATTTTGAAGGTTAAGCCTTTCAATGTAATATATCATCAAAGAAGAAGATAATGCTAATAAACATGAAACAGAACAAGAAACAGAAAAATAAAAAAGTTGACGGTCCGTACTAGGAATCTAATCCAGGATCACTTGTCTTGCCGGGACAGAAAATGTAACTGCCATTATTTATAAAACGGTATTATTAATTTTGTATTTGAAATATGATATCGACAAATATGACATTTAATAAATAGGTCCCAATTTGCGTGACACCTGTCCCAGCGAGACGAAAGATCCTGGGTTCGGTTCCTAGTTGTGACCGTTATATCTTTTTATTTATCGGTTTCCTGTTATGTTTCATGTTTTTTAGTATCATCTTATTCTTCAATGATTTCTTTTTAATCTTTCATTTGTAAAAGTTTTCTGTAGATTCGTTTCATATACCTTATTTTTCAACTGGTAAATATTATGATTTGGAAAAAGGGGTCATCAAACTTGCAGGTGTTCAACTTTAGCCGCAATTAAAATTAAATGCAATAAAATAATTGTTCATGTTCGATACACTTCGGTTTATCATTTTGAAGGAGCATCATAATAATATCAACTTTCCCAGTTTCGAAAAGATTAATGTCTTCTTCTTTAATAATTGTAAAAACTTGTGACATCATTTTCAATGAAATACGCGTATTTGGATTTACAGTGTGTTATTATAAATAAGTAGTTCGATCTGGTGTTGTGTTCGGGGCAACGAAATGTACCTATTCTAACAGATATGACAAATCGACAAGACAATTCACGATTTTGTATAAGAATAACGCATCAGAGATTTTTTGCTTTTATTGAAAGCGGAAGGGTCAAACCGATGATCATTAAAGAGATACGATATGTGTACCTACATACATTTAAAATATGTCATATTTGTTGAGTTTTAAATTGATTTTTTATATAGTTTTACTATGGAAAAAAAGTCTTTACCTATCTAATTTTGATCATCAAACTGAAAATAAATGCTTTAAATTATTTTCATGTATAAAAGGTATACAAATTTCATCGAAAGTTCACCTTGCTTTAGACCAACAAAAAAAATCTGGTAAATATATAAATGAAACACGACAATCTAAATCTTAACAATGATATGACATAATTCGGTTCATTCGTTTGTAGGTACTGCAGAGAATAGAGAATTGTTATTGTGAAATAAATAATATTTATAGGACCGTCCACCCAAATTATAAATAATAAATCACGTACTAAAATAAATCTGTATCTCGACGATTGTTTGACAAAAAGTGAGTTACGTTGGTCGGAATATCAAGATTATACTGAATTCATAAAACTCCTCCTCTCTTTTTTATTTGAAAACGTTTTCACAAAAGGCAACCGGGTAATAAAAGCGGACGTAAAGTTTGTAAGTGAGAAATAAATCACCACGAGGATGTTTTAAACTAAGGTACTTACAGCGTTTAATATCAAATAATATTACGTCCCGTGCGCCGAGAGAAACCCATATTATATATCATTACCATCCGCAGAATATTTTTGTAAAAAATAAATTAAATAAAGTTAATTAATCCGGATATTTACTCAATTTGAAAGTCGAATTTTGTGAAAGCATTTTTGCGAAAATAAAATCTTTTTGGCGTAATATATTTTGCACTTTGTCAATCCATAATAGAATATTGAATCATTTTTTAGGGAGGTGCAACACAATCAGCAATCGCTCATATGAAAATCGCACAGAAACACATCTTAAAGGTAATACTTAAAAACATAAAATGACACACAAAATCACCATGTTTGACTTATTAAATATACGCCAATTATACAAAAAAGCACTAGTATCATTAACAGACAAAAAACAATAAAAACAATTAATAAACTCCGACAGTAAAGACAAGCTTTGGACAAAGAAATAAAAAGCATTCAATCATCTTTCACTCGATACAAAAAGTGAGGGAAACTTGAAACATTTCAAATACAAATTCAAAAGATGGATTATGGAACAAAAAAGGCAATATTATCCTGCACCTAATTTTTTCCCATATTTTTGGCTACTGCCTTTTGTGAATGATTAATTAATTAATTTTGAAGTAAAATATGAGATCGACAAATATGACGTTTAATAATTAGTCTCAATTAGGTTAGACAGCGATTCGATTCGTAGTTATGAGCATTATCTATTTATTTTATGTGTCTTGTTTTATATCATGTTTCATTTAGATTTCTTAATATTATCTTCTTCCTCGATGAAACAAAAAATTATGGTTTCCAAATTCTTTACCGGTAAAAGGACAGTAATAAAAACATCAAAGCCAACAATTTTTTTCTGTCCTGAGCGAGTGGGTCTATGGTATCCTCAATTTTGGTATATTATGAGGCTTAAGGGAGTAGGGAGGGTAATGAGATGAGGAAGAGTAAGATGGGGAATTTCCTGGATATTCAGATCTGGTTAACAAAAACAAAATAAGCAATGTTTCTATTAAAAATTAATTTACCTTTAGGCTGTTTCTGAAGATACACCATACAACTGTGTCATATTACATATACATTGAAATCATGTATTTCATACAATTATATTTCATATACATTGAAATAATATTTCATATATTTATGTTTCATATACATTGAAATCACATTTCGTACAATTGTATTTCATGCAGGAACATTCAAATCATATTTCATAGAATTATATTTCATTTACATTGAAATCGTTTGTCTTACAATCATATTTCATATACATTGAAATAATATGTCTTTCATTTTATATTATTCTCATTAGACCCTTTTATGAGTTTATCTTGGAACAAAGAAGAAATATCGAGTACTTATACATATTTTTGTATGATTCGGAGCATTTTGTAAATACAATGTTGTATAGATACAACTTGCAGTGCCTGGAACAACGCACGCCTGAGAAAGCCGATATTTCAATATTTATTACGGGAGCAATTTTTAAGAGGAGTTTAAAGATTATCACCGATATTCCGGTATTTATCACGGTCGATTGAGGCTCGAGAGGGGAGGGGGAGGCTGAGATCTGTACGAGATAAGCGCGGGCAGCACGGTAGCCGTGGCGGCTGCGGACGGATGGCGTGGAGCGTGGAGCTCAGTGCGGGCGTGCGATTTATCCGGAGTGCCGACAGAGCTTTAGAACAATTTAGCGCAGAACTAGCGCAGAATCGTTAAAAATCACGGGATATTATAATTATTCTTGGAATTGTAAACCTCGTTACCTTTCAAAAACAAATATTATGTACTGTAACTTTTCTTCATGATATATATAGTTTGTTGACAAATTAGATATATTCAATGAATATTGTAATATTATTACTGATGGAGGTTCGAATAGCAAGTGTAAATGAAATTTACAGTGTTTAAATAATGTCCCCTGAATGTGAAGTCATCTCTTCTCATTGATGATCATATGTAGATGAGACATTAAGTCAAAAAACAGGTTCCGCTTTTTGACCTCCAACTGACCTCCAACTCTTCCAACGCTCTAACTAAAACTACCGAATCGGGTCTATGTGCACCGCTTATCGCGTTCTAATAGTGGAACAAGTTTCGACGAGATATTAGTACTCAGTGGCGCCTCTAATTGTAGCTCTATGTATCTTCTCTAAGCTTAAACTTTCTAGTAAAAGTGTGTTTATCTGAGTTGACCTGCCAGGAAAATTGAAACCCAATAAATATATATATAAAAAAGAATTATTAATTAAGTTAAATGTAATTTTTACATATCACTTTCAATTTCGAAAATTTAAAGTTCATTGAATTTGAATATAATAGTTTTACGCACTACGCAGACATCCAATTTTAAATCGTGAAATTTTTCAGTCGCCAAAAAATATTATAAATTATAAATAGTTTTTGATTCATTCAATCCATCCAACTGCTTGCTTATCCTGCTACTCACCATGCACTAACCCAATATCAATATCAAACATTTATCATACATAAATGGTTTTTACGCAGTTGGGTAAAATTAAAAACACTCTTATTAATAGTGCAATGGTAATATTTAACGAATGATATTAAAAACATTAATATCGGTTGTGGGTCGGAAACTCTGATTCATTAAATTATAGAATGAACTCGAATTTGATTTCAAAAATTGATTTAAATGTCATTTTAAAAATGGAATTGTTTGTTCGAACAAATTCAAGCGATAAAGTACCTACCCATAAAAGATATAATATTTTAAAATAAATTATTTTATTTGCCTTTTTAAAAAGTGAAATTATAATATTAGCTACTATATTACTAGCTATTTGTAATTCATAAATTACAAAAATTACACTTCACATATTTTAACAAATTTTACCCATTATTTCTCATGTCATTCGCGTATTTTCTACTTAGACTTATAACGCCCTGAAGAAAGCACGTTTTTATCCAATTTGTGTTAGTTTAAAAATAAATTACGGAAGATATTATATCTATATTTATTTTGTAACTACATTTTAAGTACCTACCTTACAATTTTATAGGATAATAAATTTTTAATAGAATTTTTTGTTAACCAAACTACGAACCGCCACTTGAAAAGGTGATTGTACGCAAGATAAAGATGGTTTTGTGAAGATATCAATAGGAAAGTCAACTAGATTATTATCTTATTTACAATGTAAACGCATTGAAACCAACAACTGCTCTTTATTACATTGTTCTATTCGAGACTTGTGGGTTCAATTCCTGATTGAATTGTTCTAGGGCACATAAATCAACATAGAGATGGCTCAAATTGTTTAACTGTGAACAGATGTCCACTATTATGAATTATATTTTTCTATAGACTGCTTATCACTTATCAAACATCTGGTATAATTGTATTGATATTTGTTAGATGAATCAATATAAATTTGTGCAACCACATTTTGGGAGTGGAATGAAAAGAATGTGTAAATTTTTGAATTCAATGAAAACATAACATGTTACTTGAGTTGCCCTGGAATACTGACCGTTATTTTTTTATCTAGAAGATCTAAAAATAAATTTAACACTGTAATACTTCATAATATATATATATTCAATGATGTTAACATTCACATGCTATTGCTGTTAAGTCATATTTGTAAGTCCACGATATTTAATAGTCAATATCTCAAAAGCCAGACTATGTACATTTGAGAAATGACTTTGAAAAAATTGCAATGACTTTCTTATTTTATACAGAAAACAATTCTGCAAATTTCATGATGACAGACTTCACTATTCAAAATTTTTTATTGCTTTATACACCCAAATATTCGGTTTTATAGTTAACTAGATGACATGTATCCAGCTTTGCTTGGGGTGATGGGTGGTTTGTGTTGAGGGAAAGTTAATGTAATTGCTTTTTAACGTAATGTCCTCCTTTTTTACCGAAGGGTGAAGAGTTATTTTTTACCGCCAGTGGTGAAAGTAGCACTACTGCACTCTAGCAGTAGAACGGCGAACCATGTGTTAGAGAAATACTCCTTTTTACCGACATTTTGGTGTAAATAACCTTTACACATTTTATAGATATATTATATTTAGGTAAGAACTTCTCAAACAAAAATAGTCGTTCCTAGAAAGAAAATATTAAAGTTTTAAGGATTTAAAAAAAAAACATTTTTTAATTTCTATATTATATTAAACATTATTAAATCCTCCAACAGAATCAAGGAGAACAGTTGAGCATGTCGACCTCTCGGGTTAACAGCCCAGGTACGTACATCCTCATATCTACTGGGTGGGTACCCATCCAAATAAATTTATTACACCGGCCATTGTGTATTGCGAATGTTTGGCAAGCCACCTTTTCTGTATATTATTTTGACAGAAACTCGATATTGAAAAGATTTTTGATTAGGCAAATAGGAAATTTCCGGTATTCCCGAAAAACAAGGCAAGCAAAATTTTTTCAGCATGCTTACGTAAAACACTTTTTTGAATTGCCTTAATTGGTAAAAAAGGAGGAATTTGTAAGACTAATAGTATTTTAAAATTAAGCCACGATTCCAAGATTCCAAAATTCAATTCAATTCTTTATACATTGTGAACTAAAATGCATTAGTTTTTCTTTTTTAATCGTTTCACAGGCAACAAAGTGAAAAATTTATGGGAAAATATCAACACAAAAATATTCACTTTACGAGAAAAAAAAAATTGAAAAAGATTTCTCTTACGGAAGAAATCAAAATCTCAGAACGCGTTAACCTCACGCAAAGCCTTGAAGATCTTCTCAAACATTCCGACCAGTATAAAAGAAAAGGAACTTTGTCTGAATTTTTTTTTAAAGCGAATCATAATTTTAAATTTTTGTGTTTGGTACAGTTTTCATAACTGTAATTTTAAATACTGCACGAATTCTTACTTAATTGCTGTATATTATATAATTTATATATAAGCACATTCATATATATGTAACCACTGCACCTAATGTATACTATCTCAAGCTAAATAAATTAAATCAATTGTTTTATTTAACAATGTTGCAAAATGTATCTTCCTCCAGCTAGTTCTACGTCTCTATGACTAATTAACTTTATATTTTACAAAAAAAAGACAACTTAGGTTTTCCTTTAGGCTCGACATTTTTTGCTCTAACGAAATCAATGGGAGAATCGAAACTGTATATTTCTTACATCTTATTCTTCTCTTAAATATTATTAATTTTGTTCTGTAAGCGTTGCTTACTGCGTTATTCGATATAAGCGTCTAATAGTTTTGTATAGGGTATCTAGTACGGCAGTGTTTGGTGTTTCGGTAACCATCCGTGTCAAATGTTGGTACAACCCACCAATATTTTGGCTGGCGACTATTGTATTGAAGAAGGTATTGTGCACTCTGAATGCGCAATAATTATGCGCGCACGATTGCATCTCCTAGATAAATGTGTCCTACAACGGTGTAAGTTATTATTTTTTGTTTGCACTATAGACATTATGAATGGTCATTATTACACAACAAAAGTATATAAATTTGTAGACACGTTTTTGTATTAACGGCTATTTATGTCGTCTGTGAATCCATACAAGAAAGTTTAATATTATTGCTCAGGAAGGATTTCATCGAGTCCTTTATCAAAATTTTAAAGGAGGCGACGTCTCAATAAGAGCACATAGATACATAACGTAGATTGACAACATGTTTATGTATCTACTACACTCAAATAGTACACAACTAATTAACCTTTTCATATTAATTAGCAAGAACCCTTGCAAATCGCAAGTGCACTCTACTGTTTCCGCTAAAAGGCGGCACGTGGGAATTCTGTCCAGTCTACCAATATTTCAATGGAAGATGCTCCAACGTACTAGCGCAATTAATCTTTTCGGCACCGATCGAAGTCGGATTTGGTCAACATTTATTTGTACGCTGTTGACATTTGCCACATGAGAACTCGTCATTTCCATGACTTGAGTTCAACAACTCGGCTGCAGAATGATCTGTGTTTCTTCCTTCCTATAACATATGACCATATCTCATCTACGAGAAGAGACCTGCTTCTGCTCAAAAACAGCCTCTACACAACATCACCAATGATTATGTAGACCTTGAGGTAAATTATTTTCCTGACAGTCTAGTCATGTGTGGAGGTAATAAAAAAAACGAAAATTACAAGAAAACTACTTGTATGTACTTATTTAAGTTAAGAAAGTGAAATGTAAAATTTCTTTTAACTTAATAAATAAATAAAAAAAAGAAAAAACGTTTTAAAAAATGTTTTCTTTTCATTAACTAATCGCTTTTATAGCTGTTCTTACTCATTACTCCTCAATATTTGCAAAGTGATAGATCCACTTTGTCGAACAATAAACAAATTAAGTACTTACTTTTGATGCTACTTAAAAAAGTAATATGTTTTTTTGTATAAATGAAACACATTTAAAAATAAACGCAAAATAATAATAGAATTACAAAAACGTTTCAAAATATAACGTAAAAAATTGGCAACTTATAACGTTCAATGTAACTCTAAAAAGTTTATAATAATGTGAAAGATACTCAACGGTTACCTGGAAAAGAAAAAAAATTTCGTATAATCTTAAATAGGTATTTGTGAAGTACACAATCAGCATTTTTTCTGAAAAAGTGATTAATACATAGATATATTGTTGGTATATTTGGTATAGATATAAACTTAGGTAGGAAAGGTATTGACTTTGTAAGAAATAATAAAACTCAAGTTTTATCTGAATTGAAAGAATTATGAGACTCGGCATAATGATTTCAAATCCAACTATGCATTCCATAATCTTATCTCCGCACAAAATTATAATTTTTATACATAATACCATGTTATTATTGAAGATAATATAACATAGATACACTTAATAGACCATGGCTAGGTACTATGTAGGTATGTTTAAGTGACCGTCCTGAGAAATAGGCCAGGCGCACGTATTGTCTTAGACATTTGATATATTATATTTTAATAATCAAAGGAATAGCCATTTTAATAACAGTCACCTTTGAACCCTCTGGGATCAAGAGTCATCGCCGATAAATAACGGCCAGGCACTGCAGGCAGTATTATCACATGTTTTGAAAGATGGCCTGAGAGCACTTCTCAAACTGTTAGCTGTTTAATTGATCTAAATTGTTATTATTATTTTTACTGTCTCCCTGTAAATGAAAATGAATTACTGTAGGTACATTTAAAGCGACAGTGAACTAGGAACCTTTTGATGTTAATTTTTAACGGTGCGGTGGGTGTAGTAAAATTGCAAGAAACTAATCTTTTCCGTTGTTTTCGTTGCATCGTCCATTCAGTTGGCGCATGGATTGGTGACGAATTTTGTAAGCATCTCTTTGTTAATTATTGAAGTTAATATTTTTTGTAACCTATCAGATTATCGATAATTATAAGTCTTCTTTCTAATAACCATCAACCTAAAAAAAAAAAAGGTAACCTTTTTTGAAAATTTCTGACCTGAAAAGTTCAACGTTTTGATCAAGTGAATTTATGTACGAAATGATAGAATAAAAAAACACTCTTCAAAATGTGGTTATGATATCAATTAGTGTCTTTTAAAAGCTAAAGATATCTAAATCAAAAATATTCATACATTTTAAATATCTCGACAAATATTCAGTTTGCCAAATGAAACTGTTAAAATTAGATGCATTTTTTGGTGTAACTAGATTTTAAAAATATGTATTAGTTGCTTTAACAGCGTACCTACCTACGCAATAAATGATTAAATCCAAAGCAACCCAAACAACATGCGCGTACCTTTACAATTTTAATAATAATAGACATTTTTTACCTGTACATGTTATGGTATACTTATTCTATAATTCCCTAAAGTGAGAGAACATAATATTATTTGACAAAAGTTTGGAGGTTGTTGCCACACCTCGCGAGTACATGAAATATACCACACATTCAGAGACTCAAGTATTAACATCATTGTTACGATATTTGAGAAGATATTTGGTATATTTGAGACATACCAACTATTTAGTCACAGCAAATACGATACCGCTCCGTACCGCGGGCGCACAAAGCGCTTCGAGAGAAAACATAATGAAATTCGGCAGATTTATCGTTAGGCTATCTGTCTTCGCTCTGCGTCGCTTCAAATATTATTGAAAATTTATTTCCCTTTTAACGGTGCGAGCGTTGCTTGGATATTGGACCCTTTTCACTTAAATATCATTATGTTTATGGTCGAGTTAATATATTATAGCCGATGCTCTTGCCTTACGCTTTGCAATGAATTTATGTTTCGGGAAGTTGAGTAATGAGGGCGCGTCGAGGGACTTAACCTAAACTGTTGATATTAGAGGTGTAATAGAGAAGTTTTATTTTTTTTAAATGAATGTATGTATATTTTAATGAAAATTTATTTACCCTTTACAGTTATAGCACGAAATTACAAAGCGTACTAATTTTAATTTCAGGCGTAATTTAATCGAAATATTTCTACATTGAGTGAAATCCTCTAAAATATTCTTATTTGTGAACAGAATATTCGAAAGATCCATTCGCAATCTCATGGTAAGCATATGGCACAAATTCACTTTGAAACAACAATGACAATGTCTTCAATACAGTCATCACGCTTAAAAATAATCTTCTACGACTGGAGATGTAAACACTTTTTTTTAAATCTTTTTTAAAACTTTTTCGTGCAGCGGTTCCTGTTTCTTAAGGTATGAATATAAATTATTGCACCTAATGATGATTTTTTGAAAAAATTCATTAACTCCAAGGTAGGTGCCAATATGTATTTCCATAAGCATAGAACATTTTGTAAAGTTAAAATTATTACAAATCGTCAAGATCTCTAAGAACCTTTATTCATTTCACTAGATAAAACTAACACAAAAAGCTTACAAATTTTGATTTCAAAATTGTCACATCTATCTGTAAGATATTTATTCACATACGAATATGCAAGTTTTCAGAAAAAATACATTGTTGGAATACCACAACTGTCATAGAAAAAAGATCCCCTTCTCGACTCCTAACCATCTCCACACAAAGGCTTTTGTTGGAAAAATAACTTCACAGCCCTTCAATGTTTGCAAACAAAACCTTCGTTATAATAGACTTTGCTCCATTGAGTGCCTAAACAGATTATCGACGGTAAGAAAAAAAGGCAAACTGACTTTTGGATGCCTTACTGAGCAAAACGTGGAAAGGAAATTAGATAGGAGAGTAGGAAGAATTTTTGTAAATTAATTTTTGTTATTGTATTTAGTTTGTTTTAAAAATATTAAAGTAAATAAAAGGTGTTTTTCGGCAAGCGTTTATGTTACAACAATTAATAGTTCCATATTAAATTTGACTTAGGTACTGATTAAATTAAAAATATTTTTTTGTAAGCGTTAAAAAAGGTTGATATCTCTTTTCTCATCAATCAAAATTTCTCGAATTATGAACACTGATATCGTGCAATTTGCACAGTTTTATCAGCCTGTGATAACAAAACTAATTAATAACTGAATAGTTTTATTTTTGACATGACACAAAACTGTTCGCTCCATACTTAAATACTTTAGATTGTTCAGATCAACTTATTTATTTTTGTAAATTTAAAATATTTGATTCTTACTTATTTATTATATTTTATTTATTCATTTTTTTATTTTTTATAATTTTATTTATTTTATGGTTTTATTTATTAAATTTTTTTTTTTAAGTAATTGTATTTTTTTAAAAATTTATTTATAAATTTTATTAATCCATTTAAGCCCTTCAGGCTTTTACATAAAACATTTAAAAATTAATCATATTACATAGTGCATTCACATGAACATAATAATAATTATATAAATTATAATATTAATTACTTTAAAAAGCTACATAAAAAGTCATCTTTAAAACTCGGAGACTTTAGGTAAGTACCACTATGTACTGAAATAGTACGATTATAATAAAAATTAAGGTTAAAAAAATTATTAACTAAATAATATTATTTACAACTATTTTATAATTTAAAAGTGAAGCATTTAAAATGGTACGTCTAAAATGTTTAAGGTTATTGATACTGATATAACATAATCATAGTATTTCTCAGGAAACTGAAGTAAATTTTAAAATGGTCCTTAATCATTTGTAATGCACTTGAACGTCCTTATCTTGATTTCATTCATTGTGATTATTGGATTTGCATATTTTAAAAACGAGATTGTTTTTTTCCTGGCACACCTACATTTTTTTATCTCACCCATTTGTCTGAGTGCCAGCATAATTTGTATTATTCAATGATATGATATCATCCTTATTTTTTTAATTTTATCTCGTTTATAATATTATAACAACAAAAACATTTTTTATGTCAGTGACGTGCCGCAGGAACCCAGAATAAAAGATAAAGACGTGGAAATTTATTGATAACATATTTGTAATCAAATTTTCTTAAAGAATCTATTTCAAGATTTTTAGTTGTTATTTAAAGCAATTGAAGGAATAAAGTATATTGCGTGAGTCAGCTCTTTCACATCATCATGGCCAGCTATTAGAAGGGTAAACAATAAAAAAACAGAAATCAGAGCGATACCTAAAATGCACCACTTCAGAAGTTCTCGTTCACAAATAAGACAAAAGAGCAGGAAACTCATTTCATAATTATATCATGTACCAACTCAATGACACATTTTTTTATCCGTGGACTGTGGTACTAAGTTGAATCTTTTCTTCGTGGACTCTGGTGGTAAGTCTAATGTTTTCTTTGTGGACTCTGTTGCGAAGATGAATCTTTTCGACGTACCCCGTAATATGTGAAAACCTTATTAACTTCAATTATTATTTTGAAACCCCAATTACCTACTTCGTGAACCTATGACATTGCTTTAGTCCTGTTTTAACTCGACTGTTTGGCATCTCATCTATCTGCAACTTTACGTTTAAGTTTCAAGATATTGGCTTTGTCTTCTGAAATAACCTGTCAAATCTGATTGATTCATATTATGGTAACTAACTGCCTGAAAAAGTTTGAAAAAATAATTTTCATTTACAAATTGTATAACCCAGTATTTGAAATTTTTTTCGATAAGCTATATATATCATTGTTTATAATAATGTAGAACATAAGTAGGTATTTAAGTACCTAATTACAAATCTTATAAACTTTATAGAAACTTATGATTTTGTTGTATTAAATAAAAAATTATAAATTAAATGAAATAACATTAGAAATATCCTTTTTTGTTCGCGTGTTTATTTATTTAAAAACCCCACACAGGAAACCCTTAGGAAAATAACTGCCCTTAGATGAGATGCTGTGTGGAGAGTTTTTTTTAAGGAAAGGAAGGAAAATAATTTCCGAGAAGGAAAAATGTTTGAAGGGTTGGTAGGAAACTAGTGATCGGGGTGTCTAGGAATGACTGACGAATGAATATATTCCTCCCGGTTGAGGTAATGATGATGGAGTCGGAGAGGCTAAAGTTTCTCCCCAAACCAGCCTCTCCCGATCTGGCACGCCGCGCAGCTAGTGGGAAGACGCATCCTGAACACACCTCACCCGATGAACCCGGGCACACCTGCTAAATCACCAAACGTAGCGAACCACTTGGAGCGACCTATGCCAGAGTTAATGGTTATCTAATAAATGGTTCCGGGGCGGCGGTATCCAAACCCACCTCCCAAATTGTAACTAAAATTATAATATAATATTAAGATATTTTAGGGCTTTTCTTTGTGTTATACCAAACATAGTGCAGTTAAATCATTACGCCAAAAAGTAGCTGCTACCGATTATTGATTTAATCAAGCAACAATCTCTTGGTGTTTTTTTTTTAAATAATTATTCAATGTTAAATAAAAGTTACAACGCAACTGCATTATTCCGATCTTGGGAATATTTTTCAGTGAAAAATATTTCATTTTAAGCGATGTCATCTTTGATTTGTTTTATGTTAAAATGAAATCCAATCTGATTCTTTAAATATTTACGACCCGAACAATTCGTTCTTACAAGGCCCGGTGCAGTTACAGATCTCCATCTTTATAAGTCGAGCGAAAAATGGGTGAGCGGTGGGGTTGAATTTCAAAATTATTGCAATCAACGGCGACAAATCATGTTTATTAATTGTTTATTTACAATTGAAACGGTTACGAAAGAATGCAACGTAAATTAAAACGACAATTATCCTGAATTTTAATTATTATTCGCAATGGTTAATACATGTGAAAATCATTTTAAAATACCATAAAAAATAAGTAATCATTTGTTTTTTTTTTAATAACGAAATCAAGGGCGCGTATAAATAATATACAAGAAGTCTATATTTAATTTTATCATTAGGTAATATTATGGAAAATTAATATATAGTGTGCATAATATTATTATCGTTCATAATAAAAATTATGAATAATTACAAGTGTGTGGAAAAAAGCTGTGAAACAAATTAAAAACTGAAAAAAATGTTCGAAGAATCAAAAAATATCTTTTATTCAAAGCTCTCGATGAAAAGTGTAACCTCTGCCATCTCCCGGCGCAAGGCTGAAACTCTTGTAGAAAGTTTGTACGCACTAACAAATCTTCCTGGTTTGATTTTAACATCCCGTTGTTATTTTTTTATGCAATGTGATTTATTATTCATGTTCATATTATTATTATGAATACCTGTTTATTCAATTTATTATTAAAAGGCGAACTCAATAAACACCTATATATTATTTATTTCCATTTAAAATAAACGATGTTTTTCTATTTTTGGAAACTGTGATCGCAACGGAAGTCATATACATTTATTGAAAATAGATAAATGTATAAAAAAATATAATTCGGAAAAAATTAAAACTTTCTTAAGATTACATAAAAAAAAATATATATTATTTGTTAAAAAAGGTTCATAAATAGTTTTAAAAATATAGGTGAATATTACTATGAACAAATATGGATATTTGAACGTTGGCTTTGATCTTAGATTTTTTTCAGGTGCATACCATATATACGTATACATAAAAACCTTATACAAAAATTATTGTTATAAAATATATGAACGCTAAATCTTATTTTATAGAAAATTAGTACAAGTAGTCTGGTAAAAATAAGAAAACGAATATAAATTATTCATTTTAAATGCATTCTTTCATATTTTGGTGGCAATAACGCATACATCTTCAGACACTCATACACATTTCACTAAAATTGAATGACATTACAACAGTTATAATACGAAACAAATGTGAGTCCTACCCAATGGAGAATTGAAACAGTTGTTAACGAGGTTGACTCCAGTCCCCGGTGGGGGAAGGTTCAATCTTCGGTTAAAAAAAAAGTTAGAAAAGACATTTTAAAAGTTCACTGCAGTTACAAGCCAGTCTCTAGGAAAAAAGGTTCAACCCTCAGTCAAATAAAAAAATATACATACATCTATTAAATACATCTTTTAATACAAATAGTTGTATGATTGTAAAAAAAACTGTTTTTTAAAGGTTGATTTATAAAAAAAATATATATTATTATATTTTCAATGATAACGCTTTTAAACATTACTCAGTGATGTTTTTAAATATTCTAAAAATTATTAACAAATAATTTGCATAACCAATTGAGGTCATTTGTGTAACCGAATTTTGAACTTACCACACTTCAGATGTGTTTGCTGCATCACGCCAAACTTCAGATTTCAAGAATTTAAAAATTCTGAAAAGTATTAATTCTTAGTGGTGGAGAGGAAAACAAATATTGACTCAATATTATTTGAGATATTCACAGCCAAAATTATTGTGGTGATTTATTTTTGGGGTATTACGTCTTATTGCGCTACTTTCCTCTTTATCCAACAATGCTGTCCGAAACGTTGGCTAAGGAAGGAAGTAGCGCAACACGTCGTAATACCCCAAAAATGAATCACTTTAAATATTGACCTCTTCACGTAGGTGTAAGAATGATTCTGCAGTTGGCAAACCAGAAACTTATACGATTATTGCTTAATGGAATTTTAACGAATGCGATTGATTTTCATTGAATATAATATATAACCTACAGTTGCAAGGATTAATAAGGATCAATTAACTTGAATACGCGATATTGCTTTTAATTACCCTTATGATAATTTTCATTAGCTGACTGAACATTGCCATTGATAAGAATAATAATCGTTAAAATCTTGTACCGCACAGTCAAAATAATTCAAGTTGCGTTCTTGTCCGCGCATTGATGTATTTTCCTATCACAGAAGTTCGCATAAGTCGCCTGCATGTTGTGAGAAAATCTCTCGCGCCGGGTCACCAGTCACCAGTAGTAGTTGGTCGTATTTAGTATCTGGTATGACACGCTGCTTTCACAATAATCAACACGCACACAGTCACCATAATACACTGCCCTCCAACGACCATAATACAGTATTATATCGAACATGTAGATGATTTAGAGTCACAGGGCGTATCGTTTTAATTCCCCTACCATTGATTCGAATCCCCCCTTCAGTTAGGAGGGGCTTAGCGTTAGACGTATCAGAGAATGCGAGTAACGGATTCACATCTCGCGACTATGATTCAATACGCACAGAGGACGACCCACTGAGAGTTTTACCGGATTCATCTCGCGAGGAGACGAGTTCCGTCTCGTTCTCTCGCCGTTGCGAAACTCTAACGGTGTCGATGATTATTTATTGTTATTTTATGGAGTTTGGGGCACTCTGCAGAGGGGTCATGCTAAAAGGTTCGACGAATTTAAATATTTAAGTGACAGCAATACGTAATGCGGTAACTTATAAAGATATATTATTGTAAGATACTTCATTGTCATTACTTCAAATAAATTATTAATTAAGACATTTAAAAAACGATTCATTACGTAAAGATGTTTAATTTTGGCCTTCAATTTTTTTTTTAAATTTACGTGAAAATAATTTTAGTTGTATTCTAGGAAACAAATGACATAATCAAGTTATTTTAATAGGAGATTATACAATTTGTGTCTTTCACTGTTTTCTCAAAGCGTGTTGCGTACTTATGAATATTCATTTGTCCGCTTACCTTGCACTCCACAATAATGTATGCAATTAAATATATAAGGTATATTGCACACCTGTAGTAACTTAGTAACAAAAAAGTTTCCTTCCTTTTGTAGTACGAAGTAAACTATTTTTTTTTTGAAAATTTTCTTAAATTTAAATATGTGCAGTTCATGGTTTTATTAGAATATATTTTAATTTCATATCAATTATTAATCAAATACCCAATAGATACCGATGTATCTACAATTAAATTTTTTAGGGCAGAGTGGGGCGTAAAGGGTGATTGCCCACTGACCCAGTTACGGTCTTCGCGGGCGAAGATGCTCCTCGCGCCGCGGCCGGCCCGCGACTGCCGCCGTATCAGCGCGTTCTCACGTGTCAGCCTCCGGGTCGCGCGAGCGGGACGCGGCTAGCGCATCTTCGTACGGCCCGTGCGGGACAGGTGCGCGAGCCGCCCGCCGCGTGGTGAGCGACAACAGTCACACCGCGACCGCGGAACCGAACGTCACGCGGGATACATCGCGTCCTGCGTCGCGATACAGCGTAGCACCGTAGCGCTACGACACAAATAATACTAAACCAACAATAAATACTCAAATAAACCACTTTTTAAATGGTAAATTAACTCAATCAAGACTTGCTACTTGACTCATTATGCAAACATCATCAATTTTATGAACTTTTATAAAAAAAAATTGACAAGTGATGTTTATCAACAAACCATGTTTGCATGCCTTCTATACGTACTTCTATAAGCGGTGTTAAAAACGTGATTGAAATAATAATAAAAAAAACAGTTTTATTTTTAAATAAAATAGTGTTTATTGACAAGAGCAATGTGCATCAGTTATTTTTCAAAAAATTTTAAAGTTTGTCATTCTTGACAGCAGCAAATAAGTGAAAGCTCTTCGGGAAGAACTAATTGAAGATTCATCCAACAGAATGCTACGTTTAACGTTTAGTGCCCTCTGCATGTTATGAAATGAAGGATGCGAAAACACATTTAAAAATTCTGTTGGACTGTGTTCTGTTTTGGTTTAACGGTCGAGAGAATATGTAAAATCAGCCATAAAACTTTAAACCATCCCGTACAAAGCCATATTATGGATGCAATCTAGAGAAACGTGTTACACATTTAATCGTTTTATTTCAATGGACATGCAATTAACATTTACAACCAATATATAACAATCGTAAAACATTTTCTTTTTCAACATCCTTGTGTGACATTATTTTTAAGTTTCTGTGATTGTAGATCGAACCTTATTTTAACTTAACCATACTGATCAAAAACAAAACGAAATCCTATAAACTACATAAGAATAATTATTACGTAAAGTATTATACCACCACGGTTCTCTTATTTACTCTGATTAAAAAAACAAGGGGTTTTGTAAAAATTCAAAGACTGTTAAAATAATTTAAAAATCTTTTTTTATGAACAACACTGTTTTATAGTTCCTTGGATTCGGCAATATTAGTGCAAAAACTTAAGGTAAGAACGTTATATTATGATCATTTTTAAAGATGTTAAATAATAAATGTTGAATTTTCTTTATTCGCTTTTCTATGTATTCTATATTATTGTATAATGTCCTACTCAATTCACTATGAGTCATATTATTATTGTTGTTTTACCAAACAGGTACGATCTCAATACACCATACGCATCAATCAATGTTATTAGTGATTCTATGGTAGCTCGCCATACAACACGTATCTACGTGTTGTATGGCGTTCAATGTACCTAACTACATGTCGTATATTTCAACACTCATACTTATCTATTTACTGCATTGTAAAATTATGAGTTATATCATATACGCTACAATTTTGCTATAATAAACAATAATATTCTTCTACCAAGGCGATAAAAGGTGCACAGAATATTATACAGTAAACACTGTGCAGCGGAACCATTATTTGATCCAGATGTAAATGTTACCTACCAATTGTGACATATTTATTATCCAAAGAATAGGGACAAATAATAAATTATATGTATATGTTTCTCTTCCTCACAAATGAAAAGAAATGAAAAATAGATAAAAACATTAAAAAATGCATGTTAATATCAAACAGTATTTTTTTAAATAAGCACAAACCGTATTATTTTATTAAATTACGTAGGTATCAAACCTCCCAAATGATGTTGGGTGGTGTGTACTGTGCATTCAAAAGCGGATTTCGATAGTTTTATTTTTAAAGCGTTGGATTGTATTAATGCTGTTCATTAGAACGGAATCAAATAATTTATATACCTTATCCCTCAAGGCTCTGCTAGACGAGAAACTTTTCACCGGTGAAATAAAAATATGGCCATAGGTACATTGCCGGCCAGAAATTGCCGTGAAAAGGGTGCTACCGTATCCTATATCAAGATATTGTGAGTTTAAATTCCGACGGCTCAACTTAAATGCTTTCCGCCGATAGTTCAACATCTTAATTAATTGACTTGTTCTGATAACCCTAATTAAAAAAAAATAAAACATTACATTATTGAAATCGCATAAAATACGTAAAACAATTCGAGCAGTATTAGTCACAAGTAAAATATCACAATTGTTACCTACCTGTAATATACCTACTGACAATAAATCGAAAAAAATTTCTTCATTTTTTGATTCTGTCACCATGCACTCTATTGACAGCTTTACAATAAATTATTCTGATTGCGTTTTTCAAAACTTGTCTTTAAAATCAACAGACAATGTGTTTTTCTTAATCAGGATCTCTGGTTCATGTATATGCTATAATCCTAGCATATTGTTTCACACGCTTAATTCCTAATACCACAACAATAGCTTTTTGGTCACAAGATTGCATAACATTATGTCAACATTGATCCCAAAAACGCATTGTTTCAAAGCTCCTTAAGAATACGAGTATGTTCAAGAAGCTGATATCCGAAATACTCGATGAGAAGTGATCTCATAACCAGGAGACTGTGATATACATTATACAATGACAAATAAAAAAATCATGTTGTCACAACAGAGAGCAATAAAATGTTTTTTGATCTGTTATACACGTTTTGTTGATTGCGTTATGGCTATTTCTCCTTCCAAAATCTTTGCAACAGTTGTCTCGTAAAAATATAAGTATTATATGTATACACAAAAATCGTTTGGACTGTAAAAACACATTTGGGTACGACCTAAGCAAAGATTTATAACCAGATTTTTTTTTTAAATTAGCTCTACATCCTAAAAAATATTCCCTCAGGGCCTATGTTATCTTTGGGGATGCTGTGTAAAATATCTTTTAAGCGAAATGAATGAGATATAGTTTTATGAAGGAAAAAGGTACGAGGATGGATAGGGATCTGGGAGTGATGGACGTATGAATCCATCCTTCCCACTGCGGTGCAAGTAGATGGGTTGAAAGAGAGTCCATCTGGAGAGGTCAAAAAAATTAGGTGGGCAAACAAATTCGTCACCAAGACCTAGACAAACTTCACCCCATGAACCCGGGCACCCCTGATAAGTATCAAACCACTTGGAGTGACCTAAGTCAGGGGTGTTGATTATCCAATAAATGGTTCCCGGGGCGGCGGTACTCATACCCGCCTCAGAAATTGAATGGTAGGGTCCATTCAATACTTGTACATAATCTCTCTACATGTAGGTACTTTAATATAGGTGTACGATAATTGTAAAATAGCAATTTATTTTCAATTCTACAATTATCAATATTGAAACTAATGGTTGCTTTTCTTCGTTGTTCCACAGATCATAACTACAGTAAAATGCAAATTAAAAATAAATAATTTTGGATATTACGCAACGCAGTGGTAAAATATACATATTTATTTTAATATAGCTGACGTGTAACCGGCGTTGAGCGGAGACTTTTCTCTACTTTTTATAAATATAATATGCATGTTTTATAGAAATAAACCTTTCTGAAAAAAAATTCTAAATGATGGTCAAAACCCTATCAAAAACCGTTGCGTAATTTAGAGGAAATAAACACACAAACAGAAAGGCACGAATAGCGATTTTATTTTACACTATTTATATATACTTATTACCGTAGGACTTTTACAAACGTAATATGAAAATATGCTCATGTCGAAAATTTACAAACATTATACAAAAATCTCTAGATAGTATAAAACAACGTCGCTAGTCACGTCTGTCTGTTTGTATGCTTAGTTTTTATAAACTACGCTTCGGATTTTGTTAGGGCTTTCACTTTCATTTGGAGAATTTTATCATAAAAGAGAAAAGTCATATAAAAGTGGTATATGTCTATCTCCTAAAAATAACACCCGTAACGCCGATTAAAGGGTACGGATCAGCTAGAAACATATAATAATTACATACCTAAATATCAGCGCAATAAATACTTAAATTTTACAAACATAATACAGAAACATCAGTTATATTCACAACATATTATTTTTGGTTTAGTGTAGGACTGAGAGGTTTTTTATTAAATCAAGTAGGTCTAAAAATATATTGGCAGTTCGGTGAAATCACCCTAGTGGTGAGTGATATTGATTTTGTTTTCTTAGACTTCATATCGAGTGAGCACTGCTTTTTTTCGAAAAATTAAAAAAAAAAATTAAAGAATTGTTTTTAAATTCAAGCTTTTGAATCATCTGTATGAACAATAATGCAATCACAACACCAATAAACTGCAGAAGAATCTTCATTATCTTTATCGGCACTTTTAGGAAACGCCTCCATTCCTTCCGGTCTCCAGATCCTTATCTTCAAGGATGTAGTCTCTACACCATCTAGATATTTACAATACTTCTTCGCCTCGCACGCTTGTTTATTTTTTTTAGTAAAAAATAGCCAAATATTGTTACGAATATCCTGACAATATTGAAAAACACAAGCTACCATAACACCTCTTATTGGAAAACCCTGTATGTGGAAAAATTTAAAAAAAAAGTATTGATGGACTCAAGACGCGTGGATGGGAAGCAGAAGCTTTTATCAAATCAGCTACTAACCTATAGTTTAATTTTCAGAATCCCCTTGGATGTTTGACTTATTATGATATCTTCCATAGTTGGCATCATTAGAGTCATTCCAGTTTAAATCTTTTTATTGACGGATTTTCAAACAGTTTGTATGGCTCGTGCTAGACATCATTATCTTATTACCTCAGTATTACTAAGTTTTATTCCGGTAAGCTAGATTAACATATCAATTCATTTAATTAAGAACTTTAATAAATTCACCGCTTAGCTGCCGCTAAATCTAATTAAAATTCTATCCATAAGGAACAGTATGAAATCCCAGCCTTGTCAATTTGAAACAAAACCTCCTACGGTCTTATTGTACCTCTGTATGATCTTTTAGAAATTTATTCATAAATCTTGATAGAGTTATAACACCAGCAACTAGCACTTTGGCCTCTCTCGGTTAAACTCATGAATAATATAAGGCGGGTTCGCTCTCGACTCTAGACTCGCATTATGCCGTTTGTGAGTATAGTAAGCCAAACATCCAGTTATCCGATCCCGGATTAACCGCATTGTTGCGGTGAATCGGACACTTTGTATGTAGGTATAATCCTAATATATCACCAAATAAAATCACATAAAAAAACTTCGTATCATCAATGAGATTGAAACCACTTCAAAATATAAATAAAGATTTTTTTTAATATTAATTTTTATTTATTAAATTTTATGTAATACTTAAACTTTATGCGACACCTCCCAAGAGGGAACAAGGTCGCCATCTTGTTAGGCAACGTTGTGCGGCGGGTAAAGGTAGGGGCAGTAGGAAGGGATTTATTAATGCGGTCTTGAAGGAGGACAAACAGTGGCCGGATACTCGTTCCACATTCAAGGCGACTTACACAACGAGTCGAAAAAACGACCCGTTCTTATGGAGGGAAAATCATTTGTGAATGGGTTTTCCGCTCGTGTCCGTTGAGTTTGACGTACGTGTACCGGTGCACCGGAGATCATGCTGCTAACTCTTTAGTTTTAGTTCAGCATTGGATGCTACATGGAAAAAATATTATTTTTTGCAAAAATCTTGCGCTGTATTTGATGATTGGCACTCTTCCTGTAAATACTCAACAAAGTACCTAATTAATTATTAGTACTAGGCTCTTTTTTGATGGCATAATTTTATCAAATATCACACCAAGGACATTTATGACTTCTTCTCCTTATAACTGTTTTTTACTATTTACCCGACTGATTATTTTCAGTCACATTAAAAATTAGCGAAATGCATACCAATATCATTAAAGTAAAAATATCAGACAAATTTTTATGGTAGGTATAACATAGCTATAAAAATGTACGAAATATAAAATATTTGTAATTATTCACTAAACCAGTATTTTAATTATTGAAGAAGAACTACTTTTTCATGAGCCATATTTTCTGCGCTGAAAGATTTATTATTTATTGTAAACGTTGCTATTTCTTAATAAACTTTACGTGCATAAGCATTATTTTTCCTAATGAGTGTTAAAATTGACGTTTCAGATTTATTGGGTAAAATTTTTCTTCTCGTTCAAGATCAAACGAAAATCGGAATATTGATTAATGATAGTAATTATGACAATAATAATTAAAGATTTTTACTTTTTAGTTTAGCAGTATTATAAATAGGCAATTAGTTATAAATATTACGTATTTAAAAAAATATTATGTAAAAAATGCAAAAAAACATTCGTTAAAAATGTTGCGATAAACGATTCGTTAAAATTGCACAATTTCCAGTGATTTAACTATTTTTTTTGTTAACTTCCAAGATGTTCGCTTAATAAGTTGGTACTTGTGCGTTATCCATCCTAACAAATTCAGTTAAGACATTGATACAGATTTTCAATAATTTTTAATCAATGAAATAGTTGACGAAGAAAATTTTAACCATAAAACCAGAAATATGATGGCGCAGCTAAATCGCTCCAAAGCCAATGTCGGCATTACGAAAATTCTCCATTTTCTTCTACGAGTTAAGGTTAACGCAATTATTTAAAGTTTCTTTAAAGATCTTTAAATGTATACATTTTCTCCGTGGTCAAGGGGTAAGACCCTCACCGGAGATCACGGATTCAAATACCACGTACACAAATATATAAAAAAATAGTATTATTTCAGAATTTACTAATTTAAAATATTTTTCGTATCACCCTGGTGTAGGACAACCACTAATATTTGAAACGTTGCTTAAAATGACTTTGGCCGTGTTTGATGACTGGATTTGAATACTCAGATACTTCCCTTACTCTTCTTTTCCATCTCTTTCCCCTCCCCACTATCTTCAGCATCACAACAAATCCCCAATTGGGGACGCCATAGTCTTACTGGCTCTAGACAGTTAGAAGTAGTTAGAACTCTTTTGTGGTTTCACATTAAAAAAGTCAAGATATCAATGGCAATACGTAAAATTGTAAGGTTTATATATCACGTCATGTCGTCTTTCATATGATTTACCTACAATTATTTTAATATTTACGTACTTGCAAATATTACACTCTTAATTTTTTGATTGCAAAAAAGCCTTAGGTACAAATTAAGTTGTTCACTAATTGAATTCAAACTTTGGTGTTGGGTAAAAAATACTAAAATTGCAACTTACGCTTGATACGTTTGATGTTATAACATAATTAGTTTAAATATTACTGTCGCGAAGTTGAGAGTTTGGACTGTTGAGTATACAGTGTACAGTTTGTAAATCAGATGCTCTGCAGTGTAGAGTAGGTACAGTGAGTGCAGTGAGCAGCTGACTGTATGCCGTGAAGAAGATATGGCTCGTTGGAAGATTTTGTGAAGTTCTGACAGGCGCACCGGCATGAAAAATTAACTCTCACTTCCCCGTGATTGACGCTCCAGGGTCGCGGGTCGGATCCTCGCGTCGAACGAATGCAAACGTAGTGCCGCACCGGGTCACGTTTCTAAAACGAAGTTAACTGATAGCATATTATTAAATGGGTGTTCTTAGTTATACACATTAGTAGAGTAAAAAAAAGTATTTTGTTTGCTAATAAGAGTAATTAACAATATTAATTTCGGTTCTGACTCTGTGATGAACTCTAGTAAGTATTTATGCTTTCAATTTATATTTCATTTTCAAAATTTTTTAAGCTATAATATCATATTTTAAATAGAAAATTAAATAAATGCCATTTACTAAATTGGAATTGATTTGACGAAAATTCGGACAATCCCAATCGATCTATTATTATTAAAAGAGACACAATTTTTTTTAACTCCAATTAGTCCAATTCGAATTCGTTGACCGAAACGATCAAAAACTACCGAATCCTGTCCCCGCCTACTGCTTCTCGCGTGATAATAGTGAAACACGTTTCGAAGATATATTAGTTCGTAATAGCGCCTCTATGAATATCCCGTGATTTTTCACGAGTCTGCGCTAGTAAGTTTTAAAAATATTATGAAAATGTTATGTGGTAAAAGGTCAAAAGCTGACACGCCGATTATTTTTGGATTTTTAATTAATGTGTCAAAGAGTAATTACTATATTACCTGTTTTCTCGAGTTTTTTTTTTATTTAAAGCACTATTTAAAAATATTGATAATTAACTAACTAGATAGGTATTATACATATGATGTTACATATTATACCTCTAAAATATCTACAAGTAATTTTACCCGATACACTGATAATGCTCCAGCAATTACGCTCAGTTTTTGATTATCTAGGTATTATCGTATTTAAACAAATCACCCCAGATATAGATGTTATTCAAAAGTTAATAGTATTTAGTAGTTAGTCAGTGGTAGTAAGTTTGTTAATAAACTTAATTCAAACATCCCTTAATTAAATTAACCAATAGGAGACAAATGTCTTAATTCAAACATCCCTTAATTAAATTAACCAATAGGAGACAAATGTCTTGGCTGCGAAATATACGAGAGTGGACCGGCATTAGAAGTGTGGAGGAGCTATTCCGGGCAGCGCAAGACAAAGAGACATTTTCTAGAGTGATCGCCAACGTCGGGGGGACCTGATACGGCACATAAAGAAGAAGAAGAATAGGTACATCATACTTTAAAACTCGACACAACAATATTATTACTGTTAAGTGCTAAATATTTTTTTAAACGGTGCTATAAAAAACTATTTGTGTTATTTAATTTAGATTGTGTCCAAAGAAAATTTACACAATTTGAGAAAAAGACAACAGACATTGCAAAAATCGTTAGTGTTTATCGAGTGGATTTTCCAATCGATAAACACAATTTAAAAACTAACCATTAACCATAGATACATTCACTGATTCATCGTCGGTTCATATTGTTGTCCATAAAAGTTATATTCATCCATATCGATGCAACCAGCATGCATCAACCAGCTTCAGTTGCAGCATCTGATAGATGCATCGAACGGGTAGTTTGCTCTCAGCCGTCCCAATCAAACGCCATTATTCAAAATATAAATTGCTGTTGGCTTTTAGTGATTTATGATACGCGTTAAGATTATGCTAATCTGTGAACATTGAAAGTGAATAATTTGCACGTATCAAACTGTCGGTAATATGAATTAGATTGTAAGAATGCAGATAGAATAAATAGTTAATCATCATCTTAACGCAAGGACTCATAAAGAAATAGTCATTAAATATATTTACTTGTCAATGTCTCCCTTGGCAGAGGTGAAGCAATAATTTATTTATTAATGTTTTTACATTCAATATAGAAGGTGCTATTTTTATGCTGTCTGTACGACTGATATAATGGAAAATGTTTCTAAATTTCATTTAATTGTTTTAATTTAAGAATTGTTGTGTTTTACATGAGATCCGTACCATTAAAAATAATATTTACAATAAGCATTACTTGTCTTTCGAAGAATATTTTTTACGATTATCATTAGTACCTTAGTACCAACATGTATGAATTACAAAATGATAAGCAAAAGTATTTAAAAAATACATTAATATTTGCAATGTTACAAAAACATATCGCTTAGTTATAATGTCTTCTAATTTAAAAAAAAAATAATAGAAGTAAGCTGGCTTAATATTAACTTGCTATCGCTTAAAAAAATCTGGTCTCAATAATTTTTTTGTTGAAGTGAAATTTATACAAAAACACATTACCTTAATACATCTTATGGTCTTAAAATTACATTTTTCAAAGATTTTAGCGTTTATGTAAATAATACGTATGGAATTTTGCTCAAGAAACATTTATTTTTTAAAAATTGTCACTATAAATCATGTATAAACGTATGAACCAAACTTCACGCATTGCAAGTTTTCTATAATAAATATCTACAATATGAAATCTCCCCACTCAATTGCGCATAAGGAATAGGCGGAGCTTTATTCCCCCCTCAAATAATGCCCCTTCCCACCTCCTTTCCGAGATCAGATCAAGTGTCGCCAGTCATCTCTCGGCGGTACTTGCTGCCTTTATGTGATTACGTTTATGTTGATGCAGAAGGCAAAGCCTCCAATGATCTGGTTTGAATGTTGTGAGTGGTCTTGTTTATATTACGCAGGCTTGATTGCGGTAGCGTTTTTTAAGGTACTTATCGTCTGTATCGTTTCCGAGCAATTGAAGACTTAATATATTTCATTTTAGTTTTATGGGTCTGTAAGTACCTTTCAAATTCAATACAAACGTTAACTTGTGGAAGTAATTTATTATATGATTTTCGTGTTTAGATACCTAATCACTTAACCAAAAAACAATTCTGAAATAAAATTACAGTGTGTAGGTGTATAGGTAGTAATGTAATGGTTTTAAAATAAACCTAAGCCTTTGAGTACACGAACTGTCAATATGTATATAAATGAACAACGATTACTTTAATATGTGTAAATTTCTATCAATGAATCTTAATAGTATTTTTAGATATGGATAAATTTCTTAAAACTATACTTATGTTAGCGTTATGAAAACGTAAACGCATATTTTATACTACTGACGTAAAAACATAGGTATCTGATATTCTGACTTAATCAATCATTTATTTTACCTACCAATGTAACCAAGAATAGAACTAATTTATTTACGTAAAACAAAGCTTTTTTTAATACTTAATATGGAATACGTACATGTTACATCAAGACTTTTTAATGTGAAAAAACATTGTAGATATTCCATATGGAATAAATCGCACACACTCCAAAGACTAACGCTTATAGACGTATGTCGAGCATTGTTATCAAAACACTGTTAACAATTCCCGGTGTCGGGTCCCTATCGAGCCATCACACCACAGATGCCTCCACGATCAGATAAAACTACAATCAGTGTATGTTTGAGCCACAACATAATGCAATCAAAACGTTTATTCGGCTTATCTTCACTGCATCTCCCGACCCGCGGAGTCCTCACAAATGCGCCGTGTCTTCTGTAAACAGTAGAACAGTTGCACCCAGAGGCGCACCGAGTGGCGCATATTAAAGGATTTTACACACAATAGGCGGTGAGATTTAATAATTATACTAATAAAATAAAAGATACATACTTGGTTCAATATTATAGCTCCATTTTAGTGGAGTAAAATCAACTCAAAGGCGCTTTAAATAGCTAGGATGTGACTTAAAGGCATCGATCAAATTACAGTAGTAATAATTACCCACTATAAAAAATTAATTAACACGAAGTTTTATGAATAAAAATTCTTGATGTTTACAGTTGTGAAAATAATTCACTTGCTAAAAGCAAGATGAGCATTTGAAATAAATTTTTGACATCATTTATTATTAAGACGCCACATATCTCTATGGTATTGTAGAAATTGAATTTTGTGATGTTACTTAGTTACATGGAGAACTTAACCCCCACGTCTTGAAAACTGTATCAATTTCCCCTGACTGATTTGTTTGTTTTATAAAACAATGCTTGAAAACGATGGCCAGTACATGTCATTATCAAATGGAGCCAAAAACAGTCGCTTTGAATTATATTCTTCTTCTTAAATATTGTAAAGGGTAGTGATGCGGGCCATTCTAAAAATGTGTCAAGAATATCATAGCTTCAATATTTGATCTTTCATGCAGTAGCAGTTTTGTTTATGGACTATAATAGAAAAACCATTTCAATAATACCAGTGTACTTTTGTTTACCTTCAATAAAAAGCACGGGGAAACATAATCTTTGCTTTCTTGTTCTTTTTTCGTTAGAAAACAGAAATCTATTCGATTAATAAGGTACTAACTTATTTATTTACTACGTACTTCAAAAGAAATTATCGGCATTTATTTTATGGAAGGTTGTTTAATTAATGAGCTTTAGATCAGATTTTCCTTTAAAAGATTTTTCTACAATAAGAGCCATTTAAAAATAAACCTATTAAGTATTTTCTTTTTACCCATTTACCAGTAAGGAGTGAATGGGTAAAAAGAACCACAATGATTGACCACGCGATGTTACGAATAATAACCATTTAGATACTCAACATCTTTTTATTTATTAAATTAATATTTACCCACGTAATCTTTTTATGAATCGAATATTTAAGGCATTGGAATAAAAACGTGATATATATGTTATTAAGAATAATCGATCTGTTGCTTACTTTGCCACAATTGCCAAATATATATCATCTTATCTAAGAATGATTATGAATAACTGAGGTATTTTTATAAACCACAGTAAATAAAAGTAAAGATTTTACGAAAATTACTAAGAACAGTGAATTATACTAGATCTGATCTGTAGTGCAATAAAAATGCTGGCATTTATCTGATATGATGTACAATAGTAGATTATTTATCGTAACAAAAACATAGCAGGGTAGATACACAGCAACCACCCTGTCCATTCATTACGCCATCACATTTAGTTTGTTATCTCATATCTGATCAATTGGTTCCGCGCATCGTTCCGTGCCATGGCAGATACTTCGAGGACAATCCTCTTTAATTGCGGCACAAGGCATGACAACATCAATATTATTCCTGAAAGCTCATTGTGTTAACATCATTTTGTGCAACAGCAAAATGTGAGGTGCACAACAGCGAATCTAACTGAACTATGTTTGCAAAAAGCAGCATGGAGTACCATCAAGAATATCGAAATGTTATACGATAATATCAGTGAATAGATTCAAGTACATTATGTATTATTATCATAAAACTAGCACAGTAGGATAGATAAAATATTTTCCGCATTGCTTTTAAAAAAACATGTTTTGTCAATTTTCTTTATAATAAGAATATTTTTTTTGTTAAAAAAATCAGAAATTTAATTTTCGAATAAATACCAAAAAGCACAAAAAAACGAAAAATCTGTCAAAAATTTATGCACCTTTAAAGAAGATATTTTCCAAATAAGAAAATATCCTACCACTGAATAAGTTCTAAATATTCCCGCAGTAGGAAAAAATCCGTACAGTCTAAAGTCTAAAATATGCAAAAAAAAAAAGTTGGCAGATTATTATTATTATTGGATTAACACAAGATACGATTTGGATTTTAATGCCAAAAGTATTATCGTGATTTATTTTAAGGTTATTATTCCGTGTTGCGCTACCACCTACTTTAGCCAACGTTTCGGACAACGTAACAGTGGCCATCATCTGAAACGTTAGCTGAAAAAAATAGGTTGCGCAACAAAAAATTCCGAGATTCACAAGTACTACTATTTGATAATGTAACGTAAATAAAATAGCGACAAATGTATCAGTATTAAATTCTTCATCTAGGTAGGTCGTAACTATAAATATCTTGAACTTCCGTCGATCGCTATGGGTTATCTGTAGAGTGTTAAGTTTCTTTAACAAATACCGTGGCGTTGAATCGAAGCTCTAACTAAATAAAACAAAAATATTACCTCGGCGCGCTCCTAACTCAGCTCCCGTGGTTTCGGGTACTCTATTTTAAAAGCAAATAACGAATTGTTATAGGAATTCGGCCATCACTCGAGATTAAGGAATGCAAATTATTCCATGAATTTGGGTTTTCAATCGAATATGTGAATACTGTGAACCAGTCGGGTATCAAAGTTTAAATGAATTGGGTACTTAATTTTAAGTTCGTTATTGCTTCAAAGTTTTGAACAATTATGGTAGAATTTTTTTTTCAAAACATTGCTTTTGAAAGTTTCTGTATTAATAGCCTGGTACAAAATTACATAAATAAAAATAAATAAAACATTTTTAAGACTTTATTATTTTTACGAAGTTACATCTCATCCTTTTACACATAGTTAATTTTAATTAAAAAAATACTAATTCAGTTGTAGCTCTGTCTATAACTACTGTTTAATGAACTCTGAAAATTTTGTTTGGAAATAAAGTTTAATTTTCTAAATTGGGACTGATTGCGGGAAGTAGGCACAATTTAAAAAAAATAATAATTACACTAATCCACATTGATATATGGATTGTTCTTTTCAAGTTTTTGATAGATATGTCGTAATTTTCAAGTTAGCTAACGGTGAAAATTTTTAATTATCAAAAGCAATGATCCTGAAGCAAACAATATTTTTATGAATACTTCCAGCTTCACAAATTCTAAAATAATAATATTCAGTGAATTTTTACAGGTCTGCGCCAGCACTACACGTATTGAAAATCCCATCATTTAGAATGTTAAAAATGATTTAATTCCACTATTTTTTATGTATCTTAATGAAGATTTATTGGAATATCTGTTTTGATATTAATAATTATTTCAACGAAAATAAGATATTCAATTCCTAACAGTGGGACGTGTAGACAACATAGATCTGCGATGACCCCTTAATATTTGCGGGGAGGTAGTATAATAATAAATAACTCTTACTAACTCTTCTTTTGATTTATATTATAAAGAATAAAAAAATACACAATACTGTATTAGAACCGTTTTTTTAAATTATTTTTTTTTTTAAGAACGTTTTTTGTCTCTCCTGTAAAGTTACCTATTTGGCCGTTAGCAGGTTTACACTCTAAGCCGACGATATAGTATTAATGCTTTCTTAAAATATTACAATTTAATAAATAGATACCTTTATATAACAATAAAAATCAGTGGGGTAAGTCATTGAGTGCAAAGAGAAATCGTATCTCAATATGGGCGAAGTGATGAATCGTTCCGGCTATTTTTTTAAATGGCATTGAAAATTTAATTAAATTACAGGATTCTACGAGTTTCCCTATCGGCGGGCAATTAATTATAATGAAGATGGTACAAGATAGTGAAATTCAAATTCCGAATACAAATAAGGGGCTAGACAAAGAATACAGTACGAGACTGGTGTATTTTCTCTTGTAAAAGTTCACTTGAGGCGCATTCAAGTTCCGTAGGTTATCAAGTCAACGCGCGACGAGTTAGAAAGCGCGCAACTTGATGAGCTTCGGCTGCTGGCGGATGCTTGCCGCTTGCGGCTTGCTGGCGATACTGGAACTGGATACTGGAGCTTCTGTGGGAAAATATATCACACTGTGAGTTTTCGTGGAGGCTTTAGTACCATCATTAATAAATATTTGCAGTATATTTAGGGGTTTGTCGAAGTGGAACAGTGAAAAAACGGAACATTATAGAAGAGCCTACTCACCTAACCTAACCTAGACGATTTGTTCTCTATTTTCACTGTTCTTTTTTGAGTTACTACAAAAGAGATGTTTTTCGTTTGATTTTTATTGGCACATTATCATTGCGAAAAATATGCACTAAGATCATACCAAATTATAGTTACAAGTGATAAATTCAACATTCCATAGTCAACAACATTATTTTTTCCCCGAGTTCGAATCCACATAACCTTTATTTCTAGTAATTTTCAAATAACTGCAATTTTTTAGTTAAGTATTTCATGTTTTTTACTATAGTTAGGTATTTTTAATCATCAATTGGTTTACATTGTTTGTTTATACTGGTAATAAAAGAGCTTTTAATTGCAGTGTTTTATTATTTTAAAAACTACATATAACTGCAAATAGCTTCACAGCGTTTTTTTATCAGATTAGCATCGAAATAATTATATTTAAAATGATCGCATTTTATGGCGATGTCCAGATATTTTATTGAATATATTATCATATTATTAACTATGTGCAGTTACGTAATGATGCATAACAATTTGCTTATAGGTGAATTATCTCAAAACCATTAATAATATTGTAAGTAAGCCATGGATTATGAAAATAGTAGGAATAAAGCAAAGTCTACGCTTAAGTTGAAGACCTGGCATAATTTCATTGATCATGAGATCATGGTTAATAAAATCAACTGATCATCTCTGTTCTATCCATGTTGTTTTTATTCATGTCATCTTATAAATAACATTATTTTCCATTTGATTTGCACCTTGCCCTTTGAATGTGCAGCCTTTTTTTACTGCAGGAAGGCTCTGCCATTTTTTGCTATGAAAAAATAAACAATGCATATCAAAGGTGAAGTGTTATATTTTGTTTGTTTTTCTAAAAATGTTTTTTATGTATATCGATTATTATGAATTAAAATAATCACATAATGGGAGTGGAGTTATTTAGAAGACTATGTTTACTTTTTTTGTATGAATACCATACCAGAATCCCAACTGCTCCTACCTTTCCGGGGCCAGTGGGAGACTATGGTATCCTTATGGATTATATTTTGAGGCTGATGAGAAAGAGATGGATAAGAGAATGGTTGGATAGTTCTTACCTGGCTATTAAGATCTTTTCACAAAACACGGCTAAAACAATATCGAGCAACATTTCCATCTTTCCGTCTTTCTTTCTCTTTATTATCTAACTTTTCATGTAATTTTTTAATTATTTGGTCATCGGCAGAGTGCACGAAAAAAATTACTATTACTAATATAGAATCTCTTGAAATTATTATTAAACAATGGGATTTTATGCCTTAAGAATGGATTAACAGGTTTCCCAATAAACTTTTAGTAAATTACGAATGTATTATAATGATGTTCGAACACGTGATCATGAAAATCTGAATATTTATACATTTCGTCACATGGAGATCTGCAAAGAGTGCAAGGCTGATTTAAGCGTAATGAGTAAGATTAAGAAAGGAACGTTTAGATGGTTTGAGCATGTAGAGCAAATGAGCAAATAAAGAAGTGTAAGGAAAATGTATGACGCAATTCTCTGAAAATGTATGAGGAAAATGTATGACGATATTCTCTTATCCATTCTCTTATTATGCGAATGGTAGCAGTCGGGGACGCCCGAAGAAGATATTGCACGATCAAGTTAATCAGTTACTCGAGTCGGGCAATGCAAGAGTCAGAATAATAGAAGAGTATGTATGAGATGAGTTAGTTTGTAAGTTAGTACTTAAAGTGACTTTGGAAACCAAATTTCAAACAAAGTATTAATTTTGAATGAAAGAGTCTAAAATTACACCTGTTTTAGAATACTATTCGTAAGAATTTGTAATATATATATCGATATATGTTGTGATGTTTTACCTAAAACATGACGCCAATAGTCAGCGGTTATACGTTATTGCATCTGGCATTGGAACTGTGTATTTTTTTTCAAGATAACAAAGATTCCTGGATGTGGAATATAACGGGTTTTCCAATAAGAGGTGTTATTTTGATATTAAATTGTAAAAGATCAATGGTTTCGTTGCTTGTGTGACACGTAACGCCGTATTTTTGAAAGTAAACGTTGTCCAGATCAATACCATCCAATTTCGGCTATAAAAAATCATTAATTATCTCTCGATAGCGCAATCCATTCACCGTAACTGTTGCTCCAGCCTCATTTTAAAAAAGTAAGGTCCAATGACTCCGCCGGACCATAAACCGCAACAAACATTCACACGTTGAAGATAGAAAGGCTTTTCAACAATAATTCTTGGGTTTTCCGAGCCCCAGATGCGACAATTTTGCTTGTTGACGAAGCCACCGAGGTGGAAATGGGCCTCATTACTCAAGATGATTTGCATTTGATTCACTCAAGTGAATTTTAATAATTTCAATGCGTTGTTGAAGCTTGTATCATTCCATTTGTATTAATGGCGTAGTTTCTACTTGTCAAATGTCAATAAAAGACAGCTTCAAACGTAACATCTTCCGAAATAGCGGGCTATTCAAAATAACACCTCTTATTGGAAAACCTTGTATATTTTTTCTATTATTTTTTTTAACCCTTGACCAAGTCACACAGGCACCAACCTACCTTATATGTAAAGTCAATACTTTATAACCAAACTCCAACAAAATATAGCCATTTTTAAACAAAATATCAATGCCCACAATTAATCAAAACAAATTCTCAGTACAATGGGTATCAAAAACTTACGGATGTTAATCGAATTAATTTATTCAAAATTAACTTTCTCGGAATACAAAAAAATAAAGTATGAAAATAGACCGATTTTCATTACAACATTACGGTAAACGTAGTAAAACTAGGTCTTGTTTATACACCTATTAAGCATGGTGCATACACGTTAAAGTTCATCTTCTCTATTCAAGTGTATGTGCCGTGTATGTATGTATTTGCCTCAGTGACACAATTATTCGCCTACTAGAATCACTTGATTAGGGCCGATTCACACAGGGACGATAATTAATGCCACTTTCTCACCGAATCCAAATGAATTTCACATCTAAACTAAGCGATGGCATTTAACCCGCTACGCTTCGTGTTCTAGCATGCGAGCAAAGTTGGTCTTTTTTACGATAACATTTGCTATTTTGTCTAGTAAATGGTTTGCTATCAACATTATAGTAATGTATATTTATAGTATAAACGGCCTTCCATTTGTCGTAATTTTTATAATTCTAACGGAAACAATTTTTAAGCTTGTGTAATCGTTCGAAGATGGTTATATCTATCTAAGCTGTTTTATTATGTGCAAACAATTTAAAGAAAGTGATATAACTATCTTATTAAATAAAATTCTGGCTTCAACAAAGCACTTGGGCTTTTAGTGTGATAGATTGACAATAGATCGTATATTCAGGACATTACACCAACTATAATTCTATAGCTTTGGATGAAAACCTTTATTTACTTTTCTTTCCTCATGTTATTTTGTGAGTAGGTACTCGTTGATAATGTACTCGTATATTATGTATTTGATTTCAAAGCAATGCTGTGATAGTAATCTAAGACGCTTATAAATAACTAACAAGACGCTTATAAATTTGACCGCTGTCCATTTCAATATTTTTCATAAAATGTTCTCCTTAAAACATTTCACACTATTTTACCATAATGTTTTTATCACTTGAATTTAAAAAAAAGATATTATGTACTTCAAATTAATAATTTGCGTTTGGGTCCTTCAAGTGTTAAATAATCTTCTCTTCACCTAGAGGTCGGCAAGAATGGCAAACGGACTCATTCCTCGTGATAAATAGAGAGCAAATAGAGGCTGCCACGGACCAAATGGCGAGAATCTCCTCTGTCACGATCCTTGCTCGGGCCTGTAATGAAAATGTGATTAGAGCATTGTCATTAGTAACGAGAATCGCGAGACGGTTGTTTAGTCTCAATCTTCTTAATGTTAAACCTTTTAAGAAAACATTATTTACAATTGAAATAATCATTGTAGTTATTTCTTTTTAAATTGTTTCTTGTCTTTTAAGTATCTGCCCAACATTTTTTTTAACTTTAAATAGTTGATACATTTTTTCGTTATTTAACTTTTATTACATTTGTTTATTTTTGCAAACGATTAGATTGATTTTTAGATTTGTATAAATATTAATTGTTAAAACATCAATAATATTACTAGACTAATATATATTATTTAAATAAACTCGAAAAGGAGTTTTTTTCAATTATATATCTATTTTTATCAATAGATTTATGTTAAAACCCACATTATTTTTGTTTTAATGTGGATTAAACCTCCCTCCCCCTAGCAACTGAGTCAAATCCCAATTGAGTAGGACCGACACTTATTTTGTATATTAACTGCTATATGCAGAGAAAGGATGAAAGTAGACTGAATGCTGTAGAAATAAGATCCCTGAGGCGTATGTGTGGTAAAACCATGTATGATCGTGTGAGAAATGTGCAAGGCTGATGTAAGCGTAATGAGTAAAATCAAGGAAGGGTCGCTTAGATGGTTTTGTCATGTAGAGTGAATGAGCGAAGAAAAGATTGTGAGGAGAATATACGATGCAAATGTGAATCGTAGCAGAAGTCGGGGACGCCCGAGGAAGACATGGCACGACCAAGTGAATCAGATACTTGAGTCGGGCCATGTCAAGAATCAGAATGATAGAAGAATTTGTATGAGACGATGTATGAATGCGAATGAGGCAAGGATTGTGTGCCAAGACCGAGTTGTTTGGTGGTCCGTCTTCATAGTTACTTACATAGTTAACTGCTACAAAGTCATCCATTTTCAGATAAATTGCCACCATTTGATATAAAGCATTGTCATCGACCTCGAGTCTATCTGCCGAGATTCAGCTCGATCGGATGCTGGGAAGTGGGTTGATTTCCACTTTCAAGAATCGATTTCATTCGTAGATTCATTCAAAAAGATAAAATCGAAAATAAAATAGATGTATTTAAAAAGGTCTAGGTACTCTTATTTGAAAAAAAATCTGTCTAGAAAAAATTGTAACCTTATTCAAAATTTAAACAAAAATGATATCAGATCTACAAATAATTATAAAGATTTCTTAATATTGAGTGAATTTGACTTGTTCCGATATTCATGCTATTATTATTTATTAGCGTTAAATTATATCAAAAGGCTTCCGTGGTCGAGGGGTAAGAGTCTCGACTAACACGCCGAAGGTCGAGGGTCAAATCCCGGAGTTCACAAGTAAATTTTGTTGAAATTATTCGTGTTATTTCACACTTAACTCATTTAAAAAAATATATAGCACATTTGCGGCACGTTCCAGAGTGAAAGATACTATCAGGATCGCCTTGGTTTAAGACCACCATTCAGAGATGAAACGTTGCTTGACATGGCTTTGGCCGTGTTTGGTGACCAGATGCGAATTTACATGTATTTCTCCAGGTTCCTCTTTCCCAACTCCGTCTCCTCCCCATTACCTTCAGTCTTGTAACAAACCCCAATTGGGGACGCCATAGTCATCCAGAGGTTGGGAGCAATTGAGACTCGATTTAAGATTGTTTTTGCGAAGTAACAGTACATTGGGCATGTTAGTAGCTACTTAGCTAACATCAGAAAAGGTTGTTGCCTGAAAACAACTTAAAATTCGTAACGTTTTGTTAAAAGAGTTTATTCAGTTACTTACCACAAACGCATTGCTTCATTCACATTCATATATCATCTCATACACATTATTCTGTTATTCTTGGCGTGATTATTTTTATTTATTAAAACACTACAAAATCCACATATTTCATCAATAGCAATGAATATATTTAAAAAATCGTTACCCATACAAACTAAAAATATTTTAAAACCCCAGTTGAAACATGTCATTGAAAAATAAAACACTGACTATATCCATTACCACGGGAGATCGTGTTGTAGCGTTCATCTTCCCGACTGATGTAGCACAGATAGCGAGCGGACTGGTCGCCTTGTGAGAAGTAGTGAATCGACTGTAAGGCTTTTGTTTACGCCATCGTGATAAGAGGCGAGTTATGACAAATTCAGTGCTAGTTGAATGCTGGGTACAGGTGCATGGAACGGGTGAGCAAATGGCTGAGGAATTCGAACGACGACTTGATCAAGGATGCGACATTGGAAAAATTGTTATTTCGAACTATGTATGTTAAAATTAATGATTTCATACATTGATGTTTCGTGGACTTTTCATTATTGAAATTTCAGTTTATCATTATGCATGCAAGTATCTTGTAAATAATAGCATTATGAATAAAACTAATTTTTTTTCTAGTTTAAAAATTTATCGTTGAGGTGACCATTTTCGAAAGAGTAACAACTGCGTTCTAGCAAACTTCTTTGATAACGGATAAATAAATAAATATTTTCACATACGATTATGTCGTTTAGTAAAGGGAGTTATACATAGTGTCTAAGAACCTCTCCAACTTTAATCAGTATTTTGGAGCAAAAATGTACATGGCATTTTGGTCTCTAGTGTCCCCTTTTTTTCACTCAAAAACATTCAATCTCGGTAGGTATTGTACAGTGTGGTTTGTGGGTTGAGTGTCCATTGTCGGCTTGTGAAAGATTTTTAATATTGAATTTTTAAAAAATCAATAAATGAATTTAAAAAACCAAATTGACATTTTGTTTTTGTGCTCCAAAGCTTAAAAAGAAACGCCAAGCTTAAGAATTACGTACTAAAGTTTATACACCTTGACACACCCTATACGTATATTGGAAATAGACCATTATACAGGACATTGGTTGTTTGAATTTCATATTATTTGTTTGCGTATTATTTGTGGCATCCCTGTCACATGAGAACATTTGTTTATGAAAATATCGATGATGATGATATTTCCGGATAGCTTATACAAATCGAGAACGTTACCGGATAAAACTCAGACTCTCGAATAGACTGTTTTATTGTTTAGCGTGACTGATTATCTGAGAACTGTTTGGATTTATTATGATTATTGTTAAATCCGCATTGGATGCGAAGATTATAAGGCATAAGAGGATGTGCTCTCAATAAATGCGTTTTAAATATCTCAAAGATGGCGACATTTCAGGTTAAATTATACTTACCACATAACCATTACTTTTTTAACTTAAATTAAATAATCTGAATAAAATCACAAAAATAAAGTATTATTCATCTAAAATTTACATGCACTATTAAGGACCTTCGTATTTTTTTAAACTTAATCAATTTTTGGAAAGAAATTTTAGACCAACCTTTCAATGGTTTTTGTAAAAGCCGGAGTAAGTCGCTTTGGTAGGCGAATTATTGTTGATTTCTATTTTGTATTGCTAAAGTTATGCCTTTTTTGTTTAACAAAATTTACATTGGATGATACATTTTGAAATTTATTTCAACCTCCATGCTAGGGATGACCCTGTTTGAAGAGTGAAGATTTTAATAATAAGTATAATAGTTAGTAAATTATACAATTCCGATTCAGTTTATTTATCTGAAATAAGTCATTCCAGGAATGTGAAAGTTTGTTCAACACTTTATTTTAAAATTTTATAAAATATATAAATTTTAATCTGCCGATCGTTTAATATAAAAAATCCTAGCTGAATTACCAGTAAATTACCATCTCGACATAGGCGTTTTACACCTAGTTAGATGGGCAATAATACGTCAGCACCGATATCAAGTGTTTGTATGTACGATATATATAAATAAAATTTAACGATAATGTCAGATGCTTTAAATATTAAAATATTTTTCTTAATCGACAGACGAAACTAACAGTCTTTTGTAGTTTTTTCATCTTCATTTGATGAACATTTTATGGCAGCGCCTAACGCCCTTGAATTACTGGAGATCAAGGATTCTGTTAGAAGTGAAAAGAAATAATTAATTACATCGTTAAATCATAACTTAATCAATTATTAATATCGTAACAATACTTTTGACAGCTGTCATTACTTCATATAGGTACATACATTCGTTGAAACATATTTTATTGTTCTTTTCATTGCTTTTACTTTTAGTCTTCCGATAGGTATTAATTTGTAAATTCGTGATTGCAATCAAAACTAAATATGATTTATTGGGTGCTATCAAAACACCAAGGCTAAAAATACTCACGAAAATGAAACGATTTTAAACTGTGTGGGAATAAAATCTTCAATGATCTACCTACATGCAGCTTTTAACGGAAAATTTTGAGATATGCAAAACATTCCCCATTTAAATTATTGACAAATTTTAAATTCTAATGCCATATTATGCATTGGTGGTCCGGCGTATGACTTGCAATCCTCTTCAGAATTGCGGCATGTAAACCAAATTATATTATAATGGTTGCAGTGCAAAATGTGCAATAAAAGGCAGTAAATCATTCCTACAGTCTCGACACAACAACGGTAGGGACCTTTTAATTGTGTTTTTGTGCTTTTGTGAAGGTACGATAGAACTGATATTATATGTTATATTATCAGATCATACACACGTCGAGGATTCAGGTTTAATAACATGAGAATATTATTGTAATTTTTTTTAAAACCTGTAGTTAAGCTCTATGTATTACGAAATCTGTAATAATAAACGTGTATATTCTATAATGTAGCATTGTTAGTGTTACAACAGGCCTTCGAAGAAAATATTATAAATACCTCTACCAAGATTCACCCCTTTGTTAAAAGTATACAATGTTGTACTATTCATGTTTATTTTAATGTTGTACTTTTAATGTGGTAATATAAAGCGTGTACTCTCTTCAAATTAGTATTAGAGTTATCCATTAGAGTGATTTTCGGCATATTATGCCGAGTTTGTAAAACGTCTTGAGTGATCGCACGCTATAATATGCCATTTTTACTAGCGAAATTCGCGCTTTTACGATTTATTACTTTTTTTTTACTAAAACAAAAATCAACACCTTAGTACTTCAAATGAAAACAAAAGATCAAAACACGTATTTATCATCAACGATCATATATCGACCTTTTGGTCTTCTTTACAAAAAAACAAAAAAAAGCTTGGCATAACATTGTTATGCCAACTTTTGTACACACCCTTCAGTTAACCTATTATTAAATAATATTAATTTACAAAAAAACACATCCTCTTTAGCTTCATATTTATTTATACGACGACTTACTAAATTGTAGCAACTACTTCGCATTATAAAACTGTAGTGGAGTGTGTGCAGTATATCAAAACATTCTCATTATGATGTCACGACCAAGCAAAGGTCTCCTTTAGCGTTCTCCGGGTTAAATGGAGTGCCTCTACAATGGTTGATCCCCTTCAAATTGACTTACGTAAATACAGATATGTTATGTAATACAATTTTTTTTTAAAACATTGTTTTAGCAAAAATATTGGTTCTTTTAAATATATAATTTATAAATATGTACTTAACTCTTCTCCCAACACACAATATTGCCTCTGAAGATACTTTCAGGATAGGCCTGTTTCTTTCAGTGTGGTGAGAGACAAACAAAATTCTGGAAACGAAGCGTTTTTAGCATAATTTTTAATACAATATAATTTTCAATACAATATAATTTTAAATACAATATAATTTTCAATACAATAGGTCAATTATTTGCTTAGGTTAGTGACCATATCTATGTAGAATCCAGGTCCTTCAAAATCTTTACTTTTTCTCCGCTTCCTCCAGCGTCCCAACATCTCAATTTTTGGGTCTTTCAAGGTCAATATAAAATGTCATCCCACGTAGATGTTATTTTGTTTTAACTTTATTTTATATTACTAAGATGATTTTTTTAGTTGAGCTTAAATTCCCCCACTAAACACAAGAGCCTTGTCTATTTATGATGAGGAAATGGTGCTTTAATTGTGAACATGTAATGATTATCGTATAATTATTACTTTTTTGGTTAGGTACGATTACAATGTTTTTTTGCAGAGTTTAAAATGCGTCCAGGTGCTTTGTTGGTAGGTATTTGATTTCACATAATATTATTATAAGATACAGAAACAACTAGGACCACTCTTAATACATTTAATCAACTTGGAATTATTTAAAAAAACTGGTGATAATTACGTCACAGGTTTTCTAGTGATTTTTTAAGTAGTTCCTTTTTCAAAAATTAATTTATTGAACTCCCGTAGGGCTTTTACAAATACAATGCCAACTCAAAATTTTTTACAAACATAATGCAGACATCAAAAATGTCATAGGGTAAATATAGGAGGAGGTAGCCTTTCAAAAATAATAGTAGAAACTTGAAATTAAAGATATACGTAAAAAAATATCTGATAATTTTTGCTTTGATTCAAAATAATGAGGTTTTCAATATGTCCAAAAGGTCCATATACTGTGTTATAGATCAATTGGCTAAGTAGTGGAGAGATATAAATGAGTTCTAGGTATTGACAGTTTGGTGAAGACGCGATAGAGTTGAGTTATAGGTATTGGCAGTTTGGTGAAGACGCGATAGAGTTGAGTTATAGGTATTGGCAGTTTGGTGAAGACGCGATAAAGTTGAGTTATAGGTATTGGCAGTTTGGTGAAGACGCGATAGAGTTGAGTTATAGGTATTGGCAGTTTGGTGAAGACGCGATAAAAATGAGTAGTTAGAACTGTGAATGAATTGATAAATCACAATCAACATATTATAAATATTTTTTTTGAATTTCAGATGTCACCAACCATCACTGGTTTTGTTGAACAATTTAAAGGAATGAGCTTCAATATTAAAAAAATAATAATATTCATTAAAACACGTCGATCTCATGTTAGTAAGTAGGATTCAAAAAAGGCCCTTCTGAAATAATTCAGAAATAATAATATAAATTAAATTTCAAATTCTGAAGCAGTTCCCGTGACTAACGTCGAAAAAAAGGAAAAAAATATATGTAGTAATAGTCCTTCATTATGTCCTTTTGGAGCTACCCTCTCGAAGTATTCGTCACATCTCATAAATTACGCGCGGCGGTTTGTTGCGAGTTGTCCTTAGTCCTTATTGTAGGCGAAAATATTTACCTGTGTATTTCAATTATGACAAAGCCTATTCAGAGCGAGGGTAAACACATAGATATTGAACGATCATTGATTTACGGCGTACATTATTTTGTATTTTGAAACCGACGCAATACTTGGATTACTTTATTAAAATATGAAAAAAAAAAACAAATTGTACACAAGATAACTAGTTTTATTGTAAGCAGTAAACACGGTGGCTCATTAAATGTCATTAGACCACATTTAGTCGAAGAAGAACATGTAAATTGATTAAGGTTCCTCGATGCCATAAATTTATCTGACAAAATAATTAGGATGGTCTCACTGAAAGTGCAAAAATAATCAATAATATATCGGTTAATTGATTGCTGTCGAACGGTTTGTACGATCAATATTTACATAAATTTCCAATATCGAAACACATTTGCGGCCATAAGGGCCACGATTTTATGAAAAGTTGGTCATAAAATATTTAAAAAAAATAAATTTAATCAACTCCTGCATAATTTGTTATGCTTTCCCTTAAGTGTTAATTTAAAACTGCTCTCTGAGGGTCTTACAAAGCTCAAGCATGGTTCAATAAGTTTTAACGGTTATAGTTATAACGGCATTGTGTTACAAGGTAACGTTTAAGTATCAAAATCATCATGTTAAGCGTGTATTTTATGAAAAGCTTCAAACTTTACTACATGGAATTTTGTACGTTTCAACTTATTGTGATTTCGTTCAAGGTCTCGTTACCGTTAGACGATTTTGCTAGCTTAACAAGCCAATCACACGTTATTCTTTATACGCTGTTTTAAGAACGGTATTGTCTAGTTTCACTAGATTACTCATCCACTCTGCACCTGTCGCGAACCGAGAGCCAACACCGGGGCAACAAGTGATTAGATAGCCGTCAGTCTTGAGTATTGCCTGTCTTGAAATTAGACATCCATTTAGTTTGTCCGTGGTCTTGAGAAAATCAAATTGACCACGGTTCAACTACAATAGACACATCGGTTTGTAATGCTTTGTTGGTGATTATGTGAAACACATTTTGATTATGATTGGCAGTAGAGGTGTTTAGTTCTTACATACGCACGTCTTTGGCAGAGTAGCTATATGTATCGAAATAATATTAGTGATTTACTTTTTTTGCTGCACAAATCTAGTAGTACCAAATTAATGCTAAGTTTAGCTGTAGGTGTGCAGTTTAAATTTGATTGTTCCAAAGTAAGCGTTTCCATCTTATGATTTTGTAGTTCATAACTACTTGCAACATAGCAAAAATCTTTTATATAAACATGGTTTTTGCGATAAGTAGTTGTAATAACGATACTTATTCCGATGTACCTATTAGTTTCTACAATTCACGTAAAAAATTATCGCTGTAGGTAGTAATAATTACCTGAAAGTTATACTTATTATTTGCGTAAAATAACTTTTTTTTTAAATTTTTTTTATTTAATATTTGTATGTTTTTTACAATAAATATACAATTTATACAGTGTTATAAAGGTAAATAATAATAGCTTTTCCTCACCATAAAGAGACGAGGCTCTTGTGTTTGGTGAGTGAATCCTTGCTCAATTATATGGAATCATGTAAGTAAGTAAATAATATATTTGCAAAACCAAAGGGATAAGTAAGAAATAGGCAAGATTTATCAATAATACAGTTTCAAGATTTGAAGGAAATAATAATAAGAGTAAGATATGGACTTTTATAGAAGTTTTAGGTAATTTTTTAATTTAATTTTAAATTCCTGAATATCTTCAATATTTTTTAGATATAATGGAAGGATGTTAAAATATGTTATACCTAGATAGAGATAGGTATTTTGTGTGTGCTTTGTATTAAGTTTTGGGATTTTGATAGTTTTTTGATATCTTGCTGATGAATAGAATTGTAAGTTATTTAACTGTATTTCTTTATAAATTTGTAGAATTGAATATTTTTTATATATATTGTCTATTGTATAAAAAAACTACTTGTATAAAAACAAGAGTAACTTTTATTGTATCTACCTGTGACTTTTGCTGTTATTTACAACAAATTCTCACACAATATCTACAATATATGAAAGGCTGAGATGACATTACTTGCTTAAATATTATCTTTTAAAATTAGCTTGTCAATCAACAGAGGTATACCTAGATGACTACCTGAAACGGATTACGGTGGATCCAATTAGCGAAATATTGTAGTCCAAATATATAAAACTTGCTTCGTTAATAATTTAGTTCGAGAAGTGGAAGGTCATTTGAAAAACTCTGCAGTCTCTATGCAACAACTAATTGTGTTGAATCGATCTCCAGCATAAGTCTAATTAAGATTCTTCAGTCGTTTGTACCTATTATTTAAAAATTGGTTGAATAATAAAACTATATTTTTTTGCCGTAAGTGTTGATTTTTTCTTGTCCTGAAATACACAATACCCAAATTAATGACCTCATTTTAAATAAGAAAAATACGTACTTTAAAATACCGAGAACCTTTTAGAAGTAGAAGAATAATTATTATTGAGGTAGACATAAAATTTTAAAAACACACTTACTCACACCATTAAAAATGGTTGAGTTATTTATATAACTTCAACAATTATTGCTTATTTAGATAAATTATACATGTACCTGCAGTGAGTTTTAAAAATTCCTTTTAAAAGATGGTAATTTTTCATTTTAATGAGATCGGTGTAAGAGATAGGCGAGTTTGGACCAAACTATTATTTCACTTCGATCTAGGGTGAAGATATGTAGCGTTATTTGAAATAGATCGTTTTGTTTAATATCCGGATCTGAATAATCAGGCAAATTTCGCTGTTTGTTTTGACTTTCTTCTAGTTATCTGAATTGAGTAATACACAGGTCATAGTGATGGCACTTTTAAGCAATGACACCTGAAAAAGATTACTCGCTTTGATTTATATAAAACTATCAATCGTGAATTAAATGTATGAGAGCTTAATAATAATGGTACAATATAATATCAATATATTAAATACAGATCTGTATCACATACCTACCTACCTGCGAGAGCGTTCCCCACAACTTGAAATATTTCTGAAACGTGACAAATTGCAGTCGATTTATTGCATAAAGGTCCTTTATGTCTTTGCTCCCGTTCATGAAAAGATCGAAAATTCGATAATAGATAAGTAATTGAAAAAAGCAGACACTCCATAAAGTCTCGGTCGCTTCAGCAGCCAGTCGAGATCAAAAGGCAAATAATGGCAGGGCCCATTGTACGCGTACAAATACGTAGAAATACATAATGCATTCAAGACTCCAGCTAAAAAAGATGACGGCAATTGAAAGTGAAAAGACATTAGGAAAAAGATAAATTGTAGCAATGCGCGTTTCAAAACACATTTCAAAGCGCGCACACATTACCAGTGTCTGTTTGTGAGAAGATGACAGAAATAAATCGGTTCGGTAGACGCGTTGATGTCACAGAATGAGTTTAAATTGAAATGAAAGCATTAAATAAAATAGTGTGGTTGCAATGTACAGTACAAAAGAGTAAGGGTCCAAGTACGGAAACTTTGTTCTACAACTTTATTGTTAAAAAATAACATCTTGGAAAGATTCGTATCTTAACCGTTTCATTATGATGAATTCAAATAAAAAACATTTGCTTTCGCACTGTGTGTGTGTTTCACGCTGATGATGCGGAACTACAGGGAAAAATGTTTATTTTTTATTTTATTTTATTTGAACGCCCATAGGGCTTTTACCTATAGTAATGTACATCTTTATTTTTTAGTTATACAGATTACATTAAAAAAAATCAGTGTCAACAAAATACAGGTTACATAAAAAAATATCAGAGTTGACAAATATTATTTTTAATCTAGTCTTGAAATAAAAAAACGTCAAACACTTTACAAAGACTTATTTTCCTTCCTTACGGATGCTTTGCTAAAAAAAATATTTTTAAAACAAATGTACTAAAATTTTCAGGCTTAACTTTAGTACTGAAGACAACGTATTCGGTTTTCGGATTCGAATTAACATTTTCTCTAGAACACTTTAAAATTTAATGTTCCTAAAGAATTTATACGTTGTTTTTGAAGATAATATATATATATATATGTACATTTAAATGCACATACACATAAATGATTTTAAATATTAATCTTAAACCAGTTTACTTACATAATATTAAAAATTTCCTACTTGTTGTGAAAAACGTTTTTTTTAGATTGTCAACAATTTAAGAAAATTGACTCTTCCGCTTATGTTTCTAGGAACCTCATTTGAAGAGAAAAACGGTTATTATATGAAATTCCCTCCACACTAAAAATACGCAATGGATGCTTCAAAAACTATTAAAACACATTTTGTTCTGTTATTTAATATGTTATGGGTAAGAAAAAAAAAATCAAATTACAGCTTTTAATGCAACTTAGGCATTTGTCGAAAGCTTTTTGTTCTATTTTAAACTAGTCGTGTTTTATTAAATATTTTCACAATTTTTAACATTTAAAATCTCCGTTTCAAAACATCTTCTTCTTTTTAGGCCTTAAGTATAATTTTGAAGCTTGACGTAATTAATCTACACCATTTCAATATAAAAATTGATAAACAGAAAGATTTTCGTAAACGTTTTAAATATTTACGATATTAATATACGTGAAGTACGGTGTATAATTTTACGCAATAGGTACATTTTTTAATAATACAGGTACCTAAATATATTTTTCCTTTTGTAAAGAAAGTGAAATCAATGCATGTTAGCAATCATGTTACTTAAACATCGACCTTATTTAACTCTGAGCGTTACGAATTTGACTAAATTAATAATTAATTTGATCAAATTTAAAGTGTTATTCTATTTTTAATGTAACCAAAGAAGGACAACCATTCAAGGATTGGATGGTAAAGATTATGAAACAGTTTTTTGATTAGATTTCAATACAGCCCAGTTAATTATTTATTTGTACGGTATTCAATTCATTGAACTAATTTATTATTTTTCATGATCCTACCGTAATCTCAGTAGCGTGACGTATATTATACATTCACATATGAACTTATCACGAATTTAATATGCAATTATCTTAGTTTAATTAATTCATACACGTATATTATACAAGACTTCATTTTATACTATTCATAACAGTAAGTTGTTGATGAATGGTTCTAATCCAATGGACCGAAATATAATTTCAAAGATTGTGTTTAATTAAAAAATAAAACAGTTTAGTCAAAGGTAATCTTATTTCGTTATTGATCGAGGTCGTAGTTTTGTATGAAACAAAAAGAAAAAAAAATCATTTTCATATTTGGATATCGTCTATACAAAACGTTTTTTCGCTGTATGAGCGATGTCGATTCGTGAAAAGCAAGGTTATTTGAATTCAATACTATTAATTAACGATCAAAAGAAGAACAAATCCACATGCTTCAATTTAAATGTATTTTGAAGCGTGCATTACAACTGGCAGGTTCCTACCTTAATATTTTTTTTGTTACGTTCATTTGATTAATTTAACAAAAATACACAACATCTGACGTGCTTTAGGTCTTCCGTGTGTTGTGCTAAATAGAATAATTTGCTTTGGCAGTATTATATATTATTTTAAAATAGTATTAATTAGGCTAACTTGTGATTTATATATGGACTCTAGATTATAAAATGAAACCGAAGAAAATCACCTAGTATCTACCTTTTAATGCCAGGGTAGGTAAAAACATAGCTAATCGACATTAGATACTTAATTTTTAAAAGTATGTAAGAAAACTATAGTTATGGGCTGTTTTAACTTTTTAAATGAATGTGAACAAAGCAAAAAGTGTGTGTCAAGACCAAATGGTTTAGCGGTCCATCCTCTCTGCATATTCCTACTGCTGCTTGGTGGTAAATTAGTTAGTTGTAAAACTATGATTTGTACTCGAAACCTTTGAAGGTAACTTGTGTTGTCAAACTCGATAGTCCGATTGCTAGTCATTCTTCGAAACCACGAGAAATACACAATATTGATTTTATTAATTCAAAGAATATTATTTTTTGTTATAAATACATTAAATAGTGCTATCGGTGACATTATGGGGAGGCCTTAATTCAATAATATATATGTCGACGAATGATTTGTGATCAGAATAGTTTTAAAGAAGTACATGTATTATTTGGCTTGGGTTTTTACTTTATACATACTTGTGACTTTTGTAGGGATGACTTACCATGGTAACCTTAAGAAACCAAAATATTGTCACTATAATTATTTTAGATCCTGCTTATTGTAGCTACTATACAAAATGGCATACAGGCACACTGCCCTTATAATAAGTATTACGTATCATAAACTAGAAGGTAAATCATTTTGAACCGGAACCGGAACGTAATAAACAAATTAACTTGAAGATGAAATGCCAAATGCTAAAATGCAGTCAAAAATACCAAGCAAATATAAAATTGAAAAAAAATTCAAACACCTTCAAAGTATAAGAATAAACACAAAATGACCATCGTTATCCTCTTCCTCGGAGATAACTAATGATGGCTGGAAGAGAACGGTCGTACCGATCGACCTTGGAACTTGAGTTCGTGGTCCGATTTCGCAAGATTGTAAGAATGTAACATCACAAATCATTAACCATAATGTTTTCGTGTAAACCTTTTTATAATCACGATGATGCATTTCATAACAAAACTACAACATTGTGTAGGAAACGTGTTGAAGGCAGAATTTGCGCAGGTTGTGATGGCGGGTCAGATAACGTGATAAAACTAATAGATGGAATACAATAAGAACAACTTAAATAAGATATTATTAATAATGATGCTACGTAATGTTTCCATGGATTTTAATATGATTTTACAGTTTCTGTACAATCTGCTAATAATTATTCCGTTTATGTTCCAACGAGGCGTAATAAGAACACCACGCTTCTTTAAATAGAAACCAACAACAATAATTCGCCAAATAACTTACCAACTACTCGCTCAATCACAACATATACCCACTAGGAAAAATGTATATTCTTAAACATTTTTCACGATTCCTTGCTTACGTACAAAACTAATTTATTAATTTTTTTAGCGTGATATATTTTTTTAAATACACACGTAATTTTTGAGTCAATTACATTTCGTGAGCATCATTGATGTAATTTAGTCAATGGTGAACGTATTATAATTATAATTGATTTATCTTTATCTCTCAACATCCTTTTTCCCTTTTTGTTATTATTAATCGTAAATTCAAAAAATATTTTAAAATTAAAACATTGTCTCTTTCAGTAGAATCTTTGAGCGGGATATGAGGGGACTTTGGGCCGGTGCTCAAAACTAGTTTGGATCTTTCAATACTATCGGTGTGAACAAATACATTCAAAGTGTCCTCTTTAAAATGATGTGCCTGTTCTTAGGTACCTAGTAATCCATAAAAAACTTTAAAATTTGTAATTTTTTTATTCTGAATTATTAAGAGATGTCTTCTGGAACCAAATTTGTGTGTGCAAAATACGGCATCTCTAATTTACAATATTGCAAAGATGTGATATGAAATCCAAGTAAAAAAACATAAACCAAAATTTTCACCCTTTGTATCGGATTAATCTTCGAAATAATATATTGTTTATAGGTCGTCGATGGTTTTTGGTATGGAAGCAACATTATAAAAATTACAAATACATTTTGTGTAATTGTTTCTAAACTATTTAAAAAATAATATAACTATTTCAAGTGTTTTATAAATACCACACAATACGAGCAGGCGGTTAATTCCAGATTATTGGACGTAGGCTTCTACCGAGTCACCTCCATTCGTTTTAATAGACGTTCGTGGTTTTAATACAGATTAAACACGCGATAAACATACTTACTACTGTACGAAGGTATACCTACCTACCTACTGACTACTTAGACTTTTTTTGGCGCCGAGATTAGAACCCTCTTTGTACGAAAACCCGCACGCCGCGCAGGCATTGTGCGCACGGTTCCTACGCGCAAGATTAATGACATAATTCTTCCTTATTATCGCAACAAACGGTTAAAGACGAGCCTTTGTAAGGCCAACAATGAACAAGTGACCCGTATAAGCGAGAGCATCTTAGGGACGTTACTATTTGGATGTAAATACTTGCAGCCAGAAAATGTGAACCTTTTAAAGCATTATTAAAAAAATCCCTCTAAAACGCATATAACATAAGTCTCTCATCTCACTAGGGTAGTTCCGTGTCGAAGTGAGAAATTTGATTTATTTTATTTTCATTAATCAGGTAGTAATTCCACATATTATGAGTTTAAATGATTAGATTAGGTTTAAATTATTAAGGAGAAGTGAGGTAAAGCTGAGAAGGTGATTGTTTGAAAGTGAGGACCTGACTCATCAAATGCAGTGATTAACATTAGGGTAAAGTTTTCTTTCACTGCTAAATGGGCGCAAATTATTGAAGTAACATTTCAATTTAATTAACACAAGAAATAACTAGGTCGGGGTAGATGGAAAAAATGTACAAATTAGGTTATTAGGATTGGTTATTTAAATAATTTGTGCGCATTTAGCATAACAAAATCGAAGATGGCGGCAAAAGATGTATTGAGAATTTGAACTTTGATTGAAATTTGGCGTTTCTTTTATCATATCCACCGACATAAATAGTTATTATTTGTAGTAATTAAGATGAAATAAAGTGTTATTTAAATAATGTGTTCACATTAAGAAGTAAGCAGAATAAGGAAACGATACCAAAATTATTTACAGCCATTTTAAGAGCAAATATTTTAAAAAATGTGTATACCTCTCAATGAATATTTTTTGATGGTATGTCATTATGTAGTGAAACCTTCTTGAAATACAAATATTAAAATCTTTCTATGCTACATATTATGTGCGTTTAAAACTACCTAATTTCGAATCCTGAGTAACAAATTAACAATAAATTTCTAGTTAAATAATATAAGACGGCCGGCGCACAGTGGGCTGAAAATCGCCTTTCATAGACATAGAGACTTGAATTTTCAAGGGTATTTTTTTTGGCTAGAAATGGATTCTGCTGATCATTACTATGCTATAAAATGTCGTACGAAGCAATTGCGTGTACAAATGAAGGAGTTATAATTTTTTTAAGAAAAATTTGTATGGCGCTGACATTAAAAATGAGGCTATCTCTGGAATCATAAGGTTGGCCGTTCTATCCTTACACACAGATAATACTACTATTTATTTGTATTTTTTTGACATACTTCATATTGTGGCGCAAGGTGCGATGTTTTTTTTAAAAATCCTCAAAGTTGAAAAAACCCTTTTTAATGTTGATGATTCATTTTAATGCTTAAACGCTTTTAGGCTTGCAGTGTAAATAAAATATTGTAAACTAGACAAAGCATACTCATATGTAAAGGATTTAAGCATTAAAATGAATCTTCAACATAAAAAAGTTTTTTTTCATCTTTGAGGATTTTTAAAAAAAAAATCACAAGTTTCGCCACAATACGAAGTATGTCAAAAAAATACAAATAAATAGTAGTATATTTGTGTGTAAGGAAATAATGGTCAACCTTATGATTCCAGAGATAGCCTCATTTTTAATGTCAGTTCCATACAAATTTTTCTTAAAAAAATTATGACTCCTTCATTTGTACACGCAATTGCTTCATACAAAATTTTATAGCATATTAATGATCAGCAGAATCCATTTCTAGCCAAAAAAAATACACTTGAAAATTCAAGTCTCTATGTCTATGAAAGGCGATTTTCAGCCCACTGTGCACAGTGTTTTGGCTTGCAGTGTAAATAAAATATTGTAAACTAGACAAAGCATACTCATATGTAAAGCATTTAAGCATTAAAATGAATCATCATCAAAAAAAAGATTTTTTTTTCACTTTAGGATTTTTAAAAAAAAAATCGCACCTTGCGCCACAATATGAAGTATGTCAAAAAAATACAAATAAATAATAGTATTATCTGTGTGTAAGGATAGAACGGCCAACCTTATGATTCCAGAGATAGCCTCATTTTTAATGTCAGCGCCATACAAATTTTTCTTAAAAAAATTATAACTCCTTCATTTGTACACGCAATTGCTTCGTACGACATTTTATAGCATAGTAATGATCAGCAGAATCCATTTCTAGCCAAAAAAAATACCCTTGAAAATTCAAGTCTCTATGTCTATGAAAGGCGATTTTCAGCCCACTGTGCGGCGTGGTCTAGTGGTATACGCTTTTGACTACAGATCCGAAGGTCGCGGGTTCGAACCCGGCGTGCGCAAATAAATTTTATTTGATTAATTTGTGTTATTTCACAATTAATTAATTTAAAATAATATATAGTATATTTGCGGCACGTTCCAGAGTGGAAGATACTCTCAGTATCGCCCTGGTGTAAGACCACCATTCAGAATTGAAACGTTGCTTGAAATGGCTTTAGCCGTGTTTGGTGACCAGATCTGAATAGCCAGGTACTTCCCCACCTTCCTCTTCCCCATCATCCCTCCCCTCCCCAATACCCTCAGCCTCACAACATACCCCAATTTGGGGATGCCATAGTCTCACTGGCTCCAGACGGGAGCAGTTGGGACTCTTGTGCGGTATTACATATAAAAAAAAATAAAAATAAAAAAAAATAACTATGAGTATTTATCGTTACATTAAAAATATGTGCTGTAAAAGGGACCTATTCGTATCAAATCTATTAGAACATTTTTTGTAATTTAATAAGAGACAATTTAATATTGATTCTCAATAATTAAAAAAAGGTTGCGCTTCCTGGCCATCAGAACAGTTTTTATTCAGCCCAGATGAGTAATGATACAGGTTTGATACGGGCGACAAAAAGGGAGCATGTCCTAATACTGACTTTATATTTCCGCATCCATCTGTAAAAAACGATTGAGTGTCCCACCCTTAGAAAAGGGGAGCAACTAACCCCAGACATTATTTGTCAATGTTTACCCCAATACTTGACGATTCCTGTGTACTTCAATCTCTATACATCTCAAAGGGTTGTTACAATTTTACTACACTTTTTGCAAACCGTATTGTGTTCAAGTTCTAGTTTATAATTTAGCGATATATCACTCAGAACTTTGAGTGCATGAAAAATATTAATATGCAAATACCCATTATTTATTCAAGAATAATAGTCAGTGAAGCGTTCGAAATGGATGATTTTATTAAACTGGTGTTGAAATAACTGGTTTTTAAGTCCTCTCAAGTTCTTCACCACTTTTTACATTGATGCGTTAATATTTCATTACCCGGAATCAAAGAAAAAAAAGTAGTCATTATTTAAACAGTGTTTATGTTCATTTCTCAATGCACAGTTTTATTTCGTTGCCAGTCTATTTATAGCGAAAGCTAAATTATATCCGTATTCGACTGTGGTTTATCTATTACTACTTGCTCCTACTCACCTACTTCTGTATTAGATATTTCGTAATACTGCGTCATTTCGATATTCGAAATATTTGATAACATCGACTAGTCGAATGGATTATTGTCTCTTTTCTAATTCAGATATAATGTAATATCTAACATATCAAATGCATTTTTAAAATAATGCTATTTCTTAATCGAGACACAGAAGGCCTATTTTATTTGTATTAATCCTGTTTTGTTTTGTTATTTAATTTAAATCACTCCGCTTACCTGATTAATTCAACCAAATTACTGTCAATTCTTTTCGATCATAATTTAATTTAAGTCATGACCAATAAATTGTAAGTCTACTCATACTTACGTAAAAAGTCAAATAATTATGTATATAAAATGAACCGCCTGGGGCAACTGAGGAAACTTGGGTCAATAATGATAGTCAATACGGTGAACCAACAGCTTGATTGGCACTTACCTACTTTCAACCAAAACCTGAAAATAAATGCATATATTTTAGCTATTGTAATATATTATATCATTTATCTATACTATCATATATTTCAATCAATACTAATCTAACCTAGTCAATTATAAGTTTTGCATGTACTTGTATCTCTAACTTTTTATATCCATCTAGAGTTTCTGTTAATTGTATATTTTCTGATGTCACTGTTTATAATTTACTGTATGTGGTATATTTTATACCGTTGATATTAAAATAAATAATTTGTAACAGGATATTTAATTATTTAAAAAATTGATACGATTAAAAAGTAAAAATATTTATACTTAAGAAACTGACAGACTGCTAACAGAAAAAATAATCAAAATTCACATCATTTAACTTTCAATCTATCATCTCGACATGGTTGTATAAAAAATGGCAAAACTCACACGACGCATGATTTTGCAAGTTGTCTCAGACTTCAAAATATGGCCAATCCGTTTAGTCAATATTTCTCCCCGGAGGTGACAGTGATCATATCCCAAACGGTGTGACAGTTACTAATGATGTTTCCTTTGTAAAGTCTAAATAATTCTTTATATTAAATTCAAAGCATCGCCAACGAGTCTAAGAATTATTTTTCCATACAAAATCTTCTTCTGTATTTTGCATCATTTAGAGCAAATTTTTTTTCTGTTCCTAAATGTAATTGTATTTATTTTCGGTTATTGTGAGTTTGGTAATATTATTCTTCCCTGCTTATGTAGTTTCAAGGGTAGTCATTTGATATGGTTAATGGTACTCTAGTTACAATGGTTTGGAATAATGTTTTTAAAGTCAAAATATTTGCAGATGTTATATTCAAATAATGCATGGAGTAAACGATGTTTATGGTACTTATAATATACAATTACACGTGTACTTAATTTTAGTACATACTACCATTATATAGAAAAATTATTTTGTCATACCTACTAATAGTTTTATGAAAAGCGTTGTAACGGTCATAATCTTTTTTATGTGTTCATCAGAAATCGGTGGTTTAATACATCGTACAGTCTCAAACTGTTTTACTCCTACTTCACGATATTTTTTGGTTGCAATCTTTAGTGAAAGCTATGTACAGCTTTGTATAGCACTCAGAATTGGTCCGCTAAGAATAACACTCTATATGTAGATGGCGATAAGGTCTAAATTCCCGCTTAATGCCAGCTGCCTGTTTTGATTTATGCAAGAAAAAACTTACGAAGAGAATGCTTTAATGTCTTACGATAATTTTTCAAATAACTACTGAAAGGGAACTTTGAACTTTGTAATTTTTAACTTTGAAACTGTTTTTTATAGGTCCGATTCTTTTTTTTTTCCTAGCATCAAAAAAATGTCAAGTTCAAGGTCAAGATGTGTTCTACTCGCAGTATTTAATTAAATATTTCTAAGCGAACAAATTATCAAACCAAAAACACATGATTTTGCATTACTTTGCATTGACTAAAACCAAGCTCTTTTTAACATGCAAAACTGTACCCGTGATGACCTACAAAGCTATGAAATATCTGTTTAACTACAAAAAATTAAACAATACTTATATACTCAAAAAAATCGTGATAGCGAAGAAAGTAACAGGATACTAGATGGCAGAAAAATTTTGATTGTTTCATGAAATAAGTGGTTTGAATATTTCAGAGACATACCCCCATTACCACTTTCAAGGTAGAGATAACCATGCTTTATGTAAGTTTGTGCAAGCCTGAGTTTTTAGCATTTGCCACTGGGCATACGTGCAAGTTGATAAATTCACGCCAAAGATTAAAAAAAAAACACAGTAAAAAGACCATCAAAGTAACGCCTCAAGACACCATTGAATTTTTTATGAATTCCAAATTTATCACGCGGCCCGTTCACGAATTCCTCCCTCCCCCTCCCCTCTTCTTGCTCGAGCTTTCGTTCCTGGATCGAAAAATAATATAATTTTTCACGGGGCCGATAAGGCATTTAACTGCGCCCTTGCAGAATAAGCTCAACTGTCTGCCACCAGATTAATCTGATAAAATATGAAAAAGCACCTATTTGCGAAACAAAAAGGAAAGGGCAACAGTGCGAAAGCTCGCGGCTCTTTTGTTCACAACAGCCAATGATCATTAATCATCTGCATGGGAAGAGAAGTCAGGAGGCAGTATCAATCCGCGGATGAAGGCTGCTGTGTTATTATTTTCTTTACCCATATTTGTTCTTCCTCGACTTCCGTTTCTTTATCATCGCATCTAACCCGTATTCATTGGGCTGTGCGTGCCTGGAGCTTTCATCAATTTGTACTCACAAAAAGATGCTAATGGTTTTAGTATTAAAAGATAAACTTTTGTTATTTTTTACTGTTTGAACGAAATGTCACATACGAAAAGTGATATTATGACTAGTTGGTTGTTAACGATAGTCCTTTTCACTAAGCGTAGCAAAGTTTTGAATAAATTTTTTGAATTTTGTCTGTAAATTTGTTTATAGTTTGTTTCACAATGTTTGCCGTTTTAATGGTTTAATTAGTTAATTGAAGATTCTTAAAGAAAAATAAATAAAAAACATTTTTTATCTTAGGAAGCATTATTTATTTAGCACTAACAAAGCCTTTCCTGCAAAAATAAAGTTGGTTGTTTACAGGTGGAAAACAAAATAAGCAGTAATTGTTGAATGAGGTACTTGTACATATTGAATCATTTGGCGGGTTGGAAATAAACCGACATAGCTCAGTGGTTTCAGAGCACCTGACCGGACATCAGAAGGTATTTGTTCAATTCTAACTAATTATTGCTTATAATTATTTGTTTCACTTTCATGGTTACGCTTTCTATATCTATCACTTTAATCACAGATATAAAAAAAAAAAAAAAAATTAAGTACTAAGCATAAAATTCGTCGAACTGCTCCAATAAAAACTCTCAAATGCGATGTAAAATTCATTCAAATTTTTAACATCTCGAATTTTCTCGTATATTTATTTAACTAGCATATTAATTTCCCTCATTAAATCCAAATCTTTTATATCCATTCAATTTGACAAATAATGCCCTTTTATAATGCATATTCCGCAGTTTTCATAAACTTAATAAAGAAAATCAATTTGGTAAACAGTGTTGAAACACGGGCAATGCCGGTTAGTAACTACTGGTAAGAGTAAATGAAATGTTTCGAAAGTTTTTAATCCGATATTTCCCTCTTCGTATTCAAATAATAATAATGGAAGAATGTGTTTATACACTCTGGCTCGTGCAATATAAAAGAGCGACCTCATCAACGAACAAATCTAAAAAATAAGATCAATAAACATTCAGGATGCTTTTTGCCCGCAAGGGTAGGCGGAAAACATAATTGACCCACGAAACTGCTTAAAGAAAAGGTACCTCAACACAATAGTACAATAATGCTCGAAAAATATTACCGACTCGAAAATACATGACGCTACGGAATGTTAACACCATCTTGTAAATTTGGACGAGAAACTTACCATAAATAAAAATGCATTAACTTATACAATTTACGACAATGCACCAAACAATAAATTGCCAAAAACGTGTTATTAAAATAAATATATAATATTTTGAAGATACAAAACTTCGATACCTACTAATTTATGTTTGTGCACCGTCTAGTTATTATACACGTACCTGGGTGAATATATTTAAAATATTTAAAAAATAATTTTTCTGTAAAATATTACTTGTTATCTCCCTTTTAGGTTATGCCCACAAAAGCTATTACATTTCAAGAGACAAGAGACGATTTTTTTATTGTTTTAAATAAAGTAAATAACTTTGTGTACATTACTGTTTAATCAAAATAATCGACATGCTTCAAAATCAATGGTTTCTTCGTAGGATAATGAAAATAATTTATTAATATAAGAATAAGCCAACAAGTATATACAAATAAGTACCTTTAGACAAAAATATTACAATGAGCGGTAATTAATTAGTTATTATTGTGATAAAAATATATAAAATTATTACGAAATAGGTACTTATAATATTTCAAATACTTTTTTATCTAAATTATCACATTACACATCCACATACCAAAAACTTTTATTAATTAACATAACATAATGATTAGTTTTGAAATATTGAAAGATTATTTTTATTAAATAGTGGTGTATAAAAGGTTTATTTAATCTAAATTAAAATGACACCACTAAGTGAATTTTCAATTATTGAAGAAGTTGTTAATTTTGATTATTAAATCATTTTTTTCTTCTCTAAAAAAGAGCATTATTCGTCCGATTAAATTGATCCAAAAATTCTTTAAATGTGCAATTACAGTTTGTTAGTATAAAACAATGTGTAATTTTAATTTATTATTTTTCTCTGTAAAAAGTGATAAGACAGTGAAGAAGGCGAATCATGTGTAGACATATTTGTTCTTAAAATTGGAAGTTGTCCCCTCAGGTTATAACATGAAATAAATTGTTAAATATTTACTGTTTACTTTGGACGCCCTCCTATATGATGCCTTTGAAATTGAATATCAAGTATTTAAAATTAAATGTGTAAGCCTATAAGTAGGTTCATCATTTTATAATAATTTTTTTTTTTTTTTGTATTAGGCAATTCACCCTAAAGAGAGTGCTATGTGTTATAATAAATTCTGATGCATAAAAACTTAGTTTGAGAGTACGTGATAAATTTTTTTGTAATTTTTACTGACAAACTTTTGCAAAAAATATTGTGGTCAAATATTCGAGATTTGAATAATATTTACAATTGTCTGAAATCTGCAAAGATTTAGTAAGATTGAGAATAAGCTTCAAAATAGTTAGAGGTTGTTTTGCTACCGTTTCCTTAATCACCTTTTTTTTAAATATCAGTTAAAAACCATTATTGTTAGTTTACTTCAGAACATACATTGGCATCATTAGTAGGTATTTGGCAAAAAAAATTCAAAAAAGATATGTGCACATAAATAAATTATATTAAATAAGCTCTTTGTAAATATGAATTTAGTTCACTCTGCACAGCTTTTAATCCAAGCTCCGCTCGACGGAACTTTGAGAGCAAGCGCATCTGAAAGCGTGATCCTTTTAAATTGTAATGTAATAAATATTATGTGTTGTTCGAATGAATACAACTTGAACTAAATTTGTTTTTAACCGCATAGGCCTCTTTAATTTGGCAATCGTGAAATAAAGCACCCCGGGCAGCAGAAGAGAAAAGCGCTCTGTAATTAATTTCAGTGCTGCGGAGAGAGTTAATTTGAAAGGTCCATATACCGAGAACAGGGATGATACTCATGCCAAAGCAAACAGATCGTAATTAATATCTGAATTATAATTCGCATTTAAAAACCAAACGTTATGTTTGTCTTACATTATATCTGGCAAAGTATGGAAGGTTCGGTCACTACGTTGTAATTTATAACACCTTAGCATGTGAAATTAATAACGTATTTTTATTTATTCGATATCTGAACATAAAGTTACACAAAGGAACTGCATTACCTTTACACTTTCGTGATGCATTATCTGCCCATCTCATTTCAATAACTGTGTTGTTTAATGCCCATTTTCTCTTATTTACAAACCTGTTGCACAAAAGAAATATTGTTTTCTTATAAATTCAATCTTATGATTTAATAACTTCGCACCTGGTTTGATTTATATGTATTCCGTTTATTTTCTCTGATCGTAACGATCTGTTTTTATGGTAACATGAATTAAACAGATACTTACCAACGTAATATTAATGTTGGAATATAGGTTTATTATCAAGAGGAAACCAGGATGTTGTTTCGATCTTGAAACATTGTTATTTTTATCAAGAATTTGCAAACTGTAAACAGTTATGAAATAAACGGTAATTAATCATAATATTTTTACTCGAATCTTAACTGCAATGCATTTTTATCTATATTTAAAGATTTATAATTTTAGAAATCATTTCATTAAATAATTAATCTAAAAATTATAAAGAAACGATTGTAGTCACATTGGATAAAATGTAATGTTCTCGGAATTCCACGTGTTCTGTTTAGATAAGAAAAATGAGAACGGCCTTCTTTATCACTATACTGTTAAAAATCTGACTGCATGACCATTTCCTAATAAAATATTAGTAATTCAGACTATATCTGAACACGCGTTCAACGCAGGTGTCCTTGTCCAAATAACTATAAAGGTCGAGATGCGAAAAGATTATTATTTTTGCTAACACGTTTTCTGACTTTTCGAAGATCTTTAAAATAAATAATTATCGTTGACCACCCGAACCGCGGTTTTCGTTTTGATGCTCTCAAAATGACTTTATTTTGAGATAAATTCAAATTTTTTGTTCAGGTTCCGGTGGTTAAATGACGTGAATACAATGCATCACATAACAGGTAACTACTACCTACTTGTCAATTCATAAAATAATATGTGTACCTCAGAACTTCACCTATCTTCTGACCACTTCTACACCAACACTTAAGGTAATTAAAAATATACAAAGAATATTTCAGAGAAAATAAAGTTTGATAAGAGGTAAATCAAATATTATTCATCA